>CAMTDV010000009.1:33526238-38326238 GCA_947069175.1 Scalesia atractyloides
ATTGTTGTTGTATAAGAATCCAGCAATTTTGGAACACCTATTTTCGAGGCCAGTAAACTCAACCCGTCTTCAGTAAACGCAGCCAACGGTACATCATGCATTTTTACCCAAACCGGTATAGATGTTATATCCTTTTTCTCAACCATAACATCAGGAGTCCATTCAGTAAGAATAATTGGAACATTTCGTATCATCCATGGCCCATCTTCCAGAAGCTGTGCCATCCCTTTTTTGTTTGAAACTTAAAGAAGAAGAACCCCTTAGCATTCATCATCATCTTGGATAACCCATACTTCGACCACTTATGTTTAACAAAATAGTCTACCACCGGAAACGCTAAACGCTTTCCCAAAAAATATCCATAAAGAGTGTTCGAATATCTATCATTAACCTGCTTTACCGATGATAAAGGGATAACAACATCTGCCCCATCTATTATTTCCTCAGTTTCCAAAGACCGAAAATTAACCTTAATACCATCACTATTATGCTGAACAACTCTAGCAAACGAAAGAGGTTCTACAATCTTAGTGGTCGTTACCTTCGTGGAATCAGCTGATGAAACACCACCATCCGAATCAGGTGCAATATCCTCCAAATTACCATGCAAGTTAGCCCCTTTTTCCGTGATGTTTTCCGAGTCCTCCTTAATATTATTCACCACGGTTACCGCATCCTTATTCTTGTTCCGTTCTTCAATGGCATTAAGCAGCTTCGGATCCGAGTTCACCTCTTCCACTAGTGAGTTAGGAACATTCCCTCGTCGGGCCAGCTTAGGGTTACCATCAATATTCAGCACACGGTTTCCAAAACCCTTATTAGGTAACGGGACTTTGCCTCGATCAACATGCACATCAGGTTTCTTACGTTCATCCATGCCAGTTTTAACAACTCTCTCCTTGCTCAGTTTTGGATACCCATCCCCATTTAGAACTTCATCACTCTCCATACCGCAACCACAACCAAAAAACCAGAAAGAAACCCTAGAATCCGTAATCAATCCTTAATTGATTAGAAAGGTTGTATCAATCTAGCTAAATTAACATCCGTCAACCGCGATCAACACAATCTTTATAATAAATCAGAATTTCCTACTAATTCCCAGGTCGACGAATATCAAACAAAACACGCACAAACCCTAAACTGATCGGATTCTTGATTATTATCCGAAACACAAAAAACGGCCGGCGATAAAAAACAAAAACGAAAGAAAACTACTATCCGATCGATCCTATATGCCACCAGAGTTCGTATTAAGATTTGATTACTCAAACCCCTAATAACAGATCTGTTGCACACATTTGCGATCGAAATCGTAGGATTGAAAGAAGAACAAAAATCGCCGGTTCGAGAGAGAGCGATCAGATGAAAAAACGAAATTAAACCCTATTTTAATCTTTCTTTGGATGCTAACAAGTTCGTATTGCTATTTGGAAGATCAAACAACGATCACAGACTGTTATACAGCTAAGATTGATCAAGAAAATCGGGTTTCATGAAGAGCACGAAAAATCGCCATCTAGGGTTTGCGGCCGCTGACTCGCCAACTGTTTTGGTTACCGTCAATAATCAGCACACGGTTTCCAAAACCCTTATTACGTAACGGGAATTTGCCTCTATCAACATGCACATCAGGTTTCTTACGTTCATCCATGCCAGATTTAACAACTCTCTCCTTACTCAGTTTTGGATACCCATCACCATTTAGAACTTCATCGCTCTCCATTAGGACGTAAAACTCACAACCATGCACACCGCAACCACACAACCAAAAAACAGAAAAGAAAAAAACCCTAACTCCAAAACCCTAGAATCCGTAATCAATCCTTAATCGATTAGAAAGCTTGTATCAATCTAGCTAGATTAACATCCGTTAACCGCGATCAACACAATCTTTATAATAAATCAGAATCTCCTACCAATTCCCAGGTCGACGATTATCAATACAAAAAAACACAAACCCTAAACTGATCGGATCTTCTTGATTATAAACATTGAATGTAGATGATAATCAACATTATATCTGATCACAAAATCTATCCGAAACACAAGATACGGCCGGCGATTGAAAAACAAAATCGAAAAACCTACTATCGGATCGATCCTATATGCCACCAGAGTTCGTATTGAAGATTTGATTACTCAAACCCCTAATAACAGATCTGTTGCACACATGCTCACGATCAAAATCGTAGGATTGAAAGAAGAACAAAAAATCGCCGGCTAGAGAGAGAGCATTAGGGTTCGGAGCACCATTCAAACAAGAATGACATTCATTAACAATGCCAAGCCGACCAGTAGTATGTTATGGTACCACAGGATCTGACAAATCTTGTTATCGGACTATTCACTGGAATTTGGCGGATAGTTTGGGGTAACGACAGAATCTGTTATTTTAACAAACCCTTTGGTGGTTTGTTAGTCGATTTAAAGATACCCTTTGGTGGTATAGACGAGTCACACAAGTTTGAATGTATTCACGAAACGACCAAAAGTTTTCACAATTAAAACAAGGACGATTGATGAATGGTTTTATAACACGGACGATAGACGAATGGTTTTATGACACGGACGAATGACGATTGGTTTATAACAAAAACGAATGATGATTTATTTATAACACGAACGATTGATAACATGAATGAAATGGGCGATTGGTTTATGGTAAGTGATTAGATAACGAGACGGTTTAATATAATAAAAGCATGGTGGATACGCCGCTGGTTCACTTGGACGAATATGTTCAAATGATGTCATGCAACGATGTTTACAAAATGATATAAACCATACGAGTTTTCTTCAAGGACGATTTACTACTTGGTTTACGAAAACAGATGTTTTAGTCAAGATTCATGGCAACAAGATTTCATAAACTTTAACCAACGTGTTTTAGTTGGTTAATTATATTGCAAGACCAGACACTTTTTGATACAGAGTTTTCACTACTCGACTCTAGTAGTCGAGTAAGGTAATGCAATATGTTACATGCCATAAATCTAACGTACTCACAAAACCTATGTACTCGCCGGCATTCTTTTAGATGACTCGTTTTTCACATATGTTTCAGGGAACAATGCTAGATGATACTAATGCGTGCTCATGTAAGGATCGGATGTAGACTTTAGTGCCTATAAAATATGAAAGCGATTTAAGTGTGATGTTATGTTGTGTGATCAGATGTATCTAATAAATCATAATTCCATTATTATATCGAATCCCGGATTACAAAAGCGGTTACAAGAGTAATGATAGTAGTAACAGAACAACCGGAAAAGTCGGGTTATTACATGTTCGATCAACTTCAAGGGGCTAGTTATTTTTCTAAGATCGACTTAAGGTCGGGATATCACCAGCTGAAGGTCAGCAGTGAAGATGTTAGAAGGATTCATAGATCTCATGAATAGAGTCTGCAAGCCATATTTGGATAAGTTTGTCATTGTCTTCATAGACGACATACTTATATATTCTCGTAATCAATCTGATCATGAAAAACATCTTCGGTGCATCTTAGAACTACTAAGGCAAGAGAAGCTTTATGCTAAATCCTCTAAATGCAAATTTTGGCTTCGCGAAGTCCAGTTTCTTGGACATGTCGTAAGTGAGCGTGGTATCCAAGTGGATCCCGCCAAGATTGAAGCCATTATGAATTGGGAAGCACCCAAGACTCCATCTGAGATTCGTAGCTTTTTAGGATTGGTTGGTTACTATAGGAGATTCATAGAGAACTTTTCAAGGGTAGCCACTCCTTTAACTACCCTGACCCAAAAGAATATCAAGTTTGACTGGGGTCCAAAACAGCAGGAGTCTTTTGAGATTCTCAAGCTCAAACTGAGCAACGCTCCAGTTCTAACTCTGCCTGAAGGCATTAAAGAATTCGTTGTTTACTGTGATGCTTCGCACACTGGAATAGGCTGTGTGCTTATGCAAAGAGGCAAAGTAATTACCTACGCATCGCGACAACTTAAAGTGCATGAAAGGAATTACACGACCCATGATTTGGAACTGGGTCTCGTGGTATTTGCACTCAAACTGTGGAGACATTACCTATATGGTACAAAGTGCATCATATACACCGATCACAAGAGTCTCCAGTATCTATTCAATCAAAAGAATTTGAATATGAGACAACGCCGATGGATGGAAACGTTAAATGACTATGATTGCAAAATTCACTATCATCCGGGCAAAGCGAATGTAGTCGATGATGTCCTTACTCGCAAAGAAAGGGTTAAACCTTTAAGGATTAACGCCAAGAGCATGGAGCTTAGAAATAGCTTGAATTCACTATTGATCAGTTGTCACCTGGGAACGATGGAATTCTTAGATTCAATGGTCGGATCTGGGTTTCAGTCTATGGAGGACTTAGAGATCTAATCCTCTATAAAGCATAATTCTAAATACATATTCACTTTGGAGGTGACAAGATGTATCAGGATCTAAAAGCAAATTATTGGTGGATGGGTTTGAAGAAATCCATAGCCACCCATGTAGCTAAGTGTCTGACGTGTTTGCAAGTGAAAGCTGAACACCAAAAACCGTCAGGACTTCTATAACAATTGGAAATTCCCACTTGGAAATGGGAAATGGTAACTATGGATTTATTACCAAGTTACCTAAGACCAAGAGCGGAAATGACACAATATGGGTCATTGTTGATAGGCTGACTAAGTCAGCACACTTTTTGCCCATAAAGGAGACGCATAGCTCCGATAAGTAGGCTAAGTTATATGTGGATAAGATAGTGTCCCTACATGGCGTGCCGGTATCTATTGTATCCGATAGAGATACAAGATACAACCATTCTTTTAGTCCCAAGTTTTCTGGAAAAGTTTCCAGCAATCATTGGGCGTGAGGTTAAATTTTAGTACGGCTTACCACCCACAAACTGATGGACAGAGTGAGCGTACCATCCAAACTTTGGAGGACATGCTTAGAGCATGCGTAATTGATTTAGGTGGAAGTTGGGATAACCAGTTACCCTAATAGAATTCTCCTACAACAATACCTATCATACTAGCATCGCCGCTTCGTTTGAAGCCTTGTATGGGAGAAAGTGTCGGACGCCCGTTTGTTGGGCTGAAGTTGGAAAGGCCCAATTATCAGGACCTGAGATTGTCCTGGAGATCACGGATAAGATAATACAAATCCGTGATTGTCTCAAAGCTACCCATGATAGGCAAAGAGTTATGTCGATAAGAGGCGTAAACCACTCCAGTTCCAAGTAGGGGACAAGCTTTTGTTGAAAATATCACCCTGGAAAGGTGTGATGCATTTCGGAAAGAAGGGCAAGTTGAGCCCGAGATATATAGGACCATTTGAGATAATCGAATGTGTCGGTCAGTGGCTTATAAGCTTAAGTTACCTGAGGAGCTTAGTGGAATTCACGACGTGTTCCACATCTGCAATTTAAATAAATGTCTAGCTGATGAGTCGCTAGCAATGTCACATCAGGATATGCAAGTCGATGAAAACCTGAGGTTCTTTGAGAAACCTATCTCGATCGAGGATCGACAGGTTAAGAAGCTCCGAAAGAAATATATACCTATTGTAAAGGTCAAATGGGATGCCCGTAAAGGCCCCGAGTATACATGGGAGGTCGAGTCCAATATGCGACAAAAGTACCCCCATCTTTTTGAATAAAATCTCGAGCTCGAGATTTCTTTTATGGAGGTGAGGATGTAACACCTTGTAAAATCGTGTCCAATAAAGTATTGACGCGTGTCCATGATCCTTTTAATGTCAAACATTGATTTAGAAGGATTGAAAGTGTCAACATGCTTAAACTTAGCCTCTGAGTGACCTTACACGGTGTTCGTATTCTCTTAACGAGCCACTTATTGGACGAACGAAACCGTTTGTGATTTAAATTAAGAAGTTGTCAGTTGAAGTGTTAAAAGCGTCAACATGTTAATTCATACCTCTGAATGACCTTTTAACGAAACTGGAGCATTTTGATGTTCGATTATACACACGGGTATGCCTAATACTGGCTTGAGGGGCTAAAAGTACCATAAATGAAAGTATATTGGAGATAGGAAGTACAGGGACTGAAGTTGTCAATTTTTAAAAGATGAAGCGAGGCGTCGCGCCACGCGCCGCCTGAAGGGAATGGCTGTCGCGTAGCGCGACGGCATGTAACAGGCAGAAAGTTGGCAGCAGCTGCGCAACTCTGCCTTGTTCCCCACGCATACCACCATAACACCTTCAAATCGAAACTGTGAGCTACATGGTGGTTTTAGACACGTCCTAGGACACCTGGAATGATCTCCTAGCCTCTCTTAACACTTGTATTGATCAAAAACATCAACTCCAACTATAAATAGGACCTCATTCTTCCCTTCATACTTGCTCATTCCACTCTTTCTTCCTCTATCACTCTTTCTGGAGCTTGCTTCTTCATAGAGGCCTCCTAACTGAGTTTAAACTTCCTAAGGATTACTTATAAGTGATTCTTTCCTTTGCATTTTCATTTTATAGTCTTTTAAAGCCAAAAGTAAAGCGTTTTTTATAAACGCTTTGACTTTCGGTTTAGACCTTTATGGTCCACCCATTGTTTGAGGCAAACATGGCTACGTGATCGTAATGAGGTAGGTGTTAGTCCTTCAAGAGGGCACCTCATAAGAATCACGTTTGCTTGGTCAATTAATGGGTCAAAGTTATTAATATTAAAAGTCAAACTGGGTCAGTTTTGAAAATAATCATAATTTAGTAATGTAGGTGTTATAAAATATGTTTTATCACTTTAACAACTTGGTAATAATTATTGTAACATGTGTAAACATGTTCGGCTCGTCAATTCCAGTTAGGGTCGGTTTGCAACCGAAATTCGCGAAGTTTGACTTCTGCATTGACTTTCGATTCTGACCCGATTTAGATTAGTAGCTACTGATCTAAAGTTGCACTGTGATCGTAATTTAATGTAGTATAACCCTCTGAGTTATATTACATGATCATAATCATATTCTGAGTTTATGCGCAAGTTCCGTTATTATGCCTAGCTTTGACTATAATGCCCTTTTTGCAAGAAATGAGGTTTTAATAAATAACAAACTTGCAAATGACATATATACTGATATGTTAACATAATTAACATATCATGATGTTATCATTCTGATCATAAACCGAGTTTTTCAATAATCATGCTTCTAAAGGACCAAAATGCCCTTTCGGCATCTAAAACGGTTTTAAGCATAACTTCATAAAACTCATAACTTACTGATATAATATCATCAATAGAATTATTTGGGATGCCAAGTCAGATTGTATTATGAGTTTTAACACAAGTTCTTGTATTATGTCGATAAATGACGAAAATGTCCTTAAGGCACATAAATCGGTTTTAATCAAGCTTTTCAAACAAAACCTTTATACCTACTGGTATGTTATATTAAATAACATATCTTGGTCATACAAACTTGATCATAACATCAGATTTCATTAAACATCACATAAATTGTCATTTAGTGACTTAAGCGCCGTTTCGGAGCATTGTATGGTTTTAAACCATATTTTTTTTTTTTTGGTAAAGGGTTTACCCCGGTAAATATTAAATCCAAAAATAACAAGTGAGGCAGACAGAAACCTCAATTCTCAAGTATGACAAGCCATACTAGAGTTCAACGAGCAATCATCCTACAGACGCTAGATACCAATTTAACAAGCACGTCACTCGACAATACACGTAACACTAAGTTACAAAAAAAACACATGTAACACCATTAGCCATATTCATCATCATTTATCAGCAACCCTCTAGGAAGTCTCCATTCCTGTAGAAGATCTCTAGTGTGACTCGTGTCTTTAAATTTCATCAAATGTAGCTTCATCCGAACTGTTATTAGAATAACCTCAATGAGTTGATCTGCACTCCTTTTTTTCCTAGAAAACAATCTCTGGTTTCGTTCCTGCCACACGAAGTAAGTTGCCGCACTAACAACAAGCTTTCCAATAACATGAGTAGCATGCTTTGACTTCGCATATTGCAACAAATGAACAAATATCCTTTCCCACTTGTTAGGCAGCGATCCCATTCCTGCTTTATCTCGAATACCATTCCAAACCTGAGCAGCATATAAACACTCGAAAAAGAGGTGGTCATGGGAATCCAGACCAACCATGCACAACGAACAGCACATGAGGTTATAATTAAGACTACCCGCCGAAGACCATCGACTCATGACATCCTGCGTTTTTAGTTTTTTGTTCACAAGCAGCCACATTAAAAAAAATTAACGAGGAATAGATTGGGGATACCAAATAATACTCGCCCATGGGACTTCACTCTGGTGTAATCGAAATTCATCCCACCCTATAGCGGCACTGTAGTTCATCTCCTTTCCTGATCTAGTTCTCCACACAACTCTATCATGAAAACTCGGGTTCAGTATGATACTTGGCATGTTTCGGAGAGCCGGGAATCGGTTTACCCACTCGGTCGGCCATCCCCACTCCCCATGGTCACATACATCCGCAACCTTCGAGTTCATATAGAATCCAGCATTCGATATCATACGTGGCGTAATAAAAGAATTCAAAGGACATATCTCATCCCACTTATCAAACCAGACTAGTGTTTTGTTACCATCTCCCAGTTTAGTCCATACATGATGTTGAATAATCGGCCTTAACTGTAACATTTTCCTCCAGCTCCATGTTATGTTATTTCGGATTGGTAAGTCCCAAAAACTTCGGTCTCGTATACGATATGAATGGATCCACTTTACCCAAAGAGACTCTCTATGTGTAAGAAGACTCCATACATGCGCAACCATAAGCGCTTTATTCATATCCCCAATCCTTCGAATACCCAAGCCACCCTCTTGTTTAGGAATACACACTTTTTTCCAACTCACCTTAGCTTTCCCTTTTATGTTATTTCCTTGCGCCCACAAAAATCTTCGCATTCTTTCTTCCAGGTCATAAATGATGCGCTTTGGTAAAATAAAAACCGACGCCCAATATATATGCATAGAAGACAGGACCGACCGAATCAATTGAAGTCTACCCGCAAATGACAGACTCTTATTCTTCCAATCGGTAATTCTTGAATCCATACTTTCCACAAGTCTCTTACAATCATTGTAAACAAGCCTGGTAGATATAAGGGGAACCCCAAGGTAGCGAACTGGCAACATACCCTCATCAAATGGGATGATGCTTCTAATTCGGTCTTTCACTATATCCGGAACATTACCAAAGAAGACCGTACTTTTAGTCATACTAGGAACAAGACCTGACATGTTCTTAAATAAGTCTAGCGCCTCCAAAAGCACTTTTGCTGATCTATGATCGCCCCGAGAAAACAAAAACAGATCATCAGCAAAACAGAGATTAATTATTCTCTGATTTTCACACTTATTATGGTACCTAAATTCAGCTGACAAAGAACTCTGTTTTTGCAAAAGCAATGTAAGAACCTCCATAACCAACGTAAAAAGGTACGGAGACATTGGGTCTCCTTGTCGTAAACCCCGTTGCCCTCTAAAATACCCATACAGATTACCATTTATAGCCAAAGAGAAGGACGTGGATGTAACACAAACCATTATCTACTTCACCATTTTCCGATCAAACCCAAAACCTAGCACTATCTGTTCAAGAAAGTTCCAGTCTACCGTGTCATAAGCCTTTTGAATATCCACCTTAAAGGCACACCTTGGTGGCCCCTTATTATGATGATAGTTATGCATTAACTCCTGTGTTAAGAGGATATTATCAGAAATCCTTCTACCCGGAACAAAGGCTGACTGGTTGATGCTCACAATATCACATAACCCTTCTTTTATACGATTTGTAATAATCTTGCTGATACACTTATATAGTGTGTTACAACAAGATATAGGGCGATAATCCGTAATGGAAGATGGTGTACTAACCTTAGGGATTAAAGAGATTATCGTTTGATTAAGTTGACGGAGTAGTTTACCATTTTGAAAGAACTCCTGTACCGCACTGCATACATCCTTCCCAACTACATCCCAAGACTTTTTAAAGAAGACCGAGGTGTAACCATCAGGACCTGGAGCTTTATTCCCATCAATTGAAAACATTGCCTGTTTAATTTCATCATCCGTAACAATCCTAACCATAGCAGAAGCTTTATCAACCGATAATACATTATGGAATAGATCTGGCGTAGGATGCAAATTTATACTTCCAACACTACCAAAAAACTGGGTATAATGCTCCACCATGACCTGTGGAACCGACATTCCTTCATGTAGTATACCGCTACTGTCTCTTACCGAGAAAATTCTACTCCGATGATTTTTTGCTTTGACAGTGTTATGAAAGAACTTTGAGTTCTTATCACCAAGCGAAAGCCATTGTAACTTAGATTTTTGCTGCAAAAAAGAACACTCATCAAGAACCGCTTTCTTATACGCTTGAAGTAATCGACTGTGTTTATCAAGAAGCTCATTGTTGAAAGGATCATTATCAATAGCTAGCTGGTTGTCATCTAGATCCTTTCTCATCGTCTTAACCTTCTCATGCAGATTACCCTGTGTATATAAGAGTTTCCTCATCGGGTTTTTTAACAGCTTAAGCTTTTTAACAATCTGAAACATGCGATAACCCTGAATGTCCATATTCCAAATCGTTTTAACTTCCTCCATAAAACCCTTCTTATCGGCTACCAAATTCACAAAATTAAACGGCTTCAGTTTTCCCCTAGTCACATTAGGCAATTTTAAGATACACGGAGTATGATCTGATATTCGGTACGGAAGAAAACATGCTGCCGCATTAGGGAACGTATCGATTAATTGCATATTCCCCAATATTCGATCAATTTTCTTGACAATGATACCCTTTTGCTGCTTATTCGTCCACGTAAAATGTAAACCCGTTCGATTAACATCAAACACCTCTATCTCATCAATACACTCCTTAAACTCCCTATTCCCAATACTAAAAGTAGATGGCCCTTGAGCTATATCTTCATGAAACAAGGAAGAATTAAAATCTCCCATGATAACCCATGGTTTATCATGCATATAAGAATGATGAGCACGTAAGTTCTGCCATAGGTCCCTTCTTTTTTTGTAGTAGTTGTCAGCATAAACAAACGAACAAAAAATAGACTTTTGATCGAGTTTAAACATGATCTGAGTATGCACAACCTGATCTGTTTTGGATAGGATCATAACATCCACAATGTTAGCGTCCCACCCTACCATAATACGAGTACCTTTCTCACAACAATCAGCATTAGTCGCCCAGCTCCATGACCAGCAAACTTTCTTACAAACATTATAGACATTAGACGAGTCAACATGAGTTTCCATAATTGCACACACCTGAAGATGATTGTCCAGCACCACCTGACGAACCTCCTTTTGTTTGAGGGGTCGGTTCAAACCCATTATGTTCCAAGAAGCCAAACTACCCATGGACACTAGTATCACCAGGTGTGCTTGCACCCTAGAATTTTTATTTTCCACTTTCTGATCCATAAATTTTGGGATATCACCTAAAAGCTCCTCGACTTCAACTGCATCCGCAATTACTTCCTCCAAATTGGTATTTTTATTTTGTTGATTACCCTTTGAAGTTATACCTTCTATTCCACCAAATTCTTTAGAGTGATTTCCCTCCTTTTGAAGTACAGAAAATGGGTTAGAGATAGGCACTTGGTTTTTCGGTTGCACTTTCCCATCAGCCTTGGACTTAGAGTTTGCTACCGGACGGTACACAAACTTCGGCTTCTGATTCTTAACATGCAGCCCTTGATTGATCCCTTTCCTACTCTTCGACAATACCTCCTGAAAATCATCCTTATTTTTCATCTTATCATCCATCAGCACTGGGGTTTGTTTTTTTTGGGCACGAGTTATCATCATGACCAAACACGCAACATGTTGAACATCTCAATGGTTCCCAATCATATTCTATTTTTACCTCCGCTTTAGAGTATCCCTTTCCATCGAGTGCCGGGATTGCAACCGTAACAACTCTCTTTAATTCAGACCCTGCTTGAACATCAATTAACGCCCTAGCATAACTACTTCTTCCCCATGAATCTACACACATTGTTGTTGTATAAGAATCCAGCAATTTTGGAACACCTATTTTCGAGGCCAGTAAACTCAACCCGTCCTCAGTAAACGCAGCCAACGGTACATCATGCATTTTTACCCAAACCGGTATAGATCTTATATCCTTTTTCTCAACCATAACATCAGGAGTCCATTCAGTAAGAATAATTGGAACATTTCGTATCATCCATGGCCCATCTTCCAGTAGCTGTGCCATCCCTTTTTTTGTTTGAAACTTAAAGAAGAAGAACCCCTTAGCGTTCATCATCATCTTGGATAAACCATACTTCGACCATTTAAATGTTTAACAAAATAGTCTACCACCGGAAACGCTAAGCGCTTTCCCAAAAAATATCCATAAAGAGTGTTCGAATATCTATCATTAACCTGCTTTACCGATGATAATGGGATGACCATCTGCCCCATCAATTATTTCATCAGTTTCCAAAGACCGAAAATTAACCTTAATGCCATCACTATTATGCTGAATAACTCTAGCAAACGAAAGAGGTTCTACAATCTTAGTGGTCGTTACCTTCGTGGACTCAGCTGATGAAACACCACCATCCGAATCAGGTGCAATATCCTCCAAATTACCATGCAAGTTAGCCCCTTTTTCCATGATGTTTTCCGAGTTCTCCTTAATATCATTCACCATAGGTACCGCACCCGTAATCTTGTTTCGTTCATCAATGGCATTAAGCAACCTCGGATCCGAGTTCACCTCTTCCACTAGTGAGTTAGGAACATTCCCTCTACGGGCCAGCTTAGGGTTACCGTCAATATTCAGCACACGGTTTCCAAAACCCTTATTAGGTAACGGAAATTTGCCTCGATCAACATGCACATCAGGTTTCTTACGTTCATCCATGCCAGATTTAACAACTCTCTCCTTACTCAGTTTTGGATACCCATCACCATTTAGAACTTCATCGCTCTCCATTAGGACGTAAAACTCACAACCATGCACACCGCAACCACAACCAAAAAACTGAAAGAAAAAAAAAACCCTAGTTCCAAAACCCTAGAATCCGTAATCAATCCTTAATCGATTAGAAAGCTTGTATCAATCTAGCTAGATTAACATCCATTAACCGCGATCAACACAATCTTTATAATAAATCAGAATCTCCTACCAATTCCCAGGTCGACGATTATCACTACAAAAAAACACAAACCCTAAACTGATCGGATCTTCTTGATTATAAATGAATGTTGATGATAATCAACAATTATATCTGATCACAAAATATATCCAAAACACAAGATACGGCCGGCGATTGAAAAACAAAATCGAAAGACCTACTATCCGATCGATCCTATATGCCACCAGAGTTCGTATTGAAGATTTGATTACTCAAACCCCTAATAACAGATCTGTTGCACACATGTTCACGATCAAAATTGTAGGATTGAAAGAAGAACAAAAAATCGCCGGCTAGAGAGAGAGCATTAACATTTTCGTTATTAGAAACTTTGATAATTCTTTTAAAAGTGATTAAACCATATTTACCAACAAAGACTTGTTACCTACTGAGTTTGTAACTCATTTTAAATATTTTTACAGTAGGTGCATTATATAAAACTCAGAATCCCAAATAAGCTATGAAACTATGTGTGAAATGACCAAAATGCCCCTACGGAGCATAATTTGTCTTAAATTATAAATCACACATATGTTTAAATAAGTATTTTTCCAGAATGTTTATGATCATAACATCGGAATTTATACAAGTTCCTTTTATACATCGCGTAATGACCAAAACGCCCGTATAGGGCATAGTTTCATTTTTAAACCTTAACGGGAATACAAGTTGATATCCTACTAATATTATAACTTGTTTAAAGTATAATAGCATATAGAACTTGTTCATGACTTTTTCGGTTACCCGGTATTGCTTATACGCATACGGTTAAGCTTATGTAGCCCATTTATGTAAGTTTACCGAAACGGATTTAATCTTATCATTTTTACTTCAATTTCCAGAATGTAAATAGTTTACCCATATTATACAAGTCTTAGCACTTGTTGGGTTTAAACTACATTCTATTCCGGTCATCGCTTAATCTAGCGTATCGTACCGTTATTATCCTTTAAGCTAGCCGGTCCAAGTCTAAGACTTAAATAGGACCCGTTAGCATTCTAATTGGTTATCTATACCATCATTCCAGACTAGAGCCTTCCAGTAAATGCTACCTACGCTTATTTAAATTTGAATACGGCTGAGTTATTTAATCTTGCACTTAAATCAAGAATTTGCTCAGGTAAATACTTTTAACTTATTTTCCCTATACGGTTTGGGATACAGTAAATTATTACCGCTTGGTCAGTTATGGGATCAATCGAATGCCGGATTATGGCTAGTAAATCCGCATAACCCGTTTTGGTCGGTTTTGTTTGATAACTTAAACATTGGGGGTTAACCCGACCGTGTCCTGGATATCCTCGGCTCATTTAAGTTACTAATGGCCACGCCTTAAAGCATGGGGTGTAGGCATACACCTGACAGATGCAAATGCTAAATAATTTACCCACAAGTTGGGGATAACTCCTTCGTGGGTTCGTAAGTGGTGTGTCGGTTAATCATATCTCGTTTTCTTTACTGGGCCCCATATGTATTGACAAACATGTAAATCTGTATACAATGTTATAAGCATAACTTTCCCAAGTTATAAAAGATTTTTCATGCCTTGTGCACCTAAATCAATTTTTTGAAATGTTTTCAAAACGAGTCGGTTAATTGTATTTACCAGTGAAAATTGACGTAATTTCAGAAGACTAAGTTACTAGTACAATACAGAAATAGGCTGGAAGCTGCTCGGTATTGATATAAGAGGATCTTGCAAGTCCTTAGATCTGCCTATAGTCTGTTGAACTCCTTTTTGTACATTTTACGATCCGCCTGTGGATCTTATTTCAAACGTTTGTATATATTATTTTGAACTTTGAACATTCACGTTTATAATAGTAATTTTACTCCAAGACTTCCGCTGTGCTATTCTGTGTTGTTTTTCTATGATGATATAAACTTACGTCACGATACTCCCCACCGGGATCTATGCGGAAATCGGGGCGTGACAATTATGATGGCTAGGTTTTCATATCTGCATTAGGGTTTCGAGATGTAGCCAGAAAAGCGATGGTTTGGTGGTTGAAAAACGACGACAGCTTAGGCTCTAGCAGATTGAAGGCGATTGAAGAAACCCTAGATGAACTAGACCGGAATCTAAGTAGATCTATGGAATGGGCTCTTCATAAAAGGGTTAAACCTTCGTTTGGTTTCACGATGGATGATGAATAAAATAGTACTCCGACTGATCCTGCAAAACAGAACACCGTTAGCTCGCCACGGGGAGAAGGGGGTTCTCTCCGTGACCACCCTCCGGTGTGAGAATAAGTACAGGTAGTAGGAAATAAGTATTGTGAGAGAGAGTAGTTGAGAGTGAATACAGTTCCTTAAACTCCAAGTTATTTATTTGTAGCCGGTGTTTGGCGCCAAAAGGAGAGATTGTTAACTTTAACGGAATCTTTTGTTATTCCGTTAATGTTTGTTGGCAATCCGTTAGTGCACACGGATCGTGAGCTCATCAACGGTTAGGGAGGTGCCACGTGTCAACATGAGATCACTACATCTTATAAACGTGAGCATGCCATCACCGTGATCTTCCTCGGCCGTCCAGATGCTGCCATGTGGCAATTGGATATAACCGAAAAGATGCTTGCACGATTGGGTGTTAATGGCTTCTAGAAGGTTTCACATCTGTTACCCATCTATTATTCGCCACGTGTACATTCTGTTATAACAGAAAAGATTCCCTTTGCTTCTCCACGAAGTCAAGGATATTGCTAAGGGAAAGTTTCTCAGGATTTACTGTTTCCTTGCGCGAGAAGCGCAAGTTAGTTAACTGATCTTCCTTCTTCTCCTTGCTGCTTAGCGCAACGTTTGGTGGATACTTGCTTTGATATAAATATCTGCGCAAGGTTTGTGCATGAAGCATTATCAAACGAGAATGTTCAAGGTTAACTTTGAACCTTGCGCGAGCCCGCGCAAGGTAGTTAAATGAAGCATTATCAAACGAGAATTTTCAAGGTTAACTTTGAACCTTGCGCGAGCCTGCGCAAGGTAGTTAAATGAAGCATTATTAAACGAGAATGTTCAATGTTAACTTTGAACCTTGCGCGAGCCCGCGCAAGGTAGTTAAATGAATCCAAAGAGAATGTTTAGGCTTTTAACTTTGAACCTTGCGCGAGCCCGCGCAAGGTAGTTATATCATCCTTTCCTCTCTTGGATATTTGGCGGAGAGTTCTAATAAATCTTATTTTGGCAAAGAAGTATGCACGCAGTTTTCTTAGAAGTTATTAATGGGTATGGTTTCCTTGATTGGCGCAAGGTTTTTGGGACCATACCCCTTCAAGTCCCCCCAGTCCAGTGTTGCTCCTATGTAAGAATAAAAAGTAGGTGGAGCACTGGACTTAAGATAAATGTGTTGCGCTAGGTAAGGACTAGCTTTTTGTTGCTTTATGCATCTTGGTGACGTGTCGTAAGTGAATTTTGAAAAAGTATTTGAATTTCAAATATACTTAGACACGTGTCACTTATCCGGATGGTGTATTTGGTGACGACGCACGTTCTTGAGACGTGGTGATACTGTTGACAGGCTGTCAACAGTATATGTCTTACGATATTTAATGCTATTTCGGCAACACTCGCGCGCATAGGGCGGTTACTGTTCCCCACTCGCCCCTGCAGTTACTTGGGGATACGTGACTGTCGCAAAAGTCGCTGCTGTCAAATCGTGCATTAATTGCGATTAGTATATAAAGGGATCAACGATCCATTTGCTTCCTCACCAGATTACATCTTCAGAGAAACTTGTGTTCATATATTCCGGCGACCTTCAAAGTTTTTTAAGTATTCCTCAAAGTTTGAGTTATGGCCACCGGTGCAAGTTCTGCTGAGATGTCGTCGTCAAGTTTGCCACCGTTAAGTGGTCGAAGAAAGATTTTTTGCCACCAACTTTCTTTTTGCTCCGTCCTTGAAAGTGTTTTTTCCGGTGGCGAATGTCACGGCGGCTGATGCGCCGGCCGGCTACATCACGTTATTTTATGATTATTTTGCCGAACGGAACTTCCGGCTTCCGGTGACCCATTTCTTGCTGGAAATTCTTGGTTTTTACAAGCTTCATATTTCTCAGTTGAGCCCGATGGAATGGTTAGGATCCGGCATTTTGAGTTTGTTTGCCGGTCGATGCAGATCATACCGACGGTTGAGAAGTTTAGAGTCTTCTACCAGTTGACTGTTCGTTGGGTTTTTATTCGTTCCAACAACGTGTGCAAGCTAAACGATTCCTGTTGGTGCCGCCCAAATCTTACCACGACTGGAAGCAAAAGTTCTTCTTCATAAAGGCGGCGGTGATCCCGATGAAGATAACATTCCGAGCCGGTGATGAGATCGAGCTGGAGACCCTTCCCATACCTGTCGACGAGGTATGGTATCAAGATATTAAAGATGTGCCCAACATTGTTTTGCCGGAGAGGGCCCTCATCGCTGCCGGGATGAGTATTTTTTGGAAGAAAGAACGCCGGGAAAAACCGGTGTATACTGAAGATGGGACTGGTACGTAACCCTTTAACTTCCTAGTAATATCTTTTAATAGATATGTACTGATGCAAAAATGTTTGTTATGTAGCTGCGCCGCTCTACTTGGTCTCTTTCAAGAGAGAGAAAGGGAAAGTGGCCATCGTGCCGATTGCTGAGGGTGAGGAACCTTGGTTCTCACAAATCTTGGGGAACTTTAAGCTGCCCAAGAAGGAGGATCTGGAGGCGCAACCATCTTCGAAGACTGGTAATTACATTCTTACAAAGCCTAAGTTGATATTGCAATATTACTCTTGAACATATTTTCTAAGTAATATTGCAATATAACTAATGGCGCAACCTTTGCTCAAACTTGGGCGTAGCCCTGATTCGCAGAAGAAGAAGAAACCAACTGCTGCTGTAGCTGTTGCGCCTCCCCCTTCCAACCTAGATCAAAAAACCAAGCCATCAGCTGCTGCGAAAGCTGAGGGTAAGAAAGGTACGCATCTCGTATCTGACTCTTGGTGCAATTATGTGGTGGTGTCGGACTCACTGGAGGGTCTTGCGCCTGTAGGTTTGAAGAAAACGAAGCCAGAACCCATTGACACCTCCTCTCTTCCTGCTGCGAACCCAGATGATCCCTTGGAAATACCTTCTAGCCCGGAAGAGGCGTTGAAGCGCACTTCCAAGAAGAGGAAGGAGGCAGAAACTAAAACTCCTGCGCCAACAAAAGTTGCGCGCCCGCGCATTGGCAAGAAGGGCAATCTGGATGCCTTTGCAAAGAAGTTCTCACTTGGTACGTTTAGTTTGTTGCGCATTTCTGTCAAAAAAGTTGCGCCAAATCTTATACTTGGTATTTGTTGATATGCTTTGCAGAGAAAATGGTGAAGGCTGCGCCGGCCACCTCATCTGCTATACCACCACCGCCGAGGCCTGAGAACGCTGAGGAGGGAGATGTGGGGCAAGAAATTCCTGTTTTTGATGCTGACCCCATCGTCCCGGAAAATATTGAGAAGGTGGCTCCGGAAGAAGGGCCCAAAAATTTTGATGCTGAGAATCCTGCTGGCGAGCAGGTTAAAGATACAGCTACAGATGTTGGGGTGAGAGATACTGCTTCCGCAGAACAAGAAAAAATATCTTCCTCTTGGTGCAATTATGTGGTGGTGTCGGACTCACTGGAGAGTCTTGCGCCTGTAGGTTTGAAGAAAACGAAGCCAGAACCCATTGACACCTCCTCTCTTCCTGTTGCGAACCCAGATGATCCCTTGGAAATACCTTCTAGCCCGGAAGAGGCGTTGAAGCGCACTTCCAAGAAGAGGAAGGAGGCAGAAACTAAAACTCCTGCGCCAACAAAAGTTGCGCGCCCGCGCATTGGCAAGAAGGGCAATCTGGATGCCTTTGCAAAGAAGTTCTAACCTGGTACGTTTAGTTTGTTGCGCATTTCTATCAAAAAAGTTGCGCCAAATCTTATACTTGGTATTTGCTGATATGCTTTGAAGAGAAAATGGTGAAGGCTGCGCCGGCCACCTCATCTGCTATACCACCACCGCCGAGGCCTGAGAACGCTGAGGAGGGAGATGCGGGGCAAGAAACTCCTGTTTTTTATGCTGACCCCATCGTCCCGGAAAATATTGAGAAGGTGGCTCTGGAAGAAGGGCCCAAAAATTTTGATGCTGAGAATCCTGCTGGCGAGCAGGTTAAAGATACAGCTACAGATGTTGGGGTGAGAGATACTGCTTCCGCAGAACAAGAAAAAATATCTTCCCCTGTGCCGGAACCGTCAAAGTTGATATCCAAGGGAGCTGGACCTTCAACACAAAGCGAAGGCTTTGTGTTTGTTGAGGATTCGGAGGAGGAGTCGCCCATTCGCCCAGAGGAGACGCCTGGGGACTATTATTATCGTTCTTATTCTGAGAGGCGGGCCTCTGCGATTCATCAGCCCGTGTGGAAAGTTAAACAGGGTGATGTTTTTTACGGATTGGCACTCCTGCAGGGAGTAGTATAAGGGCATCTTCCCGCCGGCGGAGGTGAAGCGCCAGGAAGAAAAAGACCACGAGGCTACTTACGAGTCATATTTGCAAGAGTCTGCCCTTGCCTCTTCCACAATAAACAGGGAGTGGGATGAGGTTGAGCTTGACAAGGCGAAGGCCAAACTGGAGAAAGAGAAGACGTTAAAGATGCTCGTCGATTTTGAGGCGGAAAAGGCCCAGTTTGAGGAGGAGAAGAAAACCGAAGAGTGGGCTGCGCTGTCGTGTAAGCGCAAGTGTGAGGCCTCTGCTGTGCAATATGCGAACGAGCGCAAGCACTTTTGGAGACTTGTGATCGTGACAACAAAGAAAAAATATCTCTGCGCAACGAAATTGCGAAACTCAAGAAAGAGAAAGTTGACGCTGTTGCGGCAGCAGAAGAGGCGCGCTCACACAGAGAAAGGAGCGAGCAGAATGAGGTATCAACCAAAATGACTCTCCTTCTTAAGAATAAAGAAATTGATGATCTAACTACTATGCTATTTGACCAGGCGCGGCTGCAAGATGAGGTTGATAGTTTGAAAAAAAGATATCAACCTTCACCGAACAGAAAAAGCCGAGTTGATCCGCCGTTTAACTGAAGGTGAACGAAAACTTAACGACACGGAGGTCGCTCGCGCTACACCAGAAAGCCTAACCGAATCCCTCATGAACCAGCTTACCTGGTTGCGGAGTACGGGATTGTGGAGGTAATATTCCCTTTTCTTTATACATGTCTGGTTTGATTGTCGCAACATATGCTGATTGTATTTGTATATAGATCGCAAATGTCATCCTTAACTCTTCGGAGTTGGATGAGAGAGTGGCAGAATTGATGATGGCGGCGCGCAATGACGGGCATGCCGAGGGCTATAGAGAGTGCACTTTGCACGTGGCACATGCACTGAAGACCGAATGGGATACAAGCCGTGCTGCCACGCATGGGCTAAATACTGCCGCCATTTATTCTGGTGCTAAAGAAAAATATGATCAATTGCAGATTCCGATTATGGACCTTGTGGATGCCGCGCTGCAGCAAGATGACTTTGTTGATAAACTAAAGGAGATCTTTTCTTCAACAGAGAAGCAGGCGGGAACCAAATCCATAGAATAGAAAATTTGTAATTTTCTACTTTGTGATAACTTGTAACGTTGCGCTGCTGCGCAAGTACTATGGATGTGAATATACTATATTTAGCTTTACAATGTTTACATGGGACCAATTACTTGTGTAGGATAGACAAATGAACAATTTCTTTTCTCGTGTGTGAGCGTAAGTATTAAGTTAGCTTGTGGCTCATGAGTTTATGTTTTTGTTTATCCAAAGGAATTGCATGCATTTGTAAATGAACGTATACAAGACTGTAAGTAGTGGCAGAGTATTTTATTCATACTGATAAAGCGCAAAACTATGGTTGCCACTAAGATTACATAACAAAATAAAGTAAGCAGTCTCGTTACGCAACGCTCAAAAGTTGCTTAGAGGACTGAGATTACATATAACATCGGCGTAGTTGCTGGGCGTTCCAGGTTCGAGGAACGCTGGATCCGTACATACAATTCAGAGTGTACGCGCCTTTTCCCAATACTTCATTTATCACGTATGGACCTTCCCATCGCGGGGCTAACTTCCTCGGTTTTTCGGCATTCGACGCTTCATTATCGCGAAGAACAAAGTCACCAGACAAAAAGGAACAGATGCGCACCCTTTTGTTGTAATACCTTTCAAGCTGAGACTTGTACTTAGCTTCGCGAATTGCTTCATTTTCTCGTCGTTCTTTCAATAAGTCTAGGTCGATGAGCCTTTGTTCTTCGTTATCTTGTTTTTCCAAAGCTACATTCTTGGAGATGGTAACCCAATTTCGGCAGGAATCACAGCTTTCGTGCCGTACACAAGGCTAAAATGAGTTTCTCCAGTACTAGTCTTGGGCATAGTTCGATGTGCCCACAAGATGCTAGGCAATTCGTCAACCCACCCCCGTCGTGCCGTGCCAAGGCGAGCCTTGATACCGTCGACCAACTGTTTGTTTATGCTTTCAACTTGACCATTTGCTTGTGGGTGCGCAACAAAAGCGAAAACATGTTGGATTCCCATTTCGGTCATCCATGTTTGCAACTCTTCCGCCAACAAATTTGGACCGTTGTCTGTAATAATGCGCATGGGCAGACCAAAACGACAAATAATGTATTCCCAGATGAATTTGCGAATTACCATCGCTGTAGTAGAAGCTAAAGGTTTGGCTTCAACCCATTTGATGAAGTAATCGACCGCAACAATGATAAACTTTACTGCGCCGGGCGCATCTGGAAATGGTCCCACTAAATCAATGGCCCATTGTTGAAATGGCCAAGCTTTTGTGACGGGTACCAAAGGATTCTTTGGGCGCAACGATTTAGGGGCATGCCTTTGGCAGGACATGCATTTGCGCAAGATCTCTACCGCGTCAACGTACATTGGCCAATAATACCTTGCGCTTTTCACTTTGGCTACTACCATGCGCGGCCCAGAATGTATACCATATAGCCCCTCATGAACCTCCCTGATCAAGTATTGCGCATCATGTTTGTTAATGCAGCGGAGCGAAGGACCCATGTAAGAGCGTCGGTAAGAATACCGTCAATCATTTCGTAATTGAGGGCTTTGCATCGTAACTTACGTGCTTACGCTTTATCTTCTGGTAAAGAACCATGTAACAAATACATCATTATTGGAGACATCCATGATGGATCTCCTACTTCGACCATTGTCATTTGTCTGAGAGGGACTGATGGATTACTTAAAACCTCGATGCGAACTTCTTTTGCCAAATGTTTGAAACTAGTTGCTGCGAGTTTACTTAAAGCTGTTTCCAATGTTGATTCAATTGGAACAGGTTTACTTGGACCCAAATAAAGAGGACCAAATTTGCTGGAAAGATGGGGATGATATACTTGATTTCTCTTCTTCAAATGTCTGGCATTCGATTCGGATAAGGGAGCCGAAAGTGGATTGGGTTAGAGTAGTCTGGTTTAATCAGTGCATCCCTAAGCATGCTTTCTTTATGTGGTTGATTATTCGTCAAAAATTGCTAACTCAGGATATGATTCTCCAGTGGGACATATTGAGAAGGAAAAACATGAATATGATGTGCTGTCTGTTGTGCTATGAGAATGTTGATTCCCATGGCCATCTTTTCTTTGAATGTAAGTTTTCTAAACAGGTATGGAACAAGACTAGAGATAAGGTGGGTATGTCTACGGTTGCTTCCAGATGGAGTGACATAATGGCCTGGCTTCTGGCTCGTGCTCGATCGAAAATAGCGGGGCATTATATTAGTAGAGTTTTTGTTGCCTGTGCAGCATACATAATATGGCAAGAACGTAATGCGAGATTGTTCAAGAATCAATCTAGGCCACCAGATACCATATGCGAACAAATATTGAACACGGTTCATTACAAGATGATGGGGGTTAAGTTCAAAGACTGTGCGAATGTTAGGAGGCTGCTAGGTGAATGGAAGATAAATGGCAACTTCATATCCGATAATGGAGGCTGATTACTTTTTCTATTTGTGTGATTAGTAGCTCTAGATTTCTAGTCTAGTCGATGTACTTGTGTTTTGGTATCTGCTGTATGTGTTTGCTTGACTTACTTTCATGAGGTGTGTCTCATGATTGAACTAGTGGGAGATTATTCTCACTACTTGTTTTATTTGGTTGGTTAATATATAGAATCACAGGGGTAACCCATTACCCAAAAAAAAAAGAGTTTACTTAAAGCGTCAGCATGTTTGTTTTTGCTTCGCTTGACGTGTGTGACTTTAAATTGTTGAAACTGTGCTATAAGAGCTTTGGCTTGCGCCAAGTACAAAGCCATGATATCTCCCTTTGCATCCTACGTTCCAATTACTTGCTCAGCAACTAGTAATGAATCAACATGGCTTCTAAATTTGTTGCACCCATTTTGATAGTGAGGCGTAAGCCTGCTAGGAAAACTTCATATTCGGCCTCGTTGTTGGTGCTTTTAAAATCCAACCGAATTGCGTATGTGAATTCTGCTCCCTCTGGACTCATTAATCGAAGACATGCTCCAGCCCCATCACTGTTTGATGCGCCATCTGTAAACAATGTCCAGGCTCTATTGTCTTTGACTGGGACTGTGTTTTGAATTGCTTGGCATTCTTCAAGTTTATCAGCGGGAATTTCAGCGGTGAAATTTTCTAGAACTTGGCCTTTGATAGCTGGTCTAGGTTTATAATAGATGTTATAACCTCCCAATTCTATTGCCCATTTCGCAAGTCGTCCAGAAACATCTGGTTTGGCCAGGACTTGGCCAATGTGAAAATTTGTTAAAACTGTAATAACATGTCCTGAAAAGTATCTTCGCAGCCTGCGCGAAGCGTGGACCAATGCTAAAACTAATTTCTCCATAATTGAATACCTTGTCTCTGGATCGTTCAACATCTTGCTGATATAATAAATTGGAGACTGGACCCCTTCGCGTTCTACCAACAAGACAGCACCTACTGCTACCTCAGATGCAGCAAGATATAAAACCATGGGTTCTTTTTCACGAGGAGCAGTAAGTGTGGGAAGTTGAACTAAACAATCCTTCATCTGCTGGAAAGCTTGATCAGCTTCCGGAGTCCATGCGAACTCTTTGCTCTTCGTACAATTGCGCAATGTTCGAATAAATGGATAAAACTTTGCAGTATGATTGGCGAGGAAGCGGTTTAGTGCAGCTAACCTTCCAGCCAAACGTTGCATCTCTTTGATGGTAGTAGGAGAAGACATTTTTTGTATTGCCTCGACCTTCTCAGGATTAACTTTGAAACTGTCTTTGGTGATGATGAAACCCAAAAATTTGCCCTCCTCCATGCCGAAAGAGCATTTGCTGGGATTTAATTTTAGATTTACCTCTCGCAGAGAATCAAAAGTTCGTTGGATGTTGTCTAACATAGTGTCTTCTAAATTACTCATAATGACCAAATCATCAATGTAGACTTCCACAGTTTTCCGATGTCATCTCCAAACACTGTATCCATCAATCTTTGATAGGTAGCTCCCGCATTGCGGAGACCAAAAGGCATCTTGGTATAACAAAAAATGCCCTTCTCCGTGCGAAAAGCGTTTTTATCTTCGTCCTCTTTTTTCATCAAGACTTGATGATAACCTTTATAACAATCTAGAAAACATTTCCAGCGAAAGGAAGCTAATGAGTCAACCTTTTTGTCAATCTCAGGAAGAGAATAACAATCTTTCGGACACGCCTTGTTTAGATCTTTAAAATCTACGCACATCCGCTATCCGCCATTATGTTTCTTTACCATGACTGGGTTTGCCACCCAGGTCTGGTATTTGACTTCGCGCAGAATACCAGCATTTAATAACTCGGTGACTTGTTCGTTCATCGCCTCTGTCTTTTCTGACCCGAGGCTGCACTTTTTCTGTACAACTGTTCTGCTGACGGAAATACATTCAGACAATGTTCCGCAACGTTGTGCGCGACACCGACCATGTCAGCAGGTGTCCAAGCGAAAATGTCTTTGTTGCGAAACAACAGTAGTTTAAGCTTTGCGTGAATTTCAATACTGACTGCAGGCCCTAATAAGATTGTTTGCTCAGGATACTTATTGTTGAGTACCCACTTTTCTAGTTCATTACTTGGCACTGTCTTGACAGCCTTCATAGCTGGTTCTTCAATTGACATGATTTCTTTCCGCGCGTAAAGTATAGCTATACCATTTGGTGTCGGAAAACCACAAGTAGCATGCGGAGCGGAAGTAATCATACTGAAATCACGTTGCGCGCGGCATCCCAATAGTACATCGTGACGGAAATTTGCCGGCATCACCATGAAGTTGACGTTACTCGTTCAAGAACACCTCCCATAAGATAAAGTAACAGGAAAAAGGATTTTTCCTAGAGGAAAGACAGTCTCATTGCAGAACCCAGTTAATGAAAAATCAACTGGTTCCAAGCGTGCCTTATCCTCAGGATCTAACTGCTTGAAGCACGGCTCATACATAATATCCATGGAACTACCAGGATCTATAAACATATAGTCTGTTTGGTAGTGCCCAAAGATACCGTTGATGACTACTGGCCGGTCTTCTTGAGGACCTCCTGGAACGATAGGAAAAATGACTTGCTATTCGCGCCAAGTGTTGTTTTGAAAATGTTGAAGGCTACGCTTGCGCGATGATCCACCTTGAATCATGGAAACGTGCTGTTTCATTTTCTTGTTGCTAGGCACTTCGTTCTCGCGCATAATCTGTTTAATCTCTTTGCGCACATTCTGGAGTAGATGTGTAAGCTTCCCACTCTTTAATGCTTTTTAATCTCCGTGCGCAGACTGATGCAGTTATCTGTTGTGTGGCCTGTGTCTCTATGATAGTCGCAGAACAAATTTGGGTCTTGCCCTTTTTTGTTTTTCATTGGTTGCGGCTGTTTGAACTGATAATTCTCAGTGTTGAGAACCTCAGCCGGAGATTTCGTTAAGGGAGTCCACTGACGTTCCCTATTCTCTTGCTTAATCGCTTTTTGAGCTGTTATCTTGTTGACTGTTGCTCGCGCATCAATTGGTGAATAAGGAGAGTACGAATTCTGACTTGACTCTTTCCAATTTCTCTTGTACTTGCGACTACCTCTACTCAGGTCTTGCGGACGATTCTGAGGTAGAGGTGGCCTGTTAGAACTTAAGTTGCGCTCAGTCTGGGCATAGACCTTGGCTACCGCCATGAGTTTACCCCAGTTTTTTGGAAGGCCAGTTGTACCGGACAACACTTTAATCATTTCGTCACACCTGACCGCATACTTGAACTGCGCGCGTATAAGGTCTTCATGGACATCTCCAATCTCCACATCTCCAATCTCCAACACCTCTTTATTGTAACGCGTTATAAAATCTTCGAGGCTTTCACCGTCCCTCCGCCAGATGTTCATTACATCTGAGGAATCGCGCACGTATCGCCGTTGCTGACTAAAGTGTGTAAGAAAATTTTCTTTTAAGTCATTCCAAGAGGAAAGTTTACCTGCCGGCAAATTATCAAACCAAAGGCGCGCAGCGCCAGTAAGGGTCTGTACAAATAGGTGACACCACATTGGCAATGTCCAGCACCCAAGTAACCCTGCACCGGTAAAGAGGCGCATGTGATCATCAGGATCGGTCAAACCGTTAAACTTTCCAACGTTGGATGGTAATTTCGCTCGCTCCAACGGAGCCAGTGCTATCTCTCTGGTAAACTTTGATTGTTCAGCTGCTTCGGTTGGGCGATACACCAAATTGTAATCGTGCTCAGCTTCTGGATTGTATACTGCACGTACTTTCGGCCTGTAACTAGCATGATCTGCAGATATTAAATTGAAAATACTTGCACTATCCCCTTCGTCATAGGTTCTATCGAGCTCATCGTGTTGGGTGTCCCGTTTATGCGAATACCGTGGGCCCAAACGAGAGTGGACAGATGCGCGACGTTGAACGTTGTCTTCTTGCCTTCTATTACCAGAATGAACAGGATCATTCCTGGTTTTAGAATACATTTCTGTTCCATCTTCAGGCATGCGCGAAGGGGAACGAGCATGACTTTGAGTATCATAACTCAAAACTCGAGGTGCCGGCGAAGCACGGACCTGGGGAGCGTTAACCGAAGCTTGAAAAGCTGGAGTTCCGGTTTAGGCACATAACTGAGCATACATAGCGTTTAGAGTCGCTTGAGATTTGATTAACCACGATAATGGAGTCTCTCCAACATCAACCCGAGGAGCCGCCAGCGTTACAGGAATACTCGCATGATTAGGATCATACTGAGCATTAGCTTCGCCGGAAGAATCCTCAACTATTTGTCCGTCGACCTGAGGTTCGACAACAACGCGTCGAATCCCTGATTGAGGACCTTGAAAAGATGATCCGTCAGCCATGATGCTGCAGATCTAAGTGAAACGAAACGAAAGATGAGAAAGAATTGAAATCGGTGGCGCCAATGAAGAAACCCTAGATCAACTAGACCGGAATCTAAGTTATGGAATGGGCTCTGCATAAAAGGGTTAACCCTTCGTTTGGTTTCACGATGGATGATGAATAAAACAGTACTCCAACTGATCCTGCAAAACAGAACACCGTTAGCTCGCCACGGGGAGAAGGGGGGTTCTCTCCGTGACCACCCTCCGGTGTGAGAATAAGTACAGGTAGTCGGAAATAAGTATTATAAGAGAGAGAATAGTTGAGAGTGAATACCTTTCCTTGAATCCAAGTTACTTATTTATAGCCGGTGTTTGGCGCCAAAAGGAGAGATTGTTAACTTTAAAGGAATCTTTTGTTATTCCGTTAATGTTTGTTGGCAATCCGTTAGTGCACACGGATCGTGAGCTCATCAGCGGTTAGGGAGGTGCCACGTGTCAACATGAGATCACTACATCTTATAAACGTGAGCATCCCATCACCGTGATCTTCCTCGGCCGTCCAGATGCTGCCATGTGGCAATTGGTTATAACCGAAAAGATGCTTGCACAATTGGGTGTTAATGGCTTCTAGAAGGTTTCACAGCTGTTACCCATCTATTATTCGTCACGTGTACATTCTGTTATAACAGAAAAGATTCCCTTTGCTTCTGCACCAAGTCAAGGATTTTGCTAAGGGAAAGTTTCTCAGGATTTACTGTTTCCTTGCGCGAGAAGCGCAAGTTAGTTAACTGATCTTCCTTCTTCTCCTTGCTGCTTAGCGCAACGTTTGGTGGATACTTGCTTTGATATAAATATCTGCGCAAGGTTTGTGCATGAAGCATTATCAAACGAGAATGTTCAAGGTTAACTTTGAACCTTGCGCGAGCCCGCGCAAGGTAGTTAAATGAAGCATTATCAAACGAGAATGTTCAAGGTTAACTTTGAACCTTGCGCGAGCCCGCGCAAGGTAGTTAAATGAAGCATTATTAAACGAGAATGTTCAAGGTTAACTTTGAACTTGCGCGAGCCCGCGCAAGGTAGTTAAATGAAGCAATTATCCAAAGAGAATGTTTAGGCTTTTAACTTTGAACCTTGCGCGAGCCCGCGCAAGGTAGTTATATCATCCTTTCCTCTCTTGGATATTTGGCGCAGAGTTCTAATAAATCTTATTTTGGCAAAGAAGTTTGCGCGCAGTTTTCTTAGAAGTTATTAATGGGTATGGTTTCCTTGATTGGCGCAAGGTTTTTGGGACCATACCCCTTCAGCGATGATCTTCCAATGGTGGTGGTAGGTGATGCTTGTGGCTAGTTGTAGAGAGAGAGAGAGAGTGAGAGTTGAGGGTGAAGGAGTGAGTGATGGAAAAGAAAGAGAATTAGGGAGAGTAAATAAAAGGATTAAATTACCCTTTTGTAATCTGATTTAATAGAAAAATCTAACTGGTTAGACTCAAAGGACATACCGTGCAAAATTTTGAAATATTAAGTACAAAACTCGTCAACTTTTGCGCCAAAGGACACCGCCTGCAAAAGGTGTAAACATAAAGGACCAAACTTGTAATTTACTCTTTAAATTTATAAAGGAATGTTTTGTGAACGATAAAATATTTATTTTTTATGTTACAGATACTGTTAAAAGTTAAAATATGTGTATGATGGTGTTTAAAAAAAGTAACATCATAATTTTACTTTCTCTATCTATATTAGTCTAACATTGAATCATTTTGCAATGAGTTAGTTGTGATTAGAAATGTAAGATTATAAAAACAACAATCCTTTGCATTACTTGTAAGAACATGTTGCAAAAGAGTTTTACAACTTGTATTTGATGTACTTACGTGGTGGTTTGTCAGTTTGTCCTAAATGAGACATCTCTTATTCATGCAATTCTTTCTACAAAAAGGAACATCATGGATAACTCTAAATCCCTTCTCTAAGACTCCGTGCTTCAAAATCAATTCAGTACCTTTTAAAGTCCCAATCCCTTGATTAACATTTCATGCGAGGCATCACATTCTCTCTTTCCCCGAGCTATGTTGTTCTCGTCGTGCATTACTCAACTACAATACTCTTTCTCATTCACAACTTGTCTAACTATCCAGACTTCATCAAATCCGTTCATACTAACAGAAATAATAAAATATGTCGAGAAGAATTGGAATTATCTAAAGATGAAGTTGGTGAACCGACATTGCGTAAACCAAAAAACAATTTGATGTACGTTGATGAATTACGAATGCAAAATGATTCTATTAGCTCCTGAAAAGATTGGATTACAAATGTAAAATAATTCTATTACGACCTCCTGAAAAGATTATAGTTCGTTCACGACATGTTTTCAAATATCTCACTATTGACGACATGGGCTATATCATTGGGTCATAAGTAGGGGCAGTTCTGACCTAAAGTCTTTAAGATGGATATTTTGGGTTATTTATAAAATACAATGGGTGGCTTTGGATAAAGTAAAAAGGTTGAAATGGTTAATTTAAAAAAGAGTTAAATGTCTGGTTGGTCCCTATGGTTTGTAAAAATTACAGACTTGGTCACAATGGTTTACTAATTACACGCGTGGTACCAAAACTTGTCAAAAATGAACTCGCTTGGTCCCCTGCCCTAACATAAGTTATATTTCTTAGTTAACACACCCCATGTGCAAGTCACGTGAGGGGAAATTTGTTAAGTGTAAATTTACTTGTTTACCCTTGAAGAGAAAAAAAAGGATAAATAATTATATTATAAAAACCTTTTGGGGCCCACCCCCATCCCTCCTCTTCTTCTTCAAGCCAGTGACGACCACCTATCATCCTCCCCAACCCTTCTCCGACAACCTTCTATCTCTGTCCATTCCACCAACCTTGAGCCACCTACCAAAATAGTTAAAGGTTTCATAAATTAAAGTAAAATATAGTAATCAATTGCTAAAATATGTGATGGTAATTTAGAAGCTAACACCAATAATTGGCTTCTTCTTGAGTTTCAAACCTTGCAAGATGTTAATTTAGTCTACTGTACGCACACATGCGTATAATATTCGGAACAATCAAGACTAGTTTTGGTTACTGGTTGAACGAAGAAACAAATCGATTTCAATAACAGACTCCGAAAGCAATCGTCACGAGGAATGGCGGTGGCATAGTGAAACTAGTCTTGCGTCGTCTATGGCGACCTTGAAAAAGAGAGATGAGTGAAAATCAAAATCAATATGAGGTTAATGAGTCTGTATGCTTTCGTGATTTGGAAGACGATTGAAACATTTTGTTCTCTGTCGATGGCTTTGTTGGTTGGTGGCTCAAGAAAAAAGGTTGATGGGTCGTCGGAGATAGAAGGTCGCCGGAGAAGGACTGGAGAGGATGATGTGTGGTGGTCACTGGCTTGAAGAAGAAGAAGAGGGGGGAGGGATGGGCCTAAAAGGTTTTATAATATAATTCTTGATATCTTTTTTTTTCTCTTCAAGGGTAAATAAGTAAATTTACACGTATTTAACAAAATTACCCTCACGTGACTTGCAGGGTTTGTTAATTGAGAAATCTGACTGATGTTAGGGCAGAGGACCAAACGAGTAGTTCATTTTTGACAAGTTTTGGTTCCACGCATGTAATTAGTAAATCATTCGGACTAAGACTGTGGGGTATGGGGCGGGGGTTTGGGCGTGGGTTGGCGGGCAACGCCCAAGTCACCACCCCGGAGGGGCTTGGCTTATGGCGTGGCCCTTTGGGCGGTATCCTGGCACCCGGCGTTGAGCGGGGCTAGGTGGGTGAGGTGGCGGATGGTGATTGGCGAGTCAACTTAGCCATTTTAAAATTTAAAAACAAACCGTTTGGCTTGGCCAAACGGCTAACCCGAGCGGTTATAAATAAGTATGTTTTTGTTTAATGTTTTAGGAATGTTTAATAATATTTTTAGGTTTTCTTAATTAATATTGTGTGTATTTAAAAAAAAAAATCCACGTGGCCTAGCTAATGCCCCAAACCCCCGCCCCATCATACCCATCGCTGGGCTGCTTCATGGGCGATGCCCCTCCTTTTCCACGTGTCAACCAACACCCCTAACCCTTGCCTCATCATACTCCACAGCCTAAGTCTGCAATTTTTACAAAGCTCAGCACCAACCGGACATTTAAATCTTTAAAAAAACAAGGTAACTATGGATCAATACGGGTTGAACATTTTCAAGGAACGGTTCTTTAGGGTTGAGTATCATCAACCACGGGTGAAATCTGAGACGCTCCTCCAGTCCTCCGCCGTCTCTTCCGCCACAAACCCACACCGTCTTCGACGTCTCCTCTGGTACAAACCCCCACTGCGTTTCTTCGATACCTTCATAGCAGCAGCTGCAGCAGGTACTCCACTCGAAATTATGGATGTTCTTAGTGAAAATGCGTATAGGATTAGGGATTTTACAATCATTTGAATCGATTATTTTGACAGTAATAGTGATTATTGCAACTTGTTAGTTAGGTTCTTACTACACTTCATACTTTGCATCTCTAAATTGGATTAAATTGGCTTGAATATTGGAAAGATGATATCTTGTACCCAAATAATCAAGATTGATGATCAGACATACAAACAAGTGTCTTATACATTTGATTCATGATTAATCTGTACTCTGTAGACATGTAATTTTAGTTCAGAGCATTCGGGTCATCGCTTATTAGGTCAGAGGATTTGGGTGATGGAAAATTTTGTTACAGTAATCTGTTACTACACAGATTTAGAGTTGTTTTAGGCAATGATAATTTTTTTTTTGTGTGATTAGTTTAGTAAACAGTCTGTTCACTTGTGATTATACAGGAATTATTAAGCTAAATACATTATAATTCATATTATCTGTTTATTTTGGCTGAGTTTATTAAGTTCAAACCTTTTTAATTTCAAATATATGACATGTTGCAAATATTTGTTGTGAAATCTGACCCGTTCTGACCCGGACCCGTTTAGACCTGAACCAAAACAACCCCCTTTTATAATTGACCCGTTTTGACCCATGACCCGACCCGAACCCGTTTTGACTCATGACCCGACCCGACCCGACCCATTTGCCAGGTCTAGTCATAAGTTTTGAGTCGAGCCCACCCATCCAAACTAAACATGGTGAATTAAGCTCAAAAACATATTATTATTATTATTATTATTATTATTATTATTATTATTATTATTATTATTATTATTATTATTAAATAAACGAGTTTGAGACCAAAAACCCAGGATGGAGGAAGAGCCGAAAAGCGTTAGCCGGAAGGAGAAGCGGAAGGCGTTGAAGAAGGAGAAGCGGAAGCAAATACGGAAGGAGGTAGCTGAGAAAGCTCGCGCCCAGGAAGAAGCTCGCCTCAATGATCCTGAAGTGCGACGACAGATTCAGATGGAGGAGGAGAGAGAGAAAGAGAGGTTAGAGAGGGAAAGAAAGGACTTTGAGGAGAGAGAGAGGATCTTTCTACAAGAGTTAGAGAGGAAGAAGAACAAGGAAGAAGAAGAACTAGAGCGGATGAATGCTCTCGAAAGAGAATCAAAGCTACAACTGGTACGTCTCTTACACTATCTATCTGATTGTGTATGACCTAATCTAATCTAATCTAATCTAATCAAGTAGCTCTAGAAGCATGTGTACATTCACTGGATGGGGTTTTTTTCTAATAACTTTAACTAGGACCAAATGTCAGTTAGCAGGTGTTGAAAACCAAGTTCCTGGTCTATACTCATGATCAACCTCAATTCAACTTAACATCTATCACAAAACAAGTTTAAGGTTTATGAATATGCTTGAGCTTGTATTTAAGTCATGGGCTATCTTTGTCTCTGGATCTGCAGCACTATTACAACTTACTCGTTCACACATACATGTGCCAAACACCAGAGTTTTGTATCCGCAAATGTCTTATGAATATGAGCTTGAGGTGTTTCAAATAATATAGGCAAATTGTCTTAGCATAATATGTCATGCTTCCTGATAACAACATGGGCACTATTTTATTTTAATGGATATAAAATAAACAGGATACCGCCTACAACTTGACAAGTATATAGCTTACATAATGGAAACTAATCTTCGTAACGGGTAATATGATAAAGGAAACTAATTACAAACAATGAAATAAGTAAAATAATTCCTAAGCCCTCTGTAAAATTGTGTAAGTGCCTGGATCCATAGGATAGTTTTACTTGTTCGTTGATGTGGTTATGATGTTCTCATGCTGTGTAATTTTTCAAAAAAAGCTTGGTCTTTTGTGTCCTGGGGAAGTCTGATTTGCCCAACACCGTTGTTTGACTTGTTTCCACAAATATCTCTGGATGCATGCGGTTCAATCCATTAACATATTCGTGTGCAGAACACATTGTAATGTTTTTTTGGGTAAAAGGGTATACCCTGGTGATTGTATTACTATCAAAATAAAACAAGTAGGAAGGCAGAGTGCCAACCTAATTCAATAGTGTGACATGCCACACTAAAGTAAAACAAGCAACAAAAGCAAACCACCAATCAACACAAAACAACACCTAAACACTAAACATCACGAAATACAAACTAAGTAATCCTCATATTTAGGTGTTGTCAACCTTATCCGAAGATGATAACCTCCATGTCTTCAACAATCTTGCAACTCGATCATTCATCTTGAACTTGAAAGAGTAAGCTTTAGACGGACTGTCACCTCAATCTGCTCCTCTACCTTCTCCGGCGGTCTCAACTGATTGTTAAAAAACCTCGAGTTTCTTTCCTGCCACACAAAGTAAGCCGTAGCAGCGATCACTAGTTTGCGGATGACCCATATAAGGAGCTTTGATTTCGCCTTAGGAATAATCCAGGTGATAACATCTTCCCATTTACCATCGATTTGCACCATATCAATCTTATTTCGGATAGAACACCAAATCTGATTAGAATAGTGGCATTCGAAGAATAAATGATCATGAGTTTCCAAGTCTCTATTACAAAGAAGACGACACATCATATTCATGTTACGCGAAGCATGATTCCATAACTGGATCCGATCTTGTGTTGCAAGCTTTCTCCTACAGATCAACCAACAAAGGAACGCATGTCTCGGGATATTGAAAGAAGACCATACCGTATTATACCAACTAACCATATGGCCTGAACGTCTTAAGGAATCCCATGCCAGATTTGTCGAAAAAGGTTCCGTAACATTACCTTCTTTTTTCCAGAAAATGGTATCCATCTTATGAGGTGAAATAGAAATCGGAGGAAGCTGAAAGAGGATAGGAAATATATCATGCCAAGCTTCAGGCCAAACCCATGTATTCTCCTGAACCATATCGGCCACTTTAGAGTAAATCGACAACCCTTCACGCGAAATTTGTCTAGGAGTAATGAACGAGCTTAAAGGACAGTGATTGCTCCAATTATCAAACCATAAGAACATGTGCTCCCCGTTACCTATACTTACACAGAAATTTCGAACCATCGGCCTCAATTGGAGCAATTTCCTCCAACTCCAACAGATGTTTTGCTGATTGGGAATATCCCAAAAACTCCTATTATGCAAGTGGTGAGAATATACCCATTCGACCCAAAGAGAGTTCCTTCGAGAAAGAATGCTGTAGATATGAAAAGCCATTAGAGCTTTGTTCACATCCGCCACTCGCCTAATCCCTAATTCACCTTCCTTTGGTAAGCAAACAATTTTCCAAGACACTTTAGCTTTACCTTTAACCATACGGCCTTGACACCTTAAGAAGCTCCTAAGTTTTTGCTCAATCTGTTGACAATACTAGCCGGCAAAATGAAAACCGAAGCCCAATAGATATAGAAAGCAGACAAAACGGAAATAACTAATTGAAGTCTACCCACAAAAGATAGATATTTAGCTTTCCAATCCGTTATTCTACTTTCCATTTTTTCCACTAGCACCTTGCAATCAGAATGTAATAATCTAGATGCGATCAGGGGGACACCAAGATACCTTATCGGAAGCAAACCTTCTTCAAAAGGCATGATAGACAGAATATTACCCTTAACAAGATTCGGAACGTTGCAGAAGAAGGCAGTATTCTTCGTGATACTAGGAATCAGCCCCGACATATCTTTGAACTCATTCAAAGCATCCATAATAATCTTCACAGAGTTAACCTCACCTCTAGAAAAAAGAAAAAGATCATATGCGAAACACAAATTCACAATCCTTTGCTTCTCACATCTTTTATGAAATCTGAAAGAAGATTCAATAGAAGTCGCAAGCCGTAGCATGGAAGTTAAAACTTCCATAACGAATGTAAACAGATACGGAGACATGGGGTCCCCTTGTCTAAGACCCCTCTTACCTTTGAAGTAGCCAAAAATATTACCATTCACACTGACTGAAAAAGAAGAGGTAGTGATGCAGTTCATGATCCAATCAATCATAACTTGATGAAACCCGTACCCCTTTAAGATATCACCTAGAAAATCCCAGTCCACCGTTTCATACGCCTTTTGGATATCTACCTTAAAAGCACATCTAGGCGACCCGATATCTCTATGGTAATTATGCGTAAGTTCTTGCACAAGAAGGATATTATCAGAAATTCTTCTCCCTGGCACAAAGGCTGACTGATTCAAACTCACCACCTTATCAAGGCCTTCTAAGATTCTTGTTAGAAAGAATTTTAGTAATACATTTATAAATCACATTACAACAAGAGATCGGCCGGTAATCGGTGACCTTAGAAGGAGTATTCACCTTAGGAATAAGAGCAATGATAGTATGGTTTACCTCTTTTAACATTCGGTTTGATGTGAAAAAATCTTGGATAGCAGCACTAATATCATCACCAACTGTCGGCCAAGCTTGTTTGAAGAAAGCAGAAGAATACCCATCACCTGGAGCTTTGTTATCATCAATAGAAAACATGGCTGATTTAATTTCAGCAGTCGTAACATTTCGAATCATATGTTCAGACACGTGAGCGTCAAGGACATTCAGAAAGAGGTCTGGGGTGGCAGACGAGTGGTATCTCCTTTGTGACCAAGAAACGCATTAAAATGATTGACACGCATTTGGAACATCCAAGCCCTCATAGAGGTTCCCGTCACCATCTTTAATAATGTCAATACGGCTTAGATGATTTCTACATTTAAGCGAACTATGGAAATAAGCTGAATTGGCATCGCCTGCCTTCAACCAGTCCACTTTAGACTTTTGTTTCAGGAAACGTTCTTCGTTGAGTAATGCTTCTTGATAAGACGCCAACAGGACCGCTTCTCTTTGTCTTCGCACTCCATCAGCCGGGTTTTGATCAATATTTCTTTGAATTTCATCCAACCCATCACGTAAAGTTTTAACTTTGTTATGCAGATTACCTTGTTTGTAAAGGAAGCTACGAAAAGGATGCTTAAGAGCTCTCAACTTTTTGACCACTCTAAACATAGGAACCCCTTCAATCTGTTTCATCCATTCGCCTTAACAATCTCCTCAAACTCCTTCTTATATATAATAAAGTTAGGAAATTTAGAAGGCTTTGGTTTACTAACTTGAGTGCCTGGCATCTTAAGAAGACATGGAGTATGGTCAGAGATTCTATAAGGATGGAAAACAGCACAAGCACTTGGAAACTCATCCGTAAAATACACATTAGCCAACACACGATCAATCTTTTTTAGAATACCAACTCCCTTCTTCGGTTTTTGAGTCCATGTATAATGCATACCCGAGCTATTCACATCAAACACTTCAAGGTTCTCGACACATTCCTTGAAGTCTCGCATTCCAGTAGTAAATTTAGAGGGACCCGTAGCCATATCCTCAAGAAATAAAGAGGAGTTAAAATCACCCATAATCACCCACGGTTTATCATTGACAAACTGCTTGTGCAAACATAAACTATCCCATAATTTTCGTCGTTCTATGTGATAGTTGTCCGCATACACAAAAGAACATAGCAAGGCTTTATTAACATGCTTGAAAACAAGTTGAGCGTGCATGACTTGAGGAGTAATGGATAAAATCATAACATCCACATAGTCAGCATTCCAACCCAAGAGAATACGAGTCCCTTTTGAACAAATATTACCGTTAGAGGACCATCTCCAAGATCGACATATCCTTTTGCAAACACCCAAAAGCTTTGAAACATTGACATGTGATTCCAAAATAACACACACCTGAATTTTGTTATCAATAATGACATTTCGAACTCTCTTTGTTTCAGGGGACGGTTCAAACCCCTTGTATTCCAGCATGCGATGCTATCCATTGATAACATTTGTAGTAGGAGTGCTTGCCCCTGATTTATCATTTCCCGTTTGCATAAAATCCGAAGTCTCATTTATCTCAATCACCTCATCACATTCTGACTCTTCACCATCTATCAGCTGAGTATTAGATCCAAGACATCCAAACGAGTTACCAAGTTTTATAGGATTCGAAGTTGTAGGGATATGACGAGTTGCTGGTGGGTTGAAACTGTTTGAGTGGGTATTTGGTTCCTTTATTACCAGGTTACCTTGTTTTCTAATCGGCCTATACTCAAACTTTGGTTTATCCTTGACAACAACTCCTTTTTTTGCTGCTTTCTTCTTGTTCACATCCATAAAACCATCCCCATCTACTTTTTCCTTTCCCTTTTGTTTTTCAATACTCACCAGTTTAACTTCTTTCGGACAACATGTTTTTGTATGACCAAACACACAGCATGTAGAGCATCGAGGAGGAGACTACTCGTATTCAACTTTAACCGAGCTCATTAAGAAAACCCCATCTTCCACATTAGGGATAGCAACAGAAACTGATACCCGAAGATCTTTTTGAGCATCCAGTTCTATCACCGCCCTAGCATAACTACTACGGCCCCAAGAATCCAAACACATGTTTGAGGTTTCGTTGTCAAGAAATTTCGGAGAACCAATTTTAGACGCTATCAGACTTAAGCCATCTTCCGTATATGCAGCCAAAGGAACGTCGTGCATCTTTACCCAAACCGGAACCTTCTTAAATTCCTCCTTTTTAATCTCCGTTTTAGACGACCAAGGTTTTAGAAATATTGGTATATTCCGGATGAGCCATGGTCCTTCATGTAGAACCTTATCCATTGCCTCTTTCGAATCAAACTTGAAAAGAAGAAACCCTTCGCGTTCATCATACTCTGTTGTAAGCCATATCTTTTCCAACGGTTCTTAACGAAATATTCCACCACAGGGAAGGCTAATCTCTTACCAAGAATATACCCATACAATACATTACTACATTTTTCCTGTACCCTCTTCACAGATTCTACCGGTATAGTTACATCAGCATCCCCATGACTTTCTAGATTTTCCAGAAAGCGAAAGTTTACCCTCTTCGAAGTCTGGCCAGCTTTAAGCTTTTCCGCAAACGAAAGTTCTCCAATTTTAGAAGATCCAGCTGTTGTATTTTTCAAATTTTCCCCCTCTATCTGCATATTATTCATTGTAGGGTTTGCATGAAACAACCCTCTCCTAGGCATCATAGGATTTCCTTCTATATTTGTGACCCTTAATCCAATACCTCGAACAGGAGCCGTTCCAGGTGTTGATTCACCATCTTCGTTCAACGTCTCAGTACCTATATTATGAAAATCATCAGGTTTGGGGTATTCCACCCCACTATTATCGACACCTCTCTCCATCAGCAGCCTAACTTAACAACCATGCAACAAAGATCGACGTAAAAACTTGAAACCCCGCTACGAAAAACCCTAAGAATAAACCCTAGAACCGATTGTCAAAACTTAATCTATTAGAAGGATTCGTATCAATCTAGCTATTTTAACAAATGTTAAACGCGATCAATACAGACCTTATAATAAATCAGAAGATCCAGCCGATTCTAAAGCCTTACGAAATTGACAAAACTTAAAGAAAACCCTAAATAACTGATTGATCTTGGTGATTATAGAATTTGTATATAGATAGTAATCCCAATGATTAGAATCAGATAACAAAATCCATAATCATTAGATGGAAATCAGATCGAGGAAGAAGGAGAAGATTCGCCAGAAATCGCCATAGGGTTGAGAGAGTTTAGAACAAACTATGTACAACACATTGTAATGTTTGAGTAATTATTCCTTTTTCAGTCACCGACTGACTTAAATAGCAAGCTTAGATAATGAATCTTCATGTGGTTTTAAGCTATCATGGATAATCTTACTGCAATTTGTTAGCATTGTGTTGACTGCTTGTGGCATTCTTGAGTTGCCGAGCCAGTAAAGATTATATTACTTCACATATTATAGTAAAGTAACACACACACACATAGGGCCGGCCCTGAGAATTCGTGTACCCTGTTCGAGCTCAAAAAAAACTTGCCCTTAGGCCTTAACGAAATTGGGTATTGGGCTCACTAAAGGACTAAACTTAATGCCAATGGGCTAATAACTAATCTAAACCATAAGAATAGTTTTGTAAGTGGGCCTATGTTGGTGTTTGTATGTGTACACCCTATTAATTTTTTTTTTACATATACATATCGTTTTTTTTTAAAATAGTGTGCCCTTCGAAATATCGGGCCCTGGCCGGTGGTCCTCCCCGCCGTGGTCCCGCCCCCCAAGGCTGCCCCTGACATATGTGTGTGTGTGTACATATATATGAGAGCAAAGTTGCTTAAAAGGTAGTGAATAAAGTTGTGTATATCTAAAATTGTTATACTACTTACATAGGAAGGAGCTAAGGAAGGTCGAAGTGAAGATGATGAATGGGAATATGTAGAGGAGGGGCCTCCTGAAATCATTTGGCAAGGAAACGAGATAATAGTTAAGAAGAATAAAGTCAGGGTGAAGAAGAAAGACGCCAATCAAGAAACGAAAGAAGAAGTATGAAGTCAAGCCTCCATTGATTTATCCTTTTTTTGAGTTTGTTGTTATGCACAAGTGGGAATTTAAGCTTTTATATATTTCTTCTGCAGGATCCTAATAGACCTACATCAAATCCACTTCCTCCACAACACGAAGCCTATGCTGCTTTCAAGAATGCACCCATGACATCAGCAGAGTTGCTGGACACTGCTGCCCACCAGGTCCCAAACTTTGGTACAGAACAGGTTGGTCTTTGGTAGCCACTTTCAGTTGATATCACGAGATGGGTCACAACAGGTTCTGTTTGAAGTGGGTCATTTTTAGTACTGGTCCAAACAGTTGCTCAGGTTGGGTTGACCCCAAAACACTTTTTTTCCATTTTATTTAATCGTTTATAATTATTAATGCCAACTATAATTTGAAGACAATGTTAATAATCTAATAAGACGATTTAGGAGGTTCGAGGTTGGATGCATTAGACCAGGCCAGCCGAGCGAATTCACCCGTTTCGACCCACTCTCCGTTTAGCTATTTTTTATTTGACCTGTTTTGACCTTTGAAACAAAACACAACACAATGGTCGAAATTGCCGCCTCTGCTGCTCATAATATTGTACCGAAAAAACAGTTTTGTGGACATCTGTTTCTTGATTTTGCAGGATAAAGCTCATTGTCCGTTTCACATAAAAACTGGAGCATGTAGATTTGGGTTGCATTGCAACAGAGTTCATTACTACCCAGATAAATCTAACACGTTGCTCATCAAGAATATGTACAATGGACCTGGCCTTGCTTGGGAACAAGATGAGGGACTTGAGGTCTGTTGTTGGGTTCAGGCTGTGATTCTAGTATCCTAATCATAAATCTGATGAACATATAAGTATCTTTATTAGAGTGGATTCTTATAACTAGTGGTGACTGATAAAACTAACTTACGGGGTCGTGGCTATGCAAAACTGTTAATTCATACACACATAAAACATGAGTTGCTGTATGCATATAGAAATCTGTTACAGTAACCTTAAAAGAACATTTTCATATCGAAATGTGAATTATCATTTTTCATAAGTTAACATTTTCATGTATCTGGTATTACTCGCTCTCTCTATATGCGTGTATGAGTTGTTTCAAGTATATGTGCAATTTGAGTGTAACTTTGATTCTTTAGTACAAACCGTGATTTACTGTTGCTTGCTTCTGTTGTTCTTGACATTATGATATCAGAATTTTCCCAAGATCCACAGTGGAGGTTCGTGGTTTGAGGATCGGAGATGAAACGTTACTAGCAATTTGTATCCTACCATGTAACTTGATTATTTTGTTTATCTGTTTTCTGTGGTGATGTGTTGATCTTAATAACATTACCATACACGTAATTGCTCATATAAACTTTTCGTCATTTCTGTACCTAGTGCATGTATTAAAATCGCTTCTGGATAAACAACATACTAGTTTCCCATCCTAATATGGTTTCGTTGTGTTAAACCTCACAGGATCAGAGATATGGACACATAGTTTGTGTTAAGGAGTCATATTTTTCCATCTGCCATCCCTAACAGTGTTTTATGTGTTTTTCCTTAAATTCATTTATGTGATGACACATCTTAGACAGACAGTTTATGACTGATGCAATTCAGTATGGTTAAGTTAAGCTCAACTGATATTTGCCATATTATGTGTACAATGGCTATTAATTAAGGTCTACTTTAAAGAGGTGGGAACATCTACCACTTATATTTTAAGTTTGTATGTGCTTGCCTCATACACACGTGACACATCTTAGTATGGATACTATATCTGAATATATGTATATAATTGTATATGCATTCATATGTGCTTATATATGTGTGTGAGTGTGTGCACGTGTGTTAAATCGTCCTTGATCCATCTTTTAGACCTGCAGTATCTAAGATTGATTTTTAGCTAACTCTTGTATAGGTGGTTCTACTCATGAGTATGCACCCTTGATATGTCTAATTAAAACTCCCTTAGATCTTGACATAACTTCACTTTTCATGAAGGTGATAAAGAATTAGGTTAGGTAAATCTGTTATTAAACATTCATATTAAATGGTGATGTGTATTGGTTTGTATGTTATTGGACCATGCTCATTATATATATAGGTTCCATTTTACATTATTAGACCCAACTACCAAGTAAGTTGTGATGTGACGATGTAAATATGCATAAGAATAAAAAATGATGTTAAGTTTTATCTTTGGTTCTACTGTCTTAGAATATGATTTCCATTGATGTCTATTGGTTTTGTGGTGTTTTTGTGTGTTTGTAGTTTGCAATGGCTTATTTACAAATCATATGAACATTTGTTATTTTCCTCACTTTTGTTTTTTGCATCCAACTATTATTAATAATGTACTCCCTGGATTTTCTGACCATACAGTATACAGAGGAGGAAGTGGAGCGCAGTTATGAAGAATTTTATGAAGATGTGCATACAGAGTTTTTGAAGTTTGGAGAAATTATAAATTTCAAGGTCTAAATGAATATATCTCTTTAAAACACACATGGAGTAGTCAATATTCTTGGATTTTTCTTTTATTTATTTCTTTTTTTTTGTTAATAGCATGTGTGAAATTACAAAAAGTAGATTAACTGGAGTAGTGCTGAACAGTTAACATGTCAGACCCATTTACATATGAATGGGTCGAATTTAATTATGTTATGTTTCAAATGGTTCAAACTTCAAATGGGTAAAATTAGCTATAGAGGGACTTGGTGAAATGGGTCCACAGGTGAATTCGGTCTTGCGGGTTGAAGGTTCCTAAATCGTGTTTTTTTTAATGAATAAAGCAACCTTCTAAATATTTTATTCAAAATCATTATATTATTACTGAGATATTGTAACTTTTGTAATAAAATTGGACGAAGAGTGCTTCGGGTCAACCCAACTTGACCCTCAACAAGTTTTCACCCAAATTCGTTTTGACCCGTTAATCCACCCATGCCACCTCTAAGTGGAGCTATACTTGTTCCTGCTTTATGAACTGGCACACATCACTTTCTTCCCAATATGAGAAAATATACCCAGTTATAAAAATCAAGTTCAATCATGTTGAACAACTCTGAATCAGCTACAGAGAACATATGTATGAGACCTTTAGCAACAATAAATATTAAATATGGCGGGATTTTTTTATGATTAGTATGTCGTGGTTGATGGTGTTTGTTTGCAGGTGTGCAGAAATGGTTCTTTCCATTTGCGAGGCAACGTATATGTCCACTATAAGTCGTTGGATTCAGCTGTGATGGCTTACAGTTCTGTACATGGTCGTTATTTTGCTGGCAAACAGGTATGATGCGTTTTTTTTCCATGTTCAAGTTGCACCATTTATTTTAACCTTATATATGTATGCAACTTTTGTTATAGGCAGATACTGGTATTCAACTTTATTTTTTTTTATCTTAAAGTGGATGATCGTAGGATTTTAGGGTGAAAGCCACTTTTCTATTTATGCCATTTTTGGAACACAAAATTGAAAGTCAGAAATGTAACGAGATGGCCTAATGGACTTGGCCCTCAAATAAAGAAATATTTGGCTTTAACTATTAGTTTTCATGTCCAAATCATGAATGCATATTGCCCTTTTTATCTAGTTCTAGTCTGTTAATGATTTGTATGATGAAGCAAATTCTCAACTTAGTCTCCATTAGATTGGTAGTTATTGAAGAGTATAGAGTAAGTGGATTTATTCATACCCATAGCTATCAATAGTGTCCACAGCGGACGCTATAGCGAATAGCGTGGCGTGGCGGCCAACCTCCGCTACAAGGTGCATATCGACAATATAGCGAGCCGATAGAAACTCCGGTGACGATTTCCGGCAAAAAATTCTGATTCCGGTGATGCTTTCTGCTGGAAAGCAGGAAGAAGAAGAAGATGAAGAAGAGAGCGGCTAGGTTTTTAGCGTGTTTTAGGCTTTAGGGTTTTATAAACTATGAATTCCGGCCAGAAACCTGCAATTTCTGCCGGAAACTTGCTGGAAATTTTAGGAAGAAGAAGAGCGGCTGCGTTTTTATCGCGTTGGAGCCTTTTTAGGGTTAAATAAGTTTATGGATTTTAACTTTTAATCTTCTATCTTTCATTAAGTTACATTTACTCCCAAAAATAAAACTTGTAAAATTTACATAAAAAGTGTAAAATTAGTTTGTGTATCTTAACATTTAACCCCCCTATTTTCACTAGTTTACATTTGGTCCTTAAACTTATATTTTTATGCATAAAAAGGTATAAAATAAACATTATATATAAAAAAATTATATAGATAGCTATTTTTATTTCTCAAATTTTTAACTACCTTATCGCTAAACACGAAATAGCGGGCGCTATTTCATCGCTATCGCGACGTAGCATATAGGTATGTTGTTCGCTATGTGTCGCTATTTGCTATCGATAACTATGTTCATACCTAAATAAAACTGAGATTAAACTTTTCTTCGGTGAATACATGAATCTAGATGTCAAGGTTTTTTCTCTTTCTTCTTTCTACAGGTTATTGATCATTTATCACTCAGGAGTCTTTGTGGAAATTCAATAGGATATAGAGATAATGGGGCGAGTCTTGTTACATGCAAAGAAAAAGACCTTACTTGGGGGGTGGGGTGAGGAAAATGATATCAATCAATAAAATTAAATGGTTTGATCTGGGTATGATACATTAATTTAGATAAGTTGGTTCATGAGTTCGATCAATATCTAATAGCTAGCGGGCCGGATCTAGATTTCATTTAGTTGAATCATGGGCGACATCAGATTGTTTTTTGAACGGCAAACTTCGCCATTTTGAGCCACCCCAAGACTCGAACTCCCACCACCTGGTTGGAAAGAGCACACCTTTACCACTCCACTGTCCTCATTGGGACGGGCGACGTCAGATCATTGGCAAATCTGATCGGATCCGCTCCGCCCCATTGACAGGCCTAATCTATTAGTTCTATCCATTGTTACATTCAAAGATATTTTTCTAAAAGCAGAGGAAGAAGTAGCATTTAGCCATTTATATGCTCAATTAAAGTTATTACAAAAGAACGTTTCTCTTTTTATGTATTAGTTTATATTTGCTTGTAGAGTATGAATTTAAGGGATCTACATCACTGAATCATTAACCCTCTCCATTGCACAAGAAAACAAACAACCATGAGAACCCTAATGCTCTCTCCTAGCATGGCGATCCTTGTTCTTCATGCAATCTTAGTTCTTTCTTCGTGATCTGGTGTATAACAGTCTGTCATTAGTGCGTTGATTTTTCAGTGCTCTAATACGTACTAGTTAGCATTAGAAGTCGGATTAAAACTAGGGTTTTGTTTCAAGTTTTCTTCTCAGATCGCTGCCTGAATCTGTGTTTTGAAACTGGTTGTATAGATCTATTGTTTTATCGGTCCTTCTGGATAGGCAGAAACCTAGATTTAACAAGACCTCTATACGATTTTGTTAGAAGCATGGGCTAGGGTTTTCGCTAGATTAGGGTTTTTCTTCCGGTCTTTTTGATTGCTGATCTTCGGGTTCGTGTTGCATGGTGTGATCTGTTCTTGTTTTTTTTGGGTAAAGGGTTACCCCTGTGATTCTATATATTAACCAACTAAATAACACAAGTAGTGAGGATAATCTCCCACTAGTTCTATCATGAGACACACCTCACGACAGTATATCAAGCAAACAATATAAAGCAGAAACCAAAAGACAAGTACATCTACTAGACTAGAATCTAGAACCACTAATCACACAGAGAAAAATAGTAATCAGCCTCCATTATCGGATATGAAGTTGCCATTTATCTTCCATCTACCTAGCAGCCTCCGAACATTCGCACAATCTTTGAACTTAACCCCCATCAGCTTGTACCGAACTGTCTTTAATATTTGCTCGCATATGGTATCTGGTGGCCTAGATTGATTCTTGAACAATCTCGTGTTACGTTCTTGCCATATTATGTATGCTGCACAGGCAACAAACACTCGACTTGCATAATGCACTGCTGTTTTCGATCGAGCACGAGCCAGAAGCCAGACCATAATGTCACTCCATTTAGGACCAACCGTAGACATACCTACCTTATCTCTAGTCTTGTTCCATACCTGTTTAGAAAACTTACATTCAAAGAAAAGATGGTCATGGGAGTCAACATTCTCATAGCACAAAAGACAGCACATCATATTCATGTTTTTCCTTCTCGAGATGTCCCACTGGAGAACCACATAAAGAAAGCATGCTTAGGGATGCACTGATGAAACCAGACTACTTCAGCCCAATCCACTTCCGGCTCCCTTATCCGAAGCGAATGCCAGACACTTGAAGAAGAAAATTCAAGTATATCATCCCCATCCTTCCAGCAAATTTGGTCCACTTTATTTGGTTCCAAATAAACCTGATCCAATTGAGTCAATTCTGGAAACAAGTCTCTCCAAGCCGATGGCCAAGCCCAAGTACTTTGATTATATATATCCGCAACCGTATCATGAAGTCTAAATCCCGCGTTGGAAATGGTCCTAGGAGACAGGAAGTTAGATAACGGACCAAGTTGACTCCAGTTATCATACCATGCTGACGTACTATTCCCATTGCCCAATCTCGACCACATGTGATCCCTGGTACTAGGCCTCATCTGAAGAAGCTTTCTCCGGCTACAGTTCGTAGCTTCCTTACATACCCAGAAACTGCAGCCTTTTAATCTGTAGGAGTAGATCCAGTTAACCCACAAGGACTCCCTCTTGTTCAGAATACTCCAAATATGCTTCGCCATAAGAGCTTTATTCGAATCTCCAATTCGCCTAATACCCAGGCCACCCTCATACTTAGGGACACAAATAGAATTCCATGAGGCTTTAGCTTTTCCTCTATGAAAATTTCCTTTTTGCGTCCACAGGAAATTTCGTAATTTAGCTTCAAGCTCCTTAATAATTTGTGCTGGCAAAATAAAAACAGCGGACCAATACGCATGCAAAGCTGAAAGTACCGAGTTGATAAGCTGCAACCTTTCTGCAAATGATAATTACCTATTTCTCCAGTTTTGAATGCGCTGCTCTATCTTTTCAATTAAAACATTGCAATCTCTAGAGAGCAGCCTGGACGAGATAAGCGGAACACCCAAATATTTAACCGGCAGCACGCCCTCCTCAAATCTCAGGGTCTGTAGAATTTCATTTTTAACATTGGGTGAACATTGCAGAAGAAGGCAGTACTTTTTTGGATACTAGGGACCAATCTGGACATGTTCGTGAATGTAGCCAGAGCCATCTTGATACAGCGGGCAGAGGAGACATCACCAAGGGCAAATAGAAACAAGTCATCAGCAAAACACAGATTGATAATTTGTTGTCTTTCACATCTATTGTGAAATCTGTACGAGGTATCAAGCCGAGCATCCCTCTGCAAAAGACATGTAAGGACTTCCATGACAAGAGTGAATAAATACGGAGATAATGGGTCTCCTTGTCTTAACCCATGGCCACCCTTGAAATACCCATGCAGATTTCCATTCACACTGACAGAATATGTCGTAGTTAACACACAAGTCATAATCCAATCCACCATTTTACTATTAAATCCGAACCCTATAAGAACATCCTTAAGAAAGTTCCAATCAACAGTATCATAAGCTTTTTGGATATCCACCTTGAAAGCACATCTCGGAGGCCCAGAATCCCTGTGATAGTTATGTAACAACTCTTGAGTAAGCAGAATATTATCAGAAATTTTCCTACCTGGAATGAAAGCTGACTGGTTAATACTGACAATCTGATTAAGCATCCCCTTCATACGATCCGCCACAATCTTACTAATACATTTATAAATCACATTACAGCATGCAATGGGCCGATAATCCGTAATCAGGGACGGCGTCACTTTCTTCGGCACAAGCACTATCAGGGTATTATTAATTTCCCAGAGGAGTTTACCAGTCCTGAAGAAATCCATAATGGCATTCGACACCTCTTGACCTATGATATGCCACGCATTTTTAAAGAAAGCTGCTGAAAAGCCATCAGGGGCTTTGTCATTACCAATCGAGAACATGGCCGTTTTCACCTCAGCAGTAGTAACTGGACGAACCATGTGCACAGCATCCTCTGAGTTCAACTTATTCCTGAACAGTTCAGCAGGGGGCCTAGAGTGACCATATCCATGGTACCCAAGAAATTGCTCATAGTGTTTGACAAGCACATCCCGGACATTATCCCCCTCAAACAGATCCCCATTAGAATCCTTAATGCTGTCAATCCTGGACGAGTGATTCCTACTTATCAGGGTAGCATGGAAGAATTTCGTATTTGCATCACCAGCTTTCAACCATTCCACTTTAGATTTTTGGAGCATAAACCGTTCCTCATCTAAACAAGCTTCCTGAAATTCCTTATTAATTTTTACTTCCTGCATTCGAAGATCCATATTAAACGGCTTAGCATCAATATCCTGTTGAATAGCATCCAGCTTACCTCTGAGACTCTCAACTTTCTTGTGCAAATTTCCTTGTTTCAATAAGAGAGCCCGAAATGGCTTCTTTAAGAGGCGTAGTTTCTTTACCACACAAAATTGAGGGACCCCATCAATGGCCATATCCCAATGCTGCTTAACAATATCAGTGAATTCCGGTTTGTGAACCAAGAAATTAGCAAACTTGAATGGTTTAGGTTTCATCTTACCAGGAGATGGGATCTTTAACAAACACGGGCAATGATCGGATATCCTATATGGCTGAAAAATCGTGTAGGAGTTAGGGAACTCAGCCAGAAACGCAGTGTTACCCATAACACGATCAAGCTTCTTTAGCAGCCCCACGCCTTTTTTAGGCTTTTGATTCCATGTAAAATGGAATCCTGAACTATTAATATCAACCACCTCCAACTCAGTAACGCACTCTTGAAAGTCCCTCATACCCACTGAGCCATATGAAGATCCCATGGAATTATCCTCTAGAAAAAGAGCTGAGTTAAAATCTCCTAGAATAACCCACGGATTATCACCCACGAAGCCTTTATGTCGAACAAGCTGTTGCCATAAATCCCGTCGAGTGACATAGTAATTTGCTGCATATACCACCGAGCAGAGCAGGCTCCTCTTCTCCAGTTTAAAGTTCAACTGAATATGCATAACCTGATCCGTTTGGGCAATGACCATAAAATCAATCTCCATCGGGTTCCAACCTAAGATGATCCTAGTACCTTTATTACATCTACTGCCATTGGAGGTCCAATCCCAACCCCTAAACACAGTTCTACATACTTTATGAAGATTACCAATATCCACATGAGATTCTAAGATTGCACAAAACGAAAGATGATTACTCCTAACCACATGACGAACCTCGTTTTGTTTGAGAGGCCGGTTCAAGCCCCTAATATTCCAGGCTGCTAGACTAATCATTAGACACTACCGTTGAAGGAGTGCTTGCCCCTTTTTTACGTTCAGGCTTACACGATTCCTTTGAGATGAATTCATCCATTTCATTATACACTTCAATCACCTCCTCTTCTTCGGAATGTTCCTGGTTACTTGTCGCAGCATTAATACTATGATTCCCATCCCCCTCTACTTCATTTAGCACCTTAAACGAATTATTTGAGGCAACACTCCCCATCAACGGCCGAGTGGGCAACTCATTCTTCCCTTTACCTATTAGCGGTCGATACTCAAACTTTGGTTTGGGCTTATTTATCTGGAACCCTCCTTTCCTAGCTACTTTTTTGCTAGACACAACAGTGAAACCTTCCTCATCAATTTTAGAGCCCACCTTACCTTTCCCATTGCCTTGTTTCATTGGAAATCTAGGATGAAACTGCTTAGCAGTGTTTGCTGGTTCCCTTGTTTGCTTAGGACAGGAATCCACAGAATGGCCAAACACACAACAACTGGAACATCTAATCGGCTTCCATTCATACTCCACAAACATAGTTTCCTTGCTAAATCCCTCCCCGTTTACCTCAGGTATTGCGATCGTCAGCTCCTCTTTCAACTCCTTGTCCGCTGAGATTTCTATTAAAGCTCTAGCATAGCTACTACGGCCCCAAGTGTCCCTACACATCGAATTGGTATAGGAGTCCAATAGCTTTGGAGCACCAATAGCAGTAGCGATCAAACTAAGGCCATCTTCAGTGTATGCAGCCAGTGGAACCTCATGAATTTTCACCCAGGCTTGAACTTTGGTTACCTCCTTCTTTTCCAGCTTTGAAGTCGGTGTCCATTCAGTTAGGAATATAGGTTGTGATCGTATAATCCATGGACCCCCCTTTAGAGCATCCAACATACCTTTATGATCCGCAAACTTAAAGAAGAAGAAACCATTCGCATTCATCATTGACTTCTGTAATCCAAATTTCTTTCAGTTATTGCGAACAAAATACTCCACAACCGGGAATGCAATACGCTCTCCTAAGAAGTATCCATATAAAGTATTAGCTAGCTTGTCTTGTACAGCTCGAACAGACTCACGCGGGAGAACATCGCATCCCTCATGCATAACGGAATTTGCAAGAGTTCTAAAGTTAACTGTTTTGGGATTGGCAGCCATAACCGAATCTGCATATGTCATTGATTTCGAGGATTCACCTTGAGGATGACAATCCTGCTGCACATCTGAAGCAACCTTATTACTTTCATCACCGGATCCTGCATGAAAACCTTGACAGTCGGTCACCCCAATACTTTGAGAATCCCGCTTTTCATCACTAACATCAATCTGAGTAGACACTATACCACGCCGAGGGAGCATTGGGTTTCCATCTATGTTGACAACTCGGCTGGCAATACCCCTACCCGGCAATGGCGGCTTTCCACGATCACCCTTGTTATTATCCACAGTATCCCCAGGTTTTTTACGTTCATCCATACCAGAAAATACTAACTCTCACTTCAAGCAATAACAGTACACACCATGCAACACGTAAACCAAGACCAGAACTCAACCGACCGGAAAGAAAACGCTAATCTAGTGAAAACCCTAGGCCATGCTTCTAACAAAATCGTATAGAGATCTTGTTTAAACTAGGTTTCTGCCTATCCAGAAGGATCAACAGAAACAATATCTCTAGACAACCAGATCAAAACACGGATATAGGCAGAAACAAACTGGAACAAAAACCCTAGTTTTAATTCGATCAAGTGCTAACTAGTTCGTATTAGAGAACCGATCAGACGAGACCCTAATAACAGACTGTTATACACCAGATCACGAAGAATAACTAGGATTGTATGAAGGTCAAGAAACACCAGGATAGGAAATAAACCATGCACCGAAATCCAGAACCTAGAAAACTAACCCTAATTTGGAAACCCTAGACTTAATGTCAACCAATTAGAAACCAAGGTAAATTGAAGAACCCTTACCAATAAAGGGATCGAATAACCCTAACTGCTAATCGATCTAGATCAAGTGAGAGTTAGTGATTTCTGGTATGGATGAATGTAAGAAAGCTGGGGATAATAACCAGGGTGATCGTGGGAAGCCGCCATTGCCGTTCAAGGGTATTGCCAGCCGAGTTGTCAATATAGATGGAAACCCAGTGCTTCCTCGGCTTGGTAAATCTACTCAGATTGATGTTAGTGAGGAAAAGCGGGGTTATCCAAGTGTTGGGGCGGCCGACTGTAAGGGTCTTCGTGCAGGGGCCGGTGACGAAGGTAATATGATTGATTCAGACGTGCAGCAGGATTGTCTTCCTCAAGGTGAACCCTCAAAATCAAGGACGTATGCAGATTCGGTCATGGCTTCCAATTCCAAGAGTTAATTTTAGACCTCTTGCAAGTCCTGTTATGCGATGTTGTTCTCCCGCGTGATTCTGTTCGAGCTGTACAAGATAAGTTAGCCAATACGGTATATGGGTATTTCCTAGGGGATCGTCTTGCCTTCCCGGTGGTGGAGTATTTTGTCCGCAATAATTGGAAGAAGTTTGGATTACAGAAGTCCATGATGAATGCGAATGGCTTTTTCTTCTTTAAGTTTGCGGATCAAAAAGGTATGCTAGATGTCCTAAAGGAGGGTCCATGGATCATACGGTCACAACCTGTTTTCCTAACTGAATGGACGCCGACTACAAAGTTGGAAAAGAAGGAGGTGACTAAAGCTCAAGTCTGGGTGAAAATACATGAGGTTCCGATTGCTGCATACTCAGAGGATGGCCTTAGTATGATTGCTACTGCCATTGGCATTCCAAAACTCTTGGACTCCTATACTAGTTCGATGTGTATGGACACTTGGGGGCGTAGTAGCTATGCTAGAGCTTTAATAGAAATATCTGCGGACAAGGCATTGAAAGAGGAGATAACGATTGCAATACCGGAGGTAAATGGGGAGGGTTTTTGTAAGGAAACTATGTATGTGGAGTATGAGTGGAAGCCATCTAGATGCTCAAGTTGTTGTGTTTTCGGCCATTCTGAGGACTCTTGTCCCAAGCAAACAAGGAAACCACCTATCATTGCTAAGCAAGCTCAACTTAGGACTTCAGTGAAACAAGGCAATGGGAAAGGTAAGTTGGCTTCTAGAATAGATGAGGAAGGGTTCGCCAATGTGCCTAGTAAAAAAGTAGCTAGGAAAGGAGGGTTTCTGATAAATAAGCCTAAACCAAAATTTGAGTATAGGCCGCTAATAGCTAAAGGGAAGAATGAGCTGGCCACTCGACCGTCGGTAGGGAATGTTGGCTCAACTAATTCATTTGAGGTGTTAACTGAGATAGGGGCGGATGGGCAACACACTGATAATGATGCGGAAGGGAATCGGGAAGACTCAGAGGATGAGGAGGTGGTGGAAGTGTATAATGAAATGGATGAATTACTATCAAAGGGATCTCGTAATCCTGAACACAAACAAGGGGCAAGCACTCCTACAACGGTAGTGTCTAATGGTTAGTCTAGCAGCATGGAATATTAGGGGCTTGAACCGGCCTCTTAAACAAAAGGAGGTTCGTCATGTGGTCAAGAGTAATCATCTGTCGTTATGTGCAATATTAGAATCTCATGTGGATATTGGTAATCTTCATAAAGTATGTGGAACAGTGTTTAGGGGTTGGGATTGGACTTCTAATGGTAGTATATGTAGTAAAGGTACCCGGATTATTGTAGGATGGAACCCAATGGAATTTGATGCTATGGTCATTGCCCAAACAGATCAGGTTATGCATATTCAGTTGAGTTTTAAGCTTCAGAAGAGGTGCCTGTTCTATTCGGTGGTTTACGCGGCAAACTACTATGTTCATCGGCGGGATCTATGGCAACAACTAGCTAGACATAAAGGTTTCGTGGGAGATAATCCGTGGATTATTATGGGAGATTTCAACTCAGCTCTTCAAATGGAGGATGATTCCATGGGATCTTCATATGGTTCAGCGGGAATGAGGGACTTTCAAGAGTGTGTCATCGAGTTGGAGGTGGTTGATATTAATAGCTCGGGATTCCATTTTACATGGAATCAAAAGCCTAAAAAAGGCATAGGATTGCTAAAGAAACTCGACCGTGCTATGGGTAACACCGCGTTTTTGACTAATTTTCCTAACTCTTATGCGGTTTTTCAGCCGTATGGGATATCAGATCATTGCCCATGTTTGTTAAAAATCCCGTCTCCTGGTAAGCTGAAACCTAAACCATTCAAGTTTGCTAATTTTTTGATTCACAAACCGGAATTTACTGACATTGTCAAGAACTATTGGGATATTGCCATTGATGGGGTCCCTCAATTTAGCGTGGTAAAGAAACTGCGTTGTTTAAAGAAACCGTTTCGGGTTCTCTTAATGAAACAAGGTAATCTGCACAAGAAGGTTGAGAACCTAAGAGATAAGCTGGACGCTATACAACAGGACATTGATAACGATCCGTTTAATATGGATCTCCGAAGGCAGGAAATAAAAATCAATAAGGAGTTTCAGGAAGCTTGCTTAGATGAGGAACGATTTTTACTCCAAAAATCTAAGGTGGAATGGTTGAAAGCTGGTGATGCAAATACGAAATTCTTCCACGCTACCCTGATAAGTAGGAATCACTCGTCCAGGATTGATAGCATTAAGGACTCTAATGGTGTTTTGTTTGAGGGGGATAATGTCCAGGATGTGCTTGTGAAACACTATGAGCAATTTCTTGGCTGCCATAGTCATGGTCACTCTAGGCCCTCTGCCGGACTATTTGTGAATAAGTTGAACCCAGATGATGCTGTGCATATGGTCCGTCCAGTTTCTGCTGAAGAGGTGAAATCGGCCATGTTCTCGATTGGTAATGATAAAGCCCCTGGCCCTGATGGTTTCTCAGCAGCTTTCTTTAAGAGTGCTTGGCATATCATAGGTCATGAGGTGTCGAATGCCATTATGGATTTCTTCAGAACTGGTAAACTCCTCCGGGAAATTAATAATACCCTGATAGTGCTTGTGCCGAAGAAAGTGACCCCAACTCTGATTACGGATTATCGCCCTATTGCGTGCTGTAATGTGATTTATAAATGTATTAGCAAGATTCTGGCGGATCGCATGAAGGGGATGCTTAATCAGATTGTCAGTATCAACCAGTCAGCTTTCATTCCAGGTAGGAAAATATTTGATAATATCCTACTTACTCAAGAGTTGATGCATAATTATCATAGGGATTATGGTCCTCCGAGATGTGCGTTCAAGGTGGATATCCAAAAAGCTTATGATACTGTTGATTGGAAATTTCTTAAGGATGTTCTTATAGGTTTCGATTTTAATAGTTAAATGGTGGATTGGATTATGACGTGTGTGTCAACTACGTCATACTCTATTAGTGTGAATGGGAATGTGCATGGGTACTTCAAGAGTGGCCGTGGGTTAAGACAAGGAGATCCTTTATCTCCGTATTTATTTACTCTTGTCATGGAAGTCCTTACATGTATTTTGAAGAGGGATGCTCGTCTTGATACCTCTTATAGATTTCACAATAGGTGTGAAAGACAACAAATTATTAATCTCTGCTTTGCTGATGACTTGTTTCTGTTTGCCCGTGGTGACGTTTCCTCTGCTCGTTGTATCATGTTGGCACTGGCTACATTCACGGACATGTCTGGATTGGTCCCTAGTATCCAAAAAAGTACTGCCTTCTTCTGTAATGTTCCACCCAATGTTAAAAACGAAATTCTACAGCTTTTGCGATTTGAGGAGGGATTGTTGCCGGTTAAATATCTGGGTGTTCCGCTTATTTCTTCTCGGCTACTATCTAGAGATTGTAATGTTTTAGTTGAAAAGATAGAGCGGCGTGTTCTAAACTGGAGAAATAGATCTTTATCTTTTGCAGGAAGATTGCAGCTTATTAATTCGGTACTTTCAGCTTTACATGCTTATTGGTCCGCTGTTTTTGTTTTGCCAGCACAAGTTATTAAGGATCTTGAGGCTAAATTGTGGAACTTCTTGTGGGCGCAGAAGGGAAATTTTTATAGAGGAAAGCTAAAGTTTCATGGAATTCTATCTGTGTCCCTAAGTATGAGGGTGGCCTGGGTATTAGGCGGCTTGGAGATTCGAATAAATCTCTTATGGTGAAACATATTTGGAGCATTCTTAATAAGATGGAGTCCTTGTGGGTTAGCTGGATTTATTCCTACAGATTAAAGGGCTGCAGTTTCTGGGTATGTAAGGAAGGTACGAATTGTAGCTGGAGGTGGAGGAAGCTACTTCAGATGAGGTCCAGTATCAGGGATCACGTGTGGTCTAGATTGGGCAATGGGAATAATACGTCAGCATGGTATGATAACGGAGTAAACTAGGTCCGTTATCTAAATTTCTGTCTCCTAGGACCATTTCCAATGCGGGATTTAGACTTCATGATACGGTTGCGGATATATATAATCAAGGTACTTGGGCTTGGCCCTCGGCTTGGAGAGATTTGTTTCCAGTGTTGATTCAATTGGATCAGGTTTATCTGGAACCAAATAAATTGGACCAAATTTGCTGGAAGGATGGGGATGATATACTTGAGTTCTCGTCCTCAAATGTCTGGCATACGATTCGGATAAGGGAGCCGGAAGTGGACTGTGTTGAAGTAGTCTGGTTTAATCAGTGCATCCCTAAGCATGCTTTCTTTATGTGGTTGATTATTCGTCGAAAACTGCTAACTCAGGATAAGATTCTCCAGTGGGACATCTCGAGAAGGAAAAACATGAATATGATGTGCTGTCTGTTGTGCTATGAGAATGTTGACTCCCATGACCATCTTTTCTTTGAATGTACGTTTTCTAAACAGGTATGGAAGTGACATCATGGCCTGGCTCGTGCTCGATCGAAAACAGCAGTGCATTATACAAGTAGAGTGTTTGTTGCCTGTGCAGCATACATAATATGGCAAGAACGTAATGCGAGGTTGTTCAAGAATCATGCTAGGCCACTTGACACCATATGCGAACAAATTTTGAAGACAGTTCGGTACAAGCTGATGGGGGTTAAGTTCAAAGATTGTGCAAATGTTAGAAGGCTGCTAGGTAAATGGAAGATTAATGGCAATTTCATATCCGATAATGGAGGCTGAGTACTGCTTTCTCTGTGTGATTAGTGGTTCTAGATTCTAGCCTAGTAGATGTACTTGTGCTTTTGGTCTTTGTTTTATATTGTTTACTTGATTTACTGTCATGAGGTATGTCTCATGATTGAACTAGTGGGAGATTATCCTCACTACTTGTTTTATTTGGTTGGTTAATATATAGAATTACAGGGGTAACCCATTACCCAAAAAAAAAATACATCACTGAATCATTGATGTGCTACTGGATTTGGCTTTAGTGACTTTGGATTGCTATTGATAGGTTACATGTGAGTTCGTTAGTCTAACTAGATGGAAGGTTGCCATATGCGGGGAGTACATGAAATCAAGGCTCAAGGTAAGTCAATCTATTACCTGACTTCTATAGTATGTTGATTAAAGGTGGCAATATCCACCCATTCAGACATAAAAGGGCTGATTTGGATTATGTTATATCTCTAACGGGTTGAACGGGAAAAACAAAAAAAAACTGTAGCTAAAAAGGAAACAGGTCAAATGAGTTGGAAAATTCCAAAGCATATATGTAGTGCATTCAGTCCCTAAAATCGTTTTATTCAATATCTCTAGATACTTATTGTTATAACTTAGTCATATTTCACACTTACTTTTTACAAAAAAAAAATGAAAAAAATTGGAAAAAAGTTACTCGAATCAACCCAAACCACCAGACCTGATGCCCTGACTCAAGGAATTTTTTTTTGACCCATTACCCAACTGACCCAAACCACATTTTTCCACCTCTAAAGTTGATATATCTTCAATTCACTTGTTTTATACAGTTAAAAGAGTTTTTTTTAACTGAAAGTTTGTGATTAGTATTGATATCTGGTAACCTGAATCTCATTTCTCTATTGTTATTAATGTTTTGTGCCTGTTACCAGACATGTTCCAGAGGGTCTGCTTGCAACTTTTTACACTGTTTCAGTAACCCTGGTGGAGACTATGAATGGGCTGATTTTGATAAAGCGCCACCTAGATATTGGGTCAACAAGATGACTGCATTGTTCGGGTATTCAGGCGAGAGTCCAAAGGACCAGCAACACTCCACGATATTTACATCAGACAGTGACAGGTTTGCTTTTAAATTTCATAACATAACTGTCCAAGCTCATTGCTGTATACTAATCTTATTGATCCAATTAGAAAAATTAATATCAAGTATACCCATTCAAAATATCTAAAAAATTCGTAGTTAGCCATTTCATACAATACAACTTATAATATGACCATCAAATTTTTCTTTTTCTCCTTACTCTCTACAAATTCTCATTATCCTAATGCAACTTTTAAGGGACGGGTATAAATTTATAAATTGGAATATGGGTATATTTGATACCATGATTTTTTGTTGGGTATTTATGATATCATACCAAGTTTTGAGGGGGATATATGAAATTATCTCTTCTTCTTAAACATCAGGGTTCTTGTCTAAAAGCTTGTTTCTTATATTAGAACATAAGCTAACCATGGAATAGATTTCTGTTAAAAGCAATGGGGATGCATCCTCTGAATTCCCAAGTTTTTTTAATTATCACATTGTAACATAGTAACATGTTACACGCATTAAAATGCCTTGATTTAATTTAGATGTGGCAAATATTTGTGTTTTTTATGGGAGTGGGGTGTCGGATTACATATTTTTTTTGCGTACGGATAAGATATTATCAGGTTGATCTAAATACTTTCTGTTCCGCCTCGCTTGCGGTATGCACATATAATGTATATATGTGTGGGCCCTCGGGGGGCAAAAATGAAAGTGCACTAATTTTAACGTTATTTTACTAATTTCGTGAAAATAACCTTAAAAGCGGGGGACGGTTAATCATGCATCATGTGGTGGCGTTGATAGCCGAAAGACAAGGGGGTACATGCATTAATCGGCCTTTTGCTGAGTGTTATGTGTCTTATGTCCAAGGCTTGATGCAAAACTACTATCGAGCCGGGGGTCTCACTGGAAGCAGCCTCTCTATACCTACGGGGTAGAGGTAAGGTTGTCTACATTTTGCCCTCCTCAGACCCTACCCTAGCTTTGCTATTGGTGGGATTTACTGAGTATGATGATGATGATCTAAATACTTTCTGTTCAAAGGAAATATAGTTATCCAAATATGTTTTATTTCAATGGTAGTATTTGAATAAAATGATAAAAAAAACTATCAGACTTTCTTATCTCACATGAAAATGTTTTTCAACCTGATTTTGACCCCAAACTCGTATAAAATACACGAAAATGTCCCTCAACCCAACTTGTCTAGAATGCACTTGTGATTTTTTTTAAATAATGACTTTACCTTTTTAAATTGGTCAAAAACTGAGGTACTTATTTAGTGTAATCCACTTTTTTTTGCTAGTTTAGTTACTTTAAAATTATCAGAACTTGGGCAACCTTTGACCATTTGGCCTGTTTTCTTTCAGTTTCGGTTTTCAAGTGATGTATGTATCTAATGTTTTCTCTTTCTATTGGAATTTGTCTGAGATTTGAACTTTGTTGGTTGACAGTTATCACTACAAAAGACATCGGTCTATTGACTCGAGTCAACACAACGGAAATTCCAGTAGAAGCTACCGTGAAGAAACTCATGCACGAAAGAGCAGACACCGTGAACGCCAAGAAGATGACAACGTTTATGAAGATGGAATGGAATATATAAATAATCACAACCCGGAAACTTATTCTGATGGAGACCGGTTGGACAGGAAGAGGCACGGTGATCGTTCAGAAATACACACCAGGAAAAAGAGTAAATCGAGAGATTATCATAGGAGAACTCCTGTCTCTCGTGGCAGTAGTTCTGATGAAGATTTATGCACACATGCTCACACTAAAAGGAAGTCACGACACAGAAAGAACATCTCAGAATCATCTAAAGATGCGAAAACCGAGCCTAGTGAAGGCGACTTATTAAGACAGAAAACCAAATCCACCCGTCGAAGATCGCGGCATGATGATCGCGATGAGGTGGACTACCAAGAATCTAAGAAAGCTGAGGGCCGTAGACAGCATTGGCCCAGGTCACATGAAAGTGCAGAAAAAAATGACACAAGTGACCGTTGGCAGCCGCACATTGAACATGATTATGATTATGAGATATCTGATGGTAGGAAACCGAAAGACAGGATAATAAATCATGACACACCTTCCGGTAGTGTTGTGGAAGCCACATCAAAAGAAATGCAGCATAGTCGTGAGCATGATGACGGAACAAGGGAGAAGAGAAAACGAATTTGAGAAAAGTAGGTCTAGACTGACAAAACTGACTGACCTGACTGGAACTGGCTATGTTCGGTTTGGTTTGTGGCTATAGAGTTTGTGAATTAACTTGAACATTTAATTACTTTTCAAATCTGAGATGATGTGTTTATTTTCATATAAATTCGAATACTCCGAGTTCAATTTTGACAACTTTTACTTGTTTACGGGGCGTAAAAGTTGATACAGACCGTATTGGTCCTATCACTGTTACATCAATCATTTCTTGTCGGCTTAAAAAGTGACTCAGGCAGTATTTGTGGGTGAAAAAAGTGACATGGACCGTATCGGCGGGGAAAGAAGTGATATGACCAGTACCACACTGTCACTTCTGGTGCTAGCAACCTAATTTAATTATACACTTCAAACTTTTAAAACTGATCATAAACTATGTTATCATCTTTTCAAATAAATATACGTATAATCATGAGAAAGGATCAAATAGAAAGGACTTTAGTTATAAGAAGGGTAAGAAGGTTTAGGTTTTTGGGTTTTTGCATGTGCATGTTCTTTTTCTTATATGGACAAAATTATGGACACTTGGTCACTCTATGGTGGCTTCTTAAACCCCTTTGTATTATAACTCAACCCGTATAATCATACAGTATACACGTGCAAGTAAAATCAACATATATATTCGACATGTATATGGAATTTATTTTTATGAACTTTAATTAGTAAAAGGATTTAAACATTGAAATTATGTTGGGCATCTCTAATGCGAAAACAGGGGAAGAAACAGCGGAACAAATGAGCACCGATATTAAACACGCATCCAACGCCACCCGCAGACCTCTCTGATTCTCTTGACTGCAGCACAGGCACTCCGTAAACTGGATTCTCAACCATATATTGCTGAAAAGAACAACCAGTTTCCGCATCACCAGATGAAGATGATGGATTCACATTGCTGATGTCATGTTCTTTTGGCAATGCAGAGAACTTTACATCAGATGTCAACAGATATTGAGTGTAGGTCTGCTGTTCGTAATCTAACCACAATGGTAATGGCGGAGCTGACGGCTGAAACGTAGGGCTGCAGCTGTTGTGGTGGATGTGGCTGCAGCAGCATGGTGATGGAGAATGGTGGTGGATGGTTGTGATCCTTTTCTTCTTCTTTTTGGACCAGAACTTGAGGGATTTTAGGTGTTTCATCACTTTCATGGTGTTGATGAATTGGGTTTTTTTGAGAGATAAAAGTGTGTTGTGAATGACTTTTGAGATTATGCAGATTATAAATTCAAAACTGTAATCATTTTTCAGATCATATAGCCGTTGCTAAAAGGATGGGTGGATAATTCAAAAGGTGGTGGAGCTGCTTTGAAAAGGAGTTAGTTGGTCATACCATTTTTATTCAATTTTAATTATGATTCACTTTTGTTATACAAAAAGGGTTGCGTGGCGGAGTTTGAAAGGAAAATCAGTAGGGTCAGACTCTCAAAATCTAAATTAGTGAGGGCCGCACTCTTAAATATCCAATATATTACACTATAAAAAATCCAGAAATTTTCAATAAAATTAACACTACTCAGTGAAAAATCATTGAGGCCGGGGCACCCCAGGCCACAAGAAACCTCCGCCACAGTGCGGCACACTTGTTTGTAATTGGTTATTTTTGCATGAATTTAAATATTTTAGTTTTAAAAATAATTCTCAACCCAAAGAACGCTTAAAAGTAAAAATAAAATTACTACAATAGGTGTCAGGGATTCATATTTTACTGCGTTAGGTTAATTTGAACTTTTGTTTACTTTTTTTAAGTGGTTCTTTTAATAATTGAAGCCAAATAAGATTAGATCGAGATTTTACAATCATATAAGAAAACCCTGTCAAGTTCAAAAAACTAAGAAAACTACATCTTCACCATCCATTAATCTAATCTATGGTGGAGATTGACCAAGTACCAAAAATGTATTTTCAAAAACTGTAACACGTGTGGCACACAAGTGTAACAACTTTTACACATTCTCTATCCTTGTCAACAAGTCTATAATTGTTACACAAAAATGTTTCTATAAAAAATATAACATATTTTTTACATGCTGCAAATTAAAAACTTTGTGAATTATAGGTTCGGAAATCTACACACTTCATATAAATTCTTATGAAAAACTACTATCAAAACTTATAAAAAAGTGTAACAGCTGAAATTGTAATATGTTTTCTCTCATCTCTTCTCTGACACAAAAGTGTAACAGGGTCAGACAAAAAGTTTAACATGTGGCATGTTTGTGTCCACCCATTGAGTTTCATGAGTTTTTTTTTAACTCATAAACAGTTTTTTTTAACTCATAAACATGTTTCATGAGTTTTTTTTTTTTTTTTAACATGTAAACTTTCCTTTGACATTTTCCCTACACATTGTAAGAAGTCTATGGATGCATTGTGTTTTAAATTATAGTCATGATGTTTTATATTCTTTTGGAATGGTATAATATAGAAAAACACGAAACGCAACAATTTAAAATACAATAAAACGCGCATGCAATCTAAAACACCATGCAATGTATTTTAAATTTAATGTCTATAATACATATGATTATATTTTAAATTGTTACGTTTGATGTTTTCCTATATTATATAATCCCAAAATAATCTAAAACACTATGCCTAAAATTTAAAACAAAATGCCTACATACACTTCTCACACTTTGTAGGAAAAATGCCATTTATAAACTAACCCTATCCTATATATATACATAGCGAAGAGTTCAAATGAGATGAAATTCCTTTCAAGAAGAAAAAAGAAGAAATCTCAACGAATAAAAATATTTTATTTAATATTTGTATTTAATGTTATTGTAAGATTATATCAGCAAACTGACATAGATCATTAATTTATAATCTTTCTATTTAATTGCTAGCAACATTAAATTTGTAACTTTTTTTCCAGAATATATAATTTTTTTTCAAAAATAAAAAAAAATTAGAAATGTAAGATAAATACGATGTGCGTATGATCACCTGGATAAATTAATTGAGAAACACGAGAAGCATTCTGGACCACATATTATTCTTAAGCAAAAATGCAAAAACAAATGTGAACTTTATTTTGTTGTAAAAATAAGAGTTTTTTTCCAGTCAGGTTTTATTATACACACACACACACACACATGCATATTATAAATCTTTAACTACACGCGCGCGCACACACATACACACACACACATATAGGCCAATTATATGAAGAAATCCCATATTAGTTAATAAAACTATGAAACCCAAATAAATGTACCTCCTTGTAGTTTTCATAACTCACATGGGTTTATATATATATAGTAAGGTTATTGTAAAAAAGACCAAAAGTGTGAGAAAGGTAAGAAAGAATCTCAGCCATTAGATCTAAATTAATTGAAAAGTGTAATCAAGTAATTTTATCATTGATTTAATAATTCAAAACCTTCCATAAACCGCCACCCTAATTTATAGGAATACCGAATAACACTGCAAACACCATTCAGCATGAATATAACACCATTCAATAATTATATAACACCCTTCAATAAGTATATAACACCATTCAATAAGTATATAACACCATTTTAAAGATCTCTTTAAAAACACTACGAATAACACTGCAACAACCATTCAACGCATATATAACACAATTCAATAATTATATAACACAATTCAATAATTATATAACAACATTCAACACATATATAACACCATTCAATAAGTATATAACACCATTCAATAATTATATAACACCATGAACTGAAACAAAAAAACCATTAACTGAAGCATTCGGTTGAACGTAATTTTTTTTCTGTATATAAGTATAGTAATATGGTACTCATATTAAAGATTAAAAAACACTCGTTATTATGGTGTAATTTAAAAAAAACGAGTTACGTGTAAAAAGTTATTGGCGTTTAAAAAAATAAAAGGGGAACTTGCATGTGGATTGCATGTGACTTTCTAAAATTAAAAATGTTAATTTTACCTTTATACCCTTAATCTAGAAAATTAATTATTTTAATTGTTATACTACTTACAAGATTGCCATCAAGATCTCAACCATTAGATTAAATATCTAATGGTTTAGATTTTTTCTTACCTTTCTCACAATTTGGGCATTTTTTACAGGATCCTCTACCTATATATATATAATTCTTCTTGTAAAAAAATTAAGGAATGTAGGTTACATGTTATTGAACGTTTTGTAACAAAAAAAAAAAAAACCAAAAAGCACCGAAGGGATTTTTTTATAATTTTTTAAAATTCTGTTTTTTATATATATATATATGCTAAAAATCCGAATTATTTTTTTATAAAAAAATCCACTCGTCGCTTTTTTTGTTACAAAACGTTCGATAACATGTAATTTACATTCTCTAGTTTTTTTACAAAAAAGAAGAATGTTTACATAAGGTTTTCTTAACTCAAGTGGGTTTTCTTTCTATCCCTTTATATTTTATATAAATATATATATAATATAATATATATATATATATATATAGGATTAGGATCAAGGAAAACCACCCCGAGTTGGTGAGAGCTTAGAGAACTCGACATTCTTGCACGAGTTTCGACCTCATTTTTTTCACCCCCTAGATTAAAATGTTAGAAAACACTGCCGTAAAAAAATAAATAAAAAATTCGAAATGATGTTTTTCGGCCCCTTACAGCGGCTGTAAAAATGATGACATAAGCATGACATTACCTTTTACAGCATTTACGGCTGCCGTAAATGAAGTTTTTTTTTTGTTTTTGAAAAGGTGATTTTTTTTAGGATTTTTGGTAAAACTTTTTTTTTGAAAAAACCTTTCGTAAAAGCCGAGTTCTCTAACTTCTCACAACTCGTATGAGTTTTCATTTTTCCCTAACCATACATACATACATACGTACATACGTACATACGTACATACATACATACATACATACACACACACTAGTTTACAAACCCGTGTATTACACGAGTTGTATCTTGAAAAAAAAATGTAAATCATTAACTTTTATATAATCTTTATCAGTGTCATGTCTTGTTACATAAAACAATGAAATAAAATTAAAATTTTCATTTTTAGCTATCCAAATATTTTTTTAAGTTTTCACCTTTCTACTATAATCCATCTTATTATTTACGACTGTAAAACATTAACATCAAAAAATAATAATGATTATAAGACTGTAAGTGTTTTTTAAAAATAAACTAGGTTTATCATCATTCATCGTGTTGCGGCGAACTTCTTTTGTTATTTAGCATTTGTTTACATGTGTTTTGAAATCACTACAAGCGCGTTGCGCACGGAACCACTATCATGAATAAAAAGAAAATGTAGAAAAAACACTAAAAGATAACCGAAAGAAAATCAATCAAAAAAGTTGTATGGTAATAATGTTGTTGGTATGAAACTCATGATCAGAGATGAGCAAATGCGACTGGGTACCGGTACCGAATTTCCCAAACCGAAAGATCTTAAGTACCAATTCGGTACCGACTTCTAGCGTTCCTGGTACCGGTTCGCTACCGTTTTTTACCTTCACATACCGGTATCGTAATCGATATTTTCGGTATCAGTACTGATTCGTATCGGTTGGCACCGAGCTCATCCCTACCTCTGAAACTAAAAAAAGAAATAATTAAAAGTTGAAGAAAATAAACAAAAAAATGGTGCGATACCGTTGTTGTTCGTACGATACCCATGATCAGAGATGAACAAATAATATCGGGTAGCACATAAAAAAATGTAATTTACTCTTCAACTAGAGGATAATTCAATGGGATCTTCATATGGTTCAGCGGGCATGAGGGACTTTCAAGAGTGTGTCACTGAATTGGAGGTGGTTGATATTAATAGTTCGGGATTCCATTTTACATGGAATCAAAAGCCTAAAAAAGGTGTGGGGTTGCTAAAGAAGCTCGATCGTGTTATGGGTAACACCACGTTTTTAGCTGATTTTCCTAACTCTTATGCGGTCTTTCAGCCGTATAGGATTTCAGATCATTGCCCTTGTTTGTTAAAGATCCCTTCTCCTGGTAAGCTGAAACCTAAACCATTCAAATTCGCTAATTTCTTGGTTAACAAACCGGAATTCACTGATATTGTGAAGAACTATTGGGATATTGCCATTGCTGGTGTCCCTCAATTTTGCGTGGTAAAGAAACTGCGTCTTTTAAAGAAACCACTTCGGGTTCTCTTAATGAAACAAGGTAATTTGCACAAGAAAGTTGAGAACCTCAGAGGTAAGCTGGATGCTATTCAACAGGATATTGATAGCGATCCGTTTAATGTGGATCTCCGAATGCAAGAAGTAAAATTAATAAGGATTTCCAGGAAGCTTGCTTAGATGAGGAACGTTTTTTGCTCCAAAAATCTAAAGTGGACTGGTTGCAAGCTGGTGATGCAAATACGAAAATTTTCCAGCTACCCTGATAAGTAGGAATCACTCGACCAGCATTGATATCATCAAGGATTCTAATGGTGTTTTGGTTGAGGGAGATAACGTCCAGGATGTGCTTGTGAAACACTATGAGCAATTTCTTGGTTGCCATGGATATGGTCACTCTAGGCCCCCTGCCGGACTATTCATGAATAAGTTGAACTCAGAGGATGCTGTGCATATGGTTCGTCCAGTTACTGCTGATGAGGTGAAATTGGCCATGTTCTCGATTGGTAATGATAAAGCTCCTGGCCCTGATGGTTTTTCAGCAGCTTTCTTTAAGAGTGCGTGGCATATCATTGGTCCTGAGGTTTCGAATGCCATTATGGATTTCTTCAGGACTGGCAAACTCCTTCGGGAAATTAATAATACTCTGATAGTGCTTGTGCCGAAGAAGACGACCCCTTCGCTGCTTACGGATTATCGTCCTATCGCGTGTTGTAATGTGATTTATAAATGTATTAGTAAGATTTTGGCGGATCGCATGAAGGGGATGCTTAATCAGATTGTCAGTATTAACCAGTCGGCTTTTATTCCAGGTAGGAAAATATCTGATAATATCTTGCTTACTCAAGAGTTGATGCACAATTATCACAGGGATTATGGGCCTTCGAGATGTGCGTTCAAAGTGGATATCCAAAAAGCTTATGATACTGTTGATTGGAAGTTTCTTAAGGATGTTCTTATAGGCTTCGGATTTAATATTAGAATGGTGGATTGGATTATTGTAACATCCGTCAAAAAACCGGATTTACCAAACCCGCTCCGTTTATTAACCGAACAATCAGTTAAAAATTTCGTGGCGTATTTAATGCCCAAATTAATTTTAAATGATACGTAATTAATAAGTATATTGGAATATATAATTTATATTTGAAAAAGTATTTAAAATAAGGAAATAAAAATAAAAGGCTGCTGCCGGGTTTCGAACCCGGGTCAGCCAGGATTCAGCAAAGCCTTAACTTCCAACCTTCCAACCACTGCGCCACTTGTGTTTCTTGTTCATTATTAGAAATAATTAATACATAACATGAATCTCGAATTCAAAACCGACGCGCCTAATCGCAGTCGTCGGAAATCCCGATGATTTCGCCGAGATTGGACGGTTTCTTCTGTTTTAACCGAAGCCTTAACTATTACATCGGTTATAACCGACGTCTGAAACCGCGACGCAAGTCATAACCGCCGGAAAACTTATTGACCGACGAATAAGACGGAAAACGGACTAAATTCGTCGATGCCCTGCCCTATAAATACCCCCTCTAACCTCTGTTAGCTTTTTCGCTCACAATCACACTCTTTCCCGACGTAAATTCACTCGCCGGAGAATTTCTGCAACTCGCCGGAAAACCGAGCCTTTCACCTCTGAGCCTTACTGAACACCCAGAGCTCATACCGAAGCCACCCACACTCATCTCAAGCTCCCTGAAGACCCTTTGCCACAGGACATACGTCGCCGGAATAATCTGCTGTCACCGGAGTTTCGCCGGCGAAACAGAGGAGCCACTGTTCGGTATATCTAACACTTAATCTCTCATTCTTTTTATTTATCTCACACGTAATTACTCACAACACACTAAAGAACATGATTAAGTCGTCGAACCAGTCAGACTCCGTTTCTGGTTGAGTCCAACGAAGAAGATGAAGTTTCAGTATTGTATATGTTTAATTAAAATCAAGATATATCTCGGGTTAGACACACAGTCCAGCGGTGGACTGTGTGCAAATAAACACGCTTACGTCCCGAGTTCGATTCTTGTCCCACGCACACTCGCCTTAATAAAAAATGTTCCTTTTTTTAACTGAACCGCTGCTTATAGATGTTAAGTTTAATAAAAACCGAATAATAACCAAGAAAGACACACAGTCCAGTGGTGGACTGTGTGAACGTTTAAATCACATGTCACGAGTTCGAGTCCAGACTACCGCACCGGTCCGGACAAATATCAAACTTTTTATATAAGCAGAAATGAAATTATTTAGTTTGTATATATGTATAATAAAAATCAGATTATTTAACAAGTTAGACACACAGTCCAGCGGTGGACTGTGTGTTAACCTAAACCACAGGTCCGGTTCGAGACCTGTGGAGAGCACCGAGCATGATAATTAAAATCGTTTTTAAATAAATGATTTTCGGATTAACTCAATTAGTATATAAATATAATTAAAAACATAAATATTTCGGGTTAGACACGTAGCTCAGTTGGTAGAGCTGCGTGCACGCGAACGGGAGGTCTCGAGTTCGAGCCTCACCCGGCGCACACAATTATACAATAAGACCGGTCAACAAAGTCAACAGTCAACGGGTCAACAGTCAAAAATCAACATTTTTTTTTAATTTTTTTATTTACTTTTATTTATTGATTTACATTAAAAATATTTAAAAATAACATTTTTAAGGTTAGAAAATAGCCTTAAACTCACAAAAATATATCCAACAATCCTACTAAAATTGATTAATAAAATCCGTTTACTTACCGAACCATTATGCCATTATCTAGGTTAGTTTCACTCGTGGTTAAAACCAACTTCGTGCGCATTCAACATCATCAACCGAACGCACCCAATGTGAGTGAATCTTACAACTCCCCTGTTTAATTACACGTTTTGGAGTGTGTCATGTGTCACTAAAAATTAACTTGTTTATTTAAACTTGTGCCATACCATATTGTGATCTAAACTTAGATTGTATATATTGTTTGTAGTTATGTATTTCATATTGTCAAGTTATATGCAAATCATTCATTAGGCCCATCAGTTCCTCGTGGGAGACGAGTTGAGCAACGCGTGCCTCAAAACAAATCCATTATTGTTCGTGTGTGCATTATTTAATATTAAATGATTGGTGAATAGGTTTACATCTAATTTTACTCATGTGTGGATTGTGCACTTTATTTTATAATCAATTCAATAAACTTGTTCAAATGTTTTTCATAGGATTCACTCGCCAACTTTTTGTTGATCCAAAAACCATTTTTACACATGATACAGGTGAACAGGATGAAGCAAGGAAGACATAGGAAATGCCTTAGAAGAAAACAATGAAGTCTAGAATGATGTTTAGGACATGATGTAATTATGATTGTATATTTCCCATTAAATTGTATTAATGAATATGAAACGTCATAATAAATGTCATGAGCTTTGATGATAACCCAATTATGCCCCGATCACCTTTTTCCGCTGCGGGTCGGGGTGTGACAGATTGGTATCAGAGCCATGACTATAGGGATATAGGATAGGTTATTAGACCCTTAGAGCCTATACTATAGTTGACTAGATTTTAATTATTCATGTGGTTACATGCAAACTTATGATATTTATTTGTTTCATATTTGTTTATACTTACATACACATTCATCATACATATTTCAATGTTCATATATTCAAACCATCTTCATACTTTTGTTATTCAAAGATTTTGTCGCAATTTTCAAATCTCATCAAAGTAAGTTCTGCGACGGGCATGTAGTAACTGGAAGGGTACAAGTACCGGTAGTCGGAACGTCCTGTCTAGGTTGGCATTCGTATAAATCCAATATAACGGACCAGTTTGCCTACCTGGGGACTAACGATGAGAGTACGAAGGACCTATTAGGCCAAAGCATGCCACACCAAACGTCGTTCGAACTAACCCCACTTTGAGGTGTCACCGTGTCCACACCTGGATACATTCCGAATATCATACGTTACATATTTCTCGATTTTCTCCGGGTTTTAGTGTACGTAACCAGGCTAACACATGCGAACCATATGAAAAACCCGGTATTCATGGGGGCCCACATGATTACGAAGGTGAAGTATGGCGGCATGCAAGGCCCAATGACGAGCAAAGCCCAAGACATCCATGGATGTAGTAGATTTATTTTTCTATATTTATTTTATGAATGTTCATTCCTAAATACGAACCATGATCCCAAAAACATCCAACTCATACTCTTGATATGTATTCCTTGTAGATGTCTTCTAGCCTCGCCCGTAGGAAGATGAGAGCAGGAAAAGCTCGCGAGCGCATGGCTGCCCTAATCGCTCAACAAATGGCTGCCGTAATACCCAACATTGTAATCCAAGTCCAACAAGCACTTACCGCTAATCCTGTCAACCAAGAAAATCAAAACGTTATCAACCCTCCCCCAAATACCACTAAATGCACCTACAAGCATTTCAAGTCCTGCGACCCCCAAAATACGAAGGGACTGAAGGTGTCACCGCTCTCCTCCATTGGTTTGAAGAAATGGAGAACACTTTTCTAAATTGCGATTGCCCCGATGATCGCAAAGTGCGATATGCTACCGGTCGTTTATATGGAATAGCACTTACTTGGTGGAATACAGAGAAGGCCAAACGAGGCGTTGAAGATGCTATGACTTTGACTTGGGAAGAGTTGAAAGAAATCATGACAAGACGGTTTTGCCCGAGGAGCGAAATCAAGAAACTAGAAGATGAGTTCTATTCGTTAAAGCAAAAGGAAGGCGACCACACCACATACAACAAAAGATTCCTCGAGTTAAATTAAATGGTTCCCAACTTGTTCATTCCCCTCTACCGTTTGATCGAGCACTACATTCGAGGTCTTCCGTCAAAAATTCAAGACTCTGTAATAAGTACCACACCTGCAACTTTGGAAGCAGCAATGGAGTTAGCTACAGAGCTCACCGAAAACCGAATCCGGAACAAAGACTTCAAGAAGGAGAAGAAGAAGGATAAGGCATCGACTGAAACTTCAAACTCCACCCGAACCGAATCCCCTTCTCAACCCACTTTTAAGAGAAAACGAGATGGGCAACTTTTCGCTGTCACACAACGTAATCAACCAATTTCACAAGCCATACCCATCCAAGCTATCCCAATCACTCAAGTAGCACCCAACTCAACTTACCCAAATAAGAAACCATACCTTGGACCTCACCCTCGATGTAACACCTGTTTTTATCACCATCCCCTTACCTTACCTTGTCGACTATGTGCAAATTGTGGACGCTATGTTCATTTGAGCAAGGTTTGCCGCACCCCTCAAAACCAAATCTCTCCCCCTACTCAAAACATGATCCAAACCTATCAACAACCCCAATACCCCATGTTCCCATATGTTCGAGCTTTATTCAATTGTGGCGACCCTACCCACTTTAGAAACACGTGCCCCCTATTGGTTAACATCATAAACGCTCAAGCTCAATCAAAACCGGTTAACCAAGTAAATCAAGAAAACCCAATCACTAGGCCACCAGCAAGAGGAAGAGTTTTCAACATCAACGCCAACCCTGTTGAAGATAATGACGGCCCAAACGAAACCACCCAACTAGTCCCCTTCACCGAAAATCAAGATTCAACTCCAACCGCTTAGTTTTTATGTTTTTTTTTCTTTATGTTATCTCCATTTTCCCATATCCCAGTTATAAATTGGAATCTTATCCAAGGATCCTAATGCGAATTACTATTTCAGTTTGTCTTTGTTTTAAAGTCACATAGAACTAATCATAACTTACGGATAAAGCCAATGAAAATTTGACAAGAATATGGTGGATACGCCGCTGGTACTTCCTATATATAAGTATTCTTGCCAAAGGATCAGAGGCATTATCTGGCGGTTATGAGAAGTTCCACGTGGAATTTAGTATTGTCTTGATTGAAGTTTGTTTTGTACTTACTGATTTAGCATTTATAGCATCTTATCATTTAAAGAAATTGGATTGTATTCCATTTCTACAATGACTAACCTCTCCATCACAACAAACGAGAGAGGTATTGTCATCATTCAAACATGGATACTATCAGAATTAAGACTCAAGTTTTAGTTGTTGTGTTTGTTGTAGAGTCACATAGAACAAATCATAACTTGCGGATAAAGTCAATGAAAATTTGACAAGAATATGGTGGATACGCCGCTGGTACTTCCTATATATAAGTATTCTTGCCAAAGGATCAGAGGCATTATCAGGCGGTTATGAGAAGTTCCATGTAGGATTTAGTATTGTTTTGGTTGAAGTTTGTGTTATACTCCCTGATTTAGCATTCATATCATCTCATTATTTAAAGAAATTGGATTGTGTTCCATTTTCTACATAGACTAACCTCTCCATCATAACAAACGAGAGAGGTACTGTCATCATTCAAACATGTATACTATCAGAATTTAGACTCAAGCTGTGGTTGTTGTGTTGTTTATGTTTTAGAGTCACATAGGACTAATCATAATTTACTGATAAAACGAATGAAAATTTGACGAGAATATGGTGGATACGCCGCTGGTACTTCCTATATATAAGTATTCTCACCAAAGGATCAGAGGCATTATCAGGCGGTTATGAGAAGTTCCATGTAGGATTTAGTATTGTCTTGGTTGAAATTTGTGTTACATTCATATCATCTCGCCATTTAAAGAAATTGGATTGTGTTCTATTTCTACATAAACTAACCTCTCCATCATAACAAACGAGAGAGGAACTGTCACCATTCAAACATGTATGCTATCAGAATTTGGACTCAGATATTGGTTGTTGTGTTTATTTATGTTCTAGAGTTACATCATAGAACCAATCATAACTTACTGATAAAATCAATGAAAATTTGACAAGAATATGGTGGATACGCCGCTGGTACTTCCTATATATAAGTATTCTTGTCAAAGGATCAGAGGCATTGTCAGGCGGTTATGAGAAGTTCTATGTAGGATTTAGTAATTCCTTGGTACATTGGTTGTGGTGTTTATTTATGTTCTAGAGTCACATCATAGAACCAATCATAACTTACTGATAAAACCAATGAAAATTTGACAAGAATATGGTGGATACGCCGCTGGTACTTCCTATATATAAGTATTCTTGCCAAAGGATCAGAGGCATTGTCAGGCGGTTATGAGAAGTTCCATGTAGGTTGTAGTATTAGAAATTTTGTTTTAGGATATAACCCTATCTTTCCAAACATATCAAAACTCTTACGCATGAAATCATACTTAGTGAATTAACTCTGTTTATCAAATATTTTTACCGTAGGCAACAAAAAGCGATTCCTGAAGCAGGGTACTCAACCTTTACAAGGAACGTTACCGCCTCAAACAAAAAAATTAAACTCTTACTCTTTTTCTAAGTATGTAACTGTCAAACTAAACACCATCATTTTTAGACAATATATCACTACTTAAATTTCGGGACGAAATTTCTAAAAAGCAAGGGATACTGTAACATCCGTCAAAAAAACCGGATTTACCAAACCCGCTCCGTTTATTAACCGAACAATCAGTTAAAAATTTCATGGCGTATTTAATGCCCAAATTAATTTTAAACGATACATAATTAATAAGTATATTGGAATATATAATTTATATTTGAAAAAGTATTTAAAATAAGGAAATAAAAATAAAAGGCTGTTGCCGGGTTTCTAACCCGGGTCAGCCAGGATTCAGCAAAGCCTTAACTTCCAACCTTCCAACCACTGCGCCACTTGTGTTTCTTGTTCATTATTAGAAATAATTAATACATAACATGAATCTCGAATTCAAAACCGACGCGCCTAATCGCAGTCGTCGGAAATCCCGACGATTTCGCCGAGATTGGACGGTTTCTTCTGTTTTAACCGAAGCCTTAACTATTACATCGGTTATAACCGACGTCTGAAACCGCGACGCAAGTCATAACCGCCGGAAAACTTATTGACCGACGAATCAAGACGGAAAAAGACTAAATTCGTCGATGTCCTGCCCTATAAATACCCCCTCTAACCTCTGTTAGCTTTTTCGCTCACAATCACACTCTTTCCCGACGTAAATTCACTCGCCGGAGAATTTCTGCAACTCGCCGGAAAACCGAGCCTTTCACCTCTGAGCCTTACTGAACACCCAGAGCTCATACCGAAGCCACCCACACTCATATCAAGCTCCCTGAAGACCCTCTGCCACAGGACATACGTCGCCGGAATAATCTGCTGTCACCGGAGTTTCGCCGGCGAAACAGAGGAGCCACTGTTCGGTATATCTAACACTTAATCTCTCATTCTTTTTATTTATCTCACACGTAATTACTCACAACACACTAAAGAACATGATTAAGTCGTCGAACCAGTCAGACTCCGTTTCTGGTTGAGTCCAACGAAGAAGATGAAGTTTCAGTATTGTATATGTTTAATTAAAATCAAGATATATCTCGGGTTAGACACACAGTCCAGCGGTGGACTGTGTGCAAATAAACACGCTTACGTCCCGAGTTCGATTCTTGTCCCACGCACACTCGCCTTAATAAAAAATGTTCCTTTTTTTTAACTGAACCGTGCTTATAGATGTTAAGTTTAATAAAAACCGTAATAATAACCAAGAAAGACACACAGTCCAGTGGTGGACTGTGTGAACGTTTAAATCACATGTCACGAGTTCGAGTCCAGACTACCGCACCGGTCCGGACAAATATCAAACTTTTTATATAAAGCAGAAATGAAATTATTTAGTTTGTATATATGTATAATAAAAATCAGATTATTTAACAAGTTAGACACACAGTCCAGCGGTGGACTGTGTGTTAACCTAAACCACAGGTCTCAGGTTCGAGACCTGTGGAGAGCACCGAGCATGATAATTAAAATCGTTTTTAAATAAATGATTTTCGGATTAACTCAATTAGTATATAAATATAATTAAAAACAGAAATATTTCGGGTTAGACACGTAGCTCAGTTGGTAGAGCTGCGTGCACGCGAACGGGAGGTCTCGAGTTCGAGCCTCACCCGGCGCACACAATTATACAATAAGACCGGTCAACAAAGTCAACAGTCAACGGGTCAACAGTCAAAAATCAACATTTTTTTTATTTTTTTATTTACTTTTATTTATTGATTTACATTAAAAATATTTAAAAATAACATTTTTAAGGTTAGAAAATAGCCTTAAACTCACAAAAATATATCCAACAATCCTACTAAAATTGATTAATAAAATCCGTTTACTTACCGAACCATTATGCCATTATCTAGGTTAGTTTCACTCGTGGTTAAAACCAACTTCGTGCGCATTCAACATCATCAACCGAACGCACCCAATGTGAGTGAATCTTACAACTCCCCTTTTTAATTACACGTTTTGGGGTGTGTCATGTGTCACTAAAAATTAACTTGTTTATTTAAACTTGTGCCATACCATATTGTGATCTAAACTTAGATTGTATATATTGTTTGTAGTTATGTATTTCATATTGTCAAGTTATATGCAAATCATTCATTAGGCCCATCAGTTCCTCGTGGGAGACGAGTTGAGCAACGCGTGCCTCAAAACAAATCCATTATTGTTCGTTGTGCATTATTTAATATTAAATGATTGGTGAATAGGTTTACATCTATTTTTACTCATGTGTGGTTGTGCACTTTATTTTATAATCAATTCAATAAACTTGTTCAAATTGTTTTTCATAGGATTCACTCGCCAACTTTTTGTTGATCCAAAAACCATTTTTACACATGATACAGGTGAACAGGATGAAGCAAGGAAAACATAGGAAATGCCTTAGAAGAAAACAATGAAGTCTAGAATGATGTTTAGGACATGATGTAATTATGATTGTATATTTCCCATTAAATTGTATTAATGAATATGAAACGTCATAATAAATGTCATGAGCTTTGATGATAACCCAATTATGCCCCAATCACCTTTTTCCGCTGCGGGTCGGGGTGTGACAATTATGACTTGTGTGTCAACTACGTCATACTCTATTAGTGTGAATGGGAATGTGAATGGGTATTTTAAGGGTGGCCGTGGCTTAAGACAAGGAGATCCATTATCTCCGTATTTATTCACTCTTGTCATGGAGATCCTGACATGCATTTTGAAGAGAGATGCTCGTCTTGATACCTCTATAGATTTCACAATAGGTGTGAAAGACAACATATTATTAATCTTTGTTTTGCCGATGACTTGTTTCTGTTTGCCCGTGGTGATGTTTCCTCTGCTCATTGTATCATGTCGGCGTTGGCTAGTTTCACGGACATGTCTGGTGTGGTCCCTAGTATCCAAAAAAGTACTGCCTTCTTCTGTAATGTTCCACCCAATGTTAAAAATGAGATTCTACAGATTTTGCGGTTTGAGGAGGGATTGTTGTCGGTCAAATATCTGGGTGTTCCGCTTATTTCTTCTCGGCTCCTCTCTAGAGATTGTAGTGTTTTAGTTGAAAAGATGGAGCAGCGTATTCTAAATTGGAGAAATAGATTTTTATCCTTTGCGTGAAGGTTCAGCTTATCAACTTGGTGCTTTCAGCTTTGCATGTTTATTGGTCCGCTGTTTTTATTTTGCCAGCACAAATTATTAAGGATCTTGAAGCTAAATTGCAGAATTTCCTGTGGGCGCAGAAGGGTAATTTTCATAGAGGGAAAGCTAAAGTCTCATGGAATTCTATCTGTGTCCCTAAGTATGAGGGGGGCCTAGGTATTAAGCGGCTTGGAGATTCGAATAAAGCTCTTATGGCAACACATATTTGGAGCATTCTTAATAAGAGGGAGTCCTTGTGGGTTAGCTGGATTTACTCTTACAGGTTAAAAGGCCGCAGTTTCTGGGTATGTAAGGAAGGTATGAATTGTAGCTGGAGCTGGAGAAAGCTTCTTCAGATGCGGCCTAGTATTAGGGATCACGTGTGGTCTAGATTGGTTGATGGGACTAATACGTCAGCTTGGTATGATAACTGGAGTCATCTTGGTCCGTTATCTAATTTTCTGTCTCCTAGGACCAGTTCGAATGCGGGTTTTAGACTTCATACCACGGTTGCGGATATACATAATCAAGGTACTTGGGCTTGGCCCTCGGCTTGGAGGGATTTGTTTCCAGTGTTGATTCAATTGGATCAGGTTTACTTGGACCCAAATAAGGCGGATCAGATTTGCTGGAAGGATGGGGATGATATACTCGATTTCTCTTCTTCAAGCGTCTGGCATTCGATTCGGATTAGGGAGCCGGAAGTGGATTGGGTTAAAGTAGTATGGTTTAATCAGTGCATCCCTACGCATGCTTTCTTTATGTGGTTGATTATTCGGTGAAAATTGCTAACTCAGGATAAAATTCTCCAGTGGGACATCTCGAGAAGGAAAAACATGAACATGATGTGCTGTTTGTTGTGCTATGAGAATGTTGACTCCCATGACCATCTTTTCTTTGAATGTACGTTTTCTGAACAGGTTTGGAACAAGACTAGAGCTAAGGTGGGTATGTCTACGGTAGGGTCCAGATGGTGTGACATTATGGCCTGGCTACTGGCTCGTGCTCGATCGAAAACAGCTGCGAATTATATAAGTAGAGTGTTTGTTGCCTGTGCAGCATATATTATATGGCAAGAGCGTAATGCAAGATTGTTCAAGAATCAAGCTAGGCCACCGGATACCATTTGTGAACAAATACTGAAGACAGTTCGGTATAAGCTGATGGGGGCTAAATTCAAAAATTGTGTGAATGTTAGGAGGCTGCTAGGTGCATGGAAGATAAATGGGAACTACGAATCAGGCAATGGAGACTGATTAATGTGTTTATTTATGGGATTAAGGTGTCTAGATCTTTAGTCTAGTGATGTACTTGTGTTTTTGGTTTTGGTTCTGTTCTTTACTTGGTTTACTTTCATGAGGTGTGTCTCATGATTGAACTAGTGGGAGATTATCCCCACTACTTGTTTTTCTTTGGATAGTTAATATATACAATCACAGGGGTAACCCATTATCCAAAAAAAAAAAAACAACAAAAAACAACCACCAAAGCACAAGTGCATCATTAGACTAAAAATCTAGAAAACTTAATCACACAAAGAAACACATTAATCAGCCTCCATTATCTGATAGGTAGTTGCCATTTATCTTCCATTCACCTAGCAGCCTCCTAACATTCGCACAATTTTTGAACTTAACCCCCATCAGTATGTTCACATAACCAGGCTATGTATACAAACTCTACTGGCTAAATCAGATACATACAATCAGCCCTCAATCATCCTATTAATAAGAACAGAGTAAGCACAGTATGTTCACATAACCAGGCTATGTATACAAACTCTACTGGCTAAATCAAATCATACAATCAGCCCTCAATCATCCTATCAATCATTGCCAAATATCACAGATGCTATAGTAGTCGATTCCATAATTATTACCGATCAGATAGAGCAACACATCCCATTTAGAAACGGTTCAGAGGAACTTACCTTGCTAGCTTGTAGTTCTTGAGCTTTCATATAATTAAGCTTCTTGTAAGTCTATAGTCCTGGTTCTATGCCTTTTGATAACCAGATCATCTAATTTAATAGGGTATAATCTATATTAATGTATAAACCTAACTCAAACTTTAACGATAATCACGAGATCAAAATTTCAACGTAGATGACAAAGTATAGCCTTATTCAGGCATCACTTAAACATCCGTTGATTTGGTTCAGATCAATCAGACAGGGTATCGTTTCAGTGATCAGGGTTTAGTACAGTTTCTATGGAGCAGAGTTTCGATGTTTAGGAGTTCTTTCATTAGAGAGAGAGAGAGAGAGATAGAGCGAGAGTAAGAAATTGAATTTTAGTAGTTTGGAATGCCCACGATCTGCTCTATTTATAGCTGAATTTTGATGTCGTCGCGTCACGCGACCAAAATTATCAATACTCGTCGCGTCATGCGACGGGGTGAAATAGGGCTTAGGTGTGCTTAGTCACCCCTGTAGGTCTGCCATGTGGCACCACGTGGCGACACGTGTCTTCCAGGCGAAAATGAAGCACCACGCAACCATGCTTCCTAATCACCGTTGTGTAGCGCAACGAGGCCCAAACTGGGTTTTCTTATTTTCCGTGCTAGTTTTCGTCTTACGCATTCGGGGTTTTGATTACGGGTTTACTCGGGTCATTTTGGATAGTTATTGACCCGAAGACTCGGGATGTTACATTCTCCCCTCCTTAAAATAAATTTCATCCTCGAAATTCGAAGGTTATTCAAACAGTTGAGGATATTTGACTTTCATTTCTTCTTCTAACTCCCAAGTTTTCTCGATTCCTTTCTGACCTTTCCAGTGGACCAACATTAGGGGAATTATCTTCTTTCTTAGTTTTCTTTCTTGAAAGTAAAAAATCTGTACTGGTCTAGTCCATGGAGCTCAATTTGTTATCTACTCGTACGTCTTCTAATGGCATTGACTTAGTTGGATCTGCCAAACACTTCCTTAAGTTGTATACATGAAATACATCATATATACCAGCCATTTGCTCTGGAAACTTTAGCTGATAAGCTACTGGTCCACTTTATTTAATGCTTTCGAATTAGTCCAACAAACCATAGATTTGATTTTCCTTTCTACGGAAAGACTTTTAGTAGCATTCTCTCTCTGATTTAAATTCTAAAGATTTGCCGATCTCATGGCCTGATAGTTGCTTTTCTCATATTTATGTCCAACATACTGGATGGTACTATCATCCAAAAAGTGCTTCAAATGGGGCAACATTAATACTGATATGATAACTATTTGTTTATTGGAGAATTCTTATGTGTGGCAAGTGATCGTCCTACTTTCACCAATATCTATCATACATGCACTTAGCATGTCTTCCTATGTTTGTAGTTCTTTCATCTTGTTCATTATAAGTTGTACTCTGATTCAGTCGAGTTCCATGGCTTTTTTGAAAACTTTCCCAGAAATGAGAAGTAGAATGACATCTCGATCAGATACAATAGATAACGGATTCTATGTAACGAGACTATTTCATCCCCAAACAACCTAGCCAAGTGTTTTATACTAAAGGTTTCCTTCATTGCTAGGAATTGAGCTGACTCGGTTAGTCGATCCACAATCACCCAGATTGTGTCTTTTCGATTTATTGTTTTGGGAGATTTGGTAACAACATTCATTTGTAATTAATCCCATTTCCATATGGCATTTCTAATCGTTGAAGTAACCTAAAGGTTTCTAATGTTCAGTTTTAACTTGCTAACAGATTAACTACTTAGAGACATAACTTGCTACATCCTTTTTTCATTCCTATCTATATCAGTAATTCTTATTCAAACCTAGATACCGCTTATCACTTCTACTATGCATCATATACTTAGTAACAATCCGTCGTCTAGGCTGTTGACATTATCTGATTGTTCCATACCCACCGGAACAGTCACTTTGGTTAGTTCATCAATAATATTGACCCAGTTGGATGTATTATTCGAAGTTTTACTAATACCCCTATGAGGCATCAGAATATTACCTTCAATATTCACAACTTTACTTGCAAGACCCTTAACAGATGTTGGAGGTTTCCCAGGTACCTCATGCACATTCATTGATTATATCATGCAGATAACATTAACTCATGCAACGATTCAAAGAACATGCAACGTATAAACGAAAAATTTGGACAAATAAAACACAAACCTTAGCGGAAAAAACCCTAACCCAGGCCCAATATGGTTCGTTAAGAATTATATATGACCTACACAGTAGAACGTGCTACAGATGTAACAAGGTTAGGCATATTGCACGACATTGTTCCTGAAATCATTTAAAACCTGTTCATGAACAAAGGAGGTTTATAATAGATGAAAAGAAAAAGGGTCCAGAGTTTGTGCCAACAAAGATTTTAAAGAGAAAAGATACCACATCCTCCAGCAGACACAGCCTTTGTTGACTTTTTCTTCGATGTTGATGCTATCCCAAGGGGAGATAGGTTCACAACTGATGACGTATATGTTGGGAGACTTGGAGAGTTAGAAACAAAGCTGAAGAAGGCTGATGAGAAAATCAAAGTGCTTGAGTCAGACAGAGATAGCATAAGGGAGATCCTAAGGTTAGTTACTGATGATAATGAAAAATTCTTTCAGGCTGCAAAACAAGTCTCTGTTTATGAAGAAAGGATTAAAGTTCTGGAGAATGAGAGAGAGATTCTGAAGGCAAATCTCAAGAGTTATGAGATGGAAAATCAGAGAATGATAAAGAAGATGGAAGAGTATGAGGCAGAACGAGAATCGAACAACAGGCAGGTTGATCTCATGAAGAAAGTTCTAGTTCGAACTCTGGGCATATCATTGACAAATGAGATAGAGAAGATTAAAAGAGAGGAGGTAAGGCAGAAAGTTGAAGAAAGGGAACGAGCTTCTAAAGCTCTATCTGATGCTGAGGGCAAAGGAAAGCACAAGATTGATGATATTCCTATTCTCAGCCAACCCGAGCCTGAAGCTGTGATTTATTCGGATCCTGTGATTGAACAATCTGCGCTGGAAGCTGAATCCGTGCCAGTATCTTCAGAGTAAGTTGTCTACGACCTAGCTGTTGATATAAGTAAGAGGTTTGTACTTCAAGGCGAAGGGGTTTTAGAGTCAATGACGAAAGAGAAAGTAATAACTCAGAGGGAATTAAGGAAAGAGATTGATGATATGGTAGATGAAACGTGTGAAGTAATAGAGAAGGAAGGGATCGAATCTGTACTTAACATGTTTGATAATGAAAGTATGATTGTTGATGCTTACATGAAGGACTCTATTTTTGAACCAACGAATGAACAGGTTCAGGGGGAGTTATTGATCGAAGTTGATGAGACAGTGCCAAAGCCCAAAGTCATCTACCTTGAGCACGATGTCGAGGAAGGAGAATACGTTCATAACTACTCAAAAGCTGATCTCGCTAAGCTGTTGGAAATCGATGAAGAATCATTTGAGTTCGATTTTGAGGAAGAGCTAAAGAATACAAGTTCAGAACCCAATGATTACGTATTTGAAGATGCCCCACAGGCTAACGATTATGACCAAGTGATTATAGAAGATTGGGAATCAGATGATGAAAATATGGAAGCAACATATACAGGTGAAGGTACAGATGTGTTTCCTACCTTTGCCAAAATGACTGCTGAAGTTAATGATGATTTGCTAAAGCGCGAAGTTGAAGAAGCAGTGAAAGATGGCACGACCCCTAAACCACCGACCAACAAAGAGATCATTGAAATGAAGAAGAAATGGTTCAAGGAAATGCCGCCAGAAAGAAAGTTCCGTCGTCCATTAGCTTTCTTCACCAGAGATCCTGATACATCTCTGGGTGACATGATCAGTTGGGGATGGATTGAGGAACTAGATGTGTATGCTTGAACGTGAATTTGGAGTTCAATACTTCAAATACTTGGGTAATATAAAGACTCTCCCTGAGTGGGATCTGAAAGAGTTAGTGCAGACCGAGACGTTCAGTATGAAGTTAACGCCAAATGATCAACGTCTTTTGAAGATGATCAAGTTTGAAGCTGAACATGGTTTTAACTACTGGAAACCACACAAGCCACGTACCGTCACAAAGATCGATCCAGTAACGCAAGAAAAGGATGTGACTTTGATTGTCAAACGACCGCGTGTTATGAAGAATATGCCCTTGAAGAAAATGGAACAAGATTTTTACAAAATCTTCAAATGGTGGGATTATGATTCAAGTACTGGGAGGCTGCCTGATGAAGGATCGTGGGATATGTCTGAAGATCTATCTGAAACCATGATCATGCATAAGAGAATTTATGGGCTGTGGCGTGCGATCAGAGTTTTGGATCCGATGTGGCTTGTCAACTGCTCAGAGAAAGATATTGAACGCCTATTCTTCATCAAGATCAGTTATAAAGAAAAAGATAAAGAACAGGCCTTGCAGTCCAGAAGATTGTAAATGTATGTTATGCTAACAATATTAATTCAGGTAAAGACTAGAACACACATGGAGAAAGCTTGAAGATAAATAAAAGAAAAAGATAGATCAGAAAGAAGAAAGAATCAAGGCAAGATGAAAGTTGGCTTCTCGAGAAATATTCAAGTTCAGGAATACGTACAATCGACCTCCTCCTACAGATCAAACTCCCATCGCTTCAGAGCAGCGTCGGAAGCCACCCAAGTGATTTTTCAGATAATTCAAGTTTAATATGTTTGAAGACTTTTGTAGAAAAGTTTTGAAGACTGTCCAAGACTGCGGAAACATCCAAGGGGGAGTCTGTTGGTGCACATATGTCTATTGCCTACGTCTAGGACGAGTCTGTTGTATAGATAGGGTTTCGCAGCGTCAAAAGTTATATTTTGAAAGTTATGTTTTAGTTTATGTCTAAAATTTCGCACGAAAATTCGTGTGGATTTTCGCACTCTGTGTCCTAGTCCCTAGTTGCTGCCAAGTCTTGCCTATAAATAGGTGACTTAGGATGTTTATCTAACATGCTGTTTTTGGTGATCAGAGGCGAAGCCCTGCTCGAGTCTGTAATCTTTACGAAGTTAATCAATACAAGATACAGACGGTTAAACAGTAATCATCACGCTTGTTCTTTGTTTGTTCAATCAACTAACAATGAATTCCGCCTATGTTAGCTGAGCAAATCTGACTGGAAGCTCACAAGTTGGGTCCGATCCTAGCATTCACAATGATGCCCCGTCGCCTACGCCTCCTATAAATCGATTTTTAATGAAAATATGGGCAAAAACACGCACTTTTTACAAAAGGGACCTATGCTAGAAAAATTTCTAAAAATAATTAAAATTCTTTTTGTGAAAATTTTCGGTTTTTAATCTTACGAACAACCTATCGTTAAATGATCCTACCACCCCCGAATAGCCGTGTATTATCCCTAATACACATGAACAAGTCTAAAAACATACCTCATAGCCTCATGACTCATTCATGGTTTCCAGAACTTCACACATCAAAAGGGGTTAGTACAGACAAAACAATAAGCAAGAATTACAATAAAGCAATGCAACCAAACAAATAAAAATATACAAGACTCTACAAAACATGTTACCAGTTCTCAATTAATCTCGTAATTCGGTACGCTTACCAAGAAGCTTACCAACTCCATGTTTTTCTCATTCTTATCTTCGTTGCCATCGAGAAACGGTTGAGCCGATAGCCATTAACCGTTTGTTTTGACCCATCCTTCGGATCCTCGATGGTGACGTATCCCAACTTTCCGACCCGTGTGATCACATATGGGCCCATCCACTTACTCTTAAGCTTACCCGGGAAAAATTTGAGTCGTGAATTGTAGAGCGACACCTGACCCACCATGAACTCTTTCGGCTTCTACTTTGCATCATGTGCTCACTTCATTCCATCTTTATACTTCGATGCACACTCATATGCCTCTTCCCGAAGCTCTTCCAACTCACACAATTTCACCTTGCGTTCTTTACCTGCATCATCATACTTAACGTTAACCTCTTTTATAGCCCAAAAATCACGATGTACAAATTCAACTGGCAACTGACAATTTACGTAAACTAAGCGGTAAGATGTAGTGCCAATAGGCGTTTTATGTGTCGTTCGATAGGCCCATAAAGCGTCATTCAATTTTGTTGACCAATCCTTACGGTCCGGTCGAACAGTCTTTTGCAAAATCTCTTTGATTTGCCTATTGGACACTTCCACTTGACCACTCGTTTGCGGGTGGTAGGGAGTAGCAATCCGATGGTCAACACCATACCGTTTTAATAATTTCCTAAAGTTTAAATTCTTGAAATGAGACCCCCCATCACTAATGATTACCCAGGGAATCCCAAATCTCGAAATAATGTTGTTTTGCACAAAATTACATACAACGGTATGGTCATTGGTTTTGGTAGCAATCACTTCGACCCATTTAGATACATAATCGACCGCCACCAAAATGTATAAGTTGCCATGCGAATTTGGGAATGGGGCCATGAAATCGATCCCCCACACGTCGAAGATGTCGACAATGAGAATCGGTTGCATGGGCATCTCATCCCTCTTTGAAATACTCCCTATCTTTTGACACTCAACGCAATTTTTAGCGAAGTTAACGCGTCTTTAAAAATAGTCGACCAATAAGGACCGCTATTGAGCACTTCGTGCCCCGTTTTGTGACCACTAAAATGGCCCCCACAAGTAAATGAATGCAAGTGCGTCAAAATACTCGGGATCTCGTCGTCCGGAATGCATCTTCGAACATTTTGATCCGAACATATTTTGAACAGATCCGGCTCCTCCACGTGTAGTATTTGATCTGAGAGATGAAGTGCAATCTCCTCCTCCTATCCCAAATGGGCTGGAAGATCACCTGTAACCAAATAGTTAACTATGTTAGCATACCAAGGTAATACAAAAACTTTCATAATGTGCTCAATTTGGGAAAGTGTCATCAATCTCCACACGAGAGGAACCTTCCTCTACCAGCAACCGAGACAAGTGGTCCGCAACCACGTTTTCACTACCCTTCTTGTCTCGTATCTCCAGGTCAAACTCCTGCAGCAAAAGAACCCATCGGATTAATCTTGGCTTCGCATCTTTATTTTCCATGAGGTACCTAACAGCAGTGTGGTCAGAATAAATAATAACTTTGTTACCCCATATATAAGCCTGATATTTTTCCAAAAGACCACCGCAAGTAGCTCTTTCTCAGTTGTTGTGTAATTTAACTGCGCATCTGAAAGAGTCTTACTTGCGTAGTAAATAGCAATGGGTTTCTTTTCCACCCTTTGACCTAATACGGCCCCAACCGCATAATCACTCGCATCACACATAATTTGGAACGGTAAAAGCCAATTCAATGATTGCAAGATCAGCGCCTCAACCAGTTTTGTTTTCAAAATGTTAAAAGCATTTTGGCAATCTTTATTAAAGTCAAACGAATCCTTAAGCAACAAGTTACATAAGGGTTTCGTTATGTCACTAAACCCCTTTATAAACTTCCTATAGAAACCCGCATGACCTAAAAACGACCTCATGCCCTTAACACTCGTGGGATGCGGTGAAGTAGAGATTACTTGCACCTTTCAACAGTCAACCTTTATCCCACGACTCGACACAACATGCCCCAAAACAATCCCCTCTTGAACCATGACATGGCTTTTTACCCAACTTAGAACAAGGTTTTTCTCAACACATCTTTTTAAAACCTTTTCTAGTTGATTAAGCATGCGTCAAATGATGACCCAAAAATCGAGAAGTCATCCATGAAGATCTCTAAGGACTCCCCCACCATATCCGAAAATAGCCCAAACGACATTCGCCTGAATGCGAAGGTACCGTATGGGCATGTAAATGTAGTCTTAGCTTGATCTTCTGGATGGATAGCAATTTGATTGTACCCCGAATGCCCATCCAAGAAACAATAGTATTTTTGCCCCACTAACTTCTCGACTATTTGGTTAATAAAAGGCAAAGGGAAATGGTCTTTGGAAGTTGCAGAATTCAACTTCCGATAGTCAATACAAATATGCCACCGGGTTACCGGCAGAGTGGGGACCTCTTCACCTGCGTCATTAGTGACGACTTGAATGCCTGCCTTTTTCGGAACTTTCTGTGTTGTGCTGACCCATTGGCTATCAGAAATGGGGTAAATAATACCCGCATCTAGCCACTTCAAAACCTCCTTCTTGACCACATCTCTCATATTTGGATTCAATCTCCGTTGTGCGTCCCGAGAAGGAGTGATACCATCTTCGATGATGATTTTGTGCATCACAACTAAGGGACTGATTCCCCTCAGATATGCTATGGTCCATCCAATAGCGGCTCTATTGGTGATCAAAACCTCCATGAGCTTCTCCTCTTGCTCTCCGGTCAAGTTTGTCGCAATGATAACCGGAAGCGTGTTGCCCTCGCCCACATAAGCATGTTTCAAATGCTTGTGCAACACCTTGAGCTCCACAACCGGAGGTTCAACCAACAACGACTTTAACTTCGTGTCAATATTTTCCGGAAGACTTTCCACTTGGTGTGTCCAAAAGGGTCTTCCTCCCTTTGCCGCCATCACTTCTACCTTCTTCACCTCCTCATCCATGCTTCGATTCGTTCCATTTGCAACCTGTCAAACATAAAACACTCCTCTATTGTGTTTTTCTCTTCGACACTAATGTCGCATAGAGGTATACACTCGTCAATGACGTCTGCCATATAGCATTCGTCACCGACTAGAGGATTCGTCAATCCCGAAAAAACGTTCAACCGCAACTGACGGTTACCAAAGTCATGTTGATCGTACCTGTTTTACAATTGATTTGGGCATTCAATGTTGCCAAAAATGGTCGACCGAGAATAACCGTTGGTTGCTTAGTTTGGTCCAAAGAAACGTAATCAAGTACAAGGAAGTCCACCAAATAACAAAAGTCATCGACCTTTACAATCACATCGGTGACTATCTCGCGGGGTAGTTTGGGGGTCAAGTCCACCAACACCATGGTGGTGTTAGACGACTAAAGTGGACCAAATTCGTATTGGTCATACAAACTACCCGACAAGATACTCACACTCACCCCAAGATCCAAAGTTCCCGCGTCATTTTGAATTCACCCACTTGAATGGAAATAATGGGTCCCCCGGATCTTGTAACTTTGGTGGAAGTGCACCCGAAAGAATCGAACTAACATTTTCAGTCAAATCAAGTTTCTTTGGAAACTTGTTAGTACGTTTTTGTGTGCACAAATCCTTAGCATATGAGGGTACTTTTTGTATCGCATCTAAGAGTGGTAAGTTGATTTTAACTTGTTTAAAGATTTCCCACATTTCCTCTTGTTGTGGGCCACATTTTGCTACCACTTTCTTAGATGGTCCCAACAAAGCTTCGAGATAAGGGGCGGTATTAACCTCCACACCCATTTCCTTAGCCTTTGGGACGGGGACGACCACAACGAGGGTATTTTTATTATTTTCAAAACATTTTTATTTTTACCCGTTTGACCGTCAACACTCTCCTCATCACTAGCATCTTCCACCACCCTTCAACAAACTGAGGTGGCGGTGAATCAACACCACTATCTATGACTCGACCACTACGTAAAGAAATTTTATTAATTGGTACCTCATGTGTGTTCATCGAGCTGGACCCTTGATGCTCAGGGTTCATGGTGGTATCACTTGGAAGTCTTCCTCCACTTCCACGCATTTGGGACATCTGCTCTGCAAGTTTCCCAACTTGCTTTTCCAATGCCTTGTGCGATTTATCACGTACCTCAAACTCTTTTCTCATTTCCGCTTTGACTTCTTAACTTGATGCGGTAATAGCATTCATGATGGCGTCTAACTTAGAATTTAGTGAATCATCACCACCCATTTGAGAGTTTGAATTACCGCCCCATGTTACCACCTTGGTTATATCCCCCTTTGATAATTTCCTTGCCGGTTTTGATACCCTTGGTTATTCCTTGGTTGTAGTTTCTTTGGTAACCCCCTTGGTCACCACCTTGGCGAATTAGATACGATGAACCACCTTGGCCTCCACCTTGATTCCCTGGTTGGAAATTTGGGTTCATTTGATTCGAAGCATTACCATACCGCAAATTCGGATGGTTTCTCAAACCCGGGTGATAAGTATTGGAGTTCATGTCATATTGTTTCCGATCTCCATACACTTGGTTCACCTCTTTGGTGGATTGTACCATGTTCGCTTGACATTCTTCGGTTCGATGCCCAATATCACCGCAATCTTCACACACCGCAAACTGAACCGCATTCACATCCTTTTTCTTCATACGCCCAACTCCCGTTCTAACATAGAAACGCGATCCTTCGAACTAGAGTCAAGATCGGGAAGTGACCGAGAAATAGGATGCTTTTTGGCCTGGTCGGCCGACTCTTTAGCTTTGGATCTCTTAGCCATTCTCTCGAAGAATTCCCAATCGTCATCCTCGTGATTGCTTAATAGTGTTCCATAGCTAGTCGACTCCAAATGGTTCCAAGTTTCTCCATCCAAACTCCTCACAAAACACTTCACCAATTCCCACTTTTCAATTTGGTGATGTGGGCATTTCCGAATCAACTCTTTGTACCTCATAAATGCCTCATTCAATGGCTCACTTGATAACTGCTTGAATGCTCGAATCTCATTCCGCGCATCATCAGTCTTGGCCATCGAATAGTACTCATCCAGGAACGCTTGTTGCATCTCAACCCAGTTATGAATACAATTCGTAGGTAGTGTCAAAAACCACTGCTTGGCCTTATCCTTCAAAGAAAATTGGAATAACCGCAACCGAATCTTATCTTGAGAAAAATGACCACCCCCAATGGTACTACATATAGCCGAGAATTCTGCCAAATGTGTATAAGGCTCGTCATTCACTCGCCCATTAAAATGAGGAAGGATGCTGATATAATTTAGCTTGCAATCAAAAGCCACTCATCCTCTCGGTGGTGGTACAATCGGAGAATCGTTCTCCGATATCATCGGTCGAAACCGACCATCAACTCCTTGTGGTGGTTGATGTTGGTTGTTGCGATTGTGCCGGTTATCCCTTGGTGGATCGTTCACCTCTTGATCCCCATTCTCCGATTCCCTCTTCTTTCACCATCTCGATTACCTCCTTGTTTCCCGCCACCCACGTATTGTGGAATCCGATTACGATTGGCATTTTGATTGTTGTAATTATAGTTACCATCGTCTCGGAACCTATTGTTGTTACGTGGTTAACGGTTGTTCCCATACCCATCGTCTACCATGATTGTAACCATAACCATCATAGTTCCCAACGAAATTCGCATTTACGTACCCTTCCTCGTCTATAACCAAAATTTCGATAGTCATGCATAAACCCTTCGTTATCATTCTCCCATCCATCATCTTCAACACGATCATTAAATATTCCCTATCAGCGGAGTATTCTGTGTGAACGCTCACATGTTCCGGCGATTGATAACTGGGTACACTATATGGTTCATCATCGGGATATTATTTCTCAATTCATCGAGATTGGGAAATTTGCAAGATTGCCGACATTCACATTAACACCATGGTTGGCGTTAGCATTATGGTTGTTGACATTTGGTGGTAAAGGGTTTTGTTTTTGCTTTTGAGGTGGAGGTGTGCGTGCATGTTGGTTGAGGTTTTGGTTAGGACCGTGATTTTGAAACAGTGGTGTAGGTGGTATCGAGTGGTTACCACCTCCAGGTTGGTTGTTTGGATTTTGAGGTGGGTAGTTGGGGTATTGGTGTTGATGTTGGTTGGCGTTTTGATTATCCATTGGAACAATTCCAATAGATGAGGCACTTGGTGTGTTGGGTTTGGGTGGATTAGAGATAACGGTTGCCTCTAATCGGTTGGCTAGGTTTCTTCTAACGACCCACTCAATCTCCGGCTCGAACACTAACGTCGAAGTTCTCCCGGAGTTCCGTGTATGCATGCACTACCTGTAACCTGCACAAGTAACACACCTGCGTAACACAAAAGCAGATACGATAATAAGAAATCAAGCAAGTAAACAGTTAATCACGAAAAGCAATAAATCCAAACGCAAAGCGCACGAACTCCCCGACAACGGCGCCAAAATTAGATCGGAGTGTCGCGCTTCGGTCAAAGATAATATTTATAGTCCCAAATTACCCTTAACTATTCGTTAGTGGTAGTAAGGGGTTGAACCATGAAGAGTCTGTGGTTTGCGAGCTGATATGATTGATTGTTATTTTTGTCACTTATGAAGCTTGCTAACTTGATTAAACTGATGGGTTGAAAAAGATGTCGGATGACCCGACGAATTTTGGTTGATTAATTAACTACTAAAAATTGAGAATGATTGCAACGAAAGTAGTTACGAGTGTAAAACAGTGATGAGAATTCAAGGTTCCCACCCAGTTCAACAATTGCAAAGCCTCGGGTTACTAAGTGTTTTAATTTGGTTTAATCAAATTAGTTCATTAACGATTTAGAATCACAGGGTAGGTGCCAATTGCTATCAATGTCATAGACAACGGACCACAATGCACTTCGTTACCTTGAACAATTAAAACCTATCAAAAGATAAAGCATAAATACGCATATTCATTTCACAAAGACAAATTTCATAACTCATTCGTCAATTCGCAAATACAATACAAACGTATGACAATTATCTAATGATCAAATGCAATTCAATTAGTCACAAACCAAATGTTTAACAAAAAGTAAACCCTAGACCTTACAAAAGTCTACACCGGGGTGAAACCTCAGGGAATTAGCCGCTCATGGTGAACGGAACTCGATCAACGATGAATTGAAGCTCGAACGTGGTCATCTTGAAGCTTGGTGGTGAAGGTGGATGATGATTAGGGTTTGGGGTAGTGTATGGAGGTGAGTGGATGAAAATGATGATGATGATGATGATGATGAAAGGATTAGGGTTTTGATTGGTGGATGATTCGATTGATTCGAATCGATTAGGATGATGGAAGGTGATGATGGTGGATGATTATGGCTCCAAGAACTCCCTTTGAACTTCAAAAACTCGTAACCCCCAAGAATAGGTCAGAAAATGTGTTTTATCTCGTCCAAAACCCAACCAAACACAAAATTCGCAATACAGACAAAGGAGGGCCGTCGCCGACGGCCAGGATTGGCGTCGGCGACGGCACGTGCATCTTTAAGTTATCTCCAGCACGCGCAAAACAAATGACATGACTTTGCTTGTGACGTCGCCGACGGCTCATCGGGCGTCGGCGATGGTGCGCAGAAACCCAACTTTCTGTTTCCTTTGTTTCTAGTTTTCGGTTGACCCAGTTCGCGTCCCGATGCTCCGTTTAGCTCTTGATTAGCTTCTTAAACTCCATAAAACCTTCAAAACACAAATTGTAGGATCAAATCGAGCCAAAAATCTGATTTTGAATAAGAATCAAGATGAACACACTCAAAAAATATATAACTTTAAAACCCTTTAATGATTTGCAAAAGATGAATACAATTAGCCTCCAAATCTCTATAGAAAGTGTGTTACTAAAACCCTAAATCTCTATCTATTTATAGCATAAACCACTTTAGGCTAATTACATTTAGGACCCTAGAGTTGTTTTTTTGGGTAAAGGGTTTACCCTGGTGATTTTATTACTATCAATAGAAAACAAGTAGAGATGCAAAGCACAACTCTAATATCTTGCATGACATGCCATACTAATTATCTTATTTAATTAGTCTTCATGTTTATTGCTACTTTTGGTAAGATATTAACTCTAGGGTCCTAAACCCTAGAGATAATATCTTACCAAAAGTAGCAATAAACATGAAGACTAATTAAATAAGATAATAAATATATTTTTTTTATTTATTATCTTATTTAATTAGTCTTCATGTTTATTGCTACTTTTATTTAATTAGTCTTTATGTTTATTGCTACTTTTGGTAAGATATTATCTCTAGGGTTTAGGACCCTAGAGTTAATATCTTACCAAAAGTAGCAATAAACATGAAGACTAATTAAATAAGATAATAAATATATTTTGTCTAAACAAAATATATTTAATTATTCAAAGCAATATAACTATCAAATCTCGATCTTCCACACGCCATATCTTTCTTCGATCTTCTCGTGTCGACTTGCGTGTTGACTTTGACTTCTTTGTGTTGACTTTGTTGACTTAATTCGTTGATAACATTAGACTACACGTTTTAGACCCAACAATCTCCCCCTTAGGCTAATGTTATCAAACTTCTGCATCATCTTTAGAACCGTCAACTTGATGCATGTTGTGATCTTCAATTTGGCAAGCTTCAGTCTCAATTTTAAACCCAACAATCTCCCCCTTGACTGATGCTTTCCAAATTTTCTTCACTGAAGATCTTCTTTTGACACTTTGTTCTTTGAGTACTTTATTGGATAAGCTCCCCCTTTTGCATGCATCATTTCTGACAAGCCGGAACAAGCTTTTTCCAACTCTTTTTAGCTTGAGTGATTTAGAAGACATAGGAGGAGGACCCAGCTTGGAATCTTCTACAATCTTCAGGAAACAGGTGCTTTGGTCTGGTATCTTACTCAATTGATGATCGGCCATCATTTCAGCAAATAGGCAAGTAACTTGTTCATGATCACAAACACAACTCCGAATTTTCTTTTAAAAAGATTCAAAGTACAGACAAAACCGTATTCATCTATAGTGTGCAATGGAAAGAGTATCTCACGCAGTTTGAGACACGATTGATGAGATATGGAAGACTTAGAAAAACAACTGTACACAGATCAAAATAATTTTAATTTTTTTTGGATTTTAGATTTTTTTAATTAATTTTTTTTAGTAATATTTTTTAATTCGTTTTTTTAACTTTCAACCTTTGATATATACAGTTGATCAAATACAAGATCATACCAACTTGAAAAGCCTAGGCACACTTCAACTTTCTTCAAGATAGCTACGACTCAAGAATGATTGTTGGTATGTTTGTCCATTTAAATCCATGCACCATTCTTTCGACATACATTCGGTGATTAATTATCATGTTTTGGGTAAACTTAGGATGAAGCTAGTGGACCCCACACGTGTTCGGTTAAACTTTTATGTCCTCGTGGTCTTTTGAGATGCCTACCTTAACAACTTAGAAATAGTATCTACTAGGTGATGAGAGCTCCAGGTCTATGTTTCCATAAGCAGAGGAGATGATCACCTTAAATCATATGATGAGAGCTTCAGGTCTATGTTTCCATAAGCAGAGAAGATGATCATCTGATTAGAGAGCATAACTAATAAAATATTTACTTAATATATGTACGCGCTTGGCGTGTCTTTTATTCCTATTGCACGACATTAACATTCCGTGTCTTTTTGCTTTTTTTGGGTTGCTCACATTGGTGTCTTTTGGTTGCACACATTGGTGTCTTTTCAATAAATACATATATGCACAACATTGTGTGTCTTTTGAACGCCTAAATTTAATCTCACAATCCCTTTTGGACATAATCGGTTTGTGCAATCCTGCAACAAGGTGGGTATCGACATTATCATTGATCTTTATCTTTATCACCAAGATGCAGTTTACTTGTCTGAAATGCTGAATCTACCGCCATATCGTTAACTTGGAGCCGCATCTTCCATCAGATCCTATTCATGTGAAGACATAATTAAGTTAGTTCCTATCATTTCTCATATAAGATCATGATTATTTTGCAACAATTGCATCCCGTGGTCAAGAAAGTATTTTAATACTCCCCCCAATTTTTTTTTGTACAACGATTTACTAAAAAATTAAAAATTATAAAACATGTATATACAAAATAAAGCCTTCCACACCATGCACACTAAAACATATGTCAGCAAGAAAATGAGTATGTTACAGCAGTGTTGATTGCGCGACCAGGTTAGATACCATAACCAAACCTGTGATTTTCCTCTTTAAAGTTGTATCTGAAACAACCACTGATAATAACCGGTGTTACTAGCAGTCCTCCTTGGATATTCCTACACTCATGAGCAATTCAGTTAAAGAGTGGAACCCAAGCCATCGTAGTCTTGGGTTGTCCCCTTTCATTAAAATAAGAAACCTCCCTATATACCAAATCTTTTCCCTCATTGATTTCTTTTGCGACCTTTGATTTGACTTGCCAAACCTGTGTTGGTTTAAAAATTTTGTTTGTAAAAGACTTAAAGTTTGAAATAATTTTATGCTTAAGACTCGGAGGGAAAGATTGAGGTTTTGATGTGTTGGTCCTTTTCATCTTTGAGTCATGTGAACCGGCTTCACATGTGGAGATCTGAATGGAGAGTTTTCCATCCGATCTTTCAAAGATGTGTGATTTTTACCTTTTGATCCAGAGAAGCAATACTGGTTGCCTTTACTGTTTGGATTGTGTCGCCCTGGGCATTGCTTGAGCACATGACCTTCTTTTCCACACCTAAAACAAGCCTTGAATGGCTTTTGAGACCTTGAAGTTCCGTGTGATGTAACTAGGGGCGGGGATTGCTTTGAGCTTAAGTCAGCATGTTGACAAACGTGATGTTCGACAACTTCAGATGATCTTTTGATCTTTGACTCCCCAAGACTTCCATTTTCTATGATTCATCATCTGAACTCGGGCAATCATCAATATGGAAGTCTTCTTCCAATGGATCTTGATTTACTAGACTTGCAGAATCATTTGGGGTTGTTGGTTCTCGAACACCCGATGGTTCATGGTTTTCAACCTTTTTACCAGCATCTGTAACTGAAGTTTCCGAGTCATTTGAGCTTTCTGATTCTTTGAATGACTGAAAATCTGACTCGCTTTGAGAATTATTGTTGCATGATGTGTTATCCGATGATGCGGTGGAGCTTGAATTCTTGATTTTCTTCAATTTCTTGTCAAGACGGCTCTCATCTTTTATGCAATCTTCATCATTATCTATGTCAGTTGAAGTACCTAATCCTTGATCCTCACTTGAGCTTTCTTCGCCACTTTCTGAAGTCATTGTGCTTGAGTCTTCACTACTGCTTTCTTCGTTTGGCCCTTTATTAGACTCTTACATACCTGTATCTAACGGAACAAACTCGGGAATTTCCTCAGTGAGGAACTTTCCGAATCTATTTTGTTTCAATTCTGGAACAAATACACGGGGTTCATGCACAACATACAAAAAGCAGATTTCAAATCCATGCATTCAACCACTACATTATCATGGTTGAGGGTCATAGATTTAGGCACATGCCTGTTACAGTCATCCCGAATAGAAGTATCATTTGTTTTACCACAGTTCCAGGCGAACCAGTTAACCGTAGTATAACTGTCGCCTGAATACCCTATTCCTATTTTTATGCCACCACTATCCTCATTGCACACAACCTCCTCATGCTCAATCACATCTGCATTGCTTTTAGAAACATTAGTAATTTTATCCTTTTCGCAATCGACACTTTGAGCAATTAAATCATTTTTATCAATTAAATCATTTTCTGGATGAGGAGTCGGCATGGGTACATAGTTTTTGCTGTGTGGAGGTGGAAAGATTTTTCTTTCATTTCCCAGCTTGTCATTGTACCCAATTCCGTCTTTTACGTATGTCGGTCGTTGGCTATCTTTAATATCAACCAGTGCCTTTTTGCTTACGTTCCATTTATCAATGGTGAGTTGCAGTTTAGTATTTTTTATTTCAGAATTTTCTAACCTTTTAGCTTGATCATTGATAATAAAATCTTTCTTAAAAAGCAACTCCTTTAAAGATTGCATTTCAGTAAAGTTGAGTTCAACTTTCTCTGATATGCAGCTTCGTTCAGTTTCATTTCTTTATTTACTCGTAAAACTTTTTCTTTTTCTCTAATAAGGTCACGGTTGATCGATTTGTAATGAGCCACGACGTTCATACAAGGTTTTGAGCATAAATTGGCCTTAATTCATAGGGTATGCTGTTCACCAATTCTTTTTCTTCCTTTTCTTTGGTGGACTCGACTTTCGTTGCTTCTACAGGAATCTTTTCTTCTATCTTTCCACTTGTTGCACCGCTACCTTCTTCCTCCTTCATAGCTTGAGCATCATCGACCACAATAGTCTTTTCGTTAGACTGTGGAGCCTTTGTAGAACTTGCAGAAACATTAAAGTAAGATGCACTAGCAGCCTGAGAGTTTGAACCACTGGAGGTTATGGGAGCAAAGAATGTTCTTGGGAGCAGTAGCGGCAGCAACAGATTGAACAAGTTTTTGAGAGTACCTGCCTGATTCATTTCTCTCTTGATCACATCCATTTCAAAGGCCTTTAGTGTGTTGATCAGATCCGAGAAAGTGTTGGTGTTGTACTGCACAAGAAGGTTCTTTTGAACATCATGCACTGTAAGCTCCATTCTTTTGGAAGGGAGTCCAAAAGTTTCTTGATTGAAGCATAGTTGGTGACGGGATTACCAACCTTCTTCATTTTTGTCAACATGTTCAGAAATCGACTGATGTGATCTGAAAGACTTTTTCCGTGAATACTTCCAAACATGTCATATTCTTTCTGAACAAGATCTTGGGTTCTAGTGTTGGTTTCAAGTTCAACTTGTGCAACGCGAGTTAACTTATTTAGAAACATTTTTTTTGTGTTTTTTTAATCAGAAAAAAATGTTTGTATCAACCTGAAATCCGGTTCGAATTACTTTAAAAATATCCCTGTATCAACTCCAAATTTTAATAACACTTGGCCCAAATAAAAGCTATAACACCTGGCAAGGATAAATTTTGCGAAGACAAGTTAATTTTAAAAAGGCCAAAAAATAAACTATTGATACCCGACCCAAACTGATCAAAATTCTATGCCAACAAATAAAAATTTTAAGACCCGGCCCATTTTGTACTTGAAAATTCTTGATCCAGTTTAAATTTGGTTGATACTTTAGACCCGTATATAAAATTTTCGAGACCAGGTCCTCTACGAAGATCGGCTTAATCTGTTTAACTAGAAGTCTAGAATCTATATCGGTCCAAAAAGCTCTTAAATATACGCCCACACTCGAACGGTGCAACAAACTGTGTAACCCGACCCACTCACAACAAATAGCATTATTATCTTTACATTTTGATTTGTCAGTAAAAACAGCCACTCAAAATCTCTGCCAATTAAAATCCTATGAAAACTGTGTCAATCGATCACCAAGTCCGACTTAAAATATTAAAATGAAGCTCAAACTTTAATTCACAACTTTGACCATTTTTTTTAATTCAAACGTGACATGCACTATTTTCTCAAATTTTCTTTTGACCACACTTACCTTTTACGTTACCTCACCTAATATAGTTATTATTATTATTATTATTATTATTATTATTATTATTATTATTATTATTATTATATTATTATTATTATTATTATCAAACTCAACCCTAATTTGAGGAGAACATCAGCGCCAACCTACTCTCTCGTTCTATGAGGAACCCAAACCCTAAAAGACTATGGGGCCGCCACCTACTTCTCTATATACACAAACAACCATCTTTCTTCTACTTTTCTTTGAACAACACAAGCAACAGATTAGTGGTGGTTGTTTATGGTAGAGTCGGAGGGTGATAAAGATGGGTGGTGGTGTAAGGAGGTTCGTTGATGTTATGGTATAGCGGTGGTGGGTGATTGGACGAGTAGTGTACAACTTGTGGTGGTAGGTAGTTGTAGTAGAAGATGGAGGTTGGAGTTGATGTTTGTTACGTTGTTCGTAAGCGGTGGGGTGTACTTTTGTCGGAGTTGCGGAATGGTGGTGACTGGTGGAGTTTAGTGTTTACAGTGGAGGGGAGACCGGAGGTGTGATGATGTTTATACGATGGTGGTGGTGTGATCTGGACGATGACGGGTTAGTGGTCCGACGAAGGTGATGGTGGAGGTTATTTAACGATGGGGTGTTGATGATGATAGTGGGTTGCCGGAAAAGTGGCGGCGCCGAAAAAACTAGCCGGACCCCTAATCTTTTGCCGGAGACGGAATGTTTGAAAACAGAACCATTTATTTATTTATTATATACGCTGACAGAATCCCTTTCTTCCCCTTTCTTTTTTTATATATTTAAATAAATGAGTTAATTACTGTTTTCGTACATGTGGTTTGTCAAAAATCACTATTTCAGTCCAGTAGTTTAAAAATTATGATTTCAGTCCCTGTGGTTTCACTTTCGTAACCATTTCAATCCCTGTGGTTTCACTTTCGTAACCACTTCAATCCATTTATTCTGTAAATACAGGGACTGAAATGGTTACAGTGGACTGAAATGGTTACGGAAGTGAAACCACAGGGACTGAAATCGCAAATTTTAAACTAATGGACTAAAATAGTGATTTTTGACAAACCACAGGGACGAAAACAGTAATTAACTCTAAATAAATACACTGACCAGAATAAAAATACCGAAATAACGACGTTGAAAAACACCGACTTACCGGCGTATTTACTAATACGCCGACAACTTGAACTCGCGTTCAAGATTTAAGTTCGCCGGAAAAACACAAAAACAAAGAATACTTGAACAAATACTCAGTTTGAAGGTTGTTCTACGCTGGATATTCAATAAATACGCCCAGATTTAAGATCATAAACTTCAAGACAAGTTTAAAAACTTCAAAAACACGCTAAAAGCCCTCAGATCTGCATCACTGTAAGGATATGAATAATCACACTATGACTACTCCTCAACCAATTCAAGCATCAATTTAAACCATTTTCAACTCAGATTTTATGAAAACTTGTAAAACCCAAAAAAAACTTTAAAAAAAGATACTTAAAAATCAGATTTTTTTTGAAAGAATTTGAAGATTGTTGAATCTCAAATTCGAGTACTAAGCTCTGATACCAAATTGTAGGATCAAATCGAGCCAAAAATCTGATTTTGAATAAGAATCAAGATGAACACACTCAAAAAATATATAACTTTAAAACCCTTTAATGATTTGCAAAAGATGAATACAATTAGCCCCCAAATCTCTCTAGAAAGTGTGTTACTAAAACCCTAAATCTATATCTATTTATAGCCTAAACCACTTTAGGCTAATTACATTTAGGACCATAGAGTTAATATCTTACCAAAAGTAGCAATAAACATGAAGACTAATTAAATAAGATAATAAATATATTTTGTCTAAACAAAATATATTTAATTATTCAAAGCAATATAACTATCAAATCTCGATCTTCCACACGCATATCTTTCTTAGATCTTCTCGTGTCGACTTGCGTGTTGACTTTGACTTCTTTGCGTTGACTTTGTTGACTTGATTCGTTGATAACATTAGACTACACGTTTTAGACCCAACACAAACCTCATTAAAAGTAGGCTATCCGTGATTAAAAGTCACATAAAAACATGAACTTAAACCATAACGAACACAAGACATTTTATATTACATCATGTAGCATTATCTAAACAAATTCAAACAAAATACAAGGCACGACATATTCTATACAAGACATTTGTTTATACATGACATATTTGTTTATACATAACACATTTTTTTATTGAGTTAACCTTGCATTATTTCTTTTAGATCATTTGATTGCCACATGATTTCATAAAAGAAAACATCTTTGTTAGGGTTCATGACTACTTTTAGTTAAACAATTCTTTAAACATTCAAAGCCATGAATCTTCAACACAAAACCTATGTTACTCACAGGCATTTTTATGCTGACATATTTATTTTCACATATGTTTCAGGAGCAAATGTTTGATGTTGAGCGTGCTACACATAGGACGGACTTGGGCTTTAGTGACTTAAAATCATGAAAGACAATTTAATTTATATGACGTGTGCATGTATATACATAGTTTTTACAATGAATTTTACACACGGTTCGGTTTTAAATTTATAAAAATGATTTATACTTCAACATTAAAACACACACAAAAGGGCAAGTGTACCCCGTCATATGTAGTAAAATATTAGTAAGAACCATGTATCGATCCATGCATGCGGGCGGACGCAAAAGTACTTAACCTTTGTCGTTAAATTACCGGTAAAAAGATATGTGGATAGTTTGTTTGGAAAAATATATTTTTGAAACATAATAAATTATAAACATAACAAGTAGAAAAATAACCTTGCTTTACGAACAACCGAAACATGTTAACTAAGTCGGTTTTGCCACTAAAACACTTGATCAATTTTCTATTTTAAAAAAAAAACAATTAGTATCCCTTTCGGGAATCCTAACATGGCAACTCTTCGGAAAGTTAAAGCGATAACACACTTTAACCACCTAAAATTGTTCTTTAACGCCCTTATTGATAAATGTTTATGAAAATCCCTTAAAAATAAGTTAGTCATCCGTTAGGAGTTTTCTAACCTCACTTAATCAAGGAAAGCTACACCGATAAACACAATGTAGCCATCGAGACAAGCATAACCTAGATTAAATCACAACCGAGTTCATTTTATAAATCTTAAACACAAATCCACCAAGGAAGCAATTTTGGCCTAAATTACTAACCAAGATTATACTTATGTTAAGAGTTTATAACAACATCATCTAACCCGTTAAGGTCCTTCGGTGAGGGAAAACACTCTTGATAATATTAATTACCCCTTGTTAAACCAATACACATTTCTAGTTTCAAGGTGTAAACATTTTAATCTAGTTAAAAGTTTACTAATAAGTGATTAATTAAGCTTCTTCTTTCAAATATCCCAACTAACCAAATACTAATCTTACAAGACAATTAACTATAATCAAGAATCCATATCAATAAACAAGGTTGCAAACTAATCATCAAGGATTAACATAAAAAGTGCTAAGTGTCATTACAAACATAGTTAACATACTAATGGTTGTTCATGAAGCAAGTAAATACGATGTTTTTGCCCTTAGGCTACAATCATACACAATAACATCAGCTCAATGCTTGAATCCAAGCTCAATATACATGTTAAGAACCAGAAATCAAACCATAAACAAGCAAAGATTTGATGGATTGTATGAATGGAAGACTTCTTGCAACTTTGAGGCTTCAAACCGTCCCTAACAGGCTGCTTTTGGACCTCAGAAATCGACCAGAAACTTGGAAAAATACCCAATAATTCGATCAGTAGCTGCTGTCCTGTTTTATGGACTTTTTCAATCGGCACGGCCGTGCGGATCTCGCATGGTCGTGCACTATTCCCGCAATCTGGTGACGTCATCTTATCCAGAACAGTGATTCAAAAATGGCACGACCATGCCAATTGTGGCATGGTCGTGCGACTCCGGTCATCGACTGGCAGTGCTCTAAAGGAAATCAGCTTCGCACGGTCGTGCAAAGCCACGCACGGTCTTGCGTCTCTAGCAAAATGGTGGCACTGGGCACTGCCAGTGCGGTCTTCTAATCTCGGAATCTTCGTAACTTCGCCGTTTTGTGGCTGAAAACGCGTTAAAACGGTGATCTGCAGTCCACGGAATCTTCGTAACTTCGCCGTTTCGCCCGGAAAATCCATTTTTTTTTCATCTTCTAGTCCGGCATGCTGTTTAGGGCCTGTAACCAAAACTTACATGACTAAGTACGAAAACCTCGGTTTTGTGGCTAAAAACACGTAAAACGGGGAGAAAATGGGGGACTAAAATGTGTATAATTTAGCATATATCAAAACTCCCCACACTTGAACTTTGCTTGTCCTCAAGCAAACTAAAATAAAACGAAATTTTTAATAGGATTTGATAAGTTACAAACTAAATAACTAATATGCTTACAACAAAGTTAGCCGGCTTTTTGAAAGACATCATCAAGCAATTCAAAGCACATGTAAATATATGTAAAGATAACCAAAAGCCGTGATTCCACTTTCGATTGACTTGGCATGCAAATCTTCACACACCTCACAATGCTCACACATACTCGGTTTTATTTGTGAAACATACATAAAGTGTGTATGTGTAAACGCTCGATGCCTAGACGATGAAACGTGTAATGTTGTGTAATCAAGAGGTCTTCATGGGTTGTAATGATAAGCTAGGGTGAAGGGCGTGGAATGGACATTTACAAGTGACTAAATGGTTAAAACTCGGTAGTTGCGTTTAACAAGCGTAAATAACAAGAACTATTCATAAATAATGCGTACAAGATAATCTCCGTAGTTTCAAGCTAATCGTCGATATTATACTCCTTTGGCACTCAAAATTGCTTGAATTTCTTTTCGCCTTCACCCTATTTTAGGGTGTTTTATTTTCTCATTTTTTAAGTTACTAATTACAACGAACGCTAGTTAAACGGTGACTTTAACCGAGTTTTAACACTAAGGTTCAAAATTAAAAAGGTTAAATTTGGCTAAGTGGGCTACATGGTTGGGTAAACGAAATAAAAACACGGGAAAGGCTCAACGTGGCTAATCCTAGTGGATGATGTAGGGTTTGGGTAGGATAACAAAAGAGAAAAGGCTAACAACAAATGGTTTTCTAGGTGCCTCTATCACTTTGACACAATCTTACATGTTCATGATCTCGACAAGCATGCTAATGACAAGTTCTAAATTACACGAAACATCGGGCTCACTCCTAATCCGAAACAAACAAACATATAATGAATATAAGGCTCAAAGACATGCTCACATAATGGAAGGAATGGGTAAAAATGTGAAAATTACATGCAAGTCTTTCTTTGTTTGTCACGTCTTTTGTTATCTTTTTTTTGAAAATTATTAGGCTTGTCGGTTTTTTATGGTGTTCGACGCTTTCTAAAACCAAAACTGACCGTTTTATTCAATATATATATATATATATACACATATAAATAGTAATATAAATTTTTATTATAATTATTTTTTATACTTTTTAAGGACAAACAAAGTTACACTGTTAAACCCCCTCCCCACACTTGAACTTCGCATTGTCCCCAATGCGAAACCCGAAGTAAAGAACACTCCCCTATAAATGATGAAGATGGATTTCGAGCTCCCGATTTGGCCTTTTTCACTGTTCCTTGCTATGTGTTTCCAAACCTGCTTGAACATCACTACACAACACAACACAAGACAGTACATCTGATCGCAAAAATAAGAACACGAAATAGATAATAATAGTAATAATAATTCATGCAAAGCAAGAAATAAAATGTCTGAAAATTAAAAATTACATAACCGATGGTGTTTAAATAATAGTCAAAATGACACCCGGAAAGGAAACAAACGATACTAAAAAAAGCAAGTAAAAACACCAAGCACCAACGTCTCCCTACTACTCGTCGTCGTCATCGTCATGTCCCAGTACCGGATGGACCCGGCGCTCTGCCAGACTGGTTCCCAAATGGGAACGGCGGGTCTCCGAAGAAGTTAGGGTACGCGTTGTGCAGGCCACCGAATATGTATGAAAACCCTGCATGCATCTCCTCTAGCATGTAATCCTGGTTCACTCGCATCTGCTGAAATTGTTGATAAAACTCAGGATAAGACGGGATGTTCGGTGGCCAATCGTGCGGCTGGTGTTGGTGATGCTGCAGTGAATGATGTGGTGAGTGGTGATGCTATGACGGCTACTGAATGAAACCTTGATCCTCATGCACAGGCATGTCGTGCATCTCCTCACCCTCTCCTCCCTCGTTGTCAGGGGCTGCCGGCAACGGATCCCAAATCTTGTTATTTAACTCCTTCAGTCTCGGACCAGTGTCCGTCTCTACTACCAAACCCACAACCTTCAAGGAGAGAATATCCACTGGATATCCCTCCTCCATCAATGTTAACCCGGTGATGACATCAGAAGTCATAATGCCTATCGCATAAGCGAGTTGGGTAACGTAGTCACCCCCGTGAATCTCGCTGCTAGGAGTCCTCCCTAAGCTTTTGACAAAGAACTCCGCCATACGTGCTGCTAGGTTGATGTGAACTCCTTCAGTAAGCGTATAAAGATAGATCGTATCGGGTGTGGGACAGTTTCCTCCGCTGTCCATGCGGCCTGCGATGGTAGGACTGAAAATATGATGAAGGACCCGTAGCAGTGGGTCCCTCAACCATGATGCCTTCGCTGTTCGAGCCACGTAGGGGGGGCATCAGCTACTCTCGCCCAAAACGCTGCACGCTCATGCTCATTGGGAAATGTCTAACGATCAGTGAACAGTTTGGAATTTATTTCGCTTCTTGTGTAGATCCCGAGCTTTCTCCCGAGCTTGGCAACCGTCCAATTATGCCATTGGCCACCTAACCGAAAGGCTATCCTCTTCTTGTTTCGGAAATCAGGATTCTACTCGCTTTAGGTTTTTCATAATTGTACGTGGCGAAAAACTCTAAAGTGAGCTCAAGGTAAACCGGCCTGTTGATGTTGAGCAATCTCGAGAATGGAAGTGATAACATTTCTTGTAGTCGTTCATTCAACTCTTCCATTATAGCCTGTTAGGATCTGAGTTTTATTTACTTGTAAGTTTTGTTTCAAAAATGGAAATATGATTGAATTATAAAGTAAATGCAGCGGAATAGAATGGAAAACTTTTACTACAAGTAAAGGTTGTTTGTTTTCATCATCATCATGCTTTCAAGTTGATTAACTTTGCATTTGATTCACAAACTCCCCCTTAGCTAATTACAATAGTTTGATAGTACAGAAAAACTCAGAGAAGACGATTGGTGAATGATCTTTTAATAGACAAGTTCAAATGTTACAACGATTCACCTATTTATACTAACTATCTAACCATTGAGCATCTTTTGATGACGTCAGGGTTGATAGTGACATTTAACAACTAAATAACTAACTCAAAACTCTGCTATCTATCATCTGATAGTGCAAAGCACTGTTACATTGAATATTAAACTAATAAAAGTAAAACACTGATGGCAATCCTCTGTTCCTTATCTTCTGGCAGACCTTTGGCAAGTTGTTGTAGCAGATGATGTGAAGGTAGCAGAGCTTAGGAAGATAGAGTTTAGGTGACCAGTGGTTGTAAACTATGATAGATGGACCAAACCACGGATAGTGTATTTGGCTTTCTATCATCTGTTCCTACCCATAAGGTTCAATCCCAACAATCTCCCCCTGGAACAGATGATGCCAAAACACTTATTTATTCTTGGTCTTTTTTTTTGGGTAAAGGGTTTACCCCGGTAAATATTATATCAATCAACCAAAAATAACAAGTGAGGCAGACAGAAACCTCAGTTCTCAAGTATGACAAGCCATACTAGAGTTCAACGAGCAATCATCCTACAGACGCTAGACACCAATTTAACAAACACGTCACTCGACAATACACGTAACACTCAGTTACAAAAAAACACATGCAACACCATTAGCCATATTCATCATCATTTATCAGCAACCCTCTAGGAAGTCTCCATTCCTGTAGAAGAGCTCTAGTGTGACTCGTGTCCTTAAATTTCATCAAATGTAGCTTCATCCGAACTGTTGTTAGAATAACCTCAATGAGTTGATCTGCACTCCTTTTTATCCTAGAAAACAATCTCTGGTTTCGTTCCTGCCACACGAAGTAAGTTGCCGCACCAACAACAAGCTTTCCAATAACATGAGTAGCATGCTTTGACTTCGCATATTGCACCAAATGATCAAAGATCCTTTCCCACTTGTTAGGCAGCGATCCCATTCCTGCTTTATCTCGAATACCATTCCAAATCTGAGCAGCATAGAAACACTCGAAAAAAAGGTGCTCATGGGAATCCAGACCAACCATGCACAACGAACAACACATGAGGTTATAATTAGTACTACCCGCCGAAGACCATCGACTCATGACATCCTGCGTTTTAGTTTTCTGTTCACAAGCAGCCACATTAAAAAAGAATGAAGAGGAATAGATTGGGGAAACCAAATAATACTCGCCCATGGGACTTCACTCTGGTGTAATCGAAATTCATCCCACCCTATAGCGGCACTGTAGTTCATCTCCTTTCCTGATCTAGTTCTCCACACAACTCTATCATGAAAACCCGGGTTCAGTATGATACTTGGCATGTTTCGAAGAGCCGGAAATCGGTTCACCCACTCGGTCGGCAATCCCCATTCCCCATGGTCACATACATCCGCAACCTTCGAGTTCATATAGAAACCAGCATTCGATATCATACGTGGCGTATTATTCCTCAACAAAAATTCTTTGATTTGTCCTTAGATTGTAATTCAAAATTCAGATACACTTCATCATCATCATCCTTTTCGAGTACCAGATCCATAAGGTCTTGGAGGTCTTCTACACACAACTCATATACATCCTCCATTCTCATCTTGGTAGCATCGCCATTAGACTTGAGCAAAGTCAATTCATGGGAGTTTTTGTCAACTTTCCACTTTAGAATTTTTGGGTCTGATGGCTTTCTAGGATGGCATTTGATTGTTGAGGTTGGGTATAGTTGGTTGATGAGCCATTTTTGAAAGATTTGCTGCAAGCTTTTGACGGGCATCATCAGTATGATAATCAATCATACACTGGATTCCTTCTTTGATGTGTTCATACACTCTTTTGTCTTCCTCAACCATCTCCTCTTGCCTTTTTAATTGATTTAAGGCAAGTGTGAAAGGGGCAGATGTTGATACAGACTTTATAGAGTGTTGAGCTTTATGAACCACATCCTCTAATGAATAATCAGGCTTAGGAGGCATGCTTGGATCTTTCTTCCTTCTTTCTTCCAGCTTTTTGTAGCTGTCAAACACTCTCAACTCTCCCTATCTAATAACCTGGTTTCTTGATCCATAATTGTTCTGTATCAATTCTTCCTTCATCTTTTTGAGCTTCAAAGCTTTGTCAGGCAAATTTTTCTTGTATTTCTTCCAGTCACGAGGAGTTGGGTTTTTGTGAGGATCTTTTAACATTTCTTGCATTCTCTCTATTTCTTCTCTTAGATCACTCACAGTCCAACCCTTGAACTGTTCCCTGGTAGCTTTGTACTTCTTGTTGGTCATGATGTGCTCAATGTAGTCATGTCTTAGACTTTGATATTCCATTTCGGACAGCTTCTTGCATAAGTCTTTAACATAATCTTCCAAAACTCTGACTTTGCTCAGCTGGTACTGCATATAGTTCTGCACTTCTCTATCACTTTTACCTGTTGTATGTCTCTTGGCTATATCCTCTGCTTGTCTAGCTTTAAGTAGTAAATATTCATCAATGTTTGCTGGTCTAGGATAGCCATCCAAAGATAGTATAAGTCATTTATAGGATCTTCTTCAGAGTAAAAAGACTTGATTTCTTCCTTTACAGCTGGTAAATCAAGAGGAAACTTTACTGCTGCAGGAACTACTTTTAATGGTTGAGCAGTTGTTTGAATGGAAGATTGAGGAACAGATGTTGTAGATTTCAGAGGTTGTGCTGACAATGGAAGTGGAGCAGGAATGATCTCATCTTCATTTATGACCTTTGTAACCTTTCTCCTCTTGAACCTGAGTGCAGGTGATGGTGGATGATCAGGAATTCTTGTAGGTGTTTGGTATTGGTTGGGTAGATGTGGGAAAAGTGATTAAAGCAGTGGATGGGTTAACATCTGCTATAACCTCTGCTGTGTCAACAGATGTTGACACAAGTGTTGTAACATCTGTTGTGGTGGAAGGTAGGTTTAGCTTTTGGAGGAAGTGTAAGAGATTTTGTGGGAACATAGGTTTCAATGGTTGGAGTAGCAACATATTGAGTTTTAAAAGGTGTGGTTGTTGGTTGCCTGGTTTTTCTAACTGGTCTCTTCTTTGTGGAAGTACCAACCTCTTCTTTTTCTCTTTGTAAAGCTATCTTTTTCTCAACCAACACTTTGCCCTCATCTCTTACCCTCATCTTATTCTTCATCCTTTCCCTAGCCAAGAAGTTTTCTGTTTCATCAGCTTTCTTTGACTCATCTGGCTTAGGGATATCCACTGTTGGTCGTGCATCTTTTTCAAGCTTTAGCACTTCTTTCTTTAAAGGTTTCTTCCCTTTTTTGGCATCATGAGTGTTTACCAGGATAACTGTAGGAGGAGTGGTACCTGTGGTTTGAAGGATGTGAGCCTTGATTGCCTTGATACTTACAACTGTATCCATGTATCTGGCATCAACCATGTTTCTCAATTCTTTCATTTGATGTTTAAGTTGAAGGTCAGCAAAATATCTTTTTTATTGAAATAGAGGGTTTAAGGCTTGTTTGAGATCATCAGTGGTTATGACAGAGGGTTGACTCTTAGTAGCTATCATCTGCTTCTGTAAATCTTTGATTTCAAGCATAGATGATTCAATGTTAGATACTCTCTATGTCAAATCTTGATATTTTAGATCATCACCTAATTTAATAGGATCATCTGAACTCCAACCAAATGTGGTAGTTGTATCTACATCATCATGAATAAGAGTCTCAACTCCTGTTTAAAACATAGATGCCCCTTGATCTTGGAACTGGGGACTTCCCACTGGAACAGAGGTTACCTTGGTAGCCTCAATAATGGTTGCCTTCAAAAGAGTCTTATATATGTAATCACTGTCCAATCGAAAACTTGGTAGTATAGCAATTGTAGTAGCTGCTCTTGTTGAACTATCACCAATGTTGGTGCAGAATGTCTATTTCTTAGTCTTATATCGAGTCTGTATAGATTAGAGTTGATTAGGCTAGCAAAAAGTAATATTTATGTGTTAAGAGGTCAAGTTCGCCCATGAGGCACATGGAATATCAAGTTCGGCCGAACTTGCTTAGGCAAGTTCGCCCGAACTCATCTCCTCCATGAGCGAACTTCACACTCTATAAATAGCTAGCTAGCTTCTCTCATTTGTAACTTTGGCATTTCTGAGGCGAAGCTCTGTCAATTTGGAGACTCGACGTTATATTAATAAAATTGACGTTTAATTGACTAATTCTTGTTATTTGGTAAACTTGTCATAATATTTCCGCTATTATGGACAATAGAGATCAAATGTAGGTTCCTATGCATTGAGGATCGGTCCTACAAGTGGTATCAGAGCAGGATTGGCTTAATTTGAAGACATTGGACATAGAACATCTCATCTTCTATTCATTTCTTCTATTTTTAATTTTTCTTGGACAATTCACGGATCAAATGGACTGATTTTCAAGTATAATACGTAAATCCATAATAGATAAACCCTTGAAAAGATCAGAGCTTAAAACAAACGAATTCATGTCAAAAATTGCAAAAAACCATGTCGAATAACTCATGTTCGCTCGCACTTAACATCAAGTTCGCCCGAACTTGATTGATTTTTCAAGGATTTTACCAAAGTTCGCTCGAACTTGACTGATTTTTATCAAATTTAATCAAGTTCGCCCGAACTTGATCAAAATATGATTGAAATTCTCTTCAAGTTCGCCCGAACTTGCTGATTTCTTTGGATTTTCTCACAAATTCGCTCGAACTTGTATTCTGGGTGAAACAAGTTCGCCCGAACTTGTTGAATAGCTGAGTTTCACACGCTGTTAGAAGTTCGACCGAACTTGTCCAGGGTTTCTAAAAAAAACGTCTCGGACATTATATATTGTTAGATTCGTATCGACGAGACGAGTGTAAAGCTCTAATCTGGTAAAAACAATTTTCTGAAAAATTATAAGCGTTTTTAGCAAACCAGTACGTTAATATTTTCGAGTAAAAAGTCAAATTTTTCTAAGAATTGTCTATGCTAATTATTTGTCAAGTGTTTTGAACCTTAGATATATTTGGAAAACGAAATGGAGTCCATGAAGCCGTCAAAGTTGATGAGTATGAACGAATATGAAGTTTGGAAAGGAAAATTTGAGAGCTGGGTCCAAGCTATGCATTTCCACAGTTGGGTCGCAATTGAGACAGGTTATGTCGTTCCTAGAGATGAGAATCAGAAATTTTTTTTGAGAAGTGCATTATACTCACAGAAAGATGATTATTTTGCTGAAAAGAAAATGATTGATCTTATCCAGCAATCGGTTAAGGAAGACATCCTGATACTTCTACCAGAATACAAGACTGCGAAAGAATTATGGACATCTTTGAAGAATAAGTTTCAAGAGAGTGTAGTAGTTAAGAACTGTGAAGCTCTAGTTTCAAGTATATCCACAAATGAGTCTTCAAGTTCTAAAAAGTCTGCTCGGTCTATGATGTAAACAGTTATCAGGCAGATAATGCCAAACTCTTGAATGAGATTGAGAGTTTGACATTAAAATAATAAATTAAAAGAAAATGAAAAGAATTTTGAAAACAAAATATAAATTTTAGAAAATGAAAAATTACAAATGGTAGAAGATTTTTAAAGTGAAATAAAAATGTTTAAAAATGATAAAATTGTTTTTGAAAAATTAAATATAGAAAATCAAATAGCAATAAATTCTCATATTGAAAAAATAGCTCAACTTGAGAAAGAAGTTGAGACTGTTATAAATAAAACTGTTAATTCGGCAAAATTATTGAAAGGATTTGTGACTTCCTCATTAAAGTTAGAACATATATGTCCAAAACCGATCAATGATAATAAAAAGAAAATTCCAATAAGTGACAATGTCACAAATTATGACAATGTCATAATTGGGGATTGTGATGATAATACCGATGATGAAAATGATAAAAAAGAAATATTTTTGAAACTAAAGAAAAATTTCAAGAAACTGTTCTACAATCTGCTGAAAAAGGTGAATACTCATCGCAAAAACCTTCTAAGCAGAATGGAGAACAAAAACAACATGAAAAACAAAATTCTAAAAATTTTCAAAACAAAAATAAAAGCTCATCGATCGGTCATCCAATAATTATAAAAACTCACAAAAATTTGAGAATAAGTGGTGCATGTCGGACCACAGTGCTTCAAAGTCAAATCAATTTTACAGAAGAAGCAGGAAAGATGACTACTACACGTCAAATCAATGTGCAGATTTGGGTGTTTGGTCTTGGTACGATAACAGAGTATGTTACAACTGTGGATTTGGTGGAACCATTGCTGTTAACTGCCTGGAAAAAGATTTGATATGAGAAGATGCTATAAATGTCAAATCAAAGGTCATATTTCCAGAGATTGTCCGACTAATCTGAAAAGAAGATCGGTTAAATCTCAGGGGGAGAAAAGACCAGAGGAGAAGAAAACAGAGAAGAAAAATGAGAAAACTGTATAGAAGCCCAAAGATCAAAAAGTCAAGTTATCACAAGGACAAAAAGACAGATTGAGAAAAAAGGGGAGAAATGTTAGAGAAAATACAAAAACATTTGAAAATTTTAAAATACAAAAACATATGAAAAATGCAAAAAGTACAAAAACATTGAAAAATACAATAGGAATTCAGTGTCACAAAATGGAAATGATAGTACATCAGTGGACTATCACAGTATGCTAAAGAAATGTAAAGTTTAAAAGTGATAAACAAGTCTAACTGTGGATGTGTCGATAGGCTTAACACGTTCAGTAAACTGTTTTCGAGATATAAACTAAATTTTACAACTACTTAATCTTGTGGATTAACATATGTTGGATATATGGACTTAGTACTCCAAAATTTCGTTTGAGAGATTGCCTGATTCTGAGATACGGGGTCTTTATAGATAGTTGATAACTGGGGTATTATACAAGTTCTTCTGATTTTGCGAAAGCAATAGCCTAGAACTTCTATAATACTTTCGCAATAAACCCCTAAACTGCATGCAACCTTGAAAAGTATCGAAAGATCTAATCATTTGCAGTGCTGAAAAGATTCCTTAAATGGAACACACCTTAAAGTCGAGCCTTCATCTCTTTGTCTGTACGGTAGTACTAACCTGAGCCCTCAAGGCCTCGCATTAACCCATATACAGATATCAATTACGATATATTCAACTGTAAGATGAAATCTATGGAATCTTGATACAGGAGTATATTCAAGAAGTGGGAACCGCAAATAAGTCAAGTTTCATAAATCAAACCTTAACATATCTTGGAACAGTTGAGAAACGTGGTAAAGTTTAAGTGGACTAACATATCGACAATCTAGGTAAACGAGTTTAAAACTTAAAGTCATTAAAAGGTCAACAGTACTGGTGATATGTCTCAATAAACTGATATGATCCTTAGACACGAATTCACAAAAATATGTTTGTACATAGTTTACATTGTTATGTACATAGTTTGTCAGCTTTCAAATTAAATCCAAAAAGATTTTCAGTGTGTTGTAGCATAAACTTACAAAAATACAAAAAGATTTTAGAGTTACTTACTGTTTTCGTCCTTGTGGTTTGTCAAAAATCACTATTTCAGTCCATTAGTTTAAAAATTGCGATTTCAGTCCCTGTGATTTCACTTTTGTAACCATTTCAGTCCACCAACTTAACTCCATCCATTTATTCTGTTAACTTCGGGTGAAATTACCAAATTGTCCCATGGTTTAATTAAAAAAACGCTGATCACAGGCTTTGAACCTGTGACCTTTGCTTTGAAATGTGATTGTTACACCAATAGGCCATGTATAAAGATTGTGAATAAGTTCAAATTGTTTTCCTTATAACATAGCCTATTCATCATCATCATCTTCCCCAAACCTTTCATCTTATCAATGGAGAAGCAGTGTTGAGATAATTTCACCGTATTGGTAAATGAAAATATAAGAAGCAGAGTAAGACAGTCAACAAGCACAAGCGATCTGAAGATCCGAGTTCGATCCCAGTTGTCATTTAGTCTATTTAAGGAAAATCAAATTGGTGGTCCTAATTCCTATCATAGAAAAAAGAAGGCGGTGTTGAATCAACTAAGTAATCGATTAACTCATGGCATTCTTCCAACATTATAATCACTTTGCTCTCAAGAAAACCTCCACAAGTATATAAGATCATATTTACAAGATAGGATACATAATATATTTAATGTAAGGAGATAAATGAATAGGAATCAGATCTGTAATTGGAGGGACGGAGGAAAAGAAAAAACGAGTTACGCCATGGCTGTAGATACACAGTTCCATTAATAAAGATCAAAGGTTTAGGGAAGATGATGATGAATAGGCTATGTTATAAGGAAAACAATTTGAATCCATTCACAATCTTGATACATGGCCTATTGGTTTAACAATCACATTTCAAAGCAAAGGTCACATGTTCGATACCTGTGACCGTCGTTTTTTTAATTAAACCATAGGGGCAATTTGGTTGTTTCACCCAAAGTTAACAGAATAAATAAATGGTGTTAAATTGGTGGACTGAAATGGTTACGAAAGTGAAACCACAGGGACTGAAATCGTAATTTTTAAATTAATAGACTGAAATAGTGAATTTTGGGAAAGCGCTTAGCGTTTCCGGTGGTAGACTATTTTGTTAAACATAAGTGGTCGAAGTATGGGTTATCTAAGATGATGATGAATGCTAAGGGGTTCTTCTTCTTTAAGTTTCAAACAAAAAAAGGGATGTCCCAGCTACTAGAAGATGGGCCATGGATGATACGAAATGTTCCAATTATTCTTACTGAATGGACTCCTGATGTTATGGTTGAGAAAAAGGATATAACATCTATACCGGTTTGGGTAAAAATGCATGATGTACCCTTGGCTGCGTTTACTGAGGACGGGTTGAGTTTACTTGGCCTCGAAAATAGGTGTTCCAAAATTGCTGGATTCTTACACAACAACAATGTGTGTAGATTCATGGGGAAGAAGTAGTTATGCTAGGGCGTTAATTGAAGTTCAAGCAGGGTCTGAATTAAAGAGAGTTGTCACGGTTGCAATCCCGGCACTCGATGGAAAAGGATATTCTAAAGCGGAGGTAAAAATAGAATATGATTGGGAACCGTTGAGATGTTCAACATGTTGCGTGTTTGGTCATGATGATAACTCGTGCCCAAAGAAACAAACAACAGTGCAGATGGATGATAAGATGGAAAATACTAATGATTTCTAGGAGTATTATCGAAGAGTAGGAAAGGGATCAATCAAGGGCTGCATGTTAAGAATCAGAAGCCGAAATTTGTGTACCGTCCGGTAGCAAAGCCTAAGTCCAAGGCTGATGAGAAGGGGCAACCGAAGAACCAAGTGCCTATCTCTAACCCATTTTCTGTACTTCAAAAAGAGGAAAATAACTCCAATGAGTTCGGTGGAATAGATGGTATGACTTCAAAAGGTAACCAACAAAATAAAAGTACCAATTTGGAGGAAATAATTGCTGATGCAGTTGGAATCGAGGAGCTTTTAGGTGATATCTCAATATTAATGGATCAGAAAGAAGAAAATATAAATTCTGAGGGTGCAAGCACACTTGGTGATACTAGTTTCCATGGGTAGTTTGGCTTCTTGGAACATAAGGGGTTTGAACCGGCCCTCAAACAAAAGGAGGTTCGTCAGGTGGTAATGGACAATCATCTTCAGGTATGTGCAATTATGGAAACTCATGTTGACTCGTCTAATGTCTATAATGTTTGTAAGAAAGTTTGCTCGTCATGGAGCTGGGCGACTAATGCTGATTGTTGTGAGAAAGGTACTCGTATTATGGTAGGGTGGGACGCTGACATTGTGGATGTTATGATCCTTTCTAAAACTGATCAGGTTGTGCATACTCAGATCAGGTTTAAACTCGATCAAAAGTCTATTTTTTGTTCGTTTATTTATGCTGACAACTACTACAAAAATAGACGGGACCTATGGCAGAACTTATGTGCTCATCATTCTTATATGCATGATAAACCATGGACTATTATGGGGGATTTTAATTCTTCCCTGTTTCATGAAGATATAGCTCAAGGGCCATCCACGCTTAGCATTGGGAATAGGGAATTTAAGGAATGCATTGATGAGATAGAGGTGTTTGATGTTAATCGAACGGGTTTACATTTTACATGGACGAATAAGCAGCAAAAGGGTATCATTGTTAAGAAAATTGATCGAATATTGGGGAATATGCAATTAATCGATACATTCCCTAATGCGGCAGCATGTTTTCTTCCGTACCGCATATCAGACCATACTCCGTGTATCTTAAAATTGCCTAATGTGACTAGAGGAAAACCGAAGCCGTTCAAGTTTGTGAATTTGGTAGCCGATAAGAAGGGTTTTATGGAGGAAATTAAAAAGGTTTGGAATATGGACATTCAAGGTTATCGCATGTTTCAGATTGTTAAAAAGCTCAAGCTGTTAAAAAACCCGATGAGGAAACTCTTATATATACAGGGTAATCTGCATGAGAAGGTTAAGACGATGAGAAAGGATCTAGAAGACAACCAGATTGCTATTGATAATGATCCTTTCAACAATGAGCTTCTTGATTAACACAGTCGATTACTTCAAGCGTATAAGAAAGTGGTAATTGATGAGTGTTCTTTTTTGCAGCAAAAATCTAAGTTACAATGGCTTTCGCTTGGTGATAAGAACTCAAAGTTCTTTCATAACACGGTCAAAGCAAAAAATCATCGGAGTAGAATTTTCTCGGTAAGAGACAGTAGCGGTATACTACATGAAGGAATGTCGGTTCCACAAGTCATGGTGGAGCACTATACCCAGTTTTTTGGTAGTGTTGGAAGTATAAATTTGCATCCTACGCCAGATCTATTCCATAATGTATTATCGGTTGATAAAGCTTCTGCTATGGTTAGGATTGTTACGGATGATGAAATTAAACAGGCAATGTTTTCAATTGATGGGAATAAAGCTCCAGGTCCTGATGGTTACACCTCGGTCTTCTTTAAAAAGTCGTGGGATGTAGTTGGGAAGGATGTATGCAGTGCGGTACAGGAGTTTTTTCGAAATGGTAAACTACTCCGTCAACTTAACCATACGATAATCTCTTTAATCCCTAAGGTTACTTCACCATCTTCCATTACAGATTATCGCCCTATATCTTGTTGTAACACACTATATAAGTGTATCAGCAAGATTATTACAAATCGAATAAAAGAAGGGTTAGGTGATATTGTGAGCATCAACCAGTCAGCCTTTGTTCCAGGTAGAAGAATTTCTGATAATATCCTCCTAACACAGGAGTTAATGCATAACTATCATCATGATAAGGGGCCACCAAGGTGTGCCTTTAAGGTGGATATTCAAAAGGCTTACGACACGGTAGACTGGAACTTTCTTGAACAGATACTGCTTGGTTTTGGATTTGATCGGAGAATGGTGAAGTGGATAATGGTTTGTGTTACAACCACGTCCTTCTCTTTGGCTATAAATGGTAATCTGTATGGGTATTTTAGAGGGCAACGGGGTTTACGACAAGGGGACCCAATGTCTCCGTACCTTTTTACCCTGGTTATGGAGGTTCTTACATTGCTTTTGCAAAAACAGAGTTCTTTGTCAGCTGAGTTCAGGTACCATGATAAGTGTGAAAATCAGCGAATAATTAATCTCTGTTTTGCTGATGATCTGTTTTTGTTTTCTCGGGGCGATCATAGATCAGCAAAAGTGCTATTGGAGGCGTTAGACTTATTTAAGAACATGTCAGGTCTTGTTCCTAGTATGACTAAAAGTACGGTCTTTTTTGGTAATGTTCCGGACATAGTGAAAGACCGAATTAGAAGTATCATCCCATTTGATGAAGGCGTGTTGCCAGTTCGCTACCTTGGAGTTCCCCTCATATCTACCAGGCTTGTTTATAATGATTGTAAGCGCCTTCTGGAAAGTATGGATTTAAGAATGACTGATTGGAAAAATAAGAGTCTGTCATTTTCGGGTAGACTTCAATTGATTCGGTCGGTCCTGTCTTCTATGCATATATATTGGGCGTCGGTGTTTATTTTACCAAAGCGCATCATTTATGACCTGGAAGAAAGAATGCGAAGATTTTTATGGGCGCAAGGTAATAACATAAAAGGGAAAGCTAAGGTGAGTTGGAAAAAAGTGTGTAGTCCTAAACGGGAGGGTGGCTTGGGTATTCGAAGGATTGGGGATATGAATAAAGCGCTTATGGTTACGCATGTATGGAGTCTTCTTACACATAGAGAGTCTCTTTGGGTAAAGTGGATCCATTCATATGTATACGAGACCGAAGTTTTTGGGACTTACCAATCCGAAATAACATAACATGGAGCTGGAGGAAAATGCTACAGCTAAGGCCGATTATTCAACAACATTTATGGACGAAACTGGGAGACGGTAACAAAACACTTGTTTGGTTTGACAATTGGGATGAGATATGCCCTTTGAATTCTTTTATTACGCCACGTATGATATCAAATGCTGGACTCTATATGAACTCGAAGGTTGCGGATGTATGTGACCATGGGGGGTGGGGATGGCCGACCGAGTGGGTAAACCGATTTCCGGCTCTCCGAAACATGCCAAGTATCATACTGAGCCCGGGTTTACATGATAGAGTTGTATGGAGAACTAGATCAGGAAAGGAGACGAACTATAGTGCCGCTATAGGGTGGGATGAATTTCGACTACACCAGAATGAAGTCCCATGGGCGAGTATTATTTGTATCCCCAATCAATTCCTCGTCATTCTTTTTTAATGTGGCTTCTTGTGAACAAAAAACTAAAAAGCAGGATGTCATTAGTCGATGGTCTTCGGCGGGTAGTCCTAATTATAACCTCATGTGCTGTTCGTTGTGTATGGGTGGTTTGGATTCTCATGACCACCTTTTTTTCGAGTGTTTATATGCTGCTCAGGTCTGGAATGGAATTCGAGATAAAGCAGGAATGGGATCGCTACCTAACAAATGGGAAAGGATTTTTGATCATTTGGTGCAATATGCGGAATCAAAGCATGCTACTCATGTTATTGGAAAGCTTGTTGTTAGTGCGGCAACTTACTTCGTGTGGCAGGAACGAAATCAGAGATTGTTTTCTATGAAAAAAAGGAGTGCAGATCAACTCATTGAGGTTATTCTACTAACAGTTCGGATGAAGCTACATTTGATGAAATTTAAAGACACGAGTCACACTAGAGATCTTCTACAGGAATGGAGCCTTCCTAGAGGTTTGCTGATAAATGACGATGAATATGGCTAATGGTGTTACATGTGTTTTTCCTTTTGTAATTTAGTGTTACGTGTATTGTCGAGTGACGTGCTTATTAAATAGGTATCTAGCGGCTGTAGGATGATCGCTTGATGAACTCTAGTATGGCTTGTCATACTTGAGAATTGAGGTTTCTGTCTACCTCACTTGCTATTTTTGGATTGATTGATATAATATTTACCGGGGTAACCCTTTACCCAAAAAAAAAACATGTTTGTTACACATGTTCGGGCGAACATGGCAAAGTCAGATTGTTATAACATACATCAAGTTCGCCCGAACTTGATGGATTTGTGTTGAAAAATTTTGTAACTTTTCTCGTAGTGCGTGCTAACTGTTTTGAGTCGTTTTTCAGGCTCAAGTACCAGCACAGGTGATTTCTATGGATTTCTCTAAAGTCCATAATACCTGCATCACGCTTGATAAAACGATTTGTCCATCACTGAAGGAGTACGAAAGCATACTAAAGTTTTTGAAGGATTGCCCTATACATCGAGCTATCACGGAGCGCACTGTATCGTATAGATCACATACATATCGTTTCTGGATGAATGCTTTGCTCAGTGATGATAAGAAGACTATTATTTCATCTGTGCAAGTTGGGAATGAAGTAAAAGAGATTACCGTCACTGAAGACGATATTAGAAGAATCTTGCAATTTAATGATGACAAAGACGATCCGATTTTCTTGGACGAAAGGATGGTGAGAGGTTGTTTCTATCGAATGGGGTACAAGGGGAGTGTTAATAAGCCAACGTTGAAGAATGGGGAAGTGCCTAACCCCTACAAGCTCCTCATGCACGCGATTATTCATACTTTTAGCCATAGAAAGGCGGGCCTTGATGACGTGCAAGACTGCATGGCCTGCATGGCAACGACGTTAATTCTGAAAAAGTCATTCAATTATTCAAAGCTTGTGTTTACACATATGTCGAAGAATACGGATGATTCAACGTTATGTTTATATCCAAGGTATGTGCAAATGGTGATCGATGAGAAGTTCACAAACATTGCACGTGATCCAAATGATGTTTTATATCTCAGTCACCTTGATGATACTACTGTCAAGAAGTTGTTAAAGTTTCAATAACAAGATTCAGCACGGTGGCAAAGCCAGTTTTTGGGGTAATTAAAGATGAAAACTATATTGCGCCAACTGACAATAAGTGGAGGAAAGACGGTATCGGTGACGAAAAAGAGTTGAATGATGAGAAAGAGTGGTGTAAAGCTTTCAAGCCGAAAGCTCGCAGCGATTGGTTCCTTAAAGTTGAAACTGAAAAGCCTAAAAAGAAGCGTGCAGCTAAAAAGGTTGAAACGATGCTCATTGATGAAGACGAGCCCGAATGTCACACCCTCAATTTCCACTTGCGGAGTTTTACCGCGAGGCGTGTGAACAAACCAGAATCTGAAACACTAGTACGTCGAACGACTCTATATGATTTGATAATACGTTTTCCAAAAATCATTTGTTTAACCATTCATCGTAGATTTTATATTGTTTTAGTTAGTTACCAATGTTTAGCGGAAGCATTAGTTTTTATGGTTGAGCGGAAGCATAGAATAAGTAGTGAAACGGGCGCCAACACAAACGCCAAAACAAATGAAAAACCCAAAACAATGTTTGTAAATGAGACTCGATAAAAGATGTCTTGATCAATGCAAGTGAGTGCACCTAGAGCTCCTAGCGTCCTGAGAAACATGTAAAGAAACAAGTGTCAACATTAAAGATGAGTGAGTTCACAGGTTTTCATAAATTCGTTTGTTCGGTTATGAGTTTGTTTCCCCCGTTATCCCTAACCCGGGATAACGATTTAGTTCCATTGTTCCCAACCCGGAATAATACCGATAGTTCCATTATTCCTTAACCGGAATAATAATGATGTTGGTTCCATTATTCCAAACCCGGAATAATAAAGTTGTTGTTTCCATTATCCCTAACCCGGGATAATATAGTTGTTGTTTCCATTATCCCCAACCCGGGATAATATAGTTGATTCGTAATTAAGTTCAATGTTAACATATATAGGTAGCTAGCTTAAAGTTATGTCACGTAAGTGTTCGCGATCGAAGCTGACTGTTGTGCCTCCGTGTTGCCAGGCCTATCACTGACCATGGCGAAGTTAGGCCAAATTATTCACCCGTTGACCATACCCGGTCGGCTAGCGCGACTAGCTCGGATGGGGCTTGTCGGGCCCAGTAGTACTACTTATAATTTCCCCGCTATTTACACCCAATACTAACGATCCGAGAGATTGTCGAGGACTTATGTGATATAGCTGCTTAGTGACCATAACGTTACATTAACATTAACTTAGTTACCAAATAGTTATGTGACGTTAAATTCGTATAACGTAAAGAGATTGAGTTTGAAGAGTTGTATACATGTAGAAATTTATATAAATTTTTCAAGTCCTAATAATTTACCAATTAACCATAAATATTAATATACTAGGCTGCAGTCAGATTCGTCGCTTTCTGACTGTAGTCCACGGAAGAATTTATTTAAAAATCACCGATCGTCCAATTAACAAAATTCCAGTGGGAGTTGCCCGGAAATTTCCATACCTAGTTTCTGTACAAATTTCATGATTTGACTCCCTACAGATTATAAAATCCAACTCGATAAACAACTAACAAAATTTCAGGATTTCCACAGTTTTAGTTACTGAACTTAATTGGCCACTTAAAAATATCAAACGACTTCAGAAAAATATGAATCCAGCGCCATTAGATTCGTTATTGAAATCTCTACGTTTAGACTTCAGAAAATCCGTTTTTCGTCAACTAATGACCGAGTTACAGCCAGTTGAAGTCGGCTATAACTATCACTTAGCAACCTGTTTCAGCATTTTATCACCACTAATTCGCATAAACCGTCGATATAATGAACCTAGGCGATCAAGAACTGATTTTTCCAATCATAGATCTATACATATAACATATCCATGCAAACCCCTAATCAATATCTCTAGTCTTTATAAACAAAACACACTTGCAAACTATGAGTTCCGAAAACAATCATACATGCAAACTATGATAAATCAGCCGATTAACAACATAATCACTACATTCAAACACATATAATCCTAATATGATCTTGCAAACAATTATAAATCCTAACCTTTAATAATGGTGAATAACGAGCCGAGACTTGGATGGGAATGGATTCGGCTTGAAGGTAGATCGCGACCGAGAAAGGGGCTTGTTTGCGACCGTGAAGAAGAGTGGGGAGCGGCTGTTTGCGACTGAGATGATGAACAAGGGGCTGCTCGCGACCGAAGGGAGTATAGCAAGGCTGCCGTCGGCTTCTTAGATATTAGGGTTTTTGTGTTGTGAAGGAAACATGCATTGTTTTGTATATATAGGCGCAAGAGTAAGGAGAAGAGGGAATGGGTTTGCGGTTTGGGTTGCACGCGACCGAAGGGTTTGGGGTTGGTTGGTTTGGGTTGTTTGCTCGCGACCGAATGGGTTGAGTTTAAGGTTTGGGTTAAAACTTGATCCCTAAGTTTAGTTCCTTGAGTCGCAAGAAAAGAGGCCGGCTCGTGTCGCGGTTCGGCTCGATTCATTTGTTTATTTACTACGTCTATACATTATAACTAACATAAAACACGAACTCGGATATCACATAATAACGCACCAACTTATAAACGTTTAATACGTAGCACATAATTTATCCGACAAGTATTGCGTTTAAGTTATCCGAAAAACCGGGATGTCACATTATCCCCATGTTGAAAGAATTTTCGTCCCGAAAATTGAGTAAACGCGGTTTAGAATGCAGCGTACATGTTTAGAGTGCCACGCACAAAGAGTTAGTTCGTTAACGATGGTACGCGAAGTTAAAAGAAGTTCCCAAGTGCCATGCACAAAGATTCCCAAGTGCCATGCACAAGGATTTAGTTAACAATGGTACGAAAGTATGAGAAATTTCCAGGTTGTCACATCATCCCCATGTTGAAAGAATTTTCATCCCGAAAATTTAGTTGTTGGTATCGTTAGTTTGCTGCTCAGTTGCGAAGAGGTGTGGGTATTTGCTTTTCATTTGGTCCTCTCTTTCCCACGTGAACTCCAGTCCACGCTTAGAGTCCCAACGAACCTTAACGATCGGAATCTTGCTGTGCCTTCGAGTCTTGATCTCACGATCCATGATCTCGATAGGCTGTTTCACAAAGTGCAGTTGTTCATCCACTTGAATCTCATCCAATGGAATAACTAGAGTTTCATCTGATAGACACTTCTTCAGATTTGACACGTGAAACACGTTGTGAACTCCACTGAGTTTGGCAGGAAGGTCTAATTGATAAGCTACGGGTCCAATACGTTTCAAGATCACAAACGGACCTACGTACCGTGGGTTTAGTTTGCCTCGTTTTCCAAAGCGGATTACACCCTTCCAGGGTGACACCTTCAGTAGGACGCGGTCGCCTACTTGAAATTCGAGCGGTTTGCGTCGTTGATCAGCGTAGCTTTTCTGTCGATCTCGTGCCGCCGCCATGCGGTTTCTGATTTGTACAATCTTTTCAGTAGCCTCAAGTATCAACTCAGGGCCTGTGAGTTGACTGTCACCGACTTCTGCCCAACAGACCGGTGATCTACATTTACGACCATATAATGCCTCAAACGGTGCTGCCGATATACTCGTATGGTAACTGTTGTTATACGAGAATTCCACTAAAGGCAGGTGGATTTCCCAACTATTTCCAAAGTCTACTACGCATGCCCTAAGCATGTCTTCCAAGGTCTGTATGGTCCTTTCGCTTTGACCATCAGTCTGAGGGTGATAGGCTGTGCTCATATCTAAGCGTGTGCCCAACGCTTTCTGAAGTGACTGCCAAAAGTTGGACGTGAAGCGAGCATCTCTGTCTGAGATGATGGATGTTGGCACTCCGTGCCGAGAAACTACTTTCTTAATGTAGATGCGAGTCAACTTCTCCATCTTATCTGTTTCTTTAATAGCTAGGAAGTGTGCGGACTTAGTTAAACGATCCACAATCACCCAGATGGTATCGCAACCACCCAAAGTTCGCGGGAGTTTAGTGATGAAATCCATCGAGATCTGATCCCATTTCCACACTGGGATCTCAGGTTGTTGAAGTAGCCCCGATGGCTTTTGATACTCGACCTTGACTTTTGCACAAGTCAAACACTTACTCACGTAGGTGGCTATATCAGCTTTCATGTTGGGCCACCAATACGCAGCTTTAAGGTCTTGATACATCTTATCCGAACCAGGATGGACAGAGTATCGAGATTTGTGAGCTTCGTCCATGACTAGCTCTCTGAGGTTTCTGTAGAGAGGTACCCATATGCGATTCATGAAATACCGGGCTCCATTGGGTTTTACTTCCCAATCGCGTTCCATTTTTCCCACCGATCGGCCTTGATGTTTTCCTCCTTAACTGCTTCTACTGCGCGTCGCGTATTTGTTCGGGTAACCCCGAATGAATAGTGAGTTGTAATGCTCGTACACGACGAGGTTTCAAGTGTTCCTTCCTACTGAGGGCATCAGCTACCACGTTAGCTTTACCCGGGTGATACCGAATGGCACACTCATAATCGTTCAAGAGTTCGACCCAGCGACGCTGTCGCATGTTCAACTCCTTCTGATCAAAGATGTGTTGAAGGCTCTTGTGGTCTGTGAAGATTGTGCACTTCGTTCCATAGAGGTAGTGTCTCCAAATCTTAAGTGCAAACACTACTGCTCCCAATTCCAGGTCATGCGTCGTGTAGTTTTTCTCGTGAACCTTCAATTGTCGGGACGCATACGCGATGACCTTATCGCGTTGCATGAGTACGAATCCCAACCCCTGAATGGAAGCATCACAATATACTACAAAGTCATCTGTCCCTTCCGGCAAGGACAGAATGGGTGCACTGCAAAGTTTCTGTTTCAGCAATTGAAATGCCGCTTCCTGCTTGTCACCCCAAGCATACTTGATGCCTTTCTGGGTGAGGGTAGTAAGCGGTTGTGCGATCTTTGAAAATCCCTTGATGAAGCGTCTGTAGTAACCAGCCAAACCCAAAAATTGGCGGATCTCCGTCGGTGTCCTGGGTGCTTCCCAGTTTTTGATGGCTTCAATCTTGGCAGGGTCGACGTGGATACCCTTTTCATTTACGATATGCCCGAGGAACTGAACTTCCCGAATCCAGAAATCACACTTTGAAAGCTTGGCATATAGTTTCTCCTGTTGAAGTAATCCCAGCAGTAATCGTAAATGTTCAGTATGTTCTTCTTCACCTTTAGAGTAGATGAGTATGTCATCGATGAACACGATGACAAACTTGTCGAGGTATGGTTTACACACACGGTTCATGAGGTCCATGAACACCGCGGGTGCGTTGGTGAGACCGAAGGGCATGACCAAGAACTCATAATGGCCATACCGAGTACGAAATGCCGTCTTAGCGATATCCTCCTCCCTGACGCGTAGCTGGTGGTAACCGGACCGTAGATCAATCTTGGAGTAGTAGCTTGACCCTTGCAGTTGGTCGAAGAGATCGTCGATGCGAGGTAACGGGTATCGGTTCTTGACAGTAACCTTGTTGAGTTCCTTGTAGTCGATGCACACGCGGAAAGCCCCGTCCTTCTTTTTGACAAAAAGGACTGGAGCTCCCCATGGCGAAGCGCTTGGTCGGATAAATCCCTTTTCTAACAGCTCCTGAAGTTGGGTAGACAGCTCCTGCAGCTCGGCTGGAGCTAGGCGGTATGGGGCTTTGGCGATAGGAGTTGCATGGTTCGCCAATTCGATTTCAAACTCCAATTGTCGATGGGGTGGAAGACCAGGTAATTCCTCTTGAAATACATCGGAAAAATCACGGACGACAGGGATGTCTTCTATACGTTTCTCGTCCTTAGGCTGTTCGGTAACCAGTGCGAGTAAAGCGAAGGAGTTCTTTCTCCGAAGATACTTCTGCGCTTGCATGTAAGAGATGATGTTGGTGACAGCGCTTGCCTTCTCACCTTGCACCGTCAAGATTTCGTCGTTATAGAGCGGAATACGGATAGATCTTTCGAAGCAAAGAACTTCAGCCCGGACGTCGGATAGCCAGTCCATTCCGACTACCACGTCAAAACTACCCAGGGTAGTTGTCATCAGATCAATGGTAAAGGTGTGACCCGCGAGTTTGAGTTGACAGCCGGATACTATATGGGTCACATCTACGGATTTACCATCTGCTAGTTCTATGACATAAGGGGTCTCTAAGGGTTTAGGCGTGAGATTTAGGTTCTTCCTAAAAGACTCAGATATAAAGCTCCTATCCGCACCCGTATCAAAAAGCACAGTAGCAAAATGTTCATTAAGGGGAAACTTACCGGTGACCACGTTCGAGTCGTTTCTGGCCTCTCCGCGGCCCAACGTAAATGCACGACCCTTGGCACCTCCTGCGCCACCATTTCCATTATTGTTGGTGTTATTGTTGTTGTTGTGGTTATTGTGGTTGTGGTTGTTCCCACCATTGTTGTTGTTGTTACGCAGCTGTGGGCAGTCTCTTTTGAAGTGGGCAGTGCTACCACACTGATAGCATCCCCGGTTAACACCCTGTTGCTGGCCCTGGGGTTGATTTTGGTTTTGTCGGGACATGATTTCCCCGCGACGATTCCTTTGCCGCATGTCCCACTTTGCCACATCGTTGGCAGCGATTCCCGGCACAAGGGCCGTGATGATGAAGATTACAGCGATTGCACTGCGGCTTTCGACCTACATAGCTGCTTGCGTTCTGGTTGTTGTTGGCGGGCTGATTTTGGTGACTCCGGTGGCTGTTGTAATTATTGAACCGTTTCTGGTTCCCCTGTTGTGGCTGTGATGACGAAGACTGTCGAACAGACGAGTCTTCAAACTTTCTTTTATTATCAGGGGCAACTTCAGTTGTACCCCGAGTTGGCAACTTCTTTTGTTCCACCGCCTTATCGGTGAGTCTGTGCGCCAACCTGATTGCTTGATGTTCAGTTGCAGGGTTGCAAGCCATTACCATACCCTGAATCTCAGGGACCAGACCCCCAAGGTAAAACTCGAGCCAGTTTCTCCACAGTGTTGGCCAGATCGGGACATAGGAACACCAGATCGTGATGTTTCACCGTGTACGCTTCAATTTCAGATCCAACCATCTTGTGGTTCCATAATGTTTGCTACAACTGTTGAACTCTGTCTCGCAGACAGTACTCTTCTTTGATTAGGACCTTAAACTCGGCCCAGGCCATTGCATTTGCAGCAATAAGTCCACGCGTTTGGACTTGCGCGTTCCACCAGGTTAATGCCCCATCTTCCAGCGTTGAGGCAGCATACTTGACCTTATTGGCCTCAAGGCAATTGCACATTTCGAACACTGATTCGGATTTTTCGATCCAACGGACCAGTCCTATGGGTCCTTCTGCACCCGTGAATTTGCTCGGTTTCGCATCGAGGAACATCTTGTAGGGGTTAAGACCCCTCCTGCTACTGGTGGTTTTGAATACCTGCCAGAGCAGCATTCACGTGTTCTTAGATCATAGCGGCTAATTTTTAAGGCGTCATGTTGAGATTTCCGCGACGTCCAGTTGCCATTTTAGATCTAAGTAGAAAATAAATAGACTGAAGGAAAGTAAATAAAATAAGCGAGACGTGTCAGTCTTCTACGTCTCCATCCCCAAATCGCTATCGTTGCCGTCATCCTCCGTGGCGTTTCCAGCTTCTACAGCTGGGCCTTCCTCCTCTGGATCCTCTACCGGCATTGGAGGGGCCGGTGCTGGGGCAGGTACTGGTGCAGGTGCCTGATTTTGTTCCAGTTCTTGAATTCTCCAGCTAGACTCAAGAACTCTGTCTTCTAGCCAGTCAGCCCTTAGCTGCTCAGCACGAAGATCTCTGGCTAAGGTGTTACGAGCTATCTTACTCGTATGTTGCTCCTCCTCGAGCGATCCAGTTTTACCTGTCAGTTGTCATATCATCCATCCCTGTGCTAGGATGGTTTCATGCATTCTTTCTATTTGTTCTTGTTGTTTCCGTATCATATCTCTAAGTAGGTCGTTTCCTACTTCTACAGAGTTAACCGGTTCAACCGGCACAGCGATAGTTAGGCGTGATGACGACTCCTCCCCTAGAGCGAGCCTTTTTCTCGCAGCTGAGCGTGTCTCCACGCCATGAGATGGTAAGGGTTCCACCATAGGTGCCTTTCCTGGCGCCCTTGGTTGCGTAAGTTTGTCGGATGATGATGATGATGATGATGACATTGCCTGTTAGGTTGTGTGGCTAGTTACGAGTTGCATTCATTTCTTACTATGCATTCATATTCTACATAACACAGTTGTGGTACATCACATAACAAGATATAACAGTTCGGTGCCAAACTACGTCTAGTGTCGTGTAATCAACTATTGTTTAGGTCTACTTTTAATGCAAACCTGGTTCTCTATAGCTAGTGGCTCTAATACCAATCTGTCACACCCTCAATTTCCACTTGCGGAGTTTTACCGCGAGGCGTGTGAACAAACCAGAATCTGAAACACTAGTACGTCGAACGACTCTATATGATTTGATAATACGTTTTCCAAAAATCATTTGTTTAACCATTCATCGTAGATTTTATATTGTTTTAGTTAGTTACCAATGTTTAGCGGAAGCATTAGTTTTTATGGTTGAGCGGAAGCATAGAATAAGTAGTGAAACGGGCGCCAACACAAACGCCAAAACAAATGAAAAACCCAAAACAATGTTTTAAATGAGACTCGATAAAAGATGTCTTGATCAATGCAAGTGAGTGCACCTAGAGCTCCTAGGTCCTGAGAAACATGTAAAGAAACAAGTGTCAACATTAAAGATGAGTGAGTTCACAGGTTTTCATAAATTCGTTTGTTCGGTTATGAGTTTGTTTCCCCCGTTATCCCTAACCCGGATAACGATTTAGTTCCATTGTTCCCAACCCGGAATAATACCGATAGTTCCATTATTCCTTAACCGGAATAATAATGATGTTGGTTCCATTATTCCAAACCCGGAATAATAAAGTTGTTGTTTCCATTATCCCTAACCCGGGATAATATAGTTGTTGTTTCCATTATCCCCAACCCGGGATAATATAGTTGATTCGTAATTAAGTTCAATGTTAACATATATAGGTAGCTAGCCTAAAGTTATGTCACGTAAGTGTTCGCGATCGAAGCTGACTGTTGTGCCTCCGTGTTGCCAGGCCTATCACTGACCATGGCGAAGTTAGGCCAAATTATTCACCCATTGACCATACCCGGTCGGCTAGCGCGACTAGCTCGGATGGGGCTTGTCGGGCCCAGTAGTACTACTTATAATTTCCCCGCTATTTAAACCCAATACTAACGATCCGAGAGATTGTCGAGGACTTATGTGATATAGCTGCTTAGTGACCATAACGTTACATTAACATTAACTTAGTTACCGAATAGTTATGTGACGTTAAATTCGTATAACGTAAAGAGATTGAGTTTGAAGAGTGTATACATGTTTCTCCCCCTGTTGTTTAAAACCGATAAAATCAGGGGCCGTGAACTCACCTTTAGTTGCTCGGTTAGTGTGGCAAAGAAGTCGTAAAGGATGGGACCGCTAATTGCGTCCTAACAAACCAATTGATTTCAAGTCAGTGTGTGAACACACCAATACAAAATTCTACACATAATTTACGCACAAAGTGATACACACAATCAAAATTCCTAACACTCAAACATGCATGCAAGTATCCTCATGTGAACATAGTAATCAAAACAATTTATCATGAACATAATCCAATCCATACAACACTTTGGTGCACACATTCACAAGTTATCAAGTTTCAGCTTACATACTTATAATTCGGCTGTTTTCTAGGATTTTTATAAAATAGTTCCAACTTTCCAAAAATTCCAATTATTTTACAGCAGTGACAATTATACTGTAGAAATTTATATAAAATTTTCAAGTCCTAATACTTTACCAATTAACCATAAATATTAATATACTAGGCTGCAGTCAGATTCGTCGCTTTCTGACTGCAGTCCACGGAAGAATTTATTTAAAAATCACCGATCATCCAATTAACAAAATTCCAGTGGGAGTTGCCCGGAAATTTCCGTACCTAGTTGCTGTAAAAATTTCATGATTCGACTCCCTACAGATTATAAAATCCAACTCGATAAACAACTAACAAAATTTCAGGATTTCCACAGTTTTAGTTACTGAACTTAATTGGCCACTTAAAAATATCAAACGACTTCAGAAAAATATGAATCCAGCGCCATTAGATTCGTTATTCAAATCTCTACGTTTTAGACTTCAGAAAATCCGTTTTTCAACAACTAATGACCGAGTTACAGCCAGTTGAAGTCGGCTGTAACTATCACTCAGCAACCTGTTTCAGCATTTTATCACCACTAATTCGCATAAACCGTCGATATAATGAACCTAGGCGATCAAGAACTGATTTTTCCAATCATAGATCTATACATATAACATATCCATGCAAACCCTAATCAATATCTCTAGTCTTTATAAAAAAAACACACTTGCAAACTATGAGTTCCGAAAACAATCATACATGCAAACTATGATAAATCAGCCGATTAACAACATAATCACTACATTCAAACACATATAATCCGAATATGATCTTGCAAACAATTATAAATCCTAACCTTTAATAATGGTGAATAACGAGCTGAGACTTGGATGGGAATGGATTCGGCTTGAAGGTAGATCGCGACCGAGAAGGGGGCTTGTTTGCGACCGTGAAGAAGAGTGGGGAGCGGCTGTTTGCGACTGAGATGATGAACAAGGGGCTGCTCGCGACCGAAGGGAGTATAGCAAGGCTGCCGTCGGCTTCTTAGATATTAGGGTTTTTGTGTTGTGAAGGAAACATGCATGTGTTTGTATATATAGGCGCAAGAGTAAGGAGAAGAGGGAATGGGTTTGCGGTTTGGGTTGCACGCGGCCGAAGGGTTTGGGGTTGGTTGGTTTGGGTTGTTTGCTCGCGACCGAATGGGTTGAGTTCAAGGTTTGGGTTAAAACTTGATCCCCAAGTTTAGTTCCTTGAGTCGCAAGAAAAGAGGCCGGCTCGTGTCACGGTTCGGCTCGATTCATTTGTTTATTTACTACGTCTATACATTATAACTAACATAAAACACGAACTCGGATATCACATAATAACGCACCAACTTATAAATGTTTAATACGTAGCACATAATTTATTCGACAAGTATTGCGTTTAAGTTATCCGAAAAACCGGGATGTCACACCGAAAATGTTCAAACAATAGTTGGATCGAGTACTACGATAGTTATTGAGAGTCAGGAAACTGTTAAAACGATTCAGGAAGACGATGTTATTTCAGCTACTTTAGAGAATGATGAATATTCTGATGATTCTCTCGAAAGAGTTACAAAGAAAACAATAGCAGAAACTAAGGCAGAAAAAGCCAAAGAGACTGATGCTGATTTCAGTCCAAATCAAGGAAGAGTCTGACGAGGAAAGACCCAAGAAAAAAGCTAAACGTGTGAAATCTGCTACTATTTCAACGACAAAGACTACATGGTCTCCTCAGACAAAAGGCAGGAAGAAAACAAAGAAAGCTCAGAAACCTGCTAGTCGTCGTTATAAGGGTAAGCCATAAAGCGCAGAAGTTACACAAGAACCTTCGGCTCACAGGAGAAAGGAGTAACACAAGAACCTCCTACACAAGAACCTCCTGTTGTTATTTCATCGGAAGCTGAACATCCAGGAGTTACACAAGAACCTCCTGTGATCATTTCATCTGAAACAGAACGTCCAGGAGTTACACCAGAACCTCCTGAGGCTGGGTTACTCGAAGTGCCGATTATTACATCTCCGGTTGCTCCAACGACTTCTCATTTTGAGAGTTCTATGCCAAGGAAGTCTACACCAAAGGCTGCTACTCCAAAGTCAACACCACAAACTCCAGGGCCTAATTTGTTTGGTGATATGCAGAATGAGCCGATTAGTCTTCAAGATCTAAATGATTTCTTTCCTGATACTAATGTTGATCTTCTCGAAAAGCGTGTAAAGATCTTGGAATATAAAGTAGCCAAGAACGAAGAAGAAATAGCTGAGTTGATCAAAAGAATGAATCAAAGCGCAGTTGAGAAAGAGATGTTGGATGATAAAGTCAAAGTGTTAGAAAGTGAACGTGAATTTTTCAATGCTTTGATTGAAAGTCTGCAAGACGCAAACGAGAAGCTGCAGACAGAAATTGCTGAGTTAAAGACGATTCAAGCCCTAAATGATTGAAGGTTTACGAGGATGCAGAAAGTATTATCTAATACTCTGGGTATTGATTTCATTGCCGAATATGATCGTCTAGACAGGCAAGGAGTGAAAGAGAGAGCAGAGAAAGAGCTTGCTGCTAGTGGTAAAGGTAAAGGTATTGAAGGTGAAGCATCTAAATCATCTGAAGCTGCCGAAAAGCCTGTTGATGAATCTACAAAAGCTTCTGAGTCCGATATTGCTAAGGTTGACGTATCTATCAAGCCTTCTGATCCTATAAATGTTTCTGAAAAAAGGACGATGAAGAAGCAGAGGATGAGGGTAAAGATGACGACGACAAGAAAGATGATTATGATTATGAAGATTGGAATAATGCTGATGATGATTATCCTAGTGGTACAGGAATTAAAGTGGTTGAGGCGACATTAAATGAAAGCTTCGATTTTAATGATCTTCTAAAGATGAAGCTAATGTTATGAATGATCAGATTGAGGGCGAGTCAGGGCAAACAGGGCCAACTGATGATGTAGATATGACTGATGTTGATAGATTTGCAAAGCCTGTTGCTGCTGTACCAACAAAGCCTTTAATGCTTATCTTGGAACATAATGTTGAGGAAGGCAGTACGTGCACAATTATACAAAGGAAGATTTGGCGAAATTGATCGAAGTTGATGCTGAAACTCTTGAAGTTGACTTTGAAGAGGATGTGTTGAATGTTAACACGTTTGAGCCAAATGATTATCAGTATATACGAAGATTTGAAGCTGGTGAGTATAACAGAGTGATTGTAGAAGATTGGTCTTCGGATGATGAAACAGATCAAACTGCGAAGTACGTTGGTCCTAACACTGATAGTTTTCCTACATTCAAGGAGAGGGACAAGCAATTAGATGAAGACATGTTGAAAGAGAAAATTGAAGAATCGATACGTGAAGGAAAAGTTCCAAAACCAATGACAAAGGAAGAAATAGCTCAAGCTAAGAAGTCCTGGTTTAAAGAGAGTGTCGCGGGAACGTAAGTTTCGACGTCCTCTAGCATTCTTTACCAGAGACAAAGATGTGTCGTTGGGAGATATTCTCAGTTGGGGTTGGTTTAAAGAGTTGAATGTGTATGCAATCAAAAGGGATTTAGAGTGCAATACTTCAAATATCTGGTTAATTTCAAGACTCTACCATACTGGGATGTTGAGGAACTGGTTCAGAATGTTACTTATCATATGAAGTATATTGATCATTTATTGTGGAAAATGATCAAGTTTGAAGCGGTTAAAGGTTTTAGATATTGGAAGCCGTTCATTCCAGGTCGTAGAATCAAAACGAACAAGAAAACAGGGGAAAAGGATATAACGTTGATAATGAAACGACCGAGAGCAAGAGAAACATGCCGTTGATGCCGATTGAACAAAATTTCTATCCAGTGTTCAAGTGGTGGCAGATAGATCCAACCACATGTGAAGCTGTTATTGTGTTAAGATTTGAAGAACACTTGGATATTACGAAGGAAAGAGTTGAGATATTGGGGTTTCAGGGCATGAGAGGATTATGGAGAATGATCAGGATTCTAGACCTGATGTGGCTTGTTAACTGTTCAAGAGAAGATATCAAATGCTTGTTCTATAGCAAGATAGTATTCGAAGAACGTGAAAAAGAACAGGCTATGCAGTATCAAAGGGTTGTGAATGTTTGCTATGCATGAGAAGTGAATTCAGGGAAGATGTGGCAGACAAGCTGGAGAGAGCTTGAACGGGTTGAATTTCTGAAAGAGGAGAAGCGTCTTGAAGCTATACACGAGAAAGGTAGAAAGGCAAGGCTTAGAAGATTTCAGTATATGAACAAAGTGCCTCCTACAGATCAGACGCCGGATCCTAAGCAAGAACGACGAAAGAAGCCATTCAAGAACTTCTTCGGTGGTGTTCGTTAATGTTTATTTTGAAGATAGAGTTTTGAAGACTGATACAAGACGAAGACGATATCCAAGGGGGAGTCTGTTGGTGCAGAATGTCTATGTCTTAGTCTTATATCGAGTCTGTATAGATTAGAGTTGATTAGGCTAGCAGAAAGTAATATTTATGTGTTAAGAGGTCAAGTTCGCCCATCAGGCACATGGAATGTCAAGTTCGGCCGAACTTGCTTAGGCAAGTTCGCCCGAACTCATCTCCTCCATGAGCGAACTTCACACTCTCTCATTTGTAACTTTGGCATTTCTGTGGCGAAGTTCTGTCAATTTGGAGACTCGACGTTATATATGAATAAAATTGACGTTTAATTGACTAATTCTTGTTATTTGGTAAACTTGTCATAATATTTCCGCTATTATGGACAATTGAGATCAAATCTAGGTTCCTATGCATTGAGGATCGGTCCTACAACCAAGGGTTACTTGTAACCCATGGGATGTATCCTCTACAAGTGCTGATGGGCTAGCAATGAATAAAGAATAAGACCCAGTCACTTGTTGGAGTATATTCTCATTAATAGGTTGGTGAGAAGAACTGGTTAATGTCTGTTCCAATTCAATTGCATTCAGCAAACGCAAAATGGCAGGTGGTAGCGATTTTGTTGGTGAAGGTTGTGGTGCAGAAAGAGACATTGCTCTGGGAGATCGGCTGTGGAAGAGAGAACCAAGTGGTCCTAGAGCTTCATAATTTGGTGTCCCTATGATTATAACCTTTTCCTTTTATGAGGAAGAAGGAGGAGTTTGAAAGCCAGGTGGAGATCTTTCTAACATCTGATGTGAAGAAGTAGCAGCAGTGTTTTGTGGTGACTTTTGTGTTATCACTGGGTTAACCTCTGGGATCTCATCTTGCAGAGGACCCTTTTTAGGTTTGGTGGGTTTTTTTTGGAGATTTTCTTGGTTTTCTTTTTGGAGATTTTTGGTGTGGGTTTCAGGGTAGTGTTGTAGTGCCTGATCACCAAGAGCAGTGGGCTCAGTAGCAAGAGGTTGAGATTGAATATTTTGTTCTGGTAAAACTTGCTCTTCCTCTTCTACTTGTGTTTTTGAAACTTTAACTTGATTGGTTATTCTTATAAAAGTTTCATGAGTTAGGCCGCCTGGTTTGGTCACAGTGCCTTGTTTAACATCATTATCAGGTAACTGATTATGAAGATAAACACTCAAAAATCTTGGATGTATCAAGAAAGCCTTTTCTTTTGCAATGTTGTTAAAATTTGCCACAAGATCATTGAACTATATCTGGGAAAATTTAAAATCTGATCCAGGTAAAATAGCATATCCCAGATACTGGATGTTCAATGGGATTTCATTAAAAGTTGTGGTCTTGGCTGAAAGACAAGTTAAAAGAGTATGAAAGAAAAATCTCATCTCAGCAGGAAAATTTGGATTAAAGATTGTCATACCTTTTAGTTGCCCAATGTAACCTCTCTCTAAGAATTCGGCATGCATCTTGTTGATAGGAAATGACACAAGATATGCCACACTTGTGAGATTGATTGAGGGGTAATCATCAGAGTTTTGCCCACTCTGGATAGTATGACATAAGGAACATCTTTTTGAGAGTGAACCCCAGCATTCGCCCAAAACTGCCGTTGAGCATCTTGATAAATTGGGGCTTTGACGGTTAACATGTGCTTAAATTTTGATTCTTTCAAGATTTTTATCATCAGATGATATCTTGTATTTGAATCGGTTTCTTCAAAAATTGCAGTGTAATTGTGAGGAGTTTTGATGATGAGAGTAAAGGGGGGTTGTTCTGGTTTGGATTTTGCTTTGGATTTGCTTTTGATTTGGTTTTGGGAGCCATGATTGAGGGAAAATCGTTTTAGGAATTTTGAATTTGACATGATAAAGTGGAAACTCTGTTATGGATAGAACAGGGTTTTTATAGGGTTTTGAAAAAGTGATGATGAGGCATCTGATGCAAACAACTGACGAATAACGTCTGACCACGTGTATCCTCTATTTGAAAATGGAAGACAGTTGTTTGGAAACACTGTTTGAGAAGATGGGCAGTGGATTGTGAATAGTGTTTGACACTATCAGAGGACACTTTTGGCAATGGATAGACTTTTCTAAACGACCAGTGTTTTAATGCTATCAGTGGTTTGAACAGACTTTGAGGATTTATTGAAATATTCAATTTTAGAACTATTTTTAAGGATGGAATTTTGATTTTCTGAAAACATTTTTATGCTATTTACGCATGGAATACCAGAAAACTGTTTTAATCCATGTTTAGCATTCCAATTCTAGAGATCAAGCTTTCAAAGGTAGATGTGTTCAAGGCTTTTGTTTGAACATCTGCCAGCTGATCCTTAGTATGGACATGTTGTAAAGAAATCAAACCTTTTTCATAGCAATCCCTCACAAAGTGATGTCTGATGTCAATGTGTTTTGTGGTAGAATGAGAGACAGGATTTTTGATGATATTTTCTGCTGCTTGACTATCAATTTTGAGAGGAGTCTTTAAAGCAGTGTTACCAAAATCCAAAAGTTGATTTTGAAGCCATAGGATTTGAGCAGTGCAACTTGCAGCAGCTATATACTCTGCCTCAGCAGTGGATGTAGAAACTGCAACTTGCTTTTTGCTTTGCCAAGACACTAGGCAATCACCAAGGAATTGGACACCTCCTAATGTGGACTTCCTTGTTGTCTTGCATCCAGCAAAGTCACTATCTGAATAACCTGAAAACTCAATGTTCCCATTAGCAGGATACTAGATACTAAGTGTGGGAGCACCTTTTATGTATCTGAATATTTTTTCACAGCAATAAGATTAGACTTTCTAGGTAATGTGTTGGGATTGAACCTTTGGAAAGGAACAGATGATACATAGTCAAAACACACCATCCGAGCTTTGATCCAACCATCAGAGGTTCTAACTGATGATGAGTATTTACTGTTTTCAATAAACACATTGAATCCGATCCTGTGACAGAAGAAACTCTCAACCGCTGATAGAAGATCACAAGAACAGAGGATAGCCAACAGTGCTTAGTTTAGTATTAGATTAATCAATGTAACAGTGCTAGGCACTGATAGTTTAGTCTAAGCAGTGTTTGTAGTTAGTTACTTTTTGTTAGCTGTCACTATCAACCCTGACGTCATTGAAAGACGATCAGTGGTTAGATAATTAGTATAAATAGGCGCTCAATGTAACAGTTAACACTGGTCTTCTTAAAAAGATCAATTTTGCATATCTTCTTCATTTCTTACTACCAAAGATCGTTATTGGGCTAAGGGGGAGTTTGTGAATCACATGCAATAGTTTAATTACTTGAAAGCATGATGATGATGAAAACAAACGACCGATTGATTGTTGTAAAAGTTTACCATTAATCCGCCGCATTTATTTTCAGTTTTCAATCATTTTCCATTACTTGAAACAAAAACAGCAATCAATTCAATCTTAGATCCTGACAATTGGTATCAGAGCTTGGTCAATCGATTTTGATTTAAAAGTCAAATTGATTTGAAAGATCAGCTCTTTGTTGCTAATTTCGTTTGATAAGTTTTGCTTGAATACAAAGTTCTATTACTACAAAAGTATTTAAAACACAAATCTATTGTAAACAAGAGAAATGGCACAAAATACACCGGAATCCAATATTGGATCCATGTTCAAACCACCTATGTTGAAACGAAATGAGTATTTTATTTGGCAGCGTAGGATGGGTCATATTCTCGCCCAACATAACACCGGATGTTGGAGATCCGTTGTATTTGGACCACATGTCCCCATGGTTCCAAGTACAGAGGATCCCCACACTCAAGTCCCTAAAAAACTCAAAAATTACTCTGAACAGGATTTCCTCAAAATCAAATTGGATGCTAAGGCTTTTAGCATCGTTGCTTCGGCTTTGCCCAATGAGATTTATGCGGGATTACTTCATTGTAATAAAGCTAAAGAGTTATGGGATGCTCTTAAAGAGCAATTCGGTGGTACTGAAGAGGTGATCGAGAATAATAGAGAGGTTTTAAATCAACAGTATGATACATTTTGCCACGTTAAGGGTGAGTCATTAACCTAACAGTTCGAACGATATAGCTATCTCATCAGTGAGCTCAAATTGGTAAATGTGGAACTCCAAAATTCGACTCTAAACAATCGTTTCTTGAGATCCTTACCTGAGAAATGGGAGACTGTAGCTTATGTCACTAGAACAGCGGTTGGTTACAAGGAAATGACCTTGACACAACTTCATGGACGACTTCTCACTTATGAGAGAGATTTGAACCAGAAAAAGAAGTTGCAAGAGTCAGGGAAAATGACTGATGACTATACTCTAGGAAACACTACTCTCTATAGTCATGAGGAGGGGTCTGGCAGTGGAAAGGATCAGAGTTTTGATCATTACATTGACATAACTTCTGGAAACAATTTCAACTCTAATCCCTATACACCCAATTTTGCTTTTGCTGCAAATTGTGAAAGCCAAACCTCTGACAATCTGAGTTTTGAGATGAATGACCTACAACACTTTGAATCCACGGATTTGGAACAAATGGACATCCTACACCAGTTGGCACTTTTGATTGTCAGGGCTAGTAAGTTTTACAAAAGAACTGGTGGTTTCCAGGTTTGCATAGGGGGTTAAAAGTTGGGTTAGATAAATCAAAGATAAAATGTTTCAAGTGCAATAGGATGGGACATTTTGCCAGGAAAGGTAGAACTCAAACTGCAGGACCAATTATTACACATCCTAGGCCCCAATCCTCAAAGCATTGTCCAATATTCCCAGTTTGCCCCTTCACACAACAAATGCAAAACACTGCTCATTTTACAACTCCTGTAACAACTGTCCCTATTCATTATGTCCAAACTTCTGCTCAACAGATTCAATATGTTCAAGAACCACCTCAAGTGCATGTGCAACAAGTTCCACATGTCACTCAAACTACTCAAACAACTGCTACACCAGCAGAGGTTACACAACAAAGCTTCTTTACCCAAGGTTTTGTTGACTGGAGTAGTTTGCCTGAGGATTTAACTGATGAAAACTTTGCTCTCATAGCCAAAAATGATTTTGAAAATGAAAACTTGTGTTTAATGGCTCTTGAGACCTTAGTTGAAGGTGATGAGTCTGTGGAACAGGAGTCAAAATCTGATGTGGTTGAATGTTGTGAAGCAGTGGTTACACCAGAAGTTACATCTGTGGTTGAAACGAATGTTGTTGATGTTGAAAAAGACAATCTATCTGACCCATGGGACACAAAGGTGTGTGAAGAAGAGTGTGATTGTGCTCTTATGGCTGCTTCGAAGGTATCACCTCAGATCCTTAAAGATCTATGTTCTGAAAAATGCATTATTGCTTTTGCAAACATAAAACAGGTGAAGAAAACCTGAGAAACAAAATTTTAGAAGATGAACTTAATTCTGAAAAACTTCTTAAAGAGTTGAAAACAAAGTTAAGTGAAAAAAATTCTGAAATGAGTAGCCTAAGGCATGAATCAAGCATAACCAAAGATCAGCTCCAAACTATGGTAGAAAAATACCAAATTTGCAAACAGGAGCTAGAATCTACCCAGATCACTTGTGAAAAATGGGTAGAGTCTTGCAAAGGTTATGAGCTAATGCTTGATGCTCAAGTCAAGAGCAACATAAAGTTTGGTATAGGCTCTAGGGAATATGACCATACTTGTGAAAATGCTGCAAAAATTGACTCTGAGCTGGTTGAAATAGTCCCAACAAACTTGTCTGGTGAAGAAATTAAAATCACTGATAAAGAAGGAAACAAAATTGTTATTGAAAAACCTGAGGTCTCTCTAGGTGAAAAAGAAATTGAAAAATATCAGTTTAAACCAACCTGGTCAGATGAATGTGATATTTTGGAAAACTTCAAGCCAATGGACTTTTCAACTCTTGATGGTATAAAAGCACCAAAAGCATTGGTGATCCCTATCAAAGACTTGCCAGCAGAGGTTACACCATCTGCTCTCAGAAAGTCTGATAGGAAAAGAAAAGAAAAGGTTAAACACTTGTTTTGTGAATTTTGTGAAAAGAGAAATCATGATACGACATATTGTTTTCTTTTGAAAGCTAATGATATAAACAAAACTTGTGTTATACCTAAATCTCCTAGATGCACCATCTGCAACAAAACAAATTATCCAACTCAAGAGTGTGCCTATCTCAAAACCTATCATAAAAAGGTAAAAGAGATTAGAGAAAAAGCTCTAGAGAGAGAAAATTCAAATTCTGCCAGACAGAAATTTAAATCATGTGAAACATCTGTCACCAAAGCTTTAAATCAAACCTTGGTTCGCAGAGAAATTCAAATAACAGATGCACCTCCATCAAACCAGTTTTTTTTCTTGGGTAAAGGGTTACCCCGGTGATTTTATATATAAACAAACCAAAAAACAAGTAGTGTGGAACGCCCACACTAGTTCAAACATGGGAATTCCCCATGAATGTAAGCCAAAGAAAAAACACACTAAACAACCAAAAACATCGAAAACAAACTACTAGACAATAATCTAGAGAAACCAAAAAACTAATAAATAATCAGCCTACTTCATCTTCCAATCGGTTGCTATAAATCTCCCATGTTTCAAGCAATCTTCGCACATTGTAGCAATCCTTGAACTTGACTCCCATTAGCTTATATCGAACCGTTTTCAAGATTGTATCACTTAGAACATCCGGCGGTCTCGTCTGGTTCTTGAAAATTCTTGCATTACGTTCCTGCCAAATGAAATAAGTCGCAGCAGCCACAATAAGCCTACTAATATAGTTGGTCGCTGACTTAGACCCAGCCCGAGCCCCCAGCCAGTCAACGATAGCATCCCACTCTGGGCCAACAGTACTCATACCCCCTTTTCCGCGAACCTTGATCCAAACTTGAGTTGAGTAGTTACAATCAAAGAACAGATGGTTATGTGAGTCAACATCTGCATAGCAAAGAAGACAACACATCATATTCATATTTTTCCTTCTGGAGAGATCCCATTGCACAATTTTATCTTGAGTGAGGAGCTTACAACGAATCACCAGCCACATAAAGAAAGCATGTTTTGGAATACACTACGAGAACCAAACATACTTGACCCAATCCACCTCTGCTAGTATGACTAAAAGTACGGTCTTCTTTGGTAATGTTCCGGACATTGTGAAAGACCGAATAGAAGCATCATCCCATTTGATGAGGGTATGTTGCCAGTTCGCTACCTTGGGGTTCCCCTTATCTCTACCAGGCTTGTTTACAATGATTGTAAGAGACTTGTGGAAAGTATGGATTCAAGAATTACCGATTGGAAAAATAAGAGTCTGTCATTTGCTGGTAGACTTCAATTGATTCGGTCGGTTCTGTCCTCTATGCATATATATTGGGCGTCGGTTTTTATTTTACCAAAGCGCATCATTTATGATCTGGAAGAAAAAATGCGAAGGTTTTTGTGGGCGCAAGGAAATAACATAAAAGGGAAAGCTAAGGTGAGTTGGAAAAAAGTCTGAATTCCTAAACAAGAGGGTGGCTTGGGTATTCAAAGGATTGGGGATATGAATAAAGCGCTTATGGTTGCGCATGTATGGAGTCTTCTTACACATAGAGAGTCTCTTTGGGTAAAGTGGATCCATTCGTATCGTATACGAGATCGAAGTTTATGGGACTTACCAATTCGAAATAACATAACTTGGAGCTGGAGGAAAATGTTACAGCTAAGGCCGATTATTCAACATCATGTATGGACTAAACTGGGAGATGGTAACAAAACGCTAGTCTGGTTTGATAAATGGGATGAGATATGTCCTTTGAATTCTTTTATTACGCCACGTATGATATCGAATGCTGGTTTTTATATGAACTCGAAGGTTGCGGATGTATGTGACCATGGGGAATGGGGATGGCCGACCGAGTGGGTGAACCGATTTCCGGCTCTTCGAAACATGCCAAGTATTATACTGAATCCGGGGTTTCATGATAGAGTTGTGTGGAGAACTAGATCAGGAAAGGAGATGAATTACAGTGCTGCTATAGGGTGGGATGAATTTCGATTACACCAGAGTGAAGTCCCATGGGCGAGTATTATTTGGTTTCCCAAATCTATTCCTCGTCATTCTTTTTTAATGTGGCTGCTTGTGCACAGAAAACTAAAAACGCAGGATGTCATGAGTCGATGGTCTTCGGTGGGTAGTACTAATTATAACCTCATGTGTTGTTCATTGTGCATGGTTGGTATGGATTCCCATGAGCACCTTTTTTTCGAATGTTTATATGCTGCTCAGATTTGGAATGGTATTCGAGATAAAGCAGGAATGGGATCGCTGCCTAACAAGTGGGAAAGGATCTTCGATCATTTGGTGCAATATGCGAAGTCAAATCATGCTACTCATGTTATTGGAAAGCTTGTTGTTGGCCGGCAACTTACTTGGTGTGGCAGGAACGAAACCAGAGATTGTTTTCTAGGAAAAAAAGGAGTGCAGATCAACTCATTGAGGTTATTCTAACAACAGTTCGGATGAAGCTACATTTGATGAAATTTAAGGACACGAGTCACACGAGAACTCTTCTACAGGAATGGAGACTTCCTAGAGGGTTGCTGATAAATGATGATGAATATGGCTAATGGTGTTGCATATGTTTTTTTGTAACTGGGTGTTACGTGTATTGTCGAGTGACGTGTTTGTTAAATTGATGTCTAGCGTCTGTAGGATGATTGCTTGTTGAAATCTAGTATGGCTTGTCATACTTGAGAACTGAGGTTTCTGTCTACCTCACTTTTTATTTTTGGTTGATTGAAATAATATTTACCGTGGTAAACCTTTACCCAAAAAAAAAAAAATCCACCTCTGCTGCTCTCTGTCTAACCGAATGCCACACTTGAGACGAAGAGTGCTCAACAAACTCATTATCATCCTTCCATAGGAGCTGATCAGACCTATTCGGATCTGTATGGTTATCATCTAGCTGAATTAAAACCGGAAACATATCCCTCCACGCCACTGGCCACCTCCAAACACCACTAACATGAATCTCCTGAACTGTAGTATTAAGAGTAAAGCCTGCATTTGAGATGGTTCTAGGTTTCAAGAAGTTACCAAGCGGACCCAAGTGACACCACGAATCGTACCAAGCTGAAGTATTGCTAGCATCACCCAACTTGGACCATACAAAGTCTCTAATAAACGGCCGAAGCTGTAATATTTTCCGCCAGCTCCAACAACAATTCGCCACCGACTTACAAATCCAAAAGCTTTTACCTCTAAGTATGTACGAATGAATCCAAGCAACCCAAAGAGAATCACGCTCAACCAGAATGCTCCAAATATGTGAAGACATAAGCGCTTTATTAACATCCCCAATACGACGAATACCTAAGCCACCCTCGTACTTTGGAACACAAACAGACTTCCACGAAGCTTTAGCCTTCCTCTTATGATAGGAACCATCCGAAGACCATAAGAAGTTTCGCATTTTGGCTTCCAGATCTTGAATGATACGGTTAGGCAGGATAAAAACTGAAGACCAGTAAATATGCATTGAAGAAAGAACAGATTTATAAGCTGCAGCCGACCCGCAAATGAAAGAAGTTTATTCCTCCAATTCGAAATCCGTTGATCTAACCTCTCCACTAAGGCACTACAATCTTTGTACACAAGGCTAGAAGAAATAAGAGGAACCCCAAGTATTTTACTGGAAGAGACCCCTCCATAAACGGCATGAAAGACAAGATATGGTTTTTAACATGAGCTGGCACATTACAGAAAAACCATGTGCTCTTTTGAATACTAGGAACTAGACCGGACATGTTTGAAAAATTCGAAAGACACTTGAAGACACACTTCACCGACTCAACATCTCCTCTCGCAAACAAGAATAAATCATCTGCAAAACACAGGTTAATGATACGTTGCCTTTCGCATTTATTGTGAAATTTGAAGGATGTATCAATCCTAGAAGCATGCTGTAATATACACGTTAAAACCTCCATAACCAGCGTGAATAAATAAGGAGATAACGGGTCTCCTTGTCGAAGGCCACGCTTACCTTTAAAATAACCATGCACATTCCCATTAACACAAACAGAATATGATGTTGTGGAAACACAAACTATAATCCAATCCACCATCTTTGTGTTAAAGCCGAACCCAATCAGAACATTTTTTAGGAACCTCCAATCAACCGTATCATAAGCTTTCTGAATATCCAACTTGAAAGCACACCGGGGTGGACCTGAATATCTATGATAATTATGCATAAGCTCTTGAGTTAGCAAGATGTTATCCGAGATTTTCCTACCAGGTATAAAAGCAGATTGGTTGATACTAACAACCTGATGGAGCACACCCTTTATACGATCAGCAATAATCTTACTAACACATTTGAATAAGACGTTGCAGCAGGCTATAGGACGATAATCAGAAACCATAACTGGCGAGGGATTCTTCGGCACTAGCGCAACAAGAGTATGGTTGATTTGGCCCAGTAATCTGCCTGTATTAAAGAAATCAATGATTGCCATAGAAACATCATTACCTATAATCGGCCAAGCAGCTTTAAAGAAAGCAGCAGTGTAACCATCCGGGCCTGGAGCTTTGTCATTACCTATAGAAAACATGGCTTTCTTAACCTCATCCATCGTAACCGGATGGATCATGAGGGAAGCATCAATCGGGTTCACAACCTTAGTAAACAGATCAGGAGTAGGATGCATGGATAGATCATCTTGGCTACCCAAGAAATTTTCATAATGTTTCACAAAAGCATCTTGAACCGCATCGCCCTCATGCACTACACCATTCGTATCCAATACAACTTGGATTCGGCTTCGATGGTTCCTACTCTTCACTGCGGCATGAAAGAAAGCGGTATTAGCGTCGCCAGCTCTTAACCATTCCATCTTAGACTTCTGCTTTAAAAACCTTTCTTCATCAAGAGACGCTTCTTGAAATCAGAGTTCAGCTTCCTTTCTCGAGCTCTAAGGCCCGCATTCATGGGATCCTTATCAATATCCTTCTGAATGTCATCCAGTTTACCACGAAGATCAGCCATCTTCTTATGGAGATTACATTGCTTAAAAAGTAAAGCACGTAAAGGAGTCTTTAGCATCCGAAGCTTCTTCACAAACCTAAACTGGTAAACCCCATTAACACTCATCTCCCACGACTCCTTCACAATTCCTAGAAAATCAGGCTTATGAACCAAAAAATTCGCAAACTTGAAGGGCTTATGCTTACTAGTAACAGCTCGTTTAATTGTTAGAACACAAGGAGAGTAACCTGACAATCTATAAGGATTAAAAACAACCACTGAATTAGGGAACTCAGCAATAAACGGAGTATTGCCCATGATACGATCAATTTTCTTAAGCAAGCCAACACCCTTCTTTGGCTTTTTGTTCCATGTAAAATGGAGACTCGACTGGTTAATATCCATCACCTCAATATCTGAAACACAAGCTTGAAAGTCTCGCATACCCGTTGAAACGGAGGAGGCACCCATAGACTTATCCTCCAGGTATAGAGTAGAGTTAAAGTCTCCCATAATCAGCCACGGCTTATCACCTACCATACGTTTATGCGTAGATAACTGGGACCATAATTCTCGCCGAGTGATATAGTAATTAGCTGCGTACACAACCGAACAAAATAACCATTTCTTGTCTTCTTTAACGAATAACTGAATTTGCATGACTTGCGACGCTAGAGACAACACCATCAAATCAAAAACCATCGGGTTCCAACCTATGCTAATACAGTTCCTTTATCACAAGAACCCCCATTAGAAGTCCAATCCCAACGACGGAACACTGAGTTACAGACCTTACTAAGATTTCCGACATCAACATGAGATTCTAAAATAGCACAAAACTGAGATTACTATCTTTAACTATATTTCGAACCTCCTTTTGTTTTAGAGGCCGGTTCAATCCCCTAATATTCCATGAAGCAAGACTAACCATTGGAAACCTCAGGGTATTGGAGTGCTTGCCCCTTTTTTAGCATTAGGATTACAGGGGCCTTCCCTGATAAACTCACCAGTTTCATTATATACTTCCATGACCTCTTCATCATCCGCCTATTGTTGCCCACCTTCTCCCTCCTTACTACTTTGACTTTCTCCATATTATCATCATTTAAGATCTCAAATGGATTTCTAGAAACAACAGTATTTAAAGATTCCGACTTATACAAGTTATCCTTCGGCTTAGCTCCAAATTCAAATTTTGGCTTTTGTTTGTTAACTTGAAAACCCGTCTTCCGAGCCACTCTCTTGGTATGCACTACCCTTCCTTATCAACAACAGGCTTTTTATCAGGTCTTTGTCCTAGATCATAAGGCTTACGAGCTTTGTCATCACTCACTAGTTTTCCCGGCTTCTTTTGATGTTCAGGACAATGATCATCTGAGTGCCCAAAAACACAACAATGCGAGCACCTATGCGGATTCCATTCATACTCAACATACATAGTCTCCTTGACATACCCATCACCCTCAAGTTCCGGAATTGCCATAGTAATTTCCTCTTTAAGCTCCTTATCAGCTGACACTTCAATTAAAGCTCTTGCATAGCTACTACGGCCCCAGGAATCCAAGCACATCGAAGTAGTGTAAGAATCTAGATGTTTAGGATCACCAATGGCTGTAGCGATCAAACTAAGACCATCCTCTATGTACGCGGCTAAAGGAACATCATGTATCTTGACCCATAATTGCAGTTTCTTAACCTCCTTTTTTATCAGCTTAGTAGTAGGAGTCCACTCACATAAAATCAAAGGTTGTGATCGAATAATCCATGGGCCCTCGTTGAGAACAGCCATCATACCAGTTTGGTCTGCAAACTTGAAGAAAAAGAAACCATTAGCGTTCATCATAGATTTTTGCAATCCAAACTTTTTCCAGTTATATTTCACATAATACTCCACAACCGGGTAGGCAATTCGATCCCCCAGGAAGTACCTGTATAATGTGTTTGCTAGCTTGTGTTGAACTACCCGAATGGAATCCTTCAGCAAAACCACATCACAATTCTCATGCTGCATTGGACTAGCAAGAGATCTGAAGTTAAGTTTTTTTTACTCGACTTGGCCACCAAATCAGCATATGATAGTGACTTAGACCCCTTCTCCTCCTCCTTTTGGCTAATACCTGCGGCGCGAAAACCATCATCAATCTTTTGATCCGGTTGGCCTTGTTCCATGACAGGCACAGTAACCTTGGTCAGTTCATCAATAATATTAAACATATCAGGTACTTGTCGAGCAGGAGTCACAATACCCCTCCGAGGCATTAATGTGTTATCTTCAACATCTACCACTCTTGAAGCTAAATCCAAGAACGATAATGAATGTTTTCCATGACCGTTGAGCGAATTTCCACCAGGTTTTTTACGTACATTCTTAGTATCATCATCAACTCCCTCCATCAGCAAAAACACTGCCAACCATGCAAAAGAAACCGAGAGAAAAAACCAGAAACCTTCAACCAAAGAAACTAAGAAAACCCTAATCCATAGATCTTCACGAAATCCAATAGAGAACCAGGTAAATCAAGGTTACTGCCACACCAGTAGGACCGAAACACCCAATACACTATTCAATTAGATCAGAAACTATGATTATGGCCGGCGATAGATGAAAAGAAACAAGAAAACCCTAAAAACTGACCGATTCAGACTTGCTACCAGAGTTCGTATCAATGTATGATTAACATACACTAATCACAGATCTGTTACACAAGTTATCCACGATCAAAAGATAGGATTACCAAGAAGAACCAAAATCACCATGCTAGGAGAGAGAATTAGGGTTTTTCCGTTCAAACCAGTTTCCAAGAGGTAAAAGCCAGCCTAATTACCAAAAGGTGCCTATGACTTATGAGACTTACAAAAAGCCTTAATGGTAAATAGGTATCCTCATGGTTACCAACAGTTGATAGGAGGTAGCTCACAACAGTGGTTAGAAAAGCTTGATCTAACCACTGCTCATCAATATGAACTTGAGTCTGGATCATCTGATACCCCATCCAAAGCCATTTTGGCTTTGGAGACCCACCTGAACTAATTATTTCAAAACATGTGCATGGAGCTTCTACTTGCCTTGACAGTCTTTGTATGTAGATAGTGGAGGCTCCAGGCACATGACAAGATGTAAAGCCCTACTCAGAGATTTTAAAGCTCATGGAGGGGGTGATATATCTTTTGGAAATAATTCAAAAGGGAAGGTGTTAGGGTCAGGATGTGTCTCAGCAGGAAAACTCAATTTTGAAAATGTGAATCTCATTGACAATCTAAAATTCAACCTCTTAAGTGTCTCACAGATGAGTGATAAGGGTTTATGGTTCCTTTTTCACAAAGAAAACTTGCCAAATAGTAAGGCCAGAGGTTGTCAAAAAGATTGGTCAAATCATTGCAAGAGCAAAGCACAGTTGACTACTCATAGAGTAGGAAATGTGTATGTGGTTGATATGGTAAAGGATAATCCTATGTCAAATGCATGCTTGTTCTCAGTTGCCTCAAACAAAGAGACAGAGCTATGGCATAAAAGGCTAGGGCACACAAATATAAAAACCATCTCCACTCTCTCAAAACAAAGTCTGGTTAGAAGTTTGCCCCAAAAACAATTTACTTGTGAAGAGCCTTGTGTTTCCTGTTTAAAAGGTAAACAACATAAAAGCTCTTACAAGTCAATTGAGGAGTCCAAAACAAGTCAGTGTCTACAGTTGCTTCATATGGACTTGTTTGGACCTGTAAAAATCATGAGTTTAAAACACAAAAGATATTGTCTAGTGGTAGTTGATGATTTTTCCAGGTTCACATGGACTTTCTTTTTACACTCTAAGGATAAAACAACAAACATTTTGCAAAACTTTGTCAAACAAGTTGAAAAGCAATTTGATCTTCCTGTAAAAATCTTTAGGAGTGATAATGGGTTTAGGAACAAGGAGTTGGATGCCTTCTGTGAGTCAAAAGGGATTGTGACAATACAACATCCCTAGAACTCCAGAACAAAATGGGGTTGTTGAAAGGAAAAACATAACTTTAATTGAATCAGCAAGGACCATGCTTGCAGACTCAGGTTTACCCTTGTCTTTTAGGGCAGAGGCTGTAAACACTTCCTGCTATGTCCATAACAGAGTTTTGATAAACCCTAGGCATCAAAAGACTGCCTATGAATTGCTTTACGAAATCAAACCTCTGATCTCTTATTTCAAAGTCTTTGGCTGCCTTCATTTTAAACATCAAGGATTCAATATCCAAGTTTGCAGCCAAAGTTGATTGTGGTTATATCTGGGATACTCAACCACTGCCAAAGCCTACAGAGTTTTTAACTCTAGGACCAAGTGTGTTGAGTAAACTCTAAATGTGAAGTTCAGTGAACTCTCATCTTTGAAAATCCCAGCAAATGGACCTGCTGAATTGTTTGATTTATCTAAATTTACATTTGAAGATATGTCTGTCAAGACTAATCCTGCAGGTACCCCACAATCATCATTTCAAGAGCAAGGATATGATTGCATTCTTCCAAGTTTCAAAATCAATCCTACAGGCAGAGGAGTAGATGTAGTAGCAATGGTGAAAACTCTGCCAGTCCAACAATGGTTAGTACTCAAACCTCTGCCAGCTCTTGAAACCAAACATCTGTTGATAAAAGTCCACAACAAAAGGACAAAAGTCAACCCACTTTCACTGCCATTCCACCAATCCCTCCACCACCATTCCAATCAGAGGCTGGACAATCAAATTCACCAATAGAGGTTAGCTCAGATGACACACATTTGCAAGCTTCACCTCAAAATGCCATTGTCCCATATCAAGGTGATTTGATTTTTCTCAAAAGTCATCCATTGGATCAATTTATTGGCAACATCAATGCGGGTGTGCTCACAAGAAGCCAAGCCCAAAACATTTGTCTTTTTGCTGGTTTTCTATCACTCACACAGCCTGTCAAGTACCAAGAGGCACTGAAAGACAACAGGTGGGTAGAGGCCATGCAAGAAGAGCTCCTACAGTTCAAGAGACAACAAGTATGGGAACTTGTACCACTGCCAAAAGATGTGAGTCCCATCGGCACAAAGTGGGTCTTCAAGAAAAAAACTGATGAAATGGGTATTGTTGTCAAGAGCAAAGCAAGGCTCGTGGTTTAAGGCTACAGACAGGAAGAAGGGATTGACTACGATGAAACTTTTGCTCTAATAGCAAGTTAGAAGTCATTCGCATGTTCTTAGCTTTTGCTGCTAACCACAACATCAAGGTGTATCAAATGGACATCAAAAGTGCATTCCAGTATGGAAAGATCAAGGAAGAAGTTTATGTTTGTCAACCTCCTGGATTTGAGGATCACTTTCATCCTGGTCATGTTTACAGCTTAAACAAAGCACTGTATGGTCTAAAACAAGCACCAATAGCCTGGTATGAAACTCCATCCACTTTTCTCTTATCCATTGGTTTCACCAGAGGTAGGATTGACAAAACCCTATTTTTGGATCCACATGCACTGCCATGTGTGAAGAGTTTAGAAAACTCATGGCAGCAGAGTTTAAGATGAGTGCAATGAGTGAGTTGCAATTTTTTCTTAGTTTACAAGTCAAACAAATGCAAAAAGGCACTTTCATTCTCAAAATAAGTATGTGAAAGAACTACTTAAGAAATTTGATATGGATGATTGTAACCTTGGAGCACACCCATGGCAACATCCAAGCTAGTCACTGTAGATGGCAAAGATGAACTTGTTGATCAAACTTTATACAGAAGCATGATTGGGTCTTTATTGTACCTAACTAACTGCCTCAAGGCCAGACATTATGTTTGCTACTTGTGTTTGTACCAGATCACAGTCATTACCAAGAAAATCAGACCTTATTGCTGTAAAAGGATATTCAAATACATAAAAGGTGCTCCCACACTTGGTATCTGGTATCCAGCTAATGGTAACATTGAGCTTGCAGGATATTCTGATAGTGACTTTGCTGGATGTAAAACAACAAGGAAGTCCACATCTGGGGGTGCCCAATTCCTAGGAGATTGCTTAGTGTCTTGGCAAAGCAAAAAGCAAGTTGCAGTATCCACATCCACTGCTGAAGCAGAATATATAGCTGCTGCAAGTTGCACTGCTCAAATTTTGTGGCTTCAAAATCAACTCCTGGATTTTGGTGTGACTGCCTTGAGGACTCCTCTCAAAATTGATAGTCAAGCAGCAAGGATGACCCTAATTTCTCTCTCTAGCATGGCGACATTGTTCCTTCTTGTAATCCTTCACTTCTTCTCGTGATCTTGTGTGTATTAGATCTGTTATTCGTGTTTTTACGCTAAATACGAACTCTGATAGCGCTTTTGATCAGTTAGAAGTTTAGGGTTTTGTCTTGTGTTCGTCGCCAAAACTTTCTTTGGTGTTTCGATTATGTTGGAATAGAGATTAGGGTTTATCGGTCCTACTGGTTGGGCAGTAACCTTGATTTACCTAAGTTTCTATTTCGGTCAGTTAAGATTCATTAGGTAAAGTTGCTGGATTTAGGGTTTTTGCATGCGTTTTTTGTCTGTCTGGTGTTGCTGGGATTTACGTATCTTTTGAGTGCATGGAGAGAACTAGTGACGGTTATATGGATTATGTGAACCAGGAATAATGAAGGATGAGGGAGGCAAAACACCTAAGCGTGGCATCAGTTTGAAGGTCACGAATATTGAAGGTAATACTATGCTTCCTAGGACAGGATTATTTTCAACTTCTGGTACTTCTATCTTGGATGGCTTGTCCAAGATTTCAAAACCGGTGGGAGAGTTGCCGATGAAGTTCCCTACCTTTGCTAATTTTAAGACGCCTTCCCATGCAAACCCTAGTAGAGGAAATGATGTGCATGATGACGCCAATTCGAATATACGGACTGAAGAGGGTAAGGAGACCATGCCCCCGATTACGTTTGCCAAAGTAGTACAGACACAAAAAGAGGTGTTAAAATAAACTTCAGGCATTGGAGTCGGCTGATACCTTGGAGGGAGTGGATGTTGTCATCCCCGTCTCATCTGTCAAAGAAGTGCAAGATAGGTTCGCTAATACGCTTTATGGATACTTCTTGGGGAAGAGGCTAGCATAACCTGTTGTTGACTATTATGTGAAAAATAATTGGACCAAATACGGGTTAGCTAGAATGATGATGAACGCCAAGGGCTTCTTCTTTTTCAAATTCAAAACGAAGCAGGGAATGGAGCAATTGATGGGAGACATGGATGATTAGGAATGTCCCTGTCATTCTAAAAGAATGGTCTCCGTCGGCTACGCTAATGAAGGAGGAAATCACTGAAATTCCGGTTTGGGTTAAGATGCATGATGTGCCATTAATGGCGTTTACTGAAGATGGGCTGAGTATGCTAGCATCTAAGATAGGAGTGCCAAAGATGGTTGATTCCTTTACGGCATCGATGTGTTCAGAATCTTGGGGAATAAGCAGTTTTGCGAGGACTCTTATTGAAGTTCATGCTGGAGTAGAGTTAAAGCATAGTGTGATGGTTGCAGTCCCGTCTATGGAAGATAATGGATATTTAAAGCTGAGGTTAAAATCAAGTATGATTGGGAGCCGTTAAGATGTCCAACTTGTTGTGTATTTGGACATGATGATAATACGTGTCCAAAGAAACCGAAACCAATGACTACTGATGATGTAAACAAGAAGATTGATAACTTTCAGGAAGGGAAAGGCAAAAATAAGAAAGGGGGGCAGCAGGGTTTGCACCTTAAAACTCAGAAACAAAAAATGATATATCGGCCGGTTGTAAAGAACAAGTCTGAGGGGGAGATTGCTTCTTCATATCGGATCCCAGTGTTAAATCCGTTTGATGTTCTCTAGGAGAATGAGGGGTTATCTCAGAAGGACGGGCAAAATGATAAACCTAGGAAACAACCAAAACTGGACTTTAAATGAGGATCAGATGGGAGTGAGGAGGTCATTGATGATGGGTTGAGGTGGATGATTTGTTAGCTGATCTCCCAACGATTTCGGATTATCGCCCAATCTCATGCTGCAATACATTGTATAAATGCATTAGTAAGATTATTTCTAATCGCATAAAGGAAGGGTTATGTGATGTTGTGAGCATCAATCAGTCTGCGTTTGTTCCGGGGAGAAGAATTTCTGATAATATTTTATTGACTCAAGAGCTTATGCACAACTATCATCGGAATGTCGGTCCTCCGAGGTGTGCTTTTAAAGTTGATATCCAGAAGGCATATGACACGGTGGATTGGAGTTTCTTAGAGAAGGCTTTGGTGGGCTTCGGTTTTCATAAGAAGATGTTAAGTGGGTGATGGCATGCGTTGTTTCTACTTCTTTTTCGTTGGCTATTAACGGGAATATCTATGGGTTCTTTAAAGGGAGAAGGGGGTTGAGACAGGGTGATACTATGTCCCCTTATATTTTTACGATTGTTATGGAGGTCCTTACATTGATTCTGGAAAAACAGGTTGCGATATCTAATGATTTCAGGTTCCATAGCAAGTGTAAAAAGCAAAAGATTATAAACCTATGTTTTGTGGATGATCTTTTTTTGTTTGCTAGGGGAGATAATAGATCTGCTAAAACTACAATGGAAGCTTTAAATATTTTCAAGAATATGTCAGGTCTTGTTCTTAGCATGGCCAAAAGCACGTTTTTTTAGTAATGTTACGGATCTGGTGAAACAACGCATTCTTGTTATTATGCCATTCGAGGAGGGGATCTTGCCAGTTCGTTATCTTGGAGTGCCCCTTATATCTTCTCGGCTTCACTACAAAGATTGTAAGCAGCTTGTTGAAAGAATGGATGCCAGAATCACAGATTTGAAAAAACAAGTGTTTATCGTTTGCGGGGAGACTACAATTGATTCGTTCGGTTTTATCTTCGTTACATATTTACTGGGCTTCGGTATTTATTCTATCGAAATGACTTATTTAAGAGTTAGAAGACAGAATGAAGCGATTTTTGTGGGCTAACATCAAAGGGAAAGCTAAGGTTAAATGGAAATTAGTGTGTGTGCTTAGAAGTGAAGGAGGTTTGGGAATTCCTAGTGTGGGAGATATGAATAATACGTTAATGACTATTCATGTTTGGGGTGTGCTTACTCATAGAGAATCGCTATGGGTAAAATGAATTCATTCATATCGCCTTCGGAATAGATCCTTTTGGGACATACCGCTAACGGGTAATATGACATGGAGTTGAAGGAAAATGCTTAATCTGCGTTCGATAATACGGAACAACATTTGGACCGACGTAGGTGATGTGTCTAATACGCTGGTGTGGTTTGATAAATGGGACGAGATATGTCCAATCCAGTATTTTGTGACGCCTAGAATGATTGCTAATGCGGGTTTCAATATGGAAACCAAGTTGGCGGAGGTGTATGTTCAAGGTGAATGGAGGTGGCCAAACTTATGGGTCAATCGGTATCCTGCCTTAGGTAATCTTCGGCACATTGTTTTAGAGGCGGATCGTCGAGATAAGCTAGTTTGGAAATCTAGATTGGGGAGAAAAGTTGAATTTAGCACATATTCGGTTTGGGATGATGTCCGAACAACCTACAGTGAGGTGCAATGGGGACGAACGTGGTCTAGTTCACCCAAGCTATCCCTAGACACTCTTTCATTATGTGGCTCATTGTAAACAGAAATTGAAGACTCAAGATGTCATGCGCAAATGGAACTCTACGGGGAATGCTAACTTTAACCTTATGTGTTGTTCTTTGTGTACATAAGGTCCGGACTCTCATGAACACTTATTTTTTGAGTGCCGCTATGCTTCGTTGGTGTGGAATGACGTAAAAGAGAAAGCTGATATGCGTAATATTCAACACCAATGGAATGCGATTTATGATTACTTGTTGGGTATAGCGAATTCAAAGAAGGCTACCCATGTGATCGCAAAACTTGTGGTCAGCGCGGCGATGTACTTTGTTTGGGATGAACGGAATAGAAGATTATTTACGACCAAACGAAGGAATAAGTCGCATCTGGTGGATGTGATCTTGTCTACAGTTCGGATGAAGCTTCAAACGATGAAATTCAAGAACTCTATGCAGATTGAACGAGTCTTGCAAGATTGGTCGTTACCTCGTGGTCTTCTAGTAGCTGATGATGATAGTGGCTAGTTTTAGGTTTTCTTTCACTGTAGGTTGTGTTTGTCGTTTGGTTGGTGTTTACTGGTCTGCTTTCGCTTGATTAACTCTCGGGTGATCTGTCACTCGTGAGAACTGAGTGGTGCATATGCTTCTCACTTGTTTTTTTGGTTTGATGATATAAAATTTACCGAGGTAACCCTTTACCCAAAAAAAAAACATCATCAAAAATCCAGTTTCACATTCCACCACCAAGCACATTAACATCAGACATCACTTTGTGAAGGACTACTATGAAAAAGGTTTGATTTCTTTACAACATGTCCATACCAAGGATCAACTAGCAGATGTGTTGACAAAGGCACTAGATGCTTCCACATTTGAAAGTTTGATATCTAGGCTTGGAATGCTAAATATGGATTAAAACAAGTTATCCTTGTGTTTCATGAGTAAATAGCAATAAAATGTTTTTAGAAAATCAAAAATTCATCCTTAAAAATAGTTAAAATTGCATTTTTTTCAATTAATCCTTAAAGTCTGTTCAAAGCTCTGATAGTACATAAACACTGTCATTTAGAAAAATCTATCCATTGATGCGAACCTCTGATAGTGTTAAAATTTGGTCACAACCACTGATAGATTGCTCTAACAATGGTTAGTCAAACAACTGCTTTCTATTGTCAAACAGAGGTTACACGTGGACAAATGTTACTCGACAGATGTTGCATCAGACGCCACGTCATTTGCATTTTTTTTGAAAAAACCCTGTTATATCCCCAAACAGAGGTTTCACTTTGCTTGAGCGATTTCAAATTTTCAAAGGCCTTATCTCAAAATTCTTCAAAAGTTTTCAACAAATCATGGCTCCTAAAACAAAATCGAAGAAGAAATCAACCCAAGAACCACCTCCGTTCATCTTAATCATCAAAAAACCACACAATTACACCGCAATTCTTGAAGAAACCGAATCAAATACTCGATACCATTCAATGATCCGGATTCTGAAAGAATCAAAATTTAAGCATATATTGGAAGTGAAGGCCCAAATATACATCGACTCGTTAAGAGAATTTTGGGCAAATGCTAGGGTCAACTCACCCGTTGATGGTGTTCTCTACTCTATCATTTCCAAGGTTGGAGGCACACAGATACAAATCAGTCCGCAATCTATCTCCCAGGTCTTTATGTTAAATGATATGTCACATCCAGTATCATTTTCGTTGAGGGAGATGCAGCATGAATTTGTGGAAAGGGGTTATACAGGACAACTCAAAGGTATGACAATTTACAAACCCCATTTTCCAGCAGAGATGAAATTCTTGTTCCACACATTACTTACATGTGTCTCTGCCAAAACAACTGCTTTCAACGAGATTCCATTGAACATGCAGTATCTGGGATTTGCAATTCTAAATGATTCTGATTTTAACCTCTCCCAAGTGTTGTTCAAAGATCTTATAAATAATTTTAATAATATTTCAAAAAGAAAAGATTTCTTGATACATCCAAGATTCTTGAGTGTTTACTTGCAAGATCAGATAAAATCAAACGCAAGTACCAAGGTGCAGTTACCGAATCTGGCTGCCTAACTCATGAAATGTTTACACGAATAACTAATCAAGAAAAAAAGTTTCAAAAACAGAAGTAGAGGAGGCTGAGCAAATTTCCAAAGAACAAAATGTTCAAGCTTACCTTCTGCTGCTGAGCCCACTGCTCTAGGTGATCAGGGCAACACAACCGTTGCTCTGAAACCCACACCTAAAATCACCAAGAAGAAAGCCACAAAAACATCCAGAAAGCCCACCAAACCCAAAAAGGGTCCTCTGGAAGATGAGATCCCAGAGGTTAACCCTGTGACAACACCAAAGTCACAAACCACTGCTGCTACTTCTTCACAGCAGACAGTTCAAAGATCTCAACCAAGCTATGAAACTCCTCCTGCATCCTCACAAAAGGATCAGGTTGTAGGCACAGGGACACCGAATTATGAAGCTCTAGGACCACTTGGTTCTATCTTCCACAGCCCATCTCCCAGGGCAATGTCGCTTTCTACACAGCCACTCTCACCATTGACATCACTTCCACCAACAATGTTACCCTTGCTGAATGCAATAGATATTGAACAGACATTATCCAGCACTTCTCACCAACTCATCAATGAGAATATACTCCAACAAGAAGCTGGGTCTGACTTATTTCTAATTGCTAGCCCATCAGCAAATGAAGAGGCTACATCCCTTGGGTTACATGTAACCCTTGGTGATAGTTCAACAACGGCATCCACTACAATTGCTGAAATCCCAAGTTCTTAACTGGACAATGGTTACATAGCTAAGTCCTTGTTGAAGGCAACCACTGCTGAGGCTACTACGGTAACCTCTATTCCAGTGGGAAGTCTCCAAAACCAAGAAAAAGGGGCATCTAAGATTGAAGCAAGTGGCAAAACACATGCTCATAATATCTTAGATAAAACTACCACATCTGGTAGGAGTTCAGATGATCCTATTAAGTTAGGTGATGAGCTAAAATACCAGAAATTGACGGAGAGGGTTACCAATGTTGAAACCACTGTTGATGAAATTAAAGATCTTTTGAAACAGTTGATCACTATTCAGAGTCAACCCCCTATTCCAACCATTGTTGAGCTCAAATCTGTAATAAATCCAATCTTTCAACAAGAAAAACATTTCATGGAGCAAAAACATAAACATCAGATGATGGAACTCAGGAATATAGTTGATGCAAGATACAATGATACTGCTGCAGATATCAAGGCAATCAAAGCCCACTTGCTCACCACCACTAGTAAATCTCCTCCCACTGTCATTTTTGTGAATCCAGATAAAGCCAAAAAGGGGAGAAACCTTTGGGAAATGAAAATTTGAAGATGGATGATACAAAGGCAACACCTACAGTGAATATCCCTAAGCTAGATGGCTCAAAGAAACCAGACTCAACTAAAGATATCCTGGCAAGGGCAAAGTTGTCTCACAAGAAGACTGTGTTTGATGAAGGCAAGGTGCTGATTGAGAAAAAGATTGATCAGCAGTTAGAAAAGGGAGAGACTAGTACCTCAACAAAGAGGAGATCTTCTACAAAAGCAAGACAACCAGAATCCACACCTCTCAAAACTAAAGTTGCTACCAATCCAACCACAAAAACCTCTGTCATCACAAAATCAACCACATCTTCTCACACAACTCCCGTATCCACCCCAACGGATGTTATAACAACTGTTGTGCCAACATTTGTTGACACAACAGAGGTTGTAGCAGATGTTATCACAACCACTGCCATCATCACCTTTTTCCCACTTCCACACAAATACTACCAACACACCCAGAATTCCAAGCCATCCATCGTCACTATCAATCAGTTTTAAGAGCTGGTTCCTGCAACTATGAAGTTTCCTCTTGATTTGCCTGTAGTTAGGAAAGAAATCAAGTCTTTCTACGCTAAAGAAGATCCAGACAAAAGACATTTCCCATCTCTTCAAGGTTATCCAAAGCCTGCAAATATTGATAATTATCTGGAACTCAAAGAAAGGCAGGCAGAGGATATTGCTAAGAAGTTGTCTGAAGGCAAAAGTGATAGAAAGTGCAGAACCAATTCCAGTTTCAGCTGAGCAAAGTCCAATCACTGGAAATATTTTCAAAAAATCTATCAAATCAGATTTCTGAAGCAGATGATAAATTTTTGAAAGAAAAGTACATCTCTCACATCATGGAAAACAAGAAATATGTTGCAACGAGGGCACATTTCAAAGATTGGTCTGTGAGTGAGCTTCAAGAAGAAATTGCAAGATTACAAGAACAACTAAAAGATCCTCACAACAAACCTACATGCCCAGATTGGAACAAATACAAAAAGAATGTAACTGAAAAGATCCTGAAGCTCAGAAGAATGAAAGAAGAGCTAATTCAAAATCATTATGGGTCAAAGAACCAAGTAATGAGATGGGGGAGTTAAGAGTGTTGGATACCTACAAGAAGCTGGAAGCCAGAGGGAAAAAGGATCCATCAATGCCTCCTAAACCTGATTATACCAAAGAAGATGCTGCTCTCAAAGCCCAACTTTCTAAAAAGCCCAGCTCAACATCTGCCCAATCCACACTTGCCTTGCTAAAGCGAAAAAGGCAAGGGGAGATGTCAAAGAAGGTTGACAGAGAGTTTGAAGAAACATTCATCAAAGAAGGTATCAAAAATATGATGAACTATCCAACAGATGATACAAGTGCCAAGTTGGCAGAAGATCTGACAAGAATAGCTCCTTTTCTAACCTCAGCAATAAAGGCTTCTTCAAGAAAGCCTTCAGACCCAAAAATTCTAAAGTGGAAGGTCAACAAAGACACCCACGAATTGACTCTGCTCAAGTCTGATGGTAAAGCCACTAATCTATCCATGGAAGCTGCTTATGGGCTTACAGTAGAAGACTTCCACGAACTACTAAGTTTAGAGCTTGAGAAGGATGCTGATGATTTAGAATCTCTTAACATTGAACTACAATTCAAGAGTCAAATAAGAGAATTCTTTCTGAGGAATAAAGATCAAGAATAAGGTGTTTTTGGCATCATCTGTTCCAGGGGGGAGATTGTTGGGATTGAACCTTTGGAAAGGAACAGATGTTACATAGTCAAAACACACCATTCGAGCTTTGATCCAACCATCAGAGGTTCTAACCGATTATGAGTATTTACTGCTTTCAATAAACACATTGCTTCCTATCCTCTGACAGAAGAAACTCTCAACCGCTGATAGAAGATCACAAGAACAGAGGATAGCCAACAGTGCTTAGTCTAGTATTAGATTAATCAATGTAACAGTGCTAGGGACTGATAGTTTAGTCTAAGCAGTGTTTGTAGTTAGTTACTTTTTGTTAGCTGTCACTATCAACCCTGACGTCATTGAAAGACGATCAGTGGTTAGATAATTAGTATAAATAGGCGCTCAATGTAACAGTTAACACTGGTCGTCTTAAAAAGATAAATTTCGCATATCTTCTTCATTTCTTGCTATCAAACGATCGTTATTGAGCTAAAGGGGAGTTTGTGAATCACATGCAATAGTTTAATTACTTGAAAGCATGATGATGATGAAAACAAATGACCGATTGATTGTTGTAAAAGTTTTCCATTAATCCGCTACATTTAGTTTCAGTTTTCAATCATTTTCCATTACTTGAAAAAAAATAGCAATCAATTCAAACTTAGATCCTAACATAATGAGTGTGATCTGTCACAAAAACATGTAGCAACATGATGTCTGGCCTTGATGCAGTTAGGTACAGTAAAGACCCAATCATGCTTCTGTAAAGTGTTTGATCAACAAGGTCATCTTTACCATCTTTAGTGATTAGCTTGGAAGTTGACATGGGTGTGCTGCAAGGTTTACCATCATCCATATCAAACTTTTTAAGTAGTTCTTTGACAAACTTATTTTGATGGATGAAAGTGCCATTGTGCATTTGTTTGACTTGTAAACCAAGAAAACATTACAACTCACCCATTGCACTCATCTCAAACACTGTTGCCATGAGTTTTCTGAACTCTTCACACGTAGCAGTGCATGTGGATCCAAAAATGATGTCATCCACATAAATTTGGACAAACATCAAATCTTTTCCTTTCCATTTTAAAAACAAGGTTTATCAATTTACCTTTTGAAAAACCTATGGATAAGAGAAAAGTGGATAGAGTTTCATACCAGGCCCTTGGTGCTTGTTTTAGACCATATTGTGCTTTGTTTAACCTGTGAACATGATCAGGATGAAATGTATCTTCAAATCCAGGAGGTTGACACACATACACTTCTTCCTTGATCTCTCCATACAGGAATGTACTTTTGATGTCCATGAAACACTTTGATGTTGTGGTTAGCAGCAAAAGTTAAGAACAGTCTGATGGCTTCTAACCTTGCTACTGGAGCAAAAGTCTCATCATAGTCAATACCTTCTTCCTGTCTATAGCCTTGAACCACGAGCCTTGCTTTATTCTTGACAACAATACCTCTTTCATCTGTTTTCTTCTTGAAGACCCACTTTGTGCCAATTGGACTGACATCCTTAGGTAGTGGTACAAGTTCCCAAACTTGTTGTCTTTTAAACTTAAGGAGCTACTCTTGCATAGTTTCTACCCAACTATTGTCTTTTAGTGCCTCTTGGTATATGACAGGTTGTGTGAGTGATAGAAAATCAGCAAAAAGACAAATGTTTTGGGATTGGCTTCTTATGAGCACTCGCTCATTGATTGCCAATAACTTGATCCAATGGATGGATTTTGAGGAAGATCAAATCACCTTGATATGGGACAATTGTATTTTGAGGTGAAGCTTCCAAATGTGTATCATCTGAGCTAACCTCTGCTGATGAATTTGAAGGTCCAGCCTCTGATTGGAATGGAGGTGGTGGTATGGGTGGTATTGATGTGAAGGTTTGTTGATTTTTATCCACATTTGATGGAATTTTATCAGAAATGTTTTGATTTTGAGAGGAGGCAGAGGATTGAGTATTGACCATTGTTGAACTAGTAGAGCTTGTACCATTGTTACTAACATCTACTCCTCTGCTTGAAGGACTGACCTTGAAATTTGGAAGTATGCAGTCATATCCTTGTTCTTGACTGGATGATTGTGGTGTACCTGCATGATTAGTCTTAACAGACACATCTTCAAATGTAAATTTATCTAAATCAAATAGTTCAGCAGGATTTGCTGGGATTTTCAAAGATGAGAGTTCATTAAACTTCACATTAAGAGTTTCTTCAACACACTTGGTCCTAGAGTTAAAAACTCTGTAGGCTTTAGAAGTGGTTGAGTATCCCAGAAAATAACCACATCAACTTTTGTTGCAAACTTAGAAATGGAATCATTTAAGTTCAAAAAAAGCATGGACAACCAAAAACTTTGAAATATGAGATAAGAGGTTTGATTTTATAAAGCAACTCATAGGCAGTCTTTTGATGCCTGGAGTTAATCAAAACTCTGTTCTTAACATAGCAAGCAGTGTTACAGTCTCTGCCCAAAAAAACAAGGGTAAACCAGAGTCTGCTAGCATAGTTCTTGCATATTAAACTAAAGTCTTGTTTTTCCTTTCAACCACCCCATTTTGTTCTGGAGTCCTTGGGACACTAAATTGCCTAGCAATCCCTTTTGACTCACAGAAAGCATCCAACTCCTTGTTTCTATACTCTGTCCCATTGTCACTTCTAAAGATTTTACTGCAAGGTCATACTGCTTTTCAACTTGTTTGACAAAATTTTGTAGTATACCAACAGTTTCATCTTTAGAGTGAAGAAAGAAATTCCATGTAAACCTTGATAAATCATCAACAACTACCAAACAATATCTTCTCTTTGTGAGACTCATGATTTGCACAGGGACAAACAAATCCAGGCGCAGCAGTTGCAAGCACAGGGTTGTTTTGGACTCTTCAATTGACTTGTAAGAACTTTTATGTTGTTTTCCTTTTAAACAGGAAACACAATGTTCTTCACAAGTAAATTGCTTTTGTGGTAAATCTCTGACAAGACATTGTTTAGATAGAGTGGTGATAGTTTTTAGATTTGTGTGCCCAAGTCTTATGTGCCATAACTGTGACAACTGTCAACTTCCGGGTAATTTCCGTACAATTAAAATATTAAGTTAATTATGCAATTATATGTTAAAACGCCATGTTCTACTAGATTACACATCCTATATATCTGAAAACTGCTATGAATTACATTTCAATAGTGCATATTACTCATTTTGATCATTGTGTCGGAAAAACAATTAGACAATGCACTAAAACAACTAGTAGGCTTGCCGGTTAGACTAGCAGTGTCAGCACTAGTCCGGTACTCAGCTTAACCACAGTTCTAGGGCCTAGATAGAAGTCCAATAGCAATTACACATTAAATCCAAGAATGGAAAAAAAGGATTTGTGATAATACTTTCCGGAAATACTATAAGTCCCAAAAGGTGTCCGAACTGGACAATAAATAATTATTCAGCAAAAACTTAGCATTTTAACCTTTATACTAGCCAATGTAATGTCCAGAAACAAGTCCGAGCAACTTAAAATACTTACAAGAGTATTGGAAATCAAATGGTGATACAAAAACACCTTAAACCATACAAAGTGCACTACATGGCAATTTAACGAACCGAACACGAAACAAACACCCGAACACAACTAGAAGCATCTATTTGGGTAAAGGGTTACCCCGGTGATTTTATATATAAACAAACCAAAAACAAGTAGCATGGAAACACCCATACTAGTTCAAACATGGGAATTTCCCATGAATGTAAGCCAAAGAAAAAAACACACTAAACTACCAAGAACATCGAAGACAAACTACTAGACAATAATCTAGAGAAACAAGAAAACTAATAAATAATCAGCCTTCTTCATCTTCCACTCGGTTGCTATAAATCTCCCATGTTTCAAGCAATCTTCGCACATTGTGGCAATCCTTGAACTTGACTCCCATTAGCTTATATCGAACCGTTTTCAAAATTGTATCACTTAGAACATCTGGCGGTCTCGTCTGGTTCTTGAAAAGTCTCGCATTACGTTCCTGCCAAATGAAATACGTTGCAGCAGCCACAATAAGCCTACTAATATAGTTGGTCAGCCCGAGCCCCAGCCAGTCAACGATAGCATTCCACTCTGGGCCAGCAGTACTCATACCCCCTTTTCCGCGAACCGTGATCCAAACTTGAGTTGAGTAGTTACAATTGAAGAACAGATGGTCATGGGAATCAATTTCCGCATAGCAAAGAAGACAACACATCATATTCATATTTTTCCTTCTAGAAATATCCCATTGCACAATTTTATCTTTAGTGAGGAGCTTACGACGAATCACCAGCCACATAAAGAAAGCATGTTTTGGAATACACTGCGAGAACCAAACATACTTAACCCAATCCACCTTGCTGCTCTCTGTCTAACCGAATGCCACACTTGAGACGAAGAGTATGCAACTAACTCATTATCATCCTTCCATAGGAGCTGGTCAGACCTATTCGGATCTGTATGGATATCATCTAGCTGATTTAAAACCGGGAACATATCCCTCCACGCCACTGGCCACCTCCAAACACCACTAACATGAATCTCCTGAACTGTATTATTAAGAGTAAAACCTGCACTTGAGATGGTTCTAGGAGTCAAGAAGTTACTAAGCGGACCCAAGTGACACCACGAATCGTACCAAGCTGAAGTATTACTACCATCACCCAACTTGGACCAAACAAATTCTCTAATAAACGGCCGAAGCTGTAATATTTTCCGCCAGCTCCAACAACAATTCGCCACCGACTTACAAATCCAAAAGCTTTTACCTCTAAGACTGTACGAATGGATCCAAGCAACCCAAAGAGAATCACGCTCAACAAGAATGCTCCAAATATGAGAAGACATAAGCGCTTTATTAACATCCCCAATACGACGAATACCTAAGCCACCCTCGTACTTTGTAACACAAACAGACTTCCAGGAAGCTTTAGCCTTCCCCTTATGATAGGAACCATCCGAAGACCATAAGCAGTTTCGCATTTTGGCTTCCAGATCTTGAATGATACGGTTAGGTAGGATAAAAACTGAAGACCAGTAAATATGCATTGAAGAAAGAACAGAGTTTATAAGTTGCAGCCGACCCGCAAATGAAAGAAGTTTATTCCTCCAATTTGAAATCCGTTGATCCAACCTCTCCACTAAGGCACTACAATCTTTGTACACAAGGCTAGAAGAAATAAGAGGAACCCCAAGTATTTTACTGGAAGAAAGCCCTCCATAAATGGCATGAAAGACAAGATATGGTTTTTAACATGAGCTGGCACATTACAGAAAAACCCTGTGCTCTTTTGAATACTAGGAACTATACCGGACATGTTTGAAAAATTCGAAAGACACTTGAAGACACACTTCACCGACTCAACTTCTCCTCTCGCAAACAAGAATAAATCATCTACAAAACACAGGTTAATGATACGCTGCCTTTCGCATTTATTGTGAAATTTGAAGGATGTATCAATCCTAGAAGCATGCTGTAATATACACGTTAAAACCTCCATAACCAGCGTGAATAAATAAGGAGATAACGGGTCTCCTTGTCGAAGGCCACAATTACCTTTAAAATAACCATGCACATTCCCATTAACACAAACAGAATATGATGTTGTGGAAACACAAACTATAATCCAATCCACCATCTTTGTGTTAAAGCCGAACCCAATCAGAACATTTTTCAGGAACCTCCAATCAACCGTATCATAAGCTTTCTGAATATCCACCTTGAAAGCACACCGGGGTGGACCTGAATATCTATGATAATTATGCATAAGCTCTTGAGTCAGCAAGATGTTATCCGAGATTTTCCTACCAGGAATAAAAGCAGATTGGTTGATATTAACAACCTGATCGAGCACACCCTTTATACGATCAACAATAATCTTACTAACACATTTGAATAATTCGTTACAGCAGGTTATAGATCAGAAACCATAACTGGCGAGGGTTTCTTCGGCACTAGTGCAACAAGAGTATGGTTGATTTGGCCCAGTAATCTGCCTGTATGAAAGAAATCAATGATTGCCATAGAAACATCATTACCTATAATTGGCCAAGCCACTTTAAAGAAAGCCGCAGTGTAACCATCCGGGCCTGGAGCTTTGTCATTACCTATAGAAAACATGGCTTTCTTAACCTCATCCATCGTAACCGGACGGATCATGAGGGAAGCATCAATCAGGTTCACCACCTTAGTAAACAGATCAGGAGTAGGATGCATGGATAAATCATCTTGGCTACCCAAGAAATTTTCATAATGTTTCACAAAAGCATCTTGAATCGCATCACCCTCATGCACTACACCATTCGTATCCAAAACAACTTGGATTCGGCTTTGATGGTTCCTACTCTTCACTGCTGCATGAAAGAAAGAAGTATTAGCGTCGCCAGCTCTTAACCATTCCATCTTAGACTTCTGCTTTAAAAACCTTTCCTCATCAAGAGACGCTTCTTGAAAGTCAGAATTCAGCTTCCTTTCTCGAGCTCTAAGGTCAGCATTCATGGGATCCTTATCAATATCCTTTTGAAAGTCATCCAGTTTACCACGAAGATCAGCCATCTTCTTATGGAGATTGCCTTGCTTAAAGAGTAAAGCACGTAACGGAGTCTTTAGCATCGAAGCTTCTTCACAACCCTAAACTGATAAACCCCATTAACACTCATCTTCCACCACTCCTTCACAATTCTTAGAAAATCAGGCTTATGAACCAAAAAGTTCGCAAACTTGAAGGGCTTAGGCTTACTAGTACAACTCGTTTAATTGTTAGAACACAAGGAGAGTGATCTGACAATCTATAAGGATGAAAAACAGCCACTGAATTAGGGAACTCAGTAATAAACGGAGTATTGCCCATGATACGATCAATTTTCTTAAGCAAGCCAACACCCTTCTTTGGCTTTTGGTTCCATGTAAAATGGAGACCCAACTGGTTAATATCCATCACCTCAATATCTGAAACACAAGCTTGAAAGTCTCGCATACCCGTTGAAACAGAGGAGGCACCCATAGACTTATCCTCCAGGTATAGAGCCGAGTTAAAATCTCTCATAATCAGCCATGGCTTATGACCTACCATAAGTTTATGCATAGATAACTGGAACCATAATTCTCGCCTAGTGATATAGTAATTAGCTGCGTACACAACCGAACAGAATAACCATTTCTTGTCTTCTTTAATGAATAACTGAATATGCATGACTTGCGACGTTTGAGACAACACCATCAAATCAAAAACCATCGGGTTCCATCCTATGATAATACGAGTTCCTTTATCACAAGAACCCCCATTAGAAGTCCAATCCCAATGACGGAACACTGAGTTACATACCTTACTAAGATTTCCGACATCAACATGAGATTCTAAAATAGCATAAAAACTGAGATTACTATCTTTAACTATCTTTCGAACCTCCTTTTGTTTTAGAGGCCGATTCAACCCCCTAATATTCCATGAAGCAAGACTAACCATTGGAAACCTCAGGGTTTGGAGTGCTTGCCCCTTTTTTAGCATTAGGATTACAGGTGCCTTCCGTGATAAACTCGCCAGTTTCATTATATACTTCCATGACCTCTTCATCATCCGCCTATTGTTGCCCACCTTCTCCCTCCTTACTACTTTGACCTTTCTCCATATTATCATCATTTAAGACCTCAAACGGATTTCTAGAAACAATAGTATTTAAAGATTCCGACTTATACAAGTTATCCTTCGGCTTAGCTCCAACCGGCCTATATTCAAATTTCGGCTTTTGTTTGTTAACTTGAAAACCCGTCTTCCGAGCCACTCTCTTGTATGCACTCCCGTATACCCTTCCTCATCAACAACAGGCTTTTTATCAGGTCTTTGTCCTAGATCATAAGGCTTACGAGCTTTGTCATCACTCACTTGTTTTCCCGGCTTCTTATGATGTTTAGGAAAATGCTCATCTGAGTGGCCAAAAAACAACAATGCGAGCACCTACGCGGATTCCATTCATACTCAACAGACATAGTCCCCTTGACATACCCATCACCCTCAAGTTCTGGAATTGCCATAGTAATTTCCTTTTTAAGCTCCTTATCAGCTGACACTTCAATTAAAGCTCTAGCATAACTACTTCGGCCCTAGGACTCCAAGCACATCGAAGTAGTGTAAGAATCTAGATGCTTGGGATCACCAATGGCTGTAGCAATCAAACTAAGACCATCCTCTGTATATGCGGCTAAAGGAACATCATGTATTTTGACCCATAATTACAGATTCTTAACCTCCTTTTTTATCAGCTTAGTAGTGGGAGTCCACTCACATAAAATCAAAGGATGAGAATCGTCAAAAAAACTAGAAGCATCTAGTGAACTAGTTAACACTATTTTAGTGTTATGACACTAGCTAAACACATTAAACACCTCGTTTGATCTAAAAACAATTAGAGATCTCATAACATATAACATAAACCTCATCTTACATCCTAAACCCCTAAACTTCCAAAGATGATCATTTGACCCCCCACTCACTCTCATGACCATCCCCAAGGGGACCCACTCCCCTTAATCATGTTGACTAAACCAACTTAGTGGTCAAAGATGCTTCTTGAGATCCTATGGTTAATTAGTTGGAGGAAACTAAAACCCACAAGTTAAAACACCTTATCTTCATCTTATTACCATCATTTTTCACATTCACCAACAACACACCACAACTCTCCTTCTCCTCCCTTCTTGTTCACGGCACAACCACCTCCCACTACACCTCCATTTTCTTGCAACTTTCAAGCCATTTCAAGTGTACTTTAAGGTGTCCCAAGGGTGATTAAGGAAGGATCAAGTGCTAGAAGTTGAAGGACCATCTTGGAGTGCTTTTATCCACCTTATTTGTGCTATCTTCACCTCTTGTTCTTATTTGTCACTTCCCTAGCCACAAGAGCTAGTAGTAAGCCTCTTGATCTATGTTTTAATTCTTGTAACTAGTATATTTATCAGTACAAGTTAAATCCATCAAGAGACATAAACTTAAAGTGATGAACACATGAAGAACACTAAAAATCCAAAGAAAACCAACATAATCTTGTATTATAATAATATTGTGTATGATTATTGTGTGCTTAGCTTGATGATCATCATGTGTAGAATTGTTGTATGAAAAGATCTTGAAAGTGTATGCATGGATCTTGAAAGATCCATGAAGAACAAAGTGATGAACTTGATGTATTTCACTAAAGAGCTAGTTAAAATGATTTACAAGACATGAACATGGATTTAAAGCTAATCTTGAAAATATATGAACAAGTTGTTAAACGATTTTTACAAAAGTTGTGTAATTAGTGGATAATTAGTGTTTTTGAAGATAAATAAACATGTTAAACATCATACTAAAAGACTACATGTTTTTTTATAAAGTTTTGAGTTCATCACATGTAAAAAGTGTATGTATGAAGTTGTTTAAACTTATAGAAATTATTTTTGATGGTCCGTGATCAGGCGGTTCTAGACGGAAGTTAATGCGTAAACGTAAACCGATTCGGTAGAACGTTATTACAGAAAGGAGTAGAAGTAGAATGCAACGGAAGTCTTCATTCATACCGAAAGAGTATACATCTTTATAAGTCCAGCTGCCGGAGTTCCTGGAGAGAATCCGGCAGCACCACCCCATAGGGATGGCAAAAACTCAAATGACAAATGAACACACACCATCTATTTATAGGGAAACATACAAGTTCGCATGACATGTGGATGGGAGGATAAGTTCGGGCGAACTTGTCTTCCACATGTCAAGTTCGAGCGAACTTGACTGCCACATGTCAAGTTCGAGCGAACTTGACTGCCACATGTCAAGTTCGAGCGAACTTGACCTCCACAGGTCAAGTTTGAGCGAACTTGACCTCCACAGGTCAAGTTCGGGCGAACTTGTTCCCTTTTACACTGTAATCTCCGTAGTTCGGTCGTGTGTTCGATTCTAACCTATACAATATTCAACACATGCTCTATCTAGTAAATTCAACAAGTGACGAACACAAAGTGCATCAACAGATTCCCCCTTGTTCGTTACTGTCGAATCTTGGTCTTCAAACGTGAGCCATGTTTGAATATTCTGCAACTTCAATCAAGGTGTTTGCCGATGTCGTCGAAACGCGTCAACAAATTCCCCCTTAATTGATGATTCGGTTTGCATTATCAACATCTAATTCCCCCTGAAATCTCCAGTTCAGATATTGTCGTACAGTTTCCAACCTCCTCTGATTTGCTTGGCCGACATATTATCTTGAATAGACACCAATTTGAAGCTCATCAATGCAGCTTCTCCATTTCAACTTTAACCACATCCGCATTCAGTTTAACGCATATCTCCCATGCTTGATCTTCCGATCTTCAAAACTCAACCGACAATTGATAGAAACTTCAAAATACCACACCGGTAAACTTCAAATCAATGTTTACCCGTAAAAATCTGAAATCAATTTCCGTAATCACTCCTGATCGGCAAATCATCTTTTTCAATCAGAAACTCATCATCGGAACCAAATCATCTGGTAAAGCTTCGAATATGAGAATCACTCGTCCATGATCAAAATCACATTCTTCCTCTTCAGTCACAATAACAGATATATAGCTATCTCCGGTAGACCAGCGCCACTTAATCGCCAAACATCATCATCCAATGGCGGTTAGTCCAAAGAGAAGAATGATTCATCTGCTTGAAGACTAAAAATAATGGCCACCAAAGGCTATCATCAGATTTCCTTGGTAATTTTGAAACCATCCGTCTTCGGAGCTAGTCAGTAATTCCTAAGATCATCACCGAACGTTGTGAACGTCCTCAGTTCCTCACTGGTACTAATGACTGCTAATCCAACTAACTGTTCCTTCACCGGAAATCAGGACTCTAACCCTTAAGCATCAATCTGTATCATTATCTGAACTTCCTGTGTTCAAGAATCCCAATGAATCTCAAATCTCTGTATTTCCCGGTTAATCTGTAGTCGAAAACCACCTGAATACTGTTGCAGAGTCACAAATTTCAAAAATGCTGGAATATTCATATAAATGAAAATTTATTCCCCCTCATTTTTGCAAATTCTGACCATACCAATTTTTTCACTGAAATTCCCCCTCAAATCCGGAACAAATGCGGAATTTACTTTAAGACCCATCGGTAGTCTTCAACCCTAATGATCACCAAAATGCTTTGGTCAATGACTACCCTCTCATCTTCAACCATCTCTAACCTCATCATCTCAGCCTCTCTCTAAGGCCTCCGACGGTGTCCCCGAACAGTCAGTATCGGACGTTAAAATTTCGAAAAAATTTCTATCACCAATTTTTTTCTGGACACCCGTCTCATCAAACCGTGCAATAAATTTTCTCAGTGCCTTGGACAAATTTTTTCTATCACCAAATTTTTTAGGCACTGGACAAAGTTCGGGCGAACTTGGTCACCCATCACCAAGTTTGGGCGAACTTGGTTTCCCAACACACAAGTTCGGGCGAACTTGATCTCCAAGTCACAAGCTCGGGTGAACTTGTGCTTAATTTCAGTGACAATTAGTCAAGTTCGGGCGAACTTGATGAAATATCATGAAAAACCTAGTCAAGTTCGAGCGAACTTGACCTCCACAGGTCAAGTTCGGGCGAACTTGATCTCCCAAATCAGCCTATTTTCATATTTTTCGATCCAGAATCCTTATTTCTTTGAATTTCGAGATGATTCCACCATAGATCTAGTCGAAAATGGTTTTCTAACAATCCTATCCGTTCAATTTTAGATTTCATCCGTGGATTGTATGTTTATTTGATGATTTACGTCTAAAACCCTTCCTAATGTCCATAAATGTCCAAATTCATGAGCGTAGGTGATAACCGTAGCTATGATACCAATTGAAGGTCCGTGATCAGGCGGTTCTAGACGGAAGTTAGTGCTGTAAACGTAAATCGATTCGGTAGAATGTTATTACAGAATGGAGTAGAAGTAGAATGCAGCGGAAGTCTTCATTCATACCGAAAGAGTATACATCTTTATAAGTCCAGCTGCCGGAGTTCCTGGAGAGAATCCGGCAGCACCTCCCCGTAGGGATGGCAAAAACTTAAATGACAAATGAACACACACCACCTATTTATAGGGAAACATACAAGTTCGCTTGACATGTGGATGGGAGGACAAGTTCGGGCGAACTTGTCTTCCAGATGTCAAGTTCAAGCGAACTTGACTGCCACATGTCAAGTTCGAGCGAACTTTACATCCACAGGTCAAGTTCGGGCGAACTTGTTTCCTTTTACACTGTAATCTCTGTATTTCGGTCGTGTGTTCGATTGTAACCTATACAATACTCAACACACGCTCTATCTAGACTATTCGACAAGTGACAGACACAAAGTGCATCAACAATTTTGTTGATCAAGTGAGTTTTGTAAAGCTTAAACACATGTATGAAACATGGGATAACTCCTAAATCTAGGGGAAAATATGCCCAAATTTTAATAAAAATTCCACACTTAGAAAAATATAAAGTTTACTACTAAACTTTTGATTTTTAGAAGTTTAAATAAATTAAACATGCCCATGCCCTATTTTTATATAAAAATACAAGTTAAGAAAATGAATATTTCTTAAAGAATAAAAACAAGTATAAATATATATTTAGGAAAATATATATTTAGAAGTCACCAAGTATTTGTGTGCTATGTGTATACTAAGTGTATTATATGGTAGTAGACAAATTAGGGGATTCAAAACAACAAATACTCCCAAAGGAGTATACCAATACCCTCAAAATACCAAGAAAATACACACAAAATGCTCATACTTGGGTGCTTGGACAAATACAACAAAATATATATATAAACTTATATATTCTTGATCACTTGGACTTTGGACAAATTAGATGGACTTAACACAAGATATATATATATATATATTTAACATAGTTGGTAAAAATATATATATACAAGCCTTAAAAATATATTATTTTTAAGAAATATAATTTCCGGAAAAATATGAAAACTACAAGTAATAAATCTTGTAAAAAAATAAGAAATACATAAACTTAAACACAAGGATACATGTATACTTTCCTAAGTGTACATTTTGTAAATAACAAATACACTAATACTAAAAATAATATTGAAAATATTACTTTACAAAGTATGCATATCTAATCTTGAGAAATAAGTATAACTAAACACATACTTTGACTTAGTCAAAGATGTATAACACCAAAATACTTGGAAAAGTATTAAGTATACAAATACAAGTATGTTAAAATTACGTTATTTTTAACAACCCATCCATGACTTTGGGCTAGGCCCAAAAGACACTTAAACATGGGCTAGGCCCAATGACATACAACATGGGCTAGGCCCAATAACATAAAGACATGGGCTAGGCCCAATGACATACAACATGGGCTAGGCCCAATAACATAAAGACATGGGCTAGGCCCAATGACACGCGTGCTAGGCACGAGGACAAGGAATGAACAATGCCGTTCACACACTATTCTAGACTCGATAAGAAAATATATATTACTAAGACAAGAAATAGTTAATCAAGAAAAACGATTAAGAACAACTAACATAAGATGGGAACTTTTACATAGAATAAGCATGGACTTAAGTGTCTACTGGAATTTAGGACACTTGTAGGTTTCGGTTCGAGACCAAGGAAAACATTGTGAGTTACACAAGGAACGCAATTCAGTGAGTTCATGTCCCCCTTTCCTTTTAAACATTTTCGGTTTTAATAACATTCGGGGGAAATACATGTCAAGACATATGGTATGTTAGTTATGGAGTTAGATGACAATAAGATCGATGTGCGTAAGTAGGATTGATAACAATATAACATTAGTAACCATTAATCACTTAGTGACCAAGGTGCAAAAGGTGTAGATCTATTGAGCTTGAGGCACGCTCCACTCCTAGTTGTATACCATGGAGTGCTTTTGTGTTCCCAATTGAGAACAAAGTGTCTCGGTTTGGTTATATACTTACGGCGCATAGTATCCGAGGGCTCGCTACCCCTGATAGATCCTTATGTTCCATAATTATTTTACATACCTGGATTTCAATATTGGATAACAATTATGACAACTTATTCGAAAACAAAACTACATGAACTCGCTCAACTTTTGTTAATTTTTCAAACTACATGTATTTCAAGAAACATGGCTTAACCGGTGATGGATTCTCGGAAGATACAACGATGGCCACTTTTGGAGGATTTGCCTCATATATTCCTTCCTTGTTTGGGCATATAGGGGTCAAAACCTCGATTTAAATCTACGATTATAACAAACATATTTTGGTGATGTAACTTAACTAAATATTGTTTTGGAAAACTTATGAAACTTGTTGGAAACATGTAAACTTTGAATTTGAATTTGTATAACATATGGCAACGTTGTTGGTTATAATTATGTTTACATGATTTATTGCAATGATTACCGTTAAGTCACACGTTGCGCTTCTGCTACGACAAGGGTGTGACAATAACTATGTCTCTTTGCTAGCAGCAACTGAGAACAGGCATGCATTAGACATAGGGTTATCTTTCAACATATCAACCACATACACATTGCCACTTCTATGAGCAACAAGTTGTGCTTTACTCTCAGCAATGATTTGATCAATCCTTTTAACAACCTCTGGTCCTACAATTTGACATGTTTTCTTTGTAAAGAAGGATCCATATCCTTTATCATTCATTTGTGAGACACTCTGAAGATTGAATTTGGATTGTTAATTGTCAGGATCTAAGTTTAAATTACTTGTAGTTTTTGTTTCAAAGAATGGAAAATGGATTGAATTAGAAAGATATGCAGCGGAATTAATGGAAAACTTTTACTACAAGCAATTGGTCGTTTGTTTTAATCACCATCATGCTATCAAGTTGGTAAACTTTGCATGTGATTCACAAACTCCCCCTTAGCCAATTACAATCGTTTGATAATAAGAAATGAAGAAGATAAAGTGCCAAATGATCTTTTTCAGGAAGATAAAGTTAACAGTTACAACGATTACCTATTTATACCAACTATCTAACCACTGAGCATCTTTTGTGACGTCATGGTTGATAGTGACTGCTAGCAAAATGTAACTAACTAAAACACTGCTCTAATACTCCTATCAGTGCATAGCACTGTAACATTGAATAAAGAAAAACTATGCTAAGCTCTGATCTCTATCCTTTGATCTTGATTTTTCTGTCAGACCTTTGCTTCTTGAACTATCAGATGATTGGAACAGATGTTTAGGGAATGCAGTGTAAAGGTAGGTCAGAGGATGTAACCTCTGATGGTTGAACCAAAGCTCGGATAGTGTATTTGGCTTTGTTATCATCTGTTCCTTTGTTAGGGTTCGATCCCCACAATCACCCATCTGGAACAGATTATGCCAAAACACTTGTTTATTCTTGGTTTTTATTCCTCAACAAAAGTTCTCTGATTTGGCCTTTAAATTATAATTCAAAATTCAGAGAAACTTCATCATCGTCATTCTTTTCAAGTGTCAGATCCAAAAGATCTTGAAGGTCTTCTGCATTTAGCTCATATGAAGCCTCCATGCTAATCTTGACAGCAGCACCATTAGACTTGAGTAGAGTCAATTCGTGGGAGCCTTTTTCGACTTTCCACTTTATAATTTTAGGGTCTTCTGGCTTTCTAGGATGGCTTTTATTTGTTGAGGTTTTAAGAGCTTGTTGTTGAACTATCTTTGTCAAGTCTGCTCTAAGCTTATCACTAGCTTCATCTTTGTGATAGTCAACCATATTTTTGATTACATCCTTGATGTGTACAAACACTCTCTTGTCTTCTTCATCCATCTTTTCTTGCCTTTTTAATTGGTTAAAGGCAAGGATGGAGGGGACAGATGATGAGATAGACTTTTTGGAATGTTGAGCTTTATGAACATCATCTGATGGAGGGTAAATTGGTTTAGGAGGCATGCTTGGATCTTTCTTCCTCCTCTCCTCTAACATCTTATAAGTGCCAATCACCCTAGCTTCTCCCCACCTTATCACTTGGTTCCTTGAACCATAGTGATTCTGTATCAATTCTTCCTTTATTCTCTTAAGCTTTAAGGCTCTTTCAGGCATGTCTTTCTTGTGTTTTTCCCAATTAGGAGGAGTTGGCTTCTTGAGAGGGTCTTTCAACATTTCTTGCATTCTTTTAATTTCTTCTCTCAACTCATCTATACTCAAATCCTTGAACTGTGCCTTTGTTGCTTTATATTGCTTATTCTTCATGATGTGTCAATGATTTCACCTTTAAGAAACTGATCTTCCCTTTCTGACAGCTTGTTGCTCAGATCCTTGACAAAATTCTACAACGTCCTGGCTTTGCCTAGCTGATAAGACATGTTGGTTTGTATCTCTCTAACACTTATACCTGCAGATTCTCTTTTTGCTATATCCTCTTTTTGTTTCAATTTGAGTTCCAGGTATTCATCAACATTTGAAGGTCTTGGATAACCATCAAGAGATAATATAGTTCTTTTATCAGGGTCTTCTTCAGAATAGAAGCTTAGAATTTCTTCCCTGACTGCTGGTAAATAAAGAGGATATTTCTTTGCTGCTGGAATTACTGTAAGGGGTTCTAAACTCTCTCAACCGTATGGCGATTTCTGGCGAATCTTCTCCTTCTTCTTCCTAAATCTGATTTCCATCTAATGATTATGGGTTTTGTTATCTGATTCTAATCATTGGGATTACCATCTATATACAAATTCTATAATCACCAAGATCAATCAGTTATTTAAGGTTTTCTTTAAGTTTTGTTTATTTTGTAAGGCTTTAGAATCGGCTGGATCTTCTGATTTATTATAAGGTCTGTATTGATCGTGTTTAACATTTGTTAAATAGCTAGATTGATACCAATCCTTCTAATAGATTAAGTTTTTGATAATCGGTTCTAGGGTTTATTCTTAAGGTTTTTCGTATACGCTGGCGAGTTTCAAGTTTTTACGTCGATCTTTGTTGCATCGTTGTTAAGTTAGGCTGCTGATGGAGAGAGGTGTCAATAATGGTGGGGTGGATTAACCCTGACCTGATGATTTTTATAATATAGGTACTGAGACGTTGAACGAAGATGGTGAATCAACACCTGGAACGGCTCCTGTTCGAGGTATTGGATTAAGGGTCACAAATAGAAGGAAATCTTATGATGCCGAGGAGAGGGTTGTTTCATGCAAACCCTACAATGAATATTATGCAGATAGAGGGGGAAATTTTGAAAAATACAACAGCTGGATCTTCTAAAATTGGAGAACTTTCGTTTGCGGAAAAGCTTAAAGCTGGCCAGACTTTGAAGAGGGTAAACTTTCGCTTTCTGGAAAATCTAGAAAGTCATGGGGATGCTGATGTAACTATACCGGTAGAATCTGTGAAGAGGGTACAAGAAAAATGTAGTAATGTATTGTATGGGTATTTTCTTGGTAAGAGATTAGCCTTCCCTGTGGTGGAATATTTCGTTAAGAACCGTTGGAAAAGATATGGCTTACAACAGAGTATGATGAACCCGAAGGGTTTCTTCTTTTTCAAGTTTGATTCGAAAGAGGGAATGGATAAGGTTCTTCATGACGGACCATGGCTCATCCGGAATATACCAATATTTCTAAAACCTTGGTCGTCTAAAACGAAGATTAAAAAGGAGGAATTTAAGAAGGTTCCGGTTTGGGTAAAGATGCACGACGTTCCTTTGGGTGCATATACGGAAGATGGCTTAAGCCTGATAGCGTCGAAAATTGGTTCTCTGAAATTTCTTGACAATGAAACCTCAAACATGTGTTTGGATTCTTGGGGCCGTAGTAGTTATGCTAGGGCGGTGATAGAACTGGATGCTCAAAAAGATCTTCAGGTATCAGTTTCTGTTGCTATCCCTAATGTGGAAGATGGGGGTTTCTTATGAGCTAGGTTAAAGTTGGATACGAGTGGTCTCCTCCTCGATGCTCTACATGCTGTGTGTTTGGTCATACAAAAACATGCTGTCCAAAAGAAGTTAAACTGGCGAGTATTGAAAAACAAAAGGGAAAGGAAAAAGTAGATGGGGATGGTTTTATTGATGTGAACAAGAAGAAAGCAGCAAAAAAAGGAGTTGTTGTCAAGGATAAACCAAAGTTTGAGTATAGGCCGATTAGAAAACAAGGTAACCTGGTAATAAAGGAACCAAATGCCCGCTCAAACAGTTTCAACCCACCAGCAACTCGTCATATCCCTACAACTTCGAATCCTATAAAACTTGCTAACTCGTTTGGATGTCTTGGATCTAATACTCAGGTGATAGATGGTGAAGAGGTAGAAGTGATGAGGTGATTGAGATAAATGAGACTTCGGATTTTATGTAAACGGGAAATGATAAATCAAGGGCAAGCACTCCTGCTACAAATGTTATCAATGGATAGCATTGCATGCTGGAATATAAGGGGTTTGAACCGTCCCCTGAAACAAAGAGAGGTTCGAAATGTCATTATTGATAATAAAATTCAGGTGTGTGCTATTTTGGAATCACATGTTAATGTTTCGAAGCTTACGGGTGTTTGCAAAAGGATATGTCGATCTTGGAGATGGTCTTCTAACGGTAATATTTGTTCAAAAGGGACTCGTATTCTCTTGGGTTGGAATGCTGACTATGTGGATGTTATGGTTTTATCCATTACTCCTCAAGTCATGCACGCTTAACTTGTTTTCAAGCATGTTAATAAAGCCCTGCTATGTTCTTTTGTGTATGCGGACAACTATCACATAGAACGACGAAAATTATGGGATAGTTTATGTTTGCACAAGCAGTTTGTCAATGATAAACCGTGGGTGATTATGGGTGATTTTAACTCCTCTTTATTTCTTGAGGATATGGCTACGGGTCCCTCTAAATTTACTACTAGAATGCGAGACTTCAAGGAATGTGTCGAGAACCTTGAAGTGTTTGATGTGAATAGCTCGGGTATGCATTATACATGGACTCAAAAACCGAAGAAGGGAGTTGGTATTCTAAAAAAGATTGATCGTGTGTTGGCTAATGTGTATTTTACAGATGAGTTTCCAAGTGCTTGTGTTGTTTTCCATCCTTATAGAATCTCTGACCATACTCCATGTCTTCTTAAGTTGCCAGGCACTCAAGTTAGTAAATCAAAGCCTTTTAAATTTCCTAACTTTATTATATATAAGAAGGAGTTTGAGGAGATTGTTAAGGCGAAATGGATGAAACAGATTGAAGGGGTTCCTATGTTTAGAGTGGTCAAAAAGCTGAGAGCTCTTAAGCATCCTTTTCGTAGCTTCCTTCGTCGAGTCGATAGCTGGACTCTCCTCCCCACACTTAGGACGAGTGTGGAGCGTGGAGTTCAATTACCTCCACCACCGGATCAACCGGCCCGCAAACATAGAGTTTCAATCAATGGCCATTAACTCTAAAAGTTTCACCATCTGCATTCTGAATCGCGACGGTTCCATACGGGAACACCTCTTTTACCATATAAGGGCACGTCCATCTAGAGTGCAACTTTCTCGGAAATAAAAGCAACCGCGAATTGTAAAGCAAAACAAGGTCTCCCGCTTGGAATTGTTTGTGGTCCTTCAAGCGCTTGTCGTGCAACCTCTTGATCCGTTCCTTATACAACACGGAGTTCTCATAGGCGTGATTTCGCAACTCCTCAAGCTCATGGATTTGTAAAAAACGGGCTTCACCTTCGCTTTTTTAAGTCCAAGTTTGCTGTATTCAATGCCCACAACGCCTTGTGCTCCAACTCCATTGGTAGATGGCACGCTTTTCCGTAGACCAACCTAAACGGAGTAAGTCCCTATAGGCGTCTTGTAGGCTGTCCTAAATGCCCAAAGTGCCTCATCCAACTTGTCTGACCAATCCTTGCGGTTCTTACCAACCGACCACTCAAGGATTCGCTTCGACCCCCGGTTCGTGACCTCCACTTGCCCACTTGTTTACGGATGATATGGCGTGGATAACCTATGGTGTACACCGTATTGGGACAAAGCTCTCTAAAGCTGCGTATTACAAAAATTGGTCCCTCGGTCACTAATCAGTGCTTTCGGAGCACCAAACCGGGCAAATAGACTCTTCAAAAACCTCACAACCACCCTGGCATCATTGGTGGGCAAGGCTTGCGCCTCCGCCCACTTTGATACATAGTCTACTACAACCTGGATATACTTGTTCCAACATGAGGGAGGAAACGGAACCATGTAGTCGATACCCCATATATCAGAGACTTCACAAACCTTGATCCAATGCTGAGGCATCTCGTCTCGTACGGATATGATAGCGGCCCTCTGGCACGCATCGCACGCTGCAACCCATCTCTGCGCGTCACGGAATATTGTTGGCCAATAAAATCCGGAGTCTAACACCTTTCTCGTGGTGAAATTCGCACTGTGATGACCTCCGGTAGGTCCCTCGTAACAATGGCACAAGATGTCACTTGCATCCTTCCCGGACACACATCTCCTAATCACCTAATTCGCGCCAACTTGAAATAGGTAAGGGTCGTCGCAAATGTAATGCTTGAGATCCGAGAAGAACTTCTTTCTGCTGATATGTCATTCCTTTGATAAGGACCCCACAAGCAAGATAGTTCGCAAAATCAGCAAACCAGGGCGACTCATCACACACCTCGATATTCATCAAAGACTCATGCGGAAATTGTCATTTATTGGCTCCCAACGCAAGTCCTCGGTATCGCCGTGCTCAGTCCTAGAAAGATGATCGGCCGCAACATTCAATGAACCCTTCTTGTCCTGAATCTCAATGTCGAACTCCTGCAGCAACAAAAACCATCTAATGAGATGCGGTTTAGCGTCTTGCTTGCTAAACAGGTACCGAATGGCCGCGTGATCGGTGTAGACAATCGTTTTCGACAGCACCAAGTACGATCTAAATTTGTCAAAGGCAAAACTACTGCCAAAAGCTCTTTCTCCGTAGTAGTGTAGGTTTCCTGCGCGTCGTGTAGAGTCTTGCTGGCGTAGTAGATCGGATGGAAGTGTTTGTCCTTCCGCAGTCCTAACATGGCCCTATCACATAATCGCTTTCGTCGCACATAATCTCGAATGGTAAAGTCCAATCCGGTGCGATCAGGATAGAGGCCTCATCAAGCTTCCGCTTAAGAAGGTCAAAGGCCTTCTTCAAGCATTCATCACAGAAAATAAACGAAGCATCCTTTTCCAACAAACGGGTCATGGGCCTAGCAATTTTCGAAAAATATTTAATGAATCGCCGTAGAACCCCGCATGACCAAGGAAACTCCGAATCGCTCTCACCGAGGTGGGAGGTGGAAGCCGTTAAATAATGTCAACTTTCGCTGGATCAACTTCCATACCTACCTGCGAGATCTTGTGCCCTAAAACTATGCCCTCTTTCACCATAAAGTGGCATTTCTTCCAGTTCAGCACAAGATTCGTTTCTTCGCACCTCTTCAACATTTTTTTTCAAATTTTCCAAACAATGATCAAAGGAATCCCCGAAAACTGAAAAGTCATTCACGAACACCTCCATGGAATCCTCGATCATGTCATGGAAAATACCAACCATGCAGCGCTGGAAGGTAGCAAGTGCATTACACAACTCGAAAGGCATATGCCGGTAGGCGAATATGCCAAAGGGGCAAGTATGGGTAGTCTTCTCCTGATCCTCAGGACCGATATGAATCCGAAAATATCCGGAGAACCCATCTAGAAAGTAGTAATAAGACTTCCCCGACAGACGTTCCAACATCTGATCGATGAAGGGAAGCGGAAAGTGGTCCTTGCGGGTGGCGTCATTGAGTTTGCGATAGTCGATGCAAACACGCCATCCTGTGACTGTCCTGGTCGGAATTAGCTCATTCCTCTCGTTCGTAACTACCGTCATGCTACCCTTTTTGGGCACTACCTGTTCGGGGACTAACCCAAACTGAACCGGAGATAGGATAGATTAAACCTGCATATAACAACTTGATTACCTCCTTCTTGACAACTTCTTGCATGTTCGGGTTTAATCGCCTCTGAGGCTACGCACAAGGCTTGTAATCATCCTCCGTAAGAATTTTATGAGTACAGAAGGAAGGATTGATTCCCTTGATATCCATGCTTCCACGCTAAGGCTTTCTTATGAAGTCGCAGAACGCCGAGAAGTTCGCTTTTTTCCTCTTTTGACAAAGATGATGAAATAATAACCAGCAGACGGCGCTCCTCGTCTAGGAATGCATACTCAAGATGTACCGGAAGCTCCCTAAGCTCTAAGGACGGGGGATCTTCAACCAAAGGCTTCGACTTTTCCTCAACTCCATGATCAATTTCCGTAAATCGATTCGGACCATGGGAACCATCATCACCAATCTGATAGACTGGCTGCTCTAAGTAGTGGCCCTCCTGCATAATGCCATCTAGGTCCCCACACAACAGATGTATGTCTGAATCAATCTCCTCGATCGTGCCCTGGAAATGGGTGCTTACATACGTGTCGACAATGTCAACATAGTATAGTGCATATCCTGACTCTGCGGGTGTTGCATTGACCGCTTGATGTCAAAGGTCACATGCTCATCATTCACTCAGAGTGTAATCTGCCCAGTGGCTACATCTACGATCGTCCGGGCAGTATTCAAGAACGGACGTCAGAGTATCAACGGCACCCTAGAATCCTCATCCATATCCAAGATAACGAAATCCACCGGAAATACAAACTTGTCAATCTTGACAAGCATATTCTCCACAAACCCACGTGGATACTTGATAGAACGGTCCACTAGTCGAATGCTCATCCTCGTAGGTGAAGTGTTAGGATCCGAGTTTGGATTGATTGTATTGTTTTAACTAATTTGATATTAGAATTATAAATCATGAAGGATTTTGCAGCGGAAGAACAGTTAAACTTTATAACACAATCAATGAGAGAATAGTATTCATCATAGCAGGTTTTCATTACTCATAAGATTGAAATGCTTAACGGATAACTTACATGTATGAATCACTAACTTCCCCTTCAGACCGAGCTTACACAGAGAAGGATGTACAATAAAATGAAAAACGTGAAAAGCTAAATAGAACACTACATGCACTGTCTATTTATAGTACTAACCTAACCACTGTTACTGTATGCTGACATCATCTTGACAATGACATCTAACAATACTAACAAACTCTAACCACTGCCTAACCTAAACACTGTTTGTAAAGCACTAATGACCCTAACCGCTGATAGACATAAACTCTGATGAAGGTGTTGGCAGATGTTTTTCAAAGGATGATCAGACCTTTGACTTCCAGCAGACCTTTGACTTTAGAGCAGACCTTTGACCCATCAGTGGTTTGGTGAATCTACAAACTTTATAACTAGCAGGGCATAGGGCAGTTGTTAGAATTATCAGTGGTTTGGAAGCTGGTCTTTGGAAGGAGTGAATCTAAACTCTGTATATTCTAGATCATATAGAGCAGACCTGTTTTTGGCTTTCTATCATCTGTTCTTTTGTGGGGTTCAATCCCAACAATCTCCCCCTAGAACATATGATGCCAAAACTCTTCTTTCTTCATGACCTTTATGTCTCATCAGTTTTTCCTTGATTTGTTCTTTGAATTTTGTTTCAAAGTTCAAGGAATCTTCATCATCCTCATCCCTGCACAGTTGTAGTTCCAAAAGATCTTGAAGGTCAGCTACACCCAGGCTTAGTGCATCCTTCCTTGGCATACTAACAACTTTCCCATTGGACCTGAACAGAGTCAATACATGGGTCTTTTTATCAGAGAGCCACTTTAGTATTTTTGAGTTCAATGGGTTTCTTGGGAGAGGAGTTGTTTGTGATGAGAATTGAAAAGGTGAACTTTTTGAAAGCCTTTGAAAAAGATCTTCAGCATTTGGTAAAGGCTTCAATGGTTCTTTATTCAAGTCAGGCAAAGGTTCCTTAGTGATAGCCTGCTTACTTTTTTTAGCATCCCTTTGCTGATCTTGCATATCCATCGCCTCTTCTTTTGGTTGAGGGCTTGAATGATTGTTTCTAAGACTAGATCTGCACTTAGGTTCTTAACATTTTTCCAATCTAGTGCATTCTGTCTTATTTGAGGGTCTTTCTTCATCCTGTCAATTCTTTCTGCTTCTTGTTTGAGAGCTTGGATGGACGACTCTTTAAACTGGTTCTCCTTAGCTTGATAGGGTTTTTCTTTCATGATGAATCTGATGAGGTTGCTTCTGTTTAGGATCATCTTTTGGAGAGTCCAGAATCATTTTCTCATTTATCTCTCTTGCATACTCTTCTAATTTTTTTACCTTGTTAGCTCAAGCTGTTCCCTTCTTTTTTTTGGGTAAAGGGTTTACCCTGGTAAATATTATATCAATCAACCAAAAAAACAAACAAGTGAGGCAGACAACAACCTCAGTTCTCAAGTATGACATGCCATACTAGAGTACAACGAGCAATCACCCTACGGACGCTAAACTCCAATTTAAAAACACGTCACTCAACAAGACACATAACACTCAGTTACAAAAAAAAACACATTCAACACCATTAGCCATATTCATCATCATATATCAGCAACCCTCTAGGAAGTCTCCATTCCTGTAGAAGAGCTCTAGTGTGACTCGTGCTCTTGAATTTCATCAAATGTAGCTTCATCCAAACTGTTGTTAGAATAACCTCAATGAGTTGATCTGCACTCCTTTTTTTGCTAGAAAAAAGTCTCTGGTTTCGTTCTTGCCACACGAAATAAGCTGCCGCACCAACAACAAGCTTCCCAATAACATGAGTAGCATGCTTTGACTTCGCATATTGCACCAAATGATCAAAGATCCTTTCCCACTTGTTAGGAATCGATCCCATCCCTGCTTTATCTCGAATACCAGTCCAAATCTGAGCAGCATATACACACTCGAAAAAAAGATGCTTATGGGAATCAAGACCAACCATGCACAACGAACAACACATGAGGTTAAAATTAGTACTACCCGCCGAAGACCATCGACTCATTACATCCTGCGTTTTTAGTTTTTTATTCAAAAGCAGCCACATTAAAAAAGAATGACGAGGAATAGATTGGGGAAACCACATAATACTCGCCCATGGGACTTCATTCTGATGTAGTCGAAAATCATCCCATCCTATAGCGGCACTGTAATTCATCTCCTTTCCCGATCTAGTTTCTCCACACAACCCTATCATGAAAACCCGGGTTCAGAATGATGCTCGGCATGTGTCGAAGAGCTGGAAACCGGTTCACCCACTCGTTCGGCCATCCCATTCCCCATGGTCACACACATCCGCAACCATCGAGTTCAAATAGGTACCAGCATTCGATATCATACGTGGCGTAATAAAAGAATTCAAAGGACATATGTCATCCCATTTATCAAACCAGACTAGCGTTTTTTTACCATCTCCCAGTTTAGTCCATATATGATGTTGAATAATCGGCCTTAGCTGTAACATTTTCCTCCAGCTCCACGCTATGTTATTTCGAATTGGTAAGTCCCAAAAACTTCGATCTCGAATACGATATGAATGAATCCACTTAACCCAAAGAGACTCTCTATGCGTAAGAAGGCTCCATATATGCGAAACCATAAGCGCTTTATTCATACACCCGATCCTTCGAATACCCAAGCCACCCTCCTGTTTAGGAACACAAACTTTTTTCCAACTCACCTTTGCTTTACCCTTTATGTTATTTCCTTGAGCCCACAAAAACCTTCGCATTCTTTCTTCCAGGTCATAAATGATGCGCTTTGGTAAAATAAAAACCGACGCCTAATATATATGCATAGAAGACAGGACCGACCGAATCAATTGAAGTCTACCAGCAAACGACAGACTCTTATTTTTCCAATCGATAATTCTTGAATCCATATTTTCCACAAGTCTCTTACAATCATTGTAAATAAGTCTGGTAGATATAAGGGGGACCCCAAGGTAGCGAACTGGCAACACACCCTCATCAAATGGGATGATGCTTCTGATTCGGTCTTTCACTATGTCCGGAACATTACCAAAGAAAACCGTACTCTTTGTCATACTAGGAACAAGACCTGACATGTTCTTAAATAAATCTAACGCCTCCAAAATCACTTTTGTTGATCTATGATCGCCCCGGGAAAACAAAAACAGATCATCAGCAAAACAGAGATTAATTATTCGCTGATTTTCACACTTATTATGGAACCTAAACTCAGCTGCCAAAGAAATCTGTTGTTGCAAAATCAATGTAAGAACCTCCATAACCAACGTAAAAAGGTACGGAGACATAGGGTCTCCTTGTCGTAAACCCCGGTGCCCTTTAAAATACCCATACAAATTACCATTTATAGCCAATGAGAAAGACGTGGATGTGACACAAACCATTATCCACTTCACCATTTTCCGACCAAACCCAAAACCTATCAGAATCTGTTCAAGAAAGTTCCAATCTACCGTGTCATAAGCCTTTTGAATATCCACCTTAAAGGCACACCTTGGTGGCCCTTGATTATGATGATAGTTATGCATTAACTCCAATCCTTCTTCCCGGAACAAAGGCTGACTGTTGATGCTCACAATGTCACATAACCCTTCTTTTATACGATTTGTAATAATCTTGCTGATACACTTATATAGTGTGTTACAACAAGATATAGGACGATAATCCGTAATGGAAGACGGTGTACTAACCTTAGGGATTAAAGAGATTATCGTATGATTAAGTTGACAGAGGAGTTTACCATTTTGAAAGAACTCCTGCACCGCACTGCAAACATCTTTCCCGACAACATCCCATGACTTTTTAAAGAAGACCGAGGTGTAACCATCAGGACCTGGCTTTATTCCCATCAAAACATTGCCTGTTTAATTTCATCATCAGTAACCATCCGAACCATAGCAGAAGCTTCGTCAACCGATAAGACACTATGGAATAGATCAGGCGTAGGATGCAAACGTATACTTCCAATACTACCAAAAAACTGGGTATAATGATTCACCATGATCTGCGGAACCGACAGTCCTTCATGTAATGTACCGCTACCATCTCTAACCGAGAAAATTCTACTCCGATGATTTTTTTGCTTTGACAGTGTTGTGAAAGAACTTTGAGTTCTTATCACCAAGCGAAAGCCATTCTAACTTAGATTTTTGCTGCAAAAAAGAACACTCATCAAGAACCGCATTCTTATACACTTGAAGTAATCGGCTGTGTTTAGCAAGGAACTCATTGTTGAAAGGATCATTATCAATAGCTAGCTGGTAGTCATCTAGATCCTTTCTCATCGTCTTAACCTTCTCATGCAAATTACCCTGCATATACAAGAGTTTCCTCATCGGGCTTTTTAACAACTTAAGCTTTTTAACAATCTGAAACATACGATAACCCTGAATGTCCATATTCCAAATCGCTTTAACTTCATCCATAAAACCCTGCTTATCGGCCACCAAATTCGCAAACTTAAACGGCTTAGGTTTTACCCTGGTCACATTAGGCAATTTTAAGATACACGGAGTATGATCTGATATTCGGTACGGGAGGAAACATGCTGCCGCATTAGGGAAAGTATCAATTAATTGATTATTCCCCATTATTCGATCAATTTTCTTGACAATGATCCCCTTTTGCTGCTTATTCGTCCATGTAAAATGTAAACCCGTTCGGTTAACATCAAACACCTCTATTTCATCAATACACTCCTTAAACTCCCTATTCCCAATATTAAAAGTGGACGGCCCCTCAGCTATATCTTCATGAAACAAAGAAGAATTAAAATCTCCCATGATAACCCATGGTTTATCATGCATATAAGAATGATGAACACGTACATTCTGCCATAGCACCCTTCTTTTTTTGTAGTAGTTGACAGCATAGACAAACAAACAAAAAATAGACTTTTGATCCATTTTAAAAATGATATGAGAATGCACTACCTGGTCTGTTTGGGATAGAATCATAACATCCACCATGTTAGCGTCCCACCCTACCATAATACGAGTACCTTTATCACAACAATCAGCATTAGTCGCCCAGCTCCATGACCGGCAAACTTTCTTACAAACATTATAGACATTAGATGAGTCAACATGAGTTTCCATAATTGCACAAACTTGAAGATGATTATCCAGAACCACCTGGCGAACCTCCTTTTGTTTGAGGGGGCAGTTCAAACCCCTTATGTTCCAAGAAGCCAAACTACCCATGGACACTAGTATCACCAGGTGTGCTTGCAAACTCAGACTTTTTATTTTCCACTTTCTGATCCATAAACTTTGGGATATCAACTAAAAGCTCATCCACCTCCACTGCATCCGCAATTACTTCCTCCGAATTGCTATTTTTATTTTGTTGATTACCCTTAGAAGTTACACCTTCCATTCCACCAAATTCATTAGAGTGGTTGCCATCCATTTGAAGCACACCAAACGGGTTAGAGATAGGCACTTGGTTTTTCGGTTGCACTTTCCCATCAGCCTTGGGCTTAGGCTTTACTACCGGACGATACACAAACTTCGGCTTCTGATTCTTAACATGTAGCCCTTGAGTGATCCATTTCCTATTCCTCAACGATACCTCCTGAAAATCATCATTATTTTTCGTATTGTCATCAATCAGCACTGGCTTTTGTTTCTTTGGGCACGAGTTATCATCATGGCCAAACACGCAACATGTTGAACATCTTAATGGTTCCCAATCGTACTCGATTTTTACCTCCGCTTTGGAATATCCCTTTCCATCGAGTGCCGGAATTGCAACCGTAACGATTCTCTTTAATTCAGACCCTGCTTGAACATCAATTAATGCCCTAGCATAACTACTTCTTCCCCATGATTCTGCACACATTATTGTTGTATAAGAATCCAGCAACTTTGGAACACCTACTTTTTAGGCCACTAAACTCAACCCGTCCTCCGTAAACGCAGCCAACGGTACATCATGCATCTTTACCCAAACCGGTATAGATGTTATATCCTTTTTCTCAACCGTAACAGCAGGAGTCCATTCAGTAAGAATAATTGGAACATTTCGTATCAACCATGGCCCAACTTCCAGAGTTGTTCCATTCCTTTTTTTGTTTGAAATTATAGAAGAAGAACCCCTTTGCATTCATCAACATCCTGGATAAACCATAATTCGACCAATTATTTTGAACAAAATAGTCTACCACCGGAAACGCTAAGCGCTTTCCCAAAAAATATCCATAAAGGGTATTCGAATATCTATCATTAACCTGCTTTACCGATGATAATGGGATGACAACATCCGCCCCATCAATTATTTCATTAGTTTCCATAGCCCTAAAATTAACTTTAATACCATCCTTATTCTGCTGAACAACTCTAGCAAACGATGGAGGTTCTACAACCTGAGTGGTCGTTGCCTCCTTGGACTCAGACGAAGAAACTCCACCTTCCAATTCAGCTGTAAAAGCCTTCATCTTATCAGGTTTTTGAGCATTCGGTCCCTTAGATTTTGCAGCCAAAGTATTGTCCACAGGTTTCGATATATCCCGTAACCCATCCAGAATCGTAGAGTTAGAAGCTGGGTAAAGACCCCTCCTTGGTAGCTTTGAGTTCCCTCTATATTCGTCACTTTCAGTCCTATCCCCCGTATAGGAGATGTTCCTCTATCATCAGGCATTTGTTCACCCTCCCTATACCTCTCCATGCAGCCAAATACCACGTAAACCAGTCGGAACAACGTGAAACACCAAACGCATGCACAAACCTAATTCTAGCAAAACCTTAACTCATGAAACTTTCCAAGATCCAATAGTGAGACGGGTAGGTCAAGGTTACTGCCCAACCAGTAGGACCGATTAACCCGCAACCCTATTCAATCCGAATAAGAATCATAAACTACGGCGGCGATGGAAAAACAAAAAAACACAAGAAACCCTAGTTTCGGATCGATTAATATTGCTAATAGAGTACTCATTACCCTTTCCTTCACTTTTTTTCTTTTGCTATGATTTTGGCTTGCCTAGTCTTTAGTTTTAGATAATCCTCAATGGTTTTGGGATTTCTAATGCCAAGAAGAGATGGGAAAGTTCTTTTGGATGGGTCGGCTTCTGTATAGAATTGTAGCATTTCTCCTCTTAGTGCAGCCAACTCTAAAGGATATGATGTTTCCATAGGAATATTTCGTTTTGGATTTTGACCTTTGAGTGACTCAGCAAAGCTAATTTGTAGTGATGATGATTGGGTGATAGCTGGTTTTGGTATTGGATTTGTTTAGACAACAGTTGTAGATGGTATATCATTATTTTCCACTGTAGCCATTCTTCTTCTTTTCCTAGCATAATCCAGTTTTGGTGCAAGAGCATTTGTGCAAACCACTGCTATCGTGACATCTGCTGTACTTTTGGTAGTATCAACATCTGTTACTTTGACAGGTGGTTGCTGAGATGAAGAAGGCAATATGATTGAACTATCAGTGGTTTGCCTTTTTGTACCAACAGTGATTTTGGAACTATCAGTGGCACCCTTCATCTCCTACTCTTTTATCCTGACATGACTCTGATCAATCCTCATTTGTGTATTTTCTTCATCTGCTTGAATTCTCAGAGTTTCATCACCTCCCTTTTCTTTTTCTTTGACAGATGTTTCAGTAGAAGTTACTGAAAGATTTTCCCCGGTGTCATTTTTCTCCCCCTTTTGGCATCATCAACTTTTTCGAAGATAGGTGCAGGGGTAGTGCCAGGAATGAGAATTTCCTTGATCCCTTTAAGCTCTTCATGTGTGTCTTTATACCTTGCTTCAATTTCTTCTTTGAATGTTTGCACTTTGGAATCATATAACTGATTAGCATGCTGAATGTGTTGTTGGAGCAAAGGATACACTTGTGTTGCAATTTTGGTGGCTTGAGCAGACGATTGAGCAGTGTTTTGAGATTTTGCAGAGTGTAACATCTGTTGCAGCATATTTTTTATATCTCCCACTGATGCCTCAATCTTTGTGACTTTATCCGTCAATTCTTTGTGTTTTAGTTCATCTCCTAAATTAATAGGATCATCTGAGCTCCTACCCAAGGTGGTAGTTTTATCTAGAGTATCATGAGCATGTGATTATCACTTGCTTCAACTTTAGATGCTCCTTTTTCTTGGTACTAGGGTCTTCCCACTGAAGCAGAGGTTACCTGGATATCCTCAACAGTGGTTGCCTTCAAAGGAGACTTACATATGAAACTACTGTCCAGATGTAAATCAGTGGATTTAACATCTATAGTAGCTGCTCCTATTGAGCTATCAACAAGGATTTCAGTAAATCCAAGTGATGTAGCCTCTCAGCTGTTTGTGGGATAACCAATTGATTTTTGTCAGACACAGCCTTGTGGAGGTTTTGCTCCCAGTAATGTGTTGGTGAGAGTGGCCTTTTTGTGACTGACTATCAAAGGTTTCAAACAGTGATGTGGTGATTGTTGTAAGTTGAAGTGTGGAGAGTGGTGTGGAAAGCGGATTTGTCCTGGGAGATGGACATTTTAACATACTCTCAAATGAGGGTGATGTTATCAGTTGTGGGTTCCCTGTGCTTACAACATGTTCCTTTTGTGAGGAATCATGAGGAGTAATGGTTTTGGGTGGAGATCTTTCTACCATCTGCTGTGAGGAAGTAGTAGTAGTGGTTTCATGTCACTTTTGTGTTGTCACTAGATTAACTTCTGGGATCTCATCTTCCAGAAAGTCCTTTTTGATAGGTTTGGTGGGTTTTGATGGTTTCTTTTTGGTCTTTTTAGGAGTTTTTGGTGTGGGTTGCACAGTAGTGGTTTTGTTGCTGTGGTCACCAAGAGCAGTGGGCTCAGTAGCTGGAATCTGAGGAGCAGATGTTGACTCATCTAAATTTTGCTCAGACTCCCCTGCTTGTGTATTTGAAACTTTTGACTCTTTAGCCATAAGGCGAGTATATGTTTTAGATGATAGACTATTTATTTGGAAAGGTACACCTTGAACAAGAACACGTGCACTTTCTTTTGGGATTTTCTGTTTTAAATAATAACTTAGAAATCTAGGAATAGCAGAAAAGCATTTTCCCGTTTGTTTTTCATATTTTCTAGGTTTGTTACCAAATAATTAAATAATAATTGGGAGTAATTGTAATCAAATTTAGACAAAATGGCATACCCTAAGTATTGAATTTTCCATCGTATTTCATCAAACCCAGTTGTCTTATTTGAAACACATGTGAGCAGGGTATGAAACAAAAATTTCATAGGAGGTGGGAATTTTCCCTTTTTCATGGTTAATTTTGATAAGTCTCATGTATACCCTTTGTTTCACAAAACAATTTGATACTCGCTTTTGGGGAAGGAAGTTTTACCTTCTAGGTCGTTTATCTGAAAAACCTCTGAGATGGTTTGTGGGGTTATTGGAACCAAGATTCCTCCCACCTTTGACGTGATTGCCCAAGGTTTTTTATTCAGACTTTCAATTTCAGCATTTGCCCAGAAATCTCGAAGGGCGTTTTGATAGATCGGTGCGTTACATGTTAACAGAGTCTTGTACTTTGAGGAAGACAATATATCAGTAGTTTCATGAATTTCTGTATTCTTCTTTGTCTTCTCAAAAGTACAGAGATAGTTGTGTGGATTTTTGATGTTAAGAGTGTGTTATGGAGGTTCTTGTGTTGATTTTGCTTTGGGTGCTATGATTTTCAGAGGAAATATTTTTCAGAGTTTTGAAATGGCACAGTAAAAGTGAAAACTCTGTTTGTGAATGAGATAGGGTTTTATAGAGTTTTCATAAAGTGATGATGATGTGGCATCTGATGCAACAACTGTCGAATAACATCTGTCCACGTGTAACCTCTGATTGACAATGGAAGACAGTTGTTTGGCTAACCACTGATAGAGTAACTTATCCGTGGTTGTGACCAAAAGTTAATACTATCAGAGGTTCCACATCAGTGGATAGGTTTTTCTATTCAACAGTGTTTTTAGTCTATCAGAGCTTTGAACAGACTTTAAGGATTTATTGAGAAATTCAATTTTAACTATTTTTAAGGATGAATTTCTGATTTTAAAAACATTTTACTGCTATTTACACATGGATCACAAGAAAAATTTGTTTTTAATCCATGTTTAGCATTTTCAGACCTAGAAATCAAACTGTCAAATGCAGAAGCATCAAATGCTTTTGTCAACACATCTGCTAGTTAATCCTTGGTATGGACATATTGTAAAGAAATCAGACCCTTTTCATAGCAACCCTCACAAAGTGATGTCTGATGTTAATAAGTTTAAAGAAATATTTGATAATTTGCAAGGGTAATTCTGACAAACTATTTTCAAATGTTTCTCAAAAAAAATTTAATGGCTTAATTTTTGAAACCTTTTCAGTCAAAACTTCATTTACATGCTCGTCCTTGTGTTCAGACACTTTATAGAAACTCGGCAGAGGTTGTATATCTCTTATGATACAAGCTATTTTGTCTGTAAGAACAAGTTTTCAAGGATATTTAAAGCTGAATTTTGACTGATCATCAACCAGAATCCTCTTGATTCTCTTATCAGAAAAAGTAACTCCCCTTTCTAAAATTAGGGTACTACTTCAGACAGGTACTTAAGTTTTGCCTAACAAAAACGAGCAAAAACTCAAGAAGTATTATCTCCAAACTAAAAACCGAGGAGAAATAAATATAAACAAGAGATTTCTACTATTAAAACTCGTAAAAAATCCGTGATATGAGAATCAATTAGATCTGATAAATTTCCAGCAATTCTTCTGAGAAATTTATGAATTAAGAGTTCATCTCAGTCATTGTTATGAAACTGATATGGATCCTCTTCATCAATTAATCCTGAAAACAACGTAGATTCCAACACAATAAACTGAAAACAACATAGACTCCAACACAATAAAAACCACATGAATCGTGAATTTCTACACCATCTCGACTCTGTTTTTGACAATTAAGAGTAGCACAATATCATGAAATCGAGCTGATCTTTTTAGGTCAAATTGACGATTAGATCAATTTGACTGACCAAGCGCTGATACCAATTGTTAGGATCTGAGTTTGGCTTGATTGTATTGTTTTAACAAATTTGATATTAGAATGATAAATCATGAAGGATTTTGCAGCGGAAGAACAGTTAAAACTTTATAACACAATCAATGAGAGAATAGTTTTCATTACTCATAAGATTGAAATGATTAATAGATAACTTACATGTATGAATCACTAACTCCTCCTCAGACCGAGCTTACACAGAAAAGAATGTACAATAAAGTGAAAAATGTGAAAAGCTAAATAGAACAATATAGGCACTGTCTATTTAATAGTACTAACCTAACCACTGTTAGTTTATGCTGACATCATCTTGACAATGACATCTAACAATACTAACAAACTCTAACCACTGCCTAACCTAAAACTGTTTGTAAAGCATTGGTGACCCTAGCCGCTGATAGACATAAACTCTGATGAAGGTATAGGCATATGTTTTTCAAAGGATGATCAGACCTTTGACTTCCAGCAGACCTTTGACTTAAGAGCAGACCTTTGACCCATTAGTGGTTTGGTGAATCTACAGACTTTATAACTAGTAGAGCTTTGGCATAGGGCAGTTGTTAGAACTATCAGTGGTTTGGAAGCTGGTCTTTGGAAGGAGTGAATCTACTGTTTATTCTGGATCATATAGAGCAGACCTGTTATTGGCTTTCTATCATCTGTTCTTTTGTGGGTTTCAATCCCAACATGAAGGCTCACCTAGATCCAATTTAGCAAAAACCTTATAGGGCATAAGGTTGATGCTCGCCCCCAAATCCGCCAACGCGTGACTGACTGACATATTGCCAATAAGGCACAGAAGAGTAAAACTGCCTGGATCTCTCATCTTTGTAGGCAGCCGGTTCTGAAGAATAGCTGAGCAACTCTCATTCATCAAAACATAGGACATATCCTTAAGCTTCTGCTTGTTCGAGAGGATGTCCTTCAAAAACTTCACGTACTTAGGCATCTGAGCTAAGGCTTCAACAAATGGTATTTTATATGTAACTGCTTGAACAACTCTAGAAACTTACCATATTGTTCCTCATTTTTCTGCTTTTTTAGCCTGCATGGGTACGGAACTGGAGGAGTATAATCTTTGACTGGCTTCTGGAGCTGTGCGGTACTTGCTCGGTCTAGCCTAGTGTGCACCTCGTCCGAAGCATCAGTCTGGACCGTCTCAGTGATCGGTGGTGAGGCTAATATGTGGGGTCCCGTGGTTTTCCCACTCCTCGTCATCACGGTATTCACATGCCCTCTTGGATTCGGCTCAGTATTGCCTGGTAGACCACCCGATGGTCTTTCAGACATCATCTTCGCCAACTGCCCCACCTGATTCTCAATGTTCTGAATCAAGGCCTTCTGACTCCGTATCTCTCCCCCGTGAGCTAAGAAACGTTCTTCGTTCTGCTGGTAACGTTTCTCGGCTAGTTGATTCGCACTAGTAGAGCTACTCAGAAGCTGGGCCGTCATCTCCTCCAGCTTGGAATTATCCGAAGGGCCTTGTTGCTGAGAACTATTCCCGGCGCTCTGATTCTGATGCTGATAAGAACGAGGCTGGTAGGATTGATTTATGGCTGAAATGATTGGCCTTGAGCCTGTTGCGGTGGTGGAGCTCGCTGACTTAATCCGAGCGGGTTTTGATTACCCGTGTTTGCTCTCCACCCAAAGTTCGGGTGTTTTCTCCATCCCGGATTGTAGGTGTTGCTGTAGGGATTTTTTTGTGGTCTCGCTTGATTGCTGATAAAATCTACCTCTTCCTGACACGCAAATATAACACCCTGGTCACTCGCACCTAACTCGTGTGAAACTCCACACTGATCACATCCTGCACTAGTCTGCGCCACTGTCTAGGACTGTGATTTATCAAACCTAGCCTCCAATGCCGCAATCTGTGCAGAAATAGTTGTATACTCATCAACAGCGTGGACTCCTGGGCGAGATGATGATGTTCGGCCTCTCTCTCCACCATGACATGAGCTAGACTTCAACGCAGCCTATTCAATAATTGCATAAGCTTTGTTAGGCGTCTTCGTCCCTAGATCGCCTCCCGTGTATACATCTAAACGCTCCTACGTGTCATAGTTTAGCCCTTGGTAAAAAGTCAATTCTATTTGTCTTTTGGAAAGACCATGATGTGGAACATCAAGTAATAAATTAAATCGCTCCCAGGCTGCATGCAAGGATTCCCCTTCATCCTGTCGAAATGTCATGATACGATTCCTTAGCTTGGTTGTCTTCTCGGGAGGAAAATATTTTTGCATAAATAACTCCGCTAACTCGTCCCACGTCCTAATAGATCCTGTGGGAAGCGACAAAAGCCACTGCTTGGCTTTGTCCAACAGATTTCTAGAAAAGAAGCGATATGTCGGTCTGGATCCTCGTGCTCGCATCCGTCAAACTGCAAAGAATTTTGCACCATGTTAATTATACTAGATTTAAACTCAAAATTAGGCGCTACAATCATCGGTCGGGTGATGCTTGGCTCCAAACCACCGCCTCCGGGCTGGTTCGTCTCGTTGAGAGGCTTATCGTCATCCGCCATGGCTGTGTCTCCCATGTTGACCCCTGAGGTCTCACCCTCAGTAGGTGTCACATGTACGTCAACCGCAGCTGAGATTTGTTGTGCAACAACGCGGGACCTTTCTCGAAGTCTCCTACTCCTCCTCAGGTCACACTCCTGTTCCTCCTGCGGCTCAGCAGCAACGGGTGCGGGGTTGAGGACATTAACCTGTAAGAGAATGATAAGCATGTCCCGAACATAATAAAATAATAATATAATAATATTTTATTTTTTTGTGTGACTGCTGAGATAAAACGAATTTTCTGTTTTGGGGCTGGAAAAATTTCAAAATTTGAAAATAGGCCCAAAAATTTTATATAAATCTAGACTAATGAAAATACTCGATTCGGTAGTATGAAAATAATTTTTCGGCCCAAAGATTTGAGAAATAAATGAATAATTAGTTCGAATTCGAACAAATAAATAAAATAACAATGTGTAAGTATTAAAAAATAAGTTTGCTAACAAATAAATTAAATCAACTAATTATATTTACAAATAAATAAATGAACTAATAAATATTTACACCTATTCACAAGCATGTACACCGGTAAAATATTGACTCGGATCGTTCCTAAAGCTCGCCGCATCCCCGGCAATGGCGCCAAAAACTTGATGTGTGCGTGTATATACATAGTTTTTACAAAGAATTTTACACACGGTTCGGTTTTAAATTTATAAAAATGATTTATACTTCAACATTAAAACACACACAAAAGGGCAAGTGTACGCTGTCATATATGTAGTAAAATATTAGTAAGAACCATGTATCGATCCATGGATGCGAGCGGACGCAAAAGTACTTAACCTTTGTCGTTAAATTACCGGTAAAAAGATATGTGGATAGTTTGTTTGGAAAAACATATTTTTGAAACATAACAAGTAGAAAAATAACCTTGCTTTACGAAAAACCGGAACATGTTAACTAAGTTAGTTTTGCCACTAAAACACTTGATCAATTTTCTATTTTAAAAAGACGATTAGTATCCCTTTCGGGAATCCTAACATGGCAACTCTTCGGAAAGTTAAAACGATAAGCACACTTTAACCACCTAAAATTGTTCTTTAAAGCCCTTATTGATAAATGTTTATGAAAATCCTTAAAAATAAGTTAGTCATCCGTTAGGAGTTTTCTAACCTCACTTAATCAAGGAAAGCTACACCAATAAACACAATGTAGCCACTGAGACAAGCGTAACCTAGATTAAATCACAACCGAGTTCTTTTTATAAATCTTAAACACAAATCCACCAAGGAAGCAATTTTGGCCTAAATTATTAACCAAGATTATACTTATGTTAAGAATTTATAACAACACCATCTAACCCGTTATGGTCCTTCCGTGAGGGAAAACACTCTTGATTAATATTAATTACCCCTTGTTAAACCAATACACATTTCTAGTTTCATGGTGTAAACATTTTAATCTGGTTAAAAGTTTACTAATACGTGATTAATTAAGCTTCTTCTTTCAAATATCCCAACTAACCAAATACTAATCTTCCAAGACAATTAACTATAATCAAGAATCCAATATCAATAAACAATGTTGCAAACTAATCATCAAGGATTAGCATAAAAAGTGCTAAATGTCATTACAAACATAGTTAACATACTAATGGTTGTTCATGAAGTAAGTAAATATGATGTTTTTGCCCTTAGGCTACAATAATACATAATAACATCAGCTCAATGCTTAAAATCTAAGCTCAATATACATGTTAAGAACAAGAAATCAAACCATAAACAAACAAAGATCTGATGGATTGGATGAATGGAAGACTTCTTGCAACTTTGAGGCTTCAAATCGTCCCTAGCAGGCTACTCTCGGGCCTCTTAAAACGCCCAGAAGCTTGGAAAAATACCCAATAATTTGATCAGTAGCTGTTGTCCTGTTTTTATGGACTTTTTCAATCGGCACGACCGTGCGGATCTTGCACGATCGTGCACTATTCCCGCAATCTAGTGATGTCATCTTATCCAGACCAGTGATTCAAAAATGGCACGGTCGTGCCCAATGTGGCACGATCGCGTGACTTCGGTCATCAGGCTGCACTGCTAGTCGCACTTGCAGTGCTCTCGAGGAAATCAGCTCCGCACGGTCATGCGTCTCCGGCGACATGGTGGCACTGGTTATTGCACTATGAGTGCGGTCTTTTGATCTCACATCGGCACGGCCGTGCCAGAGGATGCACGGTCGTGCCAAGTGATCTGCAGTCCAGAGAATCTTCGTAACTTCGCTGTTTCGCCTGGAAAATCCAATTTTTCTTCATCTTCTAGTCCGACACACTGTTTAGGGCTTGTAAACAAAACTTACATGATTAAGTACCAAAACCTCGGTTTTATGGCCAAAAAACAGGGATAAAATGGGGGACTAAAATGTGTATAATTTAGCATATATCATTATGCTATGTTTTCCATTTAAACTATGACAATGTCAACAAAGTTAATTCAATAATACATAACTTTATGTACCATGGTTGTGAAACAATAGTTCTGTTACGTGACTCCTCGACGTTTCCGCCGCGGTTTGTTGTTTTACGCGGTCGGGGTGTGACACTTTCCATTCCATGGCATAAGTCATGTCATGATCTTGTGCTTAGAAGATCAGGTCTATTTTTGAAGCATACATTACTTCATCCTTCTCAGCGTATATACTAATGGTTAGGACAACTTTTAGTCTTTGCAGCCCATGTATTGCCGTAACAGCTCCTTTATAAATGGTAACCTCAGTAGGATATAGGTGAAGAAAGTCTTTATAAGGGTGTCTAGTCGTAGTTACACTCGTCTTCTCAAGAGTTCTTAATGAAAGTAAAATTACTCACATTAACATAAGTTTAATTATACGTTTTGTGGCTAGCACAACTTTTAGTTACAGGTTTCCTGCTAGCGTAAATTATCTAAAGTAACGCATAAGAAATGCTTATGATGGCATCCCAACTTAAAGGGTTCTCGTCGTTCGTCTTGTCGCACGAGTTAGGAGACGGAAGATCAAATGAAAAGTGTTCGATATCAGAAGTATAGATGTATATGAAAGGTTCATGATAATGAAATCTAAAATTATCATTGACACACATGCTCGTGATTCATCCTAAATTGTCAATCATTGTGGTCTTTGGACTTTCTTGTATATAGATATGCATATCTATACAATTATATGTTTCGATATTGTAATCTACATACCATTATAAGGTAAAGGTATTTAAAAGTATCATATTTCTAGAAACAGCTCAGACATCATGTCATGGTACTATTTAGGGAATTCTGTAACTTTTTAACATAACATACACCTCATCTTACACGGTTTCCCCAGAGAGGCAACCCCATCTTACCAGGACAAGCTGGAGAGTCTACCACACCTTACCCAGTCTTGCCGGAGAGGTAATTATCATTGTATTTTCCATAAATATAATTTTCTTAAATCATCATTTTAATGGTGCATCTTTTATTAAGGCTTTCAATCAAGAAACAAGGAAATTAATATTCACATGATGGATCATATTCCAGAACCGAGTAGTAACAATAAACAAGAAATAACAGTGGCCAAGTATTATTTCTTATTTACCATACTTGCAATGTTCTAGTCCACATCCTTATGGCTTACCAATACCCATCACACTATATCTATGCAAGTAACTGGCTTATCTCGAAGTCATCTTTCTTAAGTTCAAGTCTAAATACTATCCTGGGTGCTATCAGTTTCCTAACTTTTTCATTTAAGCTTAGGTATTATCACAACACCTCTTACCCTAAGCCTATGCGGGCATATCACTTATCTCAAAGCTTATCTTAAACCACTTTTCTTAGTTTAAGTCTAGATATTATCCTTGTACCTATTTCACTTAAACTACGGCTCTAATACCAACTTGTAATACCCGCATCACAGGATAAGCTCTAGGGAGTGTTACGCATCGAATATATAGAACATATAGTAATTCACAGAATTCACAACGGAAGCTTCTGAACTTTTATTAAAAAGTATTGTGCATCTTTCATATTACACACTAATATTACATAAGTTTTACTATACTAGAGATCTAAATCTTCAGCAGCCCTCTAGATCTCTATCTCTTCTTATGCTAGCCTCAATGTCTGTAATTCCTGCAATCACATGGCACCTAGGATATGTGCCCGAAAAATATTTGGGTGTAGGAACGTTCACGATTAGCATGGGAACCTAAATTTGTTATCTATTGTCCGATTAGGCGGAAACTAATGACAAGTTAACAAAATAACAAGAATTACTCATTTAAATTTCGTTTTCATTGATCTAAAGTTCAATACATTCGAGAACCGGATCCGACAGAGCTTCGCCGTCTCTGTGCCAAAATCTCTCCACGTTACAAATGAATCACCAAGGCACCTATTTATAGGTGTACAAGTTCGCTGGATAGGGGATGAAGTTCGGGTGAACTTGACTTAGTCAAGTTCGGCCGAACTTGACTTCTCAAATCCATCTTCAAGCGAACTTGGCCTCTAAATCACATAATTATGCCTAGATTCTAACAGATTAAGCCCTATTCACTCAGACTTGATACATAATGACGTAGGCAACACACATATGCACCAGCAGACTCCCCCTTGGATGTTGCCGCAGTCATTGACTTTTAAAATCTTCTAGTCTTCTGATATTTAGTTCTTGAATAAACTTTAATATCTTGATCTTCTTATCCTCTTTCTTTTCTTTGAGCTTTGACTTGATAAAACTTTTTAATCATCATGCTCCCCCTTGCTTTAAACTTTGCTCCCCATAGCTTTAAACTTTTCAGAAACTTCAATCTTTGCTTTATCAACTCCCCCTCAATCTTTACTTCCTGTCTAAATATTTTATGACATTAAATAAACATTTCAGATTCAAAATTTTGAAATTTTGTACCATCAACATTTCAAACTTTTAACCTTCACTTCAATCTTTTCAAAACTTTTTAGATATTCAAGTTCAATTTAATGACCTTGAATACATTCTACATTTAAATCCTTCAACTTTCATATTTTTATCATTTATGAAAATCCACTTAGTTGATCAAGTCCAAGTTAATGACCTTGATTAACCAAATATGTCAACCAAGTCCAAATTAATGACCTCAGTTTGAAAAACCGTTATGAACAATCTGATTTTAAAGTTTCAAATTAATGAACTTTTTACACATTTATCAGATTTTCTTACCAGACTTCGAAGATCCGTTCTCCAACATTGGCTCATTTGAAACTAATGTAGAAACAAAATCTTTTTGAATTTTAGAAAGTTTATGCTAAAACACACTGAAAATCTTTTTGATTTTTATCTATAAAGCAATTTAAAGAAAGTAAACTATGTACAAACATATTTACAGACATATTTTTGTGAATTCGTGTCTAAGGATCATATCAGATGATTGAGACATATCACCAGTACCGTTGACCTTTTGAGACTCTAAGTTCTAAACTCGTTTACCTAGATTGTTGATATTTTTGTCCATTTAAACTTTACCATGTTTCTCAACTGTTCCAAGATATGTTAAGATATGATTTATGAAACTTGACTTAACTGTGTTTCCCACTTCTTGAATATACTCCCGAATCCAGATTCCCTAGATTTCATCTTACAGGTGAATATAGCAAAATTGACATCTGTCTTTGGGTTAATGCAAGACCTTGAGGGCTCATGTTAGTACTACCGTACAGACAAAGAGATGAAGGCTCGTCTTTAAAGGTGTGTTCTAATTAAGGAATCTTTTCAGCATTGCAAATGATTAGATCTTTCGATTCTTTTCAAGTTTTGCATGCTATTTTGGGGTTTTTAGCAAAAGCATTATAAAAGTTCTAGGCTATTGCTTCCGCAAAATCAGAAGAACTTGTATAATACCCCAGATATCAATCATTTATAAAGACCTCGAATTTCAGAATCAGGCAACCCTTCAACTGAAATTTCGGAGTACTAAGTCCAGATATCCAAGATGTGTTAATCCACAAGATTAAGCAGTTGTAAAATTTAGTTTATCCCGGAAACAATCTACTGAACGTGTAAAGCCTATCGACACATCCACAGTAAGACTCGTTTATCACTTTTCAACTTTACAATTCTTTAGCATACTGTGATAGTCCACTGATGTACTAACATTTCCTTTTTGACAACCAAATTCTTTTTGCCTTTTTCAATGTTTTTGTACTTTTTGAATTTTTCAATGTTTTTTAATTTTTAACTTGTTTTTCATATGTTTTTGATTTTTGAACAAATTTTTTTAAATTTTCTTACTCCCCCTAAAATCAAAAACATATTTTTGGATTTTAGATTTAAAGAAATTCTTCTTAAAAATGTAACAAACCAATGTGGATCACGAGAACTCGTTGTCCGATCCTTTTGTAACTTCTGCATCATCACCTGTCAGCAGAACAAACCATTAATCTTTTAATAACATCAACTTGTAGAAACCACTTGTAAAACCTTTTGTAGGAAAGTTGATTTTTAAATGGTTTTTCAATATAACTATCAGTGTTTTGTTTAATGGTGTGGATTTCTCAAATTTTCAAAAAATTCTTTTCAACTTTTCTTTTTCAACCACTTTGTAATTTCAAAAACAACAAATATTATGACTTTCTAGATAAGTTAAAATTCATGGAGCTCCGCTATCCTGTATCAACTTTGATAGTGGATCTTGGGACTCCTGCACACACAAATAACTACGTGAAAAGTGAAACCCAAGCCTTCTTGGTCTTGGGTCGGAAAGCATAACAATCTTCATAATCACTTTCCAAACCATCATCGTAATCAAAATCATCATCAAGCATTTCTTCCAATGATAATTTTGAAACTTTTTCGACCCTTTCTTTCTTTGTCTGTTTGATTATGGATTCGGTTGTTTTGACATTATTAGTTTTATCAGCAACAGACTTTGATTTTCAGATGATGAAAGTTTTTTCTTAGCCACCCAGGTTTGTAGCTTGTTTCTAGCTTTCTTGATATAGAATCTAGAATCTTTGTTTTCATTTAATTTTGAAGTTTCACCTTTTTCAAAAGTAGAGTTTTCAAACTTTGAACTTGTTTTAGGTTTCACTTCATCTTTTAGAGTCATAGTTTCTCATTGACTCTATGTCAGATTTTACAATCTCTGGTTGTTTTGTTTTTCATTTTTTGACCCAATTTTTCTTCGTGGAAACACAGGCTTTAGATTCAGACACTTTTTTTGGGTAATGGGTTACCCCTGTGATTCTATATATTAACCAACCAAATAATACAAGTAGTGAGGATAATCTCCCACTAGTTCTATCATGAGACACACCTCATGACAGTAAATCAAGCAAACAATATAAAGCAGAAACCAAAAGACAAGTACATCTACTAGACTAGAATCTAGAACCACTAATCACACAAAGAAAAATAGTAATCAGCCTCCATTATCGGAAATGAAGTTGCCATTTATCTTCCATTTACCTAGCAGCCTCCGAACATTTGCACAATCTTTGAACTTAACCCCCATCAGCTTGTACCGAACTGTCTTTAATATTTGTTCGCATATGGTATCTGGTGACCTAGATTGATTCTTGAACAATCTCGCGTTACGTTCTTGCCATATTATGTATGCTGCACAGGCAACAAACACTCGACTTGTATAGTGCACTGCTGTTTTCGAGCGAGCACGAGCCAGAAGCCAGGCCATAATGTCACTCCATCTGGAACCAACCGTAGACATACCTACCTTATCTCTAGTCTTGTTCCATACCTGTTTAGAAAACTTACATTCAAAGAAAAGATGATCATGGGAGTCAACATTCTCATAGCACAAAAGACAGCACATCATATTCATGTTTTTCCTTCTCGAGATGTCCCACTGGAGAATCTTATCCTGAGTTAGCAATTTCCGACGGATAATCAACCACATAAAGAAAGCATGCTTAGGGATGCACTGATTAAACCAGACTACTTCAGCCCAATCCACTTCCGGCTCCCTTATCCGAATCGAATGCCAGACACTTGAGGAAGAAAACTCAAGTATATCATCCCCATCCTTCCAGCAAATTTGGTCCACTTTATTTGGTTCCAGATAAATCTGATCCAATTGAGTCAACTCTGGGAACAAGTCTCTCCAAGCCGATGGCCAAGCCCAAGTACTTTGATTATATATATCCGCAACCGTATCATGAAGTGTAAATCCCGCATTGGAAATGGTCCTAGGAGACAAGAAGTTAGATAACGGACCAAGTTGACTCCAGTTATCATACCATGCTGACGTATTATTCCCATTGCCCAATCTCGACCACACGTGATCCCTGATACTAGGCCTCATCTGAAGAAGCTTTCTCCAGCTCCAGCTACAATTCGTAGCTTCCTTACATACCCAGAAACTGCAGCCTTTTAATCTGTAAGAGTAGATTTAGACACTTGTGAGCAATGTGACCAACAATATTGCATTTAAAGCAAGTCCGATTATCAGAACCATTTCCACTAGTGGGTTTTACTCCACTTGTGGACTTGGTCTAGCTTTGTCCTGAAGTTCTTTCTCCTTCTTGAATTCATCATTCGATTTCTTACCGATCAACCCTTCTTCCTGAACCGTGCTTGTTCCGTACACAAACTTTATGTTTTTACCTTTTTATTCCTAGAACATTGCTTTTTGTTTCTTCTTCGGTTCTTCTTCTTCAACCTCCAAACCTAAACCTACTCTCCTGTGCTCAGGAAAATCACCATAACCTTTCGGTAATTTGAGTAAAATCTTTTCTCATTTTTCTCAAGATCATCTGATGAAACTTTTACAAGTTTGAAAATTTTATCAAGTTGATCCTCTTTCACGTTCCGAATTGGAAAACTATCATCAATGTATAATCGATCAGATTCCTTAATCTTGTACATGACAACATTAGGATCATCACTTAGAGCATGTTCTGATGATGTATCGTCATCTACAGATTGTGATTCTGAGTTTTTCGAACTTGATTTGACGCTTTCAGAGTAGCCTTCATCAGAATCATTTCCCAACACCTTTTTAACCACATTTTTTTTACCACCGCTTCATTGTCATCATTTGATTTCGTAAAGTCTACGTCAATATTCTCAGGCATTTTTTTTTCTTCTCTGACAAAATGAGTAAATTAAATGCCTTTTCAATCTCATCATCTTTCTTGCAGGAATAACTTGCAAGAAGTGGTGGAGGAACACTTCCGTATTCTTTACGCTTTGGTTTATCACCATTTTCCTCCGATTTAATCGAAGGTAAAATGTAATCAATGGCATACGCGTTTGTGGTGTAGCTCTTTAGAAGCTGTCTTACCCGTTCCGTTTCAGTTTTTATATCATGAAGCTCGCGTTTTGTTTCAGCAATAGTGTTAATGTACATGTTAATTGCCTTTTGTTTTTCAAATACTGTAGCATTTAACATCTTTACATTAGCACCAAGTTCAAGATTAGCTTTTTCGACATTTTTATATTTGCTTGATATTTTGTCATAAGCTTCTTTTATAGTTCTGTAATCATAACGAAAGTTTTCCTTGTGTACAATCAATTCTCTTATGACTTTGACTTTATCAAGACATGGTTCACAAGGACTTGCGCACTTTGTGCAAGGTTTTTCAACCTCCACAACTTTCACAACCTCCTTTTCAGACACACTTACCTTAGCTTTTACCTTGGCCTCTGATTTCAATGCTTCTTGTTTCTGCATCTCAAGATAAGCTAATTCTTCTTCCTCAGCTCTCTGTCTATAACCTTCCAGAATAGCATTTTCTAGAGCAGTATCAATATACGATGTATTAGATTCATCTGCTAACTCTGCTATCATGGCGACACCAGTTTTCTTTCCGATGTATCTGTCCAAGTCAAAACCATCTTCTTCATGATTAGCAATAAGAGCTTGTTCGGCTTTCTTTGCAGATTTATCTTCAACTTCGACTTGTGTTCTGTTTGGATATGGCTTGTATTGAAGAGCTTTCTTGTAGTATTCATTGTTGTTGCCGAAAGGATTTTGGTTTCCACTTGCTTCTTGATTGCTGCATTCTCGTTTGAAGTGTCTTTTTTGTCGACACCTAAAGCATGTGACTTTAGACTTGTCAAATCCAAGCTTGTTGCTTGAATTACCAATATCCCTTCCAGTGAGCGCCACAAATTTGGAAACTCTTATGATAATGGATGCAAGGCTCCATTTAATATCCATTAGCTCCAATTCTTCTTCGTCCACCTGATCATAATCTTCGGCGGTCATCTCTGGATTACCAATCTTTCCAACAACAAGACTTTCATATGATTCAAGAACGGTAGCCAGAAGTGCTATGTGATGTTTAGCCACTTTTTCTGGAAATACATTCTTCAAGTCAACTGCTATGTTGCACTGGAAAACATTTGAATCAGAACTAGTTTGGATTGTCTGATTTTGGAATGAAGAGCTTGAACTAGCACTTGTATATCCAGCATATGGAGAACTCTGATTTGGAGAAGAATTTGTATTTGCACTAAATGCTGTTTGAATTTTCGGGCTTTGAATATGAGTATCTGGAACACCTCTTTTGTAATAGACAATGACCTCTTGAACAACATTAGCATTCTTTGATTTTGCAATCTTCATCAACTCCATTTCATGACCTTCCAATTTGTCGATGAAAGATGACAACTTGAAGTGTCTCCAAGATGGACTATTCTTCAGAATCATCAGATATGTTGTCCATTCTCCTTCTGGAAGTGCATCGGCTAACTTCTCGATTTGCTCTTCATTAGATCGTTTGATATCATGTCTCCGCATCTGGACCATGAGTTGACAGTATCTGTCAATCATCTGCTTCGTTGTTTCACCTTTAATCATCGTGAAGATCTCGAACTCTTTCTTGATCAAGGCCTTTTTGCCTTTAATCATTTCATCACTTCCTTTGAATTTGTCACAAAGAGAATGCCATAATTCTTGTGACGTTTCATATCCTGGCAAGAGAATCAAGATATCTTTCTTCACTGATTGTTGTATCAAGCTGATCATTTTCTTCTCAGCAACATATTTATCTTTGTCAAGCGGTGAAAATTTGTTCAGTGGAAGATCTTGATCACGCTCATCTTTTGGCCATTTGTGTCCATCCTCAACTGCAACCCAGCTGTTGAATTGATTCGCTTGTATCCAGTTCACAAACTTTTCCTTCCATCCTTCAAACTCGTCCATGCTCATTAGCTTTGGCGGTTTCGACGTAGTACCCATTTCATGTCGATATTCATCTGATTTGCCGCAAGAACATTAGCATTTGAAGAAGAAGCCATTTGAGAGACGAACACGTTGTGGAAATCTTCCATTTTGTCAATCTGAAGACTTATATGAGAATACGATAAAAAACACTCAAAATTTGATTAGAAAAAGACAAGTTCGGCCGAACTTTTGTGACAAGGTTCAAATTTTATCACACTACCTCAAGTTCGGTCGAACTTGATGTTGATTTTGAGAAAAAATTGTACTTCGAGCGAACTTGAGAGAAAGTTTCAAGAAACACAATGAGTTCGGTCGAACTTAGGTAAATTTTCAGAAAAATATCAAGTTCGGGCGAACTTGTAAGAGACTTTCAACATAAATTGATCAAGTTTGGTCGAACTTGATCAAAATGATGAATTATCTTTCAAGTTCGAGCGAACTTATTAAGAAATCCTGAAAAATTCTATCAAGTTCGGTCGAACTTGATGTTAAGTTCGGCCAAAATCAATTTGCAATTCATGGTTTTTTGAACTTTTTGTTATTAATTCGTGTGAATTTGATGTTCAAACTCTCAGGGGTTTATCACAACTGTATTTTACATGACATATTCAATTTTTAGCTGATTTTGTCCATGAATTCATCAAATATGTGAAAATGTTAAGAAAAATGATAGAAAGAAGATGAAATAGAGAAATTCTTGTCTTGATTCCAGCAAATTTAGGTATCCAGGCTCTGATACCACTTGTAGGAACGTCCACGATTAGCACGAGAATCTAAATTTGTTATCTATTGTCCGATTAGGCGGAAACTAATGACAATTTAACCAAATAACAAAAATTACTCATTTAAATGTTGTTTTTATTGATCTAAAGTTCAATACATTCGAGATCCGGATCCGACAGAGCTTCGTCGTCTCTATGCCAAAATCTCTCCAAGTTACAAATGAATCACCAAGGCACCTATTTATAGGTGTACAAGTTCGTTGGATAGGGGATGAAGTTCGGGCGAACTTGACTTCTCAAATCCATCTTCAAGCGAACTTGGCCTCTAAATCACATAATTATGCCTAGATTCTAACAGATTAGCCCTATTCACTCAGACTCGATACATAATGACGTAGGAAACAGACATATGCACCAACATTGGGACTCATTATAAACTGGTAAGTTCATGAACATTAATGACCTGTATTAAAAAAACATATTTTCATCGACTATAACATCAATCAGATATAATCATGCAAACAGATAAGAAGAAAGTAAGCACAATATGTTCACATAACCAGGCTATGTATACAAACTCTACGGGTTAAATCAGATACATACAATCAGCCCTCAATCATCCTATTAATAAGAACAGAGTAGCACAATATGTTCACATAACAAGGCTATGTATACAAACTCTACTGGCTAAATCAGATACATACAATCAGCCCTCAATCACCTTATCAATCATTGCCAAATATACAGATGTATAAGTAGTCGATTACATAATTATTACCGATCAGATAGAGCAACACATCTCGTTTTAGAAACGGTTCAGAGGAACTTACCTTGCTAGCTTGTAGTTCTTGAGCTTTCAGATAATTAAGCTTCTTGTAAGTCTATAGTCCTGGTTCTCAGCCTTCTGATAACCAACTCATCTAATTTAATAGGGTATAATCCATATTAATGTAAAAACCTAACTCAAACTTTAACGATAATCACGAGATCATAACTTCAATGTAGATGACAAAGTATAGCCTTATTCAGGCAATACTTAAACATCCGTTGATTTGGTTTCAGATCAATCGGACAGGGTATCGTTTCAGTGATCAGGGTTTAGTACAGTTTCTATGGAGCAGAGTTTCGAGGTTTAGGAGTTCTTGCATTAGAGAGGGAGAGAGATAGAGCGAGAGAAAGAAATTGAATTTTAGTAGTTTGGAATGCGCACGTTCTGCTCTATTTTTAGCTGAATTTTGATGTCGTCGCGTCACGCGACCAACATCATCAATACCCGTCGCATCATGCGACAGGGTGAAATAGGGCTTAGGTGTGCTTAGTCACCCCTGTAGGTCTGCCATGTGGCACCACGTGGCGACACGTGTCTTCTAGGCGAAAATGAAGCGCCACGCGACCGTGCTTCCTAATCACCGATGTGTAGTGCAACGACGCCCAAACTGGGTTTTCTTGTTTTCCATGCTGGTTTTCGTCTTACGCGTTCAGGGTTTTTATTAGGGTTAACTCGGATCATTTTGGATAGTTATTGACCAGAAGACTCTGGATGTTACATTCTCCCCTCCTTAAAATGAATTTCGTCCTCGAAATTGGAAGGTTATTCAAACAGGTGAGGATATTTGACTTTGATTTCTTCTTCTAACTCCCAAGTTTTCTCGGTTCCTTCCTGACCTTTCTAGTGGACAAACATTAGGGGAATTATCTTCTTTCTTAGTTTTCTTTCTGGAAAGTCAAGAATCTTTATTGGTCTAGTCCGTGGAGTTCAATTTATTATCTACTCGTACGTCTTCTAATGGCATTGATTGAGTTGGATCTACCAAACACTTCCTTAAGTTGTATACATGAAAGACATCATGTATACCAGCCATTTCCTCTGGAAACTTTAGCTGATAAGCTACTGGTCCAGTTTGATTAGTGCTTTCGAATTAGTCCAACAAACCTTAGATTTGATTTTCCTTTCTACGGAAAGACTTTTGGTAGCATTCTCTCTCTGATTTAAATAAATTCTAAAGGTTTGCCGATCTCATGGCCTAATAGTTGCTTTTCTCATATTTATTTACAACATACTGGATGGTACTATCATCAAAAAAGTGCTTCAAATGGGCAACATTAATACTGGTATGATATTATTTGTTTATTGGAGAATTCTTATGAGTGGCAAGTGATCGTCCTACTTTCACCAATATCTATCACACATGCACTTAGCGTGTCTTCCTATGTTTGTATTGTTCTTTCATCTTGTTCATTATAAGTTGTACTCTGATTCAGTCGACTTTCCATGGCTTTTTGAAAACTTTCCCAGAAATGAGAAGTGGAGTGACTATCTCGAGCAGATACAATAAATAACGGAATTCTATATAACGAGACTATTTCGTCCCCAAACAACCTAGCCAAGCGTTTTATACTAAAGGTTTCCTTCATTGGTAGGAATTGAGCTGACTCGGTTAGTCAATCCACAATCACCCAGAATGTGTCGTTACAATTTACAGTTTTGGGAGATTTAGTAACAACATCCATTTGTAATTATTTCCATTTCCATATTGGCATTTCTAATCGTTGAAGTAACCTAAAGGTTTCTAATATTCAGTTTTAACTTGCTAACGGATTAACTACTTAGAGACATAACTTGCTACATCCATTTTCATTCCTATCTATCAGTAATTCTTATTAAAACCTAGATACCGCTTATCACTTCCACTATGCATCATATACTTAGTAATCCTTTCTTGCAGGTTTCCTTGAGTAAGTACTCAAATTCCCTTTGGATTGTGATCACTTCTCCTGTTGGCTTACGGATCTCAATAGAATTCTGATTACTTAAGATTTAAGCATGATTGGATGCTATTCATTCCATTTCTAACATTACATCGAATCCAACAAGGTTCATATGAAGTAAAGTAGCACTAAGTTTGTATCCTAGCAATTTCTCCTTGTCTTCCCGAAGTACTCCACGAATATTGCTGGTGTTCTAGACTTGCCTACGTTTGATTAAATATTGAATAATTGCTTGACATAACTTAGTATTTATAAAACTTCGGTTCGCACCAGAGTTAAATAATACTTTAGTGTCAACATCAAGTATAAGAAATGTACCACAATCACCTCAGGAATCATTGTTGCCTCTTATGCTATGAGAACAATGCCTTCGTGTTCCTTTTGGGATCGTCTTTTGTTTTCAGGTATCTGTGTCAGTTTCGGACAATCTTGACGAATATGATTTGCTTCCCCAACGGAAACATATGCGACTCTTCTTTTTCCACGTTCTTCTTTGTTGTGTCCATGTCCAGTGGTCAGAGTATTAGCTAACTCGTCCATATTGCTAATGGTTTGTGGTCTGACCGCTATTATCAGACCACGGATCTCGATGAGAAATGGGATTCAGTAACTTTGTTTCCATTTGTTTCCCTTTTATGAAGCAGAAAAATTTTCCTTTCTGTCACTTCTTTTCATTATTTCCATTCTTTCCATTCCATGGCATAAGTCATGTCATGATCTTGTGCTTAGAAAATCAAGTCTATTTTTGAAGCATACATTACTTCATCCTTCTCAGGGTATATACTAATTGTTAGGACAACTTTTAGTCTTTTGCAGCCCATGTATTGCCATAACAGCCCCTTTATAAATGGAAACCTTAGTAGGATTATAGGTGAAGAAAGTCTTTATAAGGGCGTCTAGTCGTAATTACTGTCATCTTCTCAAGAGTTCTTAATGAAAGTAAAATTACTCTCATTAACGTAAGTTTTAATTATATGTTTTGTGCCTAGCACAACTTTTAGTTACAGGTTTCCTGCTAGCGTCAATTATCTAAAGTAACGCGTTAGAAATTCTTATGATGACATCCCAACTTAAAGGTTCCCGTCATTCGTCTTGTCCCACGAGTTACGAGACGGAATATCAAATGAAAAGTGTTCGACATCGGAAGTATAGATGTATACGAAAGGTTCATGATAACGAAATCTAAAATTATCATGAAAACACATGCTCGTGATTCATCATAAATTATCAAGCATTATGGTCTTTGGACTTTCTTGTATATAGATATACATATCTATACAATTATATGTTTCGTATATTGTAATCTACATACCATTATAAGGTCAAGGTATTTAAAAGTATCATATTTCTAAAAACAGTTCAGACATCAGGTCATGGTACTATTTAGGGAATTCTGTAACTTTTTTTTTTTTGGGTAAAGGGTTTACCCCGGTAAATATTATATCAATCAATCCAAAAATAACAAGTGAGGTAGACAGAAACCTCAATTCTCAAGTATGACAAGCCATACTAGAGTTCAACAAGCAATCATCCTACCAATTTAATGAGCACGTCACTCGACAATACACGTAACACTAAGTTACAAAAAAACACGTGTAACACCATTAGCCATGTTCATCATCATTTATCAGCAACCCTCTAAGGAAGTCTCCATTCCTGTAGAAGATCTCTAGTGTGACCCGAGTCTTTAAATTTCATCAAATGTAGCTTCATCCGAACTGTTATTAGAATAACCTCAATGAGTTGATCTGCACTCCTTTTTTTCCTAGAAAACAATCTCTGGTTTCGTTCCTGCCACACGAAGTAAGTTGCCGCACTAACAAGAAGCTTTCCAATAACATGAGTAGCATGCTTTGACGTCGCATATTGCACCAAATGATCAAATATCCTTTCCCACTTGTTAGGCAGCGATCCCATTCCTGCTTTATCTCGAATACCATTCCAAACCTGAGCAGCATATAAACACTCGAAAAAAAGGTGGTCATGGGAATCCAGACCAACCATGCACAACGAACAGCACATGAGGTTATAATTAGGACTACCCGCCGAAGACCATCGACTCATGACATCCTGCATTTTTAGTTTTTTGTTCACAAGCAGCCACATTAAAAAAGAATGACGAGGAATAGATTGGGGATACCAAATAATACTCGCCCATGGGACTTCATTCTGATGTAGTCGAAATTCATCCCACCCTAAAGCGGCACTGTAGTTCATCTCCTTTCCTGATCTAGTTCTCCATACAACTCTATCATGTAAACCCGGGTTCAGTATGATACTTGGCATGTTTCGGAGAGCCGGAAATCGGTTTACCCACTCAGTCGGCCATCCCCACCCCCATGGTCACATACATCTGCAACCTTCGAGTTCAAATAGAATCCAGCATTCGATATCATACGTGGCTTAATAAAAGAATTCAAAGGACATATCTCATCCCACTTATCAAACCAGACTAGTGTTTTGTTACCATCTCCCAGTTTAGTCCATACATGGTGTTGAATAATCGGCCTTAACTGTAACATTTTCCTCCAGCTCCATGTTATGTTATTTCGGATTGGTAAGTCCCAAAAACTTCAATCTCGTATACGATATGAATGGATCCACTTTACCCAAAGAGACTCTCTATGTGTAAGAAGACTCCATACATGCACAACCATAAGCGCTTTATTCATATCCCCAATCCTTCGAATACCCAAGCCACCCTCTTGTTTAGGAATACACACTTTTTTCCAACTCACCTTAGCTTTCCCTTTTATGTTATTTCCTTGCGCCCATAAAAATCTTCGCATTCTTTCTTCCAGGTCATAAATGATGCGCTTTGGTAAAATAAAAACCGACCCCCAATATATATGCATAGAAGACAGGACCGACTGAATCAATTGAAGTCTACCCGCAAATGACAGACTCTTATTTTTCCAATCGGTAATTCTTAAATCCATACTTTCCACAAGTCTCTTACAATCATTGTAGACAAGCCTGGTAGATATAAGGGGCACTCCAAGGTAGCGAACTGGCAACATACCTTCATCAAATGGGATGATGCTTCTAATTCGGTCTTTCACTATGTCCGGAACATTACCAAAGAAGACCGTACTTTTAGTCATACTAGGAACAAGACCTGACATGTTCTTAAATAAGTCTAGCGCCTCCAAAAGCACTTTTGCTGATCTATGATCTATGATCGCCCCGAGAAAACAAAAACAGATCATCAGCAAAACAGAGATTAATTATTCGCTGATTTTCACACTTATTATGGTACCTAAACTCAGCTGACAAAGAACTCTGTTTTTGCAAAAGCAATGTAAGAACCTCCATAACCAACGTAAAAAGGTACAGAGACATTGGGTCTCCTTGTCGTAAACCCCGTTGCCCTCTAAAATACCCATACAGATTACCATTTATAGCTAAAGAGAAGGACGTGGATGTGACACAAACCATTATCCACTTCACCATTTTCCGATCAAATCCAAAACCTAGCAGTATCTGTTCAAGAAAGTTCCAGTCTACCGTGTCATAAGCCTTTTGAATATCCACCTTAAAGGCACACCTTGGTGGCCCCTTATTATGATGATAGTTATGCATTAACTCCTGTGTTAAGAGGATATTATCAGAAATCCTTCTACCAGGAACAAAGGCTGACTGGGTGATGCTCACAATATCACATAATCCTTCTTTTATACGATTTGTAATAATCTTGCTGATACACTTATATAGTGTGTTACAACAAGATATAGGGCGATAATCCGTAATGGAAGATGGTGTACTAACCTTAGGGATTAAAGAGATTATCGTATGATTAAGTTGACGGAGTAGTTTACCATTTTTAAAGAATTCCTGTACCGCACTGCATACATCCTTCCCAACTACATCCCACGACTTTTTAAAGAAGACCGAGGTGTAACCATCAGGACCTTGAGCTTTATTCCCATCAATTGAAAACATTGCCTGTTTAATTTCATCATCCGTAACAATCCTAACCATAGCAGAAGCTTTATCAACCGATAATACATTATGGAATAGATCTGGCGTAGGATGCAAATTTATACTTCCAACACTACCAAAAAACTGGGTATAATGCTCCACCATGACCTGTGGAACCGACAGTCCTTCATGTAGTATACCGCTACTGTCTGTTACCGAGAAAATTCTACTTCGATGATTTTTTTGCTTTGACAGTGTTATGAAAGAACTTTGAGTTCTTATCACCAAGCGAAAGCCATTGTAACTTAGATTTTTGCTGCAAAAAAGAACACTCATCAAGAACCGCTTTCTTATACGCTTGAAGTAATCGACTGTGTTTATCAAGGAGCTCATTGTTGAAAGGATCATTATCAATAGCTAGCTGGTTGTCATCTAGATCCTTTCTCATCGTCTTAACCTTCTCATGCAGATTACCCTGTGTAAATAAGAGTTTCCTCATCGGGTTTTTTAACAGCTTAAGCTTTTTAACAATCTGAAACATGCGATAACCCTGAATGTCCATATTCCAAATCGTTTTAACTTCCTCCATAAAACCCTTCTTATCGGCTACCAAATTCACAAACTTAAACGGCTTCGGTTTTCCTCTAGTCACATTAGGCAAGTTTAAGATACACGGAGTATGATCTGATATTCGGTACGGAACAAAACATGCTGCCGCATTAGGGAACGTATCGATTAATTGCATATTCCCCAATATCGATCAATTTTCTTGACAATGATACCCTTTTGCTGCTTATTCGTCCACGTAAAATGTAAACCCGTTCGGTTAACATCAAACACCTCTATCTCATCAATACACTCCTTAAATTCCCTATTCCCAATGCTAAAAGTAGATGGCCCTTGAGCTATATCTTCATGAAATAAGGAGGAATTAAAATCTCCCATGATAACCCATGGTTTATCATGCATATAAGAATGATGAGCACGTAAGTTCTGCCATAGGTCCCTTCTTTTTTTGTAGTAGTTGTCAGCATAAACAAACGAACAAAAAATAGACTTTTGATCGAGTTTAAACATGATCTGAGTATGCACAACCTGATCTGTTTTAGAAAGGATCATAACATCCACAATGTTAGCGTCCCACCCTACCATAATACGAGTACCTTTCTCACAACAATCAGCATTAGTCGCCCAGCTCCATGACCAGCAAACTTTCTTACAAACATTATAGACATTAGACGAGTCAACATGAGTTTCGATAATTGCACACACCTGAAGATGATTGTCCAGCACCACCTGACGAACCTCCTTTTGTTTGAGGGGTCGGTTCAAACCCCTTATGTTCCAAGAAGCCAAACTACCCATGGACACTAGTATCACCAGGTGTGCTTGCACCCTCAGAATTTTTATTTTCTACTTTCTGATCCATAAATTTTGGGATATCACCTAAAAGCTCCTCGACTTCAACTGCATCCGCAATTACTTCCTCCAAATTGGTATTTTTATTTTGTTGATTACCCTTTGAAGTCATACCTTCTAATCCACCAAATTCATTAGAGTGATTTCCCTCCTTTTGAAGTACAGCAAATGGGTTAGAGATAGGCACTTGGTTTTTTCGGTTGCACTTTCCCATCAGCCTTGGACTTAGGCTTTGCTACCGGACGGTACACAAACTTCGGCTTCTGATTCTTAACATGCAGCCCTTGATTTATCCCTTTACTACTCTTCGACAATACCTCCTGAAAATCATCATTATTTCTCATCTTATCATCCATCTGCACTGGGGTTTGTTTCTTTGGGCACGAGTTATCATCATGACCAAACACGCAACATGTTGAACATCTCAACGGTTCCCAATCATATTCTATTTTTACCTCCACTTTAGAGTATCCCTTTCCATCGAGTGCCGGGATTGCAACCGTAACAACTCTCTTTAATTCAGACCCTGCTTGAACTTCAATTAACGCCCTAGCATAACTACTTCTTCCCCATGAATCTACACACATTGTTGTTGTATAAGAATCCAGCAATTTTGGAACACCTATTTTCGAGGCCAGTAAACTCAACCCGTCCTCAGTAAACGCAGCCAACGGTACATCATGCATTTTTACCCAAACCGGTATAGATGTTATATCCTTTTTCTCAACCATAACATCAGGAGTCCATTCAGTAAGAATAATTGGAACATTTCGTATCATCCATGGCCCATCTTCCAGTAGCTGTGCCATCCCTTTTTTTGTTTGAAACTTAAAGAAGAAGAACCCCTTAGCATTCATCATCATCTTGGATAGACCATACTTCGACCACTTATGTTTAACAAAATAGTCTACCACCGGAAACGCTAAGCGCTTTCCCAAAAATATCCATAAAGAGTGTTCGAATATCTATCATTAACCTGCTTTACCGATGATAAAGGGATAACAACATCTGCCCCATCAATTATTTCATCAGTTTCCAAAGACTGAAAATTAACCTTAATGCCATCACTATTATGCTGAACAACTCTAGCAAACGAAAGAGGTTCTACAATCTTAGTGGTCGTTACCTTCGTGGACTCAGCTGATGAAACACCACCATCCGAATCAGGTGCAATATCCTCCAAATTACCATGCAAGTTAGCCCCTTTTTCCATGATGTTTTCCGAGTTCTCCTTAATATCATTCACCACGGTTACCGCACCCTTATTCTTGTTTCGTTCTTCAATGGCATTAAGCAGCTTCGGATCCGAGTTCACCTCTTCCACTAGTGAGTTAGGAACATTCCCTCGTCGGGCCAGCTTAGGGTTACCGTCAATATTCAGCACACGGTTTCCAAAACCCTTATTAGGTAACGGGACTTTGCCTCGATCAACATGCACATCAGGTTTCTTACGTTCATCCATGCCAGTTTTAACAACTCTCTCCTTACTCAGTTTTGGATACCCATCACCATTTAGAACTTCATCGCTCTCCATACCGCAACCACAACCAAAAAACAGAAAGAAACCCTAGAATCCGTAATCAATCCTTAATCAATTAGAAAGGTTGTATCAATCTAGCTAGATTAACATCCGTTAACCGCGATCAACACAATCTTTATAATAAATCAGAATCTCCTACTAATTCCCAGGTCGACGATTATCATACAAAACAAGCACAAACCCTAAACTGATCGGATGTTCTTGATTATTATTTGAAACACAAGATACGGCCGGCGATAAAAAAAAACAAAATCGAAAAAAACTACTATCCGATCGATCCTATATGCCATCAGAGTTCGTATTGAAGATTTGATTACTCAAACCCCTAATAACAGATCTGTTGCACACATTTTCCGATCGAAATCGTAAGATTGAAAGAAAACAAAAAAATCGCCGGCTAGAGAGAGAGCGTTCAGATTGAAAACGAAACTAAACCCTATTCTAATCTTTCTTTGGATGCTAACAAGTTCGTATTGCTATTTTTCTTTAACTTTTTAACATAACATATACCTCATCTTACACGGTTTCCTCAGAAAGGCAACCCCATCTTACCTAGACTAGCTGGAGAGTCTACCACACCTTACCCAGTCTTGCCGGAGAGGTAATTATCATTGTATTTTCCATAAATATAATTTTCTCAAATTTATTTTAATGGTGCATCTTTTATTAAGGCTTTCAATCAAGAAACAAGGAAATTAGTATTCACATGATGGATCATATTCCTGAACCGAGTAGTAACAATAAACAAGAAATAACAGTGGTCAAGTGTTATTGCTGATTTACCATACTTGCAATGTTCTAGTCCTCATCCTCATGGCATACCAATACCCATCACATTATATCTATGCAAGTAATTGGCTTATCTCGAAGTATATATTAAGGTATCTTTCTTAAGTTCAAGTCTAAATACTATCCTGGGTGCTATCAATTTCCTAACTTTTTCGTTTCTGCTTAGGTATTATCACAACACCTCTTACCTTAAACCTATGCGGGCATATCACTTATCTCAAAGCTTATCTTAAACCGCTTTTCTTAGTTTAAGTCTAGATACTATCCTTGTACCTATTTCACTTAACTACGGCTCTGATACCAACTTGTAACACCCGCATCCCAAGATAAGCTCTGGGAGTGTTACGCATCGAATATACAGGACATATAGTAATTCAGAGAATTCACAACGGAAGCTTCTGAACTTTTATTAAAAAGTATGATGCATCTCTCATATTACACACTAATATTGCATTCTAAATCTTCAGCAGCCCTCTAGACCTCTATCTCTTCTTATGCTAGTCTCATTGTCTACATTTCCTACAATCATATGGCACCTAGGATGTGTGCCCAAAAAATATTTGGGACTCAGTATAAACTGGTAAGTTCATAAACATTAATGACCTTTATTAAAAAAACATATTTTCATCGACTATAACATCAATCAGATATAATCATGGCAAACAGATAAGAACAAAGTAAGCACAGTATGTTCACATACCCAGGCTATTTATAAACACTCTACTGGCTAAATCAGATACATACAATCAGCCCTCAATCATCCTATTAAAAAGAACAGAGTAAGCACAGTATGTTCACATAACCAGGCTATGTATACAAACTCTACTGGCTAAATCAGATACATACAATCAGCCCTCAATCATCCTATCAATCATTGCCAAATATCACAGATGTATAAGTAGTAGATTCCATAATTATTACCGATCAGATAGAGCAACACATCCTGTTTTAGAAACGGTTCAGAGGAACTTACCTTGCTAGCTTGTAGTTCTTGAGCTTTCAGATAATTAAGCTTCTTGTAAGTCTATAGTCCTGGTTCTAAGCCTTCTGATAACCAAATCATCTAATTTAATAGGGCATAATCTATATTAATGTATAAACCTAACTCAAACTTTAACGATAGTCACGAGATCAAAACTTCAACGTAGATCACAAAGTGTAGCCTTATTCAGGCAGCAATTAAACATCCGTTGATTTGGTTTCAGATCAATCGGACAGGGTATCGTTTCAGTGATCAGGGTTATGGAGCAGAGTTTCGAGGTTTAGTAGTTCTTGCATTAGAGAGAGAGAGAGAGAAATTGAATTTTAGTAGTTTGGAATGCCCACGATCTGCTCTATTTATAGCTGAATTTTGATGTCGTCGCGTCACGCGAACAACATCATCAATACCCGTCGCGTCATGCGACATGGTGAAATAGGGCTTAGGTGTGCTTAGTTATGTGACAACTGTGAAAAATCTCAGTAAACTTTGATCGGTACAAGTCCGTGGTAACCGGACGTGATATGTATATCATGATATTTGTGGTGATTATGTGTGATGATACAAACTCTGGAACATGTTACACCGACTATAATAGGAGTATATGCACAGTAATTACCAAAAACATTACATTGACGCTATGCGTCACCTACATGGCAAGACAAAGTAATGAATGGATTGACGACTCTGGGAACACGTCATTGTTGACATGACACTATTAAGGGCCAACGATGTGAGGTTGGTGTCCTTAGCCATTAACAACGTGTTAAACGGGGACTTGACGTTTAACAGCGCATTAAACATTCGATCATGATTATCAGGCCAACGGTAGGGCCCTTTAAGATTCCGAGTTCACGAAACATCTTAGTTATGTGCCATAGACTCTGACATAAGATGTGAAACAAATCGGTGCTCGGGCATGCAAAATGAGGCAGTCTCGGTTAGGGAAAGCCATTGCGTTAGGAACGTAACCCAATACGAGGCTTTTATGATTAAAACGTAACCGGGCTCGGGTTTCGAGACGGTTATGCTCGATTTCTAAAACCGAGTCTTTTACTAAAAACGTGAAAAACGGAGTCCGTTTTGCAAATCGGGGACGTGTGTGGGACCCGAAAACGAACCTAAACGCGCCACCAAAGATAAACATCATCTTTTAACACAAAAATACGAAGCACAACAAAGCGTAGGTGGGGTAGGGGCACCCCACCTTATTAGATAAAGGTTTTTTTCTTTATATTTTTTATTTTTTTCTCCATTTTCAACACAAATTCTGGTCATCTTCTTCTTCTCCACAGCTGATCATCTTCTTAACACACTTAAGTCAAAGGTACAATCCTTGTTTCATAAGGTTTTGATTGTGATTTCATGAGGAAACTTGAGTTAGACCATGAAAACCCTTTTTAAACCATAATTTTGGGTGATTTAAACATGGTTCTTGGCTAACCAAGATCACATCAAGGATTCCTTGATATTTTATGGCAGCCATGATCCCTAAACTTTGGCTTTTGATACCCTAATCAACACCTATTCGACCAAAATCGCATAACAATTTGATTAACCGAAAAACAATGAAACAAAGCTTGATTGACATGGGTGAAGGCATGGTTGGATTGTTTTTGGTATATAGGTACTAAATATGGCTCACACCCACTTCTAGACTCAAGAAAAACACTTTGAATCGAAGAAATCGCTAGGTATATCACCCAAAACTCGAATCTAGAATAGGCAGACTATTGCTTGGACCATAACTTGGTCTGTGGGTATTGGATTGAGCTGAAATTTGGTGTGGTGATGTAGGGTATTGACAGGAAGGTCCACATACAATTTTAGAATTTTTGGAATTTTCTACGATCTTTAGTGAAATTTTGACTGTTTTACAAAACAAAATTCGGAAAAAATAACAAACGAAGTCAATAGATCACCAAAATTTACATGAACACTAAGGAACATATGAAAAAGGTTCTGCGAGGTATCTGAGTCTATTGGTTGGGTTTTGATTCGGATTAAAAATCCGCTTTTTATGAGTTTTCGGTAGTCGGAAACGCACTGAAACGAAATCAGAAAAAATCCAAATTTTACAGGTAGTTCCTGGACATATATGGAAGTTTCAGGAATATTTTGGGAATTTTTGGACATCGTATGATAAACAACGTGAATTATTCGGTTAAATACTGTGTTACAAATGATTTATTTGAGAAGTTAAAACATCTTTATATATTCCCAAAATATTTTCCCTTGAATCTATATATTTTTACTGAGTTCTATAAAAATTACCAGAATTTTATGAACTATGTAGATTAAATGGGATTTTCAGACTTTTAAAACGCTTATTTTAACTAAATTCGGCAGTTTACCGGACAACGAACCTGCCGAAACTGGGAACGGACCAAAACCTATCTTGACTATAATTGGAACACCGGGAGTCTCTTAGGAGGTTCCAAGGTAAGCAGAATACTCTGGGTGTGTTCCACCACCGTTCGGGAGAATCCCTGACGGCGATGATGGAAACTCAAATTTGGGCAACCTAAACTCCCCAACACCCAAACTCCCTTAATGAAAAGTTAATATTTCTTAAATCACAACACATTGGCACTATTGGTATTCACGTACCATTATCCGAACGTGTCAAACAACCGCCTTTGGCTGGCACGCGAACTGGTGCCCGGTAGCCAAACGTGAAACTAATCACACCCTAACATCCATCAGCACACCAGGATACTATATGTACAATATGAACTGAAAATACCCACTTGGACCCAAGTTATAGGCGTTACCGACCTAGCGACTAATATTAGTAATTACTTGCATGATTGTTGTTAAAGCCGAACAAGCTTACATATACTCCTGTTGCTACCTGTGATGCTACTATCCTGTGAGTTCACTTCCACGCTTTTAAATTGTTTACTATTTTCTGGGGACTTGCATGTTAAAAACTGTGTTGATTACACCAAGTTGGGAGTGAGTTTCACTTCCCCCACTTTCAAATTGTTTTACTGGTTTCTGGGGTGACTGCATGTTACAAAACTGTATTATTTGCACAAATTTGTGATGAGGTGAATTTTATAACACACGGCCTGGCAAGCTGAAGGTGTCGGTTGTGACACGGTCCGGCAAGCTGAAGGTGCTTGTTATAACACGGTCCGGCAAGCTGAAGGTGTCGGTTGTGACACGGTCCGGCGAGCTGAAGGTGCTTGTTGTGACACGGTCTGGCGAGCTGAAGGTGTCTGTGTGATAAATCTGTAAACTGTGACTATGACCAGTGCTATAAAACTTGTTAACACATATTATTCCACAACAACTAAACCAGTGGAACTCACCAGCAGCGTTTAGCTGACCCTTTTTAAAACTAACATGCAATTCAGGTAACTTGAGACTGATGTGATCCATGTATGCTGTTCAAGACATGTTTATAGGCAAACCCTGATATAGACGCATGTGGCTTAGAAGACTTATGTGGTTCATGGGAACACGCAGTTGTAACATACATGTAGTATGTAATCAACATTTTGTAAGTAATAAAATATAGTGTCTTTATAAACAATGTGCTTGTACCAGAGGTGTCTATTGCATCCCGTATTTTTTTTCTTCCGCTGCAAGTCGGGTGTGACAGAAGATGGTATCAGAGCCATTGGTTATAGAGAATTAGGTGCCTTTAAGGAAACCTAGACTATAACTACAAGCTCGGACTTTAGTGGACATCATTGGAAAAATTAACCTCTACTCAAGATCGTTAGTGAACACTGTAAAGTATCCTATTTGCAAGTACCAGGATGGCCTTGTGGGGCAAGTCGGTTATTATGGTCCGGAACGTAATAACAGACTTTCTCATACGAGGCAGTGTTGGGAAAGCCGCGGTAATAAACACACTTAAATACGTGGAATGATACATACGTGTACCAAGGTGATAGTGTGTGAATGTCTGTGCATGAATTGATACATGAATTGGGATTGGTGGATAATGCGTTACTACATAAGCCTTTGGGATAGGCAGAAATCTGGTATTGCAGTCCATTCCACATTCCTACTAACCACCTGTTTAATATACACTAGAGTTGGATTCATATCACTCCCATCGTTGTTACTTATATTTTATGATGTGAGAACCCAAGCCTTTAGTGCGATACGATCTCACCAACTCTATTTAAAATTATTATATCAACGATTGCATACCAGAATGGTATTTCAAAAAGAACATATATACATAAAGAACGCGTGGGTCATTCTGATAAACTGGGAGGACGTGTAAGGATCCTTACTCCGCTTCTCGTAGTTTCATATTTGATTGTTATACAATCGCAGAATTTAAACATTTTACAAAACTTTCTCGTCCTTGGATCAACGATTCATTTGATTGTCCGTTGGATCCCTCTCCTGCTTACAATATTGGCTTAGCCCTCACGTCCTTTGATATTATGATACTTAGTGGTATTCCTTAGTACATGTTTCGAGGTATGTTATATATGAATATGACGATCTCTGGGCTATGGAGATGGCATGGAATGCGTGAATAAGTTACCTTCCCGTTGTCATTCGATTCCATGGGGTATAAATTTTGTGATGATACAGATTCCTTTGAAACACTTTGTGTTGTGGAACCTCGTTTCGTGTGACCATCGGTTACCTTGTGTTCTTTTACGATTATTGATTGTTTCGGATTTCAGTAGGCTAGTAGCGAAAAGCAATATTAGGCCGAATCTCATGATAAACGGAACGTTGATCAGGTATATGGGTGTGGTGGATACGCTGCGGTACTTCCTATATATAAACACTCGGCTACATGATCAAGGTGCCGTTACTCAGGGCAGACGGGCTTCATGCTACGATTCGTTTGGTTATGTTTGGGCAACGCGATGTGAGGCTTCGACCCTATTTGATGCGATAGATAATGCCATAGTTGTCGTAACCACGACATCTATATACGTTTGTGGTGATTTTAAATGAAAAATAGGTTGGGAGTTGACATATAACGACCTTTGGGTTAATCCGGGAAAGGTCCTTTTTTTGAAATTATAGTATGACTTTCTAGGGGTACTACGCCCTGGTAGTACTCTGTACTGAACTATGCGGGTATAGCTACCCACATCGACTTAACCAATGATTGATTCATGATAGGTATAAATCCTTCTGCCTTTGGTAAGACAATTTTGCGTAATTTATTTCGTCTGGTGGGATTTGCTAGAACGTACAGTCATATATCCGAAATCACTACGTTACGACAAACCAATTATACTTATGTCACCGACCGTCATCTAGGAAGCTATTCGGTCGAAGCGTATATTTCCTTTACTAGATATTATACGCTAGTGATACAATCTCTAATTCTTAGTAAGGACGCGTAATTAGCATTGGTGTTGATAACCCAAGGGGATTTAGGGGTAACACATAAATGGAGAAACTAATTTGATGTAATCAAAGTTCGGCAGGGAGTTGTGTGGATGTGGATCTGATGGTAATAAGATTTGTGGAGGCAAGAACAATTTTGCCTATATTCCTCGTAACCGTTAATACTTCGTATTAACAGGACACTCATATGCATCGTTTATTTATAAATATACAACATTTTACGCGGTCCAATCCAATTGTCAATTTGGTAGACCTCGGTTGGGGGTGACGTAACCCAGTACGAAGTACGAAAACTGTAATCATTAAGTAATCCGACTCACTGCTTCAAATCATTCAATTCTCCTTACTAACACTATTTGAAAGTGTTAAGGTCCAGTACATATAAATTACTAATTTGATACGCCCTATCGATTTAGTTCAACCTAATAGAAGATCAATCCCCAGTAACTCGAGGAAGTAGTGAATGAACGGTACCAAGGACCGTAATGAAGCTACCTCTTAATGTATATTTACTAAACAAATAACACAAAGCGAATTTTTCGTCAAATGATTTTATATATATATATATATATATATGTATGTATGTATAATTTGAAGGACGATATTTAAAAGAATTGTATAAAATTTTTATATACCAAACGATCCCTTGTTTTCAGCCTCGCATAACTTAGTGAAAATATGTTCTAATGAAAGACGAGATCACCTTCGAGTAGTATTCGAGTACCGTAATACGATGATAACCTACGTGACAACTCTTATTTACATCTTCAAACTCTAGACTACACGGGGTCCTGACCTGAATTATTTCGGTAACCCTGAGATACTAAGTCTTGAATCAATATCACCCGTATGAAGGTGGTGTATTCATGCTAGAAATCGCATAAGGGGATACATGGTTCTTTGATTCCTTTTGATTAAGCCTTTTCACGTCACGATACATACTACGGCCGTGCGAGTGGTCCTGAGTAAGGACCAACTCAGATATTTATACGTCTATAAAATATATGGACTCCCCAACTCTATGATAATAATACCCGGAGAACACCATATGTCTCCTCCTCTTCCTGGAAACCTTCGAGGAGTCCAAATTTTTTTATATATACAATGATGCATGAGATACATTGACTTTCATCTGTCGATTGGACACAAAGTGAACGATACCCTACGCTTGTGAGTAACCAAGAGCATGCGTTAAACAGTGTTGCTTATCCTCGTGAGTATACGAGAAATAAATTCTTTAGATCAGGGGAGTATTGTTGAACCACCCCTCATCTTCCTTCGAATGATTGGTTCCTTCAATTGATTTTCAGTTCGATTGATTTAAATAAGCATTCGTAAAATACGATGCTACCAAGAAACCCGATTCTTCGTTTTTTCGAGTGACGAAACTTGTGTTACCTATAGAAATAAGAACGGGAGAAATCTTAAGTATAATACTGTATATATACATATATACCTGGGTATTCGTACCACGAGTGAAATTCACGATCGTGTGGAGGATTGTCGAAAGCTGTTGCGCTCTCAATTGCGCGCTTTCCGCCTCAGTCATTTGTGGTGAGCGTTTCAGGGCCATTTTATTATAAACTATATATATACATATATCAATGTCACATATTCAATCATCCCATATCACGCAATTTCGTCGCACACGTGAGTCCACAACGTGTATAACCAACATCATTATCATGTATATAAAACATCCGTCATCATACAACTGTTAAAATTTGCACATAGACTTAACCCATAAGGGCCAGGGCTTAAATGTGCGGTCAAATCATGTCACCAGGGTGACGTACATACGCCATACTACGAAAAGCATGAACTAGCCGCATGAAGGAACACGGTCAAAACCAAACTCTCTTTGAAATGGACTAGTCATGAATCGTCTGAATATCGTAATTGGTGCTTTTGTGTGCTGAACCCACCTGGGCGAAGCTAACCCATAAATCTAGTAGTCCCGATCACTCCCGATGAAGGGACTAGTGAATCTTCCGAATACGTCCCTCGGATATCCTGTTCATCCCGCAGGGGAATTCCGTTAATAAGCGCGTATTATATACTTAAAAGAGGAATAAGACTTTGACGCGACAACTAATTCTCTTCAAATTTGGAGAGTTACTTAACACACGCTACGAATTGTAAATACCTCGATGTGCGATACCAAGTCAAACTAAATGACCAAAGTGTAAATCGATGCTTGGTTAGATGCACCGACTAGCTGTGAAATGGCATTAATAACCTCTACTCGTATCCTAGCCGTCAAGTGCTAGGCGTACCCGATTGATTATGGTTTTCATTCAGCCTTTCTTAAAGCTGCTGCTGTTGTTTCAAAAGGTTGTCGAGCGATTGTGGATCTATGTTACTACATTTCCCAGCAGCACGTATTCCTTCTGTGCCCTATTGAGAAACAGAACTGATTAATCCTAAGACAAAGGGTCGAGAAAATCAACGACCTAGTCTTAACCAACTCGAGGGTTGAATCTTCTTTTCTTGTTCACATAATTACAAATATGAGACTAACGGGAAAAATCAGATGCAGTGGTCAACTGTCCCTATCGGAACTAGGGTGACTAGTATGGGCAATATGTGCCGGTGCATTAGAAAATCTTTCGAGAACATGATGGAAAATGATTATTTCTCGTTGTTTTCATTAACGATATCCTTTCGAAACGTTAGTCGAGCATGGCTATGTTCCTACCATGTGAGGGGTACTCCGTTGATGGGGAATCTTGACTCGATGACTCGTTACTTAGTCATCTTTTACAAAATTACCTGTACGTCTACGATTAAATATGGTCCCACGTGTAGGGGCATGATGGTGATACTTGTGGTCGCTAGACACTCGTCACACCTCAAATATGTCTACGTGATAGTAGCTTTCTAGAGGTGGTGTTACTTGAATTAAAACCGCATTGGGTATACACTCTACCATTCCCGGTATATGGGAATTTTTATACGATTATCTCCCGGAAAATCACATCGATCTTATCAAAGTTATTAAGTTATTTCTTTCTAGAAAAGATATAAACAGTTGTACCACAGCTGGAGCCAAGCTCCCAAATTAATCCTTCTGAACTTCCATCTACAAAGCATGTCTCCTTAACGGTTAGAAGCAATCTCAAAAGATAAAAGGAGATGTCTATAGAAGGTCTACAAAAATATGAAGATGCGATCAGGAAGGCAGGGATCATAAATGAACTTATGTTTGGTCAACCCGATGCCAAACTAGAAGAGATGTTTAGGTAAGTTCGGGGAAAATTTATTCCCTCACCTCTTCCAATAAAATCGATCCTAGTAAATTCATTAGCCTCCAAAATTCTAAAGTGGTCTTAGAATCGTGCAAGCCATAAATTGACAATAGTCAGGGCAGATGGAGAAGTGAAAAAGACTTTAATGAATAGTGTCATGAGCCTAAAAATTGAAAATCTGCAAGACTCCTGGATCTTCCAGTTTAAAGGGATGTAGAAGACTCTCTCTTTCTCTCTCTCTGAAATTTGAAAAGAACTTCAAAGGACAAATTAGAGAGAAGTAGAAGAGGAATAAAAAGCAGACAACAATTTCCGCCTTTACTTCTCAAGCTGAATATATGACGGCCTATAGTTGTTGTTCAGAAGTTCTCTGGATACAAAATTAGTTGTTGGATTATGGGATCAACATCATGAAGACTCCATATTCATCGACAATGAAGTGTGTCTAGGAATTGTGAAGAATCCAATCCATCATTAAAGGAGAAAACATATTGAGATTCGCATTCATGTGATTCGAGATGCATATGAAAAATGATACATTCAAGTGGTGCTAGTGGATACTACGCAACAGAAAGTTACATATTTACAAAAGCTTTCGATAAAAATTGTTTCAACTAGTTGGTAACCTGGCTAGAACTGATCAATTTCCTTGAATAGAAATGAGCTTCTTTCTGTCACCGTCTGTATATACTCTAAGATGTGAAACAAATCGGTGCTGGGGCACGCAAAATGAGGCAGTCCCGGTTAAGGTTTTGATTGTGATTTCATGAGGAAACTTGATTTACACCATGAAACTTTTTAAACATGATTTTGGGTGATTTAAACTTGATTTTAGCCAAGATCACATCAGGGATTCCTTGATGTTTTATGGCAGCCATGATCTCCAAACTTTGGCTTTTGATACCCTAATCAACACCTATTCGACCAAAATCGCATAACAATTCGATTAACCGAAAAACAATGAAACAAAGCTTGATTGACATGGGTTAAGGCATGGTTGGATTGTTCTTGGTATATAGGTACTAAATATGGCTCACACCTACTTCTGGACTCAAGAAAAACACTTGGAATCGAAGAAATCGCTAGGTATATCACCCGAAACTCGAATCTAGAATAGGCAGAATGTTGTTTGGACCATAACTTGGTCCGTGGGTATTGGATTGAGCTGAAATTTGGTGTGGTGATGTAGGGTATTGACAGGAAGGTCCACATAGAATTTAGAATTTTTGGAAATTTCTACGATTTTTAGTGAATTTTTTACTGTTTTCAAATCAAAGTTCGCAAAAAATAACAAACGAAGTCAACAAATCACTAAAATTTACATGAACACTAGGAAATATATGGGAAAGGTTCTGGGAAGTTTCAGAGTCTATTGGTTGGGTTTTGTTTCAGATTAAAACTCCGCATTTTTATGAGTTTTCGGTAGCCGGAAACGCACTGAAACGAAATCGGAAAAATCCCAAATTTTTACAGGTAGTTCCTGGATATATAAGGAACTTCCAGGAATATTTTGGTTATTTTTAGACATCGTATGATAAACAAAGTGAATTATTCGGTTAAATACTATTTTACAAATAATTTATTTGAGAAGTTAAACCAGTGTTATAAATTCCCAAAATATTTTTTCTTGAATCTATATATTTTTACTGAGTTCTACAAAAATTACCAGAATTTTATGAACTATGTAGATTAAATGGGATTTTCAGACTTTTAAAACGCTTATTTTAACTAAATTTGGCAGTTTAACCGGACAACAAACCTGCCGAAACTGGAACGGACCAAAACCTATCTTGACTATAATTGGAACACCGGGAGTCTTTTGGGAGGTTCCAAGGTAAGCAGAACACTCTGGGTGTGTTCCACCACCGTTCGGGACAATCCCTGACGGCGAGGATGAAAACTCAAATTTGGGCAACCTAAACTCTCCAAACACCCAAACTCCCTTAATGAAAAGTTAATCTTCCTTAAATCACAACACATTGGCACTATTGGTATTCTTGTACCATATCCAAACATGTCAAACAACCGACTTTGGCTGGCACGCGAACCGGTGCCCAGGAGCCAAATGTGAAACTAATTACACCCTAACATCCATCACCACACCAAGATACTATATGTACAATATGAAATGAAAATATCCGATAATGGAGGCTGAGTACTGCTTTCTCTGTGTGATTAGTGGTTCTAGATTCTAGCCTAGTAGATGTACTTGTGCTTTTGGTCTTTGCTTTATATTGTTTGCTTGTTTTACTGTCATGAGGTATGTCTCATGATTGAACTAGTGGGAGATTATCCTCACTACTTGTTTTATTTGGTTGGTTAATATATAGAATTACAGGGGTAACCCATTACCCAAAAAAAATACCCACTTGGACCCAAGTTATAGGCGTTACCGACCTAGCAACTAATATTAGTAATTACTTACATGATTGACGTTAAAGCCGAACAAGCTTACATATACTCCTATTGCTACATGTGATGCTACTATCCTGTGAGTTAACTTCCCTGCTTTTAAATTGTTTTACTGTTTTCTAGGGACTTGCATGTTAAAAACTGTGTTGATTACACCAAGTTGGGAGTGAGTTTCACTTCCCCCACTTCTAAACTGTTTTACTGTTTTCTAGGGTGACTTGCTTGTTACAAAACTGTGTTAGTTGCACCAACTTGTGATGAGGTGAATTTTATATACCACACGGCCCCCCTAATTTCTCTCTAGCATGGCGATTCTTGTTCTTCGTGTTGCGTTTTTTGCGTGATATAGTGTGTATTAGATCTGCGATTCATGCTTCTTGTATTGAATACGAACTCTGATAGCAGCCTTGATCGTTTAGAAGTGTAGGGTTTTGATTTTTTCGTTTTTTTCCTTCTGTCGCTAAAGTTTTCTCTAGTGTTTCGATTCTGATAGAAAAGAGGCAAGGGTTTATCGGTCCTACTGGTTGGGCAGTAACCTTGAATTTCCTGGGTCTCTATTTTATTCAGTTAAGATTCATTAGGTTAAACTGCTAGAATTAGTGTTTGCATGCGTTGTTAGGTTATTTGGTTTGCTAGGTTTAACGTATTTCTTGGTTTCATGGAGAGAAGTAGTGACGGTAAGATGGAGAATTTTGGGGTAAACTCCAAACCTATGGAAGAAGGTGCTACCCCAATGCGTGGAATAGGATTAAAGGTCACAAATATTGATGGTAATACGTTGCTTCCTAGGAGGGGAATGTTTCCAACGTCTAATGCTTCGATACTGGATGGATTAACTGATATATCAAAACTTGTGGGAGACCCGCTTGCTAAGGTATCTTTACCAAAACCTGGGAACATTGGGAACGCTAATGTTGGTATGGATTATGAATCGTTTACTACAATGGAAAATCAAGCCTCGCTAAACGAAGACCATGATTTCGTGGATAATGCTGGAAAAAACAATAATAAAAAAGATGTTCCGATAAAGTTTGCTGAGGTATTGAAAACCCAAAAGATGAACAAAGTGAACTTCAGATACCTGGAGACTAATAGTGATATTGAGAACGTTGATGTAATATTCCAATTGAATCGGTAAGGAAGGTTCAGAGTAGATTTGAGAACGCTTTATATGGATACTTCTTGGGCAAGCGTTTGGCGTTTCCAGTTTTTGACTATTTTGCTAGAACAAATTGGAGCAAATATGGGCTGGAAAAAAGTATGATGAATTCTAGGGGTTTTTTCTTTTTTAAATTTTCTGATAAGGATGGCATTCAACAAGTGTTGATGGAAGGCCCATTGTTAATCCGTAACATCCCTATTTTCTTAAAACCATGGGCAACAAATGTGGAGTTAAAAAAGGATGAGCTGAAACGAGTGCCTGTATGGGTAAAATTCCATGACGTTCCGCTAGCAGCTTATACAGATGATGGCCTAAGCTTGCTCGCCTCGAAGATTGGTAAACTGAAACTTCTAGATAAATACACTGCTAATATGTGCTTGAACTCTTGGGTAAGAGTAGTTTTGCTAGGGCTCTGGTTGAAATTGATGCTGATAAAGAGCTGAAGGAAAACCTTTCCGTGGCTATTCCTAATATTGAAGAGGGTGTGATGTTGATGGGATCAATTCGTATTGAGTATGAATGGAAACCACCAAGGTGTAATTTATGTTGTGTTTTTGGTCACATAAGTGAGGAGTGCCCGTCTAGAGTTAATTCAAGCGCTGATCAGCAACTTAAGCAAAAGGTGGATGATGAGGGTTTTATTGAAGTCAATAAGAAGAAAAGTCCAGCTGCTAGTAAACCGGGTATACAACTTCATAAACCTAAGAAGAAATTTGAATACAGACCAGTTCAGAAGCGTGAGGTGATTTCTCAGGCTGGGACGTCAAAAACTGTTATCAAGGTTAGTAATTCGTTTTCATGTCTAAGCAATGAGGAAGAAGAGGTGAAAGATGACTCTGATGAGGATGAGGTTTTAGAAATGGAAAATGATACAGCAAAATTTATGTCTGCGGGTATTAACCCTACAGGGGCAAGCACTCCTGCTGATGGGGGTGTTGATGGATAGTATTGCTGCTTGGAACATAAGAGGTTTGACCCATTCCCTGAAACAAAATGAGGTCCAAAATGCTATTCGAGAGTTTAAATTATCAATTTGTGCAATTCTGGAATCGCATGTGGATGTTTCAAAACTATCTAAGGTATGTAATAGAATTAATAGAAGATGGAGTTGGACGTCAAATGGAAATCTTTGTACTAAAGGTACTAGAATAATTTTGGGATGGAATAGTGATGTAGTTGATCTCATGGTTTTGTCGCAAAGTGATCAGGTTATTCATGCCCAAATTATGTTCAAAGATAATAATAATCAGATGTATTGTTCCTTTGTTTATGCGAAGAACTATTATATGGATAGACGGGAACTGTGGGATAATCTTAGACTTCATAAGGCATTTGCTTGTGATAAACCATGGGTTGTTCTTGGAGATTTCAGTGCGGCCCTAAATCTTGAGGACTCATCTGCGGGGTCATCATCGATTGATATGAGTATGAGAGATTTCAAGGCTTGTGTGGAGGATATTGAGGTGCTTGATGTTAACAGTTCTGGTCTCCACTATACTTGGAATCAAAAGCCCAAGAAAGGGGTTGGTATCCTTAAGAAAATTGATCGGATCATGGCTAATATTCCATTCCTTACTAAGTATTCTGATGCCTCTGCTTACTTCAAGCCATACCGGGTTTCTGATCATTGCTCATGCATATTGAAAATTCCTACGGACAAAATTAAAAAGCCAAAGCCATTTAAGTTTGCAAAACTTTTGGTGTACAAACCTGAATTTTCTAGTATAGTCAAGAATGCTTGGGGTGTCCATGTTGAAGGAGTTAAAATGTTTCAAGTGATCAAGAAGTTAAGATCGCTGCAACATCCTCTCAGATCACTTTTGGTTAAACAAGGAAATCTTCATAACAAGGTCAATGCCTTGCGTTCAGAGCTGGATAATGTTCAAAGTATGATAGATTCGCAACTGAATGATTCTGACCTGAAAAGTAAGGAGGCTGAATGCCTAAAACGTTTCCAGGATGCACTGATTGATGAAGAGAGATTTCTTAAGCAGAAATCTAAAGTTAAATGGCTGGAAGTTGGAGATTCAAACTCGTCTTTTTTTTCATAAGACCTTAAAATGCAAAACTCATCGGAGCAGAATTGACGTTATCAAGGATGTTAATGGTGTCACCGTTGAAGGTGTGGATGTAGCGAAAGCTTTTGTGTGCCACTATGAGAAATTTTTTGGTCAGGAGGGAACCATGGGTTTAAGGCCCACTAGTGATCTTTTTAAATCGGATTGATAGTATTAAGGCTGGTCACATGGTCCAGCCTTTCTCTAATACAGATATTAAGAGTGCTATGTTCTCCATTGGTGCTGACAAGGCTCCAGGCCCGGATGGATTCTCTTCAGCTTTCTTTAATCACTCTTGGAACATTTTTGGGGATGAGGTATGTCAGGCTATTCATGAATTTTTCGCATCTGGCCAAATTCTGAAAGAGATTAATCACACTTTGATTGCGCTGATTCCAAAGGTCTCTACTCCGGCCACTGTTACTGACTTTCGGCCAATTGCATATTTAATGTCATATATAAATGCATAAGTAAGCTTATTACGGGTAGGATCCTTGAGGGTCTGAATGGCATTGTTAGTAGGAATCAATCTACCTTTATTCCGGGCAGGTGCATCTCAGATAATATATTGCTCACGCAAGAATTGTTGCATAACTATCATCGTAATGAAGGGCCTCCTAGATGTGCATTCAAGGTGGATATTCAAAAGGCATATGATACAGTTGATTGGAAGTTTCTGAGGTCGATCCTTATGGGTTTCGGGTTCCACAGTAATATGGTTTCTTGGATCATGGCTTGTGTTACTTCCACGTCCTTCTCCATTTGCATTAATGGAGATATATGTGGATACTTTAAAGGTAAAATAGGGCTAAGACAAGGTGATACGATGTCTCCTTACTTATTCACGCTAGTTATGGAAATCTTGACATATATTCTTCATAATGCTTCAACTCTTGACGCTACATTTAGATTTCATAACAGGTGTGTTAAACAGCGTATTATCAACCTGTGTTTTGCGGATGACCTGTTCCTTTTTGCTAGGGGTGATGTTGCATCGGCTAAAATGATCTTGAACTCTTTAAATAAGTTCAAACACATGTCTGGATTAATGCCGAGTTTGGCCAAAAGTTCTATGTTTTTGTGTAATGTTGATAGCAAGATTAAAAGGAGAATCTTAGCCATTATTCCTTTTGAGGAAGGAGTTCTCCCGATTAAATACTTGGGTGTTCCACTGATTACAACTAAATTGATCTACAAAGATTGTAGAATTCTTATTCAGAAGATGGAGAATCAAATTTCGGATTGGAAGAACAAGTCTCTTTCTTTTGCAGGTAGACTCCAACTCATTCTTTCAGTTCTCTCAGCTCTCAACACTTTCTGGGCTTCTGTTTTCATTCTGCCAACTAGAGTTATAATTGAACTTGAGCAAATAATGAGAGGCTTCCTGTGGTGTCAAGGCCCGTTCATGGCAGGTAAGGCAAAAGTTTCCTGGAAATCAGTTTGTCTGCCTAAACACGAAGGTGGACTGGGGATTAGAAGACTTAGTGATACCAATAAAAGCCTCCATGAATAAACACATTAATAGTATTCTTACGGGTAGAAGCTTGCTGTGGGTTGATTGGGTCAAAATCCACTTCCTATTCCTTCAAATTGTAGTTGGGGATGGCATAAAATTCTCAAAGGAAGAGACCTGGTTCGACACTACTTCTGGACGAAAATTTGTGATGGGAATGTACTTCAATGTGGTATAACTATTGGTGTAATATTGGACCCATTGGTGACTTTATATCTCCTTCTGTGATGAGGCAATCTGGTCTTACGATCTTTACCAAAGTGGCGGATATGATTAGCGACGGAGTTTGGCAATGGCCGACGAGATGGCTTTCTCTGTATCCGAATTTGGCTGATGTTCTACAGATTCAACTTAGAGAGGATGCGAGAGATTTGGTGTTATGGAGAGGTGAAGATGGAGTGTTGATTCCGTATAGTTCTCGAGAAACTTGGGATGCTATTCGATATCGGGAGCAGGAGGTTGATTGGTGCAGCATGGTTTGGTTCTCTCATTGTATTCCAAGACATGCATTCGTGCTTTGGCTGATTTTCAAGAGGAAGCTAGTTACCCAAGATCGGTTAAGGAAATGGAACGCCATCAATATGGGGTGCATGAATATGATGTGTTATTTGTTATGTCAGGGTAATATTGAGTCGCATGAACACCTCTTCTTTGAGTGCAGGTATTCTTCCCAGATTTGGCTCTCTATTCGTGAGATGGCTCACATGAGTTTGGTTGATTCTTCTTGGAATGATATTGGTGCATGGGTGATTCAAAAGTCGAAGTCTAGGTCAATTGTTTCTATTATTGGTAAGTTGTTAGTGGCTGCAATGGCATACTATGTTTGGCAAGAAAGGAACTCGAGATTTTTCAATAATCAGCTTAGACCTCCTGAGAAAGTTACTGAAATCATCGTCAACACTGTCAGACTGAAGCTCATGTCGTTAAATTTCAAGGATACAAGACGTGTGAGGAAGATCCTAAAGGATTGGGAGTTTGACGTTGATACGCTTTAATATAGCCGTCTTGTAATGTGCTTATTGTTTTCTTTGTTTGCTTAGATGGATAGGTTGTTGTTTGGTTATCTTTGTATCCGCGTTTGTGGCATGTCACATACGTGAACTAGGTGGTACTCTGCCGCCTACTTGTGCTTTTTTGGTTGGTTGGTTTTAATATATTCACCGGGGTAACCCTTTACCAAAAAAAAACCACTGTTTCATCACAAACTTGAACTTCATCAGTTTTTGACACTAACTCCATAGATTCAACACCTTCGGCAACTCTCTCTAAGGCCATTAAACAAAATTCTTGTTCAACACCATTTTTGGCCATTAAAGCAAAGTTCTCATCAGTCAAATCCTCAGGCAAGCTACTCCAGTCAACATAACTTTATGTGAAAAAACTCTGTTGACCAACCTCTGCTGGACTAGCAGTGGTTTGAGCAGGTTGTGTGACAATGGGTTCTTGTTGTACATGCACTTGAGGATGTGATGGTGCCTGAACATATTGAATTTGTGGAGCAGTGGATTGAACATAATGCACTGGAACAGTAGTAGCAGGATGTGCAAAGTGGGCAGTTTTTTGAACATGTTGAGCAGGGGTATATTGGGAATAATGAACAGTGTTTTGTGTGTGCTGAGGTCTAGGCCAGGATGAGTCACTATTGGTCCAGAATTTTGAGACCTGCATTCTCTAGCAAAGTGTCCTAACCTATTACACTTATAACACTTGACTTTTGATTTATCCAGCCCAACCTTCAACCCCCCATGCAATCCTGGGAATTTCCTACCAGTTGTCTTATAGAATTTACTAGCCCTAACACTCAATAGGGCCAGTTGGTGCAAAATATCCATTTCTTCAAGATCAGAAGGTTCAAAGTGTTGCAAGTCATTCAGCTCAAAGGATAGATTAACAGAGGTTTGGCTTTCCCCACTAGCAGTGAAAGCATAGTTGGGTGCATATGTTTCAGATCCAAAGTTCCCACCAGAAGTAATATCTATATAGTGATCATAACTTTGGTCCTTACTGCTGCCAGATCCCTCTTCTTGGCCAAAAAGAGCTGTATTACCCAATGAGTAATCATCATCAGTCATTTTGCCAGAATCTTGCAACTTATTTTTCTGGTTTAACTCTCTCTCTCTCTCATAAGTGAGGAGTATCCCATGAAGTTTTGTCAACAACATTTCTTTAAACCCAACAGACTTTCATGTTACATAAGCTACAGTCTCCCACTTATCTAGTAACGATCTAAGAAAACGACCATTGACAGTCGAATTAGGAAAAACCACGTTAACCAGTCTAAGTTCACTGATGAGACAGCTGTAACGTTCGAACTGTTGTGTTAGAGACTCTCCTTTCAAGTGACAAAATGTTTCATACTGCTGATTTAGAACTTCTCTGTTACTTTCAATCACTTCCTCAGTCCCACCGAATTGCTCTTTCGGTGCATCCCATAACTCCTTTGCACTATTGCAGGGAGTAGACCAGCATAAATCTCATTAGGTAAGGCCGAAGAAACTATGCTAAATGCCTTAGCATCCAATTCAATTTTCTGGAAATCCTGCTTCGAAAATTTTCAGGATTTTTTGGCACTTGTTTAGTTGGATCCTCTGTGCTTACGTGAGGTCCACAAGCAACAGATCTCCAGCAACCAGTGTTTTACTGAGCAAGGATATGAAATATTCATTTCTTTTAAGCATCGGCGGTTTGAATATGGATCCAGAGTTGTCATCCTGTGTGTTTTGAGACATTTTCAGTTGATTTTTCACAGATTTCTGTTTTAAAAACTTTGAACGTAATAAAACTCTGTTTATCAAGCAAAAAACAACCAAACTAAATAGCTGAGAGCTGATATGTTCAAATCAAATCGATTGTTAGATCGAATTTTGATGAATTAAGCTCTGATACCAATGGTTAGGATCTGAGTTTGAATTACTTGTAGTTTTTGTTTCAAAATGGAAAATGATTGAGTTTTAAAAGAGATTTGCAGCGGAAATAGATGGAAAACTTTTACTATAAGCAATGGTCGTTTGTTTTCATCATCAACATGCTTTCAAGTTGGTAAACTCGCATGTGATTCACAAACTCCCCCTCAGCCTTTGCAATTGAAGTTTGGTAGTAAGAAAATGTAGAGAAGATGATATGCGAAAGTTGATCTTTTGATAGATGAATTAAACTGTTACACAAGTTACCCATTTATACTAAACTATCTAACCACTGAGCATCTTTGATGACGGCAGGGTTGATAGTGACAGGAAACTATATGTAACTAACTACAAACACTGCTTAATACTAACTATTAGTGCTTAGCACTGTTACATTGATAATCTATCTAATGACTAAGCTCTGATCTCTATCCTCTGATCCTTGTAACTCTGGCAGACGTTTGCAACTTTGTGAAGTCAGATGATAGGAGAGCAGGCTTTAGGGAAAGCAATGTATGTACAACAGAGGTTGTAACCTCTGATAGTTTAACCAAAGCTCAGATAGTGTTATTTGGCTTTGTATCATCTGTTCTTTTCATAGGGTTCAATTCCAACAAAGCCGATTGGTAGTACGATATAGTGCTATAGGATTTGACACCCCATTCCTGTTGTATGGAATGTCAGAAACCAAGTTTAAACCAAATAGATTCTGCCTTCGTGGTAAACCTATAGACACCAAAGTATAGTTTGATATACTCAGGTTTGAATGTATATGCCTAACGTCCACAATGTGTGTTTTACAAAGGTTTTCTAATTAAGCCATAAAAACTTATTTCTGTCGATTTCCAAAACCAAAGTATAGTTTGATATACTACCAAATCACAATTGAAGTATATTTCGATATACTTCCTAGGCGTAGTTTGATATGCTGCCAATGTGATATTGTTTTTCCAAAGTATAGTATGATATACTACTGATTCTCTTATTATAAACCAAAGTATAGTTTGATATACTAAACCAAAGTATATTTTGATATACTACTTAACCTTTTAAACCAAAGTATATTTTGATATACTACTAGTACTCTTGTTCACCAACCAAAGAATAGTTTGATATACTACTGATTTCCTTATATATAAACCAAAGTATAATTCTTTTTTTGGGTAATGGGTTACCCCTGTAATTCTATATATTAACCAACCAAATAAAACAAGTAGTGAGGATAATCTCCCACTAGTTCAATCATGAGACATACCTCATGACAGTAAATCAAGCAAAACAATATAAAGCAAAGACCAAAAGCACAAGTACATCTACTAGGCTAGAATCTAGAACCACTAATCACACCGAGAAAGCAGTACTCAGCCTCCATTATCGGATATGAAATTGCCATTAATCTTCCATTTACCTAGCAGCCTTCTAACATTCGCACAATCTTTGAACTTAACCCCCATCAGCTTGTACCGAACTGTCTTCAAAATTTGTTCGCATATGGTGTCAGGTGGCCTAGCATGATTCTTGAACAACCTCGCATTACGTTCTTGCCATATTATGTATGCTGCAGAGGCAACAAACACTCTACTTGTATAATGCACTGTTGTTTTCGATCGAGCACGAGCCAGAAGCCAGGCCATGATGTCACTCCATTTGGGATCAACCGTAGACATACCTACCATATCTCTAGTCTTGTTCCATACCTGTTTAGAAAACGAACATTCAAAGAAAAGATGGTCATGGGAGTCAACATTCTCATAGCACAACAGACAGCACATCATATTCATGTTTTTCCTTCTAGAGATGTCCCACTGGAGAATCTTATCCTGAGTTAGCAGTTTTCGACGAATAATCAACCACATAAAGAAAGCATGCTTAGGGATGCACTGATTAAACCAAACTACTTCAACCCAGTCCACTTCCGGCTCCCTTATCCGAATCGAATGGCAGACATTTGAGGACGAGAACTCAAGTATATCATCCCCATCCTTCCAGCAAATTTGGTCCAATTTATTCGGTTCCAGACAAACCTGATCCAATTGAATCAACACTGGAAACAAATCTCTCCAAGCCGAGGGCCAAGCCCAAGTACCTTGATTATATATATCCGCAACCGTATCATGAAGTCTAAATCCCGCATTGGAAATGGTCCTAGGAGACAGAAATTTAGATAACGGACCTAGTTTACTCCAGTTATCATACCATGCTGACGTATTATTCCCATTGCCCAATCTAGACCACAAGTGATCCCTGATATTGGACCTCATCTGAAGTAGCTTTCTCCAGCTCCAGCTACAATTCGTACCTTCCTTACATACCCAGAAACTGCAGCCCTTTAATCTGTAGGAATAAATCCAGCTAACCCACAAGGACTCCCTCTTATTAAGAATGCTCCAAATATGTTTCACCATAAGAGCTTTATTCGAATCTCCAAGCCGCCTAATACCCAGGCCACCCTCATACTTAGGGACACAGATAGAATTCCATGAAACTTTAGCTTTTCCTCTATAAAAATTTCCCTTCTGTGCCCACAAGAAGTTCCGCAATTTAGCCTCAAGATCCTTAATAACTTGTGCTGGCAAAACAAAAACAGCGGACCAATAAGCATGTAAAGCTGAAAGTAATTCTACTACATTTCCAAAACCAAAGTATATTTTATATATACTACAAATCTCTTTTAAGCAAAATATTTTAATTACCAAAGGTTTATCAAAGATTCATGGCTATTTTGAAACTGTTCAATCCTTTCTCTAAATATCCAAAGCCATGAATCTAAATCACAAAACATATGTTACTCACATGCATTTTTATGCTAACGTTTTATTTTCACATATGTTTCAGGTTTATTTATGTAACGATTGTTGCCGCATGCTACACATAGGACATACTCGGGCCTTAGTGACTTTAAAACTTTAAAGACAAGTTGATTGTATTCTATTTCTATTATTCCAAGACATTGTAATTCAATAATTCAATAAAACAAAACTTTAAGTACCATGTGTTGTGAAACAATTTGTAACGTGACTCCCCAAGTGTTTCCGCCGGTGTTGTTATACGCGATTTAGGGTGTTACATGGACTTTGCAACGTGATCGTAATCACGAGGGTTATGGTCCATAGCAATCATGCCTACTGATTACCACGTTTACTAGTCGAACTGACCAGTCAAAGTTTCGGTCAATAATGCGCAAAATGCGCATTATACGAGGGAACTATTTTCGGGTATCAAAACACTTTGTTTTCATACCAAAACATTTTTTATAACTTAGTTAGACATGTGAAAACATGTCTAACTCGTCACTTTTAGTTTAGTGCTTATATAGGGTCGTAAGTCGAGCGGTCTTGACCACCACTTTAACTTTCGAACCCGACCCGTTTGGTCGATCTTAGGATCCGACCAAACACATATTTGTGACCATAGTTGTATAGGGAATAACCCTTTGATGTTATACCTTATGGTCATGTTGTTTGGTTAGTGTTATGTTAAGTCGCTTAATATGTCTTTAAATATGACCAAAAAGCCGTTTTTGCGAATAAATCATTTTTAAGCCTATGTAACCAATGTTTTGCCATATACACTGATGTTATAACATTATTAAATATGTTTTGGCATATAAGACTTATCATAACACATACCTAACCATCCGAACACATATTTACACAAAAGACACTTTAAAGTAGCATAAACTACCTTAACGAGTCATAACGGGTCAAAAGCACTTAGGAATATTTCCAAATCAAAATGTAGACTTTGTTAAACCATTTCATATGAGTTCCAACACTCATTTGGTTTACAAGACCTCATTCTATCCGATCCGCCAATTAAAGTCCCGATATTTACACAATTATCCGATTTTAGGACACATTTGAATTCTCGGACTCCTTGAGCTTTGTATATCCTATTGATCAAGAACACACTAGCAATCCCAAGTGAGTACATAGCTCCCCTCATTTACATTTTGCAAATCTTTTGGGGTGACACATATGTGCAAATTGTTTTCAAATACAAATGCAATGTTTTATATTAAACACAACGATTTCAATAATGTGAATGAACTTCTTGGTGTGTTATATACATGACACTAAGGACATTTATTAGCTTTGACCAAGCCGACCAGCAGTAGGTTATGGTACCTAGGACTGACAATCCCGTTACCAAGGTTCCCGGTGTTTGTGGGGAAGTTTGGGGAACGACCGAAACTGTTTACTTTAACAAACCCTTTGGTGGTTTGTTATTGCAATTTAAAGATACCCTTTGGTGGTATAGATGAGTCAACACAGGTTTGAATGAATTCACCAAAACGACCAAAGTTTTCACAATTAAAACAAAGACGATGAACAATTGGTTTATGACACAAAAATGGATGATTGGTTTATAACAAGGACGATGAACAATTGGTCTATGACACGAACAATGGACGATTAGTTTATGACACGAACAATGAACGATTGGTTTTTGGTAAGTGATTTAGATAACGGGATGTGTGTAATGTGATAAAAGCATGGTGGATACGCCGCTGGTACTTCCTATATATAAGTGTTTTAATCATGTTACATACGTGGCGTTATTCAAATCACTTGAAACAAAGGTTTTCAAACAATGACACGCAACGATTTTCAATTAAAGATATGAACCATACAAGGTTTCTTTCAAGACGATTTACTACTCGGATTTACAAAAGAAATGTTTTGGTCAAGATTCATGGCTACAAGTCTTTTATAAACTATAACTAACTTGTTTTAGTTGGTTAGTTATAATTGCAATACCAAATACTTTTTGATAACAAGATTTTCAATTAACGACTCTTGTAGTCTGACGAGGTATTGCAATATATATACAAGGCCATGAATTTGACACACTCACAAAACCTATGTACGCGCTGGCATATTTTTGCTGACTCGTTTTCACATATGTTTCAGGAAACCAAGTTTGATAACATAGGATCAAACGCGGACTTTAGTGCCTTCAAATATGAAAGACAATAGTTGTTTAGCTTGTTTTATTCCAAGAAATGTAACTATGTAATTTCAGTATTCAATAAAACATAACTTTAATTACCACGTGTTGTTGAAACAATCTGTTAACGTGACTCCCCGACGCTTCCACCGCGATTCGTTGTTTTTACGCGGTTGGTGTCACACCCTTAAAATCCACGTGCGGAGTATTACCGTGAAGCGTGTGACTGACCAGGATCATGCCACCAATCATATTGAACAATAAGTGAAAGTAAATAAAGTCCATCGCAATCAATACGATTGGTGTTTACGAAAACAAATATCCAATACCAAATTTTAGTGTCAGCGGAAGCATAATGTCTAAAACCCAAATCAAAACACATGATAACACACTAACCTTGAATCAAATAACTAGGAGACTAGAGAGAGGGAGTGTAGAGATCGATTGAGAGGGGGGGTCTTGATCCTCTGTCTTTGCATCAGGAGGGGGAGAAAGAAGATTAGGGTTTGCTAATTTTTTTATAAACTCTCATGCACACATACGTATTTTATAAAATACAAGGGGGTGGGGGCGGTTTGGGTTAGTTGGGCCGAAAAAGGGAATGGGTGGTGGGTTGGGCTTGTTCGATTTTGGTATGGGTTTAGACTTTACACAATTTATAACCCACTAGTAACCGAGAGCGTTTTAATTATATTAAAAAAGTAAACATGTTCAATATAAAGAACCGGATCGGAATTGATACCTGATTTTCTGGGATGTCACATTATCCCCGACTTGAAGTAATTTTCATCCCGAAAATTTAGCACACAGTCATTGAGGAAGCTAGTTGCCTCAAAATCCACGTGCTGAGTATTACCGCGAGGCATGTGACTGACCAGGATCATGCCACCGATCATATTGAACAATAAGTGAAAGTAAATAAAGTCCATCATAATAAATACAATTGGTGTTTACGAAAACAAATATCCAAAACCAAATTTTAGTGTCAGCGGAAGCATAATGTCTAAAACCCAAATCAAAACACATGATAACAAACTAACCTTGCATCAAATAACTAGGAGACTAGAGAGAGGGAGTGTAGAGATCGATTGAGAGGGGGGACTTGATCCTCTGTCATCGCACCAGGAGGGGGAGAAAGAAGATTAGGGTTTGCTAAATTTTTTATGAACTCTCATGCACACATACTTATTTTATAAAATACAAGGGGGTGGGGGCGGTTTGGGTCAGTTGGGCTGAAAAAGGGAATGGGTGGTGGGTTGGGCTTGTTCGAGTTTGGTTCGGGTAGACGTTATGTAACACCCCGACCGCGTAAAAACAACAAACCGCGGCGGAAATGTCGGGGAGTCACGTTAACAGATTGTTTCAACAACATGTGGTAATTAAAGTTATGTTTTATTAAATATTGAAATTTCATAGTTACATTGTCTTGGAGTTTAAAACAAACTAAATAACTATTGTCTTTCATATTTTAAGGCACTAAGTCCGCGCACAATCCTACGTGAGCATGCATCGACATCAAACTTGGTTTCCTGAAACATATGTGAAAACGAGTCAGCAAAAATTTGCCGGCGAGTACATAGGTTTTGTGAGTGTGTCAAATTCATGGCCTTGTATATGTATTGCAATACCACGCCGACTACTAGAGTCGTTAATTGAAAACCTTGTTATCAAAAAGTATTTGGTATTGCAATAACAACTAACCAATTAAAACAAGTTAGTTATAGTTTATAAAAGACTTGTAGCCATGATCTTGACCAAAACATTTATTTTGTAAATCCGAGTTAGAAAATCGCCTTGAAGAAACCTTGTATGGTTTATATCTTTAATTGAAAATCGTTGAGTGTCATTGTTTGAAAACCTTTGTTCCAAGTGATGCAAATAACGCCATGAATGTTATATGATAAAAGCACTTATATATAGGAAGTACCAGCGGCGTATCCACCATGCTTTTATCACATTACACACGTACCGTAATCTAAATCACTTACCATAAACCAACCGTCCATTGTTCGTGTCATAAACCATTCGTCCATTGTTCGTGTCATAAACAAATTGTTCATCATCCGTGTAAACAAATCGTCCTTGTTTTAATTGTGAAAACTTTTGGTCGTTTTGGTGAATACATTCAAACCTGTGTTGACTCCTCTTTACCACCAAAGGGTATCTTTAAATTGCAATAACAAACCACCAAAGGGTTTATTAAAGTAAATAGTTTCAGTCGTTCCCAAAACTTCCCCACAAACACCGGGAAACTTGGTAACGGGATTGTCAGTCCTATGGTACCATAACTTACTACTGGTCGGCTTGACCAAAGCTAATGAATGTTATTCTGTCATTTGTATAACGCACCAACAAGTTCGTTCACATTATTGAAATCGTCTTGTTTATATAAACCATAGCTTTTGTAATTTGAAAACTTGAAAACAATTTAGCACATATGAATCACCCCAAAATATTTGAAAAACATAAAAGAGGGGAGCTATGTACTCACTTAGGGTTGCAAAATAACCTTGAATCAAAGATTAAACAAGCTCAAACGTCCGAGAAATCAAGCGTGTCCTAAAATCGGATAACTATGTAAATATCGGGACTTTAATCGGTGGATCGGATAGAATGAGGTCTTGTAAACCAAATGAGTGTTGGAACTCATATGAAATGGTTTAACAAAGTTAACATTCTAATTTGGAAAGACTCCTAAGTGCTTTTGACCCGTTATGACTCGTTAAGGTAGTTTACGCTATTTTAACGGACCATTTACGTAAAAACGTGTTCGGATGGTTAGATATGTGTTATGATAAGTCTAATATGCCAAAACATGTTTTAATAATGATGTAACATCAGATTATATGTCAAAACATTGGTTACATAGGCTTAAAATCGATTTATGCGGCGTCCTTACATACAAATACTTCTATCAGAAGTGGTCTTCAAACGAATGCATGGAGTGATAATTGGTGTCAGCTAAGTCCTATCAGATCCTTCATATCTCCTAGAGTTATCGCTAATGCAGGTTGTAGTATGCAAACCAGTGTTGCGGAGCTCTTGGACGATAGTGGACAGTGGAAGTGGCCTCAAGAGTGGTAAGATTTATTTCGGTATTAATAAACTTTCAACCACCAACCCTAGTTCATAATGTAGATGATCGACTGATTTGGAAAAACCTAGAGGGTAAAGATTGCTCATTTGGTTCGTCTGAAGTGTGGAATAATATCCGGAATCGAGGTAGTATAGTCCAGTGGACGAACATGGTATGGTTTTCGCAGTGTATTCCGCGACACTCGTTCCATATGTGGCTGGTCATCAAAAATAAACTCAAAACACAGGATCGGCTAGCTGTTTGGGAAGCAGGAAGTGAAACTAATTTGAAACTTATGTGTTGTCCTCTTTGTAGATATGATCGAGATTCTTGGGATCACTTGTTCTTTCAATGTGCTTTTGCCTCGCAAATCTGGAACAATGTTAAGAGGATGGTGAACTTTGAGAGTGTTGATGATTCTTGGAATTCTATTAGTGCATGGATGGAGCACAACTCTAGTTCAAAGAAGATGGATATAATCTTATGTAAGCTGGTGCTAGCGGCGTCAACATATTTCATCTGGCAAGAAAGAAATAACCATTTGTTTTCTCAAAATTATCATACTACGGCTATGATAACCGAGAAGATCAAGAACACGGTACGGTTAAAACTGATGGGGTTTAAGTTTCGTGGGGAGGTGAGCCGTGAAAGAGTGTTTAAGGTTTGGAAGATTGCTACTAGCGACAAGAAGGATGACCCGGGCTAGAAGTTAGATCGTCGGATTTTTGTTTCGTAGTTGTTTTCTCCATGTAGGGTTGTTCTCTTTGTTTTGTTTTGTTTTGTTTTGTTTTGTTTTGTTGAGTAATGGTAGTGTTTCTTGTTATTGTCCTAGTCTTGGTATGCCAAGTCTAGTTGGTGTGTCCCATATGGCACACCTTTAATTAATGTGTTTGGTTTTATAAAACTCACCGGGGTAACCCTTTACCCAAAAAAAACCAATTTATGCACAAAATGGGCGTTTTGGTCATTTATAAAGGCATAACTAGCGACTTAACATAGTACTAACCAAGCGACGTGACCATAAGGTATAAACTCAGAGGGTTATTCCCTATACAACTATGGTCACAAATATGTGTTTGGTCGGATCCTAAGATTGACCAAACAGGTCGGATTCGAAAGTCAAAGTGGTGGTCAAGACCGCTCGACTTACGAACCTAAACAAGCACTAAACTAAAAGTGACGAGTTAGACATGTCAAACATGTCTAATTAAGTTTATAAAACTGATTTGATATCAAAACAAAGTGTTTTGATACCCTAAAATAGTTCAGTCATATAATGCGCATTTTGCGCATTATTGATGAAACTTTGACTCGTCACTACAACTAGTAACATGGTAAATCAGTAGGTATGATCACTAAGGATCATAACCATCGTGATTACGATCACGTTGCAAAGTTCAATTGAACTTTGATTTGACCAATTAATGGTCAAAGCCGAAAGTCAAACAATGTTTGACTTTTAGCTTGAAATAGCTAAAAGCAATGAAAAAGACTAAGGATGAGATCTTACTTGTGTTTAGGAACACCCAAGATCTCAGAGAAGTTAGAGGAGGCCTCCAAAAGGATGGAAGCAAGCTCCAAGAGTATGGGAGGAAGAAGATGGAAATGAGCAAAGAGAAATGGTGAAGATCAAGCCTATTTATACTAATCTTGGAGCTCCCAAATCATGCCAAGTGTTGATCCAGGTGTTAAGGCATGGATTAGTGTCCCTCCAGGTGTCTAATGCAGGTTAAAGGTGGCATAGATCGCGACTTGGTGGCCAAGGAAGTTAACAAGAAGCTGCCACCTTGATTTTAAGAAGGTTCTGAGCTTGGGACCCCTTACGGACCATATGGGGTTTTGCCATACGGTCCGTAAGGCCCTTGCAGGAGCAGAAGTTTTAAAAATTGGCAGAAATGGCCCCTGAACTTGTTTTTGACGCGTTTTGGCACTTTTAACACCCGTTAACCCGATTTTTAAGGACCATAAGGATGAATAAACATAGGGAACATGAAATATGTTCATTAATGTCCCGAGTGTCGGTTCATTCGGTCGTACGGTTGCGGTTTTCAGTTAATTACGACGGGAATCGTTACGATCGCGCAAATGACCGTAAACGCGTAACGAATGATATTTTTGCATTCCAATCATTAAAATACTAGATTTTTATGATTACAAAAAGATTTTGGATGTTCGTACATGTTCCGGATAACGATATACGCGAATCGGCATAGTTTCGCAAAATTTGCAAAAAAGCCCCTGAAGTTGCAAAAGCATGTTTTTGCCATACCGAAGCCCTCAAAAACTTATTTCTAAGTTATGTAAAGGGTATTTAAGATATTTTAGCTTATGTCATCGTTTCGGAGTGTACGTCGCGTTAAACTGATTACGTTTGCGTAACAGTTTGCGATTTCACTTCCAGAAGTTGTTTAAGAGTTTGGAATCGTGCAAGAATTGAATACGTGCAATTGTCATGATAAAAATACAATCTCGGAAATAAAACACAAAATTTCATTGATTGATAATTCGTTCGGAATCGTTACACAATCGGATCACCACAAATGTTACACGTTACACAATTTATAACCCACTAGTAACCGAGAGCGTTTTAATTATTTTAAAAAATGTAAACATGTTATAAAGAACCGGATCGGAATTGATACCTGATTTTCTGGGATGTCACATTATCCCCAACTTGAAGGAATTTTCATCTCGAAAATTTAGCACACAGTCATTGAGGAAGCTAGTTGTGTTGAGCGTTTTCGTGGGGTGTCACTTCATCCCCCTGTTGGTTTGGAATTTCGTCTCAAAATTCAGTAGTAGCTTCAGTACTGGACTCATCTTTCCCAAACAACCGAGGATACTTGCGTTTCATTTGATCTTCTCGTTCCCATGTGAACTCTGGGCCACGACGGGAACTCGAACTATAGGTATCTTGCTACGTTTAAGAGTTTTGAAATCTCGATCCATGATTTCAACGGGTTCCTCAATGAAATGGATTTGGTCATCAATCTTGAGCTCTTAAAAGAGGTGATCATTTCCATCCGTACAACGCTTCGAACGGTGCGGCCTGAATACTGGTGTGGTTACTATTATTATAAGAGAATTTCACAAGAGGTAGGTGTCTTTCCCAACCGTTACCGAAATCAATGACACATGCTCTTAGCATGCCTCCTAGGGTTTGAATGGCGCGCTCAATTTGACCATCGGTGGTTTGTGGGTGATAGGTTGTGCTCTTGTCTAGACGTGAGCCGAATGAGTTGTGCATAGCTTGCCATAGATCAGATGTGAAACGTGGGTCACGATCAGAGATGATGGAAATTGGCACACCGTGTCTAGCAACTACTTCCTTCAAGTATATGCTGGCAAGCTTCGTAAACTTATCGGTTTCTTTGATAGCGAGGAAGTGGCTCGTTAATCCTCGAGTAACATTTGTAGGGGTGATTTAACCAAGCGAAGGTTTTGGTATGACAGGCTTAGATAAGAACTATGGTATTCATTTAAGTGTAACAGGATAAAACGCGAAGAACATACCAAAGTGTAGTCGTAGACAATGCATTCAACTTGATGCAAAACATAATTGTTTTAGGATCAGTAGTAAAGATTTATCTGATGTCGAGGATGTGGTTGGTCGTACGCAAGTGGTATAAAATAGAAATAAGGAACATTATTCACCGATAAAAGTGTTACGTCAATGGTGTGGCATAACAAATATTAACAAGAGAAGAATAGTTGCCACATGAGTTTGTAGTGTCAAGGTTTACTGAAACGTCTGTTAAAGTTTTTGAGCTCGCCCGTGTGCGAAGGGGGAATAATCACCTTGATCCATAAACTTAAATGAGTTTGCGATTTATCAAGCCGCTAAGCAACCAAATTCAAAGGGTTAAACTAAGTCGTGTGCATGAATTTGAAATAACGCATACGCCGTCAAAAGGTTTCATTATGAGGATGCGAAAACATGTTTGAAAAGATATGGTCGTATCAACAGCACAACACCGTCTTCAGGGTTCAAGAATTGTTCACCAAGGATCAAAAATTGAGTTTAACAAACTCTCTAAGCTAGAGCGCAATCTTATTGGAGTTTCCGCATCAAGAAGCAAGGATGTAGTGTCATCATGATAAAAGGATGATAGATTTTTCTAGGTCGATAATAGTGATTGGATATCGCACTAAACAATATACATCGGACAGTGCAAAGGCTAGTAAAAAGATCGCATAAAAAGAGAAACCCCCATAGAATAATGACTCTTGCAATATAAGGGTAAGATAAAGGTCTAAATCATCGCGTCCATCAGTGGGTTGACTAATGCATATCTCCTTCTCTCAATGTCCCTAAGACCATCCAATCATTAGGAGACATCCATTTGTTGAATTGGGTATCCGAAGGTGTAAATCAAGTTAACCGCCTAACAGGGTAGTGGGATAGCCGTGTGATCGATAGGGATTATGATATGGTTGTTAATCTTTCGCTATTTCAGATGTGGATCGAAGGAACAGGAGGTTGGTGATGCTTAGGCGAAGTATTAAGCAAAAAACAAAAAAAATCCGACATATAACCGAAGAATTCTGACAACCATTCTGGTCACCAGCACCAACTCCAGCAGCGGCCGGCAACAGAATGGCATGAGATAAAAGTTTGTTGCATCACGATCACGTGGATATATCGTTTGTCTAAAACGGAGTTCGGATGATATGGTTTCAAGCAACGAGATAATAAACGCGCAGAACTGTGACTTCTAGCCACTGTTTCATTTTCTGGCGACTGTAGTGGTGGTTTCCGGTGATAGAGACAGGTTAAGATGATGGGGTTCGATGAACGGAACGCGTGGACATATTTTTCGCCTAAATCCGAGTTCGTTTGGGTCAGTTTTGGTCTACTCGAATATTGACGTGCAAAATCGAACGAACGGAGAGTCAGATATGGGTTCTGGCAGCAGTGGCAGTATCGAGGGACAGAGCCGATAATTTTTAGATGTGGGGCATGTCGAGACGATTGCATGGATAGGTAGAACGCAAGAAACGGATGTCGTATGGTCAAGTTATGGGTGAAACAAAATTCCACCCGCATTTTGTGTTAGGAGTTCAAAGCGAAATAGACGCGTCAAGGATGTCACGTACACAAAGGTATGACTCCATAGAAACTTATATTCTCTGCTACGTTTTATTTTGGGATGTGAGAAAAATGTTGAGGATGACTTTTCGAAACGTTTTCCGGTAACGTTAAATCATGGGTGTTGTACACGAAAGAACACGTTGCTTGTATTGTTTGGAACTGTTTTAAGCCGAGCTTGCAACCATCTGGTTTGGAGTAAATCGGTTGGGTATTGTGATTGAGGTGGTTGTTCCGGAACGACTGGTAGCTTATCACTAGCCTGCTGCCCTAGTCGAAAGTTGAAGCAGTTAGCAAGGAGTTCTTTCCCAAAGAAGCATTTAACCATTGGTTTCGGTTTAGATTTAGGAAAAAGAAATCATTGTTAACTATTTTAGTTCGCACAAAAAGTTCATAGTGTTGTAAAGAAAATAATGCACACGTAAATGCCAAGTACAAGTATAATGTATGCATATATGTATGACGATCCTTGCAATCCAGAGTGTGGTGTCGTTGTGTTCTTTCAACAAAGAATGCTTATAGTCTGGTTTTCAAAAGTTTTTAAACCTAGTTCACTATAACCAATGGCTCTGATACCAATCTGTCACACCCTCAAAATCCACGTGTAGGGTATTACCACGAGGCGTGTGACTGACCAGGATCATGCCACCAATCATATTGAACAATAAGTGAAAGTAAATAAAGTCCATCGCAATCAATACGATTGGTGTTTACGAAAACAAATATCCAAAACCAAATTTTAGTGTCAGCGGAAGCATAATGTCTAAAACCCAAATCAAAACACATGATAACACACTAACCTTGAATCAAATAACTAGGAGACTAGAGAGAGGGAGTGTAGAGATCGATTGATAGGGGGGTCTTGATCCTCTACCGTCGCACCAAGAGGGGGAGAAAAAAGATTAGGGTTTGCTAATTTTTTTATAACCTCTCATGCACACATACGTATTTTATAAAATACAAGGCGGTGGGGGCGGTTTGGGTTAGTTAGGCCGAAAAAGGGAATGGGTGGTGGGTTGGGCTTTTTCGAGTTTGGTTCGGGTTTTAGACGTTACACAATTTATAACCCACTAGTAACCGAGAGCGTTTTAGTTATATTTAAAAAAAGTAAACATGTTCAATATAAAGAACAAGATCGGAATTGATACCTGATTTTCAGGGATGTCACAGTCGGGGTGTTACTGATTGGTATTAGAGCACTGGTTATAGAGAATTAGGTTATTAGTAATGCTTTGACCTAGACTATAACCTTGCTAGGACCCTAACGCAAGTTTACTTGTGTTTAGATCTAAAATACAATACTGACACCTATCTTTAGGTGGTTACCAAAAACAATACAAAAGTCACAAACTCTTTCCGAAAACTTTTTGCAAAGAAAAACATCTAATCTTAAATGAATCGTTTTTGGCTTTATGCCTTTAAAGTTTTCAAATCTCGTCAAAGTTTGGGCTTTATTAATGTGAACACGTGCAATCTGGAAGGGTGGGTGCCTGTACCCTGAGTTTTCTGTCTGAGGTTAGAGTGTTCGTACAAATCCACTTAATCGGACCAGTCACTCTTACCTGGGAACTCTAGGGGTGAGTGTGCACTTATAGGCTAAAGCATGTCTTCACGATACATTATAAAGACCCATTTACTTTGATTAGTCACCGTGTGTCGTTTGTTTATTATTTTGAGAAACGAACAAATGACCACCATCCTTATTTCGTCGATATTATCAATGCCTCTCATGATTTATTTCAATGTCTATCTCACATATCTTCCTTCATGTTTTCTTTTATAATGCCTCCTCGACGTGATGCAACTCAAAATGCCGAAATGGCAGCCATTATCGCTCAGCAAATTGCTACTGTTCTTCCGAATCTAGTGACCCAACTAAATCAAGCGAACAACAACAATAACAATAACAATGCACCAGCTCCGTGTAACTATAAACAATTTTGTTCGGCTAAACCACTCTCGTTTTCTAGGTCTGAGGGAGCCACTGGGCTTCTGCAATGGTTTGAAAGTATTGAAAGCGCGTTCCGATTTGTTCAATGTCCAAATGAGCAAAAGGTTGAGTTCGCATCGAGTGTATTCAAAAAGAGGGCTCTTACGTGGTGGAATGGTATTATGAGAGATTGAGGTGCCGAAGTGGCCTTAGCTCAAACTTGGAAGATCTTAGGGCTTTAATGATGAAGCAATTTTGTCCTCGTCGCGAGCAGAGGGCGCTCGAAATGAATTCCATGATCTCAAGAAAGATAGTGGCGAGAACCGTGCTTATACCGATCGATACGAGGAGTTGAGTTTACTTTGTCCTTCGATGATGACGCCTTTGGATAAGGTGATTGAGAAGTATATCGATGGTTTACCTGATCCTGTGCAAGATATCGTCACTGGTAGCAACCCTACTACCGTTCGACAAGCTATTGAGTTAGTTGCAACTTTAACTGATTCACATGTCAGGAAAGGTAACCTTCATCGCAAGGGCGATAAGAAATCCTCTGCTAAGTCAACCCAAGATAAACCGAAGGAAAACAAAACCGAATCATCCAAGAGGTCAAGGAAGCGTAAGGCTTCGCAAAACCTTGTTGTCACTGCACAACCCGCTCCAACTGCTCTCAACCAACCAGCTCAACCTCCTGTGAGGAAGCCATATGCTGGTACTGCACCGTTGTGCAATCGGTGCAACAGTCACCATCAAGTTCATCAACCATGTCGTCAATGTACTACTTGTGGAAGATTTGGTCACTTAGCCAACATTTGTTGATCTGTTCCAAATCCAGCTGTTTAGAACCCTGTTCAACCCCAAGCCAACCCTACTCGACCTCACTTCTCACCTGGTTCTTGCTATAACTGTGGTGAAATGGGTCACTACAAGAACAACTGCCCGAGGTTAGAAAATGCTAATCAAGCTCATGGACGAGTATTCAATATCAACGCCAACGAGGCTCGTGCTGATAATGAAGCTGTCAACGGTACGTTCCTTGTCAACAATCATCATGCTTCAGTTCTTTTCGATTTAGGTGCCGATAGAAGTTTTGTGTCCTTAGCCTTTGAATCATTGCTTTCCACGCCAAGAACTAAACTAGGAAAGCCCTTGACTGTCAAGATAGCTAGTGGCAAACCTCTTAAACTTGATTCGGTCATTTGTGATTGCCAACTGAACCTCAATAACCATTTGTTTCCCATTGACCTCACGCCGATGCAACTCGGGAATTTCGACATCATAATTGGAATGGATTGGTTAACCAAACACCATGCCGAAGTTATTTGTTTTGACAATATAGTTCGAATACCTCTTCCCTCTGGTGAAGTCATAGAAGTACTAGGATGAGCAGCCTTGACCATACCCTTGATTTCTGGGCTAATCCATTAGTGAAACGTGCAATGCGTTTGGGTTCTAGGGAAATCAGGTAAGGCACTAACCTGGATAGAGAGTTGTAGTCGGATACATACTTCCGACAATCTAAGTTCCTCATGGTAAGCGTCAAAAAATCTGACTCTATCTTCTCCACCTCATGTGGAGGATAGTAAGTCTCCCTTATTAGGTCCACAAACTTGGACCATCCCATATTATATAGGATTACCTTCCCTGTTGACTGAACCATGGCCTTCCACCATGTCAGTGCATCGCCTTTAAACGATTGAGAGACAAACTTTACAACATCTTTATCAGCAAAACCGCTTGATATCAACCACTGTTTCCATCTCGTCGAGCCACCTCATGGCATCGATAGCTCCTTTCTCCCCATTGAAATCACGAGGCTTACAGGAGACAAAGTACTTATAAGTACAACTGTCTCTTGAAGAACGGGACTTATCATTAAATTCTATTTTCTCTGGTTCACTCCTCGTATTCGAGGAATGAACAGAACTCTCCTTGCGAGATGTATGTGGCATCGATACAGGTTTGGAGCGAGTAGCGCTCGACTCCCTAAATTTTTCTAAGGCCTTTTCCATGGCCTTTCCGATAGCTGTGTCGATACGAGCCTGAAAGTCATCATTGTTGATGACTATGTTTACAGCGTCGTCATTTATATTATCACGGCGACTACTATGGGCTTCATTAGAATTAGCCATCCTTATCGCTTTGGTACTAAACACCAAAATGAATAATTATATTAGGTAGTCATCTCATTTGATCACTTAACATGCTTATGTCATGGTATTATTAAACCATATAGGCTTTAAGTTTGGATATTATAAATCCTTGGCCTTTCTGAACCAGTGTGCATAAAGTCACAACTGTCAGACTCCAACATTTCAAAGAATGTTATAAAAATGTAATTAGCCTAGGTCTCAAAATGACCATCAAAGGCAGCTGAATTTTTGGACATAGTCCTTCAGTTATTTGGACAGTGGATCATAAAGTCACAGCTGTCATTGTCATAATGACAATTTATATATATAGCCCATAGGCTCGTCACGGAGGATGTTTAATATAGCATAAATGGCTTGTCACAAGGACTTAAAATATCGCACATTGGCCTGTCACAAGGACATTTAGAATATAAGTCGCGATCACATGTTGATCATTGGGCTTTAAGGCTTGAACATAGTTCATTGCCTCTAGACAGGGAGTCATAAGACCACAACTGTCTTTGTCATAATCGACGATATAATATGGCCCGTAGGCAAATCAATTAACATCCCATAAGATGTTAAGATAAATGATCATCGCACTGATGATATTAGTCATGATCTCACTGATCATATAGACTATGAGGATTGAGCATAGCTCACCACCTTGGACAGGGAACCATAAGGTCACAACTGTCATCGTCTTATTTGACAATATAGCTTGTAGGCAAAACACCGCTAATGGATGTTAAATCATGGCACGCAGGCACTACAATCACTAATGGATGTTCAATATAATCATCACATTGATGATATTAGTCGGGATCAACTTTGATCACAAGGGCTATAAGGCTTAACGTTGTCCATCACCTAGACGGCTAGTGTGATTCCTCAGGTCGCACTGCCAGGAGTATTAACATTACTTGAATGTTAACACAGAGTTATCTTAATGGTTGAATAATAATCATGGTCGCATTGACCAATATGACTTGGAGGCTTGAACATAGTTCACCACCTCTGGATAGAAGGATCAATCTTCCTTAACTATCATGATAGAAGGCTATTCATCCTTAACTATCATTTATAATTGCCAAATAATATGGACGACTTTGCCAATCGGCTGTTCAAAAACATTAGGATGATCTTTTGGAATTACGTAGCAGATCCATAAAGTTCGAATTAAAATCGAGACGATCGCTTGAACAAAGGATGTAATGAAATACATATATTAATAATTCCAAAATTTTCATTAAATCAATAGAAATTACAAAATTGCCTTAAACAGGACTTTAAATAAACTAATTGTCCTCACAGGGACTTTAAAAAAACATGTCCACGCAGGGACTTTTGTAATTAAAAATATAAAAATAATATTAAAATTTCTAATCGTCCCTTCTTCCTTTCACCAGCTTGGTGAGCTATCTGGAGAACTTGTTAGTCTTCTTTTTAGTTTTCTATGCCTCTCGCATCATTTCTTACATCCGTTCCAAGGCCTGGTTAAAGGCCTCAAGTTGTGGCGGAGGTTGAGGTTGTGGTGGAGGCACAACAGGATACTGGTACCCATAATTGGGACACCCATTAGCTGGATGAATAGGAGGAAAAGGGGATGGATAAGTGTGTTATGTACGACTGTTGCACATAGGGGTCGTACGGTGGTGCCTGATAGCTTGCATCCATCGACGTAGATGTGTTCAAAGGATTATATCCAGATATGATCTGGATATGTGAGAATTGGGTTATCAAAACCCGATGGTGGTGGTTGAACCACAGGTGGTGGTGTCGGATCAACCACTGGTGCAGTGTTGAGGTCCACCCATCTGTGGATCCTCAAGGATAGTTGGGTAGGTTTGAGGCAATGGTGGTAGCGAGCCCGACCATTAACCTGCACGTACCGACATACGTGTGCCCCGTCTTCTCCTGACTGTTTGGGGGTGGTGGTGGAGGTTGTTCCACTTGCTCCATTTGAGCATCTTCTTGCGGAGGTGGCAGAGGCGGAGTTGGAGTATGATATGGAGGTGTATAGTAAAAATCGAATTGGTTCCAATACTGGTCCCATTCATTGTGACCCTAGTATGGTGATCCCGCATAAGATGCAGAACCACTAGATATTTCGATTGGGTGCCCGGGTGACCCAGTCGGCGGCATCTCCAGATCGGAGTCCTCATCCATAGCATCTGGCTGTTCCACCTGATTCTGATCAGCTGGATTTGGGTTAAAGTACTGGTTAGGGTCGAATTCGGCGTGGTAGGAATGGGAGTGGGGTGGTGTGAGTGATGGGATTGGTGAGAGTGGTGAGAATGATAGGAATGTGGGAAGTGAGAATTATGGAGTTGGAGAGAGTATTCGTGCGAGATAGGATGCCTCGCAGGGTTAAAAGAAGAAGAAGAATCTCCCATATCCTCATATGGGTTTAAGTTGTACGAAGGTATCGGCCTGGATGGTCCTCCTCTCATGGGACCTTTGCCTTCATAGCTTTGTCCTTTGATTCTAGGTGGCATATTTCCTCTTCAAAAACAAGTCAATAAAATAATAATAATAACTTAATAATGAAATGAGTAATCCTAAGTCAAAGCCTAGACTCAGAAGTCTAAGGAATGTGCTATTGTGTCGTTTGAGATCAAACACAAAAGACTAGTGTTGAATTCCCTCAAACGTTCGCTCTGATACCAACCTGTCACACCCCGATTTCCACATAGATCCCAGTGGGTAGCATCGTGACGTAAGTTGATATCATCATAGACAAACAACACAGAAAAGCATAATGGAAGTCTTGAGTAAAATTACTATTACAAACGTGAATGTTCAAAGTTCAAAATAGTATATACAGACGTTTGTAATAAGATCCACAGGTGGATCGTAAAATGTACAAAAAGGAGTTCAACAGACTATAGGCAGATCTAAGGATTTGCAAGATCCTCTTATATCAATACCGAGCAGCTTCCAACCTATTTCCGTATTATACATGTAACTTAGTCTTTTGAAAATACGACATTTTTCATTGGTAAATACAATTAACGACTAGTTTTGAAAACATTTCAAAATTTGATTTAGGTGCACAAGGCACGAAAAATCTTTTATAACTTGGGAAAGTTATGCTTATAACCTTGTATACAGATTTACATATTTGTCAATACATATGGGGCACAGTATAGAAACCGAGACATGATTAACCGACACACCACTTACGAACCCACGAAGGAGTTATCCCCAACTTGTGGGTAAATTATTTAGCATTTGCATCTGTCAGGTGTATGCCTACACCCCGTGCTTTAAGGCGTGGCCATTAGTAACTTAAATGAGCCGAGGATATCCAGGACACGGTCGCGTTAACCCCCAATGTTTAAGTTATCAAACAAAACCGACCAAGACGGGTTATGCGGATTTACTAGCCATAATCCAGCATTCGATTGATCTCGTACCCAACGAAGCGGTAATAATTTATCGTATCCCAAGTCCATATAGGGAAAATAAGTTAAATGTATTTACCTGAGCAAAGTCTTGATTTAAGTGCAAGATTAAATAACTCAGCCGTATGCAAATTTAAATAAGTGTAGGTAGCATTTACTGGTGTAATACCTCATAAATTCGTGATCGGTAAAATACCGACACGTGTCCCGTTGATCCTCGTATATGCCACATGTTGGCCAAGAGGGATTAACATTGTCGTTATGCTATTTTTATAACCTCTGAACGACAATTATAAAGTTGAGGGACCAAACATGTCAACATGCAATTTCTTAGCCTCTGAGTGACTCTTACGGACCGTAAGCCTTATGGCTTAGGACCGTAAGAAAGGAAGGAAATTGTAACAGGAAGGTGGTTACGGACCGCAAGGCTTTATCCTTACGGTCCGTAACCAATTCAAAACCATGGGCGCCAGAGGTCCTTACGGACCGTAAGCATAATGCCATATGGTCCGTAAGGGACTGCCATAGGCAGTTTGTTTGGCAGCCTGTTGTGCTGCCACCTTTGCTCGCGAAATGCCACCCTTGTGTAGCTTGTAACAACTCCTTGGACCCTTTCTAGCACCTTAGAACCGGCCCTAACACCTGGCTTGATCTTGTGACTCCTCTTCAAGTGTAAATAGGAGTGATCATGCTCCATAATCCTTACTCATTCCTTTCTTTCTTTTCTCTATACTCTCTTGGAAGTTCCTAAGAATTTTAGGAGCATCCTCTGAGTTATTACACTTCTCTTGGATCACTTGTTAGTGTTCCATCCTTGTTCTTTTCATTTTATAGGCTTTTAAGCCAAAAGTTAAGCGTTATCGTAATAACACTTTGACTTTCGGTTAAGACCATTATGGTCCAGCCATTGTTCAATATAAACATGCCTAAGTGATCATAACTAGGTAAGTGATAATCCCTCAAGAGGGAACCTCCTAAAGATCACGTTTGCTAGACCAATTGACGTGTCAAAGTTTAAGCTTTAAATAGTCAAACGGGTCAGTTTTGTAAATAATTCAAATTTGATAATGTAGATGTTATAAATCATGTTTTAGCACTTTAATAACTTAGTAATAATTATTATAACATGTGTAAACATGTTCAGCCCATCAATTTCAGTCTTAGGGTCGGTTCGCAACCGAAAGTCGCGAAGTTTGACTTCTGCTTTGACTTTTGATTCTGACCTGAATTAGATTAGTTAGCTACCAAGGTTGCATTATGATCATAATATAGTGTAGCATAACCCTCTAAGGTTATATTACACGATCATAATCATAATCCGAGTTTATGCGCAAGTTTATTATTATGACAAACTTTGACTTTTATGCCCTTTTCATCAAAAACAAGGTTTTGAACACAAATGAACTTGCAGTTGATTTATATATTGATATGTTAACATGATTAACATATTTTGATGTTAATAATCTGATCACAAACTGAGTTTTGCTTAAATATCGTAAATTATGCTTTTAAGGGATCAAAATGCCCTTTCGGCATCAAATGACGATAATGCCCCTACGACACTTAAAATCGGTTTTAACCATGCTTTATGTACAAAACCTTTTACCCACTGATATGTTATATTAGATAACATATTTTGGTTGTAGAAACCTGATCATAACTTCAGATTTCATTAAACATCTCATAAATCGTCATTTAGCGACTTAAACATCGTTTCGGCGCATAGTATGGTTTTAAACCATTTAACCATCAAGACATGTTACCTACTGATTATAGAACACATTTTAAGCATTTATACAGTTGGTACATGTTCTAAACTCAGAATCCCAGATAAGCTATCAAAACTATATGTGAAATGACCAAAATGCCCTTTTGGTGCATAGTTTGGTCTTAAACTATAAACCACACATATATTTGATATCCTACTACATTATGTCATAAATAAATATTTTTCCTGAATGTTTATGATCATAACATCATATTACATGCAAGTCTCTTTTATAAGTCATTAAATGACCAAAACGCCCTTATGAGGCATAGTTTCATTTTAAAACCTTAACGGCCATATAAATTGATATCCTACTGATATCATAGCTTATTTAAAATATAATGGCATATGGAACTTGTTCATGACTCACCCGGTTACCCGGTATCGCTTATATGCGTACGATTAAGCTTATGTAACTAGTTTACGTAATTTAGCCAAAACGAGTTTAACCTTATCATTTTTATCTCAAAATCCAGAATGTAATTAGTTTACCCATATTATACAAGTCTTAGTACTTGTCAGGTTTAAACTACATTCTATTCCGGTCATCGCTTAATCTAGCGTTTAGTACCGTTAATTATTATTTAAGCTAGTCGGTCCAAGTCTATGACTTAAAGAGGACCCGTTCGCATTCTAATTAGTTATTTATACCATCATTCCATACTAGAGCCTTCCAGTAGATCGCCATCTATACTTATCTATTTGATTAAACGAATGAGCTAACAAAACTTTGAAGTGCTAGCTCAGGTAAATACTTTTAACCTATTTTTCCCTATACGGGCTTGGATACGGTATATTATTACCGCTTGGTCGGATATGGGATCACTTAACCGGATTGTGGTTATAAAATCTTCATAACCCGTTTTAATCTGTATTGTCTGATAACTTAAACATTGGGGGTTAACTCGACCGTGTCCTGGATATCCTCGGCTCATTTAAGTTAATAATGGCCATGACCTAAGCACGGGGTGTCGGCATACACCTGACAGATGCTAATGCTAAATATTTTTTACACTCCTTTTTAGTTTTTAAGTGGTGTGTCGGTTAATCATGTTATTCGGTTTTTACATCGGACCCCATGTGTGTTGACAGACCTGTAAAACTGTATACAATATCATTTTTAATTGTCCGAAGTTATTTTTAAAATGTGCCTTATGCACTTAAAACAATTTTGAAAAGATTTTCAAAATGTGTCGGTTATTTGTATTTACTAGTGTAAACTGACATATTTTAAAAAGACTAAGCTAAAGGTACAACACGTAAATAGGCTGGGAGCTGCTCAGTATCGACATAGGAGGATCTTGCAAGTCCTTAGTTGTGCCTAAAGTCTGTTGAACGTCCTTTGTACATTTTTTTACAATCCGCCTGTGGATCATTATTACTAACCATCTGTATATTTATTTTGAACTTTGAATATTTTCGGTTTGTTATAGTAATTTAACTCCAACACTTCCGTCATGTTATTCTGTGTATATATTGAGTATGATTATATCAACTTACATCACGATACTCCCCACCGGGATCTACGTGGAAATCGGGGTGCGACATGTTGGTATCAGAGCCAACGTTTGAGGGAATTCAACACTAGTCTTTTGTGTTTGATCTCAAACAAAACAGTAACACATTTCTTAGACTTTCGAGCCTAGGCATTGACCTAGGATTACTCACTTCATTATTAAGTTATTATTATTGTTTTATTAACTTATTTTTGAAGTAGGAAATATGCCTCCAGAATCAGAGGACAGAGCGGTAAGGGCAAGGGTCCTATGCGAGGAGGACCATCCAAACGGATACCTCCACACGGCTTAAACCCCGAAGATTCGAGAGATTCTTCATCTTGTAACCCCGCGAGGCATTCAGTCTCGCACAAATACTCTCCCCCAGATTCTCATAATTCCCACCATTCCTACCACTCTCACCAGTCCCATCATTCACACCATTCCCACTCATACCACGCTGAGTTTGACCCAAACCAATATCTAAACCCAAACCCAGCTGAACAGAATTAGGTGGACCAGCCTAATCCTATGGACAGGACTCCGATCCGGAGATGCCACCAACGGGGTCGCTTGGGCACCCCACATAAATTTCAAGCGGCTCTAACTCTTATGCAGGGTCGCCATATTAGGGTCCAAACGAATGGGACCAATACTGGAATAAATTTGATTTTTATTTAACACCTCCTTATCATTCTCCAACTCCGCCTCCGCAACAAGATGCTCAAACGAAACAGGTGGAACAACCTCCACCACCACCCACGGAATCGTCAAGAAGAAGACGGGGCGCACGTATGTCGGTACATGCAGGATAATGGTTGGGCTTGCTACCACCATTGCCTCCAACCTACCCAACCATTCTGAGGATCCCCAAATGGGTGGACCCTCAAACACTGCACCGACGGTTTATCCGACACCACCACTTGTGGTTCAACCGCCACCATCGGGTTATGATAACCCAATTCCTGCTTATCCAGATACGTCTGGATATAACCCTTTTACCCCTACGCTGGTAGATGCAAACTATCAGGCACCACCGTATGACCCTTATGTACAAGCGGCGATACATAATGCATTATATCCCTCTCCTTTCCCTCCTGCATACCTAGCCACTGGATATCCCAATTTTGGGTACCAGTATCTTGTTGTGCCGTCGGCTCAACCTCAGCCGCCACCACAACTTGAGGCCATTAAGGAGGCCTTAGAAAGAGTGAAGCAAATGCAACGACAGGCTGAGAAATCAGAGAAAAAGGCAAGCAATTCTTCAAGAAACTCTCCAAAATGGTTAGAGGGAAGAAGGACGAGTAGTGTACTTTTAAAATTATGTATTTAATTTCCGAAAGTCCCTGGACATGTTATTCTTTTAGTCCCTACGTGGACATGTTTTCTTTTAAGTCCCTGCGAGGATAATTAGTTTAATTATTCTAAAGTCCTGTTTAAGGGAGTTATTGTAATTTCCATTAATTTAATGAAAATTTTGGAATATTTATATATGTATTTCATTACATCCTTTGTTCAAAGCGATCGTCTCGATTTTAGTTCAGATTTTATCGATCCGCTATATAACTCCAAAAGATCTTCTTAGTGGTTTACACCAGCCAAGTGGCAAGTTCACATTAATTGGCAAACATAAATGGTAGTTAAGGATGAATAGCCTTCTACCATGATAGTTAAGGAAGATTATCCCTTCTATCCAGAGGTGGTGGATTATGTTCAAGCCTCCAAGCCTTTTATGGTCAATGCGATCATGGCTATATCGTTTAACCATTAAGACAATTATTCCATGTTAACATTCAAGTAATGTTAACACTCCTGGCAGTTTGACTTGAGGAACCATGCTAGCCGTCAAGACATTGGACTACGTCCAAATCATATAGCCTATATGGTTGAATTAGATCATGGCTAATATCATCAATGTGATGATCAAAACATCCATTAGTGATGTATTGCCGACGGGTTATTATTATTAAAAACATCCATTGGTGATGTATTGTCTACGGATTATATTATATTGTCCATTTGAGACAACAACAGTTGTGGTCTACGACTCCCTATCCAAAGTTAATGAACTATGTTCAAGCCTTAAAAGCCCATTGATCAACTAAGATCACGACTTAGATGTTTAATGTCCTTTTGTTACAAGTCATTTGTGCTACATCTAAATGTCCTTCAGTGACAAGGCCTTTTGTGCCATATCTATAAGTCCTTGGTGACGGGCCTTTGTGCCATATTTTGATATCCCTCGGGATAGGCCTTTGTGCCATATTTTTAAAACGTCCTTTGTGACGAGCCCTTATGTCACACACTCAATTTCCACTTATGGAGTTTTATCGCGAGGCGTGTGAACAAACCAGAATCTCAGACACTAGCAATGTCGAACGACTCTATAAAAAATTTTCCAAAAACAGTTATTGTAAACAAGCATAGTCATTTTCAAAGTATCAAAGTTTAGCGGAAGCATTAATGTAAAGTGACAGGCGCGAACATAAACGCCAAAACCAAAAGAAAATCCAAAAGTAAATGTTCATGAAGACTCGATAAAAATGTCTTGATCAAATGTAAAGTGAGTGCACCTAGCGCTCCTAGCATCCTGAGAAACATGCAAAGAAACAAGTGTCAACATTAAAGAAGAGTGAGTTCACAGGTTTTATAAGTTCGCAAGTTCTGTTTAAAAGTTGTTTTCCCCTGCTATCCCTAACCCGGGATAACGACATAGTTCCATTATCCCTAACCCGGAATAATAATGTTGTTTAGTAATTAAGTTCAATGTTAACATGCAGGTAGCGAGCCTAGAGTTATGTCAATAAGAGTTCGTGATCGAAGCTGACTCTTGTTGCCTCTGTGTTGCCAGGTCTATCACTGACCTTGGTGAAAGTTAGGCCAAATTGATCACCCATTGACCATTCCCGGTCGGCTAGCGCGACCAGCTCGGGTGGGGCTTCTCGGGCCCAGTAGTCTACTATAATTTCCCCGCTGTCTAACCCAGGATAGACACTACTATAGTTTCCCTGCTATCTAACATGTGAACGCTGCTCTGGTAGGTGCTCCTAACGCACCAGCAGGTAACCATTATTAAATTTTCATGGGAAGATCTAATAATTCGGCTAATAGAATTTCGCGCTGACTACCGATCCTCTATCCTCAGGAGGGGGTCTTAACCCCTACAAGATGTTCTTGGATGCGAAACCGAGCAAGTTCACGGGAGCCGAAGGACCCATAGGACTGGTCCGTTGCCTCGAAAAGTCTGAATCGGTTTTCGCAATGTGCAACTGCCTCGAAGCTAATAAGGTCAAGTATTGCCTCCACGTTGGAAGATGGAGCATTAACATGGTGGAACGCACAAGTTCAAACGCGTTGGGTTGCTGTGGCGAAAGCAATGACCTGGACCGCGTTCAAAGCCCTAATCAATGAGGAATACTGTCCACGGACAGAGTTCAGCAATTGGAACAAGAGTTGTGGAACCATAAGATGGTCGGGTCAGAAATTGAAGCATACACGGCAAGACATCATGATCTGGTGTTCCTTTGTCCTGATTTGGCTAACACCGTCACTAAACGACTCGAGTTTTATCTTGGGGGACTGGTCCCTGAGATCCAGGGCATGGTAATGTCTAGCAACCCTATGACGGAGCAACAAGCAGTTTGGCTGGCACATAAGCTCATCGATAAGGCGGTGGAGCAAAGGAAGTTGCCGGCTAGGGGCGCAACTGAAACTGTCCCTGACAACAAACGGAAATTTGAAGACGCATCTGCTCGGTAGTCTTCATCAAACCAGCCACAACAAGGGAACCAGAAGTGGTCCAACAACTTCAACAACAACCGGGGTCACAACAATCAGTCTGCCAACAACACCCAGAACTCAAGCGGCTATACGGGTCGGAAGCCGCAATGTAATCGCTGTAATCTCCATCACCACGGCCCTTGCGCCGGAACTCGCTGCCAACGATGTGGCAAAATGGGACACGCGGCAAAGGATTGCTGCAATGAGATTATGTCACGACAGAATCAGAACCAGCAACAGGGTAATAATCGGGGATGCTACCAGTGCGGTAGCACTACCCATTTCAAGCGGGACTGCCCGCAACTTTGCAACAACAACAACAATGGTGGGAATAATAACAACGGCAACAACAACAACAATGGCAACAATGGTTGTCACACCCCGACCCGCAGCGGAAAAGGTGATCGGGGCATGATTGGGTTTTCATCAAAGCTCATGACATTTATTATAATGTTTCATATTTATTATTACAATTTAAAAGGAAACATACAATTAAATCAAACAATACAACATGTTTAATACATCCTTCTAAACTTCATTATTTTTCTTCTAAGGCAATTTCCTATGTTTTCCTTGCTTCATTCTGTTCACCTGTATCATGTGTAAAAATGGTTTTTGGGTCAACAAAAAGTTGGCGAGTGAACCTTGTCCGAAAACATTTATTATTTATTTCTTGTTGTATTTAATATGGAAAAAGTTGTGCAATAATCATATATGAACAAACGTAAGTAAACATACAATAACAAACAAATAGCATACAATAACAAACACCTTGCATGAATATGTAACATGAATGACAATGTAAATGTTGGAAACGTCTCGTTCACGCTCATAGGTAATGGGGAACGGCTCACGCTCATAGGTAATGGGGAGCAGACGGCCTATGATGAAATGTATGTGCGATCAAGGCTCAATCAAACGGAGCCGATCGTATGTTAGCACGCCTGGTTCACGCTCATAGGTAATGGGGAACAGCTCAACGCTCATAGGTAATGGGGAGCGGCGGCCTATGAAAATGTATGTACTGAAAATGATTAAAATTAATCTAAACAATAATCACACAAACAGATAATACATGATGAATACACATTTGTTCATGGATATGATAGATGCACCATAGTTTAAAAGTAATAAATAATAAGACACATGATACACCCCAAAAACGTGATTAAAACGGGGAATTGTAGAGATTCACTCACCTTGGGTGCGTTCGGTGAATGATGTTGAATGCACACGAGTTTAGAGGATTGATCGACGAGGAAAAACTAACCTAATTAATAACGAAAAAATAATGTAAATAAATGGATTTTATTAACAATTTTAATAGTATTTTTGGATATATTTTTGTGAGTTTAAGGCTATTTTCTAACTTTAAAAATGTTATTTTTAAGTATTTTTAATTGATTTTTAAATAAAATAAATAAATAAAAATAATAAAAAAATGTTGACTTTTTGACCGTTGACTCGTTGACCGTTGACCTGTTGACCGGTTTGATTGTGTTATTATGTGCGCTGAGTGAGGTTCGAACTCGTGACCTCCCGTATGCGTGCACGCAGCTCTACCAACTGAGCTACGTGTCTAACCTGAAATATTTCTGTTTTTAATTATATTTATATACTAATTGAATTAATCCGAAAATCATTTATTTTAAAAACGATTTTAATGTCTCGCTCAGTGCTCTCCACAGGTCTCGAAACCGGGACCTGTGGGTTAGGTTGACACACAGTCCACCGCTGGACTGTGTGTCTAACTTGGTAAATAATCTGATTTTTGTTATACTTATATACAAACTAGATCATTTCATTTCTGCCTTATATAAAAAGTTTGATAATTGCCAGAACCGGTGCGGTAGTCTGGACTCGAACTCGCGACGTGTGATTTAAACGTTCACACAGTCCACCGCTGGACTGTGTGTCTATCTTGGTTATTATTCCGGTTTTTATTAAACTTAACATCTATTTGCAGTGAATCCAGTTCAGTTTAAAAAAAGAACATTTTTATTAAGGCGAGTGTGCGCGGGACAAGAATCGAACTCGGGACGTATGGGTGTTTATTTGCACACAGGCCACCGCTGGACTGTGTGTCTAACCCGAGATATATCTTGATTTAAATTAAACATATATGCAACTGAAAACTTCATCTTCTTCGTTAAACTTAACCAGAATCGGTGTCCGACTGGTTCGACGATTTAATCAAGTTCTTTAGTGTGTTGTGATTAATTATATGTGAGATTAATAAAAAGAATGAGAGATATTAGGTATAAGATATACCGACAGAGGTCCCCTGTTTCGCCGGCGAGTTTTCCGATTACAGCAGGTTATTCCGGCGACGTGTATTTGGGGGCAGAGTGTCTTCAGGAAGCTTGAGGTGAGTGTGGGTGGCTTCGGTATGAACTCTAGGTGTGCTGTTTTTAGAGTGATGCACAGAGGTGAAAGGGTTCGGTTTTCCGGCGAGTTGCAGAAGTTTTCCGGCGAGTGAAATTACGTCGAGAAAGGGTGTGATTGTGAGCGAAAAGGCTAACAGAAGTTAGAGGGTGTATTTATAGGGCAGAACATTGACGAATTTGGTCCGTTTTCCGTCTTGATTCGTCGGTTAATAATTTTCCGGCGGTTATGACTTGTGTCGCGGACTGGACATCGGTTATAACCAACGTCGTTGTTAATGTTTATGTTGAGTCAAAGGTAATCGACGGTGATTGACGAAATCGTCGGATTTTCCGGCGTCAGCGGATTTGGGCGCGCTGTTGACTGGGTTTGATTTCTGTTTCATTATTTGAATTAATTGTTTGGATATATTACTAAAGAACACAAGTGGCGTAGTGGTTGGATGGTTGGAAGTTAAGGAGTTGTTGACCAGGTTGACCCGGGTTCGAAACCCGGCAGCCTTGTTTTATTTTTAAACCACTATTTTTAATACTTTTTCAAATATAAATTATATATTCCAATATACTTATTAATTATGTATCATTTAAAATTAATTTGGGCATTAAATACGCAACGAAATTTTTAACTGATTGTTCGGTTAATAAACGGAGCGGGTTTGGTAAATCCGATTTCTGACGGATGTTACAGTATCCCCTACTTTTTAGAAATTTCGTCCCGAAATTCAAGTAGTGATATATTTGTCTAAAATGATGGTGTTTAGTTTGACAGTTACATACTTAGAAAAAGAGTAAGAGTTTAAATTTTTGCTTGAGGCGGTAACGTCCCTTGTAAGGGTTAAGTACCCTGCTAATAGGAATCGCTTTTTGTTGCCTACGGTAAAAATATTGATAAGCGGAGTTGATTCACTAAGTATGATTTCATGCGTAAGAGTTTTGATATATTTGGAAAGATAAGGTCATATCCTAAAACAAAATTTCTAATAACTTCTCATAACCGCCTGACAATGCCTCTGATCCTTTGGCAAGAATACTTATATATAGGAAGTACCAGCGGCGTATCCACCATATTCTTGTCAAATTTTCATTGGTTTTATCAGTAAGTTATTATTGGTTCTATGATGTAACTCTAGAACATAAATAAACACAACAACCAATACTTGAGTCTCAATTCTGATAGCATACATGTTTGATTTGTGACAGTTCCTCTCTCGTTTGTTGTGATGGAGAGGTTAGTCTATGTAGAAATGGAACACAATCCAATTTCTTTAGATGATGATATGATATGAATGTTAAATCAGTGAATGTAACACAAATTTCAACCAAGACAATACTAAATCCTACATGGAACTTCTCATAACCGCCTGACAATGCCTCTGATCCTTTGACAAAAATACTTATATATAGGAAGTACCAGCGGTGTATCCACCATATTCTTGTCAAATTTTCATTGACTTTATCCGCAAGTTATGATTAGTTCTATGTGACTCTAAAATAAACATAACAGCTAAAACTTGAGTCTCAATTCTGATAGGATACATGTTTGAATGATGACAGTACCTCTCTCGTTTGTTATGATGGAGAGGTTAGTCCTTGTGGAAGTGAGACATAGCTCAACTTCTTTAAATGATAAAGTTGAAATACGTTGTATGATGAACAAACTTCGACCAAGACATTACTAAATCCTACATGGAACTTCTCATAACTGCCTGACAATGCCTCTGATCCTTTGACAAGAATACTTATATATAGGAAGTACCAGCGGCGTATCCACCATATTCTTGTCAAATTTTCATTGGTTTTGTCATTGGTTCTATGATACGACTCTAGAACATAAACAAACACAACAACCAAAACCTGAGTCTTAATTCTGATAGTATACATGTTTGAATGATGACGGTACCTCTCTCGTTTGTTATGAGGAAGGGGTTAGTCTATGTAAAAGTGAGACACAACCTAACTTCTTTAAATGATGAGGTCGAGGTACGTCGAGATGTCTGATGATATGAATGTTAAATCAATGAGTATAAAACAAAATTGAGATAGAAATTCGCATTAAGATTCTTGGATTCGATTTCCAATTAATAAATGAGATACATGAAGATTGAGATAAACATAAATAAAACATAAACACTAAGCGGTTGGAGTTGAATTCTTGATTTTTGGTGAAGAAACTAGTTGGGTGGTTTGTTTGGGCCGTCATTATCTTCATCAGGATTGGCGTTGATGTTGTAAACCCTTCCTCTTGCTGGTGGCCTAGTGGTTAGGTTTTCTTGATTTGCTTGTTAACTGGGTTGGCTTGAGCTTGGGCGTTTATGATGTTAACCAATCGAGGGCACGTGTTTCTAAAGTGGGTAGGGTCGCCACAATTGAAATAAGCTCGAACATATGGGAGAATGGGGTATTGTGGTGGTTGATATGTTTGGATCATGTTTTGAGTAGGGGGTAAGGTTTGGTTTTGAGAGATGCGGCAAACCTTGCTCGAATGACCAGAGCGTCCACAATTCGCACATAGTCGACAAGGTAAGGTAAATGGATGGTGATAAGAACAGGTATTGCATTGAGGGTGAGGTCCAAAGTAAGGTTTCTTATTTGGGTAAGTTGAGTTGGGTGCTACTTGAGTGATTGGGATAGCTTGGAGGGGTATGGCTTGTGAAGTTGGTTGATTGTGTTGGGTGACAGCGAAAAGTTGCCCATCTCGTTTTCTCTTAGAAATGGGTTGAGAAGGGGATTCGGTTTGGGTGGAGTTTGAGGTTTCAGTTGATGCTTTATCCTTCTTCTTCTCCTCCTTGAAGTCTTTATTCCGAATGCGGTTCTCGGTGAGCTCTGTAGCTAACTCCATTGCTGCTTCCAAAGTTGCAGGTGTGGTACTTATTACAGAGTCTTGAATTTTTGAAGGAAGACCTCGAATGTAGTGCTCGATCAAATGGTAAAGAGGAGTGAACAAGTTGGGGACCATCTGATTTAACTCAAGGAATCTCTTGTTGTATGTGGTGTGGTCGCCTTCCTTTTGTTTCAAAGAATAGAACTCCCTCCAATTTCTTGATTTCGCTTCTTGGGCAAAATCGTCTTGTCATGATTTCCTTCAACTCTTCCCAAGTCAAAGTCATAGCATCTTCAACACCTCGTTTGGCCTTCTCTGTATTCCACCATGTAAGTGCTATTCCAAGTAAACGACCGGTAGCATATCGCACTTTGCGATCATCGGGTCAATCGCAATTTAGAAAAGTGTTTTCCATTTCCTCAAACCAATGGAGGAGAGCGGTGACACCTTCAGTCCCCTCGTATTTTGGAGGGTCGCAGGATTTGAAATGCTTGAAGGTGCATTTAGTGGTAATTGGGGGAGGGTTGGCGACATTTTGATCTTCTTGATTGACGGGATTAGCGGTAAGGGCTTGTTGGACTTGGACTACAATGTTGGGTATTACGACAGCCATTTGTTGAGCGATTTGGGCAGCCATACGCTCGCGAGCTTTTTCTGCTCTCATCTTCCTACGAGCGGAATTAGAAGACATCTACAAGGAATACATATGAAGAGTATGAGTTGGATGTTTTTGGGATCATGTGTCGTATTTAGGAATGAACATTCATAAAATAAACATAGCATAATAAATCTACTACATCCATAGGATGTCTTGGGCTTTGCTCGTAATTGTGCCTTGCATGCCGCCATACTTCACCTTCGTAATCACGTGGGCCCCCATGATTACCGGGTTTTTCATATGGTTCGCATGTGTTTGCCTGGTTACATACACTAAAACCCGGAGAAAATCGAGAAATATGTATGTAACGTATGATATTCGGAATGTATCCAGGTGTGGACACGGTGACACCTCAAAGTGGGGTTAGTTCGAACGACGTTTGGTGTGGCATGCTTTGGCCTAATAGGTCCTTCGTACTCTCATCGTTAGTCCCTAGGTAGGCAAACTGGTCCGTTATATTGGATTTATACGAATGCCAACCTAGACAGGACGTTCCGACACCGGTACTTGTACCCTTACAGTTACTACATGCCCGTCGCAGAACTCACTTTGATGAGATTTGAAAAATGAAAAATGCGACAAAATCTTGAATAACGGAAGTATGAAGATGAATTGAATATGTGAACATTGAAATACGTATGATGAATATGTATGTAAGTATGTATGTTTGACTGTAAGTATAAACAAATATGAAACAAATAAATATCATAAGTTTGCATGTAACCACATAACCAATTAAAATCTAGTCAACTATAGTATAGGCTCTAAGGGTCTAATAACCTATCCTATATCTCTATAGTCATGACTCTGATACCAATCTGTCACACCCCGACCCGAAGCGGAAAAGGTGATCGGGGCATGATTGGGTTTTCATCAAAGCTCATGACATTTATTATAATGTTTCATATTTATTATTACAATTTAAAAGGAAACATACAATCAAATCAAACAAATACAACATGTTTAATACATCCTTCTAAACTTCATTATTTTTCTTCTAAGGCAATTTCCTATGTTTTCCTTGCTTCACCTGTTCACCTGTATCATGTGTAAAAATGGTTTTTGGGTCAACAAAAAGTTGGCGAGTGAACCTTGTCCGAAAACATTTATTATTTATTTCTTGTTGTATTTAATATGGAAAAAGTTGCGCAATAATCATATATGAACAAACGTAAGTAAACATACAATAACAAACAAATAGCATACAATAACAAACACCTTGCATGAATATGTAACATGAATGACAATGTAAATGTTGGCAACGTCTCGTTCACGCTCATAGGTAATGGGGAACGGCTCACGCTCATAGGTAATGGGGAGCAGACGGCCTATGATGAAATGTATGTGCGATCAAGGCTCAATCAAACGGAGCCGATCGTATGTTGGCACGCCTGGTTCACGCTCATAGGTAATGGGGAACAGCTCAACGCTCATAGGTAATGGGGAGCGGCGGCCTATGAAAATGTATGTACTGAAAATGATTAAAATTAATCTAAACAATAATCACACAAACAGATAATACATGATGAATACACATTTGTTCATGGATATGATAGATGCACCATAGTTTAAAAGTAATAAATAATAAGACACATGATACACCCCAAAAACGTGATTAAAACGGGGAATTGTAGAGATTCACTCACCTTGGGTGCGTTCGGTGAATGATGTTGAATGCGCACGAGTTTAGAGGATTGATCGACAAGGAAAAACTAACCTAATTAATAACGAAAAAATAATGTAAATAAATGGATTTTGTTAACAATTTTAATAGTATTTTTTGATATATTTTTGTGAGTTTAAGGCTATTTTCTAACTTTAAAAATGTTATTTTTAAGTATTTTTAATTGATTTTAAATAAAATAAATAAATAAAAATAATAAAAAATGTTGACTTTTTGACCGTTGACTCGTTGACCATTGACCTGTTGACCGGTTTGATTGTGTTATTATGTGCGCTGAGTGAGGTTCGAACTCGTGACCTCCCGTATGCGTGCACGCAGCTCTACCAACTGAGCTACGTGTCTAACCTGAAATATTTCTGTTTTTAATTATATTTATATACTAATTGAATTAATCCCAAAATCATTTATTTTAAAAACGATTTTAATGTCTCGCTCGGTGCTCTCCACAGGTCTCGAACCCAGGACCTTTGGGTTAGGTTGACACACAGTCCACCGCTGGACTGTGTGTCTAACTTGGTAAATAATCTGATTTTTATTATACTTATATACAAACTAGATCATTTCATTTGTGCCTTATATAAAAAGTTTGATAATTGCCAGAACCGGTGCGGTAGTCTGGACTCGAACTCGCGACGTGTGATTTAAACGTTCACACAGTCCACCGCTGGACTGTGTGTCTATCTTGGTTATTATTCCGGTTTTTATTAAACTTAACATCTATTTGCAGTGAATCCGGTTCAGTTTAAAAAAAGAACATTTTTATTAAGGCGAGTGTTTGCGGGACAAGAATCGAACTCGGGACGTATGCGTGTTTATTTGCACACAGTTCACCGCTGGACTGTGTGTCTAACCCGAGATATATCTTGATTTAAATTAAACATATATGCAACTGAAAACTTCATCTTCTTCGTTAAACTTAACCAGAATCGGTGTCCGACTGATTCGACGATTTAATCAAGTTCTTTAGTGTGTTGTGATTAATTATATGTGAGATTAATAAAAAGAATGAGAGATATTAGGTATAAGATATACCGACAGAGGTCCCCTGTTTCGCCGGCGAGTTTTCCGACAGCAGGTTATTCCGGCGACGTGTATTTTGCGGCAGAGTGTCTTCAGGAAGCTTGAGGTGAGTGTGGGTGGCTTCGGAATGAACTCTAGGTGTTCTGTTTTTAGAGTGATGCACAGAGGTGAAAGGGTTCGGTTTTCCGGCGAGTTGCAGAAGTTTTCCGGCGAGTGAAATTACGTCGAGAAAGGGTGTGATTGTGAGCGAAAAGGCCTACAGAAGTTAGAGGGTGTATTTATAGGGCAGAACATTGACGAATTTGGTCCGTTTTCCGTCTTGATTCGTCGGTTAATAATTTTCCGGCGGTTATGACTTGTGTCGCGGACTGGACATCGGTTATAACCGACGTCGTTGTTAATGTTTACGTTGAGTCAAAGGTAACCGACGATGATTGACGAAATCGTCGGAATTTCCGGCGTCAGCGAATTTGGGCGCGCTGTTGACTGGGTTTGATTTCTGTTTCATTATTTGAATTAATTGTTTGGATATATTACTAAAGAACACAAGTGGCGCAGTGGTTGGATGGTTGGAAGTTAAGGCGTTGTTGACCCGGTTGACCCGGGTTCGAAACCCGGCAGCCTTGTTTTATTTTTAAACCACTATTTTTAATACTTTTTCAAATATAAATTATATATTCCAATATACTTATTAATTATGTATCGTTTAAAATTAATTTGGGCATTAAATACGCAACGAAATTTTTAACTGATTGTTCGGTTAATAAACGGAGCGGGTTTGGTAAATCCGATTTCTGACGGATGTTACAATGGTAATGGTGGCACAGGAGGTGCCAAAGGACGTGCATTCACGCTTGGCCGTGGGGAGGCCAGAATGACTCGAATATGGTCACCGGTAAATTTCCACTAAACGATCATTTTGCTACTGTACTTTTTGATACGGGTGCGGATAAGAGTTTTGTATCTGAGTCGTTTAGGAAGAACCTAAATCTCACACCTAAGCCCTTAGAGACCCCTTACGTCATAGAACTAGCTAATGGTAAATCTGTAGATTGACTCATCTAGTAACCGACTGTCAACTCAAACTCGCGGGTCACACCTTTGCCATTGATCTGATGACAACTACTCTGGGTAGTTTTGACGTGGTGGTCGGAATGGACTGGCTGTCCGATGTCCGAGTTGAAGTTCTCTGTCATGAGAAAGCTATCCATGTCCCACTCTCTAACGACAAAGTCTTGATGGTCGAAGGCGAGAAGACAGGCGTCGTCACGAACATCATCTCCTACATGCAAGCTCAGAAGTATCTTCGGAAGAAGAACTCTTTTGCTTTGCTCGCACTGGTCAGCGAGCAGCCTAAGGATGAGAAGCGGGTTGAAGATATCCCCATCGTCCGTGATTTTCCAGACATGTTTCCAGAGGAGTTACCTGGTCTTCCACCACATCGATAAGTAGAATTTGAAATCGAATTGGCGAACTATGCGACTCCTATCGCCAAGGCCCCGTACCGCTTAGCTCCAGCAGACTGCAAGAGCTGTACACTTAAGGAATTTGGATAAGGATTTTCCGACCCAGTACTTCGCCATGGGGAGCTCCAGTCCTTTCTGTCAAGAAGAAGGACAGGACCTTCCACATGTGCATCGACTACAGGGAGCTCAATAAGGTTACCGTCAAGTACCGATACCCCTTACTTTGCATTGACGATCTTTTCGACCAGCTTCAAAGGTTAAGCTACTACTCCAAGATCGATCTACGGTCCGGTTATCACCAGCTACGCGTCAGGGAGGAGGATATCTCCAAGACGGCGTTTCGCACTCGGTATGGCCATTACGAGTTCTTGGCCATGCCCTTTGGTCTCACCAATGCACCCGCGGTGTTCATGGACTCATGAACCGCGTGTGTAAACCTTATCTCGACAAGTTTTTCATCGTGTTCATCGATGATATACTCATCTACTCCAAGAGCGAGGAAGAACATGCTGAGCGTCTACGGTTATTGCTGGAACTACTTCAACAGGAGAAACTATATGCCAAGTTTTCGAAGTGTGATTTCTGGATTCGGGAAGTTCAGTTCCTCGGACATATAGTGAATGAAAAGGGCATACACATTGATCCAGCGAAGATCGATGCTATCAGAAACTGGGAAGCACCCAGGACACCGACAGAGATCCGCCAATTCTTGGGTTTGGCGGGTTACTACAGACGTTTCATCGAGGGATTTTCCAAGATCGCACAACCGCTTACCACTCTCACTCAGAAGGGCACCAAGTATGTTTGGGGTGACAAGCAGGAAGCAGCGTTTCAATTACTGAAGCAGAAGCTTTGCAGTGCGCCCATTTTGTCCTTGCCAGGAGGGACAAATGATTTTGTGGTATACCGTGACGCTTCCATTCAGGGATTGGGATGTGTACTCATGCAACGTGATAAGGTCATCGCGTATGCATCGCGACAGCTGAAAGTCCACGAGAAGAACTACACGACTCATGACTTGGAACTGGGAGCAGTTGTGTTTGCACTTAAGATATGGAGACACTACCTATATGGAACCAATTGCACAATCTACACGGATCACAAGAGCCTCCAGCACATTTTTGATCAGAAGAAGTTGAACATGCAACAGCGTCGCTGGGTCGAGCTCCTGAACGGTTATGAATGTGCCATACAGTATCACCCGGGTAAAGCTAACGTGGTAGCTGATGCCCTCAGTCGGAAGGAGCACTTGAAACCTCGTCGGGTACGAGCACTACAATTCACTATTCATTCTGGTTTACCCGAACAGATTCGTGATGCACAACTAGAAGCAGTTAAGGAAGAGAACATCAAGGCCGAATCTGTGGGAAAGATGGAACGCGATTGGGAAGTGAAACCCAATGGTACCCGGTACTTCATGAACCGTATATGGGTACCTCTCTACGGAAACCTCAAAGAGCTAGTTATGGACGAAGCTCACAAATCCCGATACTCTGTCCATCCTGCTTCGGACAAGATGTATCAAGACCTTAAAACCGCGTATTGGTGGCCCAACATGAAAGCGGATATCGCCACCTACGTGATCAAGTGTTTGACTTGTGCGAAAGTCAAGGTGGAGTACCAGAAGCCATCAGGGCTACTTCAACAACCTGAGATCCCAGTGTGGAAATGGAATCAGATCTCGATGGACTTCATCACTAAACTCCCGATAACTCCTGGCGGTTACGATACCATCTGGGTGATCGTGGATCGTCTGACTAAGTCTGCACACTTCCTAGCGACCAAAGAATCAAATAAGATGGAGAAGTTGACTCGCATCTACATTAAAGAAGTAATATCTCGGCACGGAGTGCTAACGTCCATCATTTTAGACAGGGATGCTCGTTTCACGTCCAACTTTTGGCAGTCACTTCAGAAAGTGTTGGGTACAAGCTTGGATATGAGCACAACTTACCACCCTCAGACGGATGGTCAAAGTGAAAGGACCATTCAAACCTTGGAGAACATACTTAGGGCATGCGTGGTAGATTTCCGGAACAGTTAGGAAAATCATCTGCCTTTAGTGGAATTCTCGTATAACAAAAGTTATCATACGAGTATTCAGGCAGCGCCGTTCGAAGCATTGTACGGTCGCAAATACAGGTCACCGGTCTATTGGGGAGAAGTCGGTGACAGTCAACTCACAGGCCCTGAGTTGATACTCGAGGCTACTGAAAGATTGTGCGGATCAGAAACCGCATGGCAGCGGCACGGGATCGACAGAAAAGTTACGCTGAACAACGACGCAAACCGCTCGAATTTCAAGTGGGTGACCGGGTTCTATTGAAAGTGTCACCCTGGAAGGGTGTAATTCTGGAAAACGAGGAAAACTAAATCAACGGTACGTAGGCCCATTTGTGATTTCGAAGCGTATCGGGCTCGTAGCTTATCAGTTAGACCTTCCTACCGAACTCGGTGGAGTTCACAACGTTTTACACATATCCAATCTGAAGAAGTGTCTATTAGATGAAACCCTGGTCATTCCATTGGATGAGATCCAAGTGGATGAACAACTGCGTTTTGTGTAACAGCCTATCGAGATCATGGACCGTGAGGTCAAGACTCGAAGGCACAGCAAGATACCGATCGTCAAGGTTCGTTGGAACTCTAAGCGTGGACCGGAGTTCATGTGGGAAAGAGAGGACCAAATGAAAAGCAAATATACACACCTTTTCGCAGCGGAGCAGCAATCTGATGTTACCGCCAACTGAATTCGGGAAGAAATTCTCTCAACATGGGGATGATGTGACAGCCTGGGATTTTCTTGTACCATTCTAACAAACTGCGTGCTTGTACTATTCTAACAAACTGAACTTTCGTGCGTTGCATTCTTAACCGTGTTTACTCAATTTTCGGGACGAAAATTTTTTCAACATGGGGATAATGTGACATCCCGGTTTTTCAGGTATTTTAAATGCGCTACTTTATCGTCATTTGTTTCTACACTAATTTAATTGGAGAATTAATTACGCGCACGCTATAATTACGCTAACTTTAGTATTAGGGAATACTCGTCGTATCTGAATTACGTGCTACGTGTTATTAGACGTTTGTGAATCTATTGCGTCACACTCCAAATACGTGATTTAATATTTTATAAACTTCGTGTCGCGAATAATTGTCGAGTCGTATTGTGTGTAGTTATTTATCGGGTTATATTATCGGTTAGTAAATTCTATTTATAAGCCGAATCGAACCGAGCCTGTGAGCATTTCGACTTCGCGACCAAGCAAACCCAACCCGCCACCCACACCCCCTTGCGGCCCACACTCCTTGCGGCCCAAGGAATGGCCCAAACCGCATACACGTATGTATACATGGGGTGTTCAAAAAAAACTTGCAAACCCTAAAACCCTTTCCCCCCTGGAGCAGCCCCCCCCCTCGGTCACACAAACAGCCCCACACTCTTGTATCGATTCAAGCCTTGTCCCGGTTTGCTAGTCTCCATCGTTTAAGGTTAGGGTTTTTGATTTTGTTACGATTCGTGTGATGATCTTGTGTAGAATTGATTATGATTATGTGCTTATATTATTGTTGTTATGAAAAGTGTTGTCGTGTATGATTAGTTCGGATGAATATGCGAATCCTTGCGGTTGTGATCATGTGTTCGAGTATTAAAATCGTAGGTTGCGTTTTATCTATAAAGATCATGATATATGCTTAGGGTTTTGATATTATAAATATGGATGCATGATATTTGATGAATAACCTGCTGCAAATCGTTATCATAAGTCGTGGTGATCATTAGGAGGGTTTCGGGTGGAGTTTTAGGGTAAAACAGTAAGCTGATGCTGAAGTTGGTTGTAAACGAACAATTATAAATCAAAAAACTGATTTTCTGAAGCCTAAAACATAAGTTTTCGAAAAACACTTCTAATGGCACTCGAATCACATTTTTCTGAAGTGGTTTACTATTTTAAATTACTGATTTAGTGCAGCAGCTGAAGCTGCGTTTTTTCTGCAGAAAATTCACGTAATGTTTTCGGCCATAACCTGTAAACCAAAAAGAGTTAAGTCACGAAATTTAATCAGTAGATACTCCTAGGTGTTCAAAGAAATCTCCAACTGGAATTTTGTCAATCGGACAAACGAGTATTTTTAAATGATTTTTCCCGTGGACTGCCGTCAGAAAGTGACGAATCTAACTGCAGCCTAGTAAATAAATTCTATAAATAATTGGTAAGGACTTAGGACTTGAAAATTGTACACAAAATTCTACAGTCTAATTGACACCTCCTGTAAAAAAATTAGAATTTTTGTAACGTGGGAACTATTTTGTAAAATTTATCGAAAACAGCCCGGTTCTGAATGTACAAGCTGAAACATGATAACTTACATTTATGTGTATCTAAGTGTTGTATGTGCTATCCTGTGTTGTGACAAGTTGTTGGTCGCTATTCGTATAGTGACACTTTGCATGCATGATTGTGGTTTTGAACTTGTTATTTCGTGTTTCGTACCGGTGTGCTAGTTACGCGTAGGGTTTTGTGTCAGTGTGCGTTCACACACTAACTTTGAACCGGTTGACATGTTAGGACGTGATTAGCGGTTCCATCCTTTACTTCCTTTGCACTTATCTAACCGAGCAATTTAAGGTGAGTAAGGACCTTCCCTATTTTATCCGGTTTTGAACAACTGGGGGAGAAACATGTATACGCTCTACAACACTATTTTTACGTTATGTGATATTAACGTTGTTAACTATTCGGTAACTAAGTTAATGTTAACGTATGTTATGGTCACTAAGTAGCTTTTATCACGGAAGTCCTCAACCAACTCTAGGATCGTTAGTATTGGGTTAGATAGCGGGGAAATTATAGTAGTACTACTGGGCCCGACAAGCCCCACCCGAGCTAGTCGTGCTAGCCGACCGGGAATGGTCAACCGGTGATCAATTTGGCCTAACTTTGACCAAGGTTAGTGATAGACCTGGCAACACAGAGGCAACAACAGTCAGCTTCGATTGCGAACTCTTATTGACATAACTCTAGGTTCGCTACCTACATGTTAACATTGAACTTAATTACTAAACAACATTATTATCCCGGGTTAGGGATAAGGAACTATTTCGTTATCTCTGGTTAGGGATAGCGGGGGAAAACAACTTTTAAACAGAACTTGCGAACTTATAAAACCTGTGAACTCACTCTTCTTTAATGTTGACACTTGTTTCTTTGCATGTTTCTCAGGACGCTAGGAGCGCTAGGTGCACTCACTTTGCATTTGATCAAGACATTTTTATCGAGTCTTCATGAACATTTACTTTTGGATTTTCTTTTGGTTTTGGCGTTTATGTTGGCGCCCGTCACTTTACATTAATGCTTCCGCTAAACTTTGATACTTTGAAAATGACTATGCTTGTTTACAATAACTGTTTTTGGAAAACGTTTAAATACATCATATAGAGTCGTTCGACATTGCTAGTGTCTGAGATTCTGGTTTGTTCACGCGCCTCGCGGTAAAACTCCGCAAGTGGAAATTGAGGGTGTGACACCTTAGGCTTTGTATAAATATTGTCTTTAAGACAATTACAGTTGTGACTTTGTGATCCACTGTCCAAATAACTGAAAGACTAGGTCCAAATTCAGTTGCCTTTGATGGTCATTTGGAGACCTAGGCCACTTACATTATATACAACATTCATTTGAAATGTCTAAGCCTGGCAGTTGTGGCATTGTGCCCACTAGTCCACAAGGCGAAGGATTTACATATCCAAATCTTTATAAGCTAATATGGTTTAATAATACCATGGCATAAGCATGTTAAGTCATCAAATGAGATGACTAGATAATATAATTATTCGTTTGGTGTTTAGTACCAAAGCAACAAGAGTGGCTAATTCTAATGAAGCCCACAGTAGTCGCCGTGATAATGTCAATGATGACGCTGCTAATATAGTCATCAATAACGATGGCTTTCAAGCTCGCATAGACGCAACCGTTGGGAAGGCAATGGAAAAAGCCTTAGAAAAGTTTAGAGAGTCGAGTGCTACTCGCTCCAAACCTATGTCTGAATCTCATCCATCTCAAAAAGAGAGCTCTGTACATTCCTCAAATGTGAGGAGTGAGGTTAAGAAACTGGAGCATCGTGACTAGACACTTTCTTCTAAGGATGGTTGTTCCAACAAGTATTTTGTCTCTTGCAAGCCTCGAGACTTTAACGGTGAGGAAGGGGCTGTGGAAGCCTTAAGATGGTTGGATGAGATGGAAACCATTGTAGACATCAGCGGCTGTGCTGATAAAGATGTATTGAAGTTTGTTTCACAATCGTTTAAGGCCGATACCCTAATTTGGTGGAAAGAAATGGTACAATCGGCTGGCAAGGTACACCTATACAATCTAGGATGGTCCAAGTTTGTGGACCTTGTTAAAGATACCTATTGCCCACCTCACGAGGTGGAGAAGATTGAGTCAGATTTCTTGACTCTTACAATGTGAAACCTGGACTGTCGGAAGTATCTGACCGACTACAATTCTTTGTCTATGTTGGTATCTTACCTGATTATCCCTGAACCTAAACGTATTGCACGTTTTATTGGTGGTCTAGCACTGGAGATTAAAGGCATGGTAAGGGCTTCAAAGCCTAGTACATAGAGGTCTGCTGCGGACTTATCACTGTCTATCACACTAGATCTTGTGAGACAAAGATCAGTTAGGTCTGAGACTGACGGAAAGTGAAAATGAGAGGATGATAACTCCCAAAGATCCAAAAAGAAAGGAAAATTTAGTTTCAATAAGAACCAGAATAGGTCTGTTGATAGACCTGTTTGTAAGACCTGCAACAAAAGGCACGGGGGTTAGTGCCGCTTTGATCAGCAGGCAAAGCCTTGCGGGATTTGTAAGAAAGTAGGGCATAGGACCTTGGATTGCAAGGATCTTAAGGACGCATCATGCTATGGTTGTGGTGAGAAAGGCCACATAAAGACTAGCTGCCCCAGGCTACCAAGGAAGGTACTACTAAGAATGGAGGGGCAAAGAAAGGAAATGCCCGTGCCTTCCAAATGAATGCCAGGGAGGCGGTGAATGACAACAATGTCATAACGGGTACGTTTCTAATCAACGACATCTTTGCTAGAGTTCTTTTCGATTCAGGTGCTGATAAGTCTTTCGTAGACCATAAGTTTAGTAAGCTATTAAACTTGCCCATAAGAACTCTAGACATAACTTAGGAAGTAGAACTTGCCGACGGAACTCATCGAGATTGGTTATCCCATAATCAAGCCTGCATTGCCTGTGATAAGAAACTCATCGAGATTAAATCCTCATCCGGTGATATACTCACCATCCATGGAGACGTACACTATGGATTGCCAGAGAAAGCATCTTTGCTTAAGGCATCCAGGTGTTTAAAGAGAGGTTGTGTCATCTACATGGCACAAGTGACCGTTGATGAGCCAAAGCCGAAGGTTGAAGATATACATGTCATCTCTGAGTACCCAGATGTATTCCCCGAGGAATTACCTAGTCTACCACTAGATAGGCAAGTAGAGTTTAGGATTTGCATCCTACCTAGAGCTGCACCAGTTGAAAGAGCTCCTTATTGCTTGGCGCCAATAGAGATGAAGAAACTAAGAACCCAACTTGATGAGCTTTTGGAGAAAGGCTTCATACAGCCTAGCTCATTACCTTGGGGACTCCTATTCTATTTGTTAAAATTAAAGACAGTTCAATGCGTATGTGCATTAACTATTGCGAGTTAAATAAGATAACGATCAAGAATCGCTATCCTCTGCCCAGGATCAACGACCTGTTTGATCAGCTTCAAGGGGCAAGTTACTTTTCAAAGGTTGACTTAAGGTCAGGTTATCACCAACTGAAGGTCAGAAGTGAAGATGTTCTGGAGACTGCTTTCAGAACTAGATACGGCCACTATGAATTCTTAGTGATGCCTTTGGGCTCACAAATGCACATGCAACATTCAAGGATCTCATGAATAGAGTTTGCAACCCATACTTAGATAAGTTTGTCATTTTCTTCATAGAAGACATACTTATCTATTCTCGCAATCATTTTGATCACGCGAAACATCTTAGGTGCATCCTAGAGCTTTTACAGCAGGAGAAGCTTTATGCTAAATTCTCCAAATGTGAATTTTGGCTTCGTGAAGTCTAATTCCTTGGACATGTAGTTAGTGAGCGTGGTATTCAAGTGGATCCCGCCAAGATTCAAGCAATCATGAACTAGGAAGCACCGAAGAATCCTTCTGAGATTCGTAGTTTCTTAGGTTTGGCCGGTTATTATAGCAGGTTTATTGAGAACTTCTCAAGAATAGCCACTCCTTTAACTACTTTGACCCGTAAGAATGTCAAATTTGACTGGGGTCCAAAACAACAAGAATCCTTTGAGATTCTAAAGCAAAAGTTGAGCAACGCTCCAGTGCTAACTCTGCCTGAAGGCATTGAGGAATTTGTTGTCTATTGCGATGCTTCGCACACTGGCATGCGTTGTGTGCTTATACAAAGAGGCAAAGTAATTGCTTATGCATCACGACAACTTAAAGTGCATGAAAGGAATTACACCACCCATGATTTGGAATTGGGTGCCATTGTATTTGCACTTAAATTGCAGAGACATTATTTATACGGAACAAAGTGTATTATATACACTGACCACAAAAGTCTCCAACATTTGTTCAATCAAAAGGATCTAAATATGAGACAACGCCAATGGATGGAAAATTTAAATGATTATGATTGCGAGATGCGCTATCATCCCGGCAAAGCGAATGTAGTCGCTGATGCGCTTAGTCGCAAGGAAAAGGTTAAACCAATTCGTATTAACGCCAAGAGCATAGAATTCAAGAACAACTTGAATGAGAAGCTGTTGGATGCGCAAAAGCAAGCCCTATTAGAGGCTAATATTCCTAATGAAGGATTAGGTGGAACTGTGATCAGTTCACCTGGAAATGATGGAATCCTTTGATTCAATGGTAGGATCTGAGTTCCAGTCTATGGAGGACTTAGAGATCTAATCCTCCAGGAAGCGCATAATTGTAAATACTTTGTTCACCTGGAGGTTTGAAGAAATTATTGGTGGATGGGTTTGAATAAATCCATAGCCACCTATATAGCTAAGTGTCTGACGTGTTCTCAAGTTAAAGCTGAACATCAAAAGTCATCAGGACTTCTACAACAGCTTGAAATTCCCACTTGGAAATAGGAAATGGTAACTATGGACTTGATTACCAAATTACCAAAGACCAAATGTGGTAATGTCACGATTTGGGTGTGACATTTGTGGTGCTTCGATCATGTAACGATTCCGAACAAGTTATCAATCAATGAAATATTTTGTTTTATTTCCAAGATTCGTTTATTTATCATAGCATTTGCACATATTCAATTCTTGCATGATTCCAAACCCTCGAACTACTTCTGGAAGTAAAATCGCCAATTGTTACGCCAACGTAATCAGTTTAACGCGACATACACTCTGGAACAATCACATAACTTAGAAATAAGTTTCGAGGGCTTCAGTATGGCAAAAACGTGCTTATACAACTTCAGGGGCTATTTTGCAAAATCTGCAAAAATATGCCGATTCGCGTATTTCTTAATACGGAACACATACGTACATCCAAAAATTATTGTAATCACTAAAATCTTGTATTTTAGTTATTGGAATGCAAAAATATCATTTGTTGCGCATTTACGTCATTTGCGCGTTCGTTACAATTTTCGTCGTAATTAAGCGAAAAACGCAACCGTACAACCGAAGAAACCGACACCTGGGATATTTTTGGACTTTTTTCAAGTTCCCTATGCTTTAACATCCTTATAAAGCTTAAAAATCAGGTTAACGGGTGTTAGAAATGCCAAAACACGACAAAATAAGTGCAAGGGCATGTTCTGCCATTTTTTGAAAGTTTGGCTGACCAGCCCCCACCGTACGCTACGCCCCCACCGTAGCCTACGGTGGTACTTGGGGACAGCAAGCTGTTTGCATGGCAGCCAACTGTTTTCTTTTCTTGGAGCCCAAGAACTACTGATTTTTCCACCAATTCACCTGCATTGAACATGTGTAAGGACATTAAGCATGTCATAACACCTCATGGGACACTTGGCTTGATTTGGTGAGTCCTTGATCACTATAAATAGCCATGATCATCAACATTTCAGTTTGCTCATTTCCATCTCTCTTCTCTCTAAACTCTAAGTGGAGTTGCTACCTATTTAGGAGGCCTCCCATCTGAGTTTTTTCTAGTCATCTTGGCTTCCTTGAGCACAAGTGTTCTATCCTAGCTTTGTTATTTATTTTAGCTTCTTATGAGCTAAAAGTCAAACAGTTAACTTTCTGTTTGACTTTCGGTTCTGACCATAATTGGTCAAAGGAAAGTACAATTGAACTATGCAACGTGATCGTAATCACGAAGGTTATAATCTCTTGCGATTATACCTACTGATTACCACGTTTACTAGTCGAAGTGACGAGTCAAAGTTTCGGTCAAAATGCGCATTATGTGCATTTTGCGACGAAACTATTCTCGGGTATCAAAACACCAAGTTTTGATACCAAAACATTTTTATAACTTAGTTAGACATGTTTCGTCACTTCTAGTTTAGTGCTTATTTAGGGTCGTAAGCCGAGCGGTCTTGACCACCGCTTTGACTTTCGAATCCGACCTGTTTGGTAAATCTTAGGATCCGACCAAACACATATTTGTGACCATAGTTTTATAGGGAATAACCCTCTGAGGTTATACCTTATGGTCACGACATTTGGTTAGTGCTATGTTAAGTTGCTAGTTATGCCTTTATAAATAACCAAAATGCCCTTTTTGCGAATAAATCAACTTCAAGCATACGTAACATAACTTTTGACATATAATCTGATGTAGCAACATTATTAAACATGTTTTGGCAATTTAGACTTACCATAACACATGTCTAACCATCCGAACACGTAATTACGTAAATGGCACGTTAAAGTGGCTTAAATACCTTAACGAGTTAACGGGTCAAAAGCACTTAGGAACCCTTCCAAATCAGAATGTAACTTTGTTAAACCATTTCATATGAGTTCCAACACTCATTTGGTTTACAAGACCTCATTCTATCCGATCCGCCGATTAAAGTCCTGACATTTACATAGTTATCCGATTTTAGGACACGCTTGATTTCTCGGAATTTTGAGCTTGTTTGATCTTTGGTTCAAGGTTACTTTGCAATCCCAAGTGAGTACATAGTTCCCCTCTTTTATGTTTTGCAAATTTTTTGGGGTGATACATGTGTGCAAATTGTTTTCAAGCTTTCAAATTACAAACAGACAATTTCAATAATGTGAACGAACTTGTTGGCGCGTTATATACATGACACGAATGACATTCATTAGCTTTGGCCAAGCCAACCAATAGTAAGTTATGGTACCATAGGACTGACAATCCCGTTACCAAGGTTCCAGGTGTTTCTAGGGAAGTTTGGGGAATGACCGAAACTGTATACTTTAACAAACCCTTTGGTGGTTTGTTATTGCAATTTAAAGATACCCTTTGGTGGTATACACGAATCAATACAGGTTTGAATGTATTCACCGAAACAACCAAAAGTTTTCACAATTAAAACAATGGATGATTGGTTTATGACAAGGACGATGAACAATTGGTTTATGACACAAACAATGGACGATTGGTTTTGACAAGGACGTTGAACAATTGGTTTATGACACGAACAATGAATGATTGGTTTTGGATAAGTGATTTAGATGATGGGATGTGTGTAATGTAATAAAAACATGGTGGATACGCTGCTAGTACTTCCTATATAAAAGTGTTTTTATCATGTTACATACGTGGCGTTATTCAAATCACTTGAAACAAAGGTTTTCAAACAATGACACACAACGATTTTCAATTAAAGATATAAACCATACAAGGTTTCTTTCAAGAAGATTTACTACTTGGGCTTACAAATAAATGTTTTGGTCAAGATTCATGGCTACAAGTCTTTTATAAACTATAACTAACCTGTTTTAGTTGGTTAGTTATCTTTGCAATGCCAGATACTTTTTGATAACAAGGTTTTCAATTAACGACTCTAGTTGTCTGACGAGGTATTGCAATACATATACAAGGCCATGAATTTGACACATTCACAAAACCTATGTACTCGCCGTCATATTTTTGCAGACTCGTTTTCACATATGTTTCAGGAAACCAAGTTTGATGTCGATGCATGCTCACGTAGGATCAGACGCTGACTTTAGTGCCTTAAAATATGAAAGACAATTGTTTGTTTAGTTTGTTTTAATTCCAAGACAATGTAACTATGTAATTTCAATATTCAATAAAACATAACTTTAATTACCACGTGTTGTTGAAACAATTTGTTAACGTGACTCCCTGACGTTTCCGCCTTGGTTTGTTGTTTTTACACGGTCGGGTGTTACAGATTGGTATTAGAGCACTGGTTATAGGGAATTAGGTTATTAGTAATGCTTTAACTTAGACTATAACCTTCCTAGGACCCTAACGCGAGTTTACTTGCGTTTAGATTCCTAAAATACAATACTATCACCTATCCTTAGGTGATTACCAGAAACAGTACAAAAGTCAAAAAATCTTTCCGAAAACTTTAGAAAAACATCTATTCTTAGATGAATCATTTTTGGCGTTGTGCCTTTAAAGTTTTCAAATCTCATCAAAGTTTGAGTTTTATTAATGTGAACACATGCAATCTGGAAGGGTGGGTGCCTGTAACCCAAGTTTTCTGTCTAAGGCTAGAGTGTTCGTACAAATCCACTTAATCGGACCAGTCACTCTTACCTGGGAACTCTTGGGGTGAGTGTCCACTTACAGGCTAAAGCATATCTTCGCGATACATTATAAAGACCCATTTACTTTGATTAGTCACTGTGTGTCATTTGTTTGTTTTGATAAACGAACGAATGATCACCATCCTTATTTTGTCGATATCTTCAATACTTCATTTGATTTATTTCAACATTAATCTCACATATCTTCCATCATGTTTTCTTTTAGAATGCCTCCTCGATATAATGCAACTCAAAATGCTGAAATGGTAGCCATTATCGCTCAACAAATGGCTGTTGTACTCCCAAATCTCATGACCCAGCTTAATCAAGCGAACAACAACAACAACAATAACAATAACAATGCACCAGCTCCGTGCAACTATAAACAATTTTGTTCGGCTAAACCACTCTCGTTTTCTGGGTCTGAGGGAGCCACTGGGCTTCTACAATGGTTTGAGAGTCTCGAAAGCACGTTCCGATTTGTTCAATGTTCAAATGAGCGAAAGGTTGAGTTCGCGTCGAGTGTATTCAAGAAGAGATATCTTACGTGGTGGAATGGTATAATGAGAGACAGAGGTGCCGATGTGGCCTTAGCTCAAATTTGGGAAGAGCTCTGGGCTCTTATGATGAAGGAATTCTGCCCTCGCCACGAGCAAAAGGCGCTCGAGAACGAATTTCATGATCTCAAGCAGGATAGTGGTGAGCATCGTGCTTATACCGACATGTACGAGGAGTTAAGTTTGTTGTGTCCGACGATGGTGACGCCTTTGGATTAGGCGATTGAGAAGTATATCAATGGTTTGCCTGACCCTGTTCAGGACATTGTTACCAGAAGTAACCCAACCACTGTCCGATAGGCCATTGAGCTAGCTGCAACTTTGACTGAGTCTCAGGTCAAAAAGGGTAACCTTCATCGCAAAGGCGATAAGAAATCGTCCACCAAAACCTTTCAAGAGAAACAAAAGGGAAACAAAGCTAAGCCTTCCAAGCGATCAAGGAAGTGTAAGGCTTCTCAAAACTTTGTTGTTACTGCACAACCCACTCCAACTGCTCCCCAAAAACCAACCAGCTCAACCTCCTATGAGGAAGCCATATGCTGGTACTGCACCGTTGTGCAATCGGTGCAACGGTCACCACCAAGTTCATCAACCATGTCGTCAACGCACTACTTGTGGAAGATTTGGTCACTTGGCCAACATTTGTCGATCTGTTCCAAACCAAGTTGTTCAGAACCCTGTTCAACCCCAAGCAAATCCCGTTCGACCTCACTTTCCACCCGGACCATATTTTAACTGCGGCGAGATGGAACAATTGCCCGAAATTAGCCAATGCCAATCAAGGTCATGGACGAGCATTCAATATCAACGCCAACGAGGCTCGTGCTGATAATGAAGTTGTTAACGGTATGTTCCTTGTCAACAATCATCCTGCTTATGTTCTTTTCGATTCGGGTGCTGATAGAAGTTTTGAGTCCTTAGCCTTTGAACCATTGCTTTCAATGCCAAGAACTAAACTAGGAAAGCCCTTGACTATCGAGATAGCTAGTGGCGAACCCCTTAAACTCGATTCTTTCATTCGTGATTGTCAATTGAACCTCAATAATCGCCTTTTTCCCATTGATCTTACGCCTATGCAACTTGGGAGTTTCGACATCATTATTGGAATGGATTGGTTAACCAAGCACCATGCCGAAGTTATTTGTTTTGACAAGATAGCTCGAATACCTCTTCCCTCTGGTGAAGTCTTAGAGTTTCGTGGAGAGAAACCCGCTAGTAATCTTAAACTCATGACATGCACCCAAGCCCAAAAATACCTACGAAAGAATTATGTAGCTTTCTTAGCGCATATCATGGAAAAGAAAGGCAAGGGTGAAAATATTCAAGATATCCCCGTTGTTCGGGATTATCTTGAGGTGTTTCCTGAAGAATTACCTGGTTTACCTCCTGTACGACAAGTTGAGTTCCGTATTGACCTTGTACCTGGTGCCAACCCGATTGCTAAATCTCCTTACCATCTTGCACCGTCTGAGATGCAAGAGTTATTGAAACAGCTTCAGGAACTATCTGACAAAGGATTCATTCGTCCGAGCTATTCACCTTGGGGCGATCCTGTCCTAACTTGAAAAAGAAGGACGGATCCTTCCGTATGTGTATCGATTATCGTGAGCTCAACAAACTCACAATCAAAAATCGATATCCCCTACCTCGAATTGATGACCTTTTTGATCAACTACAAGGTGCTACATGTTTCGAAGAGCGATTTACGTTCTGGGTATCATCAACTTCGTGTACTCGAGGAAGATATTCCTAAGACTGCTTTCTGCACAAGATATGGTAACTACGAGTTTACTGTCATGCCTTTCGGTTTGACAAATGCTCCAGCTGTTTTCATGGACTTGATGAATCGGGTTTGTAAACCTTATTTGGACAAGTTCATCATTGTTTTCATCAACGACATTCTTATTTATTCCAAGTCTCAAGCTGAACACGAACAAAACCTTCGATTAACTATTGAACTACTAAAGAAGAACAACTTTAGGCCAAATTCTCCAAGTGCGAGTTTTGGCTAAAAGAATTTCAATTTTTGGGACACATAGTCAATGAGCAAGGTATACATGTGGATCCTTCAAAATCGCTACGATTAAGGATTGGAACATACCCACTACTCCCACAGATTTTCGTTCATTTCTTCATCTTGCTGGATTTTACCATTGATTCATCGCGAACTTCTCAAAGATCGTAGTTCCCCTCACCGCTTTGACTCAAAAGAACAAGCCTTTTTAGTGGGGACCCAAACAAGAGGAAGCTTTCCAAACTCTGAAACAAAAGCTCTGCGATGCTCCTATCTTATCTTTACCCGATGGCAACGATGATTTTGTTGTCTATTGTGACGCATCGAATCTAGGCCTTGGTTGTGTTCTCACGCAACGAGATAAAGTCATAGCCTATTCGTCAAGACAATTGAAAGTCCACGAGAAGAATTACACGACTAATGATCTAGAGTTAGGTGCTATAGTTTTTGCTCTCAAGATTTGGAGACACTACCTTTTTTTTGGGTAAAAAAAAAATGTGTGGTTTTCACTGACCACAAAAGTCTTCAACACATATTCATTCAAAAGGAGCTGAACATGAGACAACGACGCTGGGTCGAACTTTTAAACGATTACGACTGTGAAATTTGCTGTAACAACCCGACCGCGTAAAAACAAGGAACCGTGGCGGAAAGGTCGGGGAGTCACGTTACAAATTGTTACACAACCATGGTATTTAAAGTTTTGTATTAAAGCATTAACATGTAACATTGTTTGAGTTTTAGCGGAGAACAAAACATAATATAAATATTTAAATATTGACTTTCTTGTTTTAACAGTCACTAAGGCCCGTCCGTTCCTATGTGATCCATGCATTGAAATTCGTCACACCTAAGTTCCGGAAACATCTGTGAAAACGAGTCAGCATAAAAGAATGTCGGCGAGTACATAGGTTTTGTGAGTGTCAAATTCATGGCCTTGTATACATATTGCAATACCTTGTCGGACTACTCGAGTCGTTGAATGAAAACTTGTATCAAATATGTTTGATATTGCAATATAGTTAACCAACCACAACTAGTTGGTTAAAGTTTGTGAAAAATCTTGTAACCATGAATCTTGACTAAAATGTTTCTTTTGTAAAACCAAGTGATAATTTGATTTAAAAGAAAACTTCGTATGGTTTATATCTTTAAGAGAAAATCGTTGCGTGACATTGCTCAAAATCATTGTTCCAAGAAATTTAGTTAAGGCCACGGTATGTAATATGATGAAAGCACTTATATATAGGAAGTACCAGCGGCGTATCCACCATGCTTTTATCACATTACACCCGTCGCGTTATCTAAATTACTTATCATAAACCAATCGTCTTTGTTATAACCAATCGTCCAAGGCGTCCTTGTTATAAACCAAATCGTCATTTCATAAACCAATTGTCATTGTCATAAACCAATCGTCATTGTCATAAATAAATCGTTCTTGTTTTTGTGAAAACGTTTGGTCGTTTCGTTGAATACATTCAAACCTTTGTTGACTCATCTATACCACCAAAGGGTATCTTTAAATTGCAATAACAAACCACCAAAGGGTTTGTTAAAGTAAACAGTTTGGTCGTTCCCCAAACTTCCCCACAAACCCTAGGAACCTTGGTAAGGGGATTGTCAGTCCTATGGTACCATAACTTACTACTGGTCGGCTTGGCCAAAGTTAATGAATGTTATTCTTGTCCTCAATACAACGCACCAACAAGTTCGTTCACATTATTGAAATCGTCTCATTTATATAAACCATAACATTTATTCGAAAACTTAAAAAGATACTTTAGCACATACGAATCACCCCAAATCATTTGAAAACGTAAAAATGGGAGCTATGTACTCATTTGGATTGCAAAGTATTCTTGAATCAAAGATCGACAAGGCGCAAGAGTTCAAGAATTCAAGTGTGTCCTATAATCGGATAACTATGTAAATATCGAGACTTTAATCGGCGGATCGAATAGAATGTGTGCATCTGTGCTTTCCAATCTTTGTATTTTATCTGACAATGTTATATTTAATGAAATTTGGTATTACATTTATGAGTTTTGTATATTTACTTATGACATTTATGTATTTTTAATCCTTGTTCAAATCCGATCTTTTAAACCTTTTTTCTGAAAGTGTAATCGCAAAACGAAATCAGTTAAACGCAACCTATAGTCCGGAATAGTGACATAAGCTAAACATACCCTAAATATCCTTTATATAACTTAGAACTAAGTTTTGAAGGGTTTGGTATGTCAAAAACAAGCTTATTCGATTATAGGTACTATTTACGACAAACTATGAAAGTCTACCGATTCTCGTAGCGACGCACACTCCGGAACAAGTTCACAAGCTTAACATACCTTAAATAACCTTTAAATAACTTAGAATTAAGTTTTGAAGGCTTTGGTATGGCAAAAACACACTTTTGTAACTTCAGGGGCTATTTTTCAAATTCTGCGAAACTATGCCTTTTTGCGTATATCGCTATCCGGAACATGTACGAACATCCAAACATTTTTCTAAACATTAAAATATCATATTAGTGATTGGAACGCAAAAATATCGTTTGTTTACGCATTTACGGTCATACACGTGTTCGTTACCATTTTCGTCGTAATTAACTGAAAACCGCGACCGTACGACCAAACGGACCGACCTATGGAACATTTTTGGACATATTTCAAGTTCCCTATACTTTCTTGTCCTTATGGAGCTTAAAAATCAGGTTAACGGGTGTTTAAAAGTGTCAAAACGTGTCAAAAACAAGTTCAGGGGCCTGTTTTGCCAATTTTTGAAAGTTTCTGCCAGCTAAAGGGCTTACGGACCGTAAGCACAAAGTCCTTACCGTCCGTAAGGGACCCCTAGCAAACCAGAAACGTGGCAGCAGCTGAAAACTCGAATTTTGACTCACCAAACGATTATGCCACCCTTGTTTCTGCATTTGACATATAAGGGGATACTAATCCAACTCTATGGTGAGTCATGGACACTTGTCTTGCTCCTAGAACTCCAAGAAATCTCTAATACCCCATGTTCTTCATTTTTCTAACTTTTGCAACCATCTCCTTTGATCCTTTCTGCTACAAATCCGAATTTGCAACATCCTTGGAGCTTTCTCTGGTGTTCTTGATCATTCCCTTGTGTTTGTAAGTGTTCCACTCTTGTCTTGTTCAATTATTATAGCTTAAATGGACTAAAAATCAAACAGTTTGACTTTCTATTTGACTTTTAGTTTTGATCATGAATTGATCAAGATACAGCTCAATTCAATCTTGCAATATGATGGTAATCATGGTGGTTATGATCCCTTTCGTTATAGTGCTTGTCTAGAGCCAAAAGTCTAGCGGTTTGACCACCGCTTTGATGTTTGGTCGATTTCTAGATCCGATCAAATACAAACATGTGACCATAAATATATAGGGAATAACCTTCTGAGGTTATACCTTATGGTCATGTTGTTTGGACTGTGTTATAATAAACATATGTAACACAAGATTTTACATATATTCTGATCAAAAACATTTTTTTAAACATATTTTGGTAATTAAGACACATCATGACACAAATCTAACTCTCCAAATGCATAATTACGCAAATGACACGTTAAAGTGGCTTAAACTACCTTAACGGGTCATAACGGGTCAAAAGCACTTAAAAATCTTTTCCAACTCAGAATGTTAACCTATTAACCATATCATATGAGTTCCAACACTCATTTGGTTTATAAAATCTCATTCTATCCAAATCTTCTGATTTCAAGTTCCGATATTTACATAGTTAACCGTTTATAGGACACGCTTGATTTCACGGACTCTTGATCTTGGTTTATCTTCTTGAACAATGATACTTTTGCAATCACATGTGAGTACATAGTCCCCTCTTTTATGTTTTCAAATGTTTTGGGGTGAAACATATTATGCCTATATCTACTTTCATGTTTTCATGACATTATACATGCTTGATTATAATGTATATATATAGTACATGATTTTCATTGCATTTTGCTTCATATGTTGACATAGCATATTTAGCACATTTGTTTTCAAAGACATTTTTGCTATGTATGTTGACCTAGCATACTAGTACATGGTTTTCAAAGACATTTTCAAAAGACATTTTTTGGACATTTTCAAAGACATTTTCAAGACATGCTTACATTATTATTGACATTTTGGTACGTTGAACTCGACAATGATACATTCATTAACATTGATCATGCTGACCGGTAGTATGTAATGGTACCATAGGATTGACAATCCCGTTCCCACTTCCTAGGTATGTTTGGAAGCGACCTTAAGGATGACAGAATCCGATGAACATTGATAAACCCTTGACCGGATAGGGGTTTATCCGACAGTCAACAAGGCTTGAATGTGTTCGCCAACAATCCATAATACATGTTTTAACAATAAAGGCAAATGGTTTATAAAACTCGACATTGTTCACTCGACATTGATTTACTCGACATTGGTTTACCTGACATTGTTTACTCGACATTTTTTACATGACATTTGTTTACAGGACATTTATTTACATGATATTGTTGACTCGACATTGTTTACATGACATTTATTTACTCGACATTTGATTATTGGTTTATGGTGAGTGATTTAAATAACGTGACGTATGTAATGTGATAAAAGCATGGTGGATACGCCGATGGTACTTCCTATATATAAGTGCTTTTATTATCTTATATATCGTGGCGTTATCTAAATCATTTTAAACAAAATACAAGACATGACATTTTACACAAGACAAAACTTACTTTTGGTTATCTATTTAACCATATATTATTTCTTTTATATCATATTGATTTCTCATATGGCTTTTATAAAAGAAACTTTTTATGGTTCATGGCGACATTTGTATTACTTTAAACTTTTCTTATAAAAATCAAAGCCATGAAGCATCAATACAAAACCTATGTTCTCGTCGGCATTTCTTTGCTGACTTTATTTTCACATATGTTTCAGGTGCAAATGTTTAATGTCAAGCTAGCTACACTTAGGGCGGACTGGGCCTTATTGACTATAAAATCAGAATAATAGCTTAACTTTTGTTGTATTTTTGTTTTTATCCAAGACAATGTAAACAATATTAACTAATGAAACTTAACTTATGTACCATGGTTATTGAAACAATAATTCTATTACAACACTCCCCGACGTTTCCGCCACAGTTTATTGTTTTACATGGTCGGGGTGTGACAGAAAGATTGGTATCAGAGCCAATGGTTATAGGGAATTAGGTTATTAGTAATGCTTTGACCTAGACTATAACCTTTCTAGGACCATAACGTGAGTTGTCTTGCGTTTAGATTCTTAAAACAATACCGTCACCTATCCTTAGGTGAACATCAAAATATAACCATAATTTCCAAAATGATTTTTGCAATCAATCATCCATCCTTGGGTGATTTGTTTTTGGCGTTAATCCTTTGACGTTTTCAAAATCTTGTCAAAGTTCGGGTTTTAATAATGTGAACATGTGCAATCTGGAAGGGTGGGTGCCTGTACCTTGAGTTTTCTGTCTAAGGCTAGAGTGTTCGTACAAATCCACTTAATTGGACCAGTCAGTCTTACCTGGGAACTCTTGGGTGAGTGTCCACTTTATAGGCTAAAGCATGTCTTCGCGATACATTATGAAGACCCATTTACTTTGATTAGTCATTGTGTGTCATTTGTTTGTTTTGAGTAACGAATGAATGACCACCATCCTTACATTTGTCGATATTTGTCATCTCCTTTTTGATTATCAAACATTCATCTCACTCGTTCTCTCTCATGTTTTCTCTCTTTTAGAATGCCTCCTCGACGAGATGTAAACACTAATCTGGACCCCGCTATGGCAGCTATGATAGCTCAGCAGATTGCTGGTGTACTACCTAATCTCGTAACTCAAATGAACCAAGTCAATAACAACAATGCACCTGTTGTGTGCAACTTTAAACAGTTCAATTCTGCTAAATCACTCAAGTTTAGCGGTTCCAAGGGAGCAACTGGGCTCCCACAGTGGTTTGAGAGTCTCGAGAACACTTTTCGTCATGTGCAATGTCCGAATGAGCGCAAGGTTGAGTTTGCTTCAAGCGTGTTTGAAAAGAGAGCGTTAACATGGTGGAACGGGGGATCCTCCATGTCTTCAACAATCTTGCAACTCGATCATTCATCTTGAACTTGAAAGAGTGAAGCTTTAGACGGACTGAATCTGTGTTTCTTGATTTCGGTGCATGGTTTCTTTCCTAACTTGGTGTTTCTTGATCTTCATACAATCCTAGTTTCTTCTTCGTGATCTGGTGTATAACAGTCTGTTATTAGGGTTATCGGTTCTCTAATACGAACTAGTTAGCATTTGATCGAATTAAAACTAGGGTTTTGATCCAGATTTTTTAGATCGCTGCCTAAATCTGTGTTTCCGAACTGGTTGTACAGATATATTGTTTTATCGGTCCTTCTGGATAGGCAGAAACCTTGACTAAACAAGACCTCTATACGATTTTGTTAGAAGCATGGCCTAGGGTTGTCGCTAGATTAGGGTTTTTCTTTCCGTTCTTTCGGTTTCTGATTTTCGTCTCCGTGTTGCATGGTGTGGTTTAGTCTTGTTTGAAGTGAGAGTTAGTGATTTCTGGTATGGATGAATGTAAGAAAGCTGTGGATAATAATCAGGATGATCGTGGGAAGCCGCCATTGCCGATCAGGGGTATTGCTAGTCGAGTTGTCAATATAGATGGGCACACAGTGCTTCCTCGGCGTGGTACAGTGTCTACTCAGATTCATGTTAGTGATGAAATAACTAATGTCACGGTACCTGTCCCCTTGGAAAAGCGGGACTCCCACAATGTTGGGGTGGCCGACGGTCATGGTCTTTATGCAGGAGCCGGAGATGAGGGGAAAGTGGTTACCTCAGACTTGCAGGAGGATCGTAATCCTAAAGGTGAACTCTCGAAATCCATGACGTATGCAGATTCGGTTATGGCTACCAATTCAAAAAGAGTTAACTTTAGATCTCTTGCAAGTACTGGTATGCATGAGGGATGCGATGTTGTTCTCCCGCGTGATTCTGTTTGAGCGGTACAAGATAAGTTAGCCAATACTTTATATGGGTATTTCCTAGGAGAACGAATTGCTTTCCCGGTTGTGGAGTACTTTGTTCGCAATAACTGGAAGAAATTTGGATTACAGAAGTCAATGATGAATGCGAATGGTTTTTTCTTCTTTAAGTTTGCGGATCATAAAGGTATGCTGGATGCTCTAAAGTAGGGTCCATGGATCATACGATCACAACCTATTTTCCTAACTACACCGACTTCAAAGTTGGAAAAGAAGGAGGTACCCAAAGTTCAAGTCTGGGTGAAAATTCATGAGGTTCCGCTGGCTGCATACACCGAGGATGGCCTTAGTATGATCGCTACTGCCATTGGTGTTCCAAAACTATTGGACTCCTATACTAGTTCGATGTGTATGGACACTTGGGGCCGTAGCAGTTATGCTAGAGCTTTAATAGAAATCTCAGCGGACAAGGCGTTGAAAGAGGAGCTGACGATCGCAATACCGGAGGTAAATGGGGAGGGCTTTAGTAAGGAAACTATGTATGTGGAGTATGAGTGGAAGCCGATTAGATGTTCTAGTTGTTATGTGTTTGGCCATTCTGTGGACTCCTGTCCCAAGCAAACAAGGGAACCAGCTATCATTGCTAAGCAGACTCATCCTAGATTTCCAGTGAAACAAGGCAATGGGAAAGGTAAGTTGGTCTCTAAAATTGATGAGGAAGGCTTCACCGTTGTGTCTAGCAAAAAAGTAGCTAGGAAAGGAGGGTTCCAGATAAATAAGCCCAAACCAAAGTTTGAGTATCGGCCGCTAATAGTTAAAGGGAAGAATGAGCTGGCCACTCGGCCGTCGTTGGGGAGTGTTGTCTCAAATAATTCGTTTGAGGTGTTAAATGAGGTAGAGGTGGATGGGAACCATAGTGTTAATGCTGCGACAGGTAACCAGGAATATTCCGAGGATGAGGAGGTGATTGAAGTGTATAATGAAATGGATGAATTCATCTCAAAGGAATCTTGTAATCCTGAACACAAAAAAGGGGCAAGCACTCCTACAACGGTAGTGTCTAATGATTAGTCTAGCAGCATGGAATATTAGGGGCTTGAACCGGCCTCTCAAACAAAACGAGGTTCGTCATGTGGTTAGGAGTAATCATCTGTCGTTTTGTGCAATCTTAGAATCTCATGTGGATATTGGCAACCTTCATAAAGTATGTAGAACCGTGTTTAGGGGTTGGGGTTGGACTTCCAATGGCAGTAGATGTAATAAAGGTACTAGGATCATCTTAGGTTGGAACCCGATGGAGATTGATGTTATGGTCATTGCCCAAACGGATCAGGTTATGCATATTCAATTGAATTTTAAACTTGAGAAGAGGAGCCTGCTCTGCTCGGTTGTTTATGCAGCAAATTACTATGTTACTCGGCGGGATCTATGGCAACAGCTAGTTCGACATAAAGGTTTCGTGGGTGATAATCCGTGGGTTATTCTGGGAGATTTCAACTCAGCTCTTCTTCTGGACGATAATTCCATGGGATCTTCATATGGTTCAGCGGGTATGAGGGACTTTCAAGAGTGTGTTACTGAGTTGGAGGTGGTTGATATTAATAGTTCGGGATTCCATTTTACATGGAATCAAAAGCCTAAAAAAGGCGTGGGGCTGCTAAAGAAGCTCGACCGTGTTATGGGTAACACTGCGTTTTTAGCTGAGTTTCGTAACTCCTACACGATTTTTCAGCCATATAGGATATCAGATCATTGCCCATGTTTATTAAAGATCCCATCTCCTGGTAAGATGAAACCTAAACCATTCAAGTTTGCTAATTTTTTGGTTCACAAACCGGAATTTACTGATATTGTTAAGAACTATTAGGATATTACCAATAATGGGGTCCCTCAATTTTGTGTGGTAAAGAAACTGCGCCTCATAAAGAAGCCATTTCGGGCTCTCTTATTGAAACAAGGAAATTTGCACAAGAAAGTTGAGAGCCTCAGAGGTAAGCTGGATGCTATTCAACAGGATATTGATGTTGAGCCGTTTAATATGGATCTTTGAATGCAGGAAGTAAAAATTAATAAGGAATTTCAGGAAGCTTGTTTAGATGAGGAACGGTTTTTGCTCCAAAAGTCTAAAGTGGAATGGTTGAAAGCTGGTGATGCAAATACGAAATTCTTCCATGCTACCCTGATAAGTAGGAATCACTCGTCCAGGATTGATAGCATTAAGGATTCTAATGGGGTTCTGTTTGAGGGAGATAATGTCCGGGATGTGCTTGTGAAACACTATGAGCAATTTCTTGGGTACCATGGATATGGTCACTCTAGGCCCCCTGCCGAACTATTCATGAATAAGTTGAACTCAGAGGATGCTGTGCATATGGTTCGTCTAGTTACTGCTGCTGAGGTGAAAACGGCCATGTTCTCGATTGGTAATGAGAAAGCCCCTGGCCCTGATGGTTTTTCAGCAGCTTTCTTTAAAAGTGCGTGGCATATCATAGGTCATGAGGTGTCGAATGCCATTATGGATTTCTTCAGGACTGGTAAACTCCTCCGGGAAATTAACAATACCCTGATAGTGCTTGTGCCGAAGAAAGTGACGCCATCTCTGATTACGGATTATCGCCCCATTGCGTGCTGTAATGTGATTTATAAATGTATTAGTAAGATTGTGGCGGATCGTATGAAGGGGATGCTTAATCAGATTGTCAGTATTAACCAGTCAGCTTTCATTCCAGGTAGGAAAATTTATGATAATATCCTGCTTACTCAAGAGTTGTTACATAATTATCACAGGGATTATGGGCCTCCGAGATGTGCGTTCAAGGTGGATATCCAAAAGCTTATGATACTGTTGATTGGAAGTTTCTTAAGGATGTTCTTATAGGGTTCGGATTTAATAGTAAAATGGTGGATTGGATTATGACTTGTGTGTCAACTACGTCATATTCTATCAGTGTGAATGGTAATCTGCATGGGTATTTCAAGGGTGGCCGTGGGTTAAGACAAGGCGATCCATTATCTCCGTATTTATTCACTCTTGTCATGGAAGTCCTTGCATGTCTTTTGCAGAGGGATGCTCGGCTTGATACCTCTTATAGATTTCACAATAGATGTGAAAGACAACAAATTATCAATCTTTGTTTTGCTGATGACTTGTTTCTATTTGCCCGTGGTGATATCTCCTCTACCCGTTGTATCAAGATGGCACTGGCTACATTCACGGACATGTCTGGATTGGTCCCTAGTATCCAAAAAAGTACTGCCTTCTTCTGCAATGTTCCACCCAATGTTAAAAATGAAATTCTACAGACCCTGCGATTTGGGGAGGGCTTGCTGCCGGTTAAATATTTGGGTGTTCCGCTTATTTCTTCTCGGCTGCTCTCTAGAGATTGCAATGTTTTAGTTGAAAAGATAGAGCAGCGTATTCTAAACTGGAGAAATAGGTTTTTATCATTTGCAGGAAGGTTGCAGCTTATCAACTCGGTACTTTCAGCTTTGCATGCTTATTGGTCCGCTGTTTTTATTTTGCCAGCACAAATTATTAAGGATCTTGAAGCTAAATTGCGGAATTTCCTGTGGGCGCAAAAGGGAAATTTTCATAGAGGAAAAGCTAAAGCCTCATGGAATTCTATCTGTGTCCCTAAGTATGAGGGTGGCCTGGGTATTAGGCGGCTGGGAGATTCGAATAAAGCTCTTATGGCGAAGCATATTTGGAGCATTCTGAATAAGAGGGAGTCCTTGTGGGTTAACTGCATCTACTCCTACAGATTAAAAGGCTGCAGTTTCTGGGTATGTAAGGAAGGTACGAATTATAGCTGGAGTTGGAGAAAGCTTCTTCAGATGAGGCCTAGTATCAGGGATCAAGTGTGGTCTAGATTGGGTAATGGGAACAATACGTCAGCATGGTATGATAACTGGAGTCAAATTGGTCCGTTATCTAACTTTCTGTCTCCGAGGACCATTTCCAATGCGGGATTTAGACTTCATGCTACGGTTTCGGATATATATAATCAAGGTACTTGGGCTTGGCCCTCGGTTTGGAGAGATTTGTTTCCAATGTTGATTCAATTGGAACAGGTTTACTTGGACCCAAATAAAGAGGACCAAATTTGCTGGAAAGATGGGGATGATATACTTGATTTCTCTTCTTCAAATGTTGGCATTCGATTCGGATAAGGGAGCCGGAAGTGGATTGGGTTAAAGTAGTCTGGTTTAATCAGTGCATCCCTAAGCATGCTTTCTTTATGTGGTTGATTATTCGTCAAAAATTGCTAACTCAGGATAAGATTCTCCAGTGGGACATATTGAGAAGGAAAAACGTGAATATGATGTGCTGTCTATTGTGCTATGAGAATGTTGATTCCCATGGCCATCTTTTCTTTGAATGTAAGTTTTCTAAACAGGTATGGAACAAGACTAGAGATAAGGTGGGTATGTCTACGGTTGCTTTCAGATGGAGTGACATAATGGCCTGGCTTCTGGCTCGTGCTCGATCGAAAACAGCGGGGCATATATTAGTAGAGTGTTTGTTGCCTGTGCAGCATACATAATATGGCAAGAACGTAATGCGAGATTGTTCAAGAATCAATCTAGGCCACCAGATACCATATGTGAACAAATATTGAACACAGTTCGGTACAAGATGATGGGGGTTAAGTTCAAAGACTGTGCGAATGTTAGGAGGCGCTAGGTGAATGGAAGATAAATGGCAACTTCATATCCAATAATGGAGGCTGATTACTTTTTCTATTTGTGTGATTAGTAGCTCTAGATTTCTAGTCTAGTAGATGTACTTGTGTTTTGGTATCTGCTGTATGTGTTTGCTTGACTTACTTTCATGAGGTGTGTCTCATGATTGAACTAGTGGGAGATTATTCTCACTACTTGTTTTATTTGGTTGGTTAATATATAGAATCACAGGGGTAACCCATTACCCAAAAAAAACATGGTGGAACGGGGTGATGAGAGATAGGGGTGCTGACGTTGCTATGGGTCAGACTTGGGAGGAACTAGGGCTTTGATGATGAAAGAATTATGCCCCCGTCATGAAAAGCGGACACTCGAAAATGAGTTTCATGATCAGAAGCAAGACAGTGGTGAGCACCGTGCGTATACTGACAGGTATGAGGAGTTGAGTTTGTTATATCCTGAGATGGTGACGCCTTTGGATAAGGCAATCGAGAAATACATAGATGGTCTTCCTGACCCGGTTCAGGATATTATCACCGGCAGCAACCCCAATACTGTCAGGCAAGCCATTGAGCTATCTGCGACACTGACTGAGTCGCAGATCAAAAAGGGTAAGCTCCATCGTAAGGGTGACAAGAAATTGTCTGACAAGTCTGAGAAACGAAAGGGTAAGAAAGCTGAATCTTCGAAGAAGTCAAGGAAGCCAAGGCTTCTAAGAATTTTGTTGTCACTACTCAGCCCAATCAAGCTGCTCCCAACCAGCCTGCTCAACCTCCTGCCAAGAAACAGTATACCGGCACTGCACCTTTGTGCAACAGGTGCACCAGTCATCACCAGCCTCATCTCCCATGTCGTATTTGTACAAACTGTGGTAGATCTGGCCATCCAGCCAATGTTTGTCGATCGCCTCCTAACCCGAATAATGTGGCTCGTAACCCTGTTCAGCAGCCAACCAATCCTGCACGACCTCATTACCCACCAGGATCTTGCTACAACTGTGGGGATCTCACCCACTACCGTAACAATTGCCCGATATTGGCAAATGCGAACCAGGCTCGTGGATGAGCTTTCAATATAAATGCGAATGAGGCACGGGCAGACAACGAGGTGGTGAACGGTACGTTCTTTGTTAACAACCATCCTGCTTCTATACTATTTGATTCGGGCGCTGATAGAAGTTTTGTGTCATTAATGTTTGAGCCTTTACTTGCGAAACCGAGAACCAAACTAGGAAAGCCCTTGACAGTAGAAATAGCCAGTGGTGAACCTCTTGTACTTGATTCTGTCATTCCTGGTTTCCAATTGAACCTTAATAATCATCTTTTTTCCTATTAACCTCACACCAATGCAACTTGGGAGTTTTGATGTTATAGTGGGAATGGATTGGTTAACCAAACATCATGCCGAGGTGGTTTGTTTTGATAAGATTGTTCGTATACCTCTTTCGTCTGGTGAAATTTTGGAGGTTCGTGGAGAAAAACCAGTTAGTAGCCTCAAACTCATGACTTGTGCTCAAGCCCAAAAATACCTACGCAAGGATTATGTGGCTTTCTTGGCACATATCGTAGAGGAGAAAGGCAAGGGTAAAACTATTTGAGATATCCCCATGGTTCGGGATTATCCTAAGGTGTTTCCTGATGAATTACTTGGTTTACCTCCTGCTCGTCAAGTTGAGTTTCTATAGACTTTTTACCTAGTGCCAACCCTATTGCTAAATCTCCATATCGTCTTGCACCGTCTGAGATGCAAGAATTGTCAAAACAGCTTCAGGAGTTATCTGACAAAGGATTCATTAGACCGAGTTTTCACCTTGGGGTGCTCCTGTGTTATTTGTGAAAAAGAAGGACGGGTCTTTTCGCATGTGTATCGATTACCGTGAGCTCAACAAGCTCACAATAAAAATCAATATCCCCTACCTCGCATTGTTGATCTTTTTGACCAACTACATGGTGCTACTTGCTTTTCAAAGATTGATCTACGTTCTGGTTATCATCAGCTTTGTGTACTCGAGGAAGATATTCCCAAGATAGCCTTCCGTAATCGTTATGGCCATTATGAGTTCACCGTTATGCCCTTCGGCTTAACCAATGCTCCTCCCGTCTTCATGGGCTTGATGAATAGGGTTTGTAAGCCTTATTTTGACAAGTTCATCATTGTTTTTATTGATGACATCTTGATTTATTCCAAGACATGAGCCGATCATGAACAACATCTTCGTTTAACAATGGAACTCCTAAAGAAAGAACAACTTTACGTCAAATTCTCCAAGTGTGAGTTTTGGTTTAAGGAAGTTCAGTTTTTGGGACATAGTGTCAACGAACAAGGTATTCATGTGGATCCCGCAAAGATTAGTGCAATCAGGGATTGGAATACACCTACAACCCCTACTGAAGTTCGTTCATTCTTGGGTCTTGCGGGTTATTACCGCCGTTTCATTGTTAATTTCTCCAAGATTGCGGTTCCCCTCACTGCTTTAACTCAAAAGAATAAACCTTTTGAGTAGGGACCCAAACAGGAAGAGGCTTTTCAGACTCTGAAGCAAAAGCTTTGTGATGCTCCTATTCTATCCTTACCCGAGGGTAACGATGATTTTGTCGTATACTGTGATGTATCAAACTTAGGCCTCGGTTGTGTCCTTATGCAAAGAGACAAAGTTATAGCTTATGCATCGAGACAACTGAAAGTTCACGAAAAGAATTACACCACTCATGATCTTGAGTTGGGTGCTGTTGTTTTCGCTCTTAAGATTTGGAGACATTATCTCTATGGTACAAAATGTGTGGTTTTCATGGACCACAAAAGTCTTCAACACATCTTCAATCAGAAAGAACTAAACATGAGGCAATGACGATGGGTTGAACTTCTGAACGACTATGACTGCGAAATTCGCTACCATCCTGGTAAGGCGAATGTCGTAGCCGATGCGCTAAGTCGTAAAGAACGTGTCAAGCTGCATTGTGTACAGGTTCGATCTGATATCCAGACACATATTCTTGAGGCTCAACGCACTTGTGTCGCGCAAGACAAACTATATGATGAACTGCCACATCATCTCGAGCTTCAGGTGGAAACAAAAGACAATGGGTTATCTTATTATCTGAACCGTTTGTGGGTTCCAAGTCTAGACAATCTCCGCACCTTGATAATGGATGAAGCTCACAAGTCTCGTTACTCAATTCATCCTTGTGCAGACAAAATGTATAAGGATCTTCATACTCCGTATTGGTGGTCGGGTATGAAGAAAGACATCGCCTTGTACGTATCCAAATGCCTTACTTGTCTGAAGGTAAAAGCAGAACATCAGTGTCCTTCTGGTTTGCTTGAACAACCAGAGATTCCAGTTTGGAAATGGGAAAGCATTGCCATGGATCTCATTACCAAATTGCAGCGCACCTCTAGAGGTCACGATGCCATTTGGGTAGTCGTTGATCATCTAACAAAGTCAGCACATTTTATAGCCATTCATGAGGACTTCTCTGCTGACAAACTTGCTAAAATCTATGTGGACAAAATAGTATCTCATCATGGTGTCCCTTTGGATATTATATCTGATCGTGATGCTCGATTCACATCTCATTTTTGGAGAACCATGCAGTCTGCCATGAGATCCAAGCTTAATTTGAGCACTGCTTATCATCCTCAAACGGATGGACAATCTGAAAGGACGATCCAAAACACTGGAGGATATGCTAAGAGCCTGTGTGATTGACTTTGGTGGTAGTTGGGATTCACATCTACCTTTGATCGAGTTCTCTTACAACAACAGTTATCACTCCAGCATTGATATGGCACCTTTGAAGCTCTTTATGGTCGAAAATGTCGTTCACCTGTCTGTTGGAATGAGATTGGTGAATCTCGATTCACTGGACCTGAACTTATTCATGATACAATGGACAAAGTCAAGAAGATTCGTGAAAACCTTCTGACAGCTAGAAGCCGTCAAAAGAGTTGCGCGGATAACGACGCAAGCCTTTGGAATTCCAAGTCGGTGATCACGTCCTACTCAAGGTATCCCCTTTGAAGGGAGTGATTAGATTCGGAAAGAAAGGAAAACTTGCGCCACGCTATGTTGGACCATTTAAGATCGTTGAGAGAATCGGAAAAGTGCCCTACAAACTTGAGCTGCCTCCACAGCTTGGTAACGTTCATCCAACTTTCCACGTGTCCAATTTAAAGAAATGTTTGGCTAATGAAGACCTCCACATTCCTCTTGATGAAATTCGTGTTGATAACATGATGCTTTTTGTTGAGAAACCAGTGCAAATATTGAAACGTGAAGTCAAAAAGCTAAAGCGCAGACGGATACAGATTGTTAAAGTTCGTTGGGAATCCAAACTTGGCCCAGAGTTTACTTGGGAACAAGAGGATCAAATGAAGGCGAAATATCCGCATCTCTTCTCAACAGTTTCCTCTAGTTAAATTTCGGGACGAAATTTCCTGAAGTAGGGGAGACTGTGACATCTGTGCTTTCCAATCTTTGTATTTTATCCGAAAATGTTATATTTAATGAAATTTGGTATTACATTTATGAGTTTTGTATATTTACTTATGACATTTGTGTATTTTTAATCCTTGTTCAAATCCAATCTTTTAAACCTTTTTCTGGAAGTGTAATCGCAAAACGAAATAAGTTAAATTCAACATATAGTCTGGAATAGTGACATAAGCTAAACATACCCTAAATATCCTTTATATAACATAGAAATAAGTTTTGAAGGGTTTGGTATGTCAAAAACAAGCTTATTCGATCACGGGATCTATTTACGACAAACTATGAAAGTCTACCGATTCTCGTAGCGACGCACACTCCGGAACAAGTTCACAAGCTTAACATACCTTAAATAATCTTTACATAACTTAGAATTAAGTTTTGAAGGCTTTGGTATGGCAAAAACACACTTTTGTAACTTCAGGGGCTATTTTGCAAATTTTGCGAAACTATGCCTTTTTGCGTATATCGCTATCCGGAACATGTACGAACATCCAAAAAATTTTCTAAATATTAAAATATCATATTTTAGTGATTGGAATGCAAAAATATCATTCGTTACGCATTTACGGTCACACACGCTTTCGTTACGATTTTCATCGTAATTAACCGAAAACCGCGACCGTCCGACCAAACAAACCGACCTCTGGAAAATTTTTGGACATATATCAAGTTCCCTATACTTTCTTGTCCTTATGGAGCTTAAAAATCAGGTTAACGGGTGTTAAAAGTGCCAAAACGAGTCAAAAAACAAGTTTAGGGGCCTGTTTCGCCAATTTTTGAAAGTTTCTGCTAGCTAAAGGGCTTACGGACCATAAGCCCAAAGTCCTTACGGTCCGTAAGGGACCCCCGGCTCACCAGAAACGTGGCAACAGCTGAATAACTCCAATTTTGACTCACCAACGATTATGCCACCCTTGTTTCTGCATTTGACATGTAAGGGGATACTAATCCAACTCTATGGTGAGTCATGGACACTTGTCTTGCTCCTAGAACTCCAAGAAATCTCTAATACCCCATTTTTCTTCATGTTTCTAACTTTTGCAACCAACTCTTTGATCCTTTCTGCTACAAATCCGAATTTGCAACATCCTTGGAGCTTTCTCTGGTGTTCTTGATCATTCCCTTGTGTTTGTAAGTGTTCCACTCTTGTCTTGTTCAATTATTATAGCTTAAATGGACTAAAAATCAAACAGTTTGACTATCTGTTTGAATTTTAGTTTTGATCATGAATTGATCAAGATAAAGCTCAATTCAATCTTGCAATATGATGGTAATCATGGTGGTTATGATTCCTAAAAATCATGCCTACTGATTCCCACATTTTCTAGTAATTTTGACAAGTCAAAGTTTCGATCAAAATGCGATTTTTGTGCATTTTGCAACGGATCTGTTTTTGGGTGTCAAAACAGGTTGTTTTGATACCAAAATACTTTTATAAATTTATTAAGACATGTCAAGACATGTCAAATTCATCACTTTCGTTATAGTGCTTGTCTAGAGCCAAAATTCTAGCGGTTTGACCACCGCTTTGACTTTCGAATCTGACCCGTTTGGTCGATTTCTAGATCCGATCAACTACATACATGTGACCATAAATATATAGGGAATAACCCTCTGAGGTTATCCCTTATAGTCAGGTTGTTTGGATTGTGTTATGATAATTAATTGTAGTAATCTTCAAAAATGACCAAAATACCCTTTTTGCAAAAAATTCCATTATAAACATATGTAACACAAGATTTGACATATATTCTGATCAAAAACATTTTTTAACATATTTAGTTAATTAAGACACATCATGACACATATCTAACTCTCCGAATGCATAATTACGCAAATGACGCGTTAAAGTGGCTTAAACTACCTTAACGGGTCATAACGGGTCAAAAGTACTTAAAAATCTTTTCAAACTCAGAATGTTAACCTATTAAACCATATCATATGAGTTCCAACACTCATTTGGTTTATAAAATCTCATTCTATCCAAATCTTCCAATTTCAAGTTTCGATATTTACATAGTTAACCGTTTATAGGACGTGCTTGATTTCACGGACTCTTGATCTTGGTTTATCTTCAACAAGGATACTTTTGCAATCACATGTGAGTACATAGTTCCCTCTTTTACATTTTCAAATATTTTGTGGTGAAACATATTGTGCCTATATCTACTTTCATGTTTTCATGACATTATACAAGCTTGGTTATAATATATATATATATATATAGTACATGATTTTCATTGCATTTTGCTTCATATGTTGACCTAGCATATTTAGCACATTGGTATTCAAAGACATTTTTGCTATGTATGTTGACCTAGCATACTAGTACATGGTTTTCAAAGACATTTTCAAAAGATATTTTTTGGACATTTGCAAAGACATTTTCAAGACATGCTTACATTGTTATTGACATTTTGGTACGTTGAACTCGACAATGATACATTCATTAACATTGATCACGCCGGCCGGTAGTATGTAATGGTACCATAGGATTGACAATCCCGTTCCCACTTCCTAGGTATGTTTGGAAGCGACCTTAGGGAATGAAAGAATCCGATGAACATTGATAAACGCTTGACTGGATAGGGGTTTATCCGACGGTCAACATGGCTTGAATGTGTTCGCCAACAATCCATAATATATGTTTTAACAATAAAGTCAAATGGTTTATAAAACTCGACATTGTTCACTCGACATTGGTTTACTCGACGTTGGTTTACATGACATTGTTTACTCGACATTTTTTTACATGACATTTGTTTACATGACATTTATTACATGACATTGTTTACTCGACATTGTTTACATGACATTTATTTACTCGACATTTGATTATTGGTTTATGGTGAGTAATTTAAATAACATGACGTATGTAATGTGATAAAAGCATGGTGGACACGCCGAGGGTACTTCCTATATATAAGTGCTTTTATTATCTTATATATCGTGGCGTTATCTAAATCATTTTAAACAAAATGCAAGACATGACATTTTACACAAGACAAAACTTACTTTTGGTTATCTATTTAACCATATATTATTTCTTTTATATCATATTGATTTCTCATATGGTTTTTATAAAAGAACCTTTTTATGGTTCATGGCGACATTTGTATTACTTTAAACTTTTCTTATAAAAATCAAAGCCATGAAGCATCAAAACAAAACCTATGTACTCGCCGGCATTTTTGCTGACTTTATTTTCACATGTGTTTCAGGTGCAAATGTTTGATGTTAAGCTAGCTACACTTAGGGGGACTGGGCCTTAGTGACTATAAAATCAGAATAATAGCTTAATTTTGGTTGTATTTTTGTTTTTATCCAAGACAATGTAAACAATATTAACTAATGAAACTTAACTTATGTGCCATGGTTATTGAAACAATAATTCTGTTACAACACTCCCCAACGTTTCCATCACGGTTTATTGTTTTACGTGGTCGGGGTGTGACAGAATGAGGTCTTGTAAACCAAATGAGTGTTGGAACTCATATGAAATGATTTAACAAAGTTTACATTCTGATTTGAAACGATTCCTAAGTGCTTTTGAACCATAATGGCTCGTTAAGGTAGTTTAAGCTACTTTAACAGGTCATTTGCGTAAACGCGTGATCGGATGGTCAGATATGCGTTATGATAAGTCCTATATGCCAAAATATGTTTAATAATGATATAACATCAGTGTGTATGGTAAAACACTGGTTACATTTGCTTAAACTTGATTTATGCACAAAAAGGTCATTTCGGTCAGTTATAAAGGCATAACTAGCGACTTAAAATAACATTAATCAAACAACGTGACCATAAGGTATAACCTCAGAGGGTTATTCCCTATACAACTATGGTCACAAATATGTGTTTGGTCGGATCCTAAGATCGACCAAACAGGTCGGGTTCAAAAGTCAAAGCGGTGGTCAAGACCGCTCGACTTACGACCGAAGTAAGCACTAAACTAAAAGTTACAAGTTAGACATGTCAAAACATGTCTAACTAAGTTATAAAAATGTTTTGGTATCAAGACAAAGTGTTTTGATACCCGAAAGTAGTTTCGTCGTAAAATGCACTTATTGCGTATTTCGACAGAAACTTTGACTCGTCACTACAACTAGTAAACGTGGTAATCAGTAGGTATGATCGCTATAGATCATAACCATCATGATCACGATCACGTTGCAAAGTTCAATTGAACTTTTACTTTGACCAAAATGGTCAGAACCGAAAGTCAAACACAAAGTCAACTTTTTGACTTTTAGCTCATAACAAGCTAAAATAATAAACAAGACTAAGGAATGAGCACTTACTTGTGTTGAAGAACACCCAAGAGCTCAAGAAAACTCAGTAGGATGTCTCCAAAATGCTGGAAACAAGCTCCAAGAAAGTAGGAGAAAGAAAGAAGAAATGTGCAAATGAAAAATTGTGATGATCTTGGCTATTTATAGTGAATTTAGACTCACCAAATCAAGCCAAGTGTTCATGAGTCATCAAGGAACTGATTAGTGTCTCCTTAGGTGTCTAACGCAGGTGATAGGTGTCAAAAATCACTACTTGGGTGCTAAGGAATGCAGCTGGAAGCTGTCAGCTAAGTTCTTTCTGCCTGACATCCTCTCATGCCCCACGAGAGAAATGGAGAAGACTCTCGCGCCCTGCCAGAGACAAACTTACAGAAAATGTTAGTTTTAGTCCCTGCAGCCCTTAAACTTGTTTTTCGATGCGTTTAACCCTTTTTAACACCCGTGAACCTGATCTTTAAACTTTATAAGGACGATAAAGCTTAGGGAACTTGAAATATGCTCAAAATGTCTCGAGTGTCGGCTCGTTCGGTGTACGATTGCGGTTTTCGGTTAATTACGACGAAAATCGTAACAAACGCGCAAATGACCGTAAATGCGCAACGAATGATATTTTTGCATTCCAATCACTAAAATACAAGATTTTAATGATTACAAAATTTTTTGGATGTGTGTACATGTTTGGGATAACGATATACGCGAATCGGCATTGTTTCGCAGAATTTGCAAAATAGCCCCTGAGATTGAATAAACTTGTTTTTGCCATACTTACCCTTCAAACTTATTTCTAAGTTATGTAAAGGTAATGTAACACCCTAAATCGCGTAAAACAACACGCAACAGAAACACTTGGGGAGTCACGTTACAAATTGTTACATAACACATGGTATTTGAATTTATGTTTTATTGAATATGAACACGATTACATTGTCCTCGGAATTTAAAGTAAACAAAACAAGTATATTATTTGTCTTTCTTGTTTTAAGGTACTAATGTCCGTGTCTGTCCTAGGTGAAGTATGCAGCAACAATCGTCATGTAACTAATTCTGAAACATATGTGAAAACATAGTCAGCATAAAAATGCCGGTGAGAACAAAGGTTTTGTGAGTGTCAAATTCATGGCTTTATAACTTTATTGCAATACCTCGTTTAACTTCGAGAGTCGAGGAGCATAAATCTTGAAATCAAAAAGGTGTTTGATATTGCAATATAATATATCAACTTTACAAGTTAATATAAGTAAATCAAAACCTTGTAGCCTATCTTGACTAAAAACATTTGTTTCGTAAAATTGAGTTGTAAATCATCTTGTAAATAAACTTTGTATGGTTTGTATCTTTAAATAAAAATTGTTGTGTAACCTTATTCAAAAATAACCATTCAACCATTGTAGGTGTCATAAACCAATTGTTCATTGTCCTTGTCATAAACCATTGTCCATTGTTTCTAGTTGTGAAAACTTTTGGTCGTTCTTTAATGAATACATTCAAGCCTTTGTTGACTCGACTATACCCTAGGGTATCTTTAATAGATCCTAAAAGATCTCTTTAACAAGACTAACAAATCAACAAATGATTTGTTAATCATAAACAGTTTCTGTCGTTCCCCAAACTACCCACCAAATCCAGTGAATAGCCTAGTAACGGGATTGTCAATCCTATGGTACCATAACTTACTATTGGGCGGCATAACAATGTAATGAATGTCATTTGTATCATGGATAACGCACCAACAACTTGTATCACATTATTGAAACCATATTGTTTTTTTGGGTAAAGGGTTACCCCGGTGATTTTATATATAAACAAACCAAAAACAAGTAGCGTGGAAACGCCCACACTAGTTCAAACATGGGAATTCCCCATGAATGTAAGCCAAAGAAAAACACACTAAACTACCAAGAACATCGAAAACAAACTACTAGACAATAATCTAGAGAAACAAAAAACTAATAAATAATCAGCCTTCTTCATCTTCCAGTCGGTTGCTATAAATCTCCCATGTTTCAAGCAATCTTCGCACATTGTAGCAATCCTTGAACTTGACTCCCATTAGCTTATATCGAACCATTTTAAAAATTGTATCACTTAGAACATCCGGCGGTCTCGTCTGGTACAGCAGCCACAATAAGCCTACTAATATAGTTGGTCGCTGACTTAGACCCAGCCCGAGCACCCAGCCAATCAACGATAGCATCCCACTCTGGGCTAACAGTACTCATACCCCCTTTTCCGCGAACCTTGATCCAAACTTGAGTTGAGTAGTTACAATCGAAGAACTGATGGTTATGGGAGTCAACATCGCATAGCATGTAACATTTGTAAAAATCGGGTCTCCAAAACCCGCTCCGTTTTGTAATCAAGTACCAGATTATAAAAGTTACATTAAATATTTATGATTATTTTGAGTTAAAACGATACATAATTAATAAATAAACTAAACTATAAAAGTTATATTTGATAAAAAGTTAAAATAAAATAAATAAAAAAATAATAAAGCTGCCGGGAGTCGAACCCGGGTCAGCCAAGACTCTTTAACAACTTAACATTCATTCCCTAAACCACTCCGCCACAATGTGTTTTCTGTTAACTCTAGGAACACAAATGAAACTTATACACAAACTCAGTTGAACCGATGGTGCCATCTGAAAAACGGTAATCGGCAAACCAATCGTCAAATCGTTGTTTAATTCACTTGTTCAGCTTATAACCGATGTATGACGGTTTCTAATCAAGTTAAAATTGATTGAACTTTAAGTCTCATCATTTTCGGTTTTTGAAACCGAAAGTTCATCAAAGTTCTGATTTAACTCAAGCTTCAGACCATTCTCGCGATTCAGAGCTATCATATCAATACTCAATTTCAATTTCGTCGCGTTTTTGAACCACAAGATCATCTGAATCAGTTCGCCGGAAAATTTCTGCAAGTCCCCTGGAAAACCGGGACTCACATTCTCACGGTATTTCCTCCGATTCTTTTTGTTTAAATCTTGTGATTAATCAGTCTCTAACACAACTCCACCATCAGAATCGATCCTAGTCAACGTTTATCGAAAATCTTATCTTCGCCAGAAAACTTCTGAAACTGCCGGAATCACACTGTGAACTGGTATGATATCCTAAACTTCTTTTAAACCTTGTTTAAGTGACTCAACTTCATAAATAATCGATCAACGCTGTTAATTGGTTTCAACAGCCGGAGTTCACTTTCAGTACCGACGAACCTTCGCCGGATTTCTGTGAACAACATCAATCGGTATATTCTTTTCCTTAAACTCTCTCCATTCTCTACTTTTAAAATACTGTTAATGTCTGAAAATTGTATAAGTCATAAATCAATCATAACAAGTCGGATTATGCTGGCTGTGTAAATCAACGAAGAAGATGAAGTCATAACATAACATAAGATTAATTAAAAACGGTAATTTAAACGGGTTAGACACACAGTCCAGCGGTGGACTGTGTGCAAATTTCACACACACGTCCCGAGTTCGATCCCTGCTACACGCAAGCCTTGTGTAATAACATGCCTTTTTGATCAAGAACTAAACCGGGTTAAAACAGATAGTTGTTAAGTATAATAAAAACCTAGATAATAACCGGGTTAGACACACAGTCCAGCGGTGGACTGTGTGCAACACAAACTACACGTCGCGCGTTCGAAACTCGTCACGAGCACCGGTCCGATTGAATTAAAACGTTTTTGCAAATAAAGGAAATTTCGGTTAATTCAAATAAGTGTATAAATATAATTAAAAACGAGTTTATTTCGGGTTAGACACGCAGCTCAGTTGGTAGAGCTGCGTGCACGTGAACGGGAGGTCGCCGGTTCGAATCCCACCCGGCGCAGATTTATTCGCTGACCGAACCGGTCAACGGTCAACGCTAAAAACTAATATTTTTTTTATATTTTTATTTATTTAATTTAATTTAAAAATCAATTAAAAATACTTAAAAATAACATTTTTAAAGATAGAAAATAGCCATAAACTCACAAAAATATATCTAAAATTTTCATTAAAATCCTTAATAAAATCCATCCATTTAATATATTTTTCCATTATTATTTAGGTTAGTATTCCTCGTCGATCCGCTCATCTAAATCGTGCGCATCTCACCATCTCCAATTCAACGCACCCAATGTGAGTGAATCTTACAAATTCCCCGTTTTAATCACGTTTTTGGGGTGTATCATGTGTCTTTGTTTATATATATATTATAACTAAACCATTGTGCATACATCATATCATGAACATATGTATTTAGTTTGTTGCTGTTAAGTAGTTATTATTGGATGCAATTTATTACTTCAGTACATGCAATTGCCGAGGCCGCCGCTCCCCATTTATGAGCGTTGAGCATGTTCCCCATTTTATTATGCGGTTGAACCTGGCGTGCCCGCATACGATCAGCTCCGCTTGATTGAGCCTTGATCGCACAGTTCATTTTACATTTTCAGTACATGCAATACGATCGGCTCCGTTTGATTGAGCCTTGATCGCACAGTTCATTTTACATTTTCAGTACATGCAATACGATCGGCTCCGTTTGATTGAGCCTTGATCGCACAGTTCATTTATGTTAGTTATCGTATGATATTGGTATGTTCAGGTATGCTATCAAGTGTTATTGTATGTTATAATTGTAACTGCTATTTGCCAATGCTTGATTACTTACATTTGCTCATTTATGATTATGCACAATATTTCATTGATAAACTAACCATAAAATCATTATCAAATGTTTATCTAATAAGGTTCACTCGCCAACTTATGTTGACCCAAAAACTCCCATTTTACACATGATAAAGGTGAACCAGCAGCAGCTAGGAAAACATAGGACCTGGATTAGAAGAATAAAACGATTTAGTATTGGGATTGTTATGTTTGGTTATTTCCTTTGTATTGAATGAACATGTTTGGATGTTTGAATATGTAACTTTGACTTTATTAATTATGAAACATAATAGTAAATGTCATGTGCTTTGGTGATAACCCAATTATGCCCCGACTCTTATTTCCGCTGCGGGTCGGGGTGTGACAGATTGGTATCAGAGCCATGACTATAGGGATATAGGATAGGTTATTAGACCCTTAGAGCCTATACTATAGTCGATTAGAAACTTATAAGAATTTTGTGTGTTATCTGCCAAATTTCATGATGTTATTATGTTTTATGTTAAATGTTACATTTGATATTGTGCAAGCATGTTCATAAGTATGTATTATCATATAATGCCTATCATGAAATCGTATGCTCATAACATATCACATCCATGAAAGCACACACCACATCATGATTGTTTTTACAATGATTTTTGTGTTTTCAAATCTCATCAAAGTGAGTTCTCATGACGGGCATGTAGTAACTGGAAGGGTACCAGTACCGGTAGTCGGAACGTCTGTCTAGGCTGGCATTCGTATAAATCCAAAATAAAGGACCAGTTTGCCTACCTGGGGACTAACGATGAGAGTACGAAGTACCTATTAGGCCAAAGCATGCTATACCAAACGTCGTGTGAGCTAATCCCACTTTGAGTTGTCATTGTGTCTACACCTGGACACGTTCCGACCAAACATCTCATGAACATATTTTGTGGTTTGCATTCGGGGGATGCGAGTGTTAAATTGCCAATACTAATGTGAATCCTACCAAGCCAATAGCCATGGGGCCCACATGACTATGTAGGTGAAGGTATGGGGGACATTTGAGGCCCAACATGAGCGAACCCAAGACATCCTATGGATGTAGTTGCATTATTGAATTTTATGTTATTTTCATTTTCTTAAAGACACATGACACCTAAAAAAAAAAACACCATAAACTCACAATCTTCTCATTTTATGATCCTGTAGATGTCGTCTAGACAGCATCGAAGGAGTAAAAGATCGGGAAAGTCTCAGGAACGTTTGGCCACTCATATCGCGAAACAAATGGCCACGATATTGCCTGACATCGTGGTACAAGTACAACAAGCCCTTGCTACAAATCCTACTAACCCTCCTCAACAACAGGACCAGAACATCGACAACCCTCCTACCAACAAGTGCTCTTACAAACATTTTAAGTCCTGTGATCCTCCTAAATTTGAAGGGACAGAGGGTGTCACTGCTCTCCTACATTGGTTCGAGGAGATGGAAAACACCTTCCTAAACTGCGATTGTCCTGAGGATCGCAAGGTTCGTTACGCCACCGGGAGACTACTTGGTGTAGCTCTCACTTGGTGGAATACTGAGAAAGGGAAGAGGGGAACTGAAGATGCGATGGCCTTAACTTGGGAGGAGTTAAGGGAAATCATGACTAGGCGTTTCTGTCCTAGAAGTGAAATTAAGAAGTTGGAGGATGAATTTCATGCCTTAAAGCAAAAGGAGGGTGATCACTCTACCTACAACAAGAGGTTTTTGGAGTTGAACCAAATGGTTCCAAATCTGTTCACACCAACCTACCGTCTGATCGAGCATTATATTCGAGGACTTCCCTCGAAAATCCAAGATTCAGTTCTCAGCGTTTCACCGGTAACACTTGAAGCTACCATGGAGTTGGCAACTGAACTGACTGAAAACCGAATTCGCAATGGGAAGTTCAAAGAAGAGAAGAAGAAAGCCCCTGTTGAGGGACAAACCTCAAACCACCCCATTCCTTCCTCTAAGTTTGCTAACAAGAGGAAGCGTAACACCAGGAATTTTGCAGTCACCCAAACCAACACCCCTATTCCTACTGCACCCATCACTCAAGTCACTCCTTCACCCGCGCCATACAGAAGACCCTACACAGGCCCATTACCAAAATGTAACCGTTGTCAGTATCACCACTCCCCTGATCATCCTTGCCAATACTGCACCGGCTGTGGTCGCGCAGGACATACTGTTCAAAACTGCCGCATGCCTCAACGAACAAACCGCCACCAACCTTTAACCCAAACCCACCAACAGTTAATGGGTCAAGCACAACAACAACTACCATTTCCACCCACCCAACATTTAGCCCAAACATACTATCAACCCAATTATCCTATGGGCCAACCTATGCGGGCTTGTTTCAATTGCGGCGACCCAAGTCATTTCAGAAACACATGTCCAAGGCTGGTTAATATTATTCATGCTCAGGCCCAAGCCAACCCTGTGAATCAAGCGAACCAAGCTCCTCCACCTGCAAGAGGAAGAGCTTTCAATATTAACGCGAACCAGGCCAGAGCTGACGGCAATGTGGTCAACGGTACGTTTCTTATAAATGGTAGATATGCCTCTATGTTATTTGATACTGGTGCGGATAGAAGTTTCGTGTCATTAGAATTTGAACCTATCTTAAGCAAAAATCGGGATAAGCTCACGGAATCGATAACGGTAGAAGTTGCGGACGGGAAACCAGTTTCATTAGACTCTATATTACGCAACTGTACACTCACCTTAAACGATCACGATTTCTCAGTCGACCTTATTCCTATGAAACTGGGAAGTTTCGACATCATAACCGGTATGGATTGGCTCAGTCAACATCAGGCGGAAGTTGTATGTCGTGAAAAATTTATTCGTATTCCTCTTTCAAACGGTCAGACTCTTCGAATCATTGGAGAAACCTCGTCGAAAGGGCTCAGCTTAATGTCTTGTCTTCAAGCTCAAAAATATCTTCGCAAGAATTATGACGCGTTTTTAGCCCATATCATCAAGAAAGGGACCACAGAGAAGAAACTTGAAGACATTCCTGTAGTAAAAGATTTTCCACAAGTTTTTCCTGACGACATTTCAGGACTTCCTCCAATCAGAGATGTCGAATTCCGTATTGATCTTATACCTGGTGCTACACCAGTTGCAAAGTCTCCATATAGGTTAACCCCCTCTGAAATGCAAGAGCTAGCCAGTCAATTGCAAGAGTTGACTGACAAGGGATCATACGACCTAGCTCATCGCCTTGGGGTGCACCTGTCCTTTTTGTAAAGAAGAAAGATGGATCTTTTCGTATGTGCATCGACTACAGAGAGCTCAACAAGTTAACCATCAAAAATCGCTATCCTTTTCCTCGCATTGATGATCTTCTTGACCAACTACAAGGTGCCAGCTGCTTTTCGAAAATCGGTCTTCGATCTGGCTATCATCAGCTTAGAGTGCATGGAGAAGACGTCCCTAAAACTGCATTTCAAACTCGTTATGGTCACTATGAATTCATGGTTGTGCCATTTGGATTAACCAACGCACTAGCTGTCTTCATGGACCAAATGAACAGAGTCTGCAAACCTTACCTTGATCGATTTGTTATAGTTTTCATCGACGATATTCTTATTTATTCAAAATCTAAAGCTGATCATGAGCGTCATCTTCGACTCGTTCTTGCACTTCTAGAAAAGGAAAAGCTTTATGCCAAGTTCTCTAAATGTGAATTCTGGTTAAAGAGGTGCAATTCCTTGGGCATGTAGTCAATGACAAAGGAATACATGTTGACCCTTCAAAGATCAAAGCAGTTCAAGAATGGCAAGCTCCACGTACACCAACTGAAGTAAGATCTTTTCTTGGACTAGCTGGCTATTATCGTCGGTTCATTTCAAACTTCTCTCGCATTGCTGTGCCACTCACGGCTTTAACCCATAAGGGAAAACCATTCGTATGGGGACCCAAGCAAGAAGAAGCTTTTCAAACTCTTAAACAAAAACTTTGTGATGCACCAATCCTCACTCTTCCTGAAGGTTGTGATGATTTCGTAGTCTATTGCGACGCGTCAGGGCAAGGATTAGGTTGCGTTCTCATGCAAAGTGGAAAAGTCATAGCTTATGCCTCGAGGCAACTCAAGACACATGAAAAGAACTACACCACTCATGACCTAGAACTTGGAGCCGTTGTATTCGCTCTTAAGATATGGAGACATTATCTCTATGGTACTAAGTGTGAAATATACACTGACCACAAGAGTCTTCAACATATCTTCAATCAAAAAGAGTTAAATATGAGGCAACGAAGATGGGTCGAACTCCTGAATGATTACGACTGTGAAATTAGATACCACCCTGGTAAAGCAAATGTGGTGGCTGATGCACTTAGTCGAAAGGGTTATGCGAACTCCATTCATCTTCTATGTTCGCAAATTATAACCGACATTAAAGATCAAATTCGAGAAGCTCAACACGTTTCAATAACAGAAGAAGATGTACGAAAAGAGATGTCCTGTGGAGCCGAGCTAAAACTTGAAACTAAATCAGACGGTATCCTGTATTACCTAGATCGTATCTGGATTCCTAACCACAACAATCTTCGTGAAACTCTTATGAATGAAGCTCACAAAACGCGATATTCTATACACCCAGGAGCCGATAAGATGTATCAAGACCTACGATACACCTATTGGTGGCCTGGAATGAAGAAGGATATTGCCGTTTTTGTTTCCAAGTGTCTCACATGTTCCAAGGTGAAGGCTGAACACCAAAGACCCTCAGGACTTCTAGTCCAACCAGAAATACCTGTATGGAAGTGGGAAAATATAACCATGGATTTCATTACCGGGTTACCTCGCACTTCTGGTGGGTATGACACTATATAAACCGACTTACAAAATCAGCTCACTTTATTCCTATCCGCGAAGATTTCAAGAACGAAAAGCTTGCTCGTATTTATATCAACGAAATCGTAAGCCGACATGGGGTACCATTAAGTATTATTTCTGATCGTGATGGTCGTTTCACCTCACGAACATGGCAAGCAGTACAATCCGCTATGGGCACACGATTAGATCTCAGTACCGCCTATCATCCTCAAACTGATGGACAGTCTGAGCGCACCATTCAAACTCTTGAGGATATGCTTAGAGCATGTGTCATAGACTTCAAGGGAAATTGGGACGCCCACCTACCATTAGTTGAATTTTCGTACAACAACAGCTATCATTCGAGCATCGGCATGGCACCTTTTGAAGCCTTATATGGTCGTAAGTGCCGATCTCCTGTATGTTGGCACGAAATTGGGGAAGCACAAATTACTGGTCCAGAATTGATCCAAGAAACCACAGACAAGATTCATCAAATTCGAAACAATCTTCTAGCAGCTCAAAGTCGTCAAAAGAGTTATGCAGATAAACGACGGAAGCCCTTAGAGTTTAACATTGGTGATCATGTGCTTTTAAAAGTATCACCGTGGAAGGGAGTAGTTCGTTTTGGTCAAAAGGGGAAGCTAGCACCACGTTACGTAGGACCTTTCAAGATTCTCGAAAGAGTAGGTCCTGTAGCATACAAGCTTGACCTACCAGAAGAACTCAACAGGATTCATCCCACATTCCACGTGTCGAACTTGAAGAAGTGCCTCGCTGATGAGAATCTCCATATTCCGCTGGAAGATATTCAGATTGATGAATCCATGCATTTTATTGAAAGACCAGTGGAGATCATGGACTACGGGGAGAAGCGTCTTCGACGAAGTCGCATTCCAATTGTTAGGGTACGCTGGGAGTCGAAACGGGGACCTGAGTTTACTTGGGAACGTGAAGACTCAATGCGTGAAAAATACCCGCATCTTTTTCCTACTACTTCAACTACTTAAATTTCGGGACGAAATTCCTAAAAGTAGGGGATACTGTAACATTTGTAAAAATCGGGTCTCCAAAACCCGCTCCGTTTTGTAATCAAGTACCAGATTATAAAAGTTACATTAAATATTTATGATTATTTTGAGTTAAAACGATACATAATTAATAAATAAACTAAACTATAAAAGTTATATTTGATAAAAAGTTAAAATAAAATAAATAAAAAAATAATAAAGCTGTCGGGAGTCGAACCCGGGTCAGCCAAGACTCTTTAACAACTTAACATTCATTCCCTAAACCACTCCGCCACAATGTGTTTTCTGTTAACTCTAGGAACACAAATGAAACTTATACACAAACTCAGTTGAACCGATGGTGCCATCTGAAAAACGGTAATCGGCAAACCAATCGTCAAATCGTTGTTTAATTCACTTGTTCAGCTTATAACCGATGTATGACGGTTTCTAATCAAGTTAAAATTGATTGAACTTTAAGTCTCATCATTTTCGGTTTTTGAAACCGAAAGTTCATCAAAGTTCTGATTTAACTCAAGCTTCAGACCATTCTCGCGATTCAGAGCTATCATATCAATACTCAATTTCAATTTCGTCACATTTTTGAACCACAAGATCATCTGAATCAGTTCGCCGGAAAATTTCTGCAAGTCACCGGAAAACCGGGACTCACATTCTCACGGTATTTCCTCCGATTCTTTTTGTTTAAATCTTGTGATTAATCAGTCTCTAACACAACTCCACCATCAGAATCGATCCTAGTCAACGTTTATCGAAAATCTTATCTTCGCCGGAAAACTTCTGAAACTGCCGGAATCACACTGTGAACTGGTATGATATCCTAAACTTCTTTTAAACCTTGTTTAAGTGACTCAACTTCATAAATAATCGATCAACGCTGTTAATTGGTTTCAACAGCCGGAGTTCACTTTCAGTACCGACGAACCTCCGCCGGATTTCTGTGAACAACATCAATCGGTATATTCTTTTCCTTAAACTCTCTCCATTCTCTACTTTTAAAATACTGTTAATGTCTGAAAATTGTATAAGTCATAAATCAATCATAACAAGTCGGATTATGCTGGCTGTGTAAATCGACGAAGAAGATGAAGTCATAACATAACATAAGATTAATTAAAAACGGTAATTTAAACGGGTTAGACACACAGTCCAGCGGTGGACTGTGTGCAAATTTCACACACACGTCCCGAGTTCGATCCCTGCTACACGCAAGCCTTGTGTAATAACATGCCTTTTTGATCAAGAACTAAACCGGGTTAAAACAGATAGTTGTTAAGTATAATAAAAACCGAGATAATAACCGGGTTAGACACACAGTCCAGCGGTGGACTGTGTGCAACACGAACTACACGTCGCGCGTTCGAAACTCGTCACGAGCACCGGTCCGATTGAATTAAAACGTTTTTGCAAATAAAGGAAATTTCGGTTAATTCAAATAAGTGTATAAATATAATTAAAAACGAGTTTATTTCGGGTTAGACACGTAGCTCAGTTGGTAGAGCTGCGTGCACGCGAACGGGAGGTCGCCGGTTCGAATCCCACCCGGCGCAGATTTATTCGCTGACCAAACCGGTCAACGGTCAACGGTCAACGCTAAAAAATAATATTTTTTTATATTTTTATTTATTTAATTTAATTTAAAAATCAATTAAAAATACTTAAAAATAACATTTTTAAAGATAGAAAATAGCCATAAACTCACAAAAATATATCTAAAATTTTCATTAAAATCCTTAATAAAATCCATCCATTTAATATATTTTTCCATTATTATTTAGGTTAGTATTCCTCGTCGATCCGCTCATCTAAATCGTGCGCATCTCACCATCTCCAATTCAACGCACCCAATGTGAGTGAATCTTACAAATTCCCCGTTTTAATCACGTTTTTGGGGTGTATCATGTGTCTTTGTTTATATATATATTATAACTAAACCATTGTGCATACATCATATCATGAACATATGTATTTAGTTTGTTGCTGTTAAGTAGTTATTATTGGATGCAATTTATTACTTCAGTACATGCAATTGCCGAGGCCGCCGCTCCCCATTTATGAGCGTTGAGCATGTTCCCCATTTTATTATGCAGTTGAACCTGGCGTGCCCGCATACGATCGGCTCCGCTTGATTGAGCCTTGATCGCACAGTTCATTTTACATTTTCAGTACATGCAATACGATCGGCTCCGTTTGATTGAGCCTTGATCGCACAGTTCATTTATGTTAGTTATCGTATGATATTGGTATGTTCAGGTATGCTATCAAGTGTTATTGTATGTTATAATTGTAACTGCTATTTGCCAATGCTTGATTACTTACATTTGCTCATTTATGATTATGCACAATATTTCATTGATAAACTAACCATAAAATCATTATCAAATGTTTATCTAATAAGGTTCACTCGCCAACTTATGTTGACCCAAAAACTCCCATTTTACACATGATACAGGTGAACCAGCAGCAGCTAGGAACACATAGGACCTGGATTAGAAGAATAAAACGATTTAGTATTGGGATTGTTATGTTTGGTTATTTCCTTTGTATTGAATGAACATGTTTGGATGTTTGAAAATGTAACTTTGACTTTATTAATTATGAAACATAATAGTAAATGTCATGTGCTTTGGTGATAACCCAATTATGCCCCTGTCACACCCCGACCCGCAGCGGATAAGGTGATCGGGGCATGATTGGGTTATCATCAAAGCTCATGGCATTTATTATGCGTTTCATATTCTTTAATACAAATTAAATGGAAATTTACAATAAAGGTTACAACTGTTCTAACTAACAATCTAAACTTCTTGATTCTCTTCTAAGGCATTCCTATGTTTTCCTTGCTTCAACCTGTTCACCTGTATCATGTGTAAAAGGGTTTTTGGATCAACATAATGTTGGCGAGTGAATCCTATGGAAAACATTTGAACAAATATATTTAAATGGATTATGAAATATGTGCACAACCAAACATGAGTAAAAATAGATGTGAACTTAATCAACAATCATAAGATATTAAGTGAAACACACATGAACAGTAATGGAACATTTAGAGGCACGCGATGCTCAACTCGTCTCTCACGAGGAACTGAGGGGCCTAATGATTGCATTGCATAACCATGATAATATGAATGACACAACTACACACAATACAAACTCAATGATATACACATAAACAATAATGAATTTGGTTTGTGGCACGCGTTGTTCAACTCGTCTTCCACGAGGAACTGATGGGCTTAATGTACGAGTTTCATATAATATGACAAAAGGAAATAAGTAAATCACAACAATAAAAACGGTCTAAGTTTAAGTCATGATGTGGTATGGCACGAGTTTAAATAAATAAATTGATTATTTTCATAACACATGACACACCCCAAAACGTGTAATTTAAAAGGGGGAGTTGTAAGATTCACTCACAGTGGGTGCGTTCGGTTGATGACGTTGAATGCACGCGAAGTGGTTTTAACCACGAGTGAGATTTAACCTAGATAAATCGCGTTATGGTTTGGTAAGTAAACGGGTTTTATTAATCTATTTTAGTAGGATTGTTGGGTGTATTTTTGTGAGTTTGAGGCTATTTTCTAACCTTAAAAATGTTATTTTTAAGTATTTTTAATTGATTTTTGATTAAAATAATTAAATAAAAATAAAAAAAAAAATTATTTTTTTCTGACCGTTGACCGTTGACCTGACCGTTGACCGGTTCGATCATGTATACAAGTGCGCTGAGTGAGGCTCGAACCCGAGACCTCCCGTACGCGTGCACGCAGCTCTACCAACTGAGCTACGTGTATAACCCGTTATATATCTGATTTTAATTATATATATATATATTAATTAGTTTAAACCGAAAATCATTTTTATTTTAAAAACAGTTTAAGCGAAATCGGACATGCACTCCACAGGTCTCGAACCCGGGACCTGTGGTTTAATCTAACACACAGTCCACCGCTGGACTGTGTGTTCAACATGTTATATAATTCGATTTTCATTATACTTAAATACTAATTAGTTATTTCCTTTTCTGTCTTATTAAAAAGAATAGATAATTGTTCGAGTCGGTGCAGTAGACCGGACTCGAACTCGTGACCTGTGATATAAACAAACACACAGTCCACCGCTGGACTGTGTGTCTAACTTGGTTATTATTCCGATTATTAATATACTTAACATATAACTGTATGACTTCCAGTTCGGTTAACAAAAAGAAACGTTTTTATTAAGGCGACGTGTGTGAAACCGGATTCGAACTCGAGACGTTTGTATGTTTAATGTGCACACAGTCCACCGCTGGACTGTGTGTCTAACCCGAGTAATTTCTTGATTTATATTATACTTATACTTTACAGCAATCATCGTCTTCTCCGTCAAGAGTTAACCAGATATAATGTCTGACTGGTTCGAGTTATTATTCGGGTTTCTTTAGCGTTTTAGGTTAATTACTGGTAAGATAGAAGTAAAAAGAAAGGAAAATAAGCGTGAGGTATACCGACTCGCTTTCCTCTGTTTTCCGGCAGAACTCCGGCGACAGAAATCACCTCCGGCGATGAGTTTCTCGTAGCAGCGAGTCTCCAGGAAGCTTAGAAAGGGCGTGGGTATCTCCGGTATAAACTCAGGGGCTCAGTAAGGCTCGGCAATGGAGAAAACGGTTTTCCGGCGATGAGCAGAGAAATTCCAGCGAGTGGAATTACGCCGTGAAAAGATGTGATTTTGAGCGAAAAGATTTGCAGTGGGTTGTGGGTGAATTTATAGAGCAAATTGTTGAAGAATCTGGTCTGATTTCCGACTGTATTCGTAATTCATAAAAACTCCGGCGGTTATGGTTTGGTCGCGGACTTCAAACATCGGTTATAACCGATGTATTGTTAATGGTTTACGTTATAACTGAAAGTGGTGTTAAAAACTCGCGAGATTTCCGGGGTTCCGACGACTGAACTAATGGGCGCCGGTTTTTGAATTCGTAACGTCATTATATCAATTAAATGATTTCAATATATAACAAACAAAATCCGTGGCGCAGTGGTTTGTGTGTGTGAGTTAAGTTTGTTTGCTGATTCGGTACAGACCCGGGTTCGAAACCCGGCAGAAGCAAATCATTTTTATTTTGCGATTTTTGACAGTTTTTCAAAAACTAAATATATATTCCCGTATAATAATTGATTACGGATCGTTTAAAAATATTTTGGGCATTTAATTCGCAAGGAAATTTTTTTGACTGACTGTTCGGTTGATAAACGGAGCGGGTTTGGTAAATCCGTTTTTGACGGATGTTACAGTATCCCTGCTTTTTAGAAATTTCGTCCCAAATTTAAATAATGATATATTTTGACTAAAAGGATGATGATGTTTAGTTTGACAGTTGTATGCTTACAAAGATGAGGGTTTAAGTTTTTGCTCGAGGCGGTAACGTTCCTTGTAAGGGTTAAGTACCCTATTCAGGAATCGCTTTTTTTGTTGCCTACTGTATAAGTATTGATAAGCAGAAATGATTTGCTAAAAAATGATATCATGCATATGAGTTTAGATACGTTTGGGAAAGTATGGTTATATCCTAAGGCAAAACTTCTAACACTACAACCTATATGGAACATAAATAAAACACAACAGCTGATATTTGAACATAAGTAAACACAACAGCTAATATTCGAACAGGAATAAACACATCAGCAAATATTTGAACATGAATAAACACAACAGCAAATATTTGAATTCACATTCTGATAGCATATATGTTTGAATGGTGGAAGTTCCTCCCTCTCGTTTGTTATGATGGAGAGGTTAGTTTATGTAGAGATGGAACACATTCCAATCTCTTTAAATAACATGATGATATAAATGTAACACAAATTCCAACCAAGGCAATACTAAATCCTACATGGAACTTCTCATAACAGCCTGATAATGCCTCTGATCCTTTGGCAAGAATACTTATATATAGGAAGTACCAGCGGCGTATCCACCATATTCTTGCCAAATTTTCATTAGTTTTATCCGCAAGTTATGATCGGTTACCAAGAAACTAATAAATCCTACATAGAACTTCTCATAACCGTCCGATAATGCCTCTGATCCTTTGACAAGAATACTTATATATAGGAAGTACCAGCGGCGTATCCACCATATTCTTGTCAAATTTTCATTGGTTTTATCAGTGAATTATGATTAGTCCTATAACTCTACAACCATTACAACAAACATAAAATACTGAAATGGAATATATCTGTGCGATCAAGGCTCAATCGAACGGAGCCGATCGTATTGCATGTACTGAAAATGAAATGGATGTGCGCTCAAGGCTCAATCAAACGGAGCCGAACATATTGAATGTACTGAAATTGAAATTGTGTGCTCAAGGCTCAATCAAACGGAGCCGAGCGTATTGCATGTACTGAAAATGAATAACTTAACCACACAAACAGCCTATGCATGGAACCTCTCATAACCGCCTGATAATGCCTCCGATCATTTGACAAGAATACTTATATATAGGAAGTACCATCGGCGTATCCACCATATCCTTGTCAAATTTTCATTGACTTTATCCGCAAGTTATGGTTAGTTCGATGCGACTCTACTGCAAATACCACAACCACAAGATACTGATAATGAAATTGTCTGTGCGCTCAAGGCTCAATCGAACGGAGCCGAACGTATTGAATGAAATTGTATGTGCGCTCAAGGCTCAATCAAACGGAGCCGAACGTATTGAATGTACTGAAATTGAACAACTTAATCTAAACAACCATCACACAATCAGCCTATGCATGGAACCTCTCATAACCGCCTGATAATGCCTCCGATCATTTGACAAGAATACTTATATTAGGAAGTACCATCGGCGTATCCACCATATCCTTGTCAAATTTTCATTGACTTTAAATCCGCAAGTTATGGTTAGTTCGATGCGACTCTACTACAAACACCACAACCACAAGATACTGATAATGAAATTGTCTGTGCGCTCAAGGCTCAATCAAACGGAGCCGAACGTATTGCATGAACTGGAAATGTAAATTGAAATGTGCGCTCAAGGCTCAATCAAACGGAGCCGAACGTATTGCATGAACTGGAAATGTAAATTGAAATATGCGCTCAAGGCTCAATCAAACGGAGCCGAACGTATTGCATGTATTGAAATGTAAAATGAAATAACCGGTCAAGGCTCAATCAAACGGAGCCGATCGTGCGGGCACACCCTGATCAACCGCATAATAAAATGGGGATCAAACTCAACCTCGATGGATGGGGAGCTGCGGCCTCGGCAAAAGCATATACTGAAAACAATATATAATATATAATATATCAATAATTTCTCTAACAGTCTACTCATGGCAAAAACATAAAACTAAACGATAGGAGTTGGATCTGGATCTTCGGCGAAGAGGACTAGTTGAGTATCTTCATCTGGGCCGTCATTATCTTCGACAGGGTTGGCGTTGATATTGAAGACTCTTCCTCTTGCTGATGGCATAGTGTTTGGGTTTTCTTGGTTTACTTGGTTAACTGGGTTTGTTGATAACGTTAACCAATTGAGGGCATGTGTTTCTAAAGTGGGTAGGGTCGCCACAATTGAAACAAGCTCGAGCATGTGGGAACATGGGGTATTGGGGTTGGTGATAAGTTTGGGCCATGTTTTGAGTAGGGGAAAAGGTTTGGTTTTGAAAGGTGTGACAAACATTGCTCAAATGACCATAGCGTCCACAAGTTGCACATAGACGGCAAGGTAGGGTATGGGGATGGTGATAAAAACAGTTGTTGCATCGAGGGTGAGGTCCAAGATATGGTTTCTTATCTGGGTAAGCTGAGTTGGGTGCCACTTGGGTGATTGGGATAGCTCGGATGGGTATGGCGTGTAAAACTGGTTGATTTCGTTGAGTAGCAGCGAAAAGTCGCCCGACTCTTCTTCTCTTAGGATTGGGTTGAGAAGAGGATTCGGTTTGAGTGGGGTCGGAAGTTTCAGTCGGTTCTTTATCCTTCTTTTTTTCCTCCTTGAGTCTTTGTTTCGGATTCGGTTCTCAGTGAGCTCTGTTGCTAGCTCCATTGCTGCTTCCAAAGTTGCAGGCTTGGTACTTATTACAGGGTCTTGAATCTTTGACGGAAGACCACGAATGTAGTGCTCGATCAAACGGTAGAGGGGAGTGAACATGTTGGGAACCATTTGATGTAACTCGAGGAATCTTTTATTGTAGGTGATGTGGTCTCCTTCCATTTGCTTCAATGAGTAAAATTCATCTTCTAACTTCTTGATTTCGCTCCTTGGGCAAAATCGTCTGGTCATGATTTCCTTCAATTCGTTCCAAGTTAAGGTCATAGCATCTTCCATACCTCGTTTGGCCTTCTCTGTGTTCCACCAAGTAAGTGCTATCCCATATAATCGACCGGTAGCATATCGTACTTTGCGATCGTCAGGGCAATCGCAATTTAGAAAAGTGTTCTCCATTTCTTCAAACCAATGGAGAAGAGCAGTGACGCCTTCAGTCCCTTTGTATTTCGGAGGGTCGCATGATTTGAAATGCTTGTAGGTGCATTTAGTGGTATTTGGGGGAGAGTTGAAAATGTTTTGGTTTGCTTGATTGACAGGATTATTGGTGAGTGCTTGTTGAAATTGGATTACAATGTTGGGTATTACGGCAGCCATTTGTTGAGCGATTAAGGCAGCCATGCGTTCGCGGGCTTTTCTTGCTCTCGTCTTCCTACGGGCGAGGTTAGAAGACATCTACAATGAATACATGACAAGAGTATGAGTTGGATGCTTTTGGGTTCATGGGTCGCATTAGGAATGAACATTCATAAAATAATTATAGATAAATAAATTACTACATCCATTGGATGTCTTGGGTTTTGCTGGCTGTTAGGCCCTTCATGCCGCCATACTTTACCTGTGTAATCATGTGGGCCCCCATGAATACCGGTTTTTCATATGGTTCGCACGGTTTCTGCCAGGTTGCGTACACAAAAACCCGGAGAAAATCGAGAAATATGTATACAACGTGTGATATTCGGAATGTGTCCAGGTGTAGACACGGTGACAACTCAAAGTAGGGTTAGTTCGAACGACTTTTGGTGTGACATGCTTTGGCCTAATAGGTCCTTCGTACTCTCATCGTTGGTCCCCAGGTAGGCAAACTGGTCCGTTATATTGGATTTATACGAATGCCAGCCTAGACAGGACGTTCCGACTACCGGTACTCGTACCCTTCCAGTTACTACATGCCCGTCGCAGAACTTACTTTGATGAGATTTGAAAATTGCACAAAATCTTTGGATAATGAGAATATGAAAATAAATTGAATACATGAACATCGATATATGTATAATGAATATGTATATATGTATGATGAATATGTATATAAGCATGTATGTTTGACTGTAAATGTAAACAAATATGAAACAAATAAATATCACAAGTTTGTATGTAACCACCTAATCAATTAAAATTTAGGCAGTCTATAGTATAGGCTCTAAGGGTTTAATAACCTATCCTATATCCCTATAGTCATGGCTTGATACCAATCTGTCACACCCCGACCCGCAGCGGATAAGGTGATCGGGGCATGATTGGGTTATCATCAAAGCTCATGACATTTATTATGCGTTTCATATTCTTTAATACAAATTAAATGGAAATTTACAATAAAGGTTACAACTGTTCTAACTAACAATCTAAACTTCTTGATTCTCTTCTAAGGCATATCCTATGTTTTCCTTGCTTTAACCTGTTCACCTGTATCATGTGTAAAAGGGTTTTTGGATCAACATAATGTTGGCGAGTGAATCCTATGGAAAACATTTGAACAAATATATTTAAATGGATTATGAAATATGTGCACAACCAAACATGAGTAAAAATAGATGTGAACTTAATCAACAATCATAAGATATTAAGTGAAACACACATGAACAGTAATGGAACATTTAGAGGCACGCGATGCTCAACTCGTCTCTCACGAGGAACTGAGGGGCCTAATGATTGCATTGCATAACCATGATAATATGAATGACACAACTACACACAATACAAACTCAATGATATACACATAAACAATAATGAATTTGGTTTGTGGCACGCGTTGTTCAACTCGTCTTCCACGAGGAACTGATGGGCTTAATGTACGAGTTTCATATAATATGACAAAAGGAAATAAGTAAATCACAACAATAAAAACGGTCTAAGTTTAAGTCATGATGTGGTATGGCACGAGTTTAAATAAATAAATTGATTATTTTCATAACACATGACACACCCCAAAACGTGTAATTTAAAAGGGGGAGTTGTAAGATTCACTCACAGTGGGTGCGTTCGGTTGATGACGTTGAATGCACGCGAAGTGGTTTTAACCACGAGTGAGATTTAACCTAGATAAATCGCGTTATGGTTTGGTAAGTAAACGGGTTTTATTAATCTATTTTAGTAGGATTGTTGGGTGTATTTTTGTGAGTTTGAGGCTATTTTCTAACCTTAAAAATGTTATTTTTAAGTATTTTTAATTGATTTTTGATTAAAATAATTAAATAAAAATAAAAAAAAAAAATTATTTTTTTCTGACCGTTGACCGTTGACCTGACCGTTGACCGGTTCGATCATGTATACAAGTGCGCTGAGTGAGGCTCGAACCCGAGACCTCCCGTACGCGTGCACGCAGCTCTACCAACTGAGCTACGTGTATAACCCGTTATATATCTGATTTTAATTATATATATATATATTAATTAGTTTAAACCGAAAATCATTTTTATTTTAAAAACAGTTTAAGCGAAATCGGACATGCACTCCACAGGTCTCGAACCCGGGACCTGTGGTTTAATCTAACACACAGTCCACCGCTGGACTGTGTGTTCAACATGTTATATAATTCGATTTTCATTATACTTAAATACTAATTAGTTATTTCCTTTTCTGTCTTATTAAAAAGAATAGATAATTGTTTGAGTCGGTGCAGTAGACCGGACTCGAACTCGTGACCTGTGATATAAACAAACACACAGTCCACCGCTGGACTGTGTGTCTAACTTGGTTATTATTCCGATTATTAATATACTTAACATATAACTGTATGACTTCCGGTTCGGTTAACAAAAAGAAACGTTTTTATTAAGGCGACGTGTGTGAAACCGGATTCGAACTCGAGACGTTTGTATGTTTAATGTGCACACAGTCCACCGCTGGACTGTGTGTCTAACCCGAGTAATTTCTTGATTTATATTATACTTATACTTTACAGCAATCATCGTCTTCTCCGTCAAGAGTTAACCAGATATAATGTCTGACTGGTTCGAGTTATTATTCGGGTTTCTTTAGCGTTTTAGGTTAATTACTGGTAAGATAGAAGTAAAAAGAAAGGAAAATAAGCGTGAGGTATACCGACTCGCTTTCCTCTGTTTTCCGGCAGAACTCCGGCGACAGAAATCACCTCCGGCGATGAGTTTCTCGTAGCAGCGAGTCTCCAGGAAGCTTAGAAAGGGCGTGGGTATCTCCGGTATAAACTCAGGGGCTCAGTAAGGCTCGGCAATGGAGAAAACGGTTTTCCGGCGATGAGCAGAGAAATTCCGGCGAGTGGAATTACGCCGTGAAAAGATGTGATTTTGAGCGAAAAGGTTTGCAGTGGGTTGTGGGTGAATTTATAGAGCAAATTGTTGAAGAATCTGGTCTGATTTCCGACTGTATTCGTAATTCATAAAAACTCCGGCGGTTATGGTTTGGTCGCGGACTTCAAACATCGGTTATAACCGATGTATTGTTAATGGTTTACGTTATAACTGAAAGTGGTGTTAAAAACTCGCGAGATTTCCGGGGTTCCGACGACTGAACTAATGGGCGCCGGTTTTTGAATTCGTAACGTCATTATATCAATTAAATGATTTCAATATATAACAAACAAAATCCGTGGCGCAGTGGTTTGTGTGTGTGAGTTAAGTTTGTTTGCTGATTCGGTACAGACCCGGGTTCGAAACCCGGCAGAAGCAAATCATTTTTATTTTGCGATTTTTGACAGTTTTTCAAAAACTAAATATATATTCCCGTATAATAATTGATTACGGATCGTTTAAAAATATTTTGGGCATTTAATTCGCAAGGAAATTTTTTGACTGACTGTTCGGTTGATAAACGGAGCGGGTTTGGTAAATCCGTTTTTTACGGATGTTACAGCCCCGACTCTTATTTCCGCTGCGGGTCGGGGTGTGACATAGCAAAGAAGACAACACATCATATTCATATTTTTCCTTCTGGAAAGATCCCATTGCACAATTTTATCTTGAGTGAGGAGCTTATGACGAATCACCAGCCACATAAAGAAAGCATGTTTTGGAATACACTGCGAGAACCAAACATACTTAACCCAATCCACCTCTGCTGCTCTCTGTCTAACCGAATGCCACACTTGAGATGAAGAGTACTCAACTAACTCATTATCATCCTTCCATAGGAGCTGGTCAGACCTATTCGGATCTGTAGGGATATCATCTAGCTGCATTAAAACCGGAAACATATCCCTCTACGCTACTGGCCACCTCCAAACACCACTAACATGAATCTCCTGAACTGTAGTATTAAGAGTAAAGCCTGCATTTGAGATGGTTCTAGGAGTCAAGAAGTTACCAAGCGGACCCAAGTAACACCACGATCGTACCAAACTGAAGTATTGCTACCATCACCCAACTTGGACCAAACAAATTCTTTAATAAACGGCCGAATCTGTAATATTTTCCGCCAGCTCCAACAATAATTCGCCACCGACTTACAAATCCAAAAGCTTTTACCTCTAAGTCTGTACGAATGAATCCAAGTAACCCAAAGAGAATCACGCTCAACCAGAATGCTCCAAATATGAGAAGACGTAAGCGCTTTATTAACATCCCCAATACGACGATATCTAAGCCACCCTCATACTTTGGAACACAAACAGACTTCCAGGAAGCTTTAGCCTTCCCCTTGTGATAGGAACCATCCGAAGACCATAAGAAGTTTTGCATTTTGGCTTCCAGATCTTGAATGATACGGTTAGGCAGGATAAAAACTGAAGACAGAAAATAGGCATTGAAGAAAGAACAGAGTTTATAAGCTGCAGCCGACCCACAAATGAAAGAAGTTTATTCCTCCAATTTGAAATCCGTTGATCCAAACTCTCCACTAAGGCACTACAATCTTTGTACACAAGGCTAGAAGAAATAAGAGGAACCCCCAAGTATTTTACTGGAAGAGACCCCTCCATAAACGGCATGAAAGACACGATATGGTTTTTAACATGAGCTGGCACATTACAGAAAAACCCCGTGCTCTTTTGAATACTAGGAACTAGACCGGACATGTTCGAAAAGTTCGAAAGACACTTGAAAACACATTGCACCGACTCAACATCACCTCTCGCAAACAAGAATAAATCATCAGCAAAACACAGGTTAATGATATGCTGCCTTTCGCATTTATTGTGAAATTTGAAGGATGTATCAATCCTAGAAGCATGTTGTAGTATACACGTCAAAACCTCCATAACCATCGTGAATAAATAAGGAGATAACGGGTCTCCTTGTCGAAGGCCACGCTTACCTTTAAAATAACCATGCACATTCCCATTAACACAAATAGAATATGATGTTGTTGAAACACAAACCATAATCCAATCCACCATCTTTGTGTTAAAGCCGAACCCAATCAGAACGTTTTTAGGAACCTCCTATCAACCGTATCATAAGCTTTCTGAATATCCACCTTGAAAGCACACCGGGGGGACCTGAATTTCTATGATAATTATGCATAAGCTCTTGAGTCAGCAAGATGTTATCCGAGATTTTCCTACCAGGAATATAAGCAGATTGGTTGATACTAACAACCTGATGGAGCACACCCTTTATACGGTCAGCAATAATCTTACTAACACATTTGAATAAGACTTGCAGCATGCTATAGGACGATAATCAGAAACCATAACTGGCGAGGGGATCTTTGGCACTAGCGCAACAAGAGTATGGTTGATTTGGCCCAGTAATCTGCCTGTATTAAAGAAATCAATGATTGCCATAGAAACATCATTACCTATAATCGGCTAAGCAACTTTAAAGAAAGCAGTAGTATAACCATCCGGGCCTGGAGCTTTGTCATTACCTATAGAGAACATGGCTTTCTTAACCTCATCCATCGTAACCGGGCGGATCATGAGAGAAGCATCAATCGGGTTCACAACCTTAGTAAACAGATCAGGAGTAGGATGCATGGATAAATCATCTTGGCTACCCAAGAAATTTTCATAATGTTTCACAAAAGCATCTTGAACCGCATCACCCTCATGCACTACACCATTCGTATCCAATACAACTTGGATTCGGCCTCAATGGATCCTACTCTTCACTGCTGCATGAAAGAAAGCAGTATTAGCGTCACCAGCTCTTAACCATTCCATCTTAGACTTCTGCTTTAAAAACCTTTCCTCATCAAGAGACGCTTCTTGAAAATCAGAATTCAGCTTCCTTTTTTCGAGCTCTAAGGTCCGCATTCATGGGATCCTTATCAATATTCTGAATGTCATCCAGTCTACCACGAAGATCAGCCATCTTCTTATGGAGATTGCCTTGCTTAAAGAGTAAAGCACGTAAAGGAGTCTTTAGCATCCGAAGCTTCTTCACAACCCTAAACTGATAAACCCCATTAACACTCATCTCCCATGACTCCTTCACAATCCTTAGAAAATCAGGCTTATGAACCAAAAAAATTCGCAAACTTGAAGGGCTTATGCTTACTAGTAACAGCTCGTTTAATTTTTAGAACACAAGGAGAGTGATCTGACAATCTATAAGGATGAAAAACAACCACTGAATTAGGGAACTCAGTAATAAACGAAGTATTGCCCATGATACGATCAATTTTCTTAAGCAAGCCAACACCCTTCTTTGGCTTTTGGTTATCCATCACCTCAATATCTGAAACACAAGCTTGAAAGTCTCGCATACCCGTTGAAACAGAGGAGGCACCCATACACTTATCCTCCAGGTATAGAGCCGAGTTAAAATCTCCCATAATCAGCCACGGCTTATCACCTACCATAAGTTTATGCATAGATAACTGGGACCATAATTCTCGCCGAGTAATATAGTAATTAGCTGCGTACACAACCGAATAGAATAACCATTTCTTGTCTTCTTTAACGAATAATTGAATATGCATGACTTGCGACATTTGAGACAACACCATCAAATCAAAAACCATCGGGTTCCAACCTATGATAATACCAGTTCCTTTATCACAAGAACTCCCATTAGATGTCCAATCCCAACGACGGAACACTGAGTTACAGACCTTACTAAGATTTCCGACATCAAGATGAGATTCTAAAATAGCACAAAAACTGAGATTGCTATCTTTAACTATCTTTCGAACCTCCTTTTGTTTTAGAGGGCGGCTCAACCCCCTAATATTCCATGAAGCAAGACTAACCATTGGAAACCTCCGGGTTAGGAGTGCTTGCCCCTTTTTTAGCATTAGGATTACAGGTGCCTTCCGTGATAAACTCGTTAGTTTCATTATATACTTCCATGACCACTTTCATCATCCGCCTCCTGTTGTCCACCTTCTCCCTCCTTACTACTTTGACCTTTCTCCATATTATCATCATTTAAGACCTCAAACGGATTTCTAGAAACAACAGTATTTAAAGATTCCGACTTATACAAGTTATCCTTCGGCTTAGCTCCAACCGGCCTATACTCAAATTTCGGCTTTTGTTTGTTAACTTGAAAACCCGTCTTCCGAGCCACTCTCTTGGTATGCACTCCCGTAAACCCTTCCTCATCAACAACAGGCTTTTTATCAGGTCTTTGTCCTAGATCATAAGGCTTACGAGCTTTGTCATCACTCACTTGTTTTCCCGGCTTCTTTTGATGTTTAGGACAATGATCATCTGAGTGGCCAAAAACACAACAATGCGAGCACCTATGCGGATTCCATTCATACTCAACATACATAGTATCCTTGACATACCCATCACCCTCAAGTTCCGGAATTGCCATAGTAATTTCCTCTTTAAGCTCTTATCAGCTGACACTTCAATTAAAGCTCTAGCATAGCTACTACGGCCCTAGGAATCCAAGCACATCCAAGTAGTGTAAGAATCTAGATGTTTAGGATCACCAATGGCTGTAGCGATCAAACTAAGACCATCCTCTGTATACGCGGCTAAAGGAACATCATGTATCTTGACCCATAATTGCAGATTCTTAACCTCCTTTTTTATTAGCTTAGTAGTGGGAGTCCACTCACATAAAATCAAAGGTTGTGATCGAATAATCCATGGGCCCTCGTTGAGAACAGCCATCATACCAATTTGGTCTGCAAACTTGAAGAAAAAGAAACCATTAGCGTTCATCATAGATTTATGCAATCCAAACTTTTTCCAGTTATTTTTCACATAATACTATACAACCAGGTAGGCTATTCGATCCCCCAGGAAGTACTCGTATAATGTGTTTGCTAGCTTGTGTTGAACTACCCGAATCGAATCCTTCAGCAAAACCACATCACAATTCTCATGCTGCATTGGACTAGCAAGTGATCTGAAATTAAGTTTGTTGTTACTCGACTTGGCCACCAAATCAGCATATGATAGTGACTTAGACCCCTTCTCCTCGTCGTTTTGGCTAATACCTGCGGCACGACCATCATCAATCTTTTGATCCGGTTGGTTTTGTTGCATGATAGGCACAATAATCTTGGTCAGTTCATCAATAATATTAAACATATCAGGTACTTGTCAAATCCAGGAACGATAATGAATGTTTTCCATGATCGTTGAGCGAATTTCCACCAGGTTTTTTACGTACATTCTTAGTGTCATCATCAACTCCCTCCATCAGCAAACACACTGCCAACCATGCAAAAGAAACCGAAAGAAAAAGCCAAAAACCTTCAACCAAAGAAACTAAGAAAACCCTAATCTAGCAAAACCCTAATCCATAGATCTTCACAAAATCAAATAGAGAACCAGGTAAATCAAGGTTACTGCCACACCAGTGGGACCGAAACACCCAATACACTATTCAATTAGATCAGAAACTAGGATTATGGCCGGCGATAGATGAAAAGAAACAAGAAAACCCTAAAATCTGACCGCTTCAAACTTGCTACAAGAGTTCGTATCAATGTATGATTAACATACACTAATCACAGATCTGTTACACAAGTTATCCACGATCAAAAGATAGGATTACCAAGAAGAACCAAAATCGCCATGCTAGGAGAGAGAATTAGGGTTTTGGATGTTTTTTGAAACCATATTGTTATATAAACCATAGTATTTGAACGTTGAAAACAACTTAGCACACATGAATCACCCCAAACATTTGCAAAACATAAAAGAGGGGAGCAATGTACTCGCTGGGATTTGCGGATAAGCCTTGTGTGAATGCGTGAACAAAGCCCAAAGATCAAGGAATCAAGTGTCCTAATGAGTCGGATAACATGTAAATAAGTCTGGACATAATCGGAAGAATCGGATAGAATGAGACTTTATAAACCAAATGAGTGTTGGAACTCATATGAAAAGGTTTAATAAAGTTAACATTCTAATTTGGATGAATCCTAAGTGCTTTTGACCCGTTATGACTTGTTAAGGTAGTTTAAGCCACTTTAACTTGTCATTCGCGTAACTATGCGTTCGGATGGTTAGATATGTGTTATGATAAGTCTAAATTGTCAAAACATGTTTAATGTTGTTATTACATCAGATTACATGTCAAAATTTAAATTACATATGCTTTAGATTGATTTGTTCGCAAAAAGGGTATTTCAGTCATTATTAAGGAATATAACAACTAATCACCATAACACTAACCAAATGAAGTGACCATAAGGTATAACCTCAGAGGGTTATTCCCTTTATACTTATGGTCATAAATATGTATTTGATCGGGTCCAAAGATCAACCAAACGGGTTGGATTCGAAAGTCAAAGCGGTGGTCAAAACCGTTCAACAAACGATCCTAAACAAGCACAATACTAAAAGTGATGAGTTAGACATGTTTTGACATGCCAAACTAAGTTATAGGAGAGTTTTGATACCAAAACAAACGGTTTTGACACCTGAAATGAGTTCCGTAATGATATGCACATTTATCGCATTTTTGACCAAAACTTTAACTCGTCACTAAGACTTGAAAAGGTGGAACTCAGTAGGCATGGTCACTAAGGACCATAACCATCATGATCACCATCATATTGCAAAGTTCAATTGGACTTTATTTTGACCAATTCATGATCAAAACTGAAAGTCAAACAGAAAGTCAAACTGTTTAATTTTTAGTCCAAATAACTAAGAGAATTGAACAAGACATGAATGGAACACTTACAAATACTCTAGGAGAGCCCTAGAGCTTAGAAGATGATCTCTAATTGGTTGCTACTTCAAATGAGAGCAAATGAGAGTAAGGATGTAAGTTGCAAAAGTTCAAACGGCTAAATCCCCATGTTATTTATACTTGAATTGAAGTTATAGGAGCAATAGAAGTGTCCATGAGTCACCACTAAAGTTGGATTAGTGTCATAACACATGTTAGATGCAGAGAGAAGGGTGACAAAATCGTTTGCTTAGTCAATAAGGGAATTAACAAGAAGCTTCCACCTTGATTCAACAATTCTGATGAGCTGGGGACCCCTTACGGACCGATGGGGTTTTGCCTTACGGCCCGTAAGGCCCTTGCAGGGGCTGAAGTTTCAGAATTGACATAAATGGCCCCTGAAATTGATTTTGAAGGGTTTTGGCACTTTTAACACCCGTTAACCCCATTTTCAAGCTTTATAAGGACAATAAGTATACGGAACTTGAAATGTGCTTAAAATATCTCAGAGGTCAGTTCGTTTGCTCGTACGGTTACGGTTTTTGGTTAATTACGACGAAAATCATAACGATCGCGTGTATGATCGTAAATGCGTAAAGAATGATATTTTGCATTCAAATCATTAAAATACAAGATTTTAATGATTACAAAAATTTTTGGATGTGCGTACATGTCCCGGATTAAGAAATACGCGCAACGGCATAGTTTCGCAGAATTTGCAAAATAGCCCCTGAAGTTACGAAAGCGTGATTTTACCATACCGAAGCCCTCGAGACTTATTTCTAAGCTATGTTAAGGGTATTTAGGGTATGTTAAGCTTATGACCTTGTTCTGGAATGTGTGTCGCTACCAGAATCGGCAGACTTTCGTACTTTGTCGTAAATAGTCCTTGTGATCGAATACGCTTGTTTTTGACATACCGAACCTTTCACAACTTATTTCTAAGTTATGAAAAGGATATTTAAGGTATGTTATACTTGTGTCATTATTTCGGAATATATATTGCGTTAAACTGATTACGTTTGCGTAACAGTTTACATATATCTTCCAGAAAAAGCTTTGAAGTGTCGAAATTGTACATGGACTAAAATGTATGAATGTCACATGTAATTTTACAATTCTCGAGAATGAAACACAAGATTTCATTTGGTTCGGAATTGTATGATAGTTGAAACGGCTCAGATGTCACATGTTATTTAAGGTATGTTAAGCTTGTGTCATTGTTTTAGAGTGTACGTCACGTTAAACTGATTACGTTTACGTAACAGTTTGCGATTTCACTTCTAGAAGTCTTTTGAAAGTTTGAAATTCTGCAAGAATCGAATATGAGCAATCGTCATGATAAATAAACAAAACTCCCAAATAAAACACAAAATTTCGTTGATTGATAACTTGTTTTGGAATCGTTACATGATCGAATCACTACAAATGTCACAGTCTCCCCTACTTTAGGAAATTTCGTCCCGAAATTTAGTTAGAGGATACTTGTGGAAATAGATGTGGGTATTTCGCTTTCATTTGATCCTCTCGTTCCCAAGTAAATTTTTGGCCACGTTTGGATTCCCTGTGAACTTTGACTATCGGTATTTGTCTTCGTTTAAGTTTCTTGACTTCACGGTCCAAAATCTCTACGGGTTTCTCGACAAAGTGCATAGTGTCATTTACATAAATTTCATCGAGGGGGATGTGAAGATTTGCGTCGGCTAAACATTTCTTCAGGTTGCACACGTGGAATGTTGGGTGAACGTTCCCAAGTTTAGGAGGTAGCTCAAGTCGGTAGGCCACCTTTCCGATTCTTTCGACGATCTTGAATGGTCCAATGTATCGTGGTGCAAGTTTTCCTTTCTTCCCAAATCTGACCACTCCTTTCCAAGGGGATACCTTGAGTAGGCCGTAGGATCCCCAACTTGGAATTCCAAAGCGTCGCTTGTCCACATAACTCTTTTGATGGCTTCTAGATGTCAGAAGATTATCGCGTATTTTCTTGACTTTATCTGTTGTATCGTGAATGAGTTTTGGTCCTGTAAACTGAGACTCTCCAACTTCATTCCAACAGACTGGTGAACGACATTTTCGGCCGTATAAAGCTTCAAAAGGCGCCATGTTGATGCTGGCGTGATAACTATTGTTATAAGAGAATTCGATCAACTGTAGATGTGAATCACAATTACCACCAAAGTCGATCACACATGCTCTAAGCATATCCTCCAATGTTTGAATTATTCTTTCAGTTTGTCTATCCGTTTGAGGATGATAAGCAGTTCTCAGATTAAGTTTGGTTCCCATAGCAGTTTGCATGGTCTTCCAAAAGTGAGATGAGAACCGAGTATCTCTGTCAGATATCATGTCCAAAGGAACACCATGACGAGATACAATCTCATCGACATAGATCTTGGTGAGTTTGTCAGCAGAGTAATCCTCACGAATTGCAAAAAAGTGTGCTGACTTTGTTAAACGATTGATGACTACCCAAATAGCATCATGACCTCTAGATGTGCGTGGTAGTTTAATGATGAGATCCATCGCAATATTCTCCCACTTCCATACCAGTATTTCTGGTTGTTCGAGCAAACCAGATGGACGTTGATGTTCAGCCTTGACTTTAAGACAAGTTAGGCATTTTGACACATACAAGGCAATATCCGTTTTCATACCCGATCATCAATACTGGGTACGGAGATCCTTGTACATTTTGTCTGCACCAGGATGGATTGAATAACGAGACTTATGAGCTTTGTTCATCAATAAGGTGCAAATATTGTCTTGACTTGGAATCCACAAATGCTTCAAATAACAGAGTAACCTATTGTCTTTCGTCTCGAGTTGAAGCTCAATTTGATGTGGTAATTCACTACCCATCATGCCTTTGTGTAGCAAAAGTATACTGAGCTTGAAGGATACGTGTTTGGATATCAGATTGAATTAGAACACAATGAATTTGACACGTTCCGTGTGACTAAGCGCATCGGCCACAACATTCGCTTTACCAGGATGGTAGCGAATCTCGCAGTCGTAATCATTTAAAAGTTCAACCCGGAGTCGTTGTCTCATGTTTAGCTCCTTTTGTTTGAATATGTGTTGGAGGCTTTTGTGGTCAGTGAAAACCACACACTTCGTACCATAAAGATAGTGCCTCCAAATCTTGAGAGCAAAAACTACGGCACCCAACTCAAGATTATGAGTCGTGTAGTTCTTCTCGTGGACCTTTAATTGTCTTGACGCATAGGCTATAACTTTATCTCGTTGCATGAGAACACAACCAAGGCCTAGATTCGATGCGTCACAATAGACAACAAAATCATCGTTGCCATTGGGTAAAGATAGAATAGGAGCATGACAGAGTTTTTGTTTCAGTGTCTGAAAAGCTTCCTCTTGTTTGGGTCCCCACTCAAAAGGCTTATTCTTTTGAGTTAAAGCAGTGAGTGGAACCGCGATCTTTGAGAAGTTTGCGATGAATCGACGGTAATATCCAGCAAGACCAAGAAATGAGCGAACTTCTGTGGGAGTAGTGGGTGTATTCCAATCCTTAATCGCAATGATTTTTGGAAGGATCCACATATATACCTTGCTCGTTTACTATGTGCCCCAAGAATTGAACATCTTTTAACCAAAACTCGCATTTGGAGAATTTGGCATAAAGTTGTTCTTTCTTCAGTAGTTCCATTGTTAATCGGAGATGTTATTCGTGTTCGGCTCGAGACTTGGAATAAATGAGGATGTCGTCGATGAAAACAATGATGAACTTGTCTAAATAAGGTTTACAAACCCGATTCATCATATCCATAAATACGGCAGGTGCATTTGTCAAGCCGAATGGCATAATAGTGAACTCATAGTGGTCGTATCTTGTGCGGAAAGTAGTTTTGGGAATATCTTCCTCGAGTACACGAAGCTGATGATACCCAGAACGCAGATCGATCTTCGAAAAACATGTAGCACCTTGTAGTTGATCAAAAAGGTTGCCAATTCGAGGTAGGAGATATCGATTTTTTATCGTGAGTTTGTTGAGCTCACGGTAATCGATACACATACAGAAGGATCCATCCTTCTTTTTCACAAATAGGACATGAGCGTCCCAAGGAGAATAGCTCGGACGGATAAATCCTTTGCCTGATAACTCTTGAAATTGCTTCGATAACTCTTGTATCTCAGACGGTACAAGACGGTAAGGAGATTTAGCAATCGGGTTGGCACCAGGTACAAGATCAATGCGGAACTCAACTTGTTGTACAGGAGGTAAACCAGGTAGATCTTCAGGGAATACCGCAGGATAATCCCGAACAACAGGGATATCTTGAATACTTTTACCCTTGCCTTTCTTCTCCATGATATGCGCTAAGAAAGCTACATAGTTCTTTCGTAGATATTTCTGGGCTTGGGTACAAGGACTCAGTTTTAGATTACTAGCAGTTTTTCTCCACGAACTTCCAAGACTTCACCAGAGGGAAAAAGGTATACGAACTATCTTGTCATAACAAATAACTTCGGCATGGTGTTTGGTTAACCAATCTTATGATAATGTCAAAATCCCGAATTGCATTGGCGTGAGATAAATAGGAAAAAGATGATTGTTGAGGTTTAACTGACAATTTCGAATAACATGATTGAGCACAAGAGGTTCACCGTATAACATCCACCAAAATTAGATGTCGGAAACCCGACCCGGATTGTGAACTAGACCTTTAGTGAGTAAAAAAAATAATGTTATTATTACTAGTAATAATGACAAAAATAATCTTTTCTTTTCTTTACCGAAAATCTGAAGCTAAATATAGAATTAGTTTAATAATCATAGAAAACTAAATTATTTTAGTGAATCCAATATTTAATTTAAATAATTGATGTATTCATTTTGACGTTGATCATAGAATAGAATTGTGATGGTAAATTTGATTGGGTATTGTTAAGTGAAACTTGTTACCTTCCGTTATTTTTTGGGATAGGCTATTTTAACGCATTGGTTTCTTGGGTTTTATCATATGTGACATCGTTTCAGCATATTACTGACTTGTATCATTTTATTCATGGGGGATTTGAGCACTTAAACTTTTATTCTATTTATACTATGTGTCAAAACTTGTATACTCGCCAACATATTTTGTTGATGTTATTTTAATACATGTTGCAGGTTGATAGTCAAGACGTGAAGAAATCAAGTTAGGACAAGCTTTAGAAACGCATTTTAACAAATAGTTCTTATGTTTTTATTCTATTTGACACTTTGTATTGATTCTTTAGTTATCAATGAAATTGATTTAGTTTATATTGTCACAATAGCGTTATGATGCTTTTGAGCGATTTGTTCGTCTCATCCCGATGTTTCCGCCATCAGTTGGGGTGTGACAGATTGGTATCAGAGCCATAACTATAGGAAATTAGGAAAAGTAGGAATGCTTTTACCTAGTCTATAGTTTAGGAACTTCTCACTATGTGTTATTTAAAACTATCTTCCTTCTATCTTATTTGCTTCTCTCTATTCTCTTTGGTCTCTAAACATACATGCCTTTCCTAAGGCTAACACAAATACACACTTGGAGGCTTTGAAGACACTCGTATATCACAATCGAAACGATTCATCAAAACAGGGGTGATTCCCACATTTGGTGATGACTTTCATTTAAACGATATTTTGAATTTTGCACGAAATTTACCCTCAAGTTAGGAGTGATATCCAAATCTTGAAGGGAATTTCCATTTCTTACTCTAGTAGACACTTATCTTTTGATAAGTACCAACCACGTTAGGGTACGATGCTATCAAGTTAGAGGTGAAACTCGCATCTTGTTAACTAGTCCCACTCTTTGATTTTCGATCTCACCAAGGTTTCGATTTCCCAATCGATTAAGGACGTGTAGTAACTGGAAGGACAAATATCGTTAGTCTAGTCGCTTCTCGATGAGAGTATTTGTCTATTAGGCCAAAGCACGTTCTCTTAATTCTAAAAGGATTTCGATTTACTTTGGAATAGTCTCATGTTACGTTCCGTGACAATCCAAATTTTACGTTAAATCTCTTTTATGCTATCTCAATTTTAGTGTGTTTTATACTTGAGCGTTACTTTTTATTTCAAGCTTGGAGGCATGATACACATTATCTTTGCAACTTAAAGCAAATGATAATAATAATCTCTCGTGAACAAATTAAATTTACGATGCTTATGTGAAGCAAGTTGAACGTTTATGTGCTATGTGAAATCCATATTATACTATGTGAAACATTTAAAACATTATATAGTGGGTTCGTATTACTAGATGATTCTTATGTGATGAGCTTGTCAAGCCATACCTTAACATGTATAGCACTATGCGTAGTGTTATAGGAGTAGCGCACCACCCGTGAACGAGAGGTCATGTTAAGTCATTCAATTGCGGTACACGATGGGTTGACCTGTTTATTCACATGCCAGTGATACGTTAATCTGGTATGTCATGTGAATATTCAAGATTTTTATGCTAGTACTCTTATTCCCAAAAAAATAGAAGCTTATCATCAAGATAGGAGTGATTTCTTTACCTTGACGATTAGCTACTTTTCAACTTCACCAACGAGCTAGGGGTGATTTCCTTACCTCAGAGGTAGTTACCAACTCTCGTTCAGCCTTCCTCTTAAAAATTTCGAGGATAAAATCTCCTAAAGTAGGGGAGACTATAACATCCACCAAAGATATCCGAAACCCGACCCGGATTGTGAACTAGACCTTTAGTGAGTAAAAAAAATAATGTTATTATTACTAATAATAACGAAAAAAATAATCTTTTCTTTTCTTTACCGAAAATCTGAAGCTAAATATGGATAATGATCATAGAAAACTAAATTATTTTAGTGAATCCAATATTTAATTTAAATAACTGATTTATTCATTTTGACGTTGATCATAGAATAGAATTGTGATGGTAAATTTTGATTTTAATCTATTGCTTCAATGAAAGGCAATCACCGATTTTTTTTGTTAGAGACCTTTCATTTCCATAACAATCAATTAATGTCATAAAATCATATAATTAAGTTCAAACCACAACTGGCATATTATAAAACGTATGAGCTGGTACCCCTTGAACTTAGCCACTAATTCATCATCTTTTTCTTTAACCCTTAAACAACCGCTAACCCTGATTCTCTTTTCAGTTTCCCTTCTCAACGAAACAACACAACACTATAATTCCATTTGTTTGCCGATTAAGCTTCCAGATTTAACTCCGAACACCCCCACCGTTGTTAGTTTTTCTTGTCCGCTACCGCTATTTGTCTTCGGATTCTAGGAAAACTACGTCGCACGTCGTCACCACACTAAGTTGTCGCTATTTAAAATTGTAGACTTCGGTTTCGAACCAGTGACCGCGCTACTACACTTTGACCACACCGTTGTCTCAGTCTCCGGTTCACCTTTGATCGGTGGTTTCACGAACACCACCGCCACAACGTAACCATCAAGCATCTTTACAAACCAACAACCGTCATTTGCTTATGTCCGATTCACCTCCAAGTGAAGAGCTGTAAGATTTCTATTCCTTGTACGATTTATAGTTTATTGACGCAATCACCAAGATTGGATCGTATTGGTAAAACCCAATTTTCTGGTCACCGGGTCTGGTGACCGGAGAAGACGACATGAAACTATTGATTGGATTTTGTTGACTTAAGTAGAGTTTTCACTAGTTGATTTACTTAACATTTTTTTTAAATAATAACTTAATCTGTTATGGTGTTTTGTTACAAAACTTAAATAAATTATTGATATTACACCATCATTTTTTTCTACCAAATCTATGGTTCTACGTTGAAGTTATAAACTTAGCTTTTATATGTTTAAATTGTTTTGATAGAAATACTTTTGATAGGATTTAATTAATTATAATATAACAATATATATAGCAAGATGCATGTCACCGTAGGGCTATTTTTAGTAGAATAAAGTTTGGTTTTAATATTATTATATAACAGCGTAGATCTTGAGCAATACAAAAGTATGATAACTATTAATTTTAAGTTAACTGTTATATAAATTGGGATAAGTTCTGGCCGGTTTTGGCCGATGTTTATTTTGTGATTTCTTTTAATTCTTTCTCTTTTAAAAACCTTAATTACAAATATAATAACCTTTATAATTAACAGTTTTTAAATTGTAATGCATTTTCCTAAAATCTTTAAATTCTAATAATAACATATAATAAACAGTATTAATTCTTAATAAATAATTAATAGTTTATTTCAATTCTTTTAACATTAGAGGCTTGTGATTAGATAAATTATACACAATCGACTGGAAATTCATTAACAATAGGAATAGTATTTGACTTATAAATAATGACGACTCGTTATGTGTTAATTCTAAATATCTAGGATAACCAGTTCGACCAACGCTCTTGGAATCCCTTCTTCTTACTCGTGCATTATTCAAGAAAATATACTTATACGCAATCTAAGGTGAGTATACTCGATCCCCCTTTTGTTTTATCACTTTTGGGGTGCAACATGTATTCTATACCAAAAACACGCAACACTTGAAACTTGTTGTATTCACACTCTATCCACATTTAAACATGAAACAATTTGATGCTTGTTAGTCTTGTATGCTATGTAAACTTTCTATGTCTATATGAGCCCGCCTTAACAATTATGGTACTATGCATATGCTATAGGGGTAATGCACCGCCCACGAGTCTTGGGGTATTGTTAAGTGAAACTTGTTAACTCCCGTTATTCTTTGGGATAGGCTATTTTAACGCATTGGATTCTTGGGTTTTATCATATGTGACATCGTTTCAGCATATTACTGACTTGTATCATTTTATTCATGGGGGATTTGAGCACTTAAACTTTTATTCTATTTATACTATGTGTCAAAACTTGTATACTCGCCAACATATTTTGTTGATGTTATTTTAATACATGTTGCAGGTTGATAGTCAAGACGTGAAGAAATCAAGTTAGGACAAGCTTTAGAAACACATTTTAACAAATAGCTCTTATGTTTTTATTCTATTTGACACTTTGTATTGAATCTTTAGTTATCAATGAAATTGATTTAATTTATATTGTCACAATAGCGTTATGATGCTTTTGAGCGATTTGTTCGTCTCATCCCGATGTTTCCGCCATCGGTTGGGGTGTGACACACAGCTTTCGACTTCTACTGTCAAAGGCTTTCCTAGTCTAGTTCTAGGTGTTGAAAGCAAAGGTTCGAAGGCTAGTGATACAAAGCTTCTGTCGGCACTTGAATCGAAAAGAACTGAAACAGGACAATTGTTAACAAAGAACGTACCATTTACGACTTCGTTATCAGCACGGGCTTTGTTGCCGTTGATATTGAATGCTCGTCCACAAGCTTGATTGGCATTCGCTAGCCTCGGGCAGTTATTTTTGTAGTGACCCATTTCACCACAATTGTAACATGAACCAGGTGGGAAGTGAGGTCGAGCAACATTTGCTTGAGGTTGAGCGGGCTTTTGAACAGCTGGGTTGAGAACAAATCGACATATGTTGGCCAAGTGACCAAGTTTTCCACATGTGGTGCACTGACGACATGGCTGGTGAGTTTGGTGATGACCATTGCACCGGTTGCACAACGGTGCAGTACCAGCATACGGTTTCCTTGCAGGAGGCTGAGCTGGTTGCTTTGGAGCGGCTTGAGCGTGTTGTGTAGTAACAGCAAAATTATGTGAAGCTTTTTGCTTCCTTGATCTCTTGGATGGTTCGGTTTTGTTTTCCTTCGGTTTCTCTTGGGTTGACTTAGCAGAGAATTTCTTATCGCCCTTGCGATGAAGGTTACCTTTCTTGACTTGTGAATCGGTTAAAGTTACAGCTAACTCAATAGCTTGTCGAGCGGTAGTAGGGTTGCTACCAGTGACGATATCTTGCACAGGATCATGTAAACCATCGATATACTTCTCGATCGCCTTATCCAAAGGCGTCACCATCAAAGGACAAAGTAAACTCAACTCCTCTTATCGATCGGTATAAGCACGGTTCTCGCCACTGTCTTGCTTGAGATCATGGAATTCGTTTTCCAGTGCCCGTTGTTTATGACACGGCAGAATTCCTTCATCATAAGAGCCCTAAGCTCTTCCAAAGTTTGAGCTAAGGCCACTTCGGCACCTCTATCTTCATTATACCATTCCACCACGTAAGAGCTCTTTTCTTGAATACACTCGACGCGAACTCAACCTTTCGCTAATTTAGACATTGAACAAATCGCAACGTGCTTTCGAGACTCTCAAACCATTGCAGAAGCCCAGTGGCTCGCTCAGACCTAGAAAACGATAGTGGTTTAGCCGAACAAAATTGTTTATAGTTGCACGGAGCTGGTGCATTGTTATTGTTATTGTAGTTGTTCGCTTGATTTAGTTGGGTCACTAGATTTGGGAGTACGGTAGCAATTTGCTGAGCGATAATGGCTGCCATTTCGGCATTTTGAGTTGCATCACGTCGAGGAGGCATTCTAAAAGAAAACATGAAGGAAGATATGTGAGATTGATATTGAAATAAATCAAGAGAGGTATTGAAAATATTGACAAAATAAGGATGCTGGTCATTCATTCGTTTCTCAAAATAAACAAATGACACACGGTGACTAATCAAAGTAAACGGGTCTTTATAATGTATCGCGAAGACATACTTTAGCCTATAAGTGGACACTCACCCCAAGAGTTCCCAGGTAAGAGTGACTGGTCCGATTAAGTGGATTTGTACGAACACTCTAGCCTTAGACAGAAAACTCAGGGTACAGGCACCAACCCTTCCAGATTGCACGTCTTCACATTAATAAAACCCAAGCTTTGACGAGATTTTGAAATTCAAGGCTTAGAGCCGAAAATGATTTATTTCAGAATAGGTGACAGTATTGTTTTTGGTAATCACCTAAGAATAGGTGACAGTATTGTGCTTTAAATCTAAACGCAAGCAAACTCGCGTTCTGGTCCTAGGAAGGTTATAGTCTAGGTCAAAGCATTACTAATAACCTAATTCCCTATAACCATTGGCTCTGATACCAATCTGTAACACCCAGACCGCGTAAAAACAACGAACCGCGGCGAAAACATCGGGGAGTCACGTTACAAGTTGTTACACAACCATGGTATTTAAAGTTTTGTATTAAAGCATTAATATGTAACATTGTCTGAGTTTTAATGAAGAACAAAACATAATATAAACATTAATATATTGTCTTTCTTGTTTTAACAGTCACTAACGCCTGTCCGTTCCTATGTGATCCATGCATTGAAATTCGTCACACCTAAGCTCCTGAAACATATGTGAAAACGAGTCAGCATAAAAGAATGTCGACGAGTACATAAGTTTTGTGAGTGTGTCAAATTCATGGCCTTGTATATATATTGCAATACCTCGTCGAACTACTCGAGTCGTTGAATGAAAACTTGTATCAAATATGTTTGATATTGCAATATAGTTAACCAACCACAACTAGTTGGTTAAAGTTTGTGAAAAATCTTGTAACCATAAATCTTGACTAAAATGTTTCTTTTGTAAAACCAACTGATAATTTGATTTAAAAGAAAACTTCGTATGGTTTATATCTTTAAGTGAAATCGTTGCGTGACTTTGCTCAAAATCATTGTTCCAAGAAATTTAGATTAGGGCACAATATGTAATATGATGAAAGCACTTCTATATAGGAAGTACCAGCGGCGTATCCACCATGCTTTTATCACATTACACCCATCGCGTTATCTAAATTACTTATCATAAACCAATCCTCCAATCGTCTTTGTTGTAACCAATCATCCAATCGTCTTTGTTGTAACCAATCGTCCAAATCGTCCTTGTTATAAACCAAATCGTCATTGTTATAAACCAATCGTCATTGTCATAAACCAATCGTCATTGTCATAAACCAATCGTCATTGTCATAAAGAAATCGTCCTTGTTTTAATTGTGAAAACTTTTGGCCATTTCGTTGAATACATTCAAACCTTTGTTGACTCGTCTATACCACCAAAGGGTATCTTTAAATTGCAATAACAAACCACCAAAGGGTTTGTTAAAGTAAATAGTTTCGGTCGTTCCCCAAATTTCCCCACAAACCCCGGGAACCTTGGTAACGGGATTGTCAGTCTTATGGTACCGTAACTTACTACTGGTCAGCTTGGCCAAAGTTAATGAATGTTATTCTTGTCCTCAATACAACACACCAACAAGTTCGTTCACATTATTGAAATCGTCTCGTTTATATAAACCATAGCATTTATTTCGAAAACTTAAAAAGATACTTTAGCACATATGAATCACCCCAAAACATTTGAAAACGTAAAGAGGGGAGCTATGTACTCACTTGGAATTGCAAAGTATTTTTGAATCAAAAATTAACAAGGCTCAAGAGTTCGAGAATGCAAGTGTGTCCTATAATCGGATAACTATGTAAATATCGAGACTTTAATCGGCGGATCAAATAGAATGAGGTCTTGTAACGGGTCATTTGCGTAAACGCGTGATCGAATGGTTAGATATGTGTTATGATAAGTCCTATATGCCAAAATATGTTTAATAATGTTATAACATCATTGTGTATGGAAAAACATTGGTTACATATTCTAAAACTTGATTTATGCGCAAAAAGGGCATTTCGGTCATTTATAAAGTCATAACTAGCGACTTAAAATAACATTAACAAAACGACGTGACTACAAGGTATAACCTCAGAGGATTATTCCCTATACAACTATGGTCACAAATATGTGTTTGGTCGGATCATAAAATCGACCAAACAGGTCGGGTTCGAAAGTCAAAGCGGTGGTCAAGACTGCTCGACTTACGACCCTAAATAAGCACTAAACTAAAAGTGACGAGTTAGACATGTCAAAACATGCCTAACTAAGTTATAAAAATGTTTTGGTATCAAGACAAAGTGTTTTGATACCCGAAAGTAGTTCCATCGTAAAATGCACTTATTTTATATTTTGACCGAAACTTTGACTCGTCACTACATCTAGTAAACGTGGTAATCCGTAGGTATGATCGCTACGGATCATAACCATCGTGATCACGATCACGTTGCAAAGTTCAATTGAACTTTGACTTTGACCAAAAGGGTCAGAACCGAAAGTCAAACAGAAAGTCAACTATTTGACTTTTAGCTCATAACAAGCTAAAATAATAAACAAGACTAAGGAATGAGCACTTACTTGTGTTGAAGAACACTCAAGAGCTCAAGAAAACTCAGTAGGAGGTCTCCAAAATGCTGGAAACAAGCTCCAAGAGAGTAGGAGAAAGAAAAAAGAAAGGTGCAAGTTGAAATGGTGATGATCTTGGCTATTTGTAGTGAATTTAGATTCACCACATCAAGCCAAGTGTTCATGAGTCATCAAGGAACTGATTAGTGTCCCCTTAGGTGTCCAATGCAGGTAATAGGTGTCAAAAATCGCGACTTGGGTGCTAAGGAATGCAGCTGGAAGCTGCCAGCTAAGTTCCTGCTGTCTGAAATCCTCTCGCGCCCCGCGAGAGAAATGGAGAAGTTTCTCGCGCCCTGCCAGAGACAAACTTACAGAAAATGTCAGTTTTAGTCCCTGCAGCCCTTAAACTTATTTTTCGACGTGTTTAACCCCTTTTAACACCCGTTAACCTGATCTTTAATCTCTATAAGGACGATAAAGCTTATGGAACTTGAAATATGCTCAAAAATGTCTCGGGTGTCTGCTCGTTCGGTCGTACGGTTGCGGTTTTCGGTTAAATACGACGAAAATCGTAACGAATGCGCAAATGACCGTAAATGCGCAACGAATGATATTTTTGCATTCCAATCACTAAAATACAAGATTTTAATGATTACAAAAATTTTTGGATATGCGTACATGTTCCGGATAATGATATACGCGAATCGGCATAGTTTCGCGGAATTTGCAAAATAGCCTCTGAGATTGAATAAACTTGTTTTTGCAATACCGAACCCTTCAAAACTTATTTCTAAGTTATGTAAAGGTTATTTAAGGTATGTTAAGCTTGTGTCATTGTTCGGAGTGTACGTCGCGTTAAACTGATTACATTTACGTAACAGTTTACGATTTCACTTCCAGAAGTCGTTTGAAAGTTTGAAATTGTGCAAGAATCGAATATGTGCAATCGTCATGATAAATAAACAAAACTCATAATATAACACAAAATTTCAATGATTGATAACTTGTTTTGGAATCATTACATGATCGAATCACCACAAATGTCACATTCGCTACCATCCTTGTAAGGCGAATGTTGTGGCCGATGCGCTTAGTCGCAAGGAACGTGTCAAACTTCATTGTGTTTGAATTCAATCTGATATCCAGACACGTATCCTACAAGCACAACATACATGTGTGAACCAAAGCTTGTTGAAAAATGAGCTACCTTAAAATCTCGAACTCCAACTCGAAACGAAAAACAATGGATTACTCTATTATTTGAATCGTTTGTGGGTTCCAAGTCAAGACAATCTCCGCTCTTTATTGATGGACGAAGCTCATAAGTCTCGTTATTCAATCCATCCTGGTGCAGACAAAATGTACAAGGATCTCCGTACCCAGTACTGGTGACCGGGTATGAAATCGTATATTGCCTTGTATGTGTCGAAATGCCTAACTTTTCTCAAAGTCAAGGCTGAACATCAACGCCATCTGATTTGCTTGAACAACCCGAAATACCGGTATGGAAGTGGGAGAACATTGCGATAGATCTCATTTCTAAACTACCGCACACATCTAGAGGTCATGACGCTATTTGGGTAGTCATCTATCGTCTAACAAAGTCAACACACTTTTTGGCAATTCATGAGGATTTCACTGCTGACAAACTCGCCAAAATCTATGTCGATGAGATTGTATCTCGTCATGGTGTTCCTTTGGACATCGTATCTGACAGAGATGCTCGATTCACATCTCATTTTTGGAAGACCATGCAATCTGCTAAGGGTACCAAACTCAATCTGAGCACTGCTTATCATCCTCAAACGGATGGACAAACTGAAAGAACAATTCAAACATTGGAGGATATGCTTAGAGCGTGTGTGATTGACTTTGGTGGTAGTTGGATTCGCATCTACTGTTGATCGAGTTCTCATACAACAATAGTTATCACACCGGCATCGACATGGCGCCTTTCGAAGCTTTATACGGTCAAAAACGTCGTTCACCTGTCTGTTGGAATGAAGTTGGAGAGTCTCAGTTTACTAGGCCAGAACTTATTCATGACACAACAGACAAAGTCAAGAAAATACGCGATAACCTTCTGACAGCTAGAAGCCGTCAAAAGAGTTATGCGGACAAGCGACGCAAGCCCTTGGAATTCCAAGTTGGTGATCACGTCCTACTCAAGGTATCCCGTTGGAAAGTAGTGGTCAGATTTGGAAAGAAAGGAAAACTTACACCACGATACGTTGGACCATTCAAGATCGTTGAGAGAATCGGAAAGGTAGCCTACCGACTTGAGCTACCTCCTAAACTTGGGAACGTTCACCCAACATTCCACGTGTTCAATTTAAAGAAATGTTTAGCCGACGCAAATCTTCACATGCCCCTCAATGAAATTCACATTAATGACACTATGCACTTTGTCGAGAAACCTGTGGAGATTTTGGACCGCGAAGTCAAGAAACTCAAGCGTAGATGAATACCGATATTTAAAGTTGGCTGGGAATCCAAACGTGGCCAGAATTTATTTAGGAACGAGAGGATCAAATGAAAGCAAAATACTCACATCTATTTCCACAAGTTTCCTCTAGTTAAATTTCGGGACGAAATTTCCTAAAGTAGGGAGACTGTGACATTTGTCTGATTCGATCATGTAACGATTCCGAACAAGTTATCAATCAATGAAATATTGTGTTTTATATCCAATATTCGTTTATTTATTATAACATTTGCACATATTCAATTCTTGCACGATTCCAAACCCTCGAACTACTTCTGGAAGTAAAATCGCAAACTGTTACGCCAACATAATCAGTTTAACGCGACATACACTCCGGAACAATCACATAAGCTAAACATACCCTAAATACCCTTTAAATAACTTAGAAATAAGTTTTGAGAGCTTCAGTATGGCAAAAACGTGCTTATACAACTTCAGGGGATATTTTGCAAAATCTGTGAAAATACGCCGATTCGCGTATTTCTTGATATGGGACACGTACGTGCAACCAAAAATTTTTGTAATCATTAAAATCTTGTATTTTAGTGATCGGAACGCAAAAATATCATTCATTGCGCATTTACGGTCATTTGCGCGTTCGTTACAATTTTCGTCGTAATTAAACGAAAAACGCAACCGTACAACCGAACAAACCGATACCCGGGACATTTTTGGACTTATTTCAAGTTCCCTATGCTTTAAAATCTTTATAAAGCTTAAAAATCAGGTTAACGGGTGTTAGAAATGCCAAAACGCGACAAAATAAGTGCAGGGGCCTGTTCTGCCTTTTTTTGAAAGTTTGGCTGACCAGTCCCCATCGTAAGCTACGCCCCCACCGTAGCCTAAGGTGGTACCTGGAGATAGCAAGTTGTTTTCATGGAAGCCAGCTTGTTTTCTTTGCTTGGAGCCCAAGAACTCGCGATTTTTCCACCAATTCACCTGCATTGAACATGTGTAAGGACACTAAGCATGTCATAACACTTCACGGGACACTTGGCTTGATTTGGTGAGTCCTTGATCACTATAAATAGCCATGATCATCATCATTTCAATTTGCTCATTTCCATATTTCTTCTCTCTAAACTCTAAGTGGAGTTGCTACCTATTTAGGAGGCCTCCCATCTGAGTTTTTCTAGTATTCTTGGCTTCCTTGAGCACAAGTAAGTGTTCTATCCTAGCCTTGTTATTTATTTTAGTTTCTTATGAGCTAAAAGTCAAACAGTTGACTTTCTGTTTGACTTTCGGTTCTAACCATAATTGGTCAAAGCAAAGTTCAATTGAACTATGCAACGTGATCGTAATCACGAAGGTTATAATCCCTTGCGATTATACCTACTGATTACCACGTTTACTTGTCGAAGTGACGAGTCAAAGTTTCGGTCAAAATGCGCATTATGTGCATTTTGCGACGAAACTATTTTCGGGTATCAAAACACCAAGTTTTGATACCAAAACATATCTATAACTTAGTTAGACATGTTTTGACATGTCTAACTCGTCACTTCTAGTTTAGTGCTTATGTAGGGTCGTAAGTCGAGCGGTCTTGACAAACGCTTTGACTTTCGAATCCGACCTGTTTGGTAAATATTAGGATCCGACCAAACACATATTTGTGACCATAGTTTTATAGGAAATAACCCTCTGAGGTTATAACTTATGGTCACGACGTTTGGTTAGTGTTATGTTAAGTCGCTAGTTATGCCTTTATAAATGACCAAAATGCCCTTTTTGCGAATAAATCGACTTCAAGCATATGTAACATAAATTTTGACTTATAATCTGATGTAGCAACATTATTAAATGGCAATTTAGACTTATCATAACACCTGTCTAACATCCGAACACGTAATTACGCAAATGGCACGCTTAAAGTGGCTTAAACTACCTTAACGAGTAAGACCTCATTCTATCCGATCCGCCGATTAAAGTCCCGACATTTACAAAGTTATCCGATTTTAGGGCACGCTTGATTTCTCGAAATTTTGAGCTTGTTTGATCTTTGATTAAAGGTTACTTTGCAATCCTAAGTGAGTACATAGTTCCCCTCTTTTATGTTTTGCAAATGTTTTGGGGTGATGACACATATGTGCAAATTGTTTTAAAGCTTTCAAATTACAAATGCAATGGTTTATATTAAACATGACGATTTCAATAATGTGAACGAACTTATTGGTGCGCTATATACATGACACGAATGACATTCATTAGCTTTGTCCAGGCCGACCAGTAGTAAGTTATGGTACCATAGGACTGACAATCCCATTACCAAGGTTCCCGGTGTTTGTGGGGAAGTTTGGGGAACGACCGAAACTGTTTCTTTCACAAACCCTTTGGTGGTTTGTTATTGCAATTTAAAGATACACTTTGGTGGTATAGACGAGTCAACATAGGTTTGAATGTATTCACCGAAACTACCAAAAGTTTTAAAATTAAAACAATGGACGATTGTTTTATGAAAAGGATGATGAACAATTGGTTTATGACACAAACAATGGATGATTGGTTTATGACAAGGATGATGAACAATTGGTTCATGACACGAACAATGAACGATTGGTTTTGGGTAAGTGATTTAGATAATGGGACGTGTGTAATGTGATAAAAACATGGTGGATACGCCGCTGGTACTTCCTATATATAAGTCTTTTTATCATGTTACATACGTGGCGTTATTCAAATCACTTGAAACAAAGGTTTTCAAACAATGACACGCAACGATTTTCAATTAAAGATATAAACCATACAAGGTTTCTTTCAAGACGATTTACTACTCGGGTTTACAAAATAAATGTTTTGGTCAAGATTTATGGCTACAAGTCTTTTATAAACTATAACTAACCTGTTTTAGTTGGTTAGTTATCTTTGCAATACCAAATACTTTTTGATAACAAGGTTTTCAATTAACGACTCTAGTAGTCTGACGAGGTATTGCAATACATATACTAGGCCATGAATTTGACACACTCACAAAACCTATGTACTCGCCGGCATATTTTTGCTGACTCGTTTTCACATATGTTTCAGGAAACCAAGTTTGATGTCGATGCATGCTCACGTAGGATCGGACACGGACTTTAGTGCCTTAAGATATGAAAGACAATTGTTTGTTTAGTTTGTTTTAATTCCAAGACAATGTAACTATGTAGTTTCAATATTCAATAAAACATAACTTTAATTACCACGTGTTGTTGAAACAATTTGTTAACGTGACTCCCCGACGTTTCCGTCGCGGTTTGTTGTTTTTGCGCGGTCCGGGTATTACATTGGGTCATTGTGGACAGGCTGACTAAGTCAGCTCACTTTTTGCCAATTAAGGAGACTTACAGTTCTGACAAATTGGCTAAGATATATGTGGCGAGATTGTGTCCCTACATGGAGTGCCGGTATCTATTGTATCTGATAGAGATACAAGATACTCTTCTCACTTCTGGAAAAGCTTCCAACAATCTTTAGGCACTCGATTAAATTTCAGTACGGCTTACCATCCACAAACTGATGGACAGAGTGAGCATACTATCCAGACATTGTAAGACATGCTTCGTGCATGTGTGATCGACTTAGGTGGCAGCTAGGATAACCATCTCCCCCTAATTGAATTCTCCTATAATAACAGTTATCATACAAGCATCAAGGTTGCTCCTTTTGAGGCCTTGTATGGGAGAAAATGTCGAATGCCCGTCTGTTGGGGAAGCTCAACTATGTGGACCAGAGATTGTTCTAGAGACCACAGATAAGATAATAAAAATCCGTGATCGTCTCAAAGCTGCCAGGGATAGGCAAAAGAGCTACGCTTATAAAAGGCGTAAACCTCTCAAGTTCCAAGTAAGGGACAAAGTTTTATTGAAAGTATCACCGTGGAAAGGTGTGATGCGTTTCGGAAAGAAGGGAAAATTTAGCCCGAGATGTATAGGACCATTCGAGATAATTGAATGTGTCAGATTGGTAGCTTACAAGCTTAAGCTACCTAAGGAGCAAAGTGGAATTCACGATGTGTTCCACATCTGTAATCTAAAGAAATGTCTAGCCGATGAATCACTAGCAATGTCACATCAAGATGTGCAAATCGACGAAAACCTGAGGTTTATTGAAAAATCAATTTTGATCGAGGATCGACAGGTTAAGAAGCTCCGAAATAAATATATACCTATTGTGAAGCTTAAATGGGATGCCTGTCGAGGCCCCGAATATACATGGGAGGTCGAGTCCAATATGCGACAGAAGTACCCCCATCTTTTTGAATAAAATCTCGAGGTCGAGATTTCTTTTAAGGGTGTGAGGATGTAACACCTTGTAAATTCATGACCAGTAAAATACCGACACGTGTCCCGTTGATCCTCGTATATGCCACATGTTGGTCGAGAGGGATTAACATTGTCGTTATGTTATTTTCATAACTTCTGAACGACAATTGTAAAGTTGAGGGACCAAACATGTCAACATGCCAATTTCTTAGCCTCGAGTGACTCCTACGGACCGTAAGCCTTATGGCTTACGTGCCGTAAGAAAGGAAGGAAATTGTAGCAGGAAGACGGTTACGGTCCGCAAGGTTTTATCCTTACGGTCCGTAACCAATTCAAAACCATGGGCGCCTGAGGTCCTTACGGACCGTAAGCATAATGCCATACAGTCCGTAAGGGACTACCAGAGGCAGTTTGTTTAGCAGCCTGCTGTGCTGCCACCTTTGCTCACAAAATGCCACCCTTGTGCAGCTTGTGACACCTCCTTGGACCCTTGCTAGCACATTAGAACCTACTCTAACACCTGGCTTGATCTTGTGACTCCTCTTCAAGTATAAATAGGAGTGATCATGCTCCATAATCCTTGCTCATTCCTTTCTTTCTCCTATCTATACTCTCTTGCAAGTTCTTGGGCATTTTGGGAGCATCCTCTGAGTTATTACACTTCTCTTGGATCACTTGTAAGTGTTCCATCCTTGTTCTTTTCATTTTATAGGCTTTTAAGCCAAAAGTCAAGCGTTATCGTAATAACGCTTTGACTTTCGGTTAAGACCATTATGGTCCAGCCATTGTTTAATATGAACATGGCTAAGTGATCATAATTAGGTAGGTGATAATCCCTCAAGAGGGCACCTCCTAAAGATCACGTTTGCTAGACCAATTGACGGGTTAAAGTTTAAGCTTTAAAAATTCAAACAGGCCAGCGTTGTAAATAATTCAAATTTGATAAGGTAGATGTTATAAATCATGTTTTAACACTTTAATAACTTAGTAATAATTATTAGAACATGTGTAAACATGTTCAGCCCGTCAATTTCAGTCTTAGGGTTGGTTCGCAACCGAAAGTCGCAAAGTTTGAGTCCTGCTTTGACTTTCAATTCTGACCCGAATTAGATTAGTTAGCTACTGATCTAAGGTTGCATTATGATCATAATATCGTGTAGCATAACCCTCTGAGGTTATACTACACGATCATAATCATAATCCGAGTTTATGCGTAAGTTTCATTATTATGCCAAACTATGACTTTTATGCCCTTTTCATAAAAAACAAGGTTTTGAACACAAATGAACTTGAAATTGATTTATATACTGATATGTTAACATGATTAACATATTTTGATGTTAATAATCTGATTATAAACTGAGTTTTGCTTAAAATCGTAAATTATGCTTTTAAAGGACCAAAATGCCATTTCGGCATCTAAAATGGTTTTAAACATAATTTCTTCAACTAAGCTCAATACCTACTGATGTAATATCATAAGTGGGATTATTTGGGATGTCAGGTCAGTTTATATTCTGAGTTTACATACAAGTTCTTGTATCATGTCGATAAATGCCGATAATGCCCCTACGACACTTAAAATGAGTTTTAACAATGCTTTATGTACAAAACCTTTTACCCACTGATATGTTATATTAAATAACATATTTTGGTTATATAAACATGATCATAACTTCATATTTCATTAAACATCTCATAAATCTCATTTAGCGACTTAAACACCGTTTCGGCGCATAGTATGGTTTTAAACCATATTTAAGCATCAAGACATGTTACCTACTGATTATATAACACATTCTAAGCATTTATATAGTAGGTACATGTTCTAAACTCAGAATCCCAGATAAGATATCAAAACTATGTGTGAAATGACCAAAATGCCATTTTAGTGCATAGTTTGGTCTTAAACTATAAACCACACGTATATTTGATATCCTACTAATATTATATCATAAATTAAATATTTCTCCTGAATGTTTGTGATCATAACATTGTATTACAATGCAAGTCTCTTTTATAAGTCATTAAATGACCAAAACGCCCTTATGAGGCATAGTTTCATTTTAAAACCTTCACGGGCATATAAATTGATATCCTACTGATATCATAGCTTATTTAAAATCTAATGGCATATGGAACTTCTTCATGACTCATCTAGTTACCCGGTATCGCTTATATGCGTACGGTTAAGCGTTTGTAACTAGTTTACGTAATTTAGCCGAAACGGGTTTAACCTTATCATTTTTATCTCAAAATCCATAATGTAATTAGTTTACCCATATTATACAAGTCTTAGTACTTGTCAGGTTTAAACTACATTCTATTACGGTCATCGCTTAATCTAGCGTTTAGTACCGTTAATTATCCTTTAAGCTAGCCGGTCCAAGTCTATGACTTAAATAGGACCCGTTAGCATTCTAATTGGTTATTTGTACCATCATTCCAGACTAGAGCCTTCCAGTAGATTGCTACCTATACTTATCTATTTGATTAAATGGTCAAGTTAATAAAACTTTGAAGTGCTAGCTCAGCTAAATACTTTTAACCTATTTCCCCTATACGGGCTTGGGATACGGTATATTTTACCGCTTGGTCGGGTATGGGATCACTTAACCAAATTGTGGTTATAAAATCTTCATAAACCGTTTTAATCTGTATTGTCTGATAACTTAAACATTGGGGGTTAACTCGACCGTGTCCCGGATATCCTCGACTCATTTAAGTTACTAATGGCCACGACCTAATCACAGAGTGTAGCCATACACCTGACAGATGCTAATGCTAAATTATTTATATATACTCCTTTTGAGTTTTTAAGTGGCGTGTCGGTTAATCATGTTATTTGGTTTTTGCACTAGACCCCATGTGTATTGACAGACCTATAAAACTGTATACAAGATCATATTGAATTGTCCCAAGTTATTTTTAAAATGTGCCTTATGCACTTAAAACAATTTTGAAAAGATTTTCAAAATGTGTCGGTTATTTGTATTTACCAGTGTAAACTGACGTATTTTCAAAAGACTAAGCTACAGGTACAACACGTAAATAGGCTGGGAGCTGTTTGGTATCTACGCGGAAATCGGGGTGTGACAACTGGAAGGCTCTAGTCTGGAATGATGGTATAAATAACCAATTAGAATGTTAATGGGTCCTATTTAAGTCTTAGACTTGGACCGCCTAGCTTAAAGGATAATTAACGGTACGATACGCTAGATTAAGCGATGACCGGAATAGAATGTAGTTTAAACCCAACAAGTGCTAAGACTTGTATAATATGGGTAAACTATTTACATTCTGGAAATTGAAGTAAAAATGATAAGGTTAAACTCGTTTCGGTGAACTTACATAAATGGGCTACATAAGCTTAACCGTATGTGTATAAGCAACACCGGGTAACCGGATAAGTCATGAAAAAGTTCTATATGCCACTATACTTTAAACAAGTTATAAGATATCAACTTGTATGCCCGTTAAGGTTTAAAAATGAAACTATGCCCTATAAGGGTGTTTTGGTCATTACGAGATGTATAAAAGGAACTTGTATAAATTCCGATGTTATGATCATAATCATTTTGGAGAAAATACTTATTTTGTGATATAATATCAGTAGTATATCAAACATATGTGTGATTTATAATTTTAAGACCAAACTATGCTCCGTAGGGGCATTTTGGTCATTTCACACATAGTTTCATAGCTTATTTGGGATTCTGAGTTTTATATAATGTGCCTACTGTAAAAAAATTGAGTTACAAACTCAGTAGGTAACAAGTCTTGGTTGGTAAATATGGTTTAAAACCATACTATACGCCGAAATGGCGCTTAAGTCGCTAAATGACGATTTATGCGATGTTTAATGAAATCTGATGTATGATCAAGTTTGTATGACCAAGATATGTTATTTAGTATAACACATCAGAAGGTATAAAGGTTTTGTTTGAAAAACTTGATTAAAACCGATTTATGTGCCTTACGGGCATTTTCGTCATTTATCGACATAATACAAGAACCTGTGTTAAAACTCAGAATACAATCTGACTTGGCATCCCAAATAATTCTATTGATGATATTATATCAGTAGGTTATGAGTTTTATGAAGAAGTTATGCTTAAAACCGTTTTAGATGCCAAAAGGGCATTTTGGTCCTTTATAAGCATGATTATTGAAAAACTCAGTTTATGATTAGAATGATAACATCATGATATGTTAATTATGTTAACATATAAGTATATATGTCATTTGAAAGTTCGTTATTTATTAAAACTTCATTTCTTGCAAAAAGGGCATTATAGTCAAAGCTAGGCATAGTAACGGAACTTGCGCATAAACTCAGAATATGATTACGATCATGTAATATAACCTTAGAGGGTTATACTACATTAAATTACGATCACAATGCAACCTTAGATCAGTAGCTAGCTAATTTAAATCAGGTCAGAATCGAAAGTCAATGCAGAAGTCAAACTTCGCGACTTTTGGTTGCGAACCGACCCTAAGACTGGAATTGACGAGCCGAACATGTTTACACATGTTCCAATAATTATTACCAAGTTGTTTAAGTGTTAAAACATGTTTTATAACACCTACATTACTAAATTATGATTATTTCCAAAACTGACCCAGTTTGACTTTTAATATTAATAACTTTGACCCGTCAATTGACCAAGCAAACGTGATTCTTAGGAGGTGCGCTCTTGAGAGACTAACACCTACCTAATTACGATCACGTAGCCATGTTCGCCTCGAACAATGGCTGGACCATAAAGGTCTAAACCGAAAATCAAAGCGTTTTGGCTTTAAAAGCCTATAAAATGAAAATGCAAAGGAAAGGAACACTTACAAGTGATCCTTAAGAATTTTAAACTCAGTTAGGAGGCCTCTATGAAGAAGCAAGCTCCAGAAAGAGTGACAGAGGAAGAAAGAGTGGAATGACCAAGTATGAAGGGAAGAATGAGGTCCTATTTATAGTTGGAGCTGATGTTTTTGATCAATACAAGTGTTAAGAGACGCTAGGAGATCATTCCAGGTGCCCTAGGACGTGTCTAAAACCACCATGCAGCTCATAGTTTTGATTTGAAGGTGTTATGGTGGTATGTGTGGGGAACAAGGCAGAGTTGCGCAGCTGCTGCCAACTTTCTGCCAATTACATGTCGTCGCGCTACACGACGACCACTCCCTTCAGGAGTCGCGTGGCGCGGCGCCTTGCTTCATCTTTTAAAAATTGCAACTTCAGTCCCTGTACTTCCTATCTCCAATATACTTTCATTCATGGCACTTTTAGCCCCTCAAGCCAGTATTAGGCATACCCGAGTGTATAATCGAGCATCAAAATGCTCCAGTTTCATTAAAAGGTCATTCAGGGGTTTGAATTAACATGTTGACGCTTTTAACCCTTCAACTCACAACTTCTTAATTTAAATCACAAACAGTTTCGTTCGCCCAACAAGTGGCTCGTTAAGAGAATACGAACACCGTGTAAGGTTACTCAGAGGCTAAGTTTAAGCATGTTGACATTTTTAGTCCTTCTAAGTCAACGTTTTTAATGGATCATAGACACGTGTCAATACTTTATTGGACACGATTTTACGAGGTGTTACAATAATGTTGTTGTGCTCCGGTCTTGTGGCTATGGGAACGAGCAGCAGTAGGTAGTAGCGGTTTGGTATGTGTAATGGACCGAACTTTCGATTGTGGTGCTTAGTCTCAGATCTGGAGGTGGGTTCGGTAAACCTCCAGTTATAAGGCTACTAGAGTTCAAAAAGAACTTACCAGGAGTTAAAATTGGGGGTTTGGTTGTTGTGTCATACATTTGATGATGAAGATAAGTCTTCTAATAATTGTTAGGCATTTAAAAGGTGTTAGCATGAGAAAATTGATTATACACGAAAGTTGAAATTCTTAACAAAATGATTGTTTTGATTTGAAAAGTATGCAATTTAGTTAAAACTTTTTTTGCTAAAGAAAAAGAAGTGGTGGGTGGTGATGGTGGGGTTGAAGAAGTGGTGGATGGGTGGTGATGGTGGGGTTGCAACGGTAGAGATGGGTTGCGATTTTTAACAGAAAAAAAGTTATGTGTTTTTTAAGTAGTTTTTGGTTGTCTTCACATTGGTTCTCGCAATAAAGGGTGGTTCTTAACAGATCCTCATCCTACATACATACATACATACATACATACATACATATATATATATATATATATATATACACATATATATAGGGTAGTGATCCTTAGAGAAGTCTAACCTATTTGAAAAACTTGAGAAGTATTCTGAACCACACATTCCCCTAAGCTTTTTCATAATATACACATATGTATAGTTTAAAATTGACTATATACATATATGTATATTGTCAAATCTTGAATTATACACATATGTATATAGTCAACTTGAAACTATATATATGTGTATATTAGGAAAAGATTAGGGAAAATGTATGGTCTAGCATGCTTATCAAGTTTATCAATTAGCCTAGTGCTTCTTACACGGTCCTAACCCTATATATGTGTGTGTATAGGGTTAGGTTCATTTGTGAATAACCCCCTTGATTGTGAACACTAATGAACTAATCCTAACTCTTGATTATCAATATACACGTGTAAATCAATGGCCAAGATTTGTACACTTAGTTCACAAATACAATAGTGTTACTCTAGAACCCCACCCTATATATACAGGGGATGGATAGAAATAAAATCCACCTGAGTTAAGAAAACTCAAGAAAACCTTATGTAACAAACTTTTTTCTCTAAAAAAAATAGGGAATAAAGTTACATTTTATCGAATGTTTTGAGAAAAAAAAAACCAAAAAGCGTAGAGTTTGTTTTTTTATAAAATTTTTTGAAAATTAAGTTTTTTAGCACATACACACACACATATATATAGTGAAAGTGTATGGTACATTTTGCCTTAACTTACGAGCGTACGCAATGTCAAATTCGCACGTTGTAACAAACAGTCGCATGTTGTAAAAACAAAAGTTCGCATGTTAAAAAAAATTGCATCTGTTTAAAAAAACAAAAATCGTTTGTTGTTTAAAAAACCAAACTCGCATGTTATAAACCATTTTTTCGCAAGTTGATACTAAATCTCATACGCTTCGTACGTTAAGGCAATTTGTACAATAACTGGCCCATATATATAGGGTATGTTTCATGCGAGAACCGCCTTTATTGCGAGAACCAACGTGAACACAAAAAAACCTAAAAAATAAAAAAAACACACAATTTTTTTTAATATATTTTTTTTAAATCGCTATATTTCGTCAGTAAAAAAACTTTTTTTCGAGTAACAATTATAGATGCACATGTATCATTCGTTGACAAATTCCGTAATACAATACCAGTAGTAGATAATTGCACTTTCATTTACACTACCATACGTAATACACTACTTTTTACATGTTGGTAATGGTATTGTATTATGGATGGTAGAATGTAATGATATTGTATTATGGCTGGTAGGAGGTAAGGGTAGTGTATTATGGATGGTATGATGGATGAAAGGGAAAAAATGTATTCAAAGGAGTGTACCAAACACGTTATATCATGTTCAAACATATATATGCACATGTGCATTTCTAATATTGATAATGTAAAAGTAATGTATTATGGACGGTAGTGTAATGAAAGTGCAATTGTCTAATATTGGTAATTTATTACTGATTTGTCAAAGAAATGATACATACGCATGGATAATAGTTACTCGGATTTTTTTAGTAACGAAATATAACGATTTTTTTTAAAAAATATTAAAAAATTGTGTGCTTTTTAGATTTTTTAGGTATTTTTGGTTGTGTTCACATTGGTTCTCGCAATAAAGGGTGATTCGTAACGGATCCTTCGTGTATATCTATATAATATATATATGTATACATATATATATATATAAACACCGAGTTTTCAAAAAATAATTATAAAAAAACACTCGGCTTTTTTGGCTCAAAACGTTTGATACACATGTAACTTACATTCTCTAATTTTTTTAGAAACAAAATGTTACATAATGTTTTCTTGAGTTCATAACTCAAGTGAGTTTTCTCTCTTTAATTCCCATATATATACATATATACATATATATATATATATAAATTTAAGACAAAATTGCTGTAGGAACGTCCACGATTAGCACGGGAACCTAAATTTGTTATCTATTGTCCGATTATGCATATATATATATATATATATATATATATATTTAAGACAAAATTGCTGTAGGAACGTCCACGATTAGCACGGAAACCTAAATTTGTTATCTATTGTCCGATTATGCGGAAACTAATGACAAGTTAACCAAATAACAAGAATTACTCATTTAAATGTTGTTTTCATTGATCTAAAGTTCAATACATTCGAGAACCGGATCCGACAGAGCTTCGATGTCTCTGTGCCAAAACTCTCCCAGTTACAAATGAATCACCAAGGCACCTATTTATAGGTGTACAAGTTCGCTGGATAAGGGATGAAGTTCGGGCGAACTTGACTTCTCAAATCCATCTTCAAGCGAACTTGGCCTCTAAATCACATAATTATGCCTAGATTCTAATTGATTAAGCCCTATTCACCAACATAATGACGTAGGCAACAGACGTATGCACCAACATAATGAGTAGGCAACAGACATATGCACCAACAGACTTCCCCTGGGATGTTGCCGCAGTCATTGACTTTTAAAATCTTCTGAGTCTTCTGTTCTTTAGTTCTTGAATAAACTTTAATATCTTGATCTTCTTATCCTCTTTTTTTCTTTGAGCTTTGACTTGATAAAACTTTTTAATCATCATGCTCCCCCTTGCTTTAAGCTTTGCTCCCCCTAGCTTTAAGCTTTCCGGAAACTTCAATCTTTGCTTTATCAACTCCCCCTCAATCTTTACTTCCAATCTAAATATTTTCTGACATTCAAATAAACATTTCATATTCAAATTTTTAAATTTTGTACCATCAACATTTCAAACTTTTAATCTTCACTTCAATCTTTTCAAAACTTTTTAGTTATTCAAGTTCATTTAATGACCTTGAATACATTCTACATTTAAATCCTTCAAATTTCAATTTTTATAATTTGATTTGTGAAAATCCACTTAGTTGATCAAGTCCAAGTTAATGACCTTGATTAACCAAATATGTCAAACGAGTCCAAATTAATGACCTTAGTTTGAAAAACCGTTATGAACAATCTGATTTTAAAGTTTCAAATTAATGAACTTTTTAAACATTCATTAGATTTTCTTACCAGACTTCAAAGATCCGTTCTCCATCATTGGCTCGTTGAAACTAGTGAAGAAACAAAATCTTTTTGTATTTTAGAAAATTTATGCTAAAACACACTTAAATCTTTTTGGTTTTATCTTTGAAAAGCAAGTAAAGTATTTACAGAACTACTTAACAAGTAAATCAAACTATGTACAACAATATTTACACACATATTTTGTAAATTCGTGTCTAAGGATCATATCAGTTGATTGAGACATATCACCAGTACCATTGACCTTAAGATGACTCTAAGTTTTAAACTTGTTTACCTAGATTGTCGATATGTTTGTCCACTTAAACTTCATCATGTTTCTCAATTGTTTCAAGATATATTAGGATATGATTTATGAAACTTGACTTAACTATGGTTCCCACTTCTTGAATATACTCCCTAATTCAGATTTCCTAGATTTCATCTTACATGTGAAAATAGCGTAATTGATATCTGTATCTGTGTTATGCGAGACCTTGAGAGCTCAGGTTAGTACTACCGTACGGACAAAGAGATGAAGGCTCGTCTTTAAAGGTGTGTTCTAATTAAGGAATCTTTTCAACATTGCAAATGATTAGATCTTTCGATTCTTTTCAAGTTTTGCATGCTATTTTGGGGTTTTTAGCAAAAGCATTATAAAAGTTCTAGGCTATTGCTTCCGCAAAATCAGAAGAACTTGTATAATACCCCAGATATCAATCATCTATAAAGACCTCGTATCTTAGAATCAGGCAACCCTTCAATCAAAATTTCGGAGTACTAAGTCCATATATCCAAGATGTGTTAATCCACAAGATTAAGCAGTTGTAAAATTTAGTTTATTTCCCGGAAACAGTCTACTGAACGTGTGAAGCCTATCGACACATCCACAGTAAGACTCGTTTATCACTTTTAAACTTTACAATTCTTTAGCATACTGTGATAGTCCACTGATGTACTATCATTTCCTTTTTGACAACCAAATTCTTTTTGTCTTTTTCAATGTTTTTGTACTTTTTGAATTTTTCAACGTTTTTGAATTTTCAACTTGTTTTTCATATGTTTTTGATTTTTCAATAATTTTTTTAAATTTTCTTACTCCCCCTAAAATCAAAAACATATTTTTGGATTTTAGATTTAAAGAAATTCTTCTTAAAAATGTAACAAACCAATGTGGATCACAAGAACTCGTCGTCCGATCCTTTTGTAACTTCTGCATCATCACCTGTCAGTAGAATAAACCATTAATCTTTTAATAACATCAACTTGTAGAAAGCACTTGTAAAACCTCTTGTAGGAAAGTTGATTTTTAAATGGTTTTTCAATATAACTATCAGTGTTCTATTTAACGGTGTGGATTTTCTCAAATTTCAAAAAATTCTTTTCAACTTTTCTTTTTCAACCACTTTGTAATTTCAAAAACAACAAATATTATGACTTTCTAGATAAGTTAAAAACTCATGGAGCTCTGCTATCTAGTATCAACTTTGATAGAGTGGATCTTGGAACTCTGCACATAAAACAACTATTTGAAAAATGAAACTCAAACCTTTTTGGTTTTGGGTTTGTATTGATAAGCATCATAAACCTCTTCGAACTCATCATCAAATCAAAATCATCATCAAACATTTCGTCCAATGTCGTTTTTGAAAACGTTTTTACCTTTTCTTTATTCGTTTGTTTGATTACTGACTCTGTTAATTTGACATTTTCAGTTTTGTCAGCAACAGGCTTTTGTTTTTCTGATGATAAAATCCTTTTCTTAGCAACCCAAGATTGTAGCTTGTTTCTAGCTTTATTGATATAGAATCTAGAATCTTTGTTTTCATTTAATTTTGAAGTTTCACCTTTTTCAAAAGTAGAGTCTTCAAACTTTGAAGTTGTTTTAGGTTTCACTTCATCTTTAGATTCATAGTTTCTCATTGACTCTGTGTCAGATTTTACAATCTCTGGTTGTTTTTGTTTTTCATCTTTTGACCAAATTTTTCTTCGTGGAAACACATGCTGTAGATTCAGACACTTGCGAGCAATGTGACCAATAGTATTGCATTTAAAGCAAGTCCGATTATCAGAACCATTTCCACTAGTGGGTTTTACTCCACTTGTGGACTTGGTCTTAGCCTTGTCCCGAAGTTCTTTCTCCTTCTTGAATTCATCATTCGATTTCTTACCGATCATACCTTCTTCTTGAACCGTATTCGTCCCATACACAAACTTCATGTGTTTACCTTTGTATTCATGAAATGATGACTTCTGATTCTTTCTCAGTTCTTCTTCACTTTCCTCTAAACCCAATCCTGCTCTCCTGTTCTCAGGAAAATCACCACCAAACTTTCGATAATTGTTAGCATTCCTTTTGGGTTTTGAGTAAAATCTTTTTTCGTTTTTCTCAAGATCATCTGATGAAATTTCTACAAGTTTGAAAACTTTATCAAGTTGATCCTCTTTCACGTTCCGAATCGAAAAACTATCATCAAAGTACAATCTATCAGATTCCTTAATCTTGTACATAACAACATTAGGATCATCACTTAGATCATGTTCTGATGATGTATCGTCATCTTCCGATTGTGATTCTGAGTTTTTCGAACTTGATTTGGCGCTTTCAGAGCTGCCTTCATCAGAGTCATTTCCCAACACCTTTTTAACCACATTTTTACCACCGCTTCATTGTCATCATTTGATGCGCTTTCAGAGCTTCCTTCATCAGAATCATTTCCGAACACCTTTTTAACCACATTTTTTACCACCGCTTCATTGTCATAATTTGATTTCGTAAAGTCTACGTCAATGTTCTCAGGCAATTTATTTTTCTTTTCTGAAAAAATGAGTAAATTAAATGCCTTTTCAATCTCATCATCTTTCTTGCAGGAATAACTTGCAAGAAGTGGTGGAGGAACACTTCCGTATTCTTTACGCTTTGGTTTATCACCATTTTCCTCCAATTTAATCATAGGTAAAATGTGATAAATGACATACGCGTTTGTGGTGTAGCTCTTTAGAAGCTGTCTTACACGTTCTGTTTCTATTTTTATATCATGAAGCTCGCGTTTTGTTTCAGCAATAGTGTTAATGTACATGTTAATTACATTTTGTTTTTCAATTACTGTAGCATTTAACATCTTTACATTAGCACCAAATTCAAGATTAGCTTTTTCGACATTTTTATAGTTGCTTGATATTTTGTCATAAGCTTCTTTTATAGTTCTTTAATCATAACAAAAGTTTTCATTGTGTACAGTCAATTCCCTTATGACTTTGACTTTATCAAGACATGGTTCACAAGGACTTGCGCACTTTGTGCAAGGTTTTTCAACCTCCAGAACTTTCACAACCTCCTTTTCAGAGACACTTACCTTAGCTTACCTTTTCTGCCTCCGACTTCAATGCTTCTTGTTTCTGCATCTCAAGGTAGGCTAATTCTTCTTCCTCAGCTCTCTGTCTATAACCTTCCAAACAACATTTTCTAGAGCAGTATCAATATACGATGTATCAGATTCATCTACTAACTCTGCTATCATGGCAACACCAGTTTTCTTTCTGATGTATCTGTTCCAGTCAAAACCATCTTCTTCATGATTAGCAATAAGAGCTTGTTCGGCTTCTTTGCAGATTTATCTTCAACTTCGACTTGTGTTCTTTTTGGATATGGCTTGTATTGAAGAGCTTTCTTATAGTATTCATTGTTGCTGCCGAAAGGATTTTGGTTTCCACTTGCTTCTTGATTGTTGCATTCTCGTTTGAAGTGTCCTTTTTGTCGACACCTGAAGCATGTGACTTTAGACTTGTCAAATCCAAGGCTCCATTTGATATCCATTAGCTCTAATTCTTCTTCGTCCACCTGATCATAATCTTCGGCAGTCATCTCTAGATTACAAATCTTTCCAGCAACGAGACTTTCATATGATTCAAGAACGGTAGCGAGAAGTGCTATGTGCTGTTTAGCCACTTTTTTCTGGAAATACATTCTTCAAGTCAACTGCTATGTTGCATTGGAAAACATTTGAATTAGAACTAGTTTGGCTTGTCTGATTTTGGAATGAAGAGCTTGAACTAGCAATTGTATATCCAGCATATGGAGAACTCTGATTTGGAGAAGAATTTGTATTTGCACTAAATGTTGTTTGAATTTTCGGGCTTTGAATAGGAGTATCTGGAACACCTCCTTTGTAATAAACACCGGCATCTTGAACAACATTAGCATTCTGAGATTTTGCAATCTTCATCAACTCCATTTCATGACCCTCCAATTTGTCGATGAAAGATGGACAACTTGAAGTGTCTCCAAGATGGACTATTCTTCAGAATCATAAGATATGTTGTCCATTCTCCTTCTGGAAGTGCATCGGCCAACTTCTCTATTTGCTCTTCATTAGATCGTTTGATATCATGTCTCCGCATCTGGACCATGAGGTGACAGTATCTATCGATCATCTGCTTCATTGTATTCACCTTTAATCATCGTGAAGATCTCGAATTCTTTCTTGATTAAGGCTTTTTTGCTTTTGATCATTTCACCACTTCCTTTGAATTTGTCACAAAGAGAATGCCATAATTCTTGTGACGTTTCATATTCTGGCAAGAGAATCAAGATATCTTCCTTCACTGATTGTTGTATCAAGCTGATCATTTTCTTCTCAGCAACATAGTTATCTTTGTCAACCGGTGAAAATTTGTTAAGTGGAAGATCTTGATCACGCTCATATTTTGGCCATTTGTATCCATCCTCAACTGCAACCCAGCTATTGAATTGATTCGCTTGTAACCAACTCACAAACTTTTCCTTCCATCCTTCAAACTCGTCCATGCTTATTAGCTTTGGCGGTTTCGATGTAGTACCCATTTCGTTGTCGATATTCATCTGATTTGCCGCAAGAACATTAGCATTTGAAGAAGAAGCCATTTGAGAGACGAACACGTTGTGTAAATCTTCCATTTTGTCAATCTGAAGACTTATCTGAGAATACGATAAAAAACACTCAAAATTTTACTAGAAACAGACAAGTTCGGCCGAACTTGTATGAAAATCAGTTTTTTATTTCAGATTTTCACAAGTTCGGTCAAACTTAGATGAGATGATTTCAAAATTTATCACAAATACCTCAAGTTCGGTCGAACTTGATGTGTATTTTGAGAGAACTTTCACTTTGAGCGAACTTGTAAATGATTTCAAGAAGAACACTCAAGTTTGGTCGAACTTAGGTGTCTTGAGATAACTACGAGCGAACTTACAATTGATTTTAAAGAAAAACTTGCAAGTTCGGGCGAACTTAGCCTAAGTTTCTTGATTTTTTAACAAGTTCGAGCGAACTTGATAAAATTTCAATGAAAACTTATTAAGTTCGAGCGAACTTAACACAATATCACTCAAAAACCTTAAGTTCGGTCGGACTTATCACAAAAACTCTTGAAAAATCTATCAAGTTCGGTCAAACTTGATTAAAATCAGTGAGATTTTACTCAAGTTCGGTCGAACTTGATGTTAAGTTCTGCTGAAACTTGTTTCCAAAACATGGTTTTTCCAACCTTTTGATATCAATTCGATTGAATTTGATGTCCAAACTCTCAGGAGTTTATCACAACTGTATTTACATGACATATTCAATTTTTAGCTGATTTTGTCCATGAAATCATCAAATATATGAAAATCTTAAGAAAAATGATAGAATGGAGATGAAATAGAGAGATTCTTGTCTTGATTTTAGCAAATTTAGGTATCTAGGCTCTGATACCACTTGTAGGAACGTCCACGATTAGCATGGGAACCTAAATTTGTTATCTATTGTCCGATTAGGCGGAAACTAATGACAAGTTAACCAAATAACAAGAATTACTCATTTAAATGTTGTTTTCATTGATCTAAAGTTCAATACATTCGAGAACCGGATCCGACAGAGCTTCGCCGTCTCTGTGCAAAAAACTATCCCAGTTACAAATGAATCACCAAGGCACCTACTTATAGGTGTACAAGTTCGTTGGATAGGGGATGAAGTTCGGGCGAACTTGACTTAGTTAAGTTCGGCCGAACTTGACTTCTCAAATCTATCTTCAAGCGAACTTGGCCTCTAAATCACATAATTATGCCTAGATTCTAACAGATTAAGCTTTATTCACTCAGACTCGATACATAATGACGTAGGCAACAAACATATGCACCAACAATTGCACAAATCAACCTTTATGTTATACCTAAACTACACTTTATAACTTTCACTATGAAATCAGCCAAACCCAACGTTTATGTTTATGTGTTGCTACAAATATAACCTTTAACACAAATGACGTTAAATTTCTTGGTTAGATTACCTCATTATCATCACCTAATTCCATCACTATTGTAAGGTCACCTCACCCAAGATCTCACTCAACTAATGCAACCAACAGGTGTGCGGAATCCACCTGATGATCCACCACTGCAAATGTAAAACAAGAATGCAAGGTTTGATGAGAGAAATCAAGAAAACACAGAGTATTCTTGATGTTGGAGATGAGTGACGTCACACAAAGCAGCCGCCAGACAAAACACACACACAATGATTAGGGCACAGATTTCCACAAAAGAATCGATGTCTTGTCTATTCCACTTTAAGGTATTTATACAAGACAAACTCCGGACTAACATATATGTCCGGAGATACAAATATCAAGGCCCACGGCCCAAACAAGCTAAACTCGGACTCCCATATATAATGGGAAGTCTGGACACTACAGATAACTAAACTCGGAACTTGTTACAACAAAACCAAGTCCGGACAAAACAGTATTCTAATAAACTCGAACAACACTAAGCTTAGCAAACTCGGACCATCGACAAAAACATAAACTCGGAATCATTGTTCTGTTGTTTAAGCAAATTACAAAACCAACCCTAAAGAAACGAAGACTCTGCACTTATTACCAAAAGTGCAATAACAAACTCCCCCTTAATCATTGCAGATCTTCTTCAGACTTCAACATCTCAGCCTTGCCTTGAATACTCGCTTCCAGCCTAGACTTGGTTCTTCACACAGAATTGAACCACTTTGATGTATTGAACAGCAAGTACACAATCTTCCTTCATATACTGTAAGGGCAAACGACGAAGCGTCTTCAAATGCTCTTCCTTTAGATTTGCTAACCAAACTGGATCCAGCACCCTCAGAATTTCTTTCGTTGTGTCAGTCTTGGTGATCACCGCCTCTCCTGTTTTACCATCTAGATACCAGTAACCTATGTCTTTTATCTTCTCAAGATTGAACTTCCTCATAGGGATTTTACGTAGGCATCTAAGTTGGTGGATAAACCATCTTCCACACCTCCTTCCCGGTAAACTTGTTGAGAGACTTGACTACTCACCCCACAGCCGGTTTGAACATTTTCCACTTGCTCTCTCTACTTTCAGCAACCAACTGAGGAATTAACCCTCTGATACTACCAACATTAGTGTGATTGTTTAAATCCAGAGAAGCAAGATGATGTAGATCTCTAGCAGGGAGGGTCCGTAGAAACTTTCCCAAGGTCGGAAATACTAAACTCCGTCAGTGCGTTTGATCATGACCAAGCTGTGCTGCTCATCAAAATCCCAACTCCGAATCTGCCCGGAGTATTCACCACGAGTGTTCAAATACCTCTTTCGCTGTGTTTCATCAGGAAGAGGTTTAAACCATCTGGGCGCTAACTCCCGAACATCTTCAGCAGCCCGAATGGGATTAGGAATCTCATCTGGGAGCTCACTACCGAACACAAAGTTACGCAGGACATCAACATTTGCCTTTAACGACTCATACTCAATCCTGCTTCCTTTCCCAGTTTCTATAAATTCAAACTTGCCTGCCAAGTCATCATCGGAGTTCCAATCTTCTACCAACTCCTCAACCACATCGCCTTCATCCAGAACTAACTCTACAGCTGGATCCAACTCCGAATTAGATAAAGCACCAGAATCCGCATCCAAATGACCTTTGTCTTTACCTGTTGCAGCACCCGAGGACTCCCCCTCAACTTGAGCCAGGGTTGCAGCTTCAGGGGCACGTGTACTCCTTGACTGCTCCCCCTGCATTGCTGTATCGGGATCTTTGTCAAGATCATCTCAAATCTTCTTCAACTCATCAATTTTACAGTGAGCTTGAATCTGGAACTCAGAGTTCGGATTCTCCCCCGAGCAGCAAGGAGAGACACGAAATCCGTGACAATCCGAATGAGCTGATCAGTTGCTGTAACCAAAGTCACCTGCCGTGCTGAAGTTGAGGCATCCTGCTTAGCTAACTTCCCCAACTGTACACCCTGCTCTTTGTATAAACGAAACAGATATGTCATCTTATTCTCCCGCCTAGCATCCTTTTGCTTGTAGTAATCGAGATCCCTTTGCTGACTTTGGTTCTGTTCACGATGCTCCCCCAACACAGTGGCAACATCCTTGAATTGATTTTACACAAATGCAGGAAATGGCATCCCGGTACCAGTAGCACTCGATGGCCTTGGAGCAGATGGACGAGGTGCTGAAGGTCTTGACCCAGTTTAACGAGGAACCGTCGGACTAGGACCGAGAGCAATCTTTGGACGAACTTGACGAGTTTCGTACCAACAGGTTTCGAGGAAGATGGCATTGACCTCTTCTTGCTTAAGGGTGCTTGAACAACCGGAGAATCTGGTCTTACAGAGGTTTTAGATGATCCAGGTGGCATTCCTAAGAAGACCGGAAGTAAAGTGGAAGGTTCAGAGCGAGCAAACACATTACCTTCACTCAGATATGAAGACATAGATCCAAATAACGGCACCGTAGGCACTCCAGAAGACATAGATCCTAAGGATGAACCTACAGATGTAGCAACACAAACTGATCACATACGTAGAGACTGGGATCGTAGCAGTGACAAATGGAATAGAGATAGATCGACCCAAAATCAAGAGACCACCAGTTACTGTAGTGACTACTGCCCCTGAACAAACTTCAACACTAGACTTGAGAGTCCGAGCTTCCGAGGACCTTTCGATGCTTATACGTCCTAAGGGAAGGAGTAGCGCGAACACGTCCTGCATCAGGAGGACGACGGTCTTCATCGTCATCATCGTCGGAAGAAGAACGTTCTACAATTGAATCCAAATCATGAACTTTGATATCCCAAGCAGCCAACCTTGAACTCCATTCAGAAGAGGGACCGAAAGAAATGACTTTGGCGCGAAAAAGATCAAGTTGTTCCTGGTCAGATGGATAGATACGATTCTGCAACTCCTTTAAAACTAGCCTCAAGTACTTGTTTTCAGATAACATATCCTCCTCAGACTCGTCAATAATCTACTTTCCCTTATCCATAGTGCTAGAAGACGAACCAGCTTGAAGAGCAGCATCACGCTCTAAAATAAGAGGATCAGTCTCCACCAAGGTGCTCGGGGCTGATGAAGAAACAACAGGCTCATCCACAAGAGGCTCTACCACAATAGGCTTAGCGACAGGTTCAGGCTCACCAATGGGTGGTTCACCAACTGGTGGTTGTTGAAGATCAACCTGAGGTTGAACAACCACCGGCTCCTGATCGCCCGGAGCAACTTCAAAAACCACAGCAATTCCATTCTGAATGTTAACCCCCATCTGATCATTATCAGGATTAAAGTTATCCTGGACTATTGCACCGAGCAAAGGATGAGGAACAAGAAGAATGACAACATGCTTTGTTTCCTTCACACTAGCACAATCCTTGAAAATACGAGGATGCAATGGAGCTTGAGCACAGGTAGGCAATAAAGGATCAAATACAAAGTTCAGCAACAAGTGTTAAAAGATAATTGGCAAAAATCGAGGGTATAAAATCATCAAACTCTTATCATTTTCTCGAAGACCAATGTGAGTTTTAAAAGCATCAAGTATCATGCGAGAGAAGTTTTATGGTTAATTAAACGTTAGTCCAATCATCGCTGACAAGAGGTCATGACCCATTCCATCCATTCCAGATTTTCGCGGTGCCATACATTGCATAATAACATGATAGAAGTAACACCATTGACCGATGATCAAGCCTTTGATAAATTTGCTTCTTCTTAAAAGAACCCACGTAACCAAAAGGTCTAGCTGCTCGTTCTCGAATTTCCTAAGCGTAACATGTAGACCCTTGGTATAAATCTCCAAAGCGCAAGGCAGCATGAGTAACTGCTTCAGTGATAACTATTTGGCTTCCATGGATCGTGGCTTCAATAGTATTATTTACCACTCGCGCAGTGAGCCAGAAATCTTGAATGTAGGCGCAAAATTGATGTATGTCCTCCGAAATTGCGAAACTAATCCGAGAATTTCGAAGAAAGCGAATGATTTGAGAATACTCCGCAGCTCCTCGAACATTTTCATCTAAGATAGCGATTTGATTATGATGCCCGAAAAATTCTCGAACGGGTTGACGTTGATTGACAGCTACATCTGGTTGTGCCACTTGAGGTTGTTTAACTTGTTGTTCCTCTGGAATATCTCCTGCTTGATTTTACCATATCTGAGAAAACCTATACATGAAAGAGACACTTTGATTAGATAATAAGATAATTTTCAAATACTGTAACAGACTGCAGAGGTACATCAGTAGCTATTGCATTCACAGAAAACATCAGTAGATAACTGTTATACCAGATATTACAAAACCGGAACAGACTTAACAAGTCCTGAAACATAATTCCGGAGAAACATATGAATACCAAGAGAACTGGTAAACCGGAAAAAGCTTATAACTCCGGAGAACAACAAGAGAACGATAAACCCGGAAGAACATATCCAAACCCGGAGAAGAGATATCAGTCTCCGTGAGGTTTAAATCCGGGGAATTTAGGATCTCAAAATCCGGAATATAGGAGCAGTTTGTAGAATTTCATTGAACTTGTCTATCTTATCTCCGAACTTACAGAGACAGACAAACAATTTCTCCAATCATACAAACAACAGGCTTCATAACAATTTAAGATCAAAAAGTGGTATATTCAAAACTCTTGTATCTTCCCCATGAAGATATCTTTCGAAAACTCCCGCCAAGAACATAAAGGACAACATGAAGAAATTTCAAAGTGTATTGATGAAACATTACTGATGTAAGCACATTTATAAGTAAAAATCGTTCAACACAGAAAAAATTTCATGTAACCAAAACTTTCTTCAACATTCTCTCATATGACACAAGAACACCAACTTTTACAAAATACCGAAACCTCAATATCTTGAACAATCTATCCTCAAAATCGGAATCTATCATCTAAACCAAATCATACAATCGTTCACAACAATCCAATGTTTCAAACCAACAAAACATTCAATAAAGTAGGTTCAACACTAAGTTACCACAAGTTCAAGAACATAATCCAAGCCCTAGATTTGATTATAAACACAAGATAGAAGATTTGCTCAAGGAATAGAAAAGAATCACATACCTTTCAAGTTTAGAACCACGATTGAGCAAGATGTAGTATCAACAAATGATTTACAAGTTGTTTCATGTGGGTTTTTGGGAGAGAGAAGAACAGAGTTTGCACAAGTGACTTAACTGACCGTTTGAGAGCAAATTATAGTCATCAAAACCCAGACGACTCAAACTCGGAACATGGAAACCCGGAGATCTGACACTATTTTATCCAAAACCCGGAAACATTAAATCCGGAAATCCAATTTAAAGAAACAATGTAATATAAACTTCATTATACCTTTTCAACCCTTGTTTTTAGAAATATTTTTCAAATAAACCTTGCTTCAAAAGATTTCACAACTGATTTTGGCTAGACTCACAACCATCTTTTTGATAACATACACTAAGTACACGTCTTGATAGAACCCGCACGACCGAAGTTTATTAGAAATAGACTTAGCGAAAATTACCCTGACCTGATGAATTTACATCTTATTAAAAGAATGCTCACAACCCGACAAAGTGTTCAAAATATAACTCGCACATAGAAACAAGAACTAAAATCTTTTTGATATTTTTGCTTTTTGGACAAGTAGGAAATAACCTGAAATAACACGAAAGATATTTACACTAACTATGTTTTTTGTGAAGTTGGAGTAAGAAGATCATATCGGCTTTTCTTGTCAAAATCCAACGCAAGATTATAGATTTATGTTGAAGCACTTAGAATGATATTAACAGTTCAATACGTTCAACGGTATTGTGGTTCACTTAAACTTTAGCATGCTTTCGAACACTGCTTTTGAGATATGCGTTAAGTGTATTAATTACTGACTGTAACTATGTCATCCCACCCCAGAATATACTCCCTTATCGGAACTGCCAAACATTGCATCTTACAGGTGAGCATATCTGAAAAATCTTTGTATCCGGCTAAATGTGATGCCTTGAGAGCTCAGGTTAGTGCCACCGCACAGACAAAGAGATGAAGGCTCGACTTAAAGATGGTGTACCATCGTTTGGTATCTTTTTTCCGCAGAATTTTTAGCAGTTTATTCCATGCACCCGGTGGTAGCATAGATTTGCAACTTGTACATCCGGTGATGACAACTTTTAGAACAGATCATCCAGTGATGATTGTTGAGGCAGAAAAGAAATCCACCAAGAAGGTTTGCGCACAAACGAAGCGCTTAGCAAAGCATTATACGAGGGCTCACACAATATCAGAAGACCAAGCATAATACCCCAGAGATTTAACAAACATAAAGACCTAGTATCTCAGAAGTTTAGCAATTTGTCAAATGAAATTACGGTACCAAGACCATATATCCGAGGGATGCGTCACACAAATTACGCAGTTCATTATGTTTATATGCCAAAAGCAGGTTCTTATTTACGCGTAAAGCCTACCGAAGCAACATGTGATGAAGCTGTTACAGTTAACGTTTATTAAATATTTTGCCATAGTCCTGCATCAGATACGACAACCGATGTACTGTCATTTCTCCTATATCTCAAAACAACTTCATTTTTCATTTTTCTGATGTTTTCGAATTTTCTTCAAATTAATCCTACAACTAAGTAAAATGTTTTTGGATTTTTGAATTTTGAAAAACAGTAAGAACTGTACATGAAATATAAAATAAAGTTTCTGTGCAAGTGTCTGAAAGCATTTCACTCTGGGTTGATCATACCGACCATTCGAACTAGATCCTCAAACCTAGTTCGATCAAAAGTCTTAGTAAAAAGGTCGGCAAGATTATCCAACGTGTCTACCCTAACCACCTCGATTAAACCCTTCTCAAAACAGTCACGAATGGAATGATGCCTAACATCTATGTGTTTAGTGCATGAGTGGTTAACCGGATTATTAGTTATGGAAATGGCAGAGTTATTATCGACCAAGATAGGTGTTGGAGTAAAATTCAAACCGTAGTCCCTCAATTGTTGTTGAATCCACAGAACCTGAGTGCAACGGCTTGAAGCTGCAATATACTCAGCCTCACATGTGGATAACGACACGACAACTTGTTCCTTGTATTGCCAAGACACAAGACGGTTTCCAAGCAGTTGTGCGCCGCCAGAGGTAGATTTTCTGTTAACTGGACACCCTCCAAAATCTGCATCAGCGTATGCAATCAAATCCAGACCTCCATCAGCTGGATACCATAGACCAAGCTTTGGCTTCCCCTTCAGATAGCTGAAAATGCGTTTGACCGTAACCATATGAGATTCCCTCGGAGTTGATTGGTACCTAGCACACAAAACAACAAAAAAAATAATATCAGGACGCGACGCTGTCAGATACATAAGTGAACCAATAATCGCCCGATACGAAGTCGGGTTCATTTCAGGATCCTTCTCTGTACAGTCGACAGCTTGTGATTTGTCGGCAGTGGTGTGTCGAAAGGTGAGCTATCTTCCAATCCGAATCTCTTAAAAATTTCATGGACATACTTTGTTTGATGCACATACGTCCCTTCTTTCTCCTAATTAACTTGAATACCAAGAAAGAAAGACAGTTCTCCCATCGCATTCATTTCAAATTTCGACGACATCACCTTCTCAAACTCGCGACACAATTCTTCATTTGAAGAACCGAATATTATGTCATCAACGTAAATTTGTACAATCAGAAAATCTCCCCCCTTCTTCAAAATGAACAATGTGGAGTCGATTGCACCACGCGTGAACCCATTCTCAAATAGATGATTTAATAAGGTCGCATACCAGGCACGAGGGGCCTGGTGAAGACCATACAAAGCTTTATCAAACAGATAGACCTTATTTTCGGACTCAGGAGCAGTGAACCCAGGTGGTTGAGATACATACATAGTTTCTGAAAGCTTTTCGTATAGGAATGCACTCTTCACATCCAACTGATAGACTTTGAAACGCATATGAACTGCGAACGCTAGAAACAGACGAATTGCTTCCAGTCGAGATACGGGTGCGTATACTTCTGTGTAATCAATCCCTTCTTCCTGATTGAATCCTTGTACAACCAACCGTGCTTTATTTCTAACGACAACACCCTTATCGTCCTTTTTGCACTTAAAGACCCACTTTGTGTTGATTACATGTTGACCCTTCGGAAGATCGACCAAATTCCACACCTTTAATTTGTCGAACTGAGCTAATTCTTCTTGCATTGCCTCACACCAAGAGTTATCTTTCACGGCCATCTGATAGTTCTTCGGCTCTATTTGAGAGATAAAACACTCATGTAGGCTAAGATTGTAAATCTCTTCCTGCTTGATTTGAGTAAACAAACACTGCATGTTCGAAAGACTTCTTTGAGTTTGCACTCCAGCATTTGGATCCCCCAATAATGTTATCAACAGGATGATAGACATTTGTTCTCGGAACGGGGATAGCAGGAGCTTGGAGATTGCTTCCTAAATTAGATTGAATCTCCCCCTCAGCACTTGCACTACAACTCGCTTCAAAGTGACTGGGACCAGCTTCATCGAGGAAGTGATTAGCAACAACAATGTTTACTATCGACGATGTTGCGACTGGATTTCCTGATGCAACATTCGGGGTCACGTTCATGGGAATACTTGTCCTCCAGCTTGCATCCACTTCATTCTTATCAACCAAATGTGTGTATACCACCTCCGAATCTGCTTCAGAAACATTAGGAAGATCAAACGAATCAAATAGTTTTGCATAATCAAACCCAGTTTTAGGACCAAATTCAGACGGTGGAAGATCATAAGTCAAAGGAATCACATCAAACACAACCTCCACAGCACGCTTTTTAATGTTATAAACACGTGTATCAGATACTCCATTTACGTAACCCAGAAAGAAACCAATCTCCCCAAGTTCACCCATTTTAGGAATATCCTTGGTGCGTTTAATAACACATTTGATCCCAAAGGGTTGAAACCCAAACAAATTAGATTTCTTGTTATGAAGGAGCTCATAACATGTTTTATCTTCTCTTTTGATCGTACGCACATGGCTAAGCACATAGCATGCCGTGTTCACCTCCTCAGCCTAGAAATATAGGTAATTTGGATTCAGAAAGCATAGTACGGGCCGCCTCAATTAGGGTACGATTCTTCCTTTCTGCAACTCCATTCTATTGGGGAACATACGCAACGCTGAATTGATGAACTATTCCCATTTCCCCACATAACTCACCCATGTGTTGATTTTTAAATTTAGATCCGTTGTCACTTCGAATTTCTTAATAGGTAGTGAATAATTTTTCTCAAGTTGTTTAAAAAGATCTCTTAAAATGCCATGAGTTTGATCTTTAGTTTTCAAGAAAAATACCCACGAGTATCGTGAGAAATCATCGGTGACAACTAGACAGTAGGACATACCACCAAAGCTAGCAACATGGATAGGGCTGAAAAGATCCATGTAAAGCAATTCAAGTGGTTTTTGGATCGAGTTAAAAGTTTTCGGTTTATGAGGCTTTCTTTTGATTTCTCCTTTTTCGCATGATTCACATTCGTTGTGCATATTAAAACTACGTAAAGGAACCCCCAACACCAAGTCGGTTGTCACTAAGTGGTTCATTTTTCGTAGGTGTACATGGCCCATTCGTCTATGCCATAAATAAGATTGATCTTCAGTCGCTTTAGATAGTAAACATGTCACTGGGGCAGATGAGTTAACCAACGGGCGCATGTCCATGTCATATGTGTTATTCACCCGTGGAGCCCTCATAACGATCCAATCTTCAGGAACAGCAAATCCAGGATGCAAAATGAAGCAAGCTTTATCAGTGAACAACATTGTATACTTGTTGTCACATATTTGAGATACCGACATCAAATTATGATTTAGCTCTTCAACAAAATTCACTTTGTGCAGCGTAATCTTTCCATTTGAAACAGAACCTTCACCAGTGATATAACCTCCCTTTTCACCAGCAAAGTTCACATAACCACCACGAATCGACTTGAGATTTTCCAACAACTCTTTATTTCCTGTCATGTGTCTGGAACAGCCACTATCGATATACCAAATATAGGTAGCCCTCTTTAGCTGCTCCTACACTCACCAAAGAAAATCAGTTAGAATGTGGGACCCAAGCCATAACGGTCTTGGGTCGTCCCATTTCATCACTATACGAAAATTCTTCGAAGTAACCGTCACCTCCACCACGTCCTAGATTTCCATTTTGGAAGTTGTTGGAGTGGCTCCCATTAAAACGGGAATTGTACAGTATTGAAGATCGGTTAGTGTAACTAGAATTTTCAAAGTTTCGCCCTCCATGGTATTGATACCCGAAATCTTGACTTCTCGGAGTCTCATAATTTGGACTAAACTTGGGCACTTCATAGTTTCGCGAGAATTGTCTAGGTTGATTAGCCAAGTGCGCTCTTTGATTATGATATCGGGGGGGGTGAGGCACTTCTGTCATTCGCAAACCGGGTTCTGAGCGTGAGGTCTAACATAGTCGCCGTTAGATTCTCCAGAACGTTTCTCATTCTCTTATGATTGGAAAGTAACACGATTTTGGCGTCGGTGAGGCGTCTCCTCACGTGCATCTTGTGTTTGTGATGAACTTTCCGATCCACTATTTGGACAACTCTCGAATGTTCCACACGTTGATCCTGATGTTGTTGTGATTTAGCATTTGATTTAACAACAAGTTTTGTTTCTTGTTTAATCACTTCTGCTTTCTCAAACTTTTGAGTTTTATTATTTCTCTTTTCAACTTTTACCTCAATTTCAGGTTTTTCAACAAATGGTTTTCTTTGATCAGGATCAACAAGGGGTTTTCCATTGTTATTTGGACATTCAGCAACTAAGTGTCCTTTCACACGACATTTATAACATTTTCTAACTTTTGCCGTGTGGACGTTCCTCATGACTATTCGAAAATGATGAAGCATTTGCTTGAGTTTTTAAGATTTGTGAAACAAATTGAGAATTTGACACGGTCTCAATTTTCTTGACTTCTGTATTAAAATCTTCTCCTTTAACAAATTCAGTTTTGGAAACATTTTCCGATTTCTTTTGAGACTTCCCACGAGGTTTGGGTTTCTCACTGGCATTTTGAACTTATTTGAAAATTTCCAAAATTTTGTTACTGATAAAAATTTTCAATGTTTTCAAGATTCACTTCACTTTTCTTTGATGCTTCATCAAACTTCGATTGCTCTGAGTCCGAGGGAATCTCGAGCTCAGAATCCGTCCAACTTGGCAGATCAACAGTCATAGGAGTCGTTGGAACAAGGTTAGCTATCTCTGGATCAATGCTTTCCATCGATGTATAGTTGTGGTTAGTTGGTGGATAAACCCTACTATACCCGATGCAAACATTTCCTCTTTAGTTTCCTTGATACGTTGGCTATTGATACAATAATTCATCACCTCAGATGAGCTTCTAAACTTTTCAATTTTTCTTTCCAAATCTAAAATCAAGTTATCCTTTTCTAAAATGATTTTGTTCTTTTCCAAAACACAATTTTGATTTATTTCAAGCTCAGATTTTAATTCTTGATTTTTAAGAGTTGCTTGAGCCACACGTCTTTCAAATTCAGAGATATCATTCTTTAGAGATTTTATCTTAATTCGGTGTTCTTTATCCGAACAAGATATAACTGCAATGAGTTCTCTGGATTTTTCAAGATCTGCAATTAGATTTGTGTTGTGTAAAGCGTATCTATCGATTTTTATAACGAATTCAACGCATCTAGCATAACGTTTATCTACAGGATTCGAGTTTACCTCAACACCAGCCATGAATGCACAATCCTCCTTTGTTGTGGAACTTTCATCCAATTTCTGAGCTTCATCAACTGCAAATTTCTGCATTTCGGCTGTTGAGATCCTAAACTCAAAACTTTCACCTTTACTATCTTACCCTTTTGTTTCTTCTTCATTTAAGTTTTCTTCTTTTTCAACAACTTCACTAACTACCAATTCATCACTCATAACTTCAGCCACAACTGCAAGTTCTTCCATGCTAGCTTCTTCAACAAGTTCTTCACATACTTCGTCTATGACAACTTCCTCGCATGCTTCATCTTCAACAATCTCAGCCATGAACGCTTGCAAAACAATAGCTACCGACAAATCTTCTAATGCACAACCCCATCATATGGTTCGGTCACTTCTTGTAACGGGTGGGAAACTAAAGCATTATTTGAATAAGGAACAAGAATGTCTGAAGTGTTTGATCGAGAATTTGAAGTAGATCCACCGTTGGCATTCGACTGATTCCTAGAGTTGTTTCCATTCTGAGAACTACCTTCTCTGTTAGATCTCTCCATCTTTGGCTTTCGACAATCTTGGGCATAGTGACCATAGATACCACAGTTGTAGCATTTTACCTTTGACATATCAATACCCATTCGTGTCTTGGTTTGACCACCTATAAACTTCTTTCCCGTCTTCAAGAGAAACTTCTTTGCTCTTCTAACCAATAACGCCATATTGAGTTAAAGATCAAGTTCTTCCATTTCATCTTGATCAATTTGGTCAAAGTCTTCATCAAGACTGGATTGTTCGATAAGCTTCCCGAGACAAAAATTCTATAGGCCGTCATAAAAGACGCTAGGAGACTCATGTTATCTTCTATCAACTTCAAAGAATTTGGATCTAACTTAGGAATGTTGAAGTTTGTTGCTTGTGACTGTTGACTTCCACCCGAAGAATATATTCATTGATTCAAACTTGTAGTTCCACTCGAAACACTGGCATTGGCAATGTTGCTTGTAAAAGCCTGATGAGTAGCGGGATCTTCATTTTCAGAATATAGGGCAACACCAACACCACTTGTGTTTCCCCTATCCGTAGGCTTTGAAGCTTTATACAACTGAGGATCATGTATCTTCTCAAAGTCAGACGCTTGATCCTCCATGTTCCAAGCATACCCCTTGAGTTTCTGAATGGTATTTTCTAATGTCAGTTTATCAAACAAGACATTTTCCCTGATTAACGCAGTTTACATATTCCACTCTCGAGAAAGACAACTAAGAAATTTCTCGACTTTCTCAAACTCAGTGTAGATATTCTCTTCACTTCAGTCAAGCTCATTTAACAAGTGATAGAATCAATGCACAATGTCATCAAAAGACTCACTCTTCAATGCCTTAAACACCGCGTCTTCAAACGTTCTAAGGTCTCTTCTTGTACATTGCATTTTGTTAGTACATAATGTCTATGTCTTAGTCTTGGATCGAGTCTGTTTAGATTGGCTAGACTGTGTTAGAATATGGTGTATTTATGTAAATAGACATCAAGTTCGCCCGGAATCTTGAGGTTGGAACAAGTTCGGCCGAACTTGTTCAAGACAAGTTCGCCCGAACTTATTAACTCCCCAGCGAACTTGATGGCCTATAAATAGTGTGCCTTAGTTTCTCATTTGTAACTTTTCAACTTTGTCACAACAGAGGCGAAGCTCTGTCCGATCCGGATCTTACATGTAATTGACATTAGTGATCAATAAACAGCAGTTTAACGAGTAATCTTTGCATATTTGATTAACATGTCACTTAGTTTTTGCCTAATTGGACTTAGATACCAAATTAGGTTCCTGTGCTAATCAAGGAGCGATCTAACAAGTGGTACCAGAGCCACAGATACCTAATTTGGTGAAATCATTGCAAGATCTACTCTATTTCTACTCATTTCTACCATTTTTCTTAACTTTTTCATGGAAAACAATGAACATATGGATAAAAGTTGCTAAATTTTGAATATGTCACGTAAAATACAGATAAACCCCTGAAAGTTTCAATATCTAATTCAAACGAATTGATGTCGAAAAGTTGAAAAAACCATGTTTTACAAACTTGATTTGGTTGAACTTGTAATCAAGTCCGCTCGAACTTGATTAAAAATTCACAATTTTTAATCAAGTGCGCCCGAACTTGATTGATTTTCATTGATTCTTGCACAAGTCCGCTCGAACTTGCTTAATATTTCTTCAAGTTTCATCAAGTTCGCCCGAACTTGATCAATTTCTGTTGAAATTTATCACAATTTCGCCCGAACTTGCTTGTTCTCTTGAATATCATACAAGTCCGCTCGAACTTATATCAGGGTGAAATTTTCAAAAGATTCTAACAAGTTCGCCCGAACTTGTTTGAAATCAAAACTGATTTTAACAACTGCACAAGTTCGCCCGAACTTGTCAGTGTACTAATCAATTTTCAAAGTTTATGAACGTGTTTTCAGCGATTCTCGTCAGTTTTTCCACGATGGAAGATATTCACGGTGCTTTTATGACGGCTTCAGCATCGAATGCTCAAATGGTGAATCAAGTTAACATTGATAACGAGATGGGTATGTCTGTGAAGCCTCCGAAACTCATGTGTATTGATGAATACGAGGGGTGGAAAGAAAAGTTTACGAATTGGGTTCAGTCTACATTCTTTCACAGCTGGGTTGCAGTTGAGACTGGCTACACATGGCCAAGAGATGAATATGATAATGTTATCGATATAAGCAAGTTTTCTACTGTACAAAAAGATGCTTATGTAGCAGAGAAGAAAATTGATTGCAGGTGGTTTGGTGGCCGGAATTTCGATTTTCCAGCAAAAAAAGGGCTGTCGTCGATGTTGTTTGCATCTTGGGGGATCAGAGGGAGAGCGGTAGCCATGAATTGGAAAGGGCGGTTGGGTTAGGTTATTTTATTTACTTCAAATTTGATTAGGTTGGGTTTGGGCATGGGTTAATTACAATGGATTCTTTATTGGGCTAAATTGTCAAGTGAAAGTGGTTAAAGAATAATTATATAAATTTGGTTATATTTTAGTAAAACTCAGTCTTTACAATTTTGTTTAATTCATAAGATTTTTTAAGGGGAGCGGTTAAAAATTTACAAGGGGCGCAGTCGAGAGTTTCCGCGAAATTTATCACTAAATTTTCTTTTTCAAGGGGTGCGCTCGCCCACCCACCTATAAGTAGGGCTGGCATATCGTGTATACCCGTACACGATAAGACATGACACGATAAGACACGATACACGAAATCCCATACACGAACACGACATGATAACTTATCGTGTCCTTTTTTTCAAACACGAACACGACACGAAAACACGAAAATTACCTGTTAATACTTGTTAACAAACACTAGAATAATCATGTATTAATGAGTATCTAACAGGTAAACAGGTATTAACATGTATTAAGGGGTATCTAACTATCTAACAGGTATTAACATTGAAGAAACCCTAGATTAACTAGACCAGAACCTAAGTAGATCTATGGAATGGGCTCTGTATAAAAGGTTAACCCTTCGATTGGTTTCACGATGAATGATGAATAAAACAGTACTTCGGCTGATCCTGCAAAACAGAACACTGTTAGCTCGCCACGGGGAGAAGGGGGTTCTCTCCGTGACCACCCTCCGGCGTGAGAATAAGTACATGTAGTTCGGAAGTAAAGTATTGTAAGAGAGAGAGTAGTTGAGAGTGAATACCTTTCCTTGAACTCCAAGTCACTTATTTATAGCCGGTGTTTGGCGCCAAAAGGAGAGATTGTTAACTTTAACGGAATCTTCTGTTATTCCATTAATGTTTGTTGGCAATCCGTTAGTGCACACGGATCATGAGCTCATCAGCGGTTAGGGAGGTGCCACGTGTCAACATGAGATCACTACATTTTATAAATGTGAGCATGCCATCACTGTGATCTTCCTCAGTCGTCCAAATGCTGCCAGGTGGCAATTGGTTATAACCGAAAAGATGCTTGCACGATTGGGTGTTAATAGCTTCTAGAAGGTTTCACAGCTGTTACCCATCTGTTGTTCGCCATGTGTACATTCTGTTACAACAGAAAAGATTCTCTTTGCTTTTGCACCAAGCCAAGGATTTTGCTAAGGGAAAGTTTCTTAGGGTTAACTGTTTCCTTGCGCGAGAAGCGCAAGTTAGTTAACTGATCTTCTTTCTTCTCCTTGCTGCTTAGCGCATCGTTTGGTGGATACTTGCTTTGATATAAATATCCGCGCAAGGTTTATGAATGAAGCATTATCAAACGAGATTATTCAAGGTTAACTTTGAACCTTGCGCGAGCCCCGCAAGGTAGTTAAATGAAGCATTTTTTCCCAAGAGAATGTTCAAGGTTAACTTTGAACCTTGCACGAGCCCGCGCAAGGTAGTTATATGATCCTTTCCTCTCTTGGATATTTGGCGCAGAGTTCTAATAAATCTCATTTTGGCAAAGAAGTCTGCGCAAAGTTTCCTTAGAAGTTATTAATGAGTATGGTTTCCTTGATTGGCGCAAGGTTTTTGGGACCATAACCCTTCAAGTCCCCCTAGTCCAGTGTTGCTCCTATGTAAGAATAAAAAGTAGGTGGAGCACCGGACTTAAGATAAATGTGCTGCGCTAGGTAAGTACTAGCCTTTTGTTGTTTTCTGCATCTTGGTGACGTCTCGTAAGTGAATTTTGAAAAAGTATTTGAATTTCAAATACACTTAGACACGTGTCACTTATCCGGATGGTGTAGTTGGTGAAGATGCACGTTATTGAGACGTGGTGGTACTGTTGACAGGCTGTCAACAGCACATGCCTTACGGCATTTAATGTTATTTCGGCGACACTCGCGCGTGTGGGGCGGTTACTGTTCCCCACTCGCCCTTGCAGTTACTTGGGGATACGTGACTGTCGTAAAAGTCGCTGTGTAAAATCGTGCATTAATTGCGATTAGTATATAAAGGGATCAACGATCCATTTGCTTCCTCACCAGATTAAATCTTGAGAGAAAAACTTGTGTTCATATATTCCGGCGACCTTCAAAGTTTTCTGAGTATTCTTCGAAGTTTGAGTTATGGCCACCGGTGCAAGTTCTGCTGAGATGCCATCGACGTCAAGTTTGCCACCGTTAAAGTGGTCGGAGAAAGATTTTGATAATCTTGCTACCAACTTCCTTTTTGCTCTGTCCTGGAAAGTGTTTTTTCCGGTGGCGAATGCCACGGCAGCTGATGCTCCGGCCGGCTATATCACGTTATTCTATGACCATTTTGCTGAAGGAAACTTCAGGTTTCCGGTGACCCATTTTATGCTGGAAATTCTTGGTTTTTATAAGTTCCATATTTCTCAGTTGAGCCCGATGGGAATGGTTAGGATCTGGCATTTTGAGTTTGTTTGCCGGTCGATGCAGATCATACCGACAGTTGAGAAGTTTAGAGTCTTCTATCAGTTGCACTGCTCGTTGGGTTTCTACTCGTTCCAACAACGTGTGCAAGCAAAATGATTGTTGTTAGTGCCACCTAAATCGTACCACGACTGGAAACAGAAGTTCTTCTTCATAAAGGCGGCAGTAATCCCGATGAAGATGACTTTCTGAGCCGGTGATGATATCGAGCTGGAGACCCTCCCCATACCTGCCGACGAGGTGTGGTACCAGGATATTAAAGATGTGCCCAACATTGTTTTGCTGCAGAGGGCCCTCATCGCTGCTGGGATGAGTATTTTTTTGGAAGAAAGAACACCGGGGAAAACCGGTGTATACTGAAGACGGAACTGGTACGTAACCGTTTAACTTCCTAGTAATATCTTTTAATAGATATGTACTGATGCAAAAATGTTTGTTATGTAGCTGAGCCGCTCTACTTGGTCTCTTTCAAGAGAGAGAAAGGGAAAATAGCCATCGTGCCCATTGCTGAGGGTGAGGATACTTGGTTCTCACAAATCTTGGGGAACTTTGAGCTGCCCAAGAAGGAGGATCTGGAGGCGCAACCACCTTCTAAGACTGGTAATTAAATTCTTACAAGGCCTAAGTTGATATTGCAATATTACTCTTGAACATATTTTCTAAGTAATATTGCAATATAACTAATGGCGCAACCTTTGTTCAATATGATTGACTATGTAGGTGATTTGCTTAACTTGGGCGTAGGCCCTGACTCGAAGAAGAAGAAACCAACTGCTGTTGCAACTGCTGCACCTCCCCCTTCCAAACCAGATCAAAAAACCAAGCCATCAGCTGCTGCGAAAGCTGAGGGCAAGAAAGGTACGCGTCTCGTAGCTGACTCTTGGTGTGATTATGTGGTGGTGTCGGACTCACTGGAGGGTCTTGCGCCTGTAGGTTTGAGGAAACCAAAGCCAGAACCCATTGACACCTCCTCTCTTCCAGCTTCGAACCCAGATGATCCCTTGGAAATACCCTCAAGCCCGGAAGAGGCGTTGAAGCGCACTTCCAAGAAGAGGAAAGAGGCTGAAACTAAACCTCCTGTGCTAACAAAAGTTGCGCGCCCGCGCATTGGCACGAAGCGCAATCTGGATGCCTTTGCAAAGAAGTTCTCACCTGGTATGTTCAGTTTGTTGCGCATTTCTGTCAGAAAAGTTGCGCAAAATCTTATATTTGGTATGTGTTAATATGCTTTGCAGAGAAAATGGTGAAGGCTGCGCCGACCACCTCATCTGCTATACCATCACCGCGCAGGCCTGAAAACGTTGAGGAGGGAGGTGCGGAGCGAGAAGCACCCGTTTCTGATGCTGACCCCATCGTCCCAGAAAATACTGAGAAGGTGGCTCCGGAAGAAGAGCCTAAAAATTTGATGTTGAGAATCCTACTGGCAAGCAGGCTAAAGATACAACTACAGATGCTGGGGTGAAAGATACTGCTACCGCGGAGCAAGAAAAAATATCTTCCCCTGTGCCGAAACCTTCAAAGTTGATATCCAAGGGAGCTGGCCCTTCAACACAAACCGAAGGCTTTATGTCTGTTGAGGATTCTGATGAGGAGTCGCCCAATCGCCCAAAGGAGACGCCTGGGGATTATGACTATCGTTCTTATTCTGAGAGGCGGGGCTCTGCGATCCATTAGCCTGTGTGGAAGGTTAAACAGGGTGATGTTTTTACTGATTGGCACTCCTGCAGGGAGTGGTATAAGGGCATCTTCCCTCCAGCGGAGGTGAAGCGCCAAGAAGAGAAAGACCACGAGGCTACTTACGAGTCATATTTGCAAGAGTCTGCCCTTGCCTCTTCCACAATAAACAGGATTGTGCGCGAATGGCGCAATATGAACAAGGAATGGGATGAAGTTGAGATTAATAAGGCGAAGGCCAAATTTGAAAAGGAGAAGACATTAAAGATGATCGTCGATTTTGAGGCTGAAAAGGCCAAGTTTGAGGAGGAGAAGAAGACCGAGGAGTGGTCTGCGATGTCTTGGAAGCGCAAATGTGAGGCCTCTGCTGCGCAACATGCGGACGAGCGCAAGCGCTTTGTGGAGGCTTGCGATCGTGATAACAAAGAAAAGATATCTCTGCGCAACGAAATCGAGAAGCTTAAGAAAGAGAAAGCTGATGCAGTTGCGGCAGTAGAAGAGGCGCGCTCACATGGAGAAAGGAGCGAGCAGAATGAGGTATCAACCAAAATGTCTCTCATTCTTAAGAATAAAGAAATTGATGATCTAACTTCTATACTATTTGACCAGGCGCGACTGCAAGATGAGGTTGATATTTTGAAAAAAGATATCAACCTTCACCGAACAGAGAAAGCCGAGTTGACCCACCGTTTTACTGAAGGTGAACAAAACTTAACGACATGGAGGTCGCTCGCGCTACAGCAGAAAGCCTGACCGAATCCCTCATGAACCAGCTTACCTGGTTGCGGGAGTACGGGATTGTGGAGGTAATATTCCCTTTTCTTTATACATGTCTGGTTTGATTATCTAACATATACTGATTGTATTTGTATACAGATGGCAAATGCCATCCTTAATTCCACGGAGTTGGATGAGAGAGTGGCAGAATTGATGATGGCTACGCGCAGTGACGGGCATGCAGAGGGCTATAAAGAGTGCACTTTGCACGTGACACATGCGCTGAAGACTGAATAGGATACAAGCCAGGCTGCCACACATGGGCTAAATAATGCTGCCATTTATTCTGCTGCTAAAGAAAAATATGATCAGTTGCAGATTCCGATTATGGACCTTGTGGAAGCAGCAAGATGACTTTGTTGATGTGAATATAATATGATCTCTGTTGTAGAGAAGATCTCCTTTATTTAATTCTTTATTTTGTAATTACTTGTAACGTTGCGCTGCTGCGCAAGTACTGTTGATGTGAATATAATATATTTTAGCTTTACAATGTTTGCATGGGACCAATTACTTGTGTAGGATAGACAAATGAACAATTTCTTTTCTCATGTGCGAGCGTAAGTATTAAGTTAGCTTGTGGCTCATGAGTTTGTGTTTTTGTTTATCCAAAGGAATTGCATGCATTTGTAAATGAACATATACAAGACTGTAAGTAGTGACAGAGTATTTTATTCATACTGATAAAGCGTAAAGCTATGGCTGCCACTAAGATTACATAAGAAATAAAGTAAGCAGTCTCGTTACGCAATGCCCAGAAGTTGCTTAGAGGACTGAGATTACATATAACATCGGCGTAGTTGTTGGGCGTTCCAGGTTAGAGGAACGCTGGATCCGTCCATACGCTTCAGAGTGTACGCGCCTTTTCCCAATACTTCATTTATCACGTACGGACCTTCCCATCGCGGGGCTAACTTCCCCGGTTTTTCGGCATTCGACGCTTCATTATCGCGAATAACAAAGTCACCAGGCAAAAAGGAGCAGATGCGTACCCTTTTGTTGTAATATTTTCAAGTTGAGACTTGTACTTAGCTTCGCGAATCGCTGCATTTTCTCATCGTTCTTCCAATAAGTCTAGGTCGATGCGCCTTTGCTCTTCGTTATCTTGTTTTTCCAAAGCTAGCATTCTTGGAGATGGTAACCCAATTTCGGCAGGAATCACAGCCTCCGTGTCGTACACAAGGCTAAAAGGAGTTTCTCCAGTGCTAGTCTTGGGCATAGTTCGGTGTGCCCACAAGATGCTAGGCAATTCGTCAACCCACCCCCGCCGTGCCGTGCCAAGGCAGGCCTTGATACCGTCGACCAACTATTTGTTTATGCTTTCAACTTAACCATTTGCTTGTGGTTGCGCAACAGAAGCGAAAACAAGCTGGATTCCCATTTCGGTCATCCATGTTTGCAACTCTTCAGCCGTTAAATTTGGACCGTTGTCTGTAATAATGCGCATGGGCAGACCAAAATGGCAAATAATGTATTCCCAGATGAATTTGCGAATTACCATCCCTGTAGTAGAAGCTAAAGGTTTGGCTTCAACACATTTGGTGAAGTAATCGACCGCAACAATGATAAACTTGACTGCGTCGGGCGCATCCGGAAATGGTCCCACTAAATCAATGGCCCATTGTTGAAACGGCCAAGCTGTTGTGATGGGTACCAAAGGATTCTTTGGGCGTAACGTTTTAGGGGCATGCCTTTGGCGCAAGATCTCTACAGCGTCAACGTACATTCCGGGCCAATAATACCCTGCGCTTTTCACTTTGGCTACTACCATGCGCGGCCCAGAATGTATACCACATAGCCCTTCATGAACCTCCCTGATCAGGTATTGCGCATCATGTTAGTTAACACAACGGAGCGAAGGACCCATGTAAGAGCGTTGGTATAGAATACCGTCAACCATTTCGTAATTGAGGGCTTTGCACCATAACTTACGTGCTTGCGCTTTATCTTCTGGTAAAGAACCATGTAACAAATACATCATTATTGGAGACATCCATGATGGATCTCCTACTTCGACCATTGTTACTTGTCTGAGAGGGACTGATGGATTACTTAAAACTTCGATGCGAACTTCCTTTCCAAATGTTTGAAACTAGTTGCTGCGAGTTTACTTAGAGCGTCAGCATGTTTGTTTTCGCTTCGCTTGACGTGTGTGACTTTAAATTGTTGGAACTGTGCTATAAGAGCCTTGGCTTGCGCCAAGTACAAAGCCATGATATCTCCCTTTGCATCATACGTTCCTATTACTTGCTCAGCAACTAGTAATGAATCAACGTGGGCTTCTAAATTTGTTGCACCCATTTTGATAGCGAGGCGTAAGCCTGCTAGGAAAGCTTCATATCGTTGTTGGTGCTTTTAAAATCCAACCGAATTGCATATGTGAATTCTGCTCCCTCTGGACTCATTAATCGAAGACCTGCTCCAGCCCCATCACTGTTTGATGCGCCATCTGTAAACAGTGTCCAGGATCTATTGTCTATGACTGGGACTGGGTTTTGAATTGCTTGGCATTCTTCAAGTTTATCAGCAGGAATTTCAGCGATGAAATCTGCCAAAACTTGGCCTTTGATAGCTGGTCTAGGTTTATAACAGATGTTATAACCGCCCAATTCTATTGCCCACTTCGCAAGTCGCCTAGAAACATCTGGCTTGGTCAGGACTTGGCCAATGTGAAAATTTGTTAAAACTGTAATAACATGTCCTGAAAAGTATCTTCGCAGCCTGCGCGAGGCGTGGACTAATGCTAAAACTAATTTCTCCATAATTGATACCTTGTCTCTGGATCGTTCAACATCTTGCTGATATAATAAATTGGAGACTGGACCCTTCGCGTTCTACCAACAAGACAACACCTACTGCTACCTCAGATGCAACAAGATATAAGACCATGGGTTCTTTTTCACGAGGAGCAGTAAGTGTGGGAAGTTGAACTAAACAATCTTTCATTTGCTGGAAAGCTTGATCAGCTTCAGGAGTCCATGCGAACTCTTTGCTCTTCGTACTTATAGTTCGAATAAATGGATAAGGCTTTGCAGCATGATTGGCGAGGAAGCGGTTTAGCACAGCTAACCTTCCAGCAAAACGTTGCATCTCTTTGATGGTATTAGGTGAAGACATTTTTTGTATTGCTTCGACCTTCTCAGAATTAACTTTGAAACCGTCTTTGGTGACGATGAAACCCAAAAATTTGCCCTCCTCCATGCCGAAGGAGCATTTGCTTAGATTTAACTTAAGATTTACCTTTCGCAGAGAATCAAAAGTTCGTTGGATATTGTCTAACATAGTGTCTTCTGAATTACTCATAATGACCAAATCATCAATGTAGACTTCCATAGTTTTCCCGATATCATCTCCAAAAACTGTATCCATCAATCTTTGATAAGTAGCTCCCGCATTGCGGAGACCAAAAGGCATCTTGGTAACAAAAAATGCCCTTCTCTGTACGAAAAGCGGTTTTATCTTCGTCCTCTTTTTTCATCAAGACTTGATGATAACCTTTATAACAATCTAGAAAATATTTCCAGGGAAAGGAAGCTAATGAGTCAACCTTTTTGTCAATATCAGGAAGAGAATAACAATCTTTCGGACACGCCTTGTTTAGATCTTTAAAATCTATGCACATCCGCCATCCGCCATTATGTTTCTTTACCATGACTGGGTTTGCCACCCAGGTCTGGTATTTGACTTCGCACAGAATACCAGCATTTAATAACTCGGTGACTTGTTCGTTCATCGCCTTTGTCTTTTCTGACCCGAGGCTGCGCTTTTTCTGTACAGCTGGTTCTGCTGACGGAAATACATTCAGACAATGTTCAGCAAGGTTGCGTGGGACACCGACCATGTCAGCAGGTGTCCAGGCGAAAATGTCTTTGTTGCGAAACAATAGTAGTTTAAGTTTTGGGCAAATTTCAATACTGACTGCGGGCCCTAACAAGATTGTTTGCTCACGATACTTATTGTTGAGTACCCATTTTTCTGGTTCGTTACTTGGCAATGTTTTGACAGCCTTCATAACTGGTTCTTCAATTGACATGATTTCTTTCCGCGCGTAAAGTATAGTTATACCATTTGGTGTCGGAAAACCACAAGCAGCATGTGGAGCGGAGGTAATCATACTAAAATCACGCTGCGCGCGGCGTCCCAATAGTACATCGTGATGGGAATTTGCCGGCATCACCATACTCGTTCGAGAATACCTCCCATAAGATAAAGTAACAGGAAAAATGATTTGTCCTAGAGGAAAGACAGCCTCATTGCAGAACCCAGTTAATGGAAAATCAACTGGTTCCAAGCGTGCCTTATCCTTAGGATCTAGCTGCTTGAAGCACTGCTCATACATAATATCCATGGAACTACTAGGATCTATAAACATATAATCTGTTTGGTAGTGCCCAAAGATACTGGTGATAATCACTGGCCGGACTTCTTGAGGACCTCCTGGAACGATAGGAAAAATGACTTGTTGCTCGCGCCATGTGTTGTTTTGAAAGTGTTGAAGGCTACGCTTACGCGACGAGCCACCTTGAATCATGGAAACGTGCTATTTCATTTTCTTGTTGCTAGGCCCTTCGTCCCCGTGCGTAATCTGTTTAATCTCTTTGCGTACATTCTGGAGTAATGTGTAAGCTTCCCCCTCTTTAATGCTTTTTCAATCTCCGTGCACAGACTGATGCAGTTATCTCTTGTGTGGCTTGTGTCTCTATGATAGTCACAGAACAAATTTGGGTCTTGCCTTTTTTTGTTTTTCATTGGTTGCAGCTGTTTGAACTGATAATTCTCAGTGCTGAGAACTTCAGCCGGAGATTTCGTTAAGGGAGTCCACTGGCGTTCCCTATTCTCTTGCTTAATCGCTTTTTGAGTTGTTATCTTGTTGATTGTTGCACGCGCATCAATTGGTGAATAAAGAGAGTACGAATTCTGACTTGACTCTTTCCAATTTCTCTTATACTTGCGACTACCTCTACTCAGGTCTTGCGAACGATTCTGAGGTAGAGGTGGCCTGTTAGAATTTAAGTTGCGCTCAGTCTGGGCGTAGACCTTGGCTGCCGCCATGAGTTTATCCCAGCTTTTTGGAAGGCCAGTTGTACCGGACAACACTTTAATCATTTTGTCACACCTTACCGCGTACTTGAACTGCGCGCGTATAAGGTCTTCGTGAACATCTGCAATCTCCAACACCTCTTTATTGTAACGCGTTATAAAATCTTCGAGGTTCTCATCGTCCCTCCGCCAGATGTTCATTACATCTGAGGAATCGCGCACGTATCGCCGTTGCTGAATGAAGTGTGTAAGAAAATTTTCTTTTAAGTCATTCCAAGAGGAAAGTTTACCTGTCGGCAAATTATCAAACCAAAGGCGCGCAGCGCCGGTAAGGGTCTGTACAAATAGGTGATACCACATTGCCAATGTCCAGCACCCAAGTAACCCTGCACCGGTAAAGAGGCGCATGTGATCATCAGGATCGGTTAAACCATTAAACTTTCCCAACATTGGATGGTAATTTCGCTCGCTCCAACGGAGCCAGTGCTATCTCTCTGGTAAACTTTGATTGTTCATCTGCTTCGGTTGGGCGATACACCAAATTGTAATCATGCTCAGCTTCTGGATTGTATACTGCACGTACTTTTGGCTTGTAACTAGCATGATCTGCAGATATTCGATTGAAAATACTTGCACTATCCCCTTCCTCATAGGTCTTATCGAGCTCATAGTGTTGGGTGTCCCGTTTCTGTGAAGACCGCGAGCCCAAACGAGAGTGGACAGATGCACGACGCTGAACATTGTCTTCTTGCCTTCTATTACCAGAATGAACAGGATCATTCCTGGTTTTAGAATACATTTCTGTTCCATCTTCAGACATGTGCGAAGGGGAACGAGCATGACTTTGAGTATTATAACTCAAAACTCGAGGTGCCGGCAAAGCACGGACCTGAGGAGCGTTAACCGGAGCTTGAAAAGCTGGAGTTCCGGTTTGGGCACATAACTGAGCATACATAGCGTTTAGAGCCGCTTGAGATTTGATTAACCACAATAATGGAGTCTCTCCAGGTGGTAAAATCGACGTAACATCAACCTAAGGAGCCGCTGACGTTACTGGAATACTCGCATGATTAGGATCATACTGAGCATTAGCTTCGCCGGAAGAATCCTCAACTATTTGTCCGTCGATCTGAGGTCCGACAACGACGCGTCAAATCCCCGATCGAGGACCTTGAAAGATGATCCATCAACCATGATGCTGCAGATCTTGGTGAAACGAAACGAAAGATGAGAAAAAGCATTGAAATCGGTGGGCGCCAATGAAGAAACCCTAGATCAACTAGACCGGAACAGTACTCCGGCTGATCCTACAAAACAGAACACCGTTAGCTCGCCACGGGGAGAAGGGGGTTCTCTCCGTGACCACCTCCGGCGTGAGAATAAGTACATGTAGTTCGGAAGTAAAGTATCGTAAGAAAGAGAGTAGTTGAGAGTGAATACCTTTCCTTGAACTCCAAGTCACTTATTTATAGCCGGTGTTTGGCGCCAAAAGGAGAGATTGTTAACTTTAACGGAATCTTCTGCTATTCCGTTAATGTTTGTTGGCAATCCGTTAGTGCACACGGATCGTGAGCTCATCAGCGGTTAGGGAGGTGCCACGTGTCAACATGAGATCACTACATTTTATAAATGTGAGCATGCCATCACTGTGATCTTCCTCAGTCGTCCAGATGCTGCCAAGTGGCAATTGGTTATAACCGAAAAGATGCTTGCACGATTGGGTGTTAATGGCTTCTAGAAGGTTTCACAGCTGTTACCCATCTGTTGTTCGCCACGTGTATATTCTGTTACAACAGAAAAAATTCTCTTTGCTTTTGCACCAAGTCAAGGATTTTCCTAAGGCAAAGTTTCTCAGGGTTAACTGTTTCCTTGCACGAGAAGCGCAAGTTAGTTAACTGATCTTCTTTCTTCTCCTTGTTGCTTAGCGCAACGCTTGGTGGATACTTGCTTTGATATAAATATCCGCGCAAGGTTTATGCATGAAGCATTATCAAACGAGATTATTCAAGGTTAACTTTGAACCTTGCGCGAGCCCGTGCAAGGTAGTTAAATGAAGCATTTTATCCCAAGAGAATGTTCAAGGTTAACTTTAAATCTTGAGCGAGCCCGTGCAAGGTAGTTATATTATCCTTTCCTCTCTTGGATATTTGGCGCTGAGTTCTAATAAATCTCATTTTGGCAAAGAAGTCTGCGTGAAGTTTCCTTAGAAGTTATTAATGGGTATGGTTTCCTTGATTGGCGCAATGTTTTTGGGACCATACCCCTTCAAACATGTATTAACGGGTATCTAACAGGTAAACATGTATCTTAACGGGTATCTAACAGGTAAACATGTATCTTACCCACTCGATTATAAGTGTTAACATGTATTAACGCTATACACGAACAGACACGACAAGACACGAAAACACGAAACGCTATACACGAACACGACATGAAAATTAACAGGTTGTTTCGTGTCTACCTGTTTAGTACACGATACCTGTTAAGGTCGTGTAGGTTCGTGTCGTGTATTCGTGTATTCGTGTAAAATTGTCAGCCCTACCTATAAGGATGGGTAGGCCCCTGTATGTACATGATTTTAGTTGGCGTTCATAAAAAAGAGTTGGATATAAGAGTAAACGAAGATAAAAGCAATCTTATCTAATCTACGTGGATAAAACTTAGATTTATGCATATCTATGGGTGTAGGCACTACTAAATCTTTGATGTTGGTTAAAAGGTATAACACATTCGTAACTTTCTCTAAATTTAATTATTTTTAATTATTAAATTTAATTATTTGTGTATCGTATACTAGGTTATAACCTCGTGTATTACACGGGTTGAATAAATGTAATTTGATATACAAAATAATAAAATAATATTTCTTTAAGAACCTCATTTATTACATGAGTTGAATAAATGTAATTTTATATATTTTAAATAATAAAAAAATATATCTTAAAAACCTCCCGTTTATTGTATAAATTGAAAAAATGTAATTTTATATACCAAATAATAAAAGAATAATAACTTTAAAAACCACGTGTATTACACATGTTGAAAAAAATATAATTTTTTTACACCAAATAATAAAAAATGTTATATCCTTAAAAATCCCCACACGATATCAATAAATCTAATCTTATATACCAAATTATTATTTGAAATTTGTATACCATTTGATTTATATATTATGTAATCGATATAATATTTTAATAATGATAATAAAAATAAATAATACATCAATACAAAGTTATATCTTTAAGAACCTCCATGTATTACACTCTTTGAATAAATTTAATTTTATATATCAAATTATTATTTGCAAGTTATATACAATATGATTTATAAATTATGTAATAAAATCGATATAATTTTCTTAATAATGAAAAAAATAAATAATATATTAATACAAAGTTATATTTTTAGAAAACCCCGTGTATTACACGATTACGATTTGAATAAATCTAGTTTATATATCAAATTATTATTGCAAGTTATATACAATTTTTTATTTATAAATTATGTAATAAAATCGATATAATATTTTTAAAATGAAAAAAACAAATTTTATATTTAAACTAAATAACAATTATTTACTATTTAGTAAGAGAGTTATCTATAAAAGATTAAACTAAATAATAATTATCTATAACTAAGAATGAGATAAAATAACAATTATCTATAATTTAGTAGAAGATTATCTCTAAATAAATTAAATTAAATTAAATTAAATTAAATAAATAAAATAAATTACATAGCTTAATATGATGACAAGTGTCCATTTAATGGTTTCTTTTATTATAAATAAATTTTATATTCAAACTAAATAACAATTATCTATAATTTAGTAGGAGAGTTATCTATAAGAGATTAAACTAAATAATAATTATCTATAATTAAGAATGAGATAAAATAACAATTATCTATAATTTAGTAAAAGATTATCTCTAATAATAAATTAAAATAAAATAAAATTACATAGCTTAATATAATGACAAATGTTCATTTAATTGTTTCTTTTATTATATAGTATAGATATAGATTTCATCTAACACTAGAAAACAAGGAAAAAAAATCAAAAACACAATTAATAATATATGTATCGATAGTATATATAGTATATATCTCAATATCCTTGTATTTGGGTAATTAATTGTAAATCTCCTAAAATAGGAGATATCTCAAATTATATATTGTAATGAGAATGGAGAGGAGCAAGGATCCCATTATTGTATACCAAAACTATCATGATATCAAGAGTCCAGTAACCTAATCCTGGCCGCCTACTGCCTCCCTCCTACTTCTGAATTCATAGCCTACCTCTTATTCTGATATCATAAATCCCTCCTATCTCCTTTCTAAATACAATCAAGCCTATCATTCCTTCATCAATGGACGCAAAAATACATCTCGCCACAACCGTTACCAACATCAAAAGTTTGATTCCTATGGAGTCCGGTCAATACGCTTCATGGAGCGAACTATTCAAGATCCACTGCCGTGCTTATCTCATCATAGATCACCTTGCACCGAAACCCGCTGCCACATCTTCCAAAGAAGCCGACAAAGACAAACAACCGAATCAAAGTGACGGCTCATGGGATCGGTTAGACGCTATCGTGCTCCAGTGGATCAACGGCACAATCTCCTACATACGATTCTCAAACCGAACACAACCGCTCACGATGCTTGGACGACACTGGAAAGTATTTTTCAGGATAACAAGAGTTCTCGCGCTATTCATCTTCTACACAAGTTCTTGAACACCCGTCAGGATGCTTTTCCTATTGTATCAGCATGTTGTCAACAACTTAAGGTATTAGCCGACCAATTGGCAAACGTCGGGCTCTGGTTACTAATGATTGTTTAGTGCTACAGCTTATCTCTGGCTTGAACGAGCAGTACGAAGGTATTACGACGATTCTTCAGCAGCAAGATCCTCTACCTACGTTCTATGAAGCCCGTTCAAAGATTATGTTGGTTGAATCACGCAATGCCGAACAAGCTCTCGCTACTGCACAGAATGCCGGTACAGCGCTGTACATGAGTTCCTCCAGATCCGTAGCTCCTACTTCTCAGACCGCTGACTATCGCAGTGACAACCAGACCGACCGTACATACCGTGGGGATGCTTTAGCAGAGCGTACTTGGCGTAGGGGTAGATCGCGTGGCCGTGGCAGGGGCTGCGAAAATTACGATAGAGGCCGAGGGTCTTCCTATTTGGCTCAGAATCCCTGTCCCAACAATTTTAATCAATGGACCTCTCCTCCATATTGGGCCTCACCACAATCACAACAGTGGCAACCTTGGGCTGCCCCTCCATGCCCTTATCCCACTGCCCCTTACAGGCCCAATAACAACAATAACACTAATGGGAACGGGCTACTTGGACCTAGGCCCAACCAGGCTAACTACACAGCCTACAGATATCGAACAAGCACTATACACAATGTCGCTCAACTAGCTGGACCCACGTTATACATGGACACTGGTGCCACTAGAACAGTGGCGGATTTAGGAACTTTTTTCCCTGGGTTCCTTTTGGTAAATTTTCACTAATTCTTATTGATTTTTTTCCAAATCATACAAGTTCTCACTAAATTTTTCCATTTTTCTCAAATTAACTGGGTTCCTGGGAACCCACAAAAAGGGCCTAGATCCGCCCCTACACCGGAAACATGACAAACAACCAAGGTAACTTGAAATCGTTTTTTAATAATTGCATGCCTCAAAATATTATCGTTGGTAATGGCACGACCATACCGGTTATTGGACATGGCATACAAACCTTACCACCACCCTTCCCACCTCTTATCATTAACGATGTGTTATATACCCCTAAACTAATCAAAAACTTAATGTTGGTGTGTCGGTTCACTACTGACAACTCTGTTTCAATTGAATTTGACCCGTTTGGTTTTCTTGTGAAGGACTACAAGACCCGGATCCCTATCCTACGATGCAACAGTAGGGGTGATTTATATCCACTAACGCTTGGATCCGGCACAACCACCTCACCATCCACCTTTGCAGCCATATCTTCTCAACTTTTACACCAACGTCTCAGGCATCCGGGACAACCTTTATTGCATTCCTTAAAACATTCTTGTTCTATTGATTTTAGAAAATTGAATAAACATGTTTGTGAATCTTGTGTCGTTGGTAAAAGCATTAGACTACCATCTGCTACTTCTTATACTCGTGTGTTTCAGCCATTTGACATTATTCATAGTGATTTATGGACGTCTCCCATCCTAAGTTCAAAAGGTCACCGCTATTATGTATTATTTTTAGATGACCTAACCGACTTTTTATGGACTTACCACATCTCTAACAAGTCCCAAGTCCACTCACTTTTTACTAATTTTCATAAACAATTTGACACACAATTCGAAAGAAAAATAAAGACTTTTCAATGTGATAATGACAGAGAATACGTCAACTCGGCGTTTCAACAATTTTTCATCAACATTGCATGATTTTTCGCCTCTCCTGCCCTCACACCTCCTCTCAAAATGGAAAAGCCGAACGTAAGATACGTACAATTAACAACATGGTTCGTACACTTTTAGCCCATGCCTCTCTCCCAAACACCTTTTGGCATCATGCCCTTGAAACCGCCACATATCTACTAAACATCTTGCCCATCAAACACCTAAATCACAAAACTCCCACTGAACTTTTATACCAACGAACGCCCTCATACGACCACCTCTGTGTGTTCGGTTGCTTATCCTATCCCCTCATCCCATCTACTTCTATTCACAAACTTGACCACCGCTCTTTCCCATGTGTTTTCCTCAGGTACCCTACTACCCATCGGGGTTATAAATGTTTCACTCTAAAAACACGAAACATTATCATTTCTCGCCACGTTGTTTTTGACGGAATAACATTTCCCTTTGCCAAAAAAATCACTCCCTCACCTACCTACGAATTTCTCACTGACCAATTTCCTCCACACCTTTGGGATCACGTCCAAGCCCAACCCACTCCAACTCCGGCCCACACCACGCCTATACCATAACCCACTAATCAAAATTCTCAGTCTGCATCTCCCATCCCATTGCCCAAACGCCCCATACCCAACACTCACCACCCCACTTCTCAACGGCCCACACTCCCTCAGCCCAATACCCATCCCCATCCTCCATGGCAGCCCACTCCCCAAACCTACTACCAAATAATCAGGCCCACACCACACCGCTGTCAAACAATCAAGTCGAATATCAGACCCAAACTGCCTCTCCACAAACCACTACTTAAGCCCACACCACACCCACATCCACTCCCCCGCCTCACTCTACCTCATCTACTGCTGAAACCACTCATGCTCCTGTCACTCGCACCATGCGAACTCGAGCTATGGATGGTATTCGCAAACCTACACACAAACTCAACCTCCATACTTCCACCCTCATACATATACCCAAACGACCTATTGATGCCTGTCCATACCGGAATGGTATGACGCCATGAAAAACGAGTTCCATGCACTTATTAACAATGAGACTTGGGATTTGGTTCCCCGTCAACCAAATATGAATGTTATTCGTAGCATGTGGCTCTTTAAACACAAATTCAAATCCAATGGTAGTTTGGAGTGATACAAAGCGCGTTTGGTTTGTGATGGTCGTCTTCAACAAGTGGCTATTGATTGTGGTGACACGTTTAGTCCGGTTGTTAAACCGGCCACAATTCGACTTGTCTTATCCATTGCCCTATCTAGGTCATGGTCAATGCATCCACTAGATGTTACGAACGCTTTCTTGCATGGTACACTCAACGAAACCGTCTACATGTACCAACCCATGGGCTTCCGCAATAGCGACTTTCCGGATCATGTTTGTCGCTTGAAAAAGTCGCTTTACGGGCTCAAACAGGCACTGCGGGCTTGGTATCAAAGATTCACCGATTACGTTCTTACTTTGGGATTTCACCAGAGTAGATTTGATGCCTCTTTGTTTGTTCTACATCAAGGTAAAGACGTTGCTTTCTTGCTTCTATACGTTGATGGCATTCTACTCGTCACATCCTCAGATAGACATTGCCACACGCTACTCGCACACCTTGCTAGTGAATTTGCTATGAAAGACCTTGGACCTCTTAGCTTCTTTCTCGGTATCTCGATAACACGCGATCAAAACTCCATGTTTTTATCTCAACATAAGTATGCTTTTGAAATTATCAAACGAGTTGGTATGACCTCTTGTAACCCAGTCTCTACACCAGTTGACACTAATGCAAAACTGAGTGCCTTCGGTCCAAACTTTCATGATCCAACCCTTTACCGGAGTCTAGCCGGGGCGCTACAGTACTTGACGTTTACTCGTCCGGATATTAGTTACGCGGCACAACAAATATGCATGCACATGCATGCTCCTAAAGATACTCATTGGTTTGCTTTGAAAAGGATTATTCGCTATATTAAAGGCACTGCCTCCCACGACCTTACCCTTAGTTGCAACATGGAGCCGAAATTGCTTGCTTACACCGATGCCGGTTGGGCGGGGTGCCCCGACACTCGCCGTTCCACGAGTGGTTATTGTGTTTATTATGGAGACAACCTAATCTCATGGTCGTCCAAGCGGCAACCCACCATCTCGCGCTCTAGTGCAGAGGCAGAATACCGGGGTGTGGCTAATGTTGTTGCCGAAATATGTTGGTTACGCAACTTGCTTTTGGAGCTTCATCGCCTGCTGTCTTGCGCCACTCTCGTCTACTGTGACAATGTCAGTGCCATTTACTTGTCAGGGAACCCGGTGCAGCATCATTGCACTACACATTGAGCTCGATATTCACTTTGTTCGTGAACAGGTTCAACAAGGTCAGGTCCGCATACTACATGTTCCATCACGTTATCAGATTGCCGACATATTTACCAAAGGTTTACCACGAATTCTATTCGAAGACTTCAGGTCCAGTCTCAGCACACGATCACCTCCCGCTTCGACTACGGGGGTGTGATAATATATGTATCGATAGTATATATCTCAATATCCTTGTAATTGGGCAATTAGTTGTAAATCTCCTAAAATAGGAGATACAAATTATATATTGTAATGAGAATGGAGAAGAGGAGCAAGGATCCCATTACGTATTCTGTGCATACCAAACTATTATGGTACCAGAGCAAGGAACCATTACGTATTCTGTGCATACCAAAACTATCAACAATCTAATCCGAATATCCAAATGACGAGGATAAAATATACCATCTTAAACTCTATCCAAATAAAAATAATCATTCAGAGATGACTAACCAAATTGTAATATATTGATAATTATGACACAGTTTGTTATCTGTTTACCTGCTACTATGCTGTAAATTTTATAATGGTTGGAATCAAGGGAGCAACTTTTAAGGGGCAAGGGGATGCACTGCCACTGCCAATGTTTCGGTTGGTAGTGTAATTTTTCTAACTTTTCGTCTGAAATTTTTAGAATAATATAAGTCCGCCCCCACCAATTATTTTGCCAATGCAACATTCATCTCATCGACAAAAAAAGTGAACATTTTACGGGTAACAAATGTAACTTCTAGAATTCTTAAGTTTAGTGGCTAAAAGAAACATGTCGTGTCTAATATTCGTGATGCACATAAGTCGGAGGAAAATATTACCAGGACCCTGGTTGGTAATGGGTTGGGTTTTCAGACTTGGATTCGAACTAATCAAAACAACCTTGAAACAATGCAAATAATGATTAGAACAATCTTTTCTAATTTAAATGAAGGTAAGGGATCATGTACAAGAGAAGAATCCTGTACGAAGTGTAGGAGACAATCATGACCACACATTTGTTTTTCTCAATTTAAGAAAGAGAAGGGTATGATGGTCTTTTCTCTCTTTAACTAGTTTCCATCTTGATTTTCAAACGGCTATAACTTTTTCATACGTTAATATTTTAAAAAAAATTACACCGTATTAACGAGCATTTCATTCTCTTTAATTCGAGCAGCCTATTGCTTTAGTATTCTTAAAAATAATTTATAGGACTTTAAATACCCATTACGTGATTACGTGATTTTGAATACCCAGTACCCATTACATGATTTTTGAATACCCATTACGTGATTACACATTCAACATAAATCATTACGCATTCATTGTAAATTTATTACATGATTAAACATTTAATATGATTTGTTATAACTAATGTTACTACAATTATGCTTATTACGGATTACACATTCAATAATAAGAACTTGGTTGTTTATGCTTTATTACGTGATTAAATATCTAATATATGACATTATGTTGCTATTATAGGTTGGTTTGGCTAATGTTTTGTATATAATTTATCCTTAATACGTGATTATACCTTAAATATTAGGTATTCCATATGAAATATTATGTGTTACGTTACGTAATCACCCAGTATAGTTTCACATAAATACTATAATGAAATCATGTAATCACGAAATGCGTATTTAAAATCACGTAGTCATGTAATTTACATAGTCAACTATTGTTACGTAATTACGTAATCACTTAGCGTGGTTTCACATAAAATACTACAATGAAATCAAGTAATCACGTAATGAGTATTCAAAATCACGTAGTCACTTACTGTTTATTCGTAATTACGTAATATGGTTTCAAAATCCTCAAAAAAAAATAATGTTAAAATATAGCAATAGGCTGCTCGAATTAAAGAGAATTAAATGCTTGTTAATACGGTGTAATTTTTATAAAAAAATATTAACGTATGAAAAAGTTATAACCATTTGAAAATCATGGGGGAAGTGGGTTTATGAGTTAACAATATTGGATTTTCCTATTTTACCCTTTTTCCCACATGTTCCCTTGCTTTTTGTTATATGAATTATATATTTGGGAACCACTTAATCTCAACCATTGATCTTGCAAATCAATGGTCAAACTTGTCTCCTACACTTCGCACAATTCTTTCCTCTTGTAGAATAACCTCTCTCTTTAAATGAATTCAATTTTTTTTGTTCATTTATAAATTCACTGGCTTTTAATATTTTGATACAAAGTTTGAGAAACATATGGGTTCTGGTGCTATAAATTCGTATACCTTCTATTCTATTCAACTATGAAATTAAGGGTTGTTGACTTCTTAAGCTGACTTGATGTAAGAAAACAAAAGTCGTTACATAATTTTTAAAGAAACCGAAAGATGTTATTCATCACCAGTCACGACAACCACCTATGAAACATCATAATCTTATGGAAGACGTAGAGATCTAAATTTCATCAATACATAAACTCTGTCTGCCCCCATTTTTAACCTAATCGATTAATGCTGACTAATTTTAACATATTCCATTATTGTAGATCTACAATTTAACTATGTTTTCTATTGTTTTTAGGTTTTATTTTTCTTCAGTGATCTCTCAATAATTACCAAAAGATTATTATCGGGTCCTGAAAGTTTTAGTTTTTTCTTTTATGTTTTTTTCTTGTTTTCTATTATGTGTGATCCGCTGATGGATGTTTCGTTGGTAAAAATGTGTTCTCTAGCAGTGTTAGTGATATGTGGTTAAAACAAGCATCGGTGACAGCATTTGAGTATTTGTCGTTGACTTGACCATTGGTGAAAGTCTGTGTTCTTTTAAGATTGCCAAGGATATGTCAATCAAACAAGCGTCGTTGACAGACCGTCGGAGATCTATCGGTTGCAGGCTATCGGAGATGCGTCGATGACTTGACCATCGGTGAACATCCTATCATTTGGTGATGCTTTGGTAATGTCTACTTATATTTCGCATGTCTGTTCTGGCCTTAGTAGTTGGTAGTATTTGTTGTTGATATGTAAGTGAAACTGTTTTCTATAAAATTTCACCAAAGGTTCATATAACGGATAAAATATATCCGATCACTAATGATAATCCTATGACTCATATTTATTAAATTATTTACATGACATATCATTAGGATTTGCAAAACAGAACCTGAGCCTGACATGATTATTCAAAACATCCGGGCTGAATATTCGGGATGGAAAAAAATGGACATACACACCCCAGTGTCAAGCTTTGGCCAAAGCGCGGCATTTTGGTCCGGTCAACCAGACAAATACTGACGGTGTCTGACGGGTCTGTTGACCGTACCAAAACGCCGAGCTTTGGCCGCTTTTTGGTCCTGTCAACCAGACAAAAGACTGACACCCGGTCAGTCTTTTATATGGTTGACAGGACCAAAACGCTGCCAAAGCTCGGCGTTTTGGTCAGATCAACAGACCCATCAGACACCCGTCAGTCTTTGTCTGGTTGACCGGACCAAAACGTCGCGCTTTGGCCACAGCTCGACACTGAGGGGTGTGTGAATAAACAAAGTGGGTAGGTGGGGTGTGTGAATAGCAAGGTCCATTATACCTGAACCCGAAAATTTTTAGTTTTAAATTTATTTTCCTCAATTCCAATTTAGTAATAACTCATTACTAACTTTGTTATTTGGAAAAGTAAATTTTCTTTTAAGACATATTTTGATGTCATACTTACAATTATATGTTGCGAAACACTATATTATCTTTTGATAGTTATATAATCATCATTTCTTTAAGAACATAGAAGTAACTTATGAATGTGGGAAAGTCACGTCGGAAACTCTCTCAACCCTATGGCGATTTCTGGCGAATCTTCTCCTTCTTCTTCCTAAATCTGATTTCCATCTAATGATTATGGGTCTTGTTATCTGATTCTAATCATTGGGATTATTATCTATATACAAATTCTATAATCACCAAGATCAATCAGTTATTTAGGGTTTTCTTTAAGTTTTGTCAATTTCGTAAGGCTTTAGAATCGGCTGGATCTTCTGATTTATTATAAGGTCTGTATTGATCGCGTTTAACATTTGTTAAAATAGCTAGATTGATATGAATCCTTCTAATAGATTAAGTTTTGATAATCGGTTCTAGGGTTTATTCTTAGGGTTTTTCGTATACGCTGGCGGGGTTTCAAGTTTTTACGTCGACTTTGTTGCATGGTTGTTAAGTTAGGCTGCTGATGGAGAGAGGTGTCGATAATGGTGGGGTGGAATACCCCAAACCTGATGATTTTCATAATATAGGTACTGAGACGTTGAACGAAGATGGTGAATCAACACCTGGAACGGCTCTTGTTCGAGGTGTTGGATTAAGGGTCACAAATATAGAAGGAAATCCTATGATGCCGAGGAGAGGGTTGTTTCATGCAAACCCTACAATGAATAATATGCAGATAGAGGGGGAAAATTTGAAAAATACAACAGCTGGATCTTCTAAAATTGGAGAACTTTTGTTTGCGGAAAAGCTTAAAGCTGGCCAGACTTTGAAGAGGGTAAACTTTCTCTTTCTGGAAAATCTAGAAAGTCATGGGGATGCTGATGTAACTATACCGTTGGAATCTGTGAAGAGGGTACATGAAAAATGTAGTAATGTATTGTATGGGTATTTTCTTGGTAAGCGATTAGCTTTCCCTGTGGTGGAATATTTCGTTAAGAACCGTTGGAAAAGATATGGCTTACAACAGAGTATGATGAACGCGAAGGGTTTCTTCTTTTTCAAGTTTGATTCGAAAGAGGGAATGGATAAGGTTCTTCATGAAGGACCATGGCTCATCCGGAATATACCAATATTTCTAAAACCTTGGTCGTCTAAAACGGAGATTAAAAAGGAGGAATTTAAGAAGGTTCCGGTTTGGGTAAAGATGCACGACGTTCCTTTGGCTGCATATACGGAAGATGGCTTAAGTCTAATAGCGTCTAAAATTGGTTCTCCGAAATTTCTTGACAATGAAACCTCAAACATGTGTTTGGATTCTTGGGGCCGTAGTAGTTATGCTAGGGCGGTGATAGAACTGGATGCTCAAAAAGATCTTCAGGTATCAGTTTCTGTTGCTATCCCTAATGTGGAAGATGGGGGTTTCTTAATGAGCTCGGTTAAAGTTGAATACGAGTGGTCCCCTCCTCGATGCTCTACATGCTGTGTGTTTGGTCATACAAAAACATGCTGTCCGAAAGAAGTTAAACTGGTGAGTATTGAAAAACAAAAGGGAAAGGAAAAAGTAGATGGGGATGGTTTTATTGATATGAACAAGAAGAAAGCAGCAAAAAAAGGAGTTGTTGTCAAGGATAAACCAAAGTTTGAGTATAGGCCGATTAGAAAACAAGGTAACCTGGTAATAAAGGAACCAAATGCCCGCTCAAACAGTTTCAACCCACCAACAACTCGTCATATCCCTACAACTTCGAATCCTATAAAACTTGGTAACTCGTTTGGATGTCTTGGATCTAATACTCAGTTGATAGATGGTGAAGAGTCAGAATGTGATCAGGTGATTGAGATAAATGAGACTTCGGATTTTATGCAAACAGGAAATGATAAATCAGGGGCAAGCACTCCTGCTACAAATGTTATCAATGGATAGCATCGCATGCTGGAATATAAGGGGTTTGAACCATCCCCTGAAACAAAGAGAGGTTCGAAATGTCATTATTGATAATAAAATTCAGGTGTGTGCTATTTTGGAATCACATGTTAATGTTTCGAAGCTTTTGGGTGTTTGCAAAAGGATATGTCGATCTTGGAGATGGTCCTCTAACGGTAATATTTGTTGAAAAGGGACTCGTATTCTCTTGGGTTGGAATGCTGACTATGTGGATGTTATGGTTTTATCCATTACTCCTCAAGTCATGCACGCTCAACTTGTTTTCAAGCATGTTAATAAAGCCTTGCTATGTTCTTTTGTGTATGCGGACAACTATCACATAGAACGATGAAAATTATGGATAGTTTATGTTTGCACAAGCAGTTTGTCAATGATAAACCGTGGGTGATTATGGGTGATTTTAACTCCTCTTTATTTCTTGAGGATATGGCTACGGGTCCCTCTAAATTTACTACTGGAATGCGAGACTTCAAGGAATGTGTCGAGAACCTTGAAGTGTTTGATGTGAATAGCTCGGGTATGCATTATACATGGACTCAAAAACCAAAGAAGGGAGTTGGTATTCTAAAAAAGATTGATCGTGTGTTGGCTAATGTGTATTTTACGGATGAGTTTCCAAGTGCTTGTGCTGTTTTCCATCCTTATAGAATCTCTGACAATACTCCATGTCTTCTTAAGATGCCAGGCACTCAAGTTAGTAAACCAAAGCCTTTTAAATTTCCTAACTTAATTATATATAAAAAGGAGTTTGAGGAGATTGTTAAAGCGGAATGGATGAAACAGATTGAAGGGGTTTCTATGTTTAGAGTGGTCAAAAAGTTGAGAGCTCTTAAGCATCCTTTTCGTAGCTTCCTTTACAAACAAGGTAATCTGCATAACAAAGTTAAAACTTTACGTGATGGGTTGGATGAAATTCAAAGAAATATTGATCAAAACCCGGCTGATGGAGTGCTAAGACAAAGAGAAGCGGTCCTGTTGGCGTCTTATCAAGAAGCATTACTCGACGAAGAACGTTTTCTGAAACAAAAGTCTAAAGTGGACTGGTTGAAGGCGGGCGATGCCAATTCAGCTTATTTCCATAGTTCGCTTAAATGTAGAAATCACCTAAGCCGTATTGACATTATTAAAGATGGTGACGGGAACCTCTATGAGGGCTTGGATGTTCCAAATGCGTTTGTCAATCATTTTAATGCGTTTCTTGGTCACAAAGGAGATACCACTCGTCTGCCAACCCCAGACCTCTTTCTGAATGTCCTTGACGCTCACGTGTCTGAACATATGATTCGAGATGTTACGACTGCTGAAATTAAATCAGCCATGTTTTCTACTGATGATAACGAAGCTCCAGGGCCTGATGGGTATTCTTCTGCTTTCTTCAAGAAAGCTTGGCCGATAGTTGGTGATGATATTAGTGTTGCGATACAAGATTTTTTCACATTAAACCGAATGTTAAAAGAGGTAAACCATACTATCATTGCTCTATTCCTAAGGTGAATACTCCTTCTAAGGTCACCGATTACCGGCCAATCTCTTGTTGTAATGTGATTTATAAATGTACTACTAAAATTCTTTCAACAAGAATCTTAGAAGGCCTTGATAAGGTGGTGAGTTTGAATCAATCAGCCTTTGTGACAGGGAGAAGAATTTCTGATAATATCCTTCTTGTGCAAGAACTTATGCATAATTACCATAGAGATATCGGGTCGCCTAGATGTGCTTTTAAGGTAGATATCCAAAAGGCGTATGATACGGTGGACTGGGATTTTCTAGGTGATATCTTAAAGGGGTACGGGTTTCATCAAGTTATGATTGATTGGATCATGAACTGCATCACTACCTCTACTTTTTCAGTCAGTGTGAATGGTAATATTTTTTGTTACTTCAAAGGTAAGAGGGGTCTTAGACAAGGGGACCCCATGTCTCCGTATCTGTTTACATTGGTTATGGAAGTTTTAACTTCCATGCTACGGCTTGCGACTTCTATTGAATCTTCTTTCAGATTTCATAAAAGATGTAAGAAGCAAAGGATTGTGAATTTGTGTTTCGCAGATGATCTTTTTCTTTTTTCTAGAGGTGAGGTTAACTCTGTGAAGATTATTGTGGATGCTTTGAATGAGTTCAAAGATATGTCGGGGCTGATTCCTATTATCACGAAGAGTACTGCCTTCTTCTGCAACGTTCCGAATCTTGTTAAGGGTAATATTCTGTCTATCATGCCTTTTGAAAAAGGTTTGCTTCCGATAAGGTATCTTGGTGTCCCCCTGATCGCATCTAGATTATTACATTCTAATTGCAAGGTGCTGGTGGAAAAAATGGAAAGTAGAATAACGGATTGGAAAGCTAAATATCTATCTTTTGCGGTTAGACTTCAATTAGTTATTTCCGTTTTGTCTGCTTTCTATATCTATTGGGCTTCGGTTTTCATTTAGCCGGCTATTATTGTCAAACAGATTGAGCAAAAACTTAGGAGCTTCTTATGGTGTCAAGGCCGTATGGTTAAAGGTAAAGCTAAAGTGTCTTGAAAATTGTTTGCTTACCAAAGAAGGAAGGTGGTTTAGGGATTAGACGAGTGGCGGATGTGAACAAAGCTCTAACGGCTTTTCATATCTACAACATTCTTTCTCGAAGGAACTCTCTTTGGGTCGAATGGGTATATTCTCACCACTTGCATGATAGGAGTTTTTGGGATATTCCAATCAGCAAAACATCTGTTGGAGTTGGAGGAAATTGCTCCAATTGAGGCTGCTGGTTCGAAATTTCTTTGTGTCAAGTATAGGTAACGGGGAGCACATGTTCTTATGGTTTGATAATTGGAGCGATCACTGTCCTTTAAGCTCGTTCATTACTCCTAGACAAATTTCGCGTGAAGGGTTGTCGATTTACTCTAAAGTGGCCGATATGGTTCAGGAGAATACATGGGTTTGGCCTGAAGCTTGGCGTGATATGTTTCCTATCCTCTTTCAGCTTCCTCCGATTTCTATTTCACCTCATAAGATGGATACCATTTTCTGGAAAAAAGAAGGTAATGTTACGGAACCTTTTTCGAAAAATCTGGCGTGGGATTCCTTAAGACGTTCAGGCCATATGGTTAGTTGGTATAATATGGTATGGTCTTCTTTCAATATTCCGAGACATGCGTTCCTTTGTTGGTTGATATGTAGGAGAAAGCTTGTAACACAAGATCGGTCCAGTTATGCAATCATGCTTCGGGTAACACGAATACGATATTCTGTCTTCTTTGTAATAGAGACTTGGAAACTCATGATCATTTATTCTTCGAATGCCCTATTCTAATCAGATTTGGTGTTCTATCCGAAATAAGATTGATATGGTGCAAATCGATGGTAAATGGGAAGATCTTATCGCTTGGATTATTCCTAAGGCGAAATCAAAGCTCCTTATTTGGGTCATCCGCAAACTAGTGATCGCTGCTACGGCTTACTTCGTGTGGCAGGAAAGGAACTCGAGGTTTTTTAACAATCAGTTGAGACCGCCGGAGAAGGTAGAGGAGCAGATTGAGGTGACAGTCCGTCTAAAGCTTCACTCTTTCAAGTTCAAGATGAATGATCGAGTTGCAAGATTGTTGAAGACATGGAGGATATCATCTTCGGATGAGGTTGACAACACCTAAATATGAGGATTACTTAGTTTGTATTTCGTGATGTTTAGTGTTTAGGTGTTGTTTTGTGTTGATTGGTGGTTTGCTTTTGTTGCTTGTTTTACTTTAGTGTGGCATGTCACACTATTGAATTAGGTTGGCACTCTGCCTTCCTACTTGTTTTATTTTGATAGAATACAATCACCGGGGTATACCCTTTTACCCAAAAAATATATAACCATAATATCCTTTTGTTCAAATATTTTATGGTGACTTTATATTTAACTAATTTATTACATGATAATTTTATGGATTTTAAAATATAAACTATATATAATATATATATATATATATAATATATTATATATATTATGGGATGAGTAAAATGAGAACCACCTTCAGTTGCGAGAACCGTAGGAACCACTTTTAAACTGTTAGATCTTATAAAATTCTTTTATGTCTTATTATGTTTTTAATATTTTAATGTCAAAAGGGTATTTAAGTAAATTTGATTTTTTTGTCTTATTATACTTATTGTTTTTTATTACCTATTTTGTCTTATTATATTTGTTATTTTTTATTAAAAATCTAATTATTTAATTAAACAAAATTTGAAAATCAGAATTTTTTTATAAATATTTTTTTTCAAGATTTTTTTTATAAAAAAACGTTTTTACGAGCCGTCTTCCACCGCCTTCGCCATCACCATCACCGTTGACCACACCGCTCCCGGAATCGTCACCACACCCGCCGTTCACCCCACCGTCGCCTGATGTGCTAAAAAGTGGTTTAATTAAAACTAACTAAATTACTCTAATCTAGATACTAAGTTTTAAATTTATAAACCTAGACTCTACCTAAACCTAAACCACACAACCGGCAAGTGTACCGGTCAATGCAGTACAGCTAAAGTAAGTCCGAGTGTCGAACCCACGAGACTCTCTAATTACGTTAACTAAATTATCTAGACCTAGACTGACCCTGACACGATACTAACCATTTGTAAATTTGTAGGGGGTTTACTAACAATTCCTAATAATGCAATAAAAATAAACTAAAGTAACTAAAGATCACGAATTAACCTGGACTTTACTCAGATGGTGAAAAACACTACCTAGACTGGAATGCTGATTGCTTTTAGTAATGATTCTTATTTGGAAATTGTCAACTATGGAACCGGGATCATAAAGTTCACAGCCTTTCGGGTTATCTAAAGGACTCCTAACCCTTCTCAAGAGCACGCTGTGACACCCTAGAGGTTGTTTAGACTACCGGTTATTAGACTCCCTCACAGGACACCTAATGGGTTTATGAAAGTACCCTACAAGATTCACTCCCTCATAGGACCTAAATCAAGGGTAAACTTGATTTCTCGATTAGACTTGTTAGACAGCAGCCAACAGGTTTACTTCATACGAAGCTCCTACCTTACAGTTTAATGACTTAGACCTAACAATAATCTCGCACCTCACAGCTATTGAGAATTAGTAGAACACTTAACTTATTTAATTACTGAATATTACTTCTAAGGTCTATTATATAATTCAACCATAAAGATTAGAGATTTATTATGTGATATAGATACTCACCAAAATCTAAAACCTAGCACGACTCTATTATGTGATAAAGACCGTCACCAAGAATTGTGCGAAGCAACAAACAATTTTCAAACAATATTAAGCATGCAAACACATCTAATCAATAATCAAGTCGCCTACAACTCATAAACAATCCATAGAATCCATAAATCCATAATAAAAATCAAAACTTTAGCAAATCATTCATCACAGTCTAGGCAGTTAAAGAACTAGCCAAGAATCAAATCAAGAACAAGAAGCAAGTCTCAAATAAATAACAAATCATAGTCATGAACTCGAATAATATAGAGTTTATCAAACTAATGAATTAATTAATTGCAAACCGGGACTCGTATCTTGAACCGTGAAGCTTGAACCTTGAACAAGTCGCCTTCTCCTTCGAAAATCACCTCTTTTCAGCCGTCCCCCTCTTCTGTTCGTATATATCTCTGTTGGTCGCAGCCCCCCAATAATAAATAGAATAATATTCTGGCAGCCACTTGCGTTCTAATACGCATCCTCTCCCATGAAGTTTAATGGCCCATTCGTATATCACTAAACACCAGGCCCAAATGCAACACAAATCAATGAACCGGCCCACATGAAAATTCTATTATCCATAGTTCGGTCAACGTGAGTCTACTTGGTCAACAACTCCAATTTGCTGCATCTTTCTTTTCTTTTTTGTCGTGACATATTGAAACATTAATTCAACTTTCACCTTTTTTTTCACTTTAGGTCCCTCACTTTTTAATAGATGTCACAATGTATTTTTTATTTTCCATATGTGGCAGTTTCTGTCCCTCGATCCTTATAAACTAGAGATAGGCCTCGGCCCACTCAAGGAAAATAGCGGCCATTTTAATTCGGTCACTGGCGTCCAACTGGCTGGTTATTTCCTTATTACTCGTTTTCACTCTACGCACCAGAACCTAGCAAAAGACAAAAGAATATAAAACAACACTAAAAACTAAAAAGTATAAATAAAAACTATACAATAATTATACATTTTACATGTGACAAATATGTGTATTTTACCCTATATCATCGCCCCCCTTCACCCACCTTCGCCGTCAAACCCACCACCAACCTTCACCCACCGTCACCGTCAAACCCACCACCACCGTTCACCCACCGTCGCCGTCAAACCCACCATCACAACCCACCCCTTCACCATCGTCAATCCATCTCTCAAACCTCTCAGATTGTGATGTGTGTTTTTTGGTATGAGTTTTGATTTGGTTTTAGGAGAAATTTGAAAGCAGGTGGATAGATGGATGAATATAGAAGAGAGAGATGACTGATCGAGATTTGACAAGATGAGAGAGAAACGATGCCAAAAGACTACACTGCCCCTCTAATAAAAATATGTTAGTTTAATAATGTGTGGTTGATAATTGTTCCTACGGTTCTCGCAACTGGGTTGGTTCTCCCTTGAACCAAATCCTATATATATATAGGGGAAATTTCATTTGAGAAGAAAATTTTATTGAGAAGAAAAATAACAAAAGGTATAATTGTAAAACATTAAATAGGTTTTTCTCATCTCATTTATTATTTTGTTTAACCAATTAATTAGTCATAAGGACTATCATCATTCACACTAAAAATTTTTGCCTACACACACCAAAATTTATCCTACACACCTCGTATTTATCCTACGCTATAAATGAATTTTTATATTTTGAGAAAATATATATTTTCAAAATAAGTTACAAATTTATTATAGTTAGTTATTTAAAGATGAAACAACCAATTAATGATGTATGTAAGTTTACCAATATACCCTTTTAGTTACATTAAGTACAAATATTAAATGAAGCATAACGAAGCATTCCTATTGGTTGAAATTTCTTCTTTTTTCTTCTTACAAAAGAATTTCTTCTCATTTGAACCCTCCACTATATATATACATATAGGAGAAGGATCCGTTAGGAACCACCCTTTATTGCGAGAACCAGTGTGAACACATGGCATTATTGTAAATATAATGAATATAACATAAAACACGCGGTGGCATATATTGTAGTTATATTGAACTTCAAAACAACACAAGTCTTCTGTTCGTCCCCTGTTTTAGGGTTTCTTTAGTTTCCCTGTTTGAGGATCACACGGCGGCGGAATGCATGGTGGTTCCCACGGCGTTAAACAACAGTAGATCGCACATATTTCACGGCTGGGGCTACATCTAGCATATATATTACGTCTCCATATGGCGTCTTTTGATTCATCCCGTGTCGAAGCATCTAATGTTGAACCTACGGCATCTGATGATATTAACCCATCAATGTCTGAATATAATCCTCATACATCGGATGTTGCTAATTTTGTCACACCCCGATAATTCGATCACATCAGAGCCGAGCGTGAACTGACTGGTATCTTCATTGCACAGCGGAAGTAATTATTAGCTAAGTCTTTTAGGAAATGAACACCTGCTAAGTAGTCGAGCCTCAAGGGTTATCCTATTCCAACCGTGCCTTAGTATGAAAATATAACCTTAGAAAGAAACATACGAAGAATCAACATAAAGTTGTGCTAGTTCATAGTTTATTTGAAAAAGATTTGAAATAAAATAGTAACCGGTTTAAATATTGTTAAGAAAACGTAAGAAAACTATTTTTCTTGGCATGTCAATTGAACACCTTATGTTTGTAAATTTGTATAACCGTCGATGTCCGCGTATGACAAAGACAACATGCCCGCATGAGCCTATTACCCACCCCATGCTAGAAAGTGCCTCGCTAAACCGTTTACTCAAGACGGTAGACTAGCAGGCAGTTATAGTTCTAATATGTAGCAAGGACATCACTGTACAGTTTTAAGCGACCCAACGGCCCTTAGTCTTGCGTAGTGGACAATCCAGTCCTTGTGTCTTCATGCCTCGCACGAGTATAGGTGGGTCTAACCCACTCGAGTCTTTGTGCCTCGCACAAATGAGAATGGGCCTAGCCCGTTTGAGTCTGTAAGCAGGACCAACCTGTCCCCTTATTTGCATGTAGGACACCCAGGTCCTTGAGTCTATAAGCAGGACTAACCAGTCGCCTTGTTTGTATGTAGGACAATCCAGTCCCGTTGTAGCTAAGACATTCCTGTCACTAGCCATGAAACTCATGCACGTTCTGAAAATACGCGTGTGTTTTGTAAAACCGGTATGTTTAGCACAAACCTTTCGTAAACCATTTATCTAGTTGAATTCGTTTGTAACATGGTCTAGAAATCTGTTGTTTTTGTTCATTGAATTGTTTTGTACTTTTGCAAAACTTGCATGTCTTTCCACCCTCGAAAACATTTACAAATGCAAAACTGTAAAAAGTGGGGGTTATAAACTAACCTGATTAGCAAAGCATAATACTCCATATATCAAACAAAGACAAGCACAGCCCGAAGCTTGAAATAAATTTGTCATGCCCTACTACAAGTAAAGGATACCTTAAAGTCTAATGGAAATACCCTAACATAGAAGTTGGTCATGTATAATATTCACCCATCTAATTAGACTCGATTGGAGTACTTGTCATGTTTTGAACATTTTGACTGGACGAACCATTGTTGGATTACTTTAACTTTTAGTGGATATATTTAAAATATAAATATATTGTAATGTCTAACATCACGCGATTGCCGTTTTTCGCGTCAAAGTGCTTTTTGGGTTTACGAAGGAAATGTTTAATTTGTTTGGGTCGTATCTCGTCTCGTAAAACGGATAAATATATATAACTTTATATATTTTTTTAGAAAATAGAGTTCGAGAATATACATATATATACACACACACACCTCATAATAAATAGTTTGTGAAACTATCGGCTCGGATGAGATTATCATTCTAAAACATTTTAAAAGATCGTTGATACTTTCGTATGAGTACACATAATGTACGTTATGGTTTAGTTCTATAAAATTTTGGGTAGTGTTTCCTGTATTTTTGCACAAACCAGACAAAAAATGTTGTCTACAATTTCCTAAAAAACAATGTTCCAAAACATATGTTTCAAGTAATATATATATCATTCCGATATATCTAATTATACCATTTCATCACAAAACATCTTGTAACTTATAAAAATACTTAGTTTTAACCACTAATCGTTTTTAGAGCTCAAATACAATATTTTTATACTCAAATAATATTGCTTCCAAAATGTTCAAATCCTTGTCGTTCTACTACACATTATTTAACAAGATATATTTACTAGTAAACATCACAGTAATTATATGTTTCTTTTTTTCCAACAAGGTTTTAGAATACGAATCTAAGTATAGATACATAAAAATATATTATTATTTTTTTATTTATGAACCCATTAACTAAAAACTATATATATAAAGCTCATAACAGAAAAATATGTATATACTATATAAATAAACATAGTAATTGGCTCTAAAGGTGACCAACATAAGTTTGTTTATTTTTAACAAACTGCCATGAAATATACAGTTTATGTTTAACAAATTGCCAAATAAAATCTTTCAATAACACCATATATTTCAAGAAAACTAAGTTGTTTATGGCGTTAGTTTCGTACTTTTCAGTATTTCAGCAAATCGCAACTACTTGGATGAATGTTTTATACAAAAATAAACTTGTAGCATGTAGTATAAAATAGATGTTAGAAAGTTAGACACTCACTTAGAGCAAGCCAGAAGAAGGAACAGTACAGATTTGAAGCTTGAAGTACTATGAGAACACTTGAGTTGGATCTTGGAGCTTGATTCTAGAAATTCAACAACAAAAAGAAACTGATGTTGTGGGGGTGTGTAAGTTTAGACGAGAGAGTGAGAATGGGAGGGTTTGGGTGTTTGTTGGTGAATCTTGAATTGTAAAGGGATGTGATCTTTGAGTAGATATTGAATAGATATGATTTGTACTTGGTATGTTGCTTGCAAGAACCAATAGGAATGAGGGATATGGGTTGGCAATTGTTTGCTTCAAACGTCAAGGGAAAATGATGTTTTTGAAAGTGATCAAATTTATAATAGGTTTGCAAAAACTAGCTAGGAAGTAAAGTTCCCACTTAACTAATAATTTAGAACTTGAATATTGGTTGGCTTGCACAATTCAGTTCATAACCGATTAGTGGGAAAAAAGGAATGAAATTTTCAATGGATTTTAATAATAAACAAATGAAATTTCAACACATGTTTCTTGTAGGTTTATATAAACGTTGGAAGAAATGTGACTTCTTTTTGTTGAGGCATGGAGCTCGATGATGACGTATGGGATAGGGTAGTGATAGTTGGTTGACAAGATAGTTGAGTGTTCGGTAAATTTCGTTAGGGGTGTAAAATACCCACTAGTTACTCGTTTAAGAAAAATAAAAACTAGAATCTCATAAAAAGGTATGAATGCGTGGAGTATATAAAAATATATTTTTAGTTTGTATTGGTGTCGAGCTTACTATGTATTACAAATTTAATTCACGAGCTACGCGTTGAAAACTTCAAAAACTAACAATTATATATCTAAATAAATATTTATAGTATTATACACGCAACAATGCTATAGAGTGATTTCCCAAGTATTTGGTCAGGTTTCACCAACGTTCATGCGTTGTCAGTATTTCGTTTGGTTTTAGTTCGTTATCGTTTAACGTTCAGCAGTTTTCCCGTAAATCACCATTCGCGTACTGTAAAGTCAGATAGACGTTCCTAGACATACGTTTAAGTTAATTTGTGTCTTAAAACACTATTTTTATTTGTCTTAACGTTTGTTATTCGCGTAATTAAAAACAGAAAAGTACCGGTTGTCACATTCTCCTCCTGTTAAAGAAATTTCGTCCTCGAAATTTAGACTATGATATCTCCTTAGAGTTATGTCATATGTTGGTAAATACGAATAATACCACAATGAATGACCATTAAATTGAATCAAGTCTTGTTCGAATTTGTGAATACAAGGATACACTATCACGATAAGAACTCCACGGTTTAGTTGAATTTGTTTCAGAAATCGATGCCAAGTGAAAGAGATGTTATGATACAGTCATCAATGTGACTAAGTTTACAGTGGTCCAACAAAGAAACCAATAGATGTCCAATTTAACGTTCAAAATCTGCCAATGAATTTTAGAAACAGTACAATTTGCTACCAACAGAAACTTGCGTTGGTTGTTGGATAGATGAAACTTGGAGTCAACAAGCTCAATGAAATAGAAACATGAAATGATTTGTCAACTTTCAACCATAACATGAATAACAAACAATGTGTTGACATTATTGAATTACAAGGATACACCGATATGCAACAGAACTTAGTGTATCGTTGTCTTAACACATAGTTGCATTAAGACTATTTAAATGATTACTCAAACCAAAAAGCATAAGTTTTCTTTGCATGAAACGATTTATCATGATTAGCACAAGCTACAACTTTATACCGACGCCACAAGGTGTTGAAGTGAATGAAATAATTCAATAATGGCGGTGACCGAACAAGTATCACCGTGTTTAAACCAATGAAGGCTCAACGAAGTAAATGTGAATGGTTGTTCCAAGCAAATCCCATAGGATATTCAATTGATAATGAAACGAATATATATTGTTTTTCGGTCGAAGATGAAAGAGCACTAAATGAACCGTTGAGGTACGCCGGAATATGACACTGAATTTGCATACCATTATCTCAACACACGATTGTATTAAGACTGCTTCAATATGATGAATCAAAGTGGATTTAAAATAAATCAATAAATAAATAATTAAATCCGCGCATGAGATGTGTAAACGAGATTAGCGCAAGCTTCAAGTTCGTGAAAAACGCCACCACAAGGTGGTCGTGATCAAATAAACGATTCAATAAAGTCAAAGACCAAACAAGCGTGTTAATTCAAAACAAATGAAGTGCTTGTTGGGATTAAGTTGAATATGATGGCCTCAATCCATCATATCGAACCTTGAATTGAATGTATGTTACGAGCAAGTTCAAACAATTGAACTTGGTTTATACACAATCTAACAATGGATGCGTGCATCAATAAGAAAGTTTTGACATGGTTACAACGAAAACCATGTATACTATTTAAAGGAAAAATGAGTTTTTCAAGAAATTCATCGGCTCGATATCCAAGAGTCAACGCTTTATAATAATGCGGCCCATCTAGATCACAATGTAAAGAACAAGTATAGCGAAACGATATTTGGCCTTTGATAATAATACAACAATTTGGAGTGAAACCCTCCAATGGTCTTCACAAATCAAATTAACCACATGCGCAACAAACGAGGCATGCGTAACGTATGAATTTGACAAGAAATGAAGCAATTGAGTGTTTGCTATCATGAAAGAAATCCTCATGATACGAGAACCATTAGGGGGAGTAGAAATGTTAAAATCTACTCACTTGCAAAAGTCAGAATTTCAATGAAAGAAGTTTGAGGACTTTACCTGGAATTTCGTGGGATAACCGGCTGTTAAGTGACATTACCATGGAATGTCGAATATAGCAGAATCGCCATTAATGAAGAAGGTGAATGCGAAGACATGTGACTACTTTTGAAGCGCCATTAGTTGTGACTCTCATTAGACTAAGTATGGACCGTTATGAAATCTTGTTTCAACGTACCTCAGCGTGATTCGTGTCGCTTGCAGGATCACGTGGCAAATTGCTGCTTTTCGATAAGTAGTTCTCCCGTTGACGGGATTAGCATCGTTGTTGTCGTGACCATTTGTGTTTTCCCCAAGGCCTTCCCTTGAAATTCGTGTGTGATGTACTTCGACGTCCGCTGACATATAGTTTAAGTTTCACGTGTATTTACGTACTAGCGTTTCGTTCCACGTAGGTTACTTCTCGGGTAACTAAAATAGTATAGACAATATAGATAATGGCGTTTGCCCGAGTTGTTAGTCATGGTTTCTAAGTGAGGACCTTTAAGGAGTTTCGACATAAGTTTTCCAAACGTCCTAAATGTGTGTTACCAAAACTCTCAAAGTTTTGCTTTCTGTGTGTAATTGTTTCATTTACCATGTATCCAACACAACACTTGTGTATGTTTAAAAGTAAAGCTATTGATTCATTGTTTAGCAACGGTTGGAACCCATATTTGAGTACTAGGCGTTATTCGAGTCTAAATAATCTAAGTCCCCAGAGGAAAGTGTGGTTAGAGCCTATGTATCTCTATAGAAACCTAATTCGCTCTAACCTTTAGCTCTGATACCAATCTGTCACATCCCGATAATTCGATCACATAAGAGCCGAGCGTGAACTGACTGGTATCTTCATTGCACAGCGGAAGTAATTATTAGCTAAGACTTTTAGGAAATGAACATCTGATAAGTAGTCGAGCCTTGAGGGTTATCCTATTCCAACCGTGCCTTAGTATGAAAATATAACCTGAGAAAGAAACATGCGAAGAATCAACATAAAGTTGAGCTAGTTCATAGTTTATTTGAAAAAGATTTGAAATAAATATTTTTAGTAACCGGTTTAATATTGTTGAGAAAACGTAAGAAAACCATTTTTCTTAGCATGTCAATTGAAAACCTTGTGTTTGTAAAATTTGTATAACCGTCGATGTTCGCGTATGACAAAGACAACATGCCCGCATGAGCCTATAACCCACTCCGTGCTAGAAAGTGCCTCGCCAAACCGTTTACTCAAGACGGTAGACTAACAGGCGGTTATAGTTCTGATATGTAGCGAGGACTTCACTGTACAGTTTTAAGCGACCCTAAGGCCCTTAATCTTGCGTAGTGGACAACCCAGTCCTTGTGTCTTCGTGCCTCGCACTAGTATAGGTGGGTCTAACCCACTCGAGTCTTTGTGCCTCGCACAAATGAGAATGGGCCTAGCCCGTTTGAGTTTGTAAGCAGGACCAACATGTCCCCTTACTTGCATGTAGGACACCCAGGTCCTTGAGTCTGTAAGCAGGACTAACCAGTCCCCTTGTTTGTATGTAGGACAATCCAGTCCCGTTGTAGCTAAGACATTCCCATCACTAGCTATGAAACTCATACACGTTCTGAAAATACGCGTGTGTTTTGTAAAACTGGTATGTTTAGCAGAAATCTTTCGTAAACCATTTGTGTAGTTGGAATTCGTTTGTAACATGGTCTAGAAATCTGTTGTTTTTGTTCATCGGATTTTTTGTCCTTTTGCAAAACTTGCATGTCTTTCTTCCCCCGAAAACATTTATAAAAATGTAAAACTGTAAAAAGTGGGGGTTATAAACTCACCTGATAAGCAAAGCATAATACTCCATATATCAAACAAAGACAAGCACAACCCGAAGCTTGAAATAACTTTGCCATGCCCTACTACAAGTAAAGGACACCTTAAAGTCTAATGGAAATACCCTAACATACAAGTTGGTCATGTATAATATTCACCCATCTAGTTAGACTTGATAGGAGTACTTGTCATGTTTTGAACGTTTTGACTCGACGAACCATTGTTGGATTACTTTAATTTTTAGTGGATATATTTATATAAAAATATAAATATAAGGTAATGTCTAACATCACACGATTACCGTTTTTCGCGTCAAAGTGCCTTTTGGGTTTACGAAGGAAATGTATAATTTGTTTGAGTCGTATCTAGTCTCGTAAAACGGATAAATATATATAACTTTATATATGTTTTTTTAGAAAATAGAGTTCGAGAATATACATATACACACACTTCATAATAATTAGTTTGTGAAACTATCGGCTCGGATGAGATTCTCATTCTAAAACATTTTAAAAGATCGTTGATACTTTCGTATGAGTACACATAACGTATGTTATGGTTTAGTTTTATAAAATTTTGGGCAGCGTTTCCTGTGTTTTTGCACAAACCAGACAAAAAAAATTGGCTACAGTTTCCTAAAAAACAATGGTCCAAAACATATGTTTCAAGTAATATATATATCATTCCGATATAATTAATTATACCATTTCATCACAAAACATCTTATAACTTAAAAAAATACGTAGTTTTAACCACTAATCGTTTTTAGAGCTCAAATACATATTTTTATACTCAAATAATATTGCTTCCAAAATGTTCAAATCCTTGTCGTTCTACTACACATTATTTAACAAGATAGATTTGCCAGTAAACATCACAGTGATTATATGTTTCTTTTTTTTCCAAGAAGGTTTTAGAATACGAATCTAAGTATAGATACATAAAAATATATTATTATTATTTTATTTATGAACCCATTAACTAAAAACTATATATATAAAGCTCATAACCGAAACATATGTATATAATATATAAATACACATAGTAATTGGCTCTAAAGGTGACCAACATAAGTTTGTTTATTTTTAACAAACTGCCATGAAATATACAGTTTATGTTTAACAAATTGCCAAATAAAATCTTTCAATAACACCATATATTTCAAGAAAACTAAGTTGTTTATGGCGTTAGTTTCGTACTTTTCAGTATTTCAGCAAATCGCAACTACTTGGATGAATGTTTTATACAAAAATAAACTTGTAGCATGTAGTATAAAATAGATGTTAGAAAGTTAGACACTCACTTAGAGCAAGCCAGAAGAAGGAACAGTACAGATTTGAAGCTTGAAATACTATGAGAACAATTGAGTTGGATCTTGGAGCTTGATTCTAGAAATTCAACAACAAAAAGAAACTGATGTTGTGGGGGTGTGTAAGTTTAGACGAGAGAGTGAGAATGGGAGGGTTTGGGTGTTTGTCGGTGAATCTTGAATTGTAAAGGGATGTGATCTTTGAGTAGATATTGAATAGATATGATTTGTACTTGGTATGTTGCTTGCAAGAACCAATAGGAATGGGGGATATGGGTTGGCGATTGTTTGCTTCAAAAGTCAAGGGAAAATGATGTTTTTGAAAGTGATCAGATTTATAATAGGTTTGCAAAAAGTAGCTAGGAAGTAAAGTTCCCACTTAACTAATAATTTAGAACTTGAATATTGGTTGGCTTGCACAATTCAGTTCATAACCGATTAATGGAAAAAAAAGAATGAAATTTTCAATGGATTTTAATAATAAACAAATGAAATTTCAACACATGTTTCATGTAGGTTTATATAAACGTTGGAAGAAATTTGACTTCTTTTTGTTGAGGCATGGGGCTCGATGATTAGGTATGGGATATGGTAGTGATAGTTGGTTGACAAGATAGTTGGGTGTTCGGTAAATTTCGTTAGGGGTGTAAAATACCCACTAGTTACTCGTTTAAGAAAAATAAAAACTAGAATCTTATAAAAAATATGAAAGTGTCAAGTATATAAAAATATATTTTTAGTTTGTATTGGTGTCGAGCTTACTATGTATTACAAATTTAATTTATGAGCTACGTGTTGAAAACTTAAAAAACTAACAATTATATATCTAAATAAATATTTATAGTATTATACATATAACAATGCTATAGAGTGATTTCCCAAGTATTTGATCAGGTTTCACCAATGTTCATGCGTTGTCAGTATTTCGTCCGATTTTAGTTCGTTATCGTTTAACGTTCAACAGTTTTCCCGTAAATCACCATTCGCGTACTGTAAAGTCAGATAGACGTTCCTAGACATACGTTTAAGTTAATTTGTGTCTTAAAAACATATTTTTATTCGTCTTAACGTTTGTTATTCGCGTAATTAAAAACAGAAAAGTATCGGTTGTCACAAATTTTGGTAGTGGTCCATTTGCTACCAAACCCGTATCTGTCGTCATCCAAGTGGAAGTTGCAAAATTGTGTCTATAACAGTTGATAGTAGACAATCCCTCCATGGATTTGAAATATACACTCTTGATTCCATGACAACACCAGACAATGTTATATTATCATCTGGTAATGCTAATATATCTGAACACTCGTTATCACTTGACACTACTTCCACTTCGACTGGTACAACACCCAAAAGTACAGAACATCAGCAATTACAGTTTATTCGTTTCGAGACTAAAGGTATCCAATGTATATGTTATGTAATTTGTTTAACTGATCAATTATATACACGTTTGCAATATGTTCACATTAATATTATTTTGTCAATACTGATTAATTAACAATATATGCACATGTGCATGTGTTATTCGCACCATATTTAAAATTATGTCACACTATAACTTTATACACATGTGCATTATGTTGATAATCCATTTGCGACATTACATTATATGACAATGTACATGTGCACTCTTATTGTTTATAATCATATTATCCATTTTGTTCATCATATTGACCATCATTTATTTATACATTATATCCACAGGAACGGTTACGGCTGCTATACACTCTCCACCCAATGGCACCCCATACTGGATACCCGAAGTTGATGATGAATACGTTCCTGTTATAGACAGTACGTTTACCAATTGGGAAGATGTTGTCAGTATGTACAATACGTATGCTACAAAATCCGGATCCTCTACTCGTATTAGCACATCGAAGAACAAAAAATACCACGACGATTCTACCTGAACATACGCACACATAGATACATACTATGTTCAAAGGAAGGACAACCAAAGATTACAGAATCCGACCCCAATGCTCCATCCAAAAATGCTCCAACCATGTATGATACATCCAAAAAATAACACCGACGTAGTAGATTCACAGTTTCCGGGTGTCGTGCGCGTATCAAAGTGAGTTATGATCGTGTCACCAAACAATTCAAGATATATGATTTGATCCCCGCGCACAACCATTGCATGATCGGTAGCGATAATGCCACTATGTTGAAACAAAATAGGAAACTTGGTTTTGAAGATCAACATTTCATCCATAAAGTTAGTCTTAACAAGATCGGCCAAAACGTTGCACATAACATTCAAGCTTCACTTAAAGGTGGTCCTCAAAATGTTCGTGGCACGGTAGAAGATTATAAAAATTGCTCTAGAGATATACGTTTGTTCATTGGTGAACGCGATGCAGACATTATTTACACACCATGAAATCCCGAGTTACCAATCTGAAAGACTTTTATTTTGATTGCGTTATAGTTGATAACGAGTTACGATCGTTTTTGGGCTGATTTTGTATCGCTACGCAATTACGAGGCTTTTGGTGATGTATGTGCATTTGACGCTACGTATGACATTAACAAGTAAGACATCATTATATGTATTATATGTTTTATTTTATTAACATTATAAATAAAACATCCTAATAATTCAACATTCTACATGTGTGCAATTATTGTTTCTTGTTAACATTATATAAATTCTATATATTAATGTTCATCATAAAACGTTTTTTTTATAGGTACAAAATGATATTCGTGCCATTTACTAGAGTTGATCATCACAAAAAATGTGTTACATTTGGTGCGGGCATGTTATATGATGAGACTATCGAGTCATACACATGGTTATTAAACACTTTCCCGACTGCCCACAAGAACCAACCAATATTCGTACTCACTGATCAGGATGCATCAATGAAACAAGTTGTATCATCTGTGTTCACACAATCTACTCATCGTTTATGTATGTGGCATATTATGAGAAAACTCCTATCTAAGGTAAACACCATATCTTTTATATTACTACAATTTAAATTAAACTATATTATGATTTTTTTCTTGTTCCAATTATCATGTTTCATATGTCTTCAATTACAGATATTGAATGACATCCTTGCTAATAGCACCCTTCGTTCATCCATACACAAATTGGTGTGGAATCTATTCATTACACCACAAACATTCGAAGAAAGATGGCATCTATTAATGGATGAACATCATTTAAACAATCATCCTTGGCTATGTGAGATGTTTGCTATATGGCATGAATGGGTCCCATGTTATTTCAGAGAGATACCTATGTGTTGTTTGATGAAGACTGTCACACCCCAACCGATGGCGGAATCATCGGGGTAGTGGCACTAGGCGAATCAGATTGATCAAGAAAATTCCATAACAGCCATTTCAAAGATAAACATCAACATTTAATATCCCATACTATCAAACTCATAAACCTTCAAAATAACCATTACATTTCATCGAAATCTATTAAACACAATCCAATTCGATCTCCCCTAGATTATTACAAACCGTTAACTAAATAAAACAAACTAAACTACGCATGCAACATCCAAGCATCCATAGCTAAAATCCTCAACCTGTTACATACGTTAAAATACATGTCAATACAATTAAGTAAAGGTGAGCATACAGGTTTAAGTACTACTAGCATAATCGAGAAAGCGTTCGCGAAATAATCTAACTACATAACATGATACACCGAAACATATTCACACAGATTAACATAGGCTTATTTCTCATGCTAACTACTATGAGAAGGCTTGCGCGTCCATCCTAACTAGACCCCGTCGGGTGTAAGCCACACTATAGTACCATACTAGCAAATGAGGCAAGTTAACAAAAATAAGTCCTAGTCACATGTTTCTAGCATCACGTATCGAGCATATATAATCAGATTATTCGCGTGTGATAAACAGTTTGATTTGTGAAGTGATTTTGATATAGGAACGTATGTAACACTCAAAAAGTGCGTTAAAGCGAAAATAGGTTAAGTATACTCACTGTGGGTGCGTTTAGGTAATAGTTCGGGATCTACGGAGAGTTGAGAAGAGCGCCGGATCAGCCTGCATACGCGAACGGAAGTGCATCAGTCTCCGAAAAGCTGAAACGGTTAAGCCTTGGTTGGGCAGTTGACAAGTTCGGGCGAACTTGTGTGTAAACACACAAGTTCGAGCGAACTTGTATGGATTTGAGTGAGTTGAGAGCTAAGTTCGGTCGAACTTGATGAGTTTTCTGAGAAACTTGTCAAGTTCGGGCGAACTTGTAAGGAAACTCTACTTAATTGACAAGTTCGGGCGAACTTGCATAGTTTCCTAAGAAACTAGACAAGTTCGGTCGAACTTGTGAAGAAACTGATGAGAATAGCCCAAGTTCGGTCGAACTTGACCCATTTGGGTACAAGTTCGGTCGAACTTGACCCGGGGAGCTGTTGTTTCTTGAGCGAACTTGTAGGTTTCGGGTCCAAAATCTTGCGTTTTCGCGTCGTTTGCTGAGGAAAATCGAGTGTTCATCCTCCAACCCTGTGCTACTGAGCAAACTTAGGTCGGAGAGGTCTTTTAGAGCTGTTTTAGCCGTTTTGCAAAAGCGTGGGCTAATCCGGGCAAACTCGGGGTTCGTTCGGGTTACTCCGGCTTGTGTAAACCAACATAAACGTCCTTGTGCTTCCAGATCTGGGATCTTGAATGATAGATGCTTCGTTTCATACCAGAAAATGAATAAAACATCATCAAAAGTCCGTATCTTGTGTAGAAATCAATGGTTTTCTAAGGTTTTTCTCAGATCTATCACTTACAAGCCAAGATCTTGCAGATCTCGTGTTTGGGAAGTCTCTACTATCGCCAAGCGAACTCGTATTGTGTAGATCTAAGCTTAAAACAGAAGTTTTTGAAGAAAAAGATGAAGGCTTTCGTAAAAGAATGAGTTTTGATGAAAACGAAGGCTATGCCTTGTGCCAAAATCGTTGTAAACCTTTGTAGATCGTTGATAAACGTTGAGAGAACAGAGCACGAAGGTTTCGGGTTTTGAGAGCTCTGGGCGAACTTACATCAAGTTCAAATGAGAGAACAGAGCTTGGTATTTATATGAGAAGGGGAAAATGAAGGCTGGTGAGAGCAAGTTTGGCCGAACTTGCATGCAATTCATGCAAGTTCGCGCGAACTTGAGGAAATCTGGGAGAAAAATGGCTAAGTTCGACCGAACTTGACCCCTTTGAGGGTCAGTTCGAGCGAACTTGAGGTTTGAGGTGAGTTAAGGTGGCCAGTCAAGTTCGGCCGAACTTGGTATCACCAAGTTCGAGCGAACTTGACCCAAATTTTGGGTTTTCTTCGTTTGTTTCGCGTTAAGAGTTTGTTTGGTTATTCGGTTCGCATTAGATAGTTATATTAAGCGTTAAATTAAAGCGTTAAGCGTTATAGTTGATATAATAGTGTAATTTAGCGATTCGAGAGTGCGAGAGCGATGCGATAGCAAATGTAAACATAACCACAAACACACATAACACATAAGTAACATAAAACCACATAAATAACTGTGATTTGCGATGCGATGAGATTAGCGATGCGATTTATTAAGCGATTAGATACGATAATAACGTAAAATACCATAAGTAATTAACATAAACTTTATTATTAACTGAATCTCAGGATTACAAAAGAAGTACAGCGGCAAAAACAAGGAAAAAGATAACATCGAATTTTCGAGTTGTTACAGTCTCCCCTACTTTAGGGAATTTCGTCCCGAAATTAGGCAGTAGCTGTAACAAATAGATGGGGTACTTTCCATCGGACCTTCACGATAGGGATGCGAGAGCGTCGGAGTTTCTTGGTCTCTCGGTCCATGATTTCCACAGGCTTTTCCACGAAATGGAGAGTCTCGTTGATTTGCAGATCTTCGAGAGGGACATGCAGATTTTCTTCGGCGAGGCATTTCTTGAGGTTAGACACGTGGAAAGTTGGGTGTACATTATTAGGTTCCTCTGGTAATTCAAGACGATAGGCTACTTTATTGATTCTTTCCAGAATCTTAAAGGGACCAACTTATCAAGGCGCTAGCTTTCCTTTCTTGCCGAAGCGGACCACTCCCTTCCAAGGTGCAACCTTTAGGAGAACGTGATCTCCCACTTTTAACTGTAGGGGCTTGCGGCGTTTATCGGCGTAACTCTTTTGACGACTCTGAGCTTTCAAGAGGTTGTCTCTGATTTGGATGATCTTGTCCGTCGTTTCTTGAATTAACTCGGGACCGTGATTTGTGCTTCTCAATCTCGTGCCATGCAATAGGCGATCGACATTTTCTTTGGAGCCATTTGAATGCTGGTATGATAACTATTATTGTACGAGAATTCGACTAAAGGTAAATACGTATCCCAGTTACCACCGAAATCTATGATGCACGCACGAAGCATGTCTTCAAGGGTACGGATCGTTTTCTCAGTCTGACCGTCGGTTTGAGGGTGAAAAGCGGTACTGAGATTGAGAGTAGTACCGAGAGCGGATTGAAATGTCTCCCAAAGACGCGAGGTAAAACGACCGTCTCGGTCAGAGATGATGTCACGAGGCGTCCCGTGTCGACCTATAACTTCGTCGGTATAGATTCGGGCTAACCGTTTGACCTTAAAGTCTTCTCGTATAGCAATAAAGTGCGCAGATTTGGTGAGACGATCAACGATAACCCAAATGCTATCGTGACCGGATGAAGTACGCGAGAGTTTAGTAACGAAGTCCAAGCTATACTCTCCCACTTCCACATCGGGATTTCGGGTTGTTCGAGTAAATCAGAGGGCCTTTGATGTTCGGCTTTAACCTTCGAACAAGTTAAGCACTTTGAGACGTACAAGGCGATATCCTTTTTCATGCCCGGCCACCAATACTTAGGACGAAGGTCCTGGTACATCTTGTCGGTACTGGGGTGAATGGAATATCAAGATTTATGAGCTTCGGTCATTAGCAATTCACGAAGATTATCACGACTAGGAATCCAAATGCGATTGAGATAGTAATAAATACCATCAGGTTTAGATACAAGCTGAGTTTCGGCACCACATTTCAATTCGTCTTGAAGGGTATTCTCGTTAAGCAGGCGAATTGAGCGGCACGGATGAGGGTTTCAAGTTTAACACAAGCATGAGAGTCACGAATACCGTATACATAGCTTCGTCGACTTAGAGCATCGGCGACGACGTTTGCTTTGCCGGGATGGTAGCGTATTTCGCAATCATAATCGTTGAGAAGTTTAACCCATCGACGTTGTCGCATGTTTAGTTCTTTTTTATTAAAGATATATTGTAAGCTCTTATGGTCGGTGAAGACCGTACACTTAGTACCGTAAAGGTAGTGTCGCCATATCTTCAATGCAAAAACAACTGCACCAAGTTCGAGATCATGGGTTGTGTAGTTCTTCTCGTGGATCTTGAGTTGGCGAGACGCATACGCGATAACCTTGTCTCGTTGCATGAGAACACAACCAAGACCAAGGTTTGAGGCATCACAATAAACAACAAAATCTTCGTTTCCGTCGGGTAAAGCGAGAACGGGAGCGTTGCATAGCATACACTTGAGAGTTTGAAAAGCTTCCTCTTGCTTGGAATCCCAAACAAAAGGTTTGTCTTTATGAGTTAAAGCGGTAAGCGGAACGGCGATTTTCGAAAAGTCGGCGATGAATCGACGGTAATAACCCGCCAATCCAAGAAATGAACGGATTTCGGAGGCATTCTTCGGTGTAATCCAACTCTTGACGGCTTCAATCTTTGCAGAGTCGACATGAATTCCTTGACTATTAACGATGTGGCCGAGAAATTGGACTTCTTCGAGCCAGATTTCACATTTAGAGAACTTAGCATAAAGGCGATTTCCTTGAAGAAGTTCGAGGACTAAACGGAGATGACGCGCGTGTTCATCTCTCGACTTCGAATAGATAAGGATATCATCAATGAAAACAATGACGAAACGATCTAAGAAAGCTTTATACACACGGTTCATCAAATCCATGAAAACCACAGGTGCATCGTTAGACCAAAAGGCATGACCACGAATTCAAAATGGCCATAGCGAGTAGGAAAGGCGGTTTTAGGAATGTCTTCTTCCAACACGCGTAACTGATGATAACCGGAACGATGATCGATCTTGGAAAAACAAGTAGCACCTTGAAGCTGATCAAATAAGTCGTCAATACGAGGAAGAGGGTAACGGTTCTTTATAGTGAGTTTGTTAAGTTCACGATAATCGATGCACATTCGGAACGATCCGTCCTTTTTCACGAAGAGGACGGGTGCGCCCCATGGCGAAGTGCTCGGGCGTATGAAACCTTTATCAAGAAGCTCTTGAAGTTGGCTCGATAGCTCGCGCATTTCGGATGGTGCGAGGCGATTAGGAGCTTTAGCAACGGGAGTAGCGCCTGGAATCAAATCGATACGAAATTCAACATCTCGAGTAAGGGGTAAACCTGGTAAATCGTCAGGAAAGACTTTAGGAAATTCACAAACAATGGGAACATCATTATAAGTCTTCTTTTCTTCCTCCGGGTTCACGATATGGGCGAGGAAAGCAACACATCGCTTTTGCAAGCATTTGTGTGCTCGAGTACATGACCAAAGCATCAACTTCTTTGAGGGTGTTTCACCATAAACATGAAGTTGATCACCATTCGGAAGGGGAAGCGAATCATTTTATCGAGCATACAACTTCAGCATGATTCTCACGAAGAAAATCCATGCCTACTATGTATTGAAGCTTCCTAATTGCATAGGTATGAGATTGATCGAGAAGATACGGCTATTGAGATCGAGATTACAACCACGTAAAACGTAGTTAACGGTAAAGGTTCTTCCGGTGGCAACTTCCACATCGAAGTCTTTGGGAGTTTAGCGCGCTTACATTTAAAACCTTTTCGAATTCTAACGATACAAAACAATTATCGGCACCAGTATCAAATAAACATGAAGCATAAATACCATTGACGAGAAACGTACCATTGACAACATTTTTGTCATTCTGGGCTTGGCGGTGGTTGAGATTGAAGGCTCTTCCACGCGCAGCTTGTTGTTGCTGCTGAGGCTGCGGTGGTGGCTGCTGCTGAGGCTGCTGCTGCTGCTGCGGCTCTTGTTTCACGGTGCGGTTTAGGCAAACATTAGCAAAGTGGTTTGGATCACCACACACGAAGCACGCTCGTGCCTTTGGAGCTTACTGCTGGTTGGCTTGAGGAGGAGCAGGTAAAGCCGGAGCTGCTGGAACCTGAGGAGCTGGCTGACGAGGACCACTACGGCAGCTGATAGTGAAGTGGCCGTAGATGTTGCAGTTTGTGCAAAAACGGCAATTTCCTCCAACGACATGGTGATATGTGCACTTAGGGCACATAGGGTGAGGACCGGTGTATGCACGCTTTGCAGGCGGTGCGTTTGGTGCTGCTGACTGGAGTGGCTGAGGGTTCGCTGGAGCAGTAAGAGCAAAGTTCTTGCTCGGGTTTTCCCTTTTGCGACCACGGCGACTGTTCTTTGGCTCTCGGGGCTGTTCGGTAGTAGGAGCTGCTGATTCGGTGACTGCCTGATTTGCGACCTTGCTGCTTTTAAAGTAAGCAGACTGAACTCGTTTGTCATTAATCTCGGCGGCTAGCTGGTATGTCTCCTTGATAGTAGTAGGGCGTGCTGCTTGAACAAAGTCAGCGACGCAATCGGGGAGAGCATTGAGGTATTTCTTGATTGCCTTCTCGGTCGTATCCCCTTGACCGGGACAGATAATGCTCAACTGTTTGAAGCGAGTAGTGAGACCAGCGTTATCGGGACCATCTTGCTTGATATTCTAGAATTCGTTCTCTAACTTCTGGATCTCGTAGGGAGGACAGAACTCCTTGATCATAATTTCCTTAAGTTCCTCCCAAGTGAGTCCGTAAGCTTCGTCGTTCCCATGCCTGTTGCGCTCGGCTGTCCACCAGTAGAGAGCCCTTGACTGAAACACACCGGTAGCGTTGACAATGCGCAGAGCCTCGGGACATCCGCTCTGGCGGAACGTGACCTCGATAGAGTCAAACCAGTGGAACATGGCACTCAGCCCTTCGGTGCCTAAGAAAGTAAGCGGTCCACATGCTTTGAACTGCTTAAAGCTGAAGTGGGGTTTCGGGGCATCTCCCTTGGAATCCACAGATGAGTTGCTGCTTACAGCATGAATTTCCGAGACAATTTGCGGGATAACTTTAGCTATCTCCTTGGCTACCATTGTAGCGATGCGCTTGTCGGCGTTGCTGCGCTGGAGATTCCTTCGGGTGTGCGATCCCATCGAAGACATCTACACGAAAGATTTAGATTAGATGAGATTCGATTCTAACAAGTTATGTTTAAATATTTATTACTATTATAATTCATACAAGGCACAAAATCACATAAACACATAGGCACGTAATCACGTAAGCACATAAGCACGTACGCACATAAGCACACAAGCACATAAGCCACGTAAGCACACATTTGCACGTATTCACCTTCTAATAGTAACAATGCGTAGCGCGATACGAGATGCGAGATATAAGCGATATATAATAGCGAGATAATACCGCGCATGAGGCAGACGTCCTCATAGGCGTAAGTGAGTTAAGCGATTAGTTTGGTTTGCGTATTAATTAGCATTTTAGATTCGAGAGCTGTGCGAGTTGTGCACACATTCGATGGAGCGTAAATGCGATAAATCGAGAAAACGATGATATGATAAATCATCAAAGCGAGAAATCGAATAAAGAGAAAATTCTCAAAATTTTAAACACTTAATAATAATAAACTCGATGATGCGTAAATCGGCGATATAGGCTTAAATCAATTGGGAGTGTCCGGGGTTTTGAGACATTTGACACGCCAAAGTGATTCGACTACCCTTTGCATTTGGACCCACGCTTTGGCCTAATAGATAAACGTTCTCACCGCAAGCGGCTAACGACGTTTACCCTTCCAGTTAATACGTGTTCCAAACCATCAGCGTAACCGAGACTTTGGTGAGATTGAAAATCGAATTGCAGAATTGGTTACTAAGATGCGGGTTTCACCCCTAACTTAGCAACTTTATTCCTAGATAGAAATGGAGATTTTGTTCGAGGTTTGGATGTCACTCCTAACTCAACGAAGATATCTCGTGAGAGAGAATGCGCGGAGTGAATGATCTCGGTTTTCACACCGATTCTCGACTTGATCACTCGTTTGGTGTGATGCGAGTGTTTCCAAGCGTGTATTATTGTATTAGCCTTAGGAAAGGCACATTTAAGCATTTATGGCAAGTAGTTTAACATTTAAGTCAAAGATAGGTCAATCGGGTACTTAAGCATGCTACTAGGTCGAATCATGGCAATTCTACCTACTCTCCTAAAGTTATGGCGCTCTGATACCAATCTGTCACACCCCAACCGATGGCGGAATCATCGGGGTAGTGGCACTAGGCGAATCAGATTGATCAAGAGAATTCCATAACAACCATTTCAAAGATAAACATCAACATTTAATATCCCATACTATCAAACTCATAAACCTTCAAAATAACCATTACATTTCATCGAAATCTCTTAAACACAATCCAATTCAGTCTCCCCTAGATTTATTACAAACCGTTTTAAAAACAACTAAATAAAACAAACTAAACTACGCATGCAACATCCAAGCATCCATAGCTAAAATCCTCAACCTGTTACATACGTTAAAATACATGTCAATACAATTAAGTAAAGGTGAGCATACAGGTTTAAGTACTACTAGCATAATCGAGAAAGCGTTCGCGAAATAATCTAACTACATAACATGATACACCGAAACATATTCACACATATTAACATAGGCTTATTTCTCATGCTAACTACCGTGAGAAGGCTTGCGCGTCCATCCTAACTAGACCCCGTCGGGTGTAAGCCACACTATAGTACCATACTAGCTAAGGAGGCAAGTTAGCGAAAATAAGTCCTAGTCACATGTTTCTAGCATCACGTATCGAGCATATATAATCAGATTATTCGCGTGTGATAAACAGTTTGATTTGTGTAGTGATTTTGATATAGGAACGTATGTAACACCCAAAAAGTGCATTAAAGCGAAAATGGGTCAAGTATACTCACTGTGGGTGCGTTTAGGTAATAGTTCAGGATCTGCGGAGAGTTGAGAAGAGCGCCGGATCAGCCTGCATACGCGAACGGAAGTGCATCAGTCTCCGAAAAGCTGAAACGGTTAAGCCTTGGTTGGGCAGTTGACAAGTTCGAGGGAACTTGTGTGTAAACACACAAGTTCGAGCGAACTTGTATGGATTTGAGTGAGTTAAGAGCTAAGTTCAGTCGAACTTGAGGAGTTTCCTGAGAAACTTGTCAAGTTCGGGCGAACTTGTAAGGAAACTCTACTTAATTGACAAGTTCGGGCGAACTTGCATAGTTTCCTAAGAAACTAGACAAGTTCGGTCGAACTTGTGAAGAAACTGATGAGAATAGCCCATGTTCGGTCGAACTTGACCCATTTGGGTACAAGTTCGGTCGAACTTGACCTGGGGAGCTGCTGTTTCTTGAGCGAACTTGTAGGTTTCGGGTCCAAAATCTTGCGTTTTCCCGTCGTTTACTGAGGAAAGTCGAGTCTTCATCCCTCCAACCCTGTGCTACTGAACAAACTTAGGTCAGAGAGGTCTTTTAGAGCTGTTTTAGCCATTTTACAAAAACGTGGGCTAATCCGGGCAAACTCGGGGTTCGTTCGGGTTAGTCCGGCTTGTGTAAACCAACATAAACGTCCTTGTACTTCCAGATCTGGGATCTTGAATGATAGATGCTTCGTTTCATACCAGAAAATGAATAAAACATCATCAAAAGTCCGTATCTTGTGTAGAAATCAATGGTTTTCAAAGGTTTTTCTCAGATCTATCACTTACAAGCCAAGATCTTGCAGATCTCGTGTTTCGGAAGTCTCTACTATCGCCAAACGAACTCGTATTGTGTAGATCTAAGCTTAAAACAGAAGTTTTTGAAGAAAAAGATGAAGGTTTTCGTAAAAGAATGAGTTTTGATGAAAACGAAGGCTATGCCTTGTGCCAAAATCGTTGTAAACCTTTGTAGAAATTGTTGATAAACGTTGATGCAGTGAAATCGGGTTGATTCTTACTTAGAACACGAAGGTTTCAGGTTTTGAGAGCTCTGGGCGAACTTACAGCAAGTTCAAATGAGAGAACAGAGCTTGGTATTTATAGGAGAAGGGGAAGATGAAGGCTGGTGAGAGCAAGTTCGCGAACTTGAGGAAATCTGGGAGAAATATGGCTAAGTTCGACCGAACTTGACCCCTTTGAGGGTCAGTTCGAGCGAACTTGAGGTTTGGGGTGAGTTAAGGTGGCCAGTCAAGTTCGGCCGAACTTGGTATCACCAAGTTCGAGCGAACTTGACCCAAATTTTGGGTTTTCTTGTTTGTTTCGGGTTAAGAGTTTGTTTGGTTATTCGGTTCGCATTAGATAGTTATATTAAGCGTTAAATTAAAGCGTTAAGCATTATAGTTGATATAATAGTGCGATTTAGCGATTCGAGAGTGCGAGAGGGATGCGATAGCGAGTGTAAACATAACCACAAATACACATAACACATATGTAACATAAAACCACATAAATAACTGGATTTGCGATGCGATGAGATTAGCGATGCGATTTATTAAGCGATTAGATACGATAATAACGTAAAATACCATAAGTAATTAACATAAACTTTATTATTAACTGAATCTCGGGATTACAAAAGAAGTACAGCGATAAAAACAAGGAAAAAGATAACAACGAATTTTCGAGTTGTTACAAAGACTACGTCATGATGTGAGAGCTCAAATGCGCGTTTCAAAGTTAACTCGTCAGAAACTAACACATTAGTCCAATTTCTAATGTGTTTCGACACTAGTATCGATGCTCAACGGCACACACAGCGAGACCTTGAATTCAAAAGTGATATGTCAAACCCCCGATTATCCACCGGTCTTCGTATAGAAGCACATGCGTCTGAAGCATACACATGGTCTATGTTTCTTGAAGTTCGAAAAGAAATATACATGGGTATGTTCCATTGCATGCCAATTGAACGCCCGAGATCGATTGATATAAAAAATTACACTGTTCGTCACTGCAAAACAAACATGACTTACGTCAACGAGTTTGAGGTATTTCCTTATTATCCAATATGTTTTACTATTCAATATACAACATATCATTTATAACTTACTTTTTTAAACGTTACCTTTAGTGTTCGCATCATTCACATATGTGTCATTCATCATATTATGACGTATGTAATTGTTATTGTTTTTTCTTAATATGTAACCTGCATTTGTGCATATCACCATCAATGTATTTGTTTGTGCGATTATTTTTTTATGCACATGTGCATTTATCATCAAATATAGTTGCATATAATATTTTTGTCATACAAATTAACATATGCACATGTGCATATCACCATCAATGTATTTGTTTGTGCAGTTATTTTGTTATGCACTTGTGCATTATCACCAAATACAGTTGCATCCAATGTTTTATCCTACAAATTAACATATGCACATGTGCATATCACCATCAATGTATACATTCTGTTTACAATTTTTTATTGTGCACATGTGCAGGTGTTACTCAATGTACCTGAACAAAAAGTCAATTGTACATGTATTGGGTTCACTCGTATTGGATACCTATGACGACATGTATTTTGTATATTTCGTTTCAATCAGATCGAACAAATCCCGTCACACTACATAATTCCACGTTGGAAACGAGATGCATTACCATCAGTTGTGCAGAGCATATCTAACATGTACTCCTCGGACAACAGTGAGTTTGCAATCATCAACAATGAAATAATAGATTTGGTCACCCAATGCACACCCCGACTGAGACGCAATCCTGAACATCCACGTTTGTTATCCGCTGAACTCAAACGCGTCAGAAATCGCGTATTCGAAACGTTTCCATGTGACCCTCAGCCTCGACACAGCCAGAAAAATGTAAACATCAGTGATATGTTGAACATACCTGCAGACTTAAACACGGGTGTACGTCCTCCTCAGGGTATTAGAAACAAAAGGCGTGAGACCAAAAAACAACGAATCGGTCCAGGTGGTCAAAAAATCAAAGACAAACTGAAGAAAGCCACTGGTAAACGAAAGAAAGATGTACGTTTATGCAATAAATGCAACAAATATGTATTTGACCATGATTCGCGCAACTGCGAGAAAATCAAAGCTGCCAAACTTGCTGCACGAGCAGCTAACGTGCTGCTGCTATCGCCGCTGGACTCCCTACCCCGACTGATTCATGTTCCAATGATACTGATATTGATCTTGATGACACCGACGATGATGACACCGATGACGATGATTATAATTCTTCTGATTGTGATGCATCTGAGTACGTCTCCATGCAAAACCCGACTATACCCGAAGGGTTAACTGATAGGCGTGGATCTGAGCAAGCTTGTGAATCTGATCAAACTCTTAGGCGTTCAACTAGGCGTCGCAAACCGTCCAACCTAACTCGCGATTATTGATTGATATATTATATATTACAACTTATGATTATCGGACTTATCTAATTATGACTATCAACCTTTGTTTTGATTATGTTTATTATAACTTGTCTAATTATGACTATCAACGTTTGTTTTTTCTTATGTTTCTAACTATAACTTATCTAATACATTATATCACTTGTTATATCACTCGAATATGTACATTATATCACTTGTTTTATCACTTGAATCTGTACGTTATATCACTTGTTATATCACTTGAATATGTACGTTATATCATTTGTTAGAACACTCTATACACGTAATGTATGCACATGTGCATACACATCATTTAATTTATTAACCAACATATCATAACACATTTCACCAATCGTATACAAATATAACACATTATATAGTAATAACACGCATTTAACAAGTGTTAAAACACTTTATACACATAATTTATGCACATGTGCATTCACGTCATTACATATGTGTTGAATGATATATATTTAACATTATTATTTAGGGTTTAGCTTTAGAATTTGGCATGAGTTTTTAACTTAGGGTTTACCTTTAAAGTGTAGGGTTTAGCTTTAGGGTTTATCTTTATGGTTTATGGGTTATCTTTATGGTCTATTTTAGGGTTTAGCTTTAGGGTTTACCCTTAGGGTTTAGATTTAGGATTTAGCTCTAGGGTTTAAATTTATGGTTTAACTTTAGGGTTTAGCTTTATGGTTTAGCTTTAGGGTTTAGTTTTATGGATTAGGGTTATCTTTATGGTTTAGATTTAGGGTTTATATTTAGCGTCTATCTTTAGGGTTTAGATTTAGGGTTTAGCTTTAGGGTTTAGATTTAGGGTTTAGCTTTAGGGTTTAGCTTTAGGGTCTAGATTTAGGGTTTTGCTTTAGGGTCTATCTTTAGGGTTTAGATTTAGAGTTAGGCTTTAGGGTTTAGATTAGGGTTTAGCTTTAGGGTTTAGTTTTAGGGTTTAGATATCTAAATTGTCTAATTATGACTGTCAGTATAATGTTACTATTAGCATATGCACATGTGCATATGAATGTACCATTTGTATATACCATTCTGCTTCACTTGTTTAATAACACGCATATAACAATTATTAATATTAATAAATACCTTACCGTATACACATGTGCATACGAATGTACCATTTGTATATACCATTTTAATTAACTTGATTAATAATACGCATATAAAAAACAGTACCATCCATCCGTTACTGTGATTTTTTTATAACCATCTTAATGCATATGTGCAACCATTGGGATTTTTTATAACCATCTTAACTGTGGTTTTTTATAACCATCCTAATGCACATGTGCGCAACCATCCTAATGATATCACATGTTAAACCACTTTGTCCACAAAATTTATACACATGTGCATAAACAACATTTAATTTATTAACCAACATATAATAACATATTTTTACAAACATATACATATAAAACACATTATATGTTAATAACACACATTACCATCCATCACTTTCCATCACTGTAACTGTAAACATCCATTACTATATCACCTACCCAAAATATGCAAACATACATTACTCACCCATCCGATATATGAAATTATAATATACCATCTGCTTAATATAACATATATTATATCTGTTATAACCAACAGTTAATAGTAACACACTAAACTAATATCAGCCACATTTAACCAAAAACTAAAACAGTCATAATAACAACATCACAACATTATCATAACGAGTACCCAATTGTTACCTTCACATCACGCCCATCTACCATGTCAAAACAACCAAAACAGAACAAAGTATCAGTTTCATGTTTATCAATCACCAACAAAACAAAAATACTACGTGTCCCGACAGTTAATAAGCTGATGTATTAACTAACACCTTCAAACTTTATCCCCGTTCTTCCATTTTGCAAGTACACTCCAGCATTTTTCTTGTTTCTCTTTTTCCTCATCTAACAGTTTACGCATTCTGTCATCTCTCAAACTTTGTGTTGCCTTTCTTGCGAGGTACATAATGTTCCCTTGTACACATTTGCATCCGATGATAACAGTTTTGCTGCAATCTTCATCCTCAAATTTTGTAATTGTGCATCTTGAATATCTTTTTGCGTACTGAACCCACCAAATTTTTGTGAGAAGTTCCTGGACATGTAAAAGGTGTTCTGGAATTTTTTTGTAATTTTTGAACCACAAATGGTATTTAATGATAGTTAGGTGGTTAAAAATAGTTTTATAAATAATTTATTTAAATAAGTAAAATGCCAAAATAAATTCCTAGAAAATTTTCCCATAATCTACAGATTATTACTGAGTTATATAAAAATTTACAGATTTTATATAAAATATAGATTAAATGGGAATTTATGGAATTAAAAATAAGTTATTTTTAAAGCAATTTCGGAAGTTTACCGTATAACGAACCTGCCGGAACTTGGCACTAACCCAACCTAAAAAATACTATAATTGGAACACCGGGAGTATTCCGGGAGATTCCCAGGCAAATTGGGCACTATGGGTGTGTTCTAAGACAGTTCGGGAGAGTTCTAAGACAGTTCGGGAGAGTTCCCGACGGTGAAAATGGAAACTCAAAATTGGGTAACTTAGACCCCCCAAACATTCAAACTCCCTTGATGGAAAGTTAATCCTTCTTAAATAACCACACGATGGCACGATTGGTATTTCCGTACCATTATCCGAACACATTAAACTACTGACTTCGGCTGGCACGCGAACCAGTGCCCGGAAGCCAAACTGAAAACGAATACTACCCTGACGTCCATCACCATACCAGTGTCCTATAGAATCAATCCGGAGTAAAAACTCATGACCAGATCCAAGTTATAACCATTACCAACTTAGATACTGATTTGAGTCCATACTTGCATGGGTGTTATTAAAGTTGATCCAGCTGCTAGATCACTCTTGTGTTGAGACCACTATTTGCACGGTGAGTTCTCACTTCCCCACTTTTAAACTGTTTTACTGTTTTCTAGGGACTTTCATGTTAAAAACTATGTTGATTACACCAAGTTGGGAGTGAGTTTTCACTCACCACTTTTAAACTGTGTTACTGTTTTCTGGAATGACTTGCATGTTACGAAACTATGTTAATTGCACCAACTTGTGATGATGTGAATTATCTAACACACGAATTACCTCCCCTCTACAAGTGATTAGCGTAAGCCGTGGGCAGTGGATAGTACTATTGGTCTGACAAACCCAGTTGCTCCAGGCAGTGTCTAGGTGACACTGTGTGTCGGTGACTACGCAACTGCACGCGTCCTAAATTTGGTTATGTTGTTAGGCATAACTACAGGGGAACATTGAACTTTTCATGACTTCAGTTGCCGGGATGACGTGCCTGTCTTGACACGGCCCGGTGGGAAGTGTCTGCGGTGACACGACCCGGTGCGATGATGTTTCTGTCTGACACGGAGTTACTATGACAGGTCAAGGTTTCACTTGTGTCCTCGTGTAATTCCATCTGTGACTATAACTGTGGCTGTGACCGTCACTGTGACTGTGACCAGTGCAATTAAACCTGTTAACACATATTGTTACACAACGATTAAACCAGTGGAACTCACGCAGTGTTTAGCTGACTCTTTTTAAAACTAACATGCATTTCAGGTAACTTGAGGCTGGTGTGATCCGTGTATGTTGTTCAAGAAATGTTTGTAGGTGAACCCTGATATAGACGCATGTGGCTTTAAAGACTTATGTGGTTCATGGGAACACGCAGTTGTAACATACATATAGTATGTAATCAACGTTTTGTAAATAATAAAATGTAGTGTCTTTATAAACAATGTGCTTGTACCAGAGGTGTCTGTTGCATCCCGTATTATCTTTCTTCCGCTGCAAATTGGGGTGTGACATAGACTTTGAACCTCGGTGTGTGTGCCTTTGAAAATTGTTTTGAGCAATTTCCTCAATTTGATTATTGATTTCATTCGGGCGTCTATTACCTAGAAGTCCCCTAGAGCTTGAGTCGAGTGTTTGTCTTGTGTGTGGCAATAATCCATTATAGAAACTGGATACTTGTTGCCACACTACGAGACCATAATGAGGGCATTTCCTCAATAGCTCCTTGAATCTTTCCCAAGTTTCATATAAAGATTCCCCATCCTCTTGGGAATAAGTGTTTATTTCAGTCATTAATTTAGCAGTTTTAGAGGGCGGGAAATACTTGTATAGAAACTTTTGGGCAAGTTCATCCCAAGTGTTTACCGGTCCACTTGGGAGGGTGTTGAGCCAAGCCTTAGCTCGGTCTTTTAATGAGAATGGGAACATTCAGAGGCGGATGGTGTCGTTTGACGCTCCATTGATTCGGAAAGTGTCACATATTTCCAAAAAGTTGGTAATATGTAAATGGGGATCTTCATCTGGTAGGCATGGAAGGTGGCAGAGTTTTAGAGCATTTGGATCAAATGCGGCCGAAGTTCGAAGTTGTTGGCATCGACGTTCGATGCACTTATGGCGGCTCCGAGATTACCGACCATGGGCCGTAGGTAATCCATCAAGGTACGTTGATTCGCCATTGGGATTTGATCCCCTGAAGATTTCTCTTGATTCTTGGCCTTTAGTCTTTTTCTTAGAGAGCGTTCGGGTTCGTCTAGAGGTTCTGTTATGTCTTTATCGGAACTGGAGCTCATGCACTGCGTAGAGATTTCAGGCCCTGCAATTGAGTTCTAAGTCCTACGATCAAAACAAAAATAAATGCTGGTCAGATATTTTACCACGGCCCCGTGGTCAATGCCCACGGCCCGTGGTCGCGACACTGTTTGCTGTTTTCTGGATCCCCGTTACTAGGGAGCTGGGCACGGCCCCGTGGTGCACGTCCACGGCCCGGTCAGATATTTTACCACGGCTCCGTGGTCAATGCCCACGGCCCGTGGTCGCGACACTGTTTGCTGTTTTCTGGATCCCCGTTACTAAGGAGCTGGGCACGGCCCCGTGGTGCACGTTCACGGCCCGTAGGTAATCCATCAAGGTACATTGATCCGCCATTGGGATTTGGTCCCCTGAAGATTTCTCTTGATTCTTGGCCTTTAGTCTTTTTCTTAGAGAGCGTTCGGGTTCGTCTAGAGGTTCTGTTATGTCTTTATCGGAACTGGAGCTCATGCACTGCGTAGAGATTTCAGGCCCTGCAATTGAGTTCTAAGTCCTGCGATCAAAACAAAAATAAAAGTTGGTCAAATATTTTACCACAGCCCCGTGGTCAATGCCCACGGCCCGTGGTCGCGACACTGTTTGCTGTTTTCTGGATCCCCGTTACTAGGGAGCTGGGCACGGCCCGTGGTGCACGTCCACGGCCCATCGTCACTCTTCTGTAACTCAGAACACAAAAACTGCCAGTAAGGATGATGGACACGGCCCCGTGTCTGACCGGGCACGGCCCGTGCTGAGTTCTGCAGAAAGTGCAGAATTTGCTAAAAACTGGAAAATTCCTAAAAATAAAAAGAAAAAAAATGTTAAAAATAATTAGGCCACCGATTTTAAACCTTCTTAAAATCCTTTCGTCCCCGACAACGTCGCCAAAAACTTGGTGTGCGTTAAGCGTGATATGATTTTGTTAATATTTTAGGTCCGTTTTATGCATTAGTCAAGTTTTAAATTTATAAAACACGACATTGTATTAACATTAAACACACACTTGTGCAAGTGCACCCATCGTGAGCGTAGTATAGTGTTGGTAAGATACCGAGGTCGTCCAAGGACACAAGAGATTTTAATACCGGTTTATCGTCAACGTCTAATCGTTCTAAATTTTTGATAAAAGTTTTAAACATAAAAGTAAATCTAAAAATGAAAAGATAAATAAAATGAAATAAAAATAGACAAGATAGAATCACTTGGATCCAACTCCTCTTTAATGTATACTTTGATGATTTTCGCACTTTTGGACTTTTCAAGAGATTATCTTAGTTAAAGTAGTAAGGCCCTCTTTTGAATGTGACGTTACCTCAACCCAGTGGTTTGAGTCAGCAAGGATACAATCCCAAAGGGTCGGAATATTGAAAGATAATTAAATAATTTATTAACGATAGAGTAGTAGGCCCATCTTTTGAAGGTGACGTTACCCTTGGCTAAGTGGTTTGAGTCAGCAAGGATACAATCCCAAGAAGCTAGTTCAATGTTTTAATAGTAGTTTACATATGAGGGGTTCAAGCTATTCGCACCCCCGCCATCCAATACTTTTGAGGAATTGAAAGAGGTCCTAGTAAGCTTGAACCAAGTTCTCGCAGGATCTATACACTGAATGAGACAAGAACTTTACCAAACCACCCTTCTAACCCCCTTCCAAGTAGCTAACGTGCTTTATATAGATCGTAAAGACACGAATGAGCAAATCAATGACATCATGAAGAAATGGTTATGAAAATTCACTTTCAACATAAGAAACTATTTATTAAAGTCATTAATACATACCTAATTAAAAAGTGCCGAAAGATTAAAAATCAAAAGTAATATTTTAAAGACTTGTCTTCACCAAGTGATGTTAGAGATTAGCCAAGCATGGCCTTTGTTTGACTTACAATCAATCTTGGATCCCGAGACTACTACACACTCTAAAGACAATAGATGGATGATGGTTGTGGGTGTCGGTGTTGTAGTGGTGGTCGAATGGTGACAAAGTGAGAGAGAAGTGGTTTGCCAAGGGATGCCTTTGAAATGAACCAAGCACCCCTATTTATAGTCAGAATAGTACCCCGGCCACGGCCCCGTGTCAAGTGGGCACGACCCGTGGCCAGCTTCTTCTCTTCCTTCATTAATTCCAGCTGTCAGCAGAGGGCTCCACACGCCCCCGTGGCTCCTAGACACGGCCCCATGATCAATTATTCATTGTACTATCAAGATTCTACAAATCTGAGAGTCTGACCACGCCCCATGGTGATCTGGGCACGACCCCGTGGTGGGCGTAGAAGCTTCTATAGGTTTTGTCTTTAAGTGTAATATCTAACACAGCCCCATGCCTGGCTGGGCACGGCCCCGTAGTCAGCTTCTGTTTTCTTGTTCTTGTCTTTGGGGTGCTGCTGAGGGGTCAGGCATGTCACGTTATTCCTTCTTCTTGTATTTATGTTGGTTTTGGCTGCTTATTTGCTTCTTTTGTTCTTTTAAGCTCATTTGGTCCTGTAAATTCAAAAGGAACAAAGAAACATGCTTTTTCCAACATTAGTAATAGAAAAGGGTTAGTTTTATGCCTCATTTGATGTAATTTATATGTTGCATTTTATACACATCACGTACGCTTCACATAATAACCACTCTTGTATTTTACACTCTCTCTATCTCTCTCTCTCTCTATATATATATATAGAGAGAGAGAGAGAGAGAGGGAGAGAGAGAAACGGGATTAGGTGAAAACGATTGAAAATGCTAAAATGGTGAGAACATATCAGGGGGCGACACGTGGTGTTGGCGCTAAATAATATACATGGGTATGATCGTTATTCCAAGTTATTTATTCAAACATTCTTTTATTGGCAAGGCTTTTATTTCGTTTGAAACAAAACTCCAAGTTTCTGAGATCCATGGCGTCTGATATGGATTATGAGTTTCAAATTAATCCATATTTAATTTTTCTTACTTGCTTGACATTCATTCTACCAATTTATGCTAAAGTGTTGGCGTTTATTTATTATATGTGCTATAATGGCGTTTGTTTTGGTAGTAATACAAACATCAACATTAGCATTGACATTTGTTTTTTAACAATTCTTTTAGATCTTATTTATATTTAATGCTGTCTTTTTATATCATTTATAACTAATGGCGTTTATTTTAGTATCATTATTTATTTTGGTATTGATACAAGCATCAATATTAGACATGGTGTTTGATTTTTTATTCACGCTTGATGTGTTTAATGGCGTTACAATATTAATAATTTTTTGGTCTTTTTATATTTAATGCATGGTGTTTTATATCATCTGTGACTAATCGCGTTTATTTTAGTATCATTAATTTTAATTTTTGGCGTTTGTGTTCTATAGATCCTTTTTATGGTTAATGGCGCTTTAGTTAAGACAATAGGAGAATGTTCATTCATTGAATTATTTCATGGCGTAGTTTTTTATTGATTTAAACATTTCGTGTTTTCCACTTTCTCTTGTATTATTTTCATGGCGTGTATCATTAATGTTTAATTTTGGTTTTTGCGCTATACACATCCCTTTTTTATCGTTGATGTATGACTTATTAGTGTCATGATGTTTTTGCTGGTTTTAGACGAGCCCGATGCGTCCAATGAAAGGGTTTGTCCCAAAACTGGGGTTACATTGTACATTCCCGACATTGGAGAAGCTCTAAAGCAAAAGATAGAATTGAATTTTGAAAGCCTTGATGGTTGTTATTCTTTTATGTTAAGTACTCGACACCTGGTGGGCTTGCTGTTAGGAAAGGGACTGAAAAGATAAACGCCAAGGGAGAAAAACATATAGAGTTTTACATGTGTACGAAATCTAAAAGATATAAGGGTAAAAAAGTTGATACATTGGACCCGAAGCAGAAAGAAAGGAGTGTGCGGTCCAGTTTTACTAAAATGACTGGTTGTGGAGCACAAATTTGTCTAGAGTTTGAGGGTGGATTATAGAAGGTGTATAAGTTTGTTGAGGAGCATAATCACGAATTTGTCGATCATCCCAATAAGCATTTCCTACTGGCGGAACGACGCCTCACTCAGCTTCATAGCATGTCTAAGTTGAACTTGGGCCCTGTTAAGGAGTTTAACGTTATGAAGAGTCTTTTTGGTGGTTTTGAAGATTGTGGGTTCAAGTAAAGTTGATTTTGAGAATTACAAGAGGCAAATTAATTTGTTCATCGGGGAATATGATGAAGACATGGTTGAGAGACATTTACATGAAAAGAAACAGTCTCAACCTAATTTTTTATACGTTTACTTTACAAACGATGATAATTGGTTGAAGGGCCTTTTATGGTGTGATGATCAATCCAAATGTAAATATCATGTGTTTGGTGATGTGATTTTATTTGACGCCACTTACTGTTCTAACAAGTCTGAACTAGAATTTAATTTTCCGGTTGTTTGGCTTTTTCATGTATCATTTTGCAATGGCTTTTCTTTTTCAGATACTCTGTTTTGTTCTTTAAGGATTTTGTGTTTTGGTATTTTAAGGATTTTTCTTGTTGTTTTTTATTTTTTTTATTTTTATTTTTTTTTGCAGATACTCTATGGTGTTTGTACCTTTCACCAGTCTAGATAATCACCACAACAATGTTATATTTGGTGCTGCATTATTGGCGTAAAAAACTGTTGATACGTATATATGGTTGTTGAGAGTTATTTTAAAAGTTGTTGGTGATCAACCAAAAGTTGTTGTCACTAACCAAGATCCAGCAATGAATAAGGGTATTTATGTTGTATTTGTTGATACCAGGCATAGGCTATGCATGTGGCATGTGGTGTTTTCAGCCATAGCTGTTTTATATTAGCTTATTATATAATATTATATTATATTATATCTCATACTTTTACTTTGGCGTTTTTGTGTTTATGTAGGTTGGGGTAAGGTTATGTAATTCCACCAACTTTAAGGAACGTATTTGTGGTGTTGCATGGACAGATATACTTACACCTAAAGAGTTTGAATCATGATGGGAAGAGGTTATTGAAGAGTTCAATCTAGCTGATAACGACTGGTGATCGAATATTTTTGCTCTTAAGGAATCATGGATCTCTGCATACTATAGGATGGAGTTTTTGTCGGGTCTTATGCTTATAACATCGAGGCCCGAGAGTGAAAACCACTTCTTTGGTCAAGTATGTAACGCAAAATCTTCTCTTGTTGAACTAATCGGAAAAATAGAAGCACAGCGCCATACCCATCGGAAAAATGACCATGAGAGTCGATACAAATGACCCGAGCTGACAAGTAATTCTAAAGTGATGGAGAGCCAAGCTTCGAAGATATACACCAAAAGCATCTTTCAAGATATACAAGCTGAACTAATCGGATTGGGGACTGCATAAATGCTCGTTATGAAGGGCAACCCGATGGGTTTGTTAAGTTTTATATAAACGATTTTCAGCGGCCATGTTCATCATATTTTGAGTAAATGGCATTTTTATTATCGTGGCATTTTCTTATAATGCACTGTAGTAATGGGTGTGTATAATGTGTCTTTTTCTTAATGGCATATTCTCAATATATATTATGGTGTTTTGAGATGTGAAACATTTTTTCCCTTTTTTTGTATAATGTGTATAGTTTTGGGTTCTTATAGTGGCTAGCCTTCATTTATTATGGCATTTTTTGCAGGTAATGTACCGAAAGTCTGATTGTACTAGTTGTTGTTCATGCATGTGTTTTGAGCAGTTTGGGTTGTTATGTAGACATGTCTTCTCTATTTTGAGAAGTTTGGACATTAGGGAATTCCAAAACAATACATTCTCAAAAGATGGTGTAAACACGTTGCGCCAAATTGTTCTATAAATTATACAATGAGCCATGATTTTATAACCGAACTTGATGTCGATGTCCAAGGTATGATGCGAGAAATCATTTATGCGACCAAGTATACTCTGAATCGTTTATCAAACAACAAGGAGGAGTTTTCCTTAAACAAGGATCATGTTCAATCGTACATGAAGTTGGTTCAGGATATGCAGATTATTGCCCCCGCTCCTAGTACTAGGGATTGATTTTCGAGATTACAGGGCAATATTAGAACAACAAGAATCCTATAAGAGTTCCTGTTGGTTATATGTCGAAAGATTTTGGATCTCGCACGTGGTTGAAATCGAAACATGAAGAAGCAACCAAAAAAACAACAAAAAAGCAACGGGGACGGAAGAACGGAAGTGTAAGAATTGTAAACAATCTGGACACTACGCATCCACATGCAAAGAGTCAATAATCAAAAGAAGATCGACACGGTCTTCGAGAGCGGACAGTAGCGAAGAATAACTTTTGGTGTTTATTATTTTATTACCATCTATGGCGTTTGTTTCCATAAATAATTGGCTTAACTTGCCGCACATTACAAGTTGGCAATTTATGTTACATTAACCATTTTGGCATTTTAGTTTTTTTTGTGTTTATAAACCATCTTTTAACCCGTTAACAAACATCTTGCCATTAATTATAAAATGTCAAGGCATTTTGATAAATAATAATATTAGAACATTCATTTTAACGGCGTTAATTATAATAGTCAAGGCATTATCAAAACAATATTATAGAAAAATACAAGACAACAACTAAAATTCATCATCGGATGTGATTGCGTCCAAGAAGTACCCATCACCCCCCCCCCCCGTCTCCTTCTTCTGATTCCTCACCAAAATGCTCATCATTAAAACTGCGTCCTTGTCCTCAAGTGCTTAACGCCTCCATTGAAACATTCCCTTCAATGAAGTCACTGTTGGGGTCATCTCAGCGTTTAAACATCTTCTATATAAACAAGCCCCTGTTCAGTCAGTATGTTATCAATGTGTGGTCTTCTTCTTGACCGTCGTTCCACACAACCGTCACCCTCTTATATTCTTCATCATAACACCATGATTCGATGATTGGCTTGACATATTGATTTGCATTATTTTGAGGAAATTTTCTTCTCAATCTCCTTATCACGGTCTGTGTTTGCTCACACAAGTTGTCCATAGGAACTCCAAGTTCCAATATCCTCCTTTGAACTTCTTCTAGAGCCGAATTTTATATCGAACCTATTGATTGAAGTGTTGAACCTCCAAGAGACTATTGTTTCCATTTTCCTTTGTGTGAATTTTTGAAGTTTTTTTTATGTTTGGCCTTTTGTAGAGACTGACGTTTCGTTTTCGAGTATGATCAATGAAAGGGATGGTATGTTTTTATATATATGAGTTTTAGGTGCGTGATTTTGGGCGGGAGTTTTTTCACACCGAATGTAAAGCACTTAAGTCTCTGGCGTTTTTGGCATATTTTTTGCATCTTTATTCAGTACAATAAAGACTTTGGCATTTCAGAGGCTTCATCATTAATTTGACAGCAAGTGGCGTTCTTGTGTTTTGACTTTATTCGGTAAACAGACTACTTTACTCATAATGAACCCCGCGACATTACCAAAATTATTGATATTTACAAAAACGCCACCATGTCAATTTAGTTTGTAGATTGTTTTGATCCAACAGTTTTCAAACGTTCTCACCGTTTTCACACTTTGGAGCCTTTTCCCCGCAACCTGCACCTATATATATAAAGTGTTGAAGTTGTTCAAAGAAAAACTTACCTTGTAAGGGTTTATTTAAAGTGTAAAGATCAAATAAAAATAAACTTAACGTACTAAACGTACAAACTGAAGGAAAAGAGAAAAACACGCGGTGGCATTTTGGTAATTATCAGCAACTATCAAATTACTCTACAAATGATCTTGTAGAGTAATTTGATCTTTTGTAGAGTAATTTTGTAAAATGTTCTTGTAGAGTAATTTTGTTCTTGTAGGATAATTATCAAATTACTCTACAAATGATCTTGTAGAGTAATTTTGATCTTTTGTAGAGTAATTTTGATCTTGTAGAGTAATTTTGTAAACTGATCCTATAGAGTTTTTAATAATTGTAGAGTAATTTGTAGCATTTGTTATGGAGTATAACTTTATGGTTTGTGTTTAGCTTTAGTTTGGGTTGGGGGTGGGGGGGGGGGGGGGGGGTTAGGTTTTTGGTGGGTGGGGGGGGGGGGTTAGATTTTTTAGTATTTAGTTATGGGGTTTAGCTTTATGGTTTAGTTTTTAGCTTTTAGTTTGAGGGGGGTTAGGTTTTTTTTAGGTTTTTTTTTTTTTGGGGGGGGGGGGTGGGGGTTAGGTTTTTTTTATCAAAATTACTCTATAAGAATATTTTACAAAATTACTCTACAAAATCAAATTACTCACAAAAACATTTTACAAAATTACTCTACAAGACCAAAATCACTCTACAAATGATCCTGTAAAGTAATTTTGAAGTCCAGATATTTAGGAAAATGCCACCGCGTTTTTTTGTCTTTTCCTTCAGTTTGTAGTTTGTACGTTTTGTATATTAACTTTATTTGTACCTGAACTTAACTCTTATTTAAAAGGTACTTAAATCTAAAGCTTTGGGGTTTATTTAAAAGGTGTTGAAATCTAAAGATTGATATTTTAATATCTCAGTTTCTTTATCATTTTTTGAACGGCAAGGAACAACGTGCTAACCACTATGACACCGGGCGTTGTGGGCAAGGTCAACTACTCGACCGCCACCAGCCCCTTAGCTCTCCCAGATGCGCGGAAACCCGACCTCCACCCGCCCAAAGGCACGACAATGGAATAATCGGTAAAACCGGCGCCACCCATATTCGCCCTTCACCTGGATGCCGCAGAAAATAATGGGGATCTCGCTTTCCTTATTAATGTTCATTTTCTATACTAAAACTAGTTTATCCCCTTAATTTTCAATGATTTTATTTATTAGTTCTAACTCTTCTTTCTTCAATCTTTTACATTCGTTTCCTCTAATATCGTGTTAACTATACAACACCAACTATGTAAATTGGAAATGAGATGTAAGGAAAGAAAAATAATAGTGTTACCACTACAAAAAGGCCTTTTGAATTGGTTGTATAATAGCCACTACTCACTAGGCATTACACGAATTCTCAAACGAACAAAACAGGTCAATCCAAAACATGGCATATTTCTAAGTGTGTCTGGTACGAATAAATATATAGGTTATGTTTATGTTACATGTTAATAAGTAGGACTGAAATGTCATTTAGTCATAATATGTGAAGGGGTATTTCTGTAATTCTGTAAACTTGAGGGATGACAACAAGATTGCAAGAAAAGGAGAAATTGGAAAAAGTAGCTTTGGGAAATGCAAGTTTGATAGAAGGATAACAGTCGATATTGGATCAAAACTCTTAAGGAAACTAAGATGTTACAGATTAGCATGACTACCTTGGTCACTCAAATTGCTGAAATTAAAAACAAACCAAGTAATGATAGTGGGAAAATCATCAAGAACAATGTCTGGTTTGCACTAGAATGTTGTTTTTTTCGAAATTCAATGGAATGGAAGTAGAGGGGTGGATAATTTGATGTAATCATATTTTTGCAATGGATAAAACACCTGAAAACTTAAAAGTTCATCATGAAGTGATCAACTTATAAGGTGCAGCATTAGAATGGCATCAAGGATATGTTGATAGTCAAAATAGATATATAGATTAGATCATTTGGGATGAATATTCAAGATCGGCTATCACAAGATTTTCTGTAAGATTGCCGCTATGAAAGAGTTAAAAAAATCTCAACCAAACAAGTTCACTTACCGAGTACACTAAAAATTTGATGCTTTGCTTAATAGAGTAAAACTGTCTGATATTCTGCTAGTTTATACGTGGGGGGAATTGAAACATGAAATTCGCTGTTTAGTTAAAATTTTCAAACCAAGAACCATGAGAGATGCTATAGCAATGGCAAAACAGAAGAAAGTAGTGTACTTGACTTTATTTGGTGAGAAAGAGGCCAAGAATTCGGATAATAGCTATACTGTTAGTACTTCTAGTTCTAAACTTGTTTCATTGCAAACAACAGGAGTATGGTTACTCTAAGAAATACATTGGCATTATTGCCTACATCACCGGTTAATAAGATGCTCAAAAATGTGAAGAGAGTGCGTGCAAAGATAGTTGAAGAAAAAAGAGCTAAGGGGGAATGTTTTTGGTGTAATGAGAAGTATTCACCGACTCATAATTGTAAGTTCAAGCATTTGTACATTTTGGAAATACATGATGATGAAGACTGTGAGGAAATGGACTGTCAAAATGGAAAAGAAGAAAGAGAGACAGAAGCTCAGAATTATATCTATGCAATGACAAGAGTAACTCCATTTTCCACAATGAGGGTGGTTGGTACAATAGTGTTAGAAAAACTGCTCTTGATTAAAAGACAAAATACGAAACAAGTATGAACTGCAGAAACAGAAATAAACAGTTAACGTGAACCGGGCTTGTGTTTGACACAATTCCCTTAAACAGATTCGCCGTCTGTTCCCAGGGTACGCCGGTTCGAAACAACAACCGAGTACTGCCGGACTTGAAACACTTGCCTAAAAGTAAACATGAAGAGGTTGTAGCAGAGATTGAGAGAGAAGAGAAGAGATGGTTGTGGTGTGTCGAAACTGGTTGTCTGCATTGGGTTTTATAGCCACAGATCATAACTGATTCTGGCCTCATCACTGAAGTCAATCATAACCGAAACGAAATAAAACTATTTAGTTTTGAAACTGATGACAATCATAACCGAAACCAATGATATTCTCATTAATAATTTCGGTTTAAAAAAAACCATTAGAATTCAGCCGTTACAGTCTCGAGTGAAGAGTGCAAAAACAGGCACACGCGGGCCCCGGGTTTTTGGAACTGCATTTGTGCAGGCGCACACGAGTTCGACTAAATTCCGGTTCCAATTTTGCACCCCCCTGCGTGCACGCGCGTAGGACTTTTGGTAAAACATGTTCAAAGTTATGTTAACTAGGTAAATGCTTTACCTTATAAATAAAAATTTCTTTTGTTCCCACACCTATGTGGGACAAGGTGGTTTTCCCAATTTGAGACTTCATTCACACACCCAAATATTCAACTATCCCCCACATGAATGGCGGTCGATCTCAAAAACTACATATTCCCATTAATTTCAGTAGTTGAGTTTTGCATACGACAGGTAGGTGTTACCCTTTGAACCTTCCCTCATGAAGCGCACTTAGCCCATGGCTTTGAGTAGACGTTGATGTCTTTGAACTCATCTGCTGTTTGTGTGGACGACAATACACTTCCACAAGACTCTCCTGACAAAGTCAAGTCCTCATAGTTATGTTCCTTATGGTCATGAACATGAGCCTGGTTCTGCGAGAGCCATTAAGTATTGTGCCCCAACAATACCCTTCGAAGTGACCCCACTTCTCTCTCACATAGTTGATTCACTATGTATGATTACTTTAGTCGAATCATTAAAAGTCATAGGCTTAGCCTCACACTTGTCACTTTTAGGAATGGACTAGGAAGTTTACGTAGCTTTTACAGTACACTCCCTTACATATATACGTAGGGTTATCCCCCCATAGTGACCTCACTAATTCATACAATTAGGTTTTCCTATTGAACTCAGCTCTTGGGATCTCCAGTCTACTGAGTTAGGTTTCCATCATATGAGCTTATATTTTAAAGGGATTTAGTCCCATTCCCATGGACGACTTCTGTACTAACTCTCTACTTAGGCCTTTTGTTAGTGGATCCGGGATATTATCCTTTGACCTTACGTAGTCAACAGTGATATTCCTGTAGAGATTAGTTGTCGTATCGTGTTATGTCTACGTCTGATATGTCTGTTCCTACCATTATACATTGTGCTACGAGCTCTGCCAAGTGCCGATTGGCTATCACAATGTATACAATGGCCGATGCCGGCTTAGGCCATCTTGGTATATCCTCAACAAATTGACGTAGCCACTCTGCGTCTTCACCTGCTTTATCTAAAGCGATGAACTCTGATTCCATCGTGGATCTAGCAATAACCGTTTGTTTTGACGATTTCCATGATATAGCAGCACCTCCAATGAACTCTGATTCCATCGTGAATACATACCCACTTGTTGCTCTGGAATCATTCGTGTCAGATATCCAATTTGCATCTTAGTGTCCTTCTATAACTGCAGGATATCTTTCATAATGCAACCCGTATTCCCGAGTATATCTTAAGTAGCAAAGCAACCGAGTGATACAGTTCCAATGCATTGAACTTGGATTGCTTGTGTATCTACTTAGTTTGCTCATAGCATATGCTATGTCGGGTCTAGTACAACTCATGAGATACATCAAGCTACCAATAATTCTTGAGTTTTCCAACTGGTTTACAGGTTCACCTCTATTCTTGGCTAGATGTTGACTCGTGTCAAGTGGAGTTCTAGCTTCATTAGAGTCATTGCATTGAACTTCTCAAGAATTTTGTCCACATAGTGGGATTGACTTAAAACAAGTCCACTTTGGGTTCGTGTGATTTTGACCCCTAAAATCACATCCGCAAGACCCATGTCTTTCATGTCAAATCTTGCCTTTAGCATGTTCTTTGTAGATTTTATGATTTTGTCATCACTACCAGCAATGAGCATATCATCTACATATAGACACAAAATGATATATCCATCAGATGTGTCCTTCACATACACACACTTGTCACATTCATTGATTTTGAACCCAGCATCAAGCATGACATGATCAAACTTTTGGTGCCATTGTTTTGGAGCTTGTTTCAATCCATACAAGGATTTTACAAGTTTACACACTTTCTTTTCTTGGCCAATAGCTATAAAGCCTTCGGGTTGTCCCATATAGATTTCTTCCTCTAGATTTCCATTCAGGAAAGCTGTTTTCACATCCATTTGGTGAACTTCCAAATTTCTAATTGCGGCAATGGCAAGCACCAACCTGATGGATGTTATTCGCGTAACTGGAGAATATGTATCAAAGTAATCTAAACCTTCTCGTTGCTTATATCCTTTGATAACCAACCTTGCCTTGTACTTATCGATGGTTCCATCTTGCTTCATCTTCTTCTTGAAGATCCATCGATATCCTAGTGGTTTACATCCTTGAGGGAGATCCACTAGTTCCCAAGTATGGTTTTGTAAGATAGAGTCTATCTCACTTTTGATTGCCTCCCTCCACTGAGGTCCTTCTGAGGAATGCAACGCTTGTTGGTACGTTTGAGGTTCATCTTCTACCATATAGGTAAGAAACTCAGGGCCAAAGGATTTTTCAGTCCTTTGCCGTTTACTTTTCCTGATTTCAACTTCCTCAGTCATAGATTGTTCTCGAGGTTCATCGTTTTCAACCTCATGCTCAGGAACACTTTCCTCAACCGGTCTAGAAGAACTCGGTTCACTTTTATCTAAGCGAGGGAACACATGTTCAAACCATGATGCATCCTTAGATTCCATTATGGTGCCTTTGCATATTCCAGGGTTCTTAGAATCATGCACAAGAAAACGATAAGGACCATATGGACGAGTATATCCAATAAATACAGAATCCACTGTTTTGGGTCCAATTAGTAGCCGCTTTGGTGGTGTGACCACCACCTTAGCTAGGCACCCCCACACTTTCAAGTATTTATATGGTGGTTTCTTGCCCGTCCATAATTCGTACGGCAATACATCCTTTTTCTTATTGGGTATCATGTTCAACACATAATTTTCCGATAAGATTGCTTCCCCCCACATGTTTTGGTTTACACCAGAACTTATCATCATGGCATTCATCATTCCTTTCAATGTGAGATTTTTTCGTTCTGCTATGCCATTTGATTGAGGGGAGTAAGGAGCCGTGAGTTCATGTATGATTCCATTTTTTGCACACACATCAATGAAAGGTGAAACATATTCACCTCCTCGGTCGCTCCTTACGATTTTGATTTTCCGATTTAGTTCAACTTCAGCTTTGAACAAGATGAACTTGTCAATCGCCTCGTCCTTACTCTTAAGTAAGTACATGTAGCAATACCTTGTACTATCATCAATAAACGTGATGAAGTACTTGTTCCCACCATAAGTAGGAAATGCTTTTAGATCACATACATCAGTATGGATCATATCGAGGGGTTCGGTGATTCGTTCGACCTTTTTGAATGACGTTTTCGTCTGTTTTGCTTCTACGCATGTTTCACATTTATTAATTGAGTCAATATCGAATGTTGGTATGTAATCAAGTTTAATTAAACGACGAATGGAATTAAAATTAACATGACCTAGTCTACCATGCCAAAGATTAGAAGACTCAATCAAGTAAGTAGAACTAGTAACGTTTTCATTCATTGCGTTCACAACCATTACATTGAGTTTGAACATTCCATTGAGGGCATAGCCCTTACCAACATACACATCATTTTTGGTCAACACGACCTTATCCGACTCAATCACCATTTTGCACCCAAACTTGTTCAACTGCCATCCCGACACAAGGTTCTTACGAATTTCTGGAGCATACAACACATTGGTCAACGTGAGCTCTTTTCCAGAAGTCATCTTCAAAATCACATTACCCTCGCCTTTAATATCTGTCGTGGCAGAGTTTCCCATAAAAACCTTTTCGCCACTAGTCACCTCCTTGAAGGTGTTGAAAAGGCTTTTATCAGAACACACATGACGTGTAGCCCCCGTATCGACCCACCAATTTTTGTTGTTTTGCCCAACCAAATTAACTTCGGTCATAAGAATCGAAAGATCCGTGACCATGGCAACAAGGTTGTCGACTTCATGAACCATGTTCACTTGTCGAGCAGTTTCTTTCTTGGGAAGCTTACATTCGCTGGCCTTGTGGCCTTGTTTTTGACAATTATAACAAGTTCCCAGAAACTTCTTTTTCCCAACGCCCCCTTTCGGGCCAAGGTTGGGGCGTTTCCCATGACTCTTCTTTACACCTTTTCCAATGTCTTTGTTTCTTCCCTTTGAAGATTGGCCATGTTCAGCAAGATTGGCCTTCACTGTTTCAGGACCATCAATCTTTTTCAAGGCCACTTTGTTATCTTCTTCAATACGAAGACGAACAACGAGATCTTCAATGGTTATCTCTTTTCGCTTGTGCTTGAGATAGTTATTGAAATCAACCCAACTTGGTGGTAGCTTCTCGATCATCGCCGCAACTTGGAATGTCTCGCTAAGCACCATGCCTTCGGCATGAATATCATGAAGAATAATTTGTAGTTCTTGGACTTGACTCATGACAGTTTTAGAGTCTATCATTGTAAAGTCCAAGAACTTAGCTACCACGAATTTCTTGGTGCCCGCATCTTCAGTTTTATACTTCTGATCCAAAGATTCCCAAAGTTCTTTGGCAGTCTTGGCTTTACTATACACATTGTATAGTGTATCCACCAGACCATTCAAAATGAAGTTTCGGCACAAGAAATCCGAATGCTCCAAGCATGCATAGCGCTCATAGATTGAGCATCCATGTCCCCTTCCTCAAGATGGGGTTTGGGTTCAGTCAAGAACCTTGCCAGATTCAGCGTGGTCAGATAAAAGAACATCTTTTGCTGCCACTGTTTGAAATTCACAACATTGAATTTCTCTGGCTTTTCAGCATATGTTACTATGTTAGGCAGCGGTGCAACCAGACCGGCCGTAATAGCAACAACGGAAGTCGTGACAGCAGTCAGGACTGTAGAAACAGCAGTGGTGACAGCAGGTGTTTCCATTCTGAAAGTAAACATAACACAGGAACAATCAGTACAATAATCTATTTAAGTTTGTTAGAAATACTGCTGCTGATTAAAAGACAGAATACGAAACAAGTATGAACTGAAGAAGCAGAAATAAACAGTTAACGTGAACCGGGCTTGTGTTTGACACAATTCCCTTAAACAGATTCGCCGTCTGTTCCCAGGGTACGCCCGTTCGAAACAGCAACCGAGTACTGCCGGACTTGAAACACTTGCCTGAAAGTAAACAAGAAGAGGCTGTAGCAGAGATTGAGAGAGAAGAGAAGAGATGGTTGTGGTGTGTTGAAACTGGTTGTCTGCATTGGGTTTTATAGCCACAGATCCTAACTGATTCTGGCCTCATCACTGCAGTAAATCATAACCGAAACGAATTAAAACTATTCAGTTTCGAAACTGATTACAATCATAATCGAAACCAATGATATTCTCATTAATAATTTTGGTTTAAAAAAAACCATTAGAATTCAACCGTTACAGTCTCGAGTGAAGAGTGCAAAAACAGGCACACGCGGGCCCCGGGTTTTTGGAACTGCATTCGTGTCCGCAGGACGTGCGGGCACACACGAGTTCGACTAAATTCCAGTTCCAGTTTTGCACCCCCGTGCCCGCACGCGCGTAGGACTTTTGGTAAAACATGTTCAAAGTTATGTTGACTAGGTAAATGCTTTACCTTATAAATAACAATTTCTTTTGTTCCCACACCTATGTGGGACAGGTGGTTTTACCAATTTGAGACTTCATTCACACACCCAAATTTCCAACAAATAGGAACAAGGCAGATACACATTCTCATTGATTCAAGTTCGACTCATAATTTTGTTAATTCTAAGTTAGCATCCAGATTACAATGTCCTACCAAAGAAGTACCCTTAATGAAAGTATTGGTTGCTAATGGGAAGGAGTTAGATTGTCACCAGTTATGTCAAGCGGGAACGTGATTGTCAATCCTATGGTACCATTACATACTACCGGTCGATGTGATCAATGTTAATGAATGTATCATTGTATATTCAACGCACCAATATGTCATGAACAATGTAAACATGTTATAAAAAATGTTTTGAAACCATGCACTAGGTATGCTAAGTAAACATATGAAGCAATATGTCTTTGAAATCAATGTGCTAGGCATGCTAGGTAAACATACAAAGCAAAAGTGTATTTGAAATCAATGTGCTAGGCATGCTAGGTAAACATACGAAGCAAAAGTGTATTTGAAATCAATGTGCTAGGCATGCTAGGTAAACATACGAAGCAAAAATGTATTTGAAATCAAGGTGCTAGGCATGCTAGGTAAACATATGAAAAAAAACCCTATTCTCTCTCTCTCTCTAGCAGGCGATTTTGGTTCCTCATGAATACTTTGGATTTCTCCTCCTAGATCGTGTAGTAGATCTGTGATAAGCGGATTGATTATCAATCTCTTATACGAACTCTGTTAGCGATCGATGGGTGTTTGATTCGAAGTGTTTTTTTTCTGTTTCTTTTCAGTAATCGCCGATCTAATCTGTGATTTCGAGTAAGTTGTATAGGGTTGTTAGTGGATCGGTCCTTCTGGCAAGGCAGAAACCTTGATTTACTGATTACTCTATATGATTTTATAAGATTCATGGGTTATGGTTTAAGCTAGATTAGGGTTTTATTTTATTTCGGTTGTTTGGGGTGTAGGAACTGCATGCGTCCTGCGCAACCCTAATCAGACTAGGGTTTTGCGTTTTATATTATTTCAGTCATTGTTATCTAGATTGTTTGTTTTCTTGTTTGCATGCTTGCTTGTCAATCGTGATTTAGCAGAGAGTTGTTAACTCTGGAATGGATGAACATAAGAAACCTGATGTGCATGTTGATCGAGGCAAATTCCCGTTACCTAGTAAGGGTGTTTTGGAAACCGTGTGCTGAATATTGATGGTAACCCTAAGCTGGCCCGTAGAAGGAATGTTAGTAACTCACTAGTGGATGAGGTGAACTCGGATCCTAGACTGATTAATGCCGATGAACGAAACAAGATTATGGGTGCGGTACCTGTGGTGAATGATATTAAGGAGAAGTCCTCGGATAGAGCAAACTCGGAAAACATCCTGGAAAAAGGGGCTAACTTGCATGGTAATCTGGAGGATATTGCAGCTGATTCGGATGGTGGTGTTTTATCATCTGAGTCCACGAAGGTAACGACCACTAAGGTTGTAGAACCTCTTTCGTTTGCTAGAGTTGTTCAGCAGAATAGTGATGGCATTAAGGTTAATTTTAGGTCTATGGAAACTGATGAAATAATTGATGGGCAGATGTTGTCATCCCATTATCATCGGTCAAGCAGGTTAATGATAGATATTCGAACACTCTTTATGGATATTTTTTGGGAAAGCGCTTAGCGTTTCCGGTGGTAGACTATTTTGTTAAAAATAATTGGTCGAAGTATGGGTTATCCAGGATGATGATGAATGCAAAGGGGTTCTTCTTCTTTAAGTTTCAAACAAAAAAAGGGATGGAACAGCTACTGGAAGATGGGCCATGGATGACACGAAATGTTCCAATTATTCTTACTGAATGGACTCCTGATGTTATGGTTGAGAAAAAGGATATAACATCTATACCGGTTTGGGTAAAGATGCATGATGTACCGTTGGCTGCGTTTACGGAGGACGGGTTGAGTTTACTGGCCTCGAAAATAGGTGTTCCAAAGTTGCTGGATTCTTATACAACAACAATGTGTGTAGATTCATGGGGAAGGAGTAGTTATGCTAGGGCGTTAATTGATGTTCAAGCAGGGTCTGACTTAAAGAGAGTCGTTATGGTTGCAATCCCGGCACTCGATGGAAAGGGATACTCTAAAGCGGAGGTAAAAATTGAATATGATTGGGAACCGTTGAGATGTTCAACATGTTGCGTGTTTGGTCATGATGATAACTCGTGCCCAAAGAAACAAAGCCCAGTGCTGATGGATGATAAGATGAAAAATAATGATGATTTTCAGGAGGTATCGTCGAAGAGTAGGAAAGGGATCACTCAATGGCTGCATGTTAAGAATCAGAAGCCGAAGTTTGTGTATCGTCCGGTAGCAAAGTCTAAGTCCAAGGCTGATGGGAAAGTGCAACCGAAAAACCAAGTGCCTATCTCTAACCCGTTTGATGTGCTTCAAAAGGAGGGCAATCACTCTAATGAATTTGGTGGAATAGAAGGTATAACTTCAAAGGGTAATCAACAAAATAAAAATACCAATTCGGAGGAAGTAATTGCGGATGCAGTTGAAGTCGAGGAGCTTTTAGGTGATATCCCAAAATTTATGGATCAGAAAGTGGAAAATAAATTCTGAGGGTGCAAGCACACCTGGTGATACTAGTGTCCATGGGTAGTTTGGCTTCTTGGAACATAAGGGGTTTGAACCGATCCCTCAAACAAAAGGAGGTTCGCCAGGTGGTGCTGGACAATCATCTTCAAGTGTGTGCAATTATGGAAACTCATGTTGACTCGTCTAATGTCTATAATGTTTGTAAGAAAGTTTGCTGGTCATGGAGCTGGGCGACTAATGCTGATTGTTGTGAGAAAGGTACTCGTATTATGGTAGGGTGGGACGCTAACATTGTGGATGTTATGATCCTATCCAAAACAGATCAGGTTGTGCATTCTCAGATCATGTTTAAACTCGATCAAAAGTCTATTTTTTGTTCGTTTGTTTATGCTGACAATTACTACAAAAAAAGAAGGGACCTATGGCACAACTTACGTGCTCATCATTCTTATATGCATGATAAACCATGGTTATCATGGGAGATTTTAATTCTTCCTTGTTTCATGAAGATATAGCTCAAGGGCCATCTACTTTTAGTATTGGGAATAGGGAGTTTAAGGAGTGTATTGATGAGATAGAGGTGTTTGATGTTAATCGAACGGGTTTACATTTTACGTGGACGAATAAGCAGCAAAAGGGTATCATTGTCAAGAAAATTGATCGAATATTGGGGAATATGCAATTAATCGATACTTTCCCTAATGCGACAGCATGTTTTATTCCGTACCGAATATCAGATCATACTCCGTGTATCTTAAAATTGCCTAATGTGACTAGGGGAAAACCTAAGCCGTTTAAGTTTGCGAATTTGGTAGCCGATAAGAAGGGTTTTATGGATGAAGTTAAAACGATTTGGAATATGGACATTCAGGGTTATCGCATGTTTCAGATTGTTAAAAAGCTTAAGTTGTTAAAAAACCCGATGAGGAAACTCTTGTATATGCAGGGTAATCTGCATGAGAAGGTTAAGACGATGAGAAAGGATCTAGATGACAACCAGCTAGCTATTGATAACGATCCTTTCAACAATGAGCTTCTTGCTAAACATAGTCGATTACTTCAAGCGTATAAGAAAGCGGTTCTTGATGAGTGTTCTTTTTTGCGGCAAAATCTAAGCTAGAATGGCTTTCGCTTGGTGATAAGAACTCAAAGTTCTTTCATAACACTGTCAAAGCAAAAAATCATCGGAGTAGAATTTTCTCGGTAAGAGACGGTAGCGGTACATTACACGAAGGATTGTCGGTTCCGCAGGTCATGGTGAAGCATTATACCCAGTTTTTTGGTAGTGTTGGAAGTATAAATTTGCATCCTACGCCTGATCTATTTCATAGTGTCTTATCGGTTGACAAAGCTTCTGCTATGGTTAGGATGGTTACGGATGATGAAATTAAACATGCAATGTTTTCAATTGATGAGAATAAAGCTCCAGGTCCTGATGGTTACACCTCGGTCTTCTTTAAAAAGTCTTGGGATATAGTTGGGAAAGATGTTTGCAGTGCGGTACAGGAGTTCTTTCAAAATGGTAAACTACTCCGTCAACTTAATCATACGATAATCTCTTTAATCCCTAAGGTTAGTACACCATCTTCCATTACGGATTATCGTTCTATATCTTGTTGTAACACACTATATAAGTGTATCAGTAAGATTATTCAAATCGTATAAAAGAAGGGTTATGTGACATTGTGAGCATCAACCAGTCAGCCTTTGTTCCGGGTAGAAGGATTTCAGATAATATCCTCTTAACACAGGAGTTAATGCATAACTATCATCATAATAAGGGGCCACCAAGGTGTGCCTTTAAGGTGGATATTCAAAAGGCTTATGACACGGTAGATTGGAACTTTCTTGAACAGATTCTGCTAGGTTTTGGGTTTGATCGGAAAATGGTGAAGTGGATAATGGTTTGTGTTACATCCACGTCCTTCTCTTTGGCTATAAATGGTAATCTGTATGGGTATTTTAAAGGGCAACGGGGTTTACGACAAGGAGACCCAATGTCTCCGTACCTTTTTACGTTGGTTATGGAGGTTCTTACATTGCTTTTGCAAAAACAGAGTTCTTTGTCAACTGAGTTTAGGTACCATAATAAGTGTGAAAATCAGCGAATAATTAATCTCTGTTTTGCTGATGATCTGTTTTTGTTTTCCCGGGGCGATCATAGATCAGCAAAAGTGCTTTTGGAGGCGTTAGATTTATTTAAGAACATGTCAGGTCTTGTTCCTAGTATGACTAAAAGTACGGTATTCTTTGGTAATGTTCCGGACATAGTGAAAGACCGAATTAGAAGCATCATCCCATTTGATGAGGGTATGTTGCCAGTTCGCTACCTTGGGGTTCCCCTTATCTCTACAAGGCTTGTTTACAATGATTGTAAGAGACTTGTGGAAAGTATGGATTCAAGAATTACCGATTGGAAAAATAAGAGTCTGTCATTTGCTGGTAGACTTCAATTGATTCGGTCGGTCCTGTCCTCTATGCATATATATTGGGCGTCGGTTTTTATTTTACCAAAGCGCATCATTTATGATCTGGAAGAGAAAATGCGAAGGTTTTTGTGGGCGCAAGGAAATAACATAAAAGGGAAAGCTAAGGTGAGTTGGAAAAAAGTTTGTATTCCTAAACAAGAGGGTGGCTTGGGTATTCGAAGGATTGGGGATATGAACAAAGCGCTTATGGTTGCGCATGTATGGAGTCTTCTCACACATAGAGAGTCTCTTTGGGTAAAGTGGATCCATTCATATCGTATACGAGATCGAAGTTTTTGGGACTTACCAATTCGAAATAAATAACATGGAGCTGGAGAAAAATGTTACAGCTAAGGCCGATTATTTAACATCATGTATGGACTAAACTGGGAGATGGTAACAAAACGCTAGTCTGGTTTGATAAATGGGATGAGATATGTCCTTTGATTTCTTTTATTACGCCACGTATGATATCGAATGCTGGTTTCTATATGAACTCGAAGGTTGCGGATGTATGTGACCATGGGGAATGGGGATGGCCGACCGAGTGGGTGAACCGATTTCCGGCTCTTCGAAACATGCCAAGTATCATACTGAATCCGGGTTTTCATGATGGAGTTGTGTGGAGAACTATTTCAGGAAAGGAGATGAACTACAGTGCTGCTATAGGGTGGGATGAATTTCGATTACACCAGAGTGAGTCCCATGGGCGAGTATTATTTGGTTTCCCCAATCTATTCCTCATCATTCTTTTTTAATGTGGATGCTTGTGCACAGAAAACTGAAAACGCAGGATGTCATGAGTCGATGGTCTTCGGCGGGTAGTACTAATTATAACCTCATGTGTTGTTCGTTGTGCATGGTTGGTCTGGATTCCCATGAGCACCTTTTTTTCGAGTGTTTATATGCTGTTCAGATTTGGAATGGTATTCGAGATAAAGCAGGAATGGGATCGCTGCCTAACAAGTGGGAAAGGATCTTTGATCATTTGGTGCAATATGCGAAGTCAAAGCATGCTACTCATGTTATTGGAAAGCTTGTTGTTGGCGCGGCAACTTACTTCGTGTGGCAGGAACGAAACCAGAGATTGTTTTCTAGGAAAAAAAGGAGTGCAGATCAACTCATTGAGGTTATTATAACAACAGTTCGGATGAAGCTACATTTGATGAAATTTAAGGACACGAGTCACACTAGAGCTCTTCTACAGGAATGGAGACTTCCTACAGGGTTGCTGATAAATGATGATGAATATGGCTAATGGTGTTGCATGTGTTTTTTTGTAACTGAGTGTTACGTGTTTTGTCGAGTGACGTGTTTGTTAAATTGGTGTCTAGCGTCTGTAGGATGATTGCTTGTTGAACTCTAGTATGGCTTGTCATACTTGAGAACTGAGGTTTCTGTCTGCCTCACTTGTTATTTTTGGTTGATTGATATAATATTTACCGGGGTAAACCCTTTACCCAAAAAAAAACATATGAAGAAAAAATGCAATTGAAATCATGTACTATATGTACTATGTAATCAAATAGTGATAGCCACATATGAATCACCCCAAAACGTTTGAAAAACATAAAGAGGGGGCTATGTACTCACTTGGGGTTGCGTATAAGTCTTGTATAAAGATCAAACAAAGCTTGGATGATCAAGGATTCAAGTGGTTCCTAATATCAGATAACTATGTTAATAAGTCGGGACTTAAATCGGCGGATCAGATAGAATGAAGTTTTATAATTAAAATGAGTGTTGGAACTCATATGGCATGATTTAATAAACTTAACATTCTGAGTTGAAAGTGATCCTCGTTATGACTCGTTAAGGTAGTTTGCGCTACGTTAACGTGTCATTTGCGTAAACACGTGATCGGATGGTTAAACATGTACTATGATAAGTATTGAATGTCCAGACATATTTGAAAAAATGTTTTAACATCAGTTTATATATAAAAAATTTGATTACATAAGCTTAAAATGAATTTATGCACAAAAATGGCATTTTGGTCATTTCTAAGGAACATAAGAACGACTTATCATAACACTAACCAAACGACGTGACCATAAGGTATAACCTCGGTAGGTTATTCCCTATGAAACTACGGTCACATACATGTGTTTGGTTGGATCCTAAGATCGACCAAACGGGTCGAATTCGAAAGTCAAAGCGGTGGTCAAGGCCGCTCGACTTACGACCCTAAATAAGCACTAAACTAGAAGTGACGAGTTAGACATGTCAAAACATGTCTAACTAAGTTGCAAAACAGATTTGGTATCAAAACTTAGTGTTTTGATACCCAAGAATAGTTCTGTCATAAAACGCACATAATGTGCATTTTTTTACCTAAACTTTGATTCGTCACTTCGACTAGTAAACGTGGTAATCAGAAGGTGCAATCGCAAGGGATTATAACCTTCGTGATTACGATCACGTTGCAAAATTCAATTGAACTTTGACTTGACCACATATGGTCAAAACCAAAAGTCAAATAAAAAGTCAACTGTTTGACTTTTAGCTCAACATAAGCTAAAATAATGAACACGACTAAGGAAGAACACTTGTGTTTTAGGAAGGCAAGAATACTCAGTAGGAGGCCTCCAAAGGGAAGCAAACTCCAATTATGAGCAGATAGGTGAAGAAGAAGGAATGAGCAAGTGAAATGGATGGAAATTGGTTGGTATTTATAGTTGCTTGAAAGCCAAAAGATCATCACAAGTGTTCAATGAAGTGTCATGATCTTAGGAGGGTGTTAACACATGTCAAATGGAGCTTAGAAGCTGGCAAAATGGAATTCTTGGAGCCCAATGCTTTGCACAACAAGCTTCCAAGTTGCAGCCAAGAACCTGTTGTGCCGGGCACCCCTTACGGACCATAAGGGGTGTATACATATGGTCCCGTAAGGCTTGGCTTGGGGGCCAAGTTTTGCTTTATGGTAGAATTGGCCCCTGGACTTGTTTCGAGCGTTTTGTCACATTTAACCCCTTTCAAAGGTGCTAAGGCATATGTAACTTGGATTTTGCCTGGAAATGTCGTAGATGTTGGTTTGTTCGGTTGTATGGTTACGCATTTCGCATAATTACGTAAAACGCTTTAACGAACACGAAAACGATCGAAGTTGTGCAACGATTGAAATTTTTGCATTCTCATCAATAAAATACAAGATTTTATAGATTACAAAAATATTTGGATTTGTATATGTAGTTCGTACTTAGAATACGGACCAACGGACTTTTGCAGTTTGTCGCAAATAGTCCCTGGCTCGAATTAGCATGTTTTTGCCATACCAAACCCTTCAAAACTTATTTCTAAGTTATGTAAAGGGTATTTAGGGTATGTTTAGCTTATTCCTTGTCTCGGAGTGTATGTCGCGTTAAACTGATTATCTTTGCGTACCGGTTTATGATTTCACTTCCAGAAAAGATTTGAAAGATCAAAATTGAACAATAGATTGAAAATACACGAATGTCATAAATTTATACAAATCTTGGAAATAAAACACAAGGTTTCATTGATTATGAAATTGTTCTGAGTTGTACAATGATTGAAAGACACAAATGTCACATCTGAAGCAAGAGAGGCATTTGAAACATTAAAGTTGGCAATGAAACTGGTTCCACTATTAGCACTTCCTGATTGGACCCAAGAATTCATAGTTGAAAATGATGCTAGTTCTAAAGGGTTGGGAGTTGTTTTAATGCAAGGAAAGTATCATATAGCCCATGTGAGTAAAACCTTATCTGCAAGACAATGTGCTCTATCAGTTTTTGAGAAAGAATTTTAGCCATTCCTTTGGTTGTTAAACATTGGCACCAGTATCTTATTTTGAAGCATTTCACTATTAAAACTGACCTGAAAAGTTTGAAATACTTGCTGGAACAGAAGATTACAACACCCATGCAACATACTTGGCTAAGTAAACTCATGGGATATGATTATCACATAGTTTTTAAGAAGGGTGTAAAAAATAATGTAACTGATGTTCTTTCAAGGGTCCATAGTTCAATGACTTTTGAAGTGGCAATATCTTCTTATGATCCTATTCTATTAGAAAGGATTAAAGCTCACTGGGTCCAAGATATACAAGCTCAGTAGTAAATTCAAAGTCTATTACAAGGTGAAGAGATCAAACATATGTCTTGGAATGGTACCTTGCTAACTAGGAAGAATAAACTTTGGAATGTGAAGGATGATGAGTTGAGAAGATAAATCACAATTATTTCATGCATCTGCAATGGGGGGCACTCTGGAATTTAATCAACTTTGAAAAGGTTCAAGGATATTTTTTATTGGAAAAAGGCAGATACGGATATCAAACAACGGGTTAAGAGGTGTGATATATGTTTGAAAACAAAGATTGAAGCATTGGCTACTCCTGGTTTGTTAAGTCCTTTATCTCTCCTTTAATTTGTGTTTACTGATGTGTCTATGGATTTTATTAGTGGGCTTCCTAGATCGGGTGAGGAAGATACTATCTTGGTGGTTATAGAAAATTCACAAAGTATGGCCATTTTTATCCCTAAAACACCCTTTTTCAGTTGTTCAAGTGGCTTAGCTTATGCTGGATGGTCTATTTAAACTACAAGGATGTCCACAAACAATCATCTCAGATAGGGATCCCATCGTTCTCAGTCTATTTTGGAAAGAGTTTTTGAAAGTACAAGGCATTGAACAAGCTTTATCAACGGCCTATCACCCACAATTTGACGGGCAAACCGAGGTTTTGAATAGATGTTTGGAAATTTATCTAAGGTGTATGGCAATGAATAACCCTAACACATGGTTGAAGTGGTTACCTTTAGCGGAATGGTGGTAGCACACCACCTGGCATTCTGCCATTCAAATGTCTCCTTTCAAAGCCCTATATGGTATTGACCCTCCTCTTTAATACTTTACATTCCTGGAAACACTATTGTTGACAGGTTGGAAGATTGGTTAACTGAAAGAGAAAAAATGATTCTCAACTCGAAGCATTCATTGAAAAGAGCTAGAAATCAAATGAAACAGCTTGCTAATACTAAAAGGAGTGCACTTTGAAATTGGTGATTGAGTTTACCTTAAACTGCAACCTTATGTGTAGACTTCATTAAGGTTGCTCAGATATTCCAAAGAGTAAACTGCTATTTTGGTCCCTGAGGTTTGTTTACCACTTTTGCCACTTTAGTCCAAATTTGAAACATTTTGCATCTGGGTCCCTGTGGTTTCATTTTTTGCCATTTTGGTCCAAAAGTAAATCAACTCGTATTTCTTAAATTAAATCCTAATATTTTGTCATTTTGATCAGGGGCAAAATGGTCATTATCAAACTATAGATTCAGTCCCCATCTCCCATTCTCTTTCTCACTTTTCCTTTCAACCTTTCTCTCTTTACATCTCTGCATACTCCCACCCACCACAAGTGCCACCCCTACCACCAACACTAGGCACCACCATCAACACCCTCCCCACACCACCGCCACCCACCCCACCACGGTGGAGTTCGACTTATAGATTTGTGCACGGAAGACCTTATAGCACACAAATACACAATGGAAGCAATCGATTATCATTGTAGATACGAATCTGAGAGCACTTTGAATCGGTGAGAATAAAGTGATAAATGAAGAATAATAGTGAAAATACCTTGTTGTTGTTAGGAGGAAAGGATAGATTCGGGTAGCGGAGGCTGCCATTGGCGGTGTCTCTGAGAAGACCACGGCCGGCGACGGTTGTGATGGTTCTGATTTAGGTTATGTGACTAATTTGTTTACTGTTGTTTTGCACTTGTGATTCAGTTATGTAACTGATTTGTTTTCTTAATGGTGGTGGATGGTTGATGGTGGTAGGTCATGGTGGTGGTTGTGTGTGTGAGGGAGATAAAGATAGAACTGAAAAGGGGGTGGTTGTGTGGTGGCTGGTGGTGGTTGAGTGGTGGTGGTGGTGGTTGCAAGGATAGAGAACATGTAGGGTGGAGTGGGTTTGATTTGTTTTAAAATTTTTGCCCTTGAGCAAAAGGACAAAAAAACAGGATTTAATTTGAGAAATCTGAGTTGATTTCATTTTTGGACCAAAATGGTAAGAAAACTGAAACCACAGGGACCCAGATGCAAAAGGTTTCAAATTTGGACTAAAGTGGCAAAAGTGGCCAAACCTCAGGGACTAAAATGGCAGTTTACTCTATTCCAAAATTTCTCAGAAATATTATGGTCCATTTCAGATAATTCAAAAGATAGGCTCAGTCACATATACGTTGGATCTTCCTAGTGGATCCTAACTTCACCCTACTTTTCATGTGTCCATGTTGAAAAGATCATTTGGTCCTCCTACTCGGCAAGTTTTAGTACCTAATGTAGGAGAACAAGTGTTGCAGCCTATAAATATTATTGACAGTAAGCTATGTTAGGATCGTGTTTATCTACTTTGTAGCCTCCAGAGATATCTAATCCTGAATATAATGTGCGAAATCCATCATATAAAAGTAGAAATACAAGAATTCTTCAATTTTCTCTATTTTCATAACTTTTAACAGTAAGACATTCACAATACAAATTTGACAGAGCTTCGCATCAAAGTGAACAAGTTATCTAAGACTCACATCCCTCACACCTTTTATAGACATGGGAAAGGTGTTTGGGACGGACTAGCTCATTCGTACGAATGAAGCTTATTACAAAAAAACAAACAAACAAACAATACACCCTATTACATGTCATACTATTCAATAAATCACACGACACCAAAACGTAGCCAATAGACATTATGCACCAACATACTCCCCCTTGGATGTTGCCGCACGATTGTTCGGTCTTCAAAAAATCTCTAGCTAACCAGCCTTTACTCCCAAAGAAGTTCTTCCTATAAGTCTTACGTCATCGCTCGAACCCTTCAATTGGAGTTTGATCTGTTGGATGAACCCACTTCTGAAACTTGTATCTTGAAATGGCAACTTTCTTTCTTTTCTCTTCAATCCTCTCCTCATTCTATACTTCCTTCAAGAACTCTTTCCTTTCTAAATTCTCTCCACTTTGACTCCCACATCCTTTATTTTATACATATAGGTGTTACCTTTTTATTTGTGTTATATACGCAGTTAATCTTTAAATACATGTTTATACACAAAATCGAGACTTAAATACACTTTGGATACCTAGAAACAAGTTAAAATACAAAAAATGGCATAAAATAACCTAGTTACAAAGTGCAGGGACTAAAAGTGAGCAAAACCAAAAACTTTCCCACCTCCTTTCTCCTCCAATAACTTTCCACCCTTTTTAGCCAATTAGATTTCACCCTTTTCACCTCTTTTATCCTCCAATCACCTTTCACCCTTCTTTAGCCAATCACATTTCACCCTTTTCCACGCCCTTTCTTCTCCAATCACCTTCCACCTTCATTAACTCCCAAACCCTAATCCCCCTTAAATACAAGCCTCCACCACCTCCTAAACACTTTCCACACACTAATCTACTCCCAAACTCTATAATCCTCTCAACAATTACAAGCAAGGAAGAATACTTTCAAGTGTTCTAAGTGAGTTTTCACTCACCTTTCTTCTTCCAATCTTCTTTCAAACTACTTGGGCAACCTCTAGGAAGGTTTCCACAAGTTTGTCATGGCAAACTAAGGTGGAACCTCACCATATTTAAGGACCAAAGTAGCATAAAATTCTGCTCTAATTTATCTTTTTGTTTCTTATATATAATGCTTAAAACTTAGTGGAATCTTGTACCTACCTTGCTCCCAACTAAGCTTATAGTTGTGGGTTAGTGTGTGGTTGATTTTCACCAAGAAATAAGGCTCAAAACTTCTTTAAAATGCTGCCCAAAATGTTCTGAGTGTTGAAACCATCCAAGCTTCCAACCTTCAATGTTGAAAAACTTGTGTATGAGTAATGTGTGAACCCGGAAGCCTTGGCTCTCCAAACTTGTTCTACTACCTCACTTGCCTATTTTGGTGTAAAAACAACTTCCTTAAAGTGACAAGGCTACATTACGTCTTCAAACACTTTTCGTGATCGAGATGTGTGCATCTAGTTTGATCATTTGGTTGTTTTTTTAGTTAGATAGTTCAATTTAATCTTATATTCATGACCAACCGAACTCATCTACGATGTTGATAAGTTTGTGCTTTGGTGAATCATACAAAAAGGTTTAATGGATGGAAATCATCCTACCTCCATGCTTGACTTACATGATAATACATGATGGACTAAACTATAACTTAACTTATATAATATATAATATATACTTAATAACAAAATTCTTGAAACTAACCGGATCACGGTTAGATGTCAAGGACTTAGGTTAGATTATCCTCGTTTCTAGACTCCTCGTTTGTGATTCTAATAGGCAAGTTAGGACCCATGAAAGCACATGAAAACTTAGTGTCCAAACGAGTACCTAGACACGACATACTTTCGTTACACGTATACTTTTTATACTTAACTCCAAATCCAACTCTCTACAAACTCCATATACTCATACACCTTTGTTTCCCCAATGTAGGGTAACTTTGGGCTCCACCCTCCACAACTCGTCAACTCATGTTACTTTGAAAAGCTTAGAAAACCGTGAGTGTACATGACCCCTTTTACTTTTCAACACTTTTGGGTGCAATACTTATGATTTATTATACTCACACAATCACATACAAACATGCTTGACACAAACAAACAATCCATTATACATGCTTAATACGTGATGCTAGAAATTCATACATGCTAGAATCTTTATTTGCACTATACTTTGTCATTAACTTAGTACAAGCCTCCCCATAACATGTATAGCGCTATAGGAATAACACACCGCCCGTATTCTTGAGGTCATGTTAAGTTATACAAAAACAGTATTGTCATTGCGACGACAAGATTACGCTAGTGGGAAAATTTGGGTTGACAAGTAGAAGATGCATGCTAGTGTTGTATGATAAGTCTTAATTTATGATTATATCACGTGGATTCGTTTAAACCGTTTATACTTATGCTAGTAACTCAAACTTGTATACTCGCCGATACTTTATGTGTTGACATGTACTTTAATACGTACGGCATGAACTTGATGATGTACGTTAAAACAAATTTAGTAGGAAGACTAGAAACACACTTTAAATTATGTTTATGTTTTGTACTTTGTTTCCTTGTTCAAGATGTTGTACTTTGATTCGAAACTATGTATCTCCAAGTTAGAAATGAAACGAACTTTTGATTATTAAATATTGTCACAAATAGTCATTATGAAGTCTCTTGCAATCTTGTTTTTGTCTCACTCTGATGTTTCCACATCTGTTGGGGTGTGACACTTAGCTGTCACAGATGGTTTCGATGGAACATAAGTATCGTATTTCTCCTTTGTTGATTTCTTTTTCTTTGATCTCTCTGCCATAGCTCTTGGATCATATGTTGTAGGAGCTACCTGAATATCATCATCACTCTCAGTTAATTCATCATCTGCATTATTAATATCTTTCTCAGCTTCTTTTTCAACCTCAGTTGTATCTTTCTCAGAAGTCACAAAAATAAGCTCATCTTCATTTTTGCCACAAGATGATAGTATCTCTCCACCAACTGTTTCATCATCTCACCCTTCATAGATGTGAATATATCAAATTCCTTCTTCAGAATCGCTTTCTTGCTCTTTTGCATTATAGTATCACCAAGATGTTTCTTCTTCAGTGAATTCCAGATCTATTGAGTAGAACCGCCATGTTGTAGAAGTGAAAAGATATCTTCTTTGATTGCATGCTGCAATAAGTTCATCGTCTTTTTCTCTCAGATAAATTTGTCTCTATCTACTTCGGGAATTTGACTAATACTGATTTAATCTCCATTCTCACCCGTTGGAATAACGTACTTTTTTTTGGTTGCCAAACAACACTCAAAATGGTTTGCCTTGACCCATAGTCTCAAAACGATCTTCCCAACTTGGGTAATCCTCCATGCGAAGTAACTTTGGAGGCTTTGTTGCCGTCCCCATCTCATTGTCGAGATTCAATTTGAGCAATACTTGTAGCTATGGTAGCAAAAGCATTCAAAAATTCATTCTCCATTTTGAAAACGTTGAGTTTTGTTGGAACGGATCACAAAGTTTGGTGCGACCGAGCACTTCTTGGAACGGATGAAAAAATTTGGTACGGGTGAACACTTGTACGGATGAAAACTTGAACTTTGAAGTTCAAACAGATGAATTGGTGCAGATCATTTTCTCATGCGGATGAGGACGGATTTCAAACGAATCAATACCCACTTGTGCGGATGACAAATCAACAAAATTCAAATGGATGAAGTTCTTTCGTGTGAAGGAGAAACCATAGTTCGTGGGAACGGGAAAAATCTTCAAACGGATCACTAGTTCCTTCGTGCGAACCATAGACTTGTTCGTGCGGATCACCTACTAGTTCGTGCGGACTACCTTCTCTTTCTTGCGGATCACTTGCTCTTTCGTACGAATCGACCCTTAGTCCCTGCGAATGATCTCATTCATGCGAATGAGGCCACTCATTAATTTTGTAAATTTGGGCATGAAAACGGTTGAATTTTGGGCCAATTTTGGATATAATGTTTAGAAATGGAAAAAATAGGTCCTGTGAAAAATTCAGCCAATTTGAACCGTAAAGAGTATGAATAATAGAAGAAGAAATAAGGTCTTTCAGCTTTAATTTTTTAGTCTTCTAGTAGATATCAGCCCCCATTAGTGGCGGAGCCACCTTATATAGAGGATGGGCATGTGCCCAACATAAGGCCCAAAGTTTTATGTGTATTTTTTGTAGAGAGAAGTGAGAAGGCTTTAAAGGAACGTTGCACTTCTTTTACAGTATCACATAGAATAGAACCCCCAATTTCATCGAAAACTATTATAATAAAGTAGATGGGTGCATGGCCTAATTGATTCTCTTTTATTAGTTTTTTACTTTTGTTGTTTTTGTTACAACACTTATATATATCCAGAAAATTATTCTACATATTCTAAATAATACATCGTACGATTTTATCTATTATATTTGCATAACGGTGTGCGTTGCTTAAAAAAGCCCTTGCTTTTTTGCGCCTTTCTTGATTTTTTTTTTGCGCCTTGCAATTAGGCTCAGGCCTTTCCGCATTACATTTTTGTGGATATGTAGGCTTTGGTTTTCCCCGAGCCATTTTGACCCGACTTGTTTTAACCCACCTTGTTTTAACCCAACCAATATGTGCCCCCTGTCAAAAAAAATTCTAGATCCGCCACTGCCCCCATAGCTTTGATACCACTTGTTAGGATCGTATTGATCTATTTGATAGCCTCCGGAGATATCTAATCTTGATTATAATGTGCAGAATCCATCATATAAAAGTAGAAACACAAGAGTTCTTCAATTTTCTCTATTTTCATTAACTTTAACAGTATGACATTCATAGTACAAATTTGACAGAGCTTCACATCAAATGAACAAGTTATCTAAGACTCATGTCCCTCCACACCTATTTATAGACATGGGAAAGGTGTTTGGGACGGACTAGCTCATCCGTACGAATGAAGCTTTTTACAATACAAAACTAACAATTCACCCTATTACATGTCATACTATTCAATAAATCACACGACACAACACCAGGATGTAGGCAATAGACATTATGTACCAACAAGCTAGTTAGAAATGGGAACCAACCAGTAATGAAGTTCTTGTTACAATGGAAAGATTTACCATTGCATAATGCTACATGGGAGGAAACAGAATCGTTTATGGCTAGATATCCTGATTTTGATACTAATTCTTGAGGTCAAGAATGTTTAAAGGGGGGAGTTTTGTTACATGTTAATTAGTAGAAGGTCTGAAATATCATAATATGTGAAGGGGTGTTTATGTAATTCTGTAAACTTGAGGTTTATAGTTGGAATTAGTTGGTTAGTCTTTAGGAGAGTTCACGATATATTGTGTGAGTTAGTTGTAATAATTATCTCGATAATGAATCGAATCTCGTTTCTATCTTACGATTCTCTCTCAATTTCTTATCGTAACAGTTTAGGTTTCACATGATCAACCCGTCATGATTTACAATGCTCTCCCCACATTTGTCATGCTTAATACTTTCTTTTTCTAGATTGACATGATTTATTACCAGGGTATTCTACATCTTCGTGTAATATATGTTGAGTATTGTTTGAGATTAGCGTCATTTGTTGTAATTGTGGATTTCATGTGCGTATCTATTCGAAGGATGCACATTTTTATGGGTCGTGCCCGTATGTACCTTTACTTCAATACTACTTAAAAAATAAACTTAAGATGCATTTAGACGAGCAAAAGTGAATCTGTCATGGACTTAATCAATATTGTAGCTCATTCGTACCACAAAGGGTTTACTTATTAAGAAAAAGTGTATTGTATAAAATGTCTTAACGTACGCTACGTACGCGATGTGAAATTGCATGTTATAAAAAAGCGCTGATGAAATCGCATGTTGGTTGGTTTGATGAAATCGCATGGTATGAAAATCAAAGTCGCATGTTGGATTGTATAACATATCACATGTTGTACATCGAATTCGCACTAGATCGTACGGCTGGGATGATCGCGTACATTTTGTATGATTAGTCATTTTGTACCTTAACTGGCCTCTACTTATTAATATGATATAGAGGTTGGCTTTTTGAAGTTTCAAGTGATGATTTATCAGTTTTCTTTATGTCATAATTTTTTTTGTTATTAGTTTAAGATATCCTTATTTTATGGTTAAAAGATTGTAAAAAAAAGCATTGGACAATATTGTTGTTGAATTGTATTATCATTATCTTTAATATTATATATCGTTTTAAGAGTAAATTTATTTTTTTCTCGTCTCTACTTTTATATATCTCTTTGTAGTCATAATTAAACTTGACAATTTGAGACTTATTATTATATAAATAATTCGCTGACCATTTAGCTACACTATTTTGGCTACTTTGAACTTTTTTTTAATCATATTTTTCTCAAATTTTAACATTTATACTCTCTTCTAACTTTTTTAAACTTTTTAAAATGTTATTTGACCCCCTCGAGTTTTACGTGTTTATTTTTATGTGCATGTCGATATAAATTCAAATTTATTTACGTTTTGACATAATATTCTTTAAAGTAGATAATACTTTACGTTTCATGGTTATGTCATATATAATACGTTTTTGGTACTTATTTTATAGACGTTTTGAGTTAGTCTATGTTTTGACATTTATGTACGTGTCATTATAAATTAAAATTTGTCTACATTTCGATGTAAAACATTTTGACAACCTCGAGTTTGACGTTCTTAATTTTATGTACGTGTTGGTATATTCAAGTTGTTTACATTTTGAATTTTTTTTTCAAAAATGAGTCCTGTCAAATATAATACGTTTTTTTGCTTATTTTTATGGACATTTCGAGTTGGTCTACTTTGATCGATGAGTATTAAAGAAAATAGTACACTCAAATCATGTTAAAAAACGACCCCGCAACACGAGGCATCAATTCTAGTTTAAACTAATATATATATATATATATATATATATATATATTATATATATATATAATATATATATAGGGTTAGTAGAATCATGTGAGAAGCACTAGACTAATTGAGAAACTTGAGAAGCATTTGGACCACACATTTTTCTAAGCTTTTCGTAATATACACATACGTGTAGTTTAAAATTCACAAAGCATTCTGGACCACACATTTTTCTAAGCTTTTCGTAATATACACATACGTGTAGTTTAAAATTCACTATAATTCACTATATACATATATGTATATTGAATTATACACATATGTATATAGTCAATTTTAAACTATACGTATGTTTATATTACGAAAAGGTTAGAGAAAATGTGTGGTCCAGAATGCTTCTCAAGTTTCTCAATTAGCCTAGTGCTTCTCACATGATCCTACTAACCCTATATATATGATCCTACTAACCCTATATATATATATATATATATATATATATATTATTGTGCAAAAACAAAAATATAAAAACCCTTTTGTTATGGACATGTTGATGTTTGCCACACATTAGCTACCAACCATATATTCCAAATCGCAACTTACATCCTTCGCATATAAAGTTGTATTTCGCTGAGTTCAATCATTTCTTACTAATGCCTTTTTTGTTGTCCAAAGAAAACCTTATCACCTCATATCATCTTGTGGCCAACTGAACATGAGTGTGTTTTTCAAAGTAAGACTACATACAAATGAAGACCATAAATGTGTCATCCAGATGATCATGGCTTTTGAGGATTGAATAAATGAAAAAAAATGTATGGTCCAAGAACAATGTGGTGGTATGCAACAAAACTCGATGATTTGACTCAATTAAGTCAAGAGTTGATCATGACTGATCCGAAAGGGTCAAAAGTGCAAAAGTAAAAAAAAAAAAACTATGTGGCTTTAATTCTTTTGTGCTCAACCCTATCATGAAAGGAAGGGCTTTATCGGATGAAACATGAAAGATATCTACTTGACAAAACTCGGAAATCAGTACAGCCCCAAAAATTTCCACCATACACCACCAACAACTGACCAAATTACCGCGTTAATACAAGCCATGATGAACCCGATTCTAAATACATCTGGGAGCTCCACGTAACCGGCTGTTAATGAAAAAAAAATAAAAGAAAAAGTTAGTCATAATGCACCAATAGAGCTTTTTAAGTCAAACCTATTACTTCACATACTCAAATTACACTTTGAAATATTTAAGAAGACTACATCTTCTTAAATATCTGATGCCAAATTGTGTATTTGTGGAACTTGTCCTAATCTTATTGTATTACCAACTTGTTTTTATAAGTAACTTAAAAGAATCTATATTAGTTTGCATTAAATTAACTTCGTTCGACCTCAAAAGTCAAACTGTAATCACTTCTTGGGAACCATACTTTTTTGACTAATTAAATTTTATATATAATTACAACATCCATGCATAAAATGACTTAGGCGATTTTAACTCGTCTAATCTATTACTTTAACCTAAATTTCTAGATTTGACTTACTTGAATTTGAAAAACAAAAACCGTAATTCACACGCTCATAGGTAATGAGTTGAGATTGCCACTATAACTTTGTATCGGTTTTAACAACAACAAAAAAAAAAGCATACCTCCGAAGTAAACAGCAGCTTGACCACTGCTATAATGAGTCTGAGCACCAAATAAGTTTGTATTGTAGGCCAAAGCAAGTGCCGCCAATACAGCAGGCACACCGGCTGCCAAATGCATAGCAAGAAACGCAGAGTATAAGGCTCCTACATGGCCCGTTTGACTAGCAAACATGTAGTGCATGAAGAAGTAAGCTGCTTGAAGAACACCAAATGCAGCAGGCCAACTCAACAAAAAAGATTGAAGGAACTTAGCTACACAATTAGACATCCATGTTACTATTCCAAGATTTGTCAGCTGACCCGCCATGCCTACAAGGACCGCAAACCAAGCCAAAGTGTCCCATGCAGATTTTTCGCTTAAACAATCATTCCATTCAAGTACTCCTAACAATAATAGTATTGATAACCCCAACATTGCGGTAACAACACTTGGTATTCCAATTGCATCCCTATGATGAGAATAAACGAAGATTAGTATGTAGTCGTTCAAACTTTATAATATTATACATTTTGATTTTTGATGGTCCCCTATTCCAATGCCCGATACAAGATTTCGACAAGAGTGTAGATATGGCAATGCATCTAAACGGGTCAGGTTGGATTGTGTTAATCAAGACAATTTTTGTCCAAATTTTTTTATAAATAATTAGTTCGTCAAATATAATTACAGTAGTAATATCTCAATGTTAATCTATTTTTTGTATCAAATAATTTAAGAGGTATGCATCAAAATCACACTTTGGGTGACCGTGACTTTTTACTCCGTTCGACCCATTTTCTTTAAATAATATACTTTTTATTTAACCCGTTTACCGTTTACCATTTCCCATTGGCACATTGATATGTAACTGGGTTGAAATTGCCACCTCAATAACTAAACATATTATTATTCTTTCTTTTGCCTCTAACCAGTAAACGGGGCCCATTTCTTCACATAAGATGAACAGGATTCAAAAATTGAAAAATGTTAAAAACCAAAAAAAAACTAATAGTTTACCAAATATTACATACCCGAAAACCCAAAGTGAGACAGCAAGAAGCATGGTACCGATCATGATCCACTCGTTAGTTGTGACGGGGCCCATGGCTTGAAGCCTCTTTTCTGCCATCGCAGGTGCATCAGGTGTATCTTTGGTTTCAGGTGGATAAATTTTGTACAAAACGTATGGAGTAAGTAGAAGAGATACAAAAGCCGGTAAACTAGCAGCCTTGAACCATGAAATCCATGGATTTGCAATGACCAACCCGAGTTCCTCAGCCAGTTTCAGACACAACAGGTTTTGTGCTGCAGCCGTTAGAAAAAGCGCACTAGAATTGCCAGCACACTGTCAATCAATCATTACGTATAAATTTTGTAAAAAAATCATCCCTTGAAAAGTGCAACATTGTTAAAACTCAAGAATTGTTGATATTAATATGGCCATTTGGGTTAACAAGATATGAGCAAACACAACCGATTACTTAAAGATAACAACTATTTACCACTAGATTGATTACATGAAAAGGAAAAATTGACTAAACTTTGTTGTTAATTAACTAAATACCCTTGTCCTTTTGCTTCACATAAAGCCATATCTCATCCATAAAAAAATCTAATCTAATGACAATTTGTACAATAAATCTTCAGCGGTGTGGCACCGTGGTAAACGCCTTATTCTTTGTAGCAAAGCGCAAGCTGCATTTTACCTAGTCATATCGGTTAGCGGGGTTTTACCGTCAATCATTAAATGGTCTCATTCCCATCATCAAATGAAAATTAACAATAATAAACAAAACTAACAAAAAGATCAACTACCTTCGTGCATCAAATAGTACAACAAAACCTAATTATGCAATCTTTTCCCAAACCCCACCCATAACCATAACAAACTAAACTAAACAAATCCAATTTCAACTGCTAACCTGAAACTGAGACTGAACAAGGTACGCCCCAAGCTTCCTGGACGACGGATCATCGGGTTTACTCCCACCGGAAACCGCCAAGGACTTAATAATGGGCAAAAACACCCCACCCGCACGCGCAGTGGTACTAGGCATAGCGGGAGCAATCAAAGTCTCACTCAAGGCCAAGCCATAACTCAACCCCAAAGTACTCTTCCCCAACCACTTAACAAAATAGGTGGCAATGCGATCCCCCAAGCCGGTCTTAACAAAGCCACGAGCAAAAAAGAAGGAAATCACAATCAACCAAATAACCTCATTAGTAAAGGCGCTAAAGGCGGTTTTGAAAGTGAGAGTTTTGGTTATGACGGAGGTGGTGAGACCGATAAATGCCCAAGCGCCGACTGGTAAAGGGGAGAGGACGAGACCGGCAATGGTGGAGAGGAAAATGGAGAGGAGTTGCCAGGCTTGAGGGGTGACGTCGGGGGGTTTGGGGATGAGGAAACGGAGAAGGAGACCGATGGCGATTGAGACGGTTAGTGGAAGGATCTTTGCGCCTTGTGGTTGTAGGGTTTTGGGTTCGGCGGGTTGGGGAATGGAGGTGGCGGATGCGGAGATGGGTTTGAGGAGGAGGAGGGGTTTGGTGGTGAAGGAGTGGGGGTAAGGGGGTGGGGGTGATCGGAGACAGGGTGGTTTGAAGGGGGAAATGTGTTTGGAGAGGAGGCGGGAGCGGAGGTGGAGGGAGGGTGGGCGGAATGTGGTGGAGAAAAGGGCGGTGGACTCCATTGCAGGGAGAGTGAGACGGAAAGTACGAAGATGAATGAAAATGTTTTGTGCTATCAAAGCAACGCTGCAGCATATGTATGAATCAGTTTGTGGGTAAAATTATGCGGTTGATACTTGATATGGCTTTTCACTTTTTAAAACGTAGTATAATAATAATAATAATAATAATAATAATAATAAGGCTCTCACTTCTACCAGATCCCTAAATCTTATTCACACGTCTTTTTACACTCCATCTCTCTCTATATATCTATGTATATAAAGAGAGAGATAGAGAGAAGGGGTGTGTGAATATTAACTCCTGATAATAAGTAGGGTGGATGGGAGATCCCTCAGTTACCTAAGTTTGGGTAGTGGTCATTGTGCGGTAATACCGTTGTCGGTGCTACGGGTTGGGTTCGCGGATATAACTCACTAAAGAATGGGTGAGGATTGTGTGTGTGTTTGACTGAAACCAGTGTAGGGGACAAGTATGTTGGGGAACCCGGTGCTGGTACCTACGGATTTCAACAGGTCTAAAGCGGGGAAGTGAGGTGTAAACGAATGATTGGTAGAGTGGAAGGTTGTTAGAACTGAGTTTGATATTTGCAAACAAATACTGATAAACACAATATAATTCACAAATAGAGAGATATTGTCATAAACTGTTTTTCAATTGATTCAAAAGTTTTACACAAATAATTCTACAATCTCCCCTGAGCCGGTCACTCACTAGAATTATTCGTACAAAAGAGAAAGTATGAAGTGATGAAATAGATCTCTAGCATGTGAAATCTATTTATACTAAGTTTTGTTCGTGATTTGCGGACATCACCCTGATAGTGACATCTAACATTCCTAACACAAAAGATTCCACAGGTGTTACAAACATTTGTGCAAATCCTAACATTTATTCTAACTAGTCTAGACACTGATACAAGATAAATATTGTTACATTGGGAAAACATTGTCTGAGCTATCCATTGTTGCAGTTATCCAAACATCTATTTGGCCATGCAGATATATGGTCTTCTTCATCAGACCTTTGACATCATCAGTGATTTGGTTTTCAACAGTCTTTAGCTTTCAACAGATGTTGTATCCTCTTGAACAATGGTTCCAAGCCTTGATCAGATGTTTGTCATGTTCTTGAACAGATGTTCTGATTAGGTGTTCAAGATTCACTATCTTAGGGGAGAAAGGTTCTTCATCAATTGTTTATTTCTTAATCTCGATTCATGTCTTGGCTTTTGGATATCATCTATTCTTTTATAGGTTCAATAATCTCCCCTTAAAACAGATGATGCCAAAACAGATGTTTATTTGATCAACTTTTATTCTCTCATCAAGTGTTCTCTTATTTGACCTTTCAATTGTAATTAAGTCAAGAAAAAAATAGTGTCTTCTGGGTCTCTTTCTAGTGGTAGACTTATCAAGTCTTGGAGATCTTCAATTTTTAGGATAGAGGCACTTTTCATTGTGATCTTTTCCAGCTCCCCACTAGCCCTGAGCAAAGCCAGTTCATGGGTGTCTTTGTTTGACTTTCATTTAATAATTTTTTTACTAGAAGGATTTGTCGGGACTTGCTGATGAGATTGGAGAGACTGGTCTAACCATGATAATGTCAACTAGGTCTTTTTTCTTGGTGACCTTCTTTTATTAATATTTTCTTTTGAGAAATTCCCTTGCAGCTGATGCAATGTTTCTTGCTGATGGGAACTCAGAAGGCCTGACCAAGGTTTTGATAGGAAATTCTAGCTGCTCATACTCTTGCCTTTTTGGTAATGAGGGATCCTTTTCTCTTCGTGTTTCCAAGTGTTTATAGATTTCAAGGTTTATTCACTCATTCCATTTAGCCATTGTTTTCATGGTGCCTCTTTTTGTAGTCGACGGTTCTTCCTTTCATTCTCCTCATTTTTAGAGCCCATTTGTCATTTGGCGTTTTGCCATCTTTCCAATGTTACACCCCGACCCGCAGCGGAAAAGGTGATCGGGGCATGATTGGGTTTTCATCAAAGCTCATGCATTTATTATAACGTTTCATATTTATTATTACAATTTAAAGGGGATCATACAATCATAACTACAACATGTTCTACACATCTTTCTAGACTTCATTATTTTCTTCTAAGGCATTTCCTATGTTTTCCTTGCTTCATCCTGTTCACCTGTATCATGTGTAAAAATGGTTTTTGGATCAACAAAAAGTTGGCGAGTGAATCCTATGAAAAACATTTAAACAAGTTTATTGAATTGATTATAAAATAAAGTGCATAACCACATATGAGTAAATATAGATGTAAACTTATTCACAAAACACTTAATATTAAATAATGCACACACATACAATAATAGATTGTTTTGAGGCACGCGTTGTTCAACTCGTCTCCCACGAGGAACTGATGGGCCTAATGAATGAGTTTTGAGGCACGCGTTGTTCTACGAACTGATGGGCCTAATGAATGAGTTTTAAGGCACGCGTTGTTCAACTCGTCTCCCACGAGGAACTGATGGGCCTAACAAATAATTTGCATACAACTTGACAATATGTAATACATAACTACAAACAATATTTACATTCTAAGTTTAAATCATAATATGGTATGGCACGAGTTTGAATAAACAAATTAGTTTAAGCGACACATGATACACCCCAAAACGTGTAATAAAAAGGGGAGTTGTAAGATTCACTCACAGTGGTTGCGTTTCTTGGATTGATGATGAATGCGCACGAAATTGGATTTAACCACGAGAGAAACTAACCTAGATAATAACATAACGGTTCGGTAAATAAGCGGATTTTATTAATCAATTTTAGTAGGATTATTGGATATATTTTTGTGAGTTTAAGGCTATTTTCTAACTTTAAAAACGTTATTTTTAAGTATTTTCAATTGATTTTTAAATAAAATAAATAAATAAAAATAATAAAAGAATGTTGACTTTTTGACCGTTGACCATGACTGTTGACCATTACTGTTGACCGTTGACCGGTTCGGTCGTTTGTATGTGTGCTATGGGTGAGACTCGAACCATGACCTCTCGGTTGCGTGCACGCAGCTCTTCCAACTGAGCTACGTGTCTAACCCGAAATATTTCTGTTTTTAATTATATTTATACACTATTTACGTTAATCCGAAAATCATTTATTTTAAAAAGGATTTAATGGTATCGACTCGGTGCTCTCCACAGGTCTCGAACCCGGGACCTGTGGTTTAGTTTGGCACACAGTCCACCGCTGGACTGTGTGTCTAACTTGGTAAATATTCCGGTTTTTATTATACTTAATATCTTACTGCGTGTGGATCCAGTTCGGTTTTAAAAAAAACATTTTTATTACAGCGAGTGTGCGTGTGTCAAGGATCGAACTCGCGACGTATGCGTATTGTTTGCACACAGTCCACCGCTGGACTGTGTGTCTAACCCGTTTATAATACCGATTTTAATTAATCTTATATCATACACGACTTCGTCTTCTTCGTTCAAAACACAGACAACGGTTAAACCAACTGTTTCTTGTTTAATTCGGTTAACGAAAATTATGAGCAATTGAAAGGTAATGAACGGAGAGGGTTTGGGGAAAGAAAGTACCGGAACAGGTCGACTTTTTCAGAACTCCGGCAAGGATTCGTCGGCTCTGTTTTGTGAACTTCGGCTGTTAGGATCAATTAACAGTTTGGATGGATTAGATGTGAAATTGAACTACTGGGCAGCGATTATCAGTAGGTTTAAATGATCATACCGGCTAACAGCGAGATTCTAGAAATTCTAGAAGTTTTCCGGCGAAAACAGAATATCCGGCAACGTCGTCAGGGGTTGATTCTGGGTGATGGAGTGATGTTAGTAATAGTCTAACAATGGGTTAAAACAGAAAAAGTCGAGGTATTTACCGTGTAGATGAAAGTCTCGGTTTTCCGGCGACTTGCAGAGATTTTCCGGCGAGTGAAATTTCTTGCGACAGAGATTCTTCAGAGGTTTAAGGTGAGTGTGGGTGATGTCAGTATGAGCTCTAAGATCTTATTTTTGGGTAAGCAGACGGGATGGAATGAATTCGGTTTTCCGGCGATAATTTCCGGTTAATTTACAGAGAAATCTGGCGACTTGCAGCGAAGTTTTCTGAGCAAAATGGAGAGTGTAAGGTTGATAAACTCGCGAGCTCAACTCATAAATCTCAGTTTTAATTGTATTTCCGGTTTCGAATTCAAAGTTATTCGGTTACGGTTTGATGATTTGAATGAGTGACCTTAAAATTTTCAGTTATAACCGGTGCTGCTGTAATTGCATCCGTTATATCAAAAGAACACGTTAATGATTGACGATTTCGTCGGGATTTCCGGCGAGAGTAATTTGGGCGCGCTGAGTAATTGCATTCGATTTCCAGTTTTATTATATGTATTAATTGTTTCAAATAATCAACAAGTATCATAAGTGGCGGAGTGGTTGGGCGAGTGTGAGTTAAGTCTTTGAGTTCTCGGCTGACCCGGGTTCGAAACCCGGCATCAGCATAATATTTTTATTTCCTTATTTTTAATAAATTTTCAAATATAAATTTTATATTCTAATATACTTATTAATTATGTATCGTTTAAAATTAATTTGAGCATTAAATATGCAACGAAATTTTTAACTGGTTGTTCAGTTAATAAACGAAGCGGGTTTGGTTAACCCGGTTTTTTACGGATGTTCCAGTATCCCCTACTTTTAGAAATTTCGTACCGAAATTTAAGTAGTGGCATGTTTGTCTAAAAAGGATGGTGTTTAATTTGACAGTTACATAGTTAGAAGAGAGTAAGAGTTTAAATTTTGTTTGAGGCGGTAACGTTCCATGTAAGGGTTGAGTACCCTGCTACAGGAATCGCTTTTTGGTGCCTATGATAAAAATATTGATAAACAGAGTTGATTGACTAAGTATGATTTTATGCATAAGAGTTTGGATACGTTTGGAAAGATAAGGTTATATCCTAAAACAAAACTTCTACTACTAAAACCTACATGGAACTTCTCATAACCACCTGACAATGCCTCTGATCCTTTGGCAAGAATACTTATATATAGGAAGTACCAGCGGCGTATCCACCATATTCTTGTCAAATTTTCATTGGTTTTATCAGTAAGTTATGATTGGTTCTATGATGTGACTCTAGAACATAAACAACAACAACCAAGGCCTGAGTCCTAATTCTGATAGTATACATGTTTGAATGGTGACAATACCTCTCTCGTTTGTTATGATGGAGAGGTTAGTCTGTGTAGAAATGGAACACAATCCAATTTCTTTAAATGATGAGATGATATAAATGCTAAATCAGTGAGTATAAAACAAAATTCAACCAAGACATTGCTAAATCCTACATGGAACTTCTCATAACCGCCTGACAATGCCTTTGATCCTTTGACAAGAATACTTATATATAGGAAGTACCAGCGGCGTATCCACCATATTCTTGTCAAATTTTCATTGGTTTTATCAGTAAGTTATGATTTGTCCTATGTGACTCTATAACATATACAAACACAACAACCAAAGCTTGAGTCTTAATTCTGATAGTATAAATGTTTGATTGACGACAGTACCTCTCTCGTTTGTTATGATGGAGAGGTTAGTCCTTGTGGAAGTGAGACATAGCTCAACTTTTTTAAATGATGAAATTGAAATACGTTGAGATGTATGATGATATAAATGCTAAATCAGTGAGTATAAAACAAACTTCAACCAAGACATTACTAAATCCTACATGGAACTTCTCATAACCGCCTGACAATGCCTCTGATCCTTTGACAAGAATACTTATATATAGGAAGTACCAGCGGCGTATCCACCATATTCTTGTCAAATTTTCATTGGTTTTATCAGTAAGTTATGATTAGTTCTATGTGACTCTAAACACAATCAACCAAACTTGAGTCTTAATTCTGATAGTATACATGTTTGAATGATGACAGTTCCTCTCTCATTTGTTATGATGGAGAGGTTAGTCTATGTAGAAGTGAGACACAATTCAACTTCTTTAAATGATGAGACTGAGATACGTCGTGAGGTATGCTGATATGAATGTTAAGTCAATAAGTATAAAAACAAAACTAAAGTAGTAATTCGCATTAAGATCCTTGGATAAATTTCCAATTTATAATTGAAGCACGTGAAAATTGAGATAACATAAAGAAAAACATAAAAAAGAAGCGGTTGGAGTTGAATCTTGATTTTTGGTGAAGAAGACTAGTTGGGTGATTCGTTTGTAATGTCATTATCTTCAACAGGATTGGCGTTGATGTTGTAAACTCTTCCTCTTGCTGGTGGCCTAGTGATTAGGTTTCCTTGATTTGCTTGGTTAACTGGGTTTGCTTGAGCTTGGGCGTGTATGATGTTAACCAATCGAGGGCACGTGTTTCTATAGTGGGTAGGGTCGCCACAATTAAAACAAGCTCGAACATAAGGTAACATGGGGTATTGGGGTTGTTGATATGTTTGGATCATGTTTTGAGTAGGGGGTGAGGTTTGGTTTTGAGGGGTGCGGCAAACCTTGCTCAAATGACCATAGCGTCCACAATTCGCACATAGTCGACAAGGTAAGGTAGATGGATGGTGATAAAAACAGGTGTTACATTGAGGGTGAGGTCCAAGGTAAGCTTTCTTATTTGGGTAAGTTGAGTTGGGTGCTACTTGAGTGATTGGGATAGCTTGGAGGGGTACGGCTTGTGAGGCTGGTAGATTGCGTTGGGTGACAGCAAAAAGTTGCCCATCTCGTTTTCTCTTAAGAAATGGGTTGAGAAGGGGATTCGGTTTGGGTGGAGTTTGAGGTTTCAGTTGATGCTTTATCCTTCTTCTTCTCCTCCTTGAAGTCTTTGTTCCGTATGCGGTTCTCGGTGTGCTCTGTAGCTAACTCCATTGCTGCTTCCAAGTTTGCAGGTGTGGTACTTATTACAGAGTCTTGAATTTTTGAAGGAAGACCTCGAATGTAGTGCTCGATCAAACGGTAAAGAGGAGTGAACAAGTTGGGAACCATTTGATTTAATTCGAGGAATCTCTTGTTGTATGTGGTGTGGTCGCCTTCCTTTTGTTTCAACGAATAGAACTCATCCTCTAATTTCTTGATTTCGCTCTTTGGGCAAAACCGTCTTGTCATGATTTCCTTCAACTCTTCCCAAGTCAAAGTCATAGCATCTTCAACACCTCGTTTGGCCTTCTCCGTATTCCACCATGTAAGTGCTATTCCAAGTAAACGACCAGTAGCATATCGCACGTTGCGATCATCGGGGCAATCGCAATTTAGAAATGTATTTTCCATTTCTTCAAACCAATGGAGAAGAGCGGTGACACCTTTAGTCCCTTCGTATTTTGGAGGGTCGCAGGATTTGAAATGCTTGAAGGTGCATTTAGTGGTTTTTGGGGGAGGATTGACAATGTTTTGATCTTCTTGATTGACGGGATTAGCGGTAAGGGCTTGTTGAACTTGAACTACAATGTTGGGTATTACGGCAGCCATTTGTTGAGCGATTTGGGCAGCCATGCGCTCGCGGGCTTTTCCTGATCTCATCTTCCTACGAGCGAGACTAGAAGACATCTACAAGGAATACATATCAAGAGTATGAGTTGGATGTTTTTGGGATCATGAGTCGTATTTAGGAATGAACATTCATAAAATAAATATAGAATAATAAATCTACTACATCCATAGGATGTCTTGGGCTTTGCTCGTAATTGGGCCTTGCATGCCGCCATACTTCACCTTCGTAATCATGTGGGCCCCCATGATTACCGGGTTTTTCATATGGTTCGCATGTGTTAGCCTGATTACGTACACTAAAACCCGGAGAAAATCAAGAAATATGTATATAACGTATGATATTCGGAATGTATCCAGGTGTGGACATGGTGACACCTCAAAGTGGGGTTAGTTCGAACGACGTTTGGTGTGGCATGCTTTGGCCTAATAGGTCCTTCTTACTCTCATCATTAGTCCCCAGGTAGGCAAACTGGTCCGTTATGTTGGATTTATACGAATGCCAACCTAGATAGGACGTTCCGACTACCGGTACCCTTACAGTTACTACATGCCCGTCGCAGAACTCACTTTGATGAGATTTGAAAAATGAAAAATGCGACAAAATCTTGAATAATGGAAGTATGAATATGATTGGAATATGTGAATATTGTAACACGTATGATGAATATGTATGTAAGTATGTATGTTTGACTGCAAGTATATTTCACTATGTATCACAAAATGTAATATTGAAAGTGTTAGCATGTATTTGTGTATGTAATAAATATGAAAGAAATAAACATCATGAGTTTGCATATAACCACATAAACAATTAAAATCTAATCAACTATAGTATAGGCTCTAAGGGTCTAATAACCTATCCTATATCCCTATAGTCAAAAGCTCTGATACCAATCTGTCACACCCCGACCCGCAGCGGAAAAGGTGATCGGGGCATGATTGGGTTTTCATCAAAGCTCATGACATTTATTATAACGTTTCATATTTATTATTACAATTTAAAGGGGATCATACAATCATAACTACAACATGTTCTACACATCTTTCTAGACTTCATTATTTTCTTCTAAGGCATTTCCTATGTTTTCCTTGCTTCATCCTGTTCACCTGTATCATGTGTAAAAATGGTTTTTGGATCAACAAAAAGTTGGCGAGTGAATCCTATGAAAAACATTTAAACAAGTTTATTGAATTGATTATAAAATAAAGTGCATAACCACATATGAGTAAATATAGATGTAAACTTATTCACAAAACACTTAATATTAAATAATGCACACACATACAATAATAGATTGTTTTGAGGCACGCGTTGTTCAACTCGTCTCCCACGAGGAACTGATGGGCCTAATGAATGAGTTTTGAGGCACGCGTTGTTCTACGAACTGATGGGCCTAATGAATGAGTTTTAAGGCACGCGTGTTCAACTCGTCTCCCACGAGGAACTGATGGGCCTAACAAATAATTTGCATACAACTTGACAATATGTAATACATAACTACAAACAATATTTACATTCTAAGTTTAAATCATAATATGGTATGGCACGAGTTTGAATAAACAAATTAGTTTAAGCGACACATGATACACCCCAAAACGTGTAATAAAAAGGGGAGTTGTAAGATTCACTCACAGTGGTTGCGTTTCTTGGATTGATGATGAATGCGCACGAAATTGGATTTAACCACGAGAGAAACTAACCTAGATAATAACATAACGGTTCGGTAAATAAGCGGATTTTATTAATCAATTTTAGTAGGATTATTGGATATATTTTTGTGAGTTTAAGGCTATTTTCTAACTTTAAAAACGTTATTTTTAAGTATTTTCAATTGATTTTTAAATAAAATAAATAAATAAAAATAATAAAAGAATGTTGACTTTTTGACCGTTGACCATGACTGTTGACCATTACTGTTGACCGTTGACCGGTTCGGTCGTTTGTATGTGTGCTATGGGTGAGACTCGAACCATGACCTCTCGGTTGCGTGCACGCAGCTCTTCCAACTGAGCTACGTGTCTAACCCGAAATATTTCTGTTTTTAATTATATTTATACACTATTTACGTTAATCCGAAAATCATTTATTTTAAAAAGGATTTAATGGTATCGACTAGGTGCTCTCCACAGGTCTCGAACCCGGGACCTGTGGTTTAGTTTGGCACACAGTCCACCGCTGGACTGTGTGTCTAACTTGGTAAATATTCCGGTTTTTATTATACTTAATATCTTACTGCGTGTGGATCCAGTTCGGTTTAAAAAAAACATTTTTATTACAGCGAGTGTGCGTGTGTCAAGGATCGAACTCGGGACGTATGCGTATTGTTTGCACACAGTCCACCGCTGGACTGTGTGTCTAACCCATTTATAATAGCGATTTTAATTAATCTTATATCATACACGACTTCGTCTTCTTCGTTCAAAACACAGACAACGGTTTAAACCAACTGTTTCTTGTTTAATTCGGTTAACGAAAATTATGAGCAATTGAAAGATAATGAACGGAGAGGGTTTGGGGAAAGAAAGTACCAGAACAGGTCGACTTTTTCAGAACTCCGGCAAGGATTCGTCAGCTCTGTTTTGTGAACTTCGGCTATGAAATTGAACTACTGGGCAGCGATTATCAGTAGGTTTAAATGATCATACCGGCTAACAGCGAGATTCTGGAAATTCCAGAAGTTTCTGGCGAAAACAGAAAATCCGGCAACGTCGTCAGGGGTTGATTCTGGGTGATGGAGTGATGTTAGTAATAGTCTAACAATGGGTTAAAACAGAAAAAGTCGAGGTATTTACCGTGTAGATGAAAGTCTCAGTTTTCCGGCGACTTACAGAGATTTTCCGGCGAGTGAAATTTCTTGCGACAGAGATTCTTCAGAGGTTTAAGGTGAGTGTGGGTGATGTCAGTATGAGCTCTAAGATCTTATTTTTGGGTAAGCAGACGGGATGGAATGAATTCGGTTTTCCGGCAATAATTTCCGGTTAATTTACAGAGAAATCTGGCGACTTGCGGCGAAGTTTTCTGAGCAAAATGGAGAGTGTAAGGTTGATAAACTCGCGAGCTCAACTGATAAATCTCAGTTTTAATTGTATTTCTGGTTTCGAATTCAAAGTTATTCGGTTACGGTTTGATGATTTGAATGAGTGACCTTAAAATTTTCAGTTATAATCGGCGCTGCTGTAATTGCATCCGTTATGTCAAAAGAACACGTTAGTGATTGACGATTTCGTCGGGATTTCCGGCGAGAGTAGTTTGGGCGCGCTGAGTAATTGCATTCGATTTCCAGTTTTATTATATGTATTAATTGTTTCAAATAATCAACAAGTATCATAAGTGGCGGAGTGGTTGGGCGAGTATGAGTTAAGTCTTTGAGTTCTCGGCTGACCCGGGTTCGAAACCCGGCATCAGCATAATATTTTTATTTGCTTATTTTTAATAAATTTTCAAATATAAATTTTATATTCTAATATACTTATTAATTATGTATCGTTTAAAATTAATTTGAGCATTAAATATGCAACGAAATTTTTAACTGGTTGTTCGGTTAATAAACGAAGCGGGTTTGGTTAACCCGTTTTTTACGGATGTTACATCCAATTTGGGCTTGTGTCACACCTCAACCGATGGCGGAAACATCGGGGCGTGGCACTAGGCGAATCAGATTGTTTCAAGAGAAATTCCATAACTAATAATAATGAAAATATTTTAAACGGTCCGATTTCCCATACAATCAACTAATATCTTAAATCAATTATTACAAAACATAACATCTCTTAAAACAATACAATCCGATCTTCCCTAGATTTCTATTACATGTGTTACTAATGATAAAGTCCTAAATCCATAGCAGCAAAAGTCATCAACCTGTCACATATGTTCAAATAAAAGTCAATAAAATTAAGTAAAGGTGAGCATACAGGTTTGCATACATAGTAGATATAAAAAGCGTTTAGCAAACACCGCATGAACATATGTAAGAGATGTGAACTATATTACTGCATTGATACATGTAAACCAACTAACCGCGAGTGCGAGGCACGCGAACAAGTGTCCACGTCCTAAAGAGAAAAATAAATGAGAAGCAAAAGTGCGAGCATTAACAACCCCGGGCCTCCGGGTGGCGGGTCAACCTCTAGCAAGCTATCATGTTAAGGGTGGCATACAAACCAAGCAATACATACAATTCATCGATTCACGTATAATCATGTAAAAGCGGGTTGCAAATAAGCGTCTTGAGTTGTGTGATGTGTTTTGATATAGGAACAAATGTGACACCCCAAAGTGCGTTTAAGCGTAAAAGGGGTTCAAGTATACTCACAGTCGGTGCGTTGGAGGTAAGATGGGATCTGATATGGATTGAAAGGAGCGTCGGTTCAGCCTGTAAACGAACAGAAGTGCATCAGTCTTCCGAAGTTCTGAAATGGTCGAAACGTGAAGGAGTAGTGGACAAGTTCAAGCGAAGTTATACCAAATCTCTTGGTTTGGTACAAGTTATACCAAATCTCTTGTCAACCCTCCCCCAAATACCACTAAATGCACCTACAAGCATTTCAAATCATGCGACCCTACAAAATACGAAGGGACTCAAGGTGTCACCGCTCTTCTCTATTGGTTTGAAGAAATGGAAAACATTTTTCTAAATTGCGATTGCCCCGATGATCGCAAAGTGCGATATGCTACTGATCGTTTATTTGGAATAGCACTTACTTGGTGGAATACAGAGAAGGCCAAACGAGGTGTTGAAGATGCTATGACTTTAACTTGGGAGGAATTGAAGGAAATCATGACAAGACGATTTCACCCAAGGAGCGAAATCAAGAAATTAGAGGATGAGTTCTATTCGTTGAAACAAAAGGAAGGCGACCACACCACGTACAACAAAAGATTCCTTGAGTTAAATCAAATGGTTCCCAACTTGTTCACTCCCCTCTACCGTTTGATCGAGCACTACATTCGAGGTCTTCCTTCAAAAATTCAAGACTCTGTAATAAGTACCACACCTGCAACTTTGGAAGCAACAATGGAGATAGCTACAGAGCTCACCGAGAACCGTATACGGAATAAAGGGTTCAAGGAGGAGAAGAAGAAGGATAAAGCATCAACTGAAACTTCAAACTCCACCCAAACCGAATCCCCTTCTCAACCCATTTCCAAGAGAAAACGAGATGGGCAACTTTTCGCTGTCTCCCAACGCAATCAACCAGCCTCATAAGCCGTACCCCTCCAAGCTATCCCAATCACTCAAGTAGCACCCAACTCAACCTACCCAAATAAGAAATCTTACCTTGGACCTCACCCTCGATGTAACACCTGCTTTTATCACCATCCATCTAACTTACTTTGTCGACTATGTGCGAATTGTGGACGCTATGGTCATTTGAGCAAGGTTTCCCACACCCCTCAAAACCAAACCTCACCCCCTACTCAAAACATGATCCAAATATATCAATAACCCCAATACCCCATGTTCCCATATGTTCGACTTTGTTTCAATTGTGGCGACCCTACCCACTTTAGAAACACGTGCCCTCAATTGGTTAACATCATAAACGCCCAAGCTCAAGCAAACCCAGTTAACCAAGCAAATCAAGAAAACCCAACCACTAGGCCACCAGCAAGAGGAAGAGTTTTCAACATCAACGCCAATCCTGTTGAAGATAACGACGGCCCAAACGAAACCACCCAACTAGTTCCCTTCACGAAAAATCAAGATTCAACTCCAACCGCTTAGTTTTATGTTTTCTTTATGTTATCTCAATTTTCACATGTCTCAATTTTAAATTGGAAATTTATCCAAGGATTTTAATGCAAATTACTATTTCAGTTTTGTTTTATACTCATTGATTTAACATTCATACCATCATACGTCTCAACGTATTTCAATCTCATTATTTAAAGAAGTTGGGCTGTGTCTCACTTCTACATAGACTAACCTCTCCATCACAACAAACGAGAGAGGGACTGTCATCATTCAAAGACTCAAGCTTTGGTTGTTGTGTTTGTTTATGTTTTAGAGTCACATAGGACTAATCATGACTTACTGATAAAATCAATGAAAATTTGACAAGAATATGGTGGATACGCCGCTGGTACTTCCTATATATAAGTATTCTTGCCAAAGGATCAGAGGCATTGTCAGGCGGTTATGAGAAGTTCCATGTAGGATTTAGTAATATCTTGGTTGAAATTTGTTTTACACTCACTGATTTAACATTCATGTCATCTCATCATTTAAAGAAATTGGATTATGTTCCATTTTCTACATAGACTAACCTCTCCATCATAACAAACGAGAGAGGTACTGTCGTCATTCAAAGACTCAAGCTTTGGTTGTTGTGTTTGTTTATGTTTTGGAGTCACATAGGACTAATCATGACTTACTGATAAAATCAATGAAAATTTGACAAGAATATGGTGGATACGCCGCTAGTACTTCCTATATATAAGTATTCTTGCCAAAGGATCAGAGGCATTGTCAGGCGGTTATGAGAAGTTCCATGTAGGTTTTAGTAGTAGAAGTTTTGTTTTTAGGATATAACCTTATCTTTCCAAACATATCAAAACTCTTGCGCATGAAATCATATTTAGTCAATCAACTCTGTTTATCAATATTCATTATCTTAAGCATCAAAAAGCGATTCCTAAAAATTAAACAAAATTTGAACTCTTACTCCTATCTAAGTATGTAACTGTCAAATTAAACACCATCCTTTTTAGACAAATATGTCACTACTTAAATTTCGGGACGAAATTCTAAAAAGTAGGGGATACTGTAACATCCGTCAAAAACCGGATTTACCAAACCCGCTTCATTTATTAACCGAACAACCAGTTAAAAATTTCATTGCATATTTAATGCTCAAATTAATTTTAAATGATACATAATTAATAAGTACATTAGAATATAAAATTTATAATTGAAAATCTGTTAAAAATAATGAAATAAAAATAAAATACTGATGCCGGGTTTCGAACCCGGGTCAGCCAAAGGTTACACAAAGACTTAACTCACACTCGCCCAACCACTCCGCCACTTGTGTTTCTTGTTGATTTATTGATTCAATTAATACATATAATAAAAGCTGAAGTCGATTTTGGTCACTCAGCGCCCAAATCATTCTCGCCGGAAATCCCGACGAATTCATCAAACATTGAAGTTTTCTTTTGTCATAACGGATGCATTTACATCATCGCCGGTTATAACTGAAAAACATTAATGTCCCTCATTCAAACCACTAAACCATAACCGAAAGATTTTGGAATTTGAAACCGAAAATGTAAATCAATCTGAATTATACATCATTCATCAGTTGAGCGCGACTTTATCAAAATTATACTCTTCATTTCGCTCAGAAAAGCTTCGCCGGAAGTCGTCGGAATTCTCTGAAAATTAACCGGAAATTTTCGCCGGAAAACCGAGGTCAATCCATCCTTTCTTCTTACTCTAAAATAAGATCTTAGAGCTTATACTGACATCACCCACACTCACCTTAAACATCTGAAGAACCTCTGTCGAAAGAAATTTCACTCACCGGAATTCTCTGCAAGTCGCCGGAAAACCGAGACTTTCATCTACACGGTAATTACCTCGATTTTTCTGTTTCATTCCATTATTAGACAAATTCTAACACCACTCCATCACTCAGAATCAACCCCATACGACATTGCCGGATTTCCTTTTTTCGCCGAAAAATTTCTGAAATTCCAGAAACTCGCTGTTAAATGGTATGATCATTTTAAACCTACTGATAATCGTTACTCAGTAGTTCAATTTCACATCTAATCCCTCCAAACTGTTAATTGATTCTAACAGCCGAAGGTCACCAAAACAGAGCTGACGATCTTCGCCCGATTAAGAAGACGATCTGTTCGGTACTTTCTTTCCCTAAACTCTTCGGTTCAATACTTTTCAATTGTTCATCTTATTCATTAACCGGATTAATCAAGTAACAGTTAGTTATCCGATGTCTGTGTTTTGAACGAAGAAGACGAAGTTGTGAATGTTATAAGATTAATTAAAATCGGTATTATGAACGGGTTAGACACACAGTCCAGCGGTGGACTGTGTGCAAACAATATGCACACGACGCGAGTTCGATTCCTATCACAACCATAACCTCTGTAATAAAAATTTTTTTTTTTAGAAACCGAACCGGGTTAACTCAGTAATATGTTAAGTATAATAAAAACAGAATATTCACCAAGTTAGACACACAGTCCAGCGGTGGACTGTGTGCCAAACTAAACCACAGGTCCCGGGTTCGAGACCTGTGGCGAGCACCGAGTCGATACATTAAATCCTTTTTAAAATAAATGATTTTCGGATTAATTTAATTAGTATATAAATATAATTAAAAACAGAAATATTTCGGGTTAGACACGTAGCTCAGTTGGTAGAGCAGCGTGCACGCGTACGAGAGGTCACGAGTTCGAGTCTCACCCAGCGCACACATATAACCGACCGAACCGGTCAACGGTCAACAGGTCAACAAGTCAACGGTCAACGGTCAAAAATCAACATTTTTTTATTATTTTATTTATTTATTTAAATTAAAAATCAATTAAAAATACTTAAAAATAACATTTTTAAAGTTAGAAAATAGCCTTAAACTCACAAAAATATATCCAAAAATACTATTAAAGTTGTTAATAAAATCCATTTATTTACATTATTTTTTTGTTATTAATTAGGTTAGTTTTTCCTCGTCGATCAATCCTCTAAACTCGTGCGCATTCAACATCATTCACCAAACGCACCCAAGGTGAGTGAATCTCTACAAATTCCCCGTTTTAATCACGTTTTTGGGGTGTATCATGTGTCTTACCATTTATTATATTTAAATCATTGTGCATACATCATATCATGAACAAATGTGTAATTAACTTGTATCAACTGTTGTGTGGTTATTGTTTAGATTTAATTTATTATTTTCAGTACATGCAATTTCATAGGCCGCCGCTCCCCATTACATTATGAGCGTTGAGCAGTTCCCCATTACATTATGAGCGTGAACCTGGCGTTGCCAACATACGGTCGGCTCCGTTTGATTGAGCCTTGATCGCACAGACATTTATCATTTTCAGTACATGCAATACGATCGGCTCCGTTTGATTGAGCCTTGATCGCACAGACATTTTATCATTTTCAGTACATACATTTATCATAGGCCGTCCGTTCCCCATTTTTGTTAATGTATGTTATTGTTTGTTGTTGTTTGTTATGGTATGCTATTGGGTTGTTATTGTATGCTAATTGTTTGTTATTGTATGTTTATTTACATTTGTTCATATAGGAATATTGCACAATTTTTCCGTATTAAATACAATAACAAATAAATAATAGATGTTTTCTAACAAGGTTCACTCGCCAACTTTTGTTGATCCAAAAACCATTTTTACATATGATACAGGTGAACAGGATGAAGCAAGGAAAACATAGGAAATTGCCTTAGAAGAAAAATAATGAAGTTTAGAAGGATGAATAGAACATGTTGTATTTGTTTGATATGATTGTATGATCTCTTTTAAATTGGAATAATAAATATGAAACATTATAATAAATGTCATGAGCTTTGATGAAAACCCAATCATGCCCCGATCACCTTTTCTGCTGCGGGTCGGGGTGTGACACAGGCGAACTTGATGGTTCATACGGGTTAGTCCAGTTCATGCAAGGTAACGATATCGTCCTTGTGCTTCCGGATCTGAGATCTTGCTTGACAATGCCTCGTTCCACTTCATAGTGAACGAAACATACGTCATTAGTCCGTATTCTGTGTAAAAATCAATGTTAAAAAAGGTTTGACTCATATCTAACACTTGGTGAACCGAAATCATAAAGATTTCTAAATTGGAGAGCCAAAGCTAAGTCCAAATAACCCATTTACGTGTAGATCTAAGTCAAAAGTAGAAGTTTTGTAGAAAAAGATGAAGATTTTTATTAAAAGAGAAGTTTTGATGGAAGGTAATCCTTGTGCAAAATCGTAGTAGAAACGTTGTTGTTTTGCATAAAACGGGTTGATTCTTACTTGGAAATCAAAGGTTTTCGGTTTTGGGAGCTCTAGGGCGAACTTACAGCAAGTCAAATGAATGGAAGAGCTGAGTATTTATAGGAGAAGGGAAAAGGGAGCTGGTGGAGACCAAGTTCGGGCGAACTTGTCACAAGTTCGGGCGAACTTGTCACAAGTTCGGGCGAACTTGTAACAAGTCCGGGCGAACTTGCCCTTTTTCCTTGTTTGTTTATGTGGGAGTTTGGTGGCCTGGAAAAGTTCGGGCGAAGTTGGTCATGGCCAAGTTCGAGCGAACTTGTCCAATTTCCAGCTTTTTGTTTCCCATTTGTTCATTGACTGATTGTTCGGTGATTTATTCGTATCATATAGTTATGTTAAGCGTTTTAGCGAAGCGTTAAGCGTTGTTTTACCATTGTAATGAGAGAGGGCGAGTTGCGTGAGTGTTTTAGCGATAGCAAACCATAACATAGACAAATATAACACACATAAAACATGATTCCACATAAATAACTGCGTTTGCGATGCGATGTGATAAGTGATGTTGAAGACACAAGTGGTTATTGTAAAACAACACACTCGGCTCTTAAGATAACATAGTTACTCGTGATTGTGTTGAGTTAACGTTGCGTTTAATAGGAGTTTAAATGTAATATAGTTGCGACAAAATGTATTTAGTAAACATAAACCGTTCCCTTAATCAAATCTCGGATTACAATGACAGATATAAACGAAATAAACGGAAACAAGATAACAATGAAAATACGAGTTGTTACAGTCTCCCGTACTTTAGGAAATTTCGTCCCGAAATTTAAGTAGTGGCCGTAACAAACAGATGCGGATATTTAGCTCTCATATCACTTTCAAGTTCCCAAGGAACTCGACACCGCGTTTGCCTTCCCATCGGACTTTCACAATAGGAATGCGAGAGCGTCGAAGTTTCTTGGTCTCTCGGTCCATGATTTCTACTGGCTTTTCCACAAAGTGAAGAGTCTCGTTTATTTGCAAATCCTCAAGTGGTACATGAAGATTTTCCTCAGCTAGGCATTTCTTGAGGTTTGAGACGTGGAAAGTTGGATGCATGTTGTTGAGTTCTGCTAGTAGTTCGAGTCGATAGGCCACTTTGCCAATTCTTTCCATAATTTTAAAGGGACCCACGTATCGTGGTGCTAGTTCCCTTTCTTTCCAAATCGGATCACTCTCTTCCAGGGCGCAACCTTTAAAAGTACATGATCTCCAATTTCGAACTGTAGGGGCTTACGGCGTTTGGCATAACTCTTTTGGCGACTATGAGCTTTCAGGAATTTATCTCTGATTTGGAGGATCTTGTCTGTCGTTTCTTGTATTAACTCGGGACCGGTGATTTGTGCTTCTCCGATCTCGTGCCATGCAATAGGCGATCGACGTTTTCTTCCATATAGTGCCTCAAAAGGTGCCATTTGAATACTAGTATGATAACTGTTATTGTATGAAAATTCTACTAAAGGTAAATGTGTATCCCAATTACCACCAAAATCTATAATGCACGCACGAAGCATGTCTTCGAGGGTGCAGATCGTGCGCTCAGTCTGGTCGTCGGTTTGAGGATGAAAAGCGGTACTGAGGTTAAGCGTAGTACCGAGAGCGGATAAAAAGTCTCCCAGAGATGTGAGGTAAAGTGACCATCGCGGTCAGAGATGATGTCACGAGGCGTCCCGCGTCGACAAATGACTTCGTCGGTATAGATTCGTGCTAATCGTTCTACCTTATAGTCTTCTCGTATGGCAATAAAGTGAGCAGATTTAGTAAGACGATCAACGATAACCCAAATGCTATCGTGACCAGAGGAGGTGCGAGGGAGTTTCTTAACGAAGTCCATGGCCATCCTCTACCACTTCCACATTGGGATTTCGGGTTGTTCGAGCAAATCAGAGGGCCTTTGATGTTCGGCTTTAACTTTCAAGCAAGTTAAGCACTTTGAGACATACAAAGCGATATCCTTTTTCATGCCCGGCCACCAATACTTATGACGAAGGTCCTGGTACATCTTGTCGGCTCCGGGGCGAATGGAGTATCAAGATTTGTGAGCTTAGGTCATTAGCAACTCTTGAAGATTGTCACGGCTAGGAATCCAAATACGATCGAGATAGCAATAAATGCCATTAGGTTTAGCTACGAGTTGGGTTTCGGCTCCACATTTCATTTCTTCTTGCAAGGTATTCTCATCAAAACAAGCAAACTGGGCGGCGCGAATCAGAGTTTCAAGATTATTCAAAGCTTGAGAGTCATGAACACTGTACACATAACTTCGTTGGCTGAGATCCTCACGGACATGCAGTCAGTTTGATAAGGATCGAGTGACATTGCTTCTTCGACCCGAACCAAGGAATCCACAAAGGACTACCTAAATTGATTCGTTTTTGCCGATAAGCTCCAATTGCATCATAGGCATTACAAAAAAGGGTTCTTTTTTTTTTTGTATACTTATAGTTATTATCTTCATTTTGATAGTTTCTACGATTACATGGATTATACCTATTTACACAAATCCCCGACGATTTCCACTAGTTAAGACATAGAGTCCACTAAGCATATCGGTGCAGAAATGGGATCTCCAATAGTTGGAGACAAAAGATTCATATGAGAAAACATAAGTAAACGTGCCTCTACTTGAGCCTCTAAAGATAAAGGCACATGAACAGCCCTTTTCTATTGATTCCTATGGATTGGATCCAAAACAATTCTTGAATGGGGTATTCAACTCCAGGTATGAATGGAAAACGACATCTTTATTGGTTCTATTTCCTATTTTTTATGAAGAGAATGAATCTTTTTATCGAAGGATCAGAAAAAAAGGGTCCGGATCTCCTGTGGGAATGATTTGGAAGAGCCAAAACCAAAAATAGTGGTATTTGCTAGCAACAACATAATGGAGGCAATCAATCAATATAGATTGATCCGAAATCTGATTCAAATCCAACATAGCACCCATAGGTACATAAGAAATGTATTGAATCGATTCTTTTTAATGAATAGATCTGATCGCAACTTCGAATATGGAATTCAAAGGGATCAAATAAGAAAGGATACTCTGAATCATAGAACTCTAATGAAATTCGTTTGCTTTGCCAGGATGGTAGCGTATCTCACAATCATAGTCGTTGAGAAGTTGGACCCATCTGCGTTGACGCATGTTCAGTTCTTTTTTATTAAAGATATGCTGTAAGCTCTTATGGTCGGTGAAGACCGTACACTTGGTACCGTAAAGGTAGTGTCGCCATATCTTTAGTGCAAAAACAACTGCACCAAGTTCTAGATCATGGGTAGTGTAGTTCTTCTCGTGGATTTTGAGTTGTCGAGACGCATACGCAATAACTTTGTCTCGTTGCATGAGAACACAACCAAGACCTAGGTTAGAGGCATCGCAATAAACAACGAAATTGTCGTTTCCGTCGGGTAGAGCGAGTACAGGAGCGTTGCATAGCATACGCTTGAGAGTTTGAAAGGCTTCATCTTGTTTGGAATCCCAAACGAAAGGCTTGTCCTTATGAGTTAAAGCAGTAAGGGGTACGACGATTTTAGAAAAGTCGGCGATGAATCGACGTTAGTAACCCACCAATCTAAGAAAAGAATGGATTTCAGATGCATTCTTCGGCGTAATTCAACTCTTTACAGCTTCTATCTTTGAAGGGTCGACGTGAATTCCTTGACTGTTAACGATATGACCAAGGAATTGGACTTCTTCGAGCCAGAAATCACACTTATAGAACTTGGCATAAAGGGATTTCCTTGAAGAAGTTCGAGAACTAAACGGAGATGTCACGCGTGCTCGTCTCTCGACTTCGAGTAGATAAGGATGTCATCGATAAAAACACAATGACGAAACGATCCAAGAAGGCTTTACACACACTGTTCATCAAATCCATGAAGACCGCAGGTGCATTTGTGAGACCAAAAGGCGTGACCACGAATTCAAAATGGCCATAACGAGTACGAAAGGCGGTTTTCGGAATATCTTTTTCTTGCACGCGTAACTGATGATAACCGGAATGTAGATCGATTTTAGAAAAACAAGTAGCACCTTGAAGTTGATCAAACAAATCGTCGATTTGAGGGAGTGGGTAGCGGTTCTTTATCGTGAGTTTGTTAAGTTCACGATAATCCATGCACATTCGGAACGTCCCATCTTTCTTTTTCACAAAAACAACGGGTGTGCCCCATGGTGAGGTGCTATAAAGCCTTTATCAAGAAGCTCTTGAAGTTGGCTAGATAGCTCGCGCATTTTGGACGGTTCAAGGCGATGGGGAACTTTAGCAACGGGTGTAGCACCGGGGATTAAATTAATACGGAATTCGACATCACGAGTAGGGGGTAAACCAGGTAAATGTTTAGGAAAAACTTTAGGAAATTCACAAACAATGTGTACGTCTTTCAAGGTTTTCTTTTCCTTCTCTGGGTTCACGATGTGGGCTAGGAAGGCAATGCATTGCCTGCGCAAATACTTGTTCGCTCGGTACATGACAGAAGCATTAACTTCTTTGAGGGTGTTGTCACACCCCGAAATATCAGAGCTGGCGTGACTAGACTGGTATCTTCATTGCACAACGGAAGTGTTTAATGCTAAGACTTCTAGAAAGTGAACGCCCGCTAAATGCTCGAATCCCCATGGGTTCTCCTATTCCAACCGTGCCATAGTTTGACTTTTGAAAACCTGAGAAAGAAACATACGAAAAATCAACATAAAGTTGAGCGAGTTCATAGTTTGTCTGTTTTGCTTCAAATGATTCTTAAAACATTTGAAAATCATGCGATTGAAAATCATGTATTTGAAAATCACGCATTTGAAAACCGGTTTGTGAGATCATAGTATCTCAAAGCGTTTGAAATGTCATAACTGTATATCGGTATTAAAATGTTTTCCATTATGTTTGTAAACCGATGCATGTAACTATTGTTTTTGTAAACCGGTAATAAAATCATTGTATGTAGAATACCATGGAATCTAAGGATCAATCAGTGGGTAGCGAACCCCCTAACATTATGTACCATAAGTAAATAACCAAACCGAGACAACTTTGTTCTTAATTGGGCTCACAAAAGCACCCCACGGTTAACAAACTAGGAGTGAAGCGTGTCTCAAGCTCAGTAGATCTACACCTTTTGCACCTTGTTCACTAAGTGATTAATGGTTACCAATGTCATAATCCTACTTACTTACATAGATCTATTGTCATCTAATTCCATAGCTACATACCAAATGTCATAATCTATGTCGTTGGGCCTATCCCATGTTATCTTATCATCCGTGTTATTGGGCCTAGCCCATGTTATCTTGTCATCCGTGTTATTGGGCCTAGCCCATGTTATAAATTCAAGTATGTTTCAAAAACGCGTATATTCTTGTAAAAACTGATACGTTTGGCATAAACTTTTCATAAACCATTTGTGTTAACTGGAATACGTCTGTAATATGGTTTAGAAATATATGATGTGCGTCTATCGAAATATTGTGTGCTTTCGCGAAACTTGCATGTCTTTCCACCGCCGAAAACATTTATAAAAAATATAAGACGGTAAAAGTGGGGGTTATGAACTCACCTGAATATCCTTGTGCAAAGCTAGCTAAATTTAACTTCGTGATGTCGTTTCCAAGATGTGATTCGCTAGTGTGCATTCCATAATATCCCTAACACGGAATATCTTATAAGTTTCTAAATAATTACGGTAACTAACTACGTGTCACCGAGCTCTACCGAATCGTTAACCGAAGGATTCGACGGTAAGTTGCTAACTTAACGAAAATGATTGATCTATACTTGTTAGTTCGTATATTATCAGTAATAATCAATAAGTCTTGGAAAGACTTAGTTCTCGAGCGATTTAATATATATAAGTATTTATATAAAATATATAAATATATCAGGAGAATCTCGTTAGTTGTCTTGAGAAGGCGTCTGTGTGTGTAATGAATAATATATGACACCCGTGTTATATATCACGTCTTGTATGATAATGATCAAAATATGGGTTTTTGTCGTTTAGGCGTTTGAAATAAATATAAAAAGTTATCTTTTTTTTATCGAAGAATCAGCGAGTTGTTTGATGTTTGAAATAAATATATCAAGTATATTTATTTATAAAAGAATGTGCATCGTTTGATGTTTGAAATAAATATATAAACTATATTTATTTTTATAAACGAATCGTCGAGCTTTAGGTGTTTGAAAATAAATATAAACGTTGCTATATTCATGTTATAAAGTATTTCGCGTTATTGAAGTTTTTATAAAGTGTCGTCGAAATAATATGCATTTGCATCTTGTTTTAATAAAGTCGTTTGAATCCGTTAGTTGTCGTTTTGCAATAAAACACGTTTTGTTTTCGGATTTTCTCGAAAAACGGACAGAGTTTCCTCTGTCTTTGGACGCCCCCGACAACACAAGTTGTCGTTATTTTTCAAAATTCAACAATTTATCAAACAATGTATATGTATAATCAAGTTAAATAAACAATATAGTAAGTAATTCCAAATAAACTTTAACTAATAGTTCGTCAATTTATTCGGTTCGATCTCGTTTTCGTGTGAACGTAATATTAAAATAAACACTATAATGAAATTACGTCTTTAAACCATTACCAAAATTATTGTGTCGAAACGCTAACTGGGTTGACCGAGTCAACTGAGTTGACTCGAGTTGACCGTTTTTGACCGGGTTGACTCGGTTTGACCGAGTCAACTGAAACCGAAGCTGAGCCGTCTGACCGAACTGCGAGACCCGACGTGTTGACTCGAACCCACATCTGACCGTTGACCAGTTGACCCGAACCAGTCAAACTTGACTTTGACCAGGTTTGACCAAACTCGAAACTTTGACTGTTGACTCGTAAAACCCCAAAATTACACCAAAATGGATCTGACCAAGTTGACTCCAACCGAACCCAAAACTGAGTTAAACTCCCAAGCCAAACGCGGACCCGAGCCTGAGCCACCACCTCACCAACGTTGCCGCCGTCACACCCAAACCGACACTGAATTTAACCAAATCTGACCCAAACTGAGCCGAGTCATACCGAGTTGAACTAACCTGACCCGAACCAAGACCCGAGTCAGGAATCTGACCCGAACCACCATCCTGTCGCCGAAAAACGGCGTTCTTTGTCGCCGAAACGCGCAGTGCTGCCGCGCCGCTGAGTCACCGCCGCGCCACCGTTGAGAGGTGGTCGGCTATGCTTATTCCCCGCCGTTCTCTCTCTCTACCGTTTCTTTTTCTCTCTCTCTCTCTCCTCGTCGTGTGTCGCCACCACCAGTGGTGGTGGTCGGCGTTTCTTTCCAGATCTGCGAGTGGAGGGTGAAGGAGGGGTGTTTGCAGGTGTGTGCGGGTGAGGAAAGGAGGAGAAGGATGGTTGTGTCTCGCCGGAGGAACGGGCGTCGGAAGATCCGGCTGGAACTGATCTCCGGTGACCGGAGTTTAGAGAGAGGGGGCAGATGATTTGATGGTGTGCTAGGGTTTTGTGAGGTTAAGGGAGAATGAGTGGGTTATATAGTTACGTCTTAAGTGGGCCGGGCCTAAGGCCCGTTAGTGTGTTTGCGATCTTTTAAGCGGCCCAATATCATTTCTAAAGCCCGTTTTCTATTTCCGAACTCCATAAAGTGTCATATAATATTTATTTGGCGCCGAATTAGGTAGAATAGTGTCAGGTGTCGATGATTTAATGCTTTCATTTGTCGTTGCGTAAAAATCGCGTAAAGCACTGCATTCATTGTTTCATCTGTTTTGCGACCCGTTTTCCATTGCGGATACTAATATTCGAATACGAACCTAATTATTTCATAATATATTAATATCAGGACATAACTCGAGTCTGGTGCTTCTGTTTCGCTGTTAATTGCTGATGTGTTCTCGTTTCTGTGTAGTTTCTGCGCTTGTGCTCTGTCTTGCGTTTTGTGACGTTCGAAAGCATGATATATTCACAAAATAAAATTCGTATGTATAAATATACGTATAAAATTCATAATTGGCAGTGTTGCCAGTATTTTGTACGGTGTCCTGTTTGTTGTTACGCAGTTCTTCTGCAAATCACCATGCGCGTTATGTAAGGTCGAATAGGGGTTCCTAGGCATTACAAGAGTCTAATTAAGTTAGTACGGTCTTAAATACTATCTATTATTGACTTAAACATCTGTATCGCGTAATTAAAAAGCCGAAAAGTACCGGTTGTCACATTCTCCCCCTATTAAAGAAATTTCGTCCTCGAAATTTAGTCTTTGCTATCTCTTTAGAGTTTGGTCATGCATAGGTAGGTATGAATAATACCGAGGTAATTGACTACGAGAATGAATCAAGACTCGTCCGAATTATATGAATATAGTGACTTATGATAACAATAAGAACCCAAAGATTCAACTGAATTTGTTTTCTGACTTGATGCCAAGTGAAAGAGATGCTATGATACAGTCACCAATGTGACTAAGTTTACAGGGTTTCAACAAAAGAGGAATTCAGCTAAATAAATTTCAAATGAACGTTCACAATATGCAAATGAATTCTAGAAACAATAAATGTACTAGCAATAGTTCCTTAAGTTAGTTTTTGTATTATTGAAACTCAGAATCAACAAGCTCAATTAGAATAAGACCATGAAATGATTTGTCAACTACCGAACCATTAAATGAAATAAAATCTGTGTTGACATTGTCGAATTGCAAGGATACACCAAAATGCAGCCGACCCTGGTGTATTATTGTCTTAATACATAGTTGTATTAAGACCATTTCAATGATGAGCCAAACGAAAAGCATACTTAGTTTCGCATGAAACGATCGATCATAATTAGCCCAAGCTACAAGTTTATACCGACGCCACAAGGTGTCGAAATGGTTCTGAATAATTCAATTTTAGCAGTGACCGAACAAGTTCACCATGTTTGCAATAGGATAGAAGGTTTAACGAGGTGAATTCAAAGATTTATTCCAAATGAATTTCATAGAAATTTCGGTTGATGACAAAAACAACAAATGAACGTCATCGAGTTTGCAAGTGGCGTTGAAATAATCGTGAGGGGTACACCGAACTAAGCAATGAATTTCTGTACCATTTTCCTAATACACGATTATTTTAAGAATGTTTCAAGATAACGGATCAACAAAGTGGATTTAAAGATAAATAAATAAACAATTAATTAAATCCGTATGTTAAGTGTGTAGGCGAAGTTAGCACAAGCTTCAATTTAGTGAAAACGCCACCACAAGGTGCCGTAACCAAGGAAACAATTCCATGAAGGTGAAGACCAAACAAGTCTACTATGGTTCGAAATAAATGAAACACTTGTTGATATCGCTTTGAATATGATGGCCCAATCCATCATATGGAATTCTTGAATTGAATATATGCAATGAGCAAGTTTAGCCAACTAAACTTGGTTTAGATATCGACCAACAATGATATATGTATTACCAAGGAAATTTCAACATGGCCAAACGAAAACCATGTGTGTAACTTGTCAAGAAAAATGCTTCAAAGAATTTAGTTGAATCGATATCAATGAGTCAGCTCTTGCAATAATATAGGTCATCAAAGTTTCAATGCAACAATCTGTGTAGTGAAAAAAATAAATGAAATATCGACAGAGCAACCCATTCGATGTGGAGTCCCTGATGGCTTCCACGAATCAAGCTAACCACATGCCAGATAAACAATGCATGCGTAGCGTATGACTAGTCAAAAAACTGTAATTGGGTGCCCATTAATCAAGTATGAAATTCCCGTAATGAGATGAGCATTAGAAAGAGTAGAGGTGTAAGAATCTACTCACTATATGCAAAAGCCCGAATATTCAACAAAGAATTTAAGACTTACCTCGAATTTTGTGCAATGACCTGGCGGTATGTGACATCACGACGGGATGTCAATCTTGGTGTAGTCGCCATTTTGGGAGTTGGGAGATGTGAGGACTTATGTTTTCTGTTGTGATGCTCGTAATCATGATTTCCATTAGTTCGTAAAGTCCTGTTTAGACGTACGTTGAAGTGTTTCATACCGCTTGCAGGGCTACAAGACAATACTTGTATTCTGACCGACAGTTCTTCCGCTGACGGGATTTGCATCGCTGCTGAAATCATTCGTTCATGTTTTCCATAGGCCTTTCCTCGTACTTCGTACGTTTTGTATTTCTACATTCGGGAGGTATGTGCTAAGCTTCATGTATTTACGCATATCGGCATTTTGTTTTTGTTTTTCGTAGGTTACCTGCTCGGGTTAGTAAAATAGCATAGATGACATAAACAAAACCGTTTACCCGCGTTAATAGTCACAGTTCCTACGGAATGACCTTTAATGAATTTTTGTCATAAGTTAACCAAAGGTCTTAAGTGTGTGTTTTCAAAACTTTCAAGTTTTGCTCAGTGTATGTAATCGTTTCGTGTACCATGTACAAAACACAACACTAGTGGATGTTTATAGGTCGATACCTTGAATCATTGTTTTCAGCCACGGTTGGAACCCTTGTATGTATTCTAGGCGTTCTGTGTGTGTTCAAGTCTTAATGAGCTAAGTCACCAAAGGAAGATGAGGTTAAAGCCAAGGTATCTCTATAGAAACCTAATTCGCTAAAACCTATAGCTCTGATACCAATCTGTCACACCCCGAAATATTAGGGCTGCCGTGACTGGACTGGTATCTTCATTGCACAACGAAAGTATTTAATGCTAAGACTTCTAGAAAGTGAACGCCCGCTAAATGCTCGAATCCCCATGGGTTCTCCTATTCCAACCGTGCCATTTTGAAAACCTAAGAAAGAAACATGCGAAAAATCAACATAAAGTTGAGCGAGTTCATAGTTTGTCTGTTTTGCTTCAAATGATTCTTAAAACATTTGAAAATCATGCGATTGAAAATCATGTATTTGAAAATCACACATTTGAAAACCGGTTTGTGAGATCATAGTATCTCAAAGCGTTTGAAATGTCATAACTGTATATCGGTATTAAAATGTTTTCTATTATGTTTGTAAACCGATGCATGTAACTATTGTTTTTGTAAACCGGTAATAAAGTCATAGTATGTAGAATACCCATGGAATCTAAGAATCAATCAGTGGGTAGCAAACCCCCTAACATTATGTACCATAAGTAAATAACCAAACCGAGACAACTTTGTTCTCAATTGAGCTCACAAAAGCACCCCACGGTTAACAAACTAGGAGTGAAGCGTGTCTCAAGCTCAGTAGATCTACACCTTTTGCACCTTGGTCACTAAGTGATTAACGGTTACCAATGTCATAATCCTACTTACGTACATAGATCTATTGTCATCTAATTCCATAGCTACATACCAAATGTCATAATCTGTCTCGTCGGGCCTAGGCCATGTTATCTTGTCATCCGTGTTATTGGGCCTAACCCATGTTATAAATTCAAGTATGTTTCGAAAACACGTATATTCTTGTAAAAACTGATATGTTTGGCATAAACTTTTTATAAACCATTTGTGTTAACTAGAATACGTTTGTAATATGGTTTAGAAATATATGATTTGCGTTTATCGAAATATTGTGTGCTTTCGCGAAACTTGCATGTCTTTCCACCGCCGAAAACATTTATAAAAAATATAAAACGGTAAAAGTGGGGGTTACGAACTCACCTGAATATCCTAGTGCAAAGCTAGCTAAATTTAACTTCGTGATGTCGTTTCCAAGATGTGATTCGCTAGTGTGCATTCCATAATATCCCTAACACGGAATATCTTATAAGTTTCTAAATAATTACGGTAACTAACTACGTGTCACCAAGCTCTACCGAATCGTTAACCGAACAATTCGACGGTAAGTTGCTAACTTAATGAAAATGATTGAGCTATACTTGTTAGTTCGTATATTATCGGTAATAATCAATAAGTCTTGGAAAGACTTAGTTCTCGAGCGATTTAATATATATAAGTATTTATATAAAAATATATAAATATATCAGGAGAATCTTGTTAGTTGTCTCGAGAAGTCGTATGTGTCTGTAATGAATAATATATAACACCCGTGTTATATATCACGTCTCGTATGATAATGATCAAAATATGAGCCGTTTGAAATAAATATAAAAAGTTATCTTTATTTTATTGAAGAATCAGCGAGTTGTTTGATGTTTGAAATAAATATACAACTACATTTATGTTATAAAAGAATGCACGTCGTTTGATGTTTGAAATAAATTTATAAACTATATTTATTTTTATAAACGAATCGTCGAGCTTTAGGTGTTTGAAAATAAATATAAAAGTTTCTATATTTATTTTATAAAGTATTTCGCGTTATTGACGTTTTTATAAAGTGTCGTCGAAATAATATGCATTTGTATCTTGTTTTAATAAAGTCATTTAAATCCGTTAGTTGTCGTTTTGCAATAAAACACGTTTTGTTTTCGGATTTTCTCGAAAAACGGGCATAGTTTCCTCTGTTTTTTGACGCCCCCGACAACACAAGTTGTCGTTATTTTTCAAAATTCAACAATTTATCAAACAATGTATATGTATAATCAAGTTATATAAACAATATAGTAAGTAATTCCAAATAAACTTTAACCAATAGTTCGTTAGTTTATTCGGTTCGAGCTCGTTTTCGTGTGAACGTAATATTAAAATAAACACTATAAGGAAATTACGTCTTTAAACCATCACCAAAATTCTTGTGTCGAAACGCTAACTGGTTTGACCGAGTCAACTGAGTTGACTCGAGTTGACCGTTTTTGACCGGGTTGACGCGGTTTGACTGAGTCAACTGAAACAGAAGCTGAGCCATCTGACCAAACCGCGAGAACCGACGTGTTGACTCGAACCCACATCTGACCGTTGACCAGTTGACCCGAACCAGTCAAACCTGACTTTGACCAGGTTTGACCAAACTCGAAACTTTGACTGTTGACTCGTAAAACCCCAAAATTGCACCGAAATGGATCTGACCAAGTTGACTCCAACCGAACCCAAAACTGATTTAAACTCCCAAGCCAAACACGGACCCGAGCCTGAGCCACCACCTTACCAACGTTGCCGCTGTCACACCCAAACCGACATTGAATTGAACCAAATCTGACCCAAACTAAGCCGAATCATACCGAGTTGAACTAACCTGATCCGAACCAAGACCCGAGTCACGAATCTGACCCGAACCACCATCCTGTCACCGAAAAACGGCGTTCTTTGTTGCCGAAACGCGGCAGTGCTGCCGCGCCGCTGAGTCACCGCCGCGCCACCATTGAGAGGTGGTCGGCTATGCTTGTTCCCTACCGTTCTCTCTCTCTCCATCGTTTCTTTGTCTCTCTCTCTATCTACAGCTTCTCTCTCTATTTCTCTCCTCATCGTGTGCCACCACCACCAGTGGTGGTGGTCGGCGTTTCTTTCCAGATCTGCGAGTGGGGGGTGAAGGAGGGGTGTTTGCAGGTGTGTGTGCGGGTGAGGAAAGGAGGAGGAGGATGGTTGTGTCTCGCCGGAGGAACGGGCGTCGGAAGATCCGGCCGGAACTGATCTCCGACGACCAGAGTTTAGAGAGGGGGCAGATGATTTGATGGTGTGCTAGGGTTTTGTGAGGTTAAAGGAGAAGGAGTGGGTTATATCGTTACGTCTTAAGTGGGCTAGGCCCAAGGCCCGTTAGTGTGTTTGCGATCTTTTAAGCGGCCCAATATCATTTCTAAAGCCCGTTTTCTATTCCCGAACTCCATAAAGTGTCGTATAATATTTATTTGGCACCGAATTAGGTAGAATAGTGTCAGGTGTCGATGATTTAATGCGTTCATTTGTCGTTGCATAAAAATCGCGTAAGGCACTGCATTCTTTGTTTCATCTGTTTTTCGACCTGTTTTCCACTGCGGATACTAATATTCGAATATGAACCTAATTATTTCATAATATATTAATATCGGTACATAACTCGAGTCTGGTGCTTCCGTTTCGCTGTTAATTGCCGATGTGTTCTCGTTTCTGTGTAGTTTCTGCGCTTGTGCTCTGTCTTGCGTTTTGTGACGTTCGAAAGCATGATATATTCATAAAATAAAATTCGTATGTATAAATATACGTATAAAATTCATAATTGGCAGCGTTGCTAGTATTTTGTACGGTGTCCTGTTTATCGTTACGCAGTTCTTCCGCAAATCACATGGCGTAATGTAAGGTCGAATATGCGTTCCAAGGCATTACAAGAGCCTAATTAAGTTAGTACATGTCTTAAACACTATCTATTATCGACTTGAACATCTGTAAATCGCGTAATTAAAAGCCGAAAAGTACTGGTTGTCACAGGTGTCTCGCCATAGACATGTAGTTTATCGCCGTTTGAGAGGGGGAAACGAATCATCTTATGGTAACAAACAACTTCAGCACGATTTTCACGAAGGAAATCCATGCCTACTATGATATCGAAGCTACCTAATTGCATAGGTATGAGATGGATCGAGAAGATGGGGTTGTTGAGATCGAGAGTACAACCACGTAAGACGAAGTTAACAATAACGATTCTTCCGTGCGACTTCAACATCGAAAGTCTTTGGGAGTTTAGCGCGTTTACATTCAAAAGTTTTTCGAATTCTAACACACAAAACAGTTATCGGCACCAGTATCAAATAAAGAGGAAGCATAAATACCATTAACAAGGAACGTACCACTAGTGACATTGTTGTCGTTCCGAGCCTGGCGGTGATTAAGATTGAAGGATCTTCCACGCACAACCTGGGGTTGCTGCGGTTGTGGCTGTGGTGGCTGTGGCTGAGGCTGCTGCTGCGGTTCTTGCTTCATGACTTTGTTTGGGCAGACATTGCTAAAATGGTTCGGATCACGCAAGTGTAGCAAGCACGTGTTTTTGGGACTGGTGCTTGCTGCCTGGAGCTGCTGCCGGTTGGTTTGAGGAGCACGGGGTGGAGCTGGTAGTGCTGCTGGTGCTTGAAGAGCTTGCTGACAAGGACCAGTACGGAACTGAGAGTGAAGTGGCCGTAGATATTGCAGTTGGTATAGAAACGACAGATACCTCCGACTGGGTGATGGTGGTACATTTTAAGCATAGCGGGTGAGAACCGGTGTACGCACACTTTGCAGGTGGTGCGTTTGGTGTAGCAGCTTGAAGAGGCTGAGAGTTGAACGGTGCAACAACTGCATAATTCTTGCCTGGGTTCCCTCTTTTGCGACCTCAGCGATTGGATTTGATTCCTGAAACGGCTCGGTAGTAGCGCTTGGTTCGGTGGTAGCTTGATTCATGACGTTGTTGTGGTTCTTGAAGTATCCAGCCTGGACATGTTTGTCATTAATCTCGGCTGCAAGCTGATAAGTCTCTTCGATGGTAGTAGTACGCGCTGTCTTGGACAAAATCAGCAACGCAGTCAGGTAGAGCACGGAGATACTTTTTGATCACTTTTTCTGTGGTGTCCATCTGACCGGGACATATGATACTTAGCTGGTTGAACCGGGCAGTGAGACCTGCGTTGTCGGGTCCATCTTGCTTGATATCCCAAAATTCATTCTCCAGTTTCTGAATTTCATGGGGAGGACAGAATTCTTTCACCATAACTGCCTTGAGTTCCTCCCATGTTAGCCCGTAAGCTTCATCATTTGCCCTTGATTGGAACACACCGGTAGCGTTGATGGTGCGGAGAGATTCGCGGCATCTGCTTTGGCGGAACGTGACCTCGGTGGAGTAGAACCAGTGAAACATCGCGCTTGGCCTGTCTGTGCCAGTGAAAGTGAGAGGTCCGCACGCTTTGAATTGTTTGAAGTTGAACGAGGACTTTGGCGCGTCCGTCTTGGAGTCAACGGAGGAGTTGCTGCTGACAGCCTGAATTTCGCTAACAATCTGGGGGATCACCTTGGCCATCTGCTTGGCCACGAGCGAGGCGATACGCTTGTCAGCGTTGTTGCGCTGGATGTTCCTCCTAGTGTGAGATCCCGTGGAAGACATCTACATGAAGGATTTGATTGGGTGAGATTCGATTATAGTAGGTTTATGTTCAAAAGTTTGGCATTTCATTACTATATTATTATTATTATTATTATTATTATTATTATTATTATTATTATTATTATTATTATTATTATTATTATTCAAATAAGGAACAAAATCACATATTCACATAGGCAAGTAAACACGTAAGCACATAGCACGTAAGCATGTAGTCACATAATTCATGTAAGCATATATTTTGCACGTATTCACATTCTCATAAGTAAAGCGTAGCGCGGTTGCGTGTAGTGGTACAGTTCATACTATGCTATATTAGAGACTAATACAGCGGACGAGGTACATGTAGCGTATCGTAAGCGGGATATTTTAGTTGGATTATCTGCGATTTTATTAGTGTTTTAGATTGCGAGCGTTGTGCGAGTAGTGCATATATCGATAGAGCGTAAGAGCGATAAATCGAGAAATCGATAAAGCGAGAAATCGAATAAGCGTAAAATCCACAAATTTAAACACATAATTAAAATAAAACTCTATGATGCGTAAAATCGGCGATTGCAGGCTTAAATCAATTTGGAGCGTCATGGGTTTTGTGACAGCGACTACCCAAAACGATTTGAAAATTCTCTGAGTTCGGCACACGATTTGGCCTAATAGACAAATGCTCTCACCGTACGACGGTTAATGGCATTTATCCTTCCAGTTACGTCGTGTTCCGAGTCATAAAAATAGTCGAGACTTTGGTGAGATTGAAAATCGAGGAGTGGAACTAGTTATTAAGATGCGGGTTTCACCCCTAACTTAACAAGTTCGTCCCTAGCTGTGGTTATGCTCACCGATCAAATCGAGAGTTCCACTAGATAGAAGTGGAGACTTTCCTCAAGGTTTGGATATCACTCCTAACTCAACGAAGGTATCTCGTGCGATAGAGGATGCGGGGAATGAATGATCTTATCGAGAGTTTTTGGTTTTCACACCTAATCTCGACTTGATCACTGATTGTGTGATACGAGCGTTTTTCAGCGTGTATTATGGTAGCTTTAGGAAAAGCATACGTGATTTAAAAGTCCATTTCAAAGGTGTATGGTCAAGTTCGGGCGAAGTTGACTAACTTTGAGCGAAGTTGGCTAACTTCAAGCAAACTTGATCATCCTCAAGTAGAATTGTTTTTTTTTTGTTTTGAGGGGACTGGGTCAACTTCGAGCGAACTTGGTCAAGTTCTGGCAAACTTGGTCAAGTTCGAGCGAACTTGGCCAATTTCAAGAGAACTGGTCCACTTCGTGCGAAGTTGTCAGTTCGTACTAGTTTTGGGCGTTTAATCGATGGTAACGGTTTGATTTGGTATCCTAACTATAGACTAGGTCAAACATGGCAGTTCTACCAAATTTTCCCTATAGTTATGGCTCTGATACCAATCTGTCACACCCCAACCGATGGCAGAAACATCGGGGCGCGACACTAGGCGAATCAGATTGTTTCAAGAGAAATTCCATAACAACTAATAATGACAATGTTTTGAACGGTCCGATTTCCCATACAATCAACCAATATCTCAAATCAATTATTACAAAACATAACATCTCTTAAAACACATCCAATCCGATCTTCCCTTGATTTCTATTACATGTGTTTCTAATGACAAAGTCCTAAATCCATTGCAACGAAAGTCATCAACCTGTCACATATGTTAAAATAAAAGTCAATACAATTAAGTAAAGGTGAGCATACAGGTTTGCATACATAGTAGATATAAAAAGTGTTTAGCAAACACCGCATGAACATACGTAAGAGATGTGAACTATATTACTGCATTGATACATGTAAACCAACAAACCGCGAGTGCGAGGCACGCGAACAAGTGTCCACGTCCTAAAGAGAAAAATAAATGAGAAGCAAAAGTGCGAGCCTTAACAACCCTGGGCCTCCGGGTGGCGGGTCAACCTCTAGCAAGCTATCATGTTAAGGGTGGCATACAAACCAAGCAATACATACAATTCATCGTTCACGTATAATCATGTAAAAGCGGGTTGCGAATAAGCGTCATGAGTTGTGTGATGTGTTTTGATATAGGAACATATGTGACACCCAAAAGTGCTGAAACGGTCGAAAACGTGAAGGAGAAGTGGACAAGTTCAGGTGAAGTTGTACCAAATCTCTTGGTTTGGTACAAGTTCGGGCGAACTTGCCTGAAATCTACTGGAATGTACAAGTTCAGGCGAACTTGGTACCCTTTCTTAGAAATGGGTACAAGTTCGGGCGAACTTGACTGGAATCTTCTGGGATGTTCAAGTTCGGGCAAACTTGGTACCCTTTTCTTAGAAATGGGTACAAGTTTGGGCGAACTTGACAGTTTCCTTGGAAATGGTACAAGTTCGGGCGAAGTTGGTCACCATCTTGTGACAACTTCAAGCGAACTTGCTCTTTTTGGAGCGAACTTGACTGTTTTGGTCTCCAAATTGTGTGTTTTCGCGTCGTTTGTTGAGGAAATCGAGTGTCCATCCCTCCAACCTTAAGCTACTGAGCAAAACATAGGATGAAGAGGTCTTTTGGAGCAGTTTTAGCCACTTTACAGGAACTCGGGCTAATCCGGGCGAACTTGATGGTTCGTACGGGTTAGTCCAGTTCGTGCAAGGTGACGATATCGTCCTTGTGTTTTCGGATCTGAGATCTTGCTTGACAACGCCTTGTTCCACTTCATAGTGAACGAAACATACGTCACTAGTCCGTATTATGTGTAAAAATCAATGTTCAAAAACGTTTTACTCAGATCTAACACCTGGTGAGTCGAAATCATAAAGATTTCTATCTTGGAGTGCCAAAGCTAAGTCCAAATAACCCATTTATGTGTAGATCTAAGTGAAAAGTCGAAGTTTTGTAGAAAAAGATGAAGATTTTTATAAAAAGAGAAGTTTTGATGGAAGGTATTCCTTGTGCAAAATCGTAGTAGAAACGTTGTTGTTTTGCATAAAACTGGTTGATTCTTACTTGGAAATTTAAGGTTTTCGGTTTTGGGCCCCCTCGGGCGAACTTGCAGCAAGTGCAAATGAATGGAAGAGCTAAGTATTTATGAGGGAAGGGAAAGGGAGCTGGTGGAGACCAAGTTCGGGCGAACTTTTAACAAGTCCGGGCGAACTTGTAACAAGTCGGGCGAACTTGCCCTTTATCCTTGTTTTTGAAACAAGTTCGAGCGAACTTGTTTGTTTATGTGGGAGTTTGGTGGCCTGGCCAAGTTCGGGCGAAGTTGGTCATGGCCAACTTCGAGCGAACTTGTCCAATTTCCAGTTTTTTGTTTCCCATTTGTTCATTGACTGATTGTTCGGTGATTTATTCGTATCATATAGTTACGTTTAAGCGTATTAGGGAAGCGTTAAGCATTGTTTTACATTGTAATGAGAGAGGGCGAGTTGCGTGAGCGTTGTGAGCGTTTTCGAGATAGCAAACTATAACATAGACATATATAACACATATAAACGTGATTCACATAAATAACTGCGTTTGCGATGCGATGTGATAAGCGATGTCAAAGGCACAAGTGGTTATTGTACAACAAACCACTCGGCTCTTAAGGTAACATAGTTACTCGTGATTGTGTTGAGTTAGCGTTGCGTTTAATAGGCTTTTAGATGTAATATAGTTGCGACAAATGTATTTAGTAAACATAAACCATTCCTTAATCAAATCTCGGATTACAATGACAGATATAAACAAATAAATGGAGACAAGATAACAACGAAAATACGAGTTGTTACAGCTTGAAGGGGTAATGTTTGCGAAAAGATTCAACTTTTCTATCCTTACTATTTCATCTAGAAGGGATTTATATAACATTTGCAAAATTTCAACCGTTGTACCTTTCGATCGGTTACGTTTTTAATAAAATTGTTTACCAAGTACTTAATCTTACAAGGACCTTAGTCGCAACCCCGGTCACGCACGACGAAACCGAACACGAAAAAAAACTTGGACATCTCAGGCGCCATGCGCCAGAAACCCTGTCATCTCGCGCGTCGCGCAGGAGAGTGCCAGGACACGTGGCTCCGTTTCGCGACACGTGTCCAACCTACCTTAGACCAGTGGCAATCTAGGCCTAGCTGAGCTCCCCCGCGCCACGCGAGAGATTCCCTGTCTCCCCGCGCGACGCGCGGGGAGAGTCAAATTTCAGGCATATAAAGACCGGCCTGGGACGAGTTCAAATCGCTCAGTTCGATCGAATATCGACGTCTCTTTCTCTCTCGAAGCTCTGTTTAAATACCGAGCCCCCTAAACCCCTAAACCTGCGAAGCTCTGCTCCGTTGTAAGTATCTTAACCCCTGATTCCTAATTCATCACCCTAACCGATTGATTTAGGACCCACCAACGCATGTCGAGGCTCTGCCTGACTAAGTCCGTTGGGGTTCTGTCCCGTGTAGTATCATCACCTTTCCCGATTGATTTAGGACCCACCAACGCATGTCGAGGCTCTGCCTGACTAAGTCCGTTGGGTTCTATCTCGGGTAGTATGGCTACCATACCCGATTGATTTAGGACCCACCAACGCATGTCGAGGCTCTGCCTGACTAAGTCCATTGGGGTTCTGTCTCGTGTTGTGTGGCTAAAGTGACTTGGGTAATTCTACTAACACGTGATGCATTGTATTATTATTAGGAACTCAGATATTACACCAGGAAGCTTTAAGTTAAAAACCCTAAAGCTACAGGCGAGTATATAGTTCTCCTTCTTTATGTTTTTTAAATGTTTTGAGGTGATTCATATGTTCTAAACTATCTTTCAAAACATACTTACTACTTATGGTTCTTGTGAATATATAATTCCCCTCTTTTACATGTTTTGAGGTGAATTATATATTTCCACATTAACAAAACTTATTTACATATGATTTATATACACAACATGCTTTACATTGTACGAAACTTGATGGTACGTTGAACACGACAATGATTCATTCATTAACTTTGATCACGCCGACCGGTAGTATGTTATGGTACCATAGGATTGACAACCCCATTCCCGCTTCCTAGGTTTGTTTGGAAGTTTCCTTTGGGAATGACAGAAACTGTGCAACACATTTGACAGACCTTTATTTATAAAGGTTTGTCCGACAGTCAACAAGGCTTGAATGTATTCGCCAACAAAGCATACTTGTTTTATACAAAAAGGCAAATTGTTTTATATACACAACAAGACATTTGGTTTATACAAAGATATATATTCATACAGTACAAGACATTTGGCTGATTTATACAATACAAGACATTTGGTTGGTTTATAAAAGTCACTAATGGTTCCAAGGTAAACCATACATTGTTTCTCTTAAATCGAATGATTTCTCATACAACCTTACAAAAGAAACATTTTTGTCAAAGATTCATGGCTACAAAGATTCATTTTAAATATCAACTGTTAAAGTTGATTAAACATATTTCAAAATTCAAAAGCCATGAGTCATGACCACAAAACCTATGTTACTTGCCAGCATTCAATGTTGACTTTATTTTCACATATGTTTCAGGTACTAATGCATGATCAAGTATGCTACACATAGGATGGACGCTGGCCTTAGCTTGATTAAAATAAAATAGTTGTTGTATTTTGTTTCGAATTTTCACAGACGATGTAATTTACAAGTTCAATAAAACCAAACTTTATTTACCATGTTTTTGAATCAATTTGTAACGTGACCCCCCGATGTTTCCGCCGCGGGTTGTTTTTATTACGCGGTCGGGGTGTTACAGGTTGGCATCAGAGACATGGTTATAGGGAATTAGGTTATTAGTAACACTTGTGACCTAGACTATAACCTTCCTAGGACCCTAACGCAAGTTATCTTGCGTTTAGATTTTTAATACAATACCATCACCTATCCTTAGGCGATAACAAAAATATCAAATTCATTCTTAAAAATCAAAGATTTCCCAAAATTTTACAAGAAATCATCATCTATCCTTAGATGATTTGTTTTTAGGCTTTTAAAGCCTTAAAATGTTTTCAAAATCTCGTCAAAATTTGGGTTTTAATAATGTGAACACGTGCAATCTGGAAGGGTGGATGCCTGTACCCTGAGTTTTCTGTCTAAGGCTAGAGTGTTCGTACAAATCCACTTAATCGGACCAGTCACTCTTACCTGGGAACTCTTGGGGTGAGTGTTCACTTATAGGCTAAAGCATGTCTTCGCTATACGTTATAAAGACCCATTTACTTTGATTAGTCAATGTGTCACTTATTCGTTTTAATTAACGATAAATGGATACACTCCTTATGCTTCGTCGATATTTTAATATTTCCTTTTAACTATCCTTTACCAATCTCACTCGTTTCCTCTCATATTTCCTTTTCTTTTAGAATGCCTCCTCGTCGCGACACTACTCAAAACGCCGAAATGGCAGCTATGATCGCTCAACAAATGGCTGCGATACTTCCAAACCTTGTGACCCAACTCAATCAACTCAACAATAACAACAACAACCATGTACTGCGTAATTTTAAACAGTTCAATTCGGCTAAACCACCCAAGTTTAATGGGTCTAAAGGAGCTACTGGACTCCTACAATGGTTTGAAAGCATTGAGAACACTTTTCGCCATTGTCAATGTCCCACTGAGCGCAAAATAGAGTTGCTTCAAGCGTATTCCAGAAAAGAGCGCGCACATGGTGGAATGGGATCATGAGAGATCGAGGTGCGGATATAGCCATGTCACAAACTTGGGGAGAACTTAGAGCTCTTATGATGAAAGAGTTCTGCCCACGCAATGAAATAAGGGCACTTGAGAATGAATTCCATGATCTCAAGCAAGATAGTGGCGAGAATCGTGCCTACACAGATCGTTTCGAGGAATTAAGCCTACTATGTCCCACTATGGTCACTCCCTTGGATAAGGCCATTGAGAAATACATTGATGGCTTACCTGAACCCGTTCAAGACATCGTTACTGGTAGACATCCAGCCACCATTAGAGAAGCTATTGAACTAGCCGCAACTCTAACCGATTCTCAAGTTAAGAAAGGGAAACTTTTCCGCAGAGGTGACATGAAACAATCTGCTAAGAATACCCCAGAGAAACCAAAAGAAACCAAAACTGAACCTCCCAAAAATTGAAGGAAGCGTAAGGCTTCCAAGAATTTTACTGTTATTACCCCAACCAACCAAGTTACCCCCCAACCAACCAGCTCAACCTCCTGCTAAGAAACAATATGTTGGTACTGCACCCATGTGCAACCGATGTAACCGTCATCACCAACATCATTTACCATGTCGCCAATGTACCCTCTGTGGACGGTTTGGTCACTTGGCCAACGTTTGTCGTTCTGCACCTACCCTTAACCAAACTATTCCAAATCCTGTTCAAAATCAAGCAGTACCTAACCGCCCTCATTTCCCACCTGGATCCTGCTATAATTGTGGTGATCTTACTCACTACCAAAACAATTGCCCGAAGCTTGTTAATGCTAATCCAACTCGTGGACGCGCATTTAACCTGAATGCTAATGAGGCTCGTGCTGACAATAACGTGGTTAACGGTACGTTCCTTGTTAATAATCATCCTGCTTCTATTCTTTTTGATTCAGGTGCCGATAAAAGTTTTGTATCCATAGCATTTGAACCTTTTTTTTGATGCCCCGAACTAAGCTAGGAAAACCTTTAACGGTAGAAATAGCCAATGGCAAACCCCTTTTTCTTGATTCCATTATTTTCAATTGTTAACTAAACCTCAATAACCATCTTTTCCCCCATTGACTTCATGCCAATGCAACTTGGGAGTTTTGACGTCATAATCGGAATGGACTGGTTAACAAAACACCATGCTGAAGTAATCTGTTTCGATAAAATTGTTCGTATACCTCTTCCATCTGGTGAAATCTTAAAAATTCATGGAGAGGAACCTTCTAGTAAACTCAAACTTATGACATGTACCCAAGCCCAGAAATACCTACGAAAGAACTATGTAGCCTTCTTGGCACATATTATGGAAAAGAAAGACAAGAGAAATAGTATTCAAGACATCCCCATTGTTCGGGATTTTCCCGAGATATTTCCTGAAGATCTACCTGGTTTACCACCGGTACGCCAAGTGGAATTTCGCATCGATCTTATACATGGTACCACCCCAATTGCCAAATCCCCTTACCGTCTTGCACCATCTGAAATGCAAGAATTGTTGAAACTCCAAGAGCTTTCAGACAAAGGTTTCATTCGTCCGAGTTTTTCACCTTGGGGCGCTCCTATGCTTTTTGTGAAAAAGAAGGACGGATCCTTTCGCATGTGCATCGATTATCGTGAGCTCAACAAACTCACGATTAAAAATCGATATCCCCTACCTCATATTGATGATCTTTTTGATCAACTACAAGGTGCTACCTGTTTTTCAAAGATCGACCTCCATTCAGGGTATCATCAACTTCGTGTATAAGAAGAAGATATTCCCAAAACTGCTTTTCGAACCCGATACGGCCATTATGAGTTCACTGTCATGCCATTTGGATTAACAAATGCTCCTGCCATTTTCATGGACTTAATGAATAGGGTTTGTAAATCATATTTAGATAAGTTCATCATTGTTTTTATCGATGACATCTTGATCTATTCGAAATCTCGAGCTGACCACGAACATCACCTCCGTCTCACGATGGAGCTTCTAAAGAAGCAACAACTTTATGCCAAATTCTCCAAGTGTGAAATTTTGGCTAAATGAAGTTCAATTCTTGGGTCACATTGTAAATGGTCAAGGCATACATGTAGATCCTTCTAAAATTGCAGCGATCAAGGATTGGAGTACAACTACTTCTCCTACCGAAGTTCGTTCTTTTCTTGGTCCAGCCGGTTACTATCGGCGTTTTATCGCAAACTTTTTCAAGATTGCGGTTCCACTCACTTCTCTAACTCAAAAGAATAAACCTTTTGAGTGGGGATCAAACAACAGGAAGCTTTTCAAACCTTGAAACAAAAGCTTTGTGATGCTCCTATTCTATCCTTACCCGATGGCATTAACGACTTTGTCATATATTGTGATGCCTCAAATCTAGGCCTTGGTTGTATTCTCATGCAAAGAGACAAAGTCATAGCATATGTATCAAGGCAATTGAAAATCCACGAAAAGAACTACACAACTCATGATCTTGAGTTAGGTGTCGTTATTTTTGCTCTCAAAATTTGGAGACATTACCTCTATGGCACTAAATGTGTGGTTTTCATTGACCACAAAAGTCTCGAACACATTTTCAATCAAAAGGAACTAAACATGAGACAACAACGTTGGATCGAACTTCTGAACGACTATGACTGCGAAATTCGTTACCACCCTGGTAAGGCGAATGTCGTAGCAGATGCACTTAGTCGCAAAGAACTAGTCAAACTTCATTGTGTTCGTATCCAATCAGATATCCAAACACGTATTTCCCAAGCCCAACGTACTTGTGTAACGCAAGGCTTGATGAATAATTAACAACCTCATAATCTTGAGCTTCAGCTTGAAACTAAAGATGATGGGTTACTCTATTTCTTGAATGGTTTATGGATTCCAAACCAAGATAATCTTCGTACCTTACTGATGGACGAAGCACACAAGTCACATTATTCTATCCATCCGGGTACAGACAAAATGTACATGGATCTTCGTACCCAGTATTGGTGGCCAGATATGAAGAAGGATATAGCTTTGTATGTGTCTAAATGCCTTACTTGTCTTAAATTCAAGGCAGAACATCAACATCCCTCCGGTTTGCTCGAACAACCAGAAGTTCCGGTAGAATGGGAGAACATCGTTATGGATCTCATCACTAAGTTACCACGCACTTCTAAAGGCCATGGACGCCATTTGGGTAGTCATTAACCGTCTGACTAAGTCAGCACACTTTTTGCCAATTCGCGAGGATTTCCCTGCTGACAAAGTTGCTAAGATCTATATTGATGAGATCGTATCTAGTCATGGTGTTCCTTTGAACATCATTTCAGATCGTGATGCTCGTTTCTCATCTCGTTTCTGGAAGACCATGCAATCAGCCATGGGAACCAAATTAAATCTAAGCACTGCGTATCATCCTCAAACGGATGGACAAACCAAAAGGACAATACAAACACTGGAGGATATGCTTAGAGCTTGTGTGATTGACTTTCGTGGTAGTTGGGATTCACATATACCTTTGATTGAATTCTCCTATAACAACAGTTATCACTCCAGCATCAACATGGCTCCATTTGAAGCTCTTTATGGTCAAAAATGCCGTTCACCTGTCTGTTGGAATGAAGTTGGTGAAGCTCAAATCACCGGACCTGAACTCATTCAAGAAACAACAGACAAAATCATGAAAATCCACAATAACCTGTTGACAGCAAGAAGTCGTCAAAAGAGTTATGCTGACAAACGACGCAAACCTTTGGAATTCCAAATTGGTGACCGTGTTCTTCTCGTGGTAGTTAGAAACCCTGTCATCTCGCGCGACGCGCGGGAGAGTGCCAGGACACGTGGCTCCGTTTCGCGACACGTGTCCAACCTACCTTTGACCGGTGGAAATCTAGGCCTAGCTGACCTCCCCCACACCACGCGAGAGATTCCCTGTCTCCCCGCGCGACGCACGGGAGAGTCAAATTTCGGGTATATAAAGGCCGGCCTGGGACGAGTTCAAATCACTCAGTTCGATCGAATATCGACGTCTCTTTCTCTCTCGAAGCTCTGTTTAAATACCGAGCCCCCTTAAACCCCTAAACCTGCGAAGCTCTGCTCCGTTGTAAGTATCTTAACCCCTGATCCCTAATTCGTCACCCTACCCGATTGATTTAGGACCCACCAACGCATGTCGAGGCTCTGCCTGACTAAGTCCGTTGGGGTTCTGTCTCGGGTAGTATGGCCACCATACCCGATTGATTTAGGACCCACCAACGTATGTCGAGGCTCTGCCTGACTAAGTCCGTTGGGGTTCTGTCTCGTGTTGTGTGGCTAAAGTGACTTGGGTAATTTTACAAACACGTGATGCATTGTATTATTATTAGGAACTCAGAATTTGCACCAGGAAGCTTTAAGTTAAAAACCCTAAAGCTATAGGCGAGTACATAGTTCTCCTTCTTTATGTTTTCTAAATGTTTTGAGGTGATTCATATGTGCTAAACTATTTTTAAAACATACTTACTACTTATGGTTCTTGTGAATACATAATTCCCCTCTTTTACATGTTTTGAGGTGAATTATATATTTCCACATTAACAAAACTTATTTACATATGAATTATATACACAACATGCTTTACATTGTACGAAACTTGATGGCACGTTGAACATGACAATGATACATTCATTAACTTTGATCACGCCGACCGGTAGTATGTTATGGTACCATAGGATTGACAACCCCATTCCCGCTTCCTAGGTTTGTTTGGAAGTTTCCTCTGGGAATGACAGAAACTGTGCAATACATTTGACAGACCTTTATTTATAAAGGTTTGTCCGATAGTCAACAAGGCTTGAATGTATTCGCCAACAAACCATACTTGTTTTATACAAAAAGGCAAATTGTTTTATATACTCAACAAGACATTTGGTTTATACAAAGATATATATTCATACAGTACAAGACATTTGGCTTATTTATACAATACAAGACATTTGGTTGGTTTATACAAAGTCACAAATGGTTCCTAAGTAAACCATACATTGTTTCTCTTAAATCGAATGATTTCTTATACAACCTTACAAAAGAAACATTTTTGTCAAAGATTCATGGCTGCAAAGATTTATTTAAAATATCAATTGTTAAAGTTGATTAAACATATTTCAATATTCAAAAGCCATGAGTCGTGACCACAAAACCTATGTTACTTGCCAGCATTCGATGTTGACTTTATTTTCACATATGTTTCAGGTACTTATGCATGATCAAGTATGCTACACATCGGATGGACGCTGACCTTAGCTTGATTAAAAATAAAATAGTTGTTGTATTTTGTTTCAAATTTTCAAAGACGATGTAATTTACAAGTTCAATAAAAACAAACTTTATTTACCATGTTTTTGAATCAATTTGTAACGTGACCCCCCGACGTTTCCACCGCGGGTTGTTTTTATTACGCGGTCGGGGTGTTACAATTTAGTTGGTCATCCATTAAATTGTTCCTTATCAACATCATAAAGTTTTGTTGCCATGATGTAATTTAGATAATCCTCTCTAAGTGAACTTTTTGAGATCTGCATCAGTAACGGGATCATTGGAAAGGTTTCTGCAAATCATATTAGCATAGCCTCTCAAGGCTTCTACCTTTTGTGTTTTTCTGTTAGAATATGCATGATTTGTTTATCATCCTTCCCTTGACTTCTTTCTAGAATCATTCTTTTGGTCTGCATTTTCTTCAATTCCAAGTTTTCTTCAACACTGACTGGGCTAGGAAGGCTTGCAGATGGTATTGATGATGAGGGTGGTGAAGATGTTAGGATAGAAGTTGTTGAGATTTTGGTGATGATGTCCACGAATGGTTTTAAAACAACTTTTAAGATTTTGGTGAAATTTGAACTGTGGAATGATGAAAAATGAAGAAAAATGAGTAGAAAAAGAACTTTTAAGCTTCCAATCTTGAAATCCAAGCTCTCTTTCAGTAGATATCAGTCATCCTAGCTCGATACCACTCGTAGGATCGTGTTTGATATGTAGAAACACAAATGTGATATCTAATCAACTTGTAAATGTGCAGAATGTAAAAGTAGTTAAACAAGCTTGGTTTCAGAATATCTTTTCTCCATAAAATTAGGCAGGATAACATTTGGTATAATAGATTTTGACAAAAGCTCTCCATAAACCAAATGAACTAACTATCCACTCATGCGCCCCATGTCAATATATACAGACATGGATATTACTGATGGGCGCAGTAGTCATGCGCTGATAAGCCTCATACGCACAGAATCCTACGTGCGTATGAGTGTTTACATTATCAAAATCAAAACTAAACTCTCAAACATACCGCCTTATGACATATAAACCTTAGACTGCGACATAGGCATTAGACATACATGTACCAACAAAATGATCTACACAATACCGGCTTTAGTAATAAACCACCTTTTAGATCAGAATTTAACATTGGCAATGTAGGATGGGGGATATTTTGGCTCAGCAAAATACAGGGTGTTGGAACCCAAATGTGTTTGAGCCAAAGAAGCCGGAGAATACTCTGAGCAAGATTATCAAAAATTTGAGCTAGATGCGAAAGCCTTTAGTATCGTGGCTATTGCTCTACCAAATGATATCTACGCTGGCCTGTTGCATTGTAACAGTGCGAAAGAGTTGTGGGATGTACTGAAAGAACAATTTGGTGGAACAAAGTATGTTATCGAGAATACTCGAGAAATCCTTAACCACCAATATGAAACCTTCACTCATGTCAATGGGGAGAACCTGACTCAGTAGTTTGAACGATTTTCATGTCTAATCAGTGAACTAAAGTTGGTTAATTAAAAATTTACTAAAAACAACTTTAAGTAACCGATTTTGTAAGATCTTTGCCTAAGAAATGGGACATTATTTCTATACTGATCAGAAGATCCCCAGATTTCAAAGACATGCTATGGGAGGATCGACTTTCTTCCGAAAGCACCAGACTAGACTTGAGCTAACTAACGTGCGTGGAATTCATCATTAATTAGTTGACAATGATCAGATATATTGTTTCAATGCTTCTACTTCTTTGTATGATAAACGTTGAAGAAAACAGATAAAAAACTGACAGGGCTTCGCCTTACAATCAGAAAAACAGCTTCGGACTCAACACCCATGCTCAGCTATTTATAGACATGGCAGCTTCGCACAAGGGGTGTCCTTGTCGCTTCGTCTGAAGTGCACCTCGTACGAAGTCGCCCATTTACATACAAAACAAATAGAAATCTAACATTTAAGCCATGTTACATATACGATATAACCCTCAGACGTAGGCTATAGACATTCTGCACCAACAAACTCCCCCATGGATATTGCCGCAGTCTTGGTCAGTCTTCAAAATCTTCAAAAGCTTAGAAAGTTAACGTACAAAGAAATGCTTTCTTGGTCTTCGACGCTCCTCAGAAGGAATAGGCGTTTGATCTGTGGGAGGAGGTCTGTTGTAGGTGTCACCAAATTGAAATCTTCTCAAAGATGCCTTTCTTATTATTTTAGCAATTCTTGCCTTGTTTCGCTCTTTCTTGCGTTGTTCCTTGCCATAAAGCTTTCTCCATCCCGTATTCCATATCTTTCCTGAATTAATATCGTTAGCATAACAAACACTAATAACCTATTGGAACTGCAACGCCTGATCTTTGTCTCTCTCATCGAAACTGATCTTGCTGTAGAACAGGCATTCTATATCCTTCTTTGAGCAGTTAACTAGCCACATCAGGTCTAGTACACGAATACCCCTCCGTAAACCATAAATCTCTTGTGAGCAATCACGGCTTCAATTAATTCTTCAGTGATCTTCTATGAATCATCATTCTTGATGTGCTAAAAAGTAGTTTAATAAAAATAACTAAATTAACCTAAATCTAGACTCAAAGTAGTACTCTAGACTCGCTAAGACACGCTAAACTACTAATCGGCAAGTGTACCGATCGACTCTAGTATAACTAAGTAAGTCCGGATATCGAACCCAGAAGACTCTATTAATTACGTTAACTACTTCTATCTAGACTACGACTGACACAGACATATAATTGTTTGATTGTTTGGGGGGGGGGTTACTAAAAATCCTAAGAAAGTAATCAAATTAAACTAAATTAACTAGGTGAACTAAAGATTACGAATTACTTTTGGACTTTACTCAGACGGTGAAAACACTACCTAGACTCGAATCCTGGTTAATTTTAGTTATGGACTTTATTTGAAGATTGATTATTATGGACCGGATCTTAATATTCTTACCACTCGGGATATCTAATAGGAATCCTAACCCTTCTCAAGAGCACGCTATAGCACCCTCAAGGTTGTTTCAATTACCGGTTATTAGACTCTCTTTCAAGACCTCTAATGATTTATGAAAGTACCCTACAAGACTCTCTCCTTTTTCAGGACTCAAGTCAAGGATAAGTTTGGGTTCTTAACTAGACTTGTTAGACAACAGCTAATAGGTTTACTTCCTTAGAAGTTCCCACCTTATAGTTTAATTGCTTAGACCTAACAATTACCTCACACCTTTCAGCTATTGAGGATTAGTAGAACAATTGATTTTATAAGATTACCGAATATTACTTTTAAGGTCTATTACATATTCAACCCTAAAGATTCACGATTTATTATGTGATATAGACACTCACCAAAATCTAGAACTAACACAACTCTATTATGTGATAAAGACCGTCAAGCAGTATTCAAACACAATCAAGCATGCATACACATCTAGCTAATAATCAAATCACCTACAATTCATAAATAATCCATAAATATCATAAATTCGTAATAAAGATCCAAACTTTACGCAACTATTCATCTCGTCTAGGTAGTATAATAAAGTTAGCCAATCAAAGTCATGAAAACAACACATAAACAAAGTATTTTTAAGGAAACGAAACATGGTAAAGAGAAAGAAACAAAAGTGAAGACACCTGAATGTTAAGATGACGGCCTGAATGATTCCTTGAACTTCCAACCTTCAACCGACAGCTCCGTATGCTCAAAACGCTTGCAATAGTGCTCCAAGTTCACCCAAAAGATTGCTAATTCGTAAGTTAGGGTTTTTGTAACATTAATGATACTTGAATACTTTCCCAGCTCAAAAACTTATGCCCAGCTCAAAAAATTCTGACGACAACACCCTCTCGCGGGTGGCGAGAGGGTCTCCTTATCCGGTCGCGACCCGCGACCGCTTTCCTGACGTCAGCACACTTATTGGCCTCTCACGGGTGGCGAGAGGCATTGCTATTCTTGTCGCGGCCTACCAGGAGCTTATTTTATCAGCAATTTCAATTCGTTTCAGCTCCCGAGCCTTCCAATACGTTCCAGGACTTGACTTTTACACATTTTAACTCGTTTTATGAACTTTCTAGCTGTTTTAAGCACACAAGACCTGCAAAACGCAATTGGATCAACAATATGCAAATTCTAACGAAAACTAAACTATAACTAACGAAAACTATACAAACTATACACGATAAACTGATGTATTTTGCAATACATCAAATATCCCCACACTTACTCCTTTTTCATCCTCGAAAAAGAATATATGCAAACGGAATCAGAGACGAATAAATACTCGTGTAAAAAATAAAGATTACTTATTAAAAATCAAAACATGTGTTATCCGCGATTGGAAGTATACTTATCCTCTTAAACCCAAACTCGGTTCCAAGCCCTTATCATGCAATTTAGGTTCAAATGCGGTCAATCTACCTAGGGTCCCACGCTAGAAGCCACAACACATCTAATCCCGCCTCAAGCTTATAGAACAAAGGGCACGAACAATTTACCAAATTCCCAACCGTTTTATACCAAAATTCAAAGAATTTAGCATCAATTTTTTTTCTGTTTTTTTCTTGAGCATTCAACTTTTTTTTACCTAACCAAGAAGCTGTCTCAACCAGAGTCACCATCCCTGAGAGCACAGCTTAGGCGTCGGCAAATTTTGCAAATTTTTTCCTTTTCTTCAACCATCCTAGAGGCAATCTAAGTCAGAGTCACCATCCCCAACGAAGATTACATTGGCATGGCCTACTTTTTCTAATTAAGCTCACTTATTCTATTTTTCATGATAAAAAATCTAAAAGTTGTAGCTTATAACGGCATTCTTTATACTATTTTTGGCGGTTTCGACTTCCCATTTTTCCTAGATGAGTACCCACTAGCAAACCGACAATTAGGTATATTAAGATCAAAGGAACCTAGAACCGACTCGAGCCTATCCGCATATCCCAAACTAGACACAAGCTTGACTACTTTATTTTCATATTATTATTATTTGTACCCGAACAAAAACCCATCTTTTCTATAGTTTTCCGTTTTCATTTGCAAACTTCTTATTCCAAAGACATTTCTCAAAATTTTCAATTTTTTTTTGGATTTTTGGATTTTTTAATTTTTTTTAATTTTTTTTTTCAAATTTTATGACTCAAACTAACACTATAACTATGTATCATATCCCCACACTTAAAGATTGCATTGTCCCTAATGGAAGAACGAGAATATGACTCAACCTAACTAAAAAGATAAAACTAAATAAATAAAGATATAAGATATTGCATCAAGTCCAAACGCTGTCATCTCTAATCACTCCTCATCATCCGACTCCTCCGACTGCTGGTAAACCTGATAAGGCTCCACCCCCTGCATACCACTGGGTCATGCCTGCTGCTGCCCGAAGAAATAAGGAACACCCAAACGTAAACCCTCCATCATGTACCTCATCCCACCGAACTGCTCGTCAACATAGCCACGTAAATCCCCAAAACCCGTCTCCATCCTATCATATAAATAGTCCATAGTAAGTGGATCAGGTCGTGGCTCTCTCAGCAGGTACTGCCTGGCAGGACTCTCCTGACGAGTCGTCTGCCTCTGATAACGTGGAGGAATAGCAGACTGCATAGCTGTTGTAGCATCTGAACTTGGTGGGGGCTGAACCTGTGGTCCCTGGCGAATATGGTCCCATGTCAGCGGATTGGTGTCTGTTTTCATATTATATTATTTGAACCCGAACAAAAACCCCTCTTTCCTATAGTTTCCGTTCATTTGCAAACTACTATTCCAAGACATTTCTCAAAATTTTCATTTTTTTTTGATTTGGATTTTTAATTTTTAATTTTTTTCAAATTTCTAGACTCAAACTAACCACATAACTATGTATCCTAATCCCCACACTTAAAGATTGCATGTCCCTAATGGAAGAACGAGAATATGACTCAACCTAACTAAAAAGATAAAACTAAATAAATAAAGATATAAGATATTGCATCAACTCCAAACGCTATCATCTCTAATCACTCCTCGTCATCCGACTCCTCCGACTGCTGGTAAACCTGATAAGGCTCCACCCCCTGCATACCACTGGGTCATGCCTGCTGCTGCCCGAAGAAATAAGGAACACCCAAACGTAAACCCTCCATCATGTACCTCATCCCACCGAACTGCTCGTCAACATAGCCACGTAAATCCCCAAAACCCGTCTCCATCCTATCATATAAATAGTCCATAGTAAGTGGATCAGGTCGTGGCTCTCTCAGCAGGTACTGCCTGGCAGGAATCTCCTGACGAGTCGTCTGCCTCTGATAACGTGGAGGAATAGCAGACTGCATAGCTGTTGTAGCATCTGAACTTGGTGGGGGCTGAACCTGTGGTCCCTGGCGAATATGGTCCCATGTCAGCGGATTGGTGTCTGTCAAAATCCCTGCCGCCTGAAGATCTGAAACTCTCATCAAACAAGGCGCTGGCCCCTCTCATCCTATTAGCAGGGTACCGCCCAAACACTCCCAAACTCTCCGCCAACGATGTAACATACGGCCCACAATATATCCTAGCCGCTGAACCACCTCTCCATAACCTCCTCATTGACAAAGCAAAAATAGTAGCCAAATTGGCGGGTCGCTGCTCCACCATACACATCAAACAAAACAAACTCACCTGATTCACCTTGTTATCCCCCTGTCTTCTACAAACTAAAGTGGCTGCCAAGATCTTATGAATAAACCTATAAACTGGATCAGTGATGTCACTAGCAACCATGTTGTTTGAATATGGGGCCCGCGAAATCGTACTCCAAAACCTGACCAACTCGTCTGTCTGAACACTGTACGAATGCCTCTTCTTAAACACCCCTTGCAAACTTGTAATAAACTCGGGTGACTGCACCTCCTCGGGTGTGTAGAATTGTGTAGCCACTGCAAACTGTGGAATGGTCATCTCGTACGACTGCCTACCCAAAGAAAAGAACACTACATCCTTCTCATAAAAATTCCCTTGCTTGTATTCAAACGTGGAGTGGAACTCCAAGGTGATTTCTTTGAACTGCCTCGCATCGCAATCTAAAACTCTCCTAAACTTTGGACCCAACAACTGCTCAACCCAAGCTCTTGCTCCCAAACGCTCCAACAATCCCCAGCCAATCCTTCTAAATGGTAGTAGCTCTGCTGAAATCAGAGTAGCAACCGTTGGCTCTCTCCTGAATCAAGCTCAAACTGCAAAAGCGGACTATCCCGAATCCTTGTACTTTGACCATGAGGAATCCCCGGTCAAGTATACTCTACTACCCTAATATACTCTTGTTGCACTGGCTCTTGCTGGACTGGTTCATGTGAACGAGTAGTCGGTCCTCTCTTCCTACCTCTTCTGCTTGAAGAACCTTCACCTGACATTATGCAAAAAAAATTCAATTTCGACAAGACAAAGCAAAGCAAAGCAAAGCAGATTATTAGTAACAAACTATTTTTGGTATTTTTAATTTTTTTTTTGATTTTTTTGGATTTTTGTAAAAACTTTTAGAAAATGGAACAATCGTATAGCATTTCATTCGCGAGTGAAACCGAAAAATAAAGTGAAATAAAAAACCGGGTTACCGTTTACAAGAGCATAAGTTATAAACAACCTCGCCCGAATGGAGATTGAGTACGGGCGAAGTGTTTTGTACCTGTACGTGCATATAAGTAAACCCACGACCAAACTCGACCTAAAACTAAATGACTCAAAATACAAGACTCAATGTACACTACCCCCTTCCGGCACTTTAATTGTCCTTAATTTAATCTCGAGTGCCAAAAAACAACTAACAATGAGTGTCAAATGGATTAAAGTTAAAAACTTTATGATGTAAGTAGCGAAAACGGATTAAAATTCTAAAGCAAAACTCAATTTCATCTAAAAAATTACCAACCCGAATCCCTACACTCAAGTTTTACAAACCCCAGAACATGGTAGCACAAACATATGATTAGCAAACCAAACCGAGCCACCCGCAACCTGCGTTCAACTTAACTACCCAAACCGCAACATCAAACTTCCACTAACTATGGCAAAACACAAGACTAAACCAAGACCTGACACTAAATATAACTCTAATCTAACTAAAAACTGAAAGAAACAGACTCAATATACAAAAAATTACAAGAAAACATACCTTGAAGTCGAGCTAGACAAGAGAAACTAGAAAAATCCGGTTAAGAACTTGAAAATCCCGTGAAATCTCGTGTGCGTGGTGAAAGGTGTGAACTTGATGGTGGAAATCAGTAGGGTGATGGTTGTAGGTGAAATGGGGGTGAAATTACGGTTGAAAATGGCTGATTTGCGGAGGTAGGAGGTGGGTTTTGTTGGTATGCGGCGGAGTGGAGAAGAAGAACTAGGGTTAAAAATGTGGAATTTGGGGAATAAAATGTTCTCGGCTGTAGAGAGAGGCTCTCGCGGGCCGTGAGGCATATGAAGACTCCTCTCGCGCCCCGCGACCGCATAAAATAATCCGACAGATATAAGCCTCTGGCGGGCCGCGACCGGGAGAGCCTAGGCTCTCGCGCCCTGCCAGAAGCCTTTTTGCACAGAAAGTCTCATTCTTTTTCAAGTTTCATGCCTTAGAAAATCTTTTAAACATTGTCAAACTCCCCAAATACCAACCCCAAAATTTTACTAACACTAGAACTTACCTGGAACCTCGTTTTCTCGTCAAATCTCGCACATCGTCGGCTATGAATTCCTGCAAATGACTCAAAAACACAAAACAAAGACCGACAAACTACCAAAAATAACCGTTAGCTATGAAAAATAAATCAAAATAAACGAAATACAAACGATACAAACTCTACACTTGAGCTTTCACTCAAGATTCTAAACGTCGGTGTTTGGCATGTCTGCGAGAGGAGTTACCGCCCTCTCGGTCTCATCTATTGGGCACCTAAATAGTGCTTCAATCGATGGCCATTCACCTTCCATGACCCTCTAGTAGCTTCGTCGTACAACTCAATCGCACCATGCGGAAACACCTCTTTCATAACATAAGGTCCTGTCCACTTCGATTTCAACTTTTTGGGAAACAATTTGAACCTTGAATTGTAAATAAGCACCTTATCACCCGTTCTCATACGTCGCATCTCTAAAGGCCTCTAACTCATGAATTTGGAAGTACCTTTTCCTAGCCGCTTCGGTCAAATCTAAATTGACGGTTTTAAGAGCCTAAAGCACTCAGTGCTCCAATTCTACCGGAAGATGGCACGCTTTGCATTAACTATCGTAAACGGAGTGGTCCCTAAAGGTGTTTTGTAGGCGGTACGGAATGCCCACAAAGCATCATCGAGTTTATCCGACCAATCCATATGACACTTTCCGACCGTTTTCTCTACGATCCTTCTCACTCCCCTATTCGCATTCTCAACTTCACCGTTCGTCTGTGGATGGTACACGATAGAAAACAGTAACTCCATAATGTAACATCCCAATCGCGTAATACAACAAGACGCGGCAGAAATATCAGGGAGTCACGTTACAAATTGCTGACAACTACTGGTACTAAATTGTTTCATTATTGTTAACATTGTTTTATAATACAAAGAATACATGAAATTGTCTTTTGATTTAAAGAGGTCTAAAGCCCGGATGCATTCCTATGTGCAGCATGCTTGAATAACCGAAACCTGAAACATATGTGAAAAAGAGACATCAACAAACCATGTTAGTGAGTACATAGTTTTGTTGGCCAAGTAAATGGAAAAAAAGTTTAGTGTTGCAATACTTCGACAACTACGAGAGTTGTCTATTGAAAATGGACTCTTTGAAGCCAAGGAATGGCAAAAAGATTTAATGTTGCAATACATTAACTTGATTATGAAACTTGTGTCAAAATAGTTTTGTATATGGCAACATGATTAATACTAAGTGATTTTTATGCCATTGAAAATTTTGTTCATTGTAATGGCCTTGAATTCGGTCATAAAACTTGTGAGTATGTTATTAGAAATCCAATCAAGGATTAATAACAACAATATTGACATTCGTCATAACTCGCGTGATTATTATAAGAAATCAATTCAATGATTTGAAATAATACTTTGGTTATCCTTCTAAGAATCTAACATATAGAAATATGAAAGAGTTCTACAAGTATTTGGATATTGTACTTTGAAACAATCGAACACAAAATCCTAATGTGATTTGGATAACGCTACAAGAGTAATACATTAAGAACACTTATATATAGGAAGTACAGCGGCGTATCCACCATGTTCTTATAGTATTACACTTGTTTCATTATCTAAATCACAACTAATCACAATAACCACATAATCATCGTCTTGGTCACATTGTCTTGTCATATACGCATTAAAGTACACAAGATCTAATAAAAGACTACCAATTAGTACTTTAAACATCCTACAAGAATCTAACTAAGATAGATAGATACTTTAAGGATTTAGTTTAGTCACTTGTCTTGTCTCATTGTATCACAAAATCATAAATCCTAATGGTGATTCGGATAAGGCTACGAAGGGTAATACAATAAGCACACTTATATATAGGAAGTACCAGCGGCGTAACCACCATGTCCTTATTATATTACTCTAGTTTCGTTATCTAAATCACCAACAATCTCTACACATAAACAATAACCATCGTCATCGGCGCGTAAAGCACTTCTTAGAAATCTTACTATAAAGATAGAAGATTTTAAGACTATACCTCAAGTATCCTACTAGAATCAATCTATAAAGATAGAAAGATACTATAAGGATTTGTTTCGTGTCTCCAATTGTCATGTCTTGCATAAAAGGAATATTACACAAAAATGCACTTAGTAAACATATAATTGCAATACATTGTGAAAAATTGATTACACATAAGAATCACCCCAAAAACATTTTAAAAACGTAAAAGAGGAAAGCTAAGTACTCGCCTAGGATTGCATATAGATCTTGTTCAAATGATATAACAAAGCTCAAAGGATCAAGAGTTCAAGTGTCGAAGTTGTTCCTAGTGTATCGGATAACTACATGTTAGTGTGTCGAACTTGAAAACAAGGGATTGGATAGAATGAGGTATATAAACCAAACAAGAGTTGGATCTTGTATATTATGGTTTATAATATCAAACATTCTGAATTGGAAGCATTTTAAAGAGTTTTGACTCGCTACGGCTTCCTAAAGTGGTTTATGCCACTTTAAACGGGTCATAAACTATGGGTTCGGGTGGTTAAATATGTCCTATGACAAGTCTAATATGCCAAAATTAGTTTAAGATCTATAATCAGTTTATGTCAAAATAATGCTCTTATATGTTCAAAACTATTTTGAGTGCAAAAAGGGTATTTTCGGCATTATAAGGAATACATATTCGACTTGTCATTTGACTAACCAAACGGTATGACCTTAAGGTATAAACTCAGAGGGTTATTCCCTATAATACTATGGTCATAATAATGGGCTTGGTCGGATCCTAAAGGTGACCAAACGGGTCGGATTCGAAAGTCAAAGCGGTAGTCAAGAACGCTCGACTTACGACCCTAAACAAGTACTAAACTAAAAGTGACGAGTTAGACATGTTAAACATGTATAACTAAGTTTATAAAACTGATTTGGTATCAAAACAAAGTGTTTTGATACCCAAGAATAGTACCATCGTATGATGCGCAATTTGCGCATTATTGACCGAAACTTTGACTCGTTACTACGACTAGCAAACGTGGTAATCGGTAGGCATGATCGCTAAGGACCATAACCCTTGTGATTACGATCACGTTGCAAAGTCCAATTAGACTTTGCTTTGACCAATTATGGCCAGAACTGAAAGTCAAACTGTTTGACTTTTAGCTCATAACAAACTAAATAAGGAAAAAGACTAAAGATGAGTACTTACTTGTGTTTGAGAAACACTTAAGACTCAGGTAGGAGGTCTCCAAAAAGCTGGAAACACTCCAAGAGAGAATAGAGGAATAAAGTTGTGAATGAGCAAGTAACAAATGAAACTTTGATGGGTATTTATAGTTGAAGAGGATGAACATGATCAAGACAAGTGTTAGGAGGTGTTGTGTGGTGTTAACAAGTGTCTAGTGAGGTGTCAAGACCAGAAAGAAGGTGGCAAGTTCGAATTATAGGTGTCAAAGCAAGATAACATGAAGCTGCCAAGTATCTGCTGTGCTGGGGACCTCTTACGGACCGTAAGAGGTTTTGCCTTACGGTCTGTAAGGCCATGCAGGGGCTGAAGTTTCCAAAAATGGTAGTTTTAGCCCCTGGACTTGTTTTGCCACGTTTCGTCATTTCTAACACCCGTCAACCTAATTTATAAGCTTTATAAGGTTGAATAAGCATATGGAACTTGAATTATGTCCAAACGGTTCGTTTGGTCGTATGGTTGCGGTTTTCGGTTAATTACGACGAAAGTCGTAACGGACGCGCAAATGACCGTAAATGTGTGACGAATGATATTTTTGCATCGCAATCATTAAAATACAAGAGTTTAATGATGGAAAAAATATTTGGATGCCCGTACATGTCCTGGATAGCGAAATACGCGAATTGGCATAGTTTCGCAGAATTTGCAAAATAGTCCCTGGAGTTAAAATAGAGTGTTTTTGCCATACCGAAGCCCTCAAAACTTATATCTAAGTTATGTAAAGGGTATTTAGGGTATGTTAAGATTATGTCATTGTTCCGGAGTGTGCGTTGCTACGAGAATCGGCAGACTTTCGTAGTTTGTCATAAATAGTCCCTGTTATCGAATATGCTTGTTTTTGACATACCAAACCTTTAAAAACTTATTCTAAGTTATATAAAGGATATTTAGGGTATGTTTAGCTTATGTCCTTGTACCGGTGCGTACGTTACATTAAACGGGTTACGTTTATGTATCAGTTATTGGAAAGCCTTCAAAGAAATTTGAAAGCCCGACATTTTGGCACAAGGGTTACACATAACGCTCTAATGCCTTCTCCATCATGGCATTGCAAAAATGTGTCCCTCAGTCACTAATGATGGCTTTTGGGATACCGAAACGAGTGAACAACTTCTTTAAGAATCTCACCACCACTCGGGCATCATTCGTGGGCAAAGCTTGAGCTTCAACCCACTTCGAAATGTAGTCGATCGCCACGAGGATGTCCCGATTCCTGCTAGAAGGGGGAAAAGGTCCCATGAAGTCGATTCCCCATACATCAAAGATTTCAAGAACTTGAATGGGGTTTAGGGGTATTTCATTCTTGTATGAGATATTGCCAGTACGTTGGCAAGCATCGCACGTCCTAACGAATTCTATAGCATCATCAATTACCGTAGGCCAAAAGAAACCACAATCAAAGACCTTTTGTGCGGTAGTGTGTGCACCATGATGACCACCTTTCAACCCCTCATGGACATGTCTAAGAATCTCTATACCTTCTTCCCTCGCTACACATCTCCTAAGAACACGATCTCCTCCTATCCTAATAAGGTAAGGGTCATCCCATATGTACTTTCTCGCATCCCTAAACAACTTCCTCCTCTGTTGGGCATTCATATCCTTCATCACATACGCATTGGCAAGATAATTCGACAAATCACTAAACTAAGGTAACCCTTCTTTCTCGGCAACTACAAAATCTATGGATTCGTGAGGGAATCTATCCCCTATCGCCTCCTCAGAATCTCCTCTCTACTCGGATCCTCTAATCGCAAAAGGTGGTCTGCCACTACGTTCTCTGCTCCTTTCTTATCCTTAATTTCTATGTCAAACACGAAAAGAAGGAGAATCCATCTAATGAGACGGGGCTTAGCGTCCTTCTTTTGGAAAAGATAACGCAAAGCCGCATGATCGGTGAACACTATGGTCTTAGAAAGCATGAGATACGAATGAAACTTATCAAAAGCAAAGACGACAGCTAAGAGTTTCTTCTCGGTGGTGGTGTAGTTCTCTTAGGCGTTGTTGAGGGTTTTACTCGCATAATAGATCAGGTGAAAGTGGTTCTCCCGTCTTTGACCCAAGACCGCCCCAACCGTGTAGTCGCTCGCGTCACACATGAGCTCAAATGGTAAGCTCCAATCAGGGGATATTAGAATGGGTGCACTTACGAGTTTTCCTTAAGAATTTCGAAGGCTCTAAGACAATCCTTATCAAAGATAAAAGGGACGTCCTTCTCAAGGAGTCGAGTTATGGGGCGTGTGTGTAGGTCCGTTGTACGGATCGTTCTAGGCCTAATTTGGCAAACCTAAAGTAAACGTGCGGAATCCGTTTGCATAGGCGACATTGTAGACAAGTTTGTTACTGTTTTATCACTGTTTCATTGATTAGAAGACGTTATAGATCCTGGAAACACTTGGATAGAGCTTCGCCGTCCAGTACACAAAATCTCTGAATGTTACAAATGAAATCAAAAGACACATATATATAGGGTTACAAGTTCGCTTGAACTGTGTCATGGACAAGTTCGGGCGAACTTCTCCTAGCTATGACAAGTTCGGGCGAACTTGTTCTAGGCATGACAAGTTCGGGCGAACTTGTCCCTAGACATACATACATTTCGACATTTCGCTCCTAAATACAGACTCGATATTATATGATGACGTAGGCAACAGACATATGCATTAACAGACTCCCCCTTGGATGTTTCCGTAGTCATCAGTCTTCAATTAAGTTCCAGAGTCTTTAATATTCTCTTGATCTTTATTTCTTTAATAACTTTAACTTCTTTGATCTTCATATCTTCTTCAATCCTATTCTCTTTTCTTGAGCTTGTCGTGATAAAACTTTAATCACCATGCTCCCCCTTGCTTTGAGCTTTCTGATATCTTCAATCAATGTTTTTACCTAGCTCCCTCTTAAAATCTACTTCCTGTTTCAAAGTTCCTCAAACATTCAAATAAACATTTCAGATTCAAACTTTAAAATTTCTAAACACAAACATATCAAATTTAATCTTCTTATCACTTTTAAACCCTATCAGTTAATCAATTCCAAATTAATGACCTTGAGTATCTGATTCATGTATCAAGTTCAACTTAATGATCTTGATTAAATGTTTTGACACTAAACTAATTCATTTATTCAAATGTAAGTTTCAGATTAATGAACTTTTTAAACTTTTCCGATTAATTCTCAAAAAGTTTTAAATTTTGCTCAGCAACTTTATACTTTGAATATCAGCTTTTCATCATCAGTGGTCGAAACTAAAAGATAATATAATCTTTTTGTTTTATGAAATTAATATCAAACACTAAGTATGTACAAACATATTTACAAATATTTTTTTGTTGAGTTTGTGTTAAAGGATCATATCAGTTTTTGAGACATATCACTAGTACCGTTGACCTTTTGATTGACTTTAAGCTTTAAACTGATTGTTGATATAATTGTCCACTTAAACTTTGACACACTTCTCAATTGTTCCAAGATCTGCTAGGTAGACTTATGAAACTTGACTTAACTATGGTTCCCATCTCAGAATATACTCCCGTATCAAGATTCCCTAGATTTCATCTTACATGTGAGTATAGCGTAATTGATATATGTATCTTGTTTGTGCGAGACCTTGAGAGCTCAAGTTAGTACCACCGTACAGACAAAAAGATGAAGGCTCGACTTATAAGTAGTGTTCCAAAACTAGAATCTTTTGTACTGCAATTGTAGTATCTTTTGATATTTTCAATTTGATGCAGTTTTAGGGTTTAGTGCAAAAGTATTCTACAAGTTCTAGTCTATTGCTTACGCAAAATAAGAAAAACTTGTATAATACCCCAGATATCAACCATCTAGAAAGACCTCGTATCTCAGAATCAGGCAATCTCTCAAACGAAATTTCGGAGTACTAAGTCCATATATCCAAGAGATGTTAATCCACAAATTAAGCAGTGGTAAAATTTAGTTTATATCTCGGAAATAATCTACTGAACTTGTAAAGCCTATCGACACATCCACAGTAAGACTAGTTTATCACTTTTTAAACTTTACAAATCCTTAGCATACTGTGATAGTCCACTGATGTACTATCATTTCCTTTATACACACAAAACTCTTTTTGCCTTTTTCATGTTTTTGTACTTTTTGCATTTAATATGTTTTTGGATTTTCTGAAATGTTTTCTCCCCTAAATTCAAAAACATATTTTTGGTATTTTTTAATAACATTGACCAACCGATGAGAATCACTTTAATTCGCCATCCATTACCGCTTCACAATTTATCTTTAAAACTCTCGCTCCCTCACGATAACAAAAACCTTGATACTTTATGTTAATAAAACATTTATATCCCTAAGTTTTGTCTGTTCAACAGTAAGGGTTCTGTGATAGTTTTAAATTTTCTTCAAAAATTTGTAAAACTTTCAAGTAAACGTTATTGAAACATGTTTTTCGAAAAATTTTCTCCAAAAATTTCAAAAATTATAACGTAAACGTTATTTGAGTTTCAAATTTTGTAAAAATGGCCTTTATATAAACTTGTTAACCCGGCCCTTCGTCTTCAATGTGTGCCACGGAACTCCATTCTCAGTAATTTGTTTTCTTCTCAGAAGTTCCTGCACAGAAATTCAAACAATTAATTGAATAGTGACACCCAAGCCTTTTTAGTCTTAGGTGTTATTTCTTCAACTTTAATTTTGACTTTTGTTTCACAATCAGGTTTATTTTAGACTTTCTCAAGTTTCGGAAAATCCTCTAAACTTTCAATTTTCACTGATTGTTTGACTTCTTTTTCTTTACCAACCATGTTTGATTTTTCGCTAAAGCTTTCTTGAAATACAATGTAGAAACTTTTTGTTCATTACTATTCGAAGATTCACCAGTTTCAAAATTTGAAAACCTAGTAATAAATGGTTTCACCTTGTTTGTAGTTTCTGTACATTGTTTTGTAACCTGAGTTGGTACTCCAGAATTTTACTTATCAATATGAACAGGTTTATGTTTAATTTGAAAACATTTTCTAGCAATGTGTCTAGTTACTCCACATTTATGACACACCCTGTTATCATACCGATCCTTTTCATCAAACCATACACTCAAATCGTAACGTTGATTTGATGTGTGGTAACCATCTTTCCTTTTTCTTCTATAAACATGATTTGACGTTGAAGCACTGCGGTCCGACCTGCACCACTTATTTTCAATTTTTTGTAAGTTTTGATTTTCAAATTGTTTTGAATTTTTATAATAATTGGATGATCGTACCGATGAGCTTTTATTTTTCTTTTGAAAATTTTTAGAATTTTTTAAATTTGTATTTCCTTTTGTTTTCGTTCTCCATTCTGGTTAGAAGGTTTTTGTGTTGAGCATTCACCTTTTTCAGTAGAATGTAGAACAGTTTCTTGAAATTTTTCTTTTAGTTTTAAAAATATTTCATTTTTATCATTTTTAGCTCTTTCATCATCGGTATCATCATCACAATCCTCAATTATGACATCGTCATAATTTGTGACTTTATCACTTACTGGACTTTCTTTTTATTCTCGTTGATCAGTTTTGGACATATCGGATCTAGAATCAATGACGAGGTCACAAAACCTTTCAACTTCTTTTCTAAATCAACAGCTTTATTTTCAGCATTCTCAACATCTTGTTCAAGTTTTCTGATTTCTTCAAGATGCAAGTTTATTATATTTTGTTTTTCCAAATAATTTTTATTTAAAACAGATTTTTCATTCTCTAAAATTTTTATTTGATTTTTCAAATCATTTTCTAATTTTATAAAATTTTTGTTTTCTAATGCCAAACTTTCCACATCTCTCAAAAGTTTGACATTATTAGATCTGGATTTTTCACAATTTGAGCACACATGTTCAGAACTTGAAGTTTCATTTGTTGATGCACTTGATTCTTTGACTTCACCGTTCTGTGACAACTCAGTTAACTCCTCTTGTTTACATTTTTCTTAGTGAGTATTGTCAACAATTTTTTCTTCAGATTCTTATTTTTTGAGTTGAATCTGTCTTGAATGTACCTGCATAAAATTTTTTAGTAAAATCAACAATTTTTTCTTCAGATTCATATTTTCATCTATATAACAACCCCTCTTAATGTCATATTTCATAACATATTTTGCTCCAAGACATATATCGATTCTTCTGCTTATTTCAAGAACCACATCCAAACTTTTTTTTTCTAGCTTCTCTTCTATCTTTTTAACCAAAGCTTCTTCTTATTTGTAATTTCTCTATCGTGGTTTTAAAGCTCAATGAAAAACTCATTTAGATAAAACTTTGAATATCTAGAATCCTTTTTCAATTCAATCAAAAATTCATCCCACTCTGAAGGTAACACTTCTTCAAATTTTGATATCTTTTCAGCACTTGACATTCTTATCTGGTACTCTATTAAATTGTCAAGTAATATATCATACCGTTTTTCAACTGATTTAGTGATTCATCCTTTTTACATAAAAAATGTTCAAATCTTTTAATCCAAATATTTTTTCTCTCATTTTCATTCCTCAAATACGAAAAACCATCAAACCAATCAATTATTCTTTCAAGCTCAATATCTTCCATTTTCGAAAAAAAATTTGGTTTTCAAAAGCTTTATGCGAAATTTGACTTTTTCGACAATATTAACGTATCAGTTCGCTAAAAACGTTTAAAATTTTTCTGAAAACTGTTTTTACCCGATTATAGCTTTAAAATCGTCTCGTCGATACGAATCTAACGATATATAATGTCCGAAACGTTTTTCTGAATTTTCAGGCCTTTTTTTAGAACCTCACCTTAACTTCGGGCGAACTTGTAATGGAAAACTTCGCACGAAGTTGTTCACTTTGGACAAGTTCGGGCGAACTTGTTCACTTTTGGACAAGTTCGAGCGAACTTGTATAATTCTGGACAAGTTCGGGCGAACTTGTTCAGTTTTAGACAAGTTCGAACGAACTTGTTAAGTAAGTTCGGTCAAAATGAGTTTCCAAAACTTGTATTTTTGTAAATTTAGACATGATTTGATCATTTTTAGCTCTGATCTTTTCAAGGGTTTTACTATTATGGATTTTACGTATTATACTTGAAAATCAGTCCATTTTGTCCGTGAAATGACCAAGAAAAGTTTAAAAAGAAAGAAATGAGTAGAAGATGAGATGTTCTATGCCCAATGTCTTCAAATTAGGCCAATCATGCTCTGATACCACTTGTAGGTCCGTTGTACGGATCATTCTGGTCCTAATTTGGCAAACCTAAGGTAAACGTGCGGAATCCGTTTGCATAGGCGACAATGTAGACAAGTTTGTTACTGTTTAATCACTGTTTCATTGATTAGAAGACGTAACAGATCCTGGAAACACTTCGACAGAGCTTCGCCGTCCAGTATACAAAATCTCTGAATGTTACAAATGAAATCACAAGACACATATATAGGGTTACAAGTTCGCTTGAACTGTGTCATGGACAAGTTCGGGCGAACTTGAACTTGTCCTAGCTATGACAAGTTCGGGCGTACTTGTCCCAAGACATACATACATTTCGATATTTTCCTCCTAAATACAGACTCGATATTAAACGATGACGTAGGCAACATACATATGCATCAACAGTGTGATTTTTGGGAAATATCTAATAAAACGCCTGTAGAAGCCACATGACCTAGAAAACTACGGATCGATTTCACACTAGTAGGTGGACGAAGCCTACTAATCGTATCTATTTTCGCTCTATCTACCTCTATCCCGGCCCTAGAAATCTTATGTTCTAAGACAATCCCCTCCGTAACCATAAAGTGACAGTTCTCCCAGTTAAGCATCAACTTCGTCTCAACACACATCTTCATCATTCTCTCAAGATTGCCTAAGCACTCATCAAACGAATCGCCATAGACCGAAAAATCATCCTTAAAGACCTCCATAGAACTCTCAACCATGTCTTGAAAGATGGCTATCATGCACCGTTGAAAAGTAGCCGAGGCGTTACATAATCCAAAAGGCATGCGTCGGTACGCGTACGTGCCATATGGACATGTAAAGGTCGTCTTCTCTTGGTCTTCCGGCGCGATAGGAATTTGGAAGTAGCCGGAAAAACCACCAATGAAACAATAGAATTGTCGCCCCGCGAGACGCTCTAGCATTTGGTCAATGAATGGGAGTGGGAAGTGGTCCTTCCGGGTGGCGTTATTAAGCTTGCGGTAGTCGATATACACACGCAAACCGGTGACCGTGCCAGAAGGGAGGAGTTCGTTTTTCTTGTTCACGACAACAGTCATCCCCCCTTCTTAAGGACGACTTGAGTAGGACTCACCCAAGAGGAATCGGATATCGGGTAAATCAAACCGGCTTCCATTAACTTCAACACCTCCTTCCTAACTACCTCCTTCATGTTGGCGTTTAAACGCCTTCGGGGTTGCACCACAGGTTTAAATTCATCCTCCATAAGTATCCGGTGTGTGCACAAAGTGGGCTAATCCCCTTGATATAGGACAAATTCCAAGCAATCGCCCCCTTGTGCTCTCTTAGCACCTCAACTAACTTCCCGTTCTCCTCCTTCGTCAATTTAGAAGAGATAATGACGGGTAAACTCGAATTCTCGCCTAGAAAAATGTACGACGGAAGGACCTTAAGCTCTAAGGGCGAAGTATCTACGGGTTTGCTCTCACTCTCTTCCTTAATTTCACAAAGCTCTAAGGTCTCGGTGTAACATCTCCAAAAATTTTATTTACAAAAATTTAAAATAATGTATATAGAAACTAATATTATTAAACGGGTAGATCACAGGTAAGTCGACTGTTAGAAATATGAGGTATTTAGACAAATATAGAAACCGTTTAAAAATTATAATAATAAAAATACATTATATTTGACCTTACTATGTTTTTAATGAAAATTAGGTCAAAATGTTGATAAAAATATGCCCCTTCTAATGGAATATTCATTGTTTTATAAAACGTCATATTTTAGAAGTTATAAACGATAAATGAGTTGAGCTGCTTAATTAATTAGAATATATAATAAAAAAATCAAAATATGAGAATTGAAATGTGTGTCTACACGTGGACTTAGAAACGTATCCTCCAAGTTGAGATTTCGGTATAAATAAGAAGCTATCACTTTTCCTTTTTCGCTGCTCCCCTCTCTATCGTTCTCCCCCTCTCTTTCATTTTCTTTTCTTTAGTATTTCACCAATATATTCCAAAGCCCTGTCCCATTTTAAGTGTTTTAATCCCTGATTATTGAGTCAATATTCCATTTGATTGATCTTGAACTCAACAACTGATGCCAAAGCGCTACCTTATAAAGGCTATGCTTTGTAAACTAAGTTGGGGTTCTGTCTCGGGGTGTATTGATAAAGTTGAATTGGGTTATTGTACTTGACATAAGTGCATTATATATGTTATTAAGAACTCAGGATATATGCCCAAGATTATATCAGGAGGCCTATAGTTAGACCCTAAAATTTACCAGGCGAGTACATTCTCTTTTTGTAAATCTTTTTGTAATTACTTTACAAAACCTCAAATGTTTTTCAGTTATACTTACAGGGATTAAGTCTGTGTAATCTATAAGTGTTGCCAGTAGTTGGGTTTTGTACATTACTAGTCCACAGTCACCGAGGGTGTGACAGGAACCGTTACTTGTTGGGAGACAGGTCCCACAGTAATATGATCATGAGCACAGGGGAGTGTCCCCAGTCGCCTACTGTGTTGAATAATTGATAGAAAACTTACATTGTAATCGCCCTTAATACTGTAAAGTATAAAAATGTGTTATTTCCTAAACTGGAATGAACTCGCCAGTATTTCTTGCTGATAAAATGTTTTCAAAACTCGTTTCAGATAACATGTTGTGAAATGATACAAGCCAGCTATGGAGCACTGAAGGCTTTTATAAAGTGGCTAAAATTACCTGAATAAAAGAAGAAAAATTATATTTTATTAATTGGGGTTTATCCCTATAAAAACAATTAAGTAAAATACGGGTTTCAACCCATTTGTTTATTAATAAAAGTTTGGTGTTTTACAACTTTGAAATTATTTCCTAACTACGATCCTGATGAATAATTTTATTTTTCCGATGCGTATTTAATAAACACCGGTACCACTTGACTGGTTCACGGCTCGCGCTCCCAGGGTGGGGTCGGGGACCGTGACAGAAGGTGGTATCAAAGCCACTAGTTTAAGCCATTTAAGTGTTCTTTTATTACCTAAAACTTAAACATTATGTTAGAAAATTAATAATTTATGTGTTATTCTGTGTAGATAAATTTTAATATTTATACTATATATGTTTTAAGTTTACAGTATGAGTGACCAATATCTAAATCTTACAATTATTATGGTTAACATTATTTATAAAAGTGTTTTATTAATAATGTTATGTCTTGTTAAGATTAAGTTTCATGATATTTATACATTAAGAAATATTTCATAAAATAATATAATAACCTAAATCCATTAATATATTTATATTAATATCATAACATAAAATTTAATATAAGTTTCATAACATTATATTAATGTTATGATATTAGTATTAACTAGAAAATTATCCCGTGCTTCGCGGCGTGAATTCGGTTTATAATGTTTCGCTTCTCTATAATAATGATACTCACAATAGCAATAGAAAAAAAACAAATGCTACAACACTTTTGAATTGAAAGAAGGCAAAAGAAAATGTAAAAGTAAAAAAGTTAATGTAAAAATACAACTTTTATCAAGGTTATTTTGAGTATCTTACGAACGTGTCAACTCGTTCACACTCACAACACAAAACATCTTTAGATACAAGTAGCATTTAATTAAAGTAATAATTTGAAAAAAAAAAAACATTTAGTGTTACGTACGAATTTGTACCTAAAAGAATTTTAGTGTATATGAGATATCTTTTATAAATTTTTTGGTTTGATAATTTATAAAACTTTTGGTTTTATAGTTTATAAACTAAAGTAAGAAGCACAACTGCATAAATATATTTATTTATTAAAAATATTAATTATTTATACTTTAGAATTAATATATGGTGGAATAAATTTGGACGTACACTAATAAGTCCAACTAAAACTTGTTTAAACTAAAAAGTAAAAAAAAAAGTAAAACCCAGGTGGCAAAAAAAAAGATCACTTCTAAGATAAAAAATTGAAACAAATTAATATTTTATTTTCAAAAATTGTAGACAAACGATCACATTTAGCAAACATTTGTGTGAAATGTTGTGTTAAAAATTTTTCTTCGACACATTGGTATAGAAAAAAATTTATTATTCTAAATAAAGTATTTTCTTTTATAACTTATGCAAGTGTTGAACCAGTACCCTGACGGTCCAAACTGATAATGATTGAATACCTGCCGCATAACACAGTGAATTCCACTAATTAAATTTAAGATATTAAAAGAACTATATATACTATTATAATAACTGTTCATTGGTTTTCATTATTAATATATGGTAATATTATAATAATTGTTCATTGGTTTTCATTATTAATATATGATAATATTTTAAATTCATTACAATTCTATTTTTCGAAATAATATATGTTTATACATGTATATAGTGTAACCTAAAATTTATTTTATATAGGATACATATTAAATTTTATACATTTACACCTATAACATAATTAAAAAAAATGTATGTTTAAAAGATTATTATATATAATATATATATAAATAATCATGTTTTTATCCTCTAGCATCTAGAATATTATACTTAATAAAAGTAATAATTTTTATTTTATTTTATAATGTATATAAATGAAAAGAAAAGATAGGCCTGATAGTTTGTGCAATCGGTATATATAGAAAAGAGATTAGATAAGTAAAATTTTAAAAAGTAAAAGATGTTCCAAAACATCTTTTCTTACCCAACTTAAATCAGTAATTTAGTATTTGTTTATTTATTTTACCTGGCATGTTAAATTTTCCTAAACGTTCTAGTTATTGTTTCATTTTCAAAGCTAGAATCAAAATGGATGCCTCATATAAAAATAATTGACTCAAATTTGTATTTGTCCTTTATATAGCTTTAGCTAAAAAAATCAAATTACAATTTTAATATTATAATATCTCTAAACCAAATTACTATTGTTTGAGATATATATATACTCTAAATACATATATATTACTTCATTACCTAATATATTTAGAATGAATTTAGAAACGTCAAACTTTGTATTACCTACTGTAATACTTCTTTGAATAAATAATATAATGTAAACTAAGAGTTAAAACCAATATGGTTCAACCGACTATTTAAAGACGAAATTGTTCTCATTAGTCCAGAAAGTTTATATTTTGATAAATTTATTTCCTTAAAATTTTGTCCCAAAATATTATAACAGAAAGTTTATTCAAATATGCTATTACTATTTTCATTATTATAAAAAAAGATAAAGTTATAGGAATAAGCTTGATAATTGGTACCATCAGTTATATAGTTGGATTTTTTTATAAATTAAAGATATTACAACATAATTTTGTATCATATATATCTATATTACGTAAGTTATGATATTAACAAGAGATCTGAAAATTTATGTTTCTAAATGATAAATATACACATATATGCGTATACATAATAAAATTTCTTGATGGTATACACAATATAATAATTAAATATCTTTTGTCGATAGACATAAGAAAAAAAATACCATTAGTGATTCATATATTAAGTCATTATAAAGATGAACCATAAAACGTGTTATGTTCTAAAAATGACATCTGTTTGAATAAAACATTCCTTGCGAAGGAATCTAATGTTGTATAAGCATGAATAGAGTTAGCTATAAGCATACTCATCACAACGAACCTAGCCATAGTGTCAATGGAGACAATAATATTTTATCAGAAGTCCATTTTCCAAACAAAAGAAAGTCACAACCATAACAATAACAATATCTATGCTTAAACAAAGAGAGTTATGATATTGATATGTACTGATAACACAGGATACTATTTAGACTTAAACCTAAGAAAAATGCGTTAGTATAAAGGTTGCATAGATAAAGTATGATGGGTATTGGTATGTCGTGGTGATGATAACTAGAAAAGTGCAAGTATGATAAATAAGCGATAACACCTGGCCACTGTTATTTCTTGTTTATTAGTACTACTCGATTCTAGAATATGATCTGTCATGAGAATACTAATTTCCTTGTTTCTTGATACAAGCCATAATATAAATGATGCACTTTTAAAATTATGATTTGAGATAAGTCTATTTATGGGAAATATCATGATAATTACCTCTCCGGTAAAACTGGGCATGGTGTTGTAGACTCTCCAGCTTGTTCGGGTAAGATGGGGTTACCTCTCCGGCAAGACTGGGTATGGTGCGGTAGACTCTCTAGCTTATCCGGGTGAGATGGGGTTACCTCTTCGGCAAGACTGGGTATGGTGCGGTAGACTCTCCAGCTTGTCCGGGTGAGATGGGGTTACCTCTCCAGCAAGACCGGATAAGATGGGGTATATGTTTTGTTAATGGAATTCCCTAAATAGTACCATGACCTTATGTCTGACCTGTTTTTGGAAATATGAGTCTGTTGAATACATTGACCTTGTGAATGGTGTGTATATTATAGTATGTGAAATATATGAGTATATAGATATGTATATCTATAAGGAAATCCAAATACCCTAATGATTGACAATTAGGGATAAATCACGACATGTGTCAATAATAATTTTAGATTTATCAGGAATCTCTCGTAGACGTCTATTATTCCGATATCAAACACTATTTCGTTTGATCATCCGTCTCGTAACTCGTGCGATAAAAAGAACAACGGGAACCCTCTAAGTTGGGACGCCCTCGAAAGTATAAGAATTGCACTTGCGACTTTCAATGCCTTGGGAAATCTGTAACTAAGGGTCGAACTAAGACGTAAAACATCTAAAAACTTTAATAGTGATTTCACCTTCATTACAAGATAAGGATCTCAAAGCATAGAGAATAGTTCTAGTCAAAGTAAAGTAAAATTCAAAGGAAGGGCCAGAATATACTTAGAAACTAGGTCAGTGATGAGCTAAAAGTGTTCCTCTATGTTTCAGTGAATCTCGAGGACGAGATTTAAAACAAGGTGGTGAGGATGTAACATCTCAAAAATTTTATTTACAAAAATTTAAAATAATGTATATAGAAACTAATATTATTAAACAGGTAGATCACGGGTAAGTTGACTATTAGAAATATGAGGTATTTAGACAAATATAGGAACCGTTTAAAAATTATAATAATAAAAATACATTATATTTGATCTTACTCCTTTTTTAATGAAACTTATGTCAAAATGTAGATAAAAATTTGCCCGTTCTAATGGCATATTCATTGTTTTATAAAACGTCATATTTTAAAAGTTATAAACGATAAATGAGTTGAGCTGCTTAATTAATTAAAATATATAATAAAAAATCAACATATGAGAATTGAAATGTGTGTGTACACGTGGACTTAGAAATCGTATCCTCCAAGTTGAGATTTCAGTATAAATAAGAAACATCACTTTTCCTTTTTCCCTGCTCCCCTCTCTCTCGTTCTCCCCCTCTTTCATTTTCTTTTCTTTAGTATCTCACCATCAATATATTCCAAAGCTCTGCCTCATTTTAAGTGTTTTAATTCCTGATCATTGAGTCAATATTCTGTTTGATTGATCTTGAATCCAGCAACTGATGCCAAAGCGCTGCCTGATAAAGGCTATGCTTTGTAAACTAAGTTGGGGTTCTATCTCGGGGTGTATTGATAAAGTTGAATTGGGTTATTATACCTAACATAAGTGTATTATATATGTTATTAAGAGCTCAGAAGCTATGCCCAAGATTATACCAGGAGGCCTATAGTTAGACCCTAAAATTGACCAGGCGAGTACATTCTATTTTTTAAATCTTTTTGTAATTACTTTACAAAACTTCAAATGTTTTTAGTTATACTTACAGGGATTAAGTCTGTGTAATCTATAATTGATGCCAGTAGTTGGGGTTTTGTACATTACTAGTCCACCGTCACCAAGGATGTGACAGGAACCGTTACTTGTTGGTAGACAGGTCCCATAGGGGAGTGTCCCCAGTCACCTACTGTGTTGAATAATTGATAGAAAACTTACATTGTAATTGCCCTTAATACTGTAAAGTATAAAAATGTGTTATTTCCTAAACTGGAATGAACTCGCTAGTATTTCTTGCTGATAAAATGTTTTCAAAACGCGTTTCAGGTAACATGTTGTGAAATGATACAAGCCAGCTATGGAGCACTGAAGACTTAAATAAAGTGGCTAAAATTACCTGAATAAAAGAAGAAAACTTATATTTTATTAATTGGAGTTTATCCCTATATAAACAATTAAGTGAAATACGGGTTTCAACCCATTTGTTTATTAATAAAAGTTTGGTGTTTTACAACTCTGAAATTATTTCCTAACTACGATCCTGATGAATAATTTTATTTTTCCACTGCGTATTTAATAAACACCGGTACCACTTGACTGGTTCACGGGTCCCGCTCCCAGGGTGGGGTCGGGGGTCGTGACACTCGGGAACCCAAGTGGTATCTAACTCCTCACCCTCAACCTCTAACTCCTCTTCAACTACTCCCTCACTAACTAGATCGGCTCCACTAATGAAACCTAGACACTGATCAACGCATGAGATGAAAGAATCTAAAAAGTAAACGGAGTGACACGGATCACTATAATCATCGCTACCACTAGGGTGTTGCATGGCCCTATCTATCTCAAAAGTGACAATCTTATCGCCCGCATGAAGTGAAATCTTACCATCGAACACATCTATGACCGCCTTTGCGGTTCGAAGGAATGGACGACCTAATATAATTGGAACTCTCTCGTCGGCCTCCATGTCTAAAACCACGAAATCTACAGGAAAACGAATTTATCTACCTTAACAAGAAAATTCTCTACGATCCCTATATGATATTTGACAGAGCGGTCGGCCAAAGACAATCACATGCGCGTGGGAGTAAGCTCACCTAACCCTAATTTCTCGTAAAGAGAGAACGACATCAAATTGATGCTCGCACCTAAATCGGCTAAAGCATGAGCGGGAGTGGTGGAACCACCGAATAGGCATGGAACAGTGAATGTGCTTGGGTCGGTTAATTTCTCTGGTAGCTTATTCAAGACCACTGCGGAACAACCTCCGGTCAACGGAATGTTGGAAAGCTCACCTATCCTATCCTTACGTTTGAGAAGGTCCTTAAGGAATTTGGCATATTTGGGCATGGACTGTAAGGCTTTGATAAACGGAAGATTGATTTTTAACTATTTAAACATCTCAAGAAAGTGCCTGTATTCCTTAGCATATTTTTTATGCTTAAGGCAGGCGGGGTATGGGACGCGTGAATGATAAACTAATGGTGACGGCCTAACCCCTATTGGTTGCTTCTCTATCCTCTTCTCTAATTGAAGCTCCTCGGTGTGTGCGGTACTTGCTGGGTCTAGCCTAGAGTGCATCTTACCGAGAGCTTCCATCTCTATCTCCTTATCGACTTCTTCCTCATTCTCTATCTCTACTCTCTCTCTCACTACCTCACCTAAACTCTTTCCACTACGGGTAGTAATAGCCTTAGCTGAATGTTAGCCGGGTTTGGGAAGTATTACCCGAAAACTTACCAGGAGGGTTCTCTTGTAACTGCTTGGCTAAACAACCTACTTGTTCTCTGAAGATCTAAAATTGCGGATTTTTGGTTTTTATTATGAAGCTCCTGACTCTTGTTAATTTGATCTTGATTTTTAATGAAATTACTAAACTCAGTTAAGGCTTTTTGAGTAACCTGATCCCTAGTGACCAACCGAGCAAGAAGCTCCTCAATCCTCCCTAGACTACCCTTTGAACCTTTATCACTAACCTGACCCTCTTGATTCGCCCCCTAGCGAACTGACCCCCTGAACCTGAACTACCAAACTGACCCTACTGACCTGAACCTGAATTCGTAAACAAACCCTGCCCCCTGCTTTGGTATTATCCAGATGGAAAACCAGGGGGTTACCGGAAGATCGAAAATTATTATTATTATTATTACGCCAGTTGGAGTTATAATTAGAATTATTATTATTAAACGGACCCCTAGACTGACCGGCTATGTACTCTACCTACTCTAAAGTGATCGTGGGACAATCTATGGTATCATGGCCTCCTCTACAAACCTCACAACGATCTACCTTTTTCTTAATCTCATCTAACTCCTTAGTGAAATTTTTTGAATCATGTCTAAAGCAGCAGCTACCGATGAATCCAACCCAACTTGGGATACCCATCGAGAAGTCGAAGAGGTACCAGTCACAGGAATGGAAGTCCTGCTGGTAGCGCTATAGTCCATGTCAGAATGCGTGAAGCTCTCGAAAACATCATTGCAGTCAGCTCTTGATTTCTTACCCATGAGTTTCCCACCAGCTGAAGTGTCAAACAGGGCTCTGATCTCTGGGTGAGACCATTGTAGAACTTTTCTACAAGTGCCCAATCTGACAAGCCATGCTGCGAACAACGAGAGAGTAGGGTTTGAAATCCCTCCCAGGCTAGGTGATACGACTCATTAGGTTCCATCCAGAATGAATGGATCTGATTGCGTAGACGAGATGCTTTTGTGGGTGGAAAGTATTTAGCTAAGAAAGCATCCCGTAAACCTGCCCATGTGGTAAAAGTACATACTGGCTGCGAATCAAACCAGACGGTTGCGCGACCAGCAATCAAGAAAGGAAATACCTGGAGATAGCGAGCGTCAAGGTTGACACCTTCAATGGTGAAAGTGCCAAACAAGCAGGTGATACGGTTGATATGATCCGGCGCATCCTCATCCTCACGACCGTGAAACTGACAAAGAGTTGGTAATGGCGGTCATGATATAGGATAGGATTTACCAAGATTTTTCATTGGTGATGGCGGGCAAGGTGATGAGGGAGTTAGCGCCGGTGAAACTAGTGGTGGCTTGTTGGTAAACAGTTCAGTTGGCCATTTGGACAATGGGTGGTGGACTTGTGGGACGGGAATGCGGTGGGAATTGTGGGGTGATGACTTCGGTGTGAAGTCAAAGTTCGGTGGTTTAGATTGGTGGGTAGAGTCAGAATGGGTGGAAGATGAAGGTGTAGAAGTACTTACCTTGAAAGAAGAAGATGAGAAGGAAGGCTTGTCCGTAGGTGGCTTCGGAGGAGGTCCTTGTGAACGCAAACGGGGCATCCACTGAAAAACCAAAAACAAACAAGTAAGAAGACTCTAAAACTGACTCGACAAAACAGAAAAGAAAATGACACTATTTTAGACTCCTATGACTCAAACACGACAAATAGCACGTATGATATCAATTAAGTCCAAACGAAGTAATTAACGCAATCGCCATGAGTCCCCGGCAACGGCGCCAAAAACTTGATGTGCTAAAAAGTAGTTTAATAAAAATAACTAAATTAACCTAAATCTAGACTCAAAGTAATACTCTAGACTCGCTAAGACACACTAAACTACTAACCGACAAGTGTACCGATCGACTCTAGTATAACTAAGTAAATTCGGATATCGAACCCACGAGACTCTATTAATTACGTTAACTACTCTATCTAGACTACGACTGACACGGACATACTAATTGTTTGATTGTTGGGGGGGTTACTAAAAATCCTAAGTAATCAAATTAAACTAAATTAACTAGGTGAACTAAAGATTACGAATTACTTTTGGACTTTACTTAACGGTGAAAACACTACCTAGACTCGAATCCTGGTTACTTTTAGTTATGGACTTTATTTGAATATTGATTATTAAGGACCGGGATCTTAATTTTCTCACCTCTCGGGATATCTAATGGGACTCCTAACCCTTCTCAAGAGCACACTATAGCACCCTTGAGGTTGTTTCAATTATTGTTAGACTCTCTTTCAAGACCTCTAATGGTTTATGAAAGTACCCTACAAGACTCTCTCCTTTTCGGGACTCAAGTCAAGGATATATTTGGGTTCTTAACTAGACTTTTTAGACAGCAGCTAATAGGTTTACTCCCTAAGAAGATCCCACCTTACGGTTTAATCGCTTAGACCTAACAATAACCTCGCACCTTTCAGCTATTAAGGATTAGTAGAACACTTGATTTTATAAGATTACCGAATATTACTTTTAAGGTCTATTACGTATTCAACCCTAAATATTCATGATTTATTATGTGATATAGACACTCACAAAAATCTAGAACCTAACACAACTCTATTATGTGATAAAGACCGTCACCAAGAATTATGTAAAGCAATAAACAGTATTCAAACACAATCAAGCATGCATACATCTAACTAATAATCAAATCGCCTACAATTCATAAATAATCCATAAATATCATAAATTCATAATAAAGATCCAAACTTTACGCAACCATTCATCTCGTCTAGGTAGTACAATAAAGTTAGCCGATCAAAGTAATGAAAACAAACATAAACAAAGTATTTTTAAGGAAACAAAACATGGTAAAGAGAAAGAAACAAAAGTGAAGACACCCGGATGTTAAGATGACGACCCGAATGATTCCCTGAACTTCCAACCTTCAACCGGCAGCTTCGTATGCTCAAAAATGCTTGCAATAGTGCTCCAAGTTCACCCAAAAGATTGCTAATTCGTAAGTTAGGGTTTTTGGAACATTAATGATACTTAAATACTTTCCTAGCTCAAAAACTCATGCCCAGCTCAAAAAATTCTGACGAGAACACTCTCTCGTGGGTGGCGAGAGGGTCTCCTAATCCGGTCACGGCCCGCGACCGCTTTCCTGACGTCAGCACAATTATTGGCCTCTCGCGGGTGGAGAGAGGCATTGCTATTCCTGTTGCGGCCCGCCAGGAGCTTATTTTTCAGCAATTTCGATTCGTTTCAGCTCCCGAGCCTTCCAACACGTTCCAGGACTTGACTTTTACATATTTTAACTCGTTTTATGCACTTTCCAGCTGTTTTAAGCACACAAGACCTGCAAAACGCAATTGGATCAACAGTACGCAAATTCTAATGAAAACTAAACTATAACTAATGAAAACTATACAAACTATACACGATAAACTGATGTATTTTGCAATACATCAATTCTGTACCACGATCACTGCTTCACTAGTCTCTGAATCATAGTGCCACCACTTGAAGATTTGATAAAAGTCTTGTTCAGTCTTCAACAACGGCATGTTCTTCATGGCATGTGGCCATTTCACAATAAGAGTAACGTCTTTCTGCTTCGTCACTTCATCAAACTTTATAATCTTCTTTGGATAGTGTGGCTTCCAGTATTTAAGCCATGTGCAACTTCAAACTTAATCAATTTCCACGGATGCTGATCATGGAACTTCATCTTGAGATTGAAACATTTTGTCTGCACTAACTCTTCGACATCCCAAAATGGTAACGAATTGAGATCATTCAAGTACCTGAAGTATTGAACCCCAAACTCCCTCTTAATTGCATAAACGTTCAGCTCTTCTATCCAACCCCAGCTAATAGTATCCCCTAAGGACTTGCCAGGATCACGAGTAAAGAATGCTAGAGGATGTTTTAACTTCCTTTCAACACGCATCTTCTTAAACCATGATTTCTTTATCTCAGCTATCTCTTCTTTTGATAAACGTTTAGGCACATTCCCGTCTTTCATAGTCTCCTCCACTTTTTGTTTCAATAGTTCATCAGTAGCATCAGAAAACAATTCTTTAAAGGTTGGAAAGTCATCAGTTCCCTCACCAAAATATTTTGTAGTATCGTCATTGTCAGAATCATCCTCCACGACAACCTTGTCATAATCATCATCTTCTGGCACATGCTTGTAAAAGTAATCATTAGGCTACGTAGCACTAATGTCGTTTAATTCATTTTCAAAATCAAATACAAAGGATTCTTCGTCTACACCTAACATCTTGGAAATTTCTTCCTTGGTGTAGTTATGAATGAATTCACCTTCTTCAATATCATGTTTTTTTCACGTCAGGAACAGCCGAAATAGGAGTAGCTGTGAGGATTCCTGACTGCTCAGCTTCATCATTCACATGGTCCTTCGTCTCCCCCTGATTCTGTGCATTTTCTTCTTGATTTGCTACATCGTTCAAATAAGCATCGTAATCAAATGCCTCGTTATCTTAGCATCTTGAACTGTAATACCAGCACCTCCCTGAGTATGATTATCATCATCTCCCTTATCATCGTCATCATTCTTATCATCACCCGTAATTTCTTCATCATCATCCAAATTGTTCTCTTCATTTCATTGTATTCATCTACCATGGCGTCAATTTCAGCATCCATCTTTCGTTTCGCCAAAATTTGTTGTCTTGTACGAGTTTGAAAAACATCAACACTCTCACCCACAAACACATAATTAACCAAAGGTTCTTCTTCAGCAACCGGTGCACTCGATTCAACAAGTTGTTCTTCTTCAGCCGTAGGTGCACTAGATTCAATTAGAGGAACTTCATCAATTGGTTTCTTTCCTTTCCCAACCATAGCAGCATCTTTCCCTTTCTTCTTTCTTTCTGCAGCCTTTAATTGTGCCTCTTGTTGATGCATTTTGTGTTCGTCACTTGTCAAATAGGCTAGATTGAGCGTGTGTTGAATATTGTATAGGTTAGAATCGAACACACAACCAAAATACGGAGCGTATAGTGAAATTGGGAACAAGTTCGCTCGCCTGAACTTGTGATGGAATGGACAAGTTCGTCCGAACTTGTCATGGGAAGGACAAGTTCGCCCGAACTTGTCATGTGATGGATAAGTTTGCCCGAACTTTTCATGTGATGGACAAGTTCGCCCGAACTTGACCATCCACATTTCGGGCGAACTTGTGTGCCTATATATAGGTGTGTGTTCATTTGTTACTTAAGTTTTTACAATCCCTACGGGAAGGTGCCGCCGGATTCCCTCCAGGAACTCCGGCAGCTGGACTTAAAGATGTATACTCTTTCGGTATGAATGAAGACTTCTGCTGCATTATTTTTCTACTCCTTTCTATAATAACATTCTACCGAATCGGTTACGTCTACGCACTAACTTCCATCTAGAAAACCGCCTGATCACGGACCTTCAATTGGTATCAGAGCTACGGTTATCACCTACGCTCATGAATCTGGACATTTATGGACATTAGGAGGGGTTTTAGACGTAAATCATCAAATAAACATACAATCCACGGATAAAAAGTAAAATTGAACAGATAGGATTGTTAGAAAACCATTTTTGACCAGATCTATGGTGGAAACATCTCGAAATTCGAAAAAATAAGGATTATGGATCGAAAAATGTGAAAAGGGCTGGATTTTAAAGATCAAGTTCGCCCGAACTTGGTGTTGGCCAACCAAGTTCGCCCGAACTTGTACCCTTTTCATCAAGTTCGCCCGAACTTGTCACACAGTGACCAAGTTCGCCCGAACTTGATCGTATTGATGGGATGAGTGTCCAGAAAAAATTTGGCGATAGAAATTTTTTTGAGTTTTCGATGATCGAACTGGGATGTTCGGGGACACCGTCTAGAGCTTCAGCGTATAGATTTGATGATACGGTCACAAAATTTTGAAGATATCGGGAGAGTCATTGATACTGATGCAGAACGTTTATCTCTAGGTGTCGTGACTCGTAATGGGCCTAAACATTAAATCTGCATTTGTTAAATACTGAAAGTTTTGGATTTGAGGGGGAATTTCAGTGAAAATTTCAGAGTAGTCAGAATTTGAAAAAATGAGGGGGAATAAAAACTTTACGTTATATGAAGATTTTGGCATTTTTGAAATTCGTGACTGCCGCAACAGTATCCAGGCGGTTACCGATTGCAGATTAACTGGGAAATGCAGAAGATTGAGATTCATAGGGTATGCACATTGATGTCTAGTTTGAAAGCGGGTGGTTTCATAACTGAGTCTTGGAGGAGTTGTTTATCAGATTCTGAGGTCATGGTTGTGGATTGACACCTGAGTCGTGCGTATGGTTTGGAAGCACATACGACTGCCTATCTTTAACTCTGCTTTGTAGATGAATTATTGACTGGACTAACCGCCAGGAGGTAAGGATGCTCTGTAGTTTCAATTGCCCCGGGTTGTACGCGGTACCATGATTAAAGAAGATGATTTATGGGATCGGATCTTCCAGACAAAGAAGTGTACCGGTTGCTAACGAAAAAGACTATATATTTGGGATTCCGTGATCACAGGAAGTTTCGATTTTTCAGACCATGATACAGATTGATGCTTAAGGGTTAGAGTCCTGATCTCCGGTGAAGGAACAATTAGCTGGATTAGCAGTAATTAGTACAGTGAGGAATTGAGGACGTTCAAAATGTTCAGTGATGATCTTAGGAATTAACGACTAGCTCCGCAGACGGATAGTTTCAAAATTGCCAAGGAGATCTGAAGTTATTCAAGATATAATTGATGATAGCCTTTGGTGGCCATTATTTTTAGTCTTCAAGTAGATGAATCAATCTTCTTTTTGGAATCATTCTTCTGTTTGGACTAACCGCTGTTGGATGACGATGTTTGTTGACTAAGTGCGCTGGTCTACCAGAGATAGCTATATATCTGACATTGTGACTGAAGAAAAAGAATGTGATTTTGGCCAAGGACGTATGTTTCTCAAATTCGACGTATTACCAGATTATCTGTTTTCTGATGAAGATTTGCTGATTGTGCAGATTACCGATTTGCTGATCAAATCTTTCTGAAGGGTGCTTAACTGCGATTACGGAAATCGGGATTTCAGATTTTCGAGGGTATTCGTTGATTTGAAGTTTTCCGATGCGGTGATTCAAAGTTTCTATCATTTGCCAATTGAGTTTTTGATATTGTAGAAGTGTGCGGAATAAACTCTCGATGCTCAACGCTTATTCAAAAACTTAACTTGGATGCGGTTATCATCGAAATGGAGAAGCTGCTGCATTGATTAGCTTCAAGTTGATGGTTATTCGAGAAAATTTGTCGGTCAAGTAAATCAGAGGAGTCGGAAATCATGCAACCAAAGATCTGAACAGGAGTTTTCAGCGGTTTTTAAAGTTGATAATGCAAACCCGGATCATCAATTAAGGGGGAATCTGTTGACGCATTTCGACGACATCGACAGACACCTTGATTGAAGTTGCAGAATATTCAAACACGGCTTAGAGATTTGAAGATCCAGATCAAGCTTCGACGGTAACGAACAAGGGGGAATCTGTTGATGCATTTTGTGTTCCTCACTTGTCAAATAGGCTAGATTGAGCGTGTGTTGAATATTGTATAGGTTAGAATGGAACACACGACCAAAATACAGAGCGTATAGTGAAATTGGGAACAAGTTCACCCGAACTTGTGATGGAATGGACAAGTTCGAGCGAACTTGTCATGGGATGGACAAGTTCGCCCGAACTTGTCTTGTGATGGACAAGTTCGCTCGAACTTGTCTTGTGATGGACAAGTTCGCCCGAACTTGACCATCCATATTCCGGGCGAACTTGTGTGCCTATATATAGGTGTGTGTTCATTTGTTACTTAAGTTTTTGCAATCCCTACGGGGAGGTGCTGCCGGATTCTCTCCAGGAACTCCGGCAGCTGGACTTAAAGATGTATACTCTTTCGATATGAATGAAGACTTCCGATGCATTCTATTTCTACTCCTTTCTGTAATAACATTCTACCGAATCGGTTACGTCTACGCACTAACTTCCGTCTGGAATCGCCTGATCACGGACCTTCACCTCTTCAATCTCTATCTCGTCAAATTCTGTTGCGAAGTTGATGTCAAATCTTTTGTTCAATACTTTGAATAACATATCAAACTTTTTAGCATTTTGGGTTTCTCTATTTCTAGTGTGTGTTGAGCGTATTATATTTTATTAACATTTTAAGTTCATTTTACGCATTAGTCAAGTTTTAAATTTATAAAACACGATATTGTACTAACACTAAACACACACGTGGGCAAGTGTACCCATCGTGAGCGTAGTATAGCGTTGGTAAGATACCGAGGTCGTCCAAGGACACAAGAGCTTTTAGTATCGGCTTACCGTCAACGTCTAAACAATCTAAATTTTTGATAAAAGTTTTTAAACGTAAAATTAAAATTTAAAGATAAATAAAATGAAAGAAAAGATAGACAAGATAGAATCACTTGGATCCAACTCATCTTTAATGTATCCTTTGATGATTTCCGCACTTTCGGACTTTTTAAGAGATTATCTTAGTTATAGTAGTAGGCCCCTCTTTTGAAGTTGACGTTACCCTCAACCCAGTGGTTTGAGTCAGTAGGTATACAATCCCAAAGGGTCGAAATATTGAAAGATAATTAAATAAGTTATTAATACGAAAAGTGGTAGGCCCCTCTTTTGAAGGTGATATTACCCTCGGCTAAGTGGTTTGAGTCAGTAGGGATACAATCCAAAGTAGCTGGTTTAAAATAATAATAGTAGTTTACATATGAGGGTTTAAGCTATTCGCCACCCCGCCATCCAATACATTTGGGGCATTAAAGGAGGTCCTAGTAAGCTTGAACCAAGTCCTCGTAGGATTTATACACTAAACGAGACAAGAACTTTACCAAACCACCCTTCTAACCTCCTATCAGGTTAGTTAACGCGCTTTATATAGACCGTAAAGACACGAATGAGTAAATCAGTGACATCATGAAGAAATGGTACGAAAATTCACTTTCAACATAAGAAACTAGTTATTAAAGTCATTAATACATATCCAAATAAAAATTGCCAAAAGATTAAAAATCAACAGTAATACATTAAAGACTTGTCTTCACCAAGTGATGTAAGAGATTAGCCAAGCATAGCCTTTGTTTGACAAAAACCCTTACAATTAATCTTGGATCCCGAGACTGCTACACACTCTAAAGATGATAGATGGATGATGGTTGTGGGTGTTGGTGTTGTAGTGGTGGTGGAGTGGTGGCAAAGTGAGAGAGAAGTGGTTTGCCAAGGGATGCCTTTGAAGTGAACCAAGCACCCCTAGTCAAAACAGAGGCCCGGCCATGGGCCCGTGTCTAGTGGGCACGCCCCATGGCCATCATCTTTCTCTTTCTTCATTTATTGCATCTAACAGCAGAGGGCCCCACACGACCCCGTGGCCTCTGGCCACGGCCCCGTAGTCAACTGTTCGTTGTACTATCTGGATTATGCAAATCTTATAGTTGACCACGCCCCATGTTGGATTGGACACGGCCCCGTGGTGGGCGTTGAAGCTTCTGCAGGTTTTGTCTTGAAGTGTAGGGTCTGACCACGCCCCGTGTTCATCTGGGCACGGCCCCGTGGTCATCTTCTGTAATCTTGTTTTGTCTTTTGGGGTGTTGCTGAGGGGTCAGGCATGGCTCGTTATTCCTTCTTTTCGTATTTATGTTGTTTTTGGCTGCTTATTTGCTTCTTTTGTTCGTTTAAGCTCTTTTTATCCTGAAAGTACAAAAGGAACAAATAAACGTGCTTTTTCCAATATTATTACTAGAAAAGGGTTAGTTTTATGCCTCATTTGATGTAATTAGTATGTTGCATTTTGCACACATCAAATATCCCCACACTTGAATCTTTGTTTGTCCTCAAGCGAACTCTTTAAATGTGGCTTACACACCCAAATGGAATAGGTAGAGAAGAAGTTTTGTGGCTTGTCTTTGAGTGTCGGGAATCCAAGATCTTTATTTAAATTTTGTTTTTATTTTATTTACAATTCTATTCGTCATGATTTGTTTAGAACTTTTTTTAGGGAAAATTATTTATTTGGGCATAACATGCCTCCTTAAAATTCTATTTATATAAAAGTTCACGTACCTCACAAGAGATCACTCAACACTCGGCCGAAGATGAATTTTTGTGATATCGCTCGATTCCGGTTTGGAACTTATTTCTACCATATGCTTGCCAAGCGATCAAACCTCCTCCTTTTTAACTATAAACCTTTGTGAGTATCAATAGAACTTTGAAAGGGTTAGGCTTGGGCTAGGGGTAGGTGATTTTTGGGTTAGTGGTTAGTAAAATCGCGAAAAGCGTAAAAAGCGTCGGTTATCGTAAAACTTGTTTATTTTATTTAAACCAAGCATTTTCAAACAAGATTTTTGAAGGAACTTGTTTGGTTATTGAAAGAGCTATGTTTTTTTTCAGCAGATAACCAGGGCTTACTAAAATAATTGGCTTTGAAAGGAAAAAGAGTTTTGGTGGGTAATGGATGTTTGTTTTGCGGGTTTGAAATGAAAAGGTTTAGGCTCAAAGGGGTTAACTAGGGGGATTTTTGTAGTGGGTAAAAAAAAATGAAAATAATGGTTTTGAATGAGAAATGGGTTAGTCCTAGTGCCTCCATTATATACTTACTTGGGTCTATGTTGGTAAGGATTGGGAATGTATCTTCTCGGCAAGTTCTAGAGTCGTAAGAACCAAGCGGCTATTCACACAGGAAACGAAAATGAGCATTTAGTTTAAAGATGTATGAATGTATGGTCGATAAAGGCTCAAGGCTCACTTAATGTGGGAATGAGTTTATAATGTGAACAACTATATATAATCAAATTTTAAAAACATTTGTCTTGCCCTTTTTATAATTTTCTTATTTGGATCTTTTTATCACGACGCTATCGGTTGTAAATTTGTAAAAACATAACTTTTTTTAGAACTTGTTATTCCCAAATTGAACCAAGACAAATAAAAAAAATGAAAAATTTTGAAAAAGATTTGGGGTGATTAGCGGTTCCAATAGAGTTTTGTGTAAGGCTCGTTATTAGGACTTGCTAGATTCAAAGTGTTAGCTTCCCCCCACACTTAAATTACACGTTGTCCTCAATGTGTCCAAAAATAAATTTTTCGGTTGATTCGAATGCATAAAGCGTGTAAAAAACAAAATTTTATGTTACTGAGCATCTAGCCATGGGCCCGTGTGGTCCGGGCACAGCCCCGTGTCCAGAGTGCCAGTAACAAATATTTATAGAAGCTTGACCACGGGGTGTGGCCAGTCAACATGGCCCGTGGTCAATAATTACATGTTTGAAGATTTTTTTCTGTAGATCCTAGGCACATGAACACGGCCCCGTGCTGCACATGCTGAAAAGATGAAAAAGTTGTCGGAAGGCACTGTTTTCCTGCATGGGGTGTGGTTTCGACGTCCCTTGGGCAGTTTTCATCTTTTCTCGTTTGTTAATCCATTATTTAAGATCCAAACACCACAATAACTTAAACCATCATATATTAGAGTGCGAGACACAAAAGGTCCTAAAAATTAATCCTAAAAATTAAAATTACAAAGTTCCTAAAATTAGATAGATGCAAGAAATCTAAACCATAATGAAGTCCTACCCTAGATGGTTACATGTTTTAAGAACGACAAAAACCCGAAATTGATTTTTTTTGGTAGATAGGGGCTTCTAGGAACTTCAACCGAAGGGTGCACCCCTTAAAAGTCATTGAGCATTTCCTCAATCTCCCGAGGGAGGAAGAGGAAAGGTTCTTCTTCTGTATTTTCATATGGGGGAGGTATGGGAGGTGTGACCATCATTGGAACCTCGTGCAACGCGTCTAGAGGAGGTTCCGGAGGGAGGTCATCCAATCCGGTTGGGATAATGATCTCTTGAGCAAGGTTCCAATCTTCTTGGGGGAAGATTGGTTCCATGGGAGGTAGTGCGAGAATGTTCAACCTTTGGTGCAAAAGGTTGGTTTCGTGCAGGCAATTCTCCAACCCTACTTTCAAATAGTTAACACGATCGACAAGGGCCTCTTCCACTGATGCCATTTCGTCGACGGCTTCCCTTAAAGCATACATGCCGCGAACTAGGGTGGCATCAATTGATGGTCTACTTCGTGCCTGGTTGTTTCTTGAGGTTGACGACGTTCCACTGTTCTGGGTCGACATACTAAGAAAACAAGGGTGAGTTTTTAAAGAAACGGGAGTTTAAAAGCTCACCACAGCCCCGTGTCCAACAGACACAGGCCCGTGCCCGTCTTCCTGCACTGTTTTGAACTAAAAAATTTCATTGTTTTAACTTATTTTTCTCATGTTTTAAACATTTGTGAACATAAATAACTTAAAGCAATGTGACAAACATGTTGTTTATTGAGAATCTTTGGGTTAAAACATATGTTATGCAAAAATAAAGCTTGAAGCTATAGACCTTCAAGCTTTAATGGAGGATTTGAGTTCAAAGAAGAAGAAGGAAAGTGACAAAAATGGCAAAGACAAGATGGTTTGAGGAAACCTTTTTAAGAACATACCTTTTAAGGTATATGTGAAAAATCTCAGAAGATCTTTATCTTTCGAATGAGGCCAAACATGCAGCAACAAGGCTGACATTATAGAAAGCGACAGCACACTGGCCACGGCCCCGTGTCAGCTAAGCACGGCCCCGTGGTTAGACAAAGTTGTGATACGTTTGTCCGTATTAAGGACACGGGACGTGTTGGCCAGGACACGACCCCATGGTGAATTTTTCGATGGCCACAGGGCGTGTAGGATTGAGCACGGCCCTGTGGCTGGAGTTTTTATGTTGTGTCGTATTTATTTTAAGGATTTCCAGTAATCGAGAGGTTCTTTAATGGAGGGAACAACACCGAAGTGCCTAAGGTACCGGAGTTGCTCTCGGTTTATGCATGAACGCAAGAGGTTATCAGAAAGGGTAAAAACTAATCTACTAACCGGTGGGCGAAACCCACCTTTATTCCCCTTTTCTGGGATCTCGTTAAAGAAGGTGTATGTCGAATCTCTCAGGTCTATGAGTGCATCGGCGGTGGCCGATGGAGAGTCCTTCATGGCACAATCGACACAGGGACGACTATCACTAATGTTAACGCAAGAGACTAAGGTACTATATACGGCTTCAATGTTGCTGAATTCCAAATGCGAACTCAACGATTCTTCTTGGCTTTGGGCTTGTGATGAGTACCTCTCTCTCACCATAAGCTCTATTTCTTTTAGTTCTTGGAGAATCCTTTCTTCCAATTGACATAATTTGGAAGAGGTAATGTCGTGTGGAAGAGAGGGTTGAGTGCATTCGGTTGGGTAATATGGATCATTCCAGTTGACATAATTTGGAAGAGGTAATGCCTCGTGCTGCAGCCTGCAGAAAATGCAGATTTTTGCTAAAAACTGAAAAATTCCTAAAAATGAATAGAAAAATTGTTAAAAATAATTAGGCCGCTGATTTTAAATTTTCTTAAAATCCTTGTGTCCCCGGCAACGGCGCCAAAACTTGGTGTGCGTTGAGCGTATTATATTTTATTAACATTTTAAGTTCATTTTTACGCATTAGTCAAGTTTTAAATTTATAAAACACGATAGTACTAACACTAAACACACACGTGGGCAAGTGCACCCATCGTGAGCGTAGTATAGCGTTGGTAAGATACCGATGTCGTCCAAGGACAAAAGAGCTTTTAGTATCGGTTTACCGTCAACGTCTAAACAATCTAAATTTTTGATAAAATTTTTTAAACGTAAAATTAAAATTTAAAGATAAATAAAATGAAAGAAAAGATAGAATCACTTGGATCCAACTCATCTTTAATGTATCCTTTGATGATTTCCGCACTTTCGGACTTTTTAAGAGATTATCTTAGTTATTGTAGTAGGCCCCTCTTTTGAAGGTGTCGTTACCCTCAACCCAGTGGTTTGAGTCAGTAGGTATACAATCCCAAAGGGTCGGAATATTGAAAGATAATTAAATAAGTTATTAATGCGAAAAGTGGTAGGCCCCTCTTTTGAAGGTGACGTTACCCTCGGCTAAGTGGTTTGAGTCAGCAGGGATACAATCCAAAGTAGCTGGCTTAAAATAATAATAGTAGTTTACATATGAGGGTTTAAGCTATTCGCACCCCCGCCATCCAATACATTTAGGGCATTAAAGGAGGTCCTAGTAAGCTTGAACCAAGTCCTCGTAGGATTTATACACTAAACGAGACAAGAACTTTACCAAACCACCCTTCTAACCCCCTATCAGGTTAGTTAACGCGCTTTATATAGACCGTAAAGACACGAATGAGCAAATCAGTGACATCATGAAGAAATGGTAGGAAAATTCACTTTCAACATAAGAAACTAGTTATTAAAATCATTAATACATATCCAAATAAAAAGTGCCGAAAGATTAAAAATCAAAAGTAATACATTAAAGACTTATCTTCACCAAGTGATGTAAGAGATTAGCCAAGCATGGCCTTTGATTGACAAAAACCCTTACAATCAATCTTGGACCCCGAGACTACTACACACTCTAAAGATGATAGATGGATGATGGTTGTGGGTGATGGTGTTGTAGTGGTGGTGGAGTGGTCGCAAAGTGAGAGAGAAGTGGTTTGCCAAGGGATGCCTTTGAAGTGAACCAAGCACCCCTATTTATAGTCAAAACAGAGGCCCGACCACGGCCCTGTGTCCAGTGGGCACGGCCCGTGGCCATCATCCTTCTCTTTCTTCATTTATTGCATCTGACAGCAGAGGGCCCCACATGACCCCGTGGCCTTTGGACACGGCCCCGCTGTCAACTGTTCGCTGTACTATCTAGATTCTGCAAATCTTATAGTTGACCACGCCCCATGTTGGTCTGGGCACAGGCCCCGTGGTGGGCGTAGAAGCTTCTGCAGGTTTTGTCTTGAAGTGCAGGGTCTGACCATGCCCCGTGTTCGTCTGGGCACGGCCCCATGGTCATCTTTTGTAATCTTGTTTTTTTCTTTTGGGGTGTTGCTGAGCGGTCGGGCATGGCTCGTTATTCCTTCTTTTCGTATTTATGTTGTTTTTGGCTGCTTATTTGCTTCTTTTGTTCGTTTAAGCTCTTTTTATCCTGAAAGTACAAACGGAACAAAGAAACGTGTTTTTACCAACATTAGTACTAGAAAAGGGTTAGTTTTATGCCTCATTTGATGTAATTAGTATGTTGTATTTTGCACACATCAGTTTCCAAGTCTTTAACCACCAGATGTAATCTTTCATTTTCAGCCGCGACACTTGTAAGCATTGATACCAAGTGCATGTTCTCTGTTTCAAGTTGTTGGATGGTAGCATCATGTTCTTTAATCTCTTTCTCTAGTTTACCAATTATTTGAGTATCATTTACCAACACAGCTAGTAATGCTTTCAACGTCTCGTTATCATCTTCGAGAAACTTAATTCTGCTATCATATTCCTTCATTTGATTCTTCAACTCTTCAATTTTTTCATCATTAAACATGTCATTGTCAAAACCTTCATTGTATGGAATATCGAAATCATCAGGGAATTGATCATTGAGAGAACGTCTCGGTCCAGATTGTGGTGTACGTTGTTATACATGGGGTGTAGGCTCTTGATTGTTTTAGTGGAGATGGTTGTGGAGGTGTTATGTGTTGTAGAGATGGTGGAATGATTTGTGGAGGTGAATTAGGTGGTGGTTATATTGGTGAAGAGGGTGGTTGTTGTGGTGGTGATGGGATAGTGTGTGGTGGTGAAGTTGGTGGATGTTGAACAGGCTCTACAACACCCGTAGTGATCTCCACATTTGGTGTTCATTTCTTGCTAAACTTCTTTCTTGCCCTTACTATAGAAGGAGAACCAATAGTCTTGGTAGCAATCTCAGAAACTTTACTTTTCGCGTGTTTAGCTGGTTTCCTTACAGGCTTAGTAACCACAAGCTCATCGTCAGAATTAGAGGGCACATATGATACATCATCATCACCAATCTCTTTTCGTTTACGTTGTTCTTGATGTTGTTGTTCTTTTTCTTTTCCTGCTGCAATTTCAAGATCAACACTATCATCTGAGCTTTCCTCATTATCAACATCATTACCTCCATATGCCTCTTTTCAATCTTTGTTGCTGTTTGTTCAACATTATCACCCGCAGCTCTATCGTGATTAGATGTAGCTGAGAAAACATCATCGTGAACATTTTCTATCTCGGCATTGACATTCACATCACCTTGTACCTCTACATTGACATGTTCTTTCACTTGTGCTTCCTCGATCTCAGGCTCTTCAACAAGTAATGCTTGTACAGTTGCACGTCTACGCCGTTGAGTTGTTGTTGATGTGGAGGTTCCAGCAGTTTTCTTTGGTGTGGAACGTTTCCTTTTCCTTTTCACTTCTTCTTTTTTCAAACCAGACACTTCTTCTCATAATCTAACCTTCAAGGCATGCAACTTCATCCTTTTCATTACCACTTGTATCTTTTCTCCACTTTCCCTTTGGAGGCGCGGCATAATCTTTATTTAGAATAGCTCCAAAGAAAGGTCTTGCAATATGTTCTGACTCTTGCTTCATATATGAATTCAATCTATCCAACGTGCTTGTATCCATATGGCTTAATTTCAGCTCGTCATCCTCTTCTTTTGCTAAATTTGGAAATTGATCATCCAGCATCATCTGCAAAAACCTTGGATATTGCAGAAATTTTTCTCTGGAAATGTTCAGCACCATCTGCTCGAAAATTAACTTCGTGAAGTTGTATGGTATGTTTAGAACGGGCGCCATAATCATACACATATGATAATCAGTAATGTCATCAAAGCCTCCTTTCCTGTGACTGAGGGCTTGTATAACTGAGTGCACAAAGAATTTGTAAGGTCTCCTTAGATTTTCCTTTTTGAAATTTAAAGCATTCACATTGTAACATTTGTCAAAAACGGGTTTCCAAAACCCGCTCCGTTTTGTAATCGAATATCAAGTTTGAAATGTCACGTTGAATATTTATGATTATTTTGATTTAAAATGATACATAATTAATAAATAAACTAAACTATAAAAATTATATTTGATAAAAAGTTAAAACAAAATAAATAAAAAGGATATGTTGCTGCCGGGACTCGAACCCGGGTCAGCTGGTTTACAACTCCAACGACTTAACACACACTCACATCACCACTCCGCCACTTGTTGTTTTCTGTTATCTCTAGGAAACAAATAACATTTATACACAAACTCGGTTAAACCGGTTGCGCCAACTGAGAAACGGAAATCGGCAATTCAATCGTCAAATCGTTTGATTACTCGCACATTCACGTTTATAACCGATGAACCGATGATGTTAATCAATTCGGAAGTGATTGAACATCAATTTTCATTATTATCGGTTTTTATAACCGAAAAGAATCAAGTCCATATCACTTCAACTCCAGACCCTCTCGCGATTCAGAAACATCATCCCAATATTCCATTTCACTTTCGTCACACTTTCAGTTCGTCAGAACGCTTAAATCAACACGCCGGAATTTTCTGCAAAATTCGCCGGAAAACCGTATTCATCCTCAAACTGTAAATCTTTCAAATAACATTGTAGTTCAACAATTGTTAGGCTATTTCTAACTTAAACCTCTCAATTGAAATCGAATTCAGGCACTGTATTCAGCTAATTTCAGTTCGCCGGAAAGATTCTGAAAATCTCTATATTCATCTGAGAATCGGTAAGGGCATTCAAACTCCCTGTTAACATTTGCTGATCACTTCAATTTCACGATTAACTAATAAAAACGGTTAATTGTCTTGTTCAGTTGAAGAGCATAAAAACAGGGACCGACACATTGCCGAAAATCTGAAATAAACCGTTCATCGGTATGTTCACCTCTAATTACCGTTTCTGCCATTTCATTTTAGCCTTAAGAATGTTTGTTAATCGTAAAAACAAGGAACGGATTAGTGAATCAGTTGACTGTAATCTGAATGTAGAAGACGAAGTTAGGTAAGTTATAAGTTTAATTAAAATCAGTAATATGAACGGGTTAGACACACAGTCCAGCGGTGGACTGTGTGCAAAATATATACGCATGTCCCGAGTTCGATCCCTGATACACGCACTCCTTATGTAATAAAATGCCTTTTTGTTTGAAACTAAACCGGGTTAACTCCGTTAGTTGTTAAGTATAATAAAAACTGAGATATTAACCAGGTTAGACACACAGTCCAGCGGTGGACTGTGTGCAACACTGAATCGCACGTCACGAATTCGAAACTTGATACTGGCACCGGTTCGTTGAATTAAAATGTTTTTGAAATTTAAAAGAATTTTGGTTAAACCGAATTAGTATATAAATATAATTAAAAACAAGATTATTTCGGGTTAGACACGTAGCTCAGTTGGTAGAGCTGCGTGCACGCGTACGGGAGGTCTCGGGTTCGAGCCTCACCCGGCGCAAACAATTTCGCTAACCGAACCGGTCAACAAGTCAACGGTCAACGGTCAACGCAAAATAAACAATTTTTTTATATTTTTATTTATTTAATTTACTTTAAAAATCAATTAAAAATACTTAAAAATAACATTTTAAAGATAGAAAATAGCCTTAAACTCACAAAAATATATCTAAAAATTTCATTAAAATCCTTAATAAAATCCACTCATTTAATATATTTTTCCGTTATTATTTAGGTTAGTATTTCTCGTTGTTCCGCTCATCTAATTCGTGCGCATCTCACCATCTTCAATCCAACGCACCCAATGTGAGTGAATCTTTACAAATTCCCTGTTTAATCACGTTTTGGGGTGTATCATGTGTCTTGTTATATATATTATAATTAAACCATTGTGCATACATCATATCATGAACATGTGTATTCAGTTTGTTTCAACTGTTGTGTAGTTATTGTTGGATGCAATTATTATTTTCAGTACATGCAATTTCATAGGCCGCCGCTCCCCATTACATTATGAGCGTGGAGCATGTTCCCCATTTCATTATGAGGTTGAACCTGGCGTGCCCACATACGATCGGCTCCATTTGATTGAGCCTTGATCGCACAGACATTTTACATTTTCAGTACATGCAATACAATCGGCTCCGTTTGATTGAGCCTTGATCGCACAGACATTTTACATTTTCAGTACATGCAATACGATCGGCTCCGTTTGATTGAGCCTTGATCGCACAGTTCCAATTATGTTATTTATTGTATGATGTTGGTATGTTAATGTATGTTATCATATGTTATTGGATGTTATAGTTGTGATTGCTATTTGCCACTGCTTGATTATTTACATTTGCTCATCTATGTTTATGCACAATTTTTCATTGATAAATTAACAAGTAAATCTTTAATAAATGTTTATCTAATAAGGTTCACTCGCCAACTTATGTTGACCCAAAAACCCCCATTTTTACACATGATACAGGTGAACCAGCAGCAGCCAGAAACACATAGGATTGGATTAGAAGAATAAAATGATTTAGAGTTTGGGATTGTTATGTTTGGTTTATTTTCTTTGTATTGTATGAACATGTTTGGATTATTTGGAATGTAACTTTGACTTTAATAAATATGAAACATATTAGTAAATGTCATGAGCTTTGGTGATAACCCAATTATGCCCCGACTCTTATTCCGCTACGGGTCGGGGTGTGACACACATAACCTCTGTAACCCATGCGAAAAAAACATCCCTCGACCATTCTTTCTGGGTAGCCCGTTAGATCACTTTCTTTGTCATTGAAACGCAGCACTCAACGTATTAACTCCCCTGTGATTTTGAACTCAAACTCTTTATCGTGGATCTTTACAGCAGAGACAATACCTTTTGGATTCTCTTCATATCTTGCAGCATTCCAGAAAAGTTCAATATGCGAGCGATAAGCTTTGTGTTGATGAGTTAGAGCCTTTGTTATCGGTAAACGTCCCATAAACTCGAGTATACCCTTAAACGGAGCGATCTTCAGGATAAAATCATCAAGAAGACAACATATGTTATGATTAGGCTCGAAAGACATTTTCTTTTCCTACAAACACAAAGAATTAAAACACTTAGGCTCTTTTTCATAAAAAATACAAACTTTTAAGAGAAAAGTGCCTTTCGAACGAAGTGGTTACACCCAACTCATACGAGGTGTGCATAAAAACATTAACAATTTGACAAAGGACACCTCATACGAGGTGGGTTTATAAACACTTTGCAATAATCACTTCGTACGAGGTGGACATGCCACTTCGTACGAGGTGTCACCTCGTTCCAAGTTAACAGTTATGACCACTATCTTTCAAGCTTGTTATTTTCCTGAAATTGATGGTTCCATTTGATAGTATACTCACCGATTAACACAAATATACCCTCAATTTTAGATTTGGCTGGATTCGTTTTTCATACATCTGAGATTATAAGTCCAAAATGCCGATTATAATGATTTGACAGTCAAAACATGTTCAAGTACCTTCACCATTGTAAGAGGCGTGTAGATTAACCTCCCCAAGGTGTATAATGACATAACTTTGTTAAAATTCGCTTAAATCGTTCAAATCGCACAAGGGTTTCTCTCAATTCGCACAAGGACGGTTATGGTCGCTTCGTACGAGTTGGCTTCTATATATAGGGCATGTGCCACCTTTTACGAAGTGGCTTCTGGTTTGGTTCGTGGTGGCCAACTCGTACGAGGTGGACACCAACTCGTACGAAGTGGCCCAAAAACTTTAGGTTTTCAAAATTTTCAATTTTTTTCCAAGTATTTTATCAAATTTGACAACCTACTCAGTTGACCAAGTCCAAGTTAATGATCCTGGTTAACCAATTTGTCTACCAAGTCCAAGTTAATGACCTTGGTTGAACACTTTATGACCAAACTGATGTTTTTCGTGAATTTTAAGTTTCAAATTAATGAACTTTATGATGTTTTCAGAACACTTTCTTTTTCAAGATTAGCTCTTAACACGTAATCCTTCAGCTTTCATTCAGCAACTGTCACTTCGGACTTTGAAGATCAGTTTCCCATCATCGGTAGTCGAAAACTAAGATAGAAATTAAATCTTTTTGGATTTTGGAAAGTTATGCTAAAACACACTGGAAATCTTTTTGGGTTTTTATGAAAAGAAAAGTAAACTTTGTTCAAACATATTTACATACATATTTTTGTGAGTTTGTGTTAGAGGATCATATCAGTGTTGAGACATACCACGAGTACGTTGATCTTGATAAACTTTAAGTTCTAAACATATTTACTTAGATTGTTAGTATACCGATCCACTTAAACCTCTACACATTTCTCAATTGTTTCAAGATATGTTAGGTAATTTTAGGAACTTAACTTAACTGTGTTTCCCACCTCAGAATATACTCCTGCATCGAGATTCCCAAGATTTCATCTTACAGGAGAATATATCTAACTAATATCTTTATCTGGGTAGTGCGAGACCTTGAGAGCTCAGGATAGTACTACCGTGCAGACAAAGAGATGAAGGCTCGACTTAAGGTGGTGTTCCAAATTTGGAATCTTTTGTACTGCAATTGTCGTATCTTTTGAATTTTTTTTTTCAACTTTTATGCAGCTTTGGGGTTTAAATGCAAAAAGTATTATACAAGTTCTAGGCCATTGCTGACGCAAAATCAGATAACTCGTATAATACCCCAAATATCAATTATCTATAAAAACCTAATATCTCAGAATCTGGCATTCTCTCAAATGAAATTTTAGAGTACTAAGTCCATATATCCGAGAAATGTTTAGCCACAAATTAAGAAGTTTTTCTTTTAAGGTTATATCTTGAAAACAATTTACTGAATGTGCGAAGCCCACTGGCACATCATCACTAAGACCTGTTTAACCACTTTGAACATTAAATTTCTTTAGTGTACTATGATAGTCCACTGATGTACTATCATTTCCTCTTTTTACACAAAAACTCTTTTTGTCTTTTTTATGATTTTGTATTTTCCATAACTTTTTCTCCCCTTAAAATCAAAAACGTATTTTTGGATTTTTGCTTTTTAAAGAAAGAAATTTTAAAAACTAAACATGACACACCGATGAGGATCACGTCAAGTCATCGTCCATCTCGAATTCAACCTCATTTTCATCCCCTGATGTCAGATTTTTTAAACCGTTTAATTTCAAAAGATTTTTGAATTTTGCTCTATCGAAAGCTTTGGTGTAAAAATTTTCCTTTTGGTCATAAGTGTGGATCTTTTCAATTCAAACCAATTTTTTCTCATAACAATCACGAATAAAGTGGTGTCGAATTTCTATATGTTTAGTTTTTGATTGTTGAACCGAATTCTTTGTAATATCAGTGGTTGCCTTGTTATCTATGTATATAGGCGTATCAAGAACTTGCAGTCCGAAGTCACTCATATGTTGTTGTATCCACAAAATTTGGGAACAACAACTGGATGCTGAAACGTATTCAGCTTCACAAGTAGAGAGAGCGACCGCGGTCTGTTTCTTGCATTGCCACGTTACTAATCGTGTTCCGAAAAACTGGTAATAAGCCGTTGTAGATTTGGCGTTAAGTTTGCAGCAAACAAAATCAGAATCAGAATATCCCGCACGATTGAAGTTGTCATCACATGGATACCACAAGCCAGTGCTTGGGCACCCCTTCTGATAGCGCATTATCATCTTGACGATCAACAAAAGTGAATCCTGGGATTTGACTGATAACGGGTGCAAAGGTATACTGGATACATAATATACGGTCTTGAAGATGTAAGATACATCAATGATCCGATCATGGAGCGATATAATGTTTCGTCGACTTTCACTCCTTGAGGATCTGGACGAATGTCGTGATTGATGGGCAACGGGGTTGATACTAGTGATGTTTCCGACATGTCGAACTTCTCCAATACATCGTGCACATACTTCGTTGAATAAAGATACCATCAGGCAATTGATATACCTGAAGTCCCAAGAAGAACTTCATATCCCCCATTACACTCCTCTCAAATTTCTTTTTCATGACTTCTTCAGAGTCTTTACACAACGATTCATTTGTCGAACCAAAGATGATATCATCCACATAGATTTGTATGATAATTAGAAGATCCACTTCTTTGTTAAAGAGGGTATTGTCTATTGTTCCTTTGGTGAAACCGTTTCCCAGGAGGTGTTGAGAAAGCGTCTCGTACCAGGATCTCGGCGCCTGGTGTAAACCGTAGAGTGCCTTATCCAGTAGATAAACCTTATCTTTGTGTATTGGATTGACAAACCCCGATGGTTGGCCGACAAATACACTTTCTCTTTAACTTTTCCATACAGAAAGGCGGATTTCACATCCAACTTGTACACTTTAAATCCTTTCCATAACGCAAAGGCCAGGAATATGCGGATAGCTTCTAAGCGTGCGACATGAGCATATACCTTAGTGTAGTCTATCCCCTCTTGCTGATGAAAACCTTGGACTACAAGCCGAGCTTTGTTTCTGACTATTACCCCTCTATTGTCTCGTTTACACTTGAAGACCCACCGTGTACTGATTTTCTTGTGATCATCAGGTAGATCTACAAGCTTCCAGACTCCAAGATTTTCAAATTGTAATAACTCTTCCTGCATAGCTTCAAGCCAGCTTTCTTCCTGAAAAGCTTCTTTGTATGTCTTCGGTTCAACCTGTGAGATAAAACAACTATAAGAAAATGTATCTTGAAGTGGTCCAATTTTAGTGTAAAGGCAACTTAGATCCTTATTGACCTGATTTCTCGTTTTTACTCCGGTTTGCAACTCTCCGATGATATTTTCCGAAGGATGATATGAGTACATCCTTGCCATCACATCATTAGAGACATTCACTTCACTTTCTAGATTTGTAACATTTTTTTCAGCAACTTGTTCTGTCGAAGCAACCTCATTCCTAGCACTTGATTCACCATCTTGACTGTTTAGAAGATTTTGGATTTGTTCTGATCCTTCATCGGAGCTGGATCCCGCATTGTCATAGGTCGGCTCTCTATCAGAATCTAAATCAACTGACTGATCAAAAGAAGGTGCTGCGTTGGTCACGTTTGCTTCGACTACGGGTTCATTTGTGCTAACTTGTCATTGTGAAATCACTAACGGTCTAGGAACTTTCTCTTGATTAGACGCTTGATGTTGTTGATATAACAACACAATATCAGTAGGTTCATCTGGCAGGTCAAAAGAATTCCATAGGCTCTCATAGTTAAACAACCAAGGATCGCTAAGCTTTTGTGATGGAGATGTGTATCTCTGGCAATCAACATGTTGAGCTAGAATAACCCGGTTTAGGCTAGGCATGTAAACTCTTTTATGAGGACTAGCGTATCCCACGAAAAATTCCTCCAGAGATCTAGCACCGAATTTACCATCTAGGTCAATGACCGTGCATAGAGATCCAAACGACTCCAGAAACTCCAAATTTGGTTTTCGCTGGTTAAGCAACTCAAAGAATGTCTTCTTATGAGGCTTGATTGTTAATACTCTGTTAGCGTGTAACAAGCAGAGGCAACTGCTTCACTCAAACAACTAACAGGCAATTTGAATCGGCGAGCATTGTGCGTGTTGTTTCTAAGATAGTACGAGTCTTCCGTTCAGGTACTCCTTTTGTTGCAGAGTATAAGGGGCGCAGAATTCGTGAAGAACACCTTTAGCATTGCAGAATTCGAGCATCTTGTCGTTTTTGAACTCCGTACCACTGTCACTGCGTATTCTTCTGATTGGCAAATGGTACAAGTTTTCCAACTTTCTGAAGTGGATCATTAGATTTTCAAACGTCTCGTCTTTACTCTCCAAAAACATAACCCATGAGAATCTCGAGTAGTCGTCAGTCACAACAAGGTAATACAGATCACCAGATATACTCCGAACATTAACTGGCCCAAACATATCAATATGTAACCTTTCTAGTGGCAGCTTAATAGAGTTCAGGAGTTTTCTTGGATGAGATTTCTTGTGCCGTTTGCCCTTCTTACAGTTGATACAATCGTCATTCAAGTGGAAACTCTTAAGATTCACACCCTCCACCAGATTGTTGTGCACCAAATAGTTCATCTTCTGTAAGTGGATATGACCCATCTTTTGATGCCATAAGATTGATTCCTTTTCTGTCGCCCTTGTTACAAAACATTGAACTTTCTTAGACGTAGTGGATGCGACGCTCATGTCAAGGACATAGAGATCATTTTCTTGTGGAGCTCGCATGAGGATCCACTCCTCAGGAATTTTGAATCACGGCTTTAGAATAAGGCATTCTTTATCATTGAAGTGAGTTGTGAACTTATTATCGCAAATCTGCGAAATGCTCAGCAAATTGTTCTTTAATTCTGCGATGTAGACTTTATCAAAATATACCACGCCGTTCTGAGAATTCCTTCACCAACTATCCTACCTCCTTGAGTACCCGCAAACCCTACATAGCCTCCTCGAATAGCTTTTACATCATATAATAAGGCTAGCATTCCTATCATGTGTCGGGATGCTCCACTGTCCATTATCCACTTTGAAATGATTGACCTCGTGAGCCCCTGCACATGCATTTAAACAAATTACTTGAATAGCGAAACCCAAGCCATTTTGGTCTTGGGTGGGTTTGGGATATCAAATTTTGGTTCAACATTTTTCTTGACTTCTTTCTTGATTTCAAACCCCTGTCCAACCTTTGATTCGATTTTATCTTTTGTTTTGGTTGGCATAGTGGTTGTTTTCTCAAATGCAGAAGATGATTTGGCTTTTACTACCCATGTTTGTGCCTTTGAATATGCTCTTTTAGGGTATAATTTTGAATCCTTTTGTTCGTTTTTGTTTGATGATTCACCGACTTTGAAGTTTGAAAAATTTGCAATTGTTGGCTTCACATTTTTGTTGGATTTAATGTTTCGTTTTAAAATCTGTGTTGGCACAAACTCAGGGCCCTTTTGTTTCACATCTTCTGTAGTCTTTCTCATACCATAAACAGATTTTGATTTGCTTTGAGAACATTGTCGTGCAATATGCCCGACTTTGTTGCATTTGTAGCCCGTCCTACTGTGTTTCCAACAGAGGAATCAAAGGCCTATTCACGGAGTTCTTTTTCCTTTTTAAACTCATCATTTTATTTTTTACCAAGACTTTCTTTTTCACTCACAGTGTTTGTTCCACAAACAAAATCAATTTTCTTTGTAAGTTTGATTTTCGGAACCTATTGTTATTCTTCTTCTTTTCATACCCCAAACCTTTCCTCTTGTTCTTAGGATAATCCCTACCCTTTTGATAATAATTTTTGTAAACTCTCTTTGGTTGGAATAAAAAGGAGTGTCTTGTTTTTCAATATCAGAATGATTGACTTCAACCGGCTTGAAAAATTTATCAACACAGTCAATATTTACATTCTGAATTGGGAATTCTTCATCAGAATACCGTTTATCTGATCCATTCATTTTCTAAACAACCACATTTGGATCATCACTTAAACTATTTGCTGATGATGAAACATAGTTCTTATGAAAGCTTTCTTCGTTTTCAGAATGTGAACTTGATTAAGACTTTTCAAGTTTTGACTCAGCACTCTCAAATTCAGTGCTATCAGACTCATTTCCCAAAACGTTTTCGACAACTGTCTTTACCACATCAGATTCACAATCATTTTCTGTTTTAGCGTAAGTTACGTCGATGTTCTCGGGCAGCTGGTTATTCTTTTCGATTTTCAAATTTAAGTTGAGCGCCTTTTCCACCCTAGATGGTTTTTTTCTTGCATAGTTTTCCCATATTGGTGGTGGAACTCGATCATAACCTATACCTTTGTTTTTATCATTCTTATCATCTTCCTTACTTTCAATCTTTGGAAGAATATGATCAATGACATATGAACTGGTGGAATAACTGATTAACAGTTTGTTAACACGTTCAGTTTCGATTCTCATTTTTCTAATTCGCTTTTTAGCTTGGCAATCATATTTAAGTGAATATTGTTGTCAATTTGTTTGTCCATTACCGTTGCCTTGAGCATCGAAAGTGTTTTATCATCTTCCATATTGATTTGTTCAAATTGTTTAATAGTTTTGCTTAATTTGTCATATGCTTCTTTAGATGTGTTATAATCATATGACAAATTATATGCATGCTTTTTCAGTTCTTTGCATTATTTTATGTTTCTCATAACATTCATTGCAAGGCTCTTCCCACTTCTTGCAAGGTTTTTCTACTTCGACAATTTGAACTTTAATCACATCCTTCATCGACTCCTTGACAGACTCATTCACCGATTCAACTTTAGCTTCCTGAACTTCCTAAGTAACTAACTATTTCAAGTTAGCCAACATAGCTTTGTTGGCTATTTCAGTTAGATTGTCGACGGTCATCTCTTTGTTCACATCTATCACCTCCACCACTTCAGACTTTGGCTTTTCCTCATATTGTGCTTGGTAGCTCGAATCAAAGTAACCTGCAAAAGTTTTAAGAATATCAGCAGGTAATAAATGTCTAAATGTACCATTTAAAAGTTCTTCTTCCTCAGACGAAGTGTTATAATATTCTTCTGGAGCTTCATCAAAAGATGCCTTAGCATATTCTTCTTCAGCCTATTCTAGTTCTTCAATTATCTCTGCCAACAGTGTGAGGCTTTCATTCTTCATGATGTATTTGTTCTAGTTAAACCCTTCATCCTTTTGGGTGACAACTAGAGCTTTATCCTTCAAATTCGATGGACCATCTACAATTAGCACTAACCTTGTTTGAGGTTGCGGTCGATGATATAGCCTTTTTATAGTAATCATCAGCAAATGGATTCTGATTGCCCTTAACTTCACGGTTTGGACATTCCCTCTTGAAATGCCCCTTCTCTCAGCATTGAAGCACGTCACCTTTGTCTTATCAAAACCAAGTTTACTATCGAGTCCTCCCAAGTTCTCTACCAATGATCTCCATAAATCGTTGAGCCCTTCGAACAATTGAAGCCATGCACCACTTAATATCTATTAACTCTAATTCTTCCGGATCAATCTAATCTTAGTCTTCTTTCGTCATATTTGGGTTCCCGATCTTTCCGGCTACTAGACTTTCATAGGATTCAAGAACGAATGCAAGCAAAACCATGTGCTGCTTAGTAGTGTGTTCGTTGAAATCTTCAAGATGTAAAATTCTCAAGATTCACGGCAATGTTGCATTGTAGAATTCTCTGGTTTGAATTACTTTGAGTGCTTTGGTCGTTCTAAGGGATGTTTGAGCTTTGTGAAGACAGGTGTTTTGGGTGGGTTTGGTTCAAAGCTGGAAAATGACTAAAAACTGGATTGATTAGAAGATGGACTTGCAGAACTATCAGCACTGAAGGCGGTTTAAACTTTCGGACTTTGAGTACCAACCGAACTGCCTTTAAAGTACAAGTTCAGATCTTGCTGTATATGAGCACCTTTTGTCTTAGCCTTCTTCTGCATTTCCAGTTCATGACCTTCGAGCTTTTCTCTGAACTTTGGTAAGGTGAAGCCACTATAATCTGCACCGTTTTTCAGAATCGTCAAATACGTAGACCACTCTCCTTCTGGTAAAGCATCTGCCAGTTTGTCAACTAACTCCTTGTTAGTTTTCAGAATTCCCAACCTCTTCATTTGAACAACAAGATGACAATAACACTCGATCAACTACTTCATATTTTCTCCTTTCAAAAGATTGAAAATATCGAACTCTTTTCTAAGAAGTGCCTTTTTACTTTTTCTCATTTGCGAGCTTTCTTGAAATTCAATCTTAATGCATTCCATAAAGATTGAGCGTCATTGTCATGTTGCAAAAAAGCCAGAATATCCTCTTTAACCGCATGCTGTAATATATTCATCATCTTTTTCTCATTGACGAATTTTTCTCTTTCAACTGTTGTGAGCCGAGTCACCGTTTTATCCAGACCATTTTCACCTTCTGGTGCAGTATATTTTTCTTCGATTGCAAACCAGCAAGTAAAATGATTCGCTTGAACCCAATTAATAAAAGTTCACTCCAACCATCATAGTCTTCTAAATTCATCAATTTCGAAGGTTTCACCATCGTTCCCATTTTGTTTTTTAGATTCAAATTTTGAGCTGCAATAGTTGTAAAGGCAGATGTAGCGAACGCGTTATAGAATTCGTTCTCCATTTTTATCGAAAAACATTGGTTAAAACTTGACTGGTGCGAAGTGAGTTTAGAACGAAGTGTTGCTTAGTGCGATGTGACACCTCGTGCGAAGCAGGCACAGATTTTTAGAAACACTTTTTGGTCACTTTGTACGAATTGGTACACACTTTGTGCGAAGTGATGAAAACAGGTTTAACAACGATCTTTGTACAATTTGACGCCTCGTACAAAGTGGTCTGTCACCTCGTGCAAAGTGATAGTGTTAACTCGGACGAGGTGTATTTTACACCGTTGCGGTTTTTCTTTTTTTTGCAATTTTCAACATGAATTCGGTTGATTTTAGATCTGAAACTTCCAAGGGTCTGTTTAAACTGGTTTTAACGTGTTATACTTGAAAAGTAGTCCAATTCGTCCATGAATTTGTCCAAATCTGATAAAAGTACGAAGAAGGAGTAGAATAAGAAGTCTTCAATTGCTGAAACTTGATCAGTTTTCATCAATCAGGCCTCCAAGCTCTGATACCACTTGTGGGAGGATCGGCTTTCTTCCGAAAGCACTAGACCAGACTTGAGCTAACCAGCGTGCGCGGAATTCATCATTAATTAGTTGACAATGATCAGATATACTGTTTCAATGCTTCTGCTTCTTTGTATTGATAAACATTGAAGAAAACAGATACAAAACTGACAGGGCTTTGCCTTACAATTAGCAAAACAACTTTGGACTCAACACCCCTGCTCAGCTATTTATAGACATGGCAGCTTTGCATAAGAGGTGTCTTGTCGCTTCATCCGAAATGCACCTTGTACGAAGTGACATGTATCACTTCGTACGAGGCGAGCAACACTTCGTACGAAGTGGCCCATTTACATACAAAACATATAGAAATCTAACATTTAAGCCCTGTTACATATACGACATGACACTAAGACGTAAGCTATAGACATTCTGCATCAACAATGACCCTGACTCAGCTTTATGGAAAGCTCATAACATTTGAAAGGGAGCTTGTCTAGGAAAAGAAGCTCTAGGAAACTTGAAAGGTGTCTAAAAGTTATGTTTTCGATAACACAACACTCTTGAGTCAGGAGGGATCATCTGCTGAAAGTTATGTGTATCTTTTATATGCTATGTGTATGTAGTAGAAGATATAGGAAGATACACAAAATACACCTACAAAAGTATACAAGAAAATTGACAAAGTATATATATAGGTTTAAGGTAAAATGAAGACTTATACGAGTTTTGAGAACTCAGCCTTACGAAAGGTTTTTTGAAAAAAAACACTTTTTACCAAAAATCCTAAAAAAATCAACTTTTCTAAAACATTTACGGCAGCCGTAAATGTTGTAAAAAGTGATGTCCTGCTAGGGGCCGAAAACACCACTCCAAAATTTTTATTTTAAATTTTTTTAAGGCAGTCTTTTCTAACATTTAAATTTAGGGGTGTGAAAAAAGTGGGAGCAAAACTCACACGGAAAACTGAGTTCTCTAATTTCTTACAACTTAGAAGGGTTTCCCCTTGATCTTGATCCTATATATATATATATATAGGATTCGGTTCAAATGAAAACCACCATGAGTTGCGAGAACCGTGAGAACTTTTTGATCTAGGGCGAGTTGGGCCATTTTCTTCACAAACGTAGATGAAAATATTATAAACACATCTGTAAAAAAATTTGAAAATTGCCGAGTCGGTAGTTTTGACCACCACAAGGTTTTTTTTACGCCAGGCGTAATTTTAAATTTAAATATTATGCCAGGCATAAAAAAAAACTTGCATCAGTTAAAACTACCGACTCGACAATTTTTTAAAAATTTTTTACAGACATGTTTATAATATATTCATCTACGCTTGTGCAAAAATTTTTGGCCCAACTCGCCCCGGATCAAAAAGTCTCGCAACTCGTGGTGGTTTTCCTTTTAACTCATCCCTATATATATATATATACACACACACACATACACTTATATCTAAAAATACAAGGATATATATAGCGCAAGGATCCGTTAGGAACCACCCTTTATTGCGATAACCACAAGAACCATTGTGAACACAACCAAAACTACTAAAAAAGCTTAAAGAGCATACAAATTTATTTTTTTCGTTAAAAATCGCAGCTTTTTATTTATAATCATTTTTTTTTGCTAAACTCGAAATTTAATTAAAAAAACGTTTTAGCATTTAATTGTGGGGTTTAGTTTTAGGGTTTAGTTTTTAGCATTTAGCTTGGGTGTGGGGATCGTTTAGGTTTTTTAGGTTTTTTGGGGGTGGGGTTAGGTTTTTTTTTTTATTGGTGGGGATGGGGGTGGGGGGTTGTTTAGGTTTTTGGGTTGGGGTTGGGGTGGGTGTTTAGGTTTTTGGGTGGGGTGGGGTGGGGGTGGGTGTTTAGGTTTTTGGGTGGTGGTGGAGTGGGTTTATTTTGTTGTGTTCACATTAGTTCCCGTGGTTCTCGCTTGAACCCTACTCTCTCTCTCTATATATATATATATACACACACACACACCCATGACAAGGATATTGGACAAATCGGACAAATATACATATATGTATTGACCGGAAAAACATATTATATCGACGCTCGGTTAAAAATATATAACATATCGGACAAGAACAAAAATATATATAATATATTTAACAAGTGTAAGAGAATATGTATATTACAAACCGATCTTAAAAATATATATTTTTTTAGATACAACAAAGATATACTTTCAAGAATCATGATTCTGGAAAAATCGACAAGTACCAAGTGTGGGAAATATCCCCATAAATACAAAAATAAATACGTGCCTACGTATATCATAAGCCACTTAGAAAAATACAAGGATACAAGTAATATACATGAACTTAGACACGTACAAATACGGCATAAGTACCTATGAGATAAGTATATATACTTGGGTACACGTATACGTATAATACATAACTGATACATGACTTAGTCAAGCATACAAACAAGTACGAGTACATGTATATAATTATACAGACATGTTAAAAATATGTTATTTTCAACAAAGTAATAACCTTGGAAAATATATATATATATATTTAAGGAGAAATATATATATATATATATATACACACACTTAAACATAAGCAAATATTACATGAAACAAGAATATATAGTTTAGGAGATAAATATATATTATTTACATCAACGAAAAATCGTGTGAGACACAAAGACGTACAAGGGGCTAGGCCCCATTTATACGCGAACAAAGAATACAAATGGATGAAGATACATTATACAATAAATACATGGACAACCTACTATCAATGAGTCTAAACAAACAAAACAAATACAAGTCTTAACAAGGTTCATCATGAAAGACTTGTACAGGATCAACCAAAAGACCTAAGTGATTTAACGAATTAGGACACTTGTAGGTCGGATTTCAAACAAGGAAGCCCAAGTGACTGCTAGCAAGTTTTGCACGAGTGCGAACAGTGAGTTCGTATCCCCTCTTTTAAATATATTTCATTTCCAAAAATTAGCGGGAGATACATTTTACAAATTGGTATGAAAGCTAGGGAATGAAACCACCATAGATCATGTGTGCATAAGTAGAAAAATCCAAGAGTAACCATTAATCACACATATAGACCGAGGAACAAAAGGTGAAGATCTATTGAGTTTTGGCGAGCTCCACTCCTGGTCCGGGAGACCCTGTTGGAGTGCTTTTACTGTCCCAATAGTCGGAAGGACATCCATCGTCTAGATTTGGTTGCTTACTTATGTCGGCACACATATTAGTGTTCTTACAAAATATTAATTGATCCAAGAATTTCATAGACGCTATGCATACTGGTTTTCAATACAAGGCTTATCAAATGTTTTCAAGATTCATTTGCTACAAAAACAAAACACATAAATTCACCAACAATTTTGTTGACTTTCTACTTAACATGTATTTAAGGAAAGTAAGCCTTGCATGTCGGAAGGTCAAGAAGAATCAAGAAACAAGGAACAATGCCATATTTTGGAGGATTTGTCTTGTATATGCCGCTTTCGTGTGGGAATATAGGGGCCAAAACCTTGATCTTTAAAAACTATATTTAGTGAAAGTCAATTTGTGAAACATTATTACATTTGAAAATGTTGTAACAGTACACTCAACTTTTGTGTCTTGACTTTTATATATCGTTGACTATGGCATTGTGGTTTATTTTCATCATATAGAATGTTTACTTTATCAAATGCAATGAGAACCTTTCAAGGTCACACACATGCGCTTCCGCTACTAGCAGGGTATGACACTCAAATCCTGTAACATACAACCATCTTCATTAAACACAACAGATATTTTGTTATCTTTAGCAAGTTTGTGAACAAATAGTAAGTTTACACTGTAATCAGAAACATAGAAGACATCTTTTAGAACAACGTCATTTATAAGTCTTATAACTCCTATCTTTAAAACTTTAAATACAGTTCCATTAGGGTGACTTATTTCAAATCAAACCCAGAAACATTAATACAATTAAACCTATCTTTATCACTTTTAACCATATGTTGATTAGTTCCTGAATCTATAATCCAATTACTACCAAGATCAAATTCACAAAGCTTAAACAACTAATAAAACTAAACATGTGTGAGGATTCACCTCCCATACTAGAACTTGTTTGTTCAGTTCTAGACTTGTAAAAGGAGAGACAACAGATCCATAAGACAAACTTGTTTTACTTACAATAAGATTATTACTTTTAGACATTTGACTACCATTTTTTAACCAGGTGGATATCCTACTAACTCAAAACACCTATCCATAGTATACCCTATCATGTTACAATGTGTACATTTTAGATTACGATAAGGACCTTTAAACACTTTCTTTCTTTCTTTTTATGAAAAACCTGATTAGCTTAAGACACAAAAGACACAGTTTACCCTCCTTTTGAGACATTACTAGCATTTCTATGTGATTCCTCTCTAGAGATTATAGAGAAAGCAACCTTAACAGAAGGGAATTGTTCTCTTGTTAACATGTTGGTTCACACGGGTTGATATATGTGATCAAGACCCATGAGAAACTGCATCAATTTAAATAAGGTATTGAAATCGTTATAATCTTTTGCAGTCTGACAAGAACATGAAGGCAGTTGAAGCATAGCATCAAACTGCTTCCACATAGTATCAAACTTGAGATAATACTCTAAACAGATCTACCATTTTGGGATATACAGATTATTTTTTATACAAATCATAAACAACAAAATCATCCACTTTGTTATAGGTTTCTTTTAGGTCAACCCATACCTCAAAAGAAAGTTTTGAAAACACTTAACCCAAATAGAACTCCTCAGACACAGAGTTCAACAACCAGGTTAAAACGACAGAGTTGCACATATCCATTGATTACCTAACACATCATCATCTTCAGACCTCACACATTTACCATCTATAGATCCAAACTTATTTTTAGCCTCTAAAGCAAGTTTCATAGCACTAGACCACACTTTTTTATTCTCAGTTCTTTTCAATTTTATGTTAACAATGGTTAAACTGCTTGAATCACTGGAGTGTAAATACAAAGGATCCCCAATGTCAAGTTTACTAATAAGAGTCTGAGATGACCTAGCAATATCACTCATGCTAACACAACAACAACTATATCAAATACACAACTGAACACAATCAATAAAGAACAAAAAAGAACACACTAGGCGAAACTCTACCAGGGACCAGACTCCATATTCACTACTCAAGGGTAGGAATGGCAATGGGCCGGGTTCGGGCTGGATATTGGTAATCCCAAGCCTGTACCCGGTTGTAATTCTTTGTCTCATACCCGGCCCGTTACCCGTCAGGGAATTACCCATCGGGTATCGGGTATACCCGTTAATTTGTTAAAAATATCATTGAGACTCCTATGTCCATTTTTTACTCTAGTTATATAATTTACTATTTTAATAACCATACTAAAGGAAAATATAACCAATAACATACATACATACATATCATATTCAAATGAATATTTGAAACATATATCCACATAGAAACATAGGGAGAGGATCATAAGAAAACTAGATATAAATGAGAAAACTAGAAAACTAACTAAAAAAGCAAAAAAAAAAAAAAAAATGCACAAAAAACATACAATTTTTTTTACAATTTTTTAATAAAAAATCGCTGCATTTTATGTATAAAAAACTTTAAAAAAAACTTGTGCACTATATGTGTACTACACATGTGCATTATATTTTTTTTAAAGTTTTTTATATAATATATATAGCGAATTTTTATAAAAAGAAATAAAAAATTGATATGTTTTTTTGGCTTTTTTAGTTAGTTTTTTGGTTTTCTCATTTAAACTAGTTTTCTCATGATCCATCCCCTAGAAACATATATCTATATATTCAATACATAACATATTGAAATGTATATAGACAATCCCAAAACCAACACCCATTTTTAATCTGAATAGAAATAAAATAACTAAACATAAAATCTTTTATGTGTATATTAATGTTTTGAAGACAAACAACAGAGCTGCCAAATGTATAATTTAATGAATAAGTGTATGTACTAAAGTTTATATAAATGGAAGCTAAATTTAAATTAATATACTTTTTGGGTATAATCGGGTAAACGGGCCGGGTATCGAGCGGGTATCACTAAATCCCATACCCGGACCAGAATTTTTTTTATATTTTTAATCCCATACCCGGCCCATACCCGTCGGGCTTCGGGTATACCCGACCCATATATTCCGGGTTTCGGGTATACTCGTCGGACTCGGGTTTTTTTGCTGTCCCTACTCAAGGGTGTTTGGACAGGCCTTAACACAGGAGCCGTAACCTAGATAATTAGACAACAAAGATAAATAGGTACGAATCGTACGATGCACAAGTACAAACACAACTACGCAACGAGTAGCACAGAGACTCGATCAACCACTTGTACAAGCTACCCTGGCAACAATATATGCCTAGACACAACAATGAAGTGTAACAGAAATTTAAAAAGTAAGGAAATGAACAATCTCACTCTGGGTGCGTATAACTCCTAAGCAAATAAGAAGAAATAACAACAAAGATCTAGTCAGTTTTCCCTGTAGCCTTCTACGGTTACAAAGACCAACACAGATCTACTCAACAGCTTCAAAAACTCAGAAGACTAAACAAGATCCACCAAACTCTAGATTAGGGTTTCTCTTTCCAGATCTTCGTACAATCTCAACTCCCAAGATTTTTCCAATCAACTCCACTATGGTTTCTGAGACCGAAAACCTTTAATAACCAAAAACAAACAAGAACGAGAGAATATAACAATGGAAAAACGATGATCAAGAGCCTTATGGCTATGATTCCATGTAAAACAGTATCAAACAAACAATAAACTCAAAGATCAAACTGAACACAGGATAGAGACAAAACAGGTGACCAAAACTTTTAGTGATTACCCTAACCAGAAAACACCCAACCAAACCCTAGATCTTACAAATCGTAAGATCATATAAGATGATACAACAATCCAGATCAACTGTTTGGAAATATCAGTTAATCAATACCAATCAACAGAACATAGAAGATCTCGCATGATCTGACAAGAACAACTCAACATTACAATGAAGGTGAGAAAATGAGGGAGATAATGGCTGAAATTATGATCCCTAGAAACCCTAGAACTCTTTTATACCAGCTCCACTTCAATGTTTCCAGCAAGCCCCTCAACTTCACAACTGTTTCACTTTAGCCTTGTTCTTTTATCATGTAATCATATAACACCCTCGCATACAAATCAAGTTATTTCAATCGTGTAACAACCCTTAATCACTTAACAAACTTGTAACAAACATATGAATGAACTAGGCTGTTCATGAGCCGAGCCGAGCTAGGCCAAGCTTGGGCTCGGCTCGATTATAAACCGAGTTGGCTTGGCTTGGCTCGGCTCGGATTCGAAACCGAGCTGAAAATCAAAGCTCGGGCTCGGCTTGGTTTTAAACCGAGCTAGCTCCGCTCGGTTTGGCTTGGCTCGATTTAACAATAAAAATTAATATATAGCTCTAAAAATTAAGTACTCTAAAATATTCTTTAATACTTCAAAATAACATATCTAAAATAAGTTCAACCTAATACATCACAAGCCAAAATTAAGTTAAACAACACAAAATAAGTTTTAAACTTCGATGAAATACATTATTAGTTCATTAGCATGGTAATAAACATTCCAATAAGTCATAGATATCAAATAACAAACCTAAATACATGTAAATAATAATTAGTGTTTTGTAATATGTTGTAATGTATAAAAAATAAAATATATTATAAGTAAAATAATCCAAGCTAAACCGAACCGAGCTAACAAACGAGCCAAACCGAGCTAATCCGGCTCGTTCGAGCCGAGCTAGACTCACTTTCTAACTGAGCCGCTCAGCTCACTTTCAAACCGAGTTATACCGAGCGAGCTTTTTCCGAGCTAAATCCGAGCGAGCTTCGAGCGAGCTCCGAGCTTTTTGAACAGCCCTAGAATGAACTATATCAACATATTATTTTAACAATAAGCCTCCCATGTTAGTTTTCGAAATTCTTTGGGTATCTCTCCAACCAATTCGTTGGACGAAAGATTAAGAACTTCTAAGTGAATCAAGTTTCTGATGGAAGTAGGTATTTTACCTTGGATTTGATTCCCTCCCATCTGTATAGTGGCTAAATTTGTGAACTTACTTGCATGAGATTTTCCTATACAAATGGTTATTATTTAGATTAATGTAATTGAGGTGCGGATAGACACCAAGACTCATGGAAACATCTCCACTAAGTTGGTTTCCATCAAAACGACTCAGATCATGCTAGAGCAGTTGTACAACTCTTAGGAATTCGTCCTGTTAGTTTATTATTACCTAGAAGAAGATACTCAATCTTCCTTCCATTGTAGATTTCATGAGGCAAACTGCTAGAAAAACTGTTGTTGCTCATTAGAATTTCAACCAATTTCACCTTTCCAAATACTTGTGGAATAGAACCAGAAAGTTGATTATCGTTAAGTGGCAATTTGTCAAGGCTTCGTAAGTTACCAAATGAACTCGGAATGGAACCGCTGAGTCGATTGTTTCCTAGTTGCAAATTAGAAAGGGATGTCAAGTTTCCTAACTCTTGTGGGATGGAATCGGAAAGTTTATTAGAATGGAGACAAAGAACAAATAGGGATTTGAGTTTACCTAGAGAAAAAGGAATCGGACCATTGAGATCATTCAATTGTAGCTCCACCCGTATGACCGAAGTCATGTTACCTATTCTCTCGGGATTGATCCATTCATACGATTGTTGTATAGACTTAAGATAGTAAGAGTCTTCAGATTGACCAAAGTTTTTGGTAATAATCCAGTTAGATAGTTTGTATCATATAAAGCTCCTCTAGATGGTAAAGATTTCCCAATTCATGAGGAATTGGACCAGTAATATTTTCATGATTCAGATAAACATAACGCAAATTCAATAACTGACCAAAACAGGTGGGAAATACAAATTCAATAACTGACCAAAACAAATGGGAATCGAACCATGTAGATTATTATTACTAAACGCAAGCCCGGAAAGTAATCTCATTTGACATATGTCTTGTGGAATAGACCCAGTCAGCTGTTTGAAACAAATGAAGGGTGGAAAGGTTTCTCAGTTCCCCAATCTCTAGTGGGATTTTTTCGGTTAACTTATTAGAGGAGAAATCAAGATAAACAAGTTTTGGCAGGTGACCAATTGTAGGTGGGATAATCCCAGAAAAATTGTTTAAACTAACTTTGAAATATGCAAGATTCGGGAACGAGGAGAAGGACAAGTGATCTAGAGTACCGTTTAAACCAGATGAGGAAAGGTTCAATCTGATTAGGCTACCATATTCATTACATGAAACACTATACCAATTGCATGCATACATTGTCTTTTGATCATTTGTCCACGAAGGTAGAAGGAAGATCACGTTTTGAGTATGAAGGGTTGATTTCCATTTTAGGAGAGCATCAACTTCATCTGAAGAACCTACAACATATATATTAGATATGTAAACTTAATTATGTTAGTGTTTATATGTGCAACTTATATATTCGATATGTATTATAACTTATGAACGATGAGATAAGCGGGTTGCATGTTCAAACTGCTTATGGCGGTTATTCCCGCCATAAACAACCGCCAAATCTCAGGTATAAATATGTAATGTCCGGCATTAAGATCCGGTAAAAAGACATTCAGAATATTCAATTCGAGTTGTCCATTGTTACCCTCCATTCACTCGTTCCACTGTTTCTGCATATCCGTTCTTGTTCATCATGAATATCAATCCAGACAATTGCCTTAATTCCGCTGCAAACCCGGTAGAATCTCAACAAAGTGGTATCAGAGCCACGGTTCCAAAGAGTGCAGAAATTCATCCAACATCAACAACGATGCCATGACAACATTGCCTTGATGAAAAATATGAAAAAGAAAAGACATTTCCTCGTGTAAGGTTGTGTTATTACTGTCATCAACCCGGTCATCAAATCTATTCGTGCAAAGCGAAGGAACAAGATGAGGCCGCCCAATTAATCAAACAAGCGATAAACACTGGAATTCAAAGACATGAGGAAGAAGTTGTCAGCCGTCAAGAGATGGTCGTTACCGGAACGAAGGGTGGTCAGTGGGGTGATATTTGGTATGTAAGTTCTATGTTTACTCATCATTTTGCCGGTAGTCTAAACGTGTTTAAACGAATTAAACACTAGATTGGGGTAGAAACAAAAACAGGGGAAAGTAATTTTCTGTTTACTCGGGGAATCGGGGCTGTAGAGATCAGATCAAGTAATGAATTGTTACGAATACAAATGTGTTTTATGCACCGGAATTAGATCGAAATGTATTAAGCCTGGATCATTTAACTCTACAAGGGTATACTGTTAAAAAATCCGGTGATACATGCAAGATATATCCAATGTTTTATGCACCAATCACTAACTCGGTAAACAACATAAACGGCTTAACCAAAGAAGAAGAGATTGGTTTAAAAGAAAAACAAAGGGTGATCGATTTAAGTGTAGTGAATGATGAATATAAGGAGAAGTATCTCAATTCATACTTTGAAGATCTGAATTTATCTACACAAGAACCCGATTGGAGTCAAATGAGTATTCATGCTATGGAATTTCATGAATTTTCTGGCTGTAAATCGCCGCTGGATATGATGGATGATGGAGAATTCGTATATAAGTATAAAAATGAATTGGAAATGAAGTTTGAAGAAATGTTAACATGGTTTATAAAGGTTAGACTGGGAATTACCACTCGAACCATTCCTTCATACGCATCTGATTACAGGAAGGTGGACTTGCTCGGACTCTACATGGTGGTTAAATGTGACGGAGGGTACCGGAATGTTATCGATAATAATATGTGGGCTGTGGTTGAAAAGGATATGGGTTATGAATATCACGATGGTGAATTCATGAGGATCATTTATGCAATGTATCTCGATGTTTTAGTTTATTATTGCAAGTTCAAGACGGTGCAAGGAAGAGTGATTGATAAAGAAGTGATTGAACAAGATGAAGGTCCGTCGGATGCTCACCATGAAAGAAGGAAGAGCGCCGGAGATGTTCAAGACGAAGAAGCTATTCATCACTATGCCTTATTTGCAGGAAACGACTGGGAAGGAGCCATGAAAATGCAGAAGAAACGCTGTCGATTCGATTTCAAGCAAGCAATGAAGGCCGTAGACGAAGCTAACAAGAGTGTCCTCATGTACGGTTCTAAGCATGATCAAGTTTAGGAGGATGTATTAGATATGTAAACTTAATTATGTTAGTGTTTATATGTGCAACTTATATATTCGATATGTATTATAACTTATGAACGATGAGATAAGCGGGTTGGATGTTCAAACTGCTTATGGCGGTTATTCCCGCCATAAACAACCGCCAAATCTCAGGTATAAATATGTAATGTCCGGCATTAAGATCCGGTAAAAAGACATTCAGAATATTCAATTTGAATTGTCCATTGTTACCCTCCATTCACTCCTTCCATTGTTTCTGCTAGGGGTGGCAAAAGTGATGGGTTTGGTAGGTTTGGGTCATGGGTTAGAATGGGTATAGGTTAGGATGGGTTTGGGTTTGGGTGAGTTTTTTATGAAAAAGGTTATAATGGGTATGGGTTAGGATGGGTTTGGGTAAAGATGAATTTATTAAAGGTTTAAGATGAGTTTAGGTAAAATATTCAAAAAAACTAAAAAAATCTAAAAAATCAAAATAAATTAAAAAAATTCAAAAATATTATAAAATAAAAAAATCCAAAAAATTCTAAAAATTAAAAAAATCAAAAAAAATAAAAAAACTCAAAAAAATCGAAATAATTCAAAAAAAATCAAAAATTTTAAAAAAATCTAAAAATTAAAAAAATCCAAAAAATTGAAAAAAATTCTAAAACATCAAAAAAACTCAAAAAAAATCCAAAAATTCTACAAAAATTCAAAAAATAAAAAAAAATCAAAAAATTATAAAAAATAAAAAAAACTCAAAAAATCGAAATAATTCAAAAAAATCCAAAAAACTAAAAATGAAAAAAATTCTAAAAAATCAAAAAAATAAAAAAAAATTCAAAAAAGTCAAAAAAATTAAAAAATCAAAAAAATAATAAAAATTTCAAAAAAAAATTAATTTATTTTTTTTTAATTTGGATTTTTTTGTATTTTTTGCGTTTTTTTGAACTTTAGAATTTTAGAATTTTTGGGTTTTTGAATTTTTTTTTTTTTTGACTTTTTATAATTTTTTTATTTTTAGAATTTTTTAGAATTTTTTGATTTTTTGAATTTTTTTTAGATTTTTTGATTTTTTAGAATTTTTTAGTTTTTAAAATTTTTTTAATTTTTTTAATTTTTTTAATTTTTAGATTTTTTTGTTATTTCTTTGAAATTTTTTTATTTTTTGAATGTTTAGAATTTTTTTGGATTTTTTGGAATTTTTTTGAGTTTTTATAATTTTCTTATTTTTTTTTATTTTTCAAGATTCCCCATTATTTTCTATTTTTAATTTTTTTACTTTTTTGTATTTTTAAGATTTTTTTATTTTTTAAAAAAAATTTTCGGATTTTTTTCGTAATTTTTTAGATTTTTTTATTTTTGTTTACATCTACGAGCACTTGAATAAGATTAAGAATTTGACGATTCTCCTTTTAGAGTTATCCATTTACGCAGCTTAATATCCATCGTAATCCACAAATTATTTTTAATAGATATATTACAACCCATTCTGACCCATCCTTAATTATTTCCCAACCTATCTTGACTCATACTCATTTTTAAAATGACCCAAAATAACCAAATACCAAGGGTTTTTATTGCCAGGTCTAAAAATACCCATTCTGACCTATATTCATCCTAACCCAAACCCATCTTGACTCATTATCTAACTCATCCAACTTGCTCACTTTACCACCACTAACCAAAACCATAGAATGTTCAATGAAAACGTATCGTAAGTCTCTTTAGTGATATTTAATAGAGTAAATTGCACAAAACATCCTTTATGTTTCCTCAAACTTGCAGGTTCCAGTCTTAATGTTTAAAAGTTGCTAAAAACAACCTTTAAGTTTATTTTTGTTGCGGGTTCAATCCTTTACAGCTAACCACGTTATTTTCTTCAGTTAAGTTTCCTCACATGCATAACATGTGAGGGTATATTCGTCATTTTGGTTGATCATGTGAGGGAACTTAACTGAAGAAAATAACGTGGTTAGCTGTAAAGGATTGAACCCGCAACAAAAATAAACTTAAAGGTTGTTTTTAGCAACTTTTAAACATTAAGGCTGGAACCTGCAAGTTTAAGAAAACATAAAGGATGTTTTGTGCAATTTACTCTATTTAATATTGTTTTAAAGCATAAAATGTTCAATGAAAATGTACCGTAAGTCTCTTTAGTGATATTTCCTAAATTCGTTATGGCCCTTATAGAGAGAGCTCTGTAGTTAGATGACAATTCGGGACTTGGGATCTTCATATAATACAATTCAATTTCAAAGTACAGCAAACAGAGCTTCAAGGATAAGGCATGTTGTATGTATCGTGCAACCATAAAGAAAATACCAAACACATGCATCATCCATTCAACATCTTCATGCACGTGGAGTAAATTGGTAACAGTTAGTTCTTTTGATAGTTCTTTATTAAATTGGTAGTGTAGTAAGTAGTGGGTACATGGGTAGTTTTTTTTCCATCATCCTCGAAAGGCTATAAAGCGATTTTATTTGTTTATGAAGGATAGGGAGAAATGAATTAGTCGAACTCTTGGATTTCCCTCTATATATCTATCTAACCTCTTTCTAATTTCTTTAGACCAATTTGGTACATAACAATTGGTATCAAAGTCGTCGTGTGAAGTCAATAATCATGCACTTCCGGTGATCCGGATCTAGGCCGCTCGCACTAGTTTATATTTGTTAGTTTTAAAGGGTCCAACGATATTTCATTTATGTTTTTATTTGTTTGTTTCGTATTTGGGCCGCATGTCACATAGTTACTGGGTCAAACACTTTAGTTTTGAGCCCATAGGTTGTCAATGTTTAGGCTTGTTTGAAACGACGTGAGTGTGCGAAGGGATATAACCGTGCGATGGTTATTGTGGGGACAGTGGCGAAGCGTGAGATTTCGAACCGAGGGGTCGAAAACGTATATACCCAAAATATTCTATAAAATTTGGGGCCACAAACGTATATACCCAAACATTTATGTAAAACGGGGGGTTGAAAACATATATACCCAAAAATTTCTATACGAAAACTACATACTCTCCACTACTGAGCGAAAAGTTCGGGGGTAGGTCGTCCCCTCCCGCCCCCACTATCCTACGCCCATGTATGGGGATCAACACATCCCTTCAAACACAACGTTTCATCAACTATTTATAGGGTTTCAAACCTCATTCATTGTATGTAGAAAACGATTTGCAAGTTCAGGTTATTCAAGTTCTAGTTTCGACATTTCGGTTAGTTGTTTTATTTTCGGTTTGAAGATGAAGTGGTGACTTTAAGTATTTGTGTGATCATCTTTCTTCTTGGCCCGATTGGTCCTGGGAACCCGTTAACTGCGATACCAACATTGGTATCAGAGCCAAACGTTCTGTGAAGATCGAGAACGTAAATGATGGTTGTGGTAATCGTCTAAGGGATAAATGCAAGTCGGTTGGTGCCGATTTCGGTGATGCTGGAATGACCACTGGAAAGTACGGCCAGGGCAGCTGAAAAGGTAAACAGTACGCACAGGGGAAGCCATCCAGTCGCTCATGGAAATAACCCATCAAAAACTTCCCCAAGAAGATGGTTCCAAGGGGTTTCGCGAAAAAGTTTGGCCGTAAGGGAAGTACATCGGTCGGGAGACCAAGGAAGGTCGGGAGACCAACGAAGGTCGGGATTCGCTGTTTCACATGAAAACAATTTGGCCACATCGTTTCCATATGTCCAAGTAAGTACATTAACCTAAGCCCGTTACTCATTGAAAACGATTATTAGTGCTACTTGCGGAAGATGTTGGGATTCGATTTGGGTAGTGGATCCAAGTTTTAAGACGCACATGACGGGCAATAGGAGTGTGTTCAAATGTTTTAAGAGACATTTTGGTGTAACGAAGAATGATAAGAAAAAGGAATTTTCATTTGTTCATGGGGTCGGTGAAGTAAAGATTCCGGTGGATGGAAAAAGTAAAACCATACCGTGTGTTAGTTACGTTCCAAGTCTCAAGAAAAATGTTTTAAGCCTAAAGCAATTATTGTTTCAAGGAATTGAAACGGTCACTACCGGTGACACTTGTGTTTTAAAGAAAATGTTCGGTAGTCGTGTGAAATGGTTTAATGTAACGCCCTGCTTTTTTTGTACTTTCCTCAATTAGAAAGCCCGTCTTATAATGTTATTTTTGGAAACTTTGTAACTTTGTATTCGCCATTTCATTGTAATCATTGCAAAATCCGAGACTCAAATCATAATAGAAAAATTCGTATTTTATTCCTAGACATGTTATATAAACGTTCATACATTCATACATATGATACTTGATCCTTAATAGTTGCAAACGTTTGATAAATTCATAATACGCGACATGCATGCTTCATACGAAACTTATACATGATTTTTATGCTTAATCAAATTCATTTTATACTGATGTAAACCTTAGAACATGTTTCTTATGCTTAAAAGTCATAAAATGGTCCTAAAACACGTATTATGTAACAATTAGACAAGGCCCCATTCAACAAAACAAAAAAATAAAAACTTGTGTCTCCTGACCAGGCCTTGCGGACCGCATGGCCATACCCATACGGTCTGCATGGGGTCTGGCGGGCAGATGATTCAAACAAGCTGCGGGTTTTACACGAAATCCCACTTTTCTTCCTCACCCAATGGCCTTAAACCTCATTAAAACACCTCCCATCAAACCCTAATCCTTCCCCTATAATACCCAAGCATTCTCCAAGCATTTTTACACTTTCATCACTCTCTAATCTCTCTCAAACACTCCATAATCTCTGAATTCTCAAAGAACATTGGCAGATTCATCAATCTTTGCCAAAGTGAGCATAACTTCTTCCATACTTGGTCTTTTTTGCTTGATTCTTCTTTCATAACACTTAGATAAACCTTAGGTTTGATTCCATGGATTCTCCTTGGAGAATCCAGACCTAGAAATTCACCAAAAAGGTTCCAAACTTTCTGTTATGAACAGAATCCCTTTAAACTTGTGCTTTACCTCAAACAACCTTGAGTTCTTATGCTCCTATTCAAGTTTATGATTAGTGAGCCCAACCAAGCTTGTTTTACATGAAATAAGGGTTGTTCTAACACCCTAAACTTTCTGTTTTACATGATCTTTAAGCTCACAAGTGATGCCAAGTCTTGAACTTGAAGATAGTGTGACTACAAGGTTAGCTTGGGCTATCCTACATACAAATCCACACATCAGTTGATGATTTCTCATCACCATCGCAATGTAGTTTGCTAGTTGAAAGTAACACAACCCCGTCTAGCCTTCAACTGTGTCGACGGCTCACCGGGTTGTAGATTACTTGGCTACTTGGTTTAGTGATAGCATGTAATTTCATATCCATTGTTATTCACGTTCTTGACCCTCCTTGTTGTCTATGATAACTTGTGTAGTGTGAACTTTACACGAGGTCCTAAACGGATGGTTACACCACCTACCTCCTACATGACTTCCATGATATTATTTGTTAGTTAGACTTATGATGAAATATATATGGACTATATACTTGAAACCGAAACCTTGATGATGACTAAATAATCATATGTCAAGTTACTAAGTTTAATCACCTAAGTGTTTACTTCCTCGTTACGATTCTAATAGGTGTTAACCTATGAAAACATATTAACCCTTATGGGTTCGCATAGTGTAAAAAACGAGTGTTAGACCTAGGTGACTACTTTCTTGTGTAAGTACTTTGTTATACGTTATGCTTTAAACTCTGAAGCCTTAAACCCGAATATAAACTTTCCCTCAATAACCCCAAACCAAACCCATCCATCCTTCTAGTCTCGACAACTTCATCATATTGGATAATCAGAAAGCATATGCAATATTTGTGAGTACACTCGACCCATTTTCTTTTATATCACTTTGGGTGTAACATGTTTGGCTTATACAAAAATCACTAAACTTATTCTTTATGCAATGCACGAAACAATCCAACAGACATGAACACTTTGATACATTGCTTGATGCTTATATTTGGACCATTCTTATGTAATACAATAGTCATTAGTTTATCTTAAGCCTCCATTTGACATGTATAGCGCTATAGGAGTAACGCACCACCCGTGAACGAGAGGTCATGTTAAATTATCATTATTATGCGTAAGCAAGAGGATTGACTAGAAATATTGCATGCCATGTATAATGCTCTTTTATAAACTTAGTTGCCATGTGGATTCGTTTTAAACTTTATGCCTATACGTACGCTTATACTTAAATTTGTGTACTCGCCTTTGCTTTTGCATTGAACTCTATTTTAAAACATGTTGCAGGTTTTGAGATGTTGATGATGATGCATGGAACATCGTAGGATGCCTAGATACACATTATAAATTTTGTATTCTTATTGTATTGTAATTCTTGTATTTCAAGTTGTTGTATTGGATTTCAACCTTTGTAATTGACTCTTTAGCAATGAAATAAATCCATTATTTAAATACTTATCGCAAATATTAGTATTATAATGTCTTGAGTTATCTATTTCATCCCGCCTCGATGTTTCCGCCATCGGTTGGGGTGTGACTGATGTTTTGAGAATAAGTCGGAGATAGAATTAGAAGAGGAGTATCTAGACAAATTCTATGAGGTTCTAGATGTCGAAAATGGGCACCGCAAAAAAAACTCAAGGAGTATGAAAGAATTCGAGAAGGAAAGAGAGAAAAATAGAAGGAAGAACGGTGAAGGCACTTCGGGTAATAAAAAGAAGGATATCGTTTACTCGAAGAAAGCAGAAGTCGGATTCATGATCTACTACGAGGGTTTGAAGGATAACCGGTTGCAATCTCGACAGGAGTTACGTCAAAGGGCGGTGGTTCTTTCCCAAGATGAGGAGGATGTCATTGAGAATGACGTGATTGTTGAAAGTTCTTAGGAAGAATTGGATTTGTTGTTGCTACATGAAGAGTTGGTCGGGCATGAAAGGTTTCATGTTGCCACTTTCGAGGAAATTCTTTATGGTTTATACCATGTTTTTTCAGGATTTTCAAGGAGAATACTATGCCACCATTATTGATTGATGGTAGGGAAATAAGTTTAATCTTGCTACACCGAGTGGTAACCGTCAAGGGTGGAATAAAGAAGGTGATTGAAGAGATCTTTGGGACGAAGTAGAATTCGAGTGTGATTTTGCACCGAACGGAAATGACCATTTGATTTTGACAGTAGATCCTTACCCTAATAGACGGATTACAAACATTTACATCAAACAATTTACAAGCACTTTATCTTACATCTTCCCTATAAGATATTGTCAAAAAAATAACATTTAAAATTCCTTTAAATATGCTATATTAATCTAATCAAAGTTGTTAACTTAACTATTACTGGTTTTTTCTTCATGTTAGTGTTTTATCAGAGATATTCAACATTCTACATCAGGAATCAAATGTATTCAATGAATCAAAACACAAAACAAATCTCATGTTGAAGGATTCATTGCCAGATTGATTGTGTAACTAGAGTATAATCATAAACAACAAGCATAAATCACAAAGTAGAACAAAAACATTCCCCTCTCCATATCTCATAACCTAAATCGTAGATCTAAAACCCTAATCTCACCAAAAACTTGCAATAAAAACTAAAATTAACCTAATCAATCCAAAATTCATCATATCAAGATGCAGCAGCTTTCATAACAACATGATTCCAAACTAAATTGGTTCTAAAATCACAGAATTAGTAAGAGCATCAACTTCAATCATGTATTCGGATTCTTCATCCATACATTAAACCTATTATTAAAGGAAATGAAGAGAGAAACTGGCCTAATCGGAGTCGCCAGAAACAGATCGGTGAAAGGATTTCTTCGAGCGGCAGATCTCTTCAAAATCAAATTGCTGAGAGGATTTCTTCAATCACGTAGTCAGAATCAGTCATTGGATTTAACATATGGTTTCAAACCAGAATCAGTCGGATTGTTAACATTGAGTCGGATTATTAAACGAAATGAAGAGAGACACATACCAGATGTACCATGAGTGAATCGTGAGTCGCGGTTCTGTTTTGATGAACGATGATCGTCGGAGTAGTCGAAATTAGATCGCTGAACTATGAGGATGATGAACGATGATCGCCGGAGTCGCAGATTTGTTTTGATTGAATCCAGGAACTCGCAGATGAGGATGATGAACGACTAACGGATCTGTTCTGACTGAATATTCTAAACTTATGGCTACTGTCAATTTTAACGCAGAACTTATGACTATTTGCAGTTTTTTACCCTGAACAATGATGAGTAATTTTTTGCTTTTTCTATTTTTTCTTGTATCTGCGACATCTTTAAATGGTCGCAGCTTTTGTTTTTTAAATATTTTTCGTATTTGAGACCGTTTTATACGGCCGCAAATTTTCTTTTATGTTTTTCTTGTGTTTGCGGCTGCTTTAAACGGTCGCAACTTTTGCTATTTTTATTTTTCTAGTATTTGCGATTGTTTTCCGACCACTATTCAACTGATATGCGACCACAAAAATGTGGTCGCAAAATTTGCGGCCGTTTTGAAATCGAATCTGGGTTGGTCTTTAATTTTGCAATTGCTTTTGTTTTAGTTACAAATCGGTTGCTAGATTTGCGACCGTCTTATGTTAGTCGCAAAATTTGGTCGCAATTGCCTAGTTTTTTAGTAGTGTTAATGGGTCAAACAATATGTCGTTTATGTTTTTATTTGTTTATTTCATATTTGGGCCGTAGGCCACATAGTTGCTGGTCAAACACTTTAGTTTAGAGTCCATTAGGTTGTTAATGTTTGGGCTTGTTTGAAACGGCGTGAGTGTGCGAAGGGATATAACCATTCGATGGTTATTATGGGGATCGACACATCCCTTCAAACACAATGTTTCATCAACTATTTATAGGGTTTCAAACCTCATTCATTGAATGCAGAAAATGATTTACGAGTTTCGGTTTCAATATTTCGGTTAGTTGTTTTTCTATTCTTGTATTTTCAGTTTGAAGATGAAGTGGTGTGATGTTTGTGGTGACTTTAAGTATTTGTGTGATCATCTTTCTTCTTGGTCCGATTAGTCCAGGGAACCCGTTAACGGTGATACCAACATTGGTATCAGAGCCAATGGTTCTGTGAAGATCGAGAACGTAGATGATGATTCTGGAAATCGTCTAAGGGATAAAGGCAAGTCCGTTGGTGCTGATTTCGGTGATGCCGGAATGACCACTGGAAAGTGCGGCGAGGGCAGCGGAAAAGGTAAACAGTACGCGCAGAGGAAGCCATCCAGTCGCTCGTGGAAATCATCCATCAAAAACTTCCCCAAGAAGATGGTTCCAAGGGGTTTCGCGAAAAATTTTGGCCGTAAAGGAAGTGCACCGGTCGGAAGACCAAGGAAGGTGGGGATTCGATGTTTCACATCCAAACAATTTGGCCACATCACTTCCATATGTCCAAGTAAGTACATTAACCTAAGCCCGTTACCCATAGAAAACGATTATTTGGTTAGTGATACTTGCGGAGGATGCTGGGATTCGATTTGGGTATTGGGTCCAAGTTTTAAGATGCACATGACGGGCAATAGGAGTGTGTTCAAATGTTTTAAGAGGCACTTTGGTGTGATGAAGGATGATAAGAAAAGGAATTTACATCCGATCCTGGGGTTGGCAAAGTAAAGATTCCAGTGGATGGAAAAAGTAAAACCATACCGTGTGTTAGTTACGTTCCGAGTCTCAAGAAAAATGTTTTAATCCTAAAGCAACTATTGTTTCAAGGAATTGAAAGGTCACAACCGGTGACACTTGTGTTTTAAAGAAAATGTTCGGTAGTCGTGTGAAAGTGTTTGATGTTTTTGAGAATAAGTCAGAGATATGATTGGAGGAGGAGTATCTAGAAAAATTCTATGAGGGTCTAGATGTCGAAAATGGGCACCGCAAAGAAAAAGAAAAACTCAAAAAGTATGTCGAGGGGTATTCGAGAAAGAATTATGAGAAGGAAAGAGATAAAAATAGAAGGAATAACGGTGAAGGAACTTCGGGTACTAAAATGAAGGAGATCGTTTACTCGAAGAAAGCAAAAGTCAGATTCATGATCTACTACGAGGGATTGAAGGATAATCGGTTGCAATCTCGACATGAGTTAAATCAAAAGGGCGGTGGTTCTTTCTCAAGATGAGAAGGATGTCATTAAGAATGACATGATTGCTGAAAGTTGTTTAGAAGCGTTGGATTGATGTTGCTACATGAAGAGTTGGTCGGGCATGAAAGGTTTTATGGTGCCACTTTCGAGGAAATTCTTTTATGGTTTATATCATGTTTCTTTGGGATTTTCAAAGAGAACACTATGCCACCAACATTGATTGACTGTAGGGAAATAAGTTTAATCTTGCTACACCGAGTGGTAACCATCAAGGGTGGAATAAAGAAGGTGATGGAAGATGATCTTTGGGACGAAGTAGCATTCGAGTGTGATTTTGCACCGAACGACGTGCATGTATTAAAGGTTGCTTACTTTTACTACATAGAATTAATCGAGTGGTACTTCGATTTGATAAAGAAAAAGCAAGACAATAATGCATCAGACGCGAATGAAGGAAGCTCAAAGAAAGTACAAGAAGAAGCGGTGGTGAAGAAACCCTAGATCAACTAGACCGGAATCTTAGTAGATATATGGAATGGGCTCTGCATAAAAGGGTTAACCGTCCGTTTAGTTTCACGACGGATGATGAATAATACAGTACTTAGGCTGAACCTGCAAAACAGAAAACCATTAGCTCACCACGGGGAGAAGGGGGGTTCTCTCCGTGACCACCCTCTGGCGTGAGAATAAGTACAGGTAGTCGGAAGTAAGTATTGTAAGAGAGAGAGTAGTTGAGAGTGAATAACTTTCCTTGAACTCCAAGTTACTTATTTATAGCCGGTGTTTGGCGCCAAAAGGAGAGATTGTTAACTTTAACGGAATCTTTTGCTATTTCGTTAATGTTTGTTGGCAATCCGTTAGTGCACACGGATCATGAGCTCATCAGCGATTAGGGAGGTGCCACGTGTCAACATGAGATCACTACATCTTATAAATGTGAGCATGTCATCACCGTGATCTTCCTCGGCCGTCCAGATGCTGCCATGTGGCAATTGGTTATAACCGAAAAGATGCTTGCACGATTAGGTGTTAATGGCTTCTAGAAGGTTTCACAGCTGTTACTCATCTTATTTGCCACGTGTACATTCTGTTACAACAGAAAAGATTCCCTTTGCTTCTGCACCAAGTCAAGGATTTTGCTAAGGAAAAGTTTCTCAGGATTTACTGTTTCCTTGCGCGAGAAGCGTAAGTTAGTTAACTGATCTTCCTTCTTCTCCTTGCTGCTTAGCGCAACGTTTGGTGGATACTTGCTTTGATATAAATATCTGTGCAAGGTTTGTGCATGAAGCATTATCCAACGAGAATGTTCAAGGTTAACTTTGAACCTTGCGCGAGCCGCGCAAGGTAGTTAAATGAAGCATTATCAAACAAGAATGTTCAAGGTTAACTTTGAACCTTGCGCGAGCCCGCGCAAGGTAGTTAATGAAGCATTATCAAACGAGAATGTTCAAGGTTAACTTTGAACCTTGCGCGAGCTCGCGCAAGGTAGTTAAATGAAGCATTTATCCAAAGAGAATGTTCAAGGTTAACTTTGAACCTTGCGCGAGCCCGCGCAAGATAGTTAAATGATCCTTTCCTCTCTTGGATATTTGGCGCAGAGTTCTAATAAATCTTATTTTGGCAAAGAAGTATGCGCGCAGCTTTCTTAGAAGTTATTAATGGGTATGGTTTCCTTGATTGGCGCAAGGTTTTTGGGACCATACCCCTTCAAGTCCCCCCCAGTCCAGTGTTGCTCCTATGTAAGAATAAAAAGTAGGTGGAGCACTTGACTTAAGATAAATGTGCTGAGCCAGGTAAGGACTAGCTTTTTGTTGCTTTATGCATCTTGGTGACGTGTCGTAAGTGAATTTTGAAAAAGTATTTGAATTTCAAATATATTTAGACGCGTGTCACTTATCCGGATGGTGTAGTTGGTGACGACGCACGTTCTTGAGACGTTGTGGTACTGTTGACAAGCTGTCAACAGTACATGTCTTACGGTATTTAATGCTATTTCGGCGACACTCACGCGCGTGGGGCGGTTACTGTTCCCCACTCGCCCCTGCAGTTACTTGGGGATACGTGACTGTCGCAAAAGTCGCTGTAGTCAAATCGTGCATTAATTGCGATTAGTATATAAAGGGATCAACGATCCATTTGCTTCCTCACCAAATTAAATCTTGAGAGAAACTTGTGTTCATATCTTCCGGTGACCTTCAAAGTTTTCTAAGTATTCTTCAAAGTTTGAGTTATGGCCACCGGTGCAAGTTCTGCTGAGATACTGTCGACGTCAAGTTTGCCAACATTAAAGTGGTCGAAGAAAGATTTCGATAATCTTGCTACCAACTTTCTTTTTGCTCCGTCCTAGAAAGCGTTCTTTCCGGTGGCGAATGCCACAGCGGCTGATGCGCCGGCCGGCTACATTACGTTATTTTATGATTATTTTGCCGAAGGGAACTTCAGGCTTCCGGTGACCCATTTCCTGCTGGAAATTCTTGGTTTTTATAAGCTTCATATTTCTCAATTTAGCCCGATGGGAATGGTGAGGATCCGGCATTTTGAGTTTGTTTGCCGGTCGATGCAGATCACGCTGACGGTTGAGAAGTTCAGAGTTTTCTACCAGTTACACTGTTCGTTGGGTTTTTATTCATTCCAACAACGTGTGCAAGCCAAACGATTGCTGTTGGTGCCGCCCAAGTCTTACCACGACTGGAAACAGAAGTTCTTCTTCATAAAGGCGGCGGTGATCCCGATGAAGATGACATTCCGAGCCGGTGATGAGATCGAGCTAGAGACCCTTCCCATACCTGCCGACGAGGTGTGGTATCAGGATATTAAAGATGTGCCCAACATTGTTTTGCCGGAAAGGGCCCTCATCGCTGCCGGGATGAGTTTTTTTTGGAAGAAAGAATGCCGGGAAAAACCGGTGTATACTGAAGATGGAACTAGTACGTAACCTTTTAACTTCCTAGCAATATCTTTTAATAGATATGTACTGATGCAAAAATGTTTGTTATGTAGCTGCGCCGCTCTACTTGGTCTCTTTCAAGAGAGAAAAAGGGAAAATGGTAGTCGTGCCGATTACTAAGGGTGAGGAAAATTGGTTCTCGCAAATCTTGGGGAACTTTGAGTTGCCCAAGAAGGAGGATCTGGATGCGCAACCATCTTTGAAGACTGGTAATTAAATTCTTACAAAGCCTAAGTTGATATTGCAATATTACTCTTGAACAAATTTTCTAAGTAATATTGCAATATAACTAATGGCGCAACCTTTGCTCAATATGATTGATTATGTAGGTGATTCGCTAAACTTGTGCGTAGGCCCTGACTCGAAGAAGAAGAAGAAACCAATTGCTGCTGCAGCTACTGCGCCTCCCCCTTCCAACCCAGATAAAAAAACCAAGCCATCAGCTGCTGCGAAAGCTGAGGGTAAGAAAGGTACGCGTCTCGTATCTGACTCTTGGTGCAATTATGTGGTGGTGTCGGACTCACTGGAGGGTCTTGCGCATGTAGGTTTGAAGAAACCGAAGCCAGAACCCATTGACACCTCCTCTCTTCCGGCTGCGAACCCAGATGATCCCATGGAAGTACCTTCTAGCCCGGAAGAGGCGTTGAAGCGCACTTCTAAGAAGAGGAAGGAGTCGAAAACTAAAACTCCTACGCCAACAAAAGTTGCGCGCCCACGAAGAAGGGCAATCTGGATGCCTTTGCAAAGAAGTTCTCACCTGGTACGTTTAGTTTGTTGCGCATTTCTGTCAAAAAGTTGCGCAGACTCTTATACTTGGTATTTGTTAATATGCTTTGCAGAGAAAATGGTGAAGGCTGCGCCGGCCACCTCATCTGCTATACCATCACCGCACAGGCCTGAGAACGTTGAGGGGGGAGATGCGGGGCAAGAAACTCCTCTTTTTGATGCCGACCCCATCGTCCCGGAAAATATTGAGAAGGTGGCTCCGGAAGAAGAGCCCAAAATTTTTGATGCTGAGAATCCTGCTGGTGAGCAGGTTAAAGATACAGCTACAGATGTTGGGGTGAGAGATACTGCTTCTGTAGAACAAGAAAAATATCTTCCCCTATGCCGGAACCGTCAAAGTTGATATCCAAGGGAGCTGGACCTTCAACACAAAGCGAAGGCTTTGTGTTTGTTGAGGATTCGGAGGAGGAGTCGCCCATTCGCCCAGAGGAGACGCCTAGGGACTATTATTATCGTTCTTATTCTGAGAGGCGGGCCTCTGCGATTCATCAGCCCATGTGTAAAGTTAAACAGGGCGATGTTTTTACGGATTGGCACTCCTTCCCGCCGGCGGAGGTGAAGCGCCAGGAAGAAAAAGACCACGAGGCTACTTACGAGTTATATTGCAAGAGTCTGCCCTTGCCTCTTCCACAATAAACAGGAATGTGCGCGAATGGCGCAGCATGAACAAAGAATGGGATGAGGTTGAGCTTGATAAGGCGAAGGCCAAACTCGAGAAAGAGAAGACGTTAAAGATGCTCGTCGATTTTGAGGCGGAAAAGGCCCAGTTTGAGGAAGAGAAGAAGACTGAAGAGTGGGCTGCGCTGTCGTGGAAGCGCAAGTGTGAGGCCTCGGCTGCACAATATGCGGACGAGCGCAAGCACTTTGTGGAGGTTTGTGATCGTGACAACAAAGAAAAATATCTCTGCGCAACGAAATTGAGAAACTCAAGAAAGAGAAAGCTGATGCTGTTGCGGCAGCGGAAGAGGCGCGCTCACACAGAGAAAGTAGCGAGCAGAATGAGGTATCAACCAAAATGACTCTCCTTCTTAAGAATAAAGAAATTGATGATCTAACTGCTATGCTATTTGACCAGGCGCGGCTGCAAGATGAGGTTGATAGTTTGAAAAAATATATCAACCTTCACCGAACAGAAAAAGCCGAGTTGATCCGCCGTTTAACTGAAGGTGGACAAAAACTTAATGACACGGAGGTCGCTCGTGCTACAGCAGAAAGCCTGACCGAATCCCTCATGAACTAGCTTACCTGGTTGCGAGAGTACGGGATTGTGGAGGTAATATTCACTTTTCTTTATATATGTCTGGTTTGATTGTCGCAACATATACTGATTGTATTTGTATACAGATCGCAAATGCCATCCTTAGCTCTACGGAGTTGGATGAGAGAGTGGCAGAATTGATGATGGCGGCGCGCAATGACGGGCATGCCGAGTGCTATAGAGAGTGCACTTTGCACGTGGCCCATGCGCTGAAGACCGAATGGGATACAAGCCGTGCTGCCACACATGGGCTAAATACTGCCGCCATTTATTCTGCTGCTAAAGAAAAATATGATCAATTGCAGATTCCGATTATGGACCTTGTGGATGCCGCGCTGCAGCAAGATGACTTTGTTGATAAACTAAAGGAGATCTTTTCTTCAACAGAGAAGCAGGCGGGAACCAAATCCATAGAATAGGGAAATTGTAATTTTTTTACTTTGTGATAACTTGTAACGTTGCGCTGCTGCGCAATTATTGTGGATGTGAATATAATATATTTCAGCTTTACAATGTTTGCATGGGACCAATTACTTGTGTAGGATAGACAAATGAACAATTTCTTTTCTCATGTGTGAGCGTAAGTATTAAGTTAGCTTGTGGCTCATGAGTTTGTGTTTTTGTTTATCCAAAGGAATTGCATGCATTTGTAAATGAACATATTCAAGACTGTAAGTAGTGGCAGAGTATTTTATTCATACTGGTAAAGCGCAAAACTATGGCTGCCACTAAGATTACATAACAAACTAAAGTAAGCAGTCTCGTTACGCAACGCTCAGAAGTTGCTTAGAGGACTGAGATTACATATAACATCAGCGTAGTTGTTGGGCGTTCCAGGTTCGAGGAACGCTGGATCCGTCCATACGCTTCAGAGTGTACGCTCCTTTTCCCAATACTTCATTTATCACGTACGGACCTTCCCATTGCGGGGCTAACTTCCCCGGTTTTTCGGCATTCAACGCTTCATTATCGCGAAGAACAAAGTCACCAGGCAAAAAGGAACAGATGCGCACCCTTTTGTTGTAATACCTTTCAAGCTGAGACTTGTACTTAGCTTCGCGAATTGCTGCATTTTCTCGTCGTTCTTCCAATAAGTCTAGGTTGATGCGCCTTTGTTCTTCGTTATCTTGTTTTTCCAAAGCTAGCATTCTTGGAGATGATCACCCAATTTCGGCAGGAATCACCACCTCCGTGCCGTACACAAGGCTAAAAGGAGTTTCTCCAGTGCTATCTTGGGCATAGTTCGGTGTGCCCACAAGATGCTAGGCAATTCGTCAACCCACCCCCGACGTGCTGTGCTAAGGCGGGCCTTGATACCATCGACCAACTGTTTGTTTATGCTTTCAACTTGACCATTTGCTTGTGGGTGCGCAACAGAAGTGAAAACATGTTGGATTCCCATTTCGGTCATCCATGTTTGCAACTCTTCAGCCGTTAAATTTGGACCGTTGTCTGTAATAATGCGCATGGGCAGGCCAAAACGACAAATAATGTATTCCAAGATGAATTTGCGAATTACCATCGCTGTAGTAGAAGCTAAAGGTTTAGCTTCAACCCATTTGGTGAAGTAATTGACTGCAACAATGATAAACTTTATTGCGCTGGGCGCATCCGGAAATGGTCCCACTAAGTCAATGGCCATTGTTGAAATGGCCAAGCTGTTGTGACGGGTACCAAAGGATTCTTTGGGCGCAACGTTTTAGGGGCATGCCTTTGGCAGGACATGCATTTGCGCAATATCTCTACCGCGTCAACGTACATTATGGGCCAATAATACCCTGCGCTTTTCACTTTGGCTACTACCATGCATGGCCCAGAATGTATACCACATAGCCCCTCATAAACCTCCCTGATCAGGTATTGCGCATCATGTTTGTTAACACAGCGGAGCGAAGGACCCATGTAAGAGCGTCGGTATAGGATACCGTCAATCATTTCGTAATTGAGGGCTTTGCATCGTAACTTACGTGCTTGCGCTTTATCTTCTGGTAAAGAACCATGTAACAAATACATCATTATTGGAGACATCCATGACGGATCTCCTACTTCGACCATTGTCACTTGTCTGAGAGGGACTGATGGATTACTTAAAACCTCGATGCGAACTTCCTTTGCCAAATGTTTGAAATTAGTTGCTACGAGTTTACTTTAAGCGTCAGCATATTTGTTTTCGCTTCGCTTGACGTGTGTGACTTTAAATTGTTGGAACTGTGCTATAAGAGCCTTGGCTTGCGCCAAGTATAAAGCCATGATATCTCCCTTTGCATCGTACGTTCCAATTACTTGCTCAGCAACTAGTAATGAATCAACATGGGCTTCTAAATTTGTTGCACCCATTTTGATAGCGAGGCATAGGCCTGCTAGGAAAGCTTCATATTCGGCCTCGTTGTTGGTGCTCTTAAAATCCAGCCGAATTGCATATGCGAATTCTGCTCCCTCTGGACTCATTAATCGAAGACCTGTTCCAGCCCCATCACTGTTTGATGCGCCATCGGTAAACAATGTCCAGGCTCTATTGTTAATGACTGTGACTGGGTTTTGAATTGCTTGGCATTCTTCAAGTTTATTAGCGGGAATCTCAGCGATGAAATCCGCCAAAACTTAGCCTTTGATAGCTGGTCTGGGTTTATAACAGATGTTATAACCTCCCAATTCTATTGTTCACTTTGCAAGTCGTCCAGAAACATCTGGTTTGGCCAGGACTTGGCCAATGTGAAAATTTGTTAAAACTGTAATAACATGTCCTGAAAAGTATCTTCGCAGCCTGCGCGAAGCATGGACCAATGCTAAAACTAATTTCTCCATGATTGAATACCTTGTCTCTGGATCGTTCAACATCTTGCTGATATAATAAATTAGAGACTGGACCCCTTCGCGTTCTACCAACAAGACAACACCTACTGCTACCTCAGATGCAGTAAGATATAAAACCATGGGTTCTTTTTCACGAGGAGCAGTAAGTGTGGGAAGTTGAACTAAACAATCTTTCATCTGCTGGAAAGCTTGATCAGCGTCAGGAGTCCATGCGAACTCTTTGTTCTTCATACAATTGCGCAAGGGTCCAATAAATGGATAAGACTTTGCAGCATGATTGGGAGGAAGCGGTTTAGCGCAGCTAACCTTCCAGCCAAACTTGCATCTCTTTGATGGTAGTAGGAGAAGATTTTTTGTATTGCCTCGACCTTCTCCGGATTAACTTTGAAACCGTCTTTGGTGACGATGAAACCCAAAAATTTGCCCTCCTCCATGCCGAAGGAGCATTTGCTTGGGTTTAACTTTAGATTTACCTCTCGTAGAGAATCAAAAGTCCGTTGGATGTTTGCTAACATAGTGTCTTCTGAATTACTCATAATGACCAAATCATCAATGTAGACTTCCACAGTTTTCCCGATGTCGTCTCCAAACACTGTATCCATCAATCTTTGATAAGTAGCTCCCGCATTGCGGAGACCAAAAGGCATTTTGGTATAACAAAAAATGCCCTTCTCCGTGCGAAAAGCGGTTTTATCTTCGTCCTCTTTTTTCATCAAGACTTAATGATAACCTTTATAACAATCTAGAAAACATTTCCAGCGAAAGGAAGCTAATGAGTTAACCTTTTTGTCAATCTCAGGAAGAGAATAACAATCTTTCAGACACGCCTTGTTTAGATCTTTAAAATCTACGCACATCCGCCATCCGCCATTATGTTTCTTTACGATGACTGGGTTTGCCACCCAGGCTTGGTATTTGACTTCGCGCAGAATACCAGCATTTAATAACTCGGTGACATGTTCGTTCATTGCCTCTGTCTTTTCTGACCCGAGGCTGCGCTTTTTCTGCACAACTAGTTCTGCTGACGGAAATACATTCAGACAATGTTCCGCAACGTTGCGCGGGACACCGACCATGTCGGCAGGTGTCCAGGCGAAAATGTCTTTGTTGCGAAACAACAGTAGTTTAAGCTTTGCGCGAATTTCAATACTGACTGCAGGCCCTAATAAGATTGTTTGCTTAGGATACTTATTGTTGAGTACCCACTTTTCTGGTTCGTTACTTGGCACTGTCTTGACAGCCTTCATAACTGGTTCTTCAATTGACATGATTTCTTTCCGCGCGTAAGGTATAGCTATACCATTTGGTGTCGGAAAACCACGAGCAGCATGCGGAGCAGAAGTAATCATACTAAAATCACGTTGCACGCGGCGTCCCAATAGCATATCGTGACGGGAATTTGCTGGCATCACCATGAAGTTGACGTTAATCGTTCGAGAACACCTCCCACCAGATAAAGTAACAGGAAAAAGGATTTGTCCTAGAGGAAAGACAGCCTCATTGCAGAACCCAGTTAATGGAAAATCAACTGGTTCCAAGCGTGCCTTAACCTCAGGATCTAGCTGTTTAAAGCACTGCTCATACATAATATCCATGGAACTACCCGGATCTATAAACATATAGTCTGTTTGGTAGTGTCCAAAGATACCGGTGATAACTACTGGCCGGTCTTCTTGAGGACCTCCTGGAACGATAGGAAAAATGACTTGCTGCTTGTGTCAAGTGTTGTTTTGAAAATGTTGAAGGCTACGCTTGCGCGATGATCCACCTTGAATCATGGAAACGTGCTGTTTCATTTTCTTGTTGCTAGGCCCTTTCTCGCGCGTAATCTGTTTAATCTCTTTGCGCACATTTTGGAGTAGATGTGTAAGCTTCCCACTCTTTAATGCTTTTTCAATCTCCGTGCGCAGACTGATGCAGTTATCTCTTGTGTGGCCTGTGTCTCTATGATAGTCACAGAACAAATTTGGGTCTTGCCCTTTTTTGTTTAAAGCGAAAAAGAGCAGGACTTGGTGATAACCATCGAAGTCGCCGGCAACAATGATGATTAAAGAAAGCAAGCGGATCATAGATGTTCATGCTTAGGAGGGAGATTGAAGGCGATAATCATGCACTTCCGGTGATCCGGATTTGGGCCGCTCGCACTTGTTTTTATTTGTTAGTTTTAATGGGTCAAAAAATATATCGTTTATGTTTTTATTTGTTTGTTTCTTATTTGGGCCGTAGGCCACATAGTTACTGAGTCAAACACTTTAGTTCAGAGTCCATTAGGTTGTTAATGTTTGGGCTTGTTTGAAACGACGTGAGTGTGCGAAGGGATATAACCGTTTCGACGGTTATTATGGGGATCGACACATCCCTTTGCTGTAATCGATACATCCCTTCAAACACAACGTTTCATCAACTATTTATAGGGATTCAAGCCTCATTCATTGTATGCAGAAAATGATTTGCAAGTTCAAATTATTCAAGTTCTAGTTTTGGTTAGTTGTTTTCCGATTCTTGTATTTTCGGTTTGAAGATGAAGTGGTGTGATGTTTGTGGTGACTTTAAGTATTTGTGTGATCATCTTTCTTCTCGGTCCGATTGGTCCTGGGAACCCATTAACTGTGATACCAACATCGTGATTCCCCTTCGAACATATGGCTTCTGAAAATATCCAAATCCAAGTTCCGTCAATCGAGGGAAGTTTTTGCGAGACTCGAGTCCCGGTTTGAAACCCTGTTCGTTGAGCTCCGATTAACTCAAACCGCCTTCGAAGCTCACCACACCCCTACACCTCCATCACTCGTTACCTCAGCTACACCAACACAACCACTCGCTTCCACCACAACACCATTATCAGCTTTCACCCCTACACTGCCACCACCACCCTAAAAACCGTATCACCACCCGCACCTGTAACCGGTTCCTAAACCCATACCTGCTGCTAAATTGAAGAAAGCCCCAAAACGGCTCCGACGCTAACGGGTCTGCACCGATACCCGCCCCCAAACCCACTCCACCAACTGAAATTGCACAATGTTGGAGATAGAATAACAACAGCCTCCGATAATCCTTTTGTTATCTCAAACCGGGAATTCTTCAAAGACAAACACCGATCCTTATGAATGGCGTCCACCATGGCGTTTTGCTACTACTTCTCTGAACAGAACCGAAAGAACTAAGTGTCAACAACCTTAGCTCTTGATGGAGGTTTGTCCCAATCACATTCTTGAGGACAAGGGTATTTAAAGGGGGTGGGATTGTTTTGTGCATCGTGCGACCATAAAGAAAATATCAATACATGTTAAACACATGCAACATCCTCATGCACTGGAGTGGAGTAGATTGGTAGCAGTGAGTTCTTTTGATAGTTGCTTTATTTAATTAGTAGTGTAGTAATAATGGGTACATGGGTAGTTTATTTCCATCATGTTCGTAATGCTATAAAGCCATTTTATTTGTTTACGAAGGAATGGAAGAAATGAATTAGTCAAACTCTTGGTTTTCCCTATATATTTCTATCTAGTCTCTTTCTAATTTCTTTGGACCAATTTGGTACATAACATAAAGCCACAACGGATTTAGGAAATATCACTAAAGAGACGTACAATACGTTATCATTGAACACTTTATACCTTAAAACAATATTAAATTTACTTAAGAGACGAAATAATCTTGAATCCTACATTACGGCATGTATCATGTTTTATCTTACTTCGATCATTGGCATTCTTAATACTTTCGAGATTACTCATTTTTCATTTATGAAGGGTTTTTCTATGGATTGTGCATCTTAAACTAATTATGTTAACCTAGATTATACATTTTATCAGAGATTTTACAACAACTATTAAAAATAATTCTAGGGTTTCATTAAGATAAGAATTTACGTTAAACATAAAACTCTCGAACTACTCTCGTAGATGTTGAAGACGATTAGGTCAAGAAAACATGACATGATTAACATATCAGTGAAATTATAGTTTTCCTTAACAATGATAAAGTTATCTTGAGAACGCTAAATATTGTGAGAATCGTGAGAACGAATGAAAAAACCAATCAAAATCATTTTTTTAATTAAACATCATTGTAATTAAGATACAACATCAAAAAAGGAATTTACAACATCAAATAAGTTATTTCTCCTTTCGAAGTCACTCTTATTAGATTTTTTACACATGTGTAAATATAACAAATTTACACATGTGTAAATGGCAAACTTACACATGCGTAAATTTTCTTTATTTACGAATTTGCGTTAATTTAAATGTGTAAATTAAATTTCTAATATTGGATTTGAATAATAATGATAAGTGTAGAAGAAAATTTCGAATTTGAATTGTTTTTGACCAAATTTTCATGGTTTTTTTCATTCGTTATAACGGTTCTCACAATATTTAGCGTTCTCATTTTAACCCCCTCCCTAACAAATCCTTAAATACATGCTATCTTGACCCGGAAAACAATCATACTATCAAAGATGACTCGAATTTGCATGTTGTAAAAGCATACATTCATAAAATCAACATCCTTTTCTTTGAAAATTTCTAATTCCTTTTTCAATCTAAAGTGAACTTCACCATCATGTATAACAAACTATGTCATATAACAACTACATCCTTTAAACAAATAATTAAAAAACCAAATATATAAACAAACTTCACAAGATGTTCACAATGAAATTCAAAGATTTAATTAATGAAAACTGGATAATGAATGGTTGGCCTTTTATAGGAGAAGACGAGCAAATACAAAAGTCAAAATGTCAACCTTTTGACCTAGCTCCACAGATTAGATATTTCTTGAATCCAATCAATCATATTCTCTCCGATTTTTGGGATCAGATCTCAACATCGATAGGCGCAACCATGTAACAAATTTCTATCCGCATATATATATATCTCAATATTGTTTGCATAATTTTAGGTTTTCTTCTTACAATTTTCCGATCCCCTTTTCAGATTCACGCCGATTGATCTTACCCTGTTGCAGGTTCATCTCAAAACAGGTAATTCTTTCTTCGCTAATCTGTTCGTTGTAATTTCATATTTTACGGAAAGTAAATCTTGTTGTTTTAATGTTGATCTAAACTTAATTTTGATCTATTAGTATTGTTATATACTAGTTTGTAAAATAAATATATAGATTCATCGTTTGACTTGTGTTAAATTTGCAAAGATAATATGAAGTTTGATTTGTACAATTTTTTTGTTTAAAGAATTAGCTAGCTAAATATGGAATTTGTTTGATCAGCTTTTGTTTGGATATTGATTTAAATATCTAAGATTGAACCTTTTTTTTATAGGGATTTTGGTTATTGAATATGGGCTATCTGGATTCGATAACGTCTGCGATCCCGGGTCAATCTAATGGTGATTCCCCGGACAGTGGTGGTGGTGTGAGCGAAGACTCAAAGTTTAGCTATGGGTTTGCAAGCTCTCCCGGAAAGAGATCTTCGATGGAGGATTTTTATGAAGCGAGAATCGATTGTGTAGATGGTGAAATAATTGGTTTGTTTGGAGTGTTTGATGGTCATGGTGGTGCTCGCGCTGCGGAATATGTCAAGCATCATCTTTTTAATACTCTGATTAAGCATCCCAAGTTTATATCGGATACGAAAGCAGCTATATCTGATGCGTACAGTCATACCGATACGGAGTTTCTGAAATCAGAGAACAATCAGAACCGAGATGCTGGATCAACTGCTTCGACAGCTATTCTAGTTGGCGACCGTTTGTTGGTGGCAAACGTTGGTGACTCACGTGCTGTTATCTCTAGGGGTGGTAAAGCGTTTGCTGTTTCTCGTGACCATAAGCCGGATCAAAGTGATGAACGACAGAGGATTGAGGATGCTGGCGGTTTTGTCATGTGGGCTGGAACGTGGAGAGTTGGTGGCGTTCTTGCTGTTTCTCGTGCATTTGGTGATAAGTTATTGAAGCAGTATGTTGTGGCTGACCCAGAGATTCAAGAGGAGAAAGTTGATAACTCGCTGGAGTTTTTGATCCTTGCTAGTGACGGTCTGTGGGATGTTGTGACGAATGATGAAGCTGTTGCGATGGTGAAACCGATAGAGAGCCCAGAAGATGCGTCAAAAAGGCTGGTGCAGGAAGCTTCTGAGAGAGGTAGTGCTGATAATATTACGGTAGTGGTTGTTCGTTTCTTGGAGAATGAAGCTAGTGGCTCGACTTCCCATTGAAACGTAAGTGTGCTCAATAGAGATTTCGTGTTTGTTTGTTTTAATAGATTGGCTTTACTGACCAACTTTCTACTGTGTTTGGTGGTTTAGGTGCTTAAGTTTTTTGTTCTAAGGGTCGGTTGGTTCTGTGTGCGTTGAAAACATAATAAGTGTACAATTAATGCAAATTTCTCTCCTCTTTTTGTATGAGCTTATGAAAGAAATACAATTTGTCTCTTTTGGATGTTGCTGGCTTATAGGCAAGTTTTATATTTCTTTTTAAGTTTTGGTATGTGAGATGAAGAAGAAGAAGAAGAAGAAGAAGAAGGCTTGGTTGGAGTGGTCGATGATAGGGTGGTGGTTTCCAGCGGTTATGGGTGGGGTTGGCACGGAGCGATTAGATGAAGATGAAGAAGAAGAATCTAGTTGGAATTCACTTGCTGTGTATCCATTTTAGGGATTATAATTAACCAAACATTTGGGGATCAAAATAGTTATTCTTGAGGAAAATTAATATTTGGCTTACCATATTGATCATCTGTCTAAATTTACTCGACAAAACTGTTATGTTACATGGGAACTATTAGTGTAAATTAGGTGGAGCTTATGTTTTTCATCTCGATTAAAAGTTCGGCCGTTTTGGTTTTAAATTCAAGCCGGGCTTGAGCGTGGTCTGGCTTGGCTTGTTTCGTGAAAAACCTGGTATACATAGTTTGATGACCTAATTGTCGTCGGTTCAAAAGGTACTACCGTTGAGATGGCCCCTGCCCGGGGTAGGCATTTTGTTTGAATTAGCATTTCTTGATATGGAAGTCACGAGTTTGCATGTTAGTTATGTTTATAAGTATCATTGTTATTGTTGTATTAATTAAATACTCCATTCAAACCACCATCGTGTAATTTTATGATTTTGTTCCTTATATAAATGTCAAGCCATCAACTTATTGATGACGAGTATCCTTGTCTCGGCCTGTTCCTAAAGCCCACTTGGTCGGGTTTCTAAAGAACCAGAAAGGAGTAGTTGTTCCTGTCGCATGACAATGGTGATATTGTTGTTGCGTTTGTGTTTGTGGGTAGCGCCAGAGGTTAAAGATTGCTTGTGCCATGGACAAGGATGTCTGGAACAAGTCATTGGTATATGGCTTGTTTGTGGTAGTTTTTCCATTTCTATTACTTCGTCTCTCTTCTTCTCCAAAGGTGTATGGATGGATACATTCTAGTCATTACGACGGAGAACGCAAGACTGAAAACAGGTGCCGAGGAGTTAGGAGGCCTTGCTAATGGTGGACTAAGGCGCCTGTTGTGGGAGCACTGGTAGGTGGCATTTTCTGACGATTGTGGTGGAATATCAGCTTCCATGTTTCGGTCAGAAGACGGGAAGATTGTTCTAGCCTGTTCGGATCTGGATGCTGTCAAATGAAGAATGAGAAATATTGGCTTCTATATTGCTTCAACTTACAACCTCCTGACCAAATTTTGTTCAACTTGCCTCTTTCTTCGACGTGATTGCTGCAAAATAGAACAGCACGAGCTTCGCCACCCGAAGAGAGGTGCTCATGTAATCACCATCTGACGTGAAAATACGTATTTGATCGGAGATAAAATGTATGAAGTGTAAATGTGAGAGTTGTGAGAGTATATTACTTTGCATTAACTATTTCTAGGAGGGAACCTATCACATGATGTGGTCCCATATGGTATGCATAGCCGTTTTGATAGTGACATCTCCAATTCTATTTGTCAAAGATAAACATTACCTTTGTGATGATTGTGTATTTTCTGTCACGTCATTGTAACAAAATAGTACGTGAATTAGTGTGAATTATTTTGGATTTACTTTTAACAAATAAGGTACAATATTTTATCTACTCGGGTCGAGTTCCGGACCATACATCTTCAACACCTAAGGACAAAAATCATGTTAGACTTGATATATATGTTCTATAAAAGTAGAGGGTGTTCAAATGCAAACCTAGTAAATGGGTTGTGTTTATCACTTGAAAGCGTGTTCACCAGTCTAACCTATTAAAAAAACCCTTTTAATTCATATCAATCCTAAAAAGAGTTAACTTTATTGGATAAGGTTCAAATACATATTAGTCTCCTAAAATTAAGAAGTCTTAATTCATTGTGTCTTTATATTTAGCAGTGTGTATTTTCATTGTTTGTGTCATTGTGTCTTTTGCGACTTAACGTGTTTTTTCTCCTCGACATTAAGTTATATTTTTCGACTATTTATCATATTTTGCGATCCATTATGTCTCTGTACCCTTCATAGATTTTGACACTTTGTAAGATAACTTTACTCAATTTTAATTTATCAATAACCGTTGTATCTCCTTTACTAATTTTTAAAGCCATGGGCAAAATTCAAGAGTTCATAGAGATTCAGGGATTTGAAAGGTTTTAAAACTTTAAAAAATTATACTTTATGTTTTTTGGGATGGTTATATCGTGCAAAGGCTATGGGACAACATGGGTCGTCGATTGCAAGATCTATGGCTCAAAAAGACGAGGTAGCAATTACGTAAATTAAACCATTCTACAATTGAAAGAACAAATAGAAAAAGGGCATTTTCGTCATAAAAATTGAAAACCCTTCTCTTTAAACAAAACAATCTCTTCATTCTCTTCATTATTCAAAATCAAAATTACAAAATTGCAAAAACTTAAATCGCTCATTCATCTTCTCAACACGAAATATGCATGGATTATTCACTGAAATATCAATGTAAGTGCATTATGTTATTCTATATACAATTTTATAGTAGGAATTTATCTAAAGTATGTCATTAAGTTCACAGGTAGAAATAAAACAACCTTCACAATCAGATAAATCTGAAATGGAGCATTCGAAAAAAAGGTGATGTAAGTCCCAATTACTACGGATCACAATAATAATGATTGATTAACACACAAACACTTATTGATTAGGTGTTTGAATGTGATCTAGTAGAAAGTGGATGAAAATGGAAACCACTACTCAAGAAAACATATAATGATATAGATCCCAAATGATATTACAAATCAGCTCCTGAATTCACACAATAAGCTCTAAAACTCGTTTACACCTTCAAACACACTTAAGACCTCTCCAAACCCTAGGGTTATTTATAGGTTCGGCTACCTGCGTATTTATAAATACGCAAGTAATATAAATACACCGCCAAAGTGTAAAACAACTATTAAAATGTTACAGTTTCACCCCCTGGAATTCTAAAACCTATTCCAAAACACCCAAACATGATATCTCAAATACCAACGATCTTAAACGGTCCTAACAATATTCCCCCTAGACCGTTGCATATTTGAGAGTCTTCTTTCTAAAACTCCTAGTTGACATTTGATGAGGAGATTTTTGCTTCCTCAGTTGTTAGTTGAGTTGGTGTAGCCTAATGACTTGGTTCTTGTGTTTCTTCAACAACTTCATATGTGGGTGAAGTTGGATCGTGACTTGGTTCATGAGCTGGTTCACTTGAGGAGACTTCGGCAACATGCTTGGGGACATTAGATGAGGAAGCAACAGTACACTAAGCTTCCTTCTTCTTAGCTCCTTCCCGCTGTTTTATGTCTTCAATCCTTTGATTTTCTTCTATTTAGCCCTCTTAACAACTCTCTATGATAACATTTCTTCTTCCACATACTCATTTTCTTTTTTGAGGGAGTTTCAAATTATTTTGCTTCATCTAGCTCCATGATCATGTTTTCAATAAAGGCACTTTGTTGCTCTTGTTCTTCAGTAACAACCACTAGTCTTTTAGACTCCGACACTTTAGCTCTTTGCCTCTTTCTTGCTTGTTTTCAATTCATTAAACATATGTTGTTCCCTCGTTCTTTCATTTTCTTCTCCCACAAATCTCTCAGTATTGTGTTGAAGTTTTAATATTAGGATAAAACACATTCATCAGTCTTTCGCTTTCCACAAGCTTTGATTTTCGGTCGATTGGTTGGATCACTTTGTTCACGTAGAACCATGATTTTGGTGACAGTTTTGGCAGGGTCGACAATTAAGGTAACACTTTCACGTCTAATGACTAAATCGATGGTTGTCTTAAGAACATTCTTCTTGGCTTTTGAAGCATGAATATCCAAAAAATCTTTACTCGCATTCTTTCTTAAATAGATTTTCAAATTTGACCCAAACGTGTAGTCGGTGGGGTTCAGGGATGAGCAAACCGGCACCGGTACCAAACCGGCACCGGTACCAAACCGGTACCCGGTACCAAATAATTTACCGAACCGGGTACATTTTCGGTACCGATTCGGTACCCACTTTTGATATTTTCGGTATCGGTTCGGTACCGGTCCGGTACGATACCGGTTCGGTACCGGTTTTTACCTTTAAATACCGGTGAAAACCGGTACCGAACCGTACCGTACCGGATATATTCGGCACCGGTACCGGTACCGGTACCCATTTTTGGCGATTTTCGGTACCGGTTCTTTCGGTACCGTATCGGTTCGTACCGGACGGTACCGAGCTCATCCCTAGTGGGGTTTATTAGGTCTGATTTTCTCGAAGCTCGAATATCCCACTACTACAATGATTGCAAATCTTGCTCGGCTTTGAGACTTAGAATACCCCCTCTTTTCTCTTTGACTACAAACAATCCTTTATATTCATTGTACATCTGAGATATGATCTTATCAAGACATTTGGTTTTTATAAATCTTGATTGTTTGTTGGAAGTTGGGTATTTTCTCTCTTACATTCTTAAACCAGCTTATCTATTTAGCTTCTATTCTCTTATCCTTTACATGTTAATATACGTATCTTCCTCGAGATCCATTTCAACAAACTAGTTGGCATCTTGTCTTCACTACATACTCTTCATCACTTTCATCACCACCTGCTCCAAATGATCTCACATTCAAGTCGTTAGTTGTTTTCTTTCTTCACTTCTCATCTTCATGGCACTTGCTAAAGTCGAACAATTTTTCAAAGTTCACTGACGATACAATGTTTGATTTATCTCAAAGCTCCTTAATCGTTTCATGCAACTTCATCATAAGAAAGTTTATGTACACCGTCTCTTCAGAAATTGTCTTTTCCAATCCACAGTTTCTCTTTTCCACTACCTTCAGCTTTTTCTTAACACATTTGTATATATTTGGATGCATGACTGTGTCTAGGTCTGCATATATTTGGATGCACCAGAAGGACAACCACGATATTCCCGAATGATAAACAATATAAAGACCCGGAATCTCGCATTTTGGCAATCTGTCAACGCAAGATTTAAGACCATTAAACCATATGCCACAACGTGTTACCCGCAAGATGAACAATATTGTGGGAATCCAGACTTTTGTGTGTTCTTTTTCTTTGACTCCTAATAGCACTTTACCCGAAGGTGTTAATGAACCTACCGACACGTCGTTACTTGGCACCGCGACATCCTCCAGATCCTGTTCACATGACGACAAAGCATTATCAATTTCTATCATTTCTTTAAACACGAATAAAACAATTTTAGTGAAAATTTCAAAATTTCTACAGATTATCCTGACGCTTTACGTCTTTTGGTACTGTCAGCTTCAATATTTCAAAATTTCACAGTTTAATAAACTTTTTTGTTTTTAAATTTCTGATTACCTTCCCCCATCAAGTTTTATGTTCCTAGGTCTATTTACCAGAAAATGAAATTTTAAGATTCAAAAAATGTTTTTGGTGGGCACAAAACACAAACACCGTTTGCTTTTTGAAACCTTTTTCGGATATATATTTTAGATAAAAGTTTTCGAATTAGATATACTATGTACAAGAGCTAACTGGATAACCAAATCATTTAAAATTTTAATATGTCCAACCAGGTTACCAACCGGAGGAAAAACATCTTATCAAAAGATTTTATCGAGATATCTTTTGCCACAACATCTCCTTGCCACACGATTTTTCTTCCTTTTTCATTTTCCCGCAAACGATACAAAATTACCGTCTATGATCAACAGATTCTTAGAAAATCGTTATAAGCAGCCAATTTTCTGTAAATACAAAAATAAGATAGAAACAAAAAGAAAGCAAGAAAACCAATTAGAAATTGGAGTCCAAACTTCCTTTAGTTTTAATCTATCATGATTTTCTCCAATTATATTTTATTTTCTTTTCCAAAACATGTTGAGTTTACAAATCCTTTAACAAATTTCTTGAAACTGAAAAATTGATCTATAAGATTTTTAGCAAAAATTCGACTTGACTTGTGAAAACTTTTCATGTTACATCTTTTAACATGTCCTATTTGACCACATCTAAAGCAACGAGAGCAATGAATCTTCTTTTAGTTGGTGGTTGAGGTTTTCGATGATGTTGCTTGTGATGATGAGCTTTGACATTCTGATGATGTGAATTGCTTGAGATGTTGTTTGATGAAGCTATCGAGCTTGAACTCTTGATCTTCTTCATCTTCTTGACAAGTTTGCTTTCATCTTCAAGATTGTCTTCAACTTCTTCAATTTCTTCAATGGTGGTTGTGTTGATTCTTCACTGCAATCTTCTTGACCTTGATCTTTTTCTGAACCTGAAGTACATGTTTGGGATGGTATAAATTCTGGAATTTCCCAAACCTGTTTTTTTTTTCAGTTCTAGCACAAACACAGAAGTCCATGCACAACATTACAACAAAACGTAGAGTATAAATCAACACAATTCACCACTACATTTTCCTGACACACATTGGAGTGGAACTTAGGCTTATGCTTCTTACAGTCATCTGATACTTTTAAACTAGGTTTACTACGGTCATCCATCCTAGTTAAAGGGTTATTACATTCATTCTGAATAAAAGTTTCGTTCGTTTTATTGTTGTTCTAGGCAAACCAATTAACAATAGTGTAGCTATCGCCTGAATAACCTAGACCTATTTTCTTCCCACCACAACCATCATCTTCCACCTTGACTGGAATTGGCACATTTGCATAGGTTTTGTCAATGTTAGTAATTGGCTCAGCTTTGGCAACATCTTTTTCAACAACTAAATCATTTTGGTCAATTAAATCATTGAGAGGATGAGGAGTGGGCATTGGTAAATAGTTTTTACTATGCGGATGAGGGAAATTTTTCTTTGAGTTCCAAGTTTATCTTTGTAACCAATGTCGTCCTTTACATATGTCGATCTTTGGCAATTTTTGATATCCACCAGTGCCTTTGTTGACATTCCGTTTATCGATTATAATTTGTAGTTTGTTCTCATTTCTGGATTTCTATAATTTTTCTTTTAAATCATTAATGAGAAAATCTTTTCTCTAAACAAATTCTTTTAATGTATGCATTTCAATTAAAGTCGAATTCAACTTTCTCTGATATGCAGCTTCATTCAGTTTAAGTTCTTTGTTAAATTGTAAAAGCTTTTCTTTTTCACTAATTAAGGCACGACTGATAGATTTATAGTGAGCCACGACACTGACACATGGTTGCGAGCATAGTTTTTTTCTTGAACTCACAGGGTATGTTATTTACCAAATCCTTCTCTTCCTTGTCCTTGCTCGACTATGCCTTCTAGGTTTCAACCGGAATTTTGTCTTCCTTCTTTCCATCAGTTTCATTGCATCCTGCATTCATCTTTTCAACCCACTTAATTTCTTGAACGTTTTGAGCAACTTTCTTCTTGTTATCAGTGGTTGCCTTTGCAATTTCCGCCATTCCCTTTTCAATTAAAGATGTTGTTTTTGCAGGACTTTTTGGGAGATTATTTGGGATCTCGCTGAAACAGATGATGAACCGGAGGTTCCTACAATGATTGGAGAAGTGGCAACCATGTTGGGAAGTGTTGTTGTTGGGCTTCCTTTTGGAATGTCACAAATATGATTCACTTCCATTGCAAGAGATTTCAAAGTGTCAACAACATCAAATAGCATTATAGGATACATTATAAAGTCGCTTTTAACCTTCAAGCAACGCAAGCTCCATTTCTTTGGTAGCGAATCTAGCAACTTTTTGATTTGAGCACAGTTGGTAACATGAATTCCAGCTTTCTTCATCTTTGTAACCAAATTCATGAACCTAGTAATATGATCTGATAGACTTTCACCATGAATACTCACGAACTTATCATATTCTATTTGGACAAGATCTTCGGTTACAGTGTTGGTTTCAAGTTCAACTTGTGCAATGCGGGTTAACTGATTTATAAACATTTTTTTTAATCCCGATGATTATAAGACAACTCGACACCCGGTTTGAAATACTTTGAAAATAACCCCTTATCAATTCCCATTTTTTTTAAAGGTAAGAGTTTTTAAATTAACTGGGTTTTTTTTGCACCGTTAATATCCTACATTCCAATATGTTAATCTCCTATTCGTTTAAGTTTTCAAAACGCTGAGATAAGCGCTGATGTCACAAATACTCCAACTTTAATAGCACTTTCAGCAAATTTGTTGCAGATTAAATGCGCTGGTAGTCACCAATCCAAGATTACAACGCCTTGTAAATGCGCTGATCACCGTGATAAAGTCGCAAAAGACTTCTATCACTGTCCCAAAGTCACACGTAGCAAAAATCGCAGAATGAATATGCTGATCACCGGAATAAATACGGTGATCACCGTGATAAATACCCTGACAAATACATTGACTTCACACTAAATTCTGATAAAGGCAACCTTTAACAAATACACGGAAACATGAACAAATACGCCCAAAATGGTTTTAAACACGAACCAAAACCCACTAATAACCCCAAGGCAGTCTAAAAAACAAGATATCTTGTATCTAATAACCCAAAACCAAACCTAAACACTGATTAACAACTTCCTAAGCATTAAACACACCAAATCAAGCCATTTTTACCTAAAACCTTTGAAAAACCATGAAAACTTTGAAAAAAACCTTTAAAGCTTTAAAATTTTTAAAATTTAACAATCAATCAAGATCACAAAGGCTCTGATACCAAGTTGCAAGTTCCAATTACTATGGATCACAGTGATAATCATTGATTGACACACAAACACCTATTGATTAGGTGTTTGAATGTGTATAAACAAAGAAAAAACAAAAGAAATAAGATGAAAATGAGATAGATCTACTAGAAACTAGATGAAAAAGGAAACCAATACTCAAGAAAACATATAATGATATAGATCCCAAATAATATTACAAATCAGCTCCTGGATTCACACAATAAGCTCCAAAACCCGTTTACACCTTCAAAAACACACACTTAAGACCTCTCCAAACCCTAGGGTGCACACTTACTATTTATAGGTTTGGCTACCTAGGTATTTCGCGTATTTATAAATACGCAAGTGATATAAATGCCTTGACCAAGTGCAAAAAAACTATTAAACTTTTCATGTTTCACCCCTAGACTTCTAAAAGCTATTCCAAGGCACCCAATCATGATATCTCAAATACCAACTGTCTCAAACGGTCCTAACAAATGAAGGTAAGTACATTACGCAGTTTCTATGGTTGAATTATGTGAAAAGAATGTAACTAGAATTTCTTTATTCATAGGTACACGCAAGACATTAGTTACTTGAAGTTTTCGAAACAAAGAACAAAGAAGAAAAATGACAGACATTCTATAAAAAAAGGCTGACGATAATGATTCTAGATTTAGGTATTCATTGTGTATTTGTTACGTGATTCTAACTTTAGGTATACATTGAGCATCTAGTACGCAATTTAGGTATTCATTATGTATCTGATACGTGATTCTAGATTTAGGTAGACATTGAGTACCTGTTACGTGACTTAGGTATTCATTGTGTATTTGATACGTGATTCTAGATTTAGATATACATTGAGTATCTGGTACGTAATTATAGATGTAATATTACATTGAGCATTTGTGATTGCTTTAACACATGGTACGTGATTATTACATTGAGTATTTGTTACTGCTTACACACATGGTATATGATTCTAGATGTAGGTATACATTGATTATCTGGTATGCCATTTAGGTATTCATTGATCATTTAGGGCGTGATTATAGATGTAGGGTTACATTAAGAATTTATTGATTACACATATGGTATGTGATTATTAATATCGGGTTACATTGAGGATCTGTTATTGTTTGCACACATGGTACGCGATTATAGATGCAGGGTTATGTCACACCCACAAGATTAGAGTTGGGTGTGACTTCTTGTATCATTATATATGTAGTTGAACATATAACTAAGGTTTGTGGAATACTGAACGCGAAGTCACCTATACACCTTCTAGGTAGTTGTTCAATCTAAAAGCCTATCTTGAACATGTCAAGGTCTCAGCCTTCTAAGGTTCCGAACATTTCGCCTATTTCCAACAGTGCCATAGTTACCTGAAAAACATGCTTAAAAACGTCAACATAAAGTTGGTGAGTTGACATGTTTTGTTCGACATAATGTAAATCATTTTCATTATATGTTTTGAAAAGATCGACATTAAAATGTATAATAGACACATTTTTTGTAAATCCAACATACTTGCCTTTTGAAAAGATAAAATTAACATATCTTTGAAAACCAGTCATACATGTCCATGAATATATGTAAGACCCTTACTTAATTAACTAAAATTAAGTAAAGGAATTTTAATTTTATATTCATAATGTAATTACAAGACCATACGTCATTGTACGGTCATAAAAAATTCAAACCATTTTCAAAGGATCACTACATGTTAGCGATGTTCAGTTTGGAAGCTTGAACTTTGACCGTGTTTGGTTCTTCGTTGAGCTTGATCGTAATCCGGTGCTTCAAAATCATTACCTAGATTTCAAAAATCATCATGAATATTAGTTATATTGTGTTTGTAATGTATCGAATTAAACCTGAAAGCTTAAAACAACAAAACAATAATTTGCCCGATATCCCGCTGTAAGCTACGGCTCTCTGCCATAGCTTACGGCAGACTATATCTACCCAAAACAGCGTACGCCTGCCGTAGCTTACGGCAGGCTAGCTGCAGAATTTTCAAAATTGCTATCTTTGTGTAAAAATTCCGTATCTTGTTTCTAAACGACCGTAAAATGTTTGTCTACGTAATTAATTCAAAATCCTCAATCTGGATTCATAAATTTTATGGGTTACGCAACCATTACCCGGTTTATGCGCATATTAAATTTTGACCCGTTATAGGATTTAAGCACTTAAGCTTACATCATCCGCATCCCTTCATAGTTCTTATTCCCACTTTATGATCTTCATTTATATAAATCATCACAACTTCAAATGTGATGGATTATGTTAGGAAAAATTATTATATTCCCATTCTACTCTCGAGTTTGACACTTTTATGAAATGACCCATTGTGTAGCATTAAGCCAAAATGGTTTAAGCCTTCGACTTTATACTACCGGAAGGATTAACCGAATTATAAAACTCATATTTAAACTACCCTTAAGGGTCGTTTTCCTGGTTTGTCACTCGAGGGCGTTTTTTGTCAATTTTAGTCCTTTTAACCACGAAAGACATTAAAAAGCTTGTTTTGACCAAGTGGGCACTCTTAACCGATATTCTATTTAAAATCATTGTATTCCTAAGAACATAATATCTCCCATTTAAATTATTAGATATACCTCACTTAGGTAATCCAATGTCCACCCATGACTCGTTTAACTCTCATCGGACCCTAAGTCCTTACTGAGAGTTTGACTCGTTACGCATACCTGGCTCGGATCATAGCTGACCCGTTTTAATATTGCATTATTATTTGCTAATTTAGAAGTAACGCAAGCCATACATTATCTTCCTGTGAGCACAAAACTCGACAAGCAACCATTAGTCATTATTATCGAATGGTATAACATCACCAGTTGACCCAAATGGCCTATATGACCATTTTACCCACCTCTTGACTTACCCTTATTGCATTAGGATAATTCAAACCATTGTGTATTGTGAGATGGTATTTATTTACCATCTCACCCATTTAGCCCGTTTCGGTTTACACCATGTGGTCAGTCGTTTCTTTATTCGTTTGACCCATTATGGCTTACGCCATAGGGTGTCTTTTCAAAATCACTATTTCTCCGTCAACCATTGTATTCATAACCGGACCGGACATCGAACCGAACGTCTTACTAGTTCACTAGCCGGACCGATCGGACCAGTTAAACCGGATTTAAATAAATACTTATTCTTATGTAAATATATTAGTTTTTAAGAGCCAAATCGTATATAATGAAGGGTTAAATCTGTAAAGTAGATAACATAGGAGTAAAAATATGCAAAAGTTATATTTTTGAAGGGGTTTATTCAAAATTCCATTCAACCCTAATACATTAGAACACATATCACATTGTTGCAGAATTACAACCGCTATGCTTTGTCCTCTTTGATTTTTCTTTTCCTTCTCCTATCCGTTCTTGTTCTAAATTTAAGAGTTAATAACAAAAATCTTTAACTTTCACCATAAAATGCCTTAGATTATAAATATAAGTCTTTTGTTTCTGAAAGTGTATATCGATTTGCCTTCGATTTTGAAGATATTGGTTCTATTTCTGATTATAACAGCTCGAGGAAATTAGATTCAAACGTTGTAGCCGGTTCAACGACGGTCGCCGGTCAGGCAGTTCAACTATTAATTGCTCTAATCAGCAGGTTCATTTAGCAAAGCTTAAAAAGGTGTCAACCGGATCGCTGGAGGCAATAAATTCCCGGCCCAACCGGTTGGTCCGATCCGGCCTCAAAAACATTGCCGTCAACACATGACCAGATTACCATTTTACCCTTTTTACCCACTATGGCTTACACCATATTGTAGCTTTTCAAAACTCTTTGTTTATTCGTCAACATGAGACCAAATTACCGTTTTACCCTTCTTATCAAATATGGTTTCTTACTATTTTCACTTGTTCTGACTCGTATAGATTCGCGTCGGAACGTCATATTTCAAAGAGTGATTTCAAATACTAGATCATCTTACTCTTAACCTATACATAAGTAGATGTTCTACTTAAAAGACGTAAGCTTTACTTACCTTACATCTGATTATTCTTTTCCCGCGTATTTGATCCGTTTGACCCGCTTCTTCCCAAGCTTCCACCTTGCTTTTCAAGTGTCAATCTATCATTTATCATTCGCCAGATGGTTAGATTAGTCATCATTTATAACGACTATCCCACCTTACGAATTTTATATCAAAATTATCATTTGATCTTATTATAGGTCAGTTTGACTTCTAAAAGTCAACTGAGCACAAATAAGTTCAACAAACTCAGTTAGGTATTTCATCAAATACCCAATAGGCGTTAATTTTAGGCTACCATTTTAACTACATTCCTCAACCAGTTCATGCAATTGTTAACATCAAATCAATATAAACTTTCAATTATCATGAACTATTATATCAACTATCATATAAGAATTTGGATTTTCATCACTATGTAAAAACCCATTTCACCACCAACATAGACTTCCATCCAAACATCTAGTTTAGTCAAGTATCTCATATTTTCTTGTAAATATGATGATTATATGCACACTTTAACATCACTATAACATCAATTTCATCCTTTCATCAAAACCCACTTCATGTCATATATGAACACTTGACCTAGTCTCTAATTTATTCAAGTAATCCCAAATACTAGCTAGTATGATGATCATAAACATAAATACATCATCAATTTCATCATAAACATAAATCCTAATGTTTACCGGGTTAATTGTTTACCCTTAACGGTATTTTACCGGCTCATCACAATAAACTTGTTTAATTACCAAACCCGTTTTAGGGGTGTTACAGGTCTACCCCCCTAAAGAGGTTTTGTCCGGAAATCTTTCTTACGTAGTTCAATGGGTTAGACCAAATGAGCTTTGTTTCGGTGATCACTTAAGCATTGCTCACATCTTAATAAGTCAATAATCTGACCAGGAAGGTATGGTAGGGGCTTTTGGGCTCCAAGGTGCATGCGCCTTTCATGTGTAAGGCCTCATGGGCCATTACTTTCATCTTGTATCCCTTATCATTATCGTTTACTTGATAAAGATGCCATTTGGCCACACGGTCATATGAATCTGTCAACATGATTATTCCACGTTAATCCTATAATGATAAGCGCATTAAACAAGTTTTAAATTTGAATTTGAATTTGACCTTGACCGGTCTTGCCGGTTAGACTTATCAGTCACATGTTACCTTGTACCCCATCGCTCAAGTATACCAACATTGCCTTCCCGAGGCTTACAAGCATTTCATAACCCCAGTCCCATAGCTTATGTTACAAATTAATCATATACCATGTTACTTTCTTGTCCGTGATTGCATAACATCATGTTTAAGTTTATATCGACTTTTCTTTTCGAAAATTTTCTTTTCGAATTTATCGTCTTGCACCTATTGGTGTCGGGACCTGTTTCTTTTAATATTAACCGTTTTCCCAATCTATCTCATATTCTTTATATTTGTTAAAACGTTGTTTCTAACTAAAACCGAATTTTTAGTTCAACGTTTTCTCTTTAACTTGTGTCAATTACTCATATCAAGGAATTGACAGCTAATTCTTTTCTATTTTCAACTTTTATTTTGTGTGTGGGGAATCGTAACTGGTTCCCTCGTCTTAACTCAATTAAACAATATGCGCCCTTCTTTATAACTTTACCCATATGCTAATTCGTCGACGTTCCTCTTTATTTGTGACCCGAATGTCACATAGGTCTTGTAGACATTCACCTTTGTTTTTTGCTCAACGGTAATCATGATCCCATAGAGCACCCCTTACCCGAGTCATTCTTTAAGTGTGTTTGGTGCTAACGTAATCATTTTATGGTTAAAAGGAAAACCTTATACCTCGTCTTTTCTTTTATCCGCCAATCATGGCCCTTTTTGACCATGAAGGCTAATTTATTTCTATTCCAACTATGGCCCATGACCATATTTGATCCGTATTGGCAATATCTCTGTTTCTATGACCTCGTGAGTCATTTATGTGTCGTATTCACTTGTCGGGTCTATTAACCATTTCATCCCAATTGGGTGATGGTCAGTTACGTCTAAGCCTGGCGCAAGGATCAAATGGCATTGGCCACTCGTCGCCACCGAGTCACAATTACAATCTTTAGTAGCAACCACCGCATTTTGTGTATGTTTCCTAAAAGACTCATTCTCATACACGGACGGGACACCGTCTGATGGTATCCGGGTGCGCATCCGTGCGATCGTAGTCCATGACTAGATCGTTTTCCGTTCGGACAACTCTTTCGCTTCTATGACTTCGCATGTCATTTATGCGGCAGTTTGTCTCACGCTTCCCGTTACCCAGTTTGCGCCTACATTTGGTTACAACCCATTACCCGAGTTCTTTATCGCCTTAACGCTCCCGTTAGTTTCTTTGTGTTTTCGTTTATATTCACTCATGTCCCATTATCCGGGATCGTTATTTAATGCTTTAATGCTCCCGTTACCCGGTTTGCTTTTACATTTATTTTCAAACATTATACTTCATTTGAATCGTTTGTGTGAAATCCATCACTTATGAACAATCAAATCTTATTCTTTATTTGACCCGTTTGACTTATTCGCGTGAACTCCATCACCTATGAACAATCAAACCCCATTCTTTATTTGACCCGTTTGACTTGTTCGTGTGAAATCCATCACCCATGAATAATCAAACCTCATTCTTTATTTGACGCGTTTGACTTGCTCGTGTGAAATCCATCACTTATGAGCAGTCAAACCTTATTCTTTATTTGACCCGTTTGACTTGCCCGCTGTTTGACTTGTTCATGTGAAATCCATCACTTATGAACAGTCAATCCTTATTCTTTATTTGACCCGTTTGACTTGTTCGTGTGAAATCCCGCACGTATAAACAGTCAAACCTTATTCTTTATTTGACCCGTTTGACTTGTTCGTGTGAAATCCATCACTTATGAACAGTCAACCTTATTCTTTATTTGACCCAAAGGACTCCTTTTTAACTCATCCAAATAGCCTCGTCTTTACTACATCAGACGTATATGTGCTCATTATAAGAAGTTCATGGTATCGTGTGTTTACTACTTACTTGGCCAGGGTAAGAAAACAACAGATGGTACGCGTGACGTTATTATTACTATCACATTACTTCCCATGTAAGTAAATCCTCAATTCATGTCCATAATTCTGATTTTTATTTGGTAAAACCTTGTTTAATTGTTATTTAACAATTATTAGTTTTACCCTTTTCAAATCAAGACATATAGAATGTTTTCCTTTTAATAAAATTTTTATGCAATCACATTCATTAATGTGATAATTACTTTTCCTCAATAGGATCTTATTGATAGTGTCTACTTGGATGGTCACCCTATTCAAGTTTCTAAATCTGAATTCTTTTATTGTTTTGTTATTCACGATTGTGAATGATGCGTATTTCCCACTCAATTTCTCTGGAAACATCATCCTGGATAAGTATCCTATCCAGGTTCCCAAGTTTTATATTCCCATATGCAATTGTCGTTCACTACTTGAATGTTGCATAATACCGTTCATATAATAATATAAAGTGTGCACCTGGGTGATACTCGCCCTAAAGGGATTTCATTGTCGTTCGACCTTTACTCGATATCATCACTTGGTTTAGGTCCTTGATGAGCATGCTCTACTTGTCATACTTCAGACTATTCCGTCATCATATCGATAGTTTATTGAACTCCCGTCATCTTCAGATGTGAGCATCATTCAACTAAAACGTTCACAAAGTCTGGAACATTGAAATTAATAAGCGCCCATACTAAAATAACAGGCTTTCTACAATACTTGTTAACACAAGTAATTCACTAAGTATACCGGTCTTTTACTAATTTATATGAGGTAACGTGCGTTCACATGATAGCCCTATGTGTTGTTTACAACGCTTCTAACAATTCTAGACTGTTAATATTCATAATAACTTACCAGATCATGCGACCAGCCTCGAACCGAACACATTTAATCTTTAACCTTGAGCTCTGATTACCAACTTGTAAGACCCTTACTTACTTAACTAAAATTAAGTTAATGAATTTTAATTTTATATTCATAATGTAATTACAAGACCATACGTAGTTGTACGGTCATTAAAAATTCAAACCATTTTCAAAGGATTACTACATGTTAGCGATGTTCGGTTTGTTAAACAACTAAACCAAAATGTGAAAGCTTGAACATTGATTGTGTTCGGTTCTTCCTTAAGCTTGATCGTCATCTGGTGTTTCAAAATCATTACCTAGATTTCAAAAATCATCACGAACATTAGTTATATTGAGTTTGTAATGTATCGAATTAAACCCGAAAGCTTAAAATAATAGAACGATAATTTGCCCAATATCCCGTCGTAAGCTACGACTCTCTATCGTAACTTATGGCAGACCATATATGCTCAAAACAGCGTACGCCCGCGGTAGCTTACTGCAGGCAGCCGTAGCTAACGGCAGGCTAGTTGCAGAATTTACAAAATTGTCATTTTTGCATAAAAATTCCGTAACTTCGGGAATACTCATCCGTTTTGCTTCAAACTTGTTTCTATACGACCATAAAATGTTTGTCTACGTAATTAATCCAAAATCCTCAACACGGATTCATACATTTTATGGGTTATGAAACCATTACCCGGTTTATATGCATATTAAATTTTGACCCGTTATAGGATTTAAGCAATTAAGCTTACATAGTCCGCATCCCTTCATATTTCTTATTCCCACTTTATGATCTTCATTAGTATATATTATCACAACTTTTAATTCTACCCTCGAGTTTGACACTTTTACGAAAATGACCCATTATGTAGCATTAATCCAAAATGGTTTAAGCCTTCCACTTTATACTACCAGAAGGAATAACCGAATTATAAAACTCATATTTAAACTACGCTTAAGGGTCGTTTGCCCAGTTTGTCATTTGAGGGGTTTTGGTCAGTTTTAGACTTTTTAACCATGAAAGACATTTAAAAGCTTGTTTTGGCCAAGTGGGCACTTTTAACCCATATTCTATTTAAAATCATTGTGTTCCTAAGAACCTAATATCTCCCATTTAAATTATTAGATATACCTCACTTTGGTAATCCAATGTCCACCCATGACTCGTTTAACTCTCATCGGACCCTAAGTCCTTACTGAGAGTTTGACCCATTACGCAAATCTGGCTCGGGTCAAAGCATTGACCCGTTGTAAGTTCATGTTTCGGATCGAAACCGTGATTAATGTGAAGCTCAAAGACGGAAAGATTAGAGACGGATTAAAACAACTTTCTTGTATAAATTCGGTAGCATGACTTTACAAAACGGCACAATAATAAGCTAACCAAAATAAACCGAAAGAGCATACGTCCGGGGAGAAACCAAATAGTGATCTCTCCCCAAGTCTAAAACCTTCAAGTGTTGCAAATGACAAAGGGTTGGTATTTATAGCCACACCCTCTTCACTTGCAAACACACACGGTCAAACAAATAACCCTCTCGTTTGACCACTTCAAACAAGCGGGTCTATACACGTTCGTTTGACCTTTCACTAACTATTACATAATCAACGTAGAATACTATCTAATCTATTCACACAGCAGCGAACACAAAATCTGCACCAACAAATTCCCCCTTGTTTTTTGCTGTCGAATGTTGAAGATGCAACTGCAATCAATCTTCAATCAAGTATCTGTTGAAGACAGTTTCTTCGAGCAGATTCCCCCTTGACCGATGATCCAGGCACACAGATCCTTGACTTGAGTCTTCACATCCAACCAAAACCTTTGAAGCTTCTCGTATCACATTTCCCCCTCAAAGTACGCGTATCCGTGTTGGGTGTTGTGCAATGTCCTCGCAAGGAAATATTGACCGATCTTCCGCTGATCTTCCAACACTACACTGACATTTGATACGGTATCAAGTCTATAGTAACTGCTTCAAGTTTTGACCTTGTCAGAAAGAAGAACTCAAATCTATTTCAAAGCACACTGCATTAGTAGAGTTTTCCGGTGAACTATCTTCTGTAAACCATCTGTGTAGAATTGCCCAAGTAATGCACTTTGATCATCAGCATCAACACTCAGGAAGTCAGCTAGACCGCGTATATCAATTGCAAGCTCAACCAGCACGCTTGGTTGAACTACATCCAGATCTCATTGTCTCGCCTTTGTGAAGTCGACCATGTAATGCACTACGGATCTTCAGCATCAGTACTCAGGATGTCAGCTTGACTAAGTACATCGTTTGCAAACTCAAAGAATTGAATTACACCCAGATCCCTGTAAAATCCCAAAGAGAACATCAAACCCAAAACTGAATCCTGCAAATTCCCCCTCAACTGTAACTTCATCTGCATTAAGTTTCAGCAATCTCCCTCCACAAGGTGTCATTGCTTTGATCCTCTCGATCCAAAAACCTAACTGTATGATAGAGTTGGAATCTACATTTGCCAGCCTTGAACTATCAGCTCTCATAAAGATTCCCCAGGTCTTCAGTAAACTGCGTTTTGAAACTACTGTCGACTTTAAATACATGTATGTTTCCATGCAAAACCCTTCACGCTGGCTGGAGAATTAATTAAAATCCTCAAATATATGTTTGTGCAAAACATTCCACGCAGACCATTTGATATCACCAGAAACTCTCACCACCTGTGATTGCGTTTAGAAATTTACCGGAGAAATTCACAAATATGAACAATTTTTATCCCCCTATTTCTTTGGTAAAATCTCTAAACCTTAACAAATTCCCTCATCTGACCAGAACTGTCGTCAACTTTACTTAAACAAATTCGCTTCACAAACAGAATTTGTTTAAATTTTCTCGGTTTTTTAAAAAATCATGAAAGCTGCTTTCTTCTTTGCATATTCTAGTTGATAAAGAAAGTCCCCTGGCCCTATAGGATCTGACTAGTATCCCCCCAAAGTTCTGCTAACACCTAATCCGTAAACTTCCATCATAGGCATAACTCTTCGACCTTGTGGACTCGTTCGGACCGTTCTTGGCACTCCACGTTCTTTCAATCGTTACCAAATGCGAGAATATGACAACTAACAAAACACTTCCTAACATTTAAGAACACCGATAACAATTAAATTTCACGTGCGGAAATATAGCATTTTTGGCCCATAATAGTCAAGTCACCAAATTTTGATATTTTAACCGGTAACTGTGACTACCCCACATCCTTAAAATATCATTTGTTTTCATCATCCCAAATCACCCAGAGCGCTCCCGAACTTATACGAATTTGACGTAGAAACTCGGTTCAAAAAAACTTCACGAACACCCGGCCCTACTAAAAAAATGCAGTTTCTTCATGGCCTTTAAATGAAGTGGAGCCAACATAAGCCATCATTTCATGAAAATATACTCCTAAAAAAATCTACATCATAAATAAATGAAATCAGTAGGCATATGTATTCATCACCTCATGTGGGCCCCAAAAAAAACATTTCAAGGATATGGGAATTTTCTTTTGAGCATGTACAGATCATGCGATGAATGAAGAAGAATAAAGAGTGGGCCCATCCAACATGTGCATGGCCCAAAATAATCACGAACTAATCATTTTGTGGAGTCCAAACCCATTCAATCTTGCACCAACTAAACCCTAGCCGTAAAACATATTTTCCTAGTTTCAAGTCACTTGCAACTATTATTCTCTAGCCACTGTACTCATGAAACCCTAGCTGCAACCAACATGTTCTCACCAACAAACACCCATAATCGAAACTATAGCAGCAAAACATTTCTGCCTCCAACATCATACAAGCAGCCATCATTTTGCACCCACCAAACAACACCATTCAGCCCCTGTCACCAAAACGGCACAATAATAAGCTAACCAAAATAAACCGAAAGAGCATACATCCGGGGAGAGACCAAGTAGCGATCTCTCCCCAAGTCTAAAACCTTTAAGTGTTGCAAATGACCAAGGGTTGGTATTTATAGCCACACCCTCTTCAGTTGCAAACACACACGGTCAAACAAATAACCCTCTCGTTTGACCACTTCAAACAAGCGGGTCTATACACGTTCGTTTGACCTTTCACTAAATATTACATAATCAGCATAGAACACTATCTAATCTATTCGCACAACAGCGGACACAAAATCTGCACCAACACCCGTGTTAATACCTTGCATTATTAGTTGCTAATTTAAAAGTAACGCAAGCCATACATTATATTCCTGTGAGCACAAAACTCTACAAGCAACCATTATTCATTATTATCGAATGGTGATAACCTCAACATTTGACCCAATTGGCCTATATGACTGAAGAAACAATGGATCTAATTGATCGGAATCAGATCAGATCTATGATTTTAGCCTCTTGCATAAAATGGTAAATCCTTCGTCTCGTTGGCTGAAGATGTGGAAACTGAATCTCCGACTAGATCTGCAAAACAGAACACCGTCAGCCCCGCTACAGGGAGAAGGGGGGTTCTCTCCGTGACCACCCTCCGGTGTGAGAATAAGTACAGGTAGTCGGAAAATAGGTCAAAGTGAAGAGAGAGAATAAGTAAGAGTGAATGATCTTGCTTGTACCTGAAGTCACTTATTTATAGCCGGATTTAGGCGTCAAAATAGAGAGAGATTTCATGTGTTAAGATCCACCGTTAATCTATCAGCTCGTTCTTCAAGTCACACGGATCCTGGTGTGATCAACGGTTGGGGAATTGCCACGTGGCAGGCGATGGTGACCCTATGCCTATCACGAAATCATGCCATCATCGTGACTCTTGAGAATGTGCCAGATCATGCCACGTGTAATTCTGTTGTAACCGCTTGTGCCCCTGCACGATTGGGCATTAATAGCTTCTAGAAGATATATAGTTGTAACCCTCTTATTGTTTTCCACGTGTACTTTCTGTTACAACAGAAAAGATTCTTTTTGTTTCTGAACCACATCTCGTGCACAAATGCCATCTAGCTAAGGAAAACATTCAATGTTAACTGTTTCCTTGCGCGAGCCTGCGCAAGGTAGTTAAATGATCCTTTTCCTTCTTAGATGCCCGACGCAGAGATTTATGAGGCCCTTCTGTTGTATTATAGTCTGCGCAAGGTTTTTGGGAGTAAAATGATTACTCAGGAAAATTACTCAAGGTTAACTATTTTCCTTACGCGAGCCCGTGCAAGGTAGTTAAATGATTCTTTCCCTTTTTAGCTGACCAGCGTAGGGGTTTTGAAGCCTTTCTTTTGTACCATAGTCTGCGCAAGGTTTGCTTGGCAGATAAAAATGGGTATGGTCTTTTGCTTGGCGCAAGGATTTGGGACCATACCCCTTCAAGTCCCCCAGTCCGGTGTTGTTCCTATGCGCAAGTAGCAAGTAGGTGGAGCACCGGACTAAATAAGAAATTGTAGTGTTTGTTGTATTCCTGTAAATAGTTTCGTTGCGCTGAAGGAAAGGAAAATTTCATGAAGGAAAACTTTTGGGATAAGGAGAGGCTTTTTTGAATTTTTGAAAAAGCTATCCTTATGTCAGAGGTTGGTGAGAAAACATGCTGAGTATGACTTGTTGAGCACTTTATAACAGCTGTCAATCGTTGTCAGACGTCAAACATTAATTACCAACGGCTATAGTAGGTTACACGCGCGCGAGTTGGGACGGTTACTATTCCCCATTCGCCCCCTTGACGCCTAGGGTTTGATGAAAACCCAAGAATTATGGCACGTTTCTGCAAACATTAATTGCGATGCCTATATAAAGTCGCCATTATTATTATTTGTTTCTTTAGGCGATCAAAATTCCTTCTCTCTTTCCTTTCAAAATCCCTTTCCAGAACTCTGAAATCTGTTCTTGAGATCAACAAACTGCTTCGTGCCTTGATCAAGAATCATCTCGTCCTTTGTTGAATTAGGGACTCTTTCATGGACAAAAGTTCAAAGACTGCAGATCCAGTAGATATGCCGACGACTTCATCATTGCCAACCCTAAAGTGGAAACGTACAGATTTTGATAGTCTCGTAGCAAATTTCAGATTTGCTAAATCTGGGATGCCCGATACCCAGGCAATAATGATACGGCGGCGGATGCTCCGGCAGGTTACATTACACTCTTTTACGACTATTTTGCCGAGGGCCACTTTTAGGATTCCGGTAACCCACTTCATGCTGGAGATTCTTGACTTTTATAAATTTCATATTTCTCAGTTGAATCCAATGGGAATGGTGAGAATTCGGCATTTTGAGTTTGTATTCCGATCGATGAACATCACCCGTACTGTTGAGAAATTCATGGTGTTCTACCAGTTGCTTTGTTTTCTGGGTTTCTATTCCTTCCGACAGCGTCTTCAAGCCAAAAGACCGTTGCTTGTGCCTCCTAAATCCTACCATGACTGGAAACAAAAAGTTTTCTACATTAGATCTGCTGTGATTCCGACACAGATGACCTTCCGGGGAAGAGGAGGAGATAGAGTTGGAGACCACGGCGATCTCAAGTGATGAAGTATGGTATCAGGACCTCAAGGATGTACCCAATATCATTCTACCGGAAAGGGCCTTAATTGCGGCCGGTATGAGTATCCTATGGAAGGCCGACCGTCGGGAGAAACCGGTGTACAGGGAGGATGGGGTTGGTAAGATATTGTACACTTCCCTGTAATAGTTATATATATCTGCAGAATCCTTATGCTTATCTGATGTTTTGCTGCAGTTACGTCTTTATATGTGGTTGCCTTTAAGAGGGAGAAAAGCAAGATGGGAGTGGTGCCCATTGGTGAAAATGAGGCACCATGGTTCGAACAAATCTTGGGGAATTTTGAACTCCCTAAATCAGAAGAGTTGAAAGCACAGCCCTCTTCAACTACTGGTAAGTATTCCTAACAAAGCCAATATTACTATTAATAATAGACTAAGTAATATTGCAATATGACTTACGGTGTGCTTCCTGTTTCTTGATTAAGTAGGTGACTTACTAAACTTGGGCATAGGCCCTGATTTGAAGAAAACGAAAAAACCAACCGCGACTACTCCTTACCTCCCAAGCCAGATATCCCTGTGCCCAAGACAATTGAGGTGCTAAAAGCAGAAATCAAGAAAGGTACGCGCTTCGTATCTGATTCTTGGTGTGAATACGTAGTGGTGTCAGACTCATTAGAGGGTCTCGCGCCTGTAGGTTTGAAGAAACCGAAGGCGGAGCCTGTTGATGCAGCAGCGGTGCCTGTTGTTAACCCTGATGATCGGATCGGTATCCCATCGAGCCCGGAGATATCATTAAAGCGTACCTCCAAGAAGAGAAAAGAAACAGAAACTGAACCACCAGTTCCATCACCTAAGAAGACCGTGCGGCCGCGCATTAGGAAGAAGAGCAACTTAGATGCTCTGGCGGAGAAATTTTCTCCTGGTAAGGATGTTTGAATTCCTTTTTTCATAAATCATGTATTATTTTAAACTTGTGATTTTCTTTTGTAGAAAAAGTAGTGAAGACTGCTCCAACATCTTCATCAGCCCCTGCGCATGAAGCACAAGCTACCAGTCCTAAGGGTGATGAGACGGTGCACTTTGAAGAGAGGAGCGAGATTTCGGAGCCCATTATTCTTAAGGCACCAGACACATCTGCTTCTGAAAAAGACAAAACAAAATTTTATGAGGATTCTGCTGGCAAGCAGTTTAAAGATACTGTCCCCACTGATGGTGCTGAGAAGCCTGCTGCAGCAGAGAAAAAGAAACCAGTCACTCCGCCTTCCCATACTGACACATTTATTGCTCAAGGCGCTACCAAGGGTGCTGGCCCCTCTACTGGTGATGATGATATGTCATTTTTTGATGATTCCGAAGAAGAAACACCGATTCGCCCTGAGGAAACGTCCGAGGATCACTATTACCGTTCATACTCAATGAAGCAGGCCTCTGCCATCCACCAACCAATATGGAAGTTAAAACAAGGTGACACCTTCACAGATTGGCAGGCCTGTAGAGAGTGGTATAAAGGAATTTTCCCACTGGCGGAACTGAAGAGCCAAGAAGAGAAAAATCATGAATAGACCTACCAAGCTTATTTGCAAGAGTCTGCAATGGCCTCATCCACCACACATAGAATTGTGCGCGAGTGGCGCAGCATGAACAAGGAGTGGGATGTGGTTGAGACTGACAAGATGAGGGTAGGGGTTGAGAGGGAGAAAGTGAAAAAGATGGTTGTGGACTTTGAGGCAGAGAAAGTGAAGTTTGAAGAAGAAAAGAAAACTGAGGAGTGGTCTGCTCTCAGTTGGAAAAAGAAAGCTGAAGCAGCAGCGATGCAGCATGCCGACGATCGCATGTGGTGGTTGGATGCTTGCGAAAGAGACAATAATGAAAAAAATTTACTTGCATAATGAAATTGAAAAACTCAAGCAAGAGAAAGTTGACGCTGTAACTGCTGCTGAAGAAGCTCGCTCACATAGAGAGCGAAGCGAACAGAATGGGGTAGACACCAGAATGCTGCTCTTACTCAAAGATAAGGAGATTGCTGATCTTACTTCCATGTTTTTTGACCGGGAGTTATTGAGGGCGGAAATAGACTCCCTGAAGAAAGATGCCAAGTTACATGAGGTGGAGAAGGCTGAGCTGACCCGGCGTTTATCAGAAGGTGAGCAAAAGATTGAAGCAACAGAAACTGCTCGCGCGACGGCGGAGAGTATTTCTGAATCCCTTATAAACAAGCTAACTTGGATTCAACAATATGGGATCATCAATGTAAGTGAATAATTTTATAAGCACTGATAACTTACTGTTTATATCTCCTGATCCTTGTATATGTATGTAGATTGCCAACTCAATCTTGAACTCTACCAAACTTGACGAGGCAGTTGATCAGGTCTTGGTTGTCACACCCCGACCCGCAGCGGAATAAAAGTTGGCGCATAATTGGGTTATCACCAAAGCTCATGATGTTTACTAAGATGTTTCATATTTATTAAATTCAAATTACAAACATAAATATCCAAAACAAAATTCATACAATTACAAGAAAATAAAACTACATAATTATTCCAAAGCATAAACTTGTTTATTCTTCTAGGCCTTCCTAAGTGTTTCCTGTCTCAGCTGGATCACCTGTATCATGTGTAAAACGGGGGAGATTTTGGGTCAACAAAAGTTGGCGAGTGAACCTTGATAAAACATTTTTACTAATTTCTTGTTTTATTTAATAAAGAAAATTCGTGCAATAATCACATGTGAGCAAACATATATAGATAAACAATCACAAACCACTTTGGATGAGTATATGACATGAATGATGATGTATGTGAGATCAAGGCTCAATCAAACGGAGCCGATCTAATGAGGCTCCTGATGCTCAACCCGTATCCCACGGGGAACTGATGGGCCTAATGAAATGCGTGCACTGAAAATGATAAATCCAATCTACATATAATTCACACAACAATTGATACACATTTGATCACGGATATGATGTATGCACAAGTGTTTAAATAAAATAAAAGAATTGCACAACACATGATACACCCCAAAACATGATTAAAACGGGGAATTGGTAGAGATTCACTCACAGTGGGTGCGTTCTTTGATGACGATGAATGCGCATGAATTTATGATTCAATCGACGAGGGAAAACTAACATAAATAATAACGAAATGATTCGATAAATAAATAAATTTTATTTGAGATTAATATTTTTTAATTAGTGCTCTTAGTGGGATTTTTAGATTTATTTTTGTGAGTTTAAGAAAATTTTCTAACTTTAAAAATCCTATTTTTAAGTATTTTTAATTAATTTTCCAATTAAATAAATAAATAAAAATGAAATAAAAAGGGTTGACTTTTGTCAAGTTTAACCGGGTCTTGACCGGTCAGACTGTGTTTATTCTATGCGGCTAGTGAGGTTCGAACTCGGGACCTCTCGTATACGTGCACGCAGCTCTACCAACGGAGCTACGTGTCTAACCTGAAATATTCTCTGTTTTAATTATATATATATACTAATTAACTCTAACCATATTTAGTCTTTATTATAAATGTTATAATATGGCCGAACCGGTTGCAGAGACCCGGAGTCGAACTCGGGACCTTCAGTTCGAGTGCGCACAGCCCAACCAGTTGGGCTGTGTGTCTAATCTGTTTAACTACTGGATTATATTCCTCTTATGTATATACTGTGACTTGATCTCTAATTAGGTTTTAAAAATGTTGGTTTTATTTCTGAAAGTCGGTAACGTGTGCGATTCGAACCCGGGACGTGTGTTTTGTATTTGCACAGATTAGACATTAATATACAATTTAAGTTCGTCTTCTTCATTAAGAAGAACACAGAACAGTGCACCCGACTGTTCTTGCTTATTCGACCAACGGTCTTATAATCGATTGAAATGGAATAGCAAAACAAAGATTAAAGAATATGATATACCAAGACGGAGAGTTTTCTTCAGATTTCCGGCAGTGTTCGTCGGCTCTGATTTGCGATTTCCGGCTGAATAAACTGTTTTAACAGTTTCGATTATTGTGTTGAGCAATTAGATTATAAATCAAGAGATAGCAAGAAGGTTTAGACAATTATACCGTCTGAAGAGCGAATGCGGTTTTCTGATTAGCGATTCCGGCGATATTCCGGCGAAAATGAAAATCTCCGGCGACGAGCTTTGGAAGGAATAAAGCTTCGAAAGAGAGTGCGATTCTGAGCGAAAGGTTTACAGGAAGTTTGAGTGGGTATTTATAAGGAAGAACAGGCTGAATTGGGTTCGAATTTGGGTCATGATTCGCGGTCCAAGGTCTCCGACGGTTATGACTGAAATTGATGGTTAGACATCGGTTATAACTGATGTCGAAATCAGTTAACGCGTTTTAGTCAAAAGGGAATAGCCAAAATTGCGGATATCTCGGTTTTTCCGGCGACTGCGAGTTCTGGGCGTGCTGTTTTCCGGTTTTGATTTTCGGGTTTTACTTTAAGTGTTATTTGATTCAGTGTTTATCACAAGTGAAGTGTGTGGCGGAGTGGTGTGGTGTGTGTTTGTGTTTGTGGAGACCCGGGTTCGAGACCCGGCAGATTTATTTTATTTTTTATTCACTTATTATTATTATTTATCAATTATGGTTTTTAAATTCTAAAATGTTTATTAATTATGTACTATTTAAAATAATCTGAACAATAAACACGTAACGAAATCTTATAACTGAATACTTGATTATTAAACGAAGCGGGTTTGGAAAACCGTTTTTTGACGAATGTTACAGTATCCCTTACTTTTAGGAATTTCGTCCCGAAATTTAAGTAGTAGTGGTAACTGGAAAAAGATGCGGGTATTTTTCGCGCATTGAGTCTTCACGTTCCCAAGTAAACTCGGGTCCTCGTTTCGACTCCCAACGTACCCTGACAATTGGAATATGACTTCGCCTTAAACGCTTCTCTCCGAAGTCCATGATTTCTACCGGTCTTTCAACGAAGTGCATCGATTCATCGACTTGAATGTCTTCTAGAGGAATATGGAGATTTTCATCGGCGAGGCACTTTTTCAAGTTTGATACGTGAAATGTGGGATGAATTCTGTTGAGTTCTTCTGGTAGGTCAAGCTTGTATGCTACAGGACCTACTCTTTCGAGTATCTTGAAAGGTCCTACGTAGCGTGGTGCTAGCTTGCCCTTCTGGCCAAAATGAACCACTCCCTTCCAAGGTGATACTTTTAAAAGTACTTGATCACCAATGTCAAACTCCAAGGGCTTTCGTCGTTTGTCTGCATAATTCTTTTGACGACTTTGAGCCGCTAGAAGATTGTTTCGAATTTGAAGGACCTTGTCGGTTGTTTCTTGAATTAATTCTGGACCGGTGATTTGCGCTTCCCCAATTTCGTGCCAACATACTGGAGATCGGCACTTACGACCATATAAAGCTTCAAAAGGAGCCATGCCGATACTTGAATATAGCTATTGTTGTACGAAAATTCCACTAATGGTAGGTGAGCGTCCCAATTCCCTTTGAAGTCTATAACACATGCTCGCAGCATGTCTTCAAGGGTTTGGTTGGTGCGTTCAGATTGACCATCAGTTTGAGGATGAAAAGCGGTACTGAGGTCTAATCGTGTACCTAAGGCGGTTTGTACGGCTCGCCATGTTCGTGAAGTGAAACGACCATCACGGTCTTAAATGATGCTTAATGGTACACCATGACGGCTTATGATCTCGCTGATGTAGATACGAGCTAACTTCTCGTTCTTGAAGTCCTCGCGAATCGGAATGAAGTGAGATGACTTTGTAAGACGATCGATTATTACCCATATGGTGTCATACCCACTGGAGGTGCGAGGTAACCCGGTAATGAAATCCATGGTTATGTTTTCCCACTTCCATACAGGTATTTCGGGTTGGAGTAGAAGTCCTGAAGGTCTTTGATGTTCAGCTTTTACTTTGGAACAGGTAAGGCACTTGGAAACAAAAACAGCGATATCCTTTTTCATGCCAGGCCACCAGTAGGTGTATCGTAGGTCTTGATACATCTTGTCGGCTCCTGGGTGTACAGAGTATCGTGTTTTGTGCGCCTCATTCATAATGAAATCACGAAGGTTATCGCGATCAGGAATCCATATGCAGTTTAAATAGTATAGAATACCGTGGGATTTGGTTTCGATTTTAAGTTCAGTTCCACATGACAGTTCATCGCGTACATCATTTTCTGTTACAGAAACATGTTGAGCTGCTCGGATTCGATCTTTGATGTCGGTTGATTTGCGAACAGAGAAGACGAATGGAGTTCGCATAACCTTTTCGACTGAGCGCATCGGCCACTACGTTTGCCTTGCCAGTATGATACCGAATTTCACTGTCGTAGTCGTTGAGAAGTTCGACCCATCTTCGTTGCCTCATATTCAACTCCTTTTGGTTGAAGATATGTTGGAGACTCTTGTGGTCAGTGTATATTTAACACTTAGTACCGTAGAGGTAATGTCTCCATATCTTGAGAGCAAACACAACGGCTCCAAGTTCCAGGTCGTGGGTGGTGTAATTCTTCTCGTGAACCTTGAGTTGCCTAGAGGCATAGGCTATCACTTTTCCTCTTTGCATTAATACACAGCCTAGCCCTTGCCCTGATGCGTCGCAATATACTACAAAGTCATCGCAACCTTCAGGGAGTGTGAGGATAGGTGCGTCACAAAGTTTTTGCTTTAGAGTTTGGAAGGCCTCCTATTGCTTAGGTCCCCATATGAAGGGTTTTCCTTTATGAGTCAAGGCCGTGAGCGGTACAGCAATACGGGAAATTTGGCAATGAAGCGTCGATAGTAACCAGCCAAACCGAGAAATGACCTAACTTCGGTAGGGGTACGTGGCGCTTGCCATTCCTGCACTGCCTTGATTTTTTAAGGATCAACATGAATTCCCTTGTCGTTGACGACATGTCCAAGGAATTGTACTTCTCCTAACCAGAATTCACATTTTGAGAACTTAGCGTAGAGCTTTTCAGTCCTTACGAGTGTAAGGATGAGTCGAAGGTGTCGCTCATGATCGGATTTAGACTTGGAGTAGATAAGAATATCGTCGATGAAGACTATGACGAAACGGTCGAGGTAGGGTTTGCATACCCTATTCATTAGATCCATGAAGACAGCAGGGGCGTTGGTTAAACCAAATGGCATGACCATGAACTTGTAATGACCATAACGAGTCCGGAAGGCGGTTTTTGGGATATCTTCTTCGTGCACTCTGAGCTGATGATAACCAGAACGAAGGTCGATTTTTGAAAAGCAGGTGGCACCTTGAAGTTGATCTAGAAGGTCGTCAATGCGAGGTAGTGGATAGCGATTTAACCGTTAACTTGTTGAGTTCTCTATAATCAATGCACATGCGAAACGTTCCATCCTTCTTCTTCACAAAGAGAACAGGTGCACCCCAGGGCGATGAGGTAGGACGTATGAATCCTTTGTCAGTCAGCTTTTGCAGTTGACTGGCCAGCTCTTGCATATCGGATGGGGCTAACCTATAAGGAGATTTTGCGACTGGTGTAGCGCCAGGTACAAGATCGATGCGAAATTCGACTTCTCTCACCGGAGGAAGTCCTGAAATGTCGTCGGGAAAGACTTGTGGGAATTCTTTCACAATTGGGATATCTTCAAGTTTTCTTTCCTTGTTTCCCTTTTTGACGACGTGGGTTAGGAATGCGACATAGTTTTTGCGGAGATACCTTTTGGCTTGGAGACAGGACATTAATTTGAGTCCTTTCGAAGGGGTTTCCCAAAAATACGTAGTGTCTGATCGTCTGTGAGAGGAATGCGAATGAACATTTCGTGGCACACCACTTCAGCGTGATGCTGGCTGAGCCAGTACATACCAATTATAACATCGAAACTTCCCAACTTCATAGGAATAAGGTCAATTGGAAAATCGTGATCGTTTAGGGTGAGGGTACAATTGCGTATAATAGAATATAGTGAAACGGGTTTTCCGTCAGCAACTTCCACAGTTAGAGACTCGATGAGGTTAACACGAGGTTGGTCGAGGATAGGTTCAAATTCTAAGGACACAAAGCTCTTATCCGCACCAGTATCGAATAATATGGATGCATAACTACCATTGATGAGAAACGTACCATTGACCACGTTGTTGTCAGCCCTGGCTTGGTTGGCGTTGATATTGAAAGCTCTCCCTCTGGCAGGTGGGGGAGCTTGATTAGCTTGGTTTACCGGGTTTGCTTGAGCTTGGGCATGGATAATGTTCACTAGGCGTGGACAAGTGTTCCTGAAGTCGTTTGGGTCCCCACAGTTGTAACAGGCTCGCATGGGTTGCATCATGGGGTAATTAGGTTGGTAGTAAGGTTGGGCTACGTGTTGTGCAGGTGGTAGAAGTAAGGGTTGTTGGGCTTGACCCATTATCTGATTTTGGGTTTGGGTTTGAGGTTGATTGCGGTTCATTCGCTGAAGGGTACGGCAGGTTTGGATGGTGTGACCCGCACGGCCACAACTCGTGCAATGTTGGCAGGGATTTTCGGGAGGGTAATGGTATTCACAGCGGTTGCATTTTGGGTGTGGGCCGGTATATGGCTTTTTGAATGGTGCAGCTGGAGGAGCAATTTGGGTGATTGGTGCAGCAATGATAAGAGGGTTGGTTTGAGTTTCAGCGAAATTCTTGCCATTACGTTTCCTCTTACCAGCAAACTTTGAGGATGAGACTGGTGGTTTGTAGTTGGGGTCTCTATGGGTGCTTTCTTCTTTTCATCTTTGAATTTGCCGTTCCGAATGCGATTTTCAGTGAGTTCTGTAGCTAACTCCATCGCGGCTTCAAGTGTTGCAGGCGATGTGCTTAAAACCGAATCTTGAATTTTCGAGGGAAGACCTCGAATGTAATGTTCAACCAAGCGGTACACGGGGGTGAACAAATTAGGGATCATCTGGTTCAGCTCGAGAAATCTCTTATTATAGGAAGTGTGATCTCCTTCCTTTTGTTTCAGTGAGTGGAATTGGTCTTCCAGCTTTTTGATTTCGCTTCTTGGACAGAAGCGTCTTGTCATGAGTTCCCTTAACTCTTCCCATGTTAAGGCCATGGCATCTTCAACTCCTCGCTTACCTTTTTCCGTGTTCCACCAGGTAAGGGCTACCCCAAACAGTCTTCTAGTTGCATAACGTACCTTACGGTCCTCGGGACAATAGCAATTGAGGAAAGTGTTCTCCATTTCTTCAAACCAGTGAAGGAGGGCGGTAACACCTTCGGTCCCTTCATACTTTGGGGGATCGCAAGATTTGAAGTGTTTGCAGGAGCACTTTTTGGAAGGAGGGTTGGCGACGCTCTGGTCTTCTTGATTGGGAGGGTTGATGGGATTTGCGGTGAGAGCTTGTTGAACTTGAATCACGATGTCAGGAAGCACTACGGCCATTTGTTTAGCAATTTGTGTGGCCAAGCGTTCATTTGATCTTCCTGACTTTCTACCTCCACGTAGTTGCCTAGCCGACATCTACAGGAACATACATAGGAAGATTGTGAGTTTAAGAATTTTCTAGGTGTCATGTGTCGTAAAAAGAATGAAAAACAACATAATTGGCAATAATTTAACTACATCCATAGGATATCTTGGGTTTGCTCATGTTTGGGCCTCCAATGTCCCCCATACCATTGCCTGTGTAGTCATGTGGGCCCCCATGACTATTGGGCTTGGTAGGATTCACATTGGTGTCGGCGGGTTAACACTCGCACCACCCGAATGAAAATCGTAAAACATGATTGCGAGATGTATGGTAGGAGGGTGTCCAGGTGTAGACACAATGACAACTCAAAGTGGGGTTAGTTCACGCGACGTTTGGTATAGCATGTTTTGGCCTAATAGGTCCTTCGTACTCTCATCGTTAGTCCCCAGGTAGGCAAATTGGTCCTTTATTTTGGATTTATATGAAAGCCAAGCCTAGACAGGACGTTCCGACTACCGGTACTCGTACCCTTCCAGTTACTACATGCCCGTCATTAGAACTCACTTTGATGTGACTTGAAAAATACAAAAATCATTGCAAAAATCATGGGAATCGTGAGGTGTGTGTTCTCATGGATATGATATGTTATGAGGATATGATTCATGATGAGCATTGCATAATAACATGTATTTGTGAGCGTGCTTGCATAACATTGAGTGTGAAAATAAACATAAAACATATGAACATCATGAATTTTGTATGTAACGCATAAACAATTTAAAATTTAATCAACTATAGTATAGGCTCTAAGGGTCTAATAACCTATCCATATCCCTATAGTCACAAGCTCTGATACCAATCTGTCACACCCCGACCCGCAGCGGAATAAAAGTCGGGGCATAATTGGGTTATCACCAAAGCTCATGATGTTAACTAAGATGTTTCATATTTATTAAATTCAAATTACAAACTTAAATATCCAAAACAAAATTCATACAATTACAAGAAAATAAAACTACATAATTATTCCAAAGCATAAACTTGTTTATTCTTCTAGGCCTTCCTAAGTGTTTCCTGTCTCAGCTGGATCACCTGTATCATGTGTAAAACGGGGGAGATTTTGGGTCAACAAAAGTTGGCGAGTGAACCTTGATAAACATTTTTACTAATTTCTTGTTTTATTTAATAAAGAAAATTCGTGCAATAATCACATGTGAGCAAACATATATAGATAAACAATCACAAACCACTTTGGATGAGTATATGACATGAATGATGATGTATGTGAGATCAAGGCTCAATCAAACGGAGCCGATCTAATGAGGCTCCTGATGCTCAACCCGTATCCCACGGGGAACTGATGGGCCTAATGTAATGCGTGCACTGAAAATGATAAATCCAATCTACATATAATTCACACAACAATTGGTACACATTTGATCACGGATATGATGTATGCACAAGTGTTCAAATAAAATAAAAGAATTGTACGACACATGATACACCCCAAAACATGATTAAAACGGGGAATTGGTAGATATTCACTCACAGTGGGTGCGTTCTTTGATGACGATGAATGCGCACGAATTTCTGATTCAATCGACGAGGGAAAAACTAACCTAAATAATAACGAAATGATTCGATAAATAAATAAATTTTATTTGAGATTAATATTTTTTAATTAGTGCTCTTAATGGGATTTTTAGATTTATTTTTGTGAGTTTAAGGAAATTTTCTAACTTTAAAAATCCTATTTTTAAGTATTTTTAATTAATTTTCCAATTAAATAAATAAATAAAAATGAAATAAAAAGGGTTGACTTTTGTCAAGTTTGACCGGGTCTTGACCGGTCAGACTGTGTTTATTCTATGCGGCTAGTGAGGTTCGAACTCGGGACCTCTCGTATACGGGCACGCAGCTCTACCAACTGAGCTACGTGTCTAACCTGAAATATTCTCTGTTTTAATTATATATATACACTAATTAACTCTAACCATATTTAGTCTTTATTAAAAATGTTATAATATGGCCGAATCGGTTGCAGAGACCCGGAGTCGAACTCGGGATCTTCGGTTCGAGTGCGCACAGCCCAACCAGTTGGGCTGTGTGTCTAATCTGTTTAACTACTGAATTATATTCCTCTTATGTATATACTGTGACTTGATCTGATTAGGTTTTAAAAATGTTGGTTTTATTTCTGAAAGTCGGTAACGTGTGCGATTCGAACCCGGGACGTGTGTTTTGTATTTGCACACAATTCACCGCTGGACTGTGTGTCTAGCCCAGTTAAATACCCGATTTTAATTACATTAATATACAATTTAAGTTCGTCTTCTTCATTAAGAAGAACACAGAACAGTGCACCCGACTGTTCTTGCTTATTCGACCAACGGCCTTATAATCGATTGAAATGGAATAGGAAAACAAAGATTAAAGAATATGATATACCAAGACGGAGAGTTTTCTTCAGATTTCCGGCAGTGTTCGTCGGCTCTGATTTGCGATTTCCGGCTGAATAAACTGTTTTAACAGTTTCGATTATTGTGTTGAGCAATTAGATTATAAATCAAGAGATAGCAAGAAGGTTTAGACAATTATACCGTCTGAAGAGCGAATGCGGTTTTCTATTCAGTAATTCCGGCGATATTCCGGCGAAAATGTAAATCTTCGGTGACGAGCTTTGGGAGGAATAAAGCTTCGAAAGAGAGTGCGGTTCTGAGCGAAAGGTTTACTTGAGTGGGTATTTATAAGGAAGAACAGGCTGAATTGGGTTCGAATTTGGGTCATGATTCGCGGTCAAAGGTCTCCGACGGTTATGACTGAAATTGATGGTTAGACATCGGTTATAACTGATGTCGAAATCAGTTAAGCGTTTTAGTCAAAAGGGAATAGCCAAAATTGCGGATATCTCGGTTTTTCGGGCGACTGCGAGTTCTGGGCGCTCTGATTTCCGGTTTTGATTTTCGGGTTTTACTTTAAGTGTTATTTGATTCAGTGTTTATCACAAGTGAAGTGTGTGGCGGAGTGGTGTGTGTTTGTGTTTGTGTTTGTGGGAGACCCGGGTTCGAGACCCGACATATTTATTTTATTTTTTATTCACTTATTATTATTATTTATCAATTATGGTTTTTAAATTCTAAAATGTTTATTAGTTATGTACTATTTAAAATAATCTGAACAATAAATACGCAATGAAATCTTATAACTGAATACTTGATTATTAAACGAAGCGGGTTTGGAAAACCCGTTTTTCGACGAATGTTACATTGGTTGCTGCGAAGAGCGATGGATACACACAGGGATATACAGAGTGTTCAGACCATGTGTCGCATGCTCTAAAAGTAAAATGGGATAATAGTCGCTCGGCAACCCATGGAGTTAACACTGGTGCTGCCTTTTCTTCCGCGAAAGAGCGCTATGATCATCTACAGATTCCTATTATGGATCTGATTGATAATGCCTTATCACATGATGATTTTGTTGAATGTTTAAAAGAAATATTTGCTGAAGCAGAGAAGAAGGAAGAGATAACGAAAACTCCTGCATAGGATTAATGTTAATATTTGATGGTTATGTAATTCGGACAAGTTGACCTTATTGTATATTGTACGGATGTGCGGATGCGCAAGTACTCTTGTGATGTTTAATATAATATATTTAGATTACAATTTGTGCATGGATACAATTACTTGTTTAGGATAAGACAAATGAACGTGATTAACCAACTCATGTGGGAGTGTCAATAACGTGTGAGCCCATGAGTGGAGTGTTTTTGTGTTTCCAAAGTAATTACATGCATTTGTAAGAAATATATAAAAAAGGAAATGTAAGTAGCGACAAAATAAGATTTCATTGATAAGGCATCAAGCCATCATTGTCGCTAAGATTACAAATAAACTATCGTAAGCAGTCTTCTGCAAATCACAAAGCTATTACATTAAGATCTGAGATTACAAATAGCAACGGCGCAACTGTTGGGCGTTCCAAGTCCTAGGGACACTGGAGCCGTCCATGCACTTCAAGGTATAAGCTCCTTTGCCAAGGACTTCATTAATCACATAAGGGCCCTCCAATCTCGGAGCAAGCTTTCCTGGTTTCACAGCGTTGGAGGCTTCATTATCTCGGAGGACGAAGTCCCCAGGTAGAAAAGTGAAAACGCGCACCGCTTGTTGTAATATTTTTCCAACTTGGACTTATATTTTGCCTCACGAATAGCTGCGTTTTCGCGTCTCTTTTCGACCAAATCGAGATCCAGCTGACGTTGTTCTTCGTTGTTTTGTTTATCCAGGGCGAGCATCCTTGGAGACGGGAGGCCTATCTCAGCAGGGATTACTGCTTCCGTTCCATACACCAAACTGAACGGAGTTTCTCCCGTGCTTGTCTTGGGCATTGTGCGATGGGCCCATAAGATACTGGGAAGTTCATCCACCCATCCACGCCGCGCGGTGCCAAGGCATGCTTTAATACCATCAACCAATTGTTTGTTGATACTTTCAACTTGACCGTTTGCCTGAGGATGCGCAATAGAAGAAAAAACATGCTCAATTTTCATTTCTTGCATCCATTTTTGCAAGTCTTCAGATGCTAAGTTTGAGCCGTTATTTGTAATGATGCGCATGGGCAACCCAAAACGGCAGATAATGTGTTCCCATATAAACTTTCTGATCACCATAGCTGTTGCCGAGGCTAAAGGCTTCACTTCAACCAATTTTGTGAAGTAATCCACAGCGACGACGATAAACTTCACTGCGCCAGGCGCATCAGGAAAGGGACCTACCAGATCAATGGCCCATTGTTGGAAAGGCCATGCCGATGTTACTGGGACAAGTGGATTCTTGGGGTGCAAGGTTTTCGGCGCATGACATTGACAAGCCATGCACTTGCGCAAAATTTCAACAGCGTCCACGTGCATTCCTGGCCAGTAGTACCCTGCGCCCATAACATTTGCAACAACCATTCGTGGCCCGGCGTGTATGCCACATAAGCCCTTATGAATTTCTCTGATTAAGTATTGTGCATCCTGTTTATATACACATCGTAAAAGAGGACCCATATATGACTTCCGCTATAATATACCGTCCGCCATTTCGTAATTTAGGGCCTTACACCGTATCTTTCGCGCTTGCGCCTTGTTTTCAGGAAGCTGATCATGCTGTAAAAACAGGATAATCGGAGACATCCAGGATGGATTCCCTATTTCGACCATATTAACTTGCTTTAGCGGAACAAATGGATTTTTTAAGACTTTGATTCTAACTACTTTTGCCAGATGTTGGAAACTCGTGGCTGCAAGTTTACTTAATGCATCAGCATGTTTGTTTTCATGTCTGTTGACGTGTACTACTTTAAACTGTCGGAACTGACTAATTAATGCCTTTGCTTGCTCAAGGTATAATGCCATAATGTTACCCCTTGCATCATAAGTGCCATTGATTTGCTCTGCTACGAGGCGGGAATCCACATGAGCAGTTAAATTCGCAGCTCCCAGCTTTATAACGAGGCGCAAGCCTGCTAGAAAGAAATGCTTCATATTCAGCCTCATTATTTGTGCTCTTGAAATCCAGACATATGGCGTAAGTGAACTCTTGATCATCTAGTAGGGGTGTTCACGGTTCGGTTTCAAACCATGAAACCGTCCAACCGGTTATCGGTTCGGTTTCACGGTCGGTTTTTTAAGTTATCTTTCGGTCGGTCGGTCTCAATATTTGCAAACCGTAGCAAACGGTTTGGTTACGGTTTATAGCAAAAGCCAACCATAATAAACCAGACTGGATCGTAAGAATGTACTTTATTTTATTGTTAATATTTCATATACTATATATATATAGACATAAATAAATTTACATCTAACTTTAATCTAAGTAAGTAAACTAATATTGTTAATTATAAAATTGGCCACTTTAAGTTTTATTAATTAAGACAGTCATACCGACCCATATTTGAAAATCAAAAGTCCAATTTTTCATGTCGACCACTTTCAATTTCATTAATTAATACAGCCATATGGGCCCATATTTTTCATTCTTTTATTCTTATTTTTTCTTTAGCAAATAAGGCCCAAATAGCCCAAACCATGAAACCGAACCGAAACAAAACCGTTAATAACGGTTTGTTTTGGTTTGTTTTAAAAAATCAATGGTTCGGTTTTGGTTTTCAATTACCAAAAACCGTGGCTAACGGTTTAGTTTACGGTTCGACCCACAAACCGACCAAACCGGACCATGAACACCCCTATTATTTGGGTAAACTAATCGGAGGCCTGCGCCGGCCCCGTCATTATTTGATGCGCCATCTGTATGTAATGACCATTCTCTGTCATCCAAAACGGGAACCGAATTTTGGATTTCTTCTTGGACTTTGTCTGCTGGAACCTCAGCTAAGAAATCAGCAAGGATTTGCCCTTTAATTGCTGGTCTAGGCTTGTATACAATGTTATGTCCGCCTAGTTTGATAGCCCACTTGGCTAATCGTCCTGAGACGTCTGGTTTGAAAAGAATCTGGCCGAGATGATAGTTTGTTAAGACATTTATAACATGACCAGAAAAGTACCTACGAAGTCTGTGCAAGGCATGGACTAGTGCAAGTACGAGCTTTTCCATCATTGAATACCTAGACTCTGTATCATTCAACATCTTGCTGATGTAATAAATAGGTGCTTGGACACCTTCTCTTTCAACTAGTAAAACTGCTCTAACTGCCATTTTAGAGGCAGCTAGATAAAGAACCATAGGCTCTTTGTCGCGTGGAGCTGTCAGAGTCGGTAGTTGAATTAAGCAATCTTTCATATCCTAGAAGGCTTTTTCTGCCTCTGGCGTCCATTGAAATTTGTCCTTCTTTACGCAGTTGCGAAGGGTACGGATGAAAGGATAAGAGTTTGCAGCATGGTTCGCGAGGAAGAGGTTGAGGGCATCTAACCGTCCTGCTAATCGTTGCATTTCTTTAACACTTGACGGAGTTGTCATGCTTTAGATTGCTTAGACTTTTTCTGGATTAACTTTGAACCCATCCTTTGTGACGACGAAACCAAGGAACTTGCCTTCTTCCATGCCAAAGGAACACTTGTTTGGGTTCAACTTCAAATTGACCTTTCGCAACGAATCGAAAGTTCTTTTAATGTTTTCCAACATCGTTTCTTCTGTATGGCTCATGATGACTAGATCGTCAATATACACTTCGACAGTTACCCCAATGTCATCACCAAACACTGTATCCATAAGCCGCTGGTAAGTGGCTCCCGCATTGCGGAGACCAAAACGCATTTTTGTATAACAGAAAATATCCTTGTCCGTGCGGAAGGCCGTCTTGTCTTCATCCTCTTGTTTCATCAGCACTTGATGATACCCTTTGTAACAGTCGAGAAAACTTTTCCAGCGGAACGTTGCTAAGGAGTCAACTTTCTTGTCAATCTCAGGAAGAGAGTAACAATCTTTGGGGCACGCCTTGTTCAAATCTTTAAAGTCGACGCACATGCGCCAACCACCATTATGCTTTTTGACCATAACGGGGTTCGCCACCTAAGTTTGGTATTTAACTTCGCGTAAAATGCCAGCGTTTAGCAATTCAGCAACTTGCTCATTCATAGCTTGAGTTTTTTCAGTACCCAGGCTGCGCTTTTTCTGAACCATTGGTTCTGCTGATAGAAAGACGTTTACACAATGCTCAGCAACGTTGCTGCAGGTGTCCAGGCGAAGATGTCCATGTTACGAAACAACAATAACTTGAGCTTTGTGCGGATCGCTGTAGATAGCGCAGGACCAAGGATAATCATCTACTCTGGAAATTTTTGTTTAGGATCCATTTATAAGGCTCATTCGGCGACATAGGCTTAGCAGCCTTGGCAACTGGTTCTTCGATAGACATAAGCTCTTTACAGGCATACATGATAGCTATGCCTGTTGGCGTTGGGAACCCACAAGCAGCGCGTGGCGCAGACGTGATCATGCTGAAATCACGTTGCGCACGACGCCCTAATAGAACGTCATGGCAAGAAGTCGCCGGCATCACCATAAAGTTTAATTGAATGGTTCGTGAGTGTTTTCCGTCTGAAAGGGTGACAGGAAAAACTATCTATCCGAGAAGAAAGACAGCCTCATTGCAGAATCCAGTTAAAGGAAAATCAACTGGTTCTAGGCGTACCTTATCCTCTAGATCCAATGTTTGAAACAATGCTCATATATGATGTCCATGGAGCTCCCAGGATCAATAAACATGTAGTCAGTTTGATAATGACCGAATATACCTGTAATTACCACTGGTCGCTCTTCTTGTGGTCCTCTAGGAACGACAGGGAAGATCACTTGCTGTTCTCGCCAGTTATCATTTCGAAAACGTTGGTAGCTGCGTTTGCGCATCTTACCTCTTTGAATCATAGAAACTTGTTTCATTTTCTTGTTGCTTGGACCCTCATCCCCGCGCGTAATTTGCCTAACTTCCTTGCGCACCGATTGAAGCAAGTGCGTAAGCTTCCCACTCTTCAATGCCTTTTCTATCTCTAGGCGCAAGCTGATACAGTTGTCAGTAGTGTGACCGGTATCTTTGTTAAAGTTACAAAACAGATTTGGGTCTATTGGGATTGAACCCTTGGAAAGGAACAGATGATACATAGTCAAAACACACCATCCGAGCTTTGATCCAACCATCAAAGGTTGTAACTACTGATGGGTATCTACTACTTTAAATAAACGCATTGCTTCCTATCTTCTGACAGAAGAAACTCCCAACCGCTGTTAGAAGATCACAAGAACAGAGGATAGCCAGCAGTGCTTAGCTTAGTTTTAGTTTAATCAATGTAACAGTGCTATGCACTGGTAGTTTAGTCTAAGCAGTGTTTATAGTTAGTTATGTTTTGTTAGCTGTCACTATCAACCCTGACGTCATTAAAAGACGATCAGCCGTTAGACAATTAGTATAAATAGGCGCTCAATGTAACAGTTAACACTTGTCTTCTTAAAAAGATCAACTTCGCATATCTTCTTCATTTCTTAATATGAAACGGTCGTTATTGGGCTAAGGGGGAGTTTGTTGTAATAGTTTAATTACTTGAAAGCATGATGATGATGAAAACAAACGACCAATTGATTGTTGTAAAAGTTTTCCATTAATCCGCTGCATTTACTTTCTGTTTTCAATCATTTTCCATTATTTGAAACAAAAACAACAATCAATTCAAACTTAGATCCTGACAGGGTCCTCCCCTTTCTTATTCTTCATGGGTTGAGGTTGTTTGAATTGACAATCTTCAGTACTAAGAACTTCTGCGGGGGTTTTTGTTAAATGTGTCCACTGCCGATCACGATTCTCCTGCTTGATTGCTTTCTGAGTTATGACTTTGTTAATCGTTGCGCGAGCATCAACGGAGGAATGAGGAGAATATGAACTTTGATTCGAATCCCTCCAGTTTTTCTTAAACTTGCGATTTCCTCTACTCAGATCCTTAGGGCGATTCTGAGGTAGAGGTGGCCTGTTAGAATTCAGGTTGCGCTCCGTTTGGGCGTACACTTTGGCTGCTGCCATAAGTTTATCCCAGCTCTTCGGAAGGCCAGTAGTGCCAGACAACACTTTGATCATTTCATCACATCTTACCGCATATTTGAACTGTGCGCGGATAAGATCTTCATGTACATTTCCAATTCTAAAACCTCTTTAATATAACGAGTAATAAAATCTTCCAAACTCTCGTCATCCTTTCGCCAGATGTTCATCACATCCGAGGAATCTCTGACACATCGCCGTTGCTGGCTAAAATGAGTTAGTAATTTTTCTTTGAGATCGTTCCATGAAGAGAGTTTACCTGTAGGTAAGTTATCAAACCAAAGGCACGCAGCTCCTGTGAGGGTTTGCACGAACAAGTGACACCACATCGGTAACGTCCATCCTCCGATAAGCCCTACGCCTATGAATAGGCGCAGATGATCATCAGGATCAGTCAAATCGTTAAACTTCCCGACATTAGAAGGTAACTTCACGCACTCGAGAGGAGCCAATGCTATTTCCTTCACGAATTTGGACTGTTCGGCTGCTTCAGCAGGTCTATAAACCAAATTGTAATCATGTTCTGCCTCAGGATTATATGTTGCTCGAACCTTAGGCTTATAGCTAACATGATCCTTAGACAATCGATCGATAACACTCTTGATGTCTCCTTCTTCATATGATTCATCACGTTGGGTGTCCCACTTCTGTGACAGTCGTGGGCCCAGACGTGAGTGAACTGACGTACGTCGTTGAGAATTCTCTTCCTGTCGACGACTACCGGAATAAGTGGAATCTCTCCTCGTATGAGAATACATCTCAGTTTCCTCCTCTACACGTGACGGTATTGGAGAACGGATATGTGAATCATAACTCAACACTCGAGGTGCCGGCGAAGCACGGACCTGAGGAGCATCAAATTGATTCTGATTTAAACATCCTGACATTTGGTATCAGCGCTTGGTCAATCAATTCTGATTTAAAAATCAAATTGATTTGAACAGATCAGCTCTTTGTTGCTAATTTCGTTTGATAAGTTTTACTTGAATACATAGTTTTATTACTACAAAAGTTTTTAAAAAACAAATCTGTTGTAAACAAGAGGAATGGCACAAAAACACACCGGAATCCAATATTAGATCTATGTTCAAACCAGCTATGTTGAAACGAAATGAGTATTTTATTTGGCAACGTAGGATGGGTCATATTCTCGCCCAACAGAACACCGGATGTTGGAGATCCGTTGCATTTGGACCACATGTCCCAATGGTTCCAAGTACAGAGGATCCCCACACTCAAGTCCCTAAAAAACTCAAAAATTACTCTTAACAGGATTTCCTCAAAATCGAATTGGATGCTAAGGCTTTTAGCATCGTCGCTTCGGCTTTGCCCAATGAGATTTACGTGGGATTACTTCATTGTAATATTGGGTTTTAGACATGTTTATCAAAGCCATTTTATCCATATAAAATAAAAAATGCAACGGAATAATTATTTAAAACATGTTGCTTTTAAGATATAAAACCCATTTTATGTGTAAAACCAAAAACCCGGATCCATATATGAATATGCATGCTATCAAAAACACAACCATAGGGTGTTATAAGAATACTACCTTCCAAGTAGCAAGAGATATGAAGAAGATGATGTTCTTGAATGGAAATCTTCAAAGGAGAAGACCTCAAGCTTGTATACCCCAAGCTTCCAACAAACACCTTATGTTGCTAGGATTTTCACTTGTGAACACCTCTTGATCAACCAACCTTTTGTTCGAAAATTCTAGAGAGAATTTTAGTGTTCTTGCACTTAATTTTAATAATAGAAAGAGTGTGTGTGTAAGAACCTCTAATTCTCACCAAATCATCCATATATATAATCTCTTGTAAGATCTTTTCCTGGATTGTGTGAGATCTTGTAAGATTTGCAAGATATCCATATATCTTACATTATTTTTTATTGGATTGTGTGAGATCTTGTAAGATTTGCAAGATATCCATATATCTTACATAATCTTTTATAATGTTATTAACCTATTAAATAACAAAATAAAATATACTCTCAAAAAAATTACCCATCTTATTTATTAGTTTCTCAAGTGCAATTATTTAGAAAACCAATTTCTAAATATTCGAGTGTTAATATTTATTTGTTTGATCATATCATAAATAAATATTATAAGTGTTTGTCTAGCTTATTATTGGGTATGACCCGACTTGGATCATAACGTACTAGCCACATCAATTTAATATGTGTATTGGGCATACCGATTCCAACAATCTCCCACTTGCACAAGATACATAGAAGATTGATGCAAGTAGTAAATACCGCCTAACAACGGTTTACTACCCGTAATACGTATGACGAAGTACCATTCAATAACATCATCCCCTTCAAGTCCCTTACTTGAACATGATTTAGGTGAATCAATAATTTATCCTTTCGTTACAGATGTCATATCAAATCTAGAGACATAGAGTGATCATTCTTTGTTGATTTAACTTTACCAGGCCTTAGACATCTTACTCTCAACGAATAAGAGGAACAAATCCCATCTTGACTATATACGTCTCTCACAATCACCTTGTACCACACCTGAGCTTAGCCTTATGTACTGCCATGTTTCAGAACAGCAAAGAACCAAGTCAAAGTATATTATTTGGTGAATATCAAGACCCAATATGTATCTCAGGTTAGAGGATACTATGATATTCTCCTTCACTAAAAAATTACTTATGATCAATCACAAAGATTCCATGTAGTAATATTTGAGAGCGGGTCAGTCCAATATTTGTATCCCACAAATATCTATGAACTTTGGCAGCAACACTTTGCTCTATATTCATACCCAATGAATATCCACCAATACCTTCATATTTGTTCCCACAAATATGATCGACTACGGACATTTAGAATAATTAACTTATTCATGGATTTAAACATGCTAAAATGAAACATAACTCAAAATGCCATAATCATTAAATGAGTCATAACAACAATTGTTCCAAAATCCAAATACTAAATAGATCAAATCCAATCACTAGAATATCGAAGTCCTAAGGCACAAGTATGACCCTCATGCTTTGGCCGTTCAAGGAGCTTCGTGAGAGGATCCGCAATGTTTTGATCGGTGTGAACTTTGCGAATACATATCTTTCCCTTTTCAACTTCATCCCTTATGTAGTTGAATCTCCGCTCAATGTGCCTAGTCTTTTGATGTGCACGAGGTTCCTTAATTTGTGCAATCGCACCCTCATTATCACAAAAGATTTCTAGGGGATCCTGAATGGTAGGGACTACCCCTAGGTTGGTAATGAATTTCTTCAACCATGCAGCTTCTTATGCTGCCAATGAAGCGGCGATGTATTCCGATTCTGTAGTGGATAGTGCTACAACATCCTACTTTGAGCTCTTCCAAGAGATTGTAGCTCCATTCAAAATGAAGACATACCCAGATTGTGATCGAGAACCATCTCGGTTAGTTTGGAAACTCGCATCCGTGTAACCCTTTACAACGAGTTCCTCTTCACCAGATCCATATATTAGAAACATATCCTTAGTCCTTCTAAGGTATTTCAATATGCTTTTAACATCCATCCAATGACTGTTTCCTGGATTTTGCTGGTATCTACTTGTCATGCTTAAGGCGCATGACACGTCCGGTCTAGTGCATATCATTGCATACATGATGGATCCTATAGCAGACACATATGGGACTCCTTTCATTCTTTCTTGCTCATCCTTTGAGCTTGGACATTGAGATGCATTCAATATCGTTCCCTTTTGAATAGGTACCAAACCTTTCTTAGAGTTCTCCATCTTGAACCTTTTCAAGATTTTGTCAATGTATGCACTTTGGTTCAAACCTATCAAGCGCCTTGATCTATCCCTATAGATCTTTATTCCCAAAATATAGGCGGCTTCACCAAGATCCTTAATGGAAAAAAACTTCCAAGCCAGGTTTTAACACCTCCATGGTTGGAATATCATTTCCAAATAGTAGAATGTCATCGACATACAGTACTAGGAAAGTGATGATGCTCCCATTAGCCTTCTTATACACACAAGCTTCATCGGCGTTCTTGATGAATCCAAAATTCCTAATTTCTTCATCAAAATGATGATTCCAACTTCTAGATGCTTGTTTCAATCCATAGATTGATTTCTTTAACTTGCATACTTTGTTAGGATGTTTTGGATCGACAAAACCTTCAGGCTAAACCATATAGACATCTTCATTAAGATATCCATTGAGGAAAGCCGTTTTGACATCCATTTGCCAAATCTCATAATCGTAATATACAGCTATGGCAAATAATATCCTAATTGACTTTAGCATCGCCACAGGCAAGAAGGTCTCATCATAATCAACCCCTTGAGTTTGAGTGAAACCTTTTGCTACAAGTGTCGCTTTATAAGTATCCAAGTTACCATGCATATCGGTTTTCTTCTTGAAAACCCACTTACTTCCAACTACTTTGGAGTTAAGAGGTGGCACAACCAATTACCATACTTGGTTGTCATACATGGATTGCATCTCTATGTTCATGGCTTCAAGCCATTTGTCACAATCAGATTGTGACATTGCATCATGGTATGTGGTTGGTTCATCCGAATCTACCACGTAGCATCCATCCATGAAAAATCCATATCTTTTGGGTGGATTACTAATTCTACCAGATCTGCGAACGTTTTGTGTGTATTGATCAACCACTTGATCTTCTTCAACAACCTCTTGTTGAGTGCTAGTATCAACCAAACGTGTATCGGCTTGTGTTTCTTGATCCTCATCAAGTTCCACTGTTCTACTACTAGTTCCTTCCATAAGGAACTTAGCTTCCAAGAACTTACCCTTTCGAGCAACAAATACCTTTTGCTCTGTTGGATCGTAAAAGTAATATCCTATATCATCTTTACGATATCCTACAAAGATACACTTAGTGGATCGTACTTCCAATTTGTTTGGGGTGTATTGCTTCACATAAGCTTCACAACCCCATACCTTCAAATATGATAATGATGGAGCCTTTCCATGCCATATTTCAAAAGGTGTCTTATCCACTTTCTTGGTTGGGGCCATATTCAATATACGGGCCGCGAAGAGCAGAGCGTAACCCCAAAGTGATAAAGGTAATGTGCTTCTAGCCATCATAGATCGAACCATATCCAATAGAGTTCGATTCCTCCTTTTAGACACACCATTATGTTGTGGTGTTCCAAGTGGAGTAAGTTGTGAGATGATCCCACAACTCTTAAGATGATCTTGAAAAGCATCACTAAGGTATTCACCTCCTCTATCGGTGCGAAGGATTTTGATTGTTTTCTTGAGTTGATTTTCTACTTCACTTTTGAAGTCTTTGAACATTTCAAATGCTTCATCCTTGTGTCTTAGTAAATACACATAACCATAACGACTATAGTCGTCGGTAAAAGTAATGAAGTATCTTTCACCATTCCTAGACATTGGCTTAAAAGGACCACATACATCCGAATGTATGATACCTAATAAATCCTTTGCCCTTTCAAAGGTGCCACTAAAGGGTGCCTTAGTCATTTTTCCTTGTAAACAAGATTCACATACATCAAATGAATCATCTTCATTTGTTTCCAAAAGACCATTCTTTCGAAGTGTCTGCATGCGATTTTTGTTTATATGTCCAAGGAGATAATGCCAAAGATAGGAATCACTCAAATCCATTTTGAGTTTCTTGGTGGTTACTTGGTACATCGATCTATCATATGATGTGTCATCATGAACTAATTCATAAATACCATTTAAAGGCGTAACTTTAAAGTAAAACACATCATGCATTGAAACATAAATGTCATGGTTAAAACCATATTGTCTCAAAGGGGAAACTGAAATAATGTTCCTAGTCAAACTAGGAGCATACAAAACATTTTTCAAAATCACTTCCAAACCACTTGGAAGCTTCAACACATAGTCTCCTTGGGCTTCGACTTCAACTTTTGCTCCGTTGCCCATGAAGAGACTAGCGTCTCCCTTTTATAATGTTTATTTCTACTGAACCCCTGCAACAAATTGCAAATATGAGTTCCACATCTTGTATCTAGTACCCATGTGTTAGAAGAAATAACATTAAGCTCAACATGTATCATGAAGATTGTACCCGAGGTCTACCCTGCATCCCTCTTGTTTTCAACTCCTTGAGATAGGTTGGACAATTCCTTTTCCAACGTCCTATCTCTCCACACTCAAAGTATGGGTCGTTAGTAGCAACCTTTTGCTTCTTTTCCTTCGGTTTCGTGGGTTCCGCTTTAACCTTTCCTTTCCTTTCCTTTTCCCTTTGACGTGGCCCTTCCTATTGGCAAAACTTGCCTTGGAGTCAGGGTGGGGCCTCTTCTTGTTGCCTCCCTCATTGATCGTTAGAACGAGTAAAGCCTTTTTACCCATTCCCGCCTCGGCAGTTTTGAGCATTGCATGAAGTTCCCCAATGCTCTTGTCCCATCCGTTCATGTTATAGTTCATAACAAAAGACTCAAACTTCTTTGTTAAAGAGTTGAGGATTAAATCTGTAATCCGTAGCCAACTCTTTAGAGACGGGAAAATTGAGCCTTTCGAGGTAATCAATGTGGCTTTTCATCTTGAGGACATAAGATGAGACCGATTGGGTTTCCTCCATTCGACATGCGTGAAGCGCCCGAACCGTTGGGAAGCGTTCTACCCTAGCTTGTTGAAGGAACATTTCTTTCAATTGGGTAATCATGTCGTACGCCCCGTGATGTTCAAAATCCTTTTGAATCTCGGGAATCATAGTTCCCAACATGAGGCAAGAGGCTTGCATGGAGTCCTCGGTATACTTAACCCAATCGTTATAGGCTTCCACATCTTCCACGTTAGGTTCATCGGGAATAGGATCGTCCAACACATATGATATCTTTTCTTGCTTGTGAATGATTCTCAAGTTTCGATACCAATCCATGAAGTTGTTATGGTTGAGACGATTCTTTTCAAGGATGGTTCTTAGTGATAGGTTACGGACAGTTTGGGTAATTGTGTTTGCATTGTTAGCGACCATCTAGAAAATTTTAACAAAGTTCAATTTTAGTATTTTCGATATTATTAAATGTTTTTTAATCGTTAATACCCTTTTATGTCTCATAGACAATTATAATTAAAATCTAGAATCCAACGTTATATTTAAATATTGGTTAGGTGACCTTTATCCCATTATTTAAATTAACAAGGTAGTCAACGTTTGACAGTTGCAACCCTTTGCAATTTCTAGCCATATGGGATCGGTTAAACATCTTTATGTTTAGTTGGCATGTTTAATCCCATCAACACCTTTGTACGCCATGCTTCGGTGACCCTAATCACATGATTTCCAAATCAAGTCGTCCTACTTACACACACATGTAAGTTTACACATACAAGTGGTTAGGTGACCTTTATCCCACAAATATGGTAAGCCTACCTCAAACACACAAGTTCCTTCAAATGTGGTTAGGTGACCTTTATCCCACAAAGAATTCCCAAGTGATTCGAGTGTTGTGTAAAAAGATGGTGTTTGACTTGTTTTATAAAAGGGATTTTAGTTTTCAAAAATTTTAGTTTTAGAAAACTCTATGTACCATACATTTGCATGCATTCAAATTCATGGTACCTTAGTGAAAACTAATTTTCAAGTTTCTTTTAATAAAACCCATTTTATTATAAAATCATTAACCTTTAATAAAACATTTTAGTAACCGCTTTAATGATTTTTAAAGAACCAATTTTACGCTTGTTGTTGTTTATTAGTTTGTTAAGCATCCATATCCTCATATCATCCAAACAACATAATAAAACAACCATACAAGCATAACACACAAAACAATAGGTGCATAACCATAGCCAACTATTTTTGACAACACTTGTTAGCCGAAACAAGTGTGCCAAAAGGTCCTTCCTAAAGGGTGAATATTGACACAAGAAATGTGTTGTTGAACTCCCACTTGAACCCGCATCCAAATGCTTCAAGTCTTCCTTTTATGTTGTGATTTCTTCACTTTCTTTGGGCTTCCAAATGATCTTTAAATTCAGCTCCAAACTCCTTTGGGCTTCAAAAATGTGTTTTTGGTTATTGGGCTAAAATCCTGTTAAGAACTATGAAGTCCTTTAGGCCCAAAATTGGCCAAAACCAAAAACGCATTTTCTATGCATCTTATTTTACAATAAAGTATCCTGATACATTTTTCTAGTAAAAGAAATGCAACTAATCTATTTACTTACATTCCAAATGAAAATAAATAAATCACATATTTTTCAAATAGAAGAACAAAGACATTAATTATTACAACCCATTGAAATAATTAAATATAATTCACAAATACAATCATTCAACATATTCAAACACAAGGTCATGGCTAGGTTATGAACACCTAAATATACATCCACATATGTATATTATTCAAGAGCAAAATGGTTCCCTTTTATAACCCATATTTTCGGCGAAGAATGAAAAACCGAAAAGTTTGGGGTTTTGTCCAAACAAATAAATCATCCATATGATATAATTTTTCAAGATTCCTTTATGCATGTAAGAAAATAATCTTGAAAAATAAAGGGAAAACCATGTTAAAATTTTGGCCATAGGGTTTCTCCAAACCCAAAACCGAAATTTTTTAAATCCTTTGAAGTATACATTCATATAAGCGGCTCTGATACCACTGTTGGGTTTTAGACATGTTTTATCAAAGCCATTTTATCCATATAAAATGAAAAATGCAGCGGAATAATTATTTAAAATATGTTGCTTTTAAGATATAAAACCCATTTTATGTGTAAAACCAAAACCCGGATCCATATATGAATATGCATGCTATCAAAAACACAACCATAGGGTGTTATAAGAATACTATCTTCCAAGTAGCAAGAGATATGAAGAAGATGATGTTCTTGAATGGAAATCTTCAAAGGAGAAGACCTCAAGCTTGTATACCCCAAGCTTCCAACAAACACCTTATGTTGCTAGGATTTTTCACTTGTGAACACCTCTTGATCAACCAACCTTTTGTTCGAAAATTCTAGAGAGAATTTTAGTGTTCTTGCACTTGATTTTAATAATAGAAAGAGTGTGTGTGTAAGAACCTCTAATTCTCACCAAATCATCCATATATATAATCTCTTGTAAGATCTTTTCTTGGATTGTGTGAGATCTTGTAAGATTTGCAAGATATCCATATATCTTACATAATCTAATCTTGGATTGTGTGAGATCTTGTTAGATTTGCAAGATATCCATATATCTTACATAATCTTTTATTGGATTGTGTGAGATCTTGTAAGATTTGCAAGATATCCATATATCTTACATAATCTTTTATAATGTTATTTAACCCATTAAATAACAAAATAAAATATACTCTCAAATAAATTATTCATCTTATTTATTAGTTTCTCAAGTGCAATTATTTAGAAAACTAATTTCTAAATATTCGAAGTGTTATATTTATTTGTTTGATCATATCATAAATAAATATTATAAGTGTTTGTCTAGCTTGTTATTGGGTATGACCCGACTTGCATCATAACGTACTAGCCACATCAATTTAATATGTGTCTTGGGCATACAGATTCCAACATGTAATAGTGCTAAAGAGTTATAGGATGCTCTTAAAGAGCAATTCGGTGGTACTGAAGAGGTGATCGAGAATAATAGAGAGGTTTTAAATCAACAGTATGAAACATTTTGCCACTTAAGGGTGAGTCATTAACCCAATAGTTCGAACGATATAGCTGTCTCATCAGTGAGCTCAAATTGGTAAATGTGGAATTTCCAAAGTTGAGTGTCAATAGTCGTTTCTTGAGATCTTTACCTGAGAAATGGGAGATTGTAGCTTATGTCACTCGAACAGCTGTTGGTTACAAGGAAATGACCTTGACACAACTTCATGGTCGATTTCTCACATATGAGAGAGAGTTGAACCAAAAAAAGAAGTTACAAGAGTTAGGGAAAATGACCGATGACTATACTCTAGGAAACACTGCTCTATATAGTCATGAGGAGGGGTCTGGCAGTGGAACGGATCTGAGTTATGATCATTACATTGACATAACTTCTGGAAACAATTTCAACTCTGATCCCTGTACACCCAATTTTGCTTTTGCTGCAAATTGTGAAAGTCAAACTTCTGACAATTTGAGCTTTGAGATGAATGACTTACAACACTTTGAACCCACGGATTTGGAAGAAATGGACATCCTACACCAATTAGCACTTGTAGGACCGATCCTCAATGCATAAGAACCTAAATTTGATATCTAATGTCCACAAAGGCGGAAACAATGTGACATGATTACCAAATAACAAGAATTACTCAATTAAACATCAATATTATTGATATGCGTCCAAGATCCAGTTTGACAACACTTCGTTACAGAGTCAGCAAAGTTACCGAATGAGAAATCAAGCTAGCTATTTATAGGAAGCCAAGTTCGCTTGGGAGGGTGAAGTTCGGGCGAACTTGACCTAGTCAAGTTCGGCCGAACTTGACATTACAACTATTTCCAGCGAACTTGTCCCATATCTACATAAATACATCATTTTGCTTAGCCAAAACTCAACTAATCTATACAGACTCGATATAAGACTAAGACATAGACATTCTGCATCAACAAACTCCCCCTTGGATATCGTCTTCGTATTTTATCAGTCTTCAAAAACTCTGATCTTCAATAATACTTTAACATTCAGGGTCCAAAGAAATGATTGTAAGGTTTTCTTCTCCGTTCTAGCTTAGGATCTGGTGTTTGGTCGGTTGGCGGCACCTTCGTCATATACTTGAATCTGTTGATGCTCGCTTTCTTCATTCTATCTTGAATATTCTCTAGACGTTTCTCCTCCTTTAAAAACTCTACTCTTTCAAGATCTCTCCAGCTTGACTCCTACACAACTCCAGCATTTACGTTGTGTGCATAACAAACATTAACAACACCTTGGAATTGCTTTGCCTGAACTGCATCATGCTTCTCATATACAATCTTGTTGTAGAATAGACATCGTATATCTTCTCTTGAACAGTTTACTAACCACATCGGGTCTAGTATCCTAATCATTCTCCACATTCCCCACGTACCATCAGAACTTCACAAAACTTCAGCCGATTCTTTAGTAATATCCAGTTGACCTTCAAAGCATGGTACAATAACCGCTTCACAAGTTTCTGAATCTAACTGCCACCACTTGAAAATTGTATGAAAATCTTGCTCTATCGGCTTTAATGGCATGTTCCTCATTGCTCGAGGTCTTTTCATAATCAACATCACCTCTCGCTTTCCTGTTTCCTTGTTCTTTGTATATTTCTTCTTCGGAACAAATGGTTTCCAGAACTCAAACCCTCTAGAAGCTTCATATTTTATCATCTTCCACAACAATTGATCACCAAACTTCATTTGATAACTGAAGTTCCTTGTTTGTACTAACTCTTCAATATCCCAGTATGGCAACGTTATGAAGTCTGCCAAGTGTCGAAAATACTGCACACCAAACTCTCGTTTGATTGCAAATACATTCAGCTCCTTAATCCATCCCCAACATATGATATCTCCCAGTGACTTGTCTTTGTCTCTGGTAAAGAATGCCATTGGACGCCTAAACTTTCTTTCTTTTGGCATTTCTTTAAACCAGGACTTTCTTGCCTCAGCAATCTCTTCTTTAGTCATAGTTTTAGGAACTTTACCTTTTCGCAAAGCATCTTCAACTTTTTCCTTTAAAATATCTTCGTTCAGCTGTTCATACATTTCTTCAAAGGTTGGAAAACTGTCAGATCCACCTCCAATGTACTTTTCAGGTTCACCTTGTTCTTCATCATCCGATCTATCTTCAACTATCAAGTGATCGTAATTATCAGCATCTGTTCACTTCTGGTAACAGTATTCATTTGGTTCGAACGCATCAATGTTAGCAACTTCCTCTTCAAAATCATAATTGAATGATTCTGCATCCACATTCAACATCTTTGCTAATTCTTCTTTCAACATACTCGGAACATACTCACCCTCTTCAACATTGTGTTCAAGCATAAGAACTAATGGTTTATCACGCATAGCTGAGATCGGCATAGCAATTAATGCATCAGATAATACTTCATCGGTTAGTCCAGTATGCGCTGACTCCCCCTGAGTTTGATCATCTATCACATTTGCTTCATCATTCATCAGATTAGAGAAGTCAAATTCTTGATTTATTTTCGCATCCTCAACTTTCAACCCTGTACCACTAGGATCATCACCATCACTATCATGATTATCAGAATCATCTTTTGGATCTTTCTCTTTGTCGTCGGCTTCTTCATCATCCTTTTCTTCAGTAACAGCTATAGAACCAGAAGGATTGACAGATTCGTCAACCTTAGAGATCTCGGACTCAGAAGCTTTCACTATCTCTGTACTCTCTATAACAATAGGCTCTTCAATAATGCTTTTGCCTTTTCCTTGTGTCATCAACTCTTTCTCAGCTTTCTCTTTTTGTTCTTGAACATCCAACCGTTGAAATTCAGCATCAAAATCAATACCAAGGCTATTAGATAAAACTTGTTGTAGCCTAGTATATCGTCTATCATTCGTTGCCTGCACAGAGCGCAACTCTTCAATTTCTTTCATCAGCCTCTGATTAGCATCTTGTAAACTTTCGATCAAGGTTTGTGATATCCACGATCATTTTCCAAGAACTTTATTTTGTCTTCTAAAATTTCCTTTTCAACAAAACTCCGTGTTGCTTTCTTTAACTGTTCTTCTTTTTCAGCTTCATTCTTTGCAACTTTGTCTTCCAAAATCTTTACACGTTTTTCAAGCTCATCAACGTCCGTGTCTGGAAAGAATTCATTAAGATCTTGTAGACTCACAGGTTCATCTGGAATACTACTGAACATTTTTTATCTCGGTGTAGTCTTTGGTGTTGCAGATTTTGTTGGTGTAGTTATCAGAGTAACATGAGTAGTAGACTTTGGTTGAGAAGCAGCTTTGGGATCTGGTTAATCAAAAATCAGAATATCAAGAAGAATATTTGACTCAGGAGGTTCTTGTGTAAATCCTGGTCTCTCTACTTCAGCTGTAATCACAACAGGAGGTTCTTGTGTAGGAGGTTCTTGTGTTTCTCCTATCTCCTGTGCACCAGTGAGTTCTTGTGTAACTACTGTGCCTTTTGTTCTCCCAATATATCTTCTGCTCGCAGGCCTTTGAGACTTTTTCTTCTTGCCTTTAGTGTTTGGCGAGCCAGTCGTTTTTAGTTGAACATCTTTTGCAGACGATTTTTGGCGTTTTACTTTCTTTTTAGGCCTTTCTTCATCAGATTTCTCTTCATCGGAAGGAGCATAGAGATCTTCTCCAAGCGTTTTCAATCGTTCTTCCTCTTTCTCTTGCTCTGTAATTCTGATTTCTTTATCTATCGGATCTTCTTCAGATGTATCAGAAGTAGCAGAAATCACATCATCATCTTGAGTTGTCTTTTCCGTTTCTTGAGTACTAATATCAACTGCAGCACTCGAGCCTGCTTCAGTCTGAACATTCTCTGGCTCATCTTCATCAATTAGCATCGTATCTGCTTTCTTTGAAGCCCGTTTCTTTTCTGCAGCTTTTGGTTTTAGAAACCATTCAGTACGTGATTTTGGTTTGAACTCTTTAAACCATTCTTTTTCTTTGTTTAGTTCTTTCTCATCACCACTTCCGTCTTTCCTCCACTTGTTTTCTGATGATCGCTACATAATTTTCATCTTAAATAGCCCCAAACACTGGCTTTGCCACTGGTGCTGACGCTTGCTTCTGAAACTTTATGAGCTTCTTCACTGTTGTATCATCAAGGTGACTTAGATATAACACATCATTCGCATCTCGTGCAATATTTGTGAACTTCTCGTCTATCAGCATCCACACAAACCTCGGATACAAGCACAACCTTGAATCTTCCATGTTCTTTGACATATGCGTAAAAACAAGCTTTGAATAGTTGAATGGCTTCTTTAAGATCAATGCCGTTGCCATACATGCCATATAGTCTTGCACATCGTCTAGGCCTGCCTTGCGGTGACTGAAAGTATGTATGATTACGTGCATGAGAAGTTTGTAACGGTTAGGCACTTCTCCTTTCTTTAGTGTCGGCTTGTTCACGCTTCCCTTATAGCCCATTCTATAAAAACACCCTCTAACCATCTTCTCATCAAGAAATATCAGATCATCTTTATCATCGTTAAACTGTAGGATCCGTCGAATATCGTCTTCAGTAACAGTGATCTTCTTTACTTCGTTTCCCACTTAGACAAATAAAATAATCGTCTTCTTATCATCACTTAGTCTTGCATTCATCCAGAAATGATATGTATGAGATCTGTAAGACACAGTGCGCTCTGTAATAGCTCGATGAATAGGGCAATCCTTTAAAAACTTTAAGATGTTTTCATACTCCTTCAGCGACGGACATAACGCCTTATCAAGAGTGATGCAGGTGTTATGGAACTTGGAATAGTCCATAGTGATAACCCGTGCTGGTACTTGAACCTGAAAATTGATGCAAAATACTTAGCACACAATTCGAGAAAAAGATTACAAAATTTTTCAACACATTAACATCAAGTTCGGGCGAACTTGGTGTTGGAATAACAAACAAGTTTGACCAAATTTGCCTGAACATGCAATATTCACATGTTCACATAGTCACAATCAAGTTCGGGCGAACTTGTAGTTATTCAATTTCATTTTCTGGTTTGCATAAGTTCGGGCGAACTTATCAGTTTTTATATCTTTCAATTTTTAAACCAAGTACGGTCGAACTTACGTTCCTTATTGTTTTTATTCAAGAATTGTTGGCAAGTTCGGTCGAACTTGATGAACAAGTTTAGGCAAACTTGTCATCTTCCTCACCAAAACATGCAACATTTGATATGTGTTAATTTGATCAAATCAAATGCAATTTCATGGTCGATTTATGTTGTTAATCATGTTTTTAAGTCCAATTTGATCACAAATATCTAGATCTACTTGATTTTTACAATTTCAGAACTTGGTTAATCGTTTAAACACAATTCATGGTCCAACTATCAATTTCTCACCTCTGCCATGTGACATTTGTGGTGATCCGATTGTGTATCAATTCCGGACGAATTATCAATCAATGAAATTTTTGTTTTTTTTCGAGATTTGTATTTTTATCATGACAATTGTACGTATTCGATTCTTGCACGATTCCGAACTCTTAAACGACTTCTGGAAGTGAAATCGCAAATATTACGCAAACGTAATCAGTTTAATGCAACGTACACTCCAAAACACAGACATAAACTATAATACCCTAAATACCCTTTACATAACTTAGAAATAAGTTTTGAAGGCTTCGGTATGGCAAAAACATGCTTATTCAACTTCAGGGGCTATTTTGCAAATTCTGTGAAACTATGCCAAATCGCGTATTTCCTACTCCGGAACATATAAGCACATCCAAAAATTTTTGTAATCATTAAAATCTAGTATTTTAATGATTGGAATGCAAAAATATCATTCGTTACGCGTTTACGGTCATTTGTGCGTCGTTACGATTTCCATCGTAATTAACCAAAAACCGCAACCGTACGACCAAACGAACCGACATCCGAAAAGTTTCCGAGCATTTTTCAAGTTCCCTATGCTTTATCTTCCTTATAAAGCTTAAAAATGGGGTTAACGAGTGTTAAAAGCGCCAAAACGCGTCGAAAAACAAGTTTTAGGCTGCAGGGGCCTGTTCTGCTAATTCTGAAACTTAGGAATCCCAGGCGCCACGCGAGAGACCCCCCAAGATCTCCCGTGATGCGAGGGGGATGCCCAGTGGCAGCAGCTACCTGGTAGCTTCTTGTTCATTTGACTTGACACCTATAACTCGTTTTTGCCACACTTCTCCTGGTTGCAACACCTCACTAAACACTTGTAATGATCCTACAACATCTCCTAACACTTGGCATGATCCTAAGGCTCTCCAACAACTATAAATACCCTTGATCTTCAAACAAATTCCTTGCTCATTTCCATCTTTCTTCTCTCTAAACTCTAAGTGGAGTTGCTACCTTATTAGGAGGCCTCCCATCTGAGTTTTTCTAAGTAATCTTGGCTTCTTTGAGTGCAAGTAAGTGCTCTAACAAAGCCTTGTTCATTCTTTTAGCTTATTATGAGATAAAAGCCAAACAGTTTGATTTACTGTTTGACTTTCAGCTTTGACCATTAATTGGTCAAAGCAAAGTCCAATTGGACTTTGCAACGTGATCGTAATCACGATGGTTATGATCCTTAGCGATCATGCCTACTGATTATCACGTTTCCTAGTCGAAGTGACGAGTCAAAGTTTCGGTCAATAATGCGCAAATGCGCATTATACGACGAAACTATTTTCGGGTATCAAAACCCTTTGTTTTGATATCAAATTAGTTTTATAAACCTTGTTAGACATGTTTAACTTGTCACTTTTAGTTTAGTGCTTATTTAGGGTCGTAAGTCGAGCGGTCTTGACCACCGCTTTGACTTTTGAATCCGACCCATTTGGTCGATCTTAGGATCCGACCAAACACATATATGTGACCATAGTTGTATAGGGAATAACTCCCTGAGGTTATACCTTATGTTCACGTCGTTTGGTAAGTGTTATGTTAAGTCGTCTATTATGCCCTATAAATGACCAAAATGCCCTTTTTGCGCATAAATCAACTTTAAGCATATGTGACCAATGTTTTAACATACAAACTGATGTTGCAACTATAATAAACTTATTTTGGCATATTAGACCTATCATAACACATATCTAACCATCCGAACACGTTTTTACGTGAATGATCCGTTAAAGTAGCGTAAACTAGCTTAACGAGTCATAGTGGGTCAAAAGCACTTAGGAATCTTTTCAAATCAGAATGTAGACTTTGTTAAACCATTTCATATGAGTTCCAACACTCATTTGGTTTACAAGACCTCATTCTATCCGATCCACCGATAAAAGTCCCGACATTTACATAGTTATCCAATTTTAGGACACGTTTGATTTCTCGGACTTTTGAGCTTGTTTGATCATTTATTCAAGGTTACTTTGCAATCCCAAGTGAGTACATAGCTGCCCACTTTAATGATTCATTTTGGGGTGATTCATATGTGCTAAATTGTTTTCAAGTTTTCAAATTACAAATGCTATGGTTTATATAAACACGACGATTTCAATAATGTGAATCGAAATTGTTTGTGCGTTATATACATGACACGGATGACATTCATTAGCTTTGGCCAAGCCGACCAGTAGTAAGTTATGGTACGATAGGACTGACAGTCCCGTTACCAAGTTTCCCGGTGTTTGTGGGGAAGTTTGGGGAACGACTGAAACTGTTTACTTTAACAAACCCTTTGGTGGTTTGTTATTGCAATTTAAAGATACCCTTTGGTGGTATAGACGAGTCAACACAGGTTTGAATGTATTCACGAAAACGACCAAAAGTTTTCATAATTAAAACAAGGACGATTTGTTTACACGGACGATGAACAATTGGTTTATGACACGAACAATGGATGATTGGTTTATGTCACGGAGAATGAACGATTGGTTTATGGTAAGTGATTTAGATAACGAAACGTGTGTGATGTGATAAAAGCATGGTGGATACGACGCTGGTATTTCCTATATATAAGTGCCTTTATCATATTACATTCATGCTGTTATTTACATCACTTAGAACAAAGGTTTTCAAACAATGACACGCAACGATTTTCAACTAAGATATAAACCATACAAAGTTTCTTTAAGGCGATTTACTACTCGAATTTACAAAACAAATGTTTTGGTCAAGATTCATGGCTACAAGTCTTTTATAAACTATAACTAACTTGTTTTAGTTGGTTAGTTATCATTGCAATACCAAATACTTTTGATAACGAGGTTTTTAAATTAACGACTCTAGTAGTCTGACGAGGTATTGCAATACATATTCAAAGCCATGAATTTGACACACTCACAAAACCTATGTACTCGCTGGCATATTTTTGCTGACTCGTTTTCACATATGTTTCAGGAAACCAAGTTTGATGTCGATGCATGCTCACGTAGGATTGGACGCGGACTTAGTGCCTTAAAATATGAAAGACAATAGTTTAATTAGTTTATTTTAAACTTCAAGACTATGTAACTATGTAATTTCAATATCCAATAAAACATAACTTTAATTACCATGTGTTGTTGTGTGTTGTTGTAACAATCTGTTAACGTGACTCCCCCACGTTTCCGCCGCGGTTTGTTGTTTTTACACGGTCGGGGTGTTACTGATTGGTATCAGAGCACTGGTTATAGGGAATTAGGTTATTAGTAATGCTTTGACCTAGACTATAACCTTCCTAGAACCCTAACGCGAGTTTACTTGCGTTTAGATTCTTAATACACCACCATCACCTATCCTTAGGTGATTACCAAAAACAAGACAAAATTGAAGGCATAAAGTAAAAAATGAATCATAGGTCTCTTTTAGCCTTCAAGGTTTCAAATCTCGTCAAAGTTTGGGTTTTATTAATGTGAACACATGCAATCTGGAAGGGTGGGTGCCTGTACCCCGAGTTTTCTATCCAAGGTTAGAGTGTTCGTACAAATCCACTTAATCGGACCAGTCACTCTTACCTGGGAACTCTTGGGGTGAGTATCCACCTATAGGCTAAAGCATGTCTTCCCGATACATTATAAAGACCCATTTACTTTGATAAGTCATTGTTTGTCATTTATTTGTTTTGAGAAACGAACGAATGACCACCATCCTTATTTCGTCGATATTTTCAACACCTCTCCTGATTTATTTCAATCTCACATATATTCCTCCATGTTTTCTTTTAGAATGCCTCCTAGATGTGATACAACTCAAAATGCCGAAATGGCAGCCATTATCGCTCAGTAAATTGCTGCAATACTCCCGAATCTTGTGACCCAACTCAATCAAGCGAACAACAATAACAATAACAATGCACAAGTTCTATGCAACTATAAACAATTTTGTTCAGCTAAACCACTCTCGTTTTCTGGGTCTGAGGGAGCTACTGGGCTTTTGCAATGGTTTGAGAGCCTCGAAAGTACTTTTAGTCATGTGCAATGCCCAAACGAGCGAAAAGTTGAGTTTGCGTCGAGCGTATTCAAAAAGAGAACTCTTACATGGTGGAATGGTATTATGAGAGACAGAGGTGCTAATGTAGCTTTGGCACAAACTTGGGAAGAGCTTAGGGCTCTAATGATGAAGGAATTCTATCCTTGTCATGAGCAGAGGGCGCTTGAAAACGAATTCCATGATCTCAAACAGGATAGTGGTGAGCATCGTGCTTATACTGACCTCTACGAGGAGTTGAGTTTACTCTGTCCTTCAATGGTGATGCCTTTGGATAAGGCAATCGAGAAGTATATCGATGGTTTGCTTGATCCTGTTCAGGACATTGTTACCGGAAGTAACTCAACCACTGTCCGACAGGCCATTGAGCTAGCTGCGACTTTGACCGAGTCTCAGGTAAAAAAGGGTAACCTTCATCGCCAAGGCGATAAGAAATCATCCACCAAAACCACTCAAGAGAATCAAAAGGAAAACAAAGCTGAGCCTTCCAAACGTTCAAAGAAGCGTAAGGCTTCTCAGAACTTTGCTGTCACTACACAACCCGCTCCAGCCGCTCAACCCAATCAAGCTCCCCAAAACCAACCAGCTCAACCTCCTGTGAGGAAGCCATATGCTGGTACTGCACCGTTGTGCAATCGGTGCAACGGTCACCACCAAGTTCACCAACCATGTCGTCAATGTATTACTTGTGGAAGATTTGGCCACTTGGCCAACGTTTGTCGATCTGTTCCGAACCAAGCTGCTCAGAACCCTGTCCAACCCCAAGCAAATCCCATTCGACCTCACTTTCCACCTGGGTCGTGTTTTAACTGTGGCGAGATGGGCCATTACAAGAACAATTACCCGAAATTAGCTATTGCAACCAAGCTCGTGGACGAGCATTTAACATTAACGCTAACAAGGCCCGTGCTGATAACGAAGTCGTTAACGGTACGTTCCTTGTCAACAATCTTCCTGCTTCTGTTCTTTTCCATTCGGGAGCCGATAGCAGTTTCGTATCCTTAGCCTTTGAACCATTACTTTCAATGCCACGAACTAAACTAGGAAATCCCTTGACTGTAGAGATAGCTAGTGGCGAACCTCTGAAACTAGATTCTATCATTCGTGATTGCCAATTGAACCTCAATAACCACCTTTTCGCCATTAACCTCACACCAATGCAACTTGGGAGTTTCGACATCATCATAGGAATGGATTGGTTAACCAAGCATCATGCCAAAGTTATTTGTTTTGACAAGATAGTTCGAATACCTCTTCCCTCTGGTGAAGTCTTAGAAGTTCGTGGAGAGAAACCCGCTAGTAACCTTAAACTCATGACTTGTAACCTAGCCCAAAAATACCTACGAAAAAACTGTTTCCTTCCTGACACATATCGTAGAGGAGAAAGGAAAAGGAAAAACTATTCAGGATATCCCCGTTGTTCGAGATTATCCTACGGTGTTTCCTGAGGGATTACCCGGTTTACCTCCTGTACGTCAAGTTGAGTTCTGCATTGATCTAGTACCTATTGCCAACCCAATTGCTAAATCTCCTTACCGTCTTTGCACCGTCTGAGATGCAAGAGTTATCAAAACAACTTCAAAAGCTATCTGATAAAGGATTCATTCGTCCGAGCTATTCACCCTGGGGTGCTCCTGTCCTATTTGTGAAAAAGAAGGATGGATCTTTCCGTATGTGTATCGATTAACGTGAGCTCAACAAACTCACAATCAAAAATCGATATCCCCTACCTCGCATTGATGATCTCTTTGATCAGCTACAAGGTGCTAGTTACTTTTCAAAGATTGATCTGCATTCTGGATATCATCATTCCCAAGACTGCTTTTCGCAGTCGATATGGTCATTACGAGTTTACTGTCATGCCTTTCGGTTTGAAAAATGCTCCAGCTGTTTTCATGGACTTGATGAATCGGGTTTGTAAACCTTATTTGGACAAGTTCATCATTGTTTTCATCGATGACATTCTTATTTATTCCAAGTCTCGAGCCTAACATGAACAACACCTTCGATTAACTATGGAACTACTAAAGAAAGAACAACTTTATGCCAAATTCTCCAAGTGCGAGTTGTGGCTAAAAGAAGTTCAATTCTTGGGACACATAGTTAACGAGCAAGGTATACATGTGGATCCTTCCAAAATCGCTGCGATTAAGGATTGGAACACACCCACTACTCCCACAGAAGTTCGATCATTTCTTGGTCTTGCTGGATATTACCGTCGATTCATCGCGAACTTCTCAAAAATCATGGTTCCCCTCACCGCTTTAACTCAAAAGAATAAGCCTTTTGAGTGGGGATCCAAACAAGAGGAAGCTTTCCAAACTCTGAAACAAAAGCTCTGCGATGCTCCTATTCTATCTTTACCCGATGGCAACGAGGATTTCATTGTCTATTGTGACGCATCGAACCTAGGCCTTGGTTGTATTCGAGATAAAGTCATAGCCTATGCGTCAAGACAATTGAAAGTCCACAAGAAGAACTACACGACTCATGATCTTGAGTTAGGTGTTGTAGTTTTTGCCCTCAAAATTTGGAGACACTACCTTTATGGTACGAAGTGTGTAGTTTTTACCGACCACAAAATTCTCCAGCACATTTTCAATCAGAAAGAACTAAACATGAGACAACGACGCTAGGTTGAACTTTTAAACGACTACGATTGCGAAATTCGCTACCATCCGGGTAAGGCGAATGTCGTGGCTGATGCTCTTAGTCGTAAGGAACGTGTCAAGCTTCATTGTGATTGAATTCAATCTGATATCCAGACACGTATTTTCCAAGCTCAACGTACTTGTGTTACACAAGGTATGATGGGTAGTGAATTACCGCATCAGCTTGAGCTTTCATCTCGAAACGAAAGACAATGGATTACTCTATTATTTAACCGTTTGTGGGTTCCAAGTCAAGACAACCTCTGCACCCTATTGATGGACGAAGCTCATAAGTCTCGTTATTCAATCCATCCTGGTGCAGACAAAATGTACAAGGATCTTCGTACCCAGCATTGGTGGCCGGGTATAAAGAAAGACATTGCCTTGTGTGTATCAAAATGCCTAACTTGTCTTAAAGTCAAGGCTGAACATCAACGCCCATCTGGTTTGCTCGAACAACCAGAAATTTTGGTATGGAAGTAGGAGAACATTGCGATGGATCTCATCACAAAACTACCGCGCACATCTAGAGGTCATGATGCCATTTGGGTAGTTATTGATTGTCTAACAAAGTCAGCACACTTTTTTGTGATTCGTGAGGATTACTCTGCTAAAAAACTCGCCAAAATCTATGTTGATGAGATTGTATCTCATCATGGTGTTCCTTTGGACATCATATCTGACAGAGATGCGCGGTTCTCATCTCACTTTTGGAAGACCATGCAATCTGCTATGGGAACCAAACTTAATTTGAGCACTGCTTATCATCCTCAAACGGATGGACAAACCGAGAGAACTATTCAAACATTGGAGGATATGCTTAGAGCGTGTGTGATCGACTTTGGTGGTAGTTGGGATTCGCATCTACCATTGATCGAATTCTCCTACAACAATAGTTATCACGCTAGCATCAACATGGCGCCTTTCGAAGCTTTATACGGTCGAAAATGTCGTTCACCTGTCTTGGAATGAAGTTGGAGAGTCTCAGTTTACTGGACCAGAACTTATTCATGACACAACAGACAAAGTCAAGAAAATACGCGATAACCTTCTGACAGCTAGAAGCCGTCAAAAGAGTTACGCGGACAAACGACGCAAGCCCTTGGAATTCCAAGTTGGTGATCATGTCCTACTCAAGGTATCCCCTTGGAAAGGAGTGGTCAGATTTGGAAAGAAAGGAAAACTTGCGCCACGATACGTTGGACCATTCAAGATCGTTGAAAGAATCAGAAAGGTGGCCTACCGACTTGAGCTATCTCCTAAACTTGGACACATTCACCCAACATTCCACGTGTCTAATCTAAAGAAGTGTTTAGCCGACACAAATCTTCACATCCCTCTCGACGAAATTCACGTAGATGACACTATGCACTTTGTCGAGAAACCTGTGGAGATTTTGGACCGTGAAGTCAAGAAACTCAAGAGAAGACGAATTCCGATAGTCAAAGTTCGCTGGGAATCCAAACGTGGACTAGAATTTACTTAGGAACGAGAGGATCAAATGAAAGCGAAATCCCCACATCTGTTTTCACAAGTTTCCTCGAATTAAATTTTGGGACGAAATTTGCTAAAGTAGGGGAGACTGTGACATTTGTGGTGATCCGATCGTGTATCAATTCCGGACGAATTATCAATCAATGAATTTTTTGTGTTTTATTTTCGAGATTTGTATTCTTATCATGACAATTGCACGTATTCGATTCTTGCACGATTCCGAACTCTTAAACGACTTCTAGAAGTGAAATCGCAAACTATTACGCAAACGTAATCAGTTTAATGCAACGTACACTCCGAAACACCGACATAAGCTAAACATACCCTAAATACCCTTTACATAACTTAGAAATAAGTTTTGAAGGCTTCGGTATGGCAAAAACATGCTTGTTCAACTTCAGGGGCTATTTTGCGAATTCTGCGAAACTATGCCAAATTGCGTATTTCCTACTCCGGAACCTATAAGCACATCCGAAAATTTTTGTAATCATTAAAATCTAGTATTTTAGTGACTGGAATGCAAAAATATCATTCGTAACGCGTTTACGGTCATTTGCGCGTTCGTTACGATTTCCGTCGTAATTAACCGAAAACCGCAACCGTATGACCAAACGAACCGACATCCGAAAATTTCCAAGTATTTTTCAAGTTCCCTATGCTTTATCTTCCTTATAAAGCTTAAAATTGGGGTTAACAAGTGTCAAAAGCGCCAAAACGCGTCGAAAAACAAGTTTTTAGGCTGCAGGGGCCTGTTCTGCCAATTCTGAAACTTAGGAATCCCAGGCGCCACGCGAGAGACCCCCCAATATCTCCCGTGATGCGAGGGGGATGCCCAGTGGCAGCAGCTACCTGGTAGCTTCTTGTTCATTTGACTTGACACCTATAACTCGTTTTTGCCGCACTTCTCCTGGTTGCAACACCTCACTAAACACTTGTAATGATCTTACAACATCTCCTAACATTTGGCATGATCCTAAAGCTCTCCAACAACTATAAATACCCAACAAATTCCTTGCTCATTTCCATCTTTCTTCTCTCTAAACTCTAAGTGGAGTTGCTACCTTATTAGGAGGCCTCCCATCTGAGTTTTTCTAAGTAATCTTGGCTTCCTTGAGTGTAAGTAAGTGCTCTAACCAAGCCTTGTTCATTCTTTTAGCTTATTATGAGCTAAATGTCCAACGGTTTGACTTACTGTTTGACTTTCAGCTTTAACCATTAATTGGTCAAAGCAAAGTCCAATTGGACTTTGCAAGGTGATCGTAATCACGATGGTTATAATCCTTAGCGATCATGCCTACTGATTACCACGTTTCCTAGTCGAAGTGACGAGTCAAAGTTTCAGTCAGTAATCGCAAATGCGCATTATACGATGGAACTATTTTCGGGTATCAAAACCTTTGTTTGATATCAAATCAGTTATATAAACCTTGTTAGACATGTTTAACATGTTTAACTCGTCACTTTTAGTTTAGTTCTTATTTAGGGTCGTAAGTCGAGCGGTCTTGACCACCGCTTTGGCTTTCTAATCCGACCCGTTTGGTCGATCTTAGGATCCGACCAAACACATATATGTGACCATAGTTGTATAGGTAATAACCCCCTGAGGTTATACCTTATGGTCACATCGTTTGGTTAGTGTTATGTTAAGTCGTCTGTTATGCCCTATAAATGACCAAATGCCCTTTCAGCGCATAAATCAACTTTAAGCATATGTGACCAATGTTTTGACATATAAATTGATGTTGCAACTATAATAAACTTATTTTGGCATATTAGACCTATCATAACACATATCTAACCATCCGAACACGTTTTTACGTGAATGATCCGTTAAAGTAGCGTAAACTAGCTTAACGAGTCATAATGGGTCAAAAGCACTTAGGAATCTTTTCCAATCAGAATGTAGACTTTGTTAAACCATTTCATATGAGTTCCAACACTCATTTGGTTTACAAGACCTCATTCTATCTGATCCACCGATAAAAGTCCCGACATTTACATAGTTATCCAATTTTAGGACACGTTTGATTTCTCGGACTTTTGAGCTTGTTTGATCTTTTATTCAAGGTTACTTTGCAATCTCAAGTGAGTACATAGCTGCCCTCTTTTATGATTCATTTTGGGGTGATTCATATGTGCTAAATTGTTTTCAAGTTTTCAAATTACAAATGCTATGGTTTATATAAACACGACGATTTCAATAATGTGAACGAAATTGTTTGTGCGTTACATACATGACACGGATGACATTCATTAGCTTTGGCCAAGCCGACCAATAGTAAGTTATGGTACCATAGGACTGACAATCCCGTTACCAAGTTTCCCGGTGTTTGTGGGGAAGTTTGGGGAACGACTGAAACTGTTTACTTTAACAAACCCTTTGGTGGTTTGTTATTGCAATTTAAAGATACCCTTTGGTGGTATAGACGAGTCAACACAGGTTTGAATGTATTCACCAAAACGACCAAAAGTTTTCACAATTAAAACAAGGACGATTTGTTTACACGGACGATGAACAATTGGTTTATGACACGAACAATGGATGATTGGTTTATAACACGGACAATGAACGATTAGTTTATGGTAAGTGATTTAGATAACAGAACGTGTGTAATGTGATAAAAGCATGGTGGATACGCCGCTGGTACTTCCTATATATAAGTGCCTTTATCATATTACATTCGTGCCGTTATTTGCATCACTTGGAACAAAGGTTTTCAAACAATGACATGCAACGATTTTCAATTAAAGATATAAACCATCAAAGTTTCTTCAAGGCGATTTACTACTTGAATTTACAAAACAAATGTTTTGGTCAAGATTCATGGCTACAAGTCTTTTATAAACTATAACTAACTTGTTTTAGTTGGTTAGTTATCATTGCAATACCAAATACTTTTGATAACAAGGTTTTTCAATTAACGACTCTAGTAGTCTGACGAGGTATTGCAATACATATTCAAAGCCATGAATTTGACACACTCATAAAACCTATGTACTCGCCGGCATATTTTTACTGACTCGTTTTCACATATGTTTCAGGAAACCAAGTTTGATGTTGATGCATGCTCACGTAGGATTGGACGCGGTCTTAGTGCCTTCAAATATGAAAGACAATAGTTTAATTAGTTTATTTTAAACTTCAAGACAATGTAACTATGTAATTTCAATATCCAATAAAACATAACTTTAATTACCATGTGTTGTTGTAACAATCTGTTAACGTGACTCCCCGACGTTTCCGCCGCGGTTTGTTGTTTTTATGCGGTCGGGGTGTTACATGCCATAGTAATAGATCTGCAGATCACCTAAAACTAATAGAAATTGGACAGAGTAACGACACAAACTTAGCAAAAAACTCAAATCGCTCAAATTTCTTCTCAAGTTCGCTCTGGTTTTGGAAGCTGATAATGAAGTTCGACCGAACTTGCAAACTATTTATACTCTAGCACGTTCGGGCGAACTTGCAACCCAAGTTCTAACTAGCCCAATTGGAAGTTCGAGCGAACTTCCAATTTAAACAGCAATCCTTTACAAGTTCGGTCGAACTTGTAATAAACACATGAATTCATTATTTTTGAACAAGTTCGGCTGAACTTGATCAAAACTAAACCAAAATTTTCAATAATTTCACTTTAAGTCCTGAATTTTCCACCTTTTACCAGTTCTGAAAATCCACTCAGTTGACCAAGTCCAGTTAATGACCTTGGTTAACCGATTCGTCTACCAAGTCCAAATTAATGACCTTGGTTTGACCCGTTATGAACAAATTGTCATTTTTCTCAAATTCAAAGTTTCAAATTAATGAACTTTTTAATCATTTTGATTCTCAGATTTTAACAACTTAGCTCCCAACCCGTTGTCAACAGATTCCCACCATCTTAGTACCTTCCAGACTTTGAAAATTTGTTCTCCATCAATGGCTTGCTGAAAATAATGTAGAAACAAAATATTTTTGTATTTTATGAAAGTTTATGCTAAAATACACTGAAAATCTTTTTTGGGTTTTTAATCTGAAAATCAAAAGAACTATGTACAAACATATTTACAGACATATTTTTGTGAATTCGTGTCTAAGAATCATATCAGTTTAATGAGACATATCACTAGTACCGTTGACCTTTTAATATGACTTTCAAGATTTAAACATGTTTACCTAGACTGTCGATATGTTTGTCCACTTAAACTTCAACACGTTTCTCAGTTGTTCCAAGATACGTTAAGATAGAATTATGCAAATTTGACTTAACTATGGTTCCCACTACTTGAATATACTCCTGTATCAAGATTCCCTAGATTTCATCTTACAGGTGAATATAGCGTAATTGATATCTGTTATCTGGGTTGTGCGAGACCTTGAGAGCTCAGATTAGTACCACCGTACAGACAAAGAGACGAAAGCTTGACTTAAAGGTGTGCTCCAATAATGGAATCTTTTTGTACTACAATGATTACATCTTTCGATATTTTCAATATGCTGCATTTTAGGGTTTAAGCATAAAGTATTATACAAGTTCTAGGCCATTGCTAACGCAAAATCAGAAGAACAAGTATAATACCCCAAATATCAACCATCTATAAAGACCTCGTATCTCAGAATCAGGCAATCCGTCAAACTAAATTTCGGAGTACTAAATCCATATATCCAAGATATGTGTTCATCCACAAGATTAAGCAGTTGTAAAATTTAGTTTATATCCCAGAAACAATTTACTGAACGTGGCACAGTAAGACTTGCTTATCACCTTGTTAAACTTTTCAATTCCTTAGCGTACTGTGATAGTCCACTGATGTACTATCATTTCCTTTTTGACACAAAACTTCTTTTTGTCTTTTTCAATTTTTTGTACAATTTTGTTTTTCTGAATGTTTTTTTGGATTTTAAAATTTTTCATATGTTTTTGTATTTTCTCAAATCGTTCTCCCCCTAAAATCAAAAACATATTTTTTGATTTTAGTTTTTAAGAAAATCTAATCTAAAAGATAACAAACCATCGAGGATCACAAGAACTCGTCATCCGACCCGTATTCAACCTCCGCCTCCACACCTGTCAGCAAATTTTTCATACCCTTAATTCTCAATAAGTATTTAAACTGTGATAGAGAAAATGGTTTGGTATAAAAATCGGCTTTTTGTTCATCGGTGTGGATTTTTTCTATTCGCACCAATTTCTTTTCGTAGCAATCACGAATGAAATGATAACGAATTTCAATGTGTTTTGTTTTAGAGTGATGAACCAGATTTTTTGTTATATCGATTGCTGCCTTATTATCAACATACAGCGGAGTGTCGAGAAATTGAAAACCATAGTCTCTCATCTGTTGTTGGATCCACAAAATCTGTGAACAACAGCTGGAGTCCGAGATATACTCAGCTTCACAGGTAGAGAGAGCGACTGTAGTTTGCTTCTTACACTGCCAAGTTACCAAACGTGTTCTGAAGAATTGGCAACCCGCTGTAATCGAATTTGAATTCAATTTATCTACACCAAAATTTGAATCAGCATATCCTGTCAGATTGAAATTGTCGTTCTTTGGGTACCACAAGCCGGTGCTTGGACATCCCTTCAAATATCTGAAGATTCGCTTCACGATCTGCATGTGAGATATTCTCGGACTGGACTGATATCTGGCGCAAAGGCAGGTAGGATACATGATGTCTGGGCATGATGCCGTTAAATACATCAGTGATCCTATCATCGATCATTACAGCATATCATCAACTTTGGTTCCTGTCTCGTCAATGCAAATCCCATGATTTAAAGCATGTGTAGTAGAAAGCGGCTTCGAGCTATCCATTTCAAACTTCTTCAAGATGTCGTGAACATACTTGGTCTGATGTATGAAAATACCGTCTGGTAGCTGATCAACCTGCAATCCAAGAAAGAACTTCATTTCGCCCATCGAGGACATTTCGAACTTCTTCTTCATGATCTCCTCAAACTCTTTGCAAAGACTTTCGTTTGAAGACCCAAAGATGATATCGTCAACATATATATGTACAATGATTAGATGACCACCAACTTCTCTTGTGAAGAGTGTACTATACACTGTCCCTCTGATAAAGCCGTTACCAACAAAATGTTGGGATAATGTCACGTACCAAGCTCTTGGGGCTTGGTGTAAACCATGTAGGGCTTTATCCAGAAGATAAGCTTTTGACTTGTTCAGCGGATCGACGAACCACGGTGGTTGGCCGACATACACCTTCTCGCGTAGTTTTCCGTAAAGAAAAGCTGATTTGACATCCAATTGATAGACCTTGAATCCTTTCCAAGCAGCGAATGCTAGGAAAATACGTATGGATTCTAATCTTGCAACCGTAGCATATACTTCCGTGTAATCAATGCCTTCTTGTTGATGAAATCCCTTGACAATGAGTCGAGCTTTGTTACGAACAATAACCCCACGATCATTGCGTTTACACTTGAAGACCCATTTAGTATCAATTGCCTTTTGATCCTTTGGTAAATCAACAAGCTTCCAAACTCCCAATTTCTCAAATTGTAACAACTCTTCTTGCATCGCAATTACCCAGTTTTCATCGCCTAATGCTTTAGAAACATTTTTTGGTTCAATTTGCGATATGAAGCAGCTATAAAACAGTAATCAGTCATCAGGGCAACTTTAGAATAAAAGCAACTTAATGCTTTGTTTATGTGATTCCTTGTTCGAACACCTGACTGCAACTCTCCAATGATGTTATCAGATGGATGATACGAATACGATCTTGCCATTACCTCACTAGGAACATCTATAGTACTCTCTTGATTTGAGATATCCAAATTCACAGACAAATCATCATCAAGAACATCGACTATGCTTCGTTCCTTGTATTACGTTCTGCAGACTGATTTAACATACTTGTTATCTGTTCTGACTCTTCATCAGACGTAGATTGGCCATCATCATCAAACGTGGGTGATTCCTCGGAATCAGAACTATTCTCTTCAGAAATAATCAGCCCTCCCCCTGAATCGATTCCCGGTTCTGGTATTGGTGAAATCTGCTCAGCAACTTGCTCTGCTTGATCACCACTATTACTCGGACCTGCTTCAGAAGATGATGTACCAACAGTAGGTTGATTAACCACTATTGGCCTTTGAATCTGTTCCTGATTGGCCGACTAATGAAGATAATAAAGAGCAGCAAGATCTTCTTTAGAAGGTTCTTCTTGCAAGTCGAATGACTTCCATAATTCCCCATACTCAAACATTCAAGCATCTCCCGGTCTTTGAATTGGAGTTGTATACTGAAACAATCAACATGTTGTGCTTTGACCACTCTCCGGAGACTTGGTAAATAAACTCTTTTCAGCGGACTTGCATACCCAACGAAGAAACCAGGAATTGATTTGGCACCAAATTTTCCATCGGAATCGATGACCGTACAAGGTGCACCAAATGGTTCTAAAAATTTAAGATTAGGTTTCCTTCGATTCAGCATTTCAAAACAAGTCTTCTTAGATGGTTTGACCGTCAAGACTCTGTTAAGTGTGTAACATGCTGTTGCATTCGCTTCACTCCAAAAACTGACTAGAAGTTTAGAGTCTGCCAACATCGTTCTAGCAGTTTCTATCAAAGTTCTATTCTTCCTTTCAGCTACTCCATTTTGTTGCGGAGTATACGGAGCACTGAATTCGTGCAAAACACCTTTATCATTGCAGAATTCTTTCATCCTCGCATTTTTAAACTCTGTACCGTTGTCACTTCGAATTCGACGAATAGGAAGATGGTACAAGTTTTCCAACTTTCTGAATAATATCATCAAGTTCTCAAACGTCTCATCTTTGGATTCTTGGAAGAAAACCCAAGAAAATCTTGAATAATCATCTGTAACCACAAGACAGTAGAGTTCTCCTGAAATGCTTCGTACGTTCACTGGACCAAATAAATCCATGTGCAACCCTTCGAGAGGCAATTTGATCCAATTGAGAATCTTCTTCGGATGAGACTTCTTGATCTGTTTTCCCTTCTTACACTCTAAGCAGTGATCCGCCATGTGAAAGCTTTTCAGATTAACACCTTCAACCAGATCGTTGTGGACCAGGAAATTCATCTTCCTGAGGTGAATGTGGCCCATTTTTCTATGTCAGAGTATAGATTCTTTTTCCGCGGCTTTTGATACAAAACACTGCGCGGTTTTAGTAGAAGTAGATGCGACACTCATATCAAGAACATATAGATCGTTCTCTCGTGGAGCGCGCATGAGGATCTACTCTTCCGGAATTTTAAATCCAGGTTTGATGATCATACATTCTTTGTCGTTAAAATGCACCGTGAACTGCTTATCACAAATTTGAGAGATACTCAAAAGATTGTTCTCTAGCTCAACAATGTAGTTAACTTTGTCGAACGAAACAACACCGTTTGAGAGCTTTCCCTCTGCAACTATCCGACCTCCCTGATTTCTAGCAAAACCAACATATCCACTAGTGATCGCTTTTATATTGAAGAGAAGTGTTTTCATCCCGGTCATGTGCCTTGATACTCCATTATCCAGAATCCATTTTGATAGAATAGATCGCTAGAGCCCCTACACATATTAACAACTCAATGAAATAGTGAAACCCAAGCCTTTTTAGTCTTGGGTGCGGGATACAAATCTTCGAAATCACTCTCATATGCGTTCTCAAATTCATAATCGACTTCATCGTCAAAATATTCTTCAATTGGCATTTCTGCGAAACTAACCTTCTTTTTAGGTTTCTTTAACTTTGGAAATTCTTCGTTAGTTATCGTTGGCTTTTCAATTTTCTCAATTTTAACGTTTCCGCTCATGTTTTCTGTATCAACCTTTTCTTTCCCTTTTGAAGAAACTTCTTTTGCATTCTCTGATGATGCTTTTTCTTTAACCACCCACTTTTGTTAATTTGACTTAGCAGTTTTAGGATAGTAAGTTGAATTCTTTGTCTCAACCTTTACTGATGGAATATCAATATCTTTTGGAATTTCCTTCATGGTTTTTACACCACTAGTGGAACCGATTTCATTTACTGATTTTTCATGTTCATTTTCTCTTGTCAAAATTCTTGTGGGGGCAAAGTTTTGTGGTTTTTTTATAAGCATCTTCAGTGAATCATCTCTTGCCCAAATCAGATCTTAGATTCTTTTGTGGACAAAGGCGAGCAATATGGCCGACTTCGTTGCATTTAAAACAATGTCTGCTATCAGGACTAGCAGAAGAACCCAATCTCTGTTTGTTTTTTTCCAAAATTATCATTTATTGTTTTATTTCAATTTGAACTTTGTTTTACCCTTGTTTGACATGAACTCCATTGTTTTTACTTTTGGAATTTCTTTCTTAACTTTCGAATATTCATCTGTTGACTCAAAACCCAACCATGCTCTTCGGTTTTCAGGAAAATCACCACCATTTCTTCGGTAGTTGTTGAAAACTTTCTTAGGTTTTGAATAAAACTTTTTCTCATTAACTTCCAAATCTTCTGATGAAATTTCAATAAGTTTGAAGAGTTTGTCGATTAAATCCTCTTTAACATTTTGAATCGGAAAACTGTCATCGAAATATAGTCTATCAGAATCCTTAACCTTGTACATAACAACATAGGGTCATCACTTAGACTATTTTCCGAAGAAGTACCGTCATCATCAGATTGTGAATCGGAACTATTCAAACCTGAGTTGGGGCTCTCAAAGCTGCCTTCATCAGAATCGCTTCCTAACACATTTTCAACCACAATTTTTACAACTTCTTCATTGTCATCTTTTGAAATCGTATAGACTACATCGATGTTCTCAGGCAACTCATCCTTTGTTTCAGATAAAAGTGTTAGATTAGTTGCCTTTTCAATACCATCCACTTTCTTGTGACAGTAACTTGCAAGAAGTGGAGGTGGAACACTGCTGTATTCTTTACGTTTAAAAACTTTTGGTTTGTCATCACTTTCTTCTGATTTAATTGTAGGAAGAATGTGATCAATGACATATGCATTAGTTGTATAGCTAAGCAACAATTGCCTAACTCTTTCAGTTTCAATTTTCATCTCTTGCAACTCATGTTTTGTTTCAGCAATGGTATTGATGTACATATTAATTGCTTTTTGTTTTTCAATTACCGTTGCATTTAACATTCCTATTGATGCGGCTTGTTCAAGATTAGCTTTTTCGAAATTGCAATATGTGCTTTCATTTTATCATAGGCCTCTTTCGTTGTGCGATAATCATACCGAAAATTTTCATTATGCACGTTGAGGTCATTTATGATTTGGTCTTTCTTGGCACATTCATTGCAAGATGTTGTGCATTTTATGCAAGGTTTTTCGACCTCCACAATTTTCACAACTTCTTTCTCAATAACCTTTACCTCTTGACCTACCTTAGTCAGATTTGCCATCATTGCTTTGTCGGCAATCTTTGTGAGATTTTCACCATTCATTTCCTTTGACACATCGATTACTTCCTCGACTTCAGAGTTTTGTTCAGCAACCTCCGACATCTCTGAAGATTTTTCAAAGCTACCTGCAAAATCAGGATTAGAAACAGAAGTTAAAATATTATTCTGGTGGAAAACCATCTCTTCTTCCTCTTTTTTGCTGCAAATACTGCTCCATGATTGCATTTTTGAGAGCTGCATTCATTGCTTCGGACTCATCTACAATCTCTGCCATCAATGCCACACCGGTCTTCTTTCCAATGTACTTGTTCCAGTTGAATCCCTCATCTTCACTATTTGCCACTAAAGCTTGTTCAGTTGGTTTTGAAGAAGTTTCTTGAATTTCGACTTGTGTTCGTTTCGGATATGGCTTGTAGTTCAAGGCTTTCTTGTAATAGTCGTTGTTGTGACCGAACGGATTTTGGTTTCCACTGGCTTCTTGGTTAGTGCATTCTCTCTTGAACTGCCCCTTCTGTCTGCACTTGAAGCAAGTAACCTTCGTTTGTCGAATCCCAGTTTGTTGCTTGAATTTCCGATATCTCTACCAGTAAGCGCCATAAACTTCGTAACCTCCGAATAATCGACGCCAGACTCCACTTTATATCCATCAACTCAAGCTCTTCCTCATCAACCTGATCGTAGTCTTCTGCTGTCATTTCAGGATTACCAATCTTCCCAGCAACAAGACTTTCGTAAGACTCCAAAACAGTAGCAAGTAGCGCAATGTGTTGCTTTGCTACTTGTTCGGAAATAGTATTCTTTAGATTTATTGCGATGTTGCATTGAAACACATTCGGATAAGTTCCAGATGAATTTGTCTGATTTGAACTTGGTTGGGTGGACTCTGATCATAACTGGCGTATGATTGAGTATTTTGCAGGCTTTGGTATGAAGTACTTGGAGAATTCACATTAGCACTGAAAGCTGTCTGTATCTTTGGAGCGGAAATTTCTGAAGCACCACTCTTGTAGTACAATCCCACATCTTGAACCACATTGGCATTTTTTGACTTTGCCATCTTCATTAGCTCCATCTCATTCCCTTCAAGTTTATCAATGAATGATGATAACTTGAAATGTTTCCAACTCAGGCTATTTTTTAAGATCGTCAGATATGTGGTCCATTCGCCTTCTTGAAGCGCATCTGCCAATTTGTCGATCTGCTCATCGTTTGTTTTGGTTATACCATGTCTGCGCATCTGAACCATTAAATGGCAATAATGATCAATCATCTGCTTGATAGGTTCCCTTTGATCATCGTAAAGATATAAAATTCTTTCTTGATCAAAGCCTTCTTGTTTTTGACCATTTCCTCGCTACCCAGGAACTTTGCGCAGAGAGCATCCCACAACAATGAGATGTCTCGCATTCAGGTAACAGAATCAGGATGTCTTCTCTTACTGATTGCTGAATCAAGCTGATCATTTTCTTCTCTGCGACATACGCATCCTTATGCTCTGGGGTAAACTTGACTAGAGCAAGATCTGTGCCGCGCTCATCTTTAGGCCAATTATAACCCGTCTCTACTGCAACCCAACTATGAAACTGGTTTGCTTGCACCCAATTGACAAATTTCTCTTTCCACCCTTCAAATTCGTCCATGCTCATCAATTTCGACGGTTTAGTCATCGTACCCATCTTGTTATCAAGGTTCATTTGATTTACAGCATTGGCATTTGACGTGGAAGCAGCTTGTGTAGCAAATGCGTTGTGAAAATCATCCATTGCGAAGATTGAAACACGTACACTGAAAACACATTCAAACTTTGAAAATTGTTAGATTTACTGCAAGTTCGGTTGAACTTGTAGTAGTGAAATGACAATATTCAGATTTTTAACAAGTTCGGTCGAACTTGTTGTGAGTTGTTTTGAATTCCCTGAGCTAAGTTCGAGCGAACTTATATGTGAATTTAGAAGAAATCTTGCAAGTTCGGGCAAACTTGAAATAATTTTCAATAAGATTTAACAAGTTCGAGCGAACTTAATAAGATTCAAAGAAAAATGTGCAAGTTCGAGCGGACTTAATCAAAATTTCTCACAAATACTCTCAAGTTCGAGCGAACTTGATAGAAAAACACTCAAAAAGTGATTTTCTAAGTCAAGTTCGAGCGAACTTGACATAGAAGTTCGTTCAAAGTGAGTTTTGAAAACATGACTTTTTCAACAATTTGTCATCAATTCGTTTGATTTTGATCTCCAAACTCTCAGTGGTTTATCTATGATGTATTTAACATGTCATATTCAAATTTGGACAGAGTTTTCCGTAAATTCATCATTTTTGTGTAAAAGTTAAGAAAATAAGAAGAATGGAGTAGAATAGAGTAGTTCTTGTCTTGATATCAATCAAATCAGGCTGTTCTAGCTCTGATACCACTTGTAGGACCGATCGTCAATGCATAGGAACTTAAATTTGATATCTAATGTCCACAAAGGCGGAAACAATGTGACATGATTACCAAATAACAAGAATTACTCAATTAAACGTCAATATTATTGATATATGTCCAAGATCCAGTTTGACAGCACTTTGTTACAGATTCAGCAAAGTTACCAAATGAGAAATCAAGCTAGCTATTTATAGGAAGCCAAGTTCGCTTGGGAGGGTGAAGTTCGGGCGAACTTGACCTAGTCAAGTTCGGCCGAACTTGACATTACAACTATTTCAAGCAAACTTGTCCCATATCTACATAAATACATCATTTTGCTTAGCCAAAACTCAACTAATCTATACAGACTCGATATAAGACTAAGACATAGACATTCTGCATCAACAACACTTTTGGGTGTCAGGGCTAGTAATTTTTACAAAAGAACTAGTAGGAAGTTTCCAGGTTTGCATGGGGGGTTAAAAGTTGGGTTGGATAAATCAAAGATAAAATGTTACAAGTGCAATAGGATGGGACATTTTGCCAGGGAATGCAGAACTCAAATTGCAGGACCAGTTGTTACACATCCTGGCCCCAGACCTCAAAGCACTGTCCAATATTCCCGGTTTGCCCCTGCACAACAAATGCAAAGCACTGCTCATTTTGCAAACCCTGTAACAACTGTCCCTATTCATTATGTCCAAACCTCTGCTCCACAGATTCAATATGTTCAAGCACCACCTCAAGTGCATGTGCAACAAGTTCCACATGTCACTTAAACTAATCAAACCACTGCTAAACCAGCAGAGGTTACACAACAAAGCTTCTTTACCCAAGGTTTTGTTGACTGGAGTAGTTTGCCTGAGGATTTAACTAATGAAAACTTTGCTCTCATAGCCAAAAATGATTTTGAAAACGAAAACCTGTGTTTAATGGCTCTTGAGACCATAGTTGAAGGTGATGAATCTGCGGAACAGGAGTCAAAATTTGATGTGGTTGAATGTTGTGAAGCAGTGGTTACACCAGAAGTTACACCTATGGTTGAAATGAATGCTGATGATGTTGAAAAAGACAATCTATCTGACCCATGGGACACAAAGGTGTGTGAGGAAGAAGAATGTGATTGTGCTCTTATGGCTGCTTAGAAGGTATCACCTCAGATCCTTAAAGATCTATGTTCTGACAAATGCATTATTGCTTTTGCAAACATAAAATAGGTGAATGAAAACCTGAGAAACAAAATTTTAGTAGATGAACTTAATTTTGAAAAACTGGTTAAAGAGTTGAAAACAAAGTTAAGTGAAAAAGATTCTGAAATGAGTAGCCTAAGGCATGAATCAAGCATAACCAAAGACCAGCTCCAAACTATGGTAGAAAAATACCAGGTTTGCAAACAGGAGCTAGAATATACTCGGATCACTTGTAAAAAATGGATAGAGTCTTGCAAGGGTTATGAGATTATGCTTGATGCTCAAATCAAGAGCAACATAAAGTTTGGTATAGGCTTTAGGAAATATGACCAAACTTGTGAAAATGATGCAAAAATTGACTCTGAGCTGGTTGAAATAGTTCCAACAAATTTGGCAGGTGAAGAAATTAAAATCACTGATAAAGAAGGAAACTAAATTGTTCTGGAAAAACCAGAGGTTTCAGCAAAAGAAAAAGAAATTGAAAAATATCAGTTTAAACCAACCTGGTCAGATGAATGTGATATTTTGGAAAAGTTCAAGCCAATGGACTTTTCAACTCTTGATGGTATAAAAGCACCAAAAGCATTGGTGATCCATATCAAAGACTTGCCAGCAGAGGTTACATCATCTGCTCTCAAAAAGTCTGATAGGAAAAGGAAATAAACGGTTAAACACTTGTTTTGTAAATTTTGTGAAAAGAGAAATCATGATACAGCAGACTGTTTTCTTTTGAAAGCTAATGAGATAAAACAAAACCTGTGTTATACCTAAATCTCCTAGATGCACCGTCTGCAACAAAACAAATCATCCAACTCAAGAGTGTGTCTATCTCAAAACCTATCATCAAAAGGTAAAAGAAATTAGAGAAAAAGCTCTTGAGAGAGAAAATTTAAGTTCTCCAAACAGAACTTTGAATCATGTGAAACATTTATCACCAAAGCCTTAAATCAAACCTCTGTTCGCAGAGAAATTCAAGTAACAGATGCACCTCCATTAAACCAGTTTCCAAGAGGTAAAAGCCAACCTAATTACCAAAAGGTGCCTATGACTTATAAGACTTACAAAAAGCCTTCTAAGCCAAGGGTAAATAGGTATCCTCATGGTTACCAACAGTTGATAGGATGAAGCTCACAGCAGTGGTTACAAAAGCCTGATCTAACCACTGCTCATCATTGTAAACTTGAGTCTGGATCATCTAATACCCCATCCAAAGCCATTTTGGCTTTGGAGACCCACCTGAACTAATTATTTCAAAACATGTGCAGGGAGCTTCTACTTGCCTTGACAGTCTTTGGTATGTAGATAGTGGAGGCTCCAGGCACATGACAGGATTTAAAGCCCTGCTCAGAGATTTTAAAGCTCATGGAGGGGTGATATATCCTTTGGAAATAATTCAAAAGGGAAGGTGTTGGGGTCAGGATGTGTCTCAGCAGGAAAACTCAAGTTTGAAAATGTAAATCTTATTGACAATCTAAAATTCAACCTCTTGAGTGTCTCACAGATGAGTGATAAGGGTTATGGTTCCTTTTCACAAAGAAAACTTGCCAAACAGTAGGGCCAGGGGCTGTCAAAAAGATTGATCAAATCATTGCAGAGAGCAAAGCACAGTTGACTGCTCATAGAGTAGGAAACGTGTATGTGGTTGATATGGTAAAGGATAACCCTATGTCAAATGCATGCTTGTTCTCAGTTGCCTCAAGCAAAGAGACAGAGCTATGGCATAAAAGGCTAGGACACACAAATCTACAAACCATCTCCACTCTCTCAAAACAAAGTCTGGTCATAGGTTTGCCCCAAAAAAATTTACTTGTGAAGAGCATTGTGTTTCCTGCTTAAAAGGTAAACAACATAAAAGCTCTTACAAGTCAATTGAGGAGTCCAAAATAAGTCAATGTCTACAGTTGCTACATATGGACTTGTTTGGACCTGTAAAAATCATGTGCTTAAAACACAAAAGATATTGTCTGGTGGTAGTTGATGATTTTTCCAGGTTCACATGGACTTTCTTTTTACACTCGAAGGATGAAACAACAAAAATTTTGCAAAACTTTGTCAAACAAGTTGAAAAGCAATTTGATCTTCCTGTAAAAATCTTTAGGAGTGATAATGGGACAGAGTTTAGAAACGAGGAGTTGGATGCCTTCTGTGAGTCAAAAGGGATTGTTCGGCAATACAACATCCCTAGAACTCCATAACAAAATGGGGTTGTTGAAAGGAAAAACAGAACTTTAATTGAATCAGCAAGGACCATGCTAGCAGACTCAGGTTTACCCTTGTCCTTTTGGGCAGAGGCTGTAAACACTGCTTGCTATATTAAGAACAGAGTTTTGATAAACCTTAGGCATCAAAAGACTGCCTATGAATTGCTTTTTAAAATCAAACCCCTGATCTCTTATTTCAAAGTCTTTGGCTGCCCATGCTTCATTTTAAACATCAAGGATTCAATATCCAAGTTTGCAGCCAAAGTTGATTGTGGCTATTTTCTGGGATACTCAACCACTGCCAAAGCCTACAGAGTTTTTAACTCTAGGACCAAGTGTGTTGAAGAAACTCTGAATGTGAAGTTCAATGAACTCTCATCTTTGAAAATCCCAGCAAATGGACCTGCGGAATTGTTTGATTTATCTAAATTTACATTTGAAGATGTGCCTGTCAAGACTAACCCTGCAGGTACCCCACAATCATCATTTCAAGAGCAAGGATATGATTGCATTCTTCCAAGTTTCAAAATCAATCCTACAGGCAGAGGAGCAGATGTTAGTAGCAATGGTGAAAACTCTGCCAGTTCAACAGTGGTTAGTACTCAAACCTTTTCCAGCTCTCCAAACCAAACAACTGTTGATAAAAGTCCACAACAAATGGACAAAAATCAACCCACTTTCACTACCATTCCACCAATTCCTCCACCACCATTCCAATCAGAGGCTGGACCATCTAATGCACCAGCAGAGGTTAGCTCAGATGATACACATTTGCAAGCTTCACCTCAAAATGCTATTGTTCCATATCAAGGTGATTTGATCTTCCTCAAAAGCCATCCATTGGATCAAGTTATTGGCAACATCAATGCGGGTGTGCTCACAAGAAGCCAAGCCCAAAACATTTGTCTTTTGTTGGTTTTCTATCACTCAGACAGCCTGTCAAGTACCAAGAGGCACTGAAAGACAACAGCTGGGTAGAGGCCATGCAAGAAGAGCTCCTCCAGTTCAGAGACAACAAGTATGGGAACTTGTACCATTGCCAAAAGATGTGAGTCCCATCGGCACAAAGTGGGTCTTCAAGAACAAAACTGGTGAAAGGGGTATTGTTGTCAAGAACAAAGCAAGGCTCGTGGTTCAAGGCTACAGACAGGAAGAAGGGATTGACTATGATGAAACTTTTGCTCCAGTAGCAAGGTTAGAAGCCATTCGCTTGTTCTTTTGCTGCCAACCACAACATCAAGGTCTATCAAATGGACATCAAAATTGCATTCCTGTATGGAAAAATCAAGGAACAAGTGTATGTTTGTCAACCTCCTGGATTTGAAGATCACTTTTATCCTGATCATGTTTATAGGTTAAACAAAGCAATGTATGGTCTAAAACAAGCCCCAAGAGCCTGGTATGAAACTCTATCCACTTTTCTCTTATCCATTGGTTTCACCAGAGGTAGGATTGACAAAACCCTATTTTTAAAATGGAAAGGAAAAGATTTGATGCTTGTCCAAATTTATGTGGATGACATCATTTTTGGATCCACATGCACTGCCATGTGTGAAGAGTTTAGAAAACTCATTGCAGTAGAGTTTGAGATGAGTGTAATGGGTGAGTTGCAATGTTTTCTTGGTTTACAAGTCAAGCAAATGCAAAAAGTCATTTTCATCCATCAAAATAAGTATGTGAAAGAACCACTTAAGAAATTTGATATGGATGATTGTAAACCTTGCAGCACACCCATGGCAACATCTAAGCTAGTCACTGTAGATGGAAAAGATGACCTTGTTGATCAAACTTTATACAGAAGCATGATTGGGTCTTTATTGTACCTAACTGCATCAAGGCCAGACATTATGTTTGCTACTTGTGTCTGTGCCAGATCACAGTCATTTCCAAGAAAATCAGACCTTATTGCTGTAAAAAGGATATTCAGATACATAAAAGGTGCTCCCACACTTGGTATATGGTATCCAGCTAATGGTAACATTGAGCTTGCAGGATATTCTGATAGTGACTTTGCTGGATGTAAAACAACAAGGAAGTCCACATCTGGGGGAGCCCAATTCCTAGGAGATTGCCTAGTGTCTTGGCAAAATAAAAAGCAAGTTGCAGTATCCACATCCACTGCTGAAGCAGAGTATATAGCTACTGCAAGTTGCACTGCTCAAATTTTGTGGCTTCAAAATCAACTCCTGGATTTTGGTGTGACTGCCTTGAGGACTCCTCTCAAAATTGATAGTCAAGCAGCAGAAAACATCATCAAAAATCCAGTTTCTCATTCCACCACCAAGCACATTGACATCAGACATCACTTTGTGAGGGATTGCTATGAAAAAGGTTTGATTTCTTTACAACATGTCCATACTAAGGATCAACTAGCAGATGTGTTAACAAAGGCACTTGATGCTTCCACATTTGAAAGTTTGATATCTAGGCTTGGAATGCTAAACATGGATTAAAACAAGTTCTCCTTGTGTTTCATGCGTAAATAGCAATAAAATGTTTTTTAGAAAATCAAAAATCCATCCTTAAAAATAGTTAAAATTGAATTTTTCAATAAGTCCTTAAAGTCTGTTCAAAGCTTTGATAGCACAAAAACACTGTCGTTTAGAAAAATCTATCCACTGATGCGAACCTCTGATAGTGTTAAAATTTGGTCACAACCACTGATAGATTGCTCTAACAATGGTTAGTCAAACAACTGTTTTCCATTGTCAGTCAGAGGTTACACGTGGACAGATGTTATTCGACAGATGTTAACTCATCTGCTGATGGTGTTCCCTACTATATAATTTCAAAGCTTGGGGACACACATATACAAATCAGTCCTCAATCTATCTCCAGGTCTTTATGTTAAATGATATGTCTCGTCCAGTATCATTTTCTTTGAGGGAGATGCAGCATGAGTTTGTGGAAAGGGGTTATACAGGACAACTCAAAGGTATGACAATTTTCAAACCCCATTTTCCAGCAGAGATGAAATTCTTTTTCCACACATTACTTACATGTGTCTCTGCCAAAAAAACTGCTTTCAATGAGATTCCATTGAACATGCAGTATCTGGGATTTGCAATTTTAAATAATTCTGATTTTAACCTCTCCAGGTGTTGCTCAATGATCTTGTTAATAATTTTAATAATATTTCAAAAAGAAAAGCTTTCTTGATACATCCAAGATTCTTGAGTGTTTACTTGCAAGATCAGATAAAATCAAACGCAAGTAAACAAGACGCAGATACTGAATCTGGCAGCCTAACTCATGAAACATTTACACGAATAACATATCAAGACAAAATTTCAAAAACAGAAGTAGAGGAGGCTGAGCAAGTTTCCAAAGAACAACATGTTCAAGCTCAACCTTCTACTGCTGAGCCCACTGCTCTAGGTGATCAGAGCATTGCAACCACTACTCTGAAACCCACACCTAAAATCACCAAAAAAAAACCAACCAAGATATCCAGAAAACCCACCAAACCCAAAAAGGGTCCTCTGGAAGATGAGATCCCAGAGGTTCACCCTATGATAGCACCAAAGTCACAAAGCACTGCTGCTACTTCTTCACAGCAGATGGTTCATAGATCTCAACCAGGCTATGAAACTCCTCCTGCATCCTCACAAAAGGATCAGGTTGTAGGCACATGGACACCAAATTATGAAGCTCTAGGATCACTTGGTTCTATCTTCCACAGCCCCTCTCCCAAGGCAATGTCGCTTTCTACACAGCCACTCTCACCAATAACATAACTTCCACCAACAATGTTACCCTTGCTAAATGCAATAGACATTGAGCAGACATTATCCAGCACTTCTCACCAACTCATCAATGAGAATATACTCCAACAAGAAGTTGGGTCTGACTTATTTCTATTTGCTAGCCATGAGCAAATGAAGAGGCTACATCCCTTGGGTTACATGTAACCCTTGGTGATAGTTCAACAATGGCAGCCACTAGAATTGCTAAACTCCAAAGTTCTCAATTGGACAGTGGTTACATAGCTAAGACCTTGTTGAAGGCAACCACTGCTAAGGCTACCAATGTAACCTCTGTTCCTGTGGGAAGTCCCCAGAACCAAGAAAAAGGGGCATCTAAGATTGAAGCAAGTGTCAAAACACATGCTCGTGATACCTTAGACAAAACTACCACATCTGGTAGGAGTTCAGATGATCCTATTAAATTAGGTGATGAGCTAAAATACCAAGAATGACGGCGAGGGTTAACAATGTTGAAACAACTGTTGATGAAATTAAAGATCTTTTGAAACGGTTGATCACTATTCAGAGCCAACCCTCTGTTCCAACCACTGTTGAGCTCAAATCTGCAATAGATCCAATTTTTCAACAAGGAAAACATTTCCTGGAGCAAAACATAAGCATGAGATGATGGAACTCAGGAATATGGTTGATCCAAGATACAATGATACTGCTGCAGATATCAAGGCAATCAAAGCTCACTTGCTCACCACCACTGGTCAATCTCCTCCTACTGTTATTTTTGTGAGTCAGATGAAGCCAAAAAGGGGGAGAAACCTTTAGGACAGAAAAAGTTGAAGTTAGATGATACAAAGGAAATGCCTACATGAATATCCCTAAGCCAGATAGTTCAAAGAAACCAGACTTAACTGAAGAAATCCTGGCAAGGGCAAAGATGTCTCACAAGAAGACTGTGTTTGATGAAGGCAAGGTGCTGGTTGAGAAAAAGATTGATCAGCAGATAGAAAACGGAGAGACTGGTACCTCAACAAAGAGGAGTTCTTCTACAAAAGCAAGACAACTAGAATCCACACCTCTCAAAACTAAAGTTGCTACCAATCCAACAACAATAACCTCTGTCCCCAATTCCCATATGCACCTCAACAGATGTTACGCAACTGTTGTGCCAACATCTGTTGACACAGCAGAGGTTGTGGCAGATGTTATTACAACTACTGCCATCATCACTTTTCCCACTTCCACACAAACACTACCAACACCACCCATAATTCCAAGCCATCCATCATCACCATCAATCAGTTTTAAGAGAAGGAAGGTAACAAAGGTCATAAATGAAGAAGAGATCCCTGCTCCTATGCCTCTTGCATCTGCACCAATGTTAGATTTAACATATGCTTGCCCAACTACAACATTTGTTCAATTAAAAGAAGTGGTTCCTGCAGCTATGAAGTTTCCTCTTGATTTGCCTGCGGTCAGGGAAGAAATCAAGTCTTTCTATCTTGAAGAAGATCCAGACAAAAGACATTTCCATCACTTCAAGGTTATCCAAAGCCTGTAAATATTGATAAGTATCTGGAACAAGCAGGCAGGGGATATTGCTAAGAAGTTGTCTGAAGGCAAAAGTGATAGAGAAGTGCAGAACCAACTCCAGTTTCAGCTGAGCAAAGTCCAATCACTGGAAAGATTTGCAAAGAATCTATCAAATCAGATCTCTGAAGTAGAGGATAAATTTTTGAAAGAAAAATACATCTCTCACATCATGGAAAACAAGAAATATGTGGCAACTAGGGCACATTTCAAAGATTGGTCTGTGAGTGAGCTTCAAGAAGAAATTGCAAGAATGCAAGAACAACTAAAAGATCCTCACAACAAACCTACATGCCTAGATTGGAATAAATACAAAAAGAATGTACCTGAAAAGACCCTGAAGCTCAGAAGAATGAAAGAAGAGCTAATTCAAAATCATTATGGGTCAAAGATTCAGGTGATGAGATGGGAAAATTAAGAGTGTTGGGTACTTACAAGAAGCTGGAAGCCAAGTGAAAAAGGGATCCATCAATGCCTCCTAAACCTAATTATACTAAAGAAGATGCTGCTCTCAAAGCCTAATTTCTAAAAAGCCCAGCTCAACATCTGCCCAATCCACACTTGCCTTGCTGAAGCGAAAAAGGCAAGGGGAGATGTCAGAGAAGGTTGACAGAGAGTTTGAAGAAGTATTCATCAAAGAAGGCATCAAAAATATGATAGACTATCCAACAGATAATACAAGTGCTAAGTTGGCAGAAGATTTGACAAGAATAGCTCCTTTCCTAACCTCAGCAATAAAAGCTCCTTCAAGAAAGCCTTCAGACCCAAAAATTCTAAAGTGGAAGGTCAACAAAGACACCCACGAATTGACTCTGCTCAAGTCTGATTGTGAAGTTACTGAACTATCAATGGAAGCTGCTTATGGGCTTACAGTAGAAGACTTCCACGAACTATTAAGTTTAGAGCTTGAGAAGGATGCTGATGACATAGAATCTCTTAACTTTGAACTACAATTCAAGGGTAAATAAAGAGAATTCTTTCTGAGGAATAAAGATCAAGAATAAGGTGTTTTTGGCATCATCTGTTCCAGGGGAGATTGTTGGGATTGAACCCTTGGAAAGGAACAGATGATACATAGTCAAAACACACCATCCGAGCTTTGATCCAACCATCAGAGGTCCTAACCACTGATGGGTATCTACTGCTTTAAATAAACTCATTGCTTCCTATCCTCTGACAGAAGAAACTCCTAACCGCTGTTAGAAGATTACAAGAACAGAGGATAGCCAATAGTGCTTAGCTTAGTTTTAGTTTAATCAATGTAACAGTGCTATGCACTGATAGTTTAGAATAAGCAGTGTTTATAGTTAGTTACGTTTTGGTAGCTGTCACTATCAACCCTGACATCATTAAAAGATGATCAGCGGTTAGACAATTAGTATAAATAGGCGCTCAATGTAACAGTTAACACTTGTCTTCTTAAAAAGATCAACTTCGCATATCTTCTTCATTTTTTACTATCAAACGATCGTTATTGGGCTAAGGGGAGTTTGTGAATCACATGCAATAGTTTAATTACTTGAAAGCATGATGATGATGAAAAACGACCAATTGATTGTTGTAAAAGTTTCCATTAATCCGCTGCATTTACTTTCTGTTTTCAATCATTTCCATTATTTGAAACAAAAACAGCAATCAATTCAAACTTAGATCCTGACAGGGTCCTGCCCTTTCTTATTCTTCATGGGTTGAGGTTGTTTGAATTGACAATCTTCAGTACTAAGAAATTCTGCAGGGGTTTTTGTTAAAGGAGTCCACTGCCGATCACGATTCTCCTGCTTGATTGCTTTCTGAGTTGTAACTTTGTTAATCGTTGCGCGAGCATCAACGGAGGAATGAGGAGAATATGAACTTTGATTCGAATCCCTCCAGTTTTTCTTAAACTCCATTTCCTCTACTCAGATCCTGAGGGCGATTCTAAGGTAGAGGCTGTTGGAATTCAGGTTGCGCTTTGTTTGGGCGTAAACTTTGGCTGCTGCCATAAGTTTATCCTAGCTCTTCAGAAGGCCAGTAGTGCCAGATAACACTTTGATCATTTCATCACATCTTACCGCAGATTTGAATTGTGCGCGGATAAGATCTTCATGTACATTTCCAATTTCTAAAACCTCTTTATTATAACGAGTAATAAAATCTTCCAAACTCTCGTCATCCTTCCGCCAGATGTTCATAACATCCGAGGAATCTCTGACATATCGTCGTTGCTGGCTAAAATGAGTTACGAATTTTTTTCTTTGAGATCGTTCCATGAAGAGAGTTTACCTGTAGGTAAGTTATCAAACCAAAGGCACGCAGCGCCTGTGAGGGTTTGCACGAACAAGTGACACCACATCGGTAATGTCCATCCTCCGTAAGCCCTACGCCTGTGAATAGGCGCAGATGATCATCATGATCAGTCAAACCGTTAAACTTCCCCATATTAGAAGGTAACTTCGCGCGCTCGAGAGGAGCAAATGCTATTTCCTTCACGAATTTGGACTGTTCGGCTGCTTCAGCAGGTCTATAAACCAAATTGTAATCATGTTCTGCCTCAGGATTATATGTTGCTCGAACCTTAAGCTTATAGCTATCATGATCCTTAGACAATCGATCGAAAACACTCTTGATGTCTCCTTCTTCATATGATTCATCACGTTGGGTGTCCCACTTCTGTGACAGTCGTGGGCCCAGACGTGAGTGAACTGAAGTACGTCGTTGAGAATTCTCTTCCTGCCGACAACTACTGGAATAAGAGGAATCTCTCCTCATATGAGAATACATCTCAGTTTCCTCCTCTACACGTGACGGTATTGGAGAACGGATATGTGAATCATAACTCAACACTCGAGGTGCCGGCGAAGCACGGACCTAAGGAGCATGAACCGGAGCCTTAACAGCCGGTGTTCCGGTTTGAGCACAAAGTTGAGCGTACATAGCATTCAAAGCTGTTTGAGACTTAATGAACCATGACAACAGAGTTTTGCCGAGAGGGAGAATCGAAGTGACATCTACATGTGGAGCTGCCGGAGTTACTGGAATGCTCACATGTTCTGGATCATACTGAGCATAGAATCTTCAACAATCTGTCCGTCAATCTTAGGGCCACGAGCAACGTGACGGATCTCAGATCGAGGACCTCCTAGAAATGATGATCCATCAGCCATAATGGTGTAGATCTGAATCAAGTGAAACGAAAGATGAAAATAGAATAGAAAATCGGTGGGCGCCATGAAGAAACAATGGATCTAATCGACCGGAATCAGATCAGATCTAGGGTTTTAGCTTCTTGCATAAAATGTTAAATCCTCCAATGACCATTTTACCCACCTCTTGACTTACCCTTATTGCATAGGATAATCCAAACATTGTGTATTATGAGATGGTAATTATTTACATCTCACCCATTTAGCACGTTTCGGTTTACACCATGTGGTCATATTACTTAAAAGTCGTTTCTTTATTAATTTGACCCATTATGGCTTACGCCATAGGGTGTCTTTTTCACTCACTATTTATCCATCAACACATTACCAGATTACCATTTTACCCTTTTTACCCACTATGGCTTACACCATAATGTAGCTTTTCAAACTCCTTGTTTATTTGTCAACATTAGACCAAATTACCGTTTTACTCTTCTTATCATCAAATATAGTTTCTTACCATTTACACTTGTTCTGACCCTGTCACACCCCTAATTTCCACGTGTAACTCGGTGGGCCCGGTGGGGAGTATCGTGACGTAAGTTGATGTCATCATTACCAAACAATACAATTAACACAACGGAAGTCTGGATAATTACTATTACAAACGTTCGAATGTCCAAAGTTCAAAAATAGTACAACGCTTGTAATTTAGATCCACAGGCGGATCGAAATGTGATTTACAAAAGGAAATTAACAGACTAAGGCCTTCTAAGCAAGGAGTTGCAAGTTCCTCTTAAGCTCGCCAAGTACTTCCAGCCTATTTACGTACCTTCGTCACATGCGCTTAGTCTTTTGAAAATACGTCAGATAAATCTGGTAAATACAATTAACCTACTCGTTTTGAAAACATTTTAAAACATTTATCGTACATAATGGTACTTTTATTTTGTAAAATAACCCTTGGGATAAATTAAATTCATGTTATCAGTTTTAGATGCTAATAAATACATTTAAAGCCCGAAAACTATGTCGGGATCATGATTAATCGGCACACCACTTTAATACCTTTAATAGGTACACCCATAATGGGTTATAATTTATTTTAGCATCTGTCGGGTGTATGCCTACACCCCGTGCTTAGGTCGTGGCCATTTACAATTAAATGAGCCGTGGATATCCATGACATGGTCGTTTTAACCCCCAAATGTTTATTATTAACAATACGAATTAAAATGGATTATTTGAATTCCTGACTCATTGGTCTTTGATCCCATATCCAACCATGCGGTATTATTGTACCGTATCTCAAGCCCGTATAAGGGAAAATAAGTTAAAAGTATTTACCTGGTTTGCAAATCTTCTACAATAAGAAAAATAAGCAAATCACAGCCGTATTCAACTAACTAGCTCAGGAACGATCTACTGGAAGCCTCTAGTCTAGAATGGATGGTTTTATTAACCGATTAGCTAGCTAGGGGGTCTTTATTTAGTCATAGACTTAGACCGGCTAACTTAACATGAAGATAACGGTACAAAACGCTAGATTAAGCAGTGACCGGAAAAGAATGTATTTTGGACCCGACAAGTACTAGGACTTGTATAATATGGGTTAGCAATTTACATTCTGGAATTTGAGAATATTTTGATATAGTTAAACCCGTTTCGGTTAGATTACGTAAACTAGTTACGCGGGCCGAACCGTACGCATATAAGCGAAACCGGGTAACCGGGTGAGTCCTATACAAGTTCCATATGCCATTAAGTTTAAAATATGCTATTATAGCAGTAGGTTATCAATGTGTTGGCCCGTTATGGTTTTAAAAGCAACTACGCCTTAAAAGGGCAATTTCGTCATTTTAAAATGTAATAAACGAGCTTTACATGTAAACTGATGTTATTATCATAAACATTCTGTAAAAACACTTATTTTATGATGTTATACCAGTAGGATATCAATTATATGTGTGATTTATAGTTTAAGACCAAACTATGTCCTTAAAGGGCACTTTGGTCATTTCACACATAATTTGATAACTTATTAGGGAAATCTGAGTTTGGGACATGTACCTACTATTAGTATTTTGAAAACATGTTTTGAAATCAGTAGGGATCAAGTCTTGATGTCCTAATATGGTTTTAAACCATATTATGTGCCGAAATGGCGATTAAGTCGTTAAATGACGATTTAAATGGTATTTAAGTGAAACTATTGTCGTGACCAGATTTGTACAGCCAAAATATGTTGATACATATATTATATCAATAAGTGTATGGTTTAGTTCCATTATATTGCTTGAAAACCCATTTAAAGTGCCGAAAGGACAATATCGTCATTTAAGGACATAATGAGCAAACTATAGCTTAGACTCAGTTTGCAACCTGAATGAATATCCCAAATAATCCTAATAATGATATTACATCAGTAGGTATTGAGTTATAATGTCAAGTTTAAGTTTAAACCATTTTATATGTCAAAAAGAGCGTTTTAGGCATATTTAACGGATACTTGCGTAATGACTCGGATTACTACATGACCATGTCCTATAATTCCAGAGGATTATAGTATACTAAAACATGGTTATAATGCAACTTAGGGACGGTAGTTAATGTTTCTAAATCGGGTCAGAACTGAAAGTCAAAGCAAAAGTCAACTTTTGCGACTTTCGGTTGCGAACCGACCTTAGACGTGGAGTTGACGAGCCGAACCTGCTCCTACATGTTCTTACGAATATTACCAAGTTATTAAAGTGTCAAAACAGGTTTTATAACACCTACATTGCTAGTTAAGATTTTATTTCAAAACTGACCCATTTGACTTTTTATTAATATAACTTTGACCCGTCAATTGACCAAGCAAACGTGGTAATCAGGAGGTGCCCTCTTGAGGGATTAACACCTACCTTATTACGATCACGTAGCCATGTTCGTTGCGAACATTAGCTGGACCATAATGGTCTTAGCTCATAGTCAAGGTGTTTTTACGTCAACGCTTTGACTTTGACTTAAAACTTAATAAAACTGAAAAGGAGGGCTAAGAACACTTACACAAGGTCCTTAGCACAAAATGTGACTAATTAGGAAGTCCCCAAGGGTCAGGAACCTCCAGATAAGATGAGAGGAGATGAAATAGAAGTGAGCAAGTCCAAGTGATGCAATGCACCACCTATTTATACTTGGGTGCCAAGCATGGGATCATGCCAGGTGTTGGGGCTTGCCCTTAGATGCAAACACGTGTTTAGGGTCGTGGCAAAAGCAGGGAAAGGTGGAAATGGTGAGCAAGGTGGCAAACACATCAGGCTGCCATGTTTCTGTCGCTGGCAGTCCCTTACGAAGCCTTGCGGTCCGTAAGGACCTCTGGCACCCACAGAAATTGAATTGGTTACAGACCGTAACCATATAGGCTTGCGGTCCGTAACCGCCTTCCATAAATTGAGAATTTGGCATTTTTGCAACTTTGGTCCTCCGACTTTTCCGATGCTCGTTAAGCGGTTATTAAAATAACATAACGGCATTTTCAGTCCTCCTTGGCTACACGTGCAACCAATAATTTTCAGCACACGTGTCGGGATCTTATTAGACAAAATTTTTAAGATGTTACAGACCCGTATCGATTTGCGTCGGAAAATTATATTTCAAAGACTCATTTCAAATACTAGACCATCTTAATCTTAACCTATACATAAGTAGATGTTCTACTTAAAAGATGTAAGCTTTACTTACCTTGCATCTGATTATGCTTTTCCCATGTATTTGTTCTGTTTGACCTGCTTCTTCCCAAGCTTCCACCTAGCTTTACAAGCGTCAAACTATCAATTATCATTCGCCAGATGGTTAGATTAGTCATCATTTATAACGACTATCCCACCTTACGGATTTTATATCAAAATTATCATTTGATCTTATAATAGGTTAGTTAGACTTTTAAAAGTCAATCGCCTATTAACGTATGCAAATGCACAAATAAGTTCAACAAACTCAGTTAGGCATTTCATCAAATACCCGGTGTTATGGGTGAAATTCGGAGCCCATATCCTGAATTATATCTTGACTTAATCATAACTGTTAACGATCAGGATACCAGACCAGGATATTGGTAACATCCTGAGGCAGTATCCTGGTGATTACTAATTATTTGCATGCAAGACATAGCTGCAGGATCACAACGTTCATGGAGACTTGTTCACCTAAAGGCTCGGTCTAAATGGTTGAAAGAAAGACGTTGAAGCCGCAATACATGGTCAACAACGTTCACTGGCGAATATTCCAAGGGATCCCACCATTTTAGGAGAGTTTGTTCTTCTTTGTAACTATAAATACCGGATAAACAGATCGATATGACATAACACATTCACTCACTACTCTTGAATTCTGTCATTTACTTTCATAATTCGGCACAAACACTCAACACTAAATTCTTGTAACACTTAGCAACGGTCTGGGAATTATCCTGCATTGTATCCTGCATTTTAAGCAATAATAATAACTCCCGAGGTTTTATGCCGGAGATCTAGATTGATCAAGGGCTTTCCTCGTACATCTCGTGTCAACCTTTACATTTTTGCTCATTGTTTGATTGTTGATATAGCTCAATATCCTGAGCTGTATCCTGAAAAGTGTTTTTACAAACTAGCAAACCGATACAAGCTTCATTAACACTCCTAGCACACTACCTCACAAAACTAATTTGATCACTAAATTGCTTCAGTAATTTTTTACCAAAACAATTTGGCGCCCACCGTGGGGCAAGTGGTGCTATTTCTACGAAAAGCTTTGTTAAAATCATTACTTGGCTTTTTTGTTTTCAAAAAATTTTTCACAACTGTTTTCGATGGCTTCAAAATCAAACATGAGCTCTTCCTCCACGCCTGCTACAACCTCTGCTACAACCGGTTCGGTGCTTCCACCACCTCCATCCCGAGCGCTCTACCTGTTCAGAATGTCTACAGATCTGGTGTCCCAGGGAGAACTCCTATTATGGCTTCTAATGATGAAATTTTAGCTTTGTTTGGTAATATACAGGATCAGATGAAACAACAGCAGGAAACTAACCAAACAATAATGAGAGAAATACAACTCTTGAAGTCTAACTCCAAGAGACCTGCTGAGGATGCTGTCACTCCCTTACAGCCCATGAATTTGAACTTTAGTTCAGCGGTATACCCTGAAGATAATCAGGGCAATGTTGTACCAAGTCGTTCCCAGAGCAATGTTCCTGAGATACCCTCATCAGCCAGGATATCGACTGTGAGGGGCTCAGGATATGCTCCAGGATATGGCCGGAATCAACAGGCTGGTAACCTTTCTAATAATGTTAATACTCTTGCTACTAACAATGTTAAAACTTCGCAGGATACAAGTAGAACCTCAGCACTATCCAGAGAGCTTCAGAAACTGAAGGATATGATATCAAGTGTACTCGAGGTAGTGTAGCCAATACCGGAAGTATCCCAAGATAGCCACAACATATCCCGCTTTGCTCGCCACATTTGTCATGCTGAAATCCCGAAGAGATTTCAAACCCCCAACATGAAGCTTTATGATGGGACGACGGATCCTGAAGAGTATATTGCCCAATATAGGGAGAGGATGGAAGTGAATCCTATTCCACCGGATCTTAAAGAAGCATGTCTCTTCAAAGGCTTCGGCTCCACTCTGACATGGATCAGCCTTGAAGTGGCTCTTAAGCATTCCACCTCATTCAATTACATCATTTGCTCATTTGGTCAATTTTTTAATAGTCAATTTTCTTGTAGTAGAAGCTTTGAAAAACTAACAAGTGACCTCTACAGGATAACACAGGGACCTCAAGAATCCCTTAGGGATTATGTGAACCAATTTAGTAGGGAATCCTTAGATATCACATCTTGACGTTGCTATGGCTGTACAGGCATTCAAGATGGGATTAAAAAGGATTCTCCTTTTTATCAAGATCTTGTGATGAATCCTTGCAGGAACTTGGACGAAGCTCGAAACAAGGCCCTAAGATATATCAGGCTTGAAGACGACAAGAAAATGCAAGAGAGGATGAATTCATCCTTAACATACGAGTCAACTAACAGAAAGTCAGAATTATCGTACAAGCCATATCGCTCTAAGCCATATGGCAGGAATGACAGCGAGAAAGTGAACGGTGTTGAAGATGAAGATCCTGAGGAATATCCTGAGTTGTCAGAATACTATTTTTCTGTTAATACTCCTGAATAATATATGTCATGCAGGGTTTAGGAGATAAGGCAAGGTGGCCAAGGAAGAATCAACAAAAAGCTGATTTGAAGGATAAGTCCAAGTGGTGCGCCTTTCATGAAGATTTTGGACATGTAACGGAAGATTGCATAGCCCTAGAAAAGAGATAAGTTATCTGCTAAGCAAAGGCAACTTAAAAGATCTCATTGGAAGGAAGAAGAATAAGGGTCAGGATACTGACAAGGATCCTGAACGAGCAGCATCGCCTCCCCCAGACGCCAAGATAATCAACTTTATATCTGGAGGATCCGATATATGCAGAACCTTTTATTCTGCAGCTAAGAGGCATGCCAAAGAGGCAAAGGCAGAAAGAGGGGATAAGCCGACGAGGGTGACATCACTTACAACTGACAAAGTGATAATGTTTGATAGTGAAGACCAGGATAGCATTCAGGATCCTCATCATGATGGTCTGGTAATCACTTTGTATATTGCTAACCATTTTGTGCGCAGGATACTGGTGGACAATGGCAGCTCGGTCAACATCATACAATTAGAGACCCTGAAGAGGATGAACATCCTAGAGATGGAGATTACCTCGAAGTCCACTGTGCTTGTAGGGTTCAGTAGAGAAGCAAAGAACACGGTTGGGGAGATAAAGTTGCCTGTATATGTTGAAGGAGTGAATTCAATGCAACGATTTTGGTAATGGATTCATTATCCTGCTATAATATTATATTAGGCAGGCCATGGATTCATGATATGAAGGTTGTACCTTCTACCTATCATCAATGTGTCAAGATCCCTACTCCTTGGGGGGGTAGTCAAAGTGGAAAGTGACCAACAGGAGGCGAAGGAATGCTACTCCTCTTCGATGAAGGCATCAACAAAATCCAGGTCAGGATAGCAATTAAAGATACAAGCCCAGGATATCGTGGAGACTTCGGAGTAGTATGTTAAAAAAGTTATCCTGGACCAAGATAATCCAGATATCTCAGTGCTTGTAGGAACCAATATCCCTCGGGATATTGAGAATCAGCTTACTAACTTTTTGAAATGCAAGATGTCTACTTTTGCATGGAAACACGAAGATATGACAGGTATATCAAAAGATATTATAACTCACAAACTTGGAATTGACAAATCTTTCAGGCCCGTTCAACAAAAGAGAAGGAAATTCGCTCCGGAAAGGCTTGCGATTATACAAAAGGAGGTTGAAAGGTTGTTGAAATCCAAGATGATTAGGGAAGTTAAATTTCCTAAGTGGCTAACAAACGTAGTGGTGGTCCAAAAGAAGAATGGGAAGTGGAGAGTTTGTGTAGATTACACAGACCTCAATAAAGCTTGTCCTAAAGACCCATTCTCATTACCTCATATAGATTCGATGGTAGATGCAACTGCTGGTCATGAAATGCTGACCTTTATGGATGCATCCTCAGAATTTCAGCAAATCCAGATGGAGCCATCCGACCAAGAGGATACAACATTCATGACACCCACAGGTATATACTGTTATACTCCCATGCCTTTTGGTTTAAAAATGCAGGAGCAACATACCAGAGGCTAGTCAATATGATGTTCAAAGAAAAACTGGGGGGACACAATGGAGGCCTATATCGACGATATGGTGGTAAAATCCAAGAAAGCCGAGGATCACCTCCAGGATCTTGAATGTGCTTTCAACATCCTGGATCAGTATAATATGAAGCTGAGTATGAAGCCCTAATAGCAGGACTAGAATTGGCTAAGAATATGAATGTTAAATGTTTACAAGTGTATGTTGATTCCCTGTTGATTACTAACCATTTCAATGGATCTTATGCAGTCAAAGGTGAAAAGTTAGCTGAATATCTTGGAATTGTTAAAAATTAGCAGGATATTTCGAAAATTTTACACTTGAACAGGTACCAAGAGAAGAAAATGTTGAAGCAGATGCTCTAGCAAATTTAGGATCCACTGTCAGGATATCGGAAGGAACTCAGATACCAATAATACATATCTTGTGTCCCGCTATGGAACTTTTTAAGTCTTAGGATAAGGAAGTAATAACTATCCAGGATCCTGGTGATGGATATCTTGAGGAAAATCCTGAATCCTGGATGACTCCAATTGTGAAGTACCTTGAAGAAGGAGATATCCCAAAGGATGAGAATCCCAAAGCTTTCAGAATGAAGGTATACCGCTTTACTATTATAAATAATGTTTCGTATAAAAATTCCCTGCAGGTCCATATCTGAGGTGCCTGGAAGCTCCTGAAACCAAAGAGGTACTTCAGGATATACACGAAGGAGATTGTGGCAACCATACTGGGGGCAGATCTTTATTCACGAAAGTGTTGAGAATAGGATAGTACTGGCCAACCATGAAAAAGGATGCTGCGGAGTATGCTCGAAAGTGCGATGCATGTCAAAGACACAGCAATATACTACATCAGTCTGCTGAACCATTATATCCCATTACATCTCCATGGCCCTTCATGAAGTGGGGAATGGATATAGTGGGGAAACTACCTAAGGCTCCGGGAGGAAAGGTCTTCATGCTGACAATGACTGATTATTTTTCCAAGTGGGTTGAAGCAGAAGCCTTTGTCCAATTAAGGGATCAAGAAGTGGTATCTTTCATCAAGAGGAATATCCTGACAAGATTCGGCATACCGGCCGAGATAATCTGTGATAATGGCTCTTAATTTATCAGCAAAAGAACCACGGATTTTTGTAAAAATTGGGGAATCAAGATGATCACGTCAACACCGGTGCATCCTCAGGCCAATGGACAAGCAGAATCCTCCAACAAGATAATTGTCAATAACTTGAAGAAAAGGTTAGGTGCCAGAAAAGGAAGATGGGCTGAGGAACTCCCATTTGTCCTATGGGATGATAGAACAACTGTGAAGAATGCTACTGGGCAAACTCCATTTTCTTTGGTATTTGGGGCAGAAGCAGTAATTCCAACAGAAATGGTGATACCTACAGCAAGATCGAGCCTTCGGGATCCTGAAGCGTTATGTCAAGACTTAGATACTATCGACGAAGCAAGGGATGCAGCACAGCTAAGGATGGCAGCATATCAACAAAGGATAGCTAAGTCACACAACAAAATTTTAAGAACCAGAAGATTCCAAGTGGGAGATTGAGTATTGAGAAAAGCCTTTCAAAACACAACCAATCCTGCTGACGGCAAGTTAGCCCCAAAATGGGAAGGACCAAATGAAATTGAATTACAGTCAGGAAAAGGAGCATATCGACTCAAGACTGTGGAAGGGGATATGTTGCCAAGATCCTGGAATGCTTACATCTTAAAGCTTATTTCAAGTGAGTTTAAGATTTACTTTCTGACTCAGGATGGTATGAATTCTATCTCTTTTAAATATGTTTAATTTAATATTCTTTGAAACCCAATACTGACTTAAGCATCGAAGGGGTGTTAGCCAAGCTAACACCCACCTTAGTTTAAAGCTGTTTTGTAGGATACTTTTCAGGATATTACTCTAAGATATGTACTCAAGATGGATTGAAAGACTAGAGGATTGGCCCCCTCTCTCACGTTTAAAGGATTCAAATCCCTTCACATGTTTAAAGGTATTCACCTTTCTTCCGAGTTGGGTTTAAACACCCCGCCTGGAGCGCAAGTATCCAGGAATAGTTCAAGATAGCGGGACCAGTTCATGTAACAGTGGCTGACAATTTCGTTATTGTTGGCTATATCCTGGATCCTTAAGGTATATGACGATTGATCACCCTCTCTCGCGAAAGGGTATTTTCATACTCTCTAAGGTTTAAAGGTTTTCACCTTTCTAAGTCTTGGAGTTTATACACTCTCGCATGAGCGCACGAAAACAAGGGTTTATCCCTAGGATACTAAGGGTTTATCCCCAGGATACTAAGGGTTTAACCCCAGGATATTAAGGGTTTATCCCCAGTAAAACTAAAGTTGTCAACGAACTCTAAAGATATGGCAGATTATGATTGTGTTCATACACATTCTTTTGTGGAGAAAAAGCTACAAAGCTTAGTCACTAAGTGAAGAAATACTCAAGTATGTCATACATTAATGCAACGTCCTGCACGGACAGGGGACATCCATGCTGGGGACATTGTAGAGGATTCCAAGGTTGGAGTTGAAAGTTATTGCACAAGTGTTTCTAGTATGGTTTTTATTTTTTTCAAATCTTGAAAGCCTTGTCTAAATAATCCAGATTTTATTCAACCGAGTTTCTGTCTAAAATTTTGATTAAAGGTAACAAAAATGTTGAACATTTCATCGGTATCCTGACCAGGATATTTGATCAGGATACCTAAAATAGGTATTTTAGAATAATAATATAACAACATTGGATAATGCTAAAAGGTTAGTTTATTATGAACATTCCAAAATGTCACATTCTTGGCTTCGTCTTAAACCAAGACCCATCCACCAAAAATGTGATAAGGTCTAAACACATATAAATGAAGATGACCAAAGGCTTCGTCCTGGAACCCAGGATCCCTCCACCTTAGGTCATCACAAAATACTAATGTTTAAAGTGCAGGAAATATAAAATGTTCAAGTGTAGGAAAAGTAAATTGTTTGGGATTACAGACCATTCAAATTCAAAAAAGTGGGCTCCGGCCCAAGCAATAATATCCATCATTGCCCACTTCGATGCTCTCACATAGCAGCATCTTCGCCAACCTTCTCCACCACACCTTCGCCACCAGCTCCATCACCAGCATCCGCTCCAGCATCAGCTCCAGGATTCTTTTCAGCCTCAACCGGTACCTCAACCGCTACTTCAACTGCATTTGAAGACTCTGCAACCGCTGGCTTGGCAGGATGCTCCACACGATTACCACCAAGATCCTTCAACTTCGCCTCACAAGCGCCGATGTTCCAAGAAGGGCATTCAAAGCCCGCAGCCTTGGCCTCATACGCCATCTTCAATCTAGCTTGAAGGAGGGAAATCACCACAGATCCTTTGAGGTTATCATGGTAAGAGACCATATCCTGCTCGTGTTGGGCATGCGCAACATCCAATTTGATCCGAGCGTCTGAGACCGCCTTCTCCAGAGCAACTTTGGCATCCTCGCTGACCTTCTTGAGTTTATCCTCATAATGTCGGGTCCTGGTGGCAGCGGTTGTTTGCAGCTATTCGATGAGGGCCTCTGCCTTCTTTGCTCTAACCTCGTGGAAGACCGCAGTTCCACAAGCCTCTTTATATGCAACCAGTAGACGGTTTAGGCCCTACAGTATAAGGTATGGGTATCATTATAGTTAACCAGAATGTCAGTCTAGCATATGCTTGCAGGATATAAAGTGAAGGTATCTACCTGGTTAAGAAAAGAAGTCATAAGGCTGCTTGACTCAGCAAACCCAAGACTCTCAAAAGGAGAAACCTCAGCAGAAGTAGCGGGGGAATCGGTATCCTTTCTCTTTCGAGAACTATAGGCCCGAGGCTTGGAAGCTGAAGAAGACTTGGGGACAGCGGTAGGCTTGGAACTGGAAGAAGGCTTCGATGCGGCTGAAGGCTTGGAGCTTGGCTCTTTCTTCACTGGTGAAGGCCCCGGAGTAGCTATCCAACTCGTCAAGATCAAAAACCTCAGGGGTCTTGGCTGATGCTGCATACAGGGAGGTAATTTTAGACTTAATAATTCAATATCCTGTCTAACAAAATACGCAGGATATCAAACAGGATCCTTACCAGACATGTTTGAACTCGAGTGTTGGGTTGAGGATGTTGGAGGCGGAATGAAACTTCTTTCGGAGTCTGGGAGCTGGTAAATGGCTTTAATCCTCTTCTCTGGATCAGCGAGGGGAGGTGCTAATTTTCTGAAGTCAGCTGCACAAAACATAAAGAAGATATAAGACATGATAGTGAACAGGATATATCTGAGGATTACCCTAAAACCCTAGTTCCTACCCTATGTTAACCACTTCACCGGATAATCCGCTCCACTAGGAATCGAACTTCTTTTCACGAAAAAGAATTTGGATTTCCATTCCTCTTCGTTCCTGGTGGCTCAGAGAATCAGAGGGTCGTTAGAAGTGGGGTAAAACAGGAACCTGCTGGACCCGTGGGATCTCAACGGTATGCTAATGGAAGATCATTGACACATAGCTCAGGAATGTGGGTATTCTTGATTCGGTCAAGAACGATCAACACACGCCAAAGCATCGGCATGGCTTGACAAAAACTAAGGCTGGTGGTTGTAAAGAAGTCGATGATGAAGTCGGGAAATGGAAACCTAAGACCTAAGGTAAAAGGAAAGGCGTTGAAACAGAGCCATTCACTGGACACCATGTCTGATTGGAGTTCCCGATCGTGTGGCCTGAACACCGTAGTTTCCACGAAGATGCCGGAAGATTGAAGCGCCGATAAATGCGCATTGTCGAACGAACAAACTTCCATCTCTGGGTATTGAAGAAGGTTTTGTGGTATGAAGACAGGGGCTGAATCACCGGAGCTGGATCGAGTTAGTCTTGTCATGACTCGCCGGAAAACAGGAAAAGAAAGGAGAAGATGGGAGAGAACTTTACCTTTTTTCTTCCTTGGTCAAGGTTAAATGGGGATAAGAACGAGAAGATATAGGGAGACAATGAGTAGAAATAGCCTGGACATTACATCATATCATGTCAGGGGTCTTATCTCTTAAATTGCCTCGGTAAACGTAAAAATATATCCGTTAGGATCAGGATCCCAACAGCTATATTTTTTGGGACAATTGTTATGGGTGAAATTCTAAGCCCATATCCTGAATTATATCTTGACTTAATCATAACTATTAACGATCAGGATACCAGACCAGGATATTGGTAACATCCTGAGGCAGTATCCTGGTGATTACTAATTATTTGCATGCAGGACGTAGATGCAGGATCACAACATTCATGGAGACTTGTTCACCTAAAGACTCGGTCTAAATGGTTGAAAGAAAGATGTTGAAGCCGCAATACATGGTCAACAACGTTCACTGGCGAATATTACAAGGGATCCCACCATTTTAGGAGAGTTTGTTCTTCTTTGTAACTATAAATACCGTATAAACAGATCGATAGGACACAATACATTCACTCACTACTCTTGAGTTCTGTCATTTACTTTCACAATTCGGCACAAACACTCAACACTAGCAATTCTTGTAACACTTAGCAACGATCTGGGAATTATCTTGCACTGTATCCTGCATTTTAAGCAATAAGAAGAACAAGGCAGCGGCGATTGTCAGCTCCCGAGGTTTTATGCCGGAGATCTAGATTGATCAAGGGCTTTCCTCATACATCTCGTGTCAACCTTTACATTTTTGCTCATTGTTTGATTGTTGATATAGCTCAATATCCTGAGCTGTATCCTGAAAAGTGTTTTTACAAACTAGCAAACCAATATAAGCTTCATTAACACTCGTAGCACACTACCTCACAAAACTAATTTGAACACTAAATTGCTTTGATAATTTTTGACCAAAACACCCGGTAGGCGTTAATTTTAGGCTACCATATTAGCTATATTCCTCAACCAAGTTCATGCCATTGTTAACATCAAATCAATATAAACTTTTTGTTATCATGAACTATTATATCAACTATCATATAAGAATTTGTGGTTTTCATCACTATATAAAAACCCATTTCACACCTACATGGACTTCCATCTAAACATCTAGCTTAGTCAAGTATCTCATATTTTCTTGTAAATATGATGATTATATGTATACTTTAACATCATTATAACATCAATTTCATCCTATCATCAAAACCCACTTCATGTCATATATGAACACTTGACATAGTTTCTAATTTATTCAAGTATTTCCTAAATACTAGCTAGTATGATGATCATAAACATAAATACATTGTTGGTTCATATTCTGTGACAACGGCTTAATAGTTTAATTATTCAGTCTTTGGATATTTTGTATTGGGCTTAGCATGATTGGTTAGTGAGTTATTTGTTGTAATGGGCTTGGAGAATGGCCTAGCCCAGTTGGAAGCCCAGTTCACAGACGTGTGGTATATAAACATGTTTTTTATTAGGGTTTGTAATCTTTAGAGATTACAGAAAAAACTGAACAGAGAGGCTAGAGAGAGAGAGGAAATTCGTTGAGAGAGAGGCAAGATCATAGAGATAGGCTGTGAGGTTGTGTGAGTCTTGAGTTGATTGTAAAACAACTTGTTTGGATAATCAATAGAAGACTGTTTAATTGTGAATTCTGTTTCTACTGTTTTCTGTGATAATATGATCTAGAGGATTCTGCACTCGAGGTTAGATGGACAATTCTGTGAAAGATCCATAGGATGAAGGGACCTACATACATCATCAATTTCATCATACTACTTTTATTATTGAACTCAAAGTTATCACATTCAAGTTCCTCTTCACATGAGGTTCATGAAATTAAGTTTTACAACATACCTTGTGCTTGTTAGGCTTAGATGATCACCAATTTGAGATCATGCATTCATTCCTTGATGCATCCTTCTTTAATTTTGAGATATTATTGAGATTTTTAGGAGAGCCTTCACTCTCTCTTTATATATACACGACACACATTCTTGTATGTGTGTGTTTATGTTTTCATCCTTTTAATACCACATCTTTGTCCAACTTATTTTATTCACTTCTTATTTAACATTATATTTATTTAATTAAATCCTGATGTATACCGGGTTAATTATTTACCCTTAACGGTATTTTACCTGCTCATCACAATTAACTTGGTTTAATTACCAAACCCGTTTTTGGGGTGTTACGATTTATCCTTGAAAACTTGGTATACTTACCACAAAAGTCATAATACATGTATCTTCAAAAACACGATATATTTACCCATAAAAGACGTAACGCATGTATCGTCTAATAACCCGACATAATTACTCGTAAAAAATGTAATACCAATATCTTTAATAACCTGGCATACTTACCTGTGAAAGACATAATACCTTATCTTAATAAACCAACATATAGACCAACAAAAGACATAATACCTATATGTTTTATTACTTGGCATATAGATCAATGTAAGACATAACACCTATGTCGAAAAACTTCGTCAACCATACCTTTATGGTTTCTATCAATTTTTAATCACTTCATATGCCAGATACACATATCCTGAGTGATCTTATTGTTAAGCTAGCAAGGAGGAACAATTTTGTAATTACCATGGGTCGTATAACCAAACATTGATGTTACTTTTGCACCTAAACCAGTGTTTACCACAAACACAGAATGTTATGGATTTTTTTTTGAACGACAAATTTCTTTTATTCCTGTCGCCTGTGGGACTTGAACCCAAGACCTCCCTCTCCCAAAGTGTTTAAAGGCTTTGCCTTTGCCAATGGACCACCACCCCACTGGTACAGAATGTTATGGATATTATACATTTATTACCATACCAAACAGGTTAGCACGACTAACCATGAAGGGTTTGTTAAACCAAATAGATCTATTCAGAAAAAAAACTTGGCTATACTAGTTAATGGTTATACTAAGTAGAGGATGTTCCGTGGTAACGTTACATCTCATGTCTGTAATACAATCAAGATCAAGTTTACGTATTATCATATGAACACCTACGGGTTTCTGTTGACTAATATGCATGTACCAGTATGGAAAACCATCCATGATGAAATTAGCATGTTCCATATCACTTGTACATTTAATCATAAACTAAGGTCGTTTTATCTCCAAATCATGTGGATAGCTTACGTGTTTTTGTAACTAAATATGCATGTACGATGTGACAACTGTGAAAACCGGACGTGATATGTATATCATGATATTTGTGGTCATTATGTGTGATGATGCGAATTCTGGAACATGTTACACCGACTATAATAGGAGTATATGCATGGTAATTACCAAAAACATTACGTTGATGCTATGCGTCACTTACATGGCAAGACAAAGTCATGAATGGATTGACGACTCTGGGAATACGTATTAGTAAACATGCATTACTTGTGTGCTATGCTAAACGATATCTGTTACGTCTCGAGGAATCCGAAAGTATGTCATGGTTAACATGACACTAATAAGGGCCAACGGGGTGAAGTTCGTTTCCTTAGCCTTAAACAACGTGTTAAACGGGAGCATTCCGTTTAACGGCGCATTAAACAGTCAACCATGATTATCAGGCCAACAGTAGGGCCCTTTAAGATTCTGAGTTCACGAAACATCTTAGTTATGTGCCATAGACTATGACATAAGATTAGAAACAAATCGGAGCTCGGGCACGCAAAACGAGATAGTCCAGATTAGGGAAACGCCTTTGCGTAAGGAGCAATGAAAGACAAACCAAACATGCAAGGAATGGTCAATCAAGCCGAAAATCACTTAAACTACCCTAATACGAGGCTAATATGATTAAAACATAACCATGTTCGGATTTCGAGACGGTTATGCACGGTTTTTAAAACCAAAGTTTTTTGACACTAAAAATGCGGAAAAAGGAGCCCGTTTGGCGAATCGGGTACGCGTCTGAGACCCGAAAACGAACCTAAACGTGCCACCAAAGATAAACATCTTCTTTTAACACGAAAAACAAAGCACGAAAAAGCGCGAGGAGGGGTAGGGGCACCCCACTTATGCCCCCCCCCCCTCTATATATAATTTCTTTTTTTTCATTTCTTCTTCATAATTCTTCAAGTTTCCATTAAAGTTCTGCTCAAAATCCTTCAAGAATCAGCTGATCATCACTTGAACTCAACCAAATCAAGGTATTTTTACGAGTTTTAAGTGGTTTTGATGATGATTTCTTGATTAAACATGATTTAGACCAAGAAAACTCTTTCCAACCCATGTTTGTGGATGATTTATGTGACATCAGAGACAATTCAATAATTTTTACAAATTCAAAATGAGTTTATACTCAAAAACAATTTCACATATTCAGTCCTTGTTCGATTTCAAACCCTTAAGTCTCTTCTAGAAGTGAAACCGTAAACCTATACGCAATGAAACCAGTTAAACACGACATACACTTCGGATCAATGATGCAAGTCAAACATACCTTAAATAACCTTTACATAACTTAGAAATAAGTTTTGAAGGGTTTGGTATGTCAAAAACAAGCCTATTCGATCACATGGACTATTTACGACAAACTACGAAAGTCAGCCGATTCTCGTAGCAATGCACACTCCAGAACAAGGTCATAAGCTAAACATACCTTAAATAACCTTTACATAACTTAGAAAGAAGTTTTGAAGAGTCCGGTATGGCAAAAACTCACTTTTGTAACTTCAGGGGCTATTTTGCAAACTTTGCGAAACTATGCCTTTTCGCATATTTCGCTATCCGGAACATGTACGGACATCCAAAAAAAATTTAATCATTAAAATATTATATTTTAGTGATTGCTATGCAAAAATATCATTCGTTACGCATTTACGGTCACACACGCGTTCGTTACGATTTTCGTCGTAATTAACCGAAAACCGCGACAGTACGACCAAACGAACCGACATTCGAAACATTTTTGAGCACATTTCAAGTTCCCTACTTTATTGTCCTTATAAAGCTTAAAAATGGGGTTAACGGGTGTTAGAAATGCCAAAATGCGACGAAACGTGTGTAGGGGCCTGTTTTGCCAATTTTCAAAAGTGTCTGCCAGCTAAAGGGCTTACGGACCGTAAACCCAAAGCCCTTACGGTCCGTAAGGACCCTCCAGCACATTAGAAACCTGGCAGCAGCTTGGTAACTCTCTTGTTGACTCACCAAACGAATTTGCCACCCTTCTCCTTGCTTCCAACATGTGTTAGGACACTAATCAAGTTCAGTGATGATTCATGGACACTTGTGTTGATTATATGACTTCAAATTATCTATAAATACCAAGCTAATTCTCCATTTTTGAACTTTTGCAACAACCCAATTTTATTCTCATCTGCAAATCTAAAGATACAACAATCTCTGGAGTTCCTCTAAGTTTTCTTGACATTCCTTTAGTGTTGTAAGTGTTCTCAATCATGTTTTGATTCAATTCTTGTAGTTTAATTAGATTAAAAGTCGAAAAATTTGACTTTTGTTTGACTTCCAGATTTGATCATGAATTGATCAACTTAAAGTCCAATTGAACCCTACAATATGAAGGTAATCAAGATGGTTATGGTCCATAATGACCATACCTACTGATTTCCATCTTTTCAAGTCTTAGTGACGAGTCAAAGTTTGGTCAAAATGCGATTTATACGCAATTCACAACAAAACCATTTCCGGGTATCAAAACAGTTTGTTTTGATGCCAAAACACTTTTATAAACTTAATTAGACATGTCTAATTTGTCACTTTTTGTTTAGCGCTAATTTAGGGTCGTAAGTCGAGCGGTCTTGACCCCTGCTTTGACTTTCGAATCTGACCGTTTGGTCAACTTTAGGATCCGACCAATCCCATTATAATGACCATAATATATTAGGGAATAACCCTCTGAGGTTATACCTTATGGTCATACCGTTTGGTTAGTCAAATGACAAGTCGACTATGTATTCTTTAAAATGTCGAAAATGCCCTTTTTGCACATAAATTAGTTTTAAACATATAAGAATGTTATTTTGACATCTAAACTGATTATACAGCTTATATAAACTACTTTTGGCATATTAGACTTGTCATAGGACATATTTTACCATCCGAACCCATAGTTACGATTATGACCCGTTAAAGTGGCGTAAACCACTTTAGCGAGCCGTAACAAGTCAAAACTTTTTAAAATACTTCCAAATCAGAATGTTAGGAAATGTGAACCATATTATACAAGATCCAACTCTTGTTTGGTTTATATCCTTCATTCTATCCGATTCTCGTTTTCAAGTTTCGACACACTAACATGTAATTATCTGATACACTAGGAACCACTTCAACACTTGAACTCTTGATCCTTTGAGCTTTTCTATATCATTTGAACAAGATCTATACGCAATCCCTGGCGAGTACATTGCTCCCCCTCTTTTACGTTTTCCAAATGTTTTCGGGTGATTCATATGTGTAATCAATTTTTCTTAAATATATGGCAAGTATATGTTTACTAAGTGCTTTTGTGTGTTATTTCCAATTATACAACACGATGATTGATGGTATGATAATTAAAGAGGTCTTTCAAGACCTAGTTAAAGAGGTCTTTCAGGGCCTATATCCTTGTAGGATCTTTCTATCTTCATAGTCAGATTCTCAAAGCATGTTTGAAGTACACTCTTAAATTTTCCTATCTTTATAGTGAGATTTCTAAGAAATACTTTACGATTAACAATGAACGATGAACAATTGGTTTATAACAAGGAACGATGAACAATGAACGATGGACAATTGGTTTATAACAAGGAACGATGAACAATTGGTTTATGTGTAGAATTTTTGGTGATTTAGATAACGAAACTAGAGTAATACAATAAGGACATGGTGGATACGTCGCTAGTACTTCCTATATATAAGTGTGCTTATTGTATTACCCTTCATAGCCTTATCCGAATCACCATTAGGATTATGATTTTGTGATACGATAATACAATTTGATAAGACAATGTGACTTAACCGAATTCCTATTATATCTACCTATCATTATAGTTAGATATTTGGGGATGTGTAAAGTACTAATTGGTAGTCCTTTATTGGATTCCGTGTACTTTAATGTCGTATTTGACAAGGCAATGTGACAAGACTATGTGACGAGACAATGTGACAAGTTGACGATTATGTGTTTATGTGATTCAAATGTTCTATATTCAATTCCTTACAAAATCTTTATATTTTTAATATGTAAGATTCTTAAAAGGATATTCAAGTACTATTGTAAATCCTTAATTGGATTTCTGATAGTACTCATACGAGTTCATGGCTGATTTCAATGTTATAACAAAGACTAAAGTACGATTTTCAAAGGCATAAAAATGACTTAGTAATAATCATATTGCCATATACAAAACTCTTTTATCACAAGTTTAAAGATCAAGTTATTATGTTGCAATACTAAATCTTTTTACCAATCATTGGTTTCAAAGAGTCTATATTCGGTTGACAACTCTCGTAGTTGTCGAAAGTATTATAACTATAAACCTTTTGTCATTAATTTGGCTAACAAAACTATGTACTCGCCAACATTGTTTGTTGACGTCTCTTTTTCACATATGTTTCAGGTTGTCGATTGATCAAGCATGCTACACATAGGAATGCACCCGGGCTTTAGACATCTTAAACGAAAGACAATTTGTAGTACTCTTTGTATTGTAAAACTTAGTTCCAGTTTGTACAAGTAGTGACTCCCTGATATTTCCGCCGCGTCTTGTTGTATTACGCGATTGGGGTGTTACAGTTTAAACCTGGTTCTTGGCTGAATAAGAACACACCACGGACTCCCTGATGTTATATGATAGCCAAGATCATAAAACTTCGGCTTTTGATACCCTAATCGACCCCTAATCGACTCAAAAGCGATAAACCAAGCTATTAACCGAAAAACAATGAAACAAGGCTTCATTGACATGGGTTATGGCATGTTTAGATTGTTCTTGGTATATAGGAACTGAATATGGCTCACACCCACTTCTGGACTCAAGAAAATCACTTGGAATCGAAGGAATCGCTAGGTATATAATCCGAAACTCGAATCTAGAGTAGGCCGAATATTGTTTGGACCATAACTTGGTCCATGGGTATTGGATTAAGCTGAAATTTGGTGTGCTGATGAATGTATTGTCAGGAATCTCCACGTAAAATTTTAGAATTTTGGAATTTTCTACAATTTTTGGTGAATTTTGACTCTTTTACCAAACAAAATTCGGAAAAAATACAAACGAAGTCAATAAATCACCAAAATTTATCTGACCACTAAAGAACATATGGGAAAGGTTCTGGGAAGTTTGGGAGTCTATGGTTGGGTTTTGATTCAGATTAAAAATTCACGTTTTTATGAGTTTTCGGTAGCCGGAAACGCACAGAAACAAAATCGGAAAAATCCTAAATTTTTACAGAGAGTTCCTAGACATATAAGGAAGTTCTAGGAAATTTTGGGAATTTTTGGACATCGGATGATAAACATAGGGAATTATTCGGTCAAATACTGTTTTACAAATGATTTATTTGAGAAGTTAAAATAGCTTTATAAATTCCCAAAATATTTTTCCTTGAATCTATATATTTTTTACTAATTTTTTCAAAAATTCCCAGAATTTTATGAAATATGTAGATAAAATGGGATTTTTCGGCTTTTAAAACGCATCTTTTAATTAAATTCGGCAGTTACCAGACAACAAACATGCCGAAACTGGGAACGGACCAAAACCGATACCTGGAGTATTTTGGGAGGTTCCAGGGTAAGCAGAACACTCTGGATGTGTTCCACCACCGTTCGGGAGGATTCCCGACGGCGAGAATGGAAACTTAAATTTGGGCAACAGAAACTCCCCAAACACCCAAACTTCCTTAATGAAAAGTTAATCTTTCTTAAAGCACAACACGTTGGTACTATGGGTATTCCCGTACCATTATTCGAACATGTCAAACAACCGACTTTGGCTGGCATGCGAACCGGTGCCCGGGAGCCAAACGTGAAACTAATCATACCCTAACATCCATCACCACAATACTATATGTACAATATGGACCAAAAAATACCCACTCAGGCCCAAGTTATAGGCGTTACCGACCTAACAATTGATATTAGTAATTACTTGCATGATTACTGTTAGACCCGAACCAGCTTACCTATACTCATATTGCTACCTGTGATGCTACTATCCTGTGAGTTTCACTTCCCCACTTTTAAACTGTTTTACTGTTTTCTGGGGTGATTTGCATGTTACAAACTGTGTTAATTGCACCAACTTGTGATGATGTGAATTATCTAACACACGAACACCCTCCTCACTACAAGTGATTAGCGTAAGCCGTGGACAGTGAATAGTACTATTGGTCTGACAAACCCGTGTCGCCAGGCTGTGTCGGTGTGACACGCTGTGTCGGCAACCAGGCACTACACGCGTCCTGAACTTGGTTATGTTGTTAGGCATAACTGTAGGGGAACATTGAACTGCATGTGACGCAGTACTGGGATGAAGTGTCTGTCTTGACACGGCCGGTGGGAAGTGTCTGTGGTGACACGACCCTTGCGATGATGTGTCTGTGTGACACGGTTCGGTTATGACAGTCAAGGTTTCACTTGTGCTCTCATGTAATTCCATCTGTGACTATGACCAGTGCAATTAAACTTGTTAACACATGTTGTTACACAACAACTAAACCAGTGGAACTCACCAGCAGCGTTTAGCTGACCCTTTTTTTAAAACTAACATGTATTTCAGGTAACTTGAGACTGGTGTGATCCGTGTATCTGGTTCAAGACGTGTGTATAGGCGAATCCTGATATAGACGCATGCAGCTTAGAAGACTTATGTGGTTCATGGGAACATGCAGTTGTAACATACATGTAGTATGTAATCAACATTTTGTAAGTAATAAAATGTAGTGTCTTTATGAACAATGTGCTTGTACCAGAGGTGTCTGTTGCATCCCGTAATTTTCTTCTGCTGCAAGTCGGGGTGTGACAGAAGATGGTATCAGAGCCATTGGTTATAGAGAATTAGGTGCCTTTAAGGAAACCTAGACTATAACTACAGGCTCAGACCTTAGTGGACATCATTGGAAAAATCAACCTCCACTAAAAGTAGTTAGTGAACACTGTAAAGTATCCTATTGGCGAGTACCAGGATGGCCTTGTGGGGCAAGTGGGTTATTATTGTCCGGAACGTAATAAAATACTTGCTCATACGAGGCAGTGTTGGGAAAGTTGCGGTGTCACACCTCGATTAGCAGCGGAAGCAATAAAAAGGATGCAACAGACACCTCTGGGTCGAGCTCATTGTTATAATGATACTCTATTATACATTAATTAAACAATAGGTTACATCATTGTTTTACAAACATAGTATTACACATCATTGTTACACACTTCGGGTGTGTACAATGTTGGTTCCCGTGAACCATCTTATTTAGCTACGCGGCAAGCTTCTATCCACATACTATTTCACATCAACTTCACAAGCAGCTAACACAAAAGGGGTCGTCACGCAGTGTCTTGGTTACCTAAGAAGTTAATTTAACAAAAAAAATCTACAAAAAAGTTGGCGAGTTCCACAAGTTTGTTTGTTTTCAAAATATATTTGAAAATGTTTTGTTGCACATGTGATAAAATTTCTCTGAGTTACAAGTTAAGCGGAGACCAGTATCCAATCACTGTGGCCAACACCAACCACAACCAATAACCAAGTACCCTATGTGGCTATGCCTAACACATCATAGATCGTTATGAATATGTGCGACCGCGTGTTCGCGAAGTAGGTATACAGCCGTGTATTCAGTGCGGTCTAGGCTTGTCGGGCCAAATAGTACTATCCACAGTATTCACCGGCATTGTACAAACTTGCTTGTGGGGATTTAAGCATGTTAGGTATCTACTCAGATAAATAACATCAAAATAGTTTGCATGTGCACATGTATGTCAATCAGATAAACCCTCTATGAAAACAACAAAACATGTATTAAAAAAAGAGGGATAGTGAAACTTACAGATTGTACAGGTACTAGGCTATCAAAGTATGCTAATCCACACCTACTCAGTATCATACGGTTAACGCCTGTAGGCTAGGTTAGACTAGGCTTAAACGTCTAGGAACACACGAGGGTAATCAGAACATGGAGTTGGACATAATCGGCATTTTGAAATCAGTTTGGGTGCCGGACACTTTTTATCGTGCCGGACAAAGTTGTTTGTTCGAGGTGTTCGGGAAGTGATATGTTTACAAAGTATACCATATTGTAGTATATGAGAAATAATTAGTTTTATATTAAGGGAGTTCGGGTGTTTGGAGGGTCTAGGTTGCCCAAATAAGTGTTTCCGTATTTACAGTCGGTTAAATACCGGATAAACGTGTAATATACCTGTTTTATCCCAATTTAGTCTGAAAGGGTCGGGATTTATTCCGGACTTTTCAATTATTGCCAAATAACACCTAAATAGCATAAAAACTTTTGCGGGTTCGTTACGCGTTTAAATGTGTCGATCATTATAAAAATAAAACAATAATTAAATGCGTATTTTATAAAAATAAATCCGTGATTTATAAAATTCCGATAATTTTTGTAGAAATTATTTCTAATCTAAATTCTCCAGACAAATTATTTTTAGAATTTTTAAGCATTATTTATTAATTATAATAAATACGTTTTATATCGTATATAAACCGTTTTAATGGGCGAACCGACCATCCGAACTCTGAAAATTCCAAATATTTTACTAAACATTCTTAATATGTATCTAAACTTCCAGTAAAAATTTGAACTTCACGAAATTTTTCTAAACCCAGTTTTGAAATAACGAAAACCTCGTAAAACGTGCGATTTTAAAACTGTATCACGGGTTACCCGTTGAGCCCAAAATTTTGTGTGAAGCTTACACATAATATATGTGATCATTCGGCAAAAATTCGGAATTATTAAATAGATAACTATTTTTCCCGATTTAATTGTGTAGAAACGTAATAAATTCGCCAAATATTCCTCGTTTGTTCGAAAATTACCAAATTTAGCCGAGATTATTTTTATACTGTCCTACACCATGTCCTAAAATATCATGATCAAAAAACAATTACGTCAAAATCTGTAGCTAAAACAATTTCTATAATTCTAAAAAAAATCCGCCTAAAGCTTATACATTTGCGCGTATCGTCCGTTAAGTCTAGATTTTATGGTCCGTTTGCGCCAAATCTCTGGGTATAGTACCTAAACAACATGTACAACACAAACATGTATTCGGATTCATCAATCAAGCCCTTATGATGTTCTTTTTTGATGCTTTTTTGCTAGGCGATTAAAGTGTCGAACAAGTGTTGTTTTTTATCCAAAGCTCTATCTTTCTCAACCAAATCACTTGCAAAACTTTTTGACAAAAGCACGTCTTAAAAACAGATTATATGGCCATGAGATTGGCCTTGTTTGGATCAAAATAGATATAGTTATTGTATATATTGAAGTATAAAAGAAAAATAATGAAAAGAAGGAATAAACCTTGAGTTCTTGAGCTTGTTGTACGAGAATTCTGATCTCAAATGCAGGTTTGTAGTTTATTAATAGTTGTTAGGTAAATATTGTGGCTAAAAATGAAGTTTGTAAGGTGTATGTGTGGGTGCTTGTCTTATCGAGCCCAAGAAAGAAAATAAGGTGGACAATTGTCCTATTTGACTAGTCAATAGCCCACCATTCAATAATTAGGATAAGTTTAACTTGCAATTTTAACACGGGTTCGTTATCGGGTCTTAACGCTCCTCGGGTGTGGTAAAAATTCGCAAAACGGAACGTTTTTATAGGCGTTTATGCATAGAAAAATAAAACGAACCCAACCGACACAAAAACTCAAACACTTGGACGTTACTACTTGAAACACCTTATATTTATATTATATAAGTCTTTTTGGGCTTAACTGATGATACAACGCATGTTTGAATTGTGCCGTGTGCGTTTAAGGCGTTCCACTAACCGGAAGTTGTTTGGTTTAACGCGTTTTCTACCCAATAAATCATTCCTGGTCCTATGTTATAGTCTACGAATCATGTATAAGTATTTTTGTGGTACTAGGTTCGCTTACGGCACTTACGGCAATTTTATGCATAACGTGCCCTCGGACTCAATCAAGGCATAATCAGTATTAGTTTGTTAATCGTGTAAGCTGGGTAATTCAAATTAGAATTTACCTGGTTTCATGGCGAATGTCACATGCGGTAATAAACACACTTAAATACGTGAAGTGATACATACGTGTACCAAGATGATAATACGTGAATGTTTGTGCGTGGATTGATACATGAATTAGGTTTGATGGATAATACGTTACTACATATGCCTTCGGGATAGGCAGAAAACTGACATTGTAGTCCATTCCACATTCCTATTGATCACATACTTAATATACACTAGAGTTGGATTCCTATCACTCATACAGTTGTTACATATACGTTATGATGTGAGAACCCAAGCCTTTAGTGCGATACGATCTCACCAACTCTATTCTTATAGCTACTATAACGACGATTATGTATCAGAATAAGACTTCAATAAGAACATAGATACCCAAAGAACGCGCAAGTCGTTCTGATAGCCGGGGAGGTGGTGTACGGATCCTCACTCCACTTCTCGTTGCTTCACATTCGATTGTTATACAATCGCATAGTTCAAACATCTTACGAAACTTTTTCGTCCTTGGATGAACGATTCATTTGATTGTTCGCTGGATTCCTCTTCTGCTTACAATATTAGCTTTAGCCTTCACGTTGTGTGATACTATGATGCTTAGTGGTGCTCTTTAGCACATGTTTTGATATATGTTATATATGAGTATGATGATCTCCGGGTTATGGAGATGGCATGGAGTGCGTGAATAAGTTACCCTTCCCGTTGTCATTCGGTTCAATTGGGTATAAATTTTGTGATTATACAGATTCCTTTGAAACGCTTAGCATTATGGAACCTGGTTTCGTGTGACCGTCGGTTACATTGTGTCTTTACGATTAATGATTGTTTCGGGTTTCAGTTGGTTATTCGTGGAAAGTAATATTAGGCCCGAATATCTTGGTTAACGGAACATTGATCATGTGTATGGGTGTGGTGGATATGTGGCAGACGGGCTTCATGTTGCGATCCGTTCGGTTACGTTTTGGGCAATGTAGTGTTGAGACTTCGACCTTGGTTGATACAATAGATGATGCCACAATTGTCGTAACTACGATATCTATACACGTTTGCGGTGATTCTAAATGAACGGTAGTTTGGGTCGGCATATAACGACCTTTGGGGTTAATCCTGGGAAGGTCCTTTTTCGAATAAGTAGTACGACTTTCTAGGGGTACTACACCCTGGTAGTACTCTGTACTGAATAATTTGGTATAGCCGGTGATAGCTTACCCACCTCGATTTACCCAATGATTGATTCATGATAAGTAACGATGTTTCTGTCTTTGGTAAGACAATTCAGCGTAATTTATTTCTTTTAGCGGGATTTGCTAGAACGTACAGTCATATATTCAAAATCATTACGTTACGAGGAACAAGCTATACTTATGTTGTCGACCGTCGTCTATGAAGCTATTTGGTTGAAGTATATATTTACTTTAGTAGCCGTTGGTCGCTAGTGATACAATCTCTAATTCTTAGTAAGGGCGTAATTAGCATCAGTATTGATAAGCCAAGGGGATTTAGGAGTAACACATAAATGGAGAAATTTATCCGATGTAATCAAGATTCGGCAAGGAGTTGTGTGGATACGGATCTAATTGTAATAAGACCCGTGAAGGCGAAAACATTTTTTCTATATTCCTCGTAACCATTAATACTTCGTATGAACATGACACTCATATATATACGTTTATTAATAAATATACAACATTATCCGCAGTCCAATCCAAGTGTCAATTTGGTAAATCTCGGTTGGGGGTGATGTAACCCCAGTGCGAAGTAAGAAAACTATAATCATGAAGCAATCCGATTTATTGCTTCAAATAAACTCAATTCTCCTTACTAACAGTGTTGGAAAGTGTTGAGGTCTGGTGCGTGTAGTTACTAATTTGATACACCCTATCCTTTTAATCAATGTTTAGCTATGTTGCGGTACGCTAGCTTCCTATGGAATTATGGTAGGTATTTCAGCGATAGAACCAAGTGACGTACAACCTTGACTCCTATCGATTTAGTTCAAACTAATACAAGGTAAATCCCCAGTAACTCGAGGTAATAATAAATGAGCGGTACAAAGGAACCGTAATGAAGCTACCTTTTAATGCATATTTAATAAACAAAATGACACACAGCGAATTTTTGGACGATTATTTTATTTATATATATATATATTTCGAATGACAGTGTTTAGAAGAATCATATAAATTTTTTTATAGCAAACGATCCCTTGTTTTCAGCCTCGAATAACTTAGTAAAACTTTTCCAGTGAAAGATGAGGTTGCATTTGAGTAGTATTCGAGCATAGTAATCCGATGACTAACCTATGTGATAACTCTTATCTATACCTGCAGACTCTAGACCACTGATTCTTTCAGTCCTTTTTCGGTAATATTTTTGTGACGACCATACTAAGCATTCATCTTGATAATGGTCGTAGGAGTAATCGGCAGAGTATTACCATTCCTAAGCAGGGCGACGAAACAACCACGAGAAGGAATGGTACCGTAGAACCCGGACGAAAGGGAATGACGCCCAAGCTCTATATACGCGGGCTCATGACCTGAACTCTTTCACTTTCCTTACCCCTGAGATACTAAGTTTTGAATCAATATCACCCGTACGAGGGTGGTACATTCGTTCTATAATCGCATAAGGGGATACATGGTTCTTTGATTTCCTTTCGGTTAAGGCTTTTCGCGTCACGATACCTACGACGGCCGTGCGATTGGTCCCGCGTAGGGACCAACTCAGATACTTTTATGTCTATAAAATATGTTGACTCCCCAACTCTACGACAATAATACCCAGGGAACACCATATGTCTCCTCCTCTTCCTTGAAACATCCGAGGAGTCCAAATATTTACACACGATGTTATTCACGATTTATAGGGGATGATTGAAATTCCCTTCGGGTCATTGTAAAAGTGTTATTTGGTAACAGTCTCCTACATGTGTAGGAGGATGATGCATGAGATACACTGACATTTATCCGTTGATTGGATACAAAGTGAACGATACCCTACTCTTGTGTGTAACCAAGAGTTATACGTTAAACGGTGTTGCTTGTCCTCGTGATTTTACGAGGAGTAAATTCTCTAGATCAGAGGAACATTATTGAAACACCCGTCGTCTTCCTTCGACTGGTTGGTACCTTCAACTGATTTTCATTTTGACTAATTTAATTGAGTATTCGTGAAATACGATGTTACCGAGAAACCTGATTCTTTGTTATTTTCGAGTCGCGAAAATTCTTGTAATCTTAAGTATGATACTATATATATACATAGGTATTCGTGCCACCTAATTCTAAGAATTAGGAACCACCCCGCATGAAGCAACACGGTCAAAACCAAACTTTCACTGGAAAGGAGTAGTCATCGTCTGAATATCGTAATTGGTATCTTTTGCGCGCGAACCCACTTGGGGAAAGCTAAACTATAAATCTAGTAGTCCCGATCATTCCAGATGAAGGGACTAGTGAATCTTCCGAACACGTCCTTCGGGTATCGGGTCTATCCAGAGGGGGGATTCCTCTGATAAGCACGTATTATGTACCTAAAATAAGAATAAAACTTCGATGCTACAACTAATTCTCTTCAAACTTGGAGAGTTACTTAACATACGATACGAATTGTAGATAACTCGATGTGTGATACCAAGTCAAACCAAATGACCAAAGTGTAAATCGGTGCTTGGTTGGATGCACCGACTAGCTGCGAATGGCATTAGTAACCTCTACTTGTATCCTAGCCGTTAGAGTGCTACGCTTACTTCGATTGATTATGGTTTTCATTCAGCTCTTCTTAAAGTTGCTTCTGTTATTTCAAGAGGTGGCCGAGCAATTGTGGATCCATGTCATTACATTTCCCGGCAGCACGTATTCCTTCCCTGCCCTATTGAGAAACAGAACTGACTAATCCTAAGACAAAGGGTCGAGAAACCCAATGACCCTAGTCTTGACCAACTCGGGGCCGGGTCTTCTTTTCTTGTTCACATTATTACGGATATGAGACTAACTGGAAAAAAAATCAGATTCAGTGGTCAACTGTCCCTATCGGGACTAGGGTGACTATGGATTCGGGCTTTAGCCCATGGTTTCATAAAACCACACGATTTTCCCAATATAAACCGAGATGGTTTTGCATGAGCGAACTCGACGAAACCCTTGCATTGAATCGGTGATTTTGACGGCGGAAGTGCCAAGATGGAAATGATTACTTCTCGTTGTTCCACTAATGATATCCTTGTGAAACGTTAGTCGAGCATGGCTATGTTCCTACCCTGCGAGGGGTACTCCGTTGAGGGGGAATCTTAATTTGATGACTCGTTACTTAGTCATCTTTTATAGAATTACTTGTACGTCTAAGACCAATTCTGGTCCGATATGTAGGGGCATCATGGTGATACTTGTGATCGTTAGACACTCATCACGCCTTAAATATTTCCATGTGATATAGTAGCATTCTAGACGTGGTGCTATTAGAATTAAAACCGCATTGGGTACACACTCTATCACTCCCGGTATATGGGAATTTTTATATGATTATCTCCCGGAAAATCACATCGATGTTATCGAAGCTACTAAGTTATATCCTTCCGGAAAAGATATAAACGGTATACAACAGCTGGAGCCAAGCTCCCGCAACTTAACACAAACTTGAATTATTATAGAAATTCCATATCCTTACAACGTAATCCGACTACTGGTGAGTAGTGCGAGCACACCATTAAGGTAAGTGTGCAGATTCGATATTACTCGTATACATGCTCGCCTTATGGCAGCCTTAGGCTCTCAAAGCCTTTCTCTTTCTTATTCTCTACCATAGAGTAGGGACTCTCGTGGTCGGTTAGTATTAACCGAAGATACCCACGTACACGACAAGCAAGGGAAGACTGTCGCTCACAACTTGGTGAAACCAACTCTATTCCCTTTACACAAACATTCGGAGTATGGTCCTCACCATTGTGACGTTCGAAACAAACCTTGGGAGGGTATCTATACCCCTCCTCTAATGAAACCTATGGTGTTTGAATGGTAAAGATAATGAATGCGAAGAAAACATAATGATTGTAGTTTGCAAGCTGAATACATGACTCCTGTTCTACTGTGAGTCCAACAACACTCTCACTTTCAGATTGGAAGTGATGACAAACGTTACTCTTAACAATAAGTAGGAATTATGGATGGTCAAATTACACAGTAACTAAGTAGCACAATTATCATCCACGTACGACGATGATACTAAACGTAAAACGAAATCATACTTGTCTGTTGAATGACTGACTCAACTATAAAGACTGAGCTTTCTAACGAATTACTAAACGGAATTTCGAGGACGAAATTCTTTTAACCGGGGGAGACTGTGACAAATGTGAAAAATCCCGGTAAACTTTGATTGGTACAAGTCCGTGGTAACCGGATGTGATATGAATATCATGATATTTGTGGTGATTATGTGTGATGATATGAATTCTGGAACATGTTACACCGACTATAATAGGAGTATATGCATGGTAATTACCAAAAACATTACGTTGACGCTATGCGTTACTTACATGGCAAGACAAAGTCGTGAATGGATTGACGACTCTGGGAATACGTATTAGTAAACATGCATGACTTGTGTGCTACCTAATTGATATCTGTTACGTCACGAAGGAATCCGAAAGCATGTCATAGTTAACATGACACTACTAAGGGCCAACAGTGTGAAGTTGGTTTCCTTAGCCTTAAACAACGAGTTAAACGGGAGCTTTCCGTTTAACATCGCATTAACAGTCAACCATGATTATTAGGCCAACAGTAGGGTCCTTTAAGATTCTGAGTTCACGAAACATCTTAGTTATGTGCCATAGACTATGACATAAGATTAGAAACAAAATCGGAGCTCGGGCACGCAAAACGAGGCAGTCCCGGTCAGGGAAACGCCTTTGCGTTAGGAGCAATGAAAGACAAACCAAACATGCAAGGAATGGTCAATCAATCTTAAAAAACTTAAACTACCCTAATACGAGGCTAATATGATTAAAACATAACCGTGTTCGGATTTCGAGACGGTTATGCACGGTTTTTAAAACTGAGTCTTTTGACACTAAGAACGCGGAAAAAGGAGCCCGTTTGGCGAATCGAGTACGCGTTTGAGACCCGATAACGAACATAAATGCGCCACCGAAGATAAACATCTTCTTTTAACACGAAAAACGAAACACACAAAGCGCGAGGTGGGGTAGGGGCACCCTACTTATGCCCACCTGCTTTTTTATATATAATTTCTTTTTTTTTATTTCTTCTTCATAATTCTTCAAGTTTCCATTAAAGTTCTGCTCAAAATCCTTCAAGAATCAGCTGATCATCACTTGAACTCAACCACATCAAGGTATTTTTACAAGTTTTAAGTGGTTTTGATGATGATTTCTTGATTAAACATGATTTAGACCAAGAAAACTCTTTCTAATCCATGTTTATGGATGATTTAAACCCGGTTCTTGGCAGAATAAGAACACACCAGGGATTCCCTGATGTTATATGATAGCCAAGATCACAAAACTTCAGCTTTTGATACCCTAATCGACCCCTAATCAACCCAAAAGCGATTAACCAAGCTATTAACCGAAAAACAATGAAACAAGGCTTGATTGACATGGGTTATGGCATGTTTGGATTGTTCTTGGTATAGGTACTGAATATGGCTCACACACACTTCTGGACTCAAGAAAAACACTCGGAATCGAAGGAATCGCTAGGTATATCATCCGAAACTTGAATCTAGAGTAGCCAGAATATTTTTTGGACCATAACTTGGTCCGTAAGTATTTGATTGAGCTGAAATTTGGTGTGGTGATGTAGGGTATTGTCAGGAATGTCCACGTAGAATTTTAGAATTTTTGAAATTTTCTACATTTTTGGTGAATTTTTTACTGTTTTACCAAACAAAATTCGGAAAAAATACCAAACAAAGTCATTAAATCACAAAAATTTACCTGAACACTAAGGAACATATGGGAAAGGTTATGGGAAGTTTGGGAGTCTCTTGGTTAGGTTTTGATTCAGACTAAAAATTCGTGTTTTATGAGTTTTCGGTAGCCGAAACGCACTGAAACGAAATCGGAAAAATCCCAAATTTTTGCAGAGTTCATGGACATATAAGGAAGTTCCAGGAATATTTTAGGAATTTTTGGAAATCGGATGATAAACAAAGGGAATTATTTGGTCAAATACTGTTTTACAAATGATTTATTTGAGAAGTTAAAATAGCTTTATAAATTCCCAAAACATTTTTCCTTGAATCCATATATTTTTACTGATTTCTACCAAAATTCTTAGAATTTTATGAAATATGTAGATTAAATGGGATTTTTCAGCTTTCAAAACGCCTCTTTTAATTAAATTCGGCAGTTACCAGACAACGAACCTGCCGAAACTGGGAAAGGATCAAAACCTATCTTGACTATAATTGGAACACCGGGAGTATTTTGGGAGGTTCCAGGGTAAGCAGAACACTCTGGGTGTGTTCCACCACCGTTCGGGAGGATTCCCGACGGCGAGAATGGAAATTCAAATTTGGTCAACCTAGACTCCCCAAACAACCAAACTCCCCTAATGAAAAGTTAATCTTTCTTAAAGCACAACACGTTGATACTATGGGTATTCCCGTACCATTATCCGAACGTGTCAAACAACCGACTTTGGCTGGCACGCGAACCGGTGCCCGGGAGCAAAACGTGAAACTAATCATACCTAACATACATCACCACACCAAGGATACTATATGTACAATATGGACGGAAAATGCCCACTCGGGCCCAAGTTATAGGCGTTACCGACCTAGTGACTGATATTGGTAATTACTTGCATGATTACTGTTAGAGCTGAACCAGCTTACCTATACTCATATTGCTACCTGTGATGCTACTATCTGTGAGTTTCACTTCCCCACTTTTAAACTGTTTTACTGTCTTCTGGGGTGATTTGCATGTTACAAACTGTGTTAATTGCATCAACTTGTGATGATGTGAATTATCTAACACACGAACACCCTCCCCACTACAAGTGATTAGCGTAAGCCGTGGATAGTACTATTGGTCTAACAAACCCAGTGCCGCCAGGTTGTGTCGGTGTGACACGGTGTGTCGGCACTAGGCACTGCACGCGTCCTGAACTTGGTTATGTTGTTAGGCATAACTGCAGGGAACATTGAACTGCATGTGACGCAGTTACTGGGATGAAGTGTCTGTCTTGACACGGCCCGGTGGGAAGTGGCTGTGGTGACACGACCCGTGCGATGATGTGTCTGTGTGACACGGTTCGATTATGACAGTCAAGGTTTCACTTGTGCTCTCGTGTAATTCCATCTGTGACTATGACCAGTTCAATTAAACTTGTTAACACATGTTGTTACACAACAACTAAACCAGTGGAACTCACCAGCAGCATTTAGCTGACCCTTTTTTTTAAAACTAACATGCATTTCAGGTAACTTGAGACTGGTGTGATCCGTGTATGTGGTTCAAGACATGTTTATAGGTGAATCCTGATATAGACGCATGCAGCTTAGAAGACTTATGTGGTTCATGGGAACACGCAGTTGTAACATACATGTAGTATGTAATCAACATTTTGTAAGTAATAACATGTAGTGTCTTTATAAACAATGTTCTTGTACCATAGGTGTCTGTTGCATCCCGTATGTTTCTTCTGCTGCAAGTCGGGGTGTGACATACGAGTATGGAAAATCACCCATGATGCAATTAGCACGTTTCATGTCATTTGAATAGTAAATCATAAACTAAGTTCTTTTCATCTCCATTACGTGTTTTTGTAACTAATTTGCATGTACGAGTTTGAAAAACCATTCATGAAGCAATTATCACGTTTCATATCAATTGCATAATTAATTACAAACTAAGCATGTTCCTCCCCCGAAGTATAAAACAAGTAAAAAAAGGGTCATGAACTCACATTATTCATGTTCCTGCTTCTACCCGAAGACTTCGGCTAAGCATACGACACTACACGATTTCTAAAAAGCGAGAGGCTTTAATACGACCTTGAATCTAATCCGAATGACAGGTGACTAGGACTTCTACCCTAAATGAAGTGTATATAGTGTTGATAAGGCTAGTTGTTGATGAATCTCATTAACGCTTATTTCTAAAACTAGAACTTACGTTTTATACTTATAGGTTTTCAAATTTCCATAACATCAAGTTATTCATACAAAATTAAACCTCAAATGTGTTTAAATGTCTTGCAGAAATATAACAAGCTTCGAGGCTTATTGGTTACCTCCCAATACTTGTCGGTTTTACTAGATTTTACCATTTATTTCTACAGTTTATGGATGTTGGTTTGGAAATGGAAGTAGATTTAAATACCTGTTTATCCCCTAAATTCATTATAACATATTCCAATGACCACATAATTCCACAAAATTCACAAAGGTATTGTAAAACTTTTAGAATTTTTCAAGATCTGTAGCTAGGGTTTCTACGCTTAGGGCTTTTTTTTTATTTTTCACTATTGGTTTTTGTTTAGTTATTTTCAAGAGTTTGTTGGTGCATGTTCCGTGTGTCCGCCACTATACGAATAAGCTAGATAGAGCGTTTGTTGAATATTGTATAGACTAGATACGAAAACATGACTTAAGTGCGAACTATAGAGGTGCGTATATGTAACTTCGTACTAAGTAAGTCACTTAGTACGAAGGTAGATCAGTTTACTTCGTACGAAGGTAAATGGGCTCATGTTCACACGAGGGTAAACTAGTATATAGTGTGTTGTGTGTTCGTGGTTAGTTAAGATTAGGAGTTCCAAGAGGGGAAACGCTGGCGAAATTTCCAATTTCGCCAGCTTGACAAGATGTATACTCTTTCGGTATGAATGAATGGAAGCTTATGACTAATGACTATTATTTAGCTTCTACTCCGTTCTTAATAACATTCTACCGAATTAGTTTTGTTTTACCCAAACTTCCGTCTAGAACCGCCGGATCCTAGAATCTCAATTGGTATCAGAGCTACGGTACCGATTTAATTGATCTAACAGTTGATTGAATCAACTACGCTCATGGATTATGGAATTTTATGGACTTTAGTGGTTTTTAGACGTAAATCATCAAATAAACGGACAATCCTCTGACACAAAATTAAAATTGAAATCATATGATTGTTTAGAATTGAATTTCGACCAGGTCTGTGAAAGAATCATCATGAAATTTGAAGAAATAAAGATTTTGGATCGAAAAATTTGATCAGATTCGTTCGTACGAAGATGGTTCACTTCGTATGAAGTGACACTTCACCTCGCACGAAGATAGAATTCATTTTACTGATTCGAAGTTTCTTTCAATTGTCGGTTGGGTTTTTGAAGATCAAAGGATCAAGCAGAGGAGTGCGCTAAAACTGAACGCGTATGTGGTTAAACGTAGAAACAGAGATGCTACATTGATTAGTCTCGAGTTGGTTATTAGTTGTGAAAATTACAATTAAGCAAATCAGAGGAGGTCGGGAACCGTGCAAACAAAGACCTGGAGATTCATTCCAGGGGGAATTTGTGCATAATGAAGATAATGCAAGCCCGAATTATCAATCAAGGAGGAATTACCTGAAGATTTCAAGATGCCTGATTGAAGTTGCAGAATATTCAAACACGGCTCTCATATTTCAAGATCAAGATTCGACAGTGACGTACAAGGGGGAAATTGTTGGTGCATGTTCCGTGTGTCCGCCACTATGCGAATAGGCTAGATAGAGCGTGTGTTGAACATTGTATAAACTAGATACGAACACATGACTTAAGTGCGAATTAGAGAGGTGTTTATATGTAACTTCGTACGAAGTAAGTCACTTCGTACGAAGGTAGATCAGTTTACTTCGTACGAAGGTAGACTGCTCACTTCGTACGAAGGTAAATGTGCTCAAGTTCGCACGAGGGTAAACTAGTATATATAGTGTGTTGTGTGTTCGTGGTTAGTTAAGTTTTGGAGTTCCCAGAGGGGAAACGCTAGCTTGACAAGATGTATACTCTTTCGGTATGAATGAATGGAAGCTTATGACTTATGACTATTATTCTGCTTCTATTCCGTTCTTAATAACATTCTACCAAATTAGTTCTATTTTACCCAAACTTCCGTCTAGAACCTCCGGATCCTGGAATCTCAGAGTTTTTCACCAATTTTTCCTCATCAAACCACTATATTAACATTGTTTATGTATAAACTAATGGGATTCATCAAAACATGATGAATCTAAGCTCTTTTGAACAAATCTTGTAAACTAGTGCTTATTTCAAGTTTATTTTATACACCCTTTTGTTCTTGTACTTTGTTCATCAACTTTTTGAAGGTTATTTCCAGAAAATTTTACATGGTTATGATTTTAACAACTTAATGGTGATTTTGGTTTAAGAATCTTTATAAAGTGTTAAACATATTGCAAGATGTGATACACAGTACTTATTAGTTTAGTGTGTTGAGTGTATTAACATGTTTTTGGGTGAATCATCAAGAAAAATCACTACATATACATATGTATAACGGATGATTCCTCTATCACAACATGATATTTATACATTTGGCCACTAAAACTTGATCATCATCAAACAAAACACTAACTTGGATTCATTCACAAGAAAGTGTCTTCCACGAGTGTTTTCTTTTAAGATTTGAAGCACACCCAAGTTCTTACATGGATTAAGAGTTTAAGGGTGATTCAAAACTCATAATAATACCTTAGAACGTTTGAGATGAATGAAGAATACTTGGGTTGTTCTTAAGAGAGTGTTAGAAGATTTGAAGTGTTTAAGGTGTGATATGGTGTGGGAGGTGTATGGATTCGGTTTTGAGGGTGTTTTAGCCGAGATCAAGAGGGTGGGGGTGGTAGGGTGAGTGTGTGGTGCATGAAAAGATTCCTTACTCTTGAAATGATGGTGTAAGGGAGGTACACACACATGGCTAGATGCTTCTCTTTTAAACGCATGGGTTTAGGATGAGTTGGAAGACTTATCACTAAGTGGGGAGATATTTTGGCTCTACTAAATCTGAAATGATATTAAACATACCAAGTTTTATATAGTTTAGGCATTGTTTTATCAATTATACCTATATAGATAATAGTCTATGTGTTATTTGTTTTTGTTTCACTATATTAAATTTACATACTAGGATCTGTAGCGTATAAAATTAAACATTGTCATAATCCTAAAAAAACATATGAATAAATAGATAATACTTGTTATTGATAAATTCCATCGAGTTTATCAAATTGGGGTTTTGTTGTACTGTTTATTTTCATATCAATATTGTTTGTTGTTTTAAGATTGTCTGTTGATCGTTGTAGCTTGAAATAGCACTTGTGTGTTGGTTGATACTAGTATTCAATACCAGACATACTATAATTTTGCCTAGTCATTTACATGTTATGCTTTGTATGACTTAGTTAACGCTAAACTAAGTCTACATGATCTACATATAATGATCCATGTAATTTGAATTGTATGGATGATAACATGGCTAAACGAGGGTTGTCACGTTCTCCCTTTATTAAAGAAATTTAGTCATCGAAATTTAGGCTATGTTATCCTTAAATTCTAGGTGTAAGTTCGTTGACAACAAAAACGTCAAAGCATATTATCCCTATTAGAAAGGCTTAACATTTTCGAGCTAAATGTTCTTAGGGAAATTGATTATAATCTTTGTCTAAAGAGTTCAGTTGAAAGAGTTGCGAGTGGAATTTCAAATTCCTACGAGAATCGGATAAGCAAAACTTCACGTTTAATGGACAGGGCAATCCTGCCGATTTTAACAAGAGTTGTTACCTAGTCTACATTGATGCAAACGTTTAATATGTCCTCCACGTTGTGTGGATATATAAAGTTATACTTTCTAGCTGATAAGACATGTAAGATGTCCCCCACGTCGTGTTGATGCACCAGATTATAATTTCTAGATGGCACCATGTTGTATAGATTGCTTATTTGATTGCTAGATAACTTATAAACTTCTTGAATACGGTGTTCTCGAAAGTAAAAGTGGGCAAGACATATTGCATCATCTTTTAACAATTTCTTTACATAATGAAGGTTGAAATAAGAAATATGTTACCATTGATAGAGTATTTAGGGTGACAACACTAAAGATCTAACAAGAACATGATCAATTCAAGTGTTTAGTAGGACAAGAAGCTCTCAAAAAACTACAAAATAATCATTGTGAAGGCACACACATAATCCCTTTAGATAATAGTGGAATTAATGTTTTACCTACTAAGGTATATTGATCAAAGCTTACAACACTTTTTTCTACAAAATAATCCAAAGCTGAAAACCATTTCGATGTCATTTTTTGAGCATATGGAAGAGTTGCTTTTTTTGGACCTTTACAAAACCGGATGCGAGTCAATGCCTTCTATGAGCAACATATAAAGCCTTAAAGTTCTTTATGTCAATGGATGTGATATGTTAAAAGAGCTTCCATTAAAAATTAAAGGTCTTGATCTATGCTTGAAGTTCTTGATATACATGGTTTTATAATCAAAATATTGAAACATTTGAGGTGATTGATGGTATCTATCAATGGAAATAGTTCTTTGAGTCATCTTCTGATAAGTGAACTCTCTTCACTGAAGGAGTTGATCATAGATGTAAAATCATATGCTTACCACATGGATGAAGATGCATATATGCCATGGTGCAAAGAGTTGATAGGAGATATCATATAGAAACTTGACACTTCGAAAGAATTAACCATGTTTAACTTTTCTTTGAAGATGATGTTGTAGATGTCACTCAAGTCAGGGATGATACTTTAAAAATCTTCATTCCAAAACAAGGCAACCTTATATGTGTTTTAATGGAAAGAAGAATCCTCAAATCTAGTGCATTACAAGTTTATTTTGGTTTTCGGATGATTTCAAACCTTGAAATTCCACAGTGTTTCTATGGTTATTACAGTTTTGTATTGTCTTGTGATAAGCTAGCCATTGACCCGATAGTTAAAGAAGTTTTGGCTATAGTAAAATCTTTCATCATGATGAAAGACAATACTATGGAGCATCTAGATCAAATCGGGATCTCAAGCATTAGCATGCATCAGCTTCATGGTAGTTTGGTTATAAGATGCAACAAACTTGAAACCCCCATGCAAACTGTTGGCTTCTTGAACCTTAAGACTTTGGTTCTTAGTGAATGTTCTCAATTGAAAGTAGTGTTCTCAAATAATGTGGTTCAATAGGTTATGCGTACCAATCATCTAAAGATAAGAGATTGTCCAGCTATTGAAGAGATCAACATGTTATCAACTAGTGGTTGTCACACACCGAAAATTACATCCAAAGAGGCGCATGGTGGTGACGGTTGTTGGCAACCATAAATATAAGTTTATTGGCATTAAGGAATCAAATTATCTTTTATAGTTATTCATAATAAAAAGTTTAAGGTGTTTAGTTTGGAAAAGGACCCATTATGTGGATCAACCTGCAAATATTCATTGTCTTAAAACATGATGCCCGAAGGTTGATGCCACTAGGTTCCTGAAAAACAAACTTAAAAAGTGTCAACAAAGGTTGATGAGTTCATAAGTTCAACTCAATTTAACATTATTATAAGTTAATTTCCATTTAAAAGACATGACGAATTTAACCAAGTGGTAATATCGTAACCCTGTAAGAAATACGATAAATTATTCATAGCCATTAGCCCATAATCAATACAAGACTTCTTTTTCTTCCCATATTTTCTTTCAACATATATTTTCACATTATATTTTAACCAAACAAGAGTGGGTTGTCAAACCCGATAGATCTACCAATATATTTTGTGCCCTTACAAAGGCTAATGATTACGGCGGCGGGGACATATTCCCATGGATATTTTCCTCGAAAGGATTAACACACACCCTCTTAGGGCGGACACACATTTCCTTTAGTTAAGACCAACCATGTATTACCTTATAATGTTGTTTATAGTCATGTTATTTGACTAAACAATAAAACATGTTCTTCCTACAAAAATTGCAAAACATTAATTCAAAAGGGGGGTTGCATGTTTAGGTGTATTATGAAGTTATCAACCAAGCTCGTAAAATAGACATTCAACCCTAAAGCGCCCTATATACGAGAGACACTTTAGAATCCAACTACAAGTCTACTATGGAAGTTGTTCCCTCAACTTATTAGACTCCCAAAACATTTAATTTCATTAACCCATAAATTTGGATGACTAGTTGGTGACTATGACATGTGGTTAGGTTAATCAATTTTTATAAGTGGTGGACGGTAAGTTTATCAAAGTTTTATCTAACACAAACACACATAGACATATATACACACACTTGATAACATAAGTATACGTATACATACAACAATCCATAACACACATTCCATGTATTAAATCATATAATTCACTAATCATGTCAAGTAAACTAATCTACAAATAGATAACTAAATGTAGTGGATATAAAACATTTAAGACTTGTGTTACTATAAGGACGAGAGTATAATAGACTTGCATTCCATATTTAAAATAGCAAGTCTTGGGTTTAGTATATTAAAGTAATCATTTTTAAATCCCAAACATAATCTTGACATGTCATAAAACACATAGATTCCAACATTGTCACATATGCATTTTCGTGTAGTAATGACATACTTTTCATAAATCGAACTTCCTATTTTCATCATGTAGTTCTATGACCTATCAAATATTATCATATTAACCCTACCAAAGTGTATTCTATCATTCCAATCAAAGTCTTATTAAACAATCTTAACCCCACTAAAGTGTATTCTATCATTACAATCAAGACTAAAGATCAAATACAAATAAAATTAACATACAAAACGTACAAACTGAAGGAAAAGCCAAAAAACGCGGTGGCATTTTCGTAAATATTTGGTCTTCAAAATTACTCTACAGGATCATTTGTAGAGTGATTTTGGTCTTGTAGAGTAATTTTGTAAAATGTTCTTGTAGAGTAATTTTGATCTTTTGTAGAGTAATTTTGTAAATTGTTCTTGTAGAGTAATTTTGTAAAATGATCTTGTAGAGTAATTTGGTTAGCATTTAGTTATGGGGTTTAGCTTTATGATTTCGTTTTTAATTTTTGTTTTGGGAGAGGGGGTTAGGTTTTTTTCGGTTTTTGGGGGTGGGGGTTCGGTTTTTTTTAGGTTTTTTTTAGGGGGGTGGGGGGTTAGGTTTTTTTTTAATCAAAATTACTCTATAATAATATTTTACAAAATTACTCTACAAGATCAAAATTACTCTACAAGTACATTTTACAAAATTACTCTACAAGACCAAAATTACTCTACAAATGATCCTGTAGAGTAATTTTGATAATTACCCTACGACCAAATATTTACGAAAATACCACCGCGTTTTTTTTTTCTCTTTTCCTTCAGTTTATACATTTTATATGTTAAGTTTATTTGTACTTGAACTTTACTCTTCCAATCAAAGTCTTTACAAATTTCCAAACATAAAAGTAGCATTTCTGAAGACATACACCTCATATAAGCACAAAATCATAATATAATCATTTTATGCACGTTAGAACCTATTTATTAGATATATAATACATCTAACTTTTCTTCCTAAAGCAGTTCCATCACACAAGCATCTTTCATACTGAAAATTAACATTTTTAAAACCTTTTTAAGCATAAAATAACTTTGTATTGCTCAATCATCACAATCAAATTCATACTTCATAATTAGCATTATAGATGAAAATAACATGTTTGTATCATCTTATATTCATATATACAAATAACATCCATTTTCATGATTAAATCTACCATTTTTACCCTATTAAAGCATAATATGTATATCCAAACACCTCCATATCAATAATACTTTAAATATATTATGAGACGTGTTTTTAATATGTAAAATAATATTAAATATAATCATATAACCAGATCTTAGATCAGTATTTACATGCACGTATAAATCTAATCATTTGAAAGCATTTAGGACACTAAACTTTCATCCAGTGTATCTAAACAAGATGATTTTCATACATGCATTTAATAAAGTACTTTCAAACACAAAAAAATATCAAAAGTTAGATTTGACATATCCCTTAATGAAACCATGTTTGCATCTTTAATCTAACACATTTCAAGCATCATTTCCAAACAACAAGAACACACACGCGTGACATATAACTACGACCCACACACGCGTGACATATAACTACGACCCACACACGCGTGACATATACCTACGACCCACACCCGTATGGACAAACCATCAAAACTTCCATTTAAACCAAGTGTTTCCTTGTTTTTGTTGAATTCGTGAAAAATTCCATTAGTTTTGTGAACAACTTGCTTAAAAACAAGATTTAAAAGCAAAACAAGATGAATCTTAACTAAAGATCTTACCGGAATTTCGCCGGAAAATAGATTGACCCGAAAACTTGCATAGAGGCTCCTAAAGTCCTGATCTTGACATACATTAAGAGAAAACTTGAAAACAAACTTGCCGGAATTTGGCCGAAACTCTCATTAGAGTTGCTCTAGAGCTCAAACTGCTCCGAGTTAGTAAAAACTAACATCGCCATGCGAATTGGAACATCAAAGTTAGTAGGAAAAGTGAGTTCACTCACCATAAAAACTTGGTTGAAAAAATCACGGGAAAGGTCGCCGGAGGTTAGCCGGATCTTCTAGAAAGGGAGAGAGTAGAGAGAAGTAAGAGTGTAAAGAGAGATGGTGAAGGCGAGAATGGAGAAGAAATGAACATGTTGAGTGTATTAATAGGGAGTTCTTGGGCCATGGGCTTAAGCTTGGGCTTTGTGCTTGGGCTTATGGAGTTGGCTCACAGAGTGGCTCCTTACATCCTTATCAAATATCGCGTACACGACTCCGTTTCAGTCCGTTCTTGCGTCAATTTTTTTTTGCTCGTAAATTTTTATGATTAATTATTTTCAAAGTTAAAATTATTATTTTTATACTTAAAATAATAATATTTTTCTGATTAGGATTAGTTAGCCCGTGCGCTTGCGGTGTGCCTTTAAATCACGTAAATCGATTCGCTCGCGGATCTTTGTCGTTTTCACGATCTTGTAAAGCACTAGATCGAGTGAAAGGTTTATGGGTTTCTGTAAAGCACCAGATTCATTTTGGGGGTAAAAGTTAGTTATGTTAACAAAGGGGTTGGGTAACCTAACAAAGTAGACTGATCCCGACTGGATGACTGCTTTGTTTATTTGGTAACATCACTAGTTTGGTTTATTTGCCTTAGTGGATCATGACCGGTTTGTGTGTTTAGCTTGAGGACACAAACTAGAAATGTTATAAAACGAAATCAATGAAAAGATGTTTTTGGACCAGTTTCACTACATTCATGTTTACTAGTTCAAGAACTCGAACTAAGGATGGTCCAATGAAGAGTCTCTAAATGACATCTTTAAATTAGTCTATCAGTACGTTCTAGTAAAACTGACGGAAAACAAGGTAACCAAACCTAGAGCCTTTTCCCATTTTATCACTAAAAAAATAAATAAGAAAACTTACGCTTCCTTAAACAACTTGGCGATCATTGGGATTTGTTCGCAATACCCCAAACATTCAAATGGTTGGAAAAAACAAAATTCAATAGCATAAAAAGTTAATTAAAAGTTAGCACCAAACCCAAAACGACATAGAACGTAAAATTAATCCTCAACAAAGATTCCATTACTTACCAAAACAACACACACTGGCAATGTACACGCTGACAAAAAAGGGCAACAACGCAACCTAGCACGTAAGCAACAAAAAGATGCAAATAACAAAAAAATAAAAATTCAACATTAAAACATACGATATCGGAAGTTAAGCCAAAACCCTAAAACTAAATACCTAAACCCTAAACACCAAATCTTTACCTAACCCGGGCAACCAAAGTCGTTGTTCAGTGGCTTTAAGGTTAAGAACATTGTCTTTAAGGTTAAGAACACTCTTGTTGGCGCGACCAACATCAAAAACACACATCCATGACTATCTCCCGCCACCAATCAATTGAACCTCCTTTTGGTTACTGGCCAGGTTTCAAAGCGGGCTTGGGTGTGGTCAAGTAGTATTCGGGTACGATTAAAGAGGACCCGGCTCAGCTTCATAACTAGTTTTTGGATCGAAAAACCAACCGAATAGGAACTGGGTAGGGCAGGGTATGGAATTGTTTGGGGACACAATCCAAATCGAATCAGTTTACATTGGAACAAATCATTAAAAAATAAATTCATCAATATCAATTCTAGTTGGGAACATAATCATAAAAAAATAAAATTAGGATGTCGATTGAACCTTCATTAAGCTGTCTAATTTTTCAGGAGCTTTCACCGTCAGGATGTTGAAAAATGTAGTCAATTTTTCCACATGAACATCACCCAATTCTCAAATAACTCCTCAATGAAGCTCCTTAATGGAGCACTATCTCTTAACGAAAAACAGGTAGGTCCGTTGGTTATGTATCAGTTTCTAAGGTATTATATAACAATAAGATGTAAGACCACTATTTCTTAATCAAAAACAAACATTAAACGTCTCTATGCAAATTGGTACCACAAAACAACCTCAAAAAGAAATGTTGATACATATGTATGTCGCCTACGTCATCGTATAACATCGAGTCTGTATTTAGGAGCATAACGTTGAATTTTGTATGTGTATATGCTACTTCGTACGAATTACCTATGAGGTCTATATATAGTGGTGTGTGTTCATTTGTGATGTAAGTTTTTGTGCTCCCGGACGAGGATGTGCTGGCGGATTCTCCCCAGGAACTCCGCCAGCCTGACAAGATGTATACTCTTTCGGTATGAATGAGACATATGATCCTTTCTGAATAACATTCTACCGAAATTGGCACGTTTTACATCAGTGGGCTATCACAGTATGCTAAAGAATTGTAGTGTTTAAAAGGTTTAGAAAACGAATCTCACTATGGATGTGCCAGTAGGCTTTGCACGTTCAGTAGGTTGTTTCTGGGATATAAAACTAAATTTACAACTTCTTAATTTGTGGGTTAACATCTCTCGGATATATGGACTTGGTACTCTGAAATTTCGTTTGAGAGATTGCTTGATTCTGAGATACAAGGTATTTATAGATAATTGATATCTGGGGTATTATACGAGTTCTTCTGATTTTGCATAAGCAATGGCCTAGAACTTATAGAATACTTTTGCCTAAAAATCCAAAAATTGCAGCATATTGAAAGTATCGAAAGATCTAATCAATTGCAGTACAAAAGATTCCATATTGGAACACAACCTTAAAGACGAGCCTTCATCTCTTTGTCTGTACGGTGGTACTAACCTGAGCTCTCAAGGTCTCGCACAACCCAGATACAGATATCACTTAAGCTATATTCACATATAAGATGAAATCTAGGGAATCTTGATACGTGAGTATATTCTGAGGTGGGAAACACAGTTAAGTCAACTTTCTTAAAATTACCTAACACATCTCGGAAAAATTGAAAAATGTGTTGAAGTTTAAGAGGACAAATATACTGACAATCTAGGTGAATTGGTTTTTGAAACTTAAAGTCTTAAAAAGGTCAATGGTACTGGTGATTTGTCTCAAAAACTGATATGATCCTCAAACACGAACTCACAAAAATATGTCTGTAAATATGTTTGTACATAGTTAGTGTTTTGATATTCATTTCATAAAAACAAAAAGATTCTATGTTCATGTTTAGTTTCGACCACTGATGATGAAAAGCTGATTTTCAAAGTCTAGAGTTGCTATACAAAACCTAAAAATTTGAAATTGTTCTGAAAAGTTTAAAAGTTCATTAATTTGAAACTTACATTTGAATAAGTGCATCAGTTTGTTTCAAAATGTGTAATCAAGATCATTAATTTGAACTTGATACATGAATCAGATATTCAAGGTCATTAATTTGGACTTGATTAACTGAGAGGATATTATAAGTGATAAGAAAACTAAAACTTGAAATGTTTATGTTTAGAAATTTCAAAGTTTGAGTCCGAAATGTTTATTTGAATGTTTGAGATACTTTGAAACAGGAAGTAGATTTTAAAGGGGAGCTGGATAAACTTGTTGATTAAAGATAACAGAAAGCTCAAAGAAAGGGGGAGCATGTTGATACAAGTTTTATCAAGACAAGCTCGAGAAAAGGATTGATAAAGATATGGATATCATGGATGTTAAAGTTATTTAAGAAATAAAGATCAGAGAATATTAAAGACTCTGGAGATTATTTGAAGATTGATGACTACGGCAATAACTAAGGGGGAGACTGTTGATGCATATGTCTGTTGCCTACGTCATCGTATAACATCGAGTCTGTATTTAGGAGCATAACATTGAATCTTGTATGTGTATATGCTACTTCGTACGAATTAGCCTTAATTCGTACGAAATACATGTTTGGTGCGAACTAGGATGCCTATAAATAGGTCTTAGCTCATTTGAAGGTAAAGTATTTAGAGATTTTGTAACTTGGACGGCGGAGCTCTGTCCAACTGTTTCCAGGAACTGTAATAATCAATGAAACAAAGTTGTCTACAATGTCGCTTAAGCAAACGGATTCCGCACGTTTACGTTAGGTTTGCCAAATTAGTGCCTGAACAAATCCGTCAACGGGACTTTCAAGAAATTCAGATGCTATGGTTTCTAGTTTCATAAAACATTATCCCAACCTATTAAACATTAAAACAAAATTAACTTCTGAAACCCAAAGTGAAAACTTACCCCAACTTAAAAGTATCACAAATTCGAAAAAAGAAAAAGAATACTCATTCTTAAAAGACGGATTACGAACAGAGAAGTTGCTAATCAAAACCTGCAATCAAATAATTTCAAAAGAAAACTCTCGATCAGCTTGCTCCAAATCGTGATTAAATATGAATGATAAATCACACTTAAAGAAAGATTAAAAAATGAATCATCAAAAGGGTTACGTTTAGAACAATAAAGATGAGTAGTAGTTACCTGCTTGCTCCAAATCACGAATTAGGGTTCTTTGAAAGTTAATAAGCAACGGTGACAATGAGAGAAAGGAAAAAGATGCAGATTAGGAGAAGTATGGATCTGAAATGGAGTATAGATTGCCTGAAAATCACCTTGATGAGAATTAGGGTTCTTGAATTGAACGAAATAGGAATTAGTGATGATGTACACCCTTTAAGAATTGAAAGATGATCGCTAACCTGACTTTGTCATGAATAAGAACGATAGAGATTTGGATCGTAGATGACGAAGGAACACGATTAGCAATAACACATCATCAAACTAGTGGTCTAAATGAATGACATTTGACAAAGTAGTTTTGCTTTAATATATAGGGTTATTAGATTATGTTTAAATCTTGTTTTCTTAGCAGAGTTTTATGAGTTTACCAATAAATAATCAGTTTTCACGATTGAAAAAACATATAATTAATAAAATAAAATAAGTGAACTAAAATAATAAAATACCCTTTGAAAAAGACAAAATTTTATATATCCCTAGAATATCGCATTCCCATAATCATAAAGATAGAAGTATTTTAAATACACACATTATAATTTTCTAAATTTAGAGTGCTATCAAACATTGTTCATCTAAACATATACTAATTTCAGTTTTATAACATTCGCCAAATCCATTAATTAGAAACGTCTCCCAAAACCCACCAACCAACAAAAACCCTTTTCTTTAAAAAGTATCTGTCCTTTTCTGCTTTTCAACAGAGTCCAGTCCAGTCCAGTGGTCTCATCAATCATCACCAGATACCCACTCATCTTTCTCCGATCGATTCTTCAGCAAATGGGTTTCTTCCGATGATCGTGTTTCACCGCCGATTGTGTTAAAAGAAAAGGGTTTGTTGATCACACATTGCGCCGTTGCAGAGATGAAGAAGAAAGCGAAAAGGGTTGAGAAAAATGAAGATGACTGTGAAGAATGGTGCTTTCAATGCAAAGATGGTGGCGATTTGATCATTTGTGATCATAAGTGAGTCTCTTTTTCTTCAATGTTTGTTTTCTTCATCGGTTTCTGTTTGTTTATACAACTCTAATTGTTTAGTAGAATAAATGGTTTTTTGGTGTCAAATGTATGAAACCCCAAATTAATTGTTATGGATTATGTTGACAAACATCACTTATTTATTGAAAAATTCATGTCTCAAGGGTATTTTGGTCTTTTAGCTTGGCTAAAGATTTGAGTTCAGGAAACCACAAATCAATTGTTATGGAGGATGATGTTGACAAACGTTACCTAATTTATTGAAAAAAAAAAACCATGCATGTTTGTTGACTCAAGGGTATTCTGGTATTTTAGCTTGGTTAAAGATATGAGGAGTTCAGGAAACCCCAAATCAAGTGTTTTGGAGGATGTTGTTGACAAATATTACTTAACTTGTTATTAAAAAATACATTGTTTGATCGCTTGTTTTCTAGACTTAAGGGCATTTAGGTCTTTTGACTTGGTTAAAGATCATGAAGCCCCCAAATCGGTTGTTATGGTTATTTTTTTATTGAATAAAAAAACCACCTTTAGCTTTCCACTTTGATGATTTCTTCAATGATCTGAGCATTTGCTATACATGGTGTCAAATGCTAAATCATCTATTATAGGGGTCAGGTTGGGTCGGGTCGGGTCATACCGACTGGATCTAGCCTTTTCCGTTAGCCTTGGGACCACCCTCCATTGATCAAGTCAATGTCTATATAGCCAAATATGTATGAATATATAAACCATGTAAGCATATATGCACAAACAAGTGAGGGTAATGATCTCCATTGATCAAGTCAATGTCTATATAGCCGAATATGTATGTGTATATTAAGTTTTTTTGTTATTATTTCAGGGATTGCTTGAAATCATACCATCCTGATTGTGTAGACTTTGATGAGTCCTTTGGGAAATCTAAAAGCCGGTTTATATGCAGTAAGCTTGATTACTAAAAGTGCTATTAACATTATGAAATTTTTTGCCAATTTAAATATTTTTTTACGGTGATTATGAAATAATTTGATTGCATTTCTTTGTTTCCAGATTGGCATAAATGTGATACTTGTAAAAGAGCTTCAGATTTCCAATGCTATTCTTGTCCAAAGAGTGTTTGTGGACGTTGTATCAAATCTGCCGATTTTGTTCATGTTAAAAGGAAGAAAGGATTCTGTGAGCACTGCTTGAAGCTTACACTACTTGTGGAAGAAAAGAAAGATGTTGATTCTGATGGGGTATTTTTGGAAATTACCATTTTTACCTTGTTTATGTTTAGAGTTCAATCGCATATGATTGTTTGATAACTGTTCTAAATTGATAGAAACGATATTCAAAACAAGCAAGTGCTAAATGATACGAATTAATATAATTTAACAAAAATGATAATAGTTTTTGAACGATTCTTAACTTGGAATTTGGTTTTCAGGAAACTGTAGACTTTAACAATCGAAACACGTACGAGACTCTATATAAGGAATATTGGGAGATTATTAATGACACTGAAAAGTTGACTCTTGAGGAACTATTATCCGCCAAAACAAAACTGAAATCTGGAAAAAATTACGATTCAGACCAAAATGACGACAGTGATGAGTACCAATGTTCGGATTCTGAAGAAAATGAAGAAAAGAAACCACACGGTTCCGAAAAGAAATTGAAAAGAGCAAAGCCTGAACCGTTAGAGAAAAAGGTCAAAACAGAAGTAAAAAAGGAAGTCAAAGGGAAGTCAAAGTCAAACAAGGAAGAGTTCATGGGATGGGGATCAACGCGTGTCATCGAATTTCTTACCTACATAGGAAAAGATACATCTATTGCATTATCTCAACGTGAGCTAGAAAACATCGTTAAAAGATACAGTCAGGAAAAGAATCTAATCCAAAAGAACAAGATAGTCGAGTGTGACGAATGGTTACGGTCCGTTTTTAAAAGAAAAACAATACGAATGAATAGAATTTATGATTCTTTGGAGACCCATTTGGCTGAAAATCAGGTGTCATCCGACGAAGATGAAGATGAAGAAGATGATTTACGGTATGAATCAGAGGAAATTGATCATGAACATAAGGAGGTGGTGGTGCTCAATAAAAGGAAGAAAAAGAATAATGACGGTAAAGTAGTAGAGAAACAAGAGAATGTGACCGATGTTTCGCATTACCATTTTGCGGCAATTGTGCCCGAAAACATTAGGCTAGTGTATTTGAGAAGGAGTTTAGTGCAGGAGTTTACTAAAGAACCGGAGAGCTTCAAGAGTAAAGTAGTAGGAAGTTTTGTGAGAGTTAAAGAAGATACAAATGGTTGCTTTTCAAGGGGTTCTTATCAGCTTATGCTAATAACAGGTATTTCGTTTTTGATATTATGTAAATTTTATTTTGTTATTTTAGATGATTATTTTAGAAATCAACATAAATGGTGTTTGGATGTGCTTTTGTTGTAATAATCGTGTTTTTAGTTATTTAAGTGTTTGAGAAATTCTATTGTTTAAAAATTGATATATTTAAAGTTATTTGTTTTTATGCAGTTTTTTTTATAAATTATTTTTTCAGGTGTAAAGAAATGTTTGGTTGATGAAAATGAATTTACTCTGCAAGCATCAGAAACAGATATCGGCATCACTTCGCTGTCGGATGATGACTTCTCTGAGGTGAACTACCATTAAACCTTAAAGTGATGCTAATAAAGATGGTTGTGATGAATCCCGTTTTTTTTTATTGTTTAAACCATCAACCGTTTTTGAACGTTGTAAAATTTCAGGAAGAATGTCAGGATTTAAAAAAGAAAGTGAAATCTGGAATACTTCAAAAGCTTGAGTTGGTAAGCCTAAAAGTCATTGTGCATTCCTTAATATATATTGCAATAGAATTGTATTTTACAAATGTATAACTACATATACAAAACTGACCATGTTGACTTGTATTACAGACAGTCCTTGAAGAAAAGGGTAGGAGTCTGCACAGGGACATTGTGACACATGTATGCATGAGTAACCATTCATATATTATTTACCCAACTTTATTGTTTCTCACTAATGTTATTACCTCTTTAAGTTGGTTAATGCAATTGCTACCTGCTATAATCATTTTTTGTTAATTAGTGGATTCCTCGAGAGCTTGGCATATTGAAACATCGTATTGACCAAGCAAACGAGAAAGGATGGAGAAAAGAATATCCTTTTTTTAGTAATTGATGGAACTTACTCTATACTAATCTGCATTTAGGGGTGTTCACAGCTCAGTTCAGCTGGTTTTGACAAAATTTCTCTGCAGAACCTCTATGTACGATGTCACAATATTGCAAACCCATCCGAAATCATTCGGTTTCGCTGTTTGGACAGATTGAACCGGTTGTTATATTTATATTTTTCAAAATTGTTTGTATTAAATCCTTAAAAATGATTGAAACAGTTCATGAACATTGCACATGTTAATAAGAAAAAAAATTAAAAACTGAAAAAAATGATGGTAAACGGCTGATTAGGTTTATGTGATCCTTGACCTATGTGTCTATTTTACGCTCTTTGAGTACTTGAGAAAAAGGGAACTCTTGCTAGATGAAAAAAACAAGCAAAAATTACTAGAAACGGTTCCAAGTGTGGTTCCAGATGTTGAAGATGACAACAAAGATTCACCAAAATCTATTCTAACACATTCGTCATCGGCTGCTTTCTGTATCACTTCAGGTATGATAACATCACGAAAATAGTCATTTTTCTTGGAAGTTTAATACCTATATGGTTATATCAGAAACTAATCACTCATAGTTTTACTCGCACATCAGTCTTTTTCTGTAACAAATGACTCAAAACTAATGTGATACGTGACGCATATTGTGTATAGATTCACATATGTATTGTTATCTGCATATAGATACGCTATCAAAGATTCATGTATCTCATGGCTATATACATACAATTGTGTTGACATGACCATAGAAATTAGAAAAATGGCTACTTTTGTGATTTAGTTTTTTTTTTTTTTTTGTAATTATATTAAAGAAGCACAATTTATCTATCCTGTACAAAGTAAGTCAATAAATCTGCAATTTATTTGTGCAAAAGCGGTGAAAGAAGAAGTGCCTGCGTCTGAAACATACGAAATGGCGATGAAACTGGAGAATTTTTTTGGTTCCCTGGAGAAGCAAGAAAAGTCAAGAAAACCATCTATTGTCAAAAGTCCAAGTCAATTGTTTGACTTTAGCAAAGAAAAGTCAAGCATGGATGATATAAGCAAGGCGGATGTTGAAGACACTGAAAGCTCTCAATGGTTCGTTACATGCCTGAGCAGTGAACAGGTGGGCCCGGTGTCGTTATCGGTGCTCAAGAACTGGAGCCAGACCCAAGCTGCATCAAAATCCATGATTTATAAGATAAATGAAAGCAAAGAACAGGCGAAGCCACTGACTGCTGTGCTGAATCTTGCTTTTTCTAGAAAATGATCATGTTTTCAGGGGTTCTTTTGAAACTTATGTTTTGACTTTGCTAAAGTCAAAGTAGTATGTGCAGTTTATGAGTCTATTTTTAGTGGTGGTATTATATAAGAGCAAGAGAGGTTTTGGAAACATGTTCATAGTCTAAGAACAGGTAAGACTGGTCTCGTTGTGTTGTGTTGAACTCTGCGTATTTTAGTTGTTTTGTGTTTAAATCTGGTGTTTTGCTATTTTGTTCTAGAGGCTTTTTGCTTCACATGTAAATGGTTGAAATAGCTTTGCTGATATATGACAAACTGAGCAAATTTGACTAAGTTTTAGCACTTTGGTTAACCCACACTTTTTATTATTAATTTTTGTAAAAATAAAATTGTTTAAAAGTTAATGGGTGCTTATAGAGGTGACATTTGCTGAAACAATAATGCTTTTAGATTTTCTAAATTGTTTATTGAATGGATCGTGTTTTAGTTGACATGTTTAACTTGCTTAATTAAATGTTTTGCATCCGGTTCACCTATTTACATTTAAATATACAAGTTGACCCCTCGACTATAAATAAACAAGTTGTTCAGTCAACCGATTTAATCAAACAAGATGACCCGATAACCTGTTTACTATATACAACCATTCAATGTGTAAGATGATATATATAGGAGTTTATTTTATTACTTTAGAACAAAGACCCGTTGTCGAGTCAAGTATGGTACAAATATTTCAAGATCACTAGCATGTTGGGAGGACACAAACACAGTTCTGATGAACCAGAAAACAGTGACAATATATGGAGAATGTCTGTAAATTTTGTCTTTTAACTGCTACCATGAAACTTGTTTGGTTATTAAATGAATGCTCTCATTTCAATGAAAAAAAGTTGTCTAGGATTTCTTCACAAGACATTCTCAGTTTAGCTGCAGCTTCTTTCCTATATGCTTGTAGTCTCTCTTTCAATTTCTTACTCTCTTCAAAATTAGCCTTCCTCTTTACAGCTTTCTGACAAGATGAGTGCACTATCAATTCTATATGAAAAATTATTTTCTAAAAGATTTCCACATACATATATTTAAGAAAATATTAAAAAATATCGATGAAGATAAGAGGCTTGCTTCCTGACGGAAACATTTATTGAGCTTTATCTTGAGATCTGTGCACTCACCAAAGAATTTTCCATAAGGATGCTCATTATGGCACTTTTGAAACAGTTCGATTATCTACACCAAACACGAGTGCAACATCAGTTTCAGAGATTATAATGGGTAAATGAGTCTTTTAACTTACTTCAGCACACATTGGGTGTCTATGTAATGTCAATGGAGGATGCATTTCCACGTCTTACAATCAAAATGGAGGGAACTGCACAGATTGAAACATTCAAAAACTCACTTCACATCGTAAAAAAAAAAAAAAACAAACAAACAAATAATAACAAGAAAAGAAGTAAATCATCTGATTCTTTTTAATTATTAAAATGAGGCCCACACCTCAGGGTCAAAAGCGCAGAGGCTTGAGCCTTGTTGGCGCCTTGTGCTTTATTTGAAGTCTTCAGTTTAATAAAAATTTAAAAAGCTTCCCGCAAATATTCCTTCGTATATTTATACAAACCACAGTAACTAAAACTAAGTAAGATTCATAGCTGAAGAAACACTAGTTAAAAAAAAATCTTAAAAACTATCGATTTGCCAGCAAGTACATTTAATATCACCATATATAAGATGTAATTATGTAACTATGGCAAAAGAACATGATGGGTTTGCGTCAGAATGGATCATAGGCTGAATCAACCTGCTAATTCCTTTTGTTTTTGATGCAACCCTAAAAGTATTATTTACTCACATAATAACTGAATTCCAAAATGGGCCAGGGTTTAATTGTGTTCCTTTCATGAACGAGTCAGGTCGATAACTAGCAAATAGTGGGCATCACCTGCATAAAGACTATGAGGTTGGGTTGCTTAAACGCTTCTTTTAAGTCACAGATATGCAGAACTGGTTTAAAATTTTTGCAAAGAATATTTTTAGGGCATGCGCGTTAAAACAGAAGTGGCAGTCCATTATCTATCAGTCTATACACGCCAAAAACAAAACAAGTTTACGGGCTTAGCTATTTGTGGTGTGAAAGCACAAGTATTTCTCTGGTTTTCCTAGAAGACTCTTTTTGGGAACCCCAAATCTATAAACTGTGGCACTATAATCCAATTTGATCCGTACAATTTCCCTAACTTATCCAACAGATGTTGCACCCCGTCTGTTATTTAAAAAAGAATCAGCATAATAAAGACAAGTCAATTCCTATTGAAGACGTATAACAACATACTTTTTTTATATTTACATTCAACACATTGGCTGCGCTAATTGCCTGCCTGACTTAGGTGATCATGTGGATGTCACGAGAGCTAGCTAGCTATCCTTGTGTAAATGAACCAAACCTGAACCTAAAAAAATGATTGAAGCACAAGTCATTATATGTTAAACTGTTAACCTTCCTCTACGTATCATCATCATCATCATCATACTCAGTACATCCCACCAATAGCAAAGCTAAGGTAGGGTCTAAGGAGGGTAAGATGTAGACAGCCTTACCACCTCTACCCCGTAGGAATAGAGAGGCTGCTTCCTGTGAGACCTCCGGCTTGATAGTAGTTTTGCATCAAGCCTTCGACATAAGGCACATAACACTCAGCAACTAAGACAATGGCCAATTAGTGCATGTACTCCTTTTGTCTTTCTGCTATCAACACCACCACATGATGCATGATTAACCATCCCCTCTTTTAACGTTATTTTCACAAAATTAGTAAAATATCGTTAAATTAAGTGCACTTTCACTTGAGCGCCCACACATATATACATTATATGCGCATATGGCAAGCAGGGTCGGACACAAACCTAACATCTTGAATTGAGTTTGACTCTTAATAATGAACTAGTCCAGGAACTAATCAGATGACCATAAATCCAGCATACTAATCACAGAGAAGTTCAATCAATATAATAATGCATCAGCAGCATATATAACAAATACCCCTAAAATAAACTATAACAACAAGATCAAGCAACCGTCACATAACCAGTTACACGTACAAGGATGAACCAAAAAATAAATAAATAGAGGAAAGGAATTGGAGCGATTTGAAAGTAAAACCATGAATTTCGAAGACATACATACAAAACCCTACTTTTAAATAAATTAGGAAGGAGAGGGAGTGAACCTTAATCTCGATATGGCGACCAATCGCCAGCGAACTGAAATCTTATAAAACAAGATCAAGGAACATGTGCCGACGTGGTTTTCTCATGTACCTCTACTGATTCGTGAAAGGGATCCCCACCCAACCGACCCATATTTACTTTCTTTAAATTTTAAATAAATAATTAAACTCTAATTATCTCATCTAGTTAAACAAGGGACATCACCATGTTCAAGATTGGATTATCCGTTTTTTATATCAGAAATCGAATATTAGTATCTGAATTCATATATAACATTTTGGAAATTTGAATTTTTTTTACAGATTCAGATATTTTAACGAATTTATAAAAAAATCAAAGAATCCATATCGTGCATAAACTAAAATTTAATTTGTATTCGATTTCCAAATTTCCAACATCAAAACATAAAACATTCATATATCCACATCCAAGTCCGATTATTTACTATTTTTTTACTAAATATATTTCTCATATGGGTGAGGTTCGGCTACAAAGTCCATTTTTCCTACAAAGTGTACAAAGTAATAAAACACCGTAATTTCAGCTATAAACACATTCAAACCCCACAAATAACAGAGTGAATATCACTAAAATACAATATCCAAATCCTATCAGTCCATAAAAACTTAAAACACACCATCAAAGAACTATGAATATAAAACACAACATGATAATCTATATAAAACATACTAATGTTAGCCATTCGATAATCAAAGTCTTATCATCCAAAACACAACACAAAACCTACAAATATGGCGTTTTAGTAATCTTCACTTGGTTATTTGTGGGTTTGAGTGTGTTTTATGGTTGACATTATGGTGTTTTATGTTTTTTACCACTTTGTACGAAAAATAGATTTTGTAGCCAACTCCCAGATTCAGCCAAGTTTTGGCCAAACCTTATAAATTCCTTCCAATTATTTAAAAAAATGGGTCAACGAGAGGCTAAAACATGTTTACTTATCAAAATTACAAATACAAATGTGCGTATATAAAACTAAAAAATACATATAAAAATCTCAATCCTATTAATCCTAATTAATTGCTAGTTAGTACCCAGTAACTTTAAATTTTTGTTGTTTTTAACCCACTTCTTGCACGTTTAATCAAAATAAATCCTTATTGGGACACATTGAGCACAATGTGTAATTTAAGTATGAGGGAATGTTAAAACCTTGAATCTTTGGTCCTAAAATCAAACCTTACACAAACCTCGCCTTGGAAAACCGCTAATCACCCCAAATATTTTTCAAAAAATTTTCATTTTTTACTTATCTTGGATTAGCTTGGAAAAAAGTAAGTTCTAAAAATTGTGTTTTTACTAATTTACAACTGATAGCGTCGTGATAAAAATAACCGATTAAGAAAATTATAAAAACAGACGTAACAAATCTTTGTAAAAGTTGATTATATATACACTTACACTATACTCTTTTTCCCACAAAAAGTAAGTTTTGAGCTTTTACCGGGAATACAACTACATATTTATACTAATTGCTCAATTTTTCGTTTCTTGTGTGAATAACCCGTTTGGTTCTTACAAATCTAGAATTTGACAAATAGCCCCCCTAGTAAACCCCTTTGAGCCTTAACCCTTTCGTTTCTATAGTAGCAGTAGCAGTAATACAAACTTTTGCAAAATCAACCACCCACATCCATAAGACCTTTTATTTTCACACCCCTTGTTTTCGTAAAAAAATCGGTTATAAAATTACAAATTATGGCTTAGTTTAAGCTTTAATTAAAAAAACACATTGATTTAAGTGTTTTTTCTAAGCCACAAAAGAATTCTAAAAACCGACACTTTTTACACTTTTCACCATTTTTTACCCAAAAACACCTACTCAATCCCAAAACCTACCCTTTTAAAGCCCTCTTAATATTTACGATGATCAAAACGTCAAAAAGGAGGAGGGTTTGATTGTTTGTCAAGCCTATGGTAGGCGTAAGCACCACATCGGGTCCGAGCGTTTTCACTTAAACATCTTCGGCCGAGAATTTAGTAACCACTTGTATGTGTGTAAATATGTATGTAACTAAATAGAATTTTATAATGGCATGTTATGCCCAAAATAAATAATTTTTCTTAAAATATGTTTTAAATAAATCATGAATTGTAAATAAAATAAAAACAAGATAAACTTAGAACTTGGAATCCCGACACTCTCGAGATGAGCCCTAAACTTCTCTTCTACCAATTCCATTTGGGTGTGTAAGCCACATTATAGAGTTTTGCTTGAGGACAAGCAAAGATTCAAGTGTGGGGGTATTTGATGTGCGTAAAATACAACATATAAATTACATCAAATAAGGCGTAAAATTAACCCCTTTTTCGGTACTAATGTTGGAAAAAACATGTTTCTTTATTTACTTTTAAATTATAGGATCAAAAGAGCTTAAATGAACAAAAGAAGCAAATTAGTAGCAAAAACCAACACAAATACAAAGAAGAAGATTGACACGACTTGCCGAACCCCAAGACACATCAAAACAACAAAATAAAGAAAACAAAAGCCCTACCACTAGGCCATGCCTAAGGAAGATTCTCTGCAGAAAAAGACAACAACAAAAGACAAACCAACACGGGGCCGTGCCAAGGCAACACGGGGTGTGGTCAACTTCAGGATTCGCAGAATCTGAGATAGTACAACAAGTATAATGGCCACAGGCCGTGCCGTTGACACATGGGGCCATGTTAGTACAAGATCTGACACTGCAGTTCATAAGGAAGAGAGAATGAAGGACACGGGGTTGTGCCAGGAGGGCACGAGGCCGTGGTCGCCCTCTGTTTTCAACTATAAACAGAGGTGCTTAGCTTTGGAGAAAGGCATCCCTTGGCAAACCACTTCTCTCTCACTTGCCATCAGTCCACCACCACTACAACACCAACACCCACCATTATCATCCATCTTTCATCTTTTAGAGTGTGTAGTAGTCTCGGGATCCAAGATCGATCGTAAGAGTTCTTGTCAAACAAAGGCCATGCTTGGCTAAACCTCTTACATCGCTTGGTGAAGACGAATCTTTTATATTTTACTTTTGAGTTCCAATCTTTGGCAACTTTTTATTTGGGTATGTATTAATGACTTTAATAACTAGTTTCTTATGTTGAAAGTGAACTTTAACTAAACATTTCTTCATGTCTTGTTGATTCATTCATTTGTGTCTTTACGGTCTATATAAAGCACGTTAACTACTTGGAAGGCGGGGGGGTTAGAAATGTGTTTAGGTAAAGTTCTTGCCTCGTTCAGTGTATAGATTCTGTGAGGACTTGGTTCAAGCTTACTAGGACTTCACTTGAGGTAGATAGCATCAAATCAGGGGAAGTAAGAACGGCTTAAACCCCTTATATGTAAACTACTATTAAAACTTTATCCGGCCTTGCGGGACTGTATCCCTGTTGACTCGGACCAATATGGTCGAGGGTAACGCTACTTGGAAGGGGGCCTACCATATTTTGCATTAATAACTTACTTAATTATCTTTTAATATTCCGACCTTGCGGAACTGTATCCCTGCTGACTCAAACCAATAGGTTGAGGGTAACGCTGCCTGGAAGGGGGCCTACTACTATAACTAAGATAATCTCTTAAAATGCCCAAAGTGCAGAATCATCAAAGGAAATATAAAAGAGGAGTCGGAACCAACTGATTCCTTCTTGTTTATTTGTTTTTATCTTTACTTTATCTTTATTTTTTATTTCAAAACTTTTATCAAAATTTGGTTAGATTAGACGTTGACGATAAGCCGGTATTAAAAGCTCTTGTGTCTTTGGACGACCTCGGTATCTTACCATCACTATATTATGTTCACGATAGGTGCACTTGCCCTAACATATGTAGAGTGATAGTATTATATCATGTTTTATAAATTTAAAGCTTTATTCGTAAGTAAAATGGTCACTTTTCTTGTAGTGTGATATGAACCATGAAGGGTTTCATACATTCTCAGGCATGGTGATGATGATGCTTGTTAAATCTCATTTTCCCATTCCATGAACAACATGGTGATGATTATTAAATCTCATTTTCCCTTTCCATGAACAACATCAACATCTGCATAAACAAGGTTAACTGCTATGCATATGAGGAGAGACAATCCTTTTTTTGTCCATCACAAAACTCAACTACTTAAGCATTTTAATTATCTTCTTTTATAATATATAGAGGTTGCTACTTCATACTCAACTAATAGTATTTCAATTTAATGCATTAATATTTTGGACTCTTGCAATTAAATTACTCTAAAGTTTTTATAATCATTATATTACCCATGTTAAAAATAGTTATATCAATTAAAAAAATATTTGATGTAATGAATGTATACTAGCAGGAGAACATGCGCTTCGAAGCGGAGAACTTAACGATTTTCAACAAAAGTAATATAAAAACATAGATAGAAAAAAAAACTTTTCGACGAAAACCTAACATGCATGTTACGTATTGTTTTTATTTTATTAAAAGCGTTTCTCAACGAAAACTTTATATAAGAAAAAACAAAACATAAAATGCGCTCGTGTAGATTTTTATTTTATTAAAATCAAATTTATCTCGTCCTAGAACACCATCCCGATTTCGTGGTGGATTTTTCTGCTTAAACCCTTATATTGATAATTAAAATACAAATTAAACCCACTTGATTTGACTTCTTTTCACTTACACCCTTATATTAGTAGGTAAAATATAAATTAAACCATTTTGTTTGTTTAAAAAAATGGCCCTGAAGTTATAAAATCAAACTTAATTCATGTATTTTTCTCATACTTATAATTATTATTATTAATATTGATTGCTTTATTTATTATTTTAAAATAGCATATTTCACCTCTTAATTTATTTGTTATTTGATGTTAATTCAGGTTTTTTTAAATTAATTAAATTAAATGTTTACATCCATAAATGAGTGAAATTAATAAGGTTTACAAACGATTAATGATGAGAAAACATTTTCATGCACTAATAAATAGTACCTTACACATTACTTGTGTTAGGTGTTTCAAATATGTTTTTTTATGAAATTACAATGGAGGACAAAAACATTCTTTATATAGTAAACTATGTATTTTTCATTAAAATTTTTATTCGAGTTTACTATAGGTGTTTATGAATTGAAATTCAAAAATTTTATTTATAAATGAAAACAAAATAGTTTATCTTTTATTTATAAATGAAAACAAAATATTTTATCTAGGTCCATACAATAAACTGATCATTTTGTTTGGTATTATAATGTTAAACGAGCTTTTAGGAACCGCGTATTGTAACGAAACCGTTTTATCAAACAAAAAGAAAACATTAAAACGTTGAACCGCGCACGGATATTGCAAGAAGTTACGTAAAACATTGTTCATTATGGTACGTGCACTCTCTACATCAGAGAAAAACCCAAATGCTCAAAAGAATATATTAAACAAGATTTCTTTTTTAAAATGGCAATATATTTATTATATATTAACTAACTACTAAAAGCATTGAACGAAATATCCATCAACTAATCAGGTTACATACAAATAAATCAATTTTAACCTTGTAAAATTTGACAGAAATATAAGTAAAGACATTTGATTAACAAAAAATTTGTGTATTTAAAATGGACTATTAAAAAGAAAGCGAAGATATGGATCATATGACAAATAATTTTACCCTTATATATGTTAGCTTTTTTCATGAATATGATTTTAAAAAAACATGTGCGATAACTCTCTTCAAGATGCAATGGAGAAAGTATATGACGACCTACAATCTATCTATCTATCTATTATCTATCTCTCATTATCAACAACACAACACGGGCGGACCACTGCTTAACGAGGGTGGACAGCCACCCCTCTTGAAATTTTTATTTTTATTGTTAAACGTGTGTGAAAATCTCGAGTGTATCCCATGAAATTTTGATACTGCCCCACATGAAATTGCTAATAGAAGAATAGTTGAAGCAAATGTAACTGAAATAAAGAAAAAAAACGGTGAAATTAAGTGTGTTTGAATGAATGTCCCAAAATGGTAAACCACTTGTCCCACATTGGTGTGGAGACAAAGTATAAGGTTATTTATAAGGTGAAACATTTGCCTAACCAACATAACTTTATGACATGTTTTACCATAAGTCCTACGCGCGGGTGCGCATGGGGGGTGCAAATTGGAACCTGAATTTAGGCCTGCGGACACGAATGCAGTTCCGAAAACCCGGGCCCGCGTGTTGCTGGTTTTTGTGCTCGGAAAACACGAATGCTGCTGCGGGTATCGCCAGATAGATAGAAGGGGTTGGTGGAGTGGTAAATATGTACCGTAAAATTTATTTCTTTATAATTATTCTTTCATACTTGAAAGCCATTTAAAACAACTTTTCTTCAAGAATTACTTTATTTATTCTTCATTTTGTGACTCAAATATAACATACTAATACAAATTACATAACTACCCATTCCGTACAACCCATGTCTTTCTGACTCGATCTTCAATCATTTGATCTTCATTATGATGATCCATAAATCTGTACAACCTGCATTCACCACATACGTTCGCATCATTAGTACGCATTATGTATAATTAAAGACCCTATAGCATTCTAACATCATAAATTTTAATTCATTCGATTATCCTCTTGAATTCACCCTTTCTGAGATCGACTTCAATTCCTCATGAACCCAATGTTCTCATACCTGCATTACATTGCTTTCTCAACGGAACACGATTAGTGATCCAACATCTCGTTAATGTAAAAACGCACGTTATAGCATAAAAACATGTCATTGGTGTACATTCATTCAGCTATATATAGTACATGCGCATATAATTTCCTAAATCATTTTCATGAAATCATTCAATTCATATATCACACGTATAAATTACGTTACTTACATCCACTATGATTTCTTATCCATAACACGCATGTAATCTTGATTAACTTTTTGATTATCATACTTGTCCATACCTACATCTATCCACCTATAACATTATTTATAACAATTGACCCATGATCCATACTTATTCTTTCGGTTTGTGATGTGAACGAAATGGTCACAAATTATTCACATGTCATGAATAAGTCTAAGGACTTATCATTTCACACATTCTTATCCTTCTTTCAGGAACAATTATGAAGGTTGGAAGCTTACACACAAGTTTGAAGTTGAAACATGCTAACAAAAGGAAAGAATCGGTCATTGGCGCAAGAAGAAACCAGTCTGGCGCAACCTTGTATTAGTTTTGACGCAATACAGATGACATCAGTCAGGGGCGCAACCTTGTGCCTGAGGGGCGCAACCTTACGCCTGACATCAGATATACATACGAAAATTGTAACAACTCATAATTTTCGTTGTTATTTATTTCAGTTTATTTTGTTTATTTCCATTATTGTACTCCGAAGATTCGATTATGAGAAAGTTATGTTAATTAATTATGTTGATTTACAGTTATATCGCATCTAATCGCTTATTAAATGCATCGCTAATTCAATCGCTATCACACGTAGTTATGCTGCTATACGAGCCGAGTGTGTTATTGTTTAATAAACACTTGTGTCATCGCATCGCTCATCTCATCGCATCGCAAAACGCAGTTAATTGTGTGGAATTATATTTTATGTGTGTTATATTTGTTTATGTTATGATTACAATCGCTATTGCAACGCTCTCACACGCACGAATCGCTAAATCGCACTACTGTATCGAATATAACGCTTAATATAACTATATAAAACGAACCGAATCGCCAAATGAACTCATAACGCGAAATCGACAAACAAAACTTGGCCACTAGGTCAAGTTCGGTCGAACTTGTATAGCACAAGTTTGCCCGAACTTGTCTAGGCCACAATAAATCTCAAGAAAACCACAAGTCCGCCTGGACTTGTTCCCTAAATGCAGAAAACATACAAGTTCGCCCAAACTTGTAGCAAGTTCGCCCGAACTTGATACAAGTTCGCCCGAACTTGATGTTCCAGCTCACAATTCTCACTCCACCTATAAATACTCAGTTCCATTCTTCATTTGAACTTGCTGCAAGTTCGCCTAGAGCTCCCCAAAACCGAAACCTTTTGTTTTCTAAGTAAGATTCAACCCGTTTTCAACTACAACAACGATTCAACAACGTTTTACAACGATTTTGCACAAGGCTTTGCCTTCGTTTTCACCAAATCTCTTCTGTTTACGAAAATCTTCATCTTTTTATGCAAAACTTCTGTTTTTCACTCAGATCTATGCTTAGATCTGAGTAAAACCTTTAAATCATTGATTTTTACACAATATTCGGACTAATGACGTATGTTTCGTTCACTTTTGAGTGGAACGAGGCGTTTTCAAGCAAGATCTCAGATCCGGAAGCACAAGGACGAAATCGTCACTTTACACAAGATGGACTAACCCGTACGAACCTTCAAGTTTGCCCGGATTAGCCCGAGTTTCTGTAAAATGGCTAAACTCGCTCCAAAAGGCCTCTCCAGCCTAAGTTTTACTCAGTGGCTTAAGGTTGGAGGGATGGACACTCGATTTCCTCAGCAAACAACGTGAAAACGCACGATTTGGATGCCAAAACAGTCAAGTTCGCTCAGATTAAATCAAGTTCGCTCGAACTTGTCACCAGAATGGTGACCAAGTTCGCCCGAACTTGACCAACACTTCAACATTTCACATAAGTTCGCCCGAACTTGTCCAATTCTCAAGAGAATTAGACAAGTTCGCCCGGACTTGTATCATCCCTCTACAACCAGGACAAGTTCGCCCGAACTTGTCTAGTTTCCCAGGAAACATGACAAGTTCGCCCGAACTTGTGTCACCAGTAAGCAAAACAGGTCAAGTTCGCCGAAACTTGTCTATTGTTCTCTCACCCGTTAACCATTTCAGCAATTCGGAAGACTGATGCACTTCTGTTCGCTTACAGGCTGGTCCGGCACTCTCCGCAACTCCTCTCAGATCTCTCATCTCTTCTAAAATGCACCCACTGTGAGTATACTTGAACCCCTTTTACGCTTAAACACACTTTTGGGTGTCACATATGTTCCTATATCAAATCACATCACACGAACCTCAAATGCTTATTCGCAACCCGCTGTTACATGATTATACGTGAAACCTGCTGAATTGTATGTATTGCTTACCATTAACATGATAGTATACTAGAGGTTGACCCGCCACCCGGAGGCCTGGGGTTGTTAAGGCTCGGATTTTACATTTCTCAATTATTTTCCTTTTAGGATGTGGACACTTGTTCGCATGCCTCGATCAATCGCGGTTTGTTGGGTTGCTTGAATCTAAGTAGTTACATCATTCACATCTATTACGCATATCTTGCGGTGTATGCTAAACTCTTTTGTATCTATTATGTATGCAAACCCGTATGCTCACCTTTACTTAATTGTATTGACGTTTTATTTTAACATATGTGGCAGGTTGAGGATATTGCTTTGGACGCTTAGATTAGGTTTTGCTTTAGAAAATCATGTAATTTATCTAGGGGATATCGAACTTGTGTTGTTTTATGGGATTGCTTGTATTTTTAACCTGTTTAAGGATTATATGTTGAAAGTATGGGATTTTGACGTTTAAATATTGTCGCTTAAATAGTAGTTATGGAATTTCTCATGAGACAATCTGGTTCGTCTAGTGCCACTACCCCGATGTTTCCGCCATCGGTTGGGGTGTGACAGATTGGTATAAGAGCCATAAATATAGGATAATTAGGTAGAATTGCCATGTTCGACCTAGTCACATGTTTAAGTACCCGATTTGACCAATCTTTGACTTAAATTCTTAAACTACTTGCCATAAATGCGTACTTGCGTTTCCTAAGGTTAACACAATATACACGCTTGGAAACGCTCGCATCACATGAAACGAGTGATCAAGTCGAGATTAGGTGTGAAAACCAAGAACTCTCGATGAGATCATTCACTCCATGCAATCTCTATCGCACGAGGTACTTTCGTTGAGTTAGGAGTGATATCCAAACCTCGACGAATATCTCCACTTCTATCTAGTGGAACACCCGACTTGGTCGGTGAGTGTAACCGCATCTTAATAACTAGTTCCGCTTCTCGATTTTCAATCTCACAAAAGTCTCGATTATTTCGATGACTCGGAACACGACGTAACTGGAAGGACAAATTCCGTTAACCGTTGCACGGCGAGATCATTTGTCTATTAGGCCAAATCGTGTTTCCGAACTCAGAGAATTCTCGAACCACTTTGGGTAGTCGCTGTCTCAAAACCCAGGACGCTCCCAATTGATTTAAGCCTATTATCGTCGATTTTACGTATCAACGAGTTTATTATTAAATATGTGTTTAAATTTTTGAGAATTTTCGCTATTTCAATTTCTCGCTTTATTGATTTCTCGTATTATTCGATTTCTCGATTTATCACTTTACGCTCCATAAACGCATGCACTACTCGCACAGCTCTCGAAATCGAAAACGCTAATTAATACACCAACCAAACTAATCACTCAACCCGCATACGCTCATGAGACCATACGCGGCTCGTAACTCGCTTATTTCGCTTATATATATCGCTTATTACGCTTATATCTCGCATCTCATACGCACTACGCATGATTTTAATTAGAGGTGAATACGTGCAAAATATGTGCTTACGTGCTTATGTGCTTACGTGGATATGTGCTTACATGGTTTGTGCCTTGTATGAATAATAATAATAAATATTTTAAACATAAACCTATTATAATCGAATCTCATCTAATCTAAACCTTCGTGTAGATGTCTTCTATGGGATCTCACACGCGGAGGAACATCCAGCGCAACAACGCTGATAAGCGCATCGCTTCATTGGTAGCCAAGCAAATGGTCTGTCATTCCTCAAATCGTCAGCGAGATCCACACTTCCAGCAGCAACTCATCGGTTGATTCGAAATCCGACGCGCCTAAGTCCCCCTTCAACTTTAAGCAATTCAAAGCATGTGGACCTCTTACTTTCTCAGGCACTGAAGGACCAAGTGCCATGTTCCACTAGTTTGATGCTATCAAGGTCATGTTCTGTCAGAGTGGATGTCCAGAACCCCTTCGCACCATCAACGCTACCGGCGTGTTCCAGTCCAGGGCTCTCGAATGGTGGACCGCGGAACCTAACAAACGGGGAAACGACGAAGCCTACGGACTCACCTAGGAGGAACTTAAGGCAATCATGATCAAGGAATTCTGTCCTCCTTATGAAGTCCAGAAGTTGGAGAACGAGTTTTAGGGAATTAAGCAAGACGGACCCGACAATGCTAGTCTAACAGCTCGTTTCAAGCAGTTGAGCATTATTTGTCCTGGTCAGGTGGACACTACCGAAAAGGCAATCAAGAAATACCTCAACGCTCTTCCTGACTGCGTCGCTGCACGCCCTGCTACTATTGAGGGGACCTACCAGATAGCCGTAGAGATCAACGACAAACGAGTTCAGTCTGGTAACTTCAAGAACAGCAAAGTCGCAAACCAGGCCATCACCAAATCAGCAGCTCCTGCCGATCAGTCTTGAGAGTCAAACTCTAGCCGCCGAGGTCGCAAAAGGGAAAACCCGAGCAAGAACTTTGCCCTTACCACACCGCAAAACCCTCAGCCGCTCCAATCAGCCGCACCGAACGCACCTCCAGTAAAGCGTACATATACTGGTCCTCATCCTTTGTGCTCAAAGTGCACTTATCATCATGCGGTTGGAGGCAATTTCCGTTTCTGTACCAACTGCAACATCTACGACCACTTTACTGTTAGCTGCCGTAGTGGTACTCGTCAGCCAGCTCCTCAAGCTCCAGCAGCAGCAGCTTTACCAGCTCCTCCTCAGGCCAATCAGCAGCAAGCTCCAAGGGCATGTGCTTGTTACACGTGCGGAGACCCGAACCACTTCAGTAATGTCTGCCCAAACAAACCTGTGAAGCAGGAACAACAGCATCAGCAGCCACAACCACCACAGCCTCCACAGCAGCAACCACAGGCTGCGCGTGGACGAGCCTTCAATCTCAATCATCGCCAGGCTCAGAATGACAACAATGTTGTCAACGATACGTTCCATGTTAATGGTATTTATGCTTCATGTTTATTTGATACTGGTGCCGATAATTGTTTTGTATGGTCAGAATTCAAAAAGGTTTTAAAATGTAAACGCGCTAAACTCCCAAAGACTTTCGATGTTGAAGTCGCCACCGGAAAAACCGTTACCGTTAACTCCGTCTTACATGGTTGTACTCTCGATCTCAACAACCACATCTTCTCGATCAATCTCATACGAATGCAATTAGGTAGCTTCGATATCATAGTTGGCATGAATTTTCTTCGTGAGAATCATGCTGAAGTTGTTTGCTTCGATAAAATGATTCGCTTTCCTCTCTCAAACGGTGATCAACTCCATGTTTACGGTGAAATTCCCACAAAGAAGTTGATGCTTTTGTCTTCTACTCAAGCACACAAATGCCTGCGCAAGCAGTGCATCACTTTCCTAGTCCATATCGTGAACCCGGAGAAAGAAAAGAAAACCTTTAAAGACGTCCCTGTTGTTTGTGAATTTCCTAAGGTCTTTCCCGACGATTTACCCGGTTTACCCCCTACTCGTGATATCGAATTCCGTATCGATTTAATTCCCGGTGCTACTCCCGTTGCTAAAGCTCCCTATCATCTCGCACCATCCGAAATGCGCAAGCTATCTAGCCAACTTCAAGAGCTTCTTGATAAAGGTTTCAAACGCCCGAGCACTTCGCCATGGGACGCACCCGTTCTTTTCGTGAAAAAGAAAGATGGGACGTTCCGAATGTGCATCGATTATCGTGAACTTAACAAACTCATGATAAAGAACCGTTACCCTCTTCCCCGTATCGATGACTTATTTGATCAGCTTCAAGGTGCTACTTGTTTTTCCAAGATCGATTTACGTTCCGGTTATCATCAGTTACGCGTGTTGGAAGAAGACATTCCGAAAACCGCCTTTTGTACTCGTTATGGCCATTTCGAATTCGTGGTCATGCCCTTTGGTCTTACCAATGCACCCGCGGTCTTCATGGATTTGATGAACCGTGTGTGTAAAGCTTTCTTAGATCGTTTCGTCATTATGTTTATTGATGACATCCTTATTTACTCGAAGTCGAGAGATGAACACGCGCGCCATCTCCGTCTAGTTCTCGAACTTCTCCAAGGTAATCGCCTTTATGCTAAGTTCTCTAAATGTGAATTCTGGCTCGAAGAAGTCCAATTTCTCGGCCACATCGTTAATAGTCGAGGAATTCACGTCGACCCTGCAATGATTGAAGCTGTCAAGAGTTAGATTACGCCAAAGAATGCATCTAAAATCCGTTCCTTTCTTGGATTGACGGGTTACTACCGTCGATTCATCGCCGACTTTTTGAAAATCTCCGCTCCCCTTACCGCTTTAACTCATAAGGACAGCTTTTCGTTTGGGATTCCAAACAAGAGGAAGCCTTTCAAACTCTCAAGCGTATGCTATGCAATGCTCCTGTACTCGCTCTACCCGACGGAAACGACGATTTCGTTGTTTATTGCGATGCCTCTAATCTTGGTCTTGGTTGTTTCTTATGCAATGAGACAAGGTTATCGCGTATGCGTCTCGACAACTCAAGATCCACGAGAAGAACTACACAACCCATGATCTCGAGCTCGGTGCAAAGATATGGCGACACTACCTTTACGGCACCAAGTGTACGGTCTTCACCGACCATATGAGCTTACAACATATCTTTAATCAATAAGAGCTGAACATGCGCCAACGCAGGTGGGTTGAACTTCTCAACGATTACGATTGTGAGATATGCTACCATCCTGGCAAAGAAAACGTCGTAGCCGATGCCCTTAGTCGATGAAGCTCTGTGTATAGTGTTCGTGACTCTCAAGCTTTGAATGATCTCGAAATCCTTATTTGCTCTGCCCAATTTGCTTGTTTTAATGAGAATACCCTGCAAGAAGAAATGAAATGTGGTGCCGAAACTCAACTTGTTGTTAAACCTAACGGTATTTATTACTATCTCGATCGTATTTGGATTCCTATTCGTGATTTGCTAATGACTGAAGCTCATAAATCTCGATACTCCATTCATCCCAGAGCCGACAAATAGTACCAGGACCTTCGTCCTAAGTACTGGTGGCCGGGCATGAAAAAAGATGTTGCTTTGTACGTCTCAAAGTGCTTAACTTGCTCGAAGGTTAAAGCCGAACATCAACGACCCTCTGGCTTGCTCGAACAACCCGAAATCCCGATGTGGAAGTGGGAGAGCATAACTATGGACTTTATTACAAAGCTCCCTCTGGTCACTATAGCATTTGGGTTATCGTTGATCGTCTTACTAAATCTGCGCACTTTATTGCTATACGAGAAGACTTAAGGTAGAACGATTAGCACGAATCTATACCGACGAAGTCATATGTCGACACGGGACCCCTCGTGACATCATCTCTGAACGCGATGTTCGTTTTACCTCGCGTCTCTGGGAGACTTTTCAATCCCCTCTCGGTACTAACGCTTAATCTCAGTACTGCTTTTCACCCTCAAACTGACGGTCAGACTGAGCGCACGATCCGCACCCTCGAAGACATGCTTCGTGCGTGCATCATAGATTTCGGTGGTAATTGGGATACGCATTTACCTTTAATTGAATTCTCGTACAATATTAGTTATCACACCAGCATTCAAACAGCTCCTTTTGAGGCACTGTATGGAAGAAAATGTCGATCGCCTATTGCATGGCACGAGATCAGAGAAGCACAAATCACCGATCCTGAGCTAATTCAAGAAACGACAGACAAGATCCTCCAAATCAGAGACAATCTCTTGAAAGCTCGGAGTCGTCAAAAGAGTTATGCCGATAAACGCCGCAAGCCCCTACAGTTCGAAGTGGGAGATCACGTCTCCTAAAGGTTGCACCTTGTAAGGGAGTGATCCGCTTCGAGAAGAAAGGAAAGCTAGCACTGCGATACGTTGGTCCCTTTAAGATTCTGGACAGAATTGGCAAAGTGGCCTACCGACTCGAATTACCGGAGGGACTTAACAACGTACATTCGACTTTCCACGTGTCAAACCTCAAGAAATGCCTAGCTGAAGAAAATCTCCATGTACCTCTCGAAGATTTGCAAATCAACGAGACTCTCCATTTCGTGGAAAAGCCCTTTGAAATCATGGACCGAGAAACCAAAAAATTACGACGCCCTCGCATCCCTATCGTGAAAGTCCGATGGGAAGGCAAACGCGGTGCCGAGTTCACTTGGGAATTGGAAAGTGACTTGAAGGCTAAATATCCGCATCTCTTTGTTACGGCCACTACTGAAATTTCGGGACCAAATTTCCTAAAGTAGGGGAGACTGTAACAACTCAGAATTTTCGTTGTTATTTATTTCAGTTTATTTTGTTTATTTCCATTATTGTACTCCGTAGATTCGATTATGAGAAAGTTATGTTAATTAATTATGTTGATTTACAGTTATATCGCATCTAATCGCTTATTAAACGCATCGCTAATTCAATCGCTATCACACATAGTTATGCTGCTATACGAGCCGAGTGTGTTATTGTTTAATAAACACTTGTGTCATCGCATCGCTCATCTCATCGCATCGCAAAACGTAGTTAATTGTGTGGAATTATGTTTCATGTGTGTTATATTTGTTTATGTTATGATTACAATCGCTATTGCAACACTCTCACACGCACGAATCGCTAAATCGCACTATTGTATCGAATATAACGCTTAATTTAACTATCTAAAACGAACCGAATCACCAATGAACTCATAACGCGAAATCAACGAACAAAACTTGGCCACTAGGTTGTAACACCCCAACCGATGGCGGAAACATCGGGGTGAGACGAAAACGAGATTGCTCATTGCTCACAACGCTAATAAATGACAATATTTAATTAAATCCAAATTTCATTTCAAAACATTGTCAAATACAACATGAAGCAATACAATAAGTTCATAAAACATAACAAAATTTGGTACAACATTTATAAATCTAATGTCTAAAATGTGTGTATCTAAGTCCTTGCTATTTTGATTTCATAGCATCATCTCCTTCAACCTGTAACATGTTTTAAAATAAAGTCAATGCAAAAGCAAAGGGAGTACACAAGTTTAAGCATAGCATACGTATACGAATAAAGTTTTAACAATCCTCATGGCAACCAAATCTATACAAGAGCAAAATCATGGCATGCAATACTAATAATCAAACCCGTAACGCAATCACGATGTTTTAACATGACCTCACGAATAACACGATGGAGGTGGATGCGTGAAAACAAAGGCTAAAAATAGTTAATGACTAAAGCATAGCATAACGTTTATCCCAGACAAGCAACAAGTATACGATTCAAGTAGTCATGTGTATAGGATTGTTTGTGCGTTTCATAAAGTTTAAGTGTTTGTGATTTTTGTATATGGAAACATGTTACACCCAAAAAGTGATATAAACAAAAGTGGCTCGAGTGTACTCACAGAATTGCTAAGTCTTCTTTGGAAATTCCACGACGAGTTGATGAGTGGGAGAAAGGGGACATCGAGGTCACCTTAAAATGGCAAACGAATGTACATGAATAATCGAAGCTACGACGGAGGATTCGAATTGGAGTTGAAAGTACGTATATAGCTAACATCGTGTAAGAAAGGAATTTCTAAATTAAATTCATCAAAAGGGTTGTAGGAGTGTTGTCAAATAATTAATATATATATTTGACGAAAAGCATATTTGGTATAGATATATATATTTATATTCTAACGAATGGTATGAGATATATATGTATATTGTCGAATGGTGTACAAATATATTTGTCGAAAGTAAAATAAATATGTTTTGTCGAAGGTATAATAAATAAGCATATTTGTCGAGAGATATGATAAATATATCTATATTTTGTCGATGAATATAATAAATAAATATGTTTTGCCAAAAGTATAGTAAATAAGTATATTTGTCGAGAATTATAATAAATAAATTTATGCTCTTGTCGAAAAGCATAATAAAGAAAGTAAGTATATTTTTGTCGACAAAAAAATAATATCGATAAATATATTCTGTCGAATAGTTCAAATAATAAATATATTTTATCGAATAGTTTAATAAATATATTTTGTCGAATAGTTTAATAAATATATTACCTGTAGAAAATCGGGCAGAGTTTCCTCTTGTTTTTGGACGATCCCGACACACAAGTGTCGGTATTATTTGTCAAAACGCAATAATTCTACAACAATGATTTTATAAGAGACGTTACGAAATATTAAATCATGAAACATATATATATATATATTTCTATGTTCAAGTGTTACCATTTGTACAAGTTCGGTTCGCGAATACAAGATCATTAATATAAGTAAAATGAACTATGAGACTTAGAGTTTTACCGAACTTGAATCTGACCCGTTGACCAACAGTTGACCAGACCGAACACCAAACGAGACCCGAACCGAAGCCAAAACTGTCATTGACTCACTGCTGACCCGAACCTCTGCACCGAGACCCGAACCCGCTGAACATGAGCCGTGAACTGCACCGAAACGAATCGTAACCTGCCGAATGAAAAGAATTAACGGGATTCGAAATAGAAGCAAAACCAAGACCCGAACTGAGACTAACCTTGACTGAACCGAGATTCGACCCGGAGCTGCCCCGTGGACTGTTTGACTGTTTGACCCGAGTTGACCGGCAGTTGACTGAGTTGACCGGGACTTGAACCGTGCTTGACCCGAACAAAATTTGAATCGAACAGGAGTATGACCCGAGCCGACTCAACCCGTTCACCACTGTCGTGTTGAACCTGAAACGAACCGAACAAAGACCGACTGAATCGAACTGACCGGAGAATGAATTAAATAACCTTAAAACTTTACCTGAGACAACACGAAATCAGAACCCGAAACTCGAACCGACACGAATCAGAACCGAGGTTGAATTCGACGCGCACCCGAGCTATCCCAAAACTTGAACTTGCAACTGAACCGGAAGCAACCACTCCCAAAACTGCACCTGAAACCTGAACGAGACTTGTACTGATGCGAACCCGCTGTTGTAGGTCTCTATCGCCGCCGCTGCTACACCACCGTCGCTAAGCCACCACCGCCGCCGCCCCATTGCTTTCGTCCCTGTGCGCTGCCGCAGCGGCTTGGTTACAGGCGCGCCGCCACCACAAATGGTGGCCGGCGGCCTCGAATACAGAGAGAGAGGAGAGCGAAGGTTGGAGGGTGATGGATGTGGCTGGAGAGGGGAAGGTGTCGATGGAAAAATCGCAGGGGAGAGCAGGGATGGGGGTTCTTTGAGGGGGCTAGGGTTTTGAAGGGAATGAGATGTATTTATAGGATAGGGTTTTGAGCAGGTTGGGTCTAAAAGCCTGTAAGTGGCCAAAACGCGATTCTGAAGCCCATTTCAGCGCCCGAACGTTATGAAATAGCGTATAATTTTATTTAAGTTTTAAACACAGGAATTAAATGTACGACATCGCGATGTAATCGCGTTCGGTTGTCGTTTCGTTAAAAACACGTAACAACGCGTAGTTTCCGTTTTAAACCGTTTTTCGATCCGATTGTAGTTGCGACTCAGGAAATAGAAAACGAGGGTGAATTTTTATAAAAATAATAATCTTGGAAATACGAGGCGTTACATAGGTCAAGTTCGGCCGAACTTGTATAGCACAAGTTTGCCCGAACTTGTCTAGGCCACAATAAATCTCAAGAAAACCACAAGTCCGCCCGGACTTGTCTCCTAAATGCAGAAAACATACAAGTTCGCTCGAACTTGATGTTCCAGCTCACCATTCTCACTCCACCTATAAATACTCAGCTCCATTCTTCATTTGAACTTGCTGCAAGTTCGCCCGAAGCTCCCCAAAACCGAAACCCTTTGTTTTCTAAGTAAGATTCAACCTGTTTTCAACTACAACAACGATTCAACAACGTTTTACAACGATTTTGCACAAGGCTTTGCGTTCGTTTTCATCAAATCTCTTCTGTTTACGAAAATCTTCATCTTTTTATGCAAAACTTCTGTTTTTCACTAAGATCTATGCTTAGATCTAAGTAAAACCTTTAAATAGTTGATTTTTACACAATATTCGGACTAATGACGTATGTTTCATTTACTTTTGAGTGGAACGAGGCATTGTCAAGCAAGATCTCAGATCCGAAAGCACAAGGACGAAATCGTCACTTTACACAAGCTGGACTAACCCGTATGAACCTTCAAGTTCGCCCGGATTAGCCCGAGTTTCTGTAAAATGGCTAAACTCGCTCCAAAAGACCTCTCCAGCCTAAGTTTTACTCAGTGGCTTAAGGTTGGAGGGATGGACACTCGATTTCCTCAGCAAACGACGTGAAAACGCACGATTTGGATGCCAAAACAGTCAAGTTCGCTCGGATTACATCAAGTTCGCTCGAACTTGTCACCAGAATGGTGACCAAGTTCGCCCGAACTTGACCAACACTTCAACATTTCACATAAGTTCGCCCGAACTTGTCCAATTCTCAAGAGAATTAGACAAGTTCGCTCGGACTTGTATCATCCCTCAACAACCAGGACAAGTTCGCCCCGAACTTGTCTAGTTTCTTAGGAAACATGACAAGTTCGCCCGAACTTGTGTCACTAGTAAGCAAAATAGGTCAAGTTCGCTCGAACTTGTACCAAATGGTACAAGTTCGCCCGAACGCACTTTTGGGAAGACTGATGCACTTCTGTTCGCTTACAGGCTGATCTGGCACTCTTCACAACTCCTCTCAGATCTCTCATCTCTCCTAAAACGCACCCACTGTGAGTATACTTGAACTCCTTTTACGCTTAAACGCACTTTTGGGTGTCACATATGTTCCTATATCAAATCACATCACACGAACCTCAAATGCTTATTCACATCCCGCTGTTACATGATTATACGTGAAACCTGCTGAATTGTATGTATTGCTTCATTGCTTGTACGCCACCTTTAACATGATAGTATACTAGAGGTTGACCCGCCACCCCGAGGCCCGGGGTTGTTAAGGATCGCATTTTACATTTCTCATTTATTTTCCCTTTTAGGATGTGGAAACTTGTTCGCATGCCTCGATCAATCGCGGTTTGTTGGTTTGCTTGAATCTAAGTGGTTACATCATTCACATCGATTACGTATATCATGCGATGTATGCTAAACGCTTTCGTATCTATTATGTATGCAAACCTGTATGCTCACCTTTACTTAATTATATTGACGTTTTATTTTAACATATGTGGCATGTTGAGAATATTGATTTGGATGCTTAGATTAAGTTTTTCTTTAGAAAATCATGTAATAAAACATAGGGGATATCGAACTTGTGTTGTTTTATGGGATTGCTTGTATTTTGTAACCTGCTTAAGGATTATATGTTGAAAGTATGGGATTTTGACGTTTAAATATTTTCGCTTAAATAGTGTTATGGAATTTCTCATGAGACAATCTGGTTTGCCTAGTGCCACTACCCTGATGTTTCCGCCATCGGTTGGGGTGTGATAAAAATTAGCAGTAACTTCTCCGTTACATATCCGTTTTGCTTGAAACTTGTTTCCAAATGTTCGTAAAACATTTCCCTACATTATTGACTCAAAATCTTTAACCAGGATTCATGATTTATATAAATTACGCAACCATTACTCGGTTTATGAATAATTTTATTTTGACCCGTTTGGTCCAACCATTCACTTTCCGTTACTTTTGAACTATAAACATCTTGCTACAACATTCCTTCTGTAACATTTGTCAAAAAACGGGTTTTCCAAACCCGCTTCGTTTGTAATCGAATATCAAGTTATAAATTTTTCGTTGCGTATTTATGTTTATTTTATTTTAAACGATGCATAATTAATAAACAAATTAGAATTTAAAAACTATAATTGATAAAAAGTGAAAATAAAATAAATAAAAAAGAAAACCGGCTGCCGGGATTCGAACCCGGGTCAGCCGGGTTAGCCTCAAAGTTTTATCTCGCGCACATATAACCACTCCGCCACTTGATGTCTTTGTGAGTTCTAGGAAACAATTAAAACATATGTACAACCGTGAATCAACCTGTTGCGCCAAACTGAAACCGATATCGGCTTCCAACCGTCCAAGACGTTTGAGTGAACGCGGATTCTAGATTATAACCGATAAACCGACATTCTTAATCAATTCAGTCGTTAATGAACTTGAATTCATGTGATGTTCGGTTTTTATAACCGAAAACATTCACTTCTTGAATTACTTCAACAAAATCCTCATCTCGCGACTCAATTACATTCCCAGAACTTCTAATTTCACGTTTACTCTAATTTCTGATCGTCGGAATTGCTTTTTGAACTCGCCGGACTTTCGCCGGAAAACCGTGTCTTTCATCAAAACGTAAGTTTCTCAATTCTTCTATCTTCTATCAGTTGTTAGGCTTTTGCTAACTCAAACCCTTCAATCAGAATCAGTTTCAGGCGACGATATCGGATAATCAACTCTCGCCGGAAAACTTCTGAAAATTCCCAGATTTCGCTGTGAAACGGTATAGTCTTTTAAACCATCTGATAACTCTTGTTTAGTACTTCAATTCCACAACTAGCTAATCAAAAACTGTTAATCGGTCCGCTCAGACGAAGTTCATAAAAACAGAGCCGACGACTTCGCCGGAGCTCTAAGAAAGATCGTCATTCCGGTATGTTCATTCCCAAAACCTTTCCTATCCGTTACATTTTAATCATTCATACGCCTGTTAATCGAATTAAGCAAGAAACAATTGATTAATCGTTATCTGTGTTCTTGAGCGAAAAAGACGAAGTTGATTATGATTATAAATTAATTAAAGTCAGTATAATAAACGGGTTAGACACACAGTCCAGCGGTGGACTATGTGCAAACAATAAACATACGTCTCGAGTTCGATCCCTATCACGACCCTATTCTCGGAAATAAAAATGTTTTTTTTAAGAACCGAACCGGGTTAACTCACTGAAGATGTTAAGTATAATAAAAAAAAGTATATTAACCAGGTTAGACAACAGTCCAGCGGTGGACTGTGTGCAACACTAAACCACAGGTCCCGGGTTCGAGACCTGTTACGCACGCCGGTTCGATGATTAAAATCCTTTTTAAAAATAAATGAATTTTGAATAAATTAAAACAGTATATAAATATAATTAAAAACAGAAATATTTCGGGTTAGACACGTAGCTCAGTTGGTAGAGCTGCGTGCACGCGTACGGGAGGTCTCGGGTTCGAGCCTTACCCGGCGCATACTTGCACACTAGCGAACCGGTCAAACAGTCAACAGTCACGGTCAACGGTCAATGGTCAACTCAAAAGTCAACATTTTTTTTATATTTTTATTTATTTATTTAATTTAAAAATCAATTAAAAATACTTAAAAATAATGTTTTTAAAGTTAGAAAATAGCCTTAAACGCACAAAAATATATCTAAAAATCTTATTAAAATTATTAATAAAATCCACTCTTTTACCATACCTTTTCGTTATTTTTTTAGGTTAGTTAATTCTCGTCGATCAATCCTCTAAACTCGTGCGCATTTCAACATCTTCAACCAGACGCACCCAATGTGAGTGAATCTCTACAAATTCCCCGTTTTAATCACGTTTTTGGGGTGTATCATTGTCTTATTATTTATTACATTTAAACTATTGTGCATCCATCATATCCATGAACAATGTGTATTCAACATGTATCAACTGTTTGTGTGATTATTGTTTAGATTAAATTTATCATTTTCAGTACATACATTATCATAGGTCGCCGCTCCCCATTACATATGAGCGCTGAGCTGTTCCCCATTACATATGAGCGTGAACTAGGCGTTGCCAACATACGATCGGCTCCGTTTGATTGAGCCTTGATCGCACAGACATTTATCATAGGCCGTCCGTTCCCCATTACCTATGAGCGTGAACGTGACGTTGCCAATATACAGTATCATTCATGTTTATATTCATGCAAGTTGGTTTGTTATTGTATGTTATTGTTTGTTATTGTTATTGTTGTTGTATGATTATTCACGTTTGCTCACATATGATTATTGCACAATTTTCCATAATAAGTATAATAAGAAATCAATAATAAATGTTTTCTAACAAGGTTCACTCGCCAACTTATGTTGACCCAAAAACCCCCATTTTTACACATGATACAGGTGATCCAGCTGCAGCAAGAAACACATAGGATGGCTTAGAAGAATAAACTGGTTTAGACTTTGGATTGTTTAGTTGATTATCTTTCTTTGTAATTGTATGAACATGTTTGGAATATTGAGGATGTAATTTTGAATTTAATAAATATGAAACATATTAGTAAATATCATGAGCTTTGGTGATAACCCAATTATGCCCCGACTCTTATTCCGCTGCGGGTCGGGGTGTGACAGATTGGTATCAGAGCCATAACTATAGGGATATAGGATAAGTTATTAGACCCTTAGAGCCTATACTATAGTTGATTAGAATTTTAAAATTTTTTTTGTGTGTTACATGCAAAATTCATGATGTTTATATGTTTTATGTTTAATGTTACATTCAATGTTATGCAAGCATGTTCATAAGTACAATTATTATATAATGCCTATCATGAATCATATTCTCATAACATATCATATCCATGAGAGCACACACCACATCATTTCCATGATTTTTTTTGCAATGATTTTTGTATTTTCAAATCACATCAAAGTGAGTTCTCATGACGGGCATGTAGTAATTGGAAGGGTACAAGTACCGGTAGTCGGAACGTCCTGTCTAGGCTTGGCATTAGTATAAATCCAAAATAAAGGACCAGTTTGCCTACCTGGGGACTAACCATGAGAGTACGAAGGGCCTATTAGGCCAAAGCATGCTATACCAAACGTCGTGTGAGCTAACCCCACTTTGAGTTGTCATTGTGTCTACACCTGGACACCCTCCGACCATACATCTCACAAACATATTTCATGGTTTTCATTCGGGTGATGCGAGTGTTAAACCGTCAATACTAATGTGAATCCTACTAAGCCAATAGTCATGGGGGCCCACATGACTACACAGGTGAAGGTATGGGGGACATTTGAGGCCGAACATGAGCAAACCCAAGACTCCTATGGATGTAGTTGCATTATTAATGTTTATGTTATTTTTATTTTTTTTTAGACACATGACACCTAAAAAGACTCCATAAACTCACAATCTTCTTATGTATATTCCTGTAGATGTCGGCTAGGCAACAACGAGGGGGTAGAAGATCTGGAAGGTCAAACGAACGCTTGGCCACCCAAATCGCAAAACAAATGGCCACGGTGCTTCCTGACATTGTAGTTCAAGTCCAACAAGCTCTCGCCGCAAATCCCATCAATCCTCCCCAGCAAGAAGACTAGAACATCGGCAACCCTCCTACCAAAAAGTGCTCATATAAACATTTCAAGTCTTGCGATCCTCCGAAATTTGAAGGGACCGAAGGTGTCACTGCTCTCCTCCACTGGTTTGAGGAAATGGAAAACACCTTCCTCAACTGCGATTATCCTGAGGATTGCAAGGTACGATACGCAACCGGGAGACTATTTGGGGTAGCTCTACCTGGTGGAATACTGAAAAGGGTAAAAGAGGAATCGAAGATGCAATGGCCTTAACATGGGAGGAGTTAAGGGAAATCATGACGAGACGTTTCTGTCCTAGAAGTGAGATCAAAAAGTTAGAGGATGAATTTCATTCGTTGAAGCAAAAGGAGGGAGATCATACTTCCTATAACAAGAGGTTTTTAGAGTTGAACCAAATGGCCCCTAACTTGTTCACCCCACTTTACCATTTAGTCGAACACTATATTCGAGGTCTCCCCTCGAAAATCCAAGACTCAGTTCTTAGCAGTTCGCCTGCAACACTTGAAGCTGCTATGGAACTAGCTACTGAGCTTACCGAGAATCGAATTCGCAACGGTAAATTTAAAGATGAGAAAAAGAAAGCCCCCGTTGAGGGCCAAACTTCAAACCATTCCACCTCCTCCTCTAAGTTTGCTAACAAGAGGAAACGTAACACCAGGAAACTTTGCTGTCACACAAACAAATTTCCCTATCCCTGCTGCACCCATTACCCAAGTTGCCCCCTCACCTGCACCATATAAAAGGCCATACTCCGGCCCATACCCAAAATGCAACCGTTGCCAATACCATCACTTTCCTGATCATCCCTGCCAACATTGTACCGGTTGTGGTCGCGCAGGTCACACCGTTCAAACCTGTCGCATACCTCAGCGAACGAACCGCCACCAGCCCTCAACCCAAACCCACCATCAGATAGTGGGTCAAGCTCAACAACCTCTACTACTACCACCTACCCAACATGTAGCCCAATCCTACTACCAACCCAACTATCCCATGGTGCAACCTATGCGGGCTTGTTACAATTGTGGAGACCCAAACCACTTTAGAAACACTTATCCACGCTTGGTGAACATTATACATGCTCAAGCTCAAGCAAATCCGTTGAATCAGGCTAACCAAGCTCCTCCACCTGCAAGAGGAAGAGCATTTAACATCAACGCCAATCAAGCTAGGGCCGACAACAATGTGGTTAACGGTACGTTTCTCATCAATGGTAGTTATGCATCCATGTTATTTGATACTGGCGCGGATAAAAGTTTTGTATCTTTAGAATTTGAACCCGTCCTCAACTAAACTCGTGATAAACTCATGGAATCCATAACGGTAGAAGTTGCTGACGGAAAACCGGTCTCATTAAACTCTATTATACGCAATTGTACTCTCACCTTAAACGATCACGATTTTCCAGTTGACCTCATTCCTATGAAGTTGGGAAGCTTTGACATTATAATTGGTATGGACTGGCTCAGCCAACATCATGCTGAAGTTGTATGCCGCGAAAAGTTTATACGCATTCCTCTTACAAATGGTCAGACTCTACGAATCTTTGGAGAAACCCCATCGAAAGGGCTCAAATTATGTCCTGTCTTCAAGCCCGAAAATATTTCCGCAAGAATTATATCGCATTTCTAACTCATGTCGTCAAAAAGGGAACCAAGGAGAAGAAACTTTAAGACATCCCAGTAGTAAAAGATTTTCCGCAAGTTTTTCCTGACGACATTTCAGGACTTCCTCCCTTGAGAGAAGTCGAATTCCGCATTGATCTTATACCTGGAGCTACACCAGTTGCAAAATCTCCTTATAGGTTAGCCCCCTCCGAAATGCAAGAGCTAGCCAGTCAATTGCAAGAGTTGACTGACAAAGGATTCATACGTCCTAGGTCCTCGCCTTGGGGTGCACCTGTCCTTTTTGTGAAGAAGAAAGATGGAACGTTTCGCATGTGCATCGACTACAGAGAACTCAACAAGTTAACGGTCAAGAACCGCTACCCATTACCTCGCATTGATGGTCTTCTTGACCAACTTCAAGGCGCTAGCTGTTTTTCAAAAATCGACCTTCGTTCTGGTTATCATCAACTCAGAGTACATGAAGAAGACGTCCCAAAGACCGCCTTCCGAACTCGTTATGGTCATTATGAATTCATGGTCATGCCATTTGGTCTAACCAACGCTCCAGCTGTCTTCATGGATCTAATGAACAGAGTCTGCAAACCCTATCTCGATCGCTTTGTTATAGTCTTCATCGACGACATCCTCATTTACTCAAAGTCCTAAGTCTGATCATGAATGGCACCTTCGACTCATCCTTACACTCTTAGAGAATGAAAAGCTCTACGCCAAATTCTCCAAATGCGAATTCTGGTTAAAAGAGGTCAATTCCTTGGACATGTCGTCAATGACAAGGGAATACATGTCGACCCCTCAAAGATCAAAGCAGTACAAGAATGGCAAGCGCCACGTACACCAACCGAAGTAAGATCATTCCTTGGTTTGGCTGGGTAATATCTCCGTTTCATTTCAAATTTCTCCCGCATTGTTGTACCACTCACGGCTTTAACTCATAAAGGAAAACCCTTCATATGGGGACCCAAACAAGAAGAAGCCTTCCAAACCCTTAAACAAAAACTCTGTGATGCACCTATCCTCACTCTTCCTGAAGGTTGTGATGACTTCGTGGTTTATTGCAACGCGTCAGGGCAAGGACTAGGCTGTGTTCTAATGCAAAGAGGAAAGGTGATAGCTTATGCTTCTAGACAACTCAAAACTCATGAGAAGAACTACACTACCCACGACCTAGAACTTGGAGCCGTTGTGTTCGCTCTTAAGATATGGAGACATTATCTCTATGGTACTAAGTGTGAAATATACACTGACCACAAGAGTCTTCAACATATCTTCAACCAAAAGGAGTTAAACATGAGGCAACGAAGATGGGTCGAACTTCTTAATGACTACGACTGTGAAATTCGGTATCATCCTGGCAAGGCAAACGTGGTGGCCGATGCACTCAGTCGAAAGGGTTATGCGAACTCCATTCGTCTTCTATGTTCGCAAATCATAACCGACATCAAAGATCAAATTCGAGAAGCCCAACATGTTCAGTAACAGAAGACGACGTACGAAAGGAGCTGTCCTGTGGAGCTGAACTTAAAATTGAAACTAAATCCGACGGTATTCTGTACTATCTAGATCGCATACGGATTCCTGACCACAACAACCTTCGTGAATTCCTTATGAATGAGGCACACAAAACACGATACTCTATACACCTAGGAGCCGACAAGATGTATCAAGACCTTCGATACACCTACTGGTGGCCTGGAATGAAAAAGGATATTGCTGTTTTTGTTTCCAAGTGCCTTACATGTTCCAAGGTGAAAGCTGAACATCAAAGTCCCTCAGGACTTCTGGTCCAACCTGAAATACCTGTATGGAATGGGAAAACATAACCATGGACTTTATTACCGGGTTACCTCGCACTTCTGGTGGGTATGACACTATATGGGTAATCATTGATCGTCTTACAAAATCAGCTCACTTCATTCCGATCCGCGAAGATTTCAAGAACGAGAAGTTAGCCGGTATCTACATCAGCGAAATCGTAAGCCGTCATGGTGTACCGTTAAGCATTATTTCAGATCGTGATGGTCGTTTCACTTCACGAACATGGCAAGCCGTACAAGCCTGGGTACACGATTAGATCTCAGTACCGCTTATCATCCTCAAACTGATGGACAATCTGAAAGCACCATTCAAACTCTTGAAGATATGCTTCGAGCATGTGTCATAGACTTCAAGGGAAATTGGGACGCTCATCTACATTAGTTGAATTTTCGTACAACAACAACTATCATTCAAGTATCGGCATGGCACCTTTCGAGTCTTATATGGTCGTAAGTGCCGATCTCCAGTATGTTGGCACGAAATTGGGGAAGCTCAAATCACCGGTCCAGAATTGATTCAAGAAACCACAGACAAGATCCATCAAATTCGAAACAATCTTCTAGCGGCTCAAAGTCGTCAAAAGAGTTATGCAGATAAACGACGAAAGCCTTTGGAGTTTAACATTGGTGATCGCGTACTTTTAGAAGTATCACTGTGGAAGGGAGTAGTTCGTTTTGGCCAAAAGGGCAAGCTAGCACTACGCTACGTAGGACCTTTCAAGATACTCGAAAGAGTAGGACCTGTAGCATACAAGCTTGATCTACCAGAAGAACTCAACAGAATTCACCCCACATTCCACGTATCAAACTTGAAGAAGTGTCTCGCTGATGAAAACCTCCATATTCCCCTGGAAGATATTCAGATCGATGAATCTATGCATTTCATTGAAAGACCAGTAGAGATCATGGACTTCGGAGAAAAACCTCTAAGACGGAGTCGTATTCCAATTGTTAGGGTACGCTGGGAGTCGAAATGGGGACCTGAGTTTACTTGGGAACGTGAAGACTCAATGCGCGAGAAATACCCGCATCTTTTTCCTGTTACCACTACTATTTAAATTTCGGGACGAAATTTCTAAAAGTAGGGGATACTGTAACATTTGTCAAAAAACGGGTTCTCAAACCCGCTTCGTTTGTAATCGAATATCAAGTTATAAATTTTTCGTTGCGTATTTATGTTTATTTAAATTTTAAACGATGCATAATTAAAAAACAAATTAGAATTTAAAAACTATAATTGATAAAAAGTGAAAATAAAATAAATAAAAAAGAAAACCGGCTGCCGGGATTCGAACCCGGGTCAGCTCACGCACATATAACCACTCCGCCACTTGATGTCTTTGTGAGTTCTAGGAAACAATTAAAACATATGTACAACCGTGAATCAACCTGTTGCGCCAAACTGAAACCGATATCGGCTTCCAACCGTCCAAGACGTTTGAGTGATCGCGGATTCTAGATTATAACCGATAAACCGACATTCTTAATCAATTCAGTCATTAATGAACATGAATTCATGTGATGTTCGGTTTTTATAACCGAAAACATTCACTTCTTGAATTACTTCAACAAAATCCTCATCTCGCGACTCAATTACATTCCCAGAACTTCTAATTTCACGTTTACTCTAATTTCTGATCGTCGGAATTGCTTTTTGAACTCGCCGGACTTTCGCCGGAAAACCGTGTCTTTCATCAAAACGGTAAGTTTCTCAATTCTTCTATCTTCTATCAGTTATTAGGCTTTGCTAACTCAAACCCTTCAATCTGAATCAGTTTCAGGCGACGATATCGGATGATCAACTCTCGCCGGAAAACTTCTGAAAATTCCCAGATTTCGCTGTGAAACGGTATAGTCTTTTAAACCTTCTGATAACTCTTGTTTAGTACTTCAATTCCACAACTAGCTAATAAAAAACTGTTAATCGGTCCGCTCAGACGAAGTTCATAAAAACAGAGCCGACGACTTCGCCGGAGCTCTGAGAAAGATCGTCATTCCGGTATGTTCATTCCCAAAACCTTTCCTATCCGTTACATTTTAATCATTCATACGCCTGTTAATCGAATTAAGCAAGAAACAATTGATTAATCGTTATCTGTGTTCTTGAGCGAAGAAGACGAAGTTGATTATGATTATAAGATTAATTAAAATCAGTATAATAAACGGGTTAGACACACAGTCCAGCGGTGGACTGTGTGCAAACAATAAACATACGTCTCGAGTTCGATCCCTATCACGACCCTATTCTCGGAAATAAAAATGTTTTTTTTAAGAACCGAACCGGGTTAACTCACTGAAGATGTTAAGTATAATAAAAAAAAGTATATTAACCAGGTTAGACACACAGTCCAGCGGTGGACTGTGTGCAACACTAAACCACAGGTCCCGGGTTCGAGACCTGTTACGCACGCCGGTTCGATGATTAAAATCCTTTTTAAAAATAAATGAATTTTGAATAAATTAAAACAATATATAAATATAATTAAAAACAGAAATATTTCGGTTTAGACACGTAGCTCAGTTGGTAGAGCTGCGTGAACGGTACGGGAGGTCTTGGGTTCGAGCCTTACCCGGCGCATACTTGCACACTAGCGAACCGGTCAAACAGTCAACAGTCACGGTCAACGGTCAATGGTCAACTCAAAAGTCAACATTTTTTTTATATTTTTATTTATTTAATTTAAAAATCAATTAAAAATACTTAAAAATAATGTTTTTAAAGTTAGAAAATAGCCTTAAACTCACAAAAATATTTCTAAAAATCTTATTAAAATTATTAATAAAATACACTCTTTTACCATACCTTTTCGTTATTTTTTTTAGGTTAGTTAATTTTCGTCGATCAATCCTCTAAACTCGTGCGCATTTCAACATCTTCAACCAAACGCACCCAATGTGAGTGAATCTCTACAAATTCCCCGTTTTAATCACGTTTTTTGGGTGTATCATGTGTCTTATTATTTATTACATTTAAACTATTGTGCATCCATCATATCCATGAACAAATGTGTATTCAACATGTATAACTGTTTGTGTGGTTATTGTTTAGATTAAATTTATCATTTTCAGTACATACATTATCATAGGCCGCCGCTCCCCATTACCTATGAGCGTTGAGCTGTTCCCCATTACATATGAGCGTGAACTAGGCGTTGCCAACATACGATCGGCTCCGTTTGATTGAGCCTTGATCGCACAGACATTTATCATAGGCCGTCCGTTCCCCATTACCTATGAGCGTGAACGTGACGTTGCCAACATATACAGTATCATTCATGTTATATATTCATGCAAGTTGGTTTGTTATTGTATGTTATTGTTTGTTATGTTATTGTTATTGTTATTGTATGATTATTCACGTTTGCTCACATATGATTATTGCATAATTTTCCATAATAAGTATAATAAGAAATCAATAATAAATGTTTTCTAACAAGGTTCACTCGCCAACTTATGTTGACCCAAAAACCCCCATTTTTACACATGATACAGGTGATCCAGCTGCAGCAAGAAACACATAGGATAGCTTAGAAGAATAAACTGGTTTAGACTTTGGATTGTTTAGTTGATTATCTTTCTTTGTAATTGTATGAACATGTTTGGAATATTGAGGATGTAATTTTGAATTTAATAAATATGAAACATATTAGTAAATATCATGAGCTTTGGTGATAACCCAATTATGCCCCGACTCTTATTCCGCTGCAGGTCGGGGTGTGACACCTTCCCATCTACTTACATATCTCAACCATTTTTAAATGATTCTTAACTTTTATACCATAAGCTTTATTTATGTACTAAGAAGTGAGGTTCCGGAATTCACTAAACTTAGTCGTCCGCATTCGCATCCGTTTCATTGCTTCCTTTTCACCCTTTTAGCCTTCCATGCTTCAATCCATCTTGACATGATCCCTATACTTTCATGTCATCGCATTCACATTCTTGTTAGTATACATGATTGTATATACTAGCGATCATATCAAATTCATATTCCACATTTGACCCTTCATTTGTCAATTCGAACAAACATAAGGCATATTCTCACGATCGTTTCTTATCAACTTATATAATTCCTCACGTCATCGTATATAACACACATTGATATACACATATCATATGACTTTCTAAAATCTTACAATTGCGACAACAAGTCTAACCATGCTTCTTATGCGCAGTTGACTTTCAGAAGTCAACGGTTATCATATGAACTTTTGACTTAACCTCATACATCCGTGTCATCATATTAGACTATACTAATGACACTAAATACATTTCATACTCATGTTTTAGGATACACATACAGGCATATAATTTCTTATACGTGATAAATCTCATTCATACTAGCATTTTCATATCTCTATAACTAACACCATGACCCATATTAGCTAACCCAATATCATTCCAAAATTACTCCTTTCTACAAATCTCATATGCTTCATATATAGTGTACATTGAAATTCATAACTTTCAATTAAGAAATTAGTCAACCATATGGTGAACATCATACCACTCCAACATAGAGTACAACCTTCTAATGTACACTTTTTACCAATCATATAACCAACCAAAGATCATACATGTAATCCATCTAAAATACATTTCTTATGTTCAATTACTACTAATTATGTCACACCCCGACCCGCAGCGGAAAAGGTGATTGGGGTATGATTGGGTTATCATCAAAGCTCATGACATTTATTTTAACGTTTCATATTCATTAATACAATTTAATGGAAATTTACAATCATAATTACATTAATGACCTAAACATCAATCTAAGCTTCTTTGTTTTCTTCTAAGGCATTTCCTATGTTTTCCTTGCTTCATCCTGTTCACCTGTATCATGTGTAAAAGGGTTTTTGGATCAACAAAAAGTTGGCGAGTGAATCCTATAGAAAAACATTTGAACAAGTTTATTTAATTGATTATGAAATAAAGTGCACAACCACACATGAGTAAAAATAGATGTAAACTTATTCATAAATCAGTTTAATATTAAACAATACACACATGAACAATAATGGATCGTTTAGAGGCACGCGTTGCTCAACTCGTCTCTCACGAGGAACTGATGGGACTAATGAATGAATTTGCATAAACATGATAATGTGAAAGACATAACTACAAACAATAAAAACTCAATAATACACACATGAACAATAATGGATTTGTTTTGAGGCACGCGTTGCTCAACTCGTCTACCACGAGGAACTGATGGGCTTAATGAATGAATTTCATATACGTTGACAAAATGAAATACATAATTACAACAATATAAACAATCTAAGTTTAGATCACGATATGGTATGGCACAAATTTAAATAAACGAGTTAATTATTTTGTGACACATGACACACCCCAAAACGTGTAATTAAAAAGGGGGAGTTGTAAGATTCACTCACAGTGGGTGCGTTCGGTTAATGATGTTGAATGCACGCGAAGTGGTTTTAACCACGAGTGAAATTAACCTAGATAAATAGCATTATGGTTTGGTAAGTAAACGGATTTTATTAATCCATTTTAGTAGGATTGTTGGGTGTATTTTTGTGAGTTTAAGGCTATTTTCTAACCTTAAAAATGTTATTTTTAAGTATTTTTAATTGATTTTTAATTAAAATAAATAAATAAAAATAATAAACAAAAGTTGACTTTTTTGACTGTTGACCGTTGACCATTGACCGTTGACCATTGACCTTGACTGCTTGACCGGTTCGTATGCGTGTATGTGTGCGCTGGGTGAGGCTCGAACCCGAGACCTCCCGTACGCGTGCACGCAGCTCTACCAACTGAGCTACGTGTCTAACCCGAAATATTTCTGTTTTTAATTATATTTATATATTAATTAGATTAATCCGAAAATCAATTTATTTCTAAAAAGATTTTACTGAATCGGACCGGTGCGCTCCACAGGTCTCGAACCCGGGACCTGTGGGTTGAGTTAACACACAGTCCACCGCTGGACTGTGTGTCTAACTTGTTAAACAATCCGATTTATATTATACTTATATACAAACTGAACATTTCCATTTGTGTCTTAAATAAAAAGTTTAATAATTATCCGGGCCAGTGCGGTAGCCCGGACTCGAACTCGTGTCCTGTGATTTAAACATACACACAGTCCACCGCTGGACTGTGTGTCTATCTTGGTTATTATTCCGGTTATTATTATACTTAACATATACAGCGGTGACTCCGGTTCGGTTAACAAAAAAAGACATTTTTATTAAGGCAGCTTGCGTGGGACAAGATTCGAACTCGAGACGTTAGTGTGTTTAATGTGCACACAGTCCACCGCTGGACTGTGTGTCTAACCCGAGTTATAACTTGATTTTAATTATACTTATACACTACGGAAACTTCGTCTTCTTCGTTGATTTTAACCAGAATCAGAAGTCCGACTGGTTCGATGATTAAATCATGTTCGTTAGTGTCTGATGGTTAATTACATGTGAGATTAAATAAAAAGAATGAAGGATTAAGCGTAAGGTATACCGACTGGACTCCTCTGTTTCTCCGGCGAAACTCCGGTGACAGCAAACACTTCTGGCGACGTGTGTCTTCCAGCAGAGAGTCTTCAGAAAGTTTGAAAAGGATGTGGGTGACTTCGGTATAAGCTCAGGGGGTTTAGTAAGGCTTAGAAGTGAAGGGTTCGGTTTTCCGGCGATGTACAGAAATTTTCGGGCGAATGGAATTACGTCGGGTAAAGGTGCGGTTTTGAGCGAAAAAGCTTGCAGAGGTTTGAGGGGGTATTTATAAGGCAAGTCGTCGATGAATTTGGTCCGATTTCCGACTTGATTCAAAGTCATTACGTTTTCCGGCGGTTATAGCTTGTGTCGCGGGTTCAGGCGTCGGTTATAACCGATATCCTAGTAAATGTTTACGTTAAGAACAAAAGAAACCGTTCAATCTCGCGAGATCGCCGGGATTTCCGACGACTGAAATTTGGGCGCCGGTTTTGAATTCGGAAAAACATGTTATGAATTAATTGATTCTAATAATTAACAAGAAACATCAGTGGCGCAGTGGTTGAGTGTGTGTGTGATAAGTCTGCTGAACCGGTATACTGACCCGGGTTCGAAACCCGGCAGAAACATATTATTTTTATTTTATTATTTTTAACAGTTTTTCAAAAACAATTTATATATTCTAATATAATAATTAATTATGTATCGTTTAAAATTATTTTGGGCATTAAATTCGCAACGAAATTTTTAACTGATTGTTCGGTTAATAAACGGAGCGGGTTTGGTAAAATCCGTTTTTGACGGATTTTACAGTATCCTCTGCTTTTTAGAAATTTCGTCCCAAAATTTAAATAGTGATATATTTGACTAAAAGAATGATGGTGTTTAGTTTGACAGTTACATGCTTAGAAAAAGTAAGGGTTTAAATTTTTGTTTGAGGCGGTAACGTCCCTTGTAAGGGTTAAGTACCCTATTACAGGAATCACTTTTTGTTGCCTACTGTAAAAGTATTGATAAGCAGAATTGATTCGCTAAATATGGTATCATGCATAAGAGTTTGGATATGTTTGGAAGGATATGGTTATATCCTAAGGCAAAACTTCTAATACTACAACCTACATGGAACTTCTCATAACCATCTAACAATACCTCTGATCCTTTGACAAGAATACTTATATATAGGAAGTACCAGCGGCGTATCCACCATATTCTTGTCAAATTTTCATTGGTTTTATCAGTAAGTTATGATTGGTTCTATGACTATAGAACATAAATAAACACAACAGCTAATATTTGAATCCACATTCTGATAGCATATATGTTTGAATGGGACAGTTCCTCTCTCGTTTGTTATGATGGAGAGGTTAGTTTATGTAGAAATAGAGCACAGTCCAATTTCTTTAAATAGCGAGATGATATGAATGTAACACAAATTTTAACCCAGGGCAATACTAAATCCTACATGGAACTTCTCATAACCGCCTGATAATGCCTCTGATCCTTTGGCAAGAATACTTATATATAGGAAGTACCAGCGGCGTATCCACCATATTCTTGCCAAATTTTCATTGGTTTTATCCACAAGTTATGATTAGTTACCAAGAAACTACTAAATCCTACATAGAACTTCTCATAACCGTCTGACAATGCCTCTGATCCTTTGACAAGAATACTTATATATAGGAAGTACCAGCGGCGTATCCACCATATTCTTGCCAAATTTTCATTGGTTTTATCAGTGAATTATGATTAGTCCTATGTGACTCTACAACCAATACAACAAACTCATAAATACTGAAAATGAAAAATGTCTGTGCGATCAAGGCTCAATCAAACGGAGCCGATCGTATTGCATGTACTGAATATGAAAATGTCTGTGCGATCAAGGCTCAATCAAGCGGAGCCGATCGTATTGCATGTACTGAAAATAATAAATTTAATCTAAACAACAATCACACAAACAGCCTATACATGGAACCTCTCATAACCGCCTGATAATGCCTCCGATCCGTTGACAAGAATACTTATATATAGGAAGTACCAGCGGCGTATCCACCATATTCTTGCCAAATTCTCATTGACTTTATCCGCAAGTTAGGATTAGTTCTATGTGACTCTACAACAAACACAACAATCACAAGATACTGATAATGAAAATGTCTGTGCGATCAAGGCTCAATCAAACGGAGCCGATCGTATTGCATGTACTGAAAAATGAAAATGTCTGTGCGATTAAGGCTCAATCAAGCGGAGCCGATCGTATTGCATGTACTGAAAATAATAAATTTAATCTAAACAACAATCACACAAACAGCCTATACATGGAACCTTTCATAACTGCCTGATAATGCCTCCGATCCTTTGACAAGAATACTTATATATAGGAAGTACCAGCGGCGTATCCACCATATTCTCGTCAAATTCTCATTGACTTTATCCGCAAGTTAGGATTAGTTCTATGTGACTCTACAACAAACACAACAATCACAAGATACTGATAATGAAAATGTCTGTGCGATCAAGGCTCAATCAAACGGAGCCGATCGTATTGCATGTACTGAAAAATGAAAATGTCTGTGCGATCAAGGCGCAATCAAGCGGAGCCGATCGTATTGCATGTACTGAAAATAATAAATTTAATCTAAACAACAATCACACAAACAGCCTATACATGGAACCTTTCATAACCGCCTGATAATGCTTCTGATCCTTTGACAAGAATACTTATATATAGGAAGTACCAGCGGCGTATCCACCATATTCTTGTCAAAGTTTCATTGGCTTTATCCTTAAGTTATGATTGGTTCTATGTGATTCTAAAACATAAAGAAAAACATAAAACTAAATGATTGGAGTTGAATCTAGATCTTCGGTGAAGAGGACTAGTTGGGTATCTTCGTTTGGGCCGTCATTATCTTCGACAGGATTGGCGTTGATGTTGAAGACTCTTCCTCTTGCTGGTGGCCTAGCGGTTGGGTTTTCTTGGTTTACTTGGTTAACTGGATTTGATTGAGCTTGAGCGTTTATGATGTTAACCAATCGAGGGCACGTGTTTCTAAAGTGGGTAGGGTCGCCACAATTGAAACAAGCTCGAACATATGGGAACATGGGGTATTGGGGTTGTTGATAGGTTTGGTTCATGGTTTGAGTAGGGGGAGAGATTTGGTTTTGAAAGGTGCGGCAAACCTTGCTCAAATGACCATAGCGTCCACAAGTTGCACATAGTCGACAAGGTAAGGTAAGGGGATGGTGGTAAAAACAGTTGTTGCATCGAGGGTGAGGTCCAAGATATGGTTTCTTATTTGGGTAAGTTGAGTTGGGTGCCACTTGAGTGATTGGGATAGCTTGGATGGGTATGGCGTGTGAAATTGGTTGATTACGTTGGGTAGTAGCGAAAAGTTGTCCGTCTCTCTTTCTCTTAGAATTGGGTTGAGAAGGGGATTCGGTTTGGGTGTAGTCGGAGGTTTCAGTCGATGCTTTATCCTTCTTCTTCTCCTCCTTGAAGTCTTTGTTCCGGATTCGGTTCTCGGTGAGCTCTGTTGCTAGCTCCATTGCTGCTTCCAAAGTTGCAGGCGTGGTACTTATTACAGAGTCTTGAATCTTTGACGGAAGACCACGAATGTAGTGCTCGATCAAACGGTAGAGGGGAGTGAACATGTTGGGAACCATTTGATGTAACTCGAGGAATCTTTTGTTGTATGTGGTGTGGTCTCCTTCCTTTTGCTTCAACGAATAAAATTCATCTTCTAATTTCTTGATTTCGCTCCTTGGGCAAAATCGTCTGGTCATGATTTCCTTCAATTCATTCCAAGTTAAATTCATAACATCTTCAACACCTCGTTTGGCCTTCTCTGTATTCCACCAAGTAAGTGTTGTTCCATATAAACGACCAGTAGCATAACGCACTTTGCGATCATTGGGGCAATCGCAATTTAGAAAGGTGTTCTCCATTTCTTCAAACCAATGGAGGAGAGCGGTGACGCCTTCAGTCCTTTTGTATTTCGGAGGGTCGCATGATTTGAAATGCTTGTAGGTGCATTTAGTGGTATTTGGGGGAGAGTTGATAATGTTTTGGTTTTCTTGATTGACAGGATTAGCGGTAAGTGCTTGTTGTACTTGGATTACAATGTTGGGTATTACGGCAGCCATTTGTTGAGCGATTAGGGCAGCCATGCGTTCGCGGGCTTTTCCTGCTCTCATCTTCCTACGGGCGTGGTTAGAAGACATCTACAAGGAATACATGTCAAGAGTATGAGTTGGATGCTTTTGGGATCATGGGTCGCATTCAGGAATGAACATTCATAAAATAATTATAGAAAAATAAATCTACTACATCCATAGGATGTCTTGGGCTTTGCTCGCCATTAGGCCCTACATGCCGCCATACTTCACCTTCGTAATCATGTGGGCTCCCATGAATACCGGGTTTTTCATATGGTTCGCATGGGTTTGCCTGGTTGCGTACACTAAAACCCGGATAAAATCGAGAAATATCTATACAACGTGTGATATTCGGAATGTGTCCAGATGTAGACACGGTGACACCTCAAAGTGGGGTTAGTTCGAACGACGTTTGTTGTGGCATGCTTTGGCCTAATAGGTCCTTCGTACTCTCATCGTTAGTCCCCAGGTAGGCAAACTGGTCCGTTATATTGGATTTATACAAATGCCAACCTAGATAGGACGTTCCGACTACCGGTACTTGTACCCTTCCAGTTACTACATGCCCGTCGCAGAACTTACTTTGATGAGATTTGAAAATTGCAACAAAATCTTTGAATAATGAGAGTATGAAAATGAATTGAATGTATGAACATTGATATATGTATAATGAATATGTATATAAGTATGTATGTTTGACTGTAAGTATAAACAAATATGAAACAAATAAATATCACAAGTTTGCATGTAACCACCTAATCAATTAAATTTAGGCAGACTATAGTATAGGCTCTAAGGGTCTAATAACCTATCCTATATCCCTATAGTCATGGCTCTGATACCAATCTGTCACACCCCGACCCGCAGCGGAAAAGGTGATTGGGGCATGATTGGGTTATCATCAAAGCTCATGACATTTATTTTAACGTTTCATATTCATTAATACAATTTAATGGAAATTTACAATCATAATTACATTAATGACCTAAACATCAATCTAAGCTTCTTTGTTTTCTTCTAAGGCATTTCCTATGTTTTCCTTGCTTCATCCTGTTCACCTGTATCATGTGTAAAAGGGTTTTTGGATCAACAAAAAGTTGGCGAGTGAATCCTATGGAAAAACATTTGAACAAGTTTATTTAATTGATTATGAAATAAAGTGCACAACCACACATGAGTAAAAATAGATGTAAACTTATTCATAAATCAATTTAATATTAAACAATACACACATGAACAATAATGGATCGTTTAGAGGCACGCGTTGCTCAACTCGTCTCTCACGAGGAACTGATGGGCCTAATGAATGAATTTGCATAAACATGATAATGTGAAAGACATAACTACAAACAATAAAAACTCAATAATACACACATGAACAATAATGGATTTGTTTTGAGGCACGCGTTGCTCAACTCGTCTACCACGAGGAACTGATGGGCTTAATGAATGAATTTCATATACGTTGACAAAATGAAATACATAATTACAACAATATAAACAATCTAAGTTTAGATCACGATATGGTATGGCACAAATTTAAATAAACGAGTTAATTATTTTGTGACACATGACACACCCCAAAACGTGTAATTAAAAAGGGGAGTTGTAAGATTCACTCACAGTGGGTGCGTTCGGTTGATGATGTTGAATGCACGCGAAGTGGTTTTAACCACGAGTGAAATTAACCTAGATAAATAGCATTATGGTTTGGTAAGTAAACGGATTTTATTAATCCATTTTAGTAGGATTGTTGGGTGTATTTTTGTGAGTTTAAGGCTATTTTCTAACCTTAAAAATGTTATTTTTAAGTATTTTTAATTGATTTTTAATTAAAATAAATAAACAAAAATAATAAAAAAAGTTGACTTTTTGACCGTTGACCGTTGACCATTGACCTTGACTGCTTGACCGGTCCATATGCGTGTATGTGTGCGTTGGGTGAGGCTCGAACCCGAGACCTCCCGTACGCGTGAACGCAGCTCTACCAACTGAGCTACGTGTCTAACCCGAAATATTTCTGTTTTTAATTATATTTATATATTAATTAGATTAATCCGAAAATCAATTTATTTCTAAAAAGATTTTACTGAATCGGACCGGTGCGCTCCACAGGTCTCGAACCCGGGACCTGTGGGTTGAGTTAACACACAGTCCACCGCTGGACTGTGTGTCTAACTTGTTAAATAATCCGATTTATATTATACTTATATACAAACTGAACATTTCCATTTGTGTCTTAAATAAAAAGTTTAATAATTATCCGGGCCAGTGCGGTAGCCCGGACTCGAACTCGTGTCCTGTGATTTAAACATACACACAGTCCACCGCTGGACTGTGTGTCTATCTTGGTTATTATTCCGGTTATTATTATACTTAACATATACAGCGGTGACTCTGGTTCGGTTAACAAAAAAGGACATTTTTATTAAGGCAGCATGCGTGGGACAAGATTCGAACTCGAGACGTTAGTGTGTTTAATGTGCACACAGTCCACCGCTGGACTGTGTGTCTAACCCGAGTTATAACTTGATTTTAATTATACTTATACACTACAGAAACTTCGTCTTCTTCGTTGATTTTAACCAGAATCGAAAGTCCGACTGGTTCGATGATTAAATCATGTTCGTTAGTGTCTGATGGTTAATTACATGTGAGATTAAATAAAAAGAATGAAGGATTAAGCCTAAGGTATACCGACTGGACTCCTCTGTTTCTCCGGCGAAACTCCGGTGACAGCAAACACTTCCGGCGACGTGTGTCTTGCAGCAGAGAGTCTTCAGAAAGTTTGAAAAGGATGTGGGTGACTTCGGTATAAGCTCAGGGGGTTTAGTAAGGCTTAGAAGTGAAGGGTTCGGTTTTCCGGCGATGTACAGAAATTTTCCGGCGAATGGAATTACGTCGGGTAAAGGTGCGGTTTTGAGCGAAAAAGCTTGCAGAGGTTTGAGGGGGTATTTATAAGGCAAGTCGTCGATGAATTTGGTCCGATTTCCGACTTGATTCAAAGTCATTACGTTTTCCGGCGGTTATAGCTTGTGTCGCGGGTTCAGGCGTCGGTTATAACCGATATCCTAGTAAATGTTTACGTTAAGAACAAAAGAAACCGTTCAATCTCGCGAGATCGCCGGGATTTCCGACGACTGAAATTTGGAATTCGGAAAAAACATGTTATGAATTAATTGATTCTAATAATTAACAAGAAACATCAGTGGCGCAGTGGTTGAGTGTGTGTGTGATAAGTCTGCTGAACCGGTATACTGACCCGGGTTCGAAACCCGGCAGAAACATATTATTTTTAATTTATTATTTTTAACAGTTTTTCAAAAACAATTTATATATTCCAATATAATAATTAATTATGTATCGTTTAAAATTATTTTGGGCATTAAATTCGCAACGAAATTTTTAACTGATTGTTCGGTTAATAAACGGAGCGGGTTTGGTAAAATCCGTTTTTGACGGATGTTACAAATTACACCATTATCATATTTCATTCACATATGTCAAGCCATTTCATACAATCACACATTCTAACTTCACCTAGACATTTCATCAAACACTTGGCGTGCGTACTACTATCTAAGCACAATGTACAAGTATTTCATGCTTTCATTCCTTCTTCTTGCATTCATTCATCAATTTCAACTAATTTCACATAACTTTCATTCTAAATCAGATTCATTTAACAATAATCTACAACATCAAACTTCATACATATCAAAACTATACTCGATTTAGCACAAGCAACATCATCATCTTCATAACATTACTTCCACAAGTGGGTTTTCATTAAAACATCAAAGTAATCCGAAATTCGAGCATGATTCATGTTTCATGAGATGATTCTAATTTATTATCATGATTCATGTTTCATGAGATGATTCTAATTTATTATCATTCTAATTTCACATAAACCCACGGATTTTCAATGATCATCAAATCATAAATTGTAGCATACCTTATGATTAGGAAGTAGAGGTGATCAAAGATTGATGTTTATGCACTAGATCAACCATCAATTGCTCCACCAATTTGTTGGATTTGTGGTTAGGTTTTAGAGGGTGTTCTTCCCTCTTTTTCTCCATATCACGTAACACACACATACACACACAAAATTCTGCATTTTGTTTTCTTTTTAATTAGAACTCCACCCAAAAATCTTCACCTTTAGTCCTTCTTGTTTGCTACTATTACATAATTGGCACAACTTTCCTTCTTTAATAGTTTTTGCTATACACTTAACTAGGTTACATAACTTAGTTATTTATTTCATGATATATCATATAGGAACGTATGGTGAATATAAACATTCAAATTTTGGGGCATTACATTATAACCAATGAAAACGTTCAAAATTGAACATTGATTGTGTGAGGAGAAGTAAATTTGTAAAATTAAATAGCTACCAATAAATCTTTATTTCGTTTAATTTTTTTTATCAGTTATCATTGCTAGTGACAAGCCACTTTGAATAAAGTAGGAATCGAAGTTTGTTTGAGTCGTTTTTTCTATTATTTCTTACTTTTCTTAAAACCTCTGTTAATACATATGTGTATGTTACAGGATGAGGTTTATTACCAAATACTAAATTACGGTATGTTATTTGATCAAGGGTTCATATTTGTAAATTTTGTGTGTTTCTAAACACAAATGTGTATGTTAAGTATCAAGCTAATTTGTTTATACGTTTTAAGCTTTAACCATATAAAGATACGCATGTTTTTGAGCATTAACCTACAAATACATAAGTTCTACAAGAAAACGAAATCTGTTCATATTTCATTTATATTTTTAGTTTAATGATGTACGAATAAACATTGTATTTCAGATATTTAGAAACTTTTCAAAATTAGAAAAATATATATTGAATTACAAAACAAATAAATATATATTGAATTACAAAACAAATGTTATATATTTTGTCTATTGTACCCCTTATTCGTAAATAAAAACACACATGTTATTAGTGGATAAACATTATATGATTTCTTAAACGTTCATGAAGTTAATTTCATTAATGTATCTATACTGTATGTACAAAGTACAAAATCATATCACATTATATATTTGACTCTCATGAGTAAATAAATAACAATAACAACACAAGGTTAATGTATCGAATGAAATAGCAATAACAACACATTCTATAACTAGAACTAATTTTATCGTTGTTATCGTTGTTTTCCTCCTTTTAATTCATAATTTACTTTGTGCCCCCTTTATTTAATTGTCATTGTACAATTTTATATGTTGTACGTAACACTTTTAGAAAATTTAGGAATTAGGAAGCTATTCCGTAGAAGATATTTTAACTGGTTTTTAGCCAATTTTCGTTGTGGATTCTGTATATATACAAGAAATTAGCATTTGAATTGTGGATCATAATTTATTATATCAACCCATGTAAATTAGCATTTGAAAAAACCATTATTTTCCTCCTTGAAATATAATTTTTATTCTTCCTCAACATTTAAAAGTAGCAAATTCATTTGCCTTAATTATTTTTTTTAGTTTTTATATTGAGTTGAAGTTGTAATATGATAAGTAATAACGAAAACTGAGTTGAAATTATGAGAAGGATACAACCAAAATTAATTTTTATTCTTCCTCAACATTTAAAAGTAGTAGAGAAGGATAACAATGAACAATGTTATTCCCAATCATACTTTTTGACCCAATCATCAGGGCCAGGATTAACAAACTTAGCAACATGAAATCCATCGTCCTTTACCAGCCAATAACAGTTAACTTTGGCATCCCAAGGACCACCAAAACAATAATTCGGGTTGTGCTTCGCCTTTGTGGCAAAGACATCGAACACCTTCTGGTGGGATTCCCAGTAAAAGTGGCAGAAGTAGAGCGTCGATCTTGCAAAATTTAAGCAAAAACTGATGTCGTATTCCTCTCCAGCATTTCGAGTCACGGCGCCAAGATCATCATCTTTTGACTTACAATGAAACCGAAGATTGTTTACATCACTTTCGATATGAACAATGAAGGGTTTCGTTAAACATACATTCTTAGGAATCGTTTTTCCCTTTCCATGACCAACATCAACATTTGCATAAACAGGGTTAAGTGCTATGAACATGAATACGATGAAGAAAGATGATGCTATTTTTCCCATCACAAAACTCTAAGCATTATATTTACCTTATGTTATAATATATAGAGGGTGATCTTTTAATTTCAATTTAATGCATTAGGAATGGTAGATATTTTGGACTCTTGCAAGTAAATTACTTTTTAAAACTTAAAAACTATTGTACAATTTATGAAATATACATGCTTTATAAATTTTCTTTTCACGTATATTCATTGATGCATTTTCATTACCTAATTTTAGAATATATAGAAGTTGCTCCTTTAGTCTCACTCCCTCTATATAGGGTAGGGTTCATGCGAGAACCACCTTTATTGCGAGAATCACGAGAACCAACGTGAACAAAAAAAATTAAAAAAAACACTCAATTTTTTAATTATTTTTTTAATAAAATCGCTATATTTCGTTACCAAAATAAATAAATAAGTAAACTTTTTTTTCGAGTAACAATTATCGATGCACATGTGCATATGTATAATTACTTCGACAAATTTCATAATACATTATCAGTAGTAGACAATTGCACTTTCATTTACAATACCATCCGTAATACACTACTTTTTACATTATCAATATTAAAAATGCACATTTGCATCATTATGTATAACCATGATACAACGTGTTTTGGTACAAAAAGTTTGTGATTTTGAATGATGAAGTAGGCCAATATAGATGTTTTTTGGTTAGTTATATCTAGTGGTTGATGGTTTGGTTATATTTGTCACTTTATGATGTAATATGTTGATTGGACAGTATAAAGGGTGTTGATATACATGTAATAAAGTAAAAATGATTGGTCAGTATAATGGTATTGTATTATGGATGGTATGTGACAAACGGCAAATAACCGGTAATTCCGTACAATACAATCACCTATTTTATTTTATAATCTCATGCATTTAATCAAAATTTAATTACGTAACCGAGTCGTATGGCATATAACAAGTATTAGGACAAGCAAAACATGATATAACATTTGTTAGTTTCCGTTACAACGCGAAACAATTAAAACTATGTCCTAAAAGTGTTGGTAGAGAGTGTTGGGCGCACTATTCACGGTTGCACTATTCATGCCAGCAACCGCGGAACAGATTAGAACAATGGATTAAAGCATACGAATGACATAACTGAGTCCATTTATATATGAAAACATTAATGTGCGAATAAGTCTTATAATATTACATAATTTTCCGGTACAACGCCCTGAATACAAAATCGTTAGATCGGCTAAAAATATGACATTTTTAACTCGTCCGTAATAATAATTCAACAATTATGGACCTCCAGAATTATGACAATCAATGAAAGACGCACTAAAACATTTTAAGGATATCAATGGAATGCCCAAAGTTATAAGCTTCTGGTATTATATTGCTATAAGCGTAACTAGTCCGTTAGCGACCCGATGAGCTAGTGAGCGGTATTTCCGCCACCGTAACAACTAAACAAAGAAGCTAGCGAACTAGTCAAGCATAATTTAGGACTCCAAATCACTTCATACATCTCTGGGATGTGGATTTATAACTTACAGAAAATCCTTGTCGGTACGACATAAAAGCTTCGTTAGTGAACCGACGCTTAACCGGGAACCATTTAAACTAGTTAAACACCATTTCCACTAGTCTAGTGAACTAGTTAATAATAATTCTAGTCCTAATCCCTAATTACCCCCTAGTGGTGTACTTACACCCCTAATCACTATACTTAACTAATGACCAAAATATCTAACTAATAAAAACTTTAACATGAAAAACTACACTAACCCCCCTCCCCCCTCATACGGTTTTGGTGGGTCCCACTAGACCCACCCCTTGCTTTAGTTGTTGAAAAATATGGAAGGCATGGTATGAAGATTAGGATCTTGACTTGGAGGAAACTTGTAAGATATAACACCATGCCATGACCATCACCTCCATCATTCTTCACATCACAATTTTCAAACTCAAAGAACTCTCCTCCCTCTCTCTTAGCTACGGCTCATCACCACTACCCTACCACCATCTTCAACCATTAAACACCCCATTTTTATTACCATCTAGCCATTTCAAGATCATACAAACATGGATTAAGCATGGAGCTTCACTAGGAGTCTTCTTGGAGCTTACACATCTTCTTATTCTTCTTGTTTGGCTTGTGCAAAGTTGTAAGCTTTCAAACCACCATTTTTAAGCTTCTTATTACTAGTAGATTACAAAAGTACAAGTTGATGATCTTGAAATTAAAGTTAAACATAATCAAAAACCCTAAACTCAAACATAATAATCACTAAATATAACTATATTATGTGCTGATTTAGTATATTTGTGTTAACTTATTCATATGATCATGTTGCTCATGATGATTTTGTTAAGATCAGTAGGATGGAAAATAAGATTATGATGATCTTGATGCTTATATGTTGTAGTAATTTATAAGCATGATAATATTATTATGATGAACTTAAAAATATGATTTAAACATGGATATGTTTAAATCATACAAGATCATCATCCTCATGTTCATGAGTTATGTATATATTTTATTGAAATACTTGAAGAAACAAGGGTTTAAATGGACTTAGAAGTTGAGTATGGAAGATTTATAAACTTGGATTTTTGTAAGATAAGCTATACAAAATGTTGGTTATAATTTTTCATGTTAAAAAGTATTAAACTTTTTATTACAAAGAAAGATATATAATCTTGTTATAAGAAGAAACCAAGTTTTTATAAAAATACAAGTCCATAAAAGTTAACCTAAGAACTTAATGTTTTTGAGAAATATAGAAATATATACATGCAAACTCATGAAGTGTGGAGGATTAAATTATGTAGTGTATGTGTTTTAGATGAAACTTGATGAATTATGATGATTTGGAAAATTAAACTTGTTTTAAATACGTTTTTATAAAGTGGAAAACGACATAGTTTTAGGGGAAACTCTGGCAAAATTTTCTAAAAACTAATCGCAATTAAAAGTATCATTAATTGGTGATTAACAAGGTTAAACGCGATTAGTTGTCTTAAACGACATTATGAGACTTTTGTGAAAATGGTTAAGTCTTAAAGATACAAGAATTTTTGTGAACTTAATATATATAGATTTTCAGAAGAATAAATGGATAAAAATAATGGCAAGATGTAAATATAAATTTTGGTAAAAATTACATATTTTGGAAACTCATCAAAGTATATGTATTATGTGTTATGTGTATGTATATAGATACACTTAGGGTGATCAAAATAATACATCCATGACACCAAGAAAATACTTGTATGAAACAAGTATAAAAAGACACGAAATGTCACACCCCGACTTCCACGTGTATCCCGGTGGGGAGTATTGTGACGTAAGTTGATAACATCATAACCAAACAACACAGATCAACACAGCGGAAGTCTTGGATTTAAATTATTATTACAACCCGATAATGTTCAAACTTCAAAGTAATAAATTACAGAGGAATTGTAAAAAAGATCCACAGGCGAATGTAAATATGTACAAAAATGATAACAGACTTTAAAGCACAACTAAGGGTCGCAAATCCTCTACGTTAGCGCCTACGCAGCTTCTGGCCTATTACGTGTTGTACCTGTAACTTAATCTTTTGAAAATACGCCAGTTTTCACTGGTAAATACAATCAACCTACACATTTTGAAAATATTTTCAAAAATGGTTTTAAGTGCACTTGGCACATTTTTATAAATAACTTGGGACAATACAAATGACCTTGTATACAGTTTTACAAGCTTGCAAATACATATGGGGCCCAGTCTAGAAACCGAGACATGATCGACTAACACGCCACTTCTGAACTTTCACACAGAAAGCAGATAATAATAATAAATTTGCACTGACGGGTGTATGCCTACACCCCATGTTTTAGGTCATGGCCATTAGCACTTTAATGAGCCTAAGGATATCCCAGACACGGTCAAGCTCACCCCCAATGTTTAAGTTATCAGGCAATACAGATTAAAACAAGTTATGAGATTTAGTTATAATCACAACTAGACAATACATGATCCCATACCCGACCAAGCGGTAATAATTTACCGTATCCCAAGCCCGTATAAAGGAAAATAGGTTAAAAGTATTTGCCTGAGCTAAGTCTTCAAGAAAATAATAACTCAGCCACAAATCAAGAGATAAGTACAGGCACAATCTACTGGAAGGTGTTAGTCTGGAATGACAGTTTTAATTAACCAATTAGAACGCTAACGGGTGTTTAGTTAAGTCATAGACTTGAACCTGTTAGTCTTACGTTTAATAGACACGGTACGATACGCTAGATTAAGCGGAGACCGGAATAGAATGTTATTTAGACCCAACAGGTACTAAAACTTGCATAATATGGTTAAACACATAACATTTTGGATTTTGATATAAAAATGATAAGGTTAAACCTGTTTCGGTTAAAATACGTAAACTAGTCACGTAGGCTTAACCGTGCGCATATAAGCGAAATCGGGTAACCGGATGAGTCATATACAAGTTCCATATGCCAATATGTTTTAAACATGTTATAATATCAGTAAGAAATCAACATGTATGCCCGTTATGGTTTTAAAAGCAAGTTACGCCTGGGCGTTTTGGTCATTTTACACTTTATAAAAGAGGTTTGCGAGTAAACATATGTCATGTTCATAAGAATTCTGTAAAAATACGTATTTTATGATGTTATATTAGTAGGATATAAAATATATGTATGGTTGATAGTTTTAAACCAAACTATGTCCCGTAAGGGCATTTTGGTCATTTCACACATAGTTTTGATGTCATATTAAGATTATGAGTTCAGGACTTGTACCTATTGTAAAAACATTTGAAATAAATTTAGAAATCAGTAGGTAACAAGTTTTGGTTCATAGTTATGGTTTTCAACCATATTATGTGCCGAAAAGACGTAAAAGTCGCTAAATGCTGATTAATTCGATGTTTAATGAAAACTGAAGTTATGATCAGTTTTATATAACTAAAATACGTCATTTAACATATTATATTAGTAGGTAAAAGATTTGGTTATGAAAAGTTTGGTTAAAACCATTTTACGCGGAAAAGGGTAATTTAGTCATTTATCGCATTATACGAATCTTAAGCATCAAATCAGTTCATGATTTGAATTAACATCCCAATAGGTTCTACTTATGATATTACATCAGCAGGTAAATGGTTTTGGTGAAGAAATTATGTTTAAACATTCTAAAATGCCGAAAAGGGCATTTTAGTCATTTAAAAGCTTTATTAACGACATTTGATCAAAAACCCAGCCTATGTCCAGAATGTTGACATCAAAATAATTTAATTAGGTTTACAAACCAGTATGTAAATCAATTGTATGCTTGTTGGTGTTTAAACCTTGTTTTATACAAAAGGGCATTTAAGTCGAAAATATGCATAATATCGGATACTTGCATAAAACTCAGAATATTAGACGACCATGTAGCATAACTCTAGAGGGTTATACTATACTATAACATGGTCCTAAAAAACTTAAATTTAGTAGCCTAAGTTACTAAATCGGTCAGAACTGAAAGTGAAAGCAGAAGTCAAACTTTGCGACTTTCGGTTGCGAACCGACCTTAGACTTGGACTTGACAGGCCGAACATGTTTAGACATGTTCTAGCTATTATTACCAAGTTATTAATGTGTTAAAACATATTTTATAACACCTACATTACTAGATTTGAATTTATTTCAAAACTGACCCGTTGACTTTTTATGAATAAAACTTTGACCTGTCAATTGGTCAAGCAAACTTGGTAATTAGGAGGTGCCCTTTCAGGAGATTAACACCTACCTAATTACGATCACGTAGCCATGTTCGCAGCGAACAATGGCTGGACCGTAATGGTCTTAGCCGAAGGTCAAAGCGTTTTTACGTAAACGCTTTGACTTTGGCTTAAAAGCCTACAAAACTAAAAAGAACAAGTTGGAAAACTTACTTGTGATCCAAATAAGATTAGATAGCTCAGGGGATGCTCAGATATGCTTCAGGAACTTCCAACTTGAGCAAGAGAGGAGAAAGAAAGGAGTGAGCAAGGAAGTGAGGCCTTAGAGGTGCCCTTTATAGTTAGAGATGGAGCATGAGAGATTGCCAGGTGTTAGGGACAGTCGTAGGAGGTGTATTAGTGTTTTTGGACGTGGCAAGACTAGCCAAATGGATGGCAACTCGCGACAATGTGGCAGGGCAGCAAACTGCCAACAAAACTGTCACTGGTAGTGGCTTACGGACCGTATGGCTTTCAACTTACGGTCTGTAAGCCTATCTGGCGCCCACAGGATTTAAATGGTTACGGACCGTAAGCATTAAGCTTTGCGGTCCGTAACCGCCTCTCTGAAACACTTCGCCTTTTCACCTTACGTTCCGTAACCAATAATGGTTACGGTCTGTAAGACCTTGCCAAGGAATGAAATTTTGAAATTTCTTGCACTAATGGCCCTTCGACTTAATACGCTATCGTTTAGAGGTTATTTTAACATAACGACGCTTTTGGTCCTTTTCGGTCAACACCTGGCAACGAGGATCAACGGGACACGTGTCGAAATTTTATAAGACGGGTTTTTACGAGGTGTTACACGAAAATACATATGCACGTTCCTTAATATTTCCAAAGAAATACCATGAAAACGGACGAACGAATGAATCGGACAACGGAAGAGTTACAAAAAAACATTCTTATGAAATAATAGTATTTCCAACCGACAAGTAAGATATATAATTTATTTTGATAAAATAAAAGAATATATATCGTCAACGACTATAAATGGGCGTATCGTCATCACGAAGAGATCACTACGACACATGGGTGTTTATCGACACAAAAATATATATATTAAACGGTCATGACGACGCTTCTAAGAACATATATATTTTTGACACCAAACTAATATACATTATCGATAACAAAAATCCGGAAGTTTAAAAAGTATAAAAACTACTAAGTAAGAAAATAAGTATGTGAAGATACTTGGCAAAACTATACTTTGTAAAAATTATAAGTATAAGACTTCCCACTAAAATGGACTCAAATAGTTAATTATTGTGGGCTAGGCCCAAATAAATAATAACATGGGCTAGGCCCAATCTCTTAATTTAATGGATTTCTAAAAGTTAAGTGGGCTAGATGATGACAATGATCGATGTGATAAGTAGGATGATGACATTGATGACAATAATAACCATTAATCACATAGTAACCAAGGTGCAAAAGGTGTAGATCTATTGAGCTTGAGACACGCTCCACTCTTGGTTGGTATACCCTAGAGTGCTTTTATGAGCCCAATTGATGCCAAAAGTTGTTTCAGGTTGGTTATTTACTTATGGCACATAATATCGGGGGCTTGCTACCCACTGATAGATCCTTAAACCCAGGATTGATGACAATAACATACTCGGATTTCAACTATGACATTTTATACGAAAACAATAACTACATGAACTCGCTCAACTTTTGTTGATTTTCAAACTTACATGTATTTCAGGAAACAAGACATGAGCCGGTGATAGACTTCGGAATCGGGGATGATATAACAACGGTTGCCACTTTTTGGAGGATTTTCCTCTTATATCCCAACCTTGTGTGGGTATATAGGAGTCAAAACCTCATTATGCTTATGATGAAAACAATCTTTTGCTTATGATGTAATGAATCTAAACTATAATTTGGATAACAAATGTAAACAGTCGAAAACTTGTAATCTTACTTTTGAAACTTGTAAACTTTGGTTGTAACTTAATGTATGATATGGCATCGTTGTTAATTACTATTTGTTTACACGATTGGATGCAATGATTACCTCATAGTCACACATTTGTGCATCCGCTACGACCAGGGTCTGACAAATTGGTATTAGAGCTTCGATTATAGTGAACCGGGGAAAAACTTATACTAAGTTTGGTCTACAATCACTAAGGGCTCTCACATGAAAACAAAGTTTATAACATCACAAAAGTATTTTCAAAAATATGACAAAAATGACAAAAGGTTTTCATTGTGTCACGATGGCATAAGGATCTATCACACGAGCTCAATTATAAGTAATGAGTAAAGGTTTGTACATGGTTAGTTTATAGTGGATAGACACGAAAACATTAAGATTACACGTGAAACTGAAGAACAAATTGCATGAGAAACGGTGATTAATATGAAATAAATTATAAGTAATAACTAATTACTGACGCATATATATATGCATTGTACGGATTATTTGCCAGGACTGTGTCTTCATCTTCAGCCATTACCGACGCAGATCCGATGGATTTAGTTATGGATGATGAGTATGCACCCAAGGTTGTAGTTATATAATCTAATGAGGAGCCAGACCATGATGCCATGTCGGACGACGACGACCTGCTGGACGACTTCCAGCCATTTGCCCTCATCTACCCCGCAGTGGATAACGCTCCACTAGTAGATGATGTATTAGCCCTCCCACTACCTATACATGACCGAGTTATCTACGGCCACCCCAAGGGAGAGCACCCCATGGTGTATTTACCGTACCTCTTGATATCGTCCCACCCGTCATAGACTTAGACGACGATGATGATGTTATCCATGTCTTCCACGTAGACCATTGGGAGGATGAGCTAGGTGACGGCGAGGTCATCGATGAGATAGCTATCCTCGAGCTACCTGCACCCATTATACCTATTGTAAACAGATCCTCATCGTCTGATGCGGGCAACGAGCATCTGTCTGATGATGCCTCATTGGCTGTCCCAGCTACACCCTCACCCACCACGGTACTACCCCCACCCCCTGTAGCCCCGCATGTCTATGCTAGTCCTCTACCTGCTTGTACCCCAGCTCCAGGACCCGCTCCTTACACTGGATCCTCGACATTACTCCTTGAGCGGTGCTCCACGATACATCGAGCCGACACCCCCACCTTTCTTTAGCGGATCTACCTATTACCCGATACATGACCCACATGCTGCTAGACCCTCACACTAGGCCGGAGCCTCATCCCCTACTGCACCACCCCACATGTATGCCGCTAGCCCCTCACCACCCACTCATGGCATGTACACCCCTGTCCCTCCACCGGGCATGAGCCCTTCTGATCTGTACCACCCCTCCCATTTTCCTCCAGTTCCTCTCGATGAGAGAGTGACCTCTCATGACTTACAGATATCTCTGATCTTTCGAAGGATCTGGGAGTTAAAGACTCAGTATGATACCCGTACCTCTACTAGTGCACCACCTCCACCACCATCATCACCTCCACCACCACCATCATACCCACCACCACCGCCACTGCCATCTTCACCACCACCACCGACTCCACCACCCGAGTGTCCCTATCACCATGCGGGGTGCCCATTTGAGGCACGTATGCGTGAGTGGGAGCGTATCTAGACTACCTCCATTAGACGCGTCTTTGGTCTAGAGGAGGAGTTGGCCTACCTTCGCAGTTTGCTCCACAGGTCACCATCCCCGCCACCCCTCCACCACAGTAGTACGGCTACCATCATCTTTTGAGGATCAATCCCGCTCTTATGGATCTAGCTTTTGGAAGACTCATGCCAAAAGATCCAGCTTTTGTAGACAACTGAAGACATGAAGATGCAATGGAGAAGAAAATTTTACTTTGTATTGTAGTAACTTGTATTGACTGGGGCTATGTAACCCCAAGTCCTTTTGATTCTTCATGAACAAAATGTAACAAGTTGTCGTTATGTATGAAAGTGTATTTTCTTTGTTTCGCATTGTATTTCTTTTATGTTGTGGTTGATACTATTGTGATGTGGTGATATGTTGGTTGATATTATTATAACATGGTGATGTTGTTGGTGATGTTTATGTATTATGTCGTGGTGATTAGTTACACTTTGAGATTACATAATGATTGTGATGATTGGTGTGCTCTTGCATGTTCGCTATCGTGTTTTTACGCCACACACACACACACACAATATATATATATATATATATATATATATATATATGATTACTTATTTCGTGCCCAACGTGTTGTTAATATATATACTTGACATATATATATATATATATATATAATATTTTTTATAATGATAATAATAAATATTTCTTTTATTATTAAACAGTTGTCTAATTACGATCGATACTTTCTACTAGAAGACGATGCCGCCACGTCGAAGAATACCAACACTAACACACTACCAACGACCCAGGAAGAATTGAATGAACGCATCTCTCAGGCAATCACACAGTACGAAGCCAACCACACTGAGACTAGCGGTAGAACTGGAGGTACATCCAGAACCAACCCTCCGACTGGTAACGCTCGGTTATTCATAAAATCACATGACATCTTCATTTATTCTATATGTGATCTTGCTATACTCACTCTTGAGTTGGTGCATCTAATTATTTCAGGTTACACTTATAAACAGTTTCTGGACTGCAAGCCCTTGAACTTTGATGATACAGGAGGTGCTGTTTCTTTCGTGCATTGGATTGAGAAGACTGACTAAGTTATCCGAATGAGCAAGTGCCTTGCTGATCAAAGGGTCACTAATGTTACTGGACTCTTCATTGACGGAGCGTTATCGTGGTGGAATCTCCAGGTCCAGACCAAAGGTGATGATGCTGCATACGGTCTGACTTGGGAGGAGCTGAAAGAAATCATGAGGAAGAAGTACTGTTCAAGATCGGAAATTCAGAAACTAGAGACAAAATTTTGGAGTCTAAAGATGATTGGTTGGGATATTGCTGGATATACGCAAAGGTTTCATGATTTATCTCGAGTGGTTCCGTACTTGGTGGAACCAGAGTTAAAGAGGATTGAGAGGTACATCTGGGGACTTGCCCCCGAAATTCTAAGTCTGGTTACCTCTTCGAAACCCATGGAAATTGGAGAGGCAATTGAGTTAGCTGTCAGCCTTACTGAGAAGGCGGTACGTCAAGGAAAATTTTTGAAATCTAGCCTTAATAAAAAGGAAGCTACTGTGTAGACTATGGACTCCAACAAAAGAAAATTTTCTCATTTCAAGAAGGGCTCACGAGGTGGTAAAAGCTACAGCAACCAAAGGTAAGCCACAGAGGAAGCATAGGCCTATGCTAACACCACTGCGAACAACACCAACAGGAAGCCTTATATCGTGGACGCCCCTAAATGCAATAAATGCTCTTATCATCACTACGGGGAATGTCGAGGCCCCAAGTGTGGCAAATGTGGTAGGTTCGGGCATACCACCAGTGTATGCCAGGGAACAAACTTTAGAGAAAATCATGGATGTTACGGATGCGATGACAAAGGACACTATAAGAGGGACTCCCAAAAGAGAACCAAGCTCAGGGAAGAGCTTTTGTGATTGGAGCTAAGGATGCTCGTCAGGACCCGAATGTGGTCACCAGTACGTTCCCTATAAACAATCACTTCGCATCTATACGTTTAGATACCAGGGCAGATTTTAGTTTTATTTCTAAGGAATTTAGAAATATACTTGGGGTAGAATCGAGTAAATTAGATATTCCATACTCGATAGAACTAGCCAATGGAAAGTTAGTAGAGTCGGGGGAAGTTATAAGGAAATGTACCTTGGAACTGGGTGAACAAAAATTCGATATCGATTTATTACAGGTCCAATTAGGTAGTTTTGATGTCATTCGTATGGATTGGCTATCCGATAATCGAGCCGAAGTCATATGTCACGAGAAGATCATTCGCATTCCCTTACTCGATGGAGAACACTTGATGGTGCACGGAGATAAACACAACACACCTTTACGAATTATTAATTGCATGAAGGCTCAAAAATGTTTGAGGAAGGGATGCATCGCCTTTCTTGCTCATGTGATCGACAAGAAGGCCGAGGAGTGCAAGGTGAAAGACATACCAGTAGTGAAGGAGTACCCCGAAGTCTTTCCAGAAGACTTGCCGGGACTACCTCCACAGCGACAAGTCGAGTTCCGTATCGACTTAATGCCAGGAGCCGAACCTGTGGCGAAAGCTCCTTATCGACTAGGCCTCGGAGATGCAAGAGTTATCTACTCAGCTTCAGGAGCTACTTGACAAAGGATTCATAAAACCGAGTTTCTAGCCTTGGGGAGCTCCGGTGCTCTCTGTGAAAAAGAAGGATGGAACTTTCCAAATGTGCATCGACTACCGGGAACTAAACAAGTTGACCATCAAGAATCGGCATCCACTACTGAGAATTGATGACTTATTTGATCAATTACAAGGCTCGAGTTTCTACGTAAAAATTGATTTAAGATCCGGATATCATCAGTTGAGAATCCAAGAGGAAAGTATTCCTAAGACGGAGTTTAGGACTCGCTATGGACATTATGAGTTCCTTGTTATGCCCTTCGGCTTAACAAACGCCCCAATCGTGTTTATGGATCTGATGAACTGAGTATGTGAGCCATACCTCGACAAGTTCGTGATCGTATTCATTGACGACATATTGATATACTCACGAACCGAGAAAGAACACGAACAACACCTGAGAACTATTTTGGAGCTGCTCAAGAATGAACAATTATATGCTAAGTTCTCGAAATGCGAGTTTTGGATTCACGAAGTAAAGTTTCTCGGTCACGTGGTAGATGAGAACAGAATACATGTTGACTCAACAAAGATTGAGGCCATAAAGAACTGGAATGCCCCAAAGACTCACACGGAAGTACGACAATTTCTAGGCTTAGCGGGATATTACCAGAGATTCATTGCTAATTTTTCAAAAACTGCTCAGCCGCTAACCTCGCTTACACAAAAAGATAAAAAGTTCGATTTGGGAGAAAAACAAGAAGCGGCCTTCCAGTTGTTGAAGGACAAACTATGCCAGGCGCCTATACTATCACTTCCAGACGGTACCGACGACTTCGTAGCATATTGTGATGCATCGCATCAAGGCTTGGGTTGCGTGTTAATGCAACGTGAAAAGGTCATCGTGTACGCGTCACGACAGTTAAAAGTTCACGAACAGAACTGTACCACTCACGACCTAGAGCTAGGCATAGTGGTATTTGCTTTGAAAATCTGGTGCCATTATTTATATGGAACTAAGTGTACCATATTCACCGATCATAAAAGCCTTTAAAACATATTCAACCAGAAGGAATTAAACATGCGCCAAAGACGGTGGGTAGAACTGTTGAAGGATTATGATTGTGAGATCAAGTACCACCCGGGCAAGGCAAATGTAGTTGCAGATGCCTTGATTCGGAAAGAATGAGTCAAGACTCTACGAGTGAGAGCTTTAGAAATGACAATCCAGACAAACTTTACGACTCGTGTGCGAGAGGCACAACAAGAAGCTCTAAAACCGGAAAACATTCCAGCAGAATCATTACGGGGAATGGAACAACAAATGGAACCAAACAAAGATGGACTTTGTACTGCATGGGAAGGATCTGGGTTCCCTATTTCGGAGAATTACGAGATTTGGTGTTGGACGAAGCCCACAAGTCAAAATACTCAATCCATCCAGGATCTGATAAAATGTATCAGGATCCGAAGGAGTATTATCGGTGGCCTAATCTCAAGGGAGATATTGCGACCTATGTTAGGAAATGCCTAACGTGTGCAAAGGTCAAGGCCGAATACCAGAAACCATCTGGCTTATTACAACAACCCGAGATTCCAGTTTGGAAAAATGATTTTATTACAAAGCTGCCGCGGACCTCTCAAGGTCATGACATGATCTGGGTTATCATAGATCGGTTAACCAAGTCAGCTCACTTTTTACCGATCCGTGAAAAAGACAATACTGAGAAGTTAGCTGAGCTGTACCTTAAGGAAATTGTGGCACGCCATAGAGTGCCAGTGTCGATATGGCAATCATTTCAATCTTCATTTGGATCTCGTTCAGATCTAAGCACAACGTTTCATCCGTAGACTGATGGCCAAAGCGAGCGAACCATCCAAACTTTAGAAGATATGATTCGCGCCTGTATGATGGATTTAGGTGGAAACTGGGATACTCATTTACCGTTTGTAGAGTTTCCTATAATAATAGTTATCACAAAAGTATAAAGACCGCGCCAATCGAAGTACTTTATGGACGAAAGTGTCGATCTCCGCTGTGTTGGGCGGAAGTCGGTGACAAAAAACTCATTGGTCCCGAAATAGTCCAAGAAACCACGGACAAGACATTAAAGATCTGCGATCGTATCAAGACAGCTCGGGATAGACAAAAGAGCTACACAGATCAGCGACGTAAACCATTATCCTTTGAGGTCGGAGACAAAGTATTACTGAAAGTCTCACCTTGGAAAGGCGTAGCCAGATTCGGGAAGCGTGGGAAACTAAACCCGAGGTATATTGGACCATTTGAAATTCTGGCCAAAGTTCAAAAAGTTCAAAAGACAAGAAGGAGCCGAATCAAACTAGTCAAGGTCCGCTGGAACTCCCGTTACGGACCCGGATACATGGGAACGTGAAGACCAAACAAGACAAAGTACCCCCACCTGTTCGAGAAGACCCCTTCGGAGGGTGCCTCAAAGTGAATTTCGAGACGAAATTCTTTTTAACAGGGGGGAGTATGTGACAAACGACAAATTCTGTACAATCTAATCACCTATTTTATTCTATAATCTCATGCATTTAATCGTAATTTAGTTACGCAACTGAGTCGTACGACATATAACAAGTATTAAGATAAGCAAAACATGATGTAACATTTGTTAGTTTCCATTACAACGTGAAACAATTAAAACTATGTCCTAAAAGTGTAGGTAGAGAGTGTTGTTCATGCCAACAACAACGGAACAGACTAGAACAATGGATTAAAGCATACAAGTCCATTTATATATGAAAACACTAATGTAGGAATAAGTCTTATAATATTACATAACTTTCCGGTACGGCGTCCTGAATACAAAATCGTCCGATCGGCTAAAAATATGACATTTTTAACTCGTCCGTAATAATAATTCAACAATTCTGGACCTCCAGATTATGACAATCGATGAAAAACACACATTTGCGTTGATCCGATCCGTATCAATTCCGGACGACTTATCAATCAATGAAATTTTTGTGTTTTATTTATGAGATTTGTATTTTCTATCATGACAATTGCACGTATTCGATTCTTGCACGATTTCGAACTCTAAAACGACTTCTAGAAGTGAAATCGCAAACTATTACGCAAACGTAATCAGTTTTACACGACGTACACTCTGGAACATCGACATAAGCTAAACATACCCTAAATACCCTTTACATAACTTAGAAATAAGTTTTGAGGGCTTCGGTATGGTAAAAACATGCTTTTGCAACTTCAGGGGCTATTTTGCAAATTCTTTGAAACTATGCCGATTCGCGTATATCGTTATCCGGAACATGCACGCACATCCAAAAATTTTTGTAATCATTAAAATCTAGTATTTTAATGATTGGAATGCAAAAATATCAATCGTTACGCATTTACGGTCATTTGCGCGTTCGTTACGATTTTCATCGTAATTAACCGAAAACCGCAACCGTACAACCAAACGAACCGACATCCGAAAAGTTTCCGAGCATTTTTCAAGTTCCATATGCTTTATCTTCCTTATAAAGCTTAAAAATGGGGTTAATGAGTGTTAAAAGTGCCAAAACGCGTCGAAAAACAAGTTTTAGGCTGCAGGGGCCTGTTCTGCCAATTCTGAAACTTAGGAATCCCAGGCGCCAAGTGAGAGACCCCCCAAGATCTCCCGCGATGCGCGGGGGATGCCCAGTGGCAGCAGCTACCTAGGAGATTCTTGTTCATTTGACTTGACACCTATAACTCGTTTTTGCCACACTTCTACTGGTTGCAACACCTAACTAAACACTTGTAATGATCCTAAAACATCTCCTAACACTTGGCATGATCCTAAAGCTCTCCAACAACTATAAATACCCTTGATCTTCAAACAAATTCGTTGCTCATTTCCATCTTTCTTCTCTCTAAACTCTAAGTGGAGTTGCTATCTTATTAGGAGGCCTCCCATCTGAGTTTTTCTAAGTAATCTTGGCTTCCTTGAGTGCAAGTAAGGGCTCTAACCAAGCCTTGTTCATTCTTTTAGCTTATTATGAGCTAAAAGTCAAACAGTTTGACTTACTGTTTGACTTTCAACTTTGACCATTAATTGGTCAAAGCAAAGTCCAATTGGACTTTGCAACGTGATTTTAATCACGATGGTTATGATCCTTAGCGATCATGCCTACTGATTACCACGTTTCCTAGTCGAAGTGACGAGTCAAAGTTTCGGTCAATAATGCGCAAACGCGCATTATACGACGGAACTATTTTTGGGCATCAAAACCCTTTGTTTTGATATCAAATCAGTTTTATAAACCTTGTTAAACATGTTTAACATGTTTAACTCGTCACTTTTAATTTAGTGCTTATTTAGGGTCGTAAGTCGAGCGCTCTTGACCACCGCTTTGACTTTCGAATCCGACCCGTTTGGTCGATCTTAGGATCCGAACAAACACATATATGTGACCATAGTTGTATAGGGAATAACCCCCTGAGGTTATACCTTATGGTCACGTCGTTTGGTTAGTGTTATGTTAAGTCGTCTATTATGCCCTATAAATAACCAAAATGCCCTTTTTGCGCATAAATCAACTTTAAGCATATGTGACCAATGTTTTGACGTATAAACTGATGTTACAACTATACTAAACTTAAGTTGGCATATTAGACTTATCAAAACACATATCTAACCATCCGAACACGTTTTTACGTGAATGATCCGTTAAAGTAGCGTAAACTACCTTAACGAGTCATAATGGGTCAAAAGCACTTAGGAATCTTTTCAAATCAGAATATGTAGACACCATTTCATATGAGTTCCAACACTCATTTGGTTTACAAGACCTCATTCTATCCGATCCGCCGATAAAAGTCCCGACATTTACATAGTTATCCAATTTTAGGACACGTTTGATTTCTCGGACTTTTGAGCTTGTTTGATCTTTTATTCAAGGTTACTTTGCAATCCCAAGTGAGTACATAGACTCCTCTTTTTACATGTTTTGCGGTGACTATGTGAGTACATAGCTCCCCTCTTTTATGTTTTGCAAATAATTTGGGGTGATTCATATGTGCTAAATTGTTTTCAAGTTTTCAAATTACAAATGCGATGGTTTATATAAACACGATGATTTCAATAATGTGCACGAACTTGTTGGTGCATTGTATACATGATACGAATGACATTCATTAGCTTTGGTCAAGCCGACCAGTAGTAAGTTATGGTACCATAGGACTAACAATCCCGTTACCAAGTTTCCCGGTGTTTGTGGGGAAGTTTGGGGAACGACCAAAACTGTTTACTTTAACAAACCCTTTGGTGGTTTGTTATTCCAATTTTGAAGATACCCTTTGGTGGTAAATACGAGTCAACACAGGTTTGAATGTATTCACCAAAATGACCAAAAGTTTTCACAACTAAAACAATGACGATTTGTTTACACGGACGATGAACAATTGGTTTATGACACGAACAATGGACGAACGGTTATTAACATGAACAATGGACGATTTGTTTATGGTAAGTGATTTAAGTAACGGTGCGCGTGTAATGTGATAAAAGCATGGTGGATACGCCGCAGGTACTTCCTATATATAAATGCTTTTATCGTATTACATTCGTGACGTTATTTGAATCACTTGGAACAAAGGTTTTCAAATAATAACACGCAACGATTTTCTATTAAAGATATAAACCATACAAAGTTTCTTTAAGACGATTTACTACTCGAATTTTCAAAACAAATGTTTTGGTCAAGATTCATGGCTACAAGTCTTTTATAAACTATAACTAACTTGTTTTAGTTGGTTAGTTATTATTGCAATACCAAATACCTTTTGATAACACGGTTTTCAACTAACGACTCTAGTAGTCTGACAAGGTATTGCAAATACATATTCGAGGCCATGAATTTGACACACTCACAAAACCTATGTACTCGCCTGCATATTTTGCCTGACTCGTTTTCACATATGTTTCAGGAAACCAAGTTTGATGTCGATGCATGCTCACGTAGGATCGCACGCGGACTTAGTGCCTTAAAATATGAAAGACAATAGTTTATTTAGTTCGTTTTAAATTCCAAGACAATGTAACTATGTAATGTCAATATTCAGTAAAACGAAAATTCAAATACCATGTGTTGTTGTAACAATTTGTTAACGTGACTCCCCGACGTTTCCGTCGCGGTTTGTTGTTTTTACGCAGTCGGGGTGTTACAGATTGGTATCAGAGCACTGGTTATAGGGAATTAGGTTATTAGAAATGCTTTGACCTAGACTATAACCTTCCTAGGACCCTAACGCGAGTTTACTTGCGTTTAGCTTCTTAATACACCACCATCACCTATCCTTAGGTGATTACCAAAAACAAGACAAAATTGAAGGCATAAAGTCAAAAATGAATCATTGGTCTCTTTTAGCCTTCAAGGTTTTCAAATCTCATCAAAGTTTGTGTTTTATTAATGTGAACACATGCAATCTGGAAGGGTGGGTGCCTGTACCCCGAGTTTTCTGTCCAAGGTTAGAGTGTTCGTACAAATCCACTTAATCGGACCAGTCACTCTTACCTGGGAACTCTTGGGGTGAGTGTCCACTTATAGGCTAAAGCATGTCTTCGTGATACATTATAAAGGCCCATTTACTTTGATTAGTCACCGTGTGTTGTTTGTTTGTTTTGAGAAACGAACGAATGACCACCATCCTTATTTCATCAATATTTTCAACACCTCTCTTGATTTATATGAAACTCACGTATCTTCCTCCATGTTTTCTTTTAGAATGCCTAATAGACGTGACATAACTCAAAATGCCGAAATGGCAGCTATTGTCGCTCAGCAAATTGCTGCTGTACTCCCATATCTTGTGACCCAACTCAATCAAGCGAAGAACAATAACAATAACAATGCACAAGTTCCGTGCAACTATAAACAATTTTGTTCGGCTAAACCACTCTCCTTTTCTGGGTCTGAGGGAGCTATCGGGCTTTTGCAATGGTTTGAGAGCCTCGAAATACTTTTCATCATGTGCATGCCCAAACGAGCGAAAGGTTGAGTTTGCGTCAAGCGTATTCAAAAAGAGAGCTTTTACGTGGTGGAATGGTATAATGAGAGATATAGGTGCCAATGTGGCTTTAGCTCAAACTTGGGAAGAGCTTAGGGCTCTAATGATGAAGGAATTCTGCCCTCGTCATGAGCAGAGGGCGCTTGAAAACGAATTCCATGATCTCAAACAGGATACTGGTGAGCATCGTGCTTATACTGACCGGTACGAGGAGTTGAGTTTACTCTGTCCTTCAATGGTGAGACCTTTGGATAAGGCAATCTAGAAGTATATCGATGGTTTGCCTGATCCTGTTCAGGACATTGTTACCGAAAGTAACCCAACCACTGTCCGACAGGCCATTGAGCTAGCTGCGACTTTGACCGAGTCTCATGTCAAAAAGGGTAACCTTCATCGCAAAGGCGATAAGAAATCATCCACCAAAACCACTCAAGAGAATCAAAAGGGAAACAAAGCTGAGCCTTCCAAGCGTTCAAAGCAGCGTAAGGCTTCTCAGAACTTTGCTGTTACTACACAACCCGCTCCAGCCGCTCAACCCAATCAAGCTCCCCAAAACCAACCAGCTCAACCTCCTGCGAGGAAGCCATATGCTGGTACTGCACCATTGTGCAATCGGTGCAACGGTCACCACCAAGTTCATTAACCGTGTCGTCAATGTACTACTTGTGGAAGATTTGGTCACTTGGCCAACGTTTGTCGATCTGTTCCAAACCAAGCTGCTCAGAATCTTGTCCAACCCCAAGCAAATCCCGTTCGACCTCACTTTCCACCTGGGTCATGTTTTAACTGCGGCGAGATGGGCCATTACAAGAACAACTGCCCAAAGTTAGCCAATGCCAATCAAGCTCGTGGATGAGCATTCAACATTAACGCTAACAAGGCCCGTGCTGATAACGAAGTCGTTAACGGTACGTTCCTTGTCAACAATCATCCTGCTTTTGTTCTTTTCGATTCGGGCGCCGATAGGAGTTTCGTGTCCTTAGCCTTTGAACCATTACTTTCAATGCCAAGAACTAAACTATGAAAGCCCTTGACTGTCGAGACAGCTAGTGGCGAACCTCTTAAACTTGATTTTGTCATTCGTGATTGCCAATTGAACCTCAATAACCACCATTTTCCCATTGACCTCACGCCAATGCAACTCCGGAGTTTCGACATCATCATAGGAATGGATTGGTTAACCAAGCATCATGCCGAAGTTATTTGTTTTGACAAGATAGTTCGAATACCTCTTCCCTCTGGTGAAGTCTTAGAAGTTCGTGGAGAGAAACCCGCTAGTAACCTTAAACTCATGACTTGTAACCAAGCGCCAAAAATACCTATGAAAGAACTATGTTGCCTTCCTGGCACATATCGTAGAGGAGAAAGGCAAAGGCAAAACTATTCAGGATATCCCGTTGTTCGAGATTATCCTGCGGTGTTTCCTGAGGAATTACCCGGTTTACCTCCTGTACGTCAAGTTGAGTTCCGCATTGATCTAGTACCTGGTACCAACCCAATTGCTAAATCTCCTTATCGTCTTGCACCGTCTGAGATGCAAGAGTTATCAAAATAGCTTCAAGAGCTATCTGATAAAGGATTCATTCGTCCGAGCTATTCACCTTGGGGCGCTCCTGTCCTATTTGTGAAAAAGAAGGACGAATCTTTCCGTATGTGTATCGATTATCGTGAGCTCAACAAACTCACGATCAAAAATCAATATCCCCTACCTCGCATTGATGATCTCTTTGATCAGCTACAAGGTGCTAGTTACTTTTCAAAGATTGATCTGCGTTCTGGGTATCATCAACTTCGTGTGCTCGAAGAAGATATTCCCAACGCTGCCTTTCGCACTCGATATGGTCATTACGAGTTTACTGTCATGCCTTTCGGTTTGACAATGCTCCAGCTGTTTTCATGGACTTGATGAATCGGGTTTGTAAACCTTATTTGGACAAGTTCATTATTGTTTTCATCGACGACATTCTTATTTATTCCAAGTCTCGAGCCGAACACGAACAACACCTTCGATTAACTATGGAACTACTAAAGAAAGAAAAACTTTATGCCAAATTCTCCAAGTGTGAGTTTTGGCTAAAAGAAGTTCAATTCTTGGCACACATAGTCAACGAGCAAGGTATACATGTGGATCCTTCCAAAATCACTGCGATTAAGGATTGGAACACACCCACTACTCCCACAGAAGTTCGCTCTTTTCTTGGTCTTGCCGGATATTATCGTCGATTCATCGCGAACTTCTGAAAAATCGCAGTTCCCCTCACTGCTTTGACTCAAAAGAATAAGCCTTTTGAGTGGGGACCCAAATAAGAGGAAGCTTTCCAAACTCTGAAACAAAAACTCTGCGATGCTCCTATTCTATCTTTACCCGATGGAAACGATGATTTTGTTGTCTATTATGACGCATCAAACCTAGGCCTTGGTTGTGTTCTTATGCAACGAGATAAAGTCATAGCTTCTGCGTCAAGACAATTGAAAGTCCACGAGAAGAACTACACGACCCATGATCTTGAATTAGGTGTTGTAGTTTTTGCTCTCAAGATTAGGAGACACTACCTTTATGGTACGAAATGCGTGGTTTTTACCGACCACAAAAGTCTCCAACATATATTCAATCAAAAGGAGCTGAACATGAGATAACGACACTGGGTCGAACTTGCAACGAGATAAAGTCATAGCCTATGCGTCAAGACAATTGAAAGTCCACGAGAAGAACTACACGACCCATGATCTTGAATTAGGTGTTGTAGTTTTTGCTCTCAAGATTTGGAGACACTACCTTTATGGTACGAAATGCATGGTTTTTACGTACCACAAAAGTCTCCAACATATATTCAATCAAAAGGAGCTGAACATGAGATAACGACTCTGAGTTTACTCTGTCCTTCAATGGTGAGACCTTTGGATAAGGCAATCGAGAAGTATATCGATGGTTTGCCTGATCCTGTTCAGGACATTGTTACCGAAAGTAACCCAACCACTGTCCGACATGCCATTGAGCTAGCTGCGACTTTGACCGAGTCTCAGGTCAAAAAGGGTAACCTTCATCGCAAAGGCGATAAGAAATCATCCACCAAAACCACTCAAGAGAATCAAAAGGGAAACAAAGTTGAGCCTTCCAAACGTTCAAAGAAGCGTAAGGCTTCTCAGAACTTTGATGTTACTACACAACCCGCTCCAGCCGCTCAACCCAATCAAGCTCCCCAAAACCAACCAGCTCAACCTCCTGCGAGGAAGCCATATGCTGGTACTACACCGTTGTGCAATCGGTGCAACGGTCACCACCAAGTTCATTAACCGTGTCGTCAATGTACTACTTGTGGAAGATTTGGTCACTTGGCCAATGTTTGTCGATCTGTTCCAAACCAAGCTGCTAAGAATCTTGTCCAACCCCAAGCAAATCCCGTTCGACCTCACTTTCCACCTGGTTCATGTTTTAACTGCTGCGAGATGGGCCATTACAAGAACAACTGCCCAAAGTTAGCAAATGCCAATCAAGCTCGTGGACGAGCATTCAACATTAACACTAATGAGGCCCTTGCTGATAACGAAGTCGTTAACGGTACGTTCCTTGTCAACAATCATCCTGCTTTTGTTCTTTTCGATTCGGGTGCCTATAGGAGTTTCGTGTCCTTAGCCTTTGAACCATTACTTTCAATGCCAAGAACTAAACTATGAAAGCCCTTGACTGTCGAGACAGCTAGTGGCGAACCTCTTAAACTTGATTTTGTCATTTGATTGCCAATTGAACCTCGATAACCACCATTTTCCCATTGAACTCACGCCAATGCAACTCGGGAGTTTCGACATCATCATAGGAATGGATTGGTATGCCGAAGTTATTTGTTTTGACAAGATAGTTCGAATACCTCTTCCCTCTGGTGAAGTCTTAGAAGTTCGTGGAGAGAAACCCACTAGTAACCTTAAACTCATGACTTGTAACCAAGCCCAAAAATTACCTACGAAAGAACTATGTTGCCTTCCTGGCACATATCGTAAAGGAGAAAGGCAAAGGCAAAACTATTCAGGATATCCCCGTTGTTCGAGATTATCCTGCGGTGTTTCCTGAGGAATTACCCGGTTTAGCTCCTGTACGTCAAGTTGAGTTCCGCATGGATCTAGTACCTGGTGCCAACCCAATTGCTAAATCTCCTTATCGTCTTGCACCGTCTAAGATGCAAGAGTTATCAAAATAGCTTCAAAAGCTATCTGATAAAGGATTCATTCGTCCGAGCTATTCACCTTGGGGCGCTCCTGTCCTATTTGTGAAAAGAAGGATGAATCTTTCCGTATGTGTATCGATTATCGTGAGCTCAACAAACTCACGATCAAAAATCAATATCCCCTACCTCGCATTGATGATCTCTTTGATCAGCTACAAGGTGCTAGTTACTTTTCAAAGATTGATCTGCGTTCTGGGTATCATCAACTTCGTGTGCTCGAAGAAGATATTCCCAAGACTGCCTTTCGCACTCGATATGGTCATTACGAGTTTACTGTCATGCCTTTTGGTTTGACAATGCTCCAGCTGTTTTCATGGACTTGATGAATCGGGTTTGTAAACCTTATTTGGACAAGTTCATTATTGTTTTCATCGACGACATTCTTATTTATTCCAAGTCTCGAGCCGAACACGAACAACACCTTGATTAACTATGGAACTACTAAAGAAAGAACAACTTTATGCCAAATTCTCCAAGTGTGAGTTTTGGCTAAAAGAAGTTCAATTCTTGGGACACATAGTCAACGAGCAAGGTATACATGTGGATCCTTCCAAAATCACTGCGATTAAGGATTGGAACACAACCACTACTCCCACAGAAGTTCGCTCTTTTCTTGGTCTTGCCGGATATTATCGTCGATTCATCGCGAACTTCTCAAAAATCGCAGTTCCCCTCACCGCTTTGACTCAAAAGAATAAGCCTTTTGAGTGTGGACCCAAATAAGAGGAAGCTTTCCAAACTCTGAAACAAAAACTGTGCGATGCTCCTATTCTATCTTTACCCGATGGAAACGATGATTTTGTTGTCTATTATGACGCATCAAACCTAGGCCTTGGTTGTGTTCTTATGCAACGAGATAAAGTCATAGCCTATGCGTCAAGACAATTGAAAGTCCATGAGAAGAACTACACGACCCATGATCTTGAATTAGATGTTGTAGTTTTTGCTCTCAAGATTAGGAGACACTACCTTTATGGTACGAAATGCGTGGTTTTTACCGACCACAAAAGTCTCCAACATATATTCAATCAAAAGGAGCTGAACATGAGATAACGACGCTGGGTCGAACTTTTAAACGACTACGACTGCGAAATTCGCTACCATCCTGGTAAGGCAAATGTTGTGGCCGATGCGCTCAGTCGTAAGGAACTGTCAAGCTTCATTGTGTTCGAATTCAATCTGATTTCCAAACACGTATTTTCCAAGCTCAACGTACTTGTGTTACACAAGGTATGATGGGCAGTGAATTACCGTGCATCAACTTGAGCTCGAAACGAGAGACAATGGACTACTCTATTATTTGAACCGTTTGTGGGTTCCAAGTCAAGACAACCTCCGCACCTTATTAATGGACGAAGCTCATAAGTCTCGTTATTCAATCCATCCTGGTGCAGACAAAATGTACAAGGATCTTCGTACCCAGTATTGGTGGCCGGGTATGAAGAAAGACATTGCCTTATATGTATCAAAATGCCTAACTTGTCTTAAAGTCAAGGCTGAACATCAACGCCCATCTGGTTTTCTTGAACAACTAGAACTTCCGATATGGAAGTGGGAGAACATTGCGATGGATCTCATCACAAAACTACCGCGCACATCTAGAGGTCATGATGCCATATGGGTAGTCATTGATCGTCTAACAAAGTCAGCACACTTTTTGGTGATTCGTGAGGATTACTCTGCTGACGAACTCGCCAAAATCTATGTCGATGAGATTGTATCTCGTCATGGTGTGCTCGGTTCTCATCTCATTTTTGGAAGACCATGCAATCTGCTATGGGAACCAAACTTAATTTGAGCACTGCTTATCATCCTCAAACGGATGGACAAACCGAGAGAACTATTCAAACATTGGAGGATATGCTTAGAGTGTTGTGATCGACTTTGGTGGTAGTTGGGATTCGCATCTACCATTGATCGAATTCTCCTACAACAATAGTTATCACGCTAGCATCAACATGGCGCCTTTCGAAGCTTTATACGGTTGAAAATGCCGTTCACCTGTCTGTTGGAATGAAGTTGGAGAGTCTCAGTTTACTGGACCAGAACTTATTCATGACACAACAGACAAAGTCAAGAAAATACGTGATAACCTTCTGACAGCTAGAAGCAGTCAAAAGAGTTACGGGGACAAACGACGCAAGCCCTTGGAATTCCAAGTTGGTGATCACGTCCTACTCAAGGTATCCCCTTGGAAAGGAGTGGTCAGATTTGGAAAGAAAGGAAAACTTGCACCACGATATGGTTGGACCATTCAAGATCGTTGAAAGAATCGGAAAGGTGGCCTACCGACTTGAGCTACCTCCTAAACTTGGAAACGTTCACCCAACATTCCACGTGTCTAACCTAAAGAAGTGTTTAGCCAACACAAATCTTCACGTCCCTCTCAACGAAATTCACGTTGATGACACTATGCACTTTGTCAAGAAACCTGTGGAGATTTTGACCGTGAAGTCAAGAAACTCAAACGAAGACGAATTCCGATAGTCAAAGTTCGCTGGGAATCCAAACGTGGCCCAGAATTTACTTGGGAATGAGAGGATCAAATGAAAGTGAAATACCCACATCTGTTTTCACAAGTTTCCTCGAATTAAATTTCAGGACGAAATTTCCTAAAGTAGCGGAGACTGTGACATTTGTGGTGATCCGATCGCGTATCAATTCCAGAAGAATTATCAATCAATGAAATTTTTGTGTTTAATTTATGATATTTGTATTTTTTATCATGACAATTGCACGTATTCGATTCTTGCACGATTCCGAATTCTTAAACGACTTCTAGAAGTAAAATCGCAAACTGTTACGCAAACGTAATCAGTTTTACATGACATACACTCCGAACATCGACATAAGCTAAACATACCCTAAATACCCTTTACATAACTTAGAAATAAGTTTTTAGAGCTTCGGTATGGCAAAAACATGCTTTTGCAACTTCAGGGGCTATTTTGCAAATTCTGCGAAACTATGCCGATTCGCGTATATCGTTATCCGGAACATGCATGTACATCCAAAAATTTTTGTAATCATTAAAATCTAGTATTTTAATGATTGGAATGCAAAAATATCAATCGTTACGCGTTTACGGTCATTTGCGCGTTCGTTACGATTTTCGTCGTAATTAACTGAAAACCGCAACCGTACGACCAAACGAACCGACATCCGAAAAGTTTCCGAGCATTTTTCAAGTTCCCTATGCTTTATCTTCCTTATAAAGCTTAAAAATGGGGTTAACGAGTGTTAAAAGTGCCAAAACGCGTCGAAAAACAAGTTTTAGGCTGCAGGGGCCTGTTCTGCCAATTCTGAAACTTAGGAATCCCAGGAGCCAAGCGAGATACCCCCCAAGATCTCCAGCGATGCGGAGGGGATGCCCCGTGGCAGCAGCTACCTGGCAGCTTCTTGTTCATTTGATTTGACACCTATAACTCGTTTTTGCCACACTTCTCCTGGTTTCAACACCTCACTAAACACTTGTAATGATCCTACAACATCTCCTAACACTTGGCAAGATCCTAAAGCTCTCCAACAACTATAAATACCCTTGATCTTCAAACAAATTCCTTGCTCATTTCCATCTTTCTTCTCTCTAAACTCTAAGTGGAGTTGCTACCTTATTAGGAGGCCTCCCATCTGAGTTTTTCTAAGTAATCTTGGCTTCTTTGAGTGCAAGTAAGTGCTCTAACCAAGCCTTTTTCATTCGTTTAGCTTATTATGAGCTAAAAGTCAAACAGTTTGACTTACTGTTTGACTTTCAACTTTGACCATTAATTGGTCAAAGCAACGTCCAATTGGACTTTGCAACGTGATCGTAATCACGATGGTTATGATCCTTAGCGATCATGCCTACTGATTACCACGTTTCCTAGTCGAAGTGACGAGTCAAAGTTTCGGTCAATAATGCGCATTATACGACGGAACTATTTTTGGGTATCAAACCCTTTGTTTTGATATCAAATCAGTTTTATAAACCTTGTTAGACATGTTTAACTCGTCACTTTTAGTTTAGTGCTTATTTAGGGTCGTAATTCGAGCGGTCTTGACCACTGCTTTGACTTTCGAATCCGACCCGTTTGGTCGATCTTAGGATCCGACCAAACACATATATGTGACCATAGTTGTATAGGGAATAACCCCCTGAGGTTATACCTTATGGTCACGTCGTTTGGCTAGTGTTATGTTAAGTCGTCTATTATGCCCTATAAGTGACCAAAATGCCCTTTTTGCGCATAAATCAACTTTAAGCATATGTGACCAATGTTTTGACATATAAACTGATGTTGCAACTATATTAAACTTAAGTTGGCATATTAGACTTATCATAACACATATCTAACTATCCGAACACGTTTTTACGTGAATGATCCGTTAAAGTAGCGTAAACTACCTTAACGAGTCATAACGGGTCAAAAGCACTTAGGAATCTTTTCAAATCAGAATGTAGACTTTGTTAAACCATTTCATATGAGTTCCAACACTCATTAGGTTTACAAGACCTCATTCTATCCGATCCGCCGATAAAAGTCCCGACATTTACATAGTTATCCAATTTTAGGACACGTTTGATTTCTCGGACCTTTGAGCTTGTTTGATCTTTTATTCAAGGTTACTTTGCAATCCCAAGTGAGTACATAGACCCCTTTTTCACATGTTTTGCGGTGACTATGTGAGTACATAGCTCCCCTCTTTTATGTTTTGCAAATATTTTGGGGTGATTCATATGTGCTTAATTGTTTTCAAGTTTTCAAATTACAATTTCTATGGTTTATATAAACACGATGATTTCAATAATGTGAACGAACTTGTTGGTGCGTTGTATACTTGATACGAATGACATTCATTAGCTTTGGCCAAGCCGACCAGTAGTAAGTTATGGTACCATAGGACTGACAATCCCGTTACCAAGTTTCCCGGTGTTTATGGGGAAGTTTGGGGGACGACCGAAACTGTTTACTTTAACAAACCCTTTGGTGGTTTGTTATTCTAATTTAAAGATACCCTTTGGTGGTATAGACGAGTCAACACAGGTTTGAATGTATTCACCAAAACGACCAAAAGTTTTCACAATTTAAACAAGGACGATTTGTTTACACGGACGATGAACAATTGGTTTATGACACGAACAATGGACGAATGGTTTATGACACGAACAATGGTAACGCGAAATAATCAAACAAAACTTGGCCCCTAGGTCAAGTTCGGCCGAACTTGTATAACACAAGTTCGCCCGAACTTGTCTGGACCATCAAACCATTCAAAAGCAACAAGTCCGCCCGGACTTGTCTGGAAACTCTCAAGAACATACAAGTTCGCTCGAACTTGTAGCAAGTTCGCCCGAACTTGATACAAGTTCGCCCGAACTTGATGTCTAGCTCACCGTTTTCACCTCCACCTATAAATACTCAGCTCCATTCTCTCATTTGAACTTGCTGCAAGTTCGCCCGGAGCTCTCAAAACCCAAAACCCTTTGTTTTCTAAGTAACATTCAACATGTTTTCAACTACAACAACATTCAACAACAATTTACAACGATTTTGCACAAGGCTCTGCCTTCGTTTTCATCAAATCTCTTCTGTTTACCAAAATCTTCATCTTTTTCCATAAAACTTCTGTTTTTCACTCAGATCTATGTTTAGATCTGAGTAAAACCTTTAAAAACATTGATTTCTACACAACATTCGGACTAATGACGGATGTTTCTTTCACTTTTGAGTGGAACGAGGCGTTGTCAAGCAAGATCTCAGATCCGGAAGCACAAGGACGAAATCGTCACTTTACACAAGCTGGACAAACCCATACAAACCATCAAGTTCGCCTGGATTAGCCCGAGTTTTGTTAAATGGCTAAACTCGCTCCAAAAGACCTCTCCAGCCTAAGTTTTACTCAGCGGCTTAAGGTTGGAGGGATGAACACTCGATTTCCTCAGCAAACGACGCGAAAACGCATGATTTGGATGCCAAAACCATCAAGTTCATTCGGAATACACCAAGTTCGCTCGAACTTGTCACAAGGTTGGTGACTAAGTTCACCCGAACTTGTTCTCCCATGTCAAATCTGCAAAAATGGCACAAGTTCACCCGAACTCTGTCCAATTCTCAAGAGAATTAGACAAGTTCGCCCGAACTTGTCTTCCCCAGTTAGCAAACCTTACAAGTTCGCCCGAACTTGCCTCATAACTCAACAGGTTTTCACAAGTTCGCCCGAACTTGTATGGAAACATACAAGTTCACCTGAACTTGTCCTCTGCCCAATCCAAACTTAACTGTTTCAGCAATTCAGAAGACTGATGCACTTCTGTTCGCTTACAGGCTGATCCGACACTCTCCCCGACTCATCTCCGATCCCGAATCTCTCCTAAAATGCACCCACAGTGAGTACACTTGAACCCTTTTTTCGCTTAAACGCACTTTTGGGTGTCACATATGTTCGTATATCAAAACACATCACACAACTCAAATGCTTACTCGATATCCCGCTTATACATGACTTTACGTGAAATCTGCTGAATTGTATGTATTGCTTGATTGCTAGTACGCCAAACTTAACATGATAGTATACTAGAGGTTTACCCGCCACCTGGAGGCCTGGGGTTGTTAAGGCTCACATTTTATTTTGCATTTATTTTCTCTTTTAGGATGTGAACGCTTGTTCGCATGCCTCGATCAATCGCGGTTTGTTGGTTTGCATGAATCTAAGTAGTTACATCATTCACAACTATTACGTATGTTATGTGGTGTATGGTAAACGCTTTTATATCTATATTGTATGCAAAACTCGTATGCTCGCCTTTACTTAATCTTATTGACGTTTTATTTTAAAATATGTGGCAGGTTGAGGACTTTTGCTTTGGATGCTTAGATTAGGTTTTGCTTTAGAAATCATGTAATAAAATCTAGGAAAGATCGGATCAGATACTATGTTTAAGAGATTGTTTCGAAGTTTGTAATGATTGTTTGAAGATTTTATGAGTTTGATAGTATGGGATATGAAATGTTGATTATTATCTTTAAATGATTGTTATGGAATCTCTTGACCAATCTGATTCGCCTAGTGCCGTGCCCCGATGATTCCGCCATCGGTTGGGGTGTGACATATTGGTATCAGAGCCATAACTATTGGGAAATTAGGTAGAATTGCCATGTTTGCCTTAGACTATAGTTAGTATACCAAATCAGACTGTTACGCATAGATTAAACACCGAAAACGAATACGAACAGCAAGTCCGCCCGAACTTGGGGGACAAGTTCGCTCGAAATTGATCAAGTTCGCCCGAACTTGATCAAGTTCGCCCGGACTTGACCAAGTTCGCTCGAACTTATCTGTCCTCTCATCAACCAAACAAGTTCGCTTGAGATTAGTCAAGTCCGCTCGAACTTGACATCAAGCTGATGCCAAGTTCGCCCAAACTTGATCAGAATCCTTCCACACGAACTTTTAAACATTACTTTTCCTAAAGCAACCACAAAACACGCTGAAGAACGCTCGTATCACACAAAACGAGTGATCAAGTCGAGAATAGGTTTGAAAACCAAGAACTCTCGATAAGATCATTCACTCCGCGCATTCTCTCGCACAAGATACCTTCGTTGAGTTAGGAGTGATATCCAAACCTCGATGAAGATCTCCATATCTATCTAGTGGAACTCCCGGCTTGTTCGGTGAGCATAGCCAGAACTAGGAATGATGTTGTTAAGCTAAGGGTGAAACCCGCATCTTAATAACTAGTTCCACTCTTCGATTTTCAATCTCACAAAAGTCTCGATTATTTTGATGGCTCGGAACACGACGTAACTGGAAGGATAAATGCCGTTAAACGTTGTACGGTGAGAGCATTTGTCTATTAGGCCAAATCATGTGTCCGAACTCAGAGAATTTTCGAATCACTTTGGGTAGTCAACGTCTCAAAACCCAGGACGCTCCTAATTGATTTAAGCCTATTATCATCGATTTTACGCATCATCGAGTTTATTTATTATTTATGTGTTTAATTTTTGAGGATTTTTGCTTATTCAATTTCTCGCTTAATCAATTTCTCGATTTATCGCTTTTACGCTCCATCGATATATGCACTACTCGCACAACTGTCGAAATCTAAAACGCTAATTAACTTACAACCAAACTAATCGCTTAACTCGCTTACGCTCATAAGGACATGCGTATGTCTCATACGCGGTATAACTCGCTTACCTCGCTTATATATATATCGCTTATATCTCGCATATGCAATTCGCATCTCGAACACGCTACGCTTTACTTATGAGAAGGTGAATACGTGCAAAGTATGTGCTTATGTGATTATGTGTTATGTGCTTATGTGCCTACGTGTTTGCCCGCCTACTTGTTTACTTGCCTACGTGTTTATGTGATTTTGTGCCTTGTATGAATAATAATAGTAACACTTTAAACATAAACCTATTAATCGAATCTCATCCAATCAAATCATTCAGTGTAGATGTCTTCAACGGGATTGCACACCAGAAGGAACCATCAGCGCAGCCAAGCTGACAAGCGCATCGCATCACTAGTGGCCAAGGAAATGGCCAAAGTGATCCCTCAAATTGTCAGCGAGATCCAAGCTGCCAGCAGCAACACTTTTGTGGACTCCAAATCCGACCCGCCCAAGACATCCTTCAGTATTAAGTAGTTCAAAGCTTGTGGACCCCTTACTTTCTCAGGCACTAAAAGACCAAGTGCCATGTTCCACTGGTTTGATGCTATCAAGGTCACATTTCGCCAGAGTGGGTGTCCCGAACCCCTTCGCACTATTAACGCTACCGGCGTTTTCCAGTCCAGGGCTCTCGACTGGTGGACGGCGGAGCGTAACAGGAGGGGAAACGATGAAGCCTACGGACTCGCATGGGAGGAACTTAAGGAACTAATGATCAAAGAGTTCTGCCCACCTCATAAGATCCAGAAGTTGGAAAACGAATTTTTGGGAATTAAGCAAGACAGACCTGACAATGCTGGTTTAACGACTCGATTCAAACAGTTGAGCATCATTTGTCCCGGTCAAGTGGACACGACCGAGAAAGCAATCAAGAAGTACCTCAACGCTCTGCCCGACTGCATCGCTGACTTTGTTCAAGCAGCACGCCCTACTACTATCGAGGAGACCTACAAGCTAGCCGCAGAGATCAATGACAAACGGGTTCAGTCTGGTTATTCCAAGAACAACAAGGTCGCAAACCAGGCCATCGCCGAATCAGCAACTCCTACCGAACAATCTCGAGAATCTAAGAATAGTTGCCGAGGTCGCAAGCGGGAAAACCCGAGCAAGAACTTTGCCCTTACCGCTCCTCAAAACCCTCAGCCACTCCAGTCTGCAGCACCATACGCACCACCGCCAAAGCGTGCGTATACTGGCCCGCATCCTTTGTGCTCAATATGCACCTATCACCATGTGGTTGGAGGCAATTGCCGTTTCTGTACCAACTGCAACATCTACGGCCACTTTATTGTCTGTTGTCGTTCAGGCCCTCGCCAATCAGCTCCTCAGGCCCCTGCAGCACCAGCTTTACCAGCTCCTCCTCAAGCAAATCAGCAAGCACCGGCTCCAAGGGCACGTGCCTGTTACACGTGCGGTGATCCGAATCATTTCAGTAATGTCTGCCCGAACAAGCCTGTGAAACAAGAGCAGCAGCCACCACAGCCTGAGCAGCAGCAACAACAGGCTGCACGTGGACGAGCCTTTAATCTCAACCATTGCCAGTCCCTGAACGACAACAATGTTGTCAACGGTATGTTCCTTGTCAATGGTATTTATGCTTCATGTTTATTTGATACTGGTGCTGATAATTGTTTTGTATCATTAGAATTCGAAAAGGTTTTAAAATGTAAACACGTTAAACTCTCAAAGACTTTCGATGTCGGAGTCGCCACCGGAAAAACCGTCACCGTCACCTCTGTCCTACGTGGTTGTTCTCTCGATCTCAACAATCATGTCTTCTCGATCAATCTCATACCTATGTAGTTAGGTAGCTTTGATATCATAGTAGGTATGGATTTTCTTCGTGAAAACCATGCTGTAGTTGTATACTTGGATAAGATGATTCGCTTCCCTCTCTTAAACGGTGGTCAACTCCATGTTTACGGTGAAACTCCCTCAAGAAGTTGATGTTTTTGTCATGTACTCGAGCACACAAATGTTTGTGAAAGCAATGTGTTGCTTTTCTAGCCCATATCGTGAACCCGGAGAAAGAGAAGAAAACTTTTAACGACGTTCCAGTTGTTCGTGAATTTCCCAAAGTTTTTCCCGACGATTTACCCGGTTTACCCTCTACTCGAGATGTCGAATTCCGTATCGATTTGATTCCCGGTGCTACTCCCGTTGCTAAAGCTCTTATCGTCTCGCACCATCTGAAATGTGCGAGCTATCGAGCCAACTTCAAGAGCTTCTTGATAAAGGTTTCATACGCCCGAGCACTTTGCCTTGGGGCGCACCCGTTCTTTTCGTGAAAAAGAAATACAGGATGTTCCGAATGTGCATCGAATATCATGAACTTAACAAACTCACGATAAAGAACCGCTATCCTCTTCCCCGAATCGACGACTTATTTGATCAGCTTCAAGGTGCTACTTGCTTTTCTAAGATCGATCTTCGTTCCGGTTATCATCAGTTGCGTGTACTAGAAGAAGATATTCTGAAAACCGCCTTTCGTACCCGTTATGGCCATTTCGAATTCGTGGTCATGCTTTTGGTCTTACCAATGCACCCGCGGTCTTCATGGATTTGCTGAACCGTGTCTGTAAAGCTTTCTTAGAGCGTTTTGTCATTGTTTTTATCGATGACATTCTCATCTATTCAAAGTCGAGAGATGAACACGCGCACCATCTCCGTTAGTCCTCGAACTTCTTCAAGGTAATCGCCTTTATGCTAAGTTTTCTAAATGTGAATTCTTGCTCGAAGAAGTCCAATTTCTCAGCCACATCGTTAATAGTCAAGGAATTCACGTCGACCCTGCAAAGATTGAAGCTGTCAAGAGTTGGATTACACCGAAGAATGCTTCCGAAATCCGTTCATTTCTTGGATTGGCGGGCTACTACCGTCGATTCATCGCCGACTTTTCGAAAATCGTCGTTCCGCTTACCGCTTTAACTCATAAAGATAAGCCTTTCGTTTGTGATTCCAAGCAAGAGGAAGCCTTTCAAACTCTCAAGCGTATGCTATGCAACGCTCCAGTACTCGTTGTTTACTGCGACGCCTCTAATCTTGGTCTAGGTTGTGTTCTCATACAACGAGACAAGGTTATCGCGTATGCGTCTCGACAACTCAAAATCCACGAGAAGAACTACACCACCCACGATCTCGAACTCGGTGCAGTTGTTTTTGCACTGAAGATATGGCGACACTACCTTTACGGTACTAAGTGTACGGTCTTCACCGACCATAAGAGCTTGCAACATATCTTCAATCAAAACGAACTGAATAGCGCCAACGCCGATGGGTCGAACTTCTCAACGACTACGATTGCGAGATACGCTACCATCCCGGCAAAGCAAACATCGTAGCCGATGCTCTAAGTCGACAAAGCTATGTGTATAGTGTTCGTGACTCTCAAGCTTTGAATGATCTCGAAATCATGATTCGCTCCGCTCAATTCGCTTGTTTTAACGAGAATACCTTAGCGGAAGAAATGAAATGTGGTGCCGAAACTCAGCTCGTTGTTAAACCTAACGGTATCTATTATCTCGATCGTATTTGGATTCCCAGCCATGATAACCTTCGTGCACTGCTAATGACCAAAGCTCATAAATCTCGATACTCTATTCATCCCGGAGCCGACAAAATGTACCAGGACCTTCGTCCTAAGTATTGGTGGCCAGGCATGAAAAAGGATATCGCCGTGTACGTTTCAAAGTGCTTAACTTGTTCGAAGGTTAAAGCCGAACACCAAAGGCCCTCTGGCTTGCTCGAACAACCCGAAATCCCGATGTGGAAGTGGGAGAGCATAGCTATGGACTTCATTACGAAACTTCCTCGCACTTCCTCTGGTCACGATAGCATTTGGGTTATCGTTGATTGTCTTACCAAATCTGCGCAATTTATTTCTATACGAGAAGACTTTAAGGTCGAACGATTAGCCCGAATCTATCCCGACGAAGTCATTTGTTGACACGGGACGCCTCGTGACATCATCTCTGAATACGATGGTCGTTTTACTTCACGTCTCTGGGAGACTTTTCAATCCGCCCTCGGTACTACTCTTAATCTCAGTACCGCTTTTCACCCTCAAACCGACGGTCAGACTGAGCGCACGATCCGCACCCTCGAAGAAATGCTTCGTGCGTGCATCATAGATTTCAGTGGTAATTGGGATACGCATTTACCTTTAATTGAATTCTCGTACAATAATAGTTATCACACCAGCATTCAAATGGCTCCTTATGAGGCACTGTATGGAAGAAAAGTGTTGATCGCCTATTGCATGGCATGAGATCGGCGAAGCACAAATCACCGGTATCGAGCTGATTCAAGAAACGACAGACAAAATCCTCCAGATCAGAGACAATCTCTTAAAGGCTCGGAGTCGTCAAAAGAGTTATGCCGATAACACTGCAAGCCCCTACAGTTCGAAGTTGGAGATCACGTTCTCCTAAGGTTGCACCTTGGAAGGGAGTGATCCGCTTCTGGAAGAAAGGAAAGCTAGCGCCAAGATACGTAGGTCCCTTTAAGATTCTGGAAAGGATCGACAAAGTAGCTTATCGACTCGAACTACCGGTAGAACTTAACAACGTTCATCCGACTTTCCATGTGTCGAACCTCAAAAAATGCCTAGCTGAAGAAAATCTCCACGTCCCTCTCGAGGACTTGCAAATAAACGAGACTCTCCATTTTGTGGAAAAGCCTGTCGAAATCATGGACCGAGAAACCAAGAAGTTACGACGCTCTCGCATCCCAATCGTGAAGGTCTGATGGGAAGGCAAACGCGGTGCCGAGTTCACTTGGGAATTGGAAAGTGACATGAATGCTAAGTATTCGCATCTCTTTGTTACGACCACTACTTAAATTTCGGGACGAAATTTTCTAAAGTAGGGGAGACTGTAACAACTCCAAATTTCGTTGTTATATTTTTTTTCTTTTATTTTCCGTTGTATCTATCATTTGTAATCCCGAGATTCGTTTATAAGAAAGTTATGTTAATTAAATTATGTGAATTACAGTTATATCGCATTTAATCGATTATTAAACGCATCGCTAATTTAATCACAATCACAAGTAGTTATGCTAGCATACGAGCCGAGTGTGTTATTGTTTAAAAAACACTTGTGCCATCGCATCGCTTATCTCATCGCCTCGCAAATCACAGTTAATTATGTGGAATTATGTTTTATATGTGTTATATTTGTTTGTGTTATGGTTATAATCGCTATCGCAACGCTCTCACACGCTCGAATCGCTAAATTGCACTATTATATCAATTATAACGCTTAATATAACTAATTAATACGAACCGAATCACCGAACGAACTTGTAACGCAAAATAATCGAACAAAACTTGGCCCCTAGGTAAAGTTCGACCAAACTTGTATAACACAAGTTCGCCCGCACTTGTCTGGACCATCAAACCATTCAAAACCAACAATTCCGCACGGACTTGTCTGGAAACTCTCAAGAACATACAAGTTCCCTCGAACTTGTAGCAAGTTCGCCTGAACTTGATGTCCAGCTCACCTTTTTCACCTCCACCTATAAATACTCAGCTCCATTCTCTCATTTGAACTTGCTGCAAGTTTGCCCGGAGCTCTCAAAACCCGAAACCCTTTGTTTTCTAAGTAAGATTCAACCCGTTTCCAACTACAACAACGATTTACAACGATTTTGCACAAGGCTCTGCCTTCGTTTTCATCAAATCTCTTCTGTTTACCAAAATCTTCATCTTTTTCCATAAAATTTCTGTTTTTCACTCAGATCTATGTTTAGATCTGAGTAAAACCTTTAAAAACATTGATTTCTGCACAACCTTCAGACTAATGACGTATGTTTCGTTCACTTTTGAGTGGAATGAGGCATTGTCAAGCAAGATCTCAGATCCGGAAGCACAAGGACGAAATCGTCACTTTACACAAGCTGGACTAACCCGTACGAACCATCAAGTTTGCCCGGATTAGCCCGAGTTTCTGTAAAATGGCTAAACTCGCTCCAAAAGACCTCTCCAGCCTAAGTTTTACTCAGTGGCTTAAGGTTGGAGGGATGAACACTCGATTTCCTCAGCAAATGACGCGAAAACGCACGATTTGGATGCCAAAACCATCATGTTCGCTCGGAATACACAAGTTCGCTCGAACTTGTCACCAGGTTGGTGACTAAGTTAGCCCGAACTTGGTCTCCCACGTCAAATCTGCAAAAATGGCACAAGTTCGCCCGAACTTGTCCTCTGCCCAATCCAAACTTAACCGTTTCAGCAATTCGAAAGACTGATGCACTTCTTTTCGCTTACAGGCTGATCCGGCGCTCCCCTAGACTCATCTCTGATCCTGAATCTCTCCTAAAACGCATCCACAGCGAGTATACTTGAACCCTTTTTCGCTTAAACGCACTTTTAGGTGTCACATATGTTCGTATATCAAAACGCATCACACAACTCAAATGCTTAATCGACATCCCGCTTATACATGACTTTACGTGAAATTGTTGAATTGTATGTATTGCTTGATTGCTTGTACGCCACCCTTAACATGATAGTATACTAGAGGTTGAGCCGCCACCCGGAGGCCCGGGGTTGTGAAGGCTCACATTTTATTTTGCATTTATTTTCTCTTTTAGGATGTGAACGCTTGTTCGCATGCCTCGATCAATCGTAGTTTGTTGGTTTGCATGAATCTAAGTAGTTACATCATTCACAACTATTACGTATGTCATGCGGTGTATGCTAAACGCTTTTATATCTATATTGTATGCAAAACTCATATGCTCGCCTTTACTTAATCTTATTGACGTTTTATTTTAACATATGTGGCAGGTTGAGGACTTTAGCTTTGGATGCTTAGATTAGGTTTTGCTTTAGAAATCATGTAATAAAATCTAGGGAAAATCGGATCAGATACTATGTTTAAAAGATTGTTTGAAGATTTTATGAGTATATAGTATGGGATATTAAATGTTGATTATTGTCTTTAAATGATTGTTATGGAATCTCTTGACCAATCTGATTCGCCTAGTGTCGCGCCTCGATGATTCCGTCATCGGTTAGGGTGTGACAAATTACCCCCCCCCCCACCCTAATGGTGTACTTAAACCCCTAATCACTCTATTCATTATGTAAGACTATCAGATGCTAATTAGAATTAGAATTAGAATTAGAATTGGAATATATTAATTCACAAAGCTTGTGAATAGTAGTCTATGACATGTGGCTTTACATCATTCGACCTCTTGTTTTCCATTACCCACATTTTTACATTGTATTATACAATTCTGCTTCCTCTTTCGGTATTGTATTTCCTTTGGTAAACTGGTTTTCTGTGTTCTTGGATCCCGGTTTCACTCAGGTTTGATTCCTAACCCTAATATTTTTCTCACTTTTTTATATTCATAGAGATTCACACGTGTCCTTTCTAGGTTTAATTTCATGACACTTGTTGGTTTGTTTTCCCTTTTATTGCTTTTCTTATATCAGAGTTCAAATGCATGAGATTGGGTTCAATGTTTTATCTTTTCTGTCTTCAAAGGTTCGCACATATATTTGGTTTGGTTTATTGTCATTGGTTGGTTAAATGGCGTGTTTCATTGCCGATTTTGGGGTTTTGTTGTTGATGTGTAACAGGTGCTGCTCGTGAAAGATTTCATTGTGTGCCTTCTCATTTTTTTGTGCAGGTACATTTCTTCCTTCGTTTTATTGATGCGATTTGGGGCTTGGCTTCAGTGTTTTATTGAGAAGGTAAGATGTTGTTAATGTGTTCTTTGTTGACTATCATGTTGTGTTTTATATTCATAGTTCTACGATGGTGTGTTTGGTGAACATCATGCTAGGGTTTGAAGATAGTATTTTTAGTAATCTTCACTCTGTTATTTATAGGTTTTGGGTATGTTTTAGGGCTAAAATCATGGTGTTTTATGACTTTGTACACTTTTTAGGAGATTTACATTTTATAACCGAACCCCAGCCTATATATATGTGTGTGTGTGTGTGTTATTTTGGAGAAAGAAGGAGATGTTGACACGTGGCATTCGATGGAGTGCTTTATTATAAGTTAGATTAGATTATATATGAAAGGGTCTTAGGTTCCTCTTAAAAGGACATTTTTCGTGAGAAGTGTGAGAAGGCATAGAAATTGACATGTAGACATCATGTTTTGGACTTAGACATAATGTTTTGGGTTGTTTTGGCAAGAAAAACACCAAATTTAACAATTTAAGACACAATGTAATGACTTCTAGGCTTAAACTTAAAACATCATGCCAAGTTTTGAAGTAGTGTGTTTTAAGTGTTAAGCATTGTGTTTTAATCGTGTTTTAAATTTCATACCTATAATACATGATGCATACATGTCAATTGCTATGTCTTCTCACACTTCCTACGAAAAAGTCTTTTTTACAAGAACCTCACCCATATAAAAGGAATAGAGTAAACTTCCGTTTTGCTCCCTGTGCTTTGGTCGTTTTAACGGTTTTACCCCAATCCTTTAAAAATAGCCATTTTACTCCCTGATGTTTGGGTTTTGTCGCCAGTTTGCTCCACAGCCTTAACTCCATCCATATTATATATTAACTAAAAGGGTATTTTGGTAATTTTAAGTATAAAATAAGGGTACTTTGGTAATTTATATTTAAATTAAAGCATTAATATATATATATATACACACACACATACATAGTTCAGTCTTTGCCATCAGCATAAACCACCACCCACCACCTCATTGCCACCTACCCCCTCATCACCAACAGCCACCGCCTCACCAACCACCATTACACCGCCCAATCGCCACCACCTGTCAGATTCTAAACCATCAGAAGCAAACTAATGAATCTGTGAATTGATCTCTTCATCTTCAAGACCATCAGAAGAAGATGCACACTCAAGAAACAAAAACTAAAAACAAAAGAGGTTTTTTTTCTTCTGTTACCCCCAACCCCTCTCTTGGTTTGTTTCTCTCTCTTGGTTTGGTTTGTTTCTCTATCTAGTGTGTAAGAGATGTGAGGGTCACTGTTGGATGTTTGGTTTTAAGGGTTAAGATTGTGGTGATGGCTGGATGGTAGCGGCTGGATGGTGGCGGTCGGGCAATGTAGTGGTGGCATGTGGTTGGTGAGGCGGTGGCTGTTGGTGGTGAGGAGGTGGGTGGCAGTGTTTGGTGATGGAAGAGACAAATCGAATAACAGACAAACAAAACCCCAAATCGGAACACACCAAAAGTGAAACCCTCTTTGTTTGCAGATCTGAACAAGAAATCCATGAAACCATATCCAGAAAAACCCTCGTTTCCGTATACTCGTGTTATCAGCGGTGGTGGCAGTCGGTGAGCGGTGGTGGTCGGCGTCATGTGTTTAGGTGGTGGTTGGCGATGGTGTTCTAATGCTTTGGAGAGAGAGAGATTTGAGGGGTGTGAGTTAAAAATCTGATATATATATACATATATATATATATATATATTTGATGAATTAATTAAGAGGATAAAATGTTTGGTTTGGAAAAGTCTGAAATGCCCCTCATGTGAGGGGCACGTGACCAAGATTTAACAGTGTAAATGAACGTCGTTTAAGGCGGGGAGTGAAATGAAGATAAATTAAATAGATCAGGGAGTAAAATGGCTATTTTTAAAAGATTGAGGCAAAACCGTTAAAACGACCAAACCATAAGAAGCAAAACAGAAGTTTACTAAAGGAATAAATGTTTATAAAATATATACATGAATATAAAAGATTATACATGAAACAAGGTGGTGTTTAAGTCAAAACCAATTAACTGAATCGAAAGCGAAAAGGAGAAAACCAACAGAAAAGAAATAATTGAACTAAACTAAAAATCGACGTGTCGATTATATATTTTAAGAACCAAAAACTATACTTCAGTTTCAGTTATGTCTCGCTCGAAAACCAAACTGCACCGAAAACCTAACTCCAAAACCGAACCGCACAAAACTCCATATCCGAACCGAACCATACAACCGAAGCACACAAAATTTGTTTGAATCTTTGTTATTGGATTTATGACCAAAATTCCATATTTTGAGCCAAAAGTTTCATATCCAATTTTATTGTCAGTATGAACAAAAAGTTCAGGCTTAAAGTTTTAGGTTCAAATCCATTATTTTTAACCACTTTTTACCAGGCCTAAACGTTTTAAGCTCATAAATATAAACCAAGAAACGACCTATACTATACCCAACTCATACTGATAACCGAAATCTCAAAACCGAATGGCTTTTTCCTAAATAAGAACAAAACCAAAATTTTGGTTTTAACTCGGTTTAATCCCAAAACCCAAACCATAGCGGCCCATGCACACATCTTTATCAATATCTATTGAATGTATTCCCACACCATACATGAATATAATATAATACAAAGTAAGATCACCTGCTATATGGCTTTAAATTGATTGATGATAGACACGACTTAAATTCGCGTACCTCGCCACTTCAACAATGTAAGTTATTTTAACATGCTTCCACTTTCATATATGATGTACCACAACTATTTCTACTAGAAAGAATACAAAATGTTTTATATATTTACGATAAACAGTCACCACATCATAATTTATGCTACTATGGTGATTAGGCTACATGGTATAGTGATGAGCCTTCAAAGGAGGATGACCCTCCACGTAGGCGTCACATGGGACATCATGGATGATGCCCCTCCAAGCTAGAATTAGTGGAAATGGATGATGCCCCTACCCCACCAACTTTATCTTTTTTTATTTTTTTAACTTCATTATTTTTTAAACATTGTAAATAAGATATAAAACTAATTTCATTAATATTAAAACCTACACATTACATAAGTAAAAATAAAAAAAATACAAAATAATAAAAACCGAACCATTACATAATTTCGAAAAAAAAAACTAAAAATAAATAAATTCATTCATATTTTCTCAAGATCCTTTCTTGCAATTTCTTAAAGGCCGCTCGTTTTTCTTCGGGATAAGTATCAACGTCGGCCGTTAATATATCTCATTCTTTTTGAACACTTCTTTCGTTGCTCGCCCGAGCCCTTTCTTCCACCGCGCGTTCCTTCACCTTTGCCTTTTGGGTCGTAACCTCTGTGTACTCTTGAATTGTGCCATGAACGCCTCCATCTTTTGTTCCTTCGAGACTTTGTCTTTGCCTTTTGTAGCCGCTTCTTTTTTTGATTTGTCCCGACCCGGAGAACGTTCATCCTCGCGTATGACATACTCTTCCTCGTCGAATTCCACATCATCGTTTAAATTTATTTGACATCTCGCGTCCGAGCCACCGACGCTAAAACTACCGAACTCCGAGGTCTTTTGGCGTTTAGCCATCTCAACCTCATTCGGAACCGGCACCCACTTGTTGGATGTACGAACAACTTCCCAAGCTCAAATGTTTTGGAAAGGTTTTTTTACGTTTAAATGGTATTTGTCCAAGGCGGCTTTGAACACATCGTCATCGCTCATCTCGCTTCGACGACTACTTGTAAATAACTTATTATATATCTCCGAAAAACGGTTCAATTTCGGTTGCATCTTACGCCACTTTGACGAAACTGAGTCGAGGTCGCGATATGGGCCTTGACCCATCAACTCAAGGAACTTGGGTAATACTTGTTTCCAAAACCCCTCACCGGTTTGGTTGTTACCTATATTTAACAAAAGTTTGTATTAAAAAAAATTAAACATTCTATTAAAAAGTATATATCTAAAAAAAACGCCACTTTACATACCGACAATCGGGTTTTTCGATGAGCTGACAAACGCCTTTGCTAAGGCCTCCTCCTCGATAGTCTTCCATAGTAGTTTGCTCGTTTTCGTTGGGTTATCTTGGTCTACCATCGTTTGCTTTCCTTTGCTTGCGCGTCCTCCCTTTTTATGATTGGAAGATTGAGGCTGCGTCTCGGGAACGACTTCAACGTCGTCTTCAACGGGTTGTGATGGTTGAGAAGGTTCAACGGGTTGTGGCGGTTGAGTGTTAAACGCGTTCCGCATCATCAAGCTTTGTATGGCTTGCATTTGTTGCGGATTCGATAAGGCGTCGGCGAGTGTTGCCAACCCGCAAAAGTGTTGAAGGAAAATTGCGAATACGGGTTCGACTCCATTTGCGGATAGTATGCCGGTCCCGAAAACGGGTTGTTCGGGTTTGGCGGGTTGTTGCGGGCTGAACGGGTTGAATTGATCCATAGCAAAATATAAAAGTAGTAAAAGGAGAATATCTTTATAAAAGATTGAGAGAAAGATGGGTTTGAAATGGGTTTAATAGGTAATATTTATAAAAAAGTTGAATTATTTTGAATTGAATTTAATTTAATTTTTTTGTCCAACGGATAGTAGCCAAACGGCTACTATTTTTGTCCTTTTCCTTTCGTCTTCTTCGTCATGTGGACGCTCCTTTCGTCTTCTTCGTCATGTGGACGCCGGGCAAGACGTTGCCGAGGGGGGGCGAAATGGTGTTGGGGGCGGCGCCGGCCCAAGCCGGCCCTATGCCGACCCCCACACCGTGTGGCCTTAAAAGCCCGGTTGCCAAGTGCATTATTATTGTACAATGACTTTATCATAGTGCAACATAGTAAAGTGTCCAGATTGGAAAGAAAAAAAAAGTGATGCAATCACTTTTCCCATTTATATGCTACATAATAAAACAATTCCAAATTATTTCAAATTTAATATTTATTATTTGTTGATGCAAACCCATTCCAAAAATTGTGTACAATTTCTAACTGATTAATTTGTACCCAGGTACTAGCAAGTCACAACATCAACATCTACAACAAATAGAACACACAACCCGGTAATCTCAAAATCCGAGTAGTGTCGATGGGAGACGAAGTAATGGGCCTAACGCATCCGGGCCAAACTTTCGAGCAAACAAGAAGCAAATGGAAATTCTCTCTTCATTATAGGAACAAGTGGTCCCATTGTTTCTAATGTGTTGTATTAAGTTTACTGTAATGTCTTTGGCGCCAAAACTCGCTGGATGTGGGCCCCCCAAAGACCAATCAACATAAGTTACCGTCCGATTAGCATTAAGAGCACCATGAAACATGTTCACAAACGTTGGTAGATAATGCTCATCCGGGTAGCAAGAGGGTAGGCAATACCATTTGAAGAGTTTATAGTACCTGGCATCACAAATTTGTGTTTTAAACTTCTTCCTACAGAATCACAAGTAATGTACACTGATTTGTAGCTTTTGTTTTCTATATGTGGCAACTTCAGCCCATTCACTAAGGAATGGGTCAACCCGGATGATGTTTGACTTCTAAAGGATCAAAAGGGTTGAAAATAGCTAAAAATATAACGGATTAAACATCACTAAAGCGTTTTTATAACGTAGAATCCCTAATAGAAAATTTACAAATATGAGGTCAACCCATCCTAGCCTGTTTTGACGGGTGCAAAATAATGCCCCCTTCAACCCGAACCCATTACCCAACCCCTTGATCAGTCCTTTTTGCCATCAACCAATGAAATTTTGAGTGTTTAAAAGATAAGTACCTTGTATCGGAGAGTATTTTGATGGCAAGAGTGCGCTGAATCTCGAACCATTGAGACCCTTTCCTCCAATCACGAAGCTTGATATCGGGCTTCATTCTGCGACTGTAACGGCCCCGCCCGTAACGAGACGGGTCATCATACGAGTCGAGGAAGCTGTGGGTTGAACCAATGAGATATTTATATATGGTTGGGAAGTTGTATACTGGAATACAGCTTTCTGATAGGAGAACGAATCGCTCATTAGAAAAATCGAGCAAGGCATTGCCTAGAAGTCGTCTCTCAGCATCGACAAGTGTGACGGTTCCCCATCTCACATCCTAAAAAAAGAAAACGAACATGTGTTAGAAAGGAGATAATAACAAGACAAAATAAGACAACCATATTTACTTATAAATGGGTCTATTTAAGTTGTATCTTACCTCAAACTGGTGAAATGCACAAATCCAGCCGAAACGGAAATGGCTCAACTAGGTCAAATGGGTCAAAAGTAGGTCAAAGTTTATCTTTGATGTATAGAGCCTCCTAAACTTTGTAAACATATATGTACACTAATATTTCTTAAAACGATCAACAAATTCGAATAGATAGTATCAGCACCGCCCCTTTTTTATCCAAACAAATATCACCCTGTTATCCGCAAGGGCACCAGACCCGACCCACACACTAGTCTATGCAGTTAATGCGGTAAAATATTGGATATCGGTCATGGACCAATATTTGAGATATAGGTTATCTCGGTGAGATATCGGTGGGATATCGGTAATTTTAATATAATGCAGAATTTATATATATAGCAATTTAACACCAATAATTCAGTGATATATCGGTCAATATCGCCGATAATATCGGTACCGATATTTGACACCGAGATTTTACTAGGGGACCGATATAACCGATATATCACCGTTATTAACTGCATAGACATTAGTTACCGTTTTTGACCTATTTTCAAGCTAAAGTTTTACTTATTTGTACATTATCATCTTTACAACAAATCTTAAAGTCTTAGAGACCTGCAACCTAACACACTTGATACAGATATTCATCAAGGGACAAATCATGAGCCAATTCCTATAATATTAATCTCAGCAACCATTTTGCATACAATAGTCGTTAACACACAAAATTGACTATTGAAAAGCACCCAACACCATATGCAATGAATCAATTATATATACACAAATTAAGGAGACCAGTCACAGCCCAATAAGCATAAAACAGATCCATCCATACCTGGCTAGGAATCTGCCGATGGTAAAAAACGGAGGAATTGGAAAACCTCAAATGAACCCCAGGATTAGTATGCACATAAATCGAATACTTATTCACATCCTGACCGCGAAAAAACCGCTCCCACAACAACAAGAATGGCAGAGGCCCTCTTGTCATGAACATAAAGGCAACCTTAGGCACTCTTTCAAATGGATACTCGGGTTTATCAGGCACTAACGAAGCCCTCCAAAACAGCTCGTTATCAGTCATTTTATGGGTCAGACTCTTAGGCATTCTAAAGCTATCCATACTCAAACAATCATCATTCTTGCAAACAGTTGAACCACTACTACAATTGTGATCAGAACTATTAATTTTTGCGATGCTAGTGGTGTAAGTTGGTGCAGGTGCAGCAGTAACATAATTCATATAAAAATTATTCGGCTGTGAAGTGAAATACCGATCAATATGCGAACTCGAAACCAACCCGATGATTATACCGATCACAAACAGAATAAGAACAAAGAGAAGCCTCATTAGTCCAACTGATGAATCTTTAAACACATGTTCATCTTTCTCCCCTCTGCCCCTCATCCTATGATCCAATAAACACACAGAAAATAGCAGATAATTAAATCAATTAATTTGTAGTCATCGAATATACATTAATGTAGATTCGAATAAAGTACATGATTAGCGAAACTGAATCAAGATCGGTGGTTGAATTTTGAAAAGAATAATAACAATAATAGGGTTTGATGTTGAGGTGGGTTAATAAGTCAGATCAAAATTGGCCAGATGAGTAGGGTTTATAATGATTTGAAAACCCAGAAACACAAACATGCGATTTTGTGGTTATCAAGATTCGGGAGGACAGAACATGAATAAGTGTTGAGAAATCTATGTTTTGATGATTAAATCGAAGAGAGAGAGAGAGAGAGAGAGAGGAAGTTCAAGTATAAAACTGTCGAGAATCCAACATGAATGAACATGGTTAAGACTTTTAACACAATAGAGTCGTGCAGTGTCAATGACTTCACCCTTTCCTCGGATCTTCCACTTTCCTAGTTCACATAGGGTTAATTCTTTTATTACAAGTTACTAGTCTAATATCGCGTGTGTTACAAGAGCTTAATATCTCGTGTGTTATAAGAGCGGTATAGAGAAAATACTTTTTATAAATTTATTAATTTAATAAATTAAATATGTTTGGATTCTAAGATACTCACAATTGGTTCCGTATTATGATTATTAACATACATTAATATCGTCACCCTTTAACACAAAGTGGCTTCACATTAATAAATACAAAAAAATCACAGATTGTTTTATATAATACATTTTAATTTTAATTTATTTAATATATAGTGTAATTCATATTATAATAATAAGAAATGATGCATCAAATATGGAAAAAGTTAAATTACAATATACAAGTTTTTTTGTTCTTTATTTTTGTTGTATATATTTGAAGTCTTAAACCTAAGACCTTCAAATCTAAGTGTACCTAAATGCTTTTACCTTTGCCCATTGATCACCAACGTCATTGGTAATTACAATATATAAGTAATAAAAATATAAGCAATCTATAATCACTAAAATATTTCTTTGTACCCCACATTTGTCGTCTTATTTGTAAGTATTTTTCATTTTTGTATAATATTAGTAACTTAACTTTGTATCTTCTTTTTATTCTTTATAGTGTCAGTGCTTATGACAAAAAAAATATTCTTTTAAGTACAAACAAACCTTTAATAGTGAATATGTTTGACTTTTATTAATAATCATGACTAAACATCAAGTTTTTTTTATTTATAAGTTATGCAAATATTTTAAATAGAAATGATTTGCAGTTATCATTCAAGATTTCATTAAAAATAATAGTTAAGGCTATAGGGTGTGGTCATGACCCTCATGGCCACCATGATCCTCCACGTCAGCGTCATATCACCCACCTCTAATCCACCATCCAAAACCACTATTCTAAGGGTGTGGTCATGACTCAAACCACTATCCTCTTATTTATTTTAATTTATTGTTGTCTAAAGAAAAAGGAAAACAAAATATTTGAAAATGAAAAGGATGACCATGGTTGTCATGGTTCAATCCATACAAACCATGGTGGATCAAACAAGAGGGTGGTGTAGCCTTCCATTCATGTTCCTACGTGGCGAATCATGTCTCAACCATGAGCCTCACACCCTTTAGCCTAACAATACACAAAAGGTAATAATTATTATATTAATTTATTTAAACAAAAAAGAAGACAATTTAAACTATTACCATTCTTGAACATAATTAAAAAATTTAATTATTTTATAACTTGAAAACGTTAAATATGTATTATAATATTTAAAAGTCAGTTATAATTTCAGTTACAATTACAAATTATATTTTAAATGGTCATTGTATTTTATTGAGTGTTTTAAGAATGACGACTTCACAAAGGAAAGAAATATAACAGTTATAACGAAATTGCATTTACAATTTAGTTACAGAAAGAACTTTATATAAAGGAGAACACAATCTCGAAACTAAAGTGAAAAATCTCATAAACATAAAAAATGATTTGATTAATCTTAAAATTTCAATGATACATCAAAATAATCAAAAACATTTTTAATTATTTAATATAAAAAACACGTATGCAATTGTTATTGATTAAGATTTATTACAGAAAGTTTGATAAAAAAATAAATTTATATAAACTTGAATAAACTATTGACATATATATATTGAATGGAAATAATATTGTTATATGTCAATAATCTAAGGATACAACTGAACCTTTAAAATAGCATCGAAGTTTTTATTGGAAATGTTAAAGTAATTAAATATTGAAAAATATAACGGATCAACAATACCTAGTTAAAAATTGGTGTAAAATAACTAATCATATGCAGGTTTCTGCAAATAATTTTTTATGAAGAAAATGTTATTATAAAAGATAACAAATGAAAGTGGATATACTTAAAAAAAAGAGGACAAATTCATAATATTTTCTACCAGTAATTTCTTTAAAAGGAAATAGTCTCCACAAAAAAAAGTCTGATTTCTATAAAATTTGTGACAAAAATAAGTGAAACAAAAGCCTTGTGTTTTCCCTCCTGAAACAAAATAACAATAATTATAAATGCCACATGGCCGTTAATAGCTTAAGTAATTGACATGTGTGTAATATGGTTTTGATTTATTATAATTTATAGATTTATAGATTATTATTATTACGGACAGGGTTAATTCTTTTATTATAAGTTATTATTATTATTATGGACGTTTTAGTTTATATATAAAGAAATCATGAGTAAATTACAATTTTTATACTAATTTCAAAACTTTAAATTGACTAGAATCTACTTAATTTTTGCAAGTTTTATAAACTACGTTATTTGGCTCTAACCCAGTTAGATCATATGCATGACACATGAGGGCAGTTTAGTCTTTTTCCTTACCGTTTTCATATCCCATATTCATATCATCCCTAACCATCATGTTGCCACCACTAGCCACCCCACCAGCATCAGCTCACCACAACCACTAGCTAGTTACCCTTACCTTACACGACCTTACCCTTCTTCACCTCTGCGATAATCAAACAAACGATGGTCAAATTCATGGGATAAATCCCTACTTGTTCCAATAATAATCATATTCTTAACCCTAACCCTAACCAAAAACCCAAATCGAACAATAAGAAGCATTCCCATAATTCGGACATTAACAGTTGGACTCACAATGGTTCTATTGACCTGTGTCCAATGGTGGTGACTCAATCCGCTTCAGATGACGCTTATCCGTTCAATCAAAGATCGGTGAAACTGTTGTATATGGAAATAACTTCAATTACAGTGTGTTTGTGACCTACAATGTTACGAAAGAAATTGGTCTTGAATGAATCTGTAGCCTCAATGAACGTATTCAGAATTAGGCTGACGAAGTAAACCCTAAATTGGCTAAAGGAATGTTTAAGAAACTGTCATAACAAATGGTTACCAGTTTCGATGTCGTTTAGATCTAATAAAGAACTGAAACATTTCCGTCAGGGTTTGGTTAACAAAGTGAAGTTTTAAAGAGAGAGGGAGAGAGGAGAAGGAGTTTTAGAGATAAAGAATAGATATGTGTCATTTTCGTCCCTGAGGTTTAACCAGTTTTACGACTTTTGTCCAAACCTTGTAAACTCAGACTTAACAAAAAGATTCAGGCTAAAAGGATTTTTCTTAAAAGGAATATAGGAAAATATGATAAGCAACTACAACAAATCCTATCTGAGCAATGCAAAAAAGTAGATGCCTTGGAAGATTATGCAAGAAATATATGCAAAATTCTCTCCCATGCTCTAATAGATAATCCAGGTCTCAAAAAGATGTTAAGGGAAGATTATCTGAAAGCACATCACAGATAGAAGCCCTATGATGCAACAAAAGATCAATTTACAGGATGGCCAACTGAATCCTTGCTAGATGAAATAGTAAGGATTGAAAAGATGAAGCTTATTCCTGAAATCAATCATACTCCTCCCAACCAGAAAACATGAAGAAAACCTAATGATAAAAGGGGACTACAGTTAAGGAGGATGAAGGAAGAGATGGTTGCTGCTAAAATTGGCACCACTAAATCAATGGTAAAATGGGATGAGCCAAAAATCTTTTACAAAAGACTAGAAATTTTAAGAGAAAAAGATCCCTTAGTTCCTAGAAAGTCAAAATAGGAACAAGTAGACTTTCCCGTAAAGACTTTAGTTGACCCTTCAGAGCTTCCATTTGCAAGAAACATCTCAGTAGCTGCAAGGAGCTATCTTAAAAGACAAATAGAGATGTTAACATAAAATGTGAAATACAAAAAGATGAGCTCATAAAAGAAGGTTTTAGAAGTGAGTTGAAGTAAGGGAGCTCATATACAAATCAAGAAGATCTACTTGACAAAATTTTGGGAAGACCTGTTTCCCCAAACTCATATGTAATAACTCTGGTCCCATCAAACCCTCCTAACCTCGAAATTCTAAATTGGAAGTCTGATAAGACAAGCCATGAATTGACACTACTCATATAACAACTCGAAAATTCGATTGTTATCTTTCCATTTTGTTTTCCCGTTTATCCACCTTGTAATCCCGAGATTCGGTCTATAATAAAGTTTATGTAAATTACTTATGGTGTTGTACGTTATTATCACATCTAATTGCTTATTAAATCGCATCGCTAATCTCATCTCATCGCAAATCGCAATTATTTATGTGGTTTTATATTATTTATGTGTTATGTGTGTTCGTGGTTATGATTACGCTCGCTATCGCATCGCTCTCGCACTCTCGGATCGCTAAATCGCACTATTATATCTATAATAACGCTTAACGCTTTACTAAAACGCTTAATATAACTAATTAATATGAACCAAATCGCCAAATAAACTCTTAACGCGAAATAAACGAAGAAAACCCAACTTTTGGGTCAAGTTCGCTCGAACTTGGTGTTACCAAGTTCGGCCGAACTTGACTGGCCTAACTATGATCTTCCAAGCCTCAAGTTTGCTCGAACTTCACCTCAAGGAGGTCAAGTTCGGTCGAACTTAGCTCATCATTCCCTCAGTTTCTTACAAGTTCGCGCGAACTTGCATGATTCCATGCAAGTTCGGCCAAACTTGACTCCCATCAGCTTCCTTTTTGCCTTCTCCTATAAATACCCAGCTCATTCCTCTCATTTGAACTTGCTGTAAGTTCGCCCAGATCTCTCAAAACCCAAAACCTCATGTTCTAAGTAAGAATCAACCCGATTTCAACTACAACAACGTCTATCAACGATTTACAAAGGTTTACAACGATTTTGGCACAAGGCATAGCCTTCGTTTTCAACAAATCTTCTCTGTTTACGAGAATCTTCATCTTTTTCCCATAAAACTTATGTTTATCACTCAGATCCATACTTGGATCTGAGCAAAACCTTTTAAACATTGATTTGACACAAAATACGGACTTTTGATGATGTTTTGTTCATTTTCCGATATGAAACGAAGCATTTATTATCCAAGATCCCAGATCTGGAAGCACGAGGACGTTTATGTTGGTTTACACAAGCCGGGCTAACCCGAACGAACCCTGAGTTCGCCGGATTAGACCATGCTTTTGTAAAATGGCTAAAACCGCTCTAAAAGACCTCTCCGACCTAAGTTTGCTCAATAGCACAGGGTTGGAGGGATGAACACTCGATTTCCTCAGCAAACGACGAGAAAACGCAAGATTTTGGACCCGAAAACATCAAGTTCGCTCGAGAGTTTACTGATTTTTGACAAACACAGCAGTCAAGTTCGCTCGAACTTGCCCTCTAGGGGTCAAGTTCGGCCGAACTTGAGTGGAAATGCACAAGATTCTTTTCAGTAACCCCCCAAGTTCGCTCGAACTTGTCAAGTTTCTAAGGAAACTTCACAAGTTCGGCCGAACTTGTCTCATCTATCAAGGTTAACTGCAAGTTCGCTCGAACTTGTCAAGTTTCCTTGAGGAACTTGCAAGTTCGCCCGAACTTGACTCTCAACTCACCAAAACCATGCAAGTTCACTCGAACTTGTATGTTTACATACAAGTTCGGCCGAACTTGGCTACTGCTCAACCAAAGCTTAACCGTTTTAGCTTTCGGAGACTGATGCACTTCCGTTCGTGTATGCAGGCTGATCCGACGCTCTCCGCAACACTCCTCAGATCCCCTAATCTTACCTAAACGCACCCACAGTGAGTATACTTTTCGCTTTAATGCACTTTTTGGGTGTTACATACGTTCCTATATCAAAATCACTTCATAAAACAAAACTGTTTATCACACGCGAATAATCTGATTGTATATGCTCGATACGTGATGCTAGAAACATGTGACTAGGACTTATTTTCGTTAACTTGCCTCCTTAGCTAGTATGGTACTATAGTTTGGCTAACACCCGACGGGGTCTAGTTAGGATGGTCGCGCAAGCCTTCTCACGGTAGTTAGCATGAGAAATGAGCCTATGTTATGATTAGTGTTTTGGTGTATCATGATATGTAATTAGATTGTTTCGCAAACGCTTTCTCGACTATGCTAGTATTATTCAAACTCGTATGCTCACCTTTACTTAATTGTATTGACTTGTATTTTAACATATGTAACAGGTTGAGGATTTATAGCTTGGATGCCTTGGATGTTGCATGCGTAGTTTAGTTCGTTTTATTTTAGTTTGCTTAGAATGGTTTGTAATAAAATCTAGGGGAGATCGAATTGGATTTATGTTTAAGGGATTTTGTTGAATGTAATGGTTGTTTTGAAGGTTTTATGAGTTTGATAGTATGGGATATTAAATGTTGATTATTATCTTTGAAATGGCTGTTATGGAATCTCTTGATCAATCTGATTCGCCTAGTGCCACTACCCCGATGATTCCGCCATCTGTTGGGGTGTGACAGATTGGTATCAGAGCGCCATAACCATAGGATAATAGGTAGAATTGCCATGATCAACCTAGTAGCATGTTTAAGTACCCGATTGACCTATCTTTGACTTAAATGTTAAATATTGCCATAAAGGCTTGAATGTGCCTTTCCTAAGGCTAGTACAAAATACACGATTATGAAACGCTCGTATCTCACCAACGGGTGATCAAGTCGGGAATATGTGTGAAAACGGAGAACTCTCAATGAGATCATTCGCTCCACGCATTCTCTCACATGAGATATCTTCGTTGAGTTAGGCGTGACATCCAAACCTCGACGAACATCTCCCTTTCTATCTAGTGGAACGCCCGATGTGATCGGTGAGCGTGGCCACAACTAGGAATGACGTTGTTAAGTTAGGGGTGAAACCCGCATCTAAATAACTAATTCAAAAATTCGATTGTTATCTTTTCATTTTGTTTTCCCGTTTATCTACCTTGTAATCCCGAGATTCGGTCTATAATAAAGTTTATGTAAATTACTTATGGTGTTGTACGTTATTATCACATCTAATCGCTTAATAAATCGCATCGCTAATCTCATCTCATCGCAAATCGCAATTATTTATGTGGTTTTATATTATTTATGTGTTATGTGTGTTCGTGGTTATGATTACGCCGTTATCTCATCGCTCTCGCACTCTCGAATCGCTAAATCGCACTATTATATCAATAATAACGCTTAACACTTTACTAAAAAACTTAATATAAATAATTAATACGAACCAAATCGCCAAACGAACTCTTAACGCAAAATAAACGAAGAAAACCCAACTTTTCGGTCAAGTTCGCTCGAACTTGGTGTTACCAAGTTCCCCGAACTTGACTGGCCCAACTCTGATCTTCCAAGCTTCAAGTTCGCTCGAACTTCACCTCAAGGAGGTCTAGCTCGGTCGAACTTAACTCATCATTACCTCAGTTTCTTACAAGTTCGCGCGAACTTGCATGATTCCATGCAAGTTCGGCCGAACTTGACTCCCATCAGCTTCATTTTTGCCTCTCCTATAAATACCCAGCTCATTCCTCTCATTTGAACTTGCTATAAGTTCGCCCAGAGCTCTCAAAACCCGAAAACTTCGTGTTCTAAGTAAGTATCAACCCGATTTCAACTACAACAATGCCTATCAACGATTTACAAAGGTTTACAACGATTTTGGCACAAGGCATAGCCTTCGTTTTAACCAAATCTTCTCTGTTTACAAAAATCTTCATCTTTTTCCCATAAAACTTCTTTTATCACTCTGATCCATACTTGGATCTGAGCAAAACCTTTTAAACATTGATTTTGACACAAAATACGGACTTATGATGATGTTTTGTTCATTTTCTGATATGAAACGAAGCATTTATCATCCAAGATCCCAGATCTGGAAGCACGAGGACGTTTATGTTGGTTTACACAAGCTGGACTAACCCGAATGAACCCCGAGTTCGCCCGGTTTAGCCCGCACTTTATTAAAACGGCTAAAACCGCTTTAAAAGACCTCTCCGACCTAAGTTTGCTCAGTAGCAAAGGGTTGGAGAGATGAACACTCGATTTCCTTAGCAAACAACGTGAAAACGCAAGATTTTGAACTCGACAACATCAAGTTCGCTCGAGAGTTTACTGATTTTTGACAAACGCAGCAGTCAAGTTCGCTCGAACTTGCCCTCTAGGGGTCAAGTTCGGCCGAACTTGAGTGGAAATGCACAAGATTCTTTTCAGGAACCCCCCAAGTTCCCTCGAACTTGTCAAGTTTCTCAGGAAACTTCACAAGTTTGGCCGAACTTGTCTCATCTATCAAGGTTAACTACAAGTTCGCTCGAACTTGTCAAGTTTCCTTGAGGAACTTGCAAGTTCGCCCGAACTTGACTCTCAACTCACCAAAACCATGCAAGTTCGCTTGAACTTGTATGTTTACATACAAGTTCGGCCGAACTTGGCTACTGCCCAACCAAAGCTTAACCGTTTCAGCTTTTCGGAGACTGATGCACTTCCGTTCGCGTATGCAGGCTGATCCGACGCTCTCTGCAACTCCCTCAGATCCCCTAATCTTACCTAAACGCACCCACCGTGAGTTTACTGATTTTTGATAAACACAGCAGTCAAGTTCGGTCGAACTTTCCCTCTAGGGGTCAAGTTCATCCGAACTTGAGTGGAAATGCACAAGATTCTTTTCAGTAACCCCCCAAGTTCGCTCGAACTTGTCAAGTTTCTCAGGAAACTTCACAAGTTTGGCCGAACTTGTCTCATCTATCAAGGTTAACTGCAAGTTCGCCCGAACTTGTCAAGTTTCCTTGAGGAACTTGCAAGTTCGCCCGAACTTGACTCTCAACTCACCAAAACCATGCTAGTTCGCTTGAACTTGTATGTTTACATACAAGTTCGGCCGAACTTGGCTACTGCCCAACCAAAGCTTAACCGTTTCAGCTTTTCGGAGACTGATGCACTTCGTTCGCGTATGCAGGCTGATCCGACGCTCTCTGCAACTCCCCTCAGATCCCCTAATCTTACCTAAACGCACCCACCGTGAGTATACTTGACCCATTTTCGCTTTAATGCACTTTTTGGGTGTTACATACGTTCCTATATCAAAATCACTTCACAAAACAAAACTATTTATCACACGCGAATAATCTTATTGTATATGCTCGATACGTGATACTAGAAACATGTGACTAGGACTTATTTTCGTTAACTTGCCTCCTTAGCTAGTATGGTACTATAGTTTGGCTAACACCCGACGGGGTCTTGTAAGGATGGTCGCACAAGCCTTCTCACGGTAGTTAGCATGAGAAATGAGCCTATGTTATGATTAGTGTTTTGGTGTATCATGATATGTAATTAGATTGTTTCGCAAACGCTTTCTCGACTATGCTAGTATTATTCAAACTCGTATGCTCACCTTTACTTAATTGTATTGACTTGTATTTTAACATATGTAACAGGTTGAGGATTTATAGCTTGGATGCCTTGGATGTTGCATGCGTAGTTTAGTTCGTTTTATTTTAGTTTGCGTAGAATGGTTTGTAATAAAATTTAGGGGAGATCGAATTGGATTTATGTTTAAGGGATTTTGTTGAATGTAATGGTTGTTTTGAAGGTTTTATGAGTTTGATAGTATGGGATATTAAATGTTGATTATTATCTTTGAAATGGCTGTTATGGAATCTCTTGATCAATCTGATTCGCCTAGTGCCACAACCCCGATGATTCCGCCATAGGTTGGGGTGTGACAGATTGGTATCAGAGTGCCATAACCATCGGATAATAGGTGGAGAATTGCCATGATCGACCTAGTAGAATGTTTAAGTACCCGATTGACATATCTTTGACTTAAATGTTAAACTACTTGCCATAAATGCTTGAATGTGCCTTTCCTAAGGCTAGTACAAAATACACGATTATGAAACGCTCGTATCTCACCAACGGGTGATCAAGTCGAGAATAGGTGTGAAAACCGAGAACTCTCGATGAGATCATTCACTCCACACATTCTCTCGTATGAGATATCTTCGTTGAGTTAGGAGTGACATCCAAACCTCGACGAACATCTCCCTTTCTATCTATTGGAACGCCCGATGTGATCGGTGAGCGTGGCCACAACTAGGAATGACGTTGTTAAGTTAGGGGTGAAACCCGCATCTTAATAACTAATTCCGTGCTTCGATTTTCAATCTCACCAAAGTCTCGGTTATGCCGATGGTTTGGAACACGTATTAACTGGAAGGGTAAACGTCATTAGCCGCTTGCGGTGAGAGCGTTTATCTATTAGGCCAAAGCGTGGGTCCGAATGCAAAGGGTAATCAAACCACTTTGGGTAGTCAACGTCTCAAAACCCCGGACACTCCCAATTGATTTAAGCCTACATCGTCGCTTTACGCATCATCGAGTTTATTATTATTTATGTGTTTAAGATTTTGAGAATTTTCGCTTTATTCGATTTCTCACTTTATTTATTCCTCGCATTATCGATATCTCGCTTTATCGCTTTACGCTCCCTAAACGCATGCACTACTCGCACAACTCTCGTAACCTAAAACGCTAAATTAATACACAAACCAAACTAATTGCTTAACTCGCTTACGCCTATGAGGACATGTGTGCCACATAAGCGGTATTATCTCGCTTATCTCACTTATATATATCGCTTATATCTCGCTATTATATCGCATCTCGAACGCGCTACGTTTTACTTATAAGAAAGTGAATATGTGCAAAGTGTATGCTTATGTGCTTACGTGCTTATGTGCTTATGTGCGTGCGTGCTTATGTGTTTATGTGGATACGTGCTTATGTGTTTTTGTGCCCTATATGAATAATTATTGTAAAAAATATCAAGCATAACTCTGTTATAATCGAATCTCGTCTAATCCAAATCTTTGTGTAGATGTCGTCACTTGGATCTCATACTCGCCGTACTGCTCAGCGCCACAGCGACAACAAGCGCATCGCTTCACTAGTCGCCAAGGAAGTGGCAAAAGTCATCCCGCAAATCGTCTCAGAAATTCATGCTGTGAGCAGCAACTCCTCAGTCGACTCGAAAACTGAGAATCCCAAGCCGCGATTCAGCTTCAAGAACTTCAAGGCTTGTGCACCTCTCGCCTTCACGGGCAATGACGTACCGACTTCTATGTTTCACTGGTTCGATGCTATTGAGGTCACTTTTAGGCAAAGTGGATGCCCCGAGGACCTCTGCACCGTGAACGCTACCGGAGTCTTCCAGTCCCGTGCTCTCGACTGGTGGACAGCCGAAAGAAACAAGCGTGGAAATGATCAAGCCTACAGTCTATCTTGGGAGGAACTCAAGGAAGTAATGATGAAGGAGTTCTGTCCTCCGCATGAAATGCAAAAACTCGAGAATGAGTTTTGGGGTATCAAACAGGATGGTCCCGACAATGCTAGTTTTACTGCTCGGTTTAAGATTTTGAGCATCATCTATTTCTGGTTTTACTGCCAGGTTGATACGACGGAGAAAGCTATCAACAAGTACATCCGTGGTTTACCCGAGTGTGTTGCAAGTTTCATGAAAGTTGCTCGTACTACAACCATCGAGGAAATCTACATGCTCGCCGCTGAGATCAACGATCAGCGAGTTTTGGATGGTTATTTCAAGAACTCTGCTAAAGTCGCCAATCAAGCCGTCGTCGAACCAACCGCTGCTACCGAATCATCCAGTGACCCAAAGGGAAAGCGTCAGGGACGCAAAAGAGGAAACCCGAGTAAGAACTATGCTCTCGCCGCTCCAGTAAACCCTCAGTCGCTTCAGTCAGCCGCTCCGAACGCACCCCTAGCTAAGCGTGCGTATACCGGACCTCACCCTCTATGCCCTAAGTGCACTTATCATCATGCCGTTGGTGGCAACTGCCGTTTTTGCACAAACTGCAATATCTACGGCCACTTTACTTTGAGTTGCCGATCAGGTCCTCGTCAGCCAGCTCCTCAGGCTCCAGCAGCTCCAGCTTTACCCGCTCCTCCTCAAGCCAATCAGCAGCCAGCTCTAAAAGCACGTGTGTGCTATGTGTGTGGTGATCCGAATCATTTCGCCAATGTCTGTCCGGATCGTCCTGTCAAGCAAGAGCAGCCAGCACCGCAGCCTCAGCAGCAGCCTTAGCCGCAGCAACCGCAAGCTGCGCGTGGCAGAGCCGTTAACTTCAATCACCGCCAGGGTCAGAATGACAACAATGTTGCCAATGGTACGTTTCTCGTTAATGGTATTTATGCTTCATGTTTATTCGATACTGGTGCCGATAATTGTTTTGTATCGTTAGATTTAGAAAAGGTTTTAAAATGTAAGCGCGCTAAACTCCCAAAGACTTTCGATGTGGAAGTCGCCACCGGAAAATCCATTACCGTCAATTCCGTTTTACGTGGTTGTTCTCTCGATCTCAACATCCACATCTTCTCGATCAACCTCATACCCTATGCAGTTAGGTAGCTTCGATATCATAGTAGGCATGGATTTTCTTCGCGAGAATCATGTTGAAGTTGTTTGTTTCGATAAAATGATCCGATTCCCTCTCCCTAACGGTGATCAACTTCATGTCTATGGTGAAACTCCCTCAAAGAAGTTGATGCTTTTTTCATGTACTCGAGCACACAAATGCTTGCAAAAGCGAAGTGTTGCTTTCCTCGCTCATATCGTGACCAGAGAAATAAAAGAAGACTTATAAAGATGTTCCCGTTGTTTGTGAACTTCCTAAAGTCTTTCCCGACGATTTACCCGGTTTACCCCCTACCCGAGATGTTGAATTCCGTATCGATTTGATTCCAGGTGCGACTCCAGTTGCTAAAGCTCCTTATCATCTCGCACCATCCGAAGTGCGTGAGCTATCAAGCCAACTTCAAGAGCTTCTTGTAAAGGCTTCATACGCCCGAGCACTTCGCCATGGGGCGCACCCGTCCTTTTCGTGAAAAAGAAGGATGGATCGTTCCGAATGTGCATCGATTATCGTGAACTTAACAAACTCACGATAAAGAACCGCTATCCTCTTCCTCGTATCGACGACTTATTTGATCAGCTTCAAGGTGCTACTTGTTTTTCTAAGATCGATTTACGTTACGGCTATCATCAATTATGCGTGTTGGAAGAAGACATTCCTAAAACTGCCTTTTGTACTCGCTATGGCCATTTCGAATTCATGGTCATGCCATTTGGTCTTACAAATGCACCCGCGGTTTTCATGGATTTGATGAACCGTGTGTGTAAAGCTTTCCTAGATCGTTTCGTTATCGTTTCATCGATGATATTCTTATTTACTCGAATTCGAGAGCTGAACATGCGCACCTTCGTTTAGTTCTCGAATTACTTCAGGGTAATCGCCTTTATGCTAAGTTCTCTAAATGTGAATTCTGGCTCGAAGAAGTCTAATTTCTCGGCCTCATCGTTAATAGTCAAGGAATTCACGTCGACCCTGCAAAGATCGAAGCTGTCAAGAGTTGGATTACACCGAAGAATGCCTCCGAAATCCGTTCATTTCTTGGATTGGCGGGTTACTACCGTCGATTCATCGCCGACTTCTTGAAAATCACCGTTCCGCTTACCGCAACTCATAAGGACAAACCTTTTATTTGGGATTCTAAACAAGAGTAAGCTTATCAAATGCTCAAGCGTATGCTATGCAACGCTCCCGTTCTCGCCTTACCCGACGGAAACGACGATTTCATTGTTTATTGCGATGCCTCTAATCTTGGTCTTGGTTGTGTGCTTATGCAATGAGACAAGGTTATCGCGTACGCGTCTTGGCAACTCAAGATCCACGAGAAGAATTACACAACCCACGATCTCGAACTCAGTGCAGTTTTTTTGCATTGAAGATTGGCGACACTACCTTTACGGTACCAAGTGTACGGTCTTCACCGACCATAAGAGCTTACAACATATCTTTAATCAAAAGGAACTAAACATGCGCCAACGCCGATGGGTTGAACTTCTCAACGATTACGACTGCGAGATACGCTACCATCCCGGCAAAGCAAACGTCGTCGCCGATGCTCTAAGTCGACGGATAGTGTTCGTGTCTCTCAAGCTTTGAATGATCTCGAAATCATGATTCGCTCCGCCCAATTTTCCTGCTTTAATGAGAATACTTTGGAGGAAGAAATAAATGTGGTGCCGAAACTCAGCTCATTGTTAAACCTAACGATATCTATTACTATCTCAATCGCATCTGGATTCCAAGTCGTGATAATCTCTGTGAGTTGCTAATGACCGAAGCTCATAAATCTCGATATTCCATTCACCCCGGTGCCGACGAGATGTACCAGGACCTTCGTCCTAAGTACTGGTGGTCGGGCATGAAAAAGGACATCGCCATTTACGTCTCAAAGTGCTTAACTTGTTCGAAGGTTACAGCCAAACATCAAAGGCCCTCTGGCTTGCTCGAACAACCCGAAATCCCGATGTGGAAGTGGGAGAGTATAGCTATGGACTTCATTACCAAACTCCCGCGTACCTCATCCGGTCACGATAGCATATGGGTTTCGTTGATCGTCTTACTAAATCCGCGCACTTTATTGCTATACGAGAAGACTTTGGTCGAACGGTTAGCCTGAATCTAGACTGACGAAGTCATTTGTCGACACGGGACGCCTCGTGACATCATTTCTGACCGCGACGGTCGTTTTACCTCGCATCTCCGGGAGACCTTTCAATCCGCTCTCGGTACTACGCTTAATCTAAGGACCTCTTTTCATCCTCAAACCGACGGTCAGACTGAACGAACCATCCGTACCCTCGAAGACTGCTTCATGCGTGCATTATAGATTTCAGTGGTAACTGGGATACGCATTTACCTTTAGTTGAATTCTCGTACAATAATAGTTATCATACCAGCATTCAAATGGCTCCTTTTGAGGCACTGTATAGAAGAAAATGTCGATCACCTATTGCATGGCACGAGATCGGAGAAGCACAAATCACCGGTCCCGAGCTAATTCAAGAAACGACGGACAAGATCCTCCAGATCAGAGACAATTTATTGAAAGCTCGGAGTCGTCAAAAGAGTTATGCCGACAAACGACGCAAGCCCCTACAGTTCGAAGTGGGAGATCACGTTCTCCTAAAGGTTGCACCTTGGAAGGGAGTGGTCCGCTTCGGCAAGAAAGGAAAGCTAGCGCCACGATACGTAGGACCCTTAAAGATTCTGGAAAGGATCGGCAAAGTGGCTTACCGACTCGAACTGCCGGAGGAACTCAATAATGTACATCCGACTTTCCACGTGTCTAATCTCAAAAAGTGCTTAGCCAAAGAAAATCTGCATGTCCCTCTCGAAGATCTGCAAATCAACGAGACTCTCCATTTCATGGAAAAGCCAGTGGAAATCATGGACCGAGAGACCAAGAAACTCCGACGCTCTCGCTTCCCTATCGTAAAGGTCTGATGGGAAGACAAACGCGGCGCCGAGTTCACTTGGGAATTGGAAAGTGATATGAAAGCCAAGTACCCGCATCTATTTGTTACTGCTACTACTTGAATTTCGGGACGAAATTCCCTAAAGTAGGGGAGACTGTAACAACTCGAAAATTCGATTGTTATCTTCCCATTTTGTTTTCCCGTTTATCTACCTTGTAATCCCGAGATTCGGTCTATAATAAATTTTATGTAAATTACTTTTGGTGTTGTACGTTATTATCACATCTAATCGCTTATTAAATCGCATCGCTAATCTCATTGCATCGTAAATCACAATTATTTATGTGGTTTTATATTATTTATGTGTTATGTGTGTTCGTGGTTATGATTACGCTTCGCTCTCGCACTCTCGATTCGCTAAATCTCACTATTATATCAATAATAACGCTTAACGCTTTACTAAAACGCTTAACATAACTAATTAATACGAACCAAATCGCCAAACAAACTCTTAACGCGAAATAAACGAAGAAAACCCAACTTTTGGGTCAAGTTCGCTCGGCCGAACTTGACTAGCCTAACTCTGATCTTCCAAGCCTCAAGTTCGCTCGAACTTAACCTCAAGGAGGTCAAGTTCGGTCGAACTTAGCTCATCATTCCCTCAGTTTCTTACAAGTTCGCGCGAACTTGCATGATTCCATGCAAGTTCGGCCGAACTTGACTCCCATCAGCTTCATTTTTTCCTTCTCCTATAAATACCCAGCTCATTCCTCTCATTTGAACTTGCTGTAAGTTCGCCCAGAGCTCTCAAAACCCGAAAACCTCATGTTCTAAGTAAGAATCAACCCGATGTCAACTACAACAATGTCTATCAACGATTTACAAAGGTTTACAACGATTTTGGCACAAGGCATAGCCTTCGTTTTCAACAAATCTTCTCTATTTACGAGAATCTTCATCTTTTTCCCATAAAACTTATTTTATCACTCAGATCCATACTTGGATTTGAGCAAAACCTTTTAAACATTGATTTGACACAAAATACGGACTTTTGATGATGTTTTGTTCATTTTCCGATAGGAAACGAAGCATTTATCATCCCAGATCCCAGATCTGGAAGCACGAGGACGTTTATGTTGGTTTACACAAGCCGGACTAACCCGAACGAACCCCGAGTTCGCCGGATTAGCCCATGCTTTTGTAAAACGGCTAAAACCACTCTAAAACACCTCTCCGACCTAACTTTGCTCAGTAGCACAGGGTTGGAGGGATGAACACTCGATTTCCTCAGCAAACGACGAGAAAACGCAAGATTTTGGAACCGACAACATCAAGTTCGCTCGAGAGTTTACTGATTTTTGACAAACACAGCAGTCAAGTTCGCTCGAACTTGCCCTCTAGGGGTCAAGTTTGGCCGAACTTGAGTGGAAATGCACAAGATTCTTTTCAGGAACCCCCAAGTTCGCTCGAACTTGTCAAGTTTCTTAGGAAACTTCACAAGTTCGGCCGAACTTGTCTCATCCATCAAGGTTAACTACAAGTTCGCTCGAACTTGTCAAGTTTCCTTGAGGAACTTGCAAGTTCGCCCGAACTTGACTCTCAACTCACCAAAACCATGCAAGTTCACTCGAACTTGTATGTTTACATACAAGTTCGGCCGAACTTGGCTACTGCCCAACCAAAGCTTAACCGTTTCAGCTTTTCAGAGACTGGTGCACTTCCGTTCACGTATGCAGGCTGATCCGACGCTCTCCGCAACACTCCTCAGATCCCCTAATCTTACCTAAACGCACCCACAGTGAGTATACTTTTCGCTTTAATGCACTTTTTGGGTGTTACATACGTTCCTATATCAAAATCACTTCGTAAAACAAAAGTGTTTATCACACGCGAATAATCTGATTGTATATGCTCGATACGTGATACTAGAAACATGTGACTAGGACTTATTTTCGTTAACTTGCCTCCTTAGCTAGTATGGTACTATAGTTTGGCTAACACCCGCCGCGGTCTAGTTAGGATGGTCGCGCAAGCCTTTTCACGGTAGTTAGCATGAGAAATGAGCCTATGTTATGATTAGTGTTTTGGTGTATCATGATATGTAATTAGATTGTTTCGCAAACGCTTTCTCGACTATGCTAGTATTATTCAAACTCGTATGCTCACCTTTACTTAATTGTATTAACTTGTATTTTAACATATGTAACAGGTTGAGGATTTATAGCTTGGATGCCTTGGATGTTGCATGCGTAGTTTAGTTCGTTTTATTTTAGTTTGCTTAGAATGGTTTGTAATAAAATCTAGGGGAGATCGAATTGGATTTATGTTTAAGGGATTTTGTTGAATGTAATGGTTGTTTTGAAGGTTTTATGAGTTTGATAGTATGGGATATTAAATGTTGATTATTATCTTTGAAATGGCTGTTATGGAAGCTCTTGATCAATCTGATTTGCCTAGTGCCACAACCCCGATGATCCGCCATCGGTTGGGGTGTGACAACTCAAGCCTAGTGGGGAAATGCAAAAGATCTCAATGAATTGTGCTTTTAGGCTTAATGATTTAGAACTGGAAAACTTAATAAGTCTTCCACTCGAAAGGGATTTAGAAGATAGCTTCTCTATGAACTCCGAATTACAATTCAAGGGTCAGATCAGAGAGAAGTTGATAAGAAATAAAGATTGACCTAATAGACATTTGTTTTGGGATCATTTGTTTTAGGGAGACATTGTTGGACCTACAAAAGAACAGATGATAATCAAAAGCCAAAACATGACCTTAGGATTAAGAAATAAACAGTTGATGAAGCATTCTCCTTCTAAAGATAGTGAATCTTGAACACTAATCAGAACATCTGTTGAAGACATTTAAAGATTTGTTGAAGCATTGGGCCCATTGTTTAAGATTAAGAAACCACATATTCAAGGTCAAAGATTTGTTAAAGAAAAACACTGATTATGAAGACCAAACATCTATTGTGGCCAAATAGATGTTTGATACAAGCCAACTGTAGTTTGAAGAATTGAGTTTTACTCAATGTAACAGTACTTAGCTTAGAACAAGTGTTTAATGTAATAAATCAGATGTTAGACTCCCACAGATGTTTGCTAACATCTGTGGAATCTTTTCTATTAGGAATGTTAGATGTCACTATTAGGGTGACGTCAGCTGATTGCAAACAGAGCTTTCGTACTTGAATAATAGATCTAATGTGTTAGAGACCTGTTTCATCACATTCATTCCTTTTGTACTAACAAAGTGTGTGATCAGGCTGAAGGGGAGCTTGTATAATCATTATGTTGTATTTGAAATCATTATAGGTCAATAAAAACAATCTTGATATAACTTCCTACTTGTGTGTTTATTTCATTTATACTGCAATTTACAAGTTGTTTGTTCTTTGATTGTTTAAACTCACAAGTATTACAAAGTCAGGTCTTATGGCGAGGTTCAACGAACACATGCTAGTCAAACGAACTACAAAATGCAGGTAGGCGGTGGCCAGTGGTTATGGGTGTTTCAGAGAGTTTTGTTCAATCTCACTCACACACCTAATGCAAGTCCATGCTCTCCTTTATATAGATCTCAGAGATCCATGCATGCGCGACAAGTGGCGGACATTGATGCATTAGTTTGACAAGTGTCGAGGCAATGCGTGCATGTGCAACAAGTGTTCTAGCAATACGTGCATGGGCTACATGTGTCGAGGAATTGCGTGCATGCACGACATGTTTCGAGGCAATGCGTACCTGTGCGACATGTGTCGAGGCAATGCATGCAGGCGTTACAAGTGTCGAGGCAATGCACATGCGTGAAAAGTGGCGAGGATAAGTTGCATGTTTGCACCGGTTCATGTATTTGTCTCACTCAGTCCATGTACCTGTCCCTCATTTAATACCCGCAGTAAGTTTATTTATTAAAGTAAATAATTATATTATTAATAACGAGTATTAGTAGTATAAACCCGTTCACGATCATAAATATAACTATGATCCATTTCGCACATCGTTCACAATTACCAGTTAAACCATTTTAGTGGATTTTAGTTTGTTGCCCATTGTGTAACTCTTGCGGGTCATAACTCGGTCGACCACGTTAATTAATCAAACCGATCCATTTTTCCAACAATCTCCTACTTAGAAGGTTTTCGATTAAGTTGCTTAATGCTGAAAACCAGAGGCGCTCTAGCTACACATGGATGACCCCCAACAAGTTATGACACTTTAAAGTCATTAACCAAAACATCTTGGAGCATCCTGTTGCAAGACAATGAGGTTATGGTAATCGTTGTCATCTATCCTTTCTGTATAAGACATCAATTGAACAATAAGACGTGGATCAGATTCAATCTCACATGGAGTTTAATCACTAATGTTCTGGTTCAAGAATCAAATTGGTCCAACAAAACACAGAGTAAGCTTAGGTAAGGCCTTACACTTAACCAATTTGAATCAACGAGGGTGCCCCGATGTCTAACTGTTACATATAATGTAAGAGTACAGAATCCCATCTTGACTACATACAAATCCCATTGAATTTTAGAACTACTCCCAACCGATGCCTTTATGACTGGCAGTTACGCAATAGTGGTTAACATTGATCAAAGAATAGTCTTTAGTAAACAAAAGTTCTAGTATGTATCTCAGGTCAGAGGATACTAAATGAGTATACCATAATCAAAACGTCTTAGGACCAAGATCCATGAAGATGATTTGATACGAGTTACAACGTCACTCATAATAAGGTCTGTGATGTGGAAGTCAACTTCTTGAGTCCAAAGTCAGAATAGTCTTAATTCAGAGTCGTTCCCACGCGTCTGACCAACTACGGATAATTTAGAATACAAGATTCATGGAATAAACGTATTAAAATCGAACACAGTTGTAAGATTCAAAATTTTGCATTTAACCAGTAAAAGAAAGGTGAATTCAAAAGGTACAACTATTTGAATGCTCGTACATCCAAATACTAAATCAAAACAAATGGCTAGCTAATCTAAGACCTATAACATTCATGTGTAGGTCATGCTTGTCTCGATTCATCAGTGAATGGCTCTGCTAGGTTTTGATCGGTGTCTATTTTGCTTATTATGACGTCTCCTCATTCTAGTATGTCCCGAATATAGTGGAACTTTCTCAGATAGTGCTTGGCCCTGTGAAGAGATATGGGGTCTTTGGCTTGATGTCACACCCCGATTTCCATGTAGGATTCCCGGTGGGGAGTATTGTGACGTACAGTTGATATCATCATAACCAATAAACATAGAGCAACGCAGCGGAAGTCTTGGAGTAAAATTAAACTATTACAAACCATAAGTGTCCAAAGTTCAAATCCAAATATACACGGTTTATAATAAGATCCACCGGTGGATCGGAAATATAAAGTACATAAAATGATAACAGACTCTTAAAGGCACAACTACAGGGTCACAACTCCTTAGTATCAATGCCACGAGCTTCCGGCCTATTACACGCTGTACCTTTAACTTAATCTTTTGAAAATACGTCAGTTTTCACTGGTAAATACAATCAACAGACTCATTTTGAAAATCTTTTGAAAATGATCTTAGGTGCACTAGGCACATTTTCAGAAATTACTTAGGACAGTACAAACAACCTTGTATACAGATTTACAAGCCTGTCAATACATATGGGGCCCAGTATGAAAACCGAGACATGATCGACTGACACACTACTTCTGAACTTTCACACAGAAAGCAGATAATAATAATAATGCAATTTACCAGTGTATGCCTACACCCCATGCTATAAGTCGTGGCCACTAGCACTTTAGTGAGCCAAGGATATCCCAGACACGGTCAAGCCCACCCCCAATGTTTAAGTTATCAGGCAAAACAGATTAAAACGGGTTATGTGATTTAGTTAATTATCACAACTAGACAAAACATGATCCCATACCCGACCAAGCGGTAATAATTTACAGCATCCCAAGCCCGTATAGGGAAAATAGGTTAAGAGTATTTACCTGAGCTAAGTCTTCAGAAAAGTCGTAACTCAGCCGCAAATCAAGAAAATAAGTACAGGAACAATCTACCGGAAGGCGTCTAGTATGGAATGATGGTATTATTAACCAATTAGAATGCTAATGGGTCCTTAGTTAAGTCTTAGACTTGAACCTGCTAGTCTTACGTTGAACTAAATACGGTACGATACGCTAGATTAAGCGGTGACCGGAATAGGATGTTATTTGGACCCAACAAGTATCAAGACTTGTATAATATAGGTATACCAATAATATTCTGGATTTTGATAAAGAAATGACAAAGTTAAACCCGTTTCGGTTAGATTACGTAAATTAGTCACGCATGCTTAACCGTAAGCGTATAAGCGAAACCGGGTAACTGAATGAGCCATATACAAGTTCCATATGCTAATATGTTTAAAATATGATATGATATCAGTAGGATATCAATATAAATGCCCGTAATGCTTTTAAAACCTAATTATGCCTTATAAGGGCATTTTGGTCATTTTATAATTTATAAAAGAAATTTATACAAAACTAATGTCAATGTCATACTCATTCTGTAAAAATATAAATTTATGATGTTATATAAGTAGAATATCAAGTATATGTGTGCTTGATAGTTTTAAACCAAACTATGTCCTGTAGGGGCATTTTGGTCATTCACACATAACCTTGAAGTTATATTTGGGATTCTGAGTTTGGGACTTGCACTTACTGTAAAAATATTTAAAATAAGTTTACAACTCAGTAGGTAACAAGTCTTGGGTCATAGATATGGTTTAAAACCATACTATGCGCCGGAAAAGCGTAAAAATCGCTAAATGCCGATTAATTTAAAGTTTAAGGTAAACTGAGGTTATGACCTGTTTTATATAACCAAAATATGCTATTCATTGTATATTATCAATAGGTAAGGGTTTTGGTTATAAAAAGCTTGATTAAAGTTACTTTATGTGAAAAAAGGTAATTTGGTCTTTTATTGGCATTTCACGAGTCTTAGGCCTCTATATTCAGTTTATAATCTGAATAAACAGCCCAATATGTCCCACATATAATATTACATCAGTAGGTATGAAGTTTTAACAAAGAAATTATGTTTAATCCTTCTAAAATGCCAAAAGGGCATTTTAGTCCTTTGAAAGCTTTATTAACGATATTTAATCAAAACGCAGCAAATGATCAGAATCATGACCTCAAAATAAGTTAACTAAGTTTAAAAATCAGTAGGTAACTCACTAGTATATTTGTTAATGGTTTAAACCTTAATTTACATAAAAAGGGCCTTTTTGCAAAGTTAGAGTATAATTACGGAACTTGTACATAAATCTCAGATTACTATGGAACCATGTAGCATAACCTTAGGTGGTTATACTATACTAAAACATTATCCTCAAATGACCTAAAGTCAGTAGCCTAAGTAGCTAAATCGGGTCAGAATTGAAAGTCAAAGTAGAAGTCAAACTTTGCGACTTCCGGTTGCGAACCGACTCTACACCGGGACTTGACAGACCGAACATGTTTACACATGTTCTAATTATTATTACCAAGTTAATTAAATGACAAAACGTATTTTATAACACCTATATAACTAGTTATGCATTTATTTATAAAACTGACTCGTTGACTTTTATTGACTTAAACTTTGACCCGTCAATTGGTCAAGAATCGTGGTAATTAGAGGTGCCCTTTTAAGGGATTAACACCTACCTAATTACGATCACGTAGCCATGTTCGCATGAACAATGGCTGGACCGTAATGGTCTTAGCCAAAGGTCAAAGCGTTTTTACGGAAACGCTTGACTTTTGGCTCCCAAGCCTAATAACACAAACTTAGACTAATATGAATCACTTACAAGCGATCCAGAAGAACTTATAAGCTGATAGGATGCTCCAAACCACTTCAGGAACTTCCAATAGAGCTAGAGAGGAGAAGATGGAAGAATGAGCAAGTTGTGAGACTTCACAAGTGCCCTTTATATAGTTGGGGAATGCTCATGAGGGTTTGCCAGGTGTATGGAGGTGTCATAGGACGTGAACAAGTGTCCCAAGACATGGAAGCAGGTGCAAGAGTGTGGCAATGGCGACAAAGGTGGCAGCACATGAGGCTGCCACATTTTTGGTCGCTGGCAGTCCCTTACGGACCGTATGGCCTTAGCCTTGCGGTTCGTAAGGCCTTTAGGCGCCCACTGTTTTGAATTTGGTTGCGGACCGTATGGCTTGAGCCTTGCGGTCCGCAACCGCCTCCCAGAACTTGAAAATTTTGTATTTTTCATATCTAACCCCTCAACTTTAAACCACTAACATATAGTGACTATATTTTGACGTTTCAACGACTTTGGTCCTCTCGTTCAAGCATACGGCGATCAAGGACTAACGAGACATGTGTCGGAATATTATTGGACTTAAAACACGAGGTGTTACATCCTTACCCCCTTAAAATAACTCTCGACCTCGAGATTTTTAATTAAACAAGTGTGGGTATTTCTACACATAACGGACTCAACTTCCCATGTGTATTCGGGACCTCGACGAGCATTCCATTTAACCTTCACAATATGCTTCTTACGAAGCTTCTTGACTTGTCGATCCTCAATAGCTACGGGTTTCTCAACAAACCGCAGGTTCTCATCAATCTGCACATCATCATGTGGCATAGCCAATGATTCGTCTGCCAAACATTTCTTCAAGTTAGAAATATGGAATACCTCATGAATTCCACTAAACTTATCAGGTAGTTTTAGCTTATAAGCTACAGACCCGACTCGCTCGATAATCTCGAACGGTCCAATGTATCTTGGGCTCAACTTGCCCTTTTTGCCAAACCGCATAACGCCTTTCCAAGGCGACACTTTTAGCAGTACTGTGTCCCCTACTTGGAACTGAAGAGGTTTTCGCCTCTTGTCTGCATAACTTTTCTGCCGATCTCGGGCAGTTTTGAGACAACAACGAATCTGCAAAATCTTGTCCGTCGTCTCCAGGACTATCTCTGGTCATGTCAGTTGGGCTTCCCCAACTTCAGCCCAGCAAACGGGTGTTCTGCATTTTGTCCCATACAAGGCTTCAAACGGAGCAGCCTTGATACTTGTATGGTAACTGTTATTGTAGGAGAACTCGATTAGTGGTAAGTGACTATCCCAGCTACCACCTAAATCACACATGCGCGTAACATGTCTTCCAATGTTTGTATAGTACGTTCACTTTGTCCGTCCGTCTGCGGGTGATATGCCATGCTAAAGTTTAACCGCGTGCCAAAGGCTTGTTGGAAGCTTTTCCAAAAATGTGAGGTATACCTTGTATCTCTATCGGATACAATGGGTACCAGTACGCCATGCAGAGATACAATACTGTCCACGTAAAGTTTCGCCAACTTGCCAGAGCTGAAGGTTTCCTTAATAGGTTAGAAATGAGTTGACTTAGTCAGTCTATCCACGATAACCCAAATCGTGTCATTGCTGCGATTAGTCTTTGGTAACTTGGTAATAAAGTCCATAGTTACACATTCCCATTTCCAGGTGGGAATTTCAAGTTGTTGTAGTAGTCCTGACGATTTGGTGTTTAGCCTTAACTTGTGAACATGTCAGACACTTGGCTACGTGTGTGGCTATGGATTTCTTCAAACCCATCCACCAATAGTTAGGTTTCAAATCCTTATACATTTTGTCACCTCCCGGGTGAACAAAGTACTTTGGATTGTGTGCTTCATGAAGAACCAAATCTCTAAGTCCTCCAGAGACTGGAATCCAAACTCGACCATTAAGTCGAAGGATTTCGTCACTTCCAGGTGTTAATTGTTCAACAATTTTACCCAATTCTTCACTTGGAAGATTCACCTCTAACAAAGCTTGTTTTTACACTTCTAAGATCTTTCCATTCAAGCTATTCTTTAATTCCATGCTTTTGGCGTTAACTCGGATGGGTTTAACCCTTACCTTGCGACTTAGAGCATCGGCGACCATATTCGCCTTGCCTGGATGGTAGCGGATCTCACAATCGTAGTCATTAAGCGTTTCCATCCACCGTCGCTGTCGCATATTCAAATCTTTCTGATTAAACAAATACTAGAGACTTTTATGATCGGTGTATATAATACACTTTGTCCCGTAAAGATAATGTCTCCATAGTTTGAGCGCAAACACCACAGCACCTAACTCCCAATCGTGTGTGGTGTAATTTCTTTCGTGTATCTTCAACTGTTATGATGCATAGCCAATTACTTTACCTCTTTGCATAAGCACACATCCAATGCACGTGTGCAATGCATCACAATAGACCAAAAAGTCTTTGATAACTTCTGGTAATGTCAACACTGGAGCATTAGTCAACTTCTGTTTCTGTGTTTCGAAAGCTTCTTGTAGTTTAGGACCCCAATTAAATTTAACATCCTTGCGGGTTAATGTGGTCAACGGTGTGGCAATCCTTGAGAAGTTTTCTATGAATCTTCTCTAATAGCCAGCTAATCCCAAGAAGCTGCGGATTTCTGATGGAGTCTTAGGAGCTTGCCAATTCATTATGGCTTCAACCTTAGCGGGATCCACTTGGATTCCTCATTCACTAACAACATGTCCCGAGAATTGGACTTCACGGAGCCAGAACTCACATTTAGAAAACTTAGCATAAAGTTTCTCTTGCCTCAGCAACTTCAGTATACACCTCAAATGTTTCTCGTGATCAGTTTGATTACGAGAATAGATAAGTATGTCGTCTATGAAGACAATGACAAACTTATCCATATAGGGTTTGCAGACCCTGTTCATTAGATCCATAAAAGTTGCAGGTGCATTCGTGAGCCCAAAAGGCATCACTCAGAACTCAAAATGACCATATCTTGTTCTGAATGTTGTCTTCTGAACATCCTTCGTTCTAACCTTAAGCTGATGATACCCTGACCTCAAATCAATCTTGGTAAAATAGCTTGCTCCTTGAAGCTGGTCGAATAAATCATCGATCATGGGTAATGGGTAACGGTTCTTAATGGTTAACTTATTCAGCTGACGGTAATCTATACACATCCGCATAGAACCGTCTTTCTTTTTCACGAACAAAATCGGAGCTCCCCAGGGCGAAGAGCTAGGTTCTAGAAGTTCATCGAGTTGCGTCCTTATTTCTTTCATTTCAGTATGTGCCAAACGGTATGGTGCTCTCGCAACAGGAGCTGCACCTGGTAGGATGTCAATCCTAAACTCCACTTGCCTGTCCGGAGGCAGACTGGGCAAGTCTTCAGGAAATACGTCTGTGAACTCAGAGATAACGGGTAAGTCTTCAATCTTTGGTTTCGGCTGATCGATAGTAACTTGTGCCATATAGACGACACATCCTTTCTTCAAACATTTCGATGCTTTAAGTGGTGAAGCTTTCTCTGCTAATCCGTAATGTAAGTCTCCTTGAATAGTAAGCACATCTCGGTTGGGATTTTGATTTCGATTAGCTTTTTATCGCAAGAGATGCGGGCTTGGTTGTGAGACAACCAATCCATGCCCAAAACTACATCGAATCCTGCCAGTTTCATTGGCAGAAGATAGATAGGAACGGAATGATTCTTAACGGATATGGAGCATCCATCTAGAATCGTAGAAGCAGTTTTCTATTGTACCATCGTCGAGTTCTACTATGTCTAGAGTTCTTATGGGCAAATTTAGCAAGGCACCAAACTTATGATCTACAAATGACTTATCCGCCCCTGAATCAAACAGAACTCTAGCATAAGTATCATTAATAAGAAACGTACCTGTTATCACGTTGTCATCTTTGACAGCTTCCTTTGCATTCATTTGAAATGCATGAGCATTTCCTTTCTTTGATCCCCCTGCCTTGGCAGCATCATCTCTCTTATACTTAGGGTAGTTAGGTTTGATGTGCCCCTTCTCGCCACAGTTGTAGCAACTGGCATCCTTCAAATCTTTACAATCTAGGTCCTTATGCCACATCTTCTTGCAGATGCCACAGGGTTTGGATTGGGATTCATTCCGACACAAACCATTGTGTCACCTGTACATTTTTTGCACCACGGCCTGTTATCCGACTTATTGTGGTTCCGATTCGACCCAAACTTCCTATTCTTGTTTGACAGGTGGGATCTGTCATCCTCTCTCTTCCTCTTCCTTTCACCTTCGGATCTGATAGACCTCTTATTTTTCAAATCCTGAGTCAGTGTTAATGCTAGGTCCACAACAGACCTATACATCTCCGGCTTTGAGGCCCTAACATTCCCCTTTTATCTTGGGTTCCAAACCTCCAATAAAACGTGCAATGCATTTTGGTTCCGGTGTAATCAAATATGGTACTAATCTGGAAAGAGAGTTGTAATTCGACACATACTTCCTGCAGTCCAAGTTCTTTATCACTAATCCCAGAAAATCCGACTCGGTCTTTTCCACCTCATGAGGCGGACAATAAGCATCTTTCACCATCTCAACAAACTTTTCCCAGCTTAAATTATACAAATGAACCTTCCCAGCAGATTGTATCATGCATTTCCACCATATCAGGGCATCGCCCTTGAATGACTAGGCTACATACTTAACCACGTCCTTCTCAGCGCAACCGCTAATCTCCACTATAGTCTCTATCTCGTCTAACCAACTCAACGTTTCAACCGCCCCTTTTTCACTGGTAAAATCATGGGGCTTGCATGATACGAAGTACTTGTATGAACAGCCTTCCTTCGAAAATGAGTCTTTTTCTGATACTCTTGCCTTTCCCTCCTCACATTTGAGGAGTGTTCAGAATGTTCCTTCTTATCTGAAAGAGGCTTAGAGAGTTGTTTGGTGGTTTGTTTCAAGGTGTGCTTGGATGAATGCTTAGAGTGCAAAGCACTCGACTCTAATTGCTTCTCGGCATGGTTCTTTATTGCCTTATTAACTTCCGTGGCAATTAGTGCTTGCAGATCGCCTTTGGTCATGACAATATTTTCATTTGCATCACCATCCTTGCGTTGACTACTAGCTTCATCAGAATTTGCCATCTTGTCTTCTTAGAGCTAAAATAATAATATATAAAGAATTAGTCATACACGCTTGATGACTCATAACGTATTGCATGGTATAATAAAAACCATATAAACTTGTAAAGTTTATGGGGGTGAATAAATATGGCACAAAAAGGCCTGTCACAAGGGACAAAATAAGAATAGCACCAAAGGCTTGACATAAGGACTCAAATTATATGTGTTGAGATCACAAAAGATCATAAAACTTCGAGGTTTGAACGAAATCTATTACCTCGAGATAGGGAGTCATAGACTACAGCTGTCATTGTCACTAATAGACATAACATAATCCGAAGGCAATACATCACTAATGGATGTTTATAATATGGACCATAGGTATTACACCACTAATGGGTGTTTAAATAATATAATCATCGTATGAATGATATTTTGCCAGGATCAAATTGATCACGTAGGCTTATTAGATTTTTGGACATAGTCCATAACCTTGATGGCTCGTGTGGTTCCTCAAGTCACACTGCCTAGGAGTGTTAACACTTTGACGATGTTAACCTTTAGAATATAATCTTAAAATGGTTTTTATTAACTAGTCCAGATCGGGCAGACTAGAAGGCTTAGAACGTAGTTCACCACCTCTTGATAGAAGGAAAAATCTCAACCTTAACTATCATGGTAGAGAACCATATAATTTAATCTACCGTTTTGCCAATATATGTGACATCATCACTTGGCAGGTGTAAACCATCAAGAAGATCTTTTTGAAATATTTCGAAGATCATAAATTTTGAATTAAAATCGAGACGCTCGCTTGAACAATGGATGAAACAGAGTTCACAATAAATAAATTCAAAAATTCTTCATTAAAAATAAAAGTTGTCATTACAATAGTTCCTAAAATTAGGACTTTAAATACAAAACTTGTCCTCGTAGTGACTATTAAAGAAGCATGTCCACGCAGGGACTTACTAAAGACAGTATCCACGCAGGGATTTCTTGGAATATAAAATTACATAACAAAATACAAGGGTTTAATCATCCTTTTCCCCTCTAATCAGCCTCACAAATCTCTTTAAATATTTGTTGTTTTTCTTCTCAGATTTTTCAGCTTTCCGCTGAAATTCTTTTATCCTCTCCAGTGTTTCTTGCATAGTTTCAAGTACTGGTGTTTGAAGTTGAGGCTTTGGTTGCAGTGGTGGTTGAGGTTGCGGTTGTAGTGTACCCGGATTTGATATACATAGGGTGGAGGTGCAACCGAAGGGTGATATCCGTAAAAGGGATATTCACCAGCCGAGTATGGTACAGAAGAATATGGTGGAAAAGGAGAAGGGAAAAGATCATTGTGTGCAGCTGCCTCTACATAGGGGTCCTGCGATGGTGCCTAGTGAATATAGTTAGGTAAACCAGAAGAAGAAGAAGCGAAAGGGTTGTATCCAGACGGATCTGGATATGAAGGAATTGGGTTCTCAAAACCCGATGGTGGTGGCGTTGATTGAGGCAAAGGCTCAACAACAGGTTGTGGTGGTTGAGGCAAAGGATCAACAGTTGGTTGTGGTGGGTGTTCCACAAATGGTGAAGTGTGAGAGGGTCTACCCATTTGTGGATCCTCTGGGATAATTGGGTAGGTTGGAGGTAAGGGTCATAGTGATCCTATCCTCGGTCCCATGCACACTGACATGCGCTCATCGTGTCTTCGTCTAGGAGGTGGAGGTGGTAGTTGTGGTTGTTCCACCTGTTCCTTATGATGGTCCTCAGGTGGAGGTGGTGGGGTATGATATGATGGAGTGTTGTGAAAAGAGGGGGTGTTAACAAAAACATAGTTACTCGATCTTTGCTGGAATTCATCGGGTCCCCTGAAAGGTAACCCCATAAGAGAGTTCGAACCACTAGACAGTTCGATAGGATGCCCCATTGACCCTGTTTGAGGCATCTCAGGGTCGGAATCTTCTTCCATTTGTTCTGGTGAGTCGACCGGAGGTGTAATCGGAGGACTCTGTACGTAGTCGATTGGGTTGAAGTTTCCGTGAAAGGATTGGGAATGAGAATGATGGGAGTGATGTGTATGGTGGGAGTGTTGGGAATGATGAGAATCTGGTGGCGGTGAGTATTCGTGGGATATGGAGTGGCGGTAAGGTTCCCACAGGGATGAAGAATCATCTGATCCTTCATATGGGTTATAATTGTGTATGTTTGATGGTCCCTGTCTTGATGATCCGCTCCGCATGAAGCCTTTTCATTTGGCTCCACGAGTGAATTTAGGTGGCATGATCCTGCTCCAAAAACAAGTTAAAAACATAACAAGGCAGAAAATAATAACAAAATAAGAAAATGAACAATCCTAGGTCATAGCCTAGACTCGAGAGTCTAAGGCTTGTGTTAATGTGTCTTTTGAGATCAAACACTAAAGACTAATGTTGAATTCCCTTAAATGTTGGCTCTGATACAATCCTGTCACACCCTGATTTCCACGTAGGATTCCCCAGTGGGCCCGGTGGGGAGTATAGTGACGTACAATTGATATAATCATAACAAAGAAACACAGAGGAACACATCGAAATTCTTGGAGTAAATTAAACTATCACAAACCATAAGTGTCCAAAGTTCAAATACAAATATACACCGTTTGTAATAAGATCCACAGGCGGATCAGAAATATAAAGTACATAAAATGATAACAGACTCTTAAAGGCACCACTATAGGGTCGCAACTCCTTAGTATTAATGCCACGCGGCTTCCGGCCTATTATGCGCTGTACCTGTAACTTAATCTTTTGAAAATACGTCAGTTTTCACTGGTAAATACAATCAACCGACTCATTTTGAAAATCTTTTCGAAAATGATTTTAGGTGGAATAGGCACATTTTCATAAATAACTTGGGACAATACAAATGACCTTTTATACAAATTTACAAGCCTGTCAATACATATGGGGCCCAGTATGAAAACCGAGACATGATCGACTGACACACCATTTCTGAACTTTCACACAGAAAGCAAATATAATAATAATGCAATTGACCGGTGTATGCCTACATGATGTGTGCTAAACAGACTATAAAAATGAACTACTTTAGACTCTCTAAACTAGACAACAAAAAGCTTCAAAACTAGACTCGACTTAAACCTAAACCACACAATCGGCAACTGTACTATCAATGTAGTATAACCTAAGTAAGTCCGGATATCGAACCCACAGGACTCTATGAATTACGCTAATTAGACTCTGAAAGACTTAGACAGACACGACTAAAACTATTTTGATTTTTTTTGGGGGGGGGGGGTTTACGGAAAATCTAAGGAAATCTATATTAAAACTACTTAACGACCAAATTAACTAATACGAACTGAAGACGAAAGTTGTTCTCAAACAGTGATGAAGACTACCTAGACTAGAATCCTGGATTGATTTTAAGCGTTTACCGATTAAGTTAATTACTCGTTTTCTGGAACCGGGATCTTATGATACTAAACCTATTAAATACCAGCTAAGCCCCTCAACCCTTCTCGAGGTGAAACTTATGGCGTTACCTAGGCCGTTAATCCTACCGGTTGATTAGACGTCTTTCCAGTTGTCTAATATTGTGTGAGTACACTAATGACGACCTACTCTTTTCCAATTATAGATCTAGGGTAGTTTGATATCTAAACTTGACTTGACAGACTAATAAACCGACGGGTCAACAAAGGCATGGACTTTTTCCAAAGACCGGCTATAGCAATTCGCCGGGTAATACCTATCAATAGCCCCGCACTTTCCAGGTATTAGGACTAGTAGAACACTAAAATCTAGTAACCTGTTAACTAATGCTTCTAAGGTTTACTAGGCCCTTCAACCTTAAAGATTATGAACTTATTCTATGATATACACTCACCAAAGTTCACAACCTAATACGACTCTATTCCGTGATATAGACAGTCACCAAGAATCATATGAAGTAATGGAAAACAGAAAACCAAATCAAAGCATGCACACACACCAAGCCAGATAAACAAACTGCTTACAGGGCACAATTAATCCATAACAAACACGTAATTAACGAAAAAGGTATAAACTTTATATCAATCCATTCATCATAGTCTAGGTAGTTAATGCGTTTAGCCTAGCATAGTCAATAGCGAAAACAAAACAAGAGTAATAAGAATGGAATTCATCATTACAAGTTCAGAAAAGAGAAAACAAGACAAACAAGGATCGTGTAAACCCGAGAAAGTCTCTAATCTTCAATCTTCGGTTGATCAATTAATTCCAGAGCTTTGAAACCTTCAAACTTAGCTATTACGACTCCAAAACAGTTGCAAGAACTCCCAAAATTCGTAACTAGGGTTTTCATATGACAAAATTTATTAAATACCCCCAAATCTTAGCTCAAATCAGAACCATCTGCAGATAACACCCTCTCGCGGGGCGCGAGAGGGTTTTGGCTATCAAGCCGCGGCCCGCGACCGTGTTTCTTACGTCAGCAACCACTGGGCTTCTCGCGAGTGGCGAGAAGCCATGTTCCAGCCAGTCGCGGCCCACCAGAAGGCGTATTTCTCAGAATTTAACTCATTTCAGCTCCAAAACTCTCCAATTCGTTCCAGGACTTTACCAATTCGTATTTTTACTCAATTATCACGCTTTTCAGCTACTTTAAGCTCATACCACATGCGAAACGCAATTGGATCAAAAGACTAGCTATTCTACGAAAAACGAAACTAAAACTAATAAAGATTGTACAAACTAAACACGAATAAACGATGTATTTTACAATACATCACTACACCCCATGCTATAAGTCGTGGCCACTAGCACTTTAGTGAGCCAAGGATATCCCAGACACGGTCAAGCCCACCCTAATGTTTATCAGGCAAAACAGATTAAAACGGGTTATGTGATTTAGTTAATTATCACAACTGGACAAAACATGATCCCATACCCGACCAAGCAGTAATAATTTATCGTATCCCAAGCCCGTATAGGGAAAATAGGTTAAGAGTATTTACCTGAGCTAAGTCTTCAGAAAAGTCGTAACTCAGCCGCAAATCAAGAAAATAAGTACAAGCACAATCTACCGGAAGGCGTCTAGTCTGGAATGATGGTATTATTAACCAATTAGAATGCTAAGAAATCCTTAGTTAAGTCTTAGACTTGAACCGGCTAGTCTTACGTTAAAATAAATACGGTACGATGCGCTAGATTAAGCGGTGACCAGAATAGAATGTTATTTGGACCCAAAAAGTATCAAGACTTCTATAATATGGGTATACCAATAATATTCTGGATTTTGATAAAGAAATGATAAAGTTAAACCTGTTTCGGTTAGATTACGGAAACTATTCACGCATGCTTAACCGTAAGCGTATAAGCGAAACCAGGTAACTGAATGAGTCGTATACAAGTTCCATATGCTAATATGTTTAAAATGTGATATGATATTGGTAGGATATCAATATAAATGCCCGTAATGCTTTTAAAACCGAATTATGCCTTATAAGGGCGTTTTGGTCATTTTATAATTTATAAAAGATATTTATACAAAAACTGATGTCAAGGTCATAATCATTCTGTCAACAATATAAATTTTATGATGTTATATCAGTAGAATATCAAATAGACGTGTGCTTGATAGTTTTAAACCAAACTATGTCCCTTAGGGGTATTTTGGTCATTTCACACATAGCCTTGAAGTCATATTTGGGATTCTGAGTTTGGGACTTGCACTTGCTATAAAAATATTTAAAATAAGTTTACAAATTAGTTGGTAACAAGTCTTGGGTCATAGATATGGTTTAAAACCATACTATGCGCAGGAAAGACGTAAAAGTCGCTAAATGTCGTTTAATTTAAAGTTTAAGGTAAACTGAGGTTATGACCTGTTTTATATAACCAAAAGATGCTATTCATTATATAATAACAGTAGCTAAGGGTTTTGGTTATAAAAAGCTTGATTAAAGTCACTTTATGCGAAAAAGGGTAATTTGGTCTTTTATTGGCATTTCACGAGTCTTAGGCCTCTATATTCAGTTTATAATCTGAATAAACATCCCAATGTGTCCCACATATAATATAACATCAGTAGGTATTTTTGTTTTGGTCAAAAATCTAATTAAGGATAATGTAACCAAACTTTGAATGTGAGGTTGAGTGCTTGGTTAAACGAACAAATGTATGAACAAATATCAAGAGTAAATGACAATGAACACCATAATTCACACGAGGAAAAAGCCCATGATCAAGAGTTGATCTCCGGCATAAAAACCTCGGGTGATGGAAACTACCGGTCACCAACTATATTGAACTAAAAAGATTACAACTTTGGAAATATTGAGCTTGTTACAATGAGAGTTCTAGTGTGTGTTCGAGAGAGAGTAGCAATAGTGTGTATGCGAGTGTGTGTTTGATCAGATTGTGTATCTATCAAGCTCAATATCCCACTAAATATCTTAATGAACTAACTATCCAAAATTCATGCAAGCTCCCCACGTTCACATGTAACGGTCATGGCTTCACTCGCACGTGCTGGAATAAGAGCATAATCCCCTTGATTCTCGGTGACTTAGTCTACGATTACCTGCAAGAGTAAACTGAATACACATAGAACAATTGTTAAAAACATAAACATTAGTAAGGATCCTTGATCCTCAGACTCCCTCCATTATCCGTTAAGGATCCGTGATCCAAGTTCAGTCTTAGGATGGATGATCCTTTGCATAAAATCCATGCCCTAACAATTGCCCCCAAAATATGACAAATTAAACGCAAATAGATAAGTCATATATTCATTAAATTCGAACTATCTATTGCAAGTGGACTAGCCGTTGCAATCGTGACATCAGCGATGTGATAGCCTGCAATAAACATCATTATATATAGGGTGTAGATAGAGATGAGACTTCCCATTTAAAACCTGATCTTGGCAATTTAAAACCACCATCCGGAAGCTTCAATGTATTCTATCTCTCTCTATTCTCTAAAATTATCTTTTCATTTCCTTCTTCTCTCAAAATCCATGGCGAAAATGGTCACCCGGTCCTCACCAATCAAGGATCTTGAGAACGACAGCCCACCCCAGAGTCAGGATCTCCTTGCAAATCCTTCATCGAAGTTCCGATTCACCGACCCGGAGATCGATCAAATGCATCCCTATTTCCTGGAGGGTATAATATTCAGACCTTCTGACTCTTCAATGAAGGGTGATTGTATATCCACCAAGTGGGTGCGTTTTCCTGCTACCCCTTTCCAAATAGGGTTTTCTTATCCTTTTCCAACCTTTACCTAAAGCTTTTTTACCTTCACTAGTTTAAGCTACAGCTAGGGTATGCCCATGTTATGGAGGGTACTCTACACCTTGGAGCAAATCATTTCTAATGAGGGCATAATCCTTAGCCTTACTGAACTCAGTCACCTGTACAACCTCGTTAGCCATGGAGCCCAAGTTTCATGTTTAAAGCCAAGCCTTAACAACCCCATCCCATCCTCAAAACCACCAAGAATGACTCCAACTGGAGGAATCAGTTCTTTTTCATCAGGAGAGACTCTATTCCCAACGGGAATCATCTTCCCAAAAAGTGGAGCGTAGAGGGTAGGATATGGGATCCATAATATCACTATGTAGAAAGTTTCTTGCTTTTGGTTTAGGATAACTGATTTTCTGATGTATGTAAATTCTTTAGGATCAAGGATCCTTATATTTGCATATTATCCTATGCAGAAAGTTGCACAAATCCAAGCCCTGCAAGAAAAAAAGTTAGCTGAGGCAGAAGAAACCATTGCTGATCTCCGAGCCTTCTGCACTGCTAGAGATAAAAAGATTGTGCAGCTGGAGAGGGAGATCAATCGCTTTGAGAAGCAGGACATAGTGGATGCGGTTCAGGCGAACAAGGATCGGTTGGAGGCTGCTGATGAAGCAAAAATCTCTGTTGCTAAGGCTATCCTCAAGGCCAGGATCCAGATAGCTCAGGAGGCAGTGGATCCTTCCTTCGACAAGGCTGGATGGGAGGTAGAGGCATGGAAGCAAAAGGCTGTAGGAACTGGGCGATGATGAAGAGCCAGAAGGGACACCCATGCTCAAGGCTACTCCAAGTGGCGAGAAGGATAGAGAAGGAGTGGGCTGCATCAATGGGCGATGATGGAAATTTCTAGACGTGGCCGGAGCCCATTTTTTTATGGTTTAATGGTTGTTGGTATTTTGGAACAATTTGTGGTTTGTACTCAAACAATAGTAATTAAGGTTAAGGATCACTGATCCTATGAACAATAGGGGTATCAAGGGTGGATGGGTCCTTCTGTTTATGGAGGATGAAGCCCTTGATGCTCCCGCTTTTAATTTCCTGCACTTTATGAACCGTTAGTATGGACACCCTTTGCCAACCCAAGTGGACGGACCACGTTTTGTTGGTAGAAGCTTGGGTTAGCAATTTTGACAACCTTTAAAAAAGGGTTTTTATAAATAAATAAAACTTTAAGCTTTTGACTATCTTTGTTGTTACTTCTCTTCAGTTTGAATATATTTATAGTTGTATATGTTAACAAATTTCATAACATTTAGCTAAGAAATCTATAGGAGTTTGTCAAAATATATTCTTTAAAGATAGACATCATATGATCAAGGATCACATATCCTGTTGTCAAAGGATTAGGGTAATATAAATAATCCAGAAATAAAACAGCAAATGAAGGATCCTACCAGTGAATCTAAGCTAGGATTCTATATCCTTAACACTTACAGTTGTGTCAATCAAAGCATAACAATTCGATAGAACTTTAGGATTCAGGATCCTTAGCTGTTTAACTTCGTAAACCTGTAACAGTATATAAATTGGAACTAAGCCAAACATCAAATGAAAGAATCATTAGTAACTGGGGGCAGGCCCACATAACTGGGGACAAGCCCAAATAACTGGGGACAAGCCCAAATAACTGGGGGCAAGCCCATTAAACTAGTGTAAACTGGAGTATGGCCCAAACTGGCATCTATCCAATCATAAGCGACATGAAAATGCCGAAACCTTAGCTAACGTGAAAACGTTAGAAACCTTAGGAACGGATGTATGGTACGTCTACCATTATACTTAGGATCCTACATATAGCCAACAACAATGAAATTGTCATCCCCTAAAGCGGGTACTGGTCCCATTGCCTCGAACTATACTTGGATAACATGCGCTACTGGCGGGGTGTCAAAACCCAATTCGTGTGAAAGGTGAAAACCTTTAAACCTTAGAAGGTATTAGATACCTTAAACTGGGGACATGCCCAAAGTCTTGGAGAGGTGGCCAACCTCTAAATCCTTTATGTAAATTCTGCAAAAGCTTAAAACTAGATAAAATTGGATGTTAAGAATTTAACATCCTTTCCTTATAATAAACAATAAATATGATATGAAATAATTATTAAACTGTTACCAAAGAAAGGATCATATATCCTGTGAGGATCCTTTAATCTTAACTGAACATTAGAGTTCTTAAGGATCCTTGATCCTTACATAAAATACTTCTTTAGGTGGATAGCATTCCAAGCTCTTGGCAGAAGATCACCATCCATAGTTAGCAAATGATATGCCCCCTTTCCAGCTTCAGCTTCGATAAGATAGGGCCTTCCCATTTCGGTGCTAACTTGCCATCAGCAGGATTCGTGGTATTCTGGAATGTTTTCCTCAATACCATGTCACCAACTTGAAACCTTCTTACTCTGACATTTTTGTTGTAAGAACCAGCCATTCTCTATTGATAACTAGCCAATCTTATCCTAGCCATGTCTCTAAGTTCTTCCACAATATCCAAGTCTTGAGTAAGAGTCTCAGCATTTGCTTCAGGATCACGGATGCTTGTTCTGGCTATTGGGACTACCATCTCTGTAAGGATCACTGCCTCAGCTCTAAAAACTAAGGAAAAAGGAGTTTAACCTGTAGCATTCTTGGGAGTTGTTCTATCTGCCCATAAGACATAAGGTAACTCCTCAGCCCATTTGCCCCTTTTGGATCCAAGCTTCTTCTTTAAGTTGTTGATGATGATCTTGTTGGATGATTCTGCCTGGCCATTAGCTTGTGGGTGGACTGGTGTTGATGTTATCATCCTAATCCCCCAGCTGTCGCAAAAGTTAGTAGTTCGATTCCCAATAAATTGGGATCCATTATCACAAACAATCTCAGAAGGAATTCCAAATCTAGTTATAATATTTCTTTTAATAAAGGACATGACTTCCTTTTCTCTGACTTGGGCAAAGGCTTCAGCTTCTATCCATTAAGAGAAGTAGTCTGTCATAGCCAACATGAACACTTTTCCTCCTGGTGCCTTGGGAAGCTTGCCTACTATATCCATTCCCCATTCATAAATGGCCAAGAGGAAGATATGGGATGTAGAGGTTCCGCCGGTTGATGAAGGATATTACCGTGTCTCTGGCAAGCATCACATTTCTTCGCGTATTCTACAGCATCCTTCTTCATAGTAGGCCAATAATATCCTGTTCTAAGGATCCTTGAAAATAGTGCTCTGCCCCCAGTGTGATTCCCACAGTCTCCTTCGTGAAAATCCTTCAGGACTTCTTGTATCTCAGGATCCTCAATGCACCTTAGATAGGGTCCTGCAAAAGATTGTACATGTTATTTATAATGGTAAACTGGGATACCTTAACCCTGAATGCTCTTGGATTTTCCCCAGCAGGGATTTCTCCATTCTGAATGCATTTCAGAATTGGAAGGATCCAGGATCCTGAATTCGACTGCATATCATCATTGGGAACAATTGCAACACCATCCATTATTTCCATTGCTTCATTCTCCTCAATCGCAGGAGTTAACACGTGGATAATAGGTATCTTCACATCTTTAGGCATCTTCAATGAGGATCCAAGGTTGGCTAGAGCATCAGCTTCTGCATTCTCTTCCCTAGGTACCTGTGTTTAACTAAAAAAAAGCAAAAGAATCTGCCAGTTTCCTGACTATCTCCAAATATTTGATTAGTTTTTCACCTTTAACAGCGTAGGATAAGTTATAATGATTAGTAATCAATAAAGAATCTACAAGTACTTGAAGATACCTGATCCTCATATTTTTAGCTAGTTGCAAACCTGCTATTAAGGCTTCATATTCAGCCTCATTATTAGTGGTCTGAAACTCACACACTATAGATTGGGGTATAATGCCCCCCTGTGGCGATTTTAGTAGTAGGCCTAGTCCAGTTCCCTTGACATTCGAGGCTCCATCTATGAAGAGTGTCCAGGGATCCTTGGTCTCCTCAAGTTGTTGCACTTCTAGTTCAGCTTCCCTTTGTAGATCACTACTGAAATCAGCCACAAAGTCAGCCAAAGCTTGGGATTTAATAGAAGTTCTGGGCTCATATTTAATGTCATATGCACTAAGTTTAACAACCCATTTTGCTATTCTTCCCGACATCTCCGGTTTCCTGAGAACTTTTTAATAGGAAAGTTAGTTTTAACAACAATAGTATGAGTTTCAAAATAATGTCTTAGTTTAGTAGAAGCCATGATTAGAGCAAGAATTAGTTTCTCTACCTAGCCTCAGTATCAAGTAGACTTTTACTTACATAGCATACCGGATGTTGTTGGCCTTCGTGATCCTTAGGACCGCACTTACCGCTTTACCTGAAACGGCTAAGTATAAGGATAAGGGCTCTCCATTTTCAGGTTTCATCAAAGCTGGTGCTGAGGATAGGTAATCCTTGAGAGCTTGTAAAGCAGCTTCATGCTTTTCAGTCCACTCGAATTTCTTATTCTTCCTCGGAATATCATAGAAATCCTTGCATCTTTCTGAGGATTTTGAGATGAATCTATTCAAGGCGGCAATCCTTCCTGTCAATCCTTGCACATCCTTGGCATTGGCAGGAGACTTGATTTTCACTAAAGCCTTGATTTGTTCTGGACTTGCTTCAATTCCTCTCTTGGTCACCATATATCCTAAAATTTTCCAGCTTTGACCCCGAAATGGCATTTAGACGGGTTCAACTTCATGTTGTATTGGTCAAGGATTTTGAATGCTACTTCAAGATCCTTCATGTGATCCTCGGCTCTTTTAGATTTGACCACCATATCATCTATGTATACTTCCATTGTGTGTCCAAGTTGCTCCTTGAACATCATATTCACCAGCCTTTGGTATGTAGCACCTGTATTTCTTAAACCAAAGGGCATAGCAATATAGCAATATATGCCGGTGGGTGTCATGAATGCAGTATCCTCTTGATCAGATGGTTCCATCTGAATTTGCTGAAATCCAGATGAAGCATCCATAAAAGTTAACAATTCATGACCCGCCGTAGCATCCACCATGGAGTCAATGTGGGGTAAAGGGAAAGGATCCTTGGGACATGCCTTATTCAAATCAGTAAAATCGACACACACCCTCCACTTTCCATTTTTCTTTTGAACAACAACCACATTGGCTAACCATCTTGGATACTTGACTTCTCTTATCATACCTGCCTTTTGTAACTTGTCTACCTCTTCTTGGATAATTGCATTTCTTTCAGGTGCAAACTTCCTCCTTTTTTGGTGAATTGGCCTGAAAGACCTGTCAATACCAAGCTTATGAGTAATGATATCCTTCGAAATACCTGTCATATCTTCATGCTTCTAGACGAAGGTAGATTTTCTTCGTTTAAGGTAGGATACTAGATCCTGCTCTATGCTCTCCTGGATCCCGGATCCTATATACACCTTCGATTCAGGATCCTCAAGATCTAAGAGTATATCCTTGACGTCCTATTCTCTTGCCTCCATAACGTCTTTTGGAGGATGCTTTAATTGTTATGCTTCCCTAGACTTGGAAGCAGGTTTCATCGAGGAAGTGTAGCAATTCTTTGCCTCCTGCTGATCACTTTCTATCTTGACTATTCCCCATGGACTTGGAAGCTTGACACATTGGTGGTATGTTGATGGGACCGCCTTCATGTCATGTATCCATGACCTGCCAAGGATAACATTACAGCAAGATAAGCTATCTATTACACAAAATTTTTGGATAGAATTCACTCCCTCTATGTAAATTGGAAGTTTGATGTCCCCTAATGTATTCTTGGTTTCCCCACTGAATCCCACAAGCACCGATGATCTTGGTATGATCTCGGATTCAGGGATGTTTATATTTTTTAGGACATCCAACTGAATTATGTTCACTGAACTCCCTCCTCGATAAGGATCCTGCAAACAAAATGATTAGAAATAAATTAAGTAATGACAAAACCATCATGATGAGGATCCTGAATGTCTACGCGATCCTCCTCATCAAATATCACTTTTTGTTGTGTTAGGGTAGATGTTCGAACTGGTCTTTCCCCGTTCTCCATCTTCGTCTCCTTAGCATGTCGTTTAGCCGCTGAGAATGAAGTTCCACAGATATCAGAACCACCGGAAATAAAGTTAATGATCTGAGCATATGCTGGCGGTGGAGGAGCTCTTTCAGGAACTTTCTCAGTATCCTGAGTCCTTAAACGTTTCCTTCCTAGCAATTCCTTCAAGTACCCTTTGCTAAGAAGATAGCCAATTTCCTTCCTCAACGCTACACACTCATCAGTAAGATGGCCAAAATCCTCATGATAAGCGCACCACTTAGATTTATCCTTAGTAGCTCCAGGTTTATCAGTTTTCCTTGGCCATCTAGCCTTGTCACCTAAATTCTGCATAGCAAGTATTAGTTCATGATTATCCACAGAAAAACAATACTCAGATATTGGAGGATAATCCTCATCGTCTTCGTCTTGTTCAACTGCATTCACATTGTGATTGTCATGCTTAAAGTATGACTTGGATCGGTTATTCTTAAAGAATGATCCTTGTTTTTCCTGTTTCGAGGATCCTGAGAGCCTCTCCTGGATCCTTTTGTCATCCTCTAAACAAATGAACCTCAATGCCTTTGTTCCTTACTTCATCTAAATTCCTACAAGGTGTCATAACAAGGTCATCATAGAATGAGGAATCCTTAAGCAAGCCCATTTTGAATGCCTCCACAGCAGTGGAAATATCCAAATTAGGAATTTCTAAGGATTCTCGACTAAACTTAGTGATGTAATCTCTTAATGATTCATCACATCCCTGGGTTATTCTATATAGATCACTAGTTAACCGTTCAAAGGTTCTACTACATGAAAACTGGTTATTGAACAAATTAACTAGATGATAAAATGAAGTAATTGAGTAAGGAGGAAGACTTAGCAGCCATTTGAGTGCTGATCCAGTGAGTGTGGATACGAAGCCCTTGCAAAGGCAGGCTTCCTTCAATCTTTCTGGAATGGGATTGATCTTCATCCTTTCCCGGTATTGTGCCACATGCTCCTCTGGATCAGTTGTACCATCGTATAGCTTCATGTTGGGGGTTTGAAAGCGTTTTGGTATCTCAGCGTTGCATATAGGAGGTGCAAAATGAGACACCCTGTGACTTCCATCCGGGGTCTCAGGAATGGGCTTAACCACTCCTGGGACGCTAGATATCATATCCTTAAGCTTCTGGAGCTCCCGTGCCATAGCCTGATTGATACCTGTGTCCTGCATGAAACCACAGTTAGTGCTAAAAGATGTATTGACATTGTTACCTCCTGACTGGTTTGGAACCGGTATCGTAGAAGTGTATCCAAAAGTGGACACTTCAGGTGTAACAGTTGGACCAGATGAAGCAATAGTCTGCATAGGGATGAAGTCCCCTTTGTGAACTTCAGAATCCTTGAATATCTGACTTCCTGAGGATCCCTGATCCTGAAAGACATTGGGTCCAGGATACACTGGTGCTGAAGGCCTTCAATGATACTGCATGGATCCTTGAACCTGAGAGGAGGATCCTTGAACCTTATCCTAAGCGTAGGATCCTTGATCCTTAGAAAAGGATCCTTGATGCTGGAAATAGGATTCCTTTGGTGCAACCGTCTCCAAATAGGATTCCTTAGAAAAGGATCCTTGAGCTGAGATAGCCTCCTTGATGTTGATTTGAGGATCCATAAGGTTGGTAATGAGATGCTTGTGGCTGCGTCACTGCCAATGATCCATGCTGTAATCCTGAGGATCCTTGATTCTGAACACCAGACGCCTTGGAATGCTGAGTGGTTACTGCTGGAGTGGCGAAATCCAACGACCTGGGCATCAATGGAGAATGATCCTCCACTAATCTCTTCTGTTTCTTGATTTCATCAATTTCACGAAGGATCCCCTGGTTAGTTTTGTCCAGCTGTTCCATGTATCCTTTCATCTGCAAAATCAAAGTAGACAGATCATTGTTAGTAGGTGTAGAGGATGAAACAGTAGAAGCCTTTGAGAAAACTGGTGTTGGCTTCTTCTGAGCATTATCAGCACTCCACACCGGTGCAGTGGGAATGGGAGGCAATGATGCACAAGTCTGAGATGAGGTGACCGTCGGCATGGCACTTGAAGCAGATTTTCCATGAGAAGCCATGTAGTTGAAAAGAATGGATGAAAATGAATGAAATGAACGGAATTTTTAGAACTGAAGCACCGATTGCCCCAAGGTGGGCGCCAAACTGTTTTGGTCAAAAATCTGATTAAGGATAATGTAACCAAACTTTGAATGTGAGGTTGAGTGCTTCGTTAAACGAACAAATGTATGAACAAATATCAAGAGTAAATGACAATGAACACCATAATTCACACGAGGAAAAAGCCCATGATCAAGAGTTGATCTCCGGCATAAAAAACCTCGGGTGATGGAAACTACCGGTCACCAACTATATTGAACTAAAAAGATTACAACTTTGGAAATATTGAGCTTGTTACAATGAGAGTTCTAGTGTGTGTTCGAGAGAGAGTAGCAATAGTGTGTATGCGAGTGTGTGTTTGATCAGATTGTGTATCTATCAAGCTCAATATCCCACTAAATATATTAATGAACTAACTATCTGAAATCATGCAAGCTCCCCACGTTCACATGTAACGGTCATGGCTTCACTCGCACGTGCTGGAATAAGAGCATATTCCCCTTGATTCTCGGTGACTTAGTCTACGATTACCTGCAAGCGTAAACTGAATACACATAGAACAATTGTTAAAAACATAAACATTAGTAAGGATCCTTGATCCTCAGACTCCCTGCATTATCCGTTAAGGATCCGTGATCCAGGTTCAGTCTCAGGATGGATGATCCTTGGCATAAAATCCATGCCCTAAAAGGTATGAAGTTTGAACAAAGAAATTATGTTTAATCCTTCTAAAATGCCAAAAAGGGCATTTTAGTCCTTTTAAAGCTTTATTAATGATATTTAATCAAAACGCAGCAAATGATCAGAATCATGACCTCAAAATAAGTTAATTAAGTTTACAAATCAGTAGATAACTCATTTGTATATTTGTTAATGGTTTAAACCTTAATTTACATAAAAAGGGCCTTTTTGCAAAGTTATAGTATAATTACGGAACTTGTACATAAAACTTAGATTACTATGGAACCATGTAGTATATCCTTAGGTGGTTATACTATTCTAAAACATGATCCTAAAATAACCTAAGGTCAGCATCCAAAGTAGCTAAATCGTGTCAGAACTGAAAGTCAAAGTAGAAGTCAAACTTTGCGACTTTCGGTTGCGAACCGACTCTAGACCGGGACTTGACGGGCCGAACATGTTTACACATGTTCTAATAATTATTACCAAGTTAATTAAATGACAAAACATATTGTATAACACCTATATAACTAGTTATGCGTTTATTTATAAACTGACCCGTTGACTTTTATTGACTTAAACTTTGACCCGTCAAGTGGTCAACAATTTGTGGTAATTAGGAGGTGCCCTTTTAAGGGCTTAACACCTACCTAATTACGATCACGTAGCCACGCTCGCACGAACAATGGCTGGACCGTAATGGTTTTAGCTAAAGGTCAAAGCGTTTTTACGTAAATGCTTGACTTTTGGCTCACAAGCCTAATAACACAAACTTAGACTGAAATGAATCAATTACAAGCGATCCAGAAGAACTAACAAGCTCAGAGGATGCTCCAAACCACTTCAGGAACTTCCAATAGAGCTAAGAGGAGAAGATAGAAGAATGAGCAAGTTGTGAGACTTCACAAGTGCCCTTTATATAGTTGGGGAATGCCCATGAGGGTTTTCCAGGTGTATGGAGGTGTCATAGGATGTCAACAAGTGTCCCAAGACATGGAAGCAGGTGCAAGAGTGTGGCAATGGCGACAAAGGTGGCAGCACATGAGGCTACCACATTTTTGGTCGCTGGCAGTCCCTTACGGACCGTATGGCCTTTAGGCGCCCACTGTTTTGAATTTGGTTGCGGACCGTATAGCTTGAGCCTTGCTGTCCGCAACCGCCTCCCAGAACTTGAAAATTTTGCATTTTTCATATCTAACCCCTCAACTTTAAACCACTAACATATGGTGATTATATTTTGGCGTTTTGACGACTTTGGTCCCTCTCGTTCAAGCATACGGCAATCGAAGACTAACGGGACATGTGTCGGAATATTATTAGACGTAAAACACGAGGTGTTACACTTGAGCAATGGCTCCTGTGTTATCACAAGATACTTCGATTGGGTTCTGAATACTTGGAACCACATTAAGTTCGGTGATGAACTTCTTCATCGAAGTAGCTCCTTTTGCAGCATATAATGCAGCGATATATTTGGATTTGGTGGTTGAATCCGCATATGATGTAGTGATATAAAATGACAAATACATAAGACGCATGCATTAGACATATATGTACTAACAACTATCACGCTTGCCATGCCAACAAAACTTATCATCACCGCCTAAAAACAATCTGATAAAAAATTGCCCATGATATCCTTATATGGACAATCATGTGATATACGTAAAAATACATTAACCAACAACATGATACTGCATTCATATCCATCGCGGATCGAAGTTCGTAACACCAAATATAAACCAAGAAAGACCATATAGAACAACAAAACATAACTAAACATAAAATACCCCCCCAAGCCAAAACAACACGTCATCAAAGTAAAAGGATACGCGTCCTACCAAAATTCAAAACACAAGCCATTAAGCAAAGTGTACAACAAAATAAAGACTGTAACACCACTTATACATAAAGTACAATACAAACATGCATAATCATGTTGCAAGTTCATAAAAAAAACACCAAAACAACACAAAGCAACTCATTTGGCTTGCATAGGCTCAGCCTCTTGGTTGCAAGATACATGTTTGCTGCTTTCAACCAACACAATTTCCAAGCCAAGAGACCATCATCATGGCCTTACTTGGGGTAAACCAAAATAGATCATCAAAGCATCAAAGCCACAGTATTAATGTAAAGGCACAGATGCATACTACCTCCCTCAGATGACAACACGGCCATGGTCATCGAGTAACACCAACCTTTTATGGATAAGGGAATACCACTAATGCATAAAGTACAACACAAACATGCAAAGTCATGTTTCAAGTTCATAAAACAGACACCGAAACAACACAAAGTATAACAACCTGAAGCGACTATTGCACAAAAGGCAAAAATTCAACACCATCAAAGACATCAATGGCTACTTATTAATAGTAGCTCATTTGGCTTGCATAGGCTAAGGTTTTAAGCTGCAAGATACCTGTTTGTTGATTGCAACCAACACAAAAACCAAGCTAATAGACCATTAGCATGGACTTACTCGTGTTAACCCAAAATAGATTAGCAAAACATCAAAGTAAAATATCAAAGTAAAGGCACAAATGCATAATATCTCTCTCAGATGACAACATGAACATCATCATCATGAAGTAACACCAATCTTTTATGGATCAGGGAACACAAGGCCTCAAGGTTACAACAACCACCATCATTGGAAGGAAAAAAACCCTAAACTTTAAAATACCAAAACCAACAATATCAAGGTAACTACTTGCATGCATATTACCTCTCTCAGATGACAACACAGCCATCATCATCGACCAACAATTAAACAAATACGCTAACTTAAAACAAAATTGTGTTTAGAATAAACGAAGGCAAAACTCCCCCAAAAAATCAAACAAAAAATTCAGATTCCAATAACCTCTCATATGAGATATCACTCATTGTCACTGTCACACACCGTATTTCAACACAATCCCGGTGGGCCCGGATGGGGAGTATCGTGACGTATGTTGATATCATCATAACCAAGCAACACAGAATAGCACAACAGAAGTCTTGGATTTAAAATATTATTACAAGCCGGAAGGTTTAAAGTTCAAATACAATGGCTCGTAATGAAAATCCATAGGCGGATCAAAAATGTACAAAAGATTATTAACAGACTTGGCACATCTAAGGATTTGCAAGATCCTCTTATTTTGCTACTGAGCAGCTTCTGGCCTATTTGCGTATTTGTACCTGTAGTTTAATTATTTTGAAAATACGTCAGTGAAATTTTCACTGGTAAATACACTCAACCGACTCATTTTGAAAACATTTCGAAATCATTTTTATGCACACATTGGTACATATGTTTTATAAATAACTTATATCTCATGTTATCAGTTTTACATAACTTGACGTACATACGGGGACCAGAAACTATGTCGGTTCATGATTAACCGACACACCACCTATTCCCTTATTGGGAAAACCTCTAATGGGTTGTAAATTATAATTTATTCCTTTATTAGGAACACCCGTATTGGGCATAAATCGTTTATTTAAACCGTTTCGCATCTGTCAGGTGTATGCCTACACCCCGTGCTTAGGTCATGGCCGTTTGCAATTAAATGAGTCAAGGATATCCTGGACATGGTCGCATTAACCCCCAATGTTTTGTTCAAGCAATACGAATTAAAACGGGTTATTTGAATTTCCCGACACATAGGTCTTCGAATCCCATACCCGACCATGCGGTAAATATTTTACCGTATCCCGAGCCCGTATAGGGGAAAATAGGTTAAGAGTATTTACCTGAGCTTAGCAAGTCCTTTTTAATAAGAAATATATTAGGCACAGCCGTATCCAACTAATTAAGCGTAGGTACAATTTTCCGGAAGGCCCTAGTCTAGAATGATGGTATAAATAACTAATTAGAATGCTAGCGGATCTTATTTAAGTCATTGACTTGGATCGGCTAGTTTAAAATATTAAGAACGGTACGATGCGCTTGATTTAGCGGTGACCAGGACAGAATGTAGTTTAAACCCAACAAGTACTAAGACTTGTAAAATATGGGTAAACTATTAACATTCTGGAATTTGAGAAAAATGATAACGTTAAACCCGTTTCGGTTAAACTACGTAAACTAGTCTCGTAGGCTTAACCGTACGTATATAAGCGATACCGGGTAACCAGATGAGTCATGAAAGAGTTCCATATGCCAATATACTTTAAACAAGTTTCAATATCAGTAGGACATCAACTTGTATGTCCGTTATAGTTTTAAAATCAACAATGCCTCACAAGGGCATTTTGGTCATTTTACGATTCATAAAAAGAAGTTGGTGAATAATCAAATGTTATGGTCATACATTATTTATAAAAAATAGTTGATGTTATATCAGTAGGGTATCAAATATATGTGTGGTTTATAATTAAAGACCAAACTATGCCCCGAAAGGGCATTTTGGTCATCTCACACATAGATTTGAAGACTTATTTGGAAATCTGAGTTTATAGCTTGCACCTACTGTAAAAATATTTAAATAAGTTTTGAAATCAGTAGATAACAAGTCTTGATGCTTAAACATGGTTTTAACCCATACTATGCGTCGAAAAGGCGATAAAGTCGCTAAATGACGATTAAAATCGATGTTTAAGGAAAATTACTGTTTTGATCAGGTCTATACAACCAAAATAATTTATTTAATATAAAGTCAGTAGGTAAAAGGTTTGGTTGAGAAAATATCTTTAAAACTTATTTCATGCACCGTAAGGGCATTATCGTCATTTATCGACACCATGCAAGAACCTTTACATAAACTCAGTTCATAAACTGATTTAATATCCCAAATATACCTAAATATATTATAACATCGGTTGGTAAAGTATTTTATTGTAGGAGTTACGTTTAAAATAATTTATTTGCCGAAAAGGGTATTTCGGTCCTTTAAAAGCTTGATTTGCGATATTTAGGAAAAACGCAGATTATGACCAATTTAATGACATGCATGTAAGTCAAACAAGTCATCATAACAGTAGGTAACTTGTTTGTATGGTCGTTTTTGGTTTAAATCTCATTTTACGCAAAAAGGGCGAAGTAGTCATATTTAGCATATTGATGAAACTTGCGGATAACTCGGAATATGATTATGATCATGTAGTATGACCTTTGAGGGTTATACTACATCAAATAAGGATCATAATGCAACTTAGAATCGGCCTTGAAAGACTCTTAATCGGGTCAGAACTGAAAGTCAAAGCAGAAGTCAAACTTTGCGACTTTCGGTTGCGAACCAACCTTAGACCTGGATTTGACGAGCTGAACATGCTCCTACATGTTCTTATAATTATTACCAAGTTATTAGAATGATAAAACAGACTTTATGACATGCATGTTACTAGTTATGCATTTATTACCAAATCTGACCCAGTTTGACTTTTTATGAATAAGTTTCAGTCGTCAATCGGTCATGCAAACGTGGTAATTAGGAGGTGCCCTCTTGGGGGATTAATACCTACCTCATTATGGTCATGTAGCCATGTTTGAATCGATCCATGGCTGGACTATAGAGATTTAAGCTCAAAGTCAAAGTACTTTTACGACGAACTTGACTTTTAGCTCAAATGGATGATGAACTGAAAAAGAAGGATTAAGAACACTTAGAAAATGTCCTAGCACGAATTTAGAGTGGATTTGAAGATCCTTGAAGCTCTGGAACTTGCAATGAATTGATAGAGTGAATTTAAAGAACATGCAAGTCCTTTGGTGGATGAATCAAGCTTCAATTTATGGAGTAGGAGGTTGATGAGGATCAAGACAAGTGTTGGACATGCATCCTAGAGGTGAACAAGTGTCTTATGAGGTGTCTGATACCAGACATGAGACCATGATTTTGAAATCTAGGTGTTGAAGTGGTTTGAGTGGTGGCCAAGGTGATAACCAGATGCTGCCATCTGTTTGCTGCTACTGGGCGTCCCCCGCGCATCGCGGGAGATCACCCTGATTCTCTCGCATGGCGCTTGGGAATCCCAAGTTTCAGAATTGGCAGAATTGGTCCCTTCACCATTTTAAGGTTTTCGACGCGTTTAACCCCCGTTAACCCCATTTTAAGGTTTTACAAGGATGTTAAAGCATAGGAAACTTTAAATATGTCCAGAAATGACATGGATGTCGGTTTGCTCGGTTGTACGGTTGCGCGTTTCGCTAAAATGCGTAAAACGCTTAAACGGACACAAAAACGATCGCAATTTCGCAATGATGGACATCCTTGCATCCTTATCAATAAAACATAACATTTTATTATATGAAATATATTTGTATCCATATATTAGGTCTGTATATCAAAATACGAGAGTTGGCAAGTTTCCATAGTTTGTCAAGAATAGTCCCTGGACTTCCAACTTGCGTGAAACGTTATAATTAGTGCGTAAAGCCTTCATTGGCATATAATAGGCACACATAAGAGTATGAATAATATTATAAGACTCTCGGTTCATTAGAAGGTCATTCAGAGGCTTAGTTTGAGCATGGTGACACTTTTAGTCTCTTAACTAGAAATTTGTCGTTCAGAGGTTATAAAGGAACATAACGACGCATTTGATCCATCTCGATTTAGTACGTGGCATACGCGGACTAGTGGGACATGTGTTGGAATTTTATAGGATGGGTTTTTACGAGGTGTTACAGTCACTGAAGCCAAAACGGTGTAAACAACGATAATCCAAAATCCCACAAAAGAAATCCGATTAGAAACATTGTCGGACAGAAAAACCATAATTGTTAACCTTTGTAGTCGTAAAAACAAAGATTAATCAAAACACAGTCCAAACGCATAGGGTTACCCAACGTTCGACCGAAAAACCAACAACAAAGACTAGTGGATACCTTAAAACCCAACCGTAGCCTTAAGCAACCAGAATGGTTGGCTGCAGAAGATGTCAGATGGTTGTCACCGAAGGAGTGAGAGGTGGAGGGGCGTGCGGTGAAAGCTAGAAATGAGAGGATGTGGTCATCATTTATAGGCAAAAATATGTACGACACCACAAAGCAAGGCATAACACCAGTAAGCACAAAAAATAACCAAAGCATAGAGTACAATACCACAATGTACAACCATATTGCAAATTAATACTACATAAATTGGCTCTTGAAGTCTAAGTTTATTTTAGATTAAGTTACAAAATCCCATGGTATACACATGCGGATTGAAAACCTAATGGTGGTAAAGTTTATTAAAGATTAATGAGTGATATATGAAAGGAGAAACGGTAAAAACAAAAGAATGGTTAAAACGCGTAATAAATCCCGCTCACTTTAAATTTCAAACTCCCGAAAACCAAACACATGCTTTACGTTTATTGTATATATAAGCACTTTACCTTCTTTTACGTCGTTTTATTATCTATCTTCTGCAGGAACCGTTCGTGCAAATTAAAAATAAAACAATTTTTATTACGATTACAATAGGAAATAAACGAAAGCAATAAATTACAAGTACTGATTACAACTGAAATAAATAACAAAATACAAGAACTTGATGAAGAAAAATAAACGCAGGAGAATGCCGGTGGCTGAGGATCGTGTTTAACACGGGTCCCTTAAAACAAATTCCGAGCCTCCGAGAGAACTCGTTTTGTTTCCCAGGGTACAACAGTCGGAGCAATATGTACTGCCGGAGAAGGCTCGAGGACCCGAAGAATACCTTGAAAAAAGAAGAACGAAGATCAGAGAGGTAAGAACAATTTGCATGAAGTTGCTATGTGTTCTAGTGTATCTTCTTCAGCATCCCAAGTCCTCTATTTATAGTGTAGCTTGGTTGAAACAGCAAAACTGAGTTAAATGAGAGAATTAAACTGCATTATACGTCTTTAATGCACTTTAATTCGTCATGTAACTCCCAGTCAAAGCTCTTAATGCGTCTCTTTCAGCTGCAGATATGAAACTGCTGAAGTCTGGAAGCTGCTGCAAAGCCATGCGCGCGCACGCGCAGGCACTGGCGCTCCAGTTGCTGAAGTCTGGAAGCTGCTGTAAAGCCATACACGCGCGTGTAGGCACTGGTGCTCCAGTTGCTGAAATCTGGAAGACATGCGCGCGCGCGCGCAGGCACTGGTGCTCCAGTTGCTGAAGTCTGGAAGTGCTGCACAGCAATGCGCGCACGCGCAGGCACTTGTGCTCCAGTTGCTGACGTCTGGAAGCTACTGCGAAGCCATGCGCGCGCGCACGCAAGCACTGGTGTACCAGTTGCTGGCTTCCTTGGTTACGTGGTGCGTGCACCCATAGTGAAACACGCGCGCGGGGCCATCTGTGAGCCTATACATGCGCGCCACACAGTCGCACAGCATTAGCTCACTTCAGTGCCCTGCGCGCGCATTACTTAGGTGCACACCAGGAGTCCGCGCATCCTGGACTTTTACCCTTGCGCCCCCGCGCATGCCTCATCAACCATTGGTCCTTGCAACCTCTGTCCCTAGCCACGCGCGTGCGGACAAAAATACAAAGGCGGCTCTCAAGCGGCGATACGAGTGTGCGAAGTGCAAAATGCGCCATCAAAGCGCCACATTACGCGTCAACGCCCACGCCACGCGCGCACGTGTGCGAGTGCGAGTTAGGGTGCTCTGCACCCTTCGCGAGGACACTAGTGTGTGCTTCCATGAAACAATAAGGAAGGAGTGTCTCACTTAAATACCCATTTAAGTTTCATCACTCCTCCTATGTGGGACAAGGTGCTACTTTCCCATTCCACTTCATCATTTCAGCATTCTATGCTTCAAACACCCAACTTTGAGCTTCGATATCTCATTCATCTTAGCTCCATTTTGGACGCGGTTTGGCTCGTTGTGAAGGCCTTCCAACATAGATTACAAACCCACAAATAAATATATAAAATAACCTCAGTTTCTATTATATATTTATCGTCCAAAATCTATGAAAATGCATTTCCTATAATTGTGAAAATTACCATTTCACAAAGTTTCCAACAATCCCCCACATGAATGGAAATCGATCTTCTCTTACAAGTTTCAACGATATAATTCGACAGTTGAGTAATGCAAGATAGGTTGGTTTTGCCTTTGAACCTTCTTTTGTGACTCATACGTAACTTACTAGTGATATGTAGACGCGATGTCTTTGAACATACCCTCGTTTATGTAAACGAGAATATGCTTCACACAATACTCTCTCTAGTCTGGCCAACCCTCATTGTCGTGTCCTATTATGGTCCTGGAACACTTGCCTGGTTCTGCGAGAGCTCTAGGATTGCGCACCCCACAATGCCATTCGAAGCGACCCTACTTCTCTCTCACATAGGTGATTCCATGAATCATTAAAAGCATCATAGTTTATTTGATTTCCATAAATCGTTAAACCTAAATATTCTTAACCTCGCACCAATGTCACTGATTGGAATGGGCTAAGAAGTTTAAACCTCCCTTTTATTTGGATTTGGGGTACTCCCCCACAGTGTCTCCTCTTAGGTAATATGATTAAGTTTGCCTATTGAACTTAGATCTTGGGATCTCTAGTCAACTAAGTTAGGCTTCCCTCATATTTCCGTTATTTTCACGGGCTTTAGTCCCATTCCTATTGACGACTTATTAACTAACTCTCTGCTTAAGCCTTTCGTAAACGGGTCCGCAATGTTATCCTCTGATCTCACATAATCAATTGTGATAACACTCGCTGAGAGTAGTTGTCATACCGTGGTAAATCTATGTTGAATGTGCCTTGACCTTCCATTGTAGATTGAGCTTTGAGCTCTACCAATCGCTGATTGGCTGTCACAATGTATGCAAATCGCTGGCAATGGTTTTGGCCATCTTGGAATGTTTTCCACAAATTGACGTAGCCAATCCGCCCATATCCTGACTTATCCAAGGCGATAAATTCAGATTCCATGGTGGATCTTGCTATAACAGTTTGCTTTGAAGACTTCCAACCTATAGCTGCTCCCCCAAGTGTAAACACGTAACCACTTGTTGCTTTGGAATCTTTATTATCCGATATCCAGTTCGCATCAGTGTATCCTTCGATCACTACTGGCTGTCGGTTATAGTGCAATCCATAGTCTCTTGTGTATCTTATGTATCTTAGCACCCTTGTTATACTTTTCCAATGGTCATGACTTGGATTACTAGTATATCTACTTAGCCTACTTACCGCGTATGCTAAGTCGGGTCTAGTACATGTCATTAGATACATTAGACTGCCAATAATTCTTGAATACTCTAACTAAGCAACCCCCTCTCCTCTATTTTTACTTAGATGTAGGGAAGTATCAACCGGAGTTCGAGCTACACTCGTATCTCCTGAATTGAACTTTTCAAGAATTTTATCCACATAATGAGATTGACTTAACACAAGACCATTTTGGGTTTTAATGATTTTTACTCCAAGAATCACATCCGCCAAACCCATGTCTTTCATGTCAAATCTTGCTTTCAACATGTTTTTGTAGCTTTGATCATTTTATCATTACTCCCAACAATAAGCATATCATCTACATAAAGACATAAGATCACATAACCTTCATTTGTGTCTTTGAAATAAACACATTTATCACACTCATTTATTTTGAAACCATTGTTAATCATTACATGATCAAACTTTTGGTGCCATTGTTTTGGAGCTTGCTTCAAGCCATACAAAGACTTGATGAGTTTACATACTTTACCCTCTTGACCTGGGGCGGAGAAACCTTCCGGTTGCTCCATGTAAATCTCTTCTTCTAAATCGCCATTTAGAAATGCGGTTTTAACATCCATTTGGTGAATTTCCAAATTTCTTAAAGCCGCTATATCAATTACCAATCTGATGGAAGTTATACGTGTCACAGGCGAGTATGTGTCAAAGTAATCTAGACCTTCTTTTTGTCTAAATCCTTTTATCACCAACCTAGCCTTGTATTTATCAATACTTCCATCAGTTTTCATCTTCCTTTTGAATATCCAACGATATCCAAGTGCTTTGCAACCTGGTGGAAGATCTACTAGCTCCCAAGTGTGATTTTGCAATTGAGTCTATTTCATTATTTATTGCTTCTTTCCATTGAGGTCCTTCCGAGGAAGAAACCGCTTCGCGATAAGTATTGGGCTCGCCTTCAACCATGTAACTCACCAAGTCCGGACCAAATGATTTATCAACCCTTGGCCTTTTGCTTCGTCTAAGGTTACCCTCGTCAACCTCGGGTCGTACATGTGTGTCATCATTGATCACATCATCAACTTGTGTAGATGAGCTTTCACCTACTTCGAAATTTGGTGTTGATGAAGTTGCATGTGTTTGTCCTAGCATAGGAAACACATTTTCAAAGTATGACACAATGTTTGGATTTGCCTACATGAAAGTGTTGTTTGCACATTTGGGTTCTTGGAGTCATACAAGAAATCTATGCGCGGTACTTTGGTGCGCATACCCAATAAATATGCAATCCACCGTTTTGGGTCCTATCCTAAGAGCCTTAGGAGGTGGAACCATCACCTTTGCTAGGCACCCCCACACTTTCAAGTATTTGTATGAAGGCTCCTTTCCTTTCCATAACTCATACGGCGTTACGTCCCTCTTCTTGAGTGGTATCTTGTTTAAAAGATAATTAGCCGAGAGAATGGCATCCCCCCACATTTCGTGGTTCACTCCCGAGCTAATCAACATGGCGTTCATCATTTCTTTTAATGTACGGTTCTTACGTTCCGCCACGCCATTTGATTGTGGAGAGTAAGGAGGTGTACACTCATGTACAATGCCACTTTTTGCGCATAAACCCGCAAAAGGTGCAACATATTCACCTTCTCGATCATTTCGTACGGCTTTTATCTTTGTTTTAAGTTGATTCTCCACTTCATTTTTATACAAGATAAACTTACTTATTGCTTCGTCTTTACTTTTAAGTAAATACACATAGCAATATTTAGTACAATCATCAATGAACGTGATAAAGTACTTGTTTCCTCCAAGTGCTTTTAAATCACACACGTTGGTATGAATTAAATCAAGGGGTTTGGTTATTCGTTCAACCGATTTAGATGATGATCTTGTAAGTTTGGATTCTACACAAGTTTTGCATTTTGAATGTGTGTCGATATGGAATGTTGGTATGCTATTTAAATTAATTAAACGACGAATTGAATTAAAATTTACGTGACCTAATCTACCATGCCATTTCTTAGAATCGGAAAACTCAAGCATATAAGTAGAAGTAGTTGTCACACCCCGACCCGCAGCGGAAAAGGTGATCGGGGCATGATTGGGTTATCATCAAAGCTCATGACATTTATTATAACGTTTCACATTCATTATTACAATTTAAAGGGAAACATACAATCTTAATTTCATCATGTCCTAAACATCATTCTAGACTTCATTGTTTTCTTCTAAGGCATTTCCTATGTTTTCCTTGCTTCATCCTGTTCACCTGTATCATGTGTAAAAATGGTTTTTGGATCAACAAAAAGTTGGCGAGTGAATCCTATGAAAAGCATTTGAACAAGTTTATTGAATTGATTATAAAATAAAGTGCACAACCACATATGAGTAAATATAGATGTAAACATATTCATAAAACACTTAATATCAGATAATGGACACACATACAATAATAAATTATTTTGAGGCACGCGTTGCTCAACCCGTCTCTCACGAGGAACTGATGGGCCTAATGAATGAGTTTTGAGGCACGTGTTGTTCTACGAACTGATGGGCCTAATGAATGATTTGCATACAACTTGACAATATGAAAGACATAGCTACAAACAATATTTACACTCTAAGTTTAGATCACAATATGGTATGGCACAAGTTTAAATAAACGAGTTAATTTTAGTGACACATGACACACCCCAAAACGTGTAATTAAAAAGGGGAGTTGTAAGATTCACTCACATTGGGTGCGTTCGGTTGATGATGTTGAATGCACACGAAGTTTGATTTAACCACGAGTGAAACTAACCTAGATAATAACATAATGGTTCGGTAAATAAGTGGATTTTATTAAATCAATTTTTGTAGGATTATTGGATATATTTTTGTGAGTTTAAGGCTATTTTCTAACTTTAAAAATGTTATTTTTAAGTATTTTTAATTGATTTTCAAATAAAATAAATAAATAAAAATAATAAAAAAATGTTGACTTTTTGACCATTGACTTGTTGACCGTTGACTTGTTGACGGTTTTATTGTGTAATTGTGTGCGCCGGGTGAGGCTCGAACGCGAGACCTCCCGTTCGCGTGCACGCAGCTCTACCAACTGAGCTACGTGTCTAACCCGAAATATTTCTGTTTTTAATTATATTTATATACTAATTGAATTAATCCGAAAATCATTTATTTTAAAAACGATTTTAATGTCTCGCTCGGTGCTCGCCACAGGTCTCGAACCCGGGACCTGTGGGTTACCGTGCACACAGTCCACCGCTGGACTGTGTGTCTAACTTGGTAAATAATCTGGTTTTTATTATACTTAACATGGTTTTGAGAGTTAACCCGGTTCAGTTAAAAAGGCATTTTTATAACAAGAGAGTAAGGCTGGGACAAGAATCGAACGCGCGACGTATGTGAAATTGTTTGCACACAGTCCACCGCTGGACTGTGTGTCTTACCCGTTCATAAACTGATTTTAATTAAACTTATGTTATAACCTGCCTTCGTCTTCTTCGTTAACTTTACCCAGAAAAACAAAGTCCGAATGTTTCGACTGATTTATGTCTAATTTGATTTTCAAACATTAATAGTAATTGAAAGGAAATGTATGGAGAGGGTTTGGGGGAAAGGAGGTACCGATCCGTGTCTTTCACAGAACTCCGGCAGAGGTCCGTCGGCTCCGATAGTGAACTTCGGCGATTCACAGTGCGATATCAGAAATTTCAGAGATTTTCCGGCGAAGGTTGAATATTCCGGCTATGTCGCCTGGGATGGATTCGTGTGGATGTGAGTCTCGGTTTTCCGGCGACTTGCAGATATTCTCCGGCGAGTGAAAATACGTCGAGAATTTGTGCGATTTTGAGCGAAAGGGCTACCAGTGAGTTGTGGGTGGATTTATAGGGAGGAATCGAGACGCATGGGGTCGGATTTCAGTCTTGATTCAAAGTCAATGATTTTTCCGGCGGTTATGACCAAAGTCGCGGACTGGACATCGGTTATAACCGATGCAATATTTATTATTCGCGTTAAGACACAAGAAACCGACCAAGAAAGGCGAATTCGTCGGGATTTCCGACGACTGCGATTTGGGCGCGTCAGTTTGAATTCGAGATTTATGTTATGTATTAATTGTTTCCAGTAATGAACAAGAAACACAAGTGGCGGAGTGGTTGAGCGTGTGTGTGTTAAGGCTTGGTTGACATGTTGACTCGGCTGACCCAGGTTCGAAACCTGGCATCAGCAATATATTTTTATTTCATTATTTTTAATGAATTTTCAAATATAAATTATATATTCCAATATACTTATTATTTATGTGTCGTTTAAAACTAATTTGGGCATTAAATACGCAACGAAATTTTTAACTGATTGTTCGGTTAATAAACGGAGCAGGTTTGGTAAATCCAGTTTTTGACGGATGTTACAGTAGTAGTAATCTTATTCATGTCTTTCTTGATAGCCATTACATTTAGTTTGAATATGCCATTTTGGGTATAGCCCTTACCAACATACATACCCCTTTTAGTGAGGACAAACTTGTCACTTTCAAACACTAAACGAAAACCAAACTTATTAAGCAACCATCCCGAAACTAGGCTCTTGCGCAAGTCCAGAACATACAACACGTTGCTTAGCGTGAGCTCCTTCCCCGAAGTCCACTTCAAGATCACATTTCCTTCACCCTTGATGTCTGTGGTAGCCGCATTTCCCATGTAGAGCTTCTCGTCACCCGCAAGCTCTTTGAAGGTACTGAACATGGTCTTATCCGGGCAAACATGACGGGTCGCGCCCGTATCAAGCCACCATCCTTTTGGAGTGTTAGTCACAATGTTGACTTCTTCCATCATGGCGGTTAGGTCGGAAATCATTGCCACCAAAGGCATTCCATCTTCATCAACCATGTGCGCGCGCTCGCGCTTTGGCTTCTTGCATTGGTTTGCACGATGACCCGGTTCATCATAGTTGTAACAATTTCCTTGGAACGATGATTGAGGCTTCTTTTCACAACCCCTTTTTTCGGTCCAAGCTTGTTCACCTTTGATTTCTCTTTCCCTTTGTCCCTACCCTTGCCTTTGGCCTTAGAGGATTGCCCATGTTCAACTATGTTTGCGCTAGCCGAGGCCTTTGCAATAGTTCCCTTTTGAGCAATTCTATTGTCCTCTTCAATCCGAAGACGAACAATAAGGTCCTCCATAGTCATCTCCTTTCGTTTGTGTTTAAGATAATTCTTAAAGTCCAACCAACTAGGAGGTAACTTTTCAATCAACGCCGCCACTTGAAATGTCTCGCTAAGTGTCATGCCTTCCGCAAAGATGTAGTGTAGTATAATTTGTAATTCTTGGACTTAATTCATGACGGTTTTCCTGTCTTCCATTTTATACTCCAAGAAACGGGCTACAACAAATTTCTTTGTTCCAGCATCCTCCGTTTTGTACTTTTTGTCTAAGGCGTCCCACAAATCTTTGGCCGTCTTGACATTATAGTACACATTATACAACGCATCCGAAAGGCCATTCAATACGTAGCCTCGAAAATGAAATCCGAATGCTTCCACGCATCTACCGCGCGTCGGTCTCCCATTCTGCAGGTTGGGGAGCGGTTTCACTTAGGAACCTCGCAAGGTTCATGGTGGTCAAGTAAAAGAACATCTTTTGTTGCCACCTTTTAAAATGTAAACCCGAGAACTTCTCGGGTTTTTCGGCATGATTGGCCACGGTGGACGCTCCCACCGTGTTGGTCGTCAAGGGTGTTCCGGTCACGACATTCGAGGTAACATTTTCGGTCTACATTCTGAAATTAAAAACCGTCCAAGTTAATATTTAATATCAAGTTTATATATTTTACGCTCAAACAGTATATTAACTTATTTTATTTTAATGTCAAGTCGATTTTTAGTCCGATTTTAAAACCAAAATGTTAGGATTCTAAGTCCAAAGAAGACCAAACAGAAGGTTGTAAAAATTAGGACCGAAACGAACTCGCTATTTGGCTTCTAAGTCCAACTTTGAAGACCAAACAGAAAGTTCTAACGATCTTTAGGATAGAATTAGATGTAACCCGCCGATCTATTTTCAACCAAAGTCGCTCCTTTGAAGAAGAAAATAGAAAAGAAAAAAAAACTGTTTTTAAAACACAAACCGAGTGATAACAAAACTTGTTTGAGATCACAAAAACGGAATGGTTTTGAATATTACACGAACGGTGTTTTAAAATTTGTTTTAAGATTGTAGGAACCGTTCATGCAAATTAAAAATAAAACAATTTTTATTACGATTACAATAGAAAATAAACGAAAGCAATAAATTACAAGTACTGATTACAACTGAAATAAATGTAACATCCGTCGAAAAACGGGTTTCCAAACCCGCTTCGTTTATTAATCGAATAATCAGTTATAAAATTTCGTTGCGTATTTATGATCAATATTAATTTTAAACAATACATAATTAATAAACATTTTAGAATTTAAAAACTATAATTATTAAAAAGTAAAAATAAATTAAATAAAAAAGAAAAGAGGCTGCCGGGTTTCGAACCCGGGTCAGCCGGAAGAAACAAGCAACACCCAACCACTCCGCCACTTGACTCATTTGTGATATCTATTAAAACAAATAACATTTATAATAAAACTCGAAATCGAATTCAGTCATCAGCGCGCCCAATCCGCAGTCGCCGGAATTACCGACGATTTCGCCAATTATCGACGGTTTCCTTTGACTGAACGCGTGTATTAACCTCGACATCGGTTATAACCGATGTCTAATCCCGCGATCTCAGTCATAACCGCCGGAGAAAACCTTGACCATGAATCAAGACCAAATTCGGACTCAATTCATCCTGATTCTTCCCTATAAATACACACCCAAGTCTCTGGTAATCTTTTCGCTCAAAATCGCACAATTTCTCGAAGCAATTACACTCGCCGGAAATATTCTGTATTGTCGGACATTCGCCGGAAAACCGAGACTTACATCAAATCGGTAAATTTCTCAACTCTTTCGTTTTCAATCCATTGTTAGACTTATACTAACTTCAATCCTTCAACCAGAATCGGTCCCAGACGACGTTGCCGGATAATCTGCATTCGCCAGAAAATCTCTGGAAATTTTCGAAATCACGGTGTGAATCGGTACGAACATCTAAACCCTCTGATAATCCTTGTTTAGTAACTCAATTTCACAACTCATCGATCAAAACTGTTAATTGATTCAATCAGACGGAATTCACAAATCAGAGCCGACGACCATTGCCGGAATTCTGAGGAAAACGTTCTGTTCGGTACATTCGATTCCGTAACTCTATTTATTCATTACATTTCAATCACTTATATGATCGACGAACGATTTAAACCAGAACAGTTGGATATCGTTTGTCTGTGTCTTGAAAGAAGAAGACGAAGTCAAACGTTGTGTATAAGTGTAATTAAAACAAGATATTAAACCGGGTTAGATACACAGTCCAGCGGTGGACTGTGTGCAAACACATAGCGCACGTCACGAGTTCGAACCTTACAAACGCACCGACTTTCCGAATTAAAACCAATTTTTTTTAAAACCGAATCAGAACAGGTCCCAGCATGTTTATAAGATTAATATAAACCGTAAGTTAAAAAGATAAGACACAAAGCCCAACTGGTTGGGCTGTGCGCTTACAAACCAAAGGACCCGAGTTCGATCCGGCTTCCCTGCAACCGGTTCAACCAGTTTAAATCCTTTTAATATAAACCAAATAAATTAACATTTAATTAGTGTATATATATAATTAAGACATAGAATATTTCGGGTTAGACACGTAGCTCAGTTGGTAGAGCTGCGTGCACGCGTACGAGAGGTCCCGGGTTCGAACCTCACTCAGCATGAATAAACATAGTCCGACCGGTCAACGGTCCGGTCAACGGTCAACAAAAAGTCAAAAAAAAATTATTTTTTTATTTATTTATTTAATTTAAAAATCAATTAAAAATACTTAAAAATAATATTTTTAAAGTTAGAAAATGACCTTAAACTCACAAAAATAGATCTAAAAATCCTATTAAAATTATTAATAAAATCCACTTATTTACCGAACCATTTCGTTATTATTTTAGGTTAGTTATTCCTCGTTGATCAAATCCCAAAACTCGTGCACATTCAACATCATCAAAAGAACGCACCCAATGTGAGTGAATCTCTACAAATTCCCCGTTTTAATCACATTTTGGGATGTATCATGTGTCGCTTAATTATTTATATCCATCATATCCATGATCAAATGTGTATCCAATATGTATCAGTTGTTGTGTGGATTATGTTTAGTTTAAAGTTATCATTTTCAGTACATACATTTCATCAGGCCCAACAGCTCCCCGTGGGAGACGGGTTGAGTACACTTGCCTCATTTCGATCGGCTCCGTTTGATTGAGCCTTGATCTCACATACATCATCATAGGCTCGTCCGTTCCCCATTACCTATGAGCGGAACGTGACGTTGCCAACATATACATTATCATTCATGTCATATACTCATTCAAGGTGGTTTGTGTTTGTTTGTTTATATACGTTTGCTCACATATGATTATTGCACAATTTTTCCATATTAAATACAACAAGAAATCAATAACAAATGTTCTTAACAAGGTTCACTCGCCAACTTTTGTTGACCCAAAATCCCCCATTTTTACACATGATACAGGTGATCCAGTTGAAGCAAGAAACATATAGGACGGCCTAGAAGAATAAATCAGTTTAGGCTTTGGGTTGTTTTACTTAGTTTCTTTTTCCTTGTAATTGTATGAACTTGTTTTGAATATTGAAGTTGTAATTCGAATTTAATAAATATGAAACATTTTAGTAAACATCATGAGCTTTGGTGATAACCCAATTATGCCCCGACTCTTATTCCGCTGCGGGTCGGGGTGTGACAATAAATAACAAAATACAAGAACTTGATGAAGAAAAATAAACGACGGAGAACGCAGGTGGCTGAGGATCGTGTTTAACACGGGTCCCTTAAAACAAATTCCAAGCCTCCCGAGAGAACTCATTTTGTTTCCCAGGGTACAACAGCCGGAGCAGTATGTACTGCCGGAGAAGGCTCGAGGACCCGAAGAATACCTTGAAACAAGAAGAACGAAGATCAGAGAGGTAAGAACAATTTGCATGAAGTTGCTATGTGTTCTAGTGTATCTTCTTCAGCATCCCAAGTCCTCTATTTATAGTGGAGCTTGGTTGAAATAGCAAAACTGAGTTAAATGAGAGAATTAAACTGCATTAAACGTCTTTAATGCACTTTAATTCGTCATGTAACTCCCAATCAAAGCTCTAAATGTGTTTGTTTCAGCTGCAGATATGAAACTGCTGAAGTCTGGAAGCTGCTGCGAAGCCATGCGCGCGCACGCGTTGGCACTGGCGCTCCAGTTGCTGAAGTCTAGAAGCTGCTGCAAAGCCATACGCGCGCGCGCAGGCACTGGTGCTCAAGTTGCTGAAGTCTGGAAGCCATGCGCGAGGCACTGGTGCTCCAGTTGCTGAAGTCTGGAAGCTGCTGCGAAGCCATGCGCGCGCAGGCACTGGTGCTCCAGTTGCTGAAGTCTGGAAGCTACTGCGAAGCCATGCGCGCGTGTGCAAGCACTGGTGTACCAGTTGTTGGCTTCCTTGGTTGCGCGGTGCGCGCACCCATAGCGGGACACGCGCGCAGGGCCATCTGTGAGCCTATACCTGCGCGCCACACAGTCACACAGCATTAGCTCACTTCAGTGCCCTGTGCGCGCATCACTCAGGTGCAAACCAGGAGTCCGTGCATCCTGGACTTGTACCCTTGCGCCCCCGCGCATGCCTAATCAACCATTGGTCCTTGCAATCTCTGTCCCTAGCCACGTGCGTGCGGACAAAAATACAAAGGCGGCTCTCAAGCGGCTCGCGGCGATGCGAGTGTGCGAAGTGCGCCATCAAAGCGCCACATTGCGCCTCAACGCCCACGCCACGCGCGAGTGTGTGAGTGCGTGTTAGGGTGTTCCGCACCCTTCGAGAGGACAGTAGTGTGTGCTTACATGAAACAATAAGGAAGGAGTGTCTCCACTTAAATACTCATTTAAGTTTCATCACTCTCCTATGTGGGACAAGGTGCTACTTTTCCATTCCACTTCATCATTTCAACATTTAATGCTTCAAACACCCAACTTTGAGCTTCAATGTCCCATTCATCTTAGCTCCATTTTAGACGCGGTTTGGCTTGTTGCGAAAGCCTTCCAACATAGATTACAAACCCACACATAAATATATAAAATAACCTTAGTTTCTATTATATATTTATCGTCCAAAATCTAGGAAAATGCATTTCCTATAATTGTGAAAATTACCATTTTCACAAATTTTCCAACATCTTCGTCTAGCCCTCTCGTTCTTTATTTTACCTCGTTTTCGCCTAACAATACCGCTTTTGCTATTGCTATAGAGTGGCGTCCATATAAGAAGTTGATCACCAGCTTCACCTAGCAAGCTTCTTTTCTTTCATATCGATTGAAGAGACCGAGAATCAGATCTTTGCCTAGATCTACCGTTTTCTTACAAATTCAGTGAGTTGCCGATACAAATTTACTTTAAATGTTTTGTGTTAACTACAATTGTCATATGTATTTGTTAATTGAACTTATGCATAAACCGCTGATTCTAGAATTCTTTGATTTAGCAAGATTTTAGTTTCCTTTATACTTTATAGAATTGATGTAGATTTAATTCACTATGTTTACTAAATTCTATATATTGTATTGTTATGTAAGGATTGACGCCATGGTTATTCAGCAATATGTATGATTAGAGAGTCAGTCGAAAAATTGATTTTTGCCCCCAACCTGATTGGATTTCAGTAAAAATCAGTTTTCGCCACAACTGGTTCGGTTTGAAAGCCATGATGACGGACCAGATCGGGTTGAACCGAGTTTTATCCAGTTTGGTACAAATTCAACCAGTTTCAAGGGAGGGATTTGGATCGCAGGTTTGGTTCGGTTCTAACATGGTTTTAGCCAAGTCAATTTTAAAATAGATTTCACAGATGAAGATTCAAACTTAGCACAAATATTTCATCATATTTATACAAATTACATTATTTATACAAATTACATTGTATAAAAGTTAAAAATAGATTTCACAAATGAAGATTCAAACATAACACAAATATTTCATCACATTTATAAAAATTACATCGTAACAAAGTAATTTCTTAAAAGAAAACGCAATAAGATATAAGTATTGATAAAAATTAAGCGTAGGACTAAATATTACATTGAAATTACATACACTATATTACATTGAATTACATTATATTAGCATTACATTACACTATATTATTAATACAAGCTAATAAATATTAATTTTAATATTATTATTATTATTTTATATTTTATGTTATATTAATAATACAAGCTAATAAATAGTAGTTTTAATATTATCTATATATTATAAATAGTATTTTTGATATTATAATAATATATACATTTTTTTTACTTTTTATTATTTAATACTACAATACTAATTATTTTATTTGCTTTTTAAGTTTGATAAATTTGATGTCAACTGGTACTGGTATCGAAAATAGTAGTTTTAATAATACAAGCTAATAAATAGTAGTTTTAATATTATCTATATATTATAAATAGTATTTTTGATATTATAATAATATATACATTTTTTTTACTTTTTATTATTTAATACTACAATACTAATTATTTTATTTGCTTTTTAAGTTTGATAAATTTGATGTCAACTGGTACTGGTATCAAAAATACCGTTACGGTCCGGTTTGTTATCGGTACATGAAGGTAAAACCGGTACCAGCCTGGTACAGAAAACGCCAAAACTCGGTACCGAATTGATTTTGCAAATTTTTTAGTTCGGGAAATTCGGTACTCCCGGTACCGTTTGGTCATCCTTGATCACCAGTACTGTACGAACAACGGTATCGTGCAACTTTTTTTGTTGATTTTCTTCAACTTTTAATGATTTTTTAGTTTCAGGAGTAGGGACGAGTTCGGTGCCAACCGATACCGAATCAATAGTGGAACCGAAGATACCGGTTACTACCTGTATATAAAGGTAAAAACCGGTACCAGTAACGCCAAAAGTCGGTACCGAATTGGTACTTGAGATATTTCGGTTTGGGGAAATTCGGTACCGGTACCCAGAACCATTTGCTCATCTCTGACCACGGGTTTCATACGAACAACATCATTACCATTAGTGCTATAAACGAACCGAACAAACACTGTTCGTGTTCGTTCGTTAAAGAAATTAACATGTTCGTGAACTGTTCACGAACGCATACCGAACATAAGTTTATGTTCGTGTACGTTCGTTAGGGAAATTCAGTTGTTCACGAACAGCTCGTGAATATTGGTCTCGAACACAAACGGACGCAAGCAAATAAAAACGAACGTAAATGAATATGTAACTTGAAAATAAAAAAATAAAAACATTGTTATCCTTAAACATCAGAGATAAGTATTTACATACAACCATCAAATGATTAATCAAAACACTAGATTTCTATAACCAACAGACGATGAATCAAGTTTAACTAACTTAAACATACTTATTCAAAGTTTAACTTTTTTTTTGAACGGCGACTTTCTACAAGTGGCGATAGACATCGCACCCACCTCATCGGCAGGCCCTCCACCCCACTCTGACCAATACTATGTTGTCTTAACCGGGCCCACGCTTGGCATCAGAGTTTGGCTTGACGCTCCCTGAGAAAATTTCCAGCTTGCCGCCCACCCGAATGACGAGGAGCATGTAGTTGCACCCTCCACAAAAGTCTAAGACTCTCTGGAGTAAATGCACTGTAATAAAAAACTCGGATGTGCTCCGATAGTCGAACTTGAGACCAAGCCTTTGCTCCCATCATTGCATGACCACTGGGCTAAAGCTCAGGATCATTCAAAGTTTAACTAACTTAGACATAATTATCCAAAAAAATATCATAATTTTAGCTAACTTACAAAAAAAAATAGGGTTTCAAGTTTTCAACATGCTTAGATAAAAGGCTTATTTTTTTAATATAAACGAACGAATGTAACCGAACGTTCACGAACGCAGTCGAACGAACGAGACATGTGTTCGTGTTCGTTCGCTAAGCTAACCTAACGAAATCTTTTTGTTCGGGTTCGTTCGTTAAGCTAATCAAACGAACGTAAACGAACTTCCCGTCGAACAGTTCATGAACTGTTCGCTGAACGTTCGGTTCGTTTACAACCCTAATTACCATACAAACTTTTTGGTTGATTTTCTTTCGGTTATCTTTTAGTGTCTTTTTCTATATTTTCTTTTTATTTTTGTCAGGGGTTCTGTGCGCGATGCGCTTGTAGTGATTTTAAAACACATGTAAAAACAGACTATATAACAAAAGAAGTTCACCACACCGCGACAATTATCAAAAACCTAGTTATAATAATATATAGTTTTTTAATATTTTTATTATTTTAATATTATAATAATAATTATTATTTTCTTTACTTTTAAAATTGAATACATTTTCGTATTTTTCTTAACTTTATTGTTTTTTTTATCACAGTGTTGGGATAAGTTTGGTGTCAACCGTACTGGTATTGAAAATACCGGTAAAGTCCTGTTCAGTATCGGTGCATGAAGGTAAAAACACCAGCCTGGTACAGAAAAGCCAAAAGTCGATACCGAATTGATATTGAAAAGAGTTAAATGCTTGGTTGGTCCCTGTGGTTTACAAAAATTGCAGACTTGGTCCTAGTGGTTTACTAATTACACGTGTGGTACCAAAACTTGTCAAAAATGAACTCGTTTGGTCCCCAGCTCTAACATCAGTTAAATATCTCAGTTAAAACACCTCGTGTGCTTGGCACATGAGGGTAATTTGATCCTTTCACTCTAGCCCATTATAAAAAGAGTTAAATACCACCCCACCCATTTCTTCTTCTTCTTCTCCAAACCACGACTACCATCTCATCTCCTCCACCAAATAACCATCACTGCTGAACTCCCACTCACCACCACCATTTACTACGGGAAAACAAGCCCCCCACCACACCACCGCCTTCACCAGAGAAAAACACGTTAAATTTAAAAATATATATACAATTATTTGTTAAAAACACACCCACAGATCTTAGATTTTGTCTAGAAACCAAGAACGAAGCAAATCTTGAAAAACACACCAGCACATGCAGAAAAAATGAAACCATCCCCCACCAACCGACCCACTTGCTCTACTCAATCCACTGAATCCGACAACCCCATATGCCTCTCAATCACATTTTCAATCCACCCACACTCACAATTATCTTCAAATACTCTCAAACCCACTTTAGATAATTGTCCAACAAACCTGAATATGAATATGAGTTGTGATACGACTGTGGTTTTCAAACCCAAGAGAGGTTTCGGTTTAGAATCGGTGTTGGTGGAATTGGCCGCGTCGTGGATGATACTTCCGGTGATTCTGAAATCGTTGTCGCCGCCCCTGATGATGATGCTGCTGGTTCCGATTGTTATTTTGGGTGGTCTTGTGGTTTTTGCGTTCTTGCCTTGTTGTTTTTGCTCATTGGGGTGGTATTTAACTGTTTTTATAATGGGCTGAAGTGAAAGGACCAAATTACCCTCATGTGCCAAGCATATGTGGTGTTTTAACAGAGATATTTAACTGATGTTAGGGCTGGGGACCAAGCAAGATCATTTTTGACAAGTTTTGGTACCACGTGTAATTAGTAAACCATTAGGACCAAGTCTGCAATTTTTGCAAACCACAAGGACCAACCAAGCATTTAACTCTATTGAAAATCTTTTGGATCAGGAAATTCAGTACTGCTACCTTGTACCAATTGCTCATCCCTGATCACAGGTACCGTACGAACAACAACGGTATCATACAACTTGTTTTTATTGATTTTCTTCAACTTTTAATGATTTCCCTTTTTTAGTTTTAGGGGTAGGGATGAGCTCAGTGCCAACCGATAACCAATCGGTACTAGTATCGAAAATACCGGTTATGGTACCGGTATATGAAAGGAAAAACCGGTAGCGAACAGGTACCAGGAACGCCAAAAGTCGGTATCGAATTGGTACTTAAGATCTTTCGGTTCGGGAAATTTGGTACCGGTACCCAGTACCATTTGCTCATCTCTGACCACGGGTTTCATATGAACAACATTATTATCATACAACTTTTTTGATTAATTTTCTTTAGGTTATCTTTTAGTGTTTTTTTTTCATTTGCTTTTTATTTTTGTCAGCGGTTCCGTGTACAACGCACTCGTAATGATTTCAAAACACATACTAAATAACAAAATAAGTTCGCCGCGTTGTGAATAATGTGATAAACCTAGTTGAAATAAACCTTAACTCTTTAAAACTATGTACTTTTACTTTATATCTTTAGGGATTCCTTTAAGATACACATTAATAGCTTTGTACATAGGTATGTTAATTGTTTTTAGTATATATGAGAATTTAATTAAAATAAGAGATTAACCTAGTTAGTTTTTGTCGACATGAACTCGTTGGCAAAGCTTTACCATATAAGCAGTCCACGTCATCAAAACATTGTCTTTATTACCACATAAGTTGTCCACGCAAGTAAAAACTAACAAGGTTAATTTTTAGTTAGTTCGGGATCGATGAAGGAAAATATGTTTAAAATTAGATCTGTCAGTAAATAACTTAATTCTGACCAATACGTCAAAGTTAAGATTATTAAAATTCAATTTTCTTTTAGAATAAAACACATTAAAACAAAAAAGACTTGAAACTGTGCAATCAATCTTGCTCTCTTTAAATTTGAAGCTCTCAAAAATTAAACATGCTCTTTACATTTTCTCAAAAATTAAACATGCACTTTACATTTATTGCATATAAAAGCGCTTTAACCCTCTAGGTATTTTTGTTCATTTTTTTAACGGCTAATTTCTTTAATCCCTTGTCGTTTGTGGGACTTGAACTCATGACCTTCTCCTTCCTACCTAAGTGTTTTTTAAAGGCTTTACCTTTACCAATGAACCACCACTCCATTTATTTTTGTTCGTCATCCTCGTTCCTTCGGTCACGTCTCCTATTTTAGATATCTCTGCCCTCCATCATCATTCCTTAATCCTTATTTTACCTTTTTTTCTAACAATCTTGCCTTTGCTAATACTATCGAGAGGCACCGACATATAAAGTCGATCATTGGCTTCACCTAGGAAGCTTCTTTGTCTTTCCTATCGTTTCACGAGACGTTATAATCGGATATCCCCTAGATTTGCAGATCATTTACAAATTCGATGAGTTTTAATACAAATTTATTTTCATGTATATATTTGTTAATTGAAATTTTGATTAAATGCTAGATTCAATAATTGTTTGATTTAGCAAGATTTTAATTATTTTTATGGTTCGTAAAATTTTGTATGTGTTATGAATAATTAATATATTATGGTTATCAATTCCTAATATAGTCCAACTTGTTCTCCAAGACTTTTCCCCCCTTTTAAATACTCCATATATTCTAATATAGAAGACACACCATCAATAATAAACATCTCTTTCTCTCCCAATATCTCTTCTCATCTTCTTTCTATTAGGCTTGTTTATAACACGTTATCAGCACGTTTGCTTTGGATAGTAATTTAAAGAATAACGACATAAGTATTCAATTCATGTATGGTTAAAGGTGAACAAAAGCTATTTTGGGCCCAAATTGGTTCGATGTCAATCAAAGAAAGTCAAATTTTGTTTTGTCCCCAACTGGTACGGTTTGAAACCATTTTTTTAGGGTGAAAAGGATCGCATCAGATTAGAGTGTTTAAAACCAGGTTTCATTCGGTTCGGATTGATATCAACGGAGGAGTATATGAACCGATTACGACTGTTGGTTTGATTTAGCTCTAAACCGGTTTCAACCAAACTGGTTTTAAATTTAGATCTTTATAAATGAAGATTTTAACTTAACATAAATATTTCATATCATAGTAATTTCTTGAAAGAAATTTTAATAAGATATAACTATAGTATTTAATTAGAGTGTAACACTATTTATTAAATTAAAGGTGAAATTTATTTTTTTAACTTTTTGAAACTATGTATTTTTACTTATTATCTATATATTAATTAATTTATAGCATTTGAAGGATAGTACCTTTTTATCCTCTGTTATTATATTATTTTCTTTATTATACTTACAACAATACCATTCAACACATCTTTTTATTTGTTTTTTTTCTTTCAACTTTTCAACTTTTAACATGGCCATTTATACCTCTCACTTTCTAAAAACTTTGTTTAATGTTATTTTAATCTCCTTGAGTTTTACGTGTTTATTTTTATATATGTGGGTCAAATATTATGATAAGTTTTCGCCCATATTTTTATATACATTTTTTTGTTGGTCTACGTTTTGTTCAGATACGAGACGAGTCAAATATACATTTTCACTACGCGGTATAAATTTGAGTTACTTTAAGTTTCGACTTTGCTGCAACGCGTGGTACAATTCTTTAATGTAAAAAAACCACTATTTTCATATGTGCTTATTTCAAGTGCATTTTGTTATAAATCTAAGTTGGTTTGCGTTTGGACGTAAAGTTTCTCGGTAATGAGTCAAGTCAAATATATATGTTTTCATGTGTATTTTCATGTGCGTTTTCAGTTGTTATACGTTTTAACGTAAATTTTCTTGGAAAACGAATCAGGTCAAATATTAAACAGTATAAATTTGAGTTGTTTTAAGTGTTGATGCCGTCGCAACGCACAGTGCGTCAAAATACTAGTTTGAATTGATTTGGATTATTATAAACTAGGATTTCCCCACCGCGCGTTGCGGCGGGGTATCTGTGTACGAACCAAATGGTAAAGACCCATTTCTTTTAAACTATTTTATTATAACATGTATTAAAAAGCAGCTTGTTCTAATTAGTAATTTCTATTTTTAAAACATTCTTCAGATAACATCCAAAAAATATAAAATAAAATTTTATGCACTAAGGAAGATGTATAATGTGTAAGTATTTGTGATAAGTGAGTAGTAAAACAATTGATGGTGTTGTTAAAAAAAGTAAAATTTGTGAGAGACGCCCACATTCCAATTTAATTGTATATTAGTAGTTACAACTATTTTTTTTACATTGAGACGTATATCAAAATAGATTTATTGGTGTTTTTATTGAATTTCAGTTTATTAATTAGTTAAATATAAGTTAAAAATTAAAGAAATACCTAAAAGAAAAATCAATAAATGAATTAGATTCTTTTTTCTAAAATTAAAAAAATTCACTTACTATACACGACAAAAAGAATATACATATATATTGTGTATTAATACTGAAGTAAATAAAACATTGATATGTTAAAAGTGGTGTGAAACTAGTCTACTAGCAAAACAATACAAGAGAACAATAGGGAGAAAGGGACTAATATTATTGATAGGTGTGTATAATACAAGAGATACAATGGAATATATATAGGAGAGGAACTCTTGGAGAACAAGTCAGTCTATTTTAGGAGTTGATAACCACATAATATAATATATTTTATAACACTCCCCCTTGGTTATCAACTTCATACGCTTTGACATGCTGCCTCGTTAATAACCTTGCTAGGAAAACCCAATGGGACAAAACCATAGCTAAGAGAAAAAGAGTGCAGTGCGTAGTGTCTCCCCCTGATAGTGTTGACTCATTAAAAACCTTACTAAGAAAACCCAATAGGACAAAACTTAGTTAAGGGAAAAAAAGTGCAACTTGAATAAAGCTCCCCTCATTTTAATATGTATCCTTTGAATGACGTGTGTCCATCTTCCTCAAAAGCTGCTCAAAGCTTTTGTGTATGATCTTCATATGAGCCTTCCAGTGCTTCTTGTAAATAAATATCATAAGACCCACAACTTTGTTTTGTTACATTCCTTGCATTTACAAAACTAACCAAACTTATTTTGATGGTTAGAAAAGTACAAACCATATCTTTCGTACCTTAAGGGTAAATAATATATGTTCGTGTATGAAAATTGGACACGAAACCTTATCGTGTTGTGTTCGTGTATTGAATTTCGTGTATCGTGTATTTATCGTGTTCGTGTATTATCGTGTATAGGTATACATGATATACTAGCTCTACAAAACATGATCTCTTCACTATACACGAGTTATACCTTGTCATTGAATTTCATTGCATATGTTCGTGTATAGCTACCAAGGTATATTAAGACAATTAGTATTTAACTATAGTACTTCTGGACCAAGGATCATTGCTTCTTTGATAGGAGTTGATAAGAGTCGTTCTCTATAGCAACTACTTGGACATCATTAAATGTATTTACACCATAAGCTTTGTCCGTATCATATGTCCAACATCTTCTAGATGTATTATGATTGATGGATAATAATACAAATGCATGTTCTACATATTGAGCCATAAATTTGCAATACCAACTTTAATTTGCAAATTCTTTGTTTAAATATTTGAGCTCATTGTAATCTCTTTAGGAGATTCAAAGGCATCGTCAGCATACACAATAATACTTGTAAACCTCATATGTTCTTTTAATAAAAACAAATGGACCAACTATACATATGTATTTCTCTTTTGAAGCTCATCAGTAAGTCGATTATATCACATTCAACTCTACTATTTTAGTCCATACAAATCTTTTTAACTTTATAAAGATTCATTGCTGAGGTTTTGAAATCAATGCCTTAGACATTTATAATCATTCACATACCTCTTTCCACTTTAACTAATTATATATGTGCATACACTCTTTAGGAGTTCCATCACATAAACTTCCTCATTGATTTCTATATCATATGTAAAGATGTCTTGAACACTTGCTTCATTTATAAAATCCATACTGTACCATGCTTGTACATTGTACATTGAGATACCATAATCACCGACTACAATTTTTCTATGTACGTTTATTGGTGTACATGATTACATCCATAAGATGTTTCAACTAACCTTATAAGAACTTTAATGCTTTACAATACTCATCAGGAGTTCCAATTATATTCAACGTATTCAAATATGAATTTGTATACAACAATCATATTGTTCTCGAGAACTTAGTTTACATGATTTTGATAATTTAAATCCTTGAGGGACTTTCATGTAAACTTGTAGTATCAAGTGATACATAACTTTCATAAGACGCATATCAATTCTCTATTTATGTTACCAGACTAATTAAATATTGGAAAGCCAATACATTCACCATTGAAGAATACGTCTCCTCATAATCCGTCATAGGTATTTGCGAAAAATACGCATGCCACCAGTTTTGCCTTATATCACTTTATTTAATTTTCACATGATTCGCATAAAACACCCATTTGTATCCAACATATTTTACAACTTCAGTTGTATGGACTGTTGGTCCAAAAACTTTCCATGTCATTAGAGAATTCAAGTCTTCCTTATTTGCGTCTTTCCATTTTGGCCAATCATTTATATGTTTGTTATTCATAGGCAGATCTTAAATCTTGATCCTCGACACTTCATCATTTCAAGCACTATATTATATACAAAAGTAGAACGACGTCGATTTTGTTTCGATTCCATATTTTTAAACATGATAAAACTTATTGAGATCTCTTTATTTTCAGGTTCCTGAGGTTCTTCTTGAACCATCATATCTACTGTCTCTTCAGGATATCTTATTTACTATAACCTCGACTTGACCATCTTAATTACTGCTCCAATTTCCGAGGAATTTTTTTTATTGGAATCGACTAGTCTACCACGCTTCAGTCGTGCAATAAACTCATTACCAATATATGGTTATGTCTTTTGGGGGCAATTATCTTAATTGGAGCAATAGCAGTTGGCATATGTGACTTAGCTAGTCATTCTATTCAGGTTAGTGAATGTGTCTGGTAATTGATTCGCTAATCTTTGTGAATGAATTATCCTGTGAACTTCTGGTTCACATTGTTTAGTACGAGGATAAATGATAATCCATTCTAACTCATTTCTATTCCAAATGCCTTTTTATCTCCTCCTAATGTTGGGAATGTTAATCCATTGAGATGGATATCAATTAATTGAGCCGTAAATAAATATCTCGTGAAAGGCTCTATTCATTATCATATATTCCCAACCACTTTTAAGGTTCTATGTTTGTGCGTCGTGGTGGGTCTATTTCAATACATACCGCACAACCAAAATCTTAGAAGATACATCTTCGGTTCCTGACCAAAAACCAACTATAATGGCGAGAAACTACTATAACATATTGGCTTGATGTGAATTAATGTTATTGCATGTAAATTACATGTACTCATATATAAACATGAACTTACTCTCATGATTATTGGCTTTGCTATCAATCGTAGACGTTCAATGATCGTCTTAACAAAAGCAATTCGTGTATGAACATAATCTACATGAAGTTTAACACTTATTCTGCCAATCATTAATAACTAGGGAAATAAACTTATCGTCACTACTAATAAATACATGCAATCTGGAATATTGTGCTTGCTATCTTATTAGCTAAGCCATAAATTACACAAACATCAAGTTGTGAATTTGATAACCATTTATACGATGCATCGATTTTAAAACACTAAATGGTATCATGTTGCATATCCCTTAATCGCTTCCAGAATATGTAGGGGTACACACCCTTAACGAGCAAATACATAATTTCCCTTAAGAGCAAATAATACATGCTATTAGCTAGAAGAATCTTCAAGTTCTTCATTATGTTTCACATCATCATTGACTCGGTGTGGCCTAACCGGTCATGTCAATTAAGTAAATATTCATGATACATAAACTTTTGGTTTATGATTGTATGTTTATTAGTTGCATTATGCGAGAGAACAACGCATTATCATTGCAAACTATCATGTTATATAACTTTTCTTCTTTTCACATTTTGTTCTCATATAATTACTCACTTATTATTGCCACTTAAGGTGTTCGATCTCATCATCAACATGATCATTATTATAAATATGTCCATGATCAGTATCTTAACACCTATTAATATATAATCACATTTACTTAAGAGAATGTAGTAGAATCAAAACAAGCTTCATATCTTTTCATTATTTACTCGATAAAACGCATATGAAATTATCTCAACTTTTCATACTCACTAAATGATATCGTACTTCAGGAGTATATCCCATGTGTGATTATTTTATACAGACAATCTTCTCTTCACATAAGATTAATTGAGAAGTAACTAAATGGTCGATTCATATAATTTTATCCGTCTAACATCTTACTACCTTTGATAATAAGATCCAAAGAGTATTAACACTTTGGATGTCAACTTTAAATGTATTTATACTTTTCATGAAGTTTATAATAAAATATATCTTTGGTGTAGTTGTTCAATTCAATATTTTCTATTATATTATTTATTATAATAATATACATAATGCAATGTATTCATAAAGTCAAAAAGTAGAATACATGGTGTTATAATGTGTCACTATATAAAGCGAGTTATAATAAAACTTAATAACCCATTTTCCTGAATTAGAACTTACAAATATATATTATGCTACACAGTATAAATATGTGTTATCCAATGACACTATAGACAATCACAACTACATCATACACCCAAATAAATTCCTCTTGGTCTGTGATAAAAAAATTGTTGTTCAAACTAATACAGGGAGGTATCTAAATGTTAACTTAATAAGTATGTTTCACACAAATATTTCATGTAACGTATACACTTAATAAATGACGTTAAAACATTAACATGGATAACCGAAAACATAGTAAAAAGTAATCCAAAATTTGTATTCATCTTATCTTCGACAAATATCTTGAAAAAGTTTAACCATGTTTTATTGCTAAGCCTCCTTTGCAGTTAAATCCACTCATGATTTAAAATAAAAATAACTATCATAAAATTATGTTTTACTAATCATCACGATATTGAAATATTAATTTTAAGGATTTTGTTCTAAAACAACCTTCATACAAGAATGGTAACGTTCTCACATTAGAATAATGTAACCCAATTTTATAGCGGCCGAAAAAAAAAGAAATCATAATATTGAATATTTGATCATACCAACATTAAAAATAATAATTTACAACATACTTTATATTGACTTGATTTGTTTTATTAAAGATCAACCTATATGAACATTCCTGATAAAAAAAAATATAAAATCAAACACAAAAAGTTTTATATATATATGATACTTTAAGATCAGTTAATGTATAACTAAAATAGTTAAGCGTCAAAATGAAATATAGAAACGAATATTGATGCTATTCATAATATCATGTATTTTTGTGACTAAAATAGTAAAATCACAAACCAGAATCTGGAAAGTGTTTAAGTATGTAATGGTTTTAATATAGCTAACCAAGAAATAAAAGAAAAACCAAATTCATATGGTTGTTGAGCTCGAGGCTTTAACATGGGTAAATTTCATTTGCAAAATAATCAACATATTGATCCCAACAATGTGTATCAATGTGCACAGGAGTTCTACCGTAATTTTTCAACTGATAATACACAATGATTAATTGATTAAACATACTTATCTCCCTAACTTCATAATTTACATATTAAAATTATTTAATGAATAGGAAAAAAAACATTGTATAAAACTGTGAGCATCTCATCTAAAATATGGGTTCAAGATAATAAACCATGATTCCAAAAACACTAGTATTATGAATCCAGAACACATACAAATTCACTTTTCAATAATTAAAGAGAAAGTAAATTTAATTTTTTGTTATGTATCCGTACAGGAAGAGAATAATACCAAAATCGTATTCGTAATTTCCAAATGCATATCATGAATTTATGTAATTCGAAGAATGAATTTTTCTATTAAAGAAATTCTTTAATAAAATCATGCTAGTTTAAATAATGAGTTGGGTCGATTATTTTATCATGGGTAATGTGGTTTTAATTCTAGTAACATCAGACAAAAAAAATATATATAACCACTTATTTTATGAACGACTGAGGGTAGTATTCAATACCTGATATTGCAATAAAAAAAAGGTGTTGGTTGGAGACGAGCAAAGATGTGTTGTGCATGTAGTCCTTTGCATTAGATGTGGCTGTTGCTTTGTGCGGCTGATGTTTACAAGAAACCATGGAAGGGGATTAAATTTTTTGGTGAGAGCACTTTCATGCTGATAACATGTTGTGAAACTAGTCTACTAGCAAAACAATATAAGAGAACAATAGGGAGAAAGGGATTAATATTATTGATAGGTGTGTATAATACAAGAGATACAATGGAATGTATATAGGAGAGGAACTCTTGGAGAAAAGTCAGTCTATTTTAAAAGTTGATAGCCACATAATATAATATATTTTATAACAAAAAGTATTTTATTAATCAAATGCATTTAATTGATTTTTGTGTTTAAAAGAAAAACAATAATAAAGAAATTGGATTGAATCTTTTGGACCACATGACGCAAAGCATGACCTCACCCAAAAACTCTATGACTTTGGTACATCTATAATGATCTTACCTTTCCTTTTGTAATTTACATTTGTACACTTCATTTCATACAAAATCCAACTGGTCACAAATGCATAATGTATGATGACAATTTTGTAACTAAATCTAAAATTATTGGCATTGTCTCTGCTGTAGTTTAAAATGGAATTCTTGTGAGATGTTACAAATACCACTTAAAAAGAGATAAATTACAAAAATGTCATAAAAGTAAATAAAGTGATTATGGATGGATAACACACTTGTAATTAAATTCAAAAGATGGATATTGAATTATGTGAGTGGATGACACACACTTGTAATTAAATTCAAAAGAGTGGATATTGAATTATGTGAGTGGATGACACACTTGTAATTAAATTCAAAAGAGTGGATATTGTTTATACTGTAGCTGGTGATGTCCACTCAAAAAGAGATAAATTACAAAAATGCCATAAAAATAAATAAAGTGAATTATGTGAGTGAATGACACACTTGTAATTAATTTCAAAAGAGTAGATATTGTTTATACTGTAGCTAGTGATGTGTTTTAATATATAGTATATAATTACATATTAATACGTTTCAAATGAACCTATGACAGATATACTATGTTAATCTATTTTTAATCCTAATAAGTTTCAAATGAACCTAAGATAGATATACATGTTAATCTATTTTAATATATGTTCTTATTAAATTAATTTGGTTAAATGTGAAATAATGGGTAAGTATGAAATAACTTTTTTAATTTGAACTGATTGAAGTATATAGTATTAGACATATATTATTAAATTAGGTTAAAAACCCGATCACTACACGAGTCGTTTTATTTATAAAATATTAAATAGTTAGTAAGGGAGTTTCACAAGTTTATTAGAATGAGATAAAATATAACTAACATTACACATAAATTATTATATTTATTATGTTATGCTTTATTATAAAAAAACTAAAGAAAATTGGTTTGCAGAAGTATAACACATGTGTAATGATTGATTTAATAATTAAGATGCTAAGAAGGAGAATTGATTTGATTCCAATAAAGCGTATTTAAATCTTTAAACTTTATTTACTTTTTTAACAACAAACATTTTTTCATTTAAATCTTATACTAAATTATATCTCTTAAGGATTAAACCTTGCTAGGTAATGTGTTTTGACCACTAGACTAAAACCTAAGTGACGTAGTTTAGGGTGTTCATCGGTTTGGTTTCACAGTCGGTTTTTCTTTTTCATATTCGGTTGGTCGGCTTCTGTAACCCCAAAAACGTCGCAGCGGAAACACAAACGTAATGGTGACGGAAGTTGGTGCCCATAAATATCTTGGTGGACGATGCATCGTTGATCTTTGGACATATTATTTAATTAAAACATTGTTTCAAAATTAAACACAAACTACAACCATGACATAGTTAAGTTGTCTTGATCCTTATGGATCTTAATACAGTCAGTCCCAAATAAGTTTTAAAAGTGTCCAAAGTTTATTATTAAACCAAAACATGCGTCACAACCACAAGATACGCCAAAGAATTCCCGAAGCCATGCTCAAGTACCTGAAGAACACGTTAAAATCAAGTGTCAACACAAAGGAGGGTGAGCTCACATATTCAAATTTAAAACAAGGAAAACTTTCTAATTATGTGTTTATTATCAAAACATCCAAATAATATTTTCGAAAGTCAATTTTTATTTCCTTTATAAAATCCATGAGTCAGACGTCGCAAGCGTTTCCCCGAAACCTTCGAACTAAGCATCTTCCCAAGTTTCACATATTAAATTTGTTGCATCAAATGTTCACACTCGTATGTTTGCAAGACAATACGAACTATATATTAACAATAAGGGTATAATCAACGCTATACAATAACAGAATATAAATTCGTCGCTTGACATGACACGGAGCTACCGGTCGCGACGGGGTTGTCAACCCGATAGATCTATCAACAATTCCACGCAATCCATATTAATGATTAAATGGCTAAGTTCACGCAAAGTGCCCGCAATGGGTCACCCAAGGTGCCAACCTTATGAACAATATATATATCCTACTAAAATGATAAAATTTAATATAACACGTTGTTCGAATCCCCGACGTCCCCACCGAAACGTAAGCCTAATCCCGATACTTACTCTCTTGAGACCGGGCCAATTCGTTACAACTTTAGATTTAAACATTTTAAATCCACACGGTTGTTCTATCCCTATGTTATTGTTGAATTAGAGTATCTATTGCTTTGCATTTAAAGATTTCCAATCAAAACTAAAAAAACTTTCGTTAAATTGTGTATTAGTAGCTTCTATTCATACAAGTTCTTATGAGTTCACATACACTTATGCCGAATCTGAGTGCATTTCACAAGTATTATCATTTCAAGATTTCTGCAAAATTTTGGACCATTACGATTGCAGTTTAGACGAAATGGAAATTGACTACATAGCTTCTTAGATGTAAACTTAAAAACTTCTATTTTATATTTTATGCATTTAATATAAAAAGCGTAATAAAGTCCAAACCGCGAAACCAAACCGAAACCAAACTGTTAGCAATGATTCGGTTTGGTTTTAATTTTTTTACAGTTTGGTTTCGGTTTTCGATAATCCATAACCGTTACTAATGGTTTGACCTAAAAACCGTCAAAACCGGACCGTAAACACCCCTAACATACTTTATCCTATATGTTTATAAAAATGCCTAACAGTAAGTTAGGAAATAAATTTTTTATATTTGCCTCTGTTCAGTTAAATAATATTTTTTATCTTATTATTTCCTTTTGTTACACAACTCACAGTCTCCCAAACATTTATAAAATTGCATATGAAGAATAAACAAAACAAATACAAATAGTGAGTCTCTATATTTAGAGATTTATTGTAGCGTCTTTAATTTTTTCTCTGCATCAGAGAATAAATATTTTGATGGGTTTTTTGTTTATTTCTTTTTTCTCATTCTATGTCTCTGCATCAGAGAATATAATATTTTGATAGGTTTTTTATTTATTTCTTTTTTTTATCATTCTTGTAGAGTAAATTATCAAAATGGTCCCTGTAATTTGGTAACTTTTTTCATTTTAATCTAAAATTCAAATCTTTTGAATGTAATTCCTTGCGGTTTTAATTTTGTTGTCATTTTCATCCAAAAGCAAAATTGGTCAAACTTTTTTAGTTAACATCCAGCTTTTTTTGTCTTTTTCCTCCGTTTAGTGAATGATAAAATGGTCAGATCTTTTTAATTTGTTATAATAAAACGTTAAAAGATCATTTTGCCCTTCATTAAAATGGAGGAAAAAGACAAAAAAAAGCTGGATGTTAACTGAAAAATCTGACCAGATTTTGATTTTAGATGAAAATGACAACAAAATGGAAACCACAGAAACCAAAATTTAAAAGGTTTGAGTTTTGACTAAAGTGAGGAAACCTCGTAAACCAGGCAATAACTCTTCTCTTTATTAATTATCTCTCTCTAAATTTTATTAAGGACAAATACATTAACAACATAAAAATCCATATCCAAGAAACCCATCTTCCTTCATTAGAACGATCAAATTACCAATAAGTCTTCTTCTAGAATATTAATATCTTCCTTCATTAGAAAGTGTTTCCTATTATCTTCAATTATAGGATGGATACTCACAGGCTAAGGAGACTATGGCTTCAACTTCTGAAAGTTTACGGAGTTGTTGCTCAAACAAACAGCAAATGTAGAAATCTTGTAGACACCTCAAAGCCTGGATTGAAATGTCTTGATGGTCAGCGAGCCCTTATTTGCAGTGGATGCTTGATAGTGACCGATTCAAGATGGTCAATCTCCTGATAGATACCCGTAGAGTGGGTTAGGCTCCAAGAACAAAGATAAAGAACAAGACTAGTTTTGCAACAATTTTCTCCTCTGTTTTCTTTGGATGCTTCAGCTTAAATAGGAAAACAATGGTGGTTTCTCCTAGGAGATCATGCGCCGTGAATGTGAACGTGGACCTAGTGCCACATGCCCATGCATACATATAACTGAACGTACAGAATTTAAATAACAAATGCAAACCTAAACTAAATGCACTTTATTTGGGGAACATGGGGAAAAGATGGGGATCATGCATGCAATGTGGGAGCTACTCTCCCCACTAAACAAACAAAAATAAAAACATAATAAAAGCATGTGCTAATTATCTCTTTCAGTTTTGACTATTCGTGGGTTCACCGACTTCCGGGTCCAACATTTCGGTAGTGGTCTTTGGCCCATTAATAGACATCGAACCTTTGGGCTTGTGGTTATGGGCCGCAGAATCGAGGGACGCATCAATGCCCGCCCCTTGAGAAGGGACCTTGTCCTCAAGGTCGGTAATGGTGACGGCAGAAGGTGTTATCGGTGGTTGGTTACCGGTGAGAGTGATTAGCTTGTCGTTGTAGCGAAACGAAAGCGATGGAACGGCAAAGTCGGCAGTGAACGGTCCCAACGAACGCAACCAATCAAATCCTAATATTTGTTCACAACCTTTGAATGCCAAAAGAAACATTGGAATCGAAAAAAAGGTATGATCCAAGTTAACAGGAACATGGGGACAAAAACCGGTACAGTGAAGGGGTTCCCCATTACCAACGAGAACCGGAAAGGGTTTGGTTGGTTGGACTGCCAGTTGCAACATGGAAGCTAGATGAGGTTGAATGAGGTTATGGGTGCTTCCTGAATCGACAAGGATGCTAACTGGGTGATTGTGTATAATTCCGGTGAGGCGCATAGAGGTGGTACTGGTCATACCAAGGAAAAGTGCCGGAGATATAGCAAGGAAACGGGGCACGACCGGGTTGTCGTCAAGCAAGGGTAATGTGGAATCGGGTGACGACTCAGTGGTGTTCTCAATGATCAATAGGAATTGTGGTGGGTTACACCGGTGTCCCGGCACATACTTGTCGGGGCATTTGAAACAGAGGCCGGCGGCACGGCGTTGTTGCAATTGTTCCGGAGACAAGCGAGCGGTTGGAAGGCTATTAGAAGCGGTGTTTGGGGTAGGCAATAGGGAAGAGGAGGCGGGAATTGACGGGGACAGGGTGGCCGGTAAAGATGTAGCAGCAGATGACTTATCCTCCAAGAGTTTAGCAAGGCCAACAGGGTAGCTGAAATGATGTGGGTTTCAATATTGAAAGCTCCTGCTGGATGTCGAGACGGAGACCGGAGATAAAGCAATTCAGCAAGGCATCCGGTGGTAAGCCGACGACATAATTGCTCAACCTTTCAAAGTCCGCAACATAAGCGGTAACTGTGATGGTTTGGCGGAGTTTGAACAACGCCGCTTGGTTGTTTTCGTAAGAAGACGAACCAAAACGAAGTTCAAGGGCTCATGCGAAATCGGTCCAGTTTGTGAGGAGATGGTTGTTAGAGAGGTATTTATACCAACTAAGGGCTTCGCCGGTAAAATAAAATTGAGCCACGAAAGGCGTTGTGCAGGTTGGACCAAGTAGTACTCGAAATAGTTTGTCGCTTGAAGAAGCCAATCGAGGATATTAGAACCATCGAACGTAGGAAGGTGGATTTTTGGTGGGCGGATAGCGGTGTTCGGTGGTGGGGTGATGGCAGCCGGTGGAGTTTGGGTGGTAGGAACAATACGGGTAATGGCGTCGGCAAGGTTGGTTAGGGCGGTGGTGAGTGTGGTGTTGAGGGCATCAAAGTGGGTGGTCATGTGGGTAGCATTGGTATCAAGCCGATCGATGATAGCTTGCAGACCATCATCAATGGAGGTGGAGGAGGTATCTTTCTTAGGGGCCATGGAGAGTTCAAATGAAAGCACCAAATTGTTAGTAGCCTATTGAGTAGGCAAGACTCCAAAGAATTTAAGTGAGAGAACACAAAGACTTGGGGCAATTTTCCTCTTAATAATTCGAATGAAAGTACAGAATTTAAACAACAAATGCAAACCTAAACTAAATGCACTTTATTTGGGGAACATGGGAAAAAGATGGGGATCATGCATGCAACGTCGGAGATACTCTCCCCACTAAACAAACAATAATAAAAACATAATAAAAGCATGTGCTAATTATCTCTTTCAGTTTTGACTATTCGTGGGTTCACCGACTTCCGGGTCCAACATTTCAGTAGTGGTTTTTGGCCCATTAATAGACATCGATCCTTTGGGCTTGTGGTTATGGGCCGCAGAATCGAGGGACGCATCATGCTAGTAAGAATTACTCATTTTGTTAGCTAATTAATTTGACGGTGTTGATGTTATACATATCAAAAACAACGTTGATGGATTATTCGTGCATAAAATGCAATATTATAATAATAATAATAATAATAATAATAATAATAATAATAATAATAATAATAATAATAATAATAATAATATAGTAATAATAATAATAATAATAATAATAATAATAATAGTAATAATAATAATAATAATAATAATAATAATAATAATAATAATAATAATAATAATAATAATAATAATAATAATAATAATAATAATAATAATCCTCAATCTTTTCTCTCTTTTTTATTTTTATTTGTTGAAAACATTACATGTTTATGGGTTCTACACAATTCAATGAAACTAGTATGATTTTCTGTTTTTGTTTCTTATTATTTTATAGAGTTGAAATATTAATAACTAATGTCAAATTTTGCTGCAGCATTGCTTACAGAAGAAAACAATATTGTTCCATCTATCACGAGGATTCAACTACTTGGAGTTTCTGTAGATTTTGCAACAAGGTTAGACGATTGATTATCATGAAGTAAGAAATAGGGTGTTAACAAGTTGAGATATACATAAGCTCGCCTAAGCTTGAGCTTTGCTCGTTTAACTTATCCAAGCTCGAGTTCGTGCTCGTCGTGTTTTGAGCTCCATTTCTAAGTTCGGCTCGTTATAGTTTTTAAGATTATGATTGGCTTGTAAATAATATTAATTATATTGTTTGTATAATAATAGTTATTATAAAAGTGTATTAAATAAAAATTATATGAATTAGGTTGTGTATGGTTTGCAAGCCGTCATGAGACTGTTTATTAAACAAGTTTATTTCTAGGCTCGAGTTCAAGCTCGGGACCTTTAAAGCTCGACACAATTCGAACTTTTAACTAGCTAATCTCAATAATATATCAAATAGCTTAGGAGCAGATTGACTCTTTTATACCATGGTGAGAAACATCACGAGAGATGGGTTCAGTAACATGTGTAAACTTTTGTAATTCTAATTCTACTGAATATATATAATAATAAGAACCCATATGGTGTTTATAAAGACTAAACGTATATGCTTACTTAATTTGGAGATGACGATAACATTTAGATATACTTTTACTCATTTTTACTTGTCCACTCGGGATGTTTTTGTGATGACTTAAGCCACGATCAACCGATATAGGTGTCTAATGGTAGTTTAATTAAGGTTTTTATTATTATTTTTATGCCTAAACTAGTTTTAATAGGGTGTTAATTTTCTAACTACTAGTTGAGAAAAACTACAATTTATAACATATCAATTTGTAACATAGTTTGGCTTCTTGGTGTTGTAAAAGATGCTTGGAAGGTGTTTTATTCATGTGAGGGTTCGTACTCTTGGCAGTTGGCAATATTAACTTTTGTATACATGAGTGTGTTATACTACATGCTTTGGATGGTTTTAAAAAAATTGAATTTTTACTTTTAACTCAATTTTTTTTCTATTTCTTATAATTTTAAGCTCACAAAATTGATATCTTTTACGGTAAACAAAATTGTTTTCCTCTTTTGAAATTTAAAATCACAACTTTTTTACTTTCAATTTTGTTCCCCTACAGTCTTTCGCAATTTTTTTGTTTTACGTGTAATTGTGTATAGTTCGCGTTTTAACACTTATTTTTAAATTTCGCGAGTTAACACGGCGCAACGTGCATGTGAAGTTCAATGTTTAGATCTATTTTTTTCATTTAACAGCTTCGTCGCAACGCGTGGTGTCCTAGATCGACATAGTTATTTTTTTTATGTAACATGTTTCGGTCTTATTTCTTTGCATTAACACGCCGCAACTTTAGTGTTGGTGGTCGCTAGCAGCGGTATGACATTAATGTTATTTGATATAGTTTTAGGCCCCCGCCGCAACGCGGGGTGCTTAATTCTAGTTAGAATCAATTTATTTACTATCTATACAAATACAAGTTTGGGGGAATAGTGCCAGACAGTTGGCGTGGCACTCTCCTATTGGACCAACAGTTTTATTAGTTTTTATCCACTTTAAAACTACGTTTTTGCCTTCAGCTTAAAATAAAATTATGCTTTTGTCCCCAGCTCAAAATTACGGTTTTGCCACCGCTTCAAAATTACGATTTGCCCCTCAGCTCAAAATTACGTTTTTGCCCCCGGTTCAAATTAATTTATGTTTCTAGCCCCCACTTAAAATTACGCTTTTACCCTCTATTAAAAAATATGATAGCTTCCTAGCACTTCCCCATTGGACCAACCAGTTTATTATTTTTTACCCATTTAAAAATTACGTTTTTGCACCCTGCTCAAAATAAAATTATGCTTTAGCCCCAGCTCAAAATTACGATTTTGTCCTTGATTCAAAATTACGATTTCGCCTTCAGCTCAAAATTACCTTTTTGCCTCAGTTCAAAATAAGATTATGTTTTTCCCCCAGCTTAAAATTACGATTTTGCCCTCACTAAAAAATATGATTTTTCCCGTTTAAAAAATTATGATTTCGCCCTCAGTTCAAAAAACGGTTTTGCCCCAGTTCAAAAAAAATAATGCTTTTGACTCTAACTCAAATTACGATTTTTCCCTCAGTTCAAAATAAAATTATGGTTTCGCCTCCAGCTTAAAATTACGAATGTGCCTTTAGAGCAAATTTATATTACGATTTTACCCCAGGTTCAAAATTACGAATTTTCCGCTCCGCAAATTTACAGTTTTGCCTCTGGTTCAAATTTAGAGTACTGCCATCATTTCAGCTTTTGGCAAATTACGATTTTACCTCAGTCAAAAAATAAACTTTCTCTCAGTTAAAAATTACAGTATTGCAATTGTTTAAGTTTTTTTAGCAAAACTATAAAAGTGTTTTGTTTTAATTGGTTGACTCGATTTAATTGTTTTCCGTGTCAATGAGTTGCTAACACTCGCTTATTAGTTGGTCATCGCCTCGCAACGCGGGCGGGGCATCAACTAGTTTATAGACAATTGTTAAAAGACACAACCTGCTTAATTATCCTTAGTTTTATTTGTGAGTAAAGATTTGAATGTACATTCGATTGTAGAGAATACATCTCGAGTGCATAGTCTCGTTAGATTGTTATACGACCCTAGAAAATGGATGAAGAAACACGGATTCACCTGGAGGGTGATTCGAACCACTTTATCTGAGAGGGTGAATCACATCTTGTTCTTCCTCTTGAACCTAAATCTGCAATGGAGAAGATAGAAAAGTGGGGATGTAGAGATTGCCGGTAGGAGAAGAATCCCCTATTTCCAGCTACAAAAGTGTGGCGGCTCCATATCTTATGCCCTAATAATGAGGTGAACACCTCTTTATATAGGAGACATGGGCCTCCCCTAACCTCAATGGGCCAGGCCCAGTTAGGGGTTATCTTTACAAGTCCCCGACCCAATGTAGTGTAAACTACAACGCGTTGGGCCTCGCAGTTGGGTTAGTAAGCAACAATAATAAATAATTAATATAAAAGCAATAAGTAACGGGAATGTCCGGCCGCTCGGGTCGGGTCCAATACCATACCTCTACAAGTCCCCCAGTCTAGTGTTGCTCACGAGTGCAAGCGCTGAGAGGAGCACTAGACTTATTAGGAGTGCTCGGAAGTAAATAAACTGAGTTTTAGGCTTACCTGTCGCCCGGGTGCGGGAAAGTTGCTGGTCACGCTTGTTACGTCTGTCTTTAGCTGTGAGTAGAGATAATGGAGCAGTGAATATCACACGATTGTGGGAACTGGTTGGGCAAACATAGCGCACGCTGATAGGTTGCAGGCAATTGCCATTTGTACTGGCGCATTACCATGAGCTTGTTAAGGTTGCGCGTACGCGATTAGGTCTCGTGTATGAGTCTTGGAATAGGCCGAGTTTTGGCGGTTGAATGTGGTTAGGGCCCAACGCGCGTGTGACTTATGCGCCGTTTGGGACCATACCCCTTTAGGTCCCCCCAGTCCAATGTTTCTCCCATGCGCGGATAGCAAGTGGGTGGAATTCTGGATTAGATTGGTGTCTGTAAAATATTCATTCCTTTGCTGTGATTCCTGTTGGTTAGCGCATGGTGCGCGTGTCTTTAGCCTTGAGGCATACGTATACCTAGTGTTTGGATCTTTGTAAACTGTTGTCTACAATATTTGCACGTGTTAATCCACTTTGTGCAGGTTATCGCGAATGAGAATTGGCGTAAAGTCGCGTCGGGGTAATGAAGTGGAAACCCGAGCCTTGAAGATTGTAGGTGTAAGCGAAACTTTGCATTAGCCAATGTGTTTTTGCGTATACCCAAAGTGGTGCGTGCATTTGTAGTACACTTTATATTTTATGAGCCAAAAATAATGCAAAGGACACTTGATATCAGTAGAACGACTTTGGCGAAACACCTTGATTTCCAATGTGCCTTTTTATTTTACATTTTACAAGATTGTATGTAAAGACACCTGCGCGCGCGGTGAGCAATTTATGTGCTCGAATGTAATGGAGCATGCGCACATTGTCACACCCCAACCGATGGCGGAAACATCGGGATGAGACGAAAACGAGATTAATCATTGCTCACATCATTAATAAGTGACAATAATTAATTAAACCATATTTCATTTCATAAAAATTGTCAAATACATCAATGTAATAAAACAAAGAAGCAACATAACATTTGCAAATCATAACAAAATTGATACATCAACATTAAACCTAACTTCTAATTTGTGTGTATCTAGTCCTTGCTATATTGTTTTCATAGCATCATCTCCTTCAACCTGTAACATGTTTTAAAATAATGTCAATGCGAAAGCAAAGGCGAGTACACAAGTTTAGGCATAGCATATGTATACGAATAAGTTTAAACAATCCTCATGGCAACTAAATCTATACAAGAGCAATATCAAGGCATGCAATACTAATAATCAAACCCTTAACGCTATCACGATGTTTTAACATGATCTCACGAATAACACGATGGTGGTGGATGCGTGAATTCCTATAGCGCTAAGCATGTCAAACGAAGGCTAAAAATAGTTAATGACTAAAGCATAGCATAACGAATATCCAAAACAAGCACCAAGTATGAGATTCAAGTATTCATGTGTAAAGATTGTTTGTGCGTTTCATAAAGTTTAAGTGTTCATGATTTTTGTATAAGTAAAACCTGTTACACCCAAAAGTGTTATAAATAAAAGTGGGTCGAGTGTACTCACGGTTTGTTAGTCTTTTCTACACTTGACAATCCGTGAAGACGTTGGTTCGAGGATGACGTCGAATTATCCTACAAGAGGAAACGAGGCGTATGAGTATAGAGTTTCAACGGGAGATTAGGAGTATTCGAGCATGATTAAAAAAACGTTTGATAAAGTATTATGATACGAAAGTATTCACTAAGATGTAACACTCGTTCTTGACACTATAGTAACTCTTACGAGTTGGATGTGATTTCATAGGTTCGGAACCTATTAGAATCGTGACAAGGAATTACATACTTTAGTGTTAAACTTAATAACTTGATAGTTGATTATAAGGTCATTATCAAAGTTTCGGTTTTAGGATTATAATATAGTTCCATATAGTTATATAATCATGTAGGAGGTGGGAGGATGAACCATCCACTTTAGAACCTCTTAGTATCATGTAAGTCAAGTAGGAGGTGGGAGGATTAACCATCCACTTTGGACCTCATATGATTGTTCACCACTTCACGAGTCACCAAAGGTAACAAGGAGGGTCTTAGAACAAGATAATAACATACAAGAAAGTAAATAACATGAATGTAAAGGCGACACCTAGATACCAAGTAGCCAAGTATAAAACAACCCGGTGAGCACATGAGGACACTTGTCAACAGCTTTGCGGGGTTGTGACACTTTTAGGTCTAGCAAACTAGCTTGGGATCTTGATGAAAATCATCAAGTGATGTGTGGTCCCAAGTTAGGATGGCCCAAGCTTCCTTGGTGGACACACATAAACAAGCTAAGAACTTGCATCACTTGTGAGCTCAATGCTCTTCAAAAAACAGAAAGTTTGGAGTGTTTAAACACTCCTATTTACATGTTTAACAACCTAGGTTAGTCCCCATAATCATATATGTGATTAGGAGTTCAAGAACACTAGGATGAATGAGAAAAATATGAGATTAAACAAGTTTTTGAAAAGTTAAATCATAACAGAAAGTTCTTGGACATTTTGGGGCATTTCCAGGTCTGGATTCTCCATGGAGAACCCTAGGAATTCAACCTAAAGTTTATCCAAGCAAGTAGGAAGAAGAATGAGATGATTTGGTTAAGAAATGAGCAAGATACGCTCACTTTTGTAAGAGGTATACAATCTGCTCGAACTTGGAATTTGGCAGCTGATTTGGAGAGTTTGAGAGAGATTAAAGTGTAAAAATGCTTGGATTAGAGGTGGGCCTTATAGGGAGGAGGTTAGGTTAGTTGTTAGGTGAGTTTAGGTGGGTTATTAAGTGCTAAAAGTTAATAAAACTAAAAAAAAACCAACCCAAATCCCGCCCAAACCCGCTGCTGCCCCTCCTTGTTCGCGACCAGCATCGACCGGAAACAAAGCATAAAGGCTTTGTTGTCCGGGTTTCTTTCAGAAGTTGTTGTGTGGTGCAGTGGTTAAGCCACGGGTATGTTGAACGGGGGTCCCGAGTTCGAATCTCGCGGATCCCGGTTTTGTTGATTTATTTATTTATTTATTATTTATTTAAACTCATTAAATAAGTTCCATAAATGGCAAGAATGGTCCCTGTAGTGTCACACCCCGACCCGCAGCGGAAAAGGTGATCGGGGCATGATTGGGTTATCATCAAAGCTCATGACATTTATTATAATGTTTCATATTTATTATTTCAATTTAAAAGAGATCATACAATCATATCAAACAAATACAACATGTTCTATTCATCCTTCTAAACTTCATTATTTTTCTTCTAAGGCAATTTCCTATGTTTTCCTTGCTTCATCCTGTTCACCTGTATCATATGTAAAAATGGTTTTTGGATCAACAAAAAGTTGGCGAGTGAACCTTGTTAGAAAACATTTATTATTTATTTCTGGTTGTATTTAATATGGAAAAATTGTGCAATATTCATATATGAACAAACGTAAATAAACATACAATAACAACAATTAGCTTACAATAACAAACAACAACAAACAATAACATACATTAACAAACCAACAGCATACAATCACAACCCATTAGTATACGATATCAAACAACAACAAACAATAACATACATTAACAAACCAACAGCATACAATAACATATCAACTTGCATAAATATATAACATAAATGAAACTGTGCGATCAAGGCTCAATCAAACGGAGCCGATCGTATTGCATGTACTGAAAATGAAAAATGTCTGTGCGATCAAGGCTCAATTAAACGGAGCCGATCGTATTGCATGTACTGAAAATGAAAATGTCTGTGAGATCAAGGCTCAATCAAACGGAGCCGATCGTATGTTGGCACGCCAGGTTCACGCTCATAATGTAATGGGGAACATGCTCAACGCTCATAATGTAATGGGGAGCGGCGGCCTATGAAATTGCATGTACTGAAAATAATAAATTAAATCTACACAATAATCACACAAACAGTTTACACAGGCAGGATACACATTTATTCATGATATGATGTATGCACAATGATTTAAATATAATAAATAGTAAGACACATGATACACCCCAAAAACGTGATTTAAACGGAGAATTTGTAGAGATTCACTCACAGTGGGTGCGTTCGGTGAATGATGATGAATGCGCACGAGTTTAGAGGATTGATCGTCGAGGAATAACTAACCTAATTAATAAAGAAAAGTAAGGTAAATAAATGGATTTTATTAACAACTTTAATAGGATTTTTGGATATATTTTTGTGAGTTTTAGGCTAGTTTCTTACCTTAAAAATGTTATTTTTAAGTATTTTTTATTTGATTTTTAAATAAAATAAATAAATAAAATAATAAAAAAATGTTGATTTTTTGACCGTTGACTTGTTGACCGGTTTATTGTGTGTATGTATGCGCCGGGCAGGACTCGAACCCGAGACCTCCCGTACGCGTGCACGCAGCTCTACCAACTGAGCTACGTGTCTAACCCGAAATATTTCTGTTTTTAATTATATTTATACACTAATTCAATTAATCCGAAAATTATTTATAAAAAGGGTTTTAAATGTATCGGACCGGTGTCGTCAACAGGTCTCGAACCCGGACCTGTGACTTAATGTTACACACAGTCCACCGCTGGACTGTGTGTCTAACTTGGTTTAAATACAGATTTTTATTATACTTAACATCTAACGGATTGAACCCGGTTCAGTTTTAAAAAAAGGCATTTTATTACAGCGCATGAGGTTGGGACAGGAATTGAACTCGCGACGTGTATGTGTTTATTTGCACACAGTCCACCGCTGGACTGTGTGTCTAACCCATTTATAAAACTGTTTTTAATTAATCTTATATCATATATGAACTCGTCTTCTTCGTTCAAAACACAGACATCGGTCAAAGCAACTGATACTTGATTAACTCGGTTAATGAACAAAATGAACAATTGGAAAGTATTGAATCGAAGAGTTTGGGGAAAGAAAATACCGAACAGATCGTCTTCTTCAGAAAATCCGGCGAAGCTCGTCGGCTCTGTTCTGGTGACCTTCGGCTGTTAGAGTCAATTAGCAGTTTGGAGGGATTAGATGTGAAATTGAACTAATGAGTAATGATTATCAGTAGATTACATGATCATACCGGTTATCAGCGTGATTCTGAAACTTTCAGAAACTTTCCGGCAAAAACAGAAAAATCCGGCAACGTCGTCTGTGGTTGATTCTGAGCGATGAAATGGTGTTAGAATTCGTCTTATAATGGAATGAAACAGAAACATTGAGGTAATTACCGTGTATATGAAAGTCCCGGTTTTCCGGCGACTTGCAGAGAATTCCGACGAGTGAAATTTCTTGCGACAGAGATTCTTCAGAGGTTTAAGATGAGTGGGAGTGATGTCAGTATGAGTTCTATGATCTTATTTTTGGGTAAGAAGAAAAGATGGGTTGAACTCGGTTTTCCGGCGAAAATTTCCGGTAAATTTTCAGAGAATTCCGGCGAGTTTTCTGAGCGAAATGAAGAGTAATTTTGATAAAGTCGCGCTCCACTGATGAATGATGTACAATTCAGATTGATTTACATTTTCAGTTTCAAATTCCCAAATCTTTCGGTTATGGTTTAGCGATTTGAATGAGGGTCATTAACGTTTTTCAGTTATAACCGGCGATGACGTAAATGCATCCGTGATGACAAAAGAACACTTCAATGTTTGATGAATTCGTCGGGATTTCCGGCGAGAATGATTTGGGCGCTGAGTGACCAAAATCGACTTCAGCTTTTATTATATGTATTAATTGAATCAATAAATCAACAAGAAACACAAGTGGCGGAGTGGTTGAGCGCGTGAGAGTTAAGGCTGTTTTGACCCGGTTGACTTGGCTGACCCGGGTTCGAATCCCGGCTTCAGCATGTTATTTTTAACTCGCTATTTTTAATACATTTTCAAAAATAAATTTTATATTCTAATATACTTATTAGTTATGTATCGTTTAAAATTAATTTGGGCATTAAATACGCAACGAAATTTTTAACTGGTTGTTCGGTTAATAAACGAAGCGGGTTTGGTAAATCCGGTTTTTGGCGGATGTTACAGTATCCCCTACTTTTAGAAATTTCATCCCGAAATTTAATTAGTGGCATATTTGTCTAAAAAGGATGGTGTTTTAACTTGACAATTACATACTTAGAAGAGAGTAAGAGTTTAAATTTTGTTTGAGGCGGTAACGTTCTTTGTAAGGGTTGGAATCGCTTTTTGTTGCCTAAAGTGTATGAATACGGAACATGGATACACAGAGTTGATCGACTAAGTATGATGTTATGCATATGAGTTTGGGTACGTTTGAAAGATTAGATTATATCCTAAAATAAACTTCTAATACTAAAACCTACATGGAACTTCTCATAACCGCCTGACAATGCCTCTGATCCTCTGGCAAGAATACTTATATATAGGAAGTACCAGCGGCGTATCCACCATATTCTTGTCAAATTTTCATTGGTTTTATCAGTTAGTTATGATTGGTTCTATGATGTGACTCTAGAACATAAATAAACATAACAACCAATATCTGAGTCTAAATTCTGATAGCATACATGTTGGATTGATGACACAATCCAATTCCTTTAAGGGATGAGATGATATAAATGCTAAATCAGTGAATATAACACAAACTTCAATCAAGACAATACCAAATCCTACATGGAACTTCTCATAACCGCCTGATAATGCCTCTGATCCTTTGACAAGAATACTTATATATAGGAAGTACCAGCGGCGTATCCACCATATTCTTGTCAAATTTTCATTGGTTTTATCGGTAAGTTATGATTAGTCCTATGTGACTCTAAAACATACACAAACACAACAACCAAAGCTTGAGTCCTTGAATGATGACAATACCTCTCTCGTTTGTTATGATGGAGGGTTAGTCTATGTAGAAAATGGAACACAATCCAATATCTTTAAATGATGAGTTGATATGAATGTTAAATCAGTGAGTGTAAAACAAATTTCAACCAAAACATTACTAAATCCTACATGGAACTTCTCATAACCGCCTGACAATGCCTCTGATCCTTTGACAAGAATACTTATATATAGGAAGTACCAGTGGCGTATCCACCATATCCTCATCAAATTCTCATTGGTTTTATCAGTAAGCTATGATTAGTCCTATGTGACTCTAAAACATAAATAAACACAACAAACAATGCCTGAGTCATAATCCTGATAGTATACATGTTTGAATGATGACAGTTCCTCTCTCGTTTATTATGATGGAGAGGTTAGTCTATGTAGAAGTGAGACACAGCCCAACTTCTTTAAATAATGAGATTGAAATACGTTGAGATGTATGATGGTATGAATATTGAATCAATGAGTATAAAACAAAACTGGAATAATAATTTGCATTAAAATCCTTGGATAAATTTCCAATTTAAAATTGAGACACGTGAGGATTGAGATAACATAGAGGAAATATAAAACTAAGCAGTTGGAGTTGAATCTTGATTGTTGGTGAAGGGGACTAGTTGCGTGTTTTCGTTTGAGCCGTCATTATCTTCAACAGGATTGGCGTTGATGTTGAAAACTCTTCCTCTTGCTGGTGGCCTAGTGGTTGGGTTTTCTTGTTTTGCTTGGTTAACTGGGTTTGCTTGAGCTTGGGTGTTTATGATGTTAACCAATTGAGGGCACGTGTTTCTAAAGTGGGTAGGGTCGCCACAATTGAAACAAGCTCGAACATATGGGAACATGGGGTATTGGGGTTGTTGATATGTTTGGATCATGTTTTGAGTAGGGGTGAGGTTTGGTTTTGAGAGGTGCGGCAAACTTTGCTCAAATGACCATAGCATTCACAATTCGCACATAGTCGACAAAGTACGGTAGATGGATGGTGATAAAAACAGGTGTTACATCGAGGGTGAGGTCCAAGGTAAGGTTTCTTATTTGGGTAGGTTGAGTTGGGTGCTACTTGAGTGATTGGGATAGGTTGGAGGGTACGGCTTGTAAGGCTGGTTGGTTGCGTTGGGTGACAGCGAAATGTTGCTCGTCTCGTTTTCTCTTAGAAATGGGTTGAGAAGGGGATTCGGTTTGGGTGTAGTCGGAGGTTTCAGTCGATGCTTTATCCTTCTTCTTCTCCTCCTTGAAGTCTTTGTTCCGGATTCGGTTCTCGGTGAGCTCTGTAGCGAACTTCATTGCTGCTTCCAAGGTTGCAGGTGTGGTACTTATTACAGAGTCTTGAATCTTTGAAGGAAGACCTTGAATGTAGTGCTCGATCAAACGATAGTGGGGAGTGAACAAGTTGGGAACCATAAAATCCGGAGTAAAATCGGGCGTAAAAACGGCGCGTAAATTCGGGCGTAAAAACGGCGCGTAAAATCAAGCGTAAAAACGGCGCGTAAAGGTGGGTCGTAAAAAACGGCGCGTAAAAACGGCTCGTAAAAAACCGGCTCGTAAAAACGGTTTTTATAAAAGTCCTGACAAAAAATGTTTTTTTTTTGTGAAAATAATCAGATTTTAAAATGTTTTTTAATTAGTAAATCTAATTTTAATAAAAAAACATTTAATTTAATAAGACAAAAAAGTAACAAAAAACAATATATATAATAAGGCAAAACAAGCAAATTTACTAAACTGCCATTTTGATATTAAAATATTAAAAACATAAAAAGACAAAAAGAATATAACTTTTAATTTCATCAATCAATCTCCAAGATCTAATGGTTAGAAAGTGATTCTTACGTTTCTCACAACTGGCGGTAGTTCTCATTTTACCCATCCCCTTAGTTGTTAGGTGAGTTTAGGTGGGTTATTAAGTGCTAAAAGTTAATAAAACTAAAAAAAACCAACCCAAATTGACGAATTAGAATATATATATATAGGATCGGTTCAAGGGAGTACCACTCCCAGTTGCGAGAACAGTTAGAACCAATATTGACGAATTAGAAACTGAAATCTCATTAAACATATGTAGTTAATTGAAGGGGTATATTGGTAAATTAACCACCCCATCAAATCTCTGACTGTTACGAATTCCCAAATGTCCCATTCTCTTTGTGTTTTTCAAAATTACACTCTCTCCCATATCTCTTTTCCTTTCTCTCTCCTTATAGCCAAATCTAATTTCTCTATATCTCTGTGTTTTTTTTTTCTAGATCTTCATCCTCCCTCTCGACAAATTAACATGTGTTCCTCACCCAAACCACCTCCACCATATAACAAACAACTTTCAAACTCGGTGCATGGTTGGAGTAGTCATTCTCTCTCTCTAAGGGTTTGACATCGGAAAAGGTTTCAAACCGGAAAAGCTTCAACGCCGGAGCAATCATCTTGTAGAGTTAGGGTTTGACGCCATGAAAGCCATATGTTTAAGGGTTTTCTTGTGGCAGTCTCCTCTGCCTCCACAATTAAAATGAGCGGCGGCTAGGTTTTCATTTTAGGGGTTTTTTGACTACATAAGGAGATGGTTGGTTCACCTCTGATGTGGCGGTTGTTTCACCTCTGATGCGGCAGCTAGGGTTCACCCAATAACAGTGATGAAGTGGTCACGGGATGAGGTAATGGTCATGCGATATTGTTTGGTATTTTCTTTTTCTTTTTTCATTTTTTATGGGATATAATGTGCAGAATAATAAGCATGTCGATTAGGGGAAGTTTTGCATTGTTTTATCATGAAAAGGGTAAAAAATTCTCTATTTTTTATTTTGGTCACTGGTGTAAAAATAATAGAGGCCTCAAACCAAAAATTATGAAATTGGACCAAAAGGTTGAGCAACTATTTTGACCAGGGAAGACAGCCAAAAAGATATTGTGATGTGATTAATGTGTGATGGTAAGAATGAAGTATAATTTGTAAAAGTTTGTTAAAATATATTATGCATTAATGTGTGATGGTAAGAATGAAGTATATAGATGATAATCAGGGAAGACAGCCCAAAAAGAGTTCAAAGGGTGGCCCCAAAATGCAACGAAAATTTGGATGAAAAATCATTTTGGTAATGTATTATTGTTTTTTCATTGATTTTTTTTAGTTTTTGGGACAGATTTGTGTTTATCGATTACATGTATGTAAAGTAAATTAGATTTACTGAATAAGTATGTATCAGACATAGAGTGCATGTCATTTGACTTTTTGTTATTTGTTTTTCAACTACTTTTTACCGGTTATGTTTTTTTTAAACGAGCATGATTTTGTTGGTGGCGGTTGCAGGTGGTGAGAGGACGGCTGCCGCTTGTGTTTTGGGTGCTCGATTTGAATGATGGCAGCAGCGACGAGGACGTATAATCAAAGTGTTTGATTGAACTCTATGGACTTAAGGTATACTCTAGTATAGAAATTCTTGTTTAACTAACATGCATTATAATATCATTCGGTTAACCTTTTCATTTGACATTGTATCGTACGTAAAAAAATTTGTGGACATGTAACACCGTACGTAAAAGAACATTTGACATCATACGTAATTTATTTTTGACATCCGACATCATACATAAATTTTGTTATGCCCCTGTTAAAAGATTTTAAACTTTTATGCCCAGGTTAGTAGGGATGTAAAAATAAAAAAAAAGTAACATTTCGAATGTGAAAGTTTTTTTTTTGTGCCCGAGCTTTTAACTATACTTTATGGTTTTTTATATTTTTACCCAAGATGTAAAATATCAATATCCTGACACTCGTTTTTCTTCGTGTTAATAGTTGTTGGCCCTTTTTTTGTTGAAGATGATATTTTAACCGTACTTTATTGATTTTGACATTTTTACACTAGATGTAAAAAATGTTTTTTTACGCCTCTGATCATCGGCGGCGTAAAATACATCGGCGTACTTTAGTGGTTTTGACATTAAAAACTGTTTTTGTTGTGTTCATAGTTGTTGGAGGGTGGACAATGAGGCCGTAATTGAGACAACGTCAATGAAGAGACCCGGATGGAATATCAAGATGAAATGGAGGGTGGCGAGCAATTGGACTTAAGGATCGAAGATGACGAAGATTAAGGGGACGCAAGACCTATTGGGTTTTTATATTTTTTATGTTCACGTAAATATTACAACTTTGTAGAAATGAAAATGTAAAAATAAAAATTTTGATGATATTATTTTTTAGGTGAAAGTTACAAATTTTAAAACCGTGCGTAACAAATGTTTTAAAACCGGGACGTAAAAATGTTTTAAAACCGCACGTGAAATTTTGATGTTTCAAAACCGGGGCGTAAAAAAAGTATAAAACCGTCGCGTAAAAAAAGTTTAAAACCGCGCGTAAAAAAAGTTCCGGTACCGGCGCGTAAAAAAGTTTTAAACCGGCGCTAAAAAGTTTAAAATCGGCGCGTAAAAAAGTTCCGACAATTAATGACGATGGCGCGGCAAAAAAGAGTTCAAACGAGTCGTAAAAAACGCGGCGTAAAAATGGTTCGTAAAAAACCGGCTCGTAAAAAACGAGGCGTGAAAATGGGTCGTAAAAAACGAGGCGTAAAAAACGGGTCGTAAAAATGGAGGCGAAAAAAAGATGTTTTGCTGTAAAGTTTTTTGATTTTTTATTTGTAAAAAGGTTTTTGTAAAGCCGTAAAAAACGGGGCGTAAAACAGCTCGTAAAAAACAGGGTGTAAAAACGGCTCGTAATAAACGGGGTAAAAACGGCTCGTAAAAACGGGGGGTAAAAACGGGTCGTAAAAAATGGGTCGTAAAAAACGGGATGTAAAAAAAGGTGCGTAAAACCGGGCGTAAAAAAAGGCGCGTAAAAAGGGAGTGTAAAAAACGGCGCATAAAACCGGGCGTAAAAGTCGGAGTAAAAACGACGCGTAAAACCGGGCGTAAGAACGGCGCGTAAAATCGGACGTAAGAACGGCGCGTAAAAATGGGTCTAAAAACGGCAAGTAAAAAGGTGGTGTAAAAAACGGCGCATAAAACCGGGCGTAAAAAAAATGCGCGTAAAATCGGGGGTAAAAAACGCGCGTAAAACCGGGCGTAAGAAGGGCGCGTAAAACCGGGCGTAAGAACGGCGCGTAAAAATGTGTCGTAAAAAACGCACCGTAAATAGGGGGTGTAAAAAACGGCTCATAAAACCGGGCTTAAAAAAACGCACGTAAAATCGGGAGTAAAAACGACGCGTAAAATCGGGCGTAAAAACGGCGCGCAAAACCGGGCGTAAGAACGGGGCGTAAAAATGGCGCGTAGAAATGGGTCGTAAAAAATGGCGTGTAAAAAACGGCGCATAAAACAAGGCGTAAAAAACGCGTGTAAAACCGGGCGTAAGAACGGCGCGTAAAAATGGGCGTAAGAACGGCGCGTAAAATCGGGCGTAAAAACGGCGCGTAAAAATGGGCCGTAAAAAACGGCGCGTAAAAAGAGGGTGTAAAAAACGGCGCATAAAACCGGGCGTAAAAAACGCGCATAAAATCGGGAGTAAAAACGACGCGTAAAGTCGGGCATATGAACGGCGCGTAAAATCAGTCGTAAAACGGCGCGTGAAGGTGGGTCGTAAAAAACGGCGCGTAAAACCGGCTCGTAAAAAACCGGCTCGTAAAAACGGTTTTTATAAAAGTCCTGACAAAAAATGTTTTTTTTTTGTGAAAATAATCAGATTTTAAAATGTTTTTTAATTAGTAAATCTGATTTTAATAAAAAAACATTTAATTTAATAAGACAAAAAAGTAACAAAAAACAATACATATAATAAGACAAAACAAGCAAATTTACTAAACTGCCATTTTGATATTAAAATATTAAAATCATAAAAAGACAAAAAGAATATAACTATTAATTTCATCAATCAATCTCTAAGATCTAATGGTTAGAAAGTGGTTCTTACGTTTCTCACAACTAGCGGTAGTTCTCATTTTACCCATCCCCTTAGTTGTTAGGTGAGTTTAGGTGGGTTATTAAGTGCTAAAAGTTAATAAAACTAAAAAAACCAACCCAAATCCCGCCCAAACCCGTTGCTGCCCCTCCTTGTTCGCGACCAGCATCGACCGGAAACAAAGCATAAAGGCTTTGTTGTCCGGGTTTCTTTCAGAAGTTGTTGTGTGGTGCAGTGGTTAAGCCACGGGTATGTTGAACCGGGGGTCTCGGGTTCGAATCTCGCGGATCCCGGTTTTGTTGATTTATCTATTTATTTTTTATTTATTTAAACTCATTAAATAAGTTCCATAAATGGCAAGAATGGTCCCTGTAGTTCAAGAATTCAGTATTTACACTTTATAACCTTGGACTTATTTAAAGAAAGCTATATATATATATATATATATATATATATATATATAGGATCCGGTTCAAGGGAGAACCACTCTCAGTTGCGAGAACAGTAAGAACCAATATTGACGAATTAGAAACTGACACCTCATTAAACATATGCAGTTAATTGAATGGGTATATTGGTAAATTAATCACCCCATCAAATCTCTGACTGTTACGAATTCCTAAATGTCCCATTCTCTTTCTGTTTTTCAAAATTACACTCTCTCCCATATCCCTTTTCCTTTCTCTCTCCTTATAGCCAAATCTAATTTCTCTATATCTCTGTGTTTTTTTTTCTAGATCTTCATCATCCCTCTCGACGAATTGGTTCCTCACCCAAAACCACTTCCACCATATAACAAACAACTTTCAAACTCTGTTGTTGAGTGGTGTTGCGACGGCCTCCGGCTGTCACGACGGTGCATGGTTGGAGTAGTCATTCTCTCTCTCTAAGGGTTTGAGATCGGAAAGGTTTCAAACCGGAAAAGCTTCAACGCCGGAGCAATCATCTTGTAGCGTTAGGGTTTGACGCCATGAAAGCTATATGTTTAAGGGTTTTCTTGTGGCAGTCTCCTCTGCCTCCACAATTAAAATGAGCGGCGGCTAGGTTTTCATTTTAGGGGTTTTTAGACTACATAAGGAGATGGTTGGTTCACCTCTGATGTAGCGGTTGTTTCACCTCTGATGCGGCAGCTAGGGTTCACCCAATAACAGTGATGAAGTGGTCACGGGATGAGGTAATGGTCATGCGAAATTGTTTGGTATTTTCTTTTTCTTTTTTCATTTTTTATGGGATATAATGTGCAGAATAATAAGCATGTCGATTAGGGGAAGTTTTGCATTGTTTTATCATGAAAAGGGTAAAAAATTCTCTATTTTTTTATTTTGGTCACTGGTGTAAAAATAATAGAGGCCTCAAACCAAAAATTATGAAATTGGACCAAAAGGTTGAGCAACTATTTTGACCAGGGAAGACAACCCAAAAAGATATTGTGATGTGATTAATGTGTGATGGTAAGAATGAAGTATAATTTGTAAAAGTTTGTTAAAATATATTATGCATTAATGTGTGATGGTAAGAATGAAGTATATAGATGATAATCAAGGAAGACAGCCCAAAAAGAGTTCAAAGGGTGGCCCCAAAATGCAACGAAAATTTGGATGAAAAATCATTTTGGTAATGTATTATTGTTTTTTCATTGATTTTTTTTAGTTTTTGGGACAGATTTGTGTTTATCGCTTACATGTATGTAAAGTAAATTAGATTTACTGAATAAGTATGTATCAGACATAGAGTGCATGTCATTTGACTTTTTGTTATTTGTTTTTCAACTACTTTTTACCGGTTATGTTTTTTTTTAAACGAGCATGATTTTGTTGGTGGCGGTTGCAGGTGGTGAGAGGACGGCTGCCGCTTGTGTTTTGGGTGCTCGATTTGAATGATGGCAGCAGCGACGAGGACGTATAATCAAAGTGTTTGATTGAACTCTATGGACTTAAGGTATACTCCAGTATAGAAATTCTTGTTTAACTAACATGCATTATAATATCATTCGGTTAACCTTTTCATTTGACATTGTATCGTACGTAAAAAAAATTTGTGGACATGTAACACCGTACGTAAAAGAACATTTGACATCATACGTAATTTATTTTTGACATCCGACATCATACATAAATTTTTTTATGCTCCTGTTAAAAGATTTTAAACTTTTACGCCCAGGTTAGTAGGAATGTAAAAATAAAAAAAAGTAACATTTCGAATGTGAATGTTTTTTTTTGTGTCCGAGCTTCTAACTATACTTTATGGTTTTTTACATTTTTACCCAAGATGTAAAATCTCAATATCCTGACACTCGTTTTTCTTCGTTTCAAAACCGGGACGTAAAAAAGTTTTAAACCGTTGCGTAAATAAAGTTAAAAACCGCGCGTAAAAAAAGTTCCGGTCCCGGCGCGTAAAAAAGTTTTAAACCGGCGCTAAAAAAGTTTAAAATCGGCGCGTAAAAAAGTTCCGACAATTAATGACGATGTCGCGGCGAAAAAAAGTTCAAACGAGTCGTAAAAAACGCGGCGTAAAAATGGTTCGTAAAAAACCGGCTCGTAAAAAACGAAGCGTGAAAATGGGTCGTAAAAAACGAGGCGTAAAAACGGGTCGTAAAAATGGAGGCGAAAAAAAGATGTTTTGCCATAAAGTTTTTTTTTATTTGTAAAAAGGTTTTTGTAAAGCCGTAAAAAACGGGGCGTAAAAACAGCTCGTAAAAAACATGGCGTAAAAACGGCTCGTAATAAACGGGGGTAAAAACGGCTCGTAAAAACGGGGGGTAAAAACGGGTCGTAAAAAACGGGGTGTAAAAAAAGGCGCGTAAAACCGGACGTAAAAAAAGGCGCGTAAAATCGAGGGTAAAAACGACGCGTAAAAAATGGGTCGTAAAAAAGGCGCGTAAAAAGGGAGTGTAAAAAACGGCGCATAAAACCGGGCGTAAAAGTCAAAGTAAAAACGACGCGTAAAACCGGGCGTAAGAACGGCGCGTAAAAATGGGTCTAAAAAACGGCATGTAAAAAGGTGGTGTAAAAAACGGCATGTAAAAAGGTGGTGTAAAAAACGGCGCATAAAACCGGGCGTAAAAAAACGCGCGTAAAATCGGGGGTAAAAAACGCGCGTAAAACCGGGCGTAAGAAGGGCGCGTAAAACCGGGCGTAAGAACGGCGCGTAAAAATGTGTCGTAAAAAACGACCCGTAAATAGGGGGTGTAAAAACGGCGCATAAAACCGGGCTTAAAAAAACGCACGTAAAATCGGGAGTAAAAACGACGCGCAAAACCGGGCGTAAGAACGGGGCGTAAAAACGGCGCGTAGAAATGGGTCGTAGAAAATGGCGCGTAAAAAACGGCGCGTAAAACCGCGCGTAAAAAAACGCGTGTTAAACCGGGCGTAAAAACGGGCGTAAGAATGGCGCGTAAAATCGGGCGTAAAAACGACGCGTAAGATGGGCCATAAAAAACGGCGCGTAAAAAGAGGGCGTAAAAAACGTCGCATAAAACCGGGCGTAAAAACGCGCATAAAATCGAGAGTAAAAACGGCGCGTAAAATCGGGCGTAAAAACGGCGCGTAAAATCAGGCATAAAAACGTCGCGTAAAGGTGGGTCGTAAAAGACGGCGCGAAAAAACGGCTCGTAAAACGGTTTTTTATAAAAGTCCTGACAAAAAATGTTTTTTTGTGAAAATAATCAGATTTTAAAATGTTTTTAATTAGTAAATCTGATTTTAATAAAAAAACATTTAATTTAATAAGACAAAAGAGTAATAAAAAACAATATATATAATAAGACAAAACAAGCAAATTTACTAAACTGCCATTTTGATATTAAAATATTAAAATCATAAAAGCACAAAAAGAATATAACTTTTAATTTCATCCATCCATCTCCAAGATCTAACGGTTAGAAAGTGGTTTTACGGTTCTCACAACTGGAGGTAGTTCTCATTTTACCCATCCCCTATATATATATATATATATATATATAAATTAACATTAAATTCTAAATGTTACTATATTTATAAAAAAAGCATTTTCAATATTTTGTAAAATAAATCAATTAATTTTGTTAACTAAATTAATTAACTAATTTAATAAATTAACAAAACTAATTAACTAAATAAACGAATAGGTAATTATAATTTCGTAACGAATTTAGTTAACGATTACAAGTTTCACGTTTGAGTCTCGTTTACGCATACAAACCATGTTTGTAAGTTATCACACGTAACGAATAAGAGTATCACGAGTACGTTTATATGTTTAAGTATGAACAAGTATAAGTGTAACATGACTATGGTTAACATAATATGGATAAAATACGAGTTTCTCATTACGATCCAAGTCTTGGTTTACAACGTTCACAAAAAAAGACGAATACAAGATACAATGCTTACTAAAAATAGAAGTACGATAAAAGGTTTCCAAATATAGAAAGTGTAGAAACGCGGGGCGTCACAGTCTCCCCTCCTTTAGGAAATTTCGTTCCGAAATTTAGGAAGACGTAGCGAAGAGATACGGATACTTAGTCTTCATATCACTCTCAAGTTCCCAAGTAAATTCGACACCACGTTTACCTTCCCATCGAACCTTGACGATAGGAATATGACTGCGCCTCAGTTGCTTGGTTCCTCGGTACATGATTTCGACCGGTTTCTCCACAAAGTGCAAAGTATCATTGATCTGAAGATCTTCGAGTGGAACTTGAAGTCCTTCTTCGGCTAGACACTTCTTCAAATTCGACACATGAAACACAGGATGAACATTGCTGAGCGTTTGAGGTAGATCCAGTCGATACGCTACCTTGCCTATCCTTTCGAGAATCTTGAAAAGACCCACATAGCGAGGAGCGAGCTTGCCTTTCTTACCAAAACGAATAACACCTTTCCAAGGTGAAACCTTGAGAAGTACATGATCTCCTATGTTGAATTCCAAAGGTTTGCGTCTTCTATCAGCATAGCTCTTTTGTCGGCTTCGAGCTTTAAGGAGATTATCACGTATTTGTAGAATCTTGTCCGTCGTCTCTTGTATAAGTTCGGGACCGGTGAGTTGTACGTCTCCGATCTCATGCCAACAAATAGGCGAACGACACTTGCGACCATACAATGCTTCAAATGGAGCCATTTGAATACTTGCATGATAGCTGTTTTTGTATGAGAATTCTACCAAGGGTAAGTGCGAATCCCAGTTGCCGTCAAAATCGATTACGCATGATCGAAGCATATCCTCTAGAGTTTGGATAGTATGCTGGGTCTGACCGTCAGATTGAGGATGAAAAGCGGTGCTAAGATTCAAACGAGTGCCAAGGGCGGATTGGAAAGTTTGCTAAAGGCGAGAAGTGAAACGAGCATCGTGATCAGAAATAATATCAAGAGGAGTACCATGACGACTAATGATTTCATCCGTGTAGATACGAGCCAATTTCTCGACTTTGTAATCTTCACGAATGGCAAGGAAGTGAGCGGATTTCGTCAGACGATCAACGATAACCCAAATGCTATCGTGACCCGAGGTAGTACGAGGTAATTTCATGATGAAGTCCATTGCTATGCTCTCCTATTTCCATACGGGAATTTCAGGTTGTTCGAGCAGACCAGAGGGACGTTGATGTTCTGCCTTGACCTTGGAACACGTAAGGCATTTGGACACGTAGAGAGCGATATCGTGTTTCATCCCAGGCCACCAATATGATGCACGCAAATCGTGGTACATCTTATCAGCTCCAGGATTGACGGAGTATCGGGATTTGTGGGCTTCACCCATCAAGGTAGTCCGAAGGGAGTTACGGTCGGGGATCCACATACGATTGTTGAAGTAAAAGATACCATCAGCCTTAGCAACGAATGGACACTGGTCACCGGTTTTCAGTTCAGACTCGAGATAGCCTTCACTTATGACCGAATGTTGAGCGTCGCGAATGAGGTCAGGAAGGTTTCCCACGATTTGGTAGCAACGAGTACTCATAACATGAGCTTTACGAGTAAGTGCATCGGCCACAACATTCGCCTTACCAGGATGGTAGCGAATGTCGCAATCGTAGTCGTTCAACAATTCTCAATACCCACGGCAGTTGACTCAGTAGTTCCTTATGACGATTATGCAAAGAGTCAGGAGGTTTCCCGATTTGGTACAACGATACTATAACATGAGCTTGGTAGTGATCGGCAACATCGCTTACAGGATGGTAGCGAAGTCGCATCGTGGTCAACATCTACCACGGCGTGAGATGTGAGTCTTTTGGTCAAAGATATTGTGACTTGTGTCGGTGAAGACCGTAATGGTACCATAAGGTAGTGTCGCCAAATCTTTAACGCAAAAACAACCGCACAAAGTTCAAGGTCGTGCGTAGTATAGTTTTTCTCATGAATTTTGAGTTGCCTTGACGCGTACGCGATTACTTTGTCTCGTTGCATGAGAACGCAACCAAGACCCTGGTTAGAGGCATCGCAATACACGACAAAGTCGTCGTTTCCATCAGGAAGAGTAAGGATAGGAGCATTACAAAGCATGTCCTTGAGTGTTTGGAAAGATTCCTCTTGTTTGGGACCCCAAACAAAAGGTTTATCTTTCTGAGTCAGCGAAGTCAAAGGAACAACGATCTTTGAAAAGTTCGAGATGAAACGATGATAATATCCAGCTAAGCCAAGGAACGAACGAATTTCAGAAGGCGACTTAGGTGCAATCCAATTCTTAACAGCTTCTATCTTTGCGGGGTCAACATGAATACCGAGTTCGTTGACGGTGTGACCCAAGAATTGAACCTCTTTTAGCCAAAATTCACACTTGGAGAATTTGGCGTAAAGACGTTCGGTTTGCAAAAGCTAAAGAATGAGACGCAAATGTCGTCCATGCTCTTCCTTCGTTTTGGAATAGATGAGAATATCGTCGATGAATACAATGACAAAACGATCCAGAAACGGCTTACACACGCGGTTCATAAGGTCCATGAATACGGCGAGTGCGTTAGTCAAACCAAAAGGCATGACCACGAACTCATAGTGTCCATATCGTATGCGGAAAGCGGTGTTAGGTACCTCTTCTTCTAGAACCCGAAGTTTATGATAACCAGAATGGAGATCAATCTTTGAAAAGCAAGTTGCGCCTTGTAATTGATCGAAGAGATCGTCAATGGGAGGAAGAGGATAGCGGTTCTTGACTGTGAGCTTGTTAAGCTCAAGATAGTCAATACACATGCGAAATGATCCATCTTTCTTCTTGACGAAGAGTACGGAAGCGCCCCAAGGAGAAGTGCTAGGGCGTATATCCAAGACAAGCATAACAAAGGCTAAAAAAGTTAATGACTAAAGCATAGCATAACGAATATCCAAGACAAGCACCAAGTATGAGATTCAAGTATTCATGTGTATAAGATTGTTTGTGCGTTTCATAAAGTTTAAGTGTTCGTATTTTTGTATAAGTAAAACATGTTAAACCCAAAAGTGTTATAAACAAAAGTGGTTCGAGTGTACTCACGGTTTGTTAGTCTTTTCTACACTTGACAATCCGTGAAGACGTTGGTTCGAGGATGACGCCGAATTACCCTACAAGAGGAAACGAGGCGTATGAGTATAGAGTTTCAACGGGAGATTAGGAGTATTTGAGCATGATTAAAAATAAGTTTGATAAAGTATTATGATACGAAAGTATTCACTAAGATGTAACACTCGTTCTTGACACTATAGTAACTCTTACGAGTTGGATGTGATTTCATAAGTTCGGGACCTATTAGAATCGTGACGAGGAATTACATACTTTAGTGTTGTAACATCCGTCAAAAACCGGGTTAACAAAACCCGCTTCGTTTATCAACCGAACATCCAGTTAAAAATTTCGTTGCGTATTTAATGCTTAAATTAAATTTAAATGATACATAATTAATAAGTATATTAGAATGTAAAATTTATATTTGAAAATTTATTAAAAATAGTGAAATAAAAATTTAATGCTGATGCCGGGTTTCGAACCCGGGTCAGCCGGGAACTCAAAGTCTTAGCACACACACATCCAACCACTCCGCCACTTGTGTTGTTTGTTAACTTATTGAAACAAATAATACATAAAATAAATCTGGAAATCAAACCCAGTCAACAGCGCGCCCAAATCCGCAGACGCCGGAAAATCCGACGATTCGCCAATTATCGTCGGTTACTTTTGATTTAACGTACATATTAACGACGCCATCGGTTATAACCGATGTCCATTTCCGCGACATCCGTCGTAACCGCCGGAGAACGGCTGACCATGAATCGAGACGAGAAACAGACCCAAATTCAACTTGATTCTTCCCTATAAATGCACACCCTAGCCTCTGGTGAACTTTTCGCTCAAAATCGCACCGATTCTTGAATCAATTTCACTCGCCGAAAAATCTCTGCAAGTCGCTGGAAAACCGAGACTTTCGTCAACACGGTAAATACCTCGACTCTTTCTATTTCATTCCATTGTGAGACCAATTCTAACATCACTCCATCACCCGAATCAACCCCAGACGACGTTGCCGGATTTTCTGTTTTCGCCGGAAAACTTCTGGAATTTCCAGAATCTCGCTGTTAATCGGTATGCTCATATAACATCCTGAGAATCGTTGCTCAGTAATTCAATTTTATATCTAATCAATCAAAACTGTTATTTGACCCGAACAGAGGAAGCTCACAAAACAGAGCCGGCGAGCCTTGCCGGAGTTCTGAATAAGACGACCTGTTCGGTACAATCATTCCCCAAACCCTTTCTGTTCGATACATTACAATCGCTTATAAAGTTCGTTAAATTAATTTAACAAGTAACAGCATGGTTAACCGTTGTTGTGTTTTGAGCGAAGAAGACGAAGTCGTATTGATTATAAGATTAATTAAAATCAGTATTGTGAACGGGTTAGACACATAGTCCAGTGGTGGACTGTGTGCAAACAAACACACATACGTCCCGAGTTCGATCCTTGACACAAGCACATTTGCTGTAATAAAAATGTCTTTTTTTTTAAACTGAACCGGATCCACACGCAGTAAGATGTTAAGTATAATAAAAACCGCAATATTTACCAAGTTAGACACACAGTCCAGCGGTGGGCTGTGTGCCAAACTAAACCACAGGTCCCGGGTTCGAGACCTGTGGAGAGCACCGATTCGATACAATTAAATCCTTTTAAAATAAATGATTTTCGGATTAACTGAAATAGTGTATAAATATAATTAAAAACAGAAATATTTCGGGTTAGACACGTAGCTCAGTTGGTAGAGCTGCGTGCACGCGTACGGGAGGTCACGGGTTCGAGTCTCACTCAGTGCAATAATATTCACAATCGAACCGGTCAACGGTCAACGGTCAACAGTCGTGGTCAACGGTCAAAAGTCAACATTTTATTTATTTATTTAATTTAAAAATCAATTAAAAATACTTAAAAATAACGTTTTTAAAGTTAGAAAATAGCCTTAAACTCACAAAAATATATCCAAAAATCCTACTAAAATTGATTAATAAAATCCGCTTATTTACCGAACCGTTATGTTATTATCTAGGTTAGTTTCTCTCGTGGTTAAATCAAAATTCGTGCGCATTCATCATCAATCCAAGAAACGCAACTACTGTGAGTGAATTCTTACAAATTCCCCTTTTTATTCATGTTTTGGGGTGTATCATGTGTCACTTAAACTAATTCGTTTATTCAAATTCGTGCTATACCATATTATGATCTAAACTTAGAATGTAAATATTGTTTGTAGTATGTATTACATATTGTCAAGTTGTATGCAAATTATTTGTTAGGCCCATCAGTTCCTCGTGGGAGACGAGTTGAACAACGCGTGCCTTAAAACTCATTCATTAGGCCCATCAGTTCGTAGAACAACGCGTGCCTCAAAACTCATTCATTAGGCCCATCAGTTCCTCGTGGGAGACGAGTTGAACAACGCGTGCCTCAAAACAATCTATTATTGTATGTGTGTGTGATATTTAATATTAAGTGTTTTGTGAATAAATTTACATTTACATTTACTCATATGTGGTTACGCACTTTATTTAATAATCAATTCAATAAACTTGTTTAAATGTTTTTCATAGGATTCACTCGCTAACTTTTTGTTGACCCAAAAACCATTTTTACACATGATACAGGTGAACAGGATGAAGCAAGGAAAACATAGGAAATTGCCTTAGAAGAAAAATAATGAAGTTTAGAAGGATGTATAGAACATGTTGTAATTGTTTGATTTGATTGTATGATTCCTTTTAAATTGTAATAATAAATATGAAACATTATAATAAATGTCAGAGCTTTGATGAAAACCCAATCATGCCCCGATCACCTTTTCCGCTGCGGGTCGGGGTGTGACAGATTGGTATCAGAGATTTTGACTATAGGGATATAAGATAGGTTATTAGACCCTTAGAGCCTATACTATAGTTGATTAGATTTTAATTGTTTATGTGGTTATATGCAAACTCATGATGTTTATTTCTTTCATATTTATTACATACACAAATGCATGCAAACACTTCCAATACTACATTTTGTGATACATAGTGAATTATACTTACAGTCAAACATACATAATTACATACACATTCATCATACATATTTCAATGCTCACATATTCAAATCATCTTCATACTTCCGTTATTCAAGATTTTGTCGCATTTTTCATTTTTCAAATCTCATCGAAGTGAGTTCTGCGACGGGCATGTAGTAACTGTAAGGGTACAAGTACCGGTAGTCGGAACGTCCTGTCTAGGTTGCATTCGTATAAATCCAATATAACGGACCAGTTTGCCTACCTGGGGACTAATGATGAGAGTACGAAGGACCTATTAGGCCAAAGCATGCCACACCAAACGTCGTTCGAACTAACCCCACTTTGAGGTGTCACCGTGTCCATACTGGATACACTCCGAATATCATACGTTACATACATATTTCTCGATTTTCTCCGGGTTTTAGTGTATGTAACCAGGCTAACACATGCGAACCATATGAAAAACCCGGTAATCATGGGGGCCCACATGATTACGAAGGTGAAGTATGGCGGCATGCAAGACCCAATTACGAGCAAAGCCCAAGACATCCTATGGATGTAGTAGATTTATTATTCTATATTTATTTTATGAATGTTCATTCCTAAATACGACACATGATCCCTAAAACATCCAACTCATACTCTTGATATGTATTCCCTGTAGATGTCTTCTAGTCTCGCTCGTAGGAAGATGAGATCAGGAAAAGCCCGCGAGCGCATGGCTGCCCAAATCGCTCAACAAATGGCTGCAGTAATACCCAACATTGTAGTTCAAGTTCAGCAAGCCCTTACCGCTAATCCCGTCAACCAAGAAGATCAAAATGTTATCAACCCTCCCCAAATACCACTAAATGCACCTTTAAGCATTTCAAATCCTGCGACCCTCCAAAATACGAAGGGACTGAATGTGTCACCGCTCTTCTCCATTGGTTTGAAGAAATGGAAAACACATTTCTAAATTGTGATTGCCCCGATGATCGCAAAGTGCGATATGCTACTGGTCGTTTACTTGGAATAGCACTTACTTGGTGGAATACGGAGAAGGCCAAACGAGGTGTTGAAGATGCTATGACTTTGACTTGGGATGAGTTGAAGGAAATCATGACAAGACGGTTTTGCCCAAGGAGCGAAATCAAGAAATTAGAGGATGAGTTCTATTCGTTGAAACAAAAGGAAGGCGACCACACCACATACAACAAGAGATTCCTCGAATTAAATCAAATGGTTCCCAACTTGTTCACTCCCTCTACCGTTTGATCGAGCACTACATTCGAGGTCTTCCTTCAAAAATTCAAGACTCTGTAATAAGTACCACACCTGCAACTTTGGAAGCAGCAATGGAGTTAGCTACAGAGCTCACCGAGAACCGCATACGGAACAAAGACTTCAAGGAGGAGAAGAAGAAGGATAAAGCAACAACTGAAACCTCGAACTCCACCCAAACCGAATCCCCTTCTCAACCCATTTCTAAGAGGAAACGAGATGGGCAACTTTTCGCTGTCACCCAACACAACCAACCAGCTTCACAAGTTGTACCCCTCCAAGCTATCCCAATCACTCAAGTAGCACCCAACTCAACTTACCCAAATAAGAAACCTTACCTTGGACCTCACCCTCAATGTAACACCTGTTTTTATCACCATCCATCTACCTTACCTTGTCGACTATGTGCGAATTGTGGACGCTATGGTCATTTGAGCAAGGTTTGCCGCACCCCTCAAACCCAAATCTCACCTCCTACTCAAAACATGATCCAAACATATCAACAACCCCAATACCCCATGTTACCTTATGTTCGAGCTTGTTTTAATTGTGGCGACCCTACCCATTATAGAAACACGTGCCCTCGATTGGTTAACATCATAAACGCTCAAGCTCAATCAAACCCAGTTAACCAAGCAAATCAAGAAAACCCAACCACTAGGCCACCAGCAAGAGGAAGAGTTTTCAACATCAACTCCAATCCTATTGAAGATAATGACGGCCCAAATGAACCACCCAACTAGTCTCCTTCACCAAAAATCAAGATTCAACTCCAACCGCTTAGTTTTTATGTTTTTCTTTATGTTATCTCAATTTTCACGTGTCTCAATTATAAATTGGAAATTTATCCAAGGATCTTAATGCGAATTACTACTTCAGTTTTGTTTTTATACTCATTGATTTAACATTCATATCATCATACCTCACGACGTATCTCAGTCTCATCATTTAAAGAAGTTGAGCTGTGTCTCACTTCTACATAGACTAACCTCTCCATATAACAAACGAGAGAGGTACTGTCATCATTCAAACATGTATACTATCAGAATTAAGACTCAAGTTTTGGTTGATTGTGTTTATTTATGTATTAGAGTCACATAGAACTAATCGTAACTTGCGGATAAGGCCAATGAAAATTTGACAAGAATATGGTGGATACGCCTCTGGTACTTCCTATATTTAAGTATTCTTGTCAAAGGATCAGAGGCATTGTCAGGCGGTTATGAGAAGTTCCATGTAGGATTTAGTAATGTCTTGGTTGAAGTTTGTTTTATACTCACTGATTTAGCATTTATATCATCTCATCATTTAAAGAAATTGGATTATGTTCCATTTCTACATAGACTAACCTCTCCATCATAACAAACGAGAGAGGTACTGTCACCATTCAAACCTGTATACTATCAGAATTAGGACTCAGGCTTTAGTTGTTGTGTTTGTTTATGTTCTAGAGTCACATCATAGAACCAATCATAACTTACTGATAAAACTAATGAAAATTTGACAAGAATATGGTGGATACGCCGCTGGTACTTCCTATATATATAAGTATTCTTGCCAAAGGATCAGAGGCATTGTCAGACGGTTATGAGAAGTTCCATGTAGGTTTTAGTAGTAGAAGTTTTGTTTTAGGATATAACATTATTTTTCCAAACATATCAAAACTCTTGCGCATGAAATCGTATTCAGTTAATCAACTCTGTTTATCAATATTTTATCGTAGGCATCAAAAAGCGATTCCTGTAGCAGGGTACTCAACCCTTACAAGGAACGTTACCGCCTCAAGCAAAAATTTAAACTCTTACACCCTTCTAAGTATGTAATTGTCAAATTAAAACACCATCCTTTTGAGTCAGACATGCCACTACTTAAATTCTCGGGACGAAATTTCTAAAAGTAGGGGATACTGTAACATCCGTAAAAAACCGGGTTAACAAAACCCGCTTCGTTTATCAACCGAACATCCAGTTAAAACTTTCGTTGCGTATTTAATGCTTAAATTAAATTTAAACGATACATAATTAATAAGTATATTAGAATGTAAAATTTATATTTGAAAATTTATTAAAAATAGTGAAATAAAAATTTAATGCTGATGCCGGGTTTCGAACCCGGGTCAGCCGGGAACTCAAAGTCTTAGCACACACACATCCAACCACTCCGCCACTTGTGTTGTTTGTTAACTTATTGAAACAAGTAATACATAAAATAAATCTGGAAATCAAACCCAGTCAACAGCGCGCCCAAATCCGCAGACGCCGGAAAATCCGACGATTTCGCCAATTATCGTCGGTTACTTTTGATTTAACGTACATATTAACGACGCCATCGGTTATAACCGATGTCCATTTCCGCGACATCCGTCGTAGCCGCCGGAGAACGGGTGACCATGAATCGAGACGAGAAACAGACCCAAATTCAACTTGATTCTTCCCTATAAATGCACACCCTAGCCTCTGGTGAACTTTTCGCTCAAAATCGCACCGATTCTTGAATCAATTTCACTCGCCGGAAAATCTCTGCAAGTCGCCGGAAAACCGAGACTTTCGTCAACACGGTAAATACCTCGACTCTTTCTATTTCATTCCATTGTGAGACCAATTCTAACATCACTCCATCACCCGGAATCAACCCCAGACGACGTTGCCGGATTTTCTGTTTTCGCCGGAAAACTTCTGGAATTTCCAGAATCTCGCTGTTAATCGGTATGCTCATATAAACATCCTGATAATCGTTGCTCAGTAATTCAATTTTATATCTAATCAATCAAAACTGTTATTTGACCCGAACAGAGGAAGCTCACAAAACAGAGCCGGCGATCCTTGCCGGAGTTCTGAATAAGACGACCTGTTCGGTACAATCATTCCCCAAACCCTTTCTGTTCGATACATTACAATCGCTTATAAAGTTCGTTAAATTAATTTAACAAGTAACAGCATGGTTAACCGTTGTCTGTGTTTTGAGCGAAGAAGACGAAGTCGTATTGATTATAAGATTAATTAAAATCAGTATTGTGAACGGGTTAGACACACAGTCCAGTGGTGGACTGTGTGCAAACAAACACACATACGTCCCGAGTTCGATCCTTGACACAAGCACATTCGCTGTAATAAAAATGTCTTTTTTTTTAAACTGAACCGGATCCACACGCAGTAAGATGTTAAGTATAATAAAAACCGCAATATTTACCAAGTTAGACACACAGTCCAGCGGTGGGCTGTGTGCCAAACTAAACCACAGGTCCCGGGTTCGAGACCTGTGGAGAGCACCGATTCGATACAATTAAATCCTTTTTAAAATAAAATGATTTTCGGATTAACTGAAATAGTGTATAAATATAATTAAAAACAGAAATATTTCGGGTTAGACACGTAGCTCAGTTGGTAGAGCTGCGTGCACGAGTACGGGAGGTCACGGGTTCGAGTCTCACTCAGTGCAATAATATTCACAATCGAACCGGTCAACGGTCAACGGTCAACAGTCGTGGTCAACGGTCAAAAGTCAACATTTTATTTATTTATTTAATTTAAAAATCAATTAAAAATACTTAAAAATAACGTTTTTAAAGTTAGAAAATAGCCTTAAACTCACAAAAATATATCCAAAAATCCTACTAAAATTGATTAATAAAATCCGCTTATTTACCGAACCGTTATGTTATTATCTAGGTTAGTTTCTCTCGTGGTTAAATCAAAATTCGTGCGCATTCATCATCAATCCAAGAAACGCAACTACTGTGAGTGAATTCTTACAAATTCCCCTTTTTATTCATGTTTTGGGGTGTATCATGTGTCACTTAAACTAATTCGTTTATTCAAATTCGTGCTATACCATATTATGATCTAAACTTAGAATGTAAATATTGTTTGTAGTATGTATTACATATTGTCAAGTTGTATGCAAATTATTTGTTAGGCCCATCAGTTCCTCGTGGGAGACGAGTTGAACAACGCGTGCCTTAAAACTCATTCATTAGGCCCATCAGTTCGTAGAACAACGCGTGCCTCAAAACTCATTCATTAGGCCCATCAGTTCCTCGTGGGAGACGAGTTGAACAACGCGTGTCTCAAAACAATCTATTATTGTATGTGTGTGCGATATTTAATATTAAGTGTTTTGTGAATAAATTTACATTTACATTTACTCATATGTGGTTACGCACTTTATTTAATAATCAATTCAATAAACTTGTTTAAAAGTTTTTCATAGGATTCACTCGCTAACTTTTTGTTGACCCAAAAACCATTTTTACACATGATACAGGTGAACAGGATGAAGCAAGGAAAACATAGGAAATTGCCTTAGAAGAAAAATAATGAAGTTTAGAAGGATGTATAGAACATGTTGTAATTGTTTGATTTGATTGTATGATTCCTTTTAAATTGTAATAATAAATATGAAACATTATAATAAATGTCATGAGCTTTGATGAAAACCCAATCATGCCCCGATCACCTTTTCCGCTGCGGGTCGGGGTGTGACAGATTGGTATCAGAGATTTTGACTATAGGGATATAAGATAGGTTATTAGACCCTTAGAGCCTATACTATAGTTGATTAGATTTTAATTGTTTATGTGGTTATATGCAAACTCATGATGTTTATTTCTTTCATATTTATTACATACACAAATACATGCAAACACTTCCAATACTACATTTTGTGATACATAGTGAATTATACTTACAGTCAAACATACATAATTACATACACATTCATCATACATATTTCAATGCTCACATATTCAAATCATCTTCATACTTCCGTTATTCAAGATTTTGTCGCATTTTTCATTTTTCAAATCTCATCGAAGTGAGTTCTGCGACGGGCATGTAGTAACTGTAAGGGTACAAGTACCGGTAGTCGGAACGTCCTGTCTAGGTTGGCATTCGTATAAATCCAATATAACGGACCAGTTTGCCTACCTGGGGACTAATGATGAGAGTACGAAGGACCTATTAGGCCAAAGCATGCCACACCAAACGTCGTTCGAACTAACCCCACTTTGAGGTGTCACCGTGTCCATATCTGGATACACTTCGAATATCATACGTTACATACATATTTCTCGATTTTCTCCGGGTTTTAGTGTATGTAACCAGGCTAACACATGCGAACCATATGAAAAACCCGGTAATCATGGGGGCCCACATGATTACGAAGGTGAAGTATGGCGGCATGCAAGACCCAATTACGAGCAAAGCCCAAGACATCCTATGGATGTAGTAGATTTATTATTCTATATTTATTTTATGAATGTTCATTCCTAAATACGACACATGATCCCTAAAACATCCAACTCATACTCTTGATATGTATTCCTTGTAGATGTCTTCTAGTCTCGCTCGTAGGAAGATGAGATCAGGAAAAGCCCGCGAGCGCATGGCTGCCCAAATCGCTCAACAAATGGTTGCAGTAATACCCAACATTGTAGTTCAAGTTCAGCAAGCCCTTACCGCTAATCCCGTCAACCAAGAAGATCAAAATGTTATCAACCCTCCCCCAAATACCACTAAATGCACCTTTAAGCATTTCAAATCCTGCGACCCTCCAAAATACGAAGGGACTGAATGTGTCACCGCTCTTCTCCATTGGTTTGAAGAAATGGAAAACACATTTCTAAATTGCGATTGCCCCGATGATCGCAAAGTGCGATATGCTACTGGTCGTTTACTTGGAATAGCACTTACTTGGTGGAATACGGAGAAGGCCAAACGAGGTGTTGAAGATGCTATGACTTTGACTTGGGATGAGTTGAAGGAAATCATGACAAGACGGTTTTGCCCAAGGAGCGAAATCAAGAAATTAGAGGATGAGTTCTATTCGTTGAAACAAAAGGAAGGCGACCACACCACATACAACAAGAGATTCCTCGAATTAAATCAAATGGTTCCCAACTTGTTCACTCCCCTCTACCGTTTGATCGAGCACTACATTCGAGGTCTTCCTTCAAAAATTCAAGACTCTGTAATAAGTACCACACCTGCAACTTTGGAAGCAGCAATGGAGTTAGCTACAGAGCTCACCGAGAACCGCATACGGAACAAAGACTTCAAGGAGGAGAAGAAGAAGGATAAAGCAACAACTGAAACCTCGAACTCCACCCAAACCGAATCCCCTTCTCAACCCATTTCTAAGAGGAAACGAGATGGGCAACTTTTCGCTGTCACCCAACACAACCAACCAGCTTCACAAGTTGTACCCCTCCAAGCTATCCCAATCACTCAAGTAGCACCCAACTCAACTTACCCAAATAAGAAACCTTACCTTGGACCTCACCCTCAATGTAACACCTGTTTTTATCACCATCCATCTACCTTACCTTGTCGACTATGTGCGAATTGTGGACGCTATGGTCATTTGAGCAAGGTTTGCCGCACCCCTCAAACCCAAATCTCACCTCCTACTCAAAACATGATCCAAACATATCAACAACCCCAATACCCCATGTTACCTTATGTTCGAGCTTGTTTTAATTGTGGCGACCCTACCCATTATAGAAACACGTGCCCTCGATTGGTTAACATCATAAACGCTCAAGCTCAATCAAACCCAGTTAACCAAGTAAATCAAGAAAACCCAACCACTAGGCCACCAGCAAGAGGAAGAGTTTTCAACATCAACTCCAATCCTATTGAAGATAATGACGGCCCAAATGAACCACCCAACTAGTCTCCTTCACCAAAAATCAAGATTCAACTCCAACCGCTTAGTTTTTATGTTTTTCTTTATGTTATCTCAATTTTCACGTGTCTCAATTATAAATTGGAAATTTATCCAAGGATCTTAATGCGAATTACTACTTCAGTTTTGTTTTTATACTCATTGATTTAACATTCATATCATCATACCTCACGACGTATCTCAGTCTCATCATTTAAAGAAGTTGAGCTGTGTCTCACTTCTACATAGACTAACCTCTCCATCATAACAAACGAGAGAGGTACTGTCATCATTCAAACATGTATACTATCAGAATTAAGACTCAAGTTTTGGTTGATTGTGTTTATTTATGTATTAGAGTCACATAGAACTAATCGTAACTTGCGGATAAGGCCAATGAAAATTTGACAAGAATATGGTGGATACGCCTCTGGTACTTCCTATATTTAAGTATTCTTGTCAAAGGATCAGAGGCATTGTCAGGCGGTTATGAGAAGTTCCATGTAGGATTTAGTAATGTCTTGGTTGAAGTTTGTTTTATACTCACTGATTTAGCATTTATATCATCTCATCATTTAAAGAAATTGGATTATGTTCCATTTCTACATAGACTAACCTCTCCATCATAACAAACGAGAGAGGTACTGTCACCATTCAAACCTGTATACTATCAGAATTAGGACTCAGGCTTTAGTTGTTGTGTTTGTTTATGTTCTAGAGTCACATCATAGAACCAATCATAACTTACTGATAAAACTAATGAAAATTTGACAAGAATATGGTGGATACGCCGCTGGTACTTCCTATAATATAAAGTATTCTTGCCAAAGGATCAGAGGCATTGTCAGACGGTTATGAGAAGTTCCATGTAGGTTTTAGTAGTAGAAGTTTTGTTTTAGGATATAACCTTATTTTTCCAAACATATCAAAACTCTTGCGCATGAAATCGTATTCAGTCAATCAACTCTGTTTATCAATATTTTATCGTAGGCATCAAAAAGATTCCTGTAGCAGGGTACTCAACCCTTACAAGGAACGTTACCGCCTCAAGCAAAAATTTAAACTCTTACACCCTTCTAAGTATGTAATTGTCAAATTAAAACACCATCCTTTTGAGTCAGACATGCCACTACTTAAATTCTCGGACGAAATTTCTAAAAGTAGGGGATACTGTAACATCCGTAAAAAACCGGTTAACAAAACCCGCTTCGTTTATCAACCGAACATCCAGTTAAAACTTTCGTTGCGTATTTAATGCTTAAATTAAATTTAAACGATACATAATTAATAAGTATATTAGAATGTAAAATTTATATTTGAAAATTTATTAAAAATAGTGAAATAAAAATTTAATGCTGATGCCGGGTTTCGAACCCGGGTCAGCCGGGAACTCAAAGTCTTAGCACACACACATCCAACCATTCCGCCACTTGTGTTGTTTGTTAACTTATTGAAACAAGTAATACATAAAATAAATCTGGAAATCAAACCCAGTCAACAGCGCGCCCAAATCCGCAGACGCCGGAAAATCCGACGATTTCGCCAATTATCGTCGGTTACTTTTGATTTAACGTACATATTAACGACGCCATCGGTTATAACCGATGTCCATTTCCGCGACATCCGTCGTAGCCGCCGGAGAACGGCTGACCATGAATCGAGACGAGAAACAGACCCAAATTCAACTTGATTCTTCCCTATAAATGCACACCCTAGCCTCTGGTGAACTTTTCGCTCAAAATCGCACCGATTCTTGAATCAATTTCACTCGCCGGAAAATCTCTGCAAGTCGCCGGAAAACCGAGACTTTCGTCAACATGGTAAATACCTCGACTCTTTCTATTTCATTCCATTGTGAGACCAATTCTAACTTCACTCCATCACCCGGAATCAACCCCAGACGACGTTGCCGGATTTTCTGTTTTCGCCGGAAAACTTCTGGAATTTCCAGAATCTCGCTGTTAATCGGTATGCTCATATAAACATCCTGATAATCGTTGCTCAGTAATTCAATTTTATATCTAATCAATCAAAACTGTTATTTGACCCGAACAGAGGAAGCTCACAAAACAGAGCCGGCGATCCTTGCCGGAGTTCTGAATAAGACGACCTGTTCGGTACAATCATTCCCCAAACCCTTTCTGTTCGATACATTACAATCGCTTATAAAGTTCGTTAAATTAATTTAACAAGTAACAGCATGGTTAACCGTTGTCTGTGTTTTGAGCGAAGAAGACGAAGTCGTATTGATTATAAGATTAATTAAAATCAGTATTGTGAACGGGTTAGACACACAGTCCAGTGGTGGACTGTGTGCAAACAAACACACATACGTCCCGAGTTCGATCCTTGACACAAGCACATTCGCTGTAATAAAAATGTCTTTTTTTTTAAACTGAACCGGATCCACACGCAGTAAGATGTTAAGTATAATAAAAACCGCAATATTTACCAAGTTAGACACACAGTCCAGCGGTGGGCTGTGTGCCAAACTAAACCACAGGTCCCGGGTTCGAGACCTGTGGAGAGCACCGATTCGATACAATTAAATCCTTTTTAAAATAAATGATTTTCGGATTAACTGAAATAGTGTATAAATATAATTAAAAACAGAAATATTTCGGGTTAGACACGTAGCTCAGTTGGTAGAGCTGCGTGCACGAGTACGGGAGGTCACGGGTTCGAGTCTCACTCAGTGCAATAATATTCACAATCGAACCGGTCAACGGTCAACGGTCAACAGTCGTGGTCAACGGTCAAAAGTCAACATTTTATTTATTTATTTAATTTAAAAATCAATTAAAAATACTTAAAAATAACGTTTTTAAAGTTAGAAAATAGCCTTAAACTCACAAAAATATATCCAAAAATCCTACTAAAATTGATTAATAAAATCCGCTTATTTACCGAACCGTTATGTTATTATCTAGGTTAGTTTCTCTCGTGGTTAAATCAAAATTCGTGCGCATTCATCATCAATCCAAGAAACGTAACTACTGTGAGTGAATTCTTACAAATTCCCCTTTTTATTCATGTTTTGGGGTGTATCATGTGTCACTTAAACTAATTCGTTTATTCAAATTCGTGCTATACCATATTATGATCTAAACTTAGAATGTAAATATTGTTTGTAGTATGAATTACATATTGTCAAGTTGTATGCAAATTATTTGTTAGGCCCATCAGTTCCTCGTGGGAGACGAGTTGAACAACGCGTGCCTTAAAACTCATTCATTAGGCCCATCAGTTCGTAGAACAACGCGTGCCTCAAAACTCATTCATTAGGCCCATCAGTTCCTCGTGGGAGACGAGTTGAACAACGCGTGCCTCAAAACAATCTATTATTGTATGTGTGTGCGATATTTAATATTAAGTGTTTTGTGAATAAATTTACATATACATTTACTCATATGTGGTTACGCACTTTATTTAATAATCAATTCAATAAACTTGTTTAAAAGTTTTTCATAGGATTCACTCGCTAACTTTTTGTTGACCCAAAAACCATTTTTACACATGATACAGGTGAACAGGATGAAGCAAGGAAAACATAGGAAATTGCCTTAGAAGAAAAATAATGAAGTTTAGAAGGATGTATAGAACATGTTGTAATTGTTTGATTTGATTGTATGATTCCTTTTAAATTGTAATAATAAATATGAAACATTATAATAAATGTCATGAGCTTTGATGAAACCCCAATCATGTCCCGATCACCTTTTCCGCTGCGGGTCGGAGTGTGACAAGTGTTAAACTTAATAACTTGATAGTTGATTATAAGGTCATTATCAAGGTTTCGGTTTTAGGATTATAATATAGCTCCATATAGTTATATAATCATGTAGGAGGTGGGAGGATGAACCATCCTGTCACACCCCGACCGCGTAAAACAACAAACCGGTGTCGTAACAGAAGTATTGTTTCAACAACCATGGAAATTAAAGTTTTGTATTATTGATTAAAAATGGTTTACATTGTCTGGAATTTAACGGAAACATAACATAAATTTATTTGTCTTGCTAATTTTTAAGTCACTAAAGCCCAAGTCCGCCTAAGTGTCGCATGAATCATCCTTAAGCATTAGCTCCTGAAACACATGTGAAAATAGGTACGTCAGCATAAAAATGCGTGTGAGATACATAGGTTTTGTTGATGAGGATTTATGACTTGAAGTTAAAATAATAGTTTAACGAAAAGTAGTCATGAACCTTATAAAATGTTTTCTTTTACAAAATCATATGAAAATCAATGTGAAAATCAAATGATATAGAAGAAGGATGTATGGTTAAATAATTAACCGGAAGATAATGAATTGTATAAAATATGCCATTTGTAAAACAATGTCTTGTGAAAAATATATGATATTTGTACCAAATGTGTCATGTCTTTGTCTTTGTCGAAGTGGTTTAAACAACGCTACGTTATGTAATATCATGAAAGCATTTATATATAGGAAGTACCAGCGGCGTATCCACCATGCTTTTATCATATTACACACATCTCGTTATTTAAATCACTTATCAAATAACCACCAAAATGTCTTGTCAAACAAATGTCAAATGTCATGTGTAAACAATGTAATATGTCACAATGTTAGGTATAAACCATGTCTTGTATAACAAATGTCTTGTATGGCAAGTAAGAAAAAGACTTTACTCAAGCCATATGTATAATGTCGTGTATAACCAATGTCATGTACAAAACAATGTCTTGAATAAACTGAAGTTTTAAATCAAAAGTCATGTTTTGCAAAACCAATGCTTTATTTGATATGAACATTTATGTAGTTATGTTTATCGCATACATTCAAGCCTTGAGACTGTCGGATAAACCCTTATCAAGTCAAAGGTTTATCAAAAATGTATTCGGGTTCTGTCATTCCCTACTTCCAAACAAACCTAGGAAGCGGGGAACGGGATTTGTCAAGTCCTATGGTACCATTTCATATTACCGGGCGGCGAGATCAATGTTAATGAATGTATTATGTCCCATTAAACAAACCAAATCTTATATTCAATGTAAGCAATGTCGTGAAAAATGTCTTTAAACCATGTACTAAGTATGCTAAGTCAACATACGAAGTAGAAATGTCCATAAAATCAATGTGCTAGCATGCTCAGTCAACATACATAGCAAAATGTAATGTAAATCAATGTGCTCATATGCTAATCAACATATGCCGCAAAAGGTGTTTTTGAAATCAATGTGCTAGCATGCTCAGTCAACATACATAGCAAAATGTAATGTAAATCAATGTGCTCATATGCTAAGTCAACATATGCCACAAAAGGTGTCTTTGAAATCAATGTGCTAGCATGCTCAAGTCAACATACATAGCAATACATAATTGAAATCATGTACTATATATTGTACTAGATGAACATAGCAAGTATATGTCATGAAAGCGTGAAAACATGAAAGTATCAAGTAGGCACATGTGTTTCACCCCAAAATATTTGAAAACGTAAAAGAGGGGACTATGTACTCACATAATCACCTTAAAACATTTAGAAAAAAAGAGGGGTCTATGTACTCACTTGGGGTTGCAAAAGTATCCTTGTTCAAGAAAAATAACAAAGCGCAAGAGTCCAAGGAAAATCAAGCGAGTCCTAATATCGGATAACTATGTTAATAAGTCGGGACTTAAATCGACAGATTGGATAGAATGATGTCTTATAAATCAAATGAGTGTTGGAACTCATATGGTATGATTTAATAAACTCAACATTCTGATTTGGAAGTGATCCTAAGTGCCTTTGAGCCGTAATGACCCGTTAAGGTAGTTTAACGTGTCATTTGCGTAAACGCATGATCGGATGGTTAAACATGTCCTATGATGAGTCTTAAATGCCCAAACATGTTTAATAATGTTGTAATATCAGTTTATATGTCAAAACTTTAGCCACATATGCTTAATATGAATTTATCCGCAAAAAGGGCATTTTGGTCATTTATAAAGGGCATAATAACGACCTATCATAATACTAACCAAATGACGTGACCATAAGGTATAACCTCAGAGGGTTATTCCATATATAACTATGGTCACTACTATGAGTTTGGTCGGATCCTAAGATCGACCAAACGGGTCGGATTCGAAAGTCAAAGCGGTGGTCAAGACTGCTCGACTTACGACCCTAAATAAGCACTAAACTAAAAGTGACGAGTTAGACATATTTAACATGTCTAACTAAGTTTATAAAACTGATTTGGTATCAAAACAAAGTGTTTTGACACCCGAAAATTGTTCCGTCGTATAATGCGCACTTTGCGCATTATTGACCGAAACCTTGACTCGTCACTTCGACTAGGAAAACGTGGTAATCAGTAGGCATGATCTCTAGGGGTTATAACCTTCGTGATTACGATCACGTTGCAAAGTTCAATTGAACTTTGACTTGACTAACTAATGGTCAAAACCGAAAGTCAAACAGTAAGTTAAACTGTTTGACTTTTAGCTCATAATAAGCTAAAAGAATGAACAAGGCTTGGTTAGAGCACTTACTTGCACTCACGGAAGCCAAGATTACTAGAAAAACTCAGATGGGATGCCTCCTAATAAGGTAGCAACTCCACTTAGAGTTTAGAGAGAAGAAAGATGAAAATGAGCAAGGAATTGTTTGAAGATCAAGGGTATTTATAGTTGTTGGAGAGCTTTAGGATCATGCCAAGTGTTAGGAGATGTTGTAGGATCATTACAAGTGTTTAGAGAGGTGTCAAGGCCAGAGAAAGTGTGGCAAAAACGAGTTATAGGTGTCAAGTCAAATGAACAAGAAGCTTCCAGGTAGTTGCTGCCACTGGGCATCCCCCGCGCATCGCGGGAGATCTTGGGGGGTCTCTCGCGTGGCGCCTGGGATTCCTAAGTTTCAAAATTGGCAGAACAGGTCCCTGCAGCCTAAAACTTGTTTTTCGACGCGTTTTGGCACTTTTAACACTCGTAACCCCATTTTTAAGCTTTACAAGGAAGATAAAGCATAGGGAACTTAAAAATGCTCGGAAAATTTTCGGATATTGGTTCGTTTGGTCGTACGGTTGTGGTTTTCGGTTAAATACGACGAAAATCGTAACGAACGCGTAAATGACCGTAAACGCGTAACGAATGATATTTTTGCATTCCAATCATTAAAATATGCCATTGTTTCGGAGTGTACGTCGCATTAAACTGATTACGTTTGCGTAACGGTTTGCGATTTCACTTCCAGAAGTGATTCGAAAGATCAGAATTGAACAAGGATTGAAAATATGAAATACCATATATAAATACATAAATCTTGGAATAAAATACAATATTATAAAATTACAAAGTCGTTCGGAATCGCACGATGATTAAAATACACAGATGTCACACATCCACTTTGGAACCTCTTAGTATCATGTAAGTCAAGTAAGAGGTGGGAGGATTAACCATCCACATTGGACCTCATATGATTGTTCACCACTTCACGAGTCACCAAAGGTAACAAGGAGGGTCTTAGAACAAGATAATAACATACAAGAAAGTAAATAACATGAATGTAAAGGCGACACCTAGATACCAAGTAGCCAAGTATAAAACAACCCGGCGAGCACATGAGGACACTTGTCAACGGCTTTGCGGGGTTGTGACACTTTTAGGTCTAGCAAACTAGCTTGGGATCTTGATGAAAATCATCAAGCGATGTGTGGTCTCAAGTTAGGATGGCCCAAGCTTCCTTGGTGGACACACATGAACAAGCTAAGAACTTGCATCACTTGTGAGCTCAATGCTCTTCAAAAACATAAAGTTTGGAGTGTTTAAACACTCCTATTTACATGTTTAACAACCTAGGTTAGTCCCCATAATAATATATGTGATTAGGAGTTCAAGAACACTAGGATGCATGAGAAAAATATGAGATTAAACAAGTTTTTGAAAAGTTAAATCATAACAGAAAGTTCTTGGACATTTTGGGGCATTTCCAGATCTAGATTCTCCATGGAGAACCCTAGGAATTCAACCCAAAGTTTATCAAGCAAGTAGGAAGAAGAATGAGATGGTTTGGTTAAGAAATGAGCAAGATATTCTCACTTTTGTAAGAGGTATACAATCTGCTCGAACTTGGAATTTGGCAGCTGATTTGGAGAGTTTGAGAGAGATTTGAGAGAGATTAAAGTGTAAAAATGCTTAGATTAGAGGTGGGTCTTATAGGGAGGAGGTTAGGTTAGTTGTTAGGTGAGTTTAGGTGGGTTATTAAGTGCTAAAAGTTAATAAAACTAAAAAAAAAAACCAACCCAAATCCCGCCCAAACCCGCTGCTGCCCCTCCTTGTTTGCGACCAACATCGACCGGAAACAAAGCATAAAGGCTTTGTTGTCCGGGTTTCTTTCAGAAGTTGTTGTGTGGTGGAGTGGTTAAGCACGGGTATGTTGAACCGGGGGTCCCAGGTGGGTTCGAATCCCGCGGATCCCGGTTTTGTTGATTTATTTATTATTTTTTTATTTATTTAAACTCATTAAATCAGTTCCATAAATGGTAGGAATGGTCCCTGTAGTTCAAGAATTCAGTATTTACACTTTATAACCTTGGACTTATTTAAAGAAAGCTATATAGATATATATATTAACATTAAATTCTAAATGTTAATATATTTATAAAAAAAAGCATTTTTAATATTTTGTAGAATAAATCAATTAATTTTGTTAACTAAATAATTAATTAATTTAATAAATTAACAAAATTAATTAACTAAATAAATGAATAGGTAATTATAATTTCGTAACGAATTTAGTTTAACGATTACAAGTTTCACGTTTGAGTCTCGTTTACGCATACAAACCATGTTTGCAAGTTATCATCCGTTTACGAATAACAGTATCACGAGTACGTTTATATGTTTAAAGTATGAACAAGTATAAGTATAACATGACTATGGTTAACATAATATGGATAAAATACGAGTTTCTCATTACGATCCAAGTCTCGGTTTACAACGTTTACAACAAAAGACGAATACAAGATACAATGCTTACTAAAAATAGAAGTACGATACAAGGTTTCCAAATATAGAAAGTATAGAAACGCGGGGCGTTACACACTTGACGACTTCCGTGCTCGAATATAGAGGAGCATGCGACTGCTAGCGCATGTGTGCTCGCTCGTATGTAAAGGAGCATGCGCGCATGGCGACTTACGTGCTAGTATGTAGAGGAGCATGCGACTGCTAGCGCATGTGTGCTCGCTCGTATATAAAGAAGCATGAGCGCGTGGCGACTTACATGCTCATATGTAGAGGAGCATGCGACTGCTAGCGCATGTGTGCTCGCTCGTATGTAAAGAAGCATTCGCGCATGGCGACTTACGTGCTTCTATGTAAAGGAGCATGCGCGAATGGCGACTTACGTGCTCGTATGTGGAGCAATAGTCTCGCACGGAGACTGGCATGCTCGTATATAAAGGAGCTTGCGCATATGGCGACTTACGTGCTCGTATGTAGAGTAGCATGCTCCTATGGAAACTAGCGTGCTCGCAAGTAGATCAGTAGGCTCGCATGGAGACCCGGGTGCTCGAATGTAAAGGAGCATGTGCGTATGGCGATTTACGTGCTCGTATGTAATAGAGCATGCGCGTAAAGCGACTTACGTGCTCATAAGTAGAGGAGAATACGACTGCTAGCGCATGTGTGCTCGCTCGTATGTAAAGGAGCATGCGCGTATGGCGACTTACGTGCTCGTATGTAACGGAGCATGCACGTAAAGCGACTAACGTGCTCCTAAGTAGAGGAGCATGCGACTGCTAGCGCAGGTGTGTTCGCTCGTATGTAAAGGAGCATGCACGTATGGCGACTTACGTGCTCGTATGTAATGGAGAATGTGCGTAAAGCGACTTACGTGCTCGTATGTAGAGGAGCATGCGACTGCTAGCGCATGTGTGCTCGCTCGTATGTAAAGGAGCATGCGCGTATGGCGACCTACGTGCTCGTATGTAATGGAGCATGCGCGTAAAGCGACTTACGTGCTCATATATAGAGGAGCATGCGACTGCAAGCGCATGTGTGCTCGCTCGTAAGTAGAGCATGCGCGCATGGCGGATTACGTGCTCATGTGTACAGGAGCTATTTAGGTCTTCATCGGTGTGCGTGAGGATCGCTCGCCGCGTTTTACCGATTGAGTATACTGCTAGTCCTGCAGATAAGTTGACAAGGTTAATTATAATAAATGGTTTGACATATGGAAAGGATTGTACCGAGACGTTGTCCTTAGGAGTTCGTTCTATGCATCCATACTCCATAATATGCGAAAGCAATTTTGACTTACGTTACATCATGCCAGCTTTTTTTTTGGCTGCTGAATAAATGTTAGTAGCATTAAACTTGAATAATAATACTAAGCAATGATACTAGTATTTGTCGTAAATATAGCAAGGTTAGTAGTCGTTAAGACGATGAACTACTAACCGCGTCGTTGAATTGGTTTCATGTGCTAGACTTTAGCCAACTTGTTTTTATTGAAAGAAGTATGTGAAGCCGTCTTTCTAAATAATTGAAGTGTTCCCGGACAAGTAAATTTGTATATGGTCCATATATTAATTAAAATGGATATATGCCATGTATGTTTAATAATCATGCACAAACTGTTGTATATGAGAAGGCGCTGAAACCGTTCATATAAGTTTAGAAATCATGTTACTTAAAAATTAATATAAGTGCCAGTTGGGCCATAAAAATATTATAAGTTGTGATGACACGAATACTTATGAGTTTGGTTTTGTATCATGTCAAAAAAAGTTTATTTATTGTATGAGAATAAATAAATCCTTCAGATATGCATTTTGCCACAGTTCTTGTATATTTTTTATTTGTTTATGATAAAATCATGAACTCCCTTAAACTTGGTTGTGTCAGTTACTAAAGGATTAAAATGTCCTTATTCACTATTTGAAGGGATGATTTGTGTGAAATGTTGAGAGTTGTGGGGCAAGCTTCAAAACAAACTCGTGAACCCCAAGATGAGTTCAGAGATGCTTTTTACTCCTCAACAAATGTTAAAGACTAGTCTTTAGTTTATTTCTCTGCTTCACAATGAAAAGTCTGGCTCAAGGTTATATAATTTAGTATAGTGTCATGGCGGACGGTGCCTACCCGCGCAAAAGCTCGCCCAACAAAGAGTGAAGCATGCCCGTGCGGCGAAGCTTGTCCGACAGAGAGTTTGTCCGGAGAAGGCGGAGCATGCTCGCGTTACGACAGAGCCTTTCCGGTATACACAGGGTGACGGAGTGTGTGCCTGCCACGCGCGAGGGTGGCGGAGTTTCTGTCCGGCATGCGCGGATAGTGGAAGTGTGCGCCGCCATGCACAGAGTGGCGGAGTTTGTGTCCGGCTTGCGCGGATGGCAAAAGTGGGTCCCCCCACGCGCGAGGGGTGGCTGAGTTTGTCCGGCATGCGCAGATGGCGGACATGTGTGCATGCCATGCGCGGGGGCGGCGAATTGTGTGTACGGTCACCCACCGGAGATGGTGCAAACATCAGGGGCACGGCTTGCCTTTAATGGTGTATCACGACAAGTCCATCCGTAGTTACCCGTGAATCCAAACACGCGCGCATGAGTCCTGATCATGCGTGCGGTGTCTATGTCGGCCATGGTTGGTTTCGGACCCACGGATGAGGGCAGGCAATACTTGTTGGATTGTATTATAAGTTACCTGAATTTGCGCAACCGAATCGTACCGTCGTAGCACTCCGTTACCGGAGAACAATCTTGAGAAGAAGTACCCCGCGTGTGTGCACGAATCGTGACAGTTTCTTTGACAATGGTGCGTTGGTTTAGAAAAACTGTAGCAATGTTCCTATGATGTGTATCGATGTTTTCCATGCATCTTGACCTCAATTGAGCACTCATGTGTGGATCTGTACACTTTTTCAGGACACTTTTTCAGATTTTAAATTGATAGGTCCCTCGTTGTGGCTTAAGAAACCATTTTGAGTATTGAATAGAGGTAAATCTAGAAATTATTGCTCGCATATATTGTTTAGTGCCAAAAGAAATCTCGGATCTAGAAAATGTATTTCGTTTATCCCAAAAAGATAAATCTGATTGAACGGATAGAACAAATCTAAGAAATGTTATCAATAACCCTCTTTTTGAAGTCCACCTGGACAGATCTGAAAGTTTTAACTAGACAAGCATATGTGAAGAACACAGATCTAGAAACATAGAGAAAAACAAATGAGATTTTTGGATCTAGACTTTGATACGGTGGGTGCCAATGAAGAAATACGGATTCACCTGGAGGGTGATTCAAACCGCTTTCTCTAAGAGGGTGAATCACATCATGTTCTTCCTCTTGAACCTAGATCTGCAATGAAGAAGATAGAAAAGTGAGGATGTAGAGATTGCCGTTAGGAGAAGAATTATTTCCAGCTACAAAAGTGTGGCGGCTCCATATCTTATGCCCTAATAATGAGGTGAACACCTCTTTATATAGGAGACATGAGTCTCCCTTAACCTCAATGGGCCAGGCCTAGTTAGGGGTCATATCTACAAGTACGCGACCCAATGTAGTGTAAACTACAACGCGTTAGGCCTCGCGGGTTAGTAAGCAACAATAATAAATAATTAATATAAAAGCAATAAATAACGGGAATGTCTGACTGCTCGTGTCCAACGCGTTAGGCCTCGCGGTTGGGTTAGTAAGCAACAATAATAAATAATTAATATAAAAGCAATAAATAACGGGAATGTCCGACCGCTCGGGTCGGGTCCAATACCATACTTCTACAATGGAGGAATCAGCTGCATCGGATGTGCAACCCCTATTACAACCTTGGTAAGAATAATCACAGGTACAATCAAGTGTTGCAAAAGTCAGAATTATATTTTACTTGTCACCGACTAATATTTTGTTCTAGGTGGCAAGTTTTGAAGATAATGTGCATAACTCTACTAGCACATCCACAACACTTGCTTTGGTTCCACAGACTTCTCAAGAAAACAATGATTATGAAAATATGGTGAAAGCACATTCATCAACCCCTGAACCATTGGCTCTTGAATTCAGCATAAGCAAGTCATCTGATAAAGCTTAAGCTCAGGTCGAGTCTCGTAAAAAAAGGCGTCACAATGGAACAAGTAGGAAGAGTGAACTGTTGGATAATTATGTCCGGTTCAATAAGTCAATGCTACCGACCGGGTCTTGACCCGTAAGAATTATACCGTGGACAACGAACTTAAAATCCACTTAACTAGTTTAACTGATAATTACGAACAATATGCGAAATGGATCATAATTATATTTATGATCATGAGCGAGATTATATTATTGTTGCGGGTATTAACTGAGAGACGGGTACATAGACCGGGTGACACGGGCATACCCATCTCACCACTTCTCATACATGCACCCACGCTATGCCACTTGTCGCGCATGCATACTTGCACCGCCACTTGTCGCGCATGCAAAGAAGCTTAGCCACTTGTTGCACATGCATATGCATGTCCACCACTTAGCAAACATGCATAAACCTCTCAACACTTGTCCAACCTCGAAGTGCATGGTCGCCATGTGTCGCGCATATGTGGAGCTCCATAGTCTATTTAAAGGAGTGTATGGACAAGAATTTTGTGTGAGAGCAAAACAATAAAACTCTCATAACACACACACCCACAACCGGCCGGAACTGCCGTCGCCGGCCAGAACTGCCGCCGGCCAGGACTGCTGGCCGCTACCCGACCCATTCCTGCGTTCCGTTTGTTCGTTCACTAGCACGTGTTCGTTGAACCTCAGTGTCTCAACCGGTTAGTCATTAACCGAGGTATATCTTTCTCATCGGTAGTTAGATGTTTTTATCACTGTGCTCGTATTTGCATGTAACCGGATCCTGTCGGGTTTCGTTTATTGTTGATCACTCATTTAATTCCGCTGTGTTAAATTAATTAACTCGCTAAATTTATTTACTATTATTTATTGAACCGGGTTTTTGATAAATACAATTTTAAATGATCACCACGAAAACCCAACATTGGTATCAGAATCTTGGTTACAACATACGAGTCGGTACCGGTCTTTTCACCGGAACTAGAACACAAACTTTAATTATTTTAAAGTTTCTGATCTATATGTTTTTAAGGGCAACTTTATTTTTGGTCAATATTTTATTTGTTTTGCTTGACCAAAAACATTGCCCGGTTTATTTTGTGATTGTTGTGGAATATGTAAATCTGGCCCGACCTTGTTTTTGTGGTTGTATTATTTATTCGGTTTTGTTATTATGGTTTTTGGCCACATTGATGGTTCAAAGTTGTAATAGATATGGTTTTTTCCTTTATTGTATTTTGTAAAATATTGCAATAAATGAAGATACGGAGACAAAACCGAGGACGCTAAACAGGAGTCATGAAGTCAGTGGGAGTTGCTCGAGACAACTGGATGCACTCAAGTCCATCCTTGTGGTTGTTTGTGTGTTGTGACCCCGTGACCCGTTTGATCTTGCTATTAGGCTCTAGCAAGATCGAACAATTTTTGGCCATATAGATTTACATATTTATCTTGCTATTGTGGTTGCCTTTTATCTTATAAGTTGTTATAGCATAACCAACCTAAATACCAACATGATTTTAAAAGGAGTTTTAAATAAAATATTAAAAACAATCATATTAAACAAGTTCTAAATTGTTTTACAACTTGTTAAAATTTCGTTATAAAAACAAAGGTTGTTTTTGAAAAAACAAACAAATAACCAATTAAGTTTTGCAAAATTCAATTTTCCAAAACTATTAATAGTTTTCTATTAACTTAAAATTGGTTATTTCAAGTCACGACAAATTTAGTTTTAATAGGATATTTAAAACTAAGTGTCCTAAGAGATGATGAAAGGGTTCATCAAGATGTCACGACTAAATATATACTAAAAGTGGCTCTCACGACCCTATTTGGTAAAAATTAAAATTAACCCATAATTAAAATCAATGGTCGATGCCATCCTACTACTAGTAACACTTGGGCATAATGCGAACCATCAGTGTTGGAGCCACAGAACGACACTTGGTGTCTAGTTTATCCTTCCAAGGTGCAAGGGCTTCGTCGACACATCCGACCCTTCCACATGTGACCGTTTTAGGACGACTATTACTTTGCTTCTCGTGTTACGTGGCCTAGCTGTCTCGAGAACAAAAGTGGCATAGATGAGGCTAAACGTATCAATGCATAGACAAGAGTTGTCTTAGCGGCCTCATACTCGAGCGTTGCGCAATTCTCATAATTGACAATCGTTGTCAGTCTGCTTGAACCCCTTGCTAATGTTGTGTGCTCCAGCTGCCTTTAGAAAGAGCTTCTAACCAGATTCTCATTCCTTGTTCTAATTACTGTAATGGGTCATTAATCGAAAATACTAATTAAAATCCTTGCTTATATAATAGATATCTAAAGAAAACAACTCCTTCATTCTCAAGTCTATACTTGAAAAAGAAAAATTGGTTAACACCAACTTTCTCGAATGGCACCGCAATCTGAGAATAGTTATCAAGATAGCAAAAAACTATGTATCTTGGATGGCCCAGTCCCTACTGAGCCTGAAAGCAACACTACTGCTGCTCACAAGGCACTGGAAAAACATAACGACGATGCCGTTGAGGTAGCCTGCCTTATGCAAGCCACCATGTCTCCTGAACTTCAGAAGAACATGGAAGATAAAGATGCTTATGACATGATCTGACAACTGAAAGGCATGTTTCAGAAACAAGCCTGACAGGAGCGATATGACACCATGAAACAGCTCATAAGCTGTAAAATACTGGAAGGATCATATGTCAGTACTCATGTGCTTAAGATGAAGGGATACATTGACTAAATGAACAAACTTGGTTATCCCCTGCAAGAGAAATTGCAGCGGACTTCATCTTGAACTCTTTCCCTAGCTCATATGACTAGTTCATTATGAACTATAATATGAATGCGTGGGTGAAGACTATGCCTGAGCTACATGGTATGCTGAAAACGGCCAAGATGAACATACCAAATAAAACGAACCAAGTTCTGATGGTCAAGTCTAGTGGTGTTAAGAAGCCCAACAACAAGAAAATAGATCATAAGAGCAAAGGCAAGATAAAGGTTGTTGTTGCTGCCAGATATGCCACCAACAACAAGCATGTTGCAAAACCACACTCTACTGAGGAGCGTCGATGCTTCGAATGCAACCAAATGGGGCACTGGAAAGAAACTGCCCACAGTATCTAGCCAAGATGAGAAATGAACAAGGGCAATAACATTGACACTTCTTCTGGTATTCTCATTTATGTTATTGAACTTTTCACTATTTCTAGCAACACATGGGTATTTGATACCAGATGTGGTTATCACATCGTTAATGTCTTGCAAGAACCTGAAAAGTGGAAGAAACTGAAACAAGGCGACATGGAACTCATATTTGGTAATGGAAAGAGAGTTCCAGTTCTGGCAACTGGAACATTTTGTTTTTCATGTCTTTCTGGCCTTGTAGTTACTTTAAATAACTGTTTGTTTGCACCTGGTTTGACCATAAATATTATTCCAGTTTCTTCACTGTTTGAACAAGGATTCAAGTACGTTCTAATGGAATTTCCATTTCTGCCTACTTGAATAATGTCTTTTATTTTGGCTAAACCTCGAAATGGTATTGATGTTCGAACAAATAAGACATCTTTCTAAGCGTAACAAAGCTGGTATAAACGAAACATAATTTTGGCATTGTAGACTTGGCCACATAAGTAAGGCATGCATAAAATAGGTCCAGTCTGAGGGAATTCTTGAATCCGCTGGACAAGACTCCTTTGATGATTGCGAATCTCGCTTAGCTGGCAAACTCACAAAGCACCCCTTCACCGGTGTTGGTGAACGGGCCAATGGTCTTCTAGTACTCACTCACACTGATGTATGTGGCCATTTAAGAACCACGACTAGAAACCATGAAGGATACTTCGTTACTTTTATCGACGATCATAATCGATATGCTTATGTCTATCTTATGAAGCATAAGCACGAAACTTTTGAAAAGTTCAAAGAATTTCAAAACGAAGTAGTAAACCAGCTTACTAGAAAGATAAAAGTACTTCGATCAGATCGAGGTGGTGAATACCTCAGCTTAGAATTTCTGATGATCTAAAGGAACGTGGAATAGTTTCACAACCCACTCCACCTGGCACACCCCAACTTAATGGCGTGAGTGAAAGGAGAAATCGAACCCTACTTAATACGGTTCGATCGATGATGTATAGAACTAACTTGCCTCACTTATTTTGAGGTCATGCTCTTATGATCACTGCCCGCATTATCAATTCAGCTCCGACTAGAAGGTAAACAAAACACCATATGAGATATGGCATGGGCGTAAACCCAATTTGGAATACCTTAGAGTATGGGGATGTGAAGCATACATCACAAGTGATTCTGATGATAAGCTCGATCCTCGAGGCGAAAAGGTTATTTTCATCGGATGCTATAAAAAGGCGGATATTATTTCTACCATCCTGATGCAAATGTGATTTCCATCAAACGGAAGGGACACTTTCTCAAGGAGGAACTTAATCGAGGAACTGGAAATAATGTGGTTGATCTTGAGGAAATTCGAGAACCACAAACAACTGCTAATGAAGCCGGACCGTCTGATCAACAAGTAGTTGTTGCCAATGAATCAGACATAAACACAAACGTTCGCAGAAGTAGTAGAATTCGCAAAGAACCTGATAGATACCTTTGGCATCTAAATGGTCCCGAAGTCTTATTAGTAGCTGAGTCTAATGACGAACCTGCTAACTACAAATCTGCTATCTCGGATCCAGAATCTGGGAAAATGGCAAGAAGCCATGAACGTCGAGATGAAATCTATGCGTGGCAATCAAGTATGGGACTTGGTTGAGCTACCCTCCGATTGTTGGGCAGTAGGGAGCAAATGGATTTTCAAGAGAAAAACTGATATGCATGGAAATGCACACACCTATAAAGCACGGCTAGTTGCGAAGGGTTTCACTCAAACTCAAGGTATTGACTACGATGAGACCTTCTCCCCGTTGCTATGATTAAATCAATCAGGATATTGCTTGCCATTGCTGCGTACTATGATTACGAAATATGGCAAATGGTTGTCAAAAAAGCTTTTCTTAATGGACATCTCTCTGAAGATGTCTATATGGTTCAGCTTGAAGGTTTTGTCAATCCTAAATATCCAACTAAGGTGTGCAAACTAAATAAGTCCATTTATGGGCTCAAACAAGCATCTCGTAGCTGGAATCTTCGTTTTGACAAGAAGATCAAAGAGTTTGGTTTTGTCAAAGAATGAAGATGAGCCTTGTGTTTACAAAAGGCTAGTGGGAGCACCATATCATTCCTCATCTTGTATGTGGATGATATACTAATCATTGGAAACAACGTCCCTATGCTTAACGAGGTTAAATACTATTTGGGATCTAGCTTCGCAATGAAAGATCTTGGAGAAGCTGCTTACATTCTGGGAATCAAGATCTATATAGATAGATCTAAGTGACTTCTAGGGCTAAGTCAAAGTACTTACATAGATGAAACGATGACACGTTTTAAGATAGAAAACTCCAAGAAAGGAGGTGTTCCTATGACTAAGGGAACCGTGTTGAACAAATCGCAATCTCCTTCAACGGACATTGAAATTAAGCAAATGATAGCAGTTCCATATGCTTTAGCGATTGGTTCTATCATGTATGCTATGTACTAGAGCTGACGTCTCGTATGCTTTAAGCATGACCAGTCATTTTCAGCAAAGTCCTGGCATTGCCCATTGGACTGCAGTAAAGAACATTCTGAGGTGCTTGAGAAGAACTAAAGATATGTTCTTGGTGTTTGGAGGAGTGGAAGAGCTCACTATAAGGTGTTACACTGAAGCTAGCTTCCAAAGTGACCGATATGATTCTCGCTCACAATTAGGATTCATATTCCCTCTCAATAGAGGAGTTGTTTGTGTGAAAAGCTCCAAATAGAGTGTAGTGGCAGATTCAACCACCGAATCCGAATATATAGCTGCATCGGATGCTGCTAAAAAAGCTGCTTGGATGAAGAAGTTCATCACCGACCTCAATGTGGTTTCAAGTATTCAAAAACCCATCGAGGTGTTCTGTGATAACACATGAGCCATTGCTCAAACCAAGGAGTCCAAATCTCATTACAGGGCCAAGCACATTCTAAGAAAGTTCCACTATATACGGGAAATACTGGAACGAGGAGACATCTTAATAAGCAAAGTAGACACAGATCAAAACCTAGCAGACCCGTTCACTAAACCGATGACTCAGGACTAGCATGACCAACATAGGAATGATATCGGTCTTAGATTGGCTAGCCATTTGTTTTGATTTAGTATTTGGATATACGAACATTCAAACAGTGGTACCTTTTGAATTCACCTTTGATATACGAGTAAATGCAAAGTTTGAATCTTACAACTGTGTTTGATTTTTTACGTTTAATCCATGAATCTTGTATTCTAAATTATCCGTAGTCGGTCAGACTCGTGGGAACGATTCTGACTTAAGACTATTCTAACTTTGGACTCAAGGAGTTGACTCCAAACTCACAGACCTCATTATGAATGACGTTGGATGTAACTCGCGTCAAATCATCTTCATGGATCTTAGTCATAAGATGTATTTGATTTAGGTATACTCATTTAGTATCCTCTGACCTGAGATACATAATAGAACTTTCGTTTACTAAAGACTATTCTTTGATCAATGTCAACCGCTGTCGCGTACCTGCCAGTCACAAAGGCATTGGTTGGAAGTAGTTCTGATGTTCAGTGGGAGTTATATGTAGTCAAGATGAGATTCTGTACTCTTACAATATATGTAACAGTTAGACATCTGGGCGCCCTCGTTGATTCAATCTGGTGAAGTGTAAGGCCTTACCCAAACTTACTATGTGTTTGATTGGACCACTTTGATTCTTGAACGAGAACGATAATGATTGAACGCCATGTGAGATTAAATCTGATCCATGTCTCGTTTTTCAATTGTTGTCTTATACAGAAAGGATAGATGACGATGATTGTCATAAGTCTATAGTCTTCAAGTAGCAAGCTGTTGCTAAATGGAAGATACCTTGGTTAATGATTTTAAAGTGTCATGACCTGTTGGGGACAGCTATATGTAGCTAGAGCACCGCTGGCTGTCTGCGTTGAGATCTTATCAGAGACCGTCCAAGTGGGAGCTGTTGGATAATTATGTCCGGTTCGATAAGTCAATGCTACCGACCGGGTCTTGACCCGTAAGAGTTACATTGTGGGCTAAGAACTTAAAATCCACTTAACTAGTTTAACTGGTAATTACGAACAATATGCGAAACGGATCATAATTTATGATCATGAGCGGGATTATATTATTATTGCGGGTATTAATTGACAGACGGGTACATGGACCGGGTGACACAGGTATACTCATCTCATCACTTCTCATACATGCACCCACGCTACGCCACTTGTCGCGCATGCATACTTGCACCGCCACTTGTCATGCATGCAAAGAAGCTTAGCCACTTGTTGCATATGCATGTCCACCACTTGGCAAACATGCATAAACCTCTCAACACTTGTCCAACCTCCAAGTGCATGGTCGACATGTGTCGCGCATACGTGGAGCTCCATAGTCTATTTAAAGGAGTGTATGGACAAGAATTTTGTGTGAGAGCAAAACAAGAAAACTCTCATAACACATACACCCACAACCGGCTAGAACCGTCGTCGCCGGCCAGGACCGCCGCCGCCGGCCAGGACCGCCGCTACCCGGACCCATTCTAGCGTTTCGTTTGTTCGTTCACTAGCACGTGTTCGTTGAACCTCGGTGTCTCAACCGGTTAGTCAGTAACCGAGGTATATCTTTCTCATCGGTAGTTAGATGTTTTTATCACTGTGCTCGTATTTGCATGTAACCGGATCCTGTCGGGTTTCGTTTATTGTTGATCACTCATTTATTTCCGCTGCGTTAAATTAATTAACTCGCTAAATTAATTTACTATTATTTATTGAACCGGGTTTTTGATAAATAAAATTTTAAATGATCACCACGGAAACCCAACATAAACTATTCCGTTACAAACCTAGAATGACGGATGAAGAACTCAAGGAGATCGTTAGAGGTATTCTTTTAGTACTAGGAAGGAATAAATTGAAACAACTAAAATTTTATACATTGTATGTAAAAAATAACTCATTCTCGCCCTTGATATTTTTTCATAGTTTGAATGCTGAAGTTACCCCTCTATTTGAGAAAATACTGAGCAATAGTGATACCAGGAAGACAGGGCGTCTCGCTCCTGAAGACATGTGTAGAGGTTAGTATATTGTATACATATAAATTCTTACCATTACAATATTTCATCACAGAAGACATTGATGGTGAAAATGATGTTTAGATGAGATTATTTGAGGCAATATCCCAAACATATATAATAATATTATACTCATACTAAAGATAAAAAATTCTTGATTTTATGTGTAATTTTTTTAAAAAAATTAAGTATATAAAAGTTATTTTGTTTTTAAAAAAATATGGAACTAGTAGAAAAAAGTCAACATAAGAAAATTTTGATCTTAATCCTCATAATTGATATAATAACATAATTACTAAAATACTCTTAGAGCTACTATTCAACATTACTGATACCAAAGGCTTGATGTGTAATTAATACCGATCACTGATTAAATATATAGATGACTCGGGCCTGTCTCATACCGTTTTTATAGTTAACAAAGTTTGTACCTAATCTTAACTATGGTATCATATAGGAATTCTTTCTCGTATTGATGATTCCAAAGGCCAACCAATTACAATTAAAGATTCTACAGGAAAAGATTTGGTGTTTAATTTCAGAATGTGGCCCAATAATAATACTCGAATGTACATCCTTGAAGGATTTGTGCCATATGTGAAATCAAAGAACTTGGTTGGAGGTGACGTAGGTAACTAAACGAATAAATGTCCGTTCTTATTGAAATTTCTACATATTGTTTTATGTTTATATGTTATATTTATATGCGTAAATCTTAATGATTTATCTCGTCTTTTTTCAGTTACATTCAGTAAGTTGGAGCCCGGAGAAGGCTTGTGCTTGGAAACCGAAAGGTTGATTCATCAAAAAAGTCTAAAACAACTTCCCTGTCCGAGCACAAGGGTCAAAAGGTAGCAGTTTTAGTTTTGCTATAATTCAACCACTTTGCCAACTAATGGAATGTTTATAAGATTCGAAGTAAAAAGTTTATGAATGTTGATTGTTATGATATAGGCCATGGTTACTACAACCACAAGTAAACATGTATCAAAGGGCAAGACAACACCAACTACTAGGAATCTAAACATTGTCAAAAGAGTTTTGTCAGACCTACCCCATTCCAAAGGTGGCGTTAGGTCTAAGAAAAGGACTTCGGAAGTTGGCTAGACTAGTAAAAGTGCTGAAAAGAGGAAGAAGATGGTTGACAAAACTCCAGAACAAGTAGACTCACCGTGTGGTAGTAATGATCCCTCTGTCGTAGGAAAAAAAGTCTGAAAGAAGTAACAAGGTACTTGAGTCATACTTTTTAAACGCAATATAATTGATTGAGCAATTTATATTTAACTTTAATTTTAATTGTTTTCTAGTGACAAAGAACTAAGAGCATTCACATCCAATCCCCTAAAAATATACATACATTCCACTAAAAAACAACTTCTATATCAATATATTTCCACTAAAAACAAATACTTTTTCTCTCTCCTTTTTAATTAAATAATATTTTTATACCTTTATCATTACATTTTCTCTCTTCTTCACTCACAACCACTTTCAATATATATTAAAAAAGTATAGGGGGTGAACAGTGTCTCCCCAAATATAGAGATGAACAGTAACATTTTCTCTCTCCTCCACTCACAACCATTTTTTATACTCTTTATATTATAAAAATCCCACTCACATATTTTGGTGGAAGGGATGTGAATGCTCTAAGTTTAGCGTAATGTATATGGTGTAACAAATATAATATAAATGTGTGTGCTTTGAAACAAGAATAATAATATAAATAAAGGAAATTTATTTTTTAGTAACGATTTTCTTTTGTTTTACCGTACTTATGGCGCATGGTACGAACATATAAGAGCACAAGAATTCAAATACTGTGGTAAATATAAAATGCAGTGATAACATGCAACCTTATTGGACGATTTTAGATCTCCTTATTGGAGAGGAAATTGGTGTTTCCAAATTATGAGTGTTTTGATGATATTATAGCTAACTGAGAATGTTTTTGCGCATGTTTAACTACCTTATTATAGATGCTTAATTACAAGGTTGAAACCCAGTTTGAGAGAAAGTTTTTGTTAGTTCTAAGAGAAAACTTAAGATTAGTTGGTTTGTATCCTTTGTATAAATAAGACGACTTATTAACAGTAAAAATTTTTAATATTTTTTTATTTAACTTAATAATGGTTTTTTTGTAGGGTAAGACGACATGGGCTATGCATTCCAGGGCTAGCAATGGGAAGGGGAAGCTAAATGATTCGAGAAGTATTAAAGGTAAGATAAAGGGTATGTTTGTATGAAGCTTTTAGGAGCTTCTAGCTTTAAGCTTTTAAGAAAAGGCTCATACTCAATAAAAAACTTTGTTTAGTTAAAAGAGCTTAAAGCTTTTAGGTTAGAAGCTTGAAGCTTCTGGTTAAACGCTCCTACAAGGGGTATGTTTGGCAAAAGTAGCTGGTAGCTGTAGCTTTTTAGAATATTTAGGTGTTTGGCAGAGTAGCTGGAGCTTTTAATAAAATGGACATTAAAAAGTTGGTACATTAAAAAGTTTATTATCTTTCAAGGTTAAAATAGTAATTTTTCCCTAAAAGCTTGTAGCTCCTTCTAAACGCTACTAGTCGGAGCGTTTAACCAAAAGCTTCAAACTCTTTCAACCAAATAAGACTTTTTATTGAGTATGAGCTTTTTTTTAAAGCTTAAAGCTAGAAGCGTCTAAAAGCTACTAAAAGCTCCATGCCAAACATACCCCTAGCGTTTAGAAGGAACTACAAACTTTTAGGGAAAAAATGATTATTTTAATCTTTAAAGATAATAAATTTTTTAATGTAACCTTTTTAATGTCTATTTTGGTCATTTTATACATTTTATTAAAAGCTCCAGCTACTCTGCCAAACACTTAAATATTCTAACAAGCTACAGCTATCAGCCACCAGCCACCAACTATTTTTGTAAAAAATACCCAAAATATTGGTTTCATCACTAAACTAAAGCACGAAAACGAAATGAAGAATATTTATAACTACATTTTAGTTTCAAAACCTTGAAATCAATTAAACTAAACCTACTATGTAACCATTGAAAAAAGTGGCTAAATGTATCATCTTCTCTTACTTGTTATACCCGTCTTTAAAAAACCATTTTAAAACTTGTCATAATATACCCCTTGCAAAATCATTATCTTTTAAAATGTTTTTAATGGGTTCGAAAATACTTTGCATGAAAATACTATTAATGATTTTTTTCTAAATAAATACAACGTTTTTCTAATAATAATAAACTGTTTAAAAGATTTAAACAACATTCTCTCTTTTAAAACATTTCAAAATCGTTTTTAGAAACACTTTCTCACATTACTACATTAGTATATTTTATTGTTTCATATAAAACATCAACACCGATTTATATGTATTAAGACAAAAATTTATCATTTTATGAAAAAAGGTGATTTTATGTATTCACGTATAGAAGTTTTTCAAAATGGCTTGCATCAAAATTTTCATAAACCGTCTTTCGTTAAAACTTCATTAAAACGTCTTCAACAATTCTATTATGTGTCCAATGCATTTAGATTTTATATCTTCCTTTGTTACTAGAGATCGTCTTGCATATCTAGCAAAAACAAATCATTAAAAAAAATTCTAAACACAATGTAAAATAAATTAATATGCTTAGTTCTTCAACAATTTCGCCTTGTGTGATTCTTGTACAATGCAAAAACTGATGAGTAATATCATATTTTATATTTGCTATTTTATTATTTAAATTTGATAATAATAATAATAATAGTAATAATAATTATTATAATAATATAATAATAATAATAAACATTTTTAAATACTAATAAAAGATAACAAAATGACAAAAAACAAAAACAAAAACAAACAGAAAACAAAAAGGTTTAATTTGTATTAATGTGAAACTTGAGGGGAGGGATATGTTTAGTAAAACTAGAGGAAAGGGGGTACGTGGTATCACCGAAGCACGATGATCAGTCTGCAAGATGTGATAGAAAAATGGTCGAGGGTAATACCATTTGCGATAGATAGTACCAAGCGATCACTAACAGCTTGATTTACCATCGAAAATTGGTCGTGGGATATATGGTGGCCCTTTTAACGACTCTTATAATATCATATTTATGGACTTGCAGCATCATAAACAAATAAAAAGAAGAGAATTCTTGATGTTCGACTATCCGAGGCCGTGGAACTCCAGGTCACATCGATGCAGAACCAAGTCATGTTACCGCCATTTAAATGGGGCAAGAAGCACCCCACTCATCGAACGGGATGTGGGTGTAAAGTGTGCAGGAAACCTATAAATTTAAAAATAGTCCCTGAGAAAGTACATGCATAGCATCAAAGAGTCAGGACATAACCGATGTTTCCAGGATGATACACGATACAAAAGAGAGAAACATTACAATGGTAGTCGACCCTAGACGTTCTAACATAGACGATCAAATGGCAACCAACGAGGGCTCTGAACACCATCAAGATGTAAACAATGTGATAGGGTTAGAACCCATTGTTGTACCATTTGACTTGAATCTGTCACCGGAGCCTGATGAAGAGTAGGCGTAGACGTAGACGTGACACAATATTGGTATTTTAGATATTCGTTATGCTTGAAGTTTTTTCAGCGACTTAATTATGAATTGTGTGTTAAATCTTGTGTTTGATATTTCTTGTCGTGGTGTTAATGTTTTTTTTGGATACTTGAATTGATCTTCATTTTCTATATCTGAATCGTATGTTATGGTTTCTGTTTATTTGCAACTTTGAGTATATAAATGCATGTGATTGTAATTTGTTAAGATCATGTGCATAAGCATATTCTATATCTCTTGGTTCAAGAGTTTTACAAAAGAATTTTTTTTTTGATTTATTTGTTCTATTTCCGTTAAAATTATTTACCATCAAGAACCTCGTTTTTTTGCATACCTAAAAGTTTTAAAACATAACAAAATAATGTATTTCAAGTGAAGATATGTGTTTTAAAGTTTCAATAGATAATAAAATAATGTCTTTTCAGTGAAGATATGTGTTTTAAAAGCAGGATTTTGATATTGTTGTTATGGAAAAGATCTCAATTAAAAGCAGGATTTGATATAGTTATGGAAAAAACCTCAAAAATGGTTTTGGTGAGAAGGTTAAGAAGAAATGTGGTTGTGACATGTCGTATATATAAAAACCTAAAATAAGGACATTATAGTCAAATTTATAACAACTCATCTTCAACCTCATATCACCGTCTCTCCTTCTCTATCCCCGTCTTCCAAAAACCACATCACAACCACCACCACCACCATGTTGTAGGAAACCAGATCCGAAACCACCAATCATCTCGCCACTTTCACCTTCACCCACTAGCTATCATCATTTATGACCTATTGCGATTTTTAGATCTTAACCAAAATCAAAATCGACCACCCCTACCCACCACAAGTTCTAAACATTTTTTAGGTGCTTGCGAACCAAATTTTGTATTTAGCCATTCTTCCTGACATTTCAGGTATCCTGAGGCCAAATTTAATGGGATAGTTAGTTTTAACATGTATCATATGCGTTTCAAAATAATGTCTTAACTTAGTGGATGCCATAACTAAAGCTAAAATAAGTTTTTCGAGATGAGAGTACCTAGTTCAGTATCTAGTAGACTTTTGCTTACATAATATACATGATGCTGTTGATCTTCATAATCCTTAACTCGGACAACACTGATGGCATGTCATGACACTGCCAAGTAGAGTGTTAGTGGTTCTTCCTTTTCTGGCTTCATCAACAAAGGAGCCGTATAAAAGCATTTCTTTAGTTCTTGCAATACGTCCTCGTAATTTATCACTCAATTCAAAATTTTTATTCTTTCTCAGGATCTCGTAGAATTCTTTGCACCTCTCTAAGGATTTGGATGTGAACTTGTTTAAAGCTGCTATTATTTATGTTAATCTTTAAACATCCTTGACATTGGCTGGGGATCCTAAATCCAGGATCACCTTAATCTGCTCCTGACTCACTTTGATGCCTCTCATAGTGCCCATATATCCTATGAACTTCCAAGCTTCGACTCCAAAAGGACACTTCGAAGAGTTTAGTTTCATGTTATATTGATCTAGGATGTCAAAAGCTTCTTTAAGATCCTTGAGATGCTCTTCATCTTTCCTCGACTTTACCACCATACCATCTATGTAGACCTCCATTGTGTCTCCCAGCTTGTCTTTAAACATCATGTTCACCAGCCTTTGATAGGTAGCACCTATCCGAGTCATGAAAGTGGTATCTTCCTAATCAGAAGGCTCCATCTAGATTTGCTGGAATCCTAAAGGTCAGCATCTCGTGCCCTGTTGTAGCAACCACCATCGAGTCTATATCAGGCAATGGAAAAGGATCCTTAGGGCAACCTTTATTCAGATCCGTAAAATCCACACGTACTCTCCATTTTCCAGTCTTCTTCTGTACTACCACTACGTTAGCTAGCCATCTAGGAAACTTGACATCTCTTATCATTTTGGCTTTCAGTAATCTTTCGACTTCTTTTTGGATTATCAGGTTCCTTTCAGGAGCAAACTTCCTCCTTTTTTGATGTATTGGCCTGACACTGTTATCCAGACCTAACTTGTGAGTTATAATATCTTTCGATATACCTGTCATACCCTCATATTTCCAAGTGAACATCAAGAAGTTGATAAGTTCTTGTTCAGAATCCTGAGGGATCTTCGTTCCCAGAAGCACTTTGACGTCAAGATCCGGGGGATTTAAGGGTACTTCTTTAATATCCTATTCCTTAGCTTCCAAGACGTCTCGTGCTTTCTTCTGTAATTTCTACGCGTGTCGTCTTCCTAGAGGCTTTCATTGATGAAGTATAACAATCCTTAGATTCTTGTTGGTCATTGTCGATCTTGACAACTCCACAAGGAGTAGGAAGTTTGACACATTGGTTGTAGGTAGAAGGTACAACCTTCATGTCATGGATCCAAGGCCTTCCTAGAATAATATTATAGGATGATAAAGAATCTATATAGAAAGGAAGCTTTTTTTCTCCTTCTATATAGAATTAACTCCTTCTATATAGAAAGAAAGCTTTATTTCTCCAAGGTAATTCTTCAGTTCAATGTCGAATTATACTAGTACCGAGGACTTAGCCACTATCTCAGATTCAGGAATATTCATCGTTTTCAGGGCATCCAGCTGGATGATATTCACTGAACTTCCTCCGTCGACTAGGATCCTGCGCATTAAATACATTTCACATTATAAAATCTAATAACAAATAATAGTTAATATTATACATTAACATATAATAACTACTGTGTTTTTTGGTGTATATGATTTTATTATTCATATATAAAGTTTTGGATAAAACACTCAGATAAAACAATCATATACACCAAAAAACACATTAGTTATTGTATGTTAATGCATAATATTAATTGTTATTTGTTATTCGATTTTATAATGTGAAAAATATTTTCTTGAGTACGTATCACCTTTTCAGCTAGTACTAACTACACATTGTCATATAAATTTGTGTCGAATAGATTTGTCATATAAAAAGATTTACATATTTAAATTTGCATATCTTAAAAGGAAATTAGATAAAGGAAAATGGGTACTCATTTACCATAAAACTCTATTTAACAGTTTACTGTGCGCTAAATATGCATATAAAAAGATTTACAAACTTAAATTTGCATAGTTTTAATAGGAAATTAGATCAAGGTAAATGGGTATACCCCATTTTTACATATAAAAATTATATATGTAATTAGAGTTTATGAAAAATTAACTATAATTAAGTAATTTAAACCTACACCATACACCCTATGCAAAAAGACTTGTTTGCCCTTACAAAAAACTAATTTTAAGGTGCAAAAAAATCAAATTGAAGCTATTGGAGCAAAATAGATATCTGGACCAAACCACAGGGAGCAAAATAGAAATTTACTCAAAAATTAATTTTAAGGGTGTAGTGTAAGAGAAAAGATTGAACCAATTAAGAAACCACAAAGAGCAAAAAAAAATCAAATTGAAACTATTGAAGCAAAATAGATATTTAGACCAAACCACATGGAGCAAATTAGAACTTTACTCGAGAATGTATATACACATTCACGAGACACCACATACACACAAACATTTCCATTTTTTGTTGTTGTCCTAGTAGCTCTTACACACACCTTTGGTCAAAGCTAAACTTTCACCAACATACCACACACACACCAAAGTCCCATGCAAACTTGACTACCCAAAGAAACCAACCGATTTCAACACCCAAAACCCCCAACCAGATCCCAAGCCCCATCCCCATGTATCCACCTCCACACCTTCACTAAATTTACCTTTTACCCTCCAAGTTCTAACAATGTGCACACTAACCCCCTTGCTCTCAAATCCACTATAAATAAAGACACTTAGTAATCATTTCAACCTACACCAAATCTACCTTCCTCTCTAAACCTTTGGTAATCCCGTCTGCACTATCTCTAAAACCATAGCATACACACATACTTCACATTCAAACATTTAAGTTGCTTTCAATAAATTATTATTATATATTTTCTAAAGCTCTAGTGTTTTGCACACACGATCAAGTGTTCTTGGTGTTCGAATGAGGTTATAAATCTAAAATGCTTCATACACCAAACATTTAAGCAAGTTTCTATGACCAAAAGTGAGAAACAAGTTCAATGAACACATTAATCATCTTCAACCTTGTTATATTTTACATATTTATTTTTACTCAGAAGTTAATTTCTAACGAATTTCTTGCTTAGACCTTGGCTTGATAACACAAAGGTACGTGTGTTTGAGAGATCATCATTTGACATAAAAATGTTAAGATAAATGATGTTCCAGGATCGAACCTATACACGTGCATACCTTCAAACTCAAGATATAGCATAAAAACCTTATACTGTGAAACTTGAGTCACAAAACAAGTGTATGCCGGGGGATGATATGTCCTTAATCCCTTTCGGGATGCCCGGTGAATTAAGCTTGGTGACAGGTATTCAACATATAAACCCGGTTAAGAAACTAATAAACTAAAACCAAGCAATTAGTGGTAAAAAATATATTAAAATGCGAGGACTTATATATTTTTAATGGATCTACTATTATACTTCACAAAATCAAGTATAAATAGTGTTAGATGTGAAACTTGGAAGTTGGTGAAATTATTTTGAACAAAAATAAGTTGTTACTATTAAGAGTTAAAATGGTTATTTTTAAGTTACAAACAATAAAAACCCTATTCTAGCAAAAACTGATTTAAAAAAAAAGATGCGTGTACATACATATGCATATATATATATATATATATATGTAGAAGTTTTTAAAAAATCTAAACTACCTTGTCCACCACGCTTCTGCGCAACTTCTGATGTGTAATTATATTTTAAGGTAGGGATTGTATAAATATTTTTACTAAATGTAATAAAATGTCGTGTTAATGTAAGTGCACCATTACTATAAAATAGAAAATTTAATCCTAAGACAAAGTCTTTTGATTGTATGTTTTTAGGATTAATGTTTATTTGAGGTATAACATATTTCATACTATAATTATTTGAGAAATCTAAAAATTGTATAGCTATTGGTTTTAAACAATGTGTAATTTGTATTAACCTATTTTCTATTGTTCTACTCTGTATTATATATGGTAGTTTTATATGATAATCTATCGGTGCTAAACTATAAGATATTACACTTGTGCTTGCTCCCGTATCGACTAATCCTGTAACATCTATAAATTTATTTTGATCTAGCCATATTCTACACTGTATTTTTATCATATTTATTGATCCTTGTGTTTGTATATATGTAAGCTCTTGTGTAGGTTCTTTATCTTCCACAGACATTTTACTAATTTCTTGATTTATTTCTGTATTTGATTGTCCTTCAAGTTGTAGTATTCTATTTTCTAATTCTTTTATTTTTAAGGTATGTATTTCAACTATTAATTCTAATTTTTCTATTTTTTCCATTTTTATATTATTATTATTGTTAGATGTAGATGTTGTTGGTATAATCTCTATACTATATAATTTTTTAATACATATATAACATATTTCAATAAAACATATATTACATTGGTATCTTTTTTCTATGCTTGGGAATAATCCACAATTATAGCATTTAATATAATTATTTCCCCTATTATGTATCCATTGGTGTTGACATTCCTCTTGTATATTCATATATGTATAAGTTACTTTAGCTATTTGCTTTTCGTCTTCGCTGTATATGCTATATACTGATTCATTATCCGAGTCATCAGTTTGTATTGATTCTATTTCATAGTCGTTAATTTGTTCTATTAAATTAGTTCTTTCCATATGTTTATTTTTATTTGGGCATCTATTAGCTAAATGTTTTTCATCTCCACATATAAAGCATTTACACTTTCTTGTGTGTGGTTTTCTTACATATTTATTTTTATTGTAATTTGATTTATAATTTTTATTATATGTAGTACTTTTTCTAATCTTTTTCTTTTTATCGTATATTCCATATGCTTGTGGTGTATATATAGCTGTTTTACAAAATGCATAAGAATTTCTTTTTAACTGTTCTTGTAATGCTACTTCCTTACATTTTTCTTCTAATATTCCAAATGTATATGTTATTCTTGGTCCTATTCCTAGATTTTGTATTTGTCCATATGTTTGTTTCCATGATTCATGTATAGATTTTCCTAAATCTCCTGGGAGTTTTATAAAATATTTATCACAGAGATTATCATCCATAGCTTTTCCTGTTTGTGATAATAGTCTTATAAAATCTAGGGTAAATTCGTTTATATATTTCATATCTGCAATGCTTAACTGTTCTAAATTTCTAATAGCTGTATCTTGTATTAAACTATTATTCTTAGCTGGGTCTACTCCTAAAATAAGTGTTCTAATTTGTGATGTAAAATTATATGGATTATCTCCTAAAGCTTTTAAGGCATTAATTGAGGTAGGATCTTGGGCTTTTTTACTTTGCCAAATACCTAATGCTATTGGTCCTAATGTTGTTTCTAAATACGAAAACATATCCATACTATCTTTTTTATTTGTTTCCACATTCGTACTACTATTTGTTCCCATGTTAGTATTTGTTGTTCTAATAATAACATATTTCCACTGTATATTTGTCCTATAGGCATTCTTTTACCTGTTCCTTTATACGTTTGTTGTTGTTGTTGGTAATTAATTGAGGGATTTGCCCATGGTTCTCTTCCATGAGTTTCATGTGTTTCACTTGCTTCTCCATGTGTAAATTTTGGTCGTTTTCTCTCTTCATCTGCCATAAATGTATTATCTTGCTTATAGAATTCTGATAACATTGTTTTACCTTGTGTTATACTTTCTATTAATGGTAAGTTATAGTATTGTGTTAATGTTTTATAACTTTCTTCATATGTCATACCTAATTCTGTCATACATTCTATAATCATATCATCTACTTCTTCTTGTATATTTAATTCTGTAAATTTTTTATCTATTATTACTTGCTTTTCCTAATACCCCTATACTAACCACTAAATTATTACCATCATAATTTTCGTAACCTTTTGTTTGTAATGCTATTTTTAAGTTTTTTATATCTTTAACATCTTTTAGTATTCCTGGTGTACAATAAAATAATGCTGTATTTTGACTCATGTCTACTTCCATTCCTGAGATTATTGCTTTTTTCATTTCTTTTTTCCAACTTTTGTCTAATATTAAAGCTAATAATTTTGTTCCTAAATTTTTTCTTCCTAAAGCTTTTATTCCAATTATGATTAATCCTGTATGTATATAATGTTTTCCTGATTGTTTAATTTTTTGTATAGTTTCTGGAGATAATAAATCAATTGTTACTATCCTATCAACTACCCTTAAACTTTCTTCTCTACTACTTCGTATTAATGTTGTGTTAATATTAAATCTTCCTGTTTGATATAATACTCTTGGATTTAATACATCTAATTGATGTTGATTATATAAGTCTATATTTTTGTCTACATCTATTTCATCTTCTATGTGTAACGTATGTCTACCACTATTATTTGATCTTGATCCTCTTCTAATTATTCTATTTAAGAAATTATCAGAGGTTATAATATCCTGTATATTACTAGTAGAATTTCTTGCTTCCTGAATAGTTCTACTTTGTCCTAAAAAGCTCATTTTCTTATTTGCCAATGTTTATAAGGTATGGGTTTATTAGTATTTTTTATAACTTCAGAACTGTTTATGTGTAATTTATTAATAGCTTGTGTTACTTTTTCAATTTCTTCACTAAATGCGTTGTTATTATTTGTAATTGACTTTTCAATATTAATTGTTTTAGTTTCTATATTTATTTGTTTAAGCTTATTTAATAATAATTCGTTTTTTCTTTAATAAAACTTAAGTTGTTATTATATTTTCTAATTTCTTCTGTATATTTTTCGATTAATTGTTTATTACTATTAGATTCTTTTTGTAAATTTATTGCTAAATTTATAATTAAAACTGTTAATGCGTTTAAATGTGAATTATCAGTATGAAGACTATGTTTACAATTATCTCTAATATGACAAACGAAACTATAATTATCAGTAGTAATAGATTTAGAAGCACTTTTATCACTAAATTCAAGATTAAGGAACTCAAGTTTTTTGAAATGATTCTCAATATTTTTAATGAAATCAAACTTCTTAGCTTTAGCCTTTAATTTATAGCTTTTCCCTTAAAAGATTTTCTTATATCCCATATATTTTAAAAGTTTTTAAAATAATTAAAAAAAATTAATTTTTACAAAATTCCTTCCTTAATTCTTTAAGGTAGTCGGAGCTTAGTTTTCCCATAATCTTCACCTAAGCGAGTTCTCCATAATAAAAGCGGCATATTTTAAGCCAAAAAACATGGAGCTTGTCTTAGTCTTTTAGATTTTAAGAAAGCCTTGCTCTGATACCAAATCAAACAGAAAAGAAAGAAAAAACACTCACAATAAGAAGGAGAGGAGGATAGATTGGAGCAGCAGCTACTGATCTTGAGAGAGTATGCACAGCGGAAGATAGAGTTGAAGCTCCAGGAATTTTTTTTTTTTTTTTTTTTTTTTTTGGTGTATGGGATATATTATGAAGTACAAGGGATATGAAGCTATATAAGAATTTAAAGGTTTAGGCTAAGAAGTTTGAGAGAGGGTTTAGTGTGCCATGAATACTTAAAATTTTTATTACTTGAATTTTTTCCTATATCTTACAATGAGAAATCGAATGCCTTATATAGGCATTTTGAATCCTAAAAAGAACGGTCCTAATTAAATCGTACGAAAATAAACAGTAAAAGTATACAGTATTTACATATAATTGCAAAATTGCACAGCATCAAACTTAATTATTTGAGCTTATTTTCAAAGTAGTGGGGCCCGCATTGATTTGAATTCTTGAATTCTTCCGCATATCTTGTTTTTGAGATTAAATATTTGGGTCCACATGTCTCCTTGAATTATTTGTGTATATAATTGGTGTGCAACTGTCATCTCTTGCGTCATCTTCTAGAAGTCTCTGTGTGTACTGTCTACTGATACTGGGCTGTCGTTGTTTTCTATGTCTGGATCTTCTGGTTCTTCAAGATTAACGATGTTTTGTAATTGAAGACTATCTCCTTCCCCTGCAAAAGGCAAGAACATTCTCCAATTGTGTTCCCCATATATTTGTGTGTAATGTCCTTCACCGAGTAGTTTGTATTTTTCCCATTGAAAATATTCTGGGATGTCTGTGGTTTGTTGATGTTTTTCTATGAAATTTTTAAAGGCTTTGGAAGGTTGGTCGATGGTTTCATTGATCCAAGGAAGAGTTGAGAAATCGATTGTGATTTTTGTAGCTATTGTTTGTAGATAGTTTGTTGTAAGTTTATGGTCTATGAAAATTCGTTTTCGAGAAGGGATATATGTGTAAGCATTTGAATATGGAAAAGATGCAAAAATCTTGCATCCTATTGTTGGAAATATTGTGCGAACTGCGATGTTTCCTGCTATTAGTAAGAATTTTTCTCCAAGCTTGTTTAAAAGATCTTCAGTCCTGTTGTTTATTTTTAATTCGATATAATCAATCATACCATGATGGTAAAATTGAATAATCTGTTCATCTGTCAACTGTGTAGGGAAAAAGATTTGGAGCAGGAGGAGTCCTTTTCCGTTTCCTTCATCGTCTGTTCTTTCAATAACTCTAAAGCCTGCTTTTTCGCTATCCATTCTGAAGGCCAAGTCGACCAGTTGTTGTTGGAGCTTGTATAAAATTAGAGGGAATTGTTCTACCACTTTCTTTGAAACTAGTTTTCGAAACTCCGGAAATCTGTCGGTGACCGGTTTTAAACATTTCCACCATGGTGTGTCTAACATACGTACTCTAAATGAGTCGTAATTACAATGTATAACTGTATTTTCTTTTTTCTCTTTTTCCTCGAGTCTTTGTAATAACTGTGCATTTTTTGTCTCGAGCAAAGCCAACTGTTGTTTTAAGAGACTTTTTTCAATTTTTTCTTGTATACACTGTGTATCTCTTTGTATTTGTATAATTTTTTCTTGTAGTTTTAAAATAACTTCCTCTTGAGCTTTAATTACTTGCTCAGGGGTCGTTTTTGTAACCTGTGTAAATGTCTTGACTACTTCAGGTTCAATGTAGCAAATCAAGCAGAAAAGAAAGAAAAAACACTCACAATAAGAAGGAGAGGATGATGGATTGGAGCAGCAGCTACTGATCTTGAGAGAGTATGCACAGCGGAAGATAGAGTTGTAGCTCCAGGAATTTTTTTTTTTTTTTTTTTTTTTTTGGTGTATGGGATATATTATGAAGTACAAGGGATATGAAGCTATATAAGAATTTAAAGGTTTAGGCTAAGAAGTTTGAGAGAGGGTTTAGTGTGCCATGAATACTTAAAATTTTTTATTACTTGAATTTTTTTCCTATATCTTACAATGAGAAATCGAATGCCTTATATAGGCATTTTGAATCCTAAAAAGAACGGTCCTAATTAAATCGTACGAAAATAAACAGTAAAAGTATACAGTATTTACATATAATTGCAAAATTGCACAGCATCAAACTTAATTATTTGAGCTTATTTTCAAAGTAGTGGGGCCCGCATTGATTTGAATTCTTGAATTCTTCCGCATATCTTGTTTTTGAGATTAAATATTTGGGTCCACATGTCTCCTTGAATTATTTGTGTATATAATTGGTGTGCAACTGTCATCTCTTGCGTCATCTTCTAGAAGTCTCTGTGTGTACTGTCTACTGATACTGGGCTGTCGTTGTTTTCTATGTCTGGATCTTCTGGTTCTTCAAGATTAACGATGTTTTGTAATTGAAGACTATCTCCTTCCCCTGCAAAAGGCAAGAACATTCTCCAATTGTGTTCCCCATATATTTGTGTGTAATGTCCTTCACCGAGTAGTTTGTATTTTTCCCATTGAAAATATTCTGGGATGTCTGTGGTTTGTTGATGTTTTTCTATGAAATTTTTAAAGGCTTTGGAAGGTTGGTCGATGGTTTCATTGATCCAAGGAAGAGTTGAGAAATCGATTGTGATTTTTGTAGCTATTGTTTGTAGATAGTTTGTTGTAAGTTTATGGTCTATGAAAATTCGTTTTCGAGAAGGGATATATGTGTAAGCATTTGAATATGGAAAAGATGCAAAAATCTTGCATCCTATTGTTGGAAATATTGTGCGAACTGCGATGTTTCCTGCTATTAGTAAGAATTTTTCTCCAAGCTTGTTTAAAAGATCTTCAGTCCTGTTGTTTATTTTTAATTCGATATAATCAATCATACCATGATGGTAAAATTGAATAATCTGTTCATCTGTCAACTGTGTAGGGAAAAAGATTTGGAGCAGGAGGAGTCCTTTTCCGTTTCCTTCATCGTCTGTTCTTTCAATAACTCTAAAGCCTGCTTTTTCGCTATCCATTCTGAAGGCCAAGTCGACCAGTTGTTGTTGGAGCTTGTATAAAATTAGAGGGAATTGTTCTACCACTTTCTTTGAAACTAGTTTTCGAAACTCCGGAAATCTGTCGGTGACGGTTTTAAACATTTCCACCATGGTGTGTCTAACATACGTACTCTAAATGAGTCGTAATTACAATGTATAACTGTATTTTCTTTTTTCTCTTTTTCCTCGAGTCTTTGTAATAACTGTGCATTTTTTGTCTCGAGCAAAGCCAACTGTTGTTTTAAGAGACTTTTTTCAATTTTTTCTTGTATACACTGTGTATCTCTTTGTATTTGTATAATTTTTTCTTGTAGTTTTAAAATAACTTCCTCTTGAGCTTTAATTACTTGCTCAGGGGTCGTTTTTGTAACCTGTGTAAATGTCTTGACTACTTCAGGTTCAATGTAGCAAATCAAGCAGAAAAGAAAGAAAAAACACTCACAATAAGAAGGAGAGGATGATGGATTGGAGCAGCAGCTACTGATCTTGAGAGAGTATGCACAGCGGAAGATAGAGTTGTAGCTCCAGGAATTTTTTTTTTTTTTTTTTTTTTTTTGGTGTATGGGATATATTATGAAGTACAAGGGATATGAAGCTATATAAGAATTTAAAGGTTTAGGCTAAGAAGTTTGAGAGAGGGTTTAGTGTGCCATGAATACTTAAAATTTTTATTACTTGAATTTTTTTCCTATATCTTACAATGAGAAATCGAATGCCTTATATAGGCATTTTGAATCCTAAAAAGAACGGTCCTAATTAAATCGTACGAAAATAAACAGTAAAAGTATACAGTATTTACATATAATTGCAAAATTGCACAGCATCAAACTTAATTATTTGAGCTTATTTTCAAAGTAGTGGGGCCCGCATTGATTTGAATTCTTGAATTCTTCCGCATATCTTGTTTTTGAGATTAAATATTTGGGTCCACATGTCTCCTTGAATTATTTGTGTATATAATTGGTGTGCAACTGTCATCTCTTGCGTCATCTTCTAGAAGTCTCTGTGTGTACTGTCTACTGATACTGGGCTGTCGTTGTTTTCTATGTCTGGATCTTCTGGTTCTTCAAGATTAACGATGTTTTGTAATTGAAGACTATCTCCTTCCCCTGCAAAAGGCAAGAACATTCTCCAATTGTGTTCCCCATATATTTGTGTGTAATGTCCTTCACCGAGTAGTTTGTATTTTTCCCATTGAAAATATTCTGGGATGTCTGTGGTTTGTTGATGTTTTTCTATGAAATTTTTAAAGGCTTTGGAAGGTTGGTCGATGGTTTCATTGATCCAAGGAAGAGTTGAGAAATCGATTGTGATTTTGTAGCTATTGTTTGTAGATAGTTTGTTGTAAGTTTATGGTCTATGAAAATTCGTTTTCGAGAAGGGATATATGTGTAAGCATTTGAATATGGAAAAGATGCAAAAATCTTGCATCCTATTGTTGGAAATATTGTGCGAACTGCGATGTTTCCTGCTATTAGTAAGAATTTTTCTCCAAGCTTGTTTAAAAGATCTTCAGTCCTGTTGTTTATTTTTAATTCGATATAATCAATCATACCATGATGGTAAAATTGAATAATCTGTTCATCTGTCAACTGTGTAGGGAAAAAGATTTGGAGCAGGAGGAGTCCTTTTCCGTTTCCTTCATCGTCTGTTCTTTCAATAACTCTAAAGCCTGCTTTTTCGCTATCCATTCTGAAGGCCAAGTCGACCAGTTGTTGTTGGAGCTTGTATAAAATTAGAGGGAATTGTTCTACCACTTTCTTTGAAACTAGTTTTCGAAACTCCGGAAATCTGTCGGTGACCGGTTTTAAACATTTCCACCATGGTGTGTCTAACATACGTACTCTAAATGAGTCGTAATTACAATGTATAACTGTATTTTCTTTTTTCTCTTTTTCCTCGAGTCTTTGTAATAACTGTGCATTTTTTGTCTCGAGCAAAGCCAACTGTTGTTTTAAGAGACTTTTTTCAATTTTTTCTTGTATACACTGTGTATCTCTTTGTATTTGTATAATTTTTTCTTGTAGTTTTAAAATAACTTCCTCTTGAGCTTTAATTACTTGCTCAGGGGTCGTTTTTGTAACCTGTGTAAATGTCTTGACTACTTCAGGTTCAATGTAGCAAATCAAGCAGAAAAGAAAGAAAAACACTCACAATAAGAAGGAGAGGAGGATGGATTGGAGCAGCAGCTACTGATCTTGAGAGAGTATGCACAGCGGAAGATAGAGTTGTAGCTCCAGGAATTTTTTTTTTTTTTTTTTTGGTGTATGGGATATATTATGAAGTACAAGGGATATGAAGCTATATAAGAATTTAAAGGTTTAGGCTAAGAAGTTTGAGAGAGGGTTTAGTGTGCCATGAATACTTAAAATTTTTATTACTTGAATTTTTTTCCTATATCTTACAATGAGAAATCGAATGCCTTATATAGGCATTTTGAATCCTAAAAAGAACGGTCCTAATTAAATCGTACGAAAATAAACAGTAAAAGTATACAGTATTTACATATAATTGCAAAATTGCACAGCATCAAACTTAATTATTTGAGCTTATTTTCAAAGTAGTGGGGCCCGCATTGATTTGAATTCTTGAATTCTTCCGCATATCTTGTTTTTGAGATTAAATATTTGGGTCCACATGTCTCCTTGAATTATTTGTGTATATAATTGGTGTGCAACTGTCATCTCTTGCGTCATCTTCTAGAAGTCTCTGTGTGTACTGTCTACTGATACTGGGCTGTCGTTGTTTTCTATGTCTGGATCTTCTGGTTCTTCAAGATTAACGATGTTTTGTAATTGAAGACTATCTCCTTCCCCTGCAAAAGGCAAGAACATTCTCCAATTGTGTTCCCCATATATTTGTGTGTAATGTCCTTCACCGAGTAGTTTGTATTTTTCCCATTGAAAATATTCTGGGATGTCTGTGGTTTGTTGATGTTTTTCTATGAAATTTTTAAAGGCTTTGGAAGGTTGGTCGATGGTTTCATTGATCCAAGGAAGAGTTGAGAAATCGATTGTGATTTTTGTAGCTATTGTTTGTAGATAGTTTGTTGTAAGTTTATGGTCTATGAAAATTCGTTTTCGAGAAGGGATATATGTGTAAGCATTTGAATATGGAAAAGATGCAAAAATCTTGCATCCTATTGTTGGAAATATTGTGCGAACTGCGATGTTTCCTGCTATTAGTAAGAATTTTTCTCCAAGCTTGTTTAAAAGATCTTCAGTCCTGTTGTTTATTTTTAAATCGATATGATCAATCATACCATGATGGTAAAATTGAATAATCTGTTCATCTGTCAACTGTGTAGGGAAAAAGATTTGGAGCAGGAGGAGTCCTTTTCCGTTTCCTTCATCGTCTGTTCTTTCAATAACTCTAAAGCCTGCTTTTTCGCTATCCATTCTGAAGGCCAAGTCGACCAGTTGTTGTTGGAGCTTGTATAAAATTAGAGGGAATTGTTCTACCACTTTCTTTGAAACTAGTTTTCGAAACTCCGGAAATCTGTCGGTGACCGGTTTTAAACATTTCCACCATGGTGTGTCTAACATACGTACTCTAAATGAGTCGTAATTACAATGTATAACTGTATTTTCTTTTTTCTCTTTTTCCTCGAGTCTTTGTAATAACTGTGCATTTTTTGTCTCGAGCAAAGCCAACTGTTGTTTTAAGAGACTTTTTTCAATTTTTTCTTGTATACACTGTGTATCTCTTTGTATTTGTATAATTTTTTCTTGTAGTTTTAAAATAACTTCCTCTTGAGCTTTAATTACTTGCTCAGGGGTCGTTTTTGTAACCTGTGTAAATGTCTTGACTACTTCAGGTTCAATGTAGAAGTCGTCTATACCAAAGGCTTCTCTTGCTGCAGATAAGGCTTCATTGAATGATGTGTAGCCTTTCCATATTGCTTGACCTTGGCATTGTATATATTTTCCCACTGATTCCCATTTATTAAAAATACCAGTTTTTAAACCTCTAAAAATTACATAATGTGTATATTTTGGTTTTTGTGGGCTTTGTGTAATAGATGTATTTGTATTTTGTTCATGAAAATAAATACTTAAAGCATTTAAAACTTGAGCTTTAAAAGATGAGGCTTGCGGCATAGTTTGAACATGCCACAAGTTATCTAGTAAACACTCTTGTTTTTCATTTAATTGCATACCCACAATTGGTCTAAACTTTGTACGTGGATCATTGCATTTTTGTAAAGCATAATTACCAAAGGTAATTATTGTATTTTGTGTAGGTTGTACTGGAGTTGTCCTTTGTGTAAAATGTCTAATTCTTGGAGGTCTAACTGCCATTGCTCTAACCTCAGATGTGTATAACTGTTGGTAACCACTGTCGGCTTGCTGTGTAAATTGTTGTGTATGAGCAGCTCGAATGGCTTGGCTCAATACCTTTTCTGTATCTTGTGATGGTTGTGTATACTTTGGCTGTATAGGATGTATAAGCTTTGCCTTTCCTTTATCGTTTGACCTGTCCATCTATAAAAATAATTTGTTAATGTTTCTAGATAACATGTCTGCTATACCATTGTTTTTTCCTTTAATATGTTTAAAATTTATAGTATAACCATTTCCTTGAATAATATTTTGTAAATTTACCCATCTCGTTCTATTTATTTTTTTACTTTGATCATTTTTTATAAATTTAACTATAGCTTCACAATCTGTTCTTGCTGTAAATTCTTGTTGTAAAAAGATTTTAAATTTTTCTAAAGCATTTATTAGTGCTTGTATTTCAAAATCTATAGTTGTCCAATTATTTTTGTTTTGAAAATTTCCACTAGTATAAGCACATATTTTTTCTTCATTTTTTGAACTGTATTTATGAGGTTTACATAAAAGTACTGCTCCCCATCCTTCTTTGCATCCATCTGTCTCAATAATCAAATAATCAGTAGTTAAAGGTAATTCTAATGGTTTAATATGTTTAACTTCCTTTTTTATTTCTCTTACTAACTTAGTATCTTCACTATTAAAATATCTTTGTCCATTTTTAGTGGTTTTACTATATAGTGGTCCTACTAATCTTGATAAATTTGGTATAAATTTTCTAGCATAATTTACTAACCCTAAAAATGCTTGTATTTGTTTTAGATTCTCAAATTTTTCAGGAAATTCCAATATCTTTGTAGAAATATGTGGTTGTAATTCTATTTTCCCATTTCCTAATTCTAATCCTAAAAATGAAAATTTTCTTTTAAATAATTCCATTTTCTTTTTTGATACTACGATCCCATTTGTTTTTATTTCACTGAATATTTGTTGTAAATGTTGTTCATGTTCTTGTATTGTATTACTTGCTACTAGTATGTCATCTATATATACTAAGCAGAAATCATATTTTAGAAATATACTATCCATAAATCTTTGAAAAATAGAAGGTGCATTTTTTAATCCAAAACTAAGCACATTCCATTCAAATTGACCTTCTGAACATGTAAAAGCTGTCCATTGTTTAAAATTTTCTTCTAATTGTAATTGATTATACCCAGATTTTAAATCAAATTTTGAAAATACTTTCTTTTTCTGTATTAAGTTTAATAATGTATCTTTATTAGGAATGTTATATCCATCGTCTATTGTATTATCATTTAACCTTTTATAATTGTATACAATTCTAGCTTTTCCTCTTTTAATTTCACTATGATTTCTTACTATAAATGCTGCTGTTCTATGAGGACTTTCAGATTTTCTAATTAATCCTTGTGTTATCATTTCAGGTATTTGCTTTCTAAATTCTTCTTTGTCTAATGGACTGTATTCAATATTAGCTGTTCTAATTATAATATCAGGATTTTTAAGTTTAAATTTACATACATATTTTACCTTGGACTTAGTTATATCTTCTCCTATTAAACCTATTTTTTCTAAATGTAAAATAATAGGATGATTTATACTTTTAGTAATGTTCATTCCCTTTTCAAATTCTTGATTTAAAAATTCTGTTAATAATTTCATGCTTTCATTTTCAATGTAATTGATTCGGGGTGTAGAAGTTTTTAAAAAATCTAAACTACCTTGTCCACCACGCTTCTGCGCAACTTCTGATGTGAAATTATATTTTAAGGTAGGGATTGTATAAATATTTTTACTAAATGTAATAAAATGTCGTGTTAATGTAAGTGCACCATTACTATAAAATAGAAAATTCAATCCTAAGACAAAGTCTTTTGATTGTATGTTTTTAGGATTAATGTTTATTTGAGGTATAACATATTTCATACTATAATTATTTGAGAAATCTAAAAATTGTATAGCTATTGGTTTTAAACAATGTGTAATTTGTATTAACCTATTTTCTATTGTTCTACTCTGTATTATATATGGTAGTTTTATATGATAATCTATCGGTGCTAAACTATAAGATATTACACTTGTGCTTGCTCCCGTATCGACTAATCCTGTAACATCTATAAATTTATTTTGATCTAGCCATATTCTACACTGTATTTTTATCATATTTATTGATCCTTGTGTTTGTATATATGTAAGCTCTTGTGTAGGTTCTTTATCTTCCACAGACATTTTACTAATTTCTTGATTTATTTCTGTATTTGATTGTCCTTCAAGTTGTAGTATTCTATTTTCTAATTCTTTTATTTTTAAGGTATGTATTTCAACTATTAATTCTAATTTTTCTATTTTTTCCATTTTTATATTATTATTATTGTTAGATGTAGATGTTGTTGGTATAATCTCTATACTATATAATTTTTAATACATATATAACATATTTCAATAAAACATATATTACATTGGTATCTTTTTTCTATGCTAGGGAATAATCCACAATTATAGCATTTAATATAATTATTTCCCCTATTATGTATCCATTGGTGTTGACATTCCTCTTGTATATTCATATATGTATAAGTTACTTTAGTATCTTATAGTTTAGCACCGATAGATTATCATATAAAACTACCATATATAATACAGAGTAGAACAATAGAAAATAGGTTAATACAAATTACACATTGTTTAAAACCAATAGCTATACAATTTTTAGATTTCTCAAATAATTATAGTATGAAATATGTTATACCTCAAATAAACATTAATCCTAAAAACATACAATTAAAAGACTTTGTCTTAGGATTGAATTTTCTATTTTATAGTAATGGTGCACTTACATTAACACGACATTTTATTACATTTAGTAAAAATATTTATATAATCCCTACCTTTGCATTACCATATTATAACTTGGTAGGATCTTAGAAAATATGTGGTGGTGTTAGCATGGACCGTCACGTATCATAATCTTATTGGTCTATATATATTATATATTCTACAATCTCAGACTTTTTCAACAAGGTTTTCTTTTACCAATCTGAGTTGTTTCTGTCACTTTTTTGTTTTATGATTTTCTCGGTTTTGGTAATCGTTTGCTTATTACCCGTGCTCGCAACATAGGTTTTGCCCCCACCATCTAAAAGCTGTAAAATAAACTTAAAATTATCACTTGGACCCACTCGACTTTATAATGCATGTCGGTATCAGTTTAAGTTTGTTTACGCTATATCGTTCGCGGTATAAGTTCACGTTTATTTTTGTCTACGTTTTACGTCATATGGCGGTATAAATTTTTCTTTTTTTAATATTTTTATTGGTTTCAATTGTAATCTGCTTACTACTTAGCACGCTTTTACAAACCCGCAAAACGGGGGTTAAATACTAGTTCAAAATATATAATAATTGTAATTCAATACAAGGATGAATAGTTTAGTTTTCTAGTTTGTTTCTTTTTGTAATAAATAAAAATTAACACATTCGTATACAAATCATGTGCACGTTAACATGTTATAATTCCCATGTTTAAATTTTAAATTGTTCTTTTTACATGCTATTAACGTCTATATATATATATATATATTGCTTAGTATTTCAAACTTGGGGTTGAATTATAAATATTTAATTTATCGAGAAATATTTTTTAAGCCTTTTAAGCGATTCTTGGCGGGAAAAGCTTAAAAGTTAAACATTTATTAAACCGTCGAACTTTATGGACTAAAATTTCCAAAACCTAAAACCTATCTGATTTACACAAGTTTTACAACTCACATCAAAACTGAATTTATATTAAAAATAGTTTGTCTGTGTATTCCTAAACCAGATTAAAGTTATAGTTTTTAGATCTACGACATTATCTTCCTGATATTTAGCATCACCAACTCCACATTCATCAAAATACCATGTACTTGATTTGTTTGGAAAACATTTGGGCGAGGTTTGTATAATTTCTTAACAAGTCGAAATGCCGTCCGTATGACGTCTCACACGTTATTATTTTAACACCATTTTTAAGTGCATATTTTTGAAATCATCAAACTTAAACGGTAGCACACATATAGGTCTATATCACTATAGTTGGCCCATAAGATCTCAATAGTGTTCACTCGCATCGTAGGACTCGACTAGAACGCACGCGGAAGCGAACCCGTGGATTTTGTGAAGTCGCGACCTTTCATCAAGGAGTGAGTCTCGCGGCCTCTTTTTACTTATTTACTCTTGGGGAAAACATGCTATTACATTTTTTATACACATGTCTTGATAACAATATATGTTACATGAGTTAGACGACATCATCACATCTAAGTCCCCGGACAACATAACTATTTACTTAGATAAGCTGTGGAATATATGAATAGTACTATTTGGGTTGACACTCTCTTTCATGGTTAGTCACGCTAACCTCGACCGTGTGTTAAATGATTGCATATTATCAATGTTACTTGAAATGTTTTCTGAAGAAGCATTTGTTGGGGCGTACAAGGAAGTCGGGGTTTGGTTATGGGCTCATGGTAACTATATATACGTTACATGTGTTAAGGCAACAAAATGTTTACATAAAAAATACAAACCTGCAAACTCACCAACTCGTTTAGTTGACATTTTTAAGCATGTTTTTCAGGAAATGGAAACTAGACGGGATATGGACTCTTTCACTTTTGGACATGCATGCTTAGGATTGCAACCTGAGATTTTTCGATTTTGTTATAGACTAGAGCCCTAGTTTATAAAACATTTATTCGTGGAATTGTAATCATGTACTAAAGACATCTATGTAATCTCTATCATATGAATACATTTTAGTTATTCTCTTTTACCATGTGTTCGTATGATATCTGGTTCGTCGCTCCTCTGTGTTTCCGCCTTCGGCGGGGGTGTGACAGTACCCTTGTGCGTTAATATATAGCCTATAGGCTTTAAAACCACGTGAATCCGAAATATCGGCTACAAAATTTAAAATATGACAAATTTGACAAGAAACTCTATATGAGAAAGCTTTTCCTAAAAGAAATTGTGGAGTAATTTGCTTTTAATCTAATATACCTGAACTCACTACCAATACATTGACACTTGTTAGCGTGTTTTTCAGGTACATGAGTTCGGCTTCGGGATTTTGACATGTTGTGTGTTTAGTGGATGCAATTAATGAACTTATGTTTTTGGAACACGTTTAAATAATTTGGGACCGTGTGTATTAAGATCCAAAAGGGATAAAATGACTATGCCTGGTTGTGTTTTTCTTTAAAACTTCAATGGTTATGTTTTAATTAATTAAACATCCAAAAATAATTAATAAGTTATTCACTAAATACTTATGGGTATCAACCTCCGTCACTGCTACGTTTGTATTTCTGCTGCGACGTTTTGGGGTGTGACATAAAGAGATTTTAGCCATTTCTGACTCTGAATTAAATATTGTTAAGGCACGCGCTAATGCGGTTGTACAACCGGAGATGATGAAGACAAGTAGCCTTTGTATGTGACAGTGTGGAGTCGATGTAACATCCCGAAAATTCGCCAAATAAATGTTTAGATGAATCGATTACCGAAGTTTTATCGAATGGATCCATTGACGGATTTTGTCGTGTAAAACTTTATTTAATTGTAACGATAAACAAGTTTGATGCTTACATCTCGGTTTAGATAAAGTAAAGGGGTCGTTTGTAATAGTTATGAAACATGGGGTATATTATGCTTATTGCTTGAAGATGTGAGGGCCTAAGTGCAAAATTTAATTTAAATTCCCCTTGAAACCCTTTTCATGCCATCAGAAACCATTCATCATAATCATAGGGTCTGTTTGGTATGGGAGTAATGGAATGGATGAGGGAATAGAATGAACGAAGTAATGGAATGGACAACAATGAAATGAATCATTACATTCCATTGTGATGTTTGGTTACTCATATGTGAATAGAATCAATTATTACTTTGTATTGTTTAATAAATAAAAAAGACGAAGTACCGAAACACAATTATATTAAAAACGAAAAAAGTATAATTGCCTTAATAATAATAATAATAATATATTAATGGTAAAAAATTAATAATAATTTTTTTATATATATTAATATTAGTATTAATAATATAATATAATATAAATATAAATATAAATATATAAAAATATAAATATAATAACAATATATTCTTTTCCATTCCTTGAAGGACTGAAAAAAATAACACCCCCTACCAACGAATGGAAATTGTTATATTTGGAAGGAGTTACGATCCTTTGTAATGCTCCATTCCATTAGCACATGATAACCAAGCATGTTTATTTTCATTCCATTAGAATGACCCATTCCATTCCACTTTCTATTCCATCATACCAAACTATCACGGAGTAACTTTCTGATTCTCGTGCCATACTTAGAATATTTCTAAATTAAGCCTTTTGATTAGGTTTGGTTATGTATGGCCGCGGAAGTCTTTGTGTGTGTGAACACAAGAGAGATTTTGTAGTGTGATATTACAAAGATAGTTATGTATTACTTGAACAAAGTTACAACTACACGTGTTTACAAGAAGTTAGTTATGAATGAGTTATGAGGGGTGAGTGCAAATGATGTCTAACACTCCTATTTATACTTCTTGGACATGATCTAGATAGTTCTATATCTAGATCATCCCTTAACAAAAATCTATATAACAATATCTAGAAATTTCTTCTAAAATATCATGATTCTTTGCTGAATTCTAGATCCTTCTTGATATTTTTGGCTGTTTTGACAAGCCTTTTCCAGCGTTTTCTAGAGTCTTCTTGGTTGCATTGTTGTCCTTATAGTGCCTTTCGGATCCTTCTGGGCAGCTCTAGGCGCGACCAGATGGCCCCGGAAAGTTCTAGACAGATGAAATTTTGTGCTGAATTTTAGCGGGGCGTGACATCCTCCCCCACCTAAATTCGCAACGTCCTCGTTGCGATTTCGGTTCATGCCTTGTTGTGTGGTTGGTCTTTTCTTGGAACCAACCTCCATTTGTATTGTAGTTATTGACATACATAGACGTCTAGCGTCCGTCTCGGTCTTCATTTGTGAACTTGGTTTCCGTCTATGATGCAAAATCTGTTTGCAAACGGAATAAGAAAGGCATGTTCTTTTTCGAAGAAATCCTGGCCAAGCACAAAGTTATGGCCTTTCATTGGCACCATGGAAAGGTCAATCTTACCTTTCGATTTGAAGATTGTGGTTTTGACGCCATAGGCCATCCCTAATGTTGGTTGGATGGGTCCGTTTGTGGTCTCCATCATTGCGTTTTATTTTGAAACTCGAATACCAAGTCTTATTGCTTCATATATTGAGACGAAGTTATGGCTTGCTCCCGTGTCAACTAGTGCTTTAACGGGTCTCCCGTTTACCACCATGTTGACGAGTTGAAGTCCTTCTTCTAGACTTCTTTTTTGGTTTTGTGGTTTTTGGTCTTTTCTTTCCCTTGTTTAGGAGCTTTTTGATGTTATGTTTTCCTCCTGCTTTGGGAGATTTTTGCGTAGTTAAAGTGTTGAGATGACTTACCTGCATGGACCCTTGACATGCTTCTGGTTGTGCCTTGTTGGTGTCGTTCATTTTTGCTTCTAACTCAGCAAAGTTTTTGGGAAGGTTTTGGATCTTGTCGTCTACCTCTCTCCGCAGCATTACAATTTCCTCCTCAATCATGGCTTGCATCCCGAGGCGTATGACATCGATATCTATTTTGAGATTTTCGTTGAGTCCATGTAACTTAGCTCACAATGTTCCCAAAGCTTCTAGGTTCTCCAAGGAACGATTGGCAAGAATTCCGAGTTATGTGACCGATGCTTCGACGTCAGCCTTCATTTTGTCTATGGATCCGGCCAAATCCAGAGACACGTCTTCAACTTCTTGTTGATTTTGGTTTTGATTGTGTATCTCCTCTTTGTTAAAGACGTTTTTCTTGCTCGTTGTTCCTTTCTTGTTTTTCTTGTTTGAATAAATCTAACGTTGCTCTGATACCACTTGTCACGGAGTAACTTTTTGACTCTCGTGCGACACTAAGAATATTTCTAAGTTAAGCATTTTGATTGGGTTTGGTTATGTATGGTAGTGGAAGTCTTTGTGTGTGTGAACATAAGTGTGATTTTGTAGTGTGATACTACAACAAAGATGGTTATGTATTACTTGAACAAAGTTACAAGTGCACGTGTTGGTTATGAATGAGTTATGAGGGTGAGTGCTAATGATTATTAACACTCATAGTTATACTATTTGGACATGATCTGGATAGTTCTATATCTAGATCATTCCTTAACATAAATCTACATAACAATATCTAGATATTTCTTCTAAAATATCATGATTCTTTGCTGAATTCTAGATCCTTCTATGGCTGCTGATATTTTTGGCTATTTTGACAAGCCTTTTCCAGCGATTTCTAGAATCTTCTTGGCTGCATTGTAGTCCTTATAGTGCCTTTATGTTGATGCAACAATACGGGCTGTTCCGATCCTTCCAAACACTTCTAGACGCGACTATATGGCCCCAGAAAGTTCTAGAAAGCTGAAATTTTGTGCTGAATTTTGGCGGGGCGTGACAAAACGCTACCATAATGTTATTGTTTTGAAAAAACCCTAGAGCCACAACATCCCATAAGTAAACAAGCGATCTCTTTTGCGCATTCAACCACATGACAGCAACAATCGGAATTCCTCTGACATCAAGATGTGAGCATGGTTCCGAACATCAGTTCTTCACGATTTAGTGTGTGTTTCACTCGATGTGTATATGAAGAAACGCGTAACCATGACCCGGTTGTAATGAAGAGTGGTGCGACAGCCGGAAAGAGAACGGTACAAAAGAGGTCGACGTCAGTGGTTGTTTAAGTTGTTTTCCGGTTGCGTGACTCCCGATTCACGACAGGGTAATCTCAGTTACGTTTATGCATGTTCGGTTATCCGTTTTAATATAAGTTTGGGTGTGATTATGATGGTGAAGGATGGTTAACCGCTGTGTGTTTGAAGGGATGTAGGAAGATGGTGGTTGCGGCTATGGTGATAAGATTTGGCGATAATGATGTTGTTCGACGATGACGGCGGTGGTCATTGTATTAAGCTATGGTGGGGTCGTGGTTAGGTTATGGTGATGGCCGTAGGTTGATGGAAATCATAGAGATGTTATGTTATGTGTATGATAATGTTAATGTTCGACAACGGTGATGTCGATGAAGGTGATGTTGTACGATGAGCGTTGGATAGGTGACAGTGAGTGCGAATGGTGTGATGATGGGAGGTGAAGGCGTGGAGGATGCGGTGGTGACCAGTGATAACTGCGGTGGTGATTCGCGATGGTATCGGTGGAGACGGAGGTGTAGGGTTTGAGATGATTGAGATGTTGGTACAAGATGTTGTGGTGGTTGTCCAATGGTGGCATCATGGTAATGACACAGGTAGTGATGTTTGTTTTGTTGCATGATGATAATGAAGGGCCGCATAAAGCTTTGATGGGTTACTTTGAGATTGCATTGAAAAGTTGCTGGTAACATTTTAAGGAGGCTTTGCTCACTGGTGGGTCCTATATTTAATACAAGGGTTACACTTTGGGTTGATGGTGGAGTCAGAAGTCTTCGATGAGGTTTAAAGTCAAAAAATATATATTTTTTAATGTTACACACATCATGTGTATATGGTATTATAATTAATTATTGTTTTTGCATGGTTACAAATGGGTGACGTATGAGGTGGATTTGAGAGTAATAAAGGTAATTGCAATTTAATAATGGTTAGTGTGTTAGTGAGTGGCATGGAGTTCAAGACATGCAAGGTGTTCATGCATGGGAAGGTCGTGGTGTATGCGTTTGGGAACCGACTGCGGGTTTACAGGTTTGGATAAGTCCAGGGTGATTTGAAATAGATGAGCAAGGGTCGGGTTATACATTATTTATTCATATGAACAGTAACCAACGGTTATACGGTTACGGGTTTCGCTAGAGGACATGGGCCGAGACCACTAGTTTGTGGACCAGAAGCTTTGCAACCGGTGAGTTCTAAGTCATTTTGGGGCTAGCATACAAGCGCAATGATGTGTTTTTACATACATTTTTATACGAACTTTCTTGTTAAATTAATTAACAAGTTTTGAAGTAAAAATGTTTATTAAATATTTTCTCATGGCCGGGTAGCTTTCTTTGTGTATGAGTTGATAGGGTTTTTGGTAGCCTTACGTAGGTGTGTGATGAGGATATTGGTGATGCACGGTTGTAGTATATGTGGTATTATAGCTGTCGGTGACGAGGTTATTCCATGGTCTAGTGTGACAATGAGCTTATAGATGTTGGGTGTTTGTGTTGATGGGTTATTGTGTGATATAGCATCCTAGAGGTGCATGATGCGGGTTATTTGTTGATGAAGTCATTACCTTCGGGGGTGGGGGCGGGTCAACGACTTGGAACCGTTAATCCAAGTGGTGGTGTCGACGTATGTCACACCCCAACCGATGGCGGAAACATCGAGGCGGGACGAAATAGATTGCTCATTGCTCATAAAACTAAATGTGACAATAACTAATTTAATCCAAATTTCATTTCATAGCAAAAGTCATTACAATACAAGGGAAAAACAAATAACAACATTAATTTGGCAAAATTTGATACAACAATATTAAACCTACACGTCTAAATGTGTATCTATCGTCCTTGCTACTTTGATTTCATAGCATCATCTCCATCAACCTGTAACATGTTTTAAAATAACAATTCAATGCAAAAGCAAATGCGAGTAAGCAAGTTTAAGCATAGCATACGTATACGAATAAAGTTTAACAAATCCTTATGGCAACTATGATTTTTACAAGAGCATATACAAGGCATGCAATACTACTAGTCAAACCCTTAACGCAACTTACTTCCTATAGCGCTATACGTGTCAAACGAATGCTAAAATAGTTAATGACTAAGGTATTACATAAAGAATGTCCAAGATATAAGCATCGATGAAACGATTCAAGTATTCATGGATATAGGATTGTTCGTGCACTTCATAAAGTTTTTGTGTTGTGATTTTGTATATGAAAAATATGTTTCACTCAAAAGTGTTATAAACGAAAGTGGTTCGAGTGTACTCACGGTTTTGCTAAGTCTTCTAACTTGACAAGTCCGTGAAGGTAGTTGTTTTGGTGGGATGAACGCTGAGTTATCCTACAAGAGGAAAACAAAGGCGTATGAGTATTTTGGGATGATGATGGAACATTCGGACTTGAGATTCAAAATATGACAAAGTATATAATACGAAAATAGTCACTAAGGTATTAGCACTCGTCTTTAATACTATAGTAATCCATAAGAATTGAATGTGTTTCATATGTTCAAAACCTATTAGAATCGTTACAAGAAACTATACACATTAGTGATAAACTTATTAACTTGATAGGTGATTACTTAGTCACTATCAAGGGTTCAGTTTTAAGAATTTATATTATAGTCCATAGATACATATATAGTCATATAATCATGTCGGAGGTGGGAGGATGAACCATCCACTTTGGTACCTCTTGGTGTCATGTAAGTCAAGTAGGAGGTGGGAGGATTAACCATCCACTTTGAAACCTCGTATGATGTTCACCACTACACAAGTTACCATAGGTAACAAGGAGGGTCTTAGAACAATAATATGAACAAGAATGTAAATGACAAGAATGTAAAGTGTGTCACCATGATACCAAGTAGCCAAGTGAGATACAACCCGATGAGCATACTTTGACACACGTCAAAGGCTAGACGGGGTTGTGACACTTTCAGTCTAGCAAACTAACTTGGAATAATGATGAAAATCATCAAGTGATGTGTGGTCTCAAAGTTAGGATAACCCAAGCTAACCAAGGTGGACACACATGAACAAGTTATGAACTTGCATCACTTGTGAGCTTAAAGTTCTTCAAAAACAGAAAGTTTAGGGTGTTAAAATAGCCCTTAGTTCATGTTAACAAGCTTGGTTAGGCTTTACTAATCATAAGTTTGATTAGAAGCACAAGAACACAAGTTTGTTGAAAGTAAATCATAAGTTTTAATAAGATTTGAGCAAAACAGAAACTTTGGAGCCTTATAGGTGAATATCCAGGTCTGGATTCTCCATGGAGAATCCTTGGACTCAAACCTAAGGTTAATCCAAGTATGTAGGAAAAAGAATCAAGTAAAATGAACAAGATTTGAGCAAGTTATGCTCACTTTTGTAAGAGTGTATGAATCTGCCCGAAATTCTGATGTTGCAACAATTTGAGAGTGATTTAGAAGTGATTTAGGAAGGATTAGAAGGTTGTGAAAGTGGAAAAATGCTTGAAGGAGTGTTGGTATTTACAGGGATGGGCTTAGGGTTTGTTGGGAGTGTTTAAATGGGGTTTAGAGTGATTAGGGAGATGAGTTTTGGTGGGATCCGTGCATAAATCGTGAGCTAACAAGTTTTCTGCCCACCCAGGTTCTCTTACGGACCGTAAGGGCTTTCCCTTGCGGTCCGTAAGAACCTTGCCCAGGTGGAAAACTTGTTTCTTGTTGATTTGTTCAAGGGTGACGGGTCTTGGTGCATTTTGTGTGACTTTTTATGTTAACATAAGGTATTATAAGTATAAGTAACATGCCACAAAGTATATGTATGTATAAAATGAATACGATTGAGCAAGAATATCACGTTTAAGTCTTGAATAAGTATAATCACCACGTTTGCAAGTTTATCACACGATTACGAGTATCACGATTATGTTTCACACGTTCAAGTGTATGCATATGTATAAGTATAAAACGATATAAATGAACAAAATACGAGTTTTTATTATGATCCAAGTCTCAGAATACAATGATTACAACGACAATTGAATACGAGATACAATGCTTTCTGAAAATAGAAATACAATACGAGCTAGCTATAAATAGAAAGTATGGAAACGCGGCGCGTTACAACGTATCCCTATTTTCATTACCTACGGGGTGGCAACGGGTGGTCACTGACGTGATGCGAGCGTGGGTGATTTTTAGGTATATTTTAAGTACTTTTCGCTCGTTTATTTAAGTTTTAAATTTATAAAAACACGATATGCAACTATCACTCTCTACAATACGCTAGCGAAAGTGCACCCATCGTTGGCGTAGTACCTGCTGGAAATGACATAAGCCATGATCTAGCTCTATCCCTCAGTAAGAAAGGAAATAATCCCAACCAAACCGCGTCGTCCGAAACATCCCGTATCTTGAAAGTTGAGCACACCTCAAGAAAAGAAGCAATATGTCGACTGGGATCCTCATGCTCTCGACCATCAAACTGCACAGAATTTTGTACCATATTTATAATACTAGATTTTATTTCAAAGTTAGGCGCTAATACCGTAGGGAGAGCAATGCTTGGCTCCAAGCCTCCACCTCCGGGTTGGTGTGACTCGTTCAGCGGTCGGTCGTCGTCCGCCATAGTTATGCCTCCTTCGTCCTCTCAGCTCTCGGTCTCAGAGGGTACCACCGGCTCCTCCCTAGCCGCCTCCAACTGCTGCGCTACCGTGCGGGATCTCTCTCGAAGTCGCCTCCTCAGATCACGCTCGGGTTCTTCAGACGGTTCAGTAACGGGGGGTGCAGGGGTTGAGGACATCAACCTGCAAACGAAAAACAACTGCATATTAATATTATATTATTATTATAATTCTGTTTTTTGCTGTTAATAAAATGCATTCTCTGTTTTGAGCTGAAATATTTTTAGAAAATTTTAAAAACAAGCCCAAAACTTCCTCAAATTCATAAACTAACAAAAATACTTGAACCGGTTGGACGAAAATAGTGTTTCGGTTCCGAAAAACTCAAGAAATCAATGAATGATTAGTTTGGATTCGAACAAATAAATGAAATAAAAATTCCGCAAATCTTTAAATAAACATAAAAACGAATAAATTCCATAAAAAATCAACAAAAGAATAAATAAATAATGAAATGAAAATATTCACAAATAATTACAAGTACGTACACAGGTAAAATATTGACTCGGGTCGTTCCTAAAACTCGCTACATCCCCGGCAACGGCGCCAAAAACTTGACGTGTGCGTATATGTACATATTTTTACAATGAATTTTACACACGTTCGGTTTTAAATTTTTAAAAATGATTTATACTTCAACATTAAAACACACACGAAAGGACAAGGTCATATATGTAGTAGAGTATCGGTAAGAACCAAGTATCGATCCAAGGATGCGGGCGGAGACAATAATACTAAACCTTTGTCATTATTATATCGATAGAAAAGATAGGTTGATAAGTTGTTTAAACTAGTAAATGACTAAAACGTAATATTTTTGTTTCTTTTTCTTTTTGTAAACATAAAAGACTCCAAATATGAAAAATATAAATATAGCCTTGCTTTATGAATAACCGAAACATGTTAACTAAGTCGGTTTTGCCACTAAGTCACTTGGTCAATTTTCCATTTTTCAAAGACGATTAGTATCCCTCTCGGGAATCCTAACATGACAATTCTTCGGAAAGTTAATACGATAAACACACTTTAACCACCTAAAATTGTTCTTTAATGCACTATTGGTTAATGTTTATGAAAATCCCTTAACAAAGGTTCCTACTTTTGATTGGTGTAGGACCGAGTTCCTCCTTAGCAAAGGTTCCTAATTTGATATCTAGTCAATAATCGCGGAATTATTAGGAATCAGTGACAATTACACAAGAATTACTGTTTAAAAGTTGATTTCATTGATTAATAAACGTTTACAATCTGGATGAAATCCGGCAGAGCTTCGCCGTCAACTTTGCAAAAACTATTACAATGAATGAACCAGGCAACCTATTTATAGACTTCCACAATTCGTACGAAGGCACACCAGTTCGTACGAAGTTGCCACTTCGTACGAAGTGTTTATTACACAAACATAACTTTAATGTAATGACAATTCTAACCCTATACATTCAAACTAGACCTAAGACGCAGACAATAGACATCGTGCATCAACAAACTCCCCTTGGATGTTGTCACAATCTTGGTCAGTCTTCAACATCTTCAACCTCGTCCGAAGAAATTCTTGTACGGCTTCTTACGTCTTTCTTGTGATGGAAAAGGTGTCTGATCTGTTGGAGGTGCCCATTTCATGAATTGAAATCTCCTTAGACTTGCCGCTTTACCTTTCTCTCTAATTTCTTCTAAACGCTTTTCTTCTTTAAAAAATTCTTCACGTTCTAGCTCTCTCCATTTTGATTCCCACATATGCCCTGAATTAATACCATGTGCATAGCAAACCTAAATAACACCTTGGTATTGCTTCGCTTGAGTTTCTTCTTGCTTGTCATAACATATTTTGTTGAAGAATAGACACTTCACATCTTCCTTTGAACAATTCACAAGCCACATCGGGTCTAGTATCCTCATCGTCCTCCATGATCCCCAGATTCTCTTTCTTTCAATCAATTCAGGAGTTGTTTCTTTCGAAATATCCCAATTACCTTCAGCTCGCAACACAATCACAGCTTCACTCGTTTCTGGATCTGTTTGCCACCATAAGAAGTATGGATGAAAATCTTGTTCTATCTGCTTCAAAGGCATATTCTTCATCGCTTTTAGACGTTTCATGACCAACGAAACATCCGGTTCTTTCGTCACCTATCAATCTTGATTCTACACTTGGGAATAAACGGCTTCCAATAGTTAAAACCATGCATCGCTTCAAACTTGATCACTTTCCATAGTCATTGATCGTGGAACTTCATTTGATAACTGATATTCTTAGTTTGCACCAACTCTTCCACATCCCAAAATGGTAAACTTTATAAATCTTTCAGGTATCGAAAGTATTGAACTCCGAACTCACGTTTGATAACGTAAACGTTTAATTCTCTAATCCATCCCCAGCTTAAAATATCACCCAACGATTTGTCTTTGTCTCCAGTGAAGAACGCCAGTGGTCGTTTAAACTTTCTTTCTTTCGGCAGCTCTTTGAACCATGATTTCTTGGCTTTAGCTATTTCTTCTTTAGACATTCTTTTCAGAATACTGCTATCTCTAACCACTTCGTCAATCTTTCGTTTCAACAAATCTTTATCAATCTGGCTCATGACCTCTTCAAAAGTAGGAAAACTATCAGTATCATCACATGAATATTTTTCAACGTCTTTATCATCTGAAGCATCTTCGATTATCACACGATCATAGTTGTTTGCTTCAGGCACACGCTTGTAAACATAACTGTTAGGCTCAAAAGTGCTTATGTTCACTAACTCCTCTTCAAAATCAAACTCAATTGATCCCTTATCAATCTCTAACAGTTTAGCTAGTTCTTCCTTCGTATAGTTATGAACATACTCACCTTCTTCAACATTATGTTCCTGAATAAGCACCATCAGCTTGTAGCAATCAGGAACAACTGTAACAGGAGTAGCTGCGAAGATTCCTAACGCTCCTTCAGTTTCTGTTGGCCCTTTCTACTCCCCCTAAACTTGAACATCCTCTACATTAACTTCATCGTTCAGAAGTGCATCATAATCAAACTCACCTGTAAATTTAGCACTTTCAACAGTAACGCCAACACCTCCCTGATGGTCATCATCGTCATTATCATCTTTTTTATCAGAATCATCCTTTTTATCATCATCTTTCTCTGGTTCATCGTCATTTTCATCTACTTCATCTTCAACTAAAGCTCGTTAAGCTCTTTGACGTCTAAGCTCAGCAATCCTTTGTAGAATAGGATTATCAACAATATCAATAACTTGCCCTACTGCAACCATTTCCATTACCGGTTCTTTATCAATCAACGAACTTTCACCGGTTGGTAACGGATTAATTGTTAATGGCTCAGTTATTCCTTCAGTAACAACTTTAACTTACCTTGAGCTGCTGATTCTGCTGCAGCTTTTCTTTCCCTTTCTTCAACCCTTTGTTTCACTTCTTGTACTTCCATTCGGTTGTGCTCAACGACAAAATCTATTCCAAGATTGTTAGCAAATACTCGCTGAAGCATATCAAATCGTCTGTTGCTTGGCGCTCTTTCATTTTCCAAATCATTAACTACCTTTCTCAACCTTTCATTGCCTGTACCCAAACTCTCAATCACAGCTTTCATGTACTCATGATCATTCTCCATAAACTTCATTCTTTCTTCAAACACCTCTTTCTCATCATTATTAGCTTTCATTTGATCTTCCAACACTTTGACTCTCCTTTCCAGCTCAGTAATCTTAGATTCATTAAACATGTCTGCAAAAGCATCAGTAGACATTCCCTCTGTATAATTGGCTGGTGGTAAAGGAATATTTCCAAAAGCTTCCTGAAATTCTCGTTCAGAATTTTGGCTTTGAGGTGTTGTTTGTTTGGGTGTAGATTTGGGAGTTGAACGTTTAGGGGTTGGCTGTGGTTGAGGAGGTATAGGTGGTTGTGAAGTAGTTGGTGATGGTTGTATATGAGTGGGAGTAGTAGATGGTGTGGTGTGTATAGGTGACGTTGGTGGAGTAGATATAACAAATTTAGACACAGGTTTTGACTTTTTCATCCTCTTTCTTCTAGCTGTTGCAGCTGGTGACCCTGTAGTCTTCTTAACCTCTCCTGCCTTAATTTTCACGCGCCTCGTTTTCTTTTTCAGCCTTTCTTCCACAGATTCATGTTCAGAAGGCACATATACATCGTCTCCCTTCTTTTTCAACTTTTCTTGCTCTAACTCTTCTCTGCTTTGTCTTTTACATACATCAGTGGAATCTCATATTCACCTTTGTCTGAAGTAGCAGAGAAAACACCATGATCATCACCTTCAGTGTCTTCAGCTTCAACATTTTCAACTTCTGTATTCTCAGTTTTAATGTTCTCAGCTTCAACATTCTCAGGCTCATCTTCCGGTTCATCAATCAACATAGACTCAGCCTTCTATACAGAACGTTTATGTTTCTACTCAGGTTCAGCTTTCATATACTATCAACTTCTCTTATCAACAAAACCTTCCAACCCAGCTATCTCATCTTTCTCGTCACCACTAGTATCCTTACGCCATCTGCCTAACTCAGGCGTAATATAATCTTTTGTAACAATAGCTCCAAACATTGCTTTTGTTGGTGGCTCTGTATCTTGCCTCAAATACTTATCCAGCTTCAATAAAGTATCGTCATCCATGTGATGTAGATACAGAATATCATCGTCTTCTTTCTTCAAGTTCTTGAATTTATCGTCAAGAAGCATCTAAACAAACCTCGGATACTGAAGAAACTTTTCAGGACCAATGTTCGTCATATAATAAAAAATAACGTGTGAGAAGTTGAATGGCAGATTCAGAACTAACGCCGTGGCCATACACACTCTGATAGTCTTGCATATCATTGAAGCCTCCTTTTCTGTGACTCAGCATCTATCAAGGAATGAATAAAAACTTGTATGGACACCCAAGGTTTCCCTTTTTCCATGTTGTAACGTTCACGTATCCTCTGTAACCCATTCTATAAAAGCATCCCTTCACCATATGTTCTGGATAGCCTGTCGGATCTGATTCTTTGTCTTTAAAGCCTAAGACTCTGTGAACATCGGCTTCCGTTATCTTGACTTTGACATCTTTGTCATGTGATCTATATGCAGTGTGATGATGTGTTAGCGCCTTGTTGATTCGAATACGCTTCATAAAATCCAAGATATCCGAAAACTATGCTAGTCTTAGAAATTTCTTAATATCCAGCAGACAACAAGTGTTATGGAACTTCGAATAATTGGACTTCTTTTCCTGCGCGTCACACAAACACAAACACAAACATAAACACTTAGAAGTTTTCACAAAATTTTCAAACATCTTGCATTTCAGTTCATACGAATTGATTCATCATTAATTCGTACGAATTATATTAATCAAATATACAACCAAATCACCATACCATTTCGTACATATTATAACATCCATGTTTACTATATCAGTTCGTACGAATTGAAATAACTAAATCATTATCAGATAGACACTTCGTACGAACTACCACTTCGTACAAAGTAGTCATCTTCTCCAAACAACCTGTACCATCAAAACTTCACCATTTTAATCAGTTGTTTGGTCTAAAACATTGTAAACTCGCCGACTAACATAAATCTAGGTTCAATTTTAAGTTTTGACCGGTAAAATATCCTAGATCTATATTCAAATGTCTGAATGTTCAAGATCACTACAATCAGCGGTTAAATCTCGAATTTATACCTTGCCCATTGAATAGAGTGTGTTAATCAACACTATCAACGAAATTTTGGCAGTATAACGGCATCAAAAGTGCTGTTTAGCTCAATTCTCACTAAGTCTCTCACAAGTTTTCAACAGTGAAAATGATTAATTCGTAAGAACTCAGCCTATTTATAGTCTCTAACGTTCAATTCGTATGAAGTATGTTTTCATGTTCAATTCGTACGAATTGAGTGGTAGTTCGTACAAATTGGATACTACTAATTTTAACCTTTTCAATTTTTTGTTCGTTAAACAGTTTTACCAACCCACTCAGACAACCAAGTCCAAATTAATGACCTTAGTTAACTGATTTATCTACCAAGTCCAAGTTCATGACCTTAGTTGACCTTTTTTAAAACAAAACTGATGTTTTCGGCAGTGTAAAGTTTCAAATTAATGAACTTTTAATCTTTTCAAAATGTTTTTCACTTCAAATTAGCTCCCAACCCGTTGTCTCATAAATTTCATCAGCATTCAACACTTCTAGATTTTTGAAGATCCGTTTTCCATCATCGGTAGTCAAAACTAAGATAGAAATAAAATCTTTTTGAATTCTCCAAAAATTTATGCTAACAGACACTTTAAAATCTTTTTGGGTTTTCTAAAATGAAATGTAATACACTATGTACAAACACATTTACAGACATATTTTTGTGAGTTTGTGTAGAGGATCATATCAGTTTTTGAGACATATCACTAGTACCGTTGACCTTTAATTTTGACTTTAAGTTTAAAATAAACAAATTCACTTAAATTGTCAGTATAATGATCCACCTAAACTTCATCACATTTCTCAATTGATCCAAGATACATTAGGTAATCTTAAGAACTTTGCTTAATTGTGTATCCCGCCTCAGAATATACTTCCGTATCAAGATTCCCTAGATTTCATCTTACAAGTGAATATAGATAACTGATATCTGTAATCTGGGTAGTGCGAGACCTTGAGAGCTCAGGTTAGTACCACCGTACCGACAAAGAGATGAAGGCTCGTCTTAAAGGTGTGTTCCACTTAGGAATCTTTTGAAGTACTTATTGTAATATCTTTCGATAATTTAAATATTTTTAGCAGTTGTTTGGTTTCATAAGAAAAAGTATTCTACAAGTTCTAGGTTATTGCTTCTGCAAAGTCATAAGAACTTGTATAATACCCCATATATCAATTTGCTATAAAGACCTAGTATCTCAGAATCAGGCAATCTTTCAAATGAAATTTCATAATACCAAGTCTATGTATCCGAGAGATGTTACCCACAAACTAAGAAGTTATTTCTTTATGTGTATATCTCAGAATCAATCTACTGAACGTGTGAAGCCTACTGGCACATCATCAGTGAGACTTGTTTTTAACTTTTTAACTTTCCAAATCTTTAGCATACTGTGATAGTCCACTGATGTACTATAATTTTCTCTTTTCACACAGAAACTCATTTTGTCTTTTTCATGTTTTTGTACTTTTCAATTTTATAATGTTTTTGTATTTTCCCAAATTTTCTCCCCTAAAATCAAAAACATATTTTTTGGATTTTTGTTTTTAAAGAAAGAAATTCTAAAATCTAATAAAGATGACAAACCGATGAGGATTACAAAAACTTGTCATCCGATCCATATTCAACCTCATTCTCCACATCTGATGAAAGATTTTTCATACCATTTAATCTCATTAGGTACTTAAACCTTGTTAAAGAAAATGGTTTGGTATAAAAATCTGCCTTTTGTTCATCTGTGTGGATTTTTCTATTCGAACCAACTTCTTTTCGTAGCAATCACGAGTAAAGTGATATCGAATTTCAATGTGTTTGGTTTTAGAGTGTTGAACTGGCTTTTTGGTTATGTCAATTGCTGCCTTATTGTCTACATATAAAGGTGTGTCAAGAAACTGCAATCCAAAGTCTCTCATCTGTTGTTGGATCCACAGTAACTGTGAACAACAACTGGAAGCTGAAATGTATTCAGCTTCACAAGTCGAGAGAGCGACCGTGGTTTTCTTCTTGCACTGCCACGTTACTAAGCGTGTTCCGAAGAACTGGAACCGGCCATTGTAGACTATGCGTTAATTTTGTCGCAACCGAAATCAGAATCAGCATATCCTGTGAGATCAAAGTTGTTGTTCTTTGGATACCACAAGCCGGTGCTAGGGCAACCCTTCAAATATCTAAATATTCTTTTCACAATCATCAAATGGGATACTCGGGGACTGGACTGATAACGGGCGCACAGGCAAGTAGGATACATGATGTCAGGCCGTGAAGCTGTCAGGTACATCAAGGATCCTATCATTGACCGATATAGAGTCTCATCAATTTTGGCTCCATGTTCGTCTGGGCAGATTCCATGATCGCCAATGGTGTTGAAAGCGGTTTAGAACTATTCATCTCAAACTTCTACAAAATGTCATGAGCATATTTAGTTTGATGAATAAAAATACCATCATGCAGTTGATCAACCGGTAATCCCAAAAAGAATTTCATCTCGCCCATAGAACTCATTTCGAACTTCTTCTTCATGATTGCTTCAAATTCTTTGCAAAGTTCGTCATTTGTGGACCCAAAAATGACTTCCAACTTCCAACTTCTCTCGTGAAGAGCGTGCTATCCACTATACCTCTCGTAAAGCCATTGTCTAAAAGGTGCTGAGACAAAGTCTCATACCAGGCTCTCGGGGCCTGATGCAAACCATTAGAGCTTTATTGAGTAGATAAACCCTATCTTTGTTTAGTGGATCGACAAACCTTGGTGGTTGTCCGACATACACTAGCTCCTTCACCTCTCCGTAGAGAAAAGCTGATTTGACATCTAGCTGGTACACCTTGAAGCCCTTCCATGACGCAAGCGCCAGAAATATGCGGATGGCTTCCAGTCTTGCAACCGGAGCATAGACTTTTGTGTAATCAAGTCCTTCTTGTTGATGAAAACCTTTGACAACGAGCCGAGTTTGTTGCGCACAATAACTTCTCGATCGTCACGCTTGCACTTGAAGACCCATTTAGTATCAATGGCTTTTTTTATTTGCCGGAGGATCTACAACCTTCCAGACTCCTAACTTCTCAAATTGTTGCAGTTCTTCCTACATAGCGTTGACTCAACTTTCATCAACAATTGCATATTTAACACACTTGGTTCGATCTGTGAGATAAAACAACGATAAGAACAATATTCTTGAATAGAAGTTGCTTTAGTATAGAAACAACTAAGAGCTTTGTTAATTTGACGTCTTGTTTAAACTCATGCACGCAGTTCGCCAATAATGTCGTCGGAGGGATGATAAGATAGATTCCTAGGCATCACTTCATCAGAAACCACCACTTCGTTCTCCAGATTAGTGATGTTTTGTTCAGCCACTGAATCAGCAACAATATTGCTTGTCGATGCTTCATTTTGATTACTAGGACCTGCTGATTGATTTAACAAATTTGTTATCTGCTCAGATTCATCATCGGAACTGGATTCGCCATCTTGATCATAAGTCAGTGTATCTTCAGAATCAGAATCATTTGTTTGAGAAGTATTGGGCTCTGTTGAATTTATCACTGTTTCAACAACTGGTTCTTCTTGCGAATTACTTGGACCTTCTCTAGAATTGTTTGTTCCAATAGATGGTTGTGTTATCACTATCGGCCTTGGAACTTGTTCTTGATTTGCAGTTTATGTAATAATACAGCACTTCAAGTTCTTCTTCGGTTGGCTCCTTTGGAAGATCAAAAGAATTCCATAAACTTTCACAATTGAACATCAAAAAATCAATTGCCTTCTGTGTTGGCATCGTATATCTTCGACAATCAACGTGTTTTGCTAGAATCACTTGATTCAAACTTGGTAAGAATACACGTCGAAGTGGGCTAGCATAACCAACGAAGAAACCTTCTAAGGATCTTACCCCAAATTTTCCATTAGTATCAATAATCGTGCACGGAGATCCAAAAGCTTCAAGGAATTCCAAGTTTGGCTTCTGTTGATTCAGAAGTTCAAAGCATGTCTTCTTATGAGGTTTGACAGTTAATTCCCTGTTTAGAGTATAATATGCAGACGCAACAGCCTCACTCCAGAAACTTACAGGTAACTTTGAATCCGCAAGTAATGTTCTAGCAGTCTCAATAAGTGTGTGATTCTTACGTTCAGCTACTTCGTTTTGTTGAGGAGTATAGGGGGCGCTGAATTCGTGAAGAATGCCTTTATTGTTGCCGAATTCGAGCATGCGGTTGTTCTTGAATTCCGTTCCGTTATCACTTCTGATTCTTCGTATTGGCAAATGATACAAATTCTCAAGCTTTCGAAAGAGTATCATCAGATTCTGAAAAGTTTCATCCTTACTCTCTTGAAAGAATACCCATGAAAATCTTGAATAATCATCAGTATCCAGAAATGCTTTTAATGTTGACAGGTCCGAAGAGATCCATGTGAAGCCTTTCTAATGGTAATATGATTGAATTCAATAGCTTCTTGGGGTGAGAGTTCTTGTCCTGCTTCCCTTTCTTGCAGCTCAGACAATCATTGTTCAAATGGAAACTTTTTTGATTAACACACCTCCACTAGATTGTTATGAACCAGGAAATTCATTTTTCTCAAATGTATGTGACCCATCTTCCTATGCCATAGCACTGATTCTTTCTCTGTAGCTTTAGTAACAAAACATTGTGCTGACTTTGATGTTGTGGAAGCTATGCGGGTCTAACACATAAAGATCGTTCCCTCTCGGGGCGCGCATAAGAATCCATTCCTCCGGAATATTAAACCCTGGCTTCAAAATCATGCATTCTTTGTCGTTAAAATGAGTGGTGAACTTTTTGTCACATATCTGGGAGATACTAAGCAGATTATTTTCCAATTCTGCGATGTAGTTCACTATATCAAATGATACAGCCTCGTTTGATAACTTTCCTTCTCTGATTATCCGACCTCCTTGATTCCCTACAAAGCTAACATAACCTCCTCTGATAGATTTTACGTCATAAAGCAAAGCTAGCATCCCTGTCATATGCCTAGAAGCTCCACTGTCCATGATCCACTTAGATATGATTGACCTTTGAAGCCCCTGCACATGCAAATAAGAAATTACTTAAACAGGGAGACCCAAGCCTTCTCGTTCTTGGGTGGGATAAGAATGTCAAATGTCGGAACCTTTTCTTCCTTTCTAACATAAACCCACTTTTCAGTTTTTAATTCAATGTTTTCTTTGGGTTTTACTGTAACAGTTGATTTTGGAATCTCAGAAGATGTTTTTATCTTTGGAATCCAGTTTTGTGATTTCAAATGTACCTTTTTATATAAAATTTTGAATCTTTTTGTTCAATTATTTTCGAAGATTCACCTTTTTCATATGTTGAAAACTTTATCACTTGTGGTTTTCATGATTTCGTTTCAAGATGAACTTGGGCACAAAATCCGATTTCTTTGACTTAACATCTTCTGTTTTTCTTTTGTCTTGATGAACAGACTTGGACTTAGGACATTTTCGTGCAATATGACCAATTTCATTGCCTTGAAACAAATCTTATTATCAGCAAATTTGATGTTATTAGTCTGTTCACGAAGATCTTTTTCCTTTTTGAACTCATCATTGGATTTCTTACCAATGTTTTTCTCTTCACTTACCGTGTTGGTTCCAAAACAAACTCAACCTTTTTCTTTTTGAATTTTGCTTTGGAAATTTTCTCTCATTCTTGTTTTTTTCAAACCCAAACCACCTCTCATGTTCTCAGGATAATCTCCACCTTTCTTCGATAATTATTGAAAGTCCTTTTAGGTTTTGAATAGAACTTTTTCACATTTTTCTCAAGATCAGCTGTGTTCACCTCAACAAGTTTGAATAGTTTATCAATATGATCTTCCTTCACATTCTGAATCGGAAATGTTTCATCAAAATACAATTATCAGAATCCCTTACTTTGTAAAGAACAACGTTCGGATCATCACTTAAATTGTCTTCCGACGATTCAAAAGAATTTTTATGAACATTGTCTTCACTTTCAGATTGTGAGTTTGAATCAAAACTATTCAAACTTGCTTCAGCGCTTTCAAAATTTGAATCATCTGAATCACTTTCTAACACTTTTTCAACAACATTTTTTATCAATTCAGTTTCATTATCATTTTCAGATTTAGTGTATACAATATCTATGTTCTCAGGTAGCTCATCAATCATCTTAGATTTGAGTTTTATATTAAGCACCTTTTCCATCCCATCTTGTGTCTTTTTCGAATAACTTTGCCACATGGGTGGAGGAACACGTCTATAGTCTACACTTTTCTTTTTATTTTAATCATTTTCCACCTTTTCAGTTTTAGGTAGAATGTGATCGATGCCATATGAACTGCTCGAATAACTGATCAAGAGTTTATTAACCCTTTCAGTTTCAGTTTTCATCTTTTCTAATTCACTTTTAAGTTCAACAATTGTGTTTAGATGTATGTTAATTTCCATATGTTTTTCCATTACAGTTGCCTTCAACATATCCATCGTTTTACCATTTTCCAAATTTGCTTATTCAACCATCTTATAAGTTCTTTTTATCTTATCATAAGCTTCTTTCATTGTTCAATAATCATATTTGAAATGTTCTGAATGCTTATTAATTTCCTTAATGATTTTATCTTTTTCAGCACAGTTTTCACATGACTCAGTGCACTTTGTACAAGGTTTTTCAACCTTGATAATTTGCACCTTCACCACTTCCTTTACCAACTCTTTTTCATTTTCCGACTTCTTTATCTCTGAATCAGAATCTACCTCTTTCAAATTTGCCATCATCGCCTTATCTGCAATCTTTGTCAAATTTTCAACTATCATTTCTTTCTCAATGTTGATCACTTCTTCAATCTCTGACTTCACTGTCTCCACGGACTCACTCTGGAATCCAGGACTGAAAAATCCGGCAAAAGAAGAAATCATATCAGGTGGAATTAATTTCTTGTAAGCATTATGCAAAATGTTTTCTTCCTCTGATCGTTGTTGAAGATATTCCTCTAGAATGCTTTCTTCCAATGCTTCTTCATCAAAGACCACGTTATCCGAACATTCTTCCATTTTAGGTTCTGGCTCTTCAATGATTTCTGCCAATAATGCCAAGCTTTCATTTATGGTGATATACTTATTCCAGTTGAATTCTTCATCCTCTTGTTCTACAACCAAGGCCTTTTCTATTGGATTTGATGAACCAACTTCAATTTGAATAACCCTTGTGTTTGTAGGAGATGGTTGATAATAGATTGCCTTCTTTTAATAGTCATTGCCAAAAGGATTCGGATTACCATTCACTTCCCGGTTCATGCACTCTCTTTTAAAATGTCCCTTTTTTCGACACCTAAAACACGTAACCTTCGACTTGTCGAACCCAAGTTTACCATCCATAGTGCCCAAATCCTTTCTTCCTGTGATTTCAATAAATCTTTGTGCTCGTCGAACGATAGATGCCATACATCACTTTGTATCCATCAGTTCCAGCTCTTCGAAATCAATTTTATCATAGTCTTCAGTTGTCATCTCTGGATTTCTTATTCTTCCAGCGACCAAACTTTCATAAGACTCGAAAACTGAAGCAAGTAGTGCAATGTGTTGTTTGGCTGTCTGTTCAGTAAAATTTTGAGCATTGTTCAAATATACCGCTATGTTACACTGTATAACATTTGGATTTGAACTTGCTTGACTTGATTGATTTGTTTGACTCTGAAACGAATTTGAGCTTTGAGGTATCTGAGGAGTTTAGGATTGTAGCTTGGAAATAATTAAGAACTTGATTGGTTTGAAAATGAATTTCAGGAAGTAGTAGAACTAAATGCTGTTTGTATTTTTGGGCTCTGTGTTTCAGGTGATCCAGTATTGAAATACAAACCAACATCTTGTATCTGTGCACTCTTAGAACTTGCTATTTTCTGTAACTCCATTTTATGACCTTCAAGTTTCTCGATAAATGTAGGTAGATTGTATCCAGTGTATTCAAATCTGTTCTTTAACACCATCAAATATGTGGACCATTCTCCCCCAGGCAGAGCATTTGCAAGTTTATCTACAAGCTTTTCATTATTTTTCAGAATACCATGTCTTTTCAGCTGAATGACTAGATGACAATATCGTTAATTCAGTTGTTTTATGGATTCACCCTTCATGAGATTGAAAATATCAAACTCTTTCCTCAACAACGCCTTCTTACTCTTCCTCATTTCAGTGCTTCCGTGATACTTCATTCGTAGTGCATTCCATAGTGTTTGAGAATGATTATCATGTTGTAATAACATCAAAATGTCTTCCTTGACAGATTGCAGTAATAAACTCATCATCTTCTTTTCATTAACAAATTTGTCTCTTTCTTCCGGAGTGTAATTTGTAATGGTTTTCCCTAGACCATTTTCATCTCTTGGCGGAGCCCACTTCATTGTAATTGCAAGCCAATTGTTTAAGTGATTGGCCTGCACCCAGTTTTCGAACTTTTCTCTCCAGCTCTCATATTCTTCGAGATTCATGAGCTTCAAAGGTTTGACAGTAGTTCCCATCTCGTTTTCAAGATTCATTTGTGCAACAGCATTCGTTGTCTTGACTATGTTCGAGGAAAAACACGTTGTAAAACTCCGTGTTATCCATCATATCGGACAAAATTATCAGAAATCAGTTAAACTTTAAAACAATTAAACACAACTTCCACTTCGTATGAATTGAACAAGTCAGTTCATACGAAGTGCCTTTATAGGTTCGTGCGAATTATGTTTCACAATTTGATGATTTTTGAATTTTTCTTCATGAATTCGTTCGTTTTTTAATCTGAAACTTTCAAGGGTTTATCATTATGTGATTTTACGTGACATATTCTAAAAATAGCTCGTTTTAACCATAGATTCGTTTTAAAGATGAAAAGTGAAAAGAATGGTGTAGAAGTAGAAGTAATCTTGCGTCAAAGTCTTCAAATCAGGCTTCCTGAGCTCTGATACCACTTGTAGGACCAAGTTCCTCCTTAGCAAAGGTTCCTAATTTGATATCTAGTCCATAATCGCGAAATTATTGTGAATTAGTGACAATTATACAAGAATTACTATTTAAAAGTTGATTTCTTTGATTAATAAACGTTTACAATCTGGATGAAATCCGGCAGAGCTTCACCATCAACTTTGCAAAAACTATTACAATGAATGAACGAGGCAACCTATTTATAGACTTCCACAATTCGTATGAAGGCACACCAGTTCGTATGAAGTTGCCACTTCGTACGACCTATCCACTTCATACGAAGTGTTTAGTACACAAATATAACTTTAATGTAATGACAATTCTAACCCTACACATTCAAACTAGACCTAAGACGTAGACAATAGACATCATGCATCAACAATTGGAATTGTATTTTGCAGGTCTAACAGAGTTTAAGAAGTTATTCGGGAGCTATACGGAGCATCGGGGTGGAAAACGGGTCAACCAGAAGCGAGAAATGGATAAAACAGAAGCCCAAGTTTAGATGGGTCGTCGTGATCTTTATTAGATCTGTGAAGTGAAAGACGACGTGATTCAGTTATTCCCATTTGTCTCTCACGCCCTCCTGGGTTGTAGGCGACGCCCTCCGGATATGCCCGTCGACTGAAAACGAGTGTAGGCAGTGAATTAAGCCACCGGGTGAATTTCAACAAACCAAAGGTCGTCACCGACGCCTTGGTGGGCCATTGGCGATGCCCGCTTCTGCACCATGACACTAATTTTTGGTTTCACTATTATGGGGCGGGTATAACACATGTTTTTGACCATTTTCAAAGGAGTTATGCATTTTGTGTGTTTGAAACTTGATCTTGGAGCGAAGAACCATTCCACCTTCATCCTTAATCATTCCGAATCATCCTATCGATCCTAACACTAATCCACCACTATCATCGTCATCATCAAACCTTCAATCCATTCACCATCACCACTCACCATAAACCCTAATCCTCATCATCCTTACTATCATAGCTTCAAGATATCAATATTCGAGCTCTCATCATCCGTTGATCACTTTCCGTTCATCATGAGCGGCAAATCCTCTCGGGTTTCACCCCGGTGTAGGTTTTTGTAAGATTGTAGGGTTTAAACATCGTTTTGAGATTTGATTCCTAAAAAGTTGTATTTTGATTTTGAAACCTTTGATAATTGTCATGTATTTGAATTGAATTTGTGAATTATCAAATGATTATAAAATTTGACTTTGCAAAATGAATTTGTACACTTATGCCTTGTCTAGGTTAGGAATTACATGTTCTTGGTAACGAAGTGCATTGCAGTCCGTCATTTATGATGTTGAAAACTCTTGCCACCTAAGCCACGCATCCGTTAATCATATAAACAATTGAATTGAATCTAAAATGCGTAGAAACCCTAATTCTTCAATAACCATACCGGGTGTGAATCTTGTTCTCCATTATTTTTTAAAACCTTTTAATCAAGTTTTCGTGAAGGTCTCATTTGTTCAAGTTTTCGTAGTCAAATAATTAAAAACAAACTCGTCGGTTTAATCCGACATCTCTTTCAAACAAACAAACTGTAACACCCGACCCGCAGCGGAAAAGGTGATCGGGGCATGATTGGGTTATAATCAAAGCTCATGACATTTATTATAGTGTTTCATATTTATTATTTCAATTTAATAGAAGTCATACAATCATATCAAACAAATACAACATGTTCAATTCATCCTTCTAAACTTCATTATTTTTCTTCTAAGGCAATTTCCTATGTTTTCCTTGCTTCATCCTGTTCACCTGTATCATATGTAAAAATGGTTTTTGGAACAACAAAAAATTGGCGAGTGAACCTTGTTAGAAAACAGTTATTATTTATTTCTGGTTGTATTTAATATGGAAAAATCGTGCAATATTCATATATGAACAAATGTAAATAAACATACAATAACATCAATTGGCATACAACAACAAAACATTAGCATACGATATCAAACCACAACAAACAATAACATACATTAACAAACCAACATCATACAATAACAGCAATTAATAACATACATTAACAAATCAACAGGCATAAATAAATAACATAAATAAACTGTGCGATCAAGGCTCAATCAAACGGAGCCGTTGCATGTACTGAAAATGAAAAATGCCTATGCGATCAAGGCTCAATCAAACGGAGCCGATCGTATTGCATGTACTGAAAATGAAAATGTCTGTGCGATCAAGGCTCAATCAAACGGAGCCGATCGTATGTTGGCTCGCCAGGTTCACGCTCATAATGTAATGGGGAACATGCTCAAAGCTCATAATGTAATGGGGAGTGGCGGCCTATGAAATTGCATGTACTTGAAAATAATAAATTTAATCTAAACAATAATCACACAAACAGTTTATACAAACTGAATACACATTTATTCATGATATGATGTATGCACAATGATTTAAATATAGTAAATAGTAAGACACATGATACACCCCAAAAACGTGATTTAAACGCGGAATTTGTAGAGATTCACTCACAGTGGGTGCGTTCGGTGAATGATGATGTATGCGCACGAGTTTAGAGGATTGATCGTCGAGGAATAACTAACCTAATTAATAAGGAGAAAGTAAGATAAATAAATGGATTTTATTATCAACTTTAATAGGATTTTTGGATATATTTTTGTGAGTTTTAGCTAGTTTCTAACCTTAAAAATGTTATTTTTAAGTATTTTTAATTGGTTTTTAAATAAAATAAATAAGTAAAAATAATAAAAAAAAAATGTTGACTTTTTGACCGTTGACTTGACCGTCGACCGTTGACCGTTGACTTGTTGACCGGTTTTATTGTGTAAGCGTATGCGCCGGGTGAGGCTCGAACCCGAGACCTCCCGTTCGCGTGCACGCAGCTCTACCAACTGAGCTACGTGTCTAACCCGAAATATTTCTGTTTTTAATTAAATTTATATACTAATTAGATTAATCCGAAAATCATTTATTTTTAAAAAGATTTTAACATAACGACTCGGTGCGCTCCACAGGTCTCGAACCCGGGACCTGTGGTTTAGTTTGGCACACAGTCCACCGCTGGACTGTGTGTCTATCTTGGTAAATATCCTAGTTTTTATTATACTTAACATATAGCGGAGTTAACCCGGTTCAGTTTTAAACAAAAAGGCATTTTATTACTGCAAAGATGTGTATCAAGAATCGAACTCGGGACGTGTATGTTTTTTTATGTGCACACAGTCCACCGTTGGACTCTGTGTCTAACCCGTTTATAATTCCGATTTTAATTAATCTTATGTCATATCTGAACTCGTCTTCTTCGTTCAAAACACAGACATCAGTCAAAGCAACTGATACTTGATTAATTCGGTTAATGAACAAGATGAACAATTGGAAAGTATTGAATCGAAGAGTTTGGGGAAGGAAAATACCGAACAGATCGTCTTCTTCAGAAAATCCGGCGAAGCTCGTCGGCTCTGCTCTGGTGACTTTCGACTGTTAGAGTTAATTAGCAGTTTGGAGGGATTAGATGTGAAATGAACTAATGAGTAATGATTATCAGTAGATTACATGATCATACCGGTTATCAGCGTGATTCTGAAACTTTCAGAAATTTTTCGACGAAAACAGAAAAATCCGGCAATGTCGTCTGGGGTTGATTCTGAGCGATGAAATGGTGTTAGAATTCGTCTTATAATTGAATGAAACAGAAATAACGAGATAATTACCGTGTAGATGAAAGTCCCGGTTTTCCGGCGACTTGCAGAGAATTCCGGCGAGTGCAATTTCTTGCGACAGAGGTTCTTCAGAGGTTTAAAGTGAGTGGGATTGATGTCAGTACGAGTCCTATGATCTTATTTTTGTGTAACAAGAAAAGATGGGTTGATTTTGGTTTTCCGGCGAAACTTTCCGGTCAATTCACAGAGAATTCCGGCGACTTCCGGCGAAGCTTTCTGAGCGAAATGTTGAGTGTGTTTGATAGAATTCGCGAGCCTAACTGATGAACAAGGTACAAATCCCGGAATTGAATTGTATTTTGGGTTTCAATAAAAATTTAAGGCAAATGAATGGAATTGATGGTTTTGTTTCGGTTATAACCGATCTTGCTGTTAAGGCATACGTTATGACCAAAAAGAAACGGCCAAATTTGACGAAATTGACGGGATTTCCGGCGTGAACGGATTTGGACGCGCTGTGCACTGGGTTTTGATTTCCAGACTGATTTATGTATTAATTGGTTCGATATATTAACAAACATCACAAGTGGCGGAGCGGTTGGAAGTGTGTGTGTTAAATCGTTGCTTGTATCTGGTTGACCCGGGTTCGAAACCCGGCTACTGCCATTTATTTTTAACTCACTATTTTTAATACATTTTCAAAAATAAATATTATATTCTAATATACTTATTAGTTATGTATCGTTTAAAATCAATTTGGGCATTAAATACGCAACGAAATTTTTATCTGATTGTTCGGTTGATAAACGGAGCGGGTTTGGTAAATCCGGTTTTTGGCGGATGTTACACAAACATTCAAATTAAATCATAGGAAACTTCATAAAAGTGACAACATTAAGCAATCAACCACATCCATAAGCAAACCACAAATTCTTAATGGTTCAACCCCTTACTACCACTAACGTATTATTAAGGGTAATTGGGACTATAAATATTATCTTTGATTGGGGCGTGACACTCACCATCTATACCATCCGCTGGGACTAGACCAATGGATCCCCAAAACTCCAATCACCCAAACAACCAAACCTAACACCAATACTAATACCCAAACTATCCTCCACAAAATCAAAACATCCAACATAACTAACCGGGGATGGTAGCAATTCGAGACCATCAACACCACCATTCCAAACCCATGGCCAAAACCCAAAAAACAACCAACGTACACCCACACCTCCACCTCAAAACCAAAACCAAAACCGACAAAACCCATTACCACCCAATCTCAATAACCGAAACCTTAACGCTAACCGTGGAGTTAACCAAAATCGTGGCATTCCCATGAATGAAGCTCAGTTTCTCGATCTGACGATTTGAGAAACAGTATTCCCGACGATGCAACGTATAGCGTTCCCGGTTATCAATCACCAAAACATTTGTGTATTCCTTCAGAATACTCGGACGATGGGGGAATTATAACGAGTGGGTTGAAGACGAAGTGTGGGGTGATGATATGGGGAATTTCTACAATGCTCATGGGTTTGAGTATGAAGACATTGGTTATCAAAACGCCAATTTTGTGGGGAACAACGAAGGTTATGATTACGATTATGGTCGAAATGGCGTGCATGACAATAGCCGTCAACCACGAAACAGCAATCAACAGATCCGGGATGACGGGAATTACAGCAACAATAACGATGTCAACCATAGCCGGATTCCACAATTCATGGGTGGAGGTAATCAGGGTGGCGATAGAGGTGGTGACCGAAGGGGTAATAATCAGACGGTGAATCAAGAAGTTAATGGTCCACGATGTCAACCGAATCAACAAGCTCCACGAGGTGTAAATGGTCGATTTAGACCGGTGGCCACCGAAAATGATTCACCCATTGTTCCTACGCCTCGATGGAGAAGGGCTTTTGATTGTAAACCCAATTACATCAACGTCCTACCCCACTTCAATGGTAGGACTAACGATGAGTCGTACACTCATTTGGCGGAATTCTCCACCATATGTGGTACGATTGGGGTCATGACTTTGCACTAGAGGCGGTGAAGCTACGGTTATCTCAATTTTCCTTGAAGGACAAATCTAAACAATGGTTTGTCACACTTCCGGCAAATAGTATTCACACTTGGATGGAAATGCTTCAATTATTTCTTGATGAGTACTATTTAATAGCAAAGACCGATGATGCACGGGATGAGATTCGGTTGTTCGTCAGTTGTTGGGTCATTTGTTACACGAGGCCCTTACTCGTTTCAAGGATTTGGTTCGAAGTACTTGCAATCAGAAAGTAATGGTACTTTGTTTGAGTGCTTTGTAAGGGGGTTAGACACCGAGGATCACAAGTACTTGCAATCGGAAAGTAATGGTAATTTGTTGAACAACCACGAGGAAGTTGATTGGGAGTTTAGAGAAAAATTGAGCGAAAACTCCAAAGCAGTTGCTATGGCGGACCGAGCCAAGAAGCATTCGAGTGCCAAGGATCGAATCGCCACATTAGAGCGGGATTTGGCCTCTATGAAGAAAAAGGATGTGGGGGCAGTTTAATTTCGCTCATCGGACCAAGGAGTGCCAAGTGAACATGGCACAAACCACCGAAGAGGTTAATCAAGTGTTTGGAGAATGAAAGCAATACGACATGAACTCCAACACTTATCACCCGGGTTTGAGGAACCATCCTAATTTTAGGTATGGTATTGCCTCGAACCAAATGAACCCGAATTTCTAACTGGGTAACCAAGGGGGAAATCATGGTGGAAACCAAGGTGGGTCGTCGTACCAAAACCGCCAAAGTGGTAATCAAGGGGGTTACCAAAGAAACTACAACCAAGGGGGTAGCCAAGGATATCAAGGTCATGACAATAACCAAAGAGGCTACAATCAAGGTGGTAACGGTAATGGTAACAGGTCGATGAACAACCAGGGCGGTGGCGATGATTTGAACCCGACGATTGATGCGCTATTGAGTGTGGTGAAGGAATCTAATAGCGACATCAAGGAAATAAAGACGGCGAATGAGATGAGGGATAAATCTCATGAGGTGTTGGAAAGCAAGTTGGTCAACTTTCGGAAGAGGTGCAAATAAGGGGAAGTAGAGGGAGACTTCCAAGTGACACCACCATGAACCTAAGCACCAAGGGTCCAACTCGAAGAACACATGTGAGGTACCAATTAATAAAATTTCTTTACGTAGTGGTCGAGTCATTGATACCGATGTTGAGTCACCCACCCCAGTTTGTTGAAGGGGTGGTGGAAGATGCTAGTGATGAGGATGATGTTGATGGTCAAATGGGTCAAAATAAAAACGTTTCGAAAAATAATAAAACTACACCCGTTGTGACAGACCCATCCCAAAATCTAAGGAAAAGGGTGTGGAGGTTAATACCGTCCATTATCCTGAAGCTTTGTTTGGACCATTTAAGAAAGTGGTAACAAAACGTGGCCCACAACAAGAAGAAATGTGGGAGGTTTTTATGCAAGTTAAAATCAATTTGCCACTCTTAGATGCCATCAAACAAGTACCCTCATATGCTAAGTACTTGAAGGATTTGATGTACCCAAAAGTGAACTTACAAGTTTCCTAAGAAACTTGATATAACTAAAAATGTGAGTTCGATTCTTTCGGGTGCACTTCCACCAAAGTTGCAAGATCTGGGAGCGCCCAATATTTCTATACAAGTGGGTGAATTTAAAATAACACGGGCACTTTTGGATCTTGGGGCGGGTGTGAGTATCTTGCTGGGTAGTTTGTATGACCAATATGAATTTGGTCCACTTCAAGCGGTAAACACCACCGTGGTGTTGGCCGACTTAACTCCCAAACTACCCCGTGGGATAGTCACGGATGTAATAGTCAAGATCGAAGACTTTTACTATCCGGTGGATTTTCTTGTACTCGATTATGTCTCTTTGGACCGAACAAAGCAACCAACGGTTATTCTCGGTCGACCATTTTTGGCAACATCAAATGCCTAATTAATTGTTAAACTGGCACGGTTGACATGACTTTTGTTAACCGTCGGTTGCGGTTAAATGTCTTTTCGGTATTAAAGGATCCTCTAGTTAACAACGAATGCTATAGGGCGGACGTTGTTGACGAGTGTATACCTCTATGCGACATGGGTTTCGAAGAGGAAAAAACAATGAAGGAGTGTGTTACGTTTGACAGGTTGCAAGTGGAGACAAATCAGAGCATGGATGAGGAGGAAAGAAAGATCCATGTGATAGCGGTGAAGGAAGGAAGACCCCTTGGACACACCAAGTGGAGAGTCTTCTAGAGAAGATCGATACAAAATTGAAGCCATCATTGGTAGAGCCTTTGGTTGTGGAGTTGAAGGTGTTGCCCAAAGCATCTTAAGTATGCTTATGTGGGTAAGGGCATCATGCTCCTCGTCATCACTGCATCAAACTGATCGGGGAGCAAGAGAGAAGTTGATGGCGGTTTTGGTCACCAATAGAGCGACTATTGGGTGGACCATAGTGGATCTGAAGGGAATCAGTCATTACGTGGTGATGCATAAAATCATTACGAAGATGGTGTTACTCCTTCTCGTGATGCACAACGGAGGTTGAATCCAAACATGCGTGATGTGGTCAAGAAGGAGGTTTTGAAGTGGCTAGATGCAGGTATCACTACCCCATTTCTGAAAGCCAATGGGTGAGCCTAATGCAAACCTTTAACTGGCCACTTGGCTGGTAACCGGGCATTGATTATAGGAAGTTGAATTCCGCAACTTCGAAAGACCATTTCCCTTTACCTTTTATTGACCAAATTGTTGAGAAGTTAGTAGGTAAAAGATTTATTGTTTCTTGGATGGGCATTCGGGTTATAATCAAATTGCTATCCATCAGGAAGATCAAGCTAAGACTACGTTTACCTGCCCATATGACACTTTCGCATTTTGGCGAATGCCGTCTGGGTTATGTAACGCCCCCGCCGCCTTTCAAAGGTACATGATGAGTATCTTCTCGGATATGGTGGGGGAGTCATTAGAGATCTTCATGGATGACTTCTCAATATTTGGGTAATCATTTGATGCATGCCTTGACCAACTCGAAAAAAATTTGAAAAGATGGTTAGAAAAAAATGGTTTTGATTTGGGAGAAAAGCCATTTTATGGTTCAGGAAGGGATTGTGTTGGGGCATGTTGTGTCAAGCCATGGGGTAAAGGTTGACCATGCAAAGGTGTAAGTCCTCTCTAGTTTACCTTATCCATGAGTGTTAAGGGTGTTAGGTCATTCTTAGGTCATGCAGGTTTTTATAGAAGATTTATAAAAGGGTTTAGTGACATAACGAAACCATTGTGTAACTTGTTGCTAAAATACCAACCGTTTGATTTTAATGAAGATTGTCAAAATTCCTTTAATGTTTTGAAAAAGGAAAGAGCTACTCATATTGGTATACGCATTGGATAAATTTCAGGTTTACATATGAGGTAACAAAGTGATTATTTATTCTGACCATACTTCTGTCAGGTACCTCATGGAGAAGAAAGATGTAAAGCCGCGGTTGATTCTATGGATTTGTTTACTACAAGAGTTTGACCTAGAGATACAGGACAAGAAGAGTAGTGAGAATGTGGTCGTGGACCATTTGTCCCGGTTGTTGGTGGAGGAGGGTTCATCCCGTGTGGAGATCAACGAGACTTTCTCAGATGAGCATATCTTAAAATTTTCGGGATTACCTTGGTTCGCTAATATTTTTAATTATTTGGTGATATGTGACTTACCGGCTCATTGGGATAGGAGGAGGAGATTGCATTTCCTTTCGCAGATCAAATACTACACGTTGGAAGGACCAGATTTATTCAAGATATGTCTGGATCAAGTCGTGAGAAGATGCGTGCCAGATGACGAGATCCAGAGTGTCTTGATGCACTTGCATTCATTTGCTTGTGGGGGCCATTTTAGTGGTCACAAAACGGGGCACAAAGTGCTCAATAGTGGGCTTTATTGGCCTGCTATTTATAAGGACGCTTTTAACTTTGCTAAAAACTATGTTGAGTGACAAAAGTTGGGGGTATTTTGAAGCGGGATGAGATGCCCCTGCAACCGATCCTAATTGTTGATATTTTTTACTTGTGGGGGATCGATTTTATTGGCCCATTCCGTAATTCGCCTGGGAATTTGTACATTTTGGTGGTGGTCGACTATGTGTCTAAATGGGTCGAAGCGATTGCCACCAAAACAAATGACCATACCGTAGTTTGAAATTTTGTTCAAACAAATATAATTTCACGATTTGGGTTCCTCAGGCTATCATTAGTGATGGGGGATTTCACTTCAAGAATTTTAATTTTGGGAATTGAAACAGTATGGCGTTGACCATCGATTAACTACCCCTGCCATCCGCAAACAAGTGGTCGGGTAGAAGTGTCTAATAGGCAAATCAAAGAAATTTTGCAAAAGACCATTCGACCGGACCGTAAGGATTGGTCAATAAAGTTAAACGACGCCTTACGGGCTTACCGAACGGCGCATAAAATACCTATTGGCACAACACCTTAACGCTTAGTTTACAGTAAAAATTATCACTTACCGGTCGAGCTTGTTCATCGTGCATTTTGGGCTATAAAAGAAGTTAATGTTAAGTATGATGATGCGGGTAAGAGCGAAAGTTGAAGTTGTGTGAGTTGGAGGAGCTTCGTGAGGAGGCATACGAATGTGCTTCGAAGTACAAGGATGGTATGAAGCGAGCACATGATGCTAAGATGAGGACAGGAGTTTGTTATGGGTCAAAAGGTTTTCTCTACAACTTAAGGCTCATGTTTTTCCCCGGGAAGCTCAAAAGCAAGTGGATGGGCCCGTATGCGATTACACGGGTCGGGAAGTTAGGAGATGTTACTATCGAGGACCTGAAGGATGGGTCAAAGCAAACGACCACTGGTTATCGCCTTAAACTGTTTCTTGATGGTAATGAAGAGAAGAATAGTGAGAAAAAGGAGTTGGAAAGCTTCTTAGCAAGTGTCCCAACTTATGAGGTCAACTAATGGCCGGTAACACTTTCGTATTCGTTGTGTGTTCCTTATTGTTTCTTGGTTTTATTGTTTTCGTTTCGTACTAACCTCTATGATGTGTGAAGTTCCGGACATCACGAACGGGTCATGAAGATGTAAGGTATTTCTTAGAGTTGTTGTGTGTATTGGGGACAATACACGACTTTTCGAGGGGGGGGGGTAGGAATTGTTAAACAATTTTTAGTTTTAATATAAAATCCATAAAAATTTACAAAAACATTGTAAATATTTTTAGGATTTTTTTCTAGTATAGGATTCTTCTATAAAAGTGCTTGTTTTCTTCCATAGGTTCATATATATATATATATATATATATATAATATCTATAGGGTAGGAATCCTAAGAGAAGTTCACCCTATTTGAGAAACTTGAGAAGCATTCTGGACCACACATTTCCCTAAGCTTTTCGTATTATACACATATGTATATAATCAATTTTAAACTATATATATGTGTAATTACGAAAAGCTTTGGGAAAATGTATGGTCCAGAATACTTCTCAAGTTTCTCAATTAGCATAGTGCTTCTCACATGATCCTAACCCTATATATATATATATATATAACAAAAGTTGACAAGGCAAAGTACCGTCGCCGACGACCCTTAGTTGTTCAGGCGACGCTCGTATTTTCGAACTCAATCACTACCGAACCCATTTAAACCCGACCCGAACTCAGTTTTAGCCACATCTTTGACCCGGGAGACACTAAACCAGATCTACAACTTATCTAAAACACCAAAAGTTCTGCATTCATTCTTCACAACTCACCTCTAACTTCACCCCCTTCTCTAAAAACCTCAAGAACCCTAAAACCTTCAAGCATTCATAACTCCTGCAATTCTTCACCAAATACAGTGATTCTTGAGCCTAAAATGTGTAGATTTTCGAGAGCTACAAAATTCCCATCATAGTTTTCACCAAATTTTGTTTGTTTGCAAGATTCTTAAGCTGTAAATTTTAGGTTTTTTTATTAGGGTGTTCTTCAAATCACTTGTTTTTCATCTTTTCTTAGTTTCTCTTCATCTACAACGTAAAAGGTATGAACTTTACTTAAATTTGAGCATGATTATCATACAGTTTGTTAATTTCTTCGAAAATTTTGTACTTGTTTGTTTGAGAGTAGGTTGTCTATGATAATGTTTGATGTATTAGCTTAAATTTATGGGTAAAGATTTGATTTGGGTGGGGATTGAACATGGAACAAGTGTGGGGATGTGATTACACCCACTTGTTCACATGAATGAGCATGAACATGATGTTGAACAATGTTGAAATCTTATGAACTTAGGTTTAAACATGAAAGAAATTGATTTTTAGAAGGTAAAGTTTACTACTTGTGAAGTTTAGAATTCGCTAATTTACATTTAAAGGTTAATTGAGGTTCAACATTATAAGTTATGCTCAAGTTTGAGTTTTTTGAGGTTTTGGGGTTGTATTGATTGTTTTCCTTGTGTTGTTGTTTGTAGCCACGGCAAGCCGAAAGAAAAGCAAGACTTCGGGTGAAGGCTCATCTTCGAGAGCGGGTTCGTCTTCTAGACTCTTTTAGAAAAAAATGGGAACAACGAAGCACTGTAGAAGAGAATGACGGGCGGTTATACCGCCAAGATTAGGTTTGGGAGAGGATTAAAGAGAGTAATGTTGGTGATATGTGGGAAGAAAAAACAAAGAAGGCACTTTCGAGATTCAATGATAAACGTCTGGTAGTTAAACAATGGAAGTGGAAGATGGCCAACGCCAAGACTCTCATCCCGGAAAGAGTTGTACCGGAACGAACGGTGAACATGGAAGAGTTTCAGACGATTGGGATTGTCCAAATGTTTGAGAGACTCAGATGGGAGTCGGTCTTAGATTGGTGTGAGGATATCACACCACGGGTATATCTGACTGCGGTTTGCGAATGGTTGGTGTCGTTGAGGTTCAACAACAGGGATGGTCCGCCACACACGTGGCAATTAGTTGGTGATACAGGGAGAGGCCAAATGGTGATGTCATTCAAGATGATGACGCGGTTTGACTCGTTGTGGGATGACGAGTACTTTTATTACACCATGGACCAATTCCTAGATAATAAAATGAACATCACGGGTCCGGATGGCATGATTGGGCCAGTTTTACCTTTCACCAATGGCGGGGTTGCACTGAGGAGTCATTTGTCGGTAGAAGGGAAAATCCTCCAACACGTTTCTTTAGAGGATATCATGGTACGATTTGGAAATCGAGGGAAAGTAAAAGGGCCAGATTGTCGGGTGCTTTATTCATTGTTGTTCAGATCACCGAAATTATCGTGGCGACATATCGTCATGATAACTACTCGGGATACCCGCAAATCGTATGCTCAAAAGATGATACCATATGTGCGGTTGATCAGTGCTATGATTGTGCAACAAAGCAGGTTACCGGAAGAAGCGTTGTGGGTTTCAAAATCTGTGGATCAGGTTTGCTTTGCTTCGATGAAAGAACATTAGAAAATATCAGTTCAGGTTTATGGTCATTGGTACACAGTATCCGATTTCCAGGGACATCAATTCCAATATACTGATCCGAGTGCTGCACAAGAAGTCGCACAAGAAGAAGAAATGGTTGACAAAGAGAATGAGGATGAACCTCAATGTCCAAGGGGACCACGTCAAAGGTATGCTCGGGCACATCAGGAAGTCTCCGCAGGTATGGCCAGTTTTGTGACCAACCGGCGTAGACCGAGACATTGTAATTATAACCGGGGTCAGCAAGACGTGTATGACAATGTCTCCGTGGGCATTGGGGGGAACCGGGAATACGAAGAAAGAAGAAGGAAGTGGGAGCAAGATTTCAAGCCCAACAACAAACTCGTTTGGGCCGAAGAGGCTGCCCACCGGGTCAAGGAACAAGAGTATTGGGAGGAGCAACAATCGATGTGGTCTATGCAGCAATCTCAATGTGACCAACAAGAGTTGCACCGGGTGTAATGTGACACCCCAATCGCGTAATATAACAACACGCGGCGTAAGTATCAAGGAGTCACGTTACAAATTGCTCACAACAACTGGTACTAAATTGTTTCATTATTTTTAACTTTGTTTTACAATACAAAGAATACATGAAATTGTCTTTTGTTTAAAGATGTCTAAGGGCCGGATGCGTTCCTATGTGTAGCATGCTTAATAATCAATAACCTGAAACATATGTGAAAAAGACGTCAACAAAGAATGTTGGCGAGTACATAGGTTTTGTTTGCCAAATTAATGGCAAAAGGTTTAGTATTGCAATACTTTGACAACTACGAGAGTCGTCAATTGAAAATGGACTCTTTGAAGCCAAGGAATGGCAAAAAGGTTTAGCATTGCAATACATTAACTTGATCATGAAACTTGTGACAAAAAGAGTTTTGTATATGGCAATATGATTATTACTAGGTAATTTTTATGCCATTGAAAATTGTACTTTGATCTTTGTTACAAAATTGAAATCGGTCATAAACTTGTGAAAGTATTATTAGAAATCCAATCAAGGATTTATAATAGTACTTTGGATATCCTTTAAGAATCTAACATATTAAAATAGAAAGATTCTATAAGGATTTGAATATTGAACATGTGAATCAATTGAACACAAAATCCTAAAGTGATTCGGGTAACACTACAAGAGTAATACAATAAGAACACTTATTTATAGGAAGTACCAGGGGTAAATCCACCATGTTCTTATGGTATTACATTCATTTCGTTATTTAAATCAATACTAATCTGTTGATACATGATGTCTATTGTCTAGGTCTTGGATCGAGTCTGTATGTTTAGGGTATGAAATTGTTAGAACTTGAAAAATATTTATGTTGTAAGCACAAGTTCGGCCGAACTTGTGTGAGGAAAGATCAAGTTCACCCGAACTTGATCTATCCAAGCATCACTTTGCCCAAACTTGTAGGTCTATATATAGGTCGTCTTGGGTCTCTTATTGTAAGAACTTTGCGTTAACGACGGCGAAGCTCTGTCTGTTTGGATTCTCGATGTACATGATTTGACATTAATAAATAGACAATGTAAACAGTAAATCTTGTGTATTTGATTAACGAGTCACATAATTTCCGCTTATGTTGGACTTTAGATAGAAATTAGGTTCCTTGACAGCGGAGGAGCGATCCTAACAAGTGGTATCAGAGCCATGGATACCTAATTTGCTGAGATCTACACAAGACACTTTCTATTTCTACTCATTTATATCATTTTTCTACATTTTTTTCACATAAATGATGAACCTATGGTTAAAAATAGCTAAAATTTGAATATGTCACACATAATCACCTAATAACAAACCCTTGAAAGTTTCAGAACCAAATTCAATCGATTTCATGTCAAAAATGTCAAAAAACCATGTTCTGTGAATCAACTTCGCTCGAACTTAGACTACAAGTTCGCCCGAACTTGGCTTAAAATCATCATTGTTGTTGATTTTAACCAACTTCGCCCGAACTTGTTGAAATTTTCAGTGAATTTTGATCAAGTTCACCCGAACTTGTCAAAATCTTGTTGAAATTTTACATAAGTTCGCCCGAATTTGATAAAACTTGGAAATTTTTCAAAATTCACCACAAGTTCGCCCGAACTTGCTTAAAATTGGAATTTCTGAAATCATTTCACAAGTTCGCCCGAACTTGTTAAAATTGAATTTGAAATTTGTTTACTGCACAAGTTCGACCGAACTTGTTAGTTTGCTAATCAATCTTCGAGTGTTTTTGAACGTGTTTCAGTTATAATAGTCTGATTTTCAAGATGGATGATTTTCATAATGCTTTTGCTACGAGAACAGCTCAGGCCTCTACATCAAATGCTAACGCAAATGGAAATGCGGTAAACCAGATGAATCTGGATAACGAGATGGGCACTTCGGTCAAGCCGCCAAAGTTGATGAGCGTGGATGAGTTTGAAGGCTGGAAAGAAAAGTTCGTGAACTGGGTTCAAGCGAATCATTTCTACAGTTGGGTTGCTATTCAAACCGGATATACATAGCCAAAGGATGAGCGTGATCAAGATCTTGCATTAGTAAAGTTTACACCATAACATAAAGATGCATATGTGGCAGAGAAGAAATGATCAGTCTTATACATCAATCAGTGAAAGAAGACATCTTGATCGTGCTACCTGAATGCTCGACGTCAGAGATGTTGCGGAATGTATTTGTGCAAAATATCTTGGAAGTGCTAAGATGATCAAAAGCAAGAAGGCTTTAATCAAGAAAGAGTTGACATTTTCACGATGATCAAAGGCGAAACCATGAAGTAGATGATCGATAGATATTGTCATCTGATGATTCAAATGCGAAGAAACGATATTCATAAAACTGATGAAGAGACGATTGATAAGTTGGTTGATGCGCTTCCTGAGGGGGAGTGGTCGACCTACTTGATGGTATTGAAGAATAGTCCAAGTTGGATGAATTTCAAGCTATCATCTTTCATTGACAAATTAGAAGGACATGAAATGGAGTTAAAAATGGCCAAATCAAAGAATGCAAATGTTGTGCAAGATGTAGGTGTGTACTACAAAGGAGGTGTTCAAGAGATTTCGAGTCCGAAAATTCAAACGGCGTTTAGTGCGAATATGAATTCTTTGAATCATTCGTCCCAAAGTCAATCGAACACTCAATCATACCCAAGTTATGATCAGGGTGCTCCGAACAGGATATTCAAGTGTTGGTTCAAATTCTTAGTTCCAGAATCAAACCAATCAGACAAATCAGACAAATCATTCTAATTCTGATCCAAACATAATTAGTGCAACATTGCGGTCAATCTGAAGAACATTTTCCCTGAGCAAGTGGCTAAACAACATATAGCACTTCTTGCAACCGTACTCGAATCATACGAAAGTTTAATTGCGGGGAAGATCGGAAATCCAGAAATGACGGCTGAGGATTACGACCAGGTTGATGAAGAGGAATTGGAACTGATGGATATCAAGTGGAGCTTAGCTTCGATTATCAGAAGAGTCACAAAGTGTCACACCCCGACTTGTAGCGGAAGACAAATATACGGGATGCAACAGACACCTCTGGTACAAGCACATTGTTTATAAAGACACTACATTTTATTGCTTACAAAATATTGATTACATACTACATGTATGTTACAACTGCGTTCCCATGAACCACATAAGTCTTCTAAGCCACATGCATCTATATCAGGGTTCGCCTACAAACATGTCTTGAACAACATACACGGATCACACTAGTCTCAAGTTACCTGAAATGCATGTTAGTTTTAAAAAGGTCAGCTAAACGCTGCGTGAGTTCCCTGGTTTAATTGTTGTACAACAATATGTGTTAACAAGTTCAATTGCACTAGTCACAGTCTTAGTCACAATGACGGTCATAGTCCTAGTCCCAGATGGAATTACACGAGTACACAAGTGAAACCTTGGCCTGTCATAGTCACTCCCTGTCAGACAGACACATCAACGCACCGGGTCGTGTCACCACAGACCTTCCCACCGGGCCGTGTCAAGACAGGCACGTCATCCCGGCAACTGAGTCATGTAAAGTTCACTGTTCCCCTGCAGTTATGTCTAATGACGTAACTAAATTCAGGACACGTGTAGTTGCGTAGTCATCGACACATAGTGTCACCTAGACATTGCCTGGAGCAACCGGGTTTGTCGGACCAAAAGTACTATCCACTGCCCCGTAAGGATTAAGTTAATCACTTGTAGAGGGGAGGTAGTTCGTGTGTTAGATAATTCACATCATCACAAATTGGTGCAATTATCGCAGTTTCGTAACATGCAAGTCGTTTCAGAAAACAATGAAACATTTACAAGTGGGAGTGACGTGTGTTAGATAATTCACATCATCACAAATTGGTGCAATTATAGCAGTTTCGTAACATGCAAGTCGTTTCAGAAAACAATGAAACAGTTTACAAGTGGGAGTGTAAAACTCACTCCCAAATTGGTGTATTCAACACAGTTTTTAACATGCAAGTCCCCAGAAAACAGTAAAACAGTTTAAAAGTGGGGAAGTGAAAACTCACAGTACAAGCAGTGATCTCAATGTAAGAGTGATCAAGCAACTGGATCCACTTTAATAACACACATGCAAGTATGGACTCAAATCGTATCTAAGTTGGTAATGGTTATAACTTGGATCTGATCAGGAGTTTTTACTCCGGATTTAGTCTATAGGACACTGGTATGGTGATGGACGTCAGGGTAGTATTAGTTTACAGTTTGGCTTCCGGACACCGATTCGCGTGCCAGCTAAATTCAGTAGTTTAACGTGTTCGGGTAATGGTACGGGAATACCAGTAGTGCCAACATATGGTTATTCATGAATGATTAACTTTCCCTTAAGGGAGTTTGAGTGTTTGGGGGTCTAAGTTGCCCAAATTTGAGTTTCCATTTCACCGTCGGGAATTCTCCAGGATTGCCTTAGGACACACCCAGGGTGCCTAATTTACCCGGGAATCTCCCGGAATACTCCCGGTGTTCCAACTATAGTATTTGTCGGGTTGGGTCAGTTCCCAGTTCCGGCAGGTTCGCTATACGATAAACTGTCGAAATTGCTTTAAAATAATCCCATTTAATCTATATTTTATATAAAAATCTGTAAATTTTTATATAAGTCAGTAAAAATCTGTAGATTATGGGAAAAATTTCTAGAATTTATTTTGTTAATTTACTCATTTAAATAAATTATTTATAAAACTATTTTCAACCACATAATTCCAATTAAATACCATCATAGTAAAAAATCCAAACAAATTCCAGAACACCTTATACATGTCCAGGAACTTCTCACAAAATTCTGGGATTTTTCCGATTTCTTTCTGTGCGTTCCCGGCTACCGAAAATTCGCAAAAACGAGGATTTTTAACCCAAATCAAAACTCATCCAATGGACTCTGAATTTTCCCAGAACCTTCCCCATATGTTCCTTAGTGTCTCTATAAATTTGGTGATTTATTGAATCCGTTTGATATTTGTTTCTGAAATTCTTTGTGTAAAACAGTTAAAAATTCACCAAAACTCGTAGATATTTCCAAAATTCTAAACTTTTACATGGACTTTCCTGCCAATACCCTATATCACCACACCAAATTTCAGCTCAATCCAAGTTACACAGACCAAGTTATAGGCAAAACAATTTTCTCCCTAGCCTAGATTCGGTTTTCGGATCATATACCTAGCGATTCTTTCGATTCTAAGCGTTTATCTCGATCCCAGAAGTGTGTAAAGGCTATATTCAGTACCTACACACCAAGTACAATCCAAATATGCTAGAACTTAGATCAATCAAGCTTTAATTCATTGTTTTTCGGTTAATCGAATAGTTAAGCGATTTTTGTTGAATAAGAGTGGATTAGGGTATCAAACCCCATTGATTAGCAACCATGGCTGCCATATAACAGCAGGGATATATGTGGTGTTCATATTCACCCTAAAACTTGTTTAAAACTCCAAAATTCATGAATTAAAAAGGTGTTTTTCGGCTAGAAATCACGTTTAATCGAAGGAACGGACTTAGAATTATAAGTATCAAGGCTAATACCTTTGATTAGGACATGTTTATTGAAGAACTCAGCTGAGAAGATGAGTTGAGAGCATATTTCTTGAAGTTTTTGAAGAAATTTTTGATTAAAATGAAAATAAAAATAAAAAATTATATATATACACATGGGGGTGGTGGCGGGGTGGGGTGGGCCCCATAGGGCCACCTCGTGCTTCGTATAACGTGCTTAAAGATGATGTTTATCTTCCGGATAAGCATAGGTTCGTTTCGGGTCCGGCGCACGTTCTCGATTTGCATGACGGACTTTGTTTTGCACGTACTTAGTGTTAAAAGACTCGATTTTAAAAATTATACATAACCGTCTAAAAATCAAAACCTAGTTACATTTTAATCATAAAAGTCTCGTTTGACATTCGTTTAAGTGTTTTTAAGCTTGATCGATCGTTCCTTACACATTTTGTTGCCTTATGTTATGCCCGGAACAAATGCGTTTCCCCAACCAGGAGCTGCTTCGTTTTGCATGCCCGGGCTTTGATTATTTTCCAACCTTATGTCACAGTCTACGACACAAAACTGAGTTGTTTCTAGAACTCGGAAGTTGGTGCAATTATCACAGTTTCGTAACATGCAAGTCATTTTAGAAAACAGTGAAACAGTTTACAAGTGGGAGGGTAAAACTCACTCCCAAATTGGTGTATTCAACACAGTTTTTAACATGCAAGTCCCCAGAAAACAGTAAAACAGTTTAAAAGTGGGGAAGTGAAAACTCACAGTACAAGCAGTGATCTCAACGTAAGAATAATCAAGCAACTGGATCCACTTTAATAACACCCATGCAAGTATTGACTCAAATCAGTATCTAAGTTGGTAATGGTTATAACTTCGATCTGGTCAGGAGTTTTTACCCCTGATTGAGTCTATAGGACACTGGTATGGTGTTGGACGTCAGGGTAGTATTAGTTTACAGTTTGGCTTCCGGACACCGATTCGTGTGCCAGCTAAAGTCAGTAGTTTAACGTGTTCGGGTGATGGTACAGGAATACCAGTAGTGCCAACACGTGGTTATTCAAGAATGATTAACTTTCCCTTAAGGGAGTTTGATTGTTTGGTGGGTCTAAGTTGCCCAAATTTGAGTTTCCATTTTCACCGTCGGGAATTCTCTAGGATTGCCTTAGGACACACCTAGGGTGCCTAATTTACCTGGGAATCTCCCGGAATACTCCCGGTGTTCCAACTATAGTATTTGTCGGGTTGGGTCAGTTCCCAGTTCCGGCAGGTTCGCTATACGGTAAACTGACGAAATTGCTTTAAATAATCTGTTTATAATTCCATAAATTCCCTTTTAATCTATATTTTATATAAAAATCTATAAATTTTATATAAATCAGTAAATATCTGTAGATTATGGGAAAAATTTCTATGAATTTATTTTGTTAATTTACTCATTTAAATAAATTATTTATAAAACTATTTTCAACCACATAATTCCAATTAAATACCATCAGTAGTTAAAAAAAATCTAAAAAAAATTCTAGAACACCTTATACATGTCCAGGAACTTCTCAGAAAATTCTGGGATTTTTTCGATTTCATTTCAGTGCGTTCCCAGCTACCGAAAACTCGCAAAAACGCGTATTTTTAACCCGAATCATCCAATGGACTCCGAATTTTCCCAGAACCTTCCCCATATTTTCCTTAGTGTCTCTGTATTATTTTGTGATTTATTGAATCCGGTTGATATTTTTTCCGAAATTCTTTCTGTAAAACAGTTAAAAGTTCACCAAAAATCGTAAAAAATTCCACAAATTCTAAAATTTTACGTCCTTCCTGACAATACCCTATATCACCACACCAAATTTCAGCTCAATCCAAGTTACACGGACCAAGTTATAGGCAAAACAATTTTCTGCCTAGCCTAGATTCGGTTTTCGGGTCATATACCTAGCGATTCTTTCGATACCAAGTGTTTATCTTGATCCCAGAAGTGTGTAAAGGCTATATTCAGTACCTACACACCAAGTACAATCCAAATATGCTAGAACTTAGATCAATCAAGCTTTAATTCATTTTTTTTCGGTTAATCGAATACTTAAGCGATTTTTGTCGAATAAGAATTCATTAGGGTATCAAACCCCATTGATTGCAACCATGGCTGCCATATAACACCAGGTATATACGTGGTGTTCATATTCAACCCTAAAACTTGTTTAAAACTCCAAATTCATGGATTAAAAAGCGTTTTTCGGCTAGAAATCGCGTTTAATCGAAGGAACAGACTTAGAATTATAAGTATCAAGGCTAATACCTTTGAATTAGGACTTGTTTATTGAGGAACTCAGCTGAGAAGATGAGTTGAGAGCAAATTTCTTGAAGTTTTTTGAATTTTTTTTGATTAAAATGAAAATAAAAATAAAAAAAATTATATATACACACATGGGGGTGGTGACGGTTTGGGGTGGGCCCCATAGGGCCACCTCGTGCTTCGTATAACGTGCTTAAAGATGATGTTTATCTTTCGGATAAGTATAGCTTCGTTTGGGTCCGGCACGCGTTCTCGATTTGCGTGACGGACTCCGTTTTGCGCGTACTTAGTGTCAAAAGACTCTGTTGTAAAAATTATGCATAACCGTCTAAAAATCAAAACCCAGTTACATTTTAATCATAAAAGTCTCGTTTGACATTCGTTTAAGTGTTTTTAAGCTCGATCGATCGTTCCTTACACATTTGGTTGCCTTATGGCCTGGAACGAATGCGTTTCCCCAACCGGGAGCTGCTTCGTTTTGCGTGCCCGGGCTTTGATTATTTTCAAAGCTTATGTCACAGTCTACGGCACAAAACTGAGTTGTTTCTGGAACTCAGAATCTTAACTAAGGCTACCGATAATCTAATAATCAACATTAAAGGTTTAATGCGCTGTTAAACTTCAAGTCTCCGTTTAACACGTTGTTCAAGGCTAAGGATGCCAACCTCGCATTGTTTGTCCTTAGTAGTGTCATGTCAACCATGACGTGCTCTCAGATTCTTCCGAGACAGTACAGATATTGCTAGTCATAGCACACAAGTCATGTGTGTTTACTAATACTTATTCCCAGAGTCGTCCGTTCATTCACGATTTTGTCTTGTCATGTGGGTGACGCATAATGTCATTGTAATGTTTTTGTTAATTACTACGCATATAGTCCCATTATAGTCGGTGTATCATTTTCCAGAATTCGTATCATCACACATAATCACAACAATATCACAATATACATATCACGTCCGGTCACCACGGACTTGCACTAATCAAAGTTTACCGGGATTTTTCACAGTTGTCACAGTCTTCCCCGGTTAAAAGAATTTCGTCCTGGAAATTTCGTTTAGTAATCTATTGGAAAGCTCCGTATTTATATTCATGTCCGTCATCTGACAGACAAGTATGTTTTCATTTTTCGATTAGTATCATCATCGTACAGAGATGATGATGGTGCTACATAGTAGCAGTGTAATTTGTCCATCCACAATTCCTACGTATTGATAAGAATAACATCAGTCATTACTTCCAATCTAAAAGTGAGAGTGTTGTTGGACTCACAGTCGGATATGAGTTTCGTATTCAGCTTATAGCTGACTGCCATTATTACGTTTTCTTTGCATTCATTATCTTCACCATTCATACACCATACGTTTCAGTTACGATTTCGTACATTAGTTCTAGCACACCTCCTATAAAGAAGGGGTATGGGTACCCTTCCAGGGTTTGTTGCGAACATTGCAATAATGAGCACCATGCTCCGTGTGTTTGTGTTAAGGGAATAAATTTTTGGTCTCACTGAGTTGTGAGCGAGAGTCTTCCCTTGCTGTTGTGAACGTGGGTATCTTTGGTTAATACTAACCGACCCAACAAGTCCCTACCTTATGGTAGAGAATAAGAGAGAGAAAGGCTTTTAAGAGCCTACGGTTGCCATAAGGCAAGCATGTACACTAGTAACAACGAATCTGCACCCTCACATCAACAGGGTGCCCGAACTACTCACCAGTAGTCTAATCACGTCGTAAGGATATGGAATTTCTACAGTAATAATTCCAGTTTGTATTAAGTTTTGGGAGCTTGGCTCTAGCTGTTGTACAACTGTCTGTGTCTTTTCCAGAAGGAAACAACTTAGTAACTTCGATGACATCGATGTGATTCTCTGAGAGATATCGTATAAAAATTCCCATATACCGAGAATGATAGGGTGTGCGCCCTATGCGGTTTTAATTCCGATAGCACCACATCTAGAATGCTACTATATCACGTGGAAATGCTTAAGGCGTGATGAGTGTCTAACGATCACAAGTATCACTATGATTCCCCTACACATGGGATCGGCATTGATCGTAGACGTACGGGTAATTTGGTAAAAGATGACTAAGTAACGAGTCATCGAATCAAGGTTCCCCATTGATGGAGTACCCTTCACAGAGCAGGAACATAGCCATGCTCGATTATCATTTCATAAGGATGTCATTAATGGAGACAATGAGAAGTAATCATTTCCCATGATGTTCTTGAAAGATTACCCAATGCATAGGCGAATATAACCTATACTAGTCACAGGGGGTTAATCACCACTTGACCGTCTCGGTCTCGTGATTTTTCGAGTCAAATTCGGACTTGGTAAGATCTGAACTGTATTTGAGTATAAAAAGATATAATGCCTTCCCATCTTGGCACCTCCGCCAACTTAATCACAGCTTAAACGTAAGAGTTTCATCGAATTCGTTCATGTCAAACCATCTTGGTTTAGATTGGGAAATTCGTGTGGTTTGTGAAACCATGGGCTGAAGCCCGAATTCATAGTCACCCTAGTCCTATAGGGACAATTGACCGCTGAATCTGATTTTTCCCGTTAGTCTCGTATTCGTAAAAATGTAAACAAGAAATGAAGACCCAGCCCCCGGGTTGATCGAGACTAGGCTTGTTGAGTTTCTCGACCCCTTGGTCGTAGGATTAGTCAGTTCTGTTTCCCAGTAGGGCACGGAAGGAATACGTGCTGCTGGGAAACGTAATAGCATAGATCCACAATCGCTCGGCAATCTCTTGAAATAACAAAAGCAGTTTCAAGGAGGCTGAATGAAAAGCGTAATCAATCGAGGTAAGCCTAGCACTCTAACGGCTAGGATACGAATAGAGGTTATGAATGCTATTTCACATCCGGTCGGTGCATCCAACCAAGCACCGATCTACACTTTGGTCATTTAGTTTGACTTAGTATCACACCGCGAGTTATTTATAATTCGTAATGTGTGTTAAGTAACTCTCCAAATTTGAAGAGTATTAGTTGTCGTGTCAAAGTCTTGTTCCTCCTTTAAGTATATATGACGTGCTTACTAACGAATTTTCCCTTTGGATGGACATGATATCCGAGAAATGTATTCGGAAGATTCACTAGTCCCTTCATCTGGAATGGTCGGGACTACTAGATTTACGGGTTAGCTTTCCCCCCGTTGGGTTCAACGCACAAAAGACACCAATTGTAATATTCGAACAACTCGTGACTATTCCTGTTTTAAAGAAAGTTTGGTTTTGACTGTGTTCCTTCATACATAGTAGTTCATGCTTTTCATAGTATGGCGTATATACGTCTTTCCAGTGACACGCATTGACCGCACATTTAAGCACTGGCCCTTTTTGGGTTAAGTCGAAGTGCAATTTTAGCAGTGGTATATTGACGGATATTATTACATACATGATAATGATGTTGGTTATACAGGTTGTGGATTCATGCGTGCGACGAATTTGTGTGATATGGGACGATTGAAAATGTGACATTAATGCATGTATATATATATATATATATATATATATATATATATATATATATTTTGTTTATATTAGAATGGTCCCGAAACTCTCACCACAAATGACCGAGGCATAAATCGAGTAAATGATAGCGCACAGCTTCCGACAATCATCCCTAAGATCGTAAATTTCACTCGTGGTACGAATACATAGGTACAAATGTATATATACCGTATTATACTTACGATTTCTCCCGTTCTTATTTCCTTAAGTAATACAAGAATTTTTGTTACTCGAAATTAGCGAAGAATCTGGTTTCTTGGTAACATCGTATCTCATGAATACTTATTTAAATTGATCACCCTGAAAATCAATTGAAGGTACCAACTAGTTGAGCGAAAACGATGGGTGTTTCAACAATATTTACCTGATCTAGAGAATTTAGTCCTCGTATACTCATGAGGACTAGCAACGCCGTCTACCGAATAACTTTAGGTTACTCGCAAGAGTAGGGTATCGTTCACTTTGTATTCCACCGGTGGACGAAAGTTAGTGTATCCCATGTATCATCCTCCTACACATGTAGGAGACCATACCAAATAACACCTTTACAAAGGTCCGAAGGGAATTTCAAACATCCCTTAGGAATTGTGAACAACATCGCGTATAAATATCTGGACTCCTCCAATGTTTCAAGGAAGAGGAGAAGACATATGGTGTTCCTCAGGTATTATTATTATTATCGTAGAGTTGAGGAGTCAATACGTTCTATAGACATATAAGTATCTGAGTTGGTCCCTACCCAGGACCACTCGTACGGTCGTAGTAGTTATCGTGTCCTGAAAAGCCTTAATTGAAAGAAATCAAAGAACCATGTATCCCCTTATGCGATTTCTAGCATGAATGCACCGCCCTCATACGGGTGATATAGATCCAAGACCTACGGTCTCAGGGTTACCAAAAGAATTCAGGTCAGGACCCCGTGTAGTCTAGAGTTTGGAGATGTAAATATGAGTTTTCATAGGTTAATCATCATATTACAATACTTGAATACTACTCGAAGGCGATCTCGTCTTGCATTATAACATATTTTCACTAAGTTATGCGAGGTTTAAAACAAGGGATTGTTTGATTTATAAAAATTTCATACGATTCTTTTAATACTGTCCTTTGGATTTGATACATATATATGTATATATATATATATATATCTATATATATAAAATAATCGTTCGGCGGAAAATTAACTTCGTGTCATTTCTTTATTAAATACTCATTAAGGGTAGGTTCTTTACGACCCTTCGTATCGCCCCTTTATTATTATTTCGAGTTACGGGGGATTTATCTTGTATGGGTTTGAACTAAATCGATAGGGTGTATCAAATTAGTAATTTATATATACCAGACCATAACACTTTCCAATAGTGTTAGTAAGAAGAATTGAAGTGATTTGAAGCAATGAATCGGATTACTTCATGATTATAGTTTTCCGACTTTGCACCGGGTTCCGCCACCCTCAACCGAAATTTACCAGATTGACACTTGGATTAGACGCGGTTAATGTTGTATATTTATAATTAACGTATGCATAGGAGTGTCATGTTAATACGAAGTATGAACGGTTACGAGGAATATCGACAAAATTATTCTTGCCTCCACAAGTCGTATCACCATCAGATCCGCATCCACACCATTCCTCACCAAACTTTGATTACATCAAATAAGTTTCTCCATTTATGTGTTACCCCTAAATCCCCTTAGGTTATCAACACCGATGTTAATTTTGAGTCCTTATAAAGAATTAGTGATTGCATCATTAGCGAGCGACAACTAATAACGGAAATATATGCTTCACCGAGTAATTTCATAGACAATGGTCGGTGTCACGAGTATAGGTTGTTCGCCGTATCGTAATGATTCCGAATATATGACTATACGTTCTAGCAAATCCTGCCAAAAGAAATAACATACGCCAAATTGTCATATCGAAGACAGAAACATTGATACTTATCGCGAATCGATCATTGGGTCATCGATGTGGGTAAGTTATCACCGGCTATACCCAAAGTTCAGTACGGAGTACTACTGAAGTGTAGTATCCCTTGAAATTGTGTCACGAGTTTAAGAAAAGAAAAGGATCGCTCAGGATTAATCCAGTGGTCGTTTATATGCCGACCCAAACTACTTTTCATGTAAATTACAACAAACGTATATAGATAGCGTGGTTATGAGAACTATGGCGTCATCTATCGCATCAAACAGGGTCGAAGTCTCATTACCGCATTGCCCAAAATATAACCGAACAAATCGCAACATGAAGCCCGTCTGCCCTGAGTAACGGTACCTTGATCATGTAGCCGGGTGTTTATATATAGGAAGTAGCGCAGCGTATCCACCACACCCATATACCTGATCAATATTTCGTTCTCCACGATATTCGGGCCTCATACCATTTTTTTGCAAATAACCAACTGAAATTCAAAATAATCGTTAATCGTAAAGAACACAATGTAACCAACGGTCACACGAAACATGTTCCCCATCGCAAAGCGTTTCAAAGGAATCTGTATCATCACCAACTTTATATCCCAAGAAATCAAATGACAACAGGAAGGGTAACTTATTCACGCACCCCATGCCATTTCCATGACTCGGAGATCGTCATATTCAGATATAATATATATCGAAACACATGCTAATGAATACCGCTAAGTATTATGGTATCACACAGCGTAAAAGCTAAAGCCAATATTGCAAGCCAAAGAGGAATCCAACAGACAATCAAATGAATCGCGGATTCAAGGACAAAAAGTTCCCTAAGATGTTCGAACTCTGCGATTGTATAACAATCGAGTGTGAAGCAACGAGAAGCGGAGTAAGGATTCGTATACGTCCTTCCAGCTTATCAGAACGACCCACATGTTCTTTATGTATCTATGTTTACTTTAAAATACCATTCTGGTATGCAATCGTTGTCATAATAATTATAAGGATAGAGTTGGTGAAATCGTATTGCACTAAAGGCATGGGGTCTCACATCATAAAGTATAAGTAACCACTGTAGAAGTGGTATGAATCTAACTCTAGTGTATCTTAAACAGGTGGTCAGTAGGAATGTGGAATGGACTGTAATACCAGTTTTCTGCCTATCCCAAAGGCATATGTAGTAACGCATTATCCACCAATCCCAATTCATGTATCAATTCTCGCACAAACATTCACACACTATCACCTTGGCACACGTATGTATCATTCCACGTATTTAAGTGTGTTTATTACCGCGGCTTTCCCAACACTGCCTCGTATGAGCAAGTCTGTTATTACGTTCCGGGCCATAATAACCCACTTGCCCCACAAGGCCATCCTGGTACTTGCACTTAGGATACTTTACAGTGTTCACTAAGCATCTTTAGTTGAGGTTAATTTTTTTCCCAATGGTATCCACTAAAGTCCGAGCCTATAGTTATAGTATAGGTTTCCTTAAAGGCACCTAATTCTCTATAACCAATGGCTCTGATACCATCTTCTGTCACACCCCAACTTGTAGCGGAAGAAAAAAATACGGGATGCAACAGACACCTCTGGTACAAGCACATTGTTTAGAAAGACACTACATTTTATTGCTTACAAAATATTGATTACATACTACATGTATGTTACAACTGCGTGTTCCCTTGAACCACATAAGTCTTCAAAGCCACATGCGTCTATATCAGGGTTCGCCTACAAACATGTCTTGAACAACATACACAGATCACACCAGTCTCAAGTTACCTGAAATGCATGTTAGTCTTAAAAAGGTCAGCTAAACGATGCGTGAGTTCCACTGGTTTAATTGTTGTGCAACAATATGTGTTAACAAGTTCAATTGCACTGGTCACAGTCTTAGATACAATGACAGTCACAGTCCTAGTCGCAGATGGAACTACATGAGGACACAAGTGAAACCTTGGCTTGTCATAGTCACTCCGTGTCAGACAGACACATCATCGCACCGGGTCGTGTCACCACAGACACTTCCCACCGGGCCGTGTCAAGACAGGCACGTCATCCCGGGAACTGAGTCATGTAAAGTTCAATGTTCCCCTGCAGTTATGTCTAATGACGTAACTAAATTCAGGACACGTGCAGTTGCGTAGTCACCAACACACAGGTCACCTAGACACTGCCTGGAGCAACTGGTCTGCCGGACCAATAGTACTATCCACTGCCCCGTAAGGCTTAAGTTAATCACTTGTAGATGGGAGGTAGTTCGTGTGTTAGATAATTCACATTATCACAAGTTGGTGCAATTATCACAGTTTCGTAACATGCAAGTCATTTTAGAAAACAGTGAAACAGTTTACAAGTGGGAGGGTAAAACTCACTCCCAAATTGGTGTATTCAACACAGTTTTTAACATGCAAGTCCCCAGAAAACAGTAAAACAGTTTAAAAGTGGGGAAGTGAAAACTCACAGTACAAGCAGTGATCTCAATGTAAGAGTGATCAAGCAACTGGATCCACTTTAATAACACACATGCAAGTATGGACTCAAATCGGTATCTAAGTTGGTAATGGTTATAACTTGGATCTGATCAGGAGTTTTTACTCCGGATTTAGTCTATAGGACACTGGTATGGTGATGGACGTCAGGGTAGTATTAGTTTACAGTTTGGCTTCCGGACACCGATTCGCGTGCCAGCTAAATTCAGTAGTTTAACGTGTTCGGGTAATGGTACGGGAATACCAGTAGTGCCAACATATGGTTATTCATGAATGATTAACTTTCCCTTAAGGGAGTTTGAGTGTTTGGGGGGTCTAAGTTGCCCAAATTTGAGTTTCCATTTCACCGTCGGGAATTCTCCAGGATTGCCTTAGGACACACCCAGGGTGCCTAATTTACCCGGGAATCTCCCGGAATACTCCCGGTGTTCCAACTATAGTATTTGTCGGGTTGGGTCAGTTCCCAGTTCCGGCAGGTTCGCTATACGATAAACTGTCGAAATTGCTTTAAAATAATCCCATTTAATGTATATTTTATATAAAAATCTGTAAATTTTTATATAAGTCAGTAAAAATCTGTAGATTATGGGAAAAATTTCTAGGAATTTATTTTGTTAATTTACTCATTTAAATAAATTATTTATAAAACTATTTTCAACCACATAATTCCAATTAAATACCATCACTAGTAAAAAATCCAAACAAATTCCAGAACACCTTATACATGTCCAGGAACTTCTCACAAAATTCTGGGATTTTTCCGATTTCGTTTCTGTGCGTTCCCGGCTACCGAAAATTCGCAAAAACGAGGATTTTTAACCCAAATCAAAACTCATCCAATGGACTCTGAATTTTCCCAGAACCTTCCCCATATGTTCCTTAGTGTCTCTATAAAATTTGGTGATTTATTGAATCCGTTTGATATTTGTTTCTGAAATTCTTTGTGTAAAACAGTTAAAAATTCACCAAAACTCGTAGATATTTCCAAAAATTCTAAACTTTTACATGGACTTTCCTGCCAATACCCTATATCACCACACCAAATTTCAGCTCAATCCAAGTTACACAGACCAAGTTATAGGCAAAACAATTTTCTCCCTAGCCTAGATTCGGTTTTCGGATCATATACCTAGCGATTCTTTCGATTCTAAGCGTTTATCTCGATCCCAGAAGTGTGTAAAGGCTATATTCAGTACCTACACACCAAGTACAATCCAAATATGCTAGAACTTAGATCAATCAATCTTTAATTCATTGTTTTTCGGTTAATCGAATAGTTAAGCGATTTTTGTTGAATAAGAGTGGATTAGGGGTATCAAACCCCATTGATTAGCAACCATGGCTGCCATATAACAGCAGGGATATATGTGGTGTTCATATTCAGCCCTAAAACTTGTTTAAAACTCCAAAATTCATGAATTAAAAAGTGTTTTTCGGCTAGAAATCACGTTTAATCGAAGGAACGGACTTAGAATTATAAGTATCAAGGCTAATACCTTTGATTAGGACATGTTTATTGAAGAACTCAGCTGAGAAGATGAGTTGAGAGCATATTTCTTGAAGTTTTTGAAGAAATTTTTGATTAAAATGAAAATAAAAATAAAAAATTATATATATACACATGGGGGTGGTGGCGGGGTGGGGTGGGCCCCATAGGGCCACCTCGTGCTTCGTATAACGTGCTTAAAGATGATGTTTATCTTCCGGATAAGCATAGGTTCGTTTCGGGTCCGGCGCACGTTCTCGATTTGCATGACGGACTTTGTTTTGCACGTACTTAGTGTTAAAAGACTCGATTTTAAAAATTATACATAACCGTCTAAAAATCAAAACCTAGTTACATTTTAATCATAAAAGTCTCGTTTGACATTCGTTTAAGTGTTTTTAAGCTTGATCGATCGTTCCTTACACATTTTGTTGCCTTATGTTATGCCCGGAACAAATGCGTTTCCCCAACCAGGAGCTGCTTCGTTTTGCATGCCCGGGCTTTGATTATTTTCCAACCTTATGTCACAGTCTACGACACAAAACTGAGTTGTTTCTAGAACTCGGAATCTTAACTAAGGCTACCGATAATCTAATAATCAGCATTAAAGGTTTAATGCGCTGTTAAACTTCAAGTCTCCGTTTAACACGTTGTTCAAGGCTAAGGATGCCAACCTCGCATTGTTGGTCCTTAGTAGTGTCATGTCAACCATAACGTGCTCTCGGATTCTTCCGAGACAGTAGAAATATCGCTAGGCATAGCACACAAGTCATGTGTGTTTACTAATACTTATTCCCAGAGTCGTCAGTTGATTCATGACTTTGTCTTGTCATGTGGGTGACGCATAATGTCACTGTAATATTTTTGTTAATTACTACGCATATAGTCCCATTGTAGTCGGTGTATCATTTTCCAGAATTCGTATCATCACACATAATCACAACAATATCACGATATACATATCACGTCCGGTCACCACGGACTTGCACTAATCAAAGTTTACCAATATTTTTCACAGTTGTCACACAAAGTTTGACGCGCTCACTGGAAGAGATATTGGAAACTCGAGCAATAAGCTTGGATTCGATAAGTCGAAAGTAAAGTGCTTCAAATGCAGACAAAAGGGGCATTTCAAACGTGAGTGCACGAATCAAGAAGCAAGCGGCAATCACAGCCTTTTTGGCAACAACAATGACTATTACAAGAAAGCGTTGCAGTACAAGCCATATCCAAAAAGAACTCAAGGAGAAGTTCAAGAAAATTCCTCAAAGCCAACAGAACAAGCTCTAGTTGTGTCTCATGAAGACGAAGCGTTTGATTGGAATAAGTATATTGGCAACAAAACTGGTGTTGCGTTGATGGCAGAGATTGTGGATGAATCAGAGTGAATGGTTGATGATGCAGCTCTGGAGAATGCGATCTTAGAAGAATATCTGCAAAGAATAGAGGAAGAGGAAATGATCTATCACGAAAAAATATGAAGAACATTATCTCTCCTAACTTTGATTCTAGTTTTGCAGGTTGCTTTGGAAATACATCGCAAGAGCAAGTGGCTAAAGAGAAGAAACCAGAAGTCGAGGAGGTCATTGACGTGACAAAGGAGATGAACAAAGAAAATCTCACAAAGATTGCTGACAAAGCCATGATGGCAAATCTGAAACTGGTGGGTTCAGAGGTAAAGGTGGTTGAAAGGAAGTTGTGAAAGTTGTGGAGGTTGAAATACCTTGCACAAAGTGCACAAAACCTTGTGAGCAATGTGCTGAGAAATCACTAATCATAAGCGAATTGGTTGGGCATAATGAAAATTTTAGATATGATTATCGCACAATGAAGGAAGCTTATGATAAGATGAAAGACACTTATAGCAATGTTGAAAAAGCTAATTTAGAACAAGGTGCCACAATAAGAACGTTAAAAGCAACGGTAATTGAAAAACAAGAAGCAATTAATATGTACATTAATACCATTGCTGAAACAAAACAAGAGCTTCAAGATATGAAAATTGAAACTGAGCGGGTTAGACAGTTGTTGCTCAGTTACACAACAAACGCTTATGTCTTGATCATATTCTTCCAACAATTCCGTCGGAAGAAAATGATGAGAAATCAAAAGGTAAAAGCGTGGAGGTTATAGCAATGTTCCACCTCCATTGTGCGCAAGTTACTGCCGCAAGAAAGTGGAAGGGATTGAAAAGGCACTTAATATAACACTTTTATCAGAAACAAATGATAAGTTGCCTGAGAACATTGATGTAGTGTAGTCTACACGACATCAAATGATGACAGTGAAGCAGCTGTGAAAAATGTGGTTAAAATGTTTTGGGAAATGGTTCTAATGATGGCAGCGTTGAAAGCGCCAACTCAAGTTTAGATAGTTCTTAATCACAATCTGAACATGAAGAGACTTCATCGGAAAATAGTCTAAGTGATGATCCTAGCGTTATGATGTACAAAGTTAAGGAATCTGATAGACTATATTTCTACAATAGTTTTCCGATTCAAATGTGAAGAAGATCAAATCGATAAACTATTCAAACTTGTTGAAGTATCATCAGATGATCTAGAGAAAAATGAAAAGAAGTTTTACTCAAAATCCAAGAAAGTTTATAACAACTACTGAAGAAATGGTGGTGACTTTCCTGAAAACAGGAGAGCGGGTTTGAGTTTGGAGGTAGAAGATGAACCGAGAAAGAAACAAAAGTCAACATTTCACGAATACAAGAATAAAAATATGAAATTCATTTTTGGGACTAACAAGGTTCAGGAAGAGAATTTGATTGGAAAGCAATCAAATGATGAGTTTAAGAAGGAAAAGGAACTTCGGGATAAGGCTAAATCCACTAGTGGAGTAAAATCCACGAATGGACATTTTGTTGATACTCGGACTTGCTTCAAATGCAATGAAGTTGGTCACATTGCTCGCAAGTGTCCGAAATCAAAGCTTGTGTATCACCGAAGAAAGACAGTTTCAGATGATGAGAAACATAAGCGCCCAGAGATTGAAAAGCCAATCGCAATCTTAAAACGAAACAATAAATCTAACAACGAAGTGAAACCTAAAAGTGAATCTAAGTTTGTGAAATCAACTTTTGAAAAAGGTGAAACTTCTAAATCAAATGAAAACAAAGATTCAAAATTCTACATTAAGAAAGCTCGAGTGAAATCTCAATCATGGGCTGCAAAGAAAACAACATCATCATCTGAAAGTGCAAAATCTGCATCAGTTAAGAATGAAAATGTCAAAGACACAAAGACTGATCAGAAAGTTCCAAATGCTGATTTGAAAATTCCTACTTACGATATCCCGATTCCACCCAAGACCGGTAAGGCTTGGGTTTCCCTCTTTAAATAGTTTCTTTGCATGTGCAAGGGCTCCAAAGATCTATCTTGTCGAAGTGGATTATGGATAGCGGAGCTTCACGTCACATGACTGGGATGCGTGCCTTACTCGTCGATATTAAAGCAATCAATGGAGGGTACGTGGGATTCGCGGGTAATCAAGGAGGAAGAATCGTTGCAGAGGGAAAGCTATCAAATGGAGTGGTGTCATTTGATAAGGTCAACTATATCGCTGAGCTGGAGAACAATCTTCTCAATATTTCTCAGATCTGTGATAAGCAATTCACCACCCATTTCAACGACAAGGAGTGCATGATTTTTAAACCGGGCTTTAAGATTCCAGAAGAATGGATTCTCATGCGCGCTCCTTGGGAGAATGATCTTTATGTTGTAGATATGAGTGTTGCTACTACTACTTCGAAGTCGGCTCAATGTTTCATAACGAAGGCCACAGAGAAGGAATCAATTCTTTGGCACAGAAAGATGGGTCATATACACCTCAGAAAGATGAATCATCTGGTTCACAATGATTTGGTTGAAGGAGTGAATCTTAGAAGCTTTCACATGACTGATAATTGTCTGGAATGCAATAAAGGAAAGCAATTTAAAAGTCACATCCAAGAAAGATTCTTAACTCCATCAAGCTGCCGCTCGAAAGACTGCATATGGATCTCTTCGGTCCAGTGAATGTTTGTAGTATATCTGGAAATCTTTATTGTCTTGTCATCACCGATGATTATTCAAGATTTTCATGGGTCATCTTCCAAGAGAGCAAAGACGAAACGTTTGATAATCTTACGATCCTCTTCAGGAAGCTTGAAAATCTGTACCATCTCCCTATTTGACGAATCTGAAGCGATAATGGTACAGAATTCAAGAACGCCCGAATGAAAGAATTTTGCAACGACAAAGGTATATTACACGAATTCAGTGCTCCATACACTCCACAACAAAATGGAGTAGCTGAGAGGAAGAATAGAACGTTAATAGAAACAACAAGAACTATGCTTGTTGATTCAAAGCTTCCTGTCAGTTTCTTGAGTGAAGCAGTCGCAGCAGCATGTTATACATTGAACAGGGTCTTAACGGTCAAACCTACAAAGAAGACTTGCTTTGAATTGCTAAACCGAAGGAAACCTAATCTGAAGTTTTTAGAACCGTTTGGCGCACCTTGTACAGTTATTGATTCAGACGGAATGTTAGGTGCCAAAACGATAGATGGTTTCTTTGTCGGCTACACAAGTCCACTCAAGAGAGTATATCTTCCAAGTTTGAGAAGAGTGGTAGAAGCACAGCACGTCGACTTTTTTCGTTATACAACTCCAATTCAAAGAACAGGCGATGCTTGGTTGTTCAATTATAGTGAATTGTGGAAATCATTTGACTTGCCAGAAGAGCCTTCTGAAGAAGACATTGTTGTGTTATATTATCTACATCAGTCGGCTAATCAAGAGCAGATTATCAAACCAATAGTGGTTAATCAACCAACTGTTGGATCATCATCTTCTTCTGGTGCAGGTCCTAGCACTAGCGGTGTTCAAGAAATTCATGCAGAACAAGAGAGACCGGCTATAGAACCAGTGAACACTATAGAGGAACCCAATCTTTCTCAAGCACATAGTTCCGACTCTGACGAGGCTCCGAGGTTTGATGATGATGGAGAATCTTCTTTTGATGAAGAATCTGAGCAGATCACAAGTATGTTAAATCAATCTGTTGGCCCAAGTACTCGAAATGAAGCGTCTTCTAGTGCTCCTGGAGTAGAAACAGTGGTTGATCAAAATATTACTAATCAGGAAAGTATTGTTGATGTTCCAAGTGAGGTGATACCGAGATCTTATTCATACCACCCATCGAATTCCATAATTGGTGAATTGCAAACTGGCGTAAGAACAAGGAGCCAGATTAACAAAGCTTTGAGTTGTTTCTATACTCGAGTAGCTCCGAATCAAGAGTATTGCTATTATTCATGCTTCATATCCAAGGTTGAGCCGAAGAGTGTTACTGAAGCTTTGGGAGATGAAAATTGGGTGCTTGCATTGCAAGAAGAATTATTACAGTTCGAAAAGCTAGGGGTATGGAAGTTTGTTGACCTACCAGAGAATCAAAATGCGATAGATACTAAAGGGGTCTTCAAGTGTAAGCGCGATGATCGTGGAGTTATAGTGCGCAACAAAGCTCGGGCTCATTGTCAAAGGATTCCATTAACAAGAAGGAATTGATTATACAGAGGTATATGCACCAGTTGCGAGATTGGAGTCCATTCGCATTTTCCTTGCATTCGCTGATTGGAAAGGTTTTAAAGTGTATCAATATATGTGAAATCCGCTTTTCTATACGGTAAGCTACGAGAGCAAGTGTACGTCGGCCAACCACCAGGTTTTGTCGATCCGCTGAACAAAAAGAAAGCCTATCTTCTGGATAAAGCACTGTATGGTTTGCATTAGGCCTCGAGAGCCCGGTACGAGATGTTATCTCAACATCTCGTTGGCATTGGCTTTATTAGAGGAACAGTGGATAGTACGCTATTTACCAGAGAAGTTGGAAGTCATCTGATTATCGTACAAATATATGTGGATGACATCATATTTGGTTCGACAAATCACGATCTTTGCAAAGAGTTTGAAAAAATCATGAAGAAGAAATTCGAGATGAGCTCTATGGGTGAAATGAAATTCTTCCTCATATTACAGGTTGATCAGTTGCCAGATGGTATTTACATCCATCAAACCAAGTACGTTCATGATATCTTGAAGAAGTTTGAAATGGATAGCTCAAAGCCGTTATCTACTCCTCTGGCACTCAATCACGGAATTTGCATTGATGAAACTGGAACCAAAGTTGATGATACTCTTTACAGGTCGATGATAGGATAACTCATGTATCTGACGGCATCTCGCCCGGATATAATGTATCCTACCTGCCTTTGTGCACGTTATCAGTCTAGTCCCAGATATCTCACATGCAGATCGTGAAGCGAATTTTTAGATACTTAAAGGGATGTCCAAGCACCGGCTTGTGGTATCCAAAGAATGACAACTTCGATCTGACGGGATATGCTGACTCTGGTTTCGGTGTCGATAAATTGAACTCAAAGTCTAGACGGCCGGTTTCCAGTTCTTCGGAAACCGTTTAGTAACTTGGCAGTGCAAGAAACAAACCACGGTCACTCTCTCTACTTGTGAGGCTGAGTACATCTCGGCTTCTAGTTGTTGTTCACAAATCTTATGGATACAACAACAGATGAGAGACTATGGTTTGCAATTTCTTGACACTCCATTATATGTAGACAAAATACAAAAACATTTGAAAAACCAAAAAGTACAAAAACATGAAAAAGACAAAAAGAATTTTGTGTCAAAAAGGAAATAATAGTACATCAGTGGACTATCACAGTATGCTAAGGAATTGTAAAGTTTAAGAAGTTTAAACAAGTCTTACTGTGGTATTGTCGATAGGCTTTACACGTTCAGTAGATTGTTTCCGGGATATAAACTAAATTTTACAACTTCTTAAACTTGTGGATTAACATCTCTCGAATATATAGACTTAGTACTCCGAAATTTCGTTTGAGAGATTGTCTGATTCTGAGATACAAGGTTTTATAGATGATTGATATCTGGGGTATTATACAAGTTCTTCTGATTTTGCAGAAGCAATAGCCTAGAACTTCTATAATGCTTTTGCTAAAAACTCCTAAACTGCAACAAAATTGAAAGAATCGAAAGATCTAATCAATTGCAGTGCTTAAAAGATTCCATTTTTGGAACACACCTTAAAGTCGAGCCTTCATCTCTTTGTCGATACGGTAGTATTAACCTGAGCTCTCAAGGCTTCGCAAAACCCAGATACAAATATCAATTACGCTATACTCACATGTAAGATGAACTCTAGGGAATCTTGATACGGGAGTATATTCTTAGATGGGAACCATTGTTGAGTCAAGTTTCATAATTCTAACTAAGATATCTTGGAACAATTGAGAAATGTGTCGAAGTTTAAGTGGACAAATATATCGACAATCTAGGTAAACAAGTTTAGAACTTAAAGTCGTTAAAAGGTCAACGGTACTGGTGATACGTCTCATTAAACTGATATGATCCTTAGACACAAATTCACAAAAATATGTTTGTACATGGCTTATTTGATTTCAGATTTAAACCCAAAAAGATTTTAAGTGTGTTTTAGCATAAACTTTCGAAAATTCAAAAAGATTTTATTTCTACATTGTTTGCAACAGCCAATGATGGAAAGCGGATCTTCGGAGTTTGGAATGGAGCTAAGTTGTTATAATCTTGATGACAACGGGTTGGGAGCTAATTTGTTAAAATCAGCATGAAAAACGATGAAAAGTTCATTAATTTGAAACTTTAAATTTGAAGAAAACATCAGTTTGTTCATAACGGGTCAAACCGAGGTCATTAACTTGGACTCGGGAGACAAATCAGTTAACCAAGATCATTAACTTGGACTTTGTCAACTGAGTGGATTTTCATAACTGATATACATGTGAAAGTTCAGGGTTAAAAATTGAAAAATTTGAAAATGTTTGAAAATTGACTTTAACCAAGTTCGGCCGAAGTTACTAAGGTTAAACTGTTTCATTATAGTTTAACGTCGGGCGAAGTTACTTGTTGGTTATTGTTGAAATGTTGTCAAGTTCGCCCGAACTTGACTGACTATAAAAGATCAAGTTCACTGAAACATTCACTTATCTGTTATTATCATCTTCGAGTGAACTTATAAAGCGATTTGAGAGAACTTGAAATTGCAAGAAATATAACGTTGTGCTGCCAAAATTAAGACTGATTATAAGTGATGGGCACACTTATAACCATGGCGAGGTATATATCACACAAATCATCCATGAATTGAACTTGTTTAGACTGTGTTGGATCGAAAATGTAAAATCAAGTAGATCTAGGATTTTTATGGACAAATTGGGTGGTGAGATAGCTTAATAAACATGTAAATATCATAAACAACTCATAAAATTGATGATCGGACATATTGTGGTGTTGCAGGATTCATTGGGGAAGATAACAAGTTCACCCGAACTTGTTAAAGTTGCTTTGAGACAACTTCAGGCGAAGTTGTTTATTTTTCTGAATAAACTTTGTAATCTCATCAAGTTCGCCCGAACTGCATGAAAATTCAAAATCCTGTAATTACAACAAGTTCGCTCGAACTTGTTGAAAAATGACAAAATTTATTTTTAACACATGTTCGACCGAAGTTGTTTGTTTTTGTAATGTGTATATCAAGTTCGCCTGAACTTGATGTAAATTTTGGAAAATTTTGTGAAAATTGTTAAGTGTTTGATTGTTTTGTCTTCAGAATATCCAGCTTTCGTTTAACAAGTTTCATAACACCTGTATTTCACTGGACAAGAAGATTTATCCTACGCTGACAACATTCTCCGAGATTTTAGAGTTTGGGGAGAATTCCGATCACGAAGGCGATTATGGACAAGCATGTTGTTTATAGATCGCATGTATACTTTTTCTGGAACACAGCATCCTACGACGAAGCAAACAAGGTGATAAAGTCTGCAGTACGAGTTGGTAATGAAGATAAGGAGTTTTTAATCACTGAAGCAGACATTCGAAGGGTTTTAGCGTTCAACGACGATGAAAATGATCCAATAAGCTTCGAGGAAAGGATGGTAAAGGGCTGTTTCTATCGTATGGGTTACAAAGGTCACGCAAACGAGCCAACACTGAAGAAAGGCGGTGCTCCTCTACCATACAAATTGCTTATTCATGCTATTATTCACGCTTTCAGTCATAGGAAAGCAGGGCTTGACGATATTCAAGACTACATGGCCTGTATGGTTACTGCATTAGTGCTAAAAAGAAATTCAACTTCTCAAAAGTAATCTTCAAGTTCATGGCGAAGAATATGGGAAAAGATAGGTTGGTGATGTACCCGAGGTTCGTTCAAATGCTAATTGATGAGAAGTTCAAAGACATTGCTAAAAATCTGAATGATATTCTATATCTGAGCCATATGGATGAAACGACATTGAAGAAGCTAAAAATTTATAAGAAACAAGATTTTGCGCCTATTTCAAAGCCTATATTTGGTGCAATCGTCAAAGCTGATTATGTCGCGCCACCTGAAACAAATGGAGAAAGTATGGCAAGAGGGTGGTTGTAGTTGAAAAGCATAAATGAGAAAGGGTGTCTAAGAAAGCTGATACTATGTTGATCGACGAGCCTGATATTGAACAAGAGAATATTCAGAATGTTGAAGGATCTAGTGCTGCAGTTAACGTTGAAAGTCAAGAAGCTGAGGCTGGTACAGCAGGTGGTGATCGTGACGATGTTATTTTAGCGACTTCAGATAAAGATGATGAATCTTCTGAAGATTCTGCTGACATTAGATTAAAAGAAACAGAGAAAGAAAAAGAAGAGGAACGATTGAAAAAACTTGGTGAAGATCTTTATGAACCATCTGCAGATGAAGCTTCCGATGAAGATAGACCTAAGAAGAAAACAAAGCGCTCAAAGTCAAAAGCTAGTGATTCAAAGAAAGCTATAGGTTCTCCGAGCACCAGAGGAAAGAAAAAGCCTCAGAGCCGCATGTATTTGAGTCAGAAACCGAAGAAAGGAGTTACATAAGAACCTCCTGTTTCTAACTTGCAAGAGATTCCGATTATTGAAGCACAAGTGCCACCAACGACTGTAACACAAGAACCACCAACAGTTATTGAAGTACCTGTTCAGATTACGCCTATATCAACTCCAAAATCTGCTGCAAAGGGTACTCCTAAAGCAACTCCGCCAAAGTCAAGACAGTGTACTCCTCAAAGCGCAAGAGCAAATGAATTCAAAGATGCTTTCGGTGAAATTCCAGATAATATTACTCATCCTGTTACAGCCAAAGATCTTTCGCATTGGTTTGAAGATACTCCTGTTGATATGCTAGAGAAAAGAATCAAAGCTTTGGAGGATAAACTGAAATAGAATGAAAGTGAGAAAGCAGCTCTGGAAAGCAAGGTTAAGCAGAGCATGGTTGAAAAGGAGATTCTGCAAGATAAAGTTAAGTTTCTTGAAGATGATAGAGGGTACATGAAAGCTATGGTTGACAGTCTTAGTGCTGTGAACGAACAGTTAGAGAAAGAGATTGCTGAGCTGAGATCTGAACATGATCAGAATGATAGAAGGTTTGCCAGGTTGCACAAAGTATTAACTAACAGCTTGGGCATTGATTTCAAAGCAGAGTATGAAAGACTTGATGTTCAAGAAGCCAAAGAAAAAGCGAAAAAGAATTGGCAGAACAGGGTAAAGGCAAAGGGGTTATTGATGGTGTCCCTAAACCTACAGAGGAGCCAGTGATGGAAAAGTCTATTGAAGCAGAAAAAGCTCCAGAATCAGAGATCGTTCCTGAAGATGTTTCTATTGTTGAATCTCAGGAAGTAGAAAAGAATGATGAATCGATTAAAGCTTCTGAGTTAGAAAAGGATGACGATGAGGAAGATGATGAAAAAGACGACGACCATATAGATGATACGAAAGATGATTCAGATCACGACGATGATGGTGGTGATGATGATGATCACGGGGCGTTGGTCTAAAGGTTGATTCTGCTAAAGTTCATTCTAAGTTTGGTTTTGAATCTTTGATCAACGATGATGTGAATATGGAAGATGATCAAAGTTAGGGGGAGCATACAGAGAAGACAGGGCCACAAGACGATGATGTTTCTGATGGGATAGTTGCTATGCCTGTTGCTGCTGTGCATGAAAAGCCTTTGATGATAATGTTAGATCTGAGTATTGAAGAGGGGGAATTTGTTCATGATTACACCAAAGAAGAATTAGCGAAGATGTTCGAAGTTGATACAGATTCGTTTGAGTTCGATTTTGAAGAAGAATTGGTGAACATCAAAACGTTTGAACCGAAAGAATATGTATACAAGCGCGTTGCAGAAGCGGATGATTACGATCGTGTGATATTTGAAGATTCTAGTGATGATGAAACTGAAAAGTATTCTAATCTTAATACTGACAGTTTTCCTACGATTGAAGAACTGATGAGTCAGATTGATGTGAATCTATTGAAACAGAAGATAGATGAAGTGGTGAAAGAAGGCAATATTCCGAAACGTTATACGAAAGAACAAATTGCTGAAGCTAAGAAATCGTGGTTCAAGGAAATGGCGAAAGAAAGAAAGTTAAGCGACCACTGGCATTCTTCACACGTGACAAAGAAAGATCTCTGGGAGATATTCTGAGTTGGGGGTGGATAAGAGATCTTGATGTATATGCTATAAAGACAGAGTTTGGGTTGCAGTATTTCAGACATCTTGCAGACATAAAGACGTTACCATTCTGGGATGTTGAAGAGTTGATGCAAACGAGGAATATAACTCTACAAATGAAGTTTAACGAACAACGTCTCTGGAGGGTTATAAAGTTTGAAGCATCAAGGGGTTTTGAGTTGTGGAAGCCGTTTATCCCTAAACGCAGAATCAAAGTTGATAAAAAGACGGGGATTAAAGATGTTACGCTTGTAATGAAACGTCCGAGAGCAATGAAGAATATGCCACTAAAACCTATTGAACAAGATTTTCATCCTTACTTCTTGTGGTGGCAGACGGATTCAGAAACTTGTGAAGCGGTGATTGTGCTACGAGCAGATGAGACATGGGATATCACAAAAGAATAAAATCTGGAATGCATTGAATGAAGAAGGATTTGGGGCTTATGGAGAACTATTCGTATACTAGACCCGATGTGGCTAGTCAACTGCTCGAAAGAAGATGTGAAATGCTTGTTCTTCAACAAGATATGTTTCGACAAACATGAAGAAGTCCAAGCAAAACAATACCAAGGTGTGATTAATGTTTGCTATGCACATGGTATTAATTCAGGTCATATGTTGGAATCTAGATGGAGAGAGTTGGAAAGAGAAGAATTTTTGAAAGAGGAAAGACGACTAGAAAAACACATGAAAGGGGTAGAGAGGCAAGGCTCAGACGATTTCAGTTCATGAAGTGGGCACCTCCTACTGACCAAACGCCTATTCCTAAGCAAGAACGTCGAAGAAAATCGTACAAGAATTTTTTGGAAGATGTTGAAGATTGAAGACTGATCAAGACTACGACAATATCCAAGGGGGAGTTTGTTGATAGATGATGTCTATTGTCTAGGTCTTGGATCGAGTCTGTATGTTTAGGGTTTGAAATTGTTAGAACTTGAAAAATATTTATGTTGTAAGCACAAGTTCGGCCGAACTTGTGTGAGGAAAGATCAAGTTCGGCCGAACTTGATCTATCCAAGTATCACTTCGCCCGAACTTGTAGGTCTATATATAGGTCGTCTTGGGTCTCTCATTGTAAGAACTTTGCGTTGACGATGGTGAAGCTCTGTCTGTTTGGATTCTCGATGTACATGATTTGACATTAATAAACAGACAATTTAAACAATAAATCTTGTGTATTTGATTAACGAGTCACATAATTTCCGCTTATGTTGGACTTTAGATACAAATTGGGTTCCTTGACAGTGGAGGAGCGATCCTAACATAATCACATAAACACATAATCATCAACTTGGTCATCAACTTGTATACACGCATTAAAGCACACAAAGAATCCAATCAAGGACTTCAATTTAGCACTTTAAACATCCCACAAGAATTTAACTATGAAGATAGATAGATGCTATAAGGATCTGGTTCGGTCATAGTGAATCATCACATGCGTATTAAAGTACATAAAGAATCCATACAAGGACTTCAATTTAGCACTTTAAACATCCCACAAGAATCTAACTATAAAGATAGATAGATGCTATAAGGATTTGGTTCGGTCTTATTGAATCATAACATACGCATTAAGGTACACAAAGAATCCAATCAAGGACTTCAATTTACCACTTTAAACATCCCACGAGAATCTAGCTATGAAGATAGATAGATGCTATAAGGATTTGGTTCGGTCTCATTGAATCACAAAATCCTAAATCCTAATGGTGATTCGGATAAGGCCACTAAGGGTAATTCAATAAGCACACTTATATATAGGAAGTACCATCGGTGTATCCACCATGTCCTTATTGTATTACTCTAGTTTCGTTATCTAAATCACCAACAACCTCTACACATAAACAATAACCATCGCGTGTAAAGCACTTCTTAGAAATCTCACTATGAAGATAGAAAGATTTAAGACTGTACTTCAAATATCCTACAAGAATCTAACTATAAAGATAGATAGATCCTACAAGGATTTGGTTTATGTTATCAATCGTCGTGTTTTGCATAATATGAATAATACACAATAAGTACCTAGCAAACACATATATGCTACACATTGAGAAAAATTGATTACACATATGAATCACCCCAAAACATTTGAAAACATAAAATAGGAGACTATGTACTCATGGGTTTGCGTTAGGTCTTGTTCAATAGAATAGCAAAGCTCAATGTTCAAGGGTTGAAGTGGTCCTAGTGTAATGGATACTGTGTGTTAGTGTATCGAAATTTGAAACGAGAGATCGGATAGAATGAGGTTTATAAACCAAACAAGAGTTGGATCTGGTATAACATGGTTCATAATAGCATACATTCTAATCTGGAAGTGTTTCAAAGTATTTTGACTTGTTACGGCTCGCTAAAGTGGTTTACGCCACTTTAACGGGTCGTAAACGTAAATATGGGTTTCGGATGGTTAAATACGTCATATGACAAGTCTAATATGTCAAAACTAGTTTATATAAGTTGTATAATCAGTTTAGATGTCAAAATAATGTTCTTATGTGTTCAAAACTATTCCATGCGCTAAAAGGGTATTTTCGGCATTTTAGAGAATATATAATCGACTCGTCATTTGACTAACCAAACGATATGACCATAAGGTGTAACTGTGAAATCTGTGGTAATCCGAGCATGTAACAATGACAAACAAGTTATCAATGAATGAAATTTTATGTTTTATATGTGAATTTTGTTTATTTATTATGACAATTGCACACATTCGATTCTTGCACAATTTCGAAACTCTTGAATCGCTTCTATAAGCAAAACCCGTAAACCGATACGCAAACAAAACCAGTTTAATGCAATGTATGTTCTGGAATAGTGACACAAGCTAAACATACCTTAAATAACCTATACATAACTTAGAAATAAGTTTTGAAGGATTTGGTATGTCAAAAACAAGATTATTCGATCACAGGGACTATTTACGACAAACTGCGGAAAGTCTGCTGATTCTCATAGCGAGTACACTCCAGATCATTTAAACAAGCTTAACATACCTTAATACCCTTTACATAGCTTAGAAATAAGTTTTGAGGGCTTCGGTATGGCAAAATCGCACTTTTGTAACTTCAGGGACTATTTTGCAAATTTTGATAAACTATGCCTTTTCGCGTATTTCGCCGTCCGGAACATGTACGGACATCCAAAAATTTTTATAATCATTAAATTTTCATATTTTAGTGATTGGAATGCAAAAATATCATTGTTACGCTTTTACGGTCGCGCACGGGTTCGTTACGATTTTTGCCGTACTTAACCGAAAACCGCAACCGTACGACCAAACGAACCGACATCCCAATAATTTTTTAGCACATTTCAAGTTCCCTATACTTTATTGCCCTTATAAAGCTTAAAAATGGGGTTAACGGGTGTTAAAAGCGCCAAAACGTGTCAAAAACAAGTTCAGGGGCCATTTCTGAAACTTCAGCCCCTGCAAGGGCCTTATGGACCGTAAGGTACAAAATCCATTACGTTCCGTAAGGGGTCCCCAGCTTATCAGAATTGTTAAATCAAGGTGGCAGCTTCTTGTTAAATGCCTTGTTGACTCACCAAACGAATTTGCCACCTTCCCTTCTTCATTTGACACCTAAGGGGACATTAATCAAGTTCAGGGATGACTCATGGACACTTGTCATGATCACATGAACCCAATTCAAGTATAAAAACCATGGTGTTCTTCATTCTTGAACTTTTGGAACCATCTCTTTTGTCCCATTCTGCTTCAATCCGAATTTGGCAACCATCTTGGAGCTTTCTCTGGTGTTCTTAATCAATCTTTGGTGTTTGTAAGTGTTCTCTTTCATGCTTGTTTCAATTCTTGTAGTTTAATTAGATTAAAAGTCATAAAATTTGACTTTTGTTTGACTTCCAAAATTGATCGTGAATTGATCAACTTAAAATCCAATTGAACCTTTCAATATGATGGTAATCAAGATGGTTAAGATCCCTGTTGATCATACCTACTGATTTCTATCATTTCTAGTCACTTTGACAAGTCAAAGTTTTGGTCAAAATGCGATAAATGCGCATTTCACGACGGAACTAATTTCGGGTGTCAAAACAGTTTGTTTTGATGCCAAAACTCTTTTATAAACTTATTTAAACATGTCAAAACATGTCTAAATCATCACCTCCATTTTGGTGCTTGTTTGGAGTCGTAAGTTGAATGGTTTGGCCACCGCTTTGACTTTCAAATATGACCCGTTTGGTGGATCTTTGGACCCGACCAAATACATATTTGTGACCATAATTACAAAGGGAGTAACCCTCTGAGGTTATACCTTATGGTCATGTCATTCGGTTAATGCCGAAATGGCAGCCATGATCGCTCAACAAATTGTTGTTGTACTCCCAAACCTAGTAACTCAAATGAATCAATCGAACAACAATAACAACAATAACAATGCACCAGCTCTGTGCAACTTCAAACAATTTTGCTCGGCTAAACCACTTTAGTTCACTCGGTCTGAGGGAGTTACGGGACTCTTCAATGGTTTGAGAGTCTCGAAAGCAAAGGGCGTTCGAGAACGAATTTCATGATCTAAGCAAGACAGTGGTGAGAGTCGTGCTTATACCGACCGATATGAGGAGTTGAGTTTACTTTGTCCTTCGATGGTGACGCCTTTGGATATTGCGATCGAGAAGTATATCGATGGTTTACCTGATCCTGTGCAAGATATCGTCACTGATAGCAACCCTACCACCGTTCGACAAGCTATTGAATTAGCTGCAACCTTAACCGATTCACAAGTCAGGAAAGGTAACCTTCATCGCAAGGGCGATAAGAAATCCTCTGCTAAGTCAACTCAAGAGAAACCGAAGGGAAAGAAAGCTGAGCCTTCCAAACGATCAAAGAAGCGAAAGGCTTCTCAAAACTTTGCTGTTACTACTCAACCTGCATAACCCGCTCCATCTGCTCCCCAAAACCAACCAGCTCAATCTCCGGGAAAGAAACCTTATGTGGGAACTTCACCGCTTTGCAACCGTTGTAATGGATCATCATCAAGTTCATATACCATGTCGTCAGTGTACTACCTGTGGAAAACTTGGTCATCTTGCGAATATTTGTCGTTTTAACCCAAACCCAGCTGTGCAGAACCCAGTTCAACCACAAGTCAATCCTGCTCGACCTCATTTCCCGCCTGGTTCCAGTTAGAACTGTGGTGAAATGGGTCACTACAAGAACAATTGTCCAAGACTAGTCAATGCTAACCCAGCCCGTGGTCGTGCCTTTAACATCAACGCCAACGAGGCTCGTGCTGATAATGAAGTGGTTAACGGTACGTTCCTTATCAACAATCATGCTGCTTCTGTTCTTTTTGACTCGGGTGCCGATAGGAGCTTTGTGTCATTAACTTTTGAGCTTTTGCTCTCGATGCCTAGAACTAAACTAGGAAAGCCCTTGTCAGTCGAGATTGCCAATGGTGAACCCCTTGTGCTTGATTCTGTTATTCGTGATTGCAAGTTAAATCTCAACAACCATTGGTTTTCTATCGACCTCACACCAACTCGGAAGCTTCGATATCATTATTGGAATGGATTGGTTAACCAAGCATCATGCCGAAGTTATTTGTTTTGACAAGATTGTCCATATACCCATTTCGTGGCGAAACCTTGGAAATTCATGTAGAGAAACCCACTAGTAACCTAAAACTCATGACATGTACCCAAGTCCAAAAGTACTTATGAAAGAATTATGTCACCTTTTTGGCACATATTGTAGAGGGAGAAAGAAAAGAACAAGAGTATTCAAGACATTCCGGTTATTCGAGATTATCCTGAGGTCTTTCCCGAAGATCTACTTGGCTTACCCCCGGCACGTCAAGTTGAGTTCCGTATTGATCTTATACCAGGTGCCAACCTGATAGCCAAATCTCCTTATCGTCTTGCAACGTCTGAGATGCAAGAGTTATCAAAACAACTACAAGAGTTATGTGACAAAGGTTTCATTCGTCCGAGCTATTCACCATGGGGTGCTCCTGTTTTATTTGTGAAAAAATAGGATGGATCCTTCTGGATGTGTATCGATTATCGTGAGCTCAACAAACTCACAATCAAGAATCGATATCGCCTACCTCGCATTGATGATCTGTTTGATCAGCTTCAGGGTACTACATGTTTTTCAAAGATCGATCTACGTTCTGGATATCATCAGCTTCGTGTTCACGAGGAAGATATTCCTAAGTCTGTTTTCCACACTCGATACAGTCAATTCGAGTTTACTGTTATGCCTTTCGGTTTGACAAATGCTCTAGCAGTATTCATGGACTTAATGAATCAGGTTTGTAAACCTTATTTGGACAAGTTCATCATTGTCTTCATCAACGACATTCTCAATTATTCAAAGTCTCAAGCCGAGCACGAACAACATCTTCGTCTGACAATGGAACTTCTAAAGAAAGAGTAACTTTACGCCAAATTCTCCAAGTGTGAATACTGGTTGAAAGAAGTTCAGTTTTTGGGACACATTGTTAATGAGCAAGGTATTCATGTGGATCCTTCCAAAATCGCTGCGATTAAGGATTAGAAAATGCCCACTACACACACAGAAGTTCGCTCATTTCTTGGTCTTGCTGGTTATTATCGACGATTCATCGCGAACTTTTCAAAGATCGCGGTTCCCCTCATTGCTTTGACTCAAAAGAATAAACCTTTTGAGTAAAGACCTAAACAAAAGGAAGCTTTCCAAACTCTAAAACAGAAACTCTGTGATGCTCCTATTCTGTCCTTACTCGATGGCAATGATGATTTTGTGGTTTATTGTGATGCGTCGAATGTAGGCCTTGGTTGTGTCCTGATGCAACGGGATAAGGTCATCGCCTACGCGTCAAGACAATTGAAAACCCACGAGAAGAATTACACAACTCATAATATTGAGTTAGGAGCTGTTGTCTTTGCTCTCAAACTCTGGAGACACTATCTTTATGGCACGAAGTGTGTGGTTTTCAAAGACCAAAAAAGTCTCCAACATATTTTCAATCAAAAAGAGCTAAACATGAGGCAACGACGTTGGGTGGAACTACTGAATGATTACGACTGCGAAATTCGCTACCATCCTGGTAGGCGAACGTTGTGGCTGATGAGCTTAGTTGCAAAGAACGTGTCAAGCTTCATTGTGTTCGAGTTCGATCCGATATCCAAACACGTATTCTTGAAGCCCAACGCACTTGTGTAACCCAAGGTTTGTTGAAAGACGAACTACCTCATCAACTCGAAACAAAAGACGATGGATTACTCTATTACATGAACCGTTTGTGGGTTCCGAATCAACATAATCGCCGTGCTCTATTGATGGATGAAGCTCACAAGTCTCGTTACTCGATTCATCCTGGTGCTACAAAAATGTACAAGGATCTTTGTACCCAGTATTGGTGGCCGTCTAGCGAAGTCAGCACACTTCATAGCGATTCGTGAAGATTATCCGACTGACAAACTTGCCAAGATCTATGTTGATGAGATTGTGTCTCCTCATGGTGTTCCTTTGAACATTATATCTGATAGAGATGCTCGATTCTCATCTCGTTTTTGGAAGACTCTACAATCTGCTATGGGAACCAAACTTAAGCTAAGCACTGGTTATCATCCTCAGACGGATGGACAATCTGAGAGGACGATTCAAACATTGGAGGATATGCTTAGAGCCTGCGTGATCGATTTTGGTGGTAGTTGGGATTCACATCTACCGTTGGTCGAATTCTCTTATAACAATATTATCACGCCAGCATCAACATGGCGCCTTTCAAAGCTTTATACGGTCGAAAATGTCATTCACCTGTCTGTTGGAATGAGATCGGTGAGACGCAGCTCACTGGACCTGAACTCATCCACGACACAACCAAGAAAGTCAAGAAAATACGCAATAACCTTCTGACAGCTAGAAGCCGTCAAAAGAGTTATGCAGACAAGCGACGCAAGCCCTTAGAATTTCACGTTGGTGACTACGTCCTACTCAAGGTATCCCCTTGGAAAGGAGTAGTGAGATTTGGAAAGAAAGGAAAACTTGCTCCATGATACGTTGGACCATTCAAGATCGTCGAAAGAATCGAAAAGGTGGCCTACCGACTTGAGCTACCTCCTAAACTCGGGAATATTCACCCAACATTCCACGTGTCTAATTTAAAGAAGTGTTTAGCTGATACAAATCTTCACATACCACTCGACGAGATTCACGTTGATGATACTATGCATTTTGTTGAGAAACCGGTGGAGATAATGGACCGTGAAGTCAAGAAACTGAAACGAAGACGAATCCTGATAGTCAAAGTTTGCTGGGAATCCAAACGTGGCCCAGAATTTACTCGGGAACGAGAGGATCAAATGAAAGCGAAGTATCCACACTTATTCTTACAAGTTTCCTCTAATTAAATTCCGGGACGAAATTTCCTGAAGTAGGGGAGACTGTGATATGTGTGGTAATCCGATCATTGTAACAATGACAAACAAGTGATCAATGAATGAAATTTTATTTTTTATATGTGAATTTTGTTTATTTATTATGACAATTGCACACATTCGATTCTTGCACAATTTCGAAACTCTTGAATCACTTCTATAAGCAAAAACCGTAAACCGATACGCAAGCGAAACCAATTTAACGCAACGTATGTTCCGGAATAGTGACACAAGCTAAACATACCTTAAATAACCTTTACATAACTTAGAAATAAGTTTTGAAGGATTTGGTATGTCAAAAACAAGATTATTCGATCACAAGTCTGCCGATTCTCGTAGCGACGTACACTGAAGGATTTGGTATGTCAAAAACAAGATTATTCGATCACAAGTCTGCCGATTCTCGTAGCGACGTACACTCCAGATCATTTACACAAGCTTAACATACCTTAAATACCCTTTACATAGCTTAGAAATAAGTTTTGAGGGCTTCGGTATGGCAAAATCGCACTTTGCTAACTTGAGGGACTATTTTGCAAATTTTGCGAAACTATGCCTTTTCGCGTATTTCGCCGTCTGGAACATGTATGGACATCCAAAAATTTTTATAATCATTAAAATATCGTATTTTAGTGATTGGAATGCAAAAATATCATTCGTTACGCTTTTACGGTCGCGCACGCGTTTGTTATGATTTTCGTCGTAATTAACCGAAAACCGCAACCGTACGACCAAACGAACCGATATTCCAAGAATTTTTGAGCACATTTCAAGTTCCCTATACTTTATTGTCATTATAAAGCTTAAAACTGGGGTTAACGGGTGTTAAAGTGACAAAACGCGTCAAAAACAAGTTCAGGGGCCATTCTGAAACTTCAGCCCCTGCAAGAGCCTTACGGACCGTAAGGCAAAACCCCATACGGTCTCTAAGGGGTCTCCAACTCATCAGAATTGTTAAATCAAGGTGGCAGCTTCTTGTTAAATGCCTTGTTGACTCTTTGCCACATTCCCTTCTGCATTTGACACCTAAGGGGACACTAATCAAGTTCAGGGATGACTCATGGACACTTGTTATGATCACATGAACCTAATTCAAGTATAAAAACCATGGTGTTCTTCATTGTTGAACTTTTACAACCATCTCTTTTGTCCCATTCTGCTTCAATCCGAATTTGGCAACCATCTTGGAGCTTTCTCTGGTTTTCTTGATCAATCTTTGGTGTTTGTAAGTGTTCTCTTTCATTCTTGTTTCAATTCTTGTAGTTTAATTGGAATAAAAGTCATAAAATTTGACTTTTGTTTGACTTCCAAATTGATCAACTTAAAATCCAATTGAACCTTGCAATATGATGGTAATCAAGATGGTTAGGATCCCTGTTGATCATACCTACTGATTTCTATCATTTCTAGTCATTTTGACAAGTCAAAGCTTCGGTCAAAATGCGATAAATGGCGTTTCACGACGGAACTAATTTCGGGTGTGAAAACAGTTTGTTTTGATGCCAAAACTCTTTTATAAACTTATTTAAACATGTCAAAACATGTCTAAATCGTCACCTCCATTTGGTGCTTGTTTGGAGTCGTAAGTTGAACGGTTTGACCACCGCTTTGACTTTCGAATCTGACCTGTTTGGTGGATCTTTGGACCCGACCAAATATATATTTGTGACCATAATTATAAAGGGAGTAACCCTCTGTGGTTATACCGTATGGTCATGTCATTGGGTTAATGTTATGATAATTAGTTATTATGTTCTTCAAAAAAAAGACTAAAATGCCCTTTTCGCAAATAAATCAACTTTAAGTATATGGAACATAAAATTTGACAAGTATTCTGATCAAATAACATTTTCAAATATATTTAGGGATTAAATACTTATCATAACACATATCTAACCATCCGAATGTGTAGTTACGCAGATGATACGTTAAAGTGGCTTAAACTACCTTAATGGGTCAAAAGCACTTAAAATCTTTCCAACTAAGAATGATAACTTTATTAAACCATGTCATATGAGTCCCAATACTCATTTGGTTTATAAGGTACCATTCTATCCAAATCCTCCGATTTCAAGTTCCGATATTTACATTGTTATCCACTTATAGGACGCGCTTGAATTCTCGGATCTTTAAGCTTTGGATTTTCTTTTAATCCAATATTACCTTGCTATCACAAGTGAGTACATAGTTCCCCTATTTTATGTTTTACAATTGTTTTGGGATGATTCATATGTGCAAAATGTTTTCAAGTTTTCAGTTGCAAATACTATGGTTTATATTAAAACAACGATTTCAATAATGTGAACGAACTTATTGTGTGATGTATTTATAACAAGAATGACATTCATTAACAATGGCCAAGCCGACCAATAGTAAGTTAAGGCGCCTAGGACTGACAATTCCGTTACCAAAATTCCCGGGGTTTGTGGGGAAATTTGGGAAGCGACTGAAACTGTATTTGTAACATACCCTTTGGTGGTATGTTATACGATTAAGGGACACCGTGAGTGGTCTCGAACAAGTCAACAAAGGTTTAAATGTATTCACGAAACGACCAAAAGTTTTCACAACTAAAACGAGGAACGATGAACGATTGATTTGTAACAAGGAACAATGAACGATTGGTTTATAACAAGAACAATGAACAATGGGCGATTGGTTTATGGTAAGTGATTTAGATAACGGTACGTGTGTAATGTGATAAAAGCATGGTGGATACGCCGCTGGTACTTCCTATATATAAGTGCTTTTATCGTATTACATTCGTGACGATATTTGCATCACTTGGACAAATGTTTTCAAACGATGACACGCAACGATTTCAATTAAAGATATGAACCATACAAGTTATTTCAAGACGATTTACTACTCGAATTTACAAAACAAATGTTTGGTCAAGATTTATGGCTACAAGTCTTTTATAAACTATAACTAACTTGTTTTAGATTGGTTAGTTATCATTGCAATATCAAATACTTTTCGATAACAAGATTTTCAATTAACGACTCTGGTAGTCTGACAAGGTATTGCAATACATATTCAAAGCCATAAACTTGACACACACACACAAAACCTATGTACTCGCTGGCGTATATTTTTGCCGACTCGTTTTCACATATGTTTCAGGGATCGATGCTAAATGATACTGATGCGTGCTCACGTAGGAATGGACTTGGACCTAGTGCCTTAATAAGAAGAAAGACAATAATTATGCATGCTTGTTGTTTCGTTGTTTAAAAACTTCTAAGACAATTATGACAATATAACATATGTTTAATATCTAATTAAAACGAAATATGAAATACCATGTGTTGTTGAAACAATCTGTTAACGTGACTCCCCAAGTGATTCCGCCGCGTGTTGTTTTACATGATTTGGGGTGTTACAATAACCTTGGTAGGTTATTCCCTAATATACTATGGTCGTAATAAAGGTCTTGGTTGGATCCTAAAGTTGACCAAACGGGTCGGATTTGAAAGTGAAAGCGGTAGTCAAACCGTTCGACTAGCGACCCTAATAAAGCACTAAACTAGAAGTGACGAGTTAGACACGTTTGTCTAACTAAGTTATAAAACTGACTTGGTATCAAAACTTGGAGTTTTGATACCCGAAAATAGTTTCGCTGTAAAATGCACTTTATGTGCATCTTTGACCAAAACTTTGACTTGTCACTTCTCCTAGTAAACGTGGTAATCAGAAGGTGCAATCACAAGGGATTATAATCTTCGTGATTACGATCACGTTGCAAAGTTCAATTGAACTTTGACTTGACCAATAATGGTCAGAACCGAAAGTCAAACAGAAAGTCAAACTGTTTGACTTTTAGCTCATAACAAGCTAAAATAAAGAAATAGACTAAGGAAAAACACTTGTGCTCTAGGACGTCTTAGAACTCAGTAGGAGGCCTCTAAGAAGCAGCAAACTCCAAGGTGAGTAATTAGAGAGAAAGAAATGAAATCAGCAAAGAATGAGGTTGAACATGGAGGCTATTTATACTTGAAGCTTGATCATAGGATAATGCCAAGTGTTAGGAAGTGTTCTAGGATCATAACAAGTGTTTAGGGAGGTGTTAGAAGCAGGAGAAAGGTGGCAAAATCCGTGCTAGGTGGCAAGAAATGAAGCAACTTGGCAGAACTTGGAAAACAAGCAAAAATTTGTTACTGGGCACTCCTTACGAGGCGTATGGGGGCACCTCTTATGGTCGGTAAGGCCCTGGCAGAGGCGGAAACTTTGAATTTTGGTAGATTTTGCCCCTGGACTTGTTTCGTCGCGTTTTGTCACTTTTAACCCCTTTTAACCTAATTTTTAGGCTCTATAAAGGTGTTTAGGCATATGTAACTTGGATTTTTCCTGGAAGTGTCGTGGATGTCGGTTCGTTTGGTTGTACGGTTACGCATTTCACAAAATTACGTAAAACGCTTTAACGAACACGAAAATGATCAAAATTGTGCAACGATTGATATTCTTGCATTCTCATCAATAAATACAAGATTTTATTGAATACAAAAATATTTGTATTGTATACGGGGTTCATATCTTGAATACGCACCAACAGACTTTCGCATTTTGTCGGAAATAGTCCTTGGGCTTGTATAAACATGTTTTTGTCATTCCTAAGCCCTCAAAACTTATCTGTAAGTTATGTAAAGGATATTTAGGGTATGTGTTGTTTATTTTCTTAACCTGGTGTGTACATTACGTTAAACTGATTATTATTAAGTATCGTTAACGAATTACTTCCAAAAGAAAAAGTTTTTGAAAGTTCAAAATTTTGCACAAGGGTTACATGCAAGAGTTGGCCCCGAGACAAGTATGGGAACAGGAACAGGAATGTCTCCGAATTGAACAAAACACCTTGGAAGAAAGTCGATGGAAGATAACAGCTATAGCTCAACAAATTGCAATCAACAATGAGCATCACCTCCACGACCAAGAGCGTCACTAGAGAGTTTTTAAGGCGGGTCGACCATGTCAAGAGCACACTCCCTGGACATGTAATGAGAACTTTCCTGTGCCCACCGGGCCTTCAGACCCATCTCCTCGTTGGCCTGAGGGAATTGCTTCAAGTTATGTTCCGGTATAATTTCAGCCACCGGGCCGAAGGGGAAAGGGGTCCTCTTGATGACTTTCACGATATGATTTCGACTCTCACCGGATACCCTTATCAACTATACCCGCCAATCGCCCTGAATGAGCGTTACCAAAGATAGGGTGAGGTATGCTTTTGTTGTTGTTGTTGTATATTTTCTTTGTTTTAGTTGTTTATTTCTTTTATTTTTAGTTTTCATGTATTTTCTTTCCCTTGTGTTTTTGTTTAGTACATAAATGAACTTTGTGGGTGTGTTCCCTATATAACCCCACGAGACCTTCCTCATCCTCCTGAGCTATCGGGAGGTTTAAAGGGCTTGTTGCATACGCTAGATGCAACCGTGATTCCTACGAAAGTAAGTTAGGTTTGTTGTTGTTGTAAAATATCTTTTGCACAAGAAATTTAAAGTTGAATAGAAATATGGCTTGGTAAATTATTTATTAAAAATGATAGAACTAGGTAACTAACAAGTTTTGATGGTTGTGAGAAGCTTGCTTCTACATGAGGGTTGAGATTTGTAGGTACATTATGTTCGCGAGACGACCATTTTTATTGAAGAATGACGAGTACATGAGGAATGAGCAAAAACCAATTGTATATGTTTCTTGTTAGCTTTGATTAGTATTTAGTAATAAGTGGGTTGTATTGTGTATATTATTGATCGGGGTGAAAGTTGGGGAGGATAGTTGTGTCACATCCCTTGTACATTTTAAAGGCTCTCATTCCTACACATTGAGGACAACGTTGATCTCAAGTGTGGGGATGGGGGAATTTTTTTTTTTTGATTTTGACCCTTTTTCATTTAAACACTACACATTAAGGACAATGTTGAGCTCAAGTGTGGGGATGGGGGAAAATTTCAAAAAAGTTTCAAAATGTCTTTGTTTGAGCAATCTAAAAAGTACAAGTAACTAAGTCAATGAGGGATGGCACAACCCATTTGGTCTTTTGTCATGGTCAAGTTTTAATGAGTAACCTGACGGGTATTTAGCAGGTGGTTATTTGGGAATAATCCGCTGAAGAAACTAATATATTGTGCATATCACATACCATACGCTTTGGGACGTGAGATTTTGAGCCACTTTTACACATCATAGATATACATATTTCATCGTTGAGCCTTTTATTTTTAACCCGTGTGATAAAAAATTCAATGTATAGGTTTAGTTTGTATGTAAAGTTGTGGTTTACATTTAAAAAAAATCAAAAATTCAGAAAATATCATGAAAAAATAGCAGAAAGAAATGTTGTAATTAGGATTATAAGGGTCTAAATGTGCGATCTGGGATTATAGGTGAAATTATAGAGAGGATGACAAGTGAAATTAAAAGTGTAATTGGGATTATAAGGGTCCAAACGTGCAATCTGAGATGGTATTATAATTAGTTTCAATCGAAACAGTTTCAGAATGATTAGGGGTTTAATTCCGAATAATCGGGTTCTTGATTTGATTAAACTGAACATTTTTAGACGGATTGTGCGCATGAAATAATTGGATTGATTAAAAGAATTGATATGGTGATAAAATTAGTTGGTCTAGAATTGATTTGGTCAATTTTGGAAGTTTCGTATTGCCGGTATTAACGCCGGAGAAACAGGGGCTTGGGTGGGGTTTGGAGTTCTTTTTTAGTTTGAGTTTTAAAAAAGACATAAATGGTCCATGTAGTTTGGGAAGTTATAAACAATTTTATGAATCCTTTATTATTTATAAACTTTTAACATGATTTTTAAATCTTAACTAGTAAAATCTGATGGGTGGTCGAAAACCAATGTTTTATTATGTTTAAGTTAATATTTTTACATAACTTATAGTTTTAAATAGCCTACTTTTGATTGGAATTGTGTTTTGCAGGTCTAACGGAGTTTAAGAAGTTATTCGGGAGCTATACGGAGCATCAGGGCAGAAATGGGTCAACCGAAAGCGAGAAACATGAAAAACAGAAACCCAAGTTTAGGGGGTCATCGCCGACGCCCTCCAGGGTCGTAGGCGACGCCCTCCGGCTATGCCCATCGGCTAGAAATGAGCATAGGTAGTGAATTAAGCTGTCGGGTGAATTTCAACAAACCAAGGGTCGTCACCGACGCCTTGGTGGGCCGTCGGCAACGCCCTCTTCTACCCCATGACGCTAATTCTTGGATTTCAATGTTGCGGGACGGGTATAACACATGTTTTTGACCATCTTTAAAGGAGTTATGCATTTTGTGAGTTTGAAACTTGATCTTGGAGCCAAGAACCCATCCTCAATCATTCCGAATCACCCAAATCATCCTATCGATCCTAACCCTAGTCCACCACTATCATCATCATCATCAAACCTTAATCCATTTACCATAACCACTCACCATAAACCATGATCCTCATCATCCTCACCATCAAATCTTCAAGATGTCAATGTTCGAGCTCTCATCATCCGTTGATCACGTTCAGTTCGTCATGAGCGGCTAATGTGTAACACCCCAAAAACGTCGCAGCGGAAACACGAACGTAATGGTGACGGAAGTTGGTGCCCATAAATATCTTGGTGGACGATACATCGTTAATCTTTGAACATATTATTTAATTAAAACATTGTTTCCAAATTAAACACAAACCACAACCATACCATAGTTAAGTTGTCTTGATCCTTATGGATCTTAATACAGTCGGTCCCAAATAAGTTTTAAAAGTGTCCAAAGTTTATTATTAAACCAAAACATGCATCACAACCACAAGATACGCCAAAGAATTCCCGAAGCCATGCTCAAGTACCTAAAGAACACATTAATATCAAGTGTCAACACAAAGGAGGGTGAGCTCACATATTCAAATTTAAAACAAGGAAAATTTCTAATTATGTGTTTATTATCAAAACATCCAAATAATATTTCGAAAGTCAATTTTTATTTTCTTTATAAAATCCATGAGTCAGCCGTCGCAAGCGTTTCCCCGAAACCTTCGAACTAAGCATCTTCCCAAGTTTCACATATTAAATTTGTTGCATCAAATGTTCAGACTCGTATGTGTGCAAGACAATACGAACTATATATTAACAATAAGGGTATAATCAACGCTAGACAATAACAGAATATAAATTCGTCGCTTGACATGACACGGAGCTACCGTTAGCGACGGGGTTTTAAACCGATAGATCTATCAACAATTCCACGCAATCCATATTAATGATTAAATGGCTAAGTTCGCGCAAAGTGCCCGCAATGGGTCACCCAAGGTGCCAACCTTATGAACAGTATATATATCCTACTAAAATGATAAAATTTAATATAACACGTTGTACGAATCCCCGACGTCCCACCGAAACGTAAGCCTAATCTCGATACTTACTCTCTTGAGACCGGGCCAATTCATTACAACTTTAGATTTAAACATTTTAAATCCACACGGTCGTTCTATCCCATAACGCCGTAAAATCCTCGTTTCATCCCCGAAACATATTTATATCCAAAACCATGTTTTTCTCCAAAAACATATCACATAATTTCCAAATCATATTTTCCAAAAAATATATTTATAATTTAATCAAAGGCATATTTTATACGAAAACGTATACTTTCCTTTTAAGGCGTGTTCTTCCCCCAAAACATATACAAAACAGTATAAAGAGGGGGTTTAGTGACACTCACCTTTGGGTGCGTATTAAATTAGCACAATCCACAATTTGATTCTACACGTCCTAACATACGTAGGCATGATTTAATAATCAATATATTACAAAATTCCTAAGTTTCTCCAATACTTAGAATTTTCACATAACTTTGATATTTTCTCGAAAACTCATTATTTTTTTATTATGTTGGCATATTAAATATATATGAGTATATATTATATATATAATATATATGTGTAAATTTAAGATTTTTTACGACTTGAACGATTTTATCGGTGACCTTAATGTTTTATCCGTTACACTCTCCCGTTTATAAATACTATATATCTACGATTTGCGTGTCGTAATATATATACATAAACGTGTATATATTCACAATATTAAAACACGCGAAAACTCATTAACTTATTCACTTTATCATTTTTAAAGCATGCATACATGAAATAACTCACTAAGTTAACCTATGTATCAATTTTCATGCTCGATAAATAAGTTACACATTTAACGTGATTTTTACCGATTCTACCGTTTTAAACATACAAGCGTACATGCATAGTCTTAATTTCCGCTATCATGTCAGCACTTAACATATTATCATATTCACATATTTAAATCACATAACACATTTTAACACATAAGGTTCACCCATGAACAACCCATTCTAGTGTATGTTGAAAAATGCGTATTTTAGTGATTCGGTAACGTTTTCGGGTGCCGAAAGTCATGTATGACTAACCAAACACCAAATAAACTAAATATAAGTTAATATACTTATATTTATACTAAAAATATCAGTTTATTTACTGATTTAAAACAGTTTCATAGAAACCCTCATAAAAAGACGATTTTTACCGCATAGTTTTGCATCAAACGTTACCCTAACCATCCGAACTCGAAACGACCTCAAATTTTAGCACAATACATGTTATATACTGAATAAAATTATGGTTGTAATCAGATTAGCACATTTTTTGTGTAAGGCACATAACTCATGCGATTTCACACATTTTACAACTTTTTAAGCACATAGTACTACATGCAAAGCTAGTATACTTTATATCAAAGTTCCATACCACTTTTATACATGAGATAACCTTATTTTTAAGGTTTATTTACTGATCTAAAACCATTTTATTATAACATGATTAAATTCTCATTTTATGTACATACATGCACATGCATGACTAGGTACAAGCACTTAATGCACATACGTCATGTTTTCATCATTTTGTATGAACTAACATGCATCCAACATGTATTTATTTCATGTTCATACATTCAAGAACACCATCTTCATATAAACATCAGCTCATCTAATCATTGGACATAAATGCATGTATCATGTTCTTGCATATTTAAGAACTAACAACAAAATTTTGCATGTATGCATATACATATATATATACACGGCTCACATACATATATACACAAGATTCCAAAGTTCAACTTTTCATCATATCCTTTTCAAATCACTAAAAACCTTTTAGAACGTTCTCTTATGACAACTTTTGATGCATGCATGAACTTTAAACTTTACAAGTATCATGTAAATCAAGAATCATTCAAGAAGCAAAACTCAATCTCATATATACAAATATACATACTCACGGCCACCCACATATATATATACATGTCCATTTTTATTTCTTTTAAAAACCCATTTGTGGTTGTTTTCAAGTTAGTGTTTAAACCCAAGAACAAGAGAAACTTCTATCATCATCAACATTCATCAAGAATCAAGAACAAGTTTTTAAAGATGAATGTTATACCTTCAAGATTCTTGTGAGTTTTGAACAAGAGTTGATGATATGAAGCTTGGATTTTGCTTGAAACACTTGGAAATCACCTCCAAACCTTTAAATGGACTTGAATCTTGTTTGAATGATTATGAATCTTCAAGAATGAAGTTTGAAAATGAAAATGGATGTGTGTGTGAAGGTGTTTGGCCGCAAGCTTTAGAAGAGAGATAGAGTGAAGATTTGATTTGATCTTGTAAGGGTTTATTGGAGTGTGTTGGAGGTGGGAATGATTAAGTTTAGAGTTCCAAAGCCACACATGGCTGATTTGGAAGCAAAATGAAAAGAGTGGGCAGCCATTTAGGCGCCACATATACCCCTATCTCTCATAAATATTGTTTACATACACTTATATATAGATTATACAGGTATTTAACTAGATACCGGGTATTTTATCTAGCGTTTTAACTGCGTTTGAACGCGTTTTAAATTATTTTCAGTGCTCTATAAAAATAAACACACCAAAATATTACTAATCAATATTTTATTTTCCAGGACCAGTTACGTTGTCTGTAATTGGCAGTATGTGCGTTGTGCTGCGCAGTATGCGCTTAAATTCGCAGAATAAGTATTTTAAGCGTTTTAATTTATTTTTATCATTCTATAAAAATAAACTTGTCAACTTATTACTCTAAGAATTATTGGTTGCCCTGAACTGGCTGTGTTGAAGTATTTTGTCAGATATGCGCAGTATCGCGCAGTACGCGCTTAAACTCGAAAAATAGAGTTTCTTAGCGTTTTAAATTATTTTTCCTCACGATTATGATTAAATATATTATTTAACTCATATCGGACTATTTTTAGGATTTTAACATTCTTCGGCGGTCACCAACGTTCGTTTCGCATTTTAACCGTTACGCGATAAGCGTTTAATATTGCCAACGAAATTTTTATCAAACTTTGGATTTACCAACACATCAAATACCATACATAAACATCATTCATTCATGACACGTGTTACATTTGTACGGGACAGAGTCACAGTCTGCCCCTGTTTAAGGAATTTCGTCACCGAAATTCTTACACTACAGGTTTTGTTTTCGCACTAGACTTAAAGAGATGCGGATATTTTCGTTGCATCTGGTCCTTTCGTTCCCATGTGAACTCGGGTCCACGTTTAGAATTCCAGCGAACCTTGACCAACTTAATCCGACTCCTTCTAAGCTTCTGAATCTTCTCATCTAGAACTTCAACCGGTTCCTCGATAAATATCAATTTATCATCTACTTGAACCTCATCAGGGGGTATAATTAATGTCTCATCCAATAGACACTTTCTCAGGTTGGAAACATGAAACACGTCATGAACTCCATTCAAATCATGCGGCAGCTTAAGCCTATACGCGACTGATCCAACTCGAGATGCGATTTCGAAAGGACCTATATACCGTGGGCTTAGCTTTCCCCCTTTTCCAAATCTAACAACACCTTTCCAAGGTGACACTTTCAGCAGAACACGATCTCCGACTTGTAACTGCAACGGTTTCCTTCAGTTGTCTCCATAACTTTTCTGTCGATCGGCGGCAGCTTTTAACCTTTCCTTGATCTGGACAACCTTGTCGGTGGTTTCCTGGATAAGCTCAGGTCCGGTTAGTTGCCTTTCGCCAACTTCAGCCCAGCACAAGGGCGATCAACATTTCCTTCCATACAAAGCTTCAAACAGAGCGGCTTTGATACTAGCGTGGTAACTATTGTTGTAAGAAAACTTGCCAACGGCAAATGAGTATCCCAACTTCCACCAAAATCAATCACGCACGCTCTCAACATATTCTCTAACGTCTGAATGGTTCTCTCACTCTGACCATCCGTCTGAGGATGATACGCAGTACTCATGTCCAAACGAGAGCCTAGCGACTCTTGGAGAGACCGCCAAAATCTGGAGTCAAATCATCCATCTCTATCGGAGATAACTGACACAGGCACTCCATTTCGGGCTACAATCTCGTTAAGGTACAACTGCGATATCTTTTCCGTCTTGTCTGCTTCCTTAATGGGCAAGAAATGAGCAGACTTCGTTAATCGATCCACAATTACCCATATGGTGTCATGTCCACGTGACGTACGGGGTAATTTGGTGATAAAGTCCATTGCAAGATGCTCCCACTTCCATTTAGGAATCTCTGTATGCTGCAGAAGCCCAGACGGCCTCTGATGTTCAACCTTAACCTTCGAGCATGTCAGACATTTACTTACATACACCGCAATGTCTCTCTTCATATTCGGCCACCAATATAACTCTTTAACATCCTGATACATTTTGGTAGAACCTGGGTGAATCGAATATCTGGACTTATGAGCCTCGTTCATAACCAGTTCACGTAGGTTTCCTCTAAGCGGAACCCAAACTCGGTTCATGAAGTACATTACTTCATCCGCTTTTGGTATCAGTTCACATTCCAAACCTCTCAAGCCTTCTCTTCTTAGGTTCTCATCTTTCAAAGCTTCTCGCTGTGCATTACGAATTCGATCAGTCAAATTCGTTTGTATGGTCAAACCCAAAGCACACACACGCAGAGGCTTTTCCCGCTCCTTCCTACTGAGCGCATCAGCAACAACATTCGCTTTTCCCGGGTGATAACAAATATCACACTCGTAATCATTGATAACTCTACCCAACGCCGTTGTCGCATGTTGAGTTCCTTCTGATCAAAGATATGCTGAAGGCTCTTATGGTCTGTGTAAATCGTACACTTCGTGCCATACAGATAGTGTCTCCAAATCTTTAAAGCGAACACAACAGCTCCCAACTCTAAATCATGAGTTGTGTAGTTCTTCTCATGCACTTTCAGTTGTTTGGATGCATAGGCTATCACTTTGTCCTTCTACATAAGCACGCAACCAAGGCCCAAACGTGACGCATCACAATATACAACAAAACCGTCATTTCCCTCTGGCAGGGATAGGATAGTTGCACTACACAACTTCTCCTTCAACATCCGAAAAGCTTCCTCCTGCTTTTCTGTCCAATCAAACTTCTTATCCTTCTGGGTCAATAGCGTTAATGGTTGCGCTATTCTGGAAAAATTCTCAATGAATCTTCTATAATACCCAGCAAGTCCTAAGAATTGCCGTACCTCTGACGGAGTCTTTGGCGCTTCCCAATTCTTAGTCGCCTCTATCTTCGATGGGTCCACATGTATACCTTTCTCATTTATGACATGTCCGAGAAAATGCACCTCTCGAATCCAAAATTCACATTTAGAGAACTTGGCATACAACTTCTCTTTCTTCAACAGCTCCAGAATCATCTTCAAATGTTGCTCATGATCTTCTTTGGTTCGCGAATAGATTAGTCTACCGTCGATGAATACTATCACGAATTTGTCCAAATAAGGTTTGCATACCCTGTTCATGAGATCCATGAACACTGCAGGCGCATTAGTTAAGCCAACAGGCATGACTAAGAACTCATAATGGCGGTAACGTGTTCTAAAAGCAGTCTTCAGAACATCTTCCTCAGCAATCTTCAACTGGTGATAACCTGAACGCAGGTCTATCTTTGAGTAGTAACTTGATCCTTGAAGCTGGTCGAACAAATTGTCGATTCTTGGCAACGGGTACCGATTCTTGATAGTCAGTTTGTTCAACTCTCTGTAATCAATACACATTCTGAAGGAACCATCTTTCTTCTTCACGAACAACACAGGCACTCCCCAAGGCGAAAAGCTTGGTCGTATGAAACCTTTGTCTAATAGCTCTTGAAGCTGATTTGACAACTCTTTCATTTCTGACGGTGCTAATCTGTAAGGAGATTTTGCAATCGGTGCAGCACCGGGTACAAGATCAATCTTAAACTCGATCTGTCTTGCATGGGGTAATCCAGGCAAGTCTTCAGGGAAAACTTCCGGATAATCGCGAACGATGGGAATTTCTTCAATCTTCCCACTTTAAGCATTTGTATCCACTACGTTAAACAAGAACGCAGGATAACCCTTATGCAGCATCTTGTGTATCTTCATAACAGTAACCACTTTTGATACTCGACTCGATCGGTCACCGTGAACAACTATAGCTTCACCGCCACCAGGACGAGGTGTCCGCACTTGTTTCTCCGAATAAATGATCTCAGCTCCGCTCTTGGATAGCCAATCCATCCCAACGACTACATCGAAACTACCCAGCTCCACTGGTAATAAAGCGATACTAAAACTATGATCGCATAACTGAATTCTACAACCACGAATAACTTCGCTAGTCTCTATCAATTTACCATTTGCTAATTCTATCGAGTACTTTTTACTTAGCTTACTCGTTGAGAACACAGAAATGGTTCAAAGTTTTTCGAAACAAAACTCAAGTCAGCACCAATATCAAATAGTATGAACGCAGAATGGTCATTGATTAGGAACGTACCGGTAACAACTGCAGGATCATCACGTGCCTTCCCAGCATTCAGCTCAAAAGCTCTGCCCCTGGCATTCTGACCCTTCACATTCGGACAGTTCCTCTTGTAGTGTCCCTGCTCTCCGCATTCAAATCATCCCTCGAGCTTAACTCCCTCCGACGTACTCTTAGCATAGCACTCGCGAGTAATATGGCCAGTTCGACCACATCTGGCAAACTTTCCTTGCTCATCACCGTGAGTCTTTTTCGCTGAACCACTTCCGCCATCCCTGGTATTATCCTTCCTCGAACCACTCGAATTAGCCACATATGCTTTCCCGAAATCGCGTTTTCTCTCACGCTTCACTTCGGAATCCTTTATCTAGCTCTCAGACTTTCGCTTCTGCAATCCCCAGATCTACGCTCAGAACGCTCTAATTGGTCAGATTTCCCATCTGCCTTGACTTTTCCTGACGACTTCCCAGTCTCCTCTTTCCTGTTATGGCTACTTTTGCGAGCAGCATCATCCGCTCATGACTTCGCTAGAGTAGTAGCTTCAAGATAGGTAGTGGGCTTCGCTGACGTAACCATACTACGAATTTGCGGCGACAATCCCCAGATATACCTTTCTACCTTAACGTACTCAGGAGTGACCATTCATGGAACCAATCTAGCCAAATCGTTGAACCGAGACGTATAAGCTCTGACGTTCAGGCCTTCCATGGTCAAATTCCAGAAGTCAGTCTCAATTTTCTGCATCTCACTACGCGGGCAGTATTCCTTAAGAAGCATCTCTCATTCCATGTAAGACCGTAAGCCGCATCTTCGCCCAAAATCTGAACTTGAGTGTTCCACCAGGATAAAGCTTCATCGAGAAACGAACACGAAGCATACCTAACCCTCTGATCTGCAGCACAACCGCTGATGGCCATCACAGATTCCATCTTCTCAATCCATCTAGTGATTTCAAGAGGCCCTTCAGCACCGGTAAATGATCGTGGGTTACAGCCCTGAAATGTTTTATACGTACATCCATGCACTGTTCACAAGGTTAATGAAAAATCAAGATTACTCACTGATTATATCATAACACAGGAACTACTAAAACTTTTCCGATCATTATATTACCTTGCGGGTTTCCAATCTACACACCGCCTTCACCATGCCCAGGAGCACCACGACCACGTCCTTGCCCGATATTCTGGTTAGCTTCACGCTGATCCAAGGCAGTATTAACGTGTTGGGCTATGAGTTGTGCCAACTCTTCTGGGGTGGTAGGGAGTCCAGTACCCTGTCTTGCTTTTGGCGGCATCTTGTCGTTTCTATTATTGAAATAATAATATCAACATTTGTTTAAATATTTCAATTATTAAATAATAGTGGACTAAACAATACACATGCGTCAACATAATAATGAGAATAATTTAACCAAAAGAGAACCCATAATATTGATATTTATCACGGAAATTACAAAGCTTGTCCATAGTACAACGACTAATCAAAATTTGGTGAGACATAATCAACCACCAATAACAAGTCTAGATGAAATTTCCCCCTAAATATCCAAAATTTGGCATGCAAGCCAATATAAGGGTTTATCAGGAGACATACAAAACAAACAAAAAAACAACCAACAATCACTTCTTCATTCCTGTAAACTCAAGAAGCCTCCTCACAAGCTCCTCCAAGTCAGCTATCCTCCAGTGCATTTGATCCATCGCACTGTCATCCAAGTCCTTCAATTCATTAAACCAATCCATTTGCCCCTCTAGATCCTTCACTTTTTCCTTAGTCGCCTTCAGATCTTCGCGTATAGCCCCCAACTGATGGTCGCAGGGAGAGCATCAGTCAATCCATACTCCCTTCTGCTTCTTCGAAGCAGGTGCAGTCTCAGATCGGGAGCGATGTCTCCGACAGGTCGCATCCTCTTCCTACGTCGGAAATAAACTAGTGTAGGTGCAATGGAAACTCGCGACTCGGGCAGCTGAACAGACGACTCAGACGAAATAGGTGGAGGGATCTCTGGTACGGGCTCAACAATGACAGTGGGTGGAGCTACTATGGGCTCTAAAGGTAGAACTGTAATAGTTGTGGCATCCACCACTGGTGCGACCCCGAACGATCCTCTAATGAAAGGTGCATCTCTACTCAGCTCATTAGTAGTAGGCACGGTGCCGGATGACTGTCCGATCTCATAAATCGAGGGTGTAACAGTATCGTCATCGCCAATCCAACCAGTACTCGTATGCGCGTAACGTGGGTCGACATGGCTGGCGAATGCAGCCGGGCCATCGTAGAATGACGAGGCAAACTCGGCCATTCTAACGATCTGAGGTGTAGTGAAGGGTATCTCTGGCAAAACGGATCTGGGTGAAGTCTCGAATTCTGGCTCGCTCTCAGAGTCAATAATCTCGATGACCTCGTGCTAGTGCGGGACATCTGTGACATATATATAACCGTATAAAGTAAGTGTGTGTTCAAATGAAAAATAACACATAAGGCCCAAATAAACAGATTAACACGTATGCATAATAACACGCAATGGTTCTCATACATGATAAAAATCCATGTTTATTTAAAAATTTTGGCTTCACGAATTTTGGACTTATATCTCAAAAATTCTTTGGTTGAAGTCTAGAGTTTTCCCCTGAAAACATCTAGTCCGCTAACAACCATTGGCTCTGATACCAACTTCTGTAACACCCCAAAAACTTCGCAGCGGAAACACAAACGTAATGGTGATGGAAGTTGGTTCCTATAAATATCTTGGTGGACGATGCATCGTTAATCTTTGGACATATTATTTAGTTAAAACATTGTTTCCAAATTAAACACAAACCACAACCATAACATAGTTAAGTTGTCTTGATCCTTATGGATCTTAATACAGTCGGTCCCAAATAAGTTTTAAAAGTGTCCAAAGTTTATTATTAAACCAAAACGTGCATCACAACCACAAGATACGCCAAAGAATTCCTGAAGCCATGCTCAAGTACCTAAAAGAACACGTTAAAATCAAGTGTCAACACAAAGGAGGGTGAGCTCACATATTCAAATTTAAAACAAGGAAAACTTTCTAATTATGTGTTTAATATAACATGTTGTACGAATCCCCGACGTCCCCACCGAAACGTAAGCCCAATCCTGATACTTACTCTCTTGAGACCGGGCCAATTCGTTACAACTTTAGATTTAAACATTTTCATCCACAAGGTTGTTCTATCCCATAACGCCGTAAACTTCCCGTTTCATCCCCGAAACATATTTATATCCAAAACCATGTTTTCCCCAAAAACATATCACATAATTTCCAAATCATATTTTCCACGAAAATATATTTATAATTTAATCAAAGGCATATTTTATACGAAAACGTATACTTATCCTTTTAAGGCGTGTTCTTCCCCCAAATCATATACAAAACAGTAAAAAGAGGGGGTTTAGTGACACTCACCTTTGGGTGCATAATTAAATTAGCGCAATCCCACAATTTGATTCTACATGTCCTAACATACGTAGGCACGATTTAATAATCAATATATTACAAAATTCCTAAGTTTCTCCAATACTTAGAATTTTCACATAACTTTGAGATTTTCTCGAAAAGTCATTATTTTTTTTATTATGTTGGCATATTAATGTATATGTGAGTTCATATATATTTATATTTTTAAGATTTTTTACGACTTGAACGATTTTATTGGTGACCTTAATATTTTATCCGTTACACTCTCCCGTTTATAAATACTATATATCTACGATTTGCGCGTTGTAATATATATACATAAACGTGCATATATTCACAATATTATAACTCGCGAAAACTCATTAACTTATTCACTTTATCATTTTTAAAATATGCATACATGAAATAACTCACTAAGTTAACCTATGTATCAATTTTCATGCTCGATAAATAAGTTACACATTTAACGCGATTTTTACCGATTCTACCGTTTTAAACATACAAGCGTACATGCATAGTCTTAATTTCCGCTATCATGTCAACACTTCACATATTATCATATTCACATATTTAAATCACATAACACATTTTAACACATAAGGTTCACCTATGAACAACCCATTCTAGTGTATGTTGAAAAATGCGTATTTTAGTGATTCTATAACGTTTTCGGGTGCCGAAAGTCATGTATGACTAACCAAATGAGTAACCAAACACCAAATAAAGTAAACATAAGTTAATATACTTATATTTATACTAAAAATATCAGTTTATTTACTGATTTAAAACAGTTTCATAAAAACCTTCTTAAAAAGGCGATTTTTACCGTTTTTACTGCATAGTTTTGCGTCAAACGTTACCCTAACCATCCGTACTCGAAACAACTTCAAATTTTAGCACAACACATGTTATATACTGAATAAAATTATGGTTATAATCAGATTAGTGCAGTTTTTGTGTAAGGCAGATAACTCATGCGATTTCACACATTTTACAACTTTTTAAGCACATAGTACTATATGCAAAGCTAGTATACTTTATATCAAAGTTCCATACCACTTTTATACATGAGATAACCTTGTTTTTAAGGTTTATTTACTGATCTAAAACCATTTTATTATAACATGATTAAATTCTCATTTTATGTACACACATGCACATGCATGACTAGGTACAAGCACTTAATGCACATCCATCATGTTTTCATCATTTTGTACGAACTAACATGCATCCAACATGTATTTATTTTATGTTCATACATTCAAGAACACCATCTTCATATAAACATCATCATCATCAAATCATTGGACATAAATGCATGTATCATGTTCTTGCATATTTAAGAACTAACAACAAAATTTTGTATGTATGCATATACATATGTATATACACGGCTCATATACATATATACACAAGATTCCAAAGTTCAACTTTTCATCATATCCTTTTCAAATCACTAAAAACCTTTTAGAACATTCTCTTATGACAACTTTTGATGCATGCATGAACTTTAAACTTTACAAGTATCATGTAAATCAAGAATCATTCAAGAACCAAAACTCAATCTCATATATACACATATACATACTCACGGCCACCCACATATATATATACATGTCCATTTTTATTTCTTTTAAAAACCCATTTGTGGTTGTTTTCAAGTTAGTGTTTAAACCCAAGAACAAGAGAAACTTCTATCATCATCAACGTTCATCAAGAATCAAGAACAAGTTTCTAAAGATGAATGTTATACCTTCAAGATTCTTGTGAGTTTTGAACAAGAGTTGATGATATGTAGCTTGGATTTTGCTTGAAACACTTGGAAATCACCTCCAAACCTTCAAATGGACTTGAATCTTGTTTGAATGATTATGAATCTTCAAGAATGAAGTTTGAAAATGAAAATGGATGTGTGTGTGAGGGTGTTCGGCCGCAAGCTTTAGAAGAGAGAGAGTGAAGATTTGATTTGATCTTGTAAGGGTTTATTGGAGTGTGGTGGAGGTGGGAATGATTATGTTTAGAGTTCCAAAGCCACACATGGCTGATTTGGAAGCATAATGAAAAGAGTGGGCAGCCATTTAGGTGCCACATATACCCCCATCTCTCATAAATATTGTTTACATACACTTATATATAGATTATACAGGTATTTAACTAGATATCGGGTATTTTATCTAGCGTTTTAACTGCATTTGAACGCGTTTCAAATTATTTTCAGTGCTCTATAAAAATAAACACACCAAAATATTACTAATCAATATTTTATTTTCAAGGACCAGTTACGTTGTCTGTAATTGGCAGTATGTGCGCTGTGTTGCGCAGTATGCGCTTAAATTCGCGGAATAAGTATTTTCAGCGTTTTAATTTATTTTTATCATTTTATAAAAATAAACTTGTCAACTTATTACTATAATAATTATTGGTTGCCCTGAACTGGCTGTGTTGACAGTATTTTGTCAGATATGCGCAGTATCGCGCAGTACGCGCTTAAACTCGAAAAATAGAGTTTCTTAGCGTTTTAAATTATTTTTCCTCCCGATTATGATTAAATATATTATTTAACTCATATCGGACTATTTTAGGATTTTAACATTATTCGGCGATCACCAACGTTCGTTTCGCATTTTAACGGTTACGCGATAAGCGTTTATCCTAATATTGTCAACGAAATTTTTATCAAACTTTGGATTTACCAACACATCAAATACCATATATAAACATCATAAATAATCAAATACAGCCTTTTATTCATTCATGACATGTGTTACATTTGTACGGGACAACCTAAATAGCCGGGTGTCACATAATGCTCTCGGGTTTCACCCCGGTGTAGGTTTTTGTAAGATTATAGGGTTAAACATTGTTTTGAGATTTGATCCGTGACAAGTTATATTTTGATTTTGAAACCTTTGATAATTGTCGTGTATTTGAATTGAATTTGTGAATTGTCGAATGATTATAAAAATTTGACTTTGTGAAATGAATTTGTGCACTTATGCCTTGTCTAGGTTAGGATTTACATGTTCTTGGTAACGAAGTGCATTGCGGTCCGTCATCTACGACGTTGACAACTCTTGGCACCTAAGCCACGCGACACTAAATCCATTAATCATATAAGAAAGTGACTTGGATCTAAAATGTGTAGAAACCCTAAGTCTTCAATTACCGAACCAGGTGTGAACCTTGTTCTCCATTATTGTTTAAAACCTTTTAATCAATTTTTCGTGAAAGTCTCATTTGTTCAATTTTTCGTAGAAAAATAATCAAAAACAAACTCGTCGGTTTAATCCGACATCTCTTTCAAACAAACAAACATTCAAATTAAATCATAGCAAGCTTAATAAAAGTGACAACATTAAGCAATCAACCACGTCCATACGCAAACCACAAACTCTTCGTTGTTTGACCCCTTACTACCATTAACGCTTTGTTAAGGGTAATTTCGGACTATAAATATTATCTTTGACCAGGGCGCGACACTCCGATCAAAATCCCCACATGTTGCAGCAGGATTTCGGTTGATATGGGTTCGATTTGCAAAGTTATACAGAATGGACGAAACCAAATTGTTTTCACTGCATATGATAGTTCCTATCGATGACTTGTAACCGTTAGTTGACCTACAAAATTAAAACATCAAACATAAAATTTCTGTCAAAAGCTATAAACATTTGCAATTTTTAGGTGGACCTACGTTTTCTTTAATCCTGAGGATCCTATCAAAATCTTCGTCATCGTTGGGCTTCGACATTACATTGGCACATCCGATGTTTTATATATCCCCTACGACCATCGTCAATTATGTTTTTATCATAATGGTTGGCCTTGGAAACCCTTTCGATCTCATCCTCCTCCTTAATAGCATAGCTTCAACCATGAAACCACCAAACACATAATCATAAACCAAACATTAAAAATAAATATATTCATAACATCATTAAAAAATTATATTTATAAAAATGCACCGGTATGAACAACCCTTGGCAACACCAAGATAAAGAAAAACAGAACACTTGTTTAACATCAAATAAATTATATGCCATCTGCTAGACAGTCGAAATTGTCGTAACATTCCTATTGGTCTACTATATATTTAATATATGTCACATTGTAATTAATTGTTTTAAACCTTTATAATAGAGACAACCATTAGTCATCATGAAGACAAAGAAAAAAAATATTTTTTGAACAACATATAAACGATATCCCAATTATATACACTTGCACAACAATATATGTGCATTAGGAAATAAAACACTTCTAATCCATTGCAAACACACAAATCAGAACAAAAAAAACTAAATCATACCACCAAACGATTTCTCAAATATGTCATTCCAACTCGAAGAACCTTTAAACAACTGACATCAAAAACTAAATCATACCACCAAACGATTTCTCAAATATGTCATTCCAACTCGAAGAACCTTTAAACAACTGACATCAGTGAGTGACTTGTAGCCTTCAGATTGACTTTGATTACACGCAATCTCTATTTATTTGTCTAAAAACGCATAAGATAGATATATTATATTATGTAAGCTAAATGATCTATAAAGTATTCTAAGAAAAAAAAATTATGCCACTTGTCTCCCTCTTAAACCACTTATTGCCGCATGGCATATCCTTGCACCATATTCTTTTGCTTTAGGCAGCAATCCAGTTTCCCTGTAGCGAGCGTTTGTGTCCCACTTTCCATTCAATCCACTTCTTTCCCTTTTTTTGTTTCATCCATCTTCTCATTCACAAACCCTAATCCTCATCTAAATCACGTGACTTCACCGCTATTTCAACAGATCAATGAAGAAAACTCATGATTTGTATGGAAGAAAACCCACTCTCCCAATCCCACTCCTTCTTTTGATCGTGAATGATTGGTTATACCTGAATCCACCACCACTACAAAAACTAACATTAACATTAAAATAGTAACACGATCCTATTCGTCTTCTTTCTCAGTGTTATAGAACATAAAAATATTTTAATCTTGATGTTTTTAAACCAACTTTGATTGATGAATACCCTAGGAAGAAATCGGTACGAATAGTTTGTATGTTCTTGCAAAGGGAGATGCACTAAACATACAGAGCAGCGCAAAAAGGAAAAATTGCATGGTTGTAGTTTTCTTTCTTCAAAAAAATGACATGGTTTTGAAACCTATTAGCCTTGCTTAGGTGGTGATACCAAGACTTCCATAGTGGTAAATTTTTCTCTAGAACCTAGCTTCATTATCGTGTCACTTTGTTCTCTTCGGTTTGCTGCAAGAGTTAATGCTTGCGAGACTGGAATGCCTCGAAGGCAAACTTGTGTGAAGCAATTAGATGCAACATTCAGCCATGGCTAATGATTTTGCAGTCATAAATATCAATTGAAAATGTAGATTGTTGAGATTCCAACAGTTTGGCGTTTATGTCTATAGTGGAAAGGAAGTATTTGCTTAGAGGAATGATGAACAACTATAATTTCTTGGTTTATAAGTTTGTACTTTTGTTAATTATGTTATATTTAAGCAATGTTTCTGACTTTGGAGTTAATCTTGGATTTGATTTTAATGACATAAATGTAAAAGGGATATTGGATTTAAATAACCCCCACTTTCATCAATTGGCAACACTTTAAACTTTCGATTTGTACACGAGCACTCCCAACTTTCAACTTATTGGCCGATAACACCCCTAACTAATTGAACCTTAACTCAGTAAGCTGATGTCAGCTTCCACGTCATCAAAAATGTCATGCCAGCTGCCACATCAACTGCCACGTCATAAAAAATGACACATCAGCTGTCACGCCATAAAAATGTCACGTCAACTGCCACGTCATAAAAACCCACATCAGTTGCCACGTCAGCAAAAAGGGCCACATCATATGCCACATCAGGAAAAACTAACCGGGTTAAGGTTCAGTTAGTTAGGGAGTATTATCGGCCAATATATTGAAAGTTGGGAGTGTTGGTGTACAAATCGAAAGTTGGGAGTGTTATCGGCCAATTGGTAAAAGTTAGGGTTATTTTAATCCAATATGCCAATGTAAAATAATATAACAAGCCGAACTCTGTTAAATAGTGTCACTACAAATAAAACAACAAATGTGATATATAAATAAATTTTTAACGATTTTTTATTTTATCGTATTATTTTTTTAGTTCATTGTGATTTAATATTTACATAAGTAATGGAGCTTTTCTTTTATTTCAAATTTTATATCAGCACTTTTAAATAAGATAATTTACTTTAAGTAATCAGTGTAACACACATGTACTTAAACTAGTTAAATATATAGTAAATGGAAGACAAAACTGTAAATGCTAAAAGTTATACTAACCTGATTAGTTCTTTCAACCGTCAATTAAGCTGCAGTTATAAAATACCCAAGAAAATAACCAATACGTGCTTCAAGACTTGTACAATATCAAGTATTGAAGTAAAAAAGTTAAACGTTTGAGGTTTTAGAACAAATCAAAAAATAAAGTGTCTTCTTTGGTGGCTAGCTCAACTACTAAAGAAAAGGGTTAAAAGGTTTAATGGCATCATTTTATTATAAAAAGAGCATGTTTCATTTCAGGTCAGCAGCATCATCAACCTGATAAAAAACTGCTAACTGTAATGTTTAGCATAAACAAAGACTACAAAGCAAAGTAATGAACAAAAGGTGCGATATAAAGACCGTTTCCTCTAGCAAGCTGTGCTCAGTTAAAAGGATCAAAACTATAACAAAAATGCAGAAACTTAAGTACCTCAAATCATATGATAATCATCAAGTTTCTCATGTAGCAATTCATCCAAGATGAATGCTTGTCTGAACACATCAACATCACATAACTCCTCTGCATCTTTAACACCCTAAACTGAAACCGCGCTGACTCGCCCATCACTTTTACTTCTATTTCTCTTTTTCTTATATTGCTCTTTTTATTATACTGCTCTTTATCTAGAGATAATGTTTGATTTTAGTAGATCATATACTAAACATGCATTGAGTCCTTTCTTTTTAATTGAACCAATTCTTTTTATACTTCATCTTCGAGTTTTCAAAATCAGACCTTCTTTCTGTTCTCTTTAATCTCTCACCGTTGCCCGATAGCCGCTCAAAGTCTATGAACAGCAGATACATGAGAACTTGCAAATCAATCAAGTGGTCTAGGCATTGAATCACGGTTATGTCCAAAACTACTAAAAACTCATAATCACGATAATAAACCATAAAAACTGCATCACAAACTAAGACGTGCGATAACAAGCCACACAAACCGCTTCACAATTCCAAATATGAGCTTAATTCAGGTACAAATAGTCGTAATTGGTCATTTACCTTATGAAAACATACCTTTAGTTTTGTGATCGTCTCATACAAATTGTAAACAGGTTGAACCTGCAAAGTTGCTTCGAATTGGATGGTTCAATCAAAAATATTGACTTGCATATTCATTCCTCCACACAAATAACCATAAACATACGTTTCAATATTCTTAAACAATTTAACAAACACTTGGCAAATATAATTTCTACCAAATAACATTCAAAAAGTTATTAAAAAAACCAAATTTTGAAATCGGGAAAAGTGAGCCATGCTTAAGTCACATTAAAAAATGAAGTAAATAAATACTTGAGTGCACACTTACAAATTGTTGGTACAAAAAACAATGGTACTCAAACGAGGAAGACATCCAATGCAAAAATTTACCAAATGTAAATAACACAGATTGAGGGGGTATTTGTTTTTTTTTTGAAAAGTTCTTCTTCTCTTATGTCTGCGCCATGGCAACCACGCGCAAACGTTTGAGTTTGCAGATTGTTTGTTTTCTTGAAGACATTTCATTTAAAAAGGTCTGCCTGACACCTTTTTGTTGCAGATGTGGGAAATGGTTTTCTTACCTCTCCTTCCCTTTCTTTTTGCCTACCATCAAAGACACAAAACACAAACCCTAGCACACCTCCTTCTTCTCCTCCACCACATTTCCTCCATCACTCCAACTGTCGCCTTCGTCACCTCCTGCAGCCACCTCCTCCTTCCACCGCCTCATCCTTCCACCGCCTCCTCCTTCCACCGCCTCCTCCTTCCACCGCAGCCACCTCCCGCTGCTCACCTCCTTCTACCGCAGCCACCTCCTGTTGCCGTTCACCTACTTCCACCGCCTCCTCCTTCCATTGCGGCCACCTCCTGCCGCTATTCACCGCCTCCACCTTCCACCGTAGTCCTCCATCATCGTCGCCCTTCAACACCAGTTAATATTTTTCTTGTTATGTTTTTTATGTTTTTCTTTTCATAGAAATTGCCCCCCCCCCCCCCCAATCTGATTTTGTTCATTATTATGTTGTTTTGAGTGAATCGATTGTTCTTTATCACACTTTAAATATCTTATTTTTTGGTGTGTGTTATGAATGTTTTGGTGCTTTTCTGATTTTAGTCCATTGTTATGATTATGTGAATTTAGATGTTCATTGTGATAAATTGTTTGATTAGAATTTCTAGATGTTCATTGTTATTCATGCCTATTATGTTGTTGCTTTAAAATGTTTGATTATGCTTAATTGATTCGCGCCTATTATGTTAATTGCTTGTTTGTTGATTAACAGAAATGGGACAGAAACAACAATGGTCAAATGACCATCTAAAATTGTAGGACCGATCCTCAACGCATAGGAACCTAGATTTGATCTCTATTGTCCATAATAGCGGAAATATTATGACAAGTTTACCAAATAACAAGAATTACCAAATAACAAGAATTAGTCAATTAAACGTCAATTTTATTGATATAACGTCAAGTCTCCAAATTGACAGAGCTTCGCCTTAGAAATGCCAAAGTTACAAATGAGTGAGGCATGCTAGCTATTTATAGATGTTCAAGTTCGCTAGTGGGATTGCTAAGTTCGCCCGAACTTGACCTAGTAAGTTCGGCCGAACTTGACTTTACATGATACACATGAGCAAACTTGACCTTTACAAACATAAATACTTCGTATCACTAGCCTATTCAACTCTAAACTATACAGACTCGATATAAGACTAAGGCATAGACATTCTACACCAACAGACTCCCCCTTGGATATCGTCTTTGTCTTGTATCAGTCTTCAAAACTCTATCTTCAAATAAACTTTAACGAACACGACCGAAGAAGTTCTTGTAAGGCTTCTTTCGTCGTTCTTGCTTAGGATCTGGCGTCTGAGCTGTAGGAGGCACTTTGTTCATATACTGAAATCTTCTAAGCCTTGCCGCCTTACCTTTCTCATGTATAGCTTCTAAACGCTTTTCTTCCTTTAGAAATTCAACCCGTTCCAGATCCCTCCATCTTATATTCCACATCTTCCCTGAATTCACTTCACGTGCATAGAAAACGTTCACAACTCTTTAATATTGCATAGCCTGTTCTTTTTCACGTTCCTCGAATACTATCTTACTATAGAACAAGCATTTGATATCTTCTCTTGAACAGTTGACAAGCCACATCAGATCTAGAATCCTGATTGTTCTCCACAATCCTCTCATACCCTGAAACCCCAATATCTCAACCTGTTCCTTCGTGATATCCAAATGTTCTTCAAATCGTAAAACAATAACGGCTACACATGTAGTGGGATCTATCTACCACCACTTGAACACATAGAAATTCTGTTCAATAGGCATCAGTGGCATGTTTCTCATCGCTCTTGGTCGTTTCATAATCAACATTATATCGTTTTCCCCTGTTTTCTTATTCGTTTTGATGCGACGACCTGGAATAAACGGCTTCCAATACTTGAATCCCTTTGTCGCTTCAAACTTGATCATTTTCCACAGTAACTGATCAATATACTTCATATGATAAGTAACATTCACAGTTTGAACCAGCTCCTCAACATCCCAGTACGGCAGAGTTTTGAAATCAGCCAGATATTTGAAGTATTGTACTCCAAATTCCCTTTTGATTGCATATACATTCAACTCCTTAAACCAACCCCAACTGAGAATATCCCCAATGATACGTCTTTATCTCTGGTAAAGAATGCTAGAGGACGTCGAAACTTACGTTCGCGTGGCATTTCTTTAAACCAGGACTTCTTATCTTTAGATATTTCCTCTTTCGTCATTGGCTTCGGAACTTTCCCTTCTCGTAAAGATTCTTCAATCTTTTCCTTCAACATGTCTTCATCAAGTTGCTTGTACATCTCCTCATAAGTAGGAAAACTATCAGTATTATGACCGACGTACTTCACAGTTTGATCTGTTTCATCATCAGAAGACCAATCTTCAACGATAACCCTGTTATACTCGTCAGCTTCAAACCTTCGTACATACTGATAATCATTTGGCTCAAATGTGTTAACATTCAACACATCCTCTTCAAAGTCAAATTCAAGAGTTTCAGCATCAGCTTCAATCAATTTAGCCAAATCTTCATTTGTATAATTGTGCACGTACTTGCCTTCCTCAACATTATGTTCCAGCATAAACATTAAAGGCTTTGTCGGTACAGCAGCAACAGGCTTTGCAAACCTATCAATATCAATCATATCAAAATCATCAGTTGACCCTGTTTGCCCTAACTCCCCCTGAATCTGATCATCCATCTTGTTCGATTCATCATCCATCAGAGAAGAAAAATCAACATCATCAGATACTTTTCCTTCACTAATTCTCATACCAACTCCTCCCTGATCATCATAATCATCATCATCAGCAACATTCCAATCTTCATAATCAGAATCATCTTTCTTATCGTCCTCATCTTTATCCTCTTTCTCTGCTTATTCATCGTCTTTATCTTCAAAAGCAATGATAGGATCAGAAGGCTTGACAGATTCGTCAACCTTTGGAATATCAGACTCAGAAGCTATAACAACATCATCAACAGACTTCTCTGCAGCTTCAGATGATTTAGGGGCTTCACCCTCAACACCTTTACTGTCACACCCCGACCCGCAGCGGAATAAGAGTCGTGGCATAATTGGGTTATCACCAAAGCTAATGATGTTTACTAAAATGTTTCATATTTATTAAATTCAAATTACAACTTAAATATCCAAATCAAAATTCATACAATTACAAGGAAATGAAACTATGTAACTAATCCAAAGCTTAAACTGGTTTATTCTTCTAGGCCTTCCTATGTGTTTCTTGCCTTAGCTGGATCACCTGTATCATGTGTAAAACGGGGGATATTTTGGTCAACAAAAGTTGGCGAGTGAACCTTGATAAAACATTGTTATTAATTTCTTGCTTTATTTAATATGGAAAATTTGTGCAATAATCACATGTGAGCAAACATATATAAGTAAACAAACACAAACCACTTTGAATGAGTATATGATATGAATGATGATGAATGTGAGATCAAGGCTCAATCAAACGGAGCCGATCTTATGAGGCACCTGATGCTCAACCCGTCTCCCACAGGGAACTGATGGGCCTAATGATATGCGTGCACTGAAAATGATAAATCCAAACTACATATAATCCACACAACAATTGATACACATTTGATCACGGATATGATGTATGCACAAGTGTTTAAATATAATAAAGACTTAAACGACACATGATACACCCCAAAACATGATTAAAACGGGGATTTGATAGAGATTCACTCACATTGGGTGCGTTCTTTGATGACGTTGGATGCGCACGAATTTTAGGATTTGATCGACGAGGGAAAAACTAACCTAAAATAATAATGAAATGATTCGGTAAATAAATGGATTTTATTTGAGATTAATACTTTTAATTCATAATCGTATTAGGATTTTTAGATTTATTTTTGTGAGTTTAAGGAAATTTTCTAACTTTAAACATCTTATTTTTAAGTATTTCTAAATAATTTTCTAATTAAATAGATAAATAAAAAGAAATAAAATTTTTTTTGACTTTTATGACCGTTGACCGGTCGGACTGTGTGTTTATATGCGCTGAGTGAGGTTCGAACTCGGGACCTCTCGTATACGTGCACGCAGCTCTACCAACTGAGCTACGTGTCTAACCCGAAATATTCTCTGTTTTAATTATATTTATATGCTAATTAATTTTAAACTTATTTGGTTTTTATTAAAAATGATTTATATGGCCGAACCGGTTGCAGGGACCCGGAGTCGAACTCGGGTCCTTCGGTTCGAGTGCGCACAGCCCAACCAGTTGGGCTGTGTGTCAAATCTGTTTAACTTATGGATTATATTATTCTTATAAACATTCTGTGACTTGATCTGATTAAGTTTTAAAAATGTTGGTTTTATTTCTGAAAATCGGTAACGTGTGCGATTCGAACCCGGGACGTGTGCATTGTTTGTGCACACAGTCCACCGTTGGACTGTGTGTCTAACCCGTTCGAATATCCAGTTTTAATTATATTTATACCTATAATCGACTTCATCTTCTTCGTTTAAAAAGACACAGAACAGTGAAGTCCGACTGTTCTGTTTAAATCGGTCATCGAAACTTATAATTGGTTGGAATGAAATGGATAAAGAGGATTACGGAATAAAATGTACCGAAACAGAATGTTTTCTCAGATTTCCGGCAAGAGTCATCGGCTCTGATTGGTGACTTCCGGCTGAGTGAATCGATTAACAGTTTTGATCAATGTGTTGTGCAATTAAGTTACTAAACAAGAGATATCAAAAGGGTTTAGATGATTGTACCGATCGACAGTGAGTTTTGGATTTCCAGTGATTTTCCGGTGAGTGTTGGAATTTCCGGCGACGTTGTCTGAGACAGATTCTGGCTGAACGATTTAGGTTAATACATGCCGAATAATGGATTACAAACAAAAGAGTCGAGAATTTTACCGATTTGAAGTAAGTCTCGGTTTTCCGGTGAAAGTCCGACGAATGCAGAATATCTCCGGCGACGTGTTTTGGGATGAATAAAGCTTCGAAAACGATCGTGGTTCTGAGCGAAAGGATTTCCAGAGTGTTCAAGTGGGTATTTATAGTGGAAGCAGGCTGAATTGGGTTTGAATTTAGTCTTGATTCGCGATTAAAGACTTTCCGGCGGTTACGGCCAAAATTGATGGTTAGACATCGGTTATAACCGATGTCGAAGTCGGTTATCGTGTTTTAGTCAAAAGGAAAATGGCAAGAATCGCGGATTGCCTACTTTTCCGGTGACGACTAGTCTGGGCGCGCTGATTACTGGATTTGACTTTCGGGTTTTATTATAAGTTTTATTTGTTTCCTTGATTATCACAACAACAGTGTGTGGCGGAGTGGTGTGTTGTGTGTTTGGGTTTGTGGGTGACCCGGGTTCGAAACCCGGCGTCCCCATTTTATTTTTTCTCACTATTTGTTATTATTTATAAATTATGGTTTTTAAATTCTAATATATTTATTAATTATGTATCGTTTAAAATTAATTTGAGCAATAAATACGCAACGAAAAATTATAACTGGATATTTGATTAATAAACGAAGCGGGTTTTGAAAACCCGTTTTTCGACGAATGTTACAGTATCCCCTACTTTTAGAAATTTCGTCCCGAAATTTAAGTAGTAGTGGTAATAGGAAAAGATGTGGGTATTTCTCGCGCATTGAGTCTTCACGTTCCCAAGTAAACTCAGGTCCTCGTTTTGACTCCCAACGTACCCTGACAATTGGAATACGACTTTGTCTTAAACGCTTCTCTCCGAAGTCCATGATTTCTACTGGTCTTTCAATGAAGTGCATAGATTCATCGATCTGAATGTCTTGGTTTTCATCGGCGAGGCACTTCTTCAAGTTTGATACGTGGAATGTGGGATGAATTCTGTTGAGCTCTTCTGGTAGGTCAAGCTTGTATGCTACAGGACCTACTCTTTCGAGTATCTTGAAAGGTCCTACGTAGCGTGGTGCTAGCTTGCCCTTCTGGCCAAAACGAACCACTCCCTTCCACGGTGATACTTTTAAAAGTACTTGATCCCCAATGTCAAACTCCAAGGGCTTTCGTCGTTTGTCAGCATAACTCTTTTGACGACTTTGAGCCGCTAGAAGATTGTTTCGAATTTGAATGACCTTGTCGGTTGTTTCTTGAATTAATTCTGGACCGGTGATTTGTGATTCCCCAATTTCGTGCCAACATACTGGAGATCGGCACTTACGACCATATAAAGCTTCGAAAGGAGCCATGCCGATACTTGAATGATAGCTATTGTTGTACGAAAATTCAACTAATGGTAGATGAGCGTCCCAATTCCCTTTGAAGTCTATGACACATGCTCGAAGCATGTCTTCGAGAGTTTGAATGGTGCGTTCAGATTGTCCATCAGTTTGAGGATGAAAAGCGGTACTGAGGTCTAATCGTGTACCCAAGGCGGTTTGTACGGCTCGCCATGTTCGTGAAGTGAAACGACCATCACGGTCTGAAATGATGCTTAAAGGTACACCATGACGGCTTACGATCTCGCTGATGTATATATGAGCTAACTTCTCGTTTTTGAAGTCCTCGCGAATCGGTATGAAGTGAGCTGATTTTGTAAGACGATCGATTATTACCCATATAGTGTCATACCCACTGGAGGTGCGAGGTAACCCGGTAATGAAATCCATGGTTATGTTTTCCCACTTCCATACAGGTATTTCGGGTTGGACTAGAAGTCCTGAAGGTCTTTGATGTTCAGCTTTTACTTTGGAATAGGTAAGGCACTTGGAAACAAAAACAGCAATATCCTTTTTCATGCCCGGCCACCAGTAGGTGTATCGTAGGTGTTGATACATCTTGTCGGCTCCTGGGTGTACAGAGTATCGTGTTTTGTGTGCCTCATTCATGAGGAAATCACGAAGGTTATCGCGATCAGGAATCCATATGCGATTTAAATAGTATAGAACACCGTCGGATTTAGTTTCGATTTTGAGTTCAGCTCCACATGACAGCTCATCGCGTACGTCATTTTCTGTTACAGAAACATGTTGAGCTGCTCGGATTCGATCTTTGATGTCGGTTATGATTTGCGAACAGAGAAGACGAATGGAGTTCGCATAACCTTTTCGACTGAGCGCATCGGCCACTACGTTTGCCTTGCCAGGATGATACCGAATTTCACAGTCGTAGTCATTGAGAAGTTCGACCCATCTTCGTTGCCTCATATTCAACTCCTTCTGGTTGAAGATATGTTGGAGACTTTTGTGGTCAGTGTATATTTCACACTTGGTGTCGTAGAGGTAATGTCTCCATATCTTGAGAGCGAACACAACGGCTCCAAGTTCCAGGTCGTGGGTGGTGTAATTCTTCTCATGAACCTTGAGTTGCCTAGAAGCATAGGCTATCACTTTTCCTCTTCGCATTCATACACAGCCTAGCCCTTGCCCTGATGCGTTGCAATATACTACAAAGTCATCGCAACCTTCAGGGAGTGTGAGGATAGGTGCGTCACAAAGTTTTTGCTTTAGAGTTTGGAAGGCTTCTTCTTGTTTAGGTCCCCATATGAAGGGTTTTCCTTTATGAGTCAAAGCCGTGAGTGGTACAGCAATACGGGAAAAATTGGCAATGAAGCGGCGATAGTAACCAGCCAAACCAAGAAATGATCTTACTTCGGTAGGGGTACGTGGCGCTTGCCATTCTTGCACTGCCTTGATTTTTGAAGGATCGACATGTATTCCCTTGTCATTGACGACATGTCCAAGGAAATGTACTTCACCTAACCAGAATTCACATTTTGAGAACTTAGCATAGAGCTTTTCAGTCCTTAAGAGTGTAAGGATGAGTCGAAGGTGTCGTTCATGATCGGATTTAGACTTGGAGTAGATAAGAATATCGTCGATAAAGACTATGACGAAACGGTCGAGGTAGGGTTTGCATACCCTATTCATTAGATCCATGAATACAGCGGGGGCGTTGGTTAAACCAAATGGCATGACCATGAATTCGTAATGACCATAACGAGTTCGGAAGGCGGTCTTTGGGACGTCTTCTTCATGTACTCTGAGCTGATGATAACCAGAACGAAGGTCGATTTTTGAAAAGCAGGTGGCGCCTTGAAGTTGGTCTAAGAGGTCATCGATGAGAGGTAGTGGATAACGATTTTTAACCGTTAGCTTCTTGAGTTCTCTGTAGTCGATACACATGCGAAACGTTCCATCTTTCTTCTTCACAAAAAGAACAGGTGCACCCCAAGGCGAGGAACTAGGGCGTATGAATCCTTTGTCAGTCAGCTCTTGCAGTTGACTGGCCAGCTCTTGCATTTCGAATGGGGCTAACCTATAAGGAGATTTTGCGACTGGTGTAGCGCCAGGTACAAGATCGATGCGGAATTCGACTTCTCTCACAGGAGGGAGTCCTGAGATGTCGTTGGGAAAGACTTGTGGGAATTCTTTCACAACTGGTATATCTTCGAGTTTCTTCACCTTGTTTCCCTTTTTGACGATGTGAGTTAGGAATGCGACATAGTTCTTGCGGAGATATTTTCGGGCTTGAAGGCAGGACATTAATTTGAGTCCTTTCGAAGGGGTTTCTCCAAAAATACGTAGGGTCTGACCGTCTGCAAGAGGAATGCGAATGAACTTTTCACGGCACACTACTTCAGCGTGATGCTGGCTGAGCCAGTCTATACCGATTATAATATCGAAACTTCCCAACTTCATAGGAATGAGGTCAACTAGAAAATCGTGATCGTTTAGAGTGAGGGTACAATTTCGTATAATAGAATTTAATGAAACGGGCTTTCCATCAGCAACTTCCACCGTTAGAGATTCCATGAGATTATCACGAGTTTGGTTGAGGATAGGTTCGAATTCTAAGGACACAAAACTCTTATCCGCGCCAGTGTCGAATAACATGGATGCATAACTACCATTTATGAGAAACGTACCGTTAACCACGTTGTTGTCAGCCCTAGCCTGGTTGGCATTGATGTTGAAAGCTCTTCCTCTGGCAGGTGGAGGAGCTTGGTTGGCTTGGTTTACTAGGTTCGCTTGGGCTTGAGCATGGATGATGTTCACCAAGCGTGGACATGTGTTCCTGAAGTGGTTTGGGTCTCCACAGTTGTAACAAGCTCGCATGGGTTGCATCATGGGGTAGTTAGGTTGGTAGTAGGATTGGGCTATGTGTTGTGCAGATAGTAGAAGTAAGGGTTGTTGGGCTTGACCCACAATCTGATGGTGGGTTTGGGTTGGGGGTTGATTGCGGTTCATTCGTTGAAGTGTGCGACAAGTTTGAATGGTGTGACCCGCACGACCACAGCTGGTACAATGTTGGCAAGGAATTTCGGGAGGGTGATGGTACTGACAACAGTTGCATTTTGGGTGTGGGCCAGTGTATGGCTTTTTAAATGGTGCAGCTGAGGGAGCAATTTGGGTGATTGGTGCAGCGGTGATAGGAGGGTTGGTTTGAGTGACAGCAAAATTCTTGCCATTACGTTTCCTCTTACCAGCAAACCTTGAGGATGAGACTGAGTGGTTTGTAGTTGAGGTCTCTATGGGTGTTTTCTTCTTTTCATCCTTGAATTTGCCGTTTCGGATGCGATTCTCTGTGAGTTCGGTAGCTAGTTCCATTGCGGCTTCAAGTGTTGCAGGCGAAGTGCTTAGAACCGAGTCTTGAATTTTTGAGGGAAGACCTCGAATGTAGTGTTCAACCAAGCGGTACACGGGGGTGAACAAATTAGGGATCATCTGGTTTAGTTTGAGAAATCTCTTGTTATAGGAAGTGTGAGCTCCTTCCTTTTGTTTTAGCGCGTGGAATTCATCTTCCAACTTTTTGATTTCGCTTCTTGGACAGAAGCGTCTGGTCATGAGTTCCCTTAACTCTTCCCATGTTAAGGCCATGGCATCTTCAACTCCTTGTTTACCCTTTTCCGTGTTCCACCAGGTAAGGGCTACCCCAAACAGCCTTCCAGTTGCATAACGTACCTTGCGATCCTCGGGACAATCGCAATTGAGGAAAGTGTTCTCCATCTCTTCAAACCAGTGAAGGAGAGCAGTAACACCTTCGGTCCCTTCATACTTTGGGGGATCGCAAGATTTGAAGTGTTTGTAGGAGCACTTTTTGGAGTGAGGGTTGGCGACGCTCTGGTCTTCTTGATTGGGAGGGTTGATGGGATTTGCGGTGAGAGCTTGTTGAACTTGAATCACGATGTCAGGAAGCACCGCGGCCATTTGTTTAGCAAGACTTTCTACCTCCACGTAGTTGCCTAGCTGACATCTATAGGAACATACATAGGAAGATTGTGTGTTTAAGAAGTTTCTAGGTGTCATGTGTCGTTAAAAGAATAAAAATAACATAACTAACAATAATGCAACTACATCCATTGGATGTCTTGGGTTTGTTCATGTTTGGGCCTCCAATGTCCCCCATACCGTCGCCTGTATAGTCATGTGGGCCCCCATGACTATTGGGCTTGGTAGGATTCACATTGGTGTTGGCGGATTAACACTCGCATCACCCGAATGAAAACCGTGAAATATGATTGCGAGATGTATGGTAGGAGGGTGTCCAGGTGTAGACACAATGACAACTCAAAGTGGGGTTAGCTCACATGACGTTTGGTATAGCATGCTTTGGCCTAATAGGTCCTTCGTACTCTCATCGTTAGTCCCCAGGTAGGCAAACTGGTCCTTTATTTTGGATTTATACGAATGCCAAGCCTAGACAGGACGTTCCGACTACCGATACTCGTACCTTTCCAGTTACTACATGCCCGTCATGAGAACTCACTTTGATGTGATTTGAAAATACAAAAATCATTGCAAAAATCATGGGAATTGTGAGGTGTGTGCTCTCATGGATATGATATGTTATGAGGATATGATTTATGATGAGCATTGTATAATAACATGTATTTGTGAGCATGCTTGCATAACATTGAGTGTAACAATAAACATAAAGCATATAAACATCATGAATTTTGTATGTAACGCATAAACAATTTAAAATTTTAATCAACTATATTATAGGCTCTAAGGGTCTAATAACCTATCCTATATCCCTATAGTGATGGCTCAGATACCAATCTGTCACACCCCGACCCGCAGCGGAATAAGAGTCGGGGCATAATTGGGTTATCACCAAAGCTCATGATGTTTACTAAAATGTTTCATATTTATTAAATTCAAATTACAACTTAAATATCCAAATCCAAATTCATACAATTACAAGGAAATGAAACTATGTAACTAATCCAAAGCTTAAACTGGTTTATTCTTCTAGGCCTTCCTATGTGTTTCTTGCCTCAGCTGGATCACCTGTATCATGTGTAAAATGGGGGATATTTTGGGTCAACAAAAGTTGGCGAGTGAACCTTGATAAAACATTGTTATTAATTTCTTGCTTTATTTAATATGGAAAATTTGTGCGATAATCACATGTGAGCAAACATATATAAGTAAACAAATACAAACCACTTTGAATGAGTATATGATATGAATGATGATGAATGTGAGATCAAGGCTCAATCAAACGGAGCCTATCTTATGAGGCACCTGATGCTCAACCCGTCTCCCACGGGGAACTGATGGGCCTAATGATATGCGTGCACTGAAAATGATAAATCCAAACTACATATAATCCACACAACAATTGATACACATTTGATCACGGATATGATGTATGCACAAGTGTTTAAATATAATAAAGAATTAAACGACACATGATACACCCTAAAACATGATTAAAACGGGGATTTGATAGAGATTCACTCACATTGGGTGCGTTCTTTGATGACGTTGGATGCGCACGAATTTTAGGATTTGATCGACGAGGGAAAAACTAACCTAAAATAATAATGAAATGATTCGGTAAATAAATGGATTTTATTTGAGATTAATACTTTTAATTCATAATCTTATTAGGATTTTTAGATTTATTTTTGTGAGTTTAAGGAAATTTTCTAACTTTAAACATCTTATTTTAAGTATTTCTAAATAATTTTCTAATTAAATAAATAAATAAAAAGAAATAAATTTTTTTTTGACTTTTATGACTTTTATGACCGTTGACCGGTCGGACTGTGTGTTTATATGCGCTGAGTGAGGTTCGAACTCGGGACCTCTCGTTATACGTGCACGCAGCTCTACCAACTAAGCTACGTGTCTAACCCGAAATATTCTCTGTTTTAATTATATTTATATGCTAATTAATTTTAAACTTATTTGGTTTTTATTAAAAATGATTTATATGGCCGAACCGGTTGCAGGGACCCGAAGTCGAACTCGGGTCCTTCGGTTCGAGTGCGCACAGCCCAACCAGTTGGGCTGTGTGTCAAATCTGTTTAACTTATGGATTATATTATTCCTATAAACATTCTATGACTTGATCTGATTAAGTTTTAAAAATGTTGGTTTTATTTCTGAAAATCGGTAACGTGTGCGATTCGAACCCGGGACGTGGGCATTGTTTTGCACATAGTCCACCGCTGGACTGTGTGTCTAACCCGTTCGAATATCCAGTTTTAATTATATTTATACCTATAATCGACTTCATCTTCTTCGTTTACAAAGACGCAGAACAGTGAAGTCCGACTGTTTTGTTTAAATCGGTCATCGAAACTTATAATTGGTTGGAATGAAATGGATAAAGAGGATTACGGAATAAAATGTACCGAAACAGAATGTTTTGTCAGATTTCCGGCAAGAGTCGTCGGCTCTGATTGGTGACTTCCGGCTGAGTGAATCGATTAACAGTTTTGATCAACGTGTTGTGCAATTAAGTTACTAAACAAGAGATATCAAAAGGGTTTAGATGATTGTACCGATCGACAGTGAGTCTCCGGATTTCCAGTGATTTTCCAGTGAGTGTTGGAATTTCCGGCGACGTTGTCTGAGACAGATTCTGGCTGAACGATTTAGGTTAATACATGCCGAATAATGGATTACAAACAAAAGAGTCGAGAATTTTACCGATTTGAAGTAAGTCTCGGTTTTCCGGTGAAAGTCCGGCGAATGCAGAATATCTCCAGCGACGTGTTTTGGGATGAATAAAGCTTCGGAAACGATCGTGGTTCTGAGCGAAAGGTTTCCAGAGTGTTCAAGTGGGTATTTACAGTGGAAGCAGGCTGAATTGGGTTTGAATTTAGTCTTGAATCGCGATTAAAGACTTTCCGGCGGTTACGACCGAAATTGATGGTTAGACATCGGTTATAACCGATGTCGAAGTCGGTTATCGTGTTTTAGTCAAAAGGAAAATGGCAAGAATCGCGGATTGCCTAGTTTTCCGGTGACGACTAGTCTGGGCGCGCTGATTACTGGTTTTGACTTTCGGGTTTTATTATAAGTTTTATTTGTTTCCTTGATTATCACAACACAATGTGTGGCGGAGTGGTGTGTTGTGTGTTTGGGTTTGTGGGTGACCCGGGTTCGAAACCCAGCGTCCCCATTTTATTTTTTTCTCACTATTTATTATTATTTATAAATTATGGTTTTTAAATTCTAATATATTCATTAATTATGTATCGTTTAAAATTAATTTGAGCAATAAATACGCGACGAAAAATTATAACTGGATATTTGATTAATAAACGAAGCGGGTTTTGAAAACCCGTTTTTCGACGAATGTTACATTTACCTTTGCCACTTGCTGCTAATTCTTTTTCAGATCTTTCCTTAGCTTCCTGTCGATCCAGACGATCATATTCTGTGATGAAATCAATTCCAAGTGTATTAGATAACACTTTCTGCATTCTCATGAATCTTCGATCATTTAGGTCTTGGATTGACTTCAGATCAGCAATCACTGTTTGAAGCTTCTCATTCGTATCTTGTAAACTTTCAATTAGGGCTTTGAAGTATTCTCGTTCATTTTCCAGCACTTTGACCTTGTCATCCAACATTTCTTTCTAAATAGAGCTTTGATTTACTTTCCTTAATAGTTCTGCTTTCTCAGCTTCATTTTGTTGAACTTTTTCTTCTAACACCTTCACACGCTTTTCAAGAAGTTCAACATTCGTTTCTGGAAAGAAATCATTAAGATCTTGAAGACTAATCGGCTCATTTTGCATATCACCAAATAGATTTGCCCTTGAAGTAGACTTTGGAATAGCAGTCTTTGGTTGTAGATCCTTCAGGTTGAACAGTCTTTGGATCTGGAGATTGCATCACCGGAATCTCTAATAATACGGTCTCAGGAGGTTCTTGTGTAACTCCTGGACGTTCAACTTCAGATGAAATAATCACAGGAGGTTCTTGTGTAACTCCTGGATGTTCAGCTTCAGATGGAATCACAACAGGAGGTTCTTGTGACTCCTCTCTCCTGGGCGCCAGAAGGTTCTTGTGTAACTTCTGCACTTTTTAGCTTTCCTTTGTATTTACGACTAGCAGGTTTCTGAGATTTCTTTGGTTTCTTCCTGCCTTTTGTCTGAGGAGACCCTGTAGTCTTTGTTGTTGAAACAATAGCAGTCTTCACACACTTAGCCTTTTTCTTGGGTCTTTCCTCATCAGACTCTTTTTCTTGATTCGGATCAAAATCAGCATCAAATTCTTTTTCCTTTTCAGCTCTCTTTTCAGCTTCTGACTTTTCTGGCTCATTCACAAGTGTTTCATCAGAATCTTCATCATTCCCTGAGGTGGCTGAAATAACATCGTCTTCCTGAGTCATTTTAACTGTTTCCTGACTCTCAATAACCACTGCTGCACTAGAACCAGCTTCAGCTTGAATATTTTCTGGTTCTTCTTCATCAGTAAGCATCGTATCAATCTTTTTAGTAGCTCGCTTCTTCTTAGGCTTTTCGACTTCAGCCTTTAAGAACCAATCACTTCGAGCTTTTGGCTTGAAAGCTTTAAACCACTCTTTCGCAACGTTCAACTCTTTCTCTCACCACTTTCGTCTTTTCTCCACTTGTTGTCAGCCGGCGCTATATAATTTTTCATCTTTCGAAATTTTAACAACTTCTTCACTGTTGTATCATCAAGATGACTCATATATAAGACATCATTCGGATCACGTGCAATGTTTGTGAACTTCTCGTCGATTAACATCTGCACGAACCTTGGATATAAACATAATCTTGAATCATCCATATTCTTTGACATATGTGTAAACACAAGCTTTGAATAATTGAACGTCTTTTTCAGAATTAACGTCGTTGCCATACAGGCCATGTAGTCTTGAACATCGTCAAGGCCCGCCTTTCGATGACTGAAAGTGTGTATGATGGCATGCATGTAGCTTGTAGGGATTAGGAACTTCCCCTTTCTTCAGAGTTGGTTTGTTAACGCTCCCCTTATAACCCATCCTGTAAAAACAACCTCTTACCATCTTCTTGTCCAAGAAAATCGGATCGTCTTTATCATCGTTGAATTGAAGAATCCTGCGAATATCATCCTCTGTAACAGTGATTTCCTTTACTTCGTTCCCGACTTGAACAGATGAAATAATAGTCTTCTTATCATCGCTGAGCTTCGCGTTCATCCAGAAATGGTATATATGAGATCTGTATGACACATTGCGCTCCGTAATAGCTCTGTGTATCGGACATTCCTTCAAAAACTTCAAAATACTCTCGTACTCCTTCAGCGACGAACATATCGATTTGTCGAGTGTAATACAAGTATTATGGAATTTGGAGAAATCCATAGAAATTACCCTTGCACCATAGAAAGGATAATCTTTTGGCTGTCCCATTTTAAATGCTTCCACAGCAGTGGCAATATCTAATTTGGGATTTCCAAGGATTCTCTACCAAATTTAGTAATATAATCTATAAGTGATTCATCATGAGATTAGGTACTTGAGCCTAAAAAACGACACAAAACAATTAGCACGCATTACGAGAAAAAATTATAAAAATTTTCAAACACTTTACATCAAGTTCGGGCGAACTTGATAAGTGTATAATATTCTGATTTTTGCCAAGTTCGCTCGAACATGCAATATAAACATGTTCAATAGATCAAGCATAAGTTCGGGCGAACTTATAATCAACTTTTCAATTTTTATCATATCAAACCATGAATTCGGTCGAACTTGTAAATTCAAGAATTTCAATTTTTAAAGCAGAAGTTCGGTCGAACTTGAATTAATCAGATTTAACTATTATTTAGTTAGAAAGTCCGTCGAACTTGATAAGAAGTTCGGCCGAACTTGTTATTTCTTTCGATCAAACCTGTTCATTTTATTAATTAACCATTCCAATCAAATCCAAGTCATATCCACGGTCGATTTATGTTGTAGATCATGATTTATGAGTTCAATTTAGCCATTAGAACCCTAGACCTACCAAATTTTAACATTTCAGATCTAGATTCATCGATTCATGTCCAATTAATGGTTCAAATCACAATTATATACCTCGGCCATTGATAATGGTGTGCAAATCACCAAGATCAATCGAAATTTGGACAGTATAATGGTACAAACTTGCCAAATTTACAAATCGCTCAAAGTTTGATAAGTTCGCTCAGAGAGTTATGGGTGCAGGTAATGAGTTCGGCCGAACTTGCTTAGGTATTTATACCTTGGCAAGTTCGGGCGAACTTGCAAGCCCAGTTAAAAAGCCCAATCACAAGTCCGGGCGAACTTATCTTTTAAACAACCATCAATCACAAGTTCGGTCGAACTTGCTGCAATGTTTAAACTTTATTTAGTTTAGCAAGTTCGGCCGAACTTGCCAAACCCAAATTCAAAATTTTCAAATTTTCAAGATTTTGCAATTTAGTCCCTGAACTTTCCAATTTTTACCAGTTATGAAAATCCACTCAGTTGACCAAGTCAAAGTTAATGACCTTGGTTAACTGATTTGTCTGCCGAGTCCAAGTTAATGACCCCGGTTTGACCCGTTACGAACAAACTGTTGATGTTTTCAAAATTAAAGTTTCATTTTAATGAACTTTTATCGTTTTTGGCTTTCAGATTTTACAGATTAGCTCCCAGCCCGTTGTCAATGAGATTCCCACCAGTTTAGCACCTTACCAGACTTCGAATACCCGTTCTCCAACATTGGTTTGCTGAAAAGCAATGTAGAAACAAAATCTTTTTGTATTTTTGTAAGTTTATGCTAAAACACATTGAAAATCTTTTTTTGGATTTAATCTGTAAAGCTGATAAACTATGTACAGAACAAAGAAAACTATGTACAACCATATTTACAGACATATTTGTGAATTCGTGTCTAAGGATCATATCAGTTAATTGAAACATTTCACCAGTACATTGACCTTTAGATGACTTTAAGTTTTAAACTTGTTTACCTAGATTGTCGATATGTTTGTCCACTTAAACTTTATCACGTTTCTCAACTGTTCCAAGATATGTTAAGGTATGATTTATGAAACTTGACTTATCTGCGGTTTCCACTTCTTGAATATACTCCCGTATCAAGATTCCTAGATTTCATCTTATAGTGAATATAGCGTAATTAATATCTGTATCTGGGTTATGCGAGACCTTGAGAGCTCAGGTTAGTACTACCGTACAGACAAAGAGATGAAGGCTCGACTTTAAGGTGTGTTCCATTTAAGGAATCTTTTCAGCACAGCAAATGATTAGATCTTTCGATACTTTTCAAGATTGCATGCATTTTAGGGGTTTATTGCAAAAGTTGTCACACCCCGACCCGCAGCGAAAAAGGTGATCGGGGCATGATTGGGTTATCATCAAAGCTCATGACATTTATTATAACGTTTCATATTCATTATTACAATTTAAAGGGAAACATACAATCTTAATTTCATCATGTCCTAAACATCATTCTAGACTTCATTGTTTTCTTCTAAGGCATTTCCTATGTTTTCCTTGCTTCATCCTGTTCACCTGTATCATGTGTAAAAATGGTTTTTGGATCAACAAAAAGTTGGCGAGTGAATCCTATGAAAAGCATTTGAACAAGTTTATTGAATTGATTATAAAATAAAGTGCACAACCACATATGAGTAAATATAGATGTAAACATATTCATAAAACACTTAATATCAGATAATGCACACACATACAATAATAAATTGTTTTGAGGGACGCGTTGCTCAACCCGTCTCTCACGAGGAACTGATGGGCCTAATGAATGAGTTTTGAGGCACGCGTTGTTCTACGAACTGATGGGCCTAATGAATGATTTGCATACAACTTGACAATATGAAAGACATAACTACAAACAATATTTACACTCTAAGTTTAGATCACAATATGGTATGGCACAAGTTTAAATAAACGAGTTAATTTTAGTGACACATGACACACCCCAAAACGTGTAATTAAAAAGGGGAGTTGTAAGATTCACTCACATTGGGTGCGTTCGGTTGATGATGTTGAATGCGCACGAAGTTTGATTTAAACACGAGTGAAACTAACCTAGATAATAACATAATGGTTCGGTAAATAAGTGGATTTTATTAAATCAATTTTTGTAGGATTATTGGATATATTTTTGTGAGTTTAAGGCTATTTTCTAACTTTAAAAATGTTATTTTTAAGTATTTTTAATTGATTTTTAAATAAAATAAATAAATAAAAATAATAAAAAAAATGTTGACTTTTTGACCGTTGACTTGTTGACCGTTGACTTGTTGACCGGTTTTATTGTGTAAATGTATGCGCCGGGCAGGACTCGAACCCGAGACCTCCCGTTCGCGTGCACGCAGCTCTACCAACTGAGCTACGTGTCTAACCCGAAATATTTCTGTTTTTAATTATATTTATATACTAATTGAATTAATCCGAAAATCATTTATTTTAAAAACGATTTTAATGTCTCGCTCGGTGCTCGCCACAGGTCTCGAACCCGGGACCTGTGGGTTACCGTGCACACAGTCCACCGCTGGACTGTGTGTCTAACTTGGTAAATAATCTGGTTTTTATTATACTTAACATGGTTTTGAGAGTTAACCCGGTTCCGTTAAAAAGGCATGGCTGGGACAAGAATCGAACGCGCGACGTATGTGAAATTGTTTGCACACAGTCCACCGCTGGACTGTGTGTCTAACCCGTTCATAAACTGATTTTAATTAAACTTATGTTATAACCTGCCTTCGTCTTCTTCGTTAACTTTACCCAGAAAAACAGAGTACGAATGTTTCGACTGATTTATGTCTAATTTGATTTTCAAACATTTATAGTAATTGAAAGGAAATGTATGGAGAGGGTTTGGGGGAAAGGAGGTACCGATCTCTGTCTTTCACAGAACTCCGGCAGAGGTCCGTCGGCTCCGATAGTGAACTTCGGCTGTTAGGATCAATTAATAGTTCTGCTCGATTAATTATGAAATTGAGGTACTTAAACAAGGATTGATAGGAGTTTGATGGGTTATACCGATTCACAGTGCGATATCAGAAATTTCAGAGATTTTCCAGCGAAGGTTGAATATTCCGGCTATGTCGCCTGGGATGGATTCTGATGGTGGATTTGTGTTAGTAACAGTCTAATCAATTGATTGGAACAGAAAAAGTCGAAGGAATTACCGTGTGGATGTGAGTCTCGGTTTTCCGGCGACTTGCAGATATTCTCCGGCGAGTGAAAATACGTCGAGAATTTGTGCGATTTTGAGCGAAAGGGCTACCAGTGAGTTGTGGGTGGATTTATAGGAAGGAATCGAGATGCATGTGGTCTGATTTCAGTCTTGATTCGTCGGTTAAAGTTTTCCGGCGGTTATGACTTGTGTCGCGGACTGGACATCGCTTATAACCGATGCAATAGTTAATATTTGCATTAAGATACAAGAAACCGACAGAGAAAAGCGACTTCGTCGGGATTTCCGACGACTGCGATTTGGGCGCGTCAGTTTGAACTCGGGATTCATGTTATGTATTTAATTGTTTCATTATGAACACAAACATCACAAGTGGTGGAGTGGTTGAGCGTGTGGAAGTTAAAGCTTGAGGATTCCTGGCTGACCCGGGTTCGAAACCCGGCAGCATTGATTTATTTTTATTTCATTATTTTTAATACATTTTCAAATATAAATTATATATTCCAATATACTTATTAATTATGTATCGTTTAAAATTAATTTGGGCATTAAATACGCAACGAAATTTTTAACTGATTGTTCGGTTAATAAACGGAGCGGGTTTGGTAAATCCGGTTTTTGACGGATGTTACAGTATCCCCTACTTTTTAGAAATTTCGTCCCGAAATTTAAGTAGTGACATATTTGTCTAAAAAGGATGGTGTTTAATTTGACAGTTACATACTTAGAAGGGAGTAAGGGTTTAAATTTTGTTTGAGGCGGTAACGTTCCTTGTAAGGGTTGAGTACCCTGCTACAGGAATCGCTTTTTGTTGCCTACGGTAAAAATATTGATAAGCGGAGTTGATTCACTAAGTATGATTTCATGCGCAAGAGTTTTGATATGTTTGGAAAGATAAGGTTATATCCTAAAACAAAATTTCTAATACTACAACCTACATGTAACTTCTCATAACCGCCTAATAATGCCTCTGATCCTTTGGCAAGAATACTTATATATAGGAAGTACCAGCGGCCTATCCCCCATATTCTTGTCAAATTTTCATTGGTTTTATCAGTAAGTTATGATTGGTTCTATGATGTGACTCTAGAACATAAATAAACACCACAACCAATGTACCAAGAAATTACTAAATCCTACATGGAACTTCTCATAACCGCCTGACAATGCCTCTGATCCTTTAGCAAGAATACTTATATATAGGAAGTACCAGCGGCGTATCCACCATATTCTTGTCAAATTTTCATTGGTTTTACCAGTAAGTTATGATTGGTTCTATGATGTGACTCTAGAACATAAATAAACACAACAACCAATATCTGAGTCCAAATTCTGATAGCATACATGTTTGAATGGTGACAGTTCCTCTCTCGTTTGTTATGATGGAGAGGTTAGTTTATGTAGAAATAGAACACAATCCAATTTCTTTAAATGACGAGATGATATGAATGTTAAATCAGTGAATGTAACACAAATTTCAACCAAGACAATACTAAATCCTACATGGAACTTCTCATAACCGCCTGATAATGCCTCTGATCTTTTGGCAAGAATACTTATATATAGGAAGTACCAGCGGCGTATCCACCATATTCTCGTCAAATTTTCATTGGTTTTATCAGTAAGTTATGATTAGTTCTATGTGACTCTAATACATAAATAAACACAACAACCAAAACTTGAGTCTTAATTATGATAGTATACATGTTTGAATGATGACAATACCTCTCTCGTTTGTTATGATGGAGAGGTTAGTCTATGTAGAAATGGAACACAATCCAATTTCTTTAAATAATGAGATGATATGAATGCTAAATCAGTGAGTATAACACAAACTTCAACCAGAACAATACTAAATCCTACATGGAACTTCTCATAACCGCCTGATAATGCCTCTGATCCTTTGACAAGAATACTTATATATAGGAAGTACCAGCGGCGTATCCACCATATTCTTGTCAAATTTTCATTGGCTTTATCCGTAAGTTATGATTGGTTCTATGTGACTTTGAGACATAAACAAATTGAAATAGTAATTCGCATTAAGATCCTTGGATAAGATTCCAATTTATAACCGGGATACGGGAAAATTGAGATACACAAAGAAAACATAAAAACTAAGCGGTTGGAGTTGAATCTTGATTTTTGGTGAAGGGGACCAGTTGGGTGGTTTCGTTTGGGTCGTCATTATCTTCAACAGGATTGGCGTTGATGTTGAAAACTCTTCCTCTTGCTGGTGGCCTAGTGATTAGGTTTCCTTGATTTGCTTGGTTAACTGGGTTTGCTTGAGCTGGGGCGTTTATGATGTTAACCAATCGGGGGCACGTGTTTCTAAAGTGGGTAGGGTCGCCACAATTGAAACAAGTTCGAACATATGGGAACATGGGTTATTGGGGTTGATGATAGGTTTGGATCATGTTTTGAGTAGGGGGAGAGATTTGGTTTTTGAGAGGTGCAGCAAACCTTGCTCAAATGACCATAGCGTCCACAATTCGCACATAGTCGACAAGGTAAGGTAGATGGATGGTGATAAAAACAGGTGTTACATCGAGGGTGAGGTCCAAGGTATGGTTTCTTATTTGGGTAAGTTGAGTTGGGTGCTACTTGAGTGATTGGGATAGCTTGGATAGGTATGGCTTGTGAAATTAGTTGATTACGTTGGGTGACAGCGAAAAGTTGCCCATCTCGTTTTCTCTTAAAAATGGGTTGAGAAGGGGATTCGGTTTGGGTGGAGTTTGAAGTTTCAGTTGATGCTTTATCCTTCTTCTTCTCCTCCTTGAAGTCTTTATTCCGGATGCGGTTCTCGGTGAGCTCTGTAGCTAACTCCATTGCTGCTTCCAAAGTTGCAGGCGTGGTACTTATTACAGAGTCCTGGATCTTTGACGGAAGACCTCGAATGTAGTGCTCGGTCAAACGGTAAAAATGAGTGAACAAGTTGGGAACCATTTGGTTTAACTCGAGGAATCTTTTGTTGTACGTGGTGCGGTCTCCTTCCTTTTGCTTCAACGAATAAAACTCATCTTCTAATTTCTTGATTTCGCTCCTTGGGCAAAACCGTCTTGTCATGATTTCCTTCAACTCTTCCCAAGTCAAAGTCATAGCGTCTTCAACACCTCGTTTGGCCTTCTCTGTATTTCTACAAGTAAGTGCTATTCCAAATAAACGACCAGTAGCATATCGCACTTTGCGATCATCGGGGCAATCGCAATTTAGAAAAGTGTTCTCCATTTCTTCAAACCAATGGAGGAGAGCGGTGACACCTTCAGTCCCTTCGTATTTTGGAGGGTCGCAGGATTTGAAATGCTTGTAGGTGCATTTAGTGGTATTTGGGGGAGGGTTGTCAATGTTTTGATCTTCTTGGTTGACGGGATTAGCGGTAAGGGCTTGTTGGACTTGAATTATAATGTTGGGTATTACGGCAGCCATTTGTTGAGCGATTTGGGCAGCCATGCGCTGGCGGGCTTTTCCTGCTCTCATCTTCCTAAGGGCGAGGCTAGAAGACATCTACAAGGAATACATATCAAGAGTATGAGTTGGATGTTTTTGGGATCATGGGTCGTATTTAGGAATGAATATTTATAAAATAAATATAAAATAATAAATCTACTACATCCATAGGATGTCTTGGGCTTTGCTCGTAATTGGGCATTGCATGCCGCCATACTTCACCTTCGTAATCATGTGGGCCCCCATGAATACCGGGTTTTTCATATGGTTCGCATGTGTTAGCCTGGTTACGTACACTAAAACCCGGAGAAAATCAAGAAATATGTATGTAACGTATGATATTCGGAATGTATCCAGGTGTGGACACGGTGACACCTCAAAGTGGGGTTAGTTCGAACGACGTTTGGTGTGGCATGCTTTGGCCTAATAGGTCCTTTGTACTCTCATCGTTAGTCCCCAGGTAGGCAAACTGGTCCGTTATATTGGATTTATACGAATGCCAACCTAGACAGGACGTTCCGACTACCGGTACTTGTACCCTTACAGTTACTACATGCCCGTCGCAGAACTCACTTTGATGAGATTTTGAAAAATGAAAAATGCGACAAAATCTTTGAATAACGAAAGTATGAAGATGATTTGAATATGTGAACATTGAAATATGTATGATGAATGTGTATGTAAGTATGTATGTTTGACTGTAAGTATAAACAAATATGAAACAAATAAATATCATAAGTTTGCATGTAACCACATAAACTATTAAAATCTAGTCAACTATAGTATAGGCTCTAAGGGTCTAATAACCTATCCTATATCCCTATAGTCATGGCTCTGATACCAATCTGTCACACCCCGACCCGCAGCGGAAAAGGTGATCGGGGCATGATTGGGTTATCATCAAAGCTCATGACATTTATTGTAACGTTTCATATTCATTATTACAATTTAAAGGGAAACATACAATCTTAATTTCATCATGTCCTAAACATCATTCTAGACTTCATTGTTTTCTTCTAAGGCATTTCCTATGTTTTCCTTGCTTCATCCTATTCACCTGTATCATGTGTAAAAATGGTTTTTGGATCAACAAAAAGTTGGCGAGTGAATCCTATGAAAAGCATTTGAACAAGTTTATTGAATTGATTATAAAATAAAGTGCACAACCACATATGAGTAAATATAGATATAAACATATTCATAAAACACTTAATATCAGATAATGCACACACATACAATAATAAATTGTTTTGAGGCACGCGTTGCTCAACCCGTCTCTCACGAGGAACTGATGGGCCTAATGAATGAGTTTTGAGGCACACGTTGTTCTACGAACTGATGGGCCTAATGAATGATTTGCATACAATTTGACAATATGAAAGACATAACTACAAACAATATTTACACTCTAAGTTTAGATCACAATATGGTATGGCACAAGTTTAGCGACACCGTTTTGCTGCGGAGTGTGGGGTGCACTAAACTCGTGCAAAATCCCTTTAGCATTGCAGAATTCCCTCATTTTGGTTTTTTTGAACTCAGTACCGTTGTCACTTCTAATACGTCTCACCGGAAGATGGTACAGGTTCTCAAGTTTCTTGAAAAGAATCACCAAATTTCAAAGGTCTCATCTTTTGATTCTTGGAAGAATACCCACGAGTATCGGGAATAATCGTCTGTAACTACCAAGCGGTAGAGATCTCCAGAGATGCTTCGGACATGCACTGGACCGAAGAGATCCATATGAAGTCTTTCGAGTGGCAACTTTATCGAATTGAGAATCTTTTTCGGATGAGATTTCTTGATCTGCTTTCCCTTTTTGCACTCGAGGCAATTATCTGACATATGAAAACTTTTCAGATTCACACCTTCCACCAAATCGTTATGCACCAAATGATTCATCTTTCTTAGGTGAATGTGGCCCATCTTTCTGTTCCATAAGATTGACTCCTTCTCAGTAGCTTTCAAGACAAAACATTGTGCCGTTTTTGAAGAAGTAGTAGCATTTCCCATGTTAAGAACATACAAATCATTCTCTCTTGGTGCACGCGTGAGTATCCACTCGTCTGGTATTTTGAAACCCGGTTTGATAATCATGCATTCTTTATCGTTGAAGTGGACGGTAAATTTCTTATCACAAATTTGAGAAATACTCAGAAGGTTGTTCTCAAGCTCCGCAGTGTAGTTCACTTGATCAAATGAAACAACTCTGTTTGAGAGCTTTCCCTCGGCGACAATCCTTCCACCTTGGTTTCCAGCAAATCCAACATATCCGCCATTGATAGCTTTTATGTCAAACAAGAGCGCTTTCATTCCTGTCATATGTCTGTAAGCTCCACTATCCAGAATCCACTTGGAAAGTACGAATAGCGCGACCCAAGCCTTCTTAGCCTTGGGTTGAATTGGATAACCATCATTGTAATCAAATTCACATTCGTCAGCATAATCAAATTCATATTCAACATCTGGATTTTCTTCGATGTTTATTTTTGAAAACTTCACTTTCTTTTTATCTTTCAAACTATTACCACTTGTAATTTTGACAGTTTCAGACTTGATTTTTTTATTCTTTCATGCTATCACTAGTCATAACAGGCTCAGACTTAGTGATTTCAGATGTTGTTGACCTTTTCTTAGCAACACAGGCTTGTGATTTGATATTAGCCTTTTTGATATAAAACTTTGTTTCATTTGCTTTCGAAGATTTTCCTTTTTCGAAAGTTGAATTTTCAAATTTCTTTTCAAAAATTTGTTTCATTTCTTCTTTGTCAACATTTCTTTTTAAGATTCTTATTTGTCCAATCTTTGGTTGCTTTGGTTTTTCAACATCTGAAATTTCTTTCCTTCAAAGATAAGCCGGTTTAGATTTCGGACACTTCCGTGCATTATGACCAACTTCGTTGCACTTGAAGCAAATCCGATTATCATGTGAATGTCCACTAGTGGATTTTACACCACTTGTGGCTTTCGCCCTATCTCGAAGTTCTTTCTGTTTCTTAAACTCATCGTTTGATTGCTTCCCAATCAAACTCTCCTCATGAACTGTGCTTGTCCCATAAAAAAATTTCATGTTTTTATCTTTGTATTCATGAAATGGTGACTTTTTCTTAACCGGTTCTTCTTCCTCATCTAGTCCCAACCCAACTCTCCGGTTTTCCGGATGATCACCACCCTTTCTCCGCTAGTTATTGAAATTTCTTTTGGGTTTAGAATAGAATTTCTTTTCATTTTTCTCCAGATCATCTGATGTGACTTCAACCAGTTTAAACAGTTTGTCTAGTTGATCTTCTTTGACGTTCCGAATCGAAAAACTGTCATCAAAGTATAATCTATCAGATTCCTTAACCTTGTACATGACAACGTTAGGATCATCACATAGATCATCTTCCGATGATGTAAAATCATCTTCAGAATTTGAGTCAGAACTGTTCAAACTCGAGGTGGCGCTCTCAAAACTGCCATCATCAGAATCGTTCAGAACATTTTCAACCACCTTTTTCACTACCACATTGTCATCATCTGATTTAGTATAGACTACATCAATGTTCTCCGGCAACTCATTTTTCTTTTCAGATAACAATTCAATGTTGAGTGCCTTATCCATCCCATCAACAGTTTTGCGACAGTACTTCTCGCAAAGAGGTGGAGGAATATTGCTGTATTCTTTACCAATTTTCTTTTTAGATTTATTCACATTTTCTTCTGACGAGATCGTGGGAAGTATGTGATCAATGACATACGCGTTAGTTGTGTAACTTCTTAAAAGTTGTTGAACACGTTCTGTTTCAATTTTCATGTCCTGGAGTTCTTGTTTGGTTTCAGCAATGGTATTTATATAGATGTTTATTGCTTTTTGTTTATCCATTACTGTACCTTTCAACATTATAATAGTATCATGTTGTTCAATATTATTTCTATCGAGCCTGCCATAATCATCTTTCATTTTGTCACACACTTCCTTCATTGTACGATAATCGTATTTGAAATGTTCGTTATGTACATTGAGTTCAGTGATGATTTGTGATTTTTTGGCGCATTCAGCACATGGCTCGGTACATTTTGTGCAAGGTTTTACAACCTCCACAACTTGCACTTTAACAACTTCCTTTACCTCTGGACCTACCTTGGTTAGATTCGCCATCATAGCTTTATCTGCAAAGTCCTTGAGGTTTTCAGCAGTTACTTCTTGAACAACATCAGTATTTTCTTCATTCGACTTCTCCTCAATCTCTTGCTCCTGAGAACTTCCATCAAAGTGTCCTGCAAAACTATCACACGAGTTAGGAGATAATATGCCTTGGTTCTACATGTGAAGATACTCCTCTTCCTCCTGTTGTTGCAGATATTGTTCCAATAGAATATTCTCAAGAACTGCTGCTTCTTCGGAAGATGTATCTTCAACGATGTCAGCCATCAATGCAACTCTGGTTTTCTTAACAATATAAGAATTCTAATCGAAACCATCATCCTCGTTCGAAGCAACCATTGCTTTATCAGTATTACTGCTGTTTGGCTTTTCCTAGATCTCAACTTGTGTCTTCTTTGGGAAAGGCTTGTATTGAAGAGATTTCTTGTAATATTCGTTGCCTCCACCAAATGGACTTTGATTGCCCGTGGCTTCAGGATTTTTGCATTCTCTCTTAAAATGCCCTTTCTGTCGGCATCTGAAACAAGTGACCTTCGATTCGTCAAACCCTAGCTTGTTGCTTGAATTTCCGATATCTCGGCCAGTGAGTGCAACAAACTTTGTGACCCTTCGAATGATAGAAGCTAGAGACCACTTGATATCCATCAGTTCAAGCTCTTCTTCCACCTGATCGTAGTCTTCGGCGGTCATTTCGGGATTGCCGATCTTTCCAGCTACAAGACTTTCGTATGATTCTAGAACAGTGGCGAGAAGTGACATGTGTTGTTTTACAACTTGCTCAGAAACAACATTGTTTATATTTACAGCAATGTTACACTTGTACACATTTGGATCAGAATTCGTTTGTTGATTCTGATTTGCTTGACTTTGGTATGAAGCATTTGAACCTGTGCTTGAGCACGAAGAGCTTTGTGGACTTTGATCATATTGAAGATATGATTGGCTCTGATTCTGTGGAGAAGAATTCATGTTTGCATTGAACGTTGTATGTATCTTTGGGCTTGAAATACTATCTTGCATTCTGTTCTTGTAATACAGACCAACATCTTGAACAATGTTAGCATTCTTCGATTTTGCAATCTTCAGCAATTCCATTTCATGACCTTCAAGTTTGTCGATGAATGTTGAAAACTTAAAGAACTCCCAATTCGGACTTTCTTTCAGAACCATCAAATAAGTAGTCCACTCTCCGTCAGGTAAGGCATCTGCAAGCTTATCGATGTATTCTAGTTCAGTCTTCTCGAGACCATGTCTTCTCATTTGGACTTTCAGATGACAGAAGCGCTCAATCATCTGCTTCCTTTTCTCGCCCTTCAACATGTTGAAAATATCGAACTCCTTCATGATGAGAGCTTTCTTCTTTTGATCATCTTTGTGCTGCCTTGGTATTTCTTTTGTAGTGATAGCCAGAGATCTCTCGCAGTAGTATACTCGGGCAACAAGACCAAATATCTTCTTTAACAGATCGTTGAATGAGGCTTATCATCTTTTTCTCAGCAATGTACTCATCTTTCTGTATTGTGGTGTACTTGTACTTCTCTAGTACTTGCTGATGTTCGTCCAACGGAACAGTGTAACCTCTCTCAATCGACACCCAGCCTTGGAAATGCATGGCCTGAACCCAATAAGTAAATTTCTCCTTCCATCCTTCATACTCGTCCATGCTCATTAACTTTGGCTGTTTAACAGACGTGCCCATTTCGTTGTCTAGATTGACTTGCTATATGACATTAGCATTGGATGTACCCACTCCGGACATATACGCTATTTGAATATCATCCATCGCGAATATCGAGACACGTACGCTGAAAACATGTTAAAACTTTTGAAAATGTTAGATTTATACAAGTTCGGTCGAACTTGTAGTTAAAATGAAGAATTCTCAGAATTATCACAAGTTCGGTCGAACTTGTGACTTTTGATTTAAAAATGTCCCTGAGTAACCTTGGTCCAACTTGCTGAATGAAATTTATAAGAATCTTGTAAGTTCGGGCGAACTTAACCTGAATTTTCTTGATATTAATCAAGTTCGGTCGAACTTGATATAAACTCAATGAGTATTTGGTAAGTTCGAGCGGACTTGGCAATAATTCTCTCAAAAATGCGTTAACTTCGAGCGAACTTAGCGAAATTTTATCACAAACACCTCAAGTTCGAACGAACTTGGTAAAAATTCACTCAGAAAGTGACTTTTTACCTCAAGTTCGGCCGAACTTGGCTAAGAAGTTCGATGATGAGGGTTTTGAAAAACATGGTTTTTGCAACATTTCGACACAAATTCGTTTGATTTTAGTCTCCAAACTCTCAGGGGTTTATCTATGTTGTATTTAATATGTCATATTGAAAACTGGACCGAATTTGCCTGTGAATTCTTCATTTTTGTGAAAAAGTTAAGAAAAATAGAAGAATGGAGTAGAATTAGAAGTGTTATTGTCTTGATATCAATCGAATCAGGCTATTCTAACTCTGATACCACTGGTAGGACCGATCCTCAACGCATAGGAACCTAGATTTGATCTCTATTGTCCATAATAGCGGAAATATTATGACAAGTTTACCAAACAACAAGAATTAGTCAATTAAACGTCAATTTTATTGATATAACATCAAGTCTCCAAATTGACAGAGATTCGCCTCAGAAATGCCAAAGTTACAAATGAGTGAGGCATGCTAGCTATTTATAGATGTTCAAGTTCGCCAGTGGGATAGCTAAGTTCGGCCGAACTTGACCTAGTCAAGTTCGGCCGAACTTGACTTTACATGATACACATGAGCGAACTTGACCTTTACAAACATAAATACTTCGTATCGCTAGCCTATTCAATTCTAAACTATACAGACTCGATATAAGACTAAGACATAGACATTTTGCACCAACAAAAATGCTTATTATAGACTTGCATTGATGAGATAAACACGGTTGGTAGAAAAAGACTAAGTTTGCATAAAGACTCATGGAAAAATTTAAGAAAAGTTCTTAAGGAAAAGTTTGGTTTAGATTCGACTCAAAAACAAATGAACAATGCATGTGATAATCTTAAAGTCAAATACGTAGGTTGGTGTATTTGAAAAACAAAACTGGCAACATATACAACGCTCAAACAAATACTTTTACCTTAATGAACGAGGAATATGAAGAATTTAAGAAGGTATGTTCATTAACATGTTCCTACGAAAAATATAACATTTTTTTACTTTGGGTTTATGGGCATCCGAAGGCTGCATCATTAAAACAGTACCATTGCCTTTTCCAGATCTTTGTGCAGAATTGTTTGATGGTTATACTGCCACTGGGAATTACAAGTGGACCTCAACCAAAACAATATCCGTGGTTGGATCTTCTTGTCATCGCATCCAATCACTTATGATTGTACGGACACCTATTATAATGACACAGAAGATGATGCCGACACTTATGAGCCTACTTCTGAGCCTGCTCATGAGCCTAATCCAAAAAAAGGGAAAAAAACCTCAAACCATCTATCAACCATGATGATTTAGCACTTGATATGCAAAAGGCTCTACAGTATTTGATTAAAGACAAAGAAGGGCGAACAGTTCTTGAATGTTCTGAGAAGTTAAAGTTGGTTAGTGTTAATGCACTTTGTGTCCGTCACTGTACGAATAGGCCAGATGGAGCGTGTGTTGAATATTGTATAGATTGGATACGAACACACGACCCAAGTGCGAACGTGAGAGCTGATTAGATGTCACTTCGTATGAAGGTAAATTTATCTTCGTACGAAGTTAAACTACCTTCGCACGAAGGTAAATGGTTCACTTCGCGCGAGGGTAAAATGTTGTCTATAAATAGAGTTGTGTGTTCATTGTTTTGCAAGTTTTGGAGTTCCCGGAGGGGAAACGCTGTCAAAATTTTCTCTGGAATTTCACCAGCTTGACAAAATGTATACTCTTTCAGTGTGAATGAATGAAGCTTCTGCACACTCTATTTCTACTCCTTTCTTAGTAACATTCTACCGGATTAGTGATATTATGCCCAACTTCCGTCTAGGCCGACGCTGGATCCTGGACTTTCAATTGGTATCAGAGATGCGGTACCGATTTAATCAAACTAATCGTTGATTGAATTACCTACGCTCATGAATTATGGACATTTATGGACTTAGGAGGGTTTTAGACATAAAACATCAAATAAACGGACAATCCACGGATAAAAAGTAAAACTGAAACCATAAGATTGTTAGAAAATCATGTTCGATAAGATCTGTGGAGGAATCATCTCGAAATTCTCATAAAAAGGATTTTGGATCGAAAAACGTGTTCATCATGGATTTATCTTCGCACGAAGGTAACCCTAAATGCCTAAAAAAGGCATTTTTTGATCGTCTTGACGAGACGGGTGTCCAGAAAAAATTTGGTGATTGCAAATTTTTTCCAGATTTTATCGATAAATTTGCCATGTTCGGGGACACCATCTAGAGCTTCAGAGTACAAATTTGATGACACGATCATAGTTGGTTGAAAATATTGGGGTAGTCACTAATACATATGCAGAATGAAGATTATTTGGTATAGTGATTACTAATGGGTCTTAACGTAAAATCCGCATTTGTTGAAAACTTAATTTACCAGATTTGAGGGGGAATTTCGGTGAAAATTAGTACGGTTAGAATTTGCAAAAATGAGGGGGAATAAAAATTTCACGTATATATGAAGATTCCAGCATTTTTGAAATTCATGACCATGCAACAGTATTCGGGTGGTTACGACTGCAGATTATTTGTTGATACAATGTGTTTTGGATTTTTTTTTTGTTCGAGATCAAAGTGTAGTCTGAGTTCATTAGTGATGAGATCAAGTTGATGTCTACCTTTTGTAAAAGTGGGGTGGCATAACTGAGTCTTGGATGAGTTGTTTATCGGATTCTGTAGTTGTGGTCACGTTGATGCATGAGTCTTCGTACATGTCGGTTGCACGTACGACTTCTTAGTGGTACAAAGTATCCAATTTAACTCTGCAAGGCAAATGAACTGTTTTCCGGACTAACCCGCCAAGAAATGAGGATTTTTTGTAGTTTCAGTTGCACCGGGACTAACGAGGAAGGCTATATACTTGCAACTCATGACTAAAGAAGATGATATAATGGATCTTTCGGACAAAGTTGTGTACCAGTTGCTCACGAAATAGACTATACATTTTGGTTCGTTGTGAAAGACGAAGATTACATTATTCATTTTGAACGAAGAAGAGAAGATTACAGTGTATTGATAGATGATTTGATAGTTTTTTATGGTAAATGAGTACCAATTTTCCTTTATCTAATTTCCTTTTAAGATATGCAAGTTTAAATATGTAAATCTTTTTATATGGCAAATCTATTTGATATAAATTAATATGACAATATGAAGTTGGTACTAGTTGAAAAAGTGATATGTACTCAAGAAAATATTTTTCACATCATAAAATCTAATAACAAATACAGTTAATATTATGCATTAACATACAATAACTAATGCATTTTTTGGTGTATATGATTGTTTTATCCAAAACTTCATATACGAGTAAACATTAGTTATTGTTTGTTAAGGCATAATATTAATTGGTATTTGTTATTAGATTTTATAATGTGAAAAATATTTTCTTGAGTAAACATCACTTTTTAAACTAGTACCAACTACAAATTGTCATATAAATTTATATCAAATAGATTTGCCATATAAAAAGATTTACATATTTAAACTTGCATATCTTAAAAGGAAATTAGATAAAGGAAAATTGGTACTCATTTACCAAAAAAACTATTTAATAGGATATTGTGTGCTAAATATGCATATAAAAAGATTTACATATTTAAATTTGCATATTTTAATAGATTATTAGATTAAGGTAAATGGGTATACCCCGTTTACGTATACAAATTGTATATGTAATTAGAGTTTATGAAAAAATAACTAATATAATTAAGTAATTTAAACCTACACCATACCCTACGCAAAAGACTTGTTTGCCCTTATAAAAAAATAATTTTAAGTTGCAAAAAAATCAAATTGAAACTATTGGAGCAAAATAGATATCTGGACCAAACCACAGGGAGCAAAATAGAACTTTACTCGAAAATTAATTTAAGGGTGTGAGTGTAAAGGAAAAGATTGAACCAATTAAGAAACCACAAGGAGCAAAAAAAATCAAATTGAAACTATTGGAGCAAAATAGATATCTGGACCAAACCATAGGGAGCAAAATAGAACTTTACTCTATACTATAATACCCGTGTGTCCCATACTATGACATGCCCGCGCGATCAAGGTAAGCACAACGATTCATCGTAGCATGTGAGTATACTGAGATCATCCTTTATCTTTTACAACGTCAGACCTGTTGGTGTACAGGTGACTACTTTCGTACAACAGAGTGACCAATAATATCTGACGAGGTTTAGGCAAATACCTTTTTGGTACGAATTTCGCTTTTGCAAGCACATGGAATTCCCTCAATTGAATTTGTCTTCCGTTAAGGTTTTTGGCCTTGTTTTGCCTCTTTTAAGATATCTTGACTGCGCCTATGTCTGCATATATCTGGATGCAACAGAAGGACAACCCTGATATCCCGGATGACTCATCAGCATAATGACCCAAAACTTCAAATGTTGGCTATCTATCAATGCAAGATTTAAGACCATAAAATCATACGCCGATGGTATGTTACCCACATGATACATATTCCGTTATGTTTGTATCACTTGGTATCTTTTTATCACTTTGAGCGTCAAGCCTATCGACATATCACAGTAGATCGTAGTCTTTTCAGCTATGACACCTTACATGTGTCAGTCACGCCCTTTAGCACGAATATTCATTTCACTTCCCATTTGATGCAATAAAATCTTTTTGTATTTTTCTGTTTTTCAAAAGTTTTTGTATTTTTCTGATTTTCTCCCCCTAAAACAATGCATGTGTACATATATGTCCCCCCCCCCCCCCCCCCCCCCCCCGTAAATTTGTGCATCACACTTTATGCACAAATTTACCTAACAATGAAAAAGTATGTGCAAAGATATAAACAAAATAAAATAAAAATATTTTTGTGGGTTTTGGCTTAACCGTTCCGTCATCAGATTGAAGACTAATCAAAGTTAAAATCAAAGCATGAAATTTAAATTGTACCTTTTCATTGATCTTATCTTACCTCATCTCCTCCAACGGAAACATATCACTTGTAAAAAAAATTGAACTCTTTGCAACAGTGAAATGTTATCCGTTATATCTCTGGAACAACCACTATCAACATTCCAGAGATTGTCAACAGCTCCTCCTTGGTTGTCTCTGAAAAATAAGGAGATTAGTAAGACAATGGGACCCAGGCCATCGTGGTCATGGGTTTCCCTAAAACATCAAAATAAGACACTTCTTTTAAACACATGTCCCCTTTCGTTTCAAGGATGGGAGACGTCGCTGCTTTGAATTTGGGTTTCCAAATCTGCTTCGGCTTAACAAACGTGTTTGTTGCCTTCGGTTGAGCAACTTTAGCTGTTTCAGGTTTGTTAGTTTTAGAAACAGGTTTTTGTTCCTGAACAGCCTTGCGTTTGTTTTTAGTAGCGTTCCAATCCCCATCAGATGGTTTAACCTTAGGACTCACATTCTACATTGCCTTAGGTGCTGATACCTTCATCGGCTTGGAATGATTTTATCCTTTGGTGTAACCTTTTGATCTTGAGCATAATATGGAACATGAGGACTATGTGTGCAGTTTCGAGCAATGTGACCAGGAAGGCCTCAATTTGAGCATGTTTGTCTCTTCACGTTGAGAGCATTCTGATCAACATGTGTAGCGCTTGTAGGCCCTGAAGGATGAATTATTCCTTTATGTGCTTGTTTTCTTGCGCATTTGTAGCAAACCGACGATGAATTTGGATGCTTATACTTGTCGTTTGCAGGGGCCTTCTGTTGCGGAGATTTCTTTTGGTTATTCTTGTTTTGTTTAAACTGCAAGTCTTGTTCAGAAATCTCCCCAACCTTTCCAAACACTTTGTGAGCACGGTCAAAAGCATATTTTTCACACTTGCCATTACTGATCGGCTTAACAAAAGCATTCTTGACATCACGAGCATTTTGCGGACTATTGATGTCCGTAGATGATCTCGAAGAGTGTGATTTTCTTTGTTGTTTCTTCTTCTTCCCTCGTCCTTGACCTGCTCATTTTGGAGCACTCACAGAGGGTTCAAATTGTTCAGTTTGAGAACTAGAAGCCTTATTCACGTCAGTTCTCTCTTCATCAGCTTTGATAGAATCGGATAGCCTTGGTTTATCAGATGAAAGACCAGACACTCCAACTAAATCATTAGAAGAATCAGTAGCACCAGATGGTTCCCGTATGTCTCACGTATAATCACTCGGTTTGTCGTACACCATATGTTGTGCTCTCTTTATTTCTTCCTTTGTTTCAGGCATTGTCGTGTAGTTGTGATTATACGGTGGGGCAACCTGATTGAATCCCAAACCCCTCCCTCTTGTTCGTTTTGTACGCCAGTTGCACATTGCACACGTCTTGAACGAGCTTGCTTGATGTATCAAACTTCTTTATGTTTACTTCATTTTGTTTATACTTGCCCGTCAGGAGCTCTAGCTCAGCTCTCACAGAATCACATTCCATGGTTTTCACATTAAGTCTATGTTTGTAATCATGGACCCAACATTGTTGTTGATTTACGGTCAAGTGGAGCTAAGCGATATCCTACTTTTGTGCTTCAACCTTTTTTGTAAGAAACTTGTTACTTTGTCGAAGGCTGATGCACCGAGCCATGACACTATTATAATCATTAGCCATTTTAGAGTTGAGTGCCTTGAGCTGTGCAACCTTATTCCTGCAAGGTCCAGTACACAAAAGATAGTTGACTGTGTCAATGAGTGATCTTGGTTCATCAGTCTGAGTTTGGGCTTGGCTGCTGGGCTATTGACTTCAGCTTGCTGGCCTTGAGGTTTCTGTTTGGCCACTTCATCGAGATAAGATTCTGTTGATTGTGCATCCACTTGTGAAGATGGAGTGGTTACAGGGCTATGAACCATGTCTGGAGGATGAAGTTGAGCCTGGGTTGCAATGTTGTTAACTGATATTTTGATAAGTGGGCTGAAAACAATGTTAGGATTTGCATTCGGGTTTGAATCACATACTGGGCTAAAAACCATGTTCGGGTACTGAGTTTGGGTTGTAGACATCTTGCAATAACCTTTACAAGTTTGTTCCTTACCCGTGATCAAAAGCCAAGAAACACGAGTAAAAACAAGAACCAATGGACTCGCGCTAACCCGAACACTTTTGCACTCGTGCAAACCCGCTTCCTATATCGTACATGTCAAAACATTTACCGCATACACAAACCTTTTTCTTTTTTATTTTATATATAACCCCCCCCCCCCCCCTATTAATTAGATTTTTATATTTTAATCAATTAATTAAAAAATTAATTTTTAAATTTTTTTTAAATATAATAATTTTTTTAATTAGAAAACTAAAATTAATATTTAATTATTTTGATTAACTAGTGGGACGTGCATTGCGGCCGGAGTCCGACTAATATCAGGTCAATTATCATGCCTATTACGAACCACAACCCATTCCAGGTTTCTAACATTTTATTCCATGAAACACTAAACATGAAGTCCTTTTAGCTTTAATTACCACACACATTAAAATCGTACACAATAGCAACCCAAGAAGTATTATACAATTTTTAAAGAAACCATACATGTTACTACCAACATGGGAGCAACTCAAAACTACCATCAGATCCTTCTTCGTCGACTATCACTAACGTTGGCATCCCCATAATCATGCCTCGATCATGGTTCACCCATCTATACATCGTGTGATAACTACTCGAGCTTGAGTCCGTTGACCTCACAAACAACAGCAGAGTGCAGGGGAGAAGAGGGGCCCCGAGAACATGCATACATAAAATGAAATAAAAGTCACCAAGACTTACCTAACTTCGCCAGATTCTCTTTTGAAACCGTCATCGCGGCGAGGGTTAATAAAAGACTAACCTTTCTCCCAAGCTCCCTCGACGACATTCATACGTATAATTCACAACTTCTACAAGCTGAAGAATATAAATAAGAATTATAAAAACCATACTACTATAATAACAATTTAATTTCATTAGGCATCTTTTCAACCTTTTTACCTGAAAACATATAAGACAAGAATTTTAAAACATCCTCCACACATTAAAGAGGAACGATGGCTAAGAACTCCACCCTTTACATCTGGGCTGGATCTTGAGAACACGGATCAGGTATTCGTGTTTCTTCACTTTCCTTACTTTTCCCATTAAAGGCTTTGTATAAATGCGGGTCAACCCAAACCTGACCTGTTTAACTCATATTTTATATGAGTCATACAATTTGATGATTTATAAACGAGTTGCTGGGTTTTAAGCGGGTTACCAAAAAAATTTAATTATTTAGACAAAATAACAAAATTTCATCAGGACTAAAAAAACATAAAAGGTTAAGAGGTTATAATCTACGGTAACCAGAACACCAAAGCCACCAAGGCCAAACAAACAACTTTTTGTTCCATACTTGTTCTTTCTAGACCTATGTTATCCCTAAAATATCATAACCTCAAGATCAATACACCTTTGCCAAAAAGTTAAGTTACAAAATTGATTATTACAACTTCAAAAATAGCCACTTCTCTAGTACATCCAAATACCCCTAAATCAATGACTGGCAGTTTTCAAAGCAATTAATTAGTTCACCAGAACATGAAATCCAAACAATATACTCATAAATAATGCTAATATTATTATTATTATTATCCCAAAAACGTAGAAATATAACTCATAGTTCAGTGTCAAATGAAAAAAAAATGTCAAAAAAAAACAACAACCTAATTTAGGCCTAATAAACCCTACAAATATAAACCAACTGATAAATCAGTGTATAAATTTGAAATCAACAAGCACATGTTAAGTAAGAAGCTAAATAAACAAGAAACCTGAAAGGGTTGGAGTTTGAATACCATTACCAATGGCCATACAAGTCCCAACAAGAGCTAAAACAAGTAGAAGTCTCTGTATAAACGTTATATCTCTAATTTCTCCAAAGTAGATTTAAATCTTGATCCAAAAAAAGTCAAAGCTAAATACACGGTCTCATCTCTTCTGCATCATTTCACCTTTTTCCTCTTAACCCTAAATCCCCAAATCTCCCATTGTCGGAATCCATGTGTTTATCAATTCCCTGCATCACATTTCAATTTCAAATGAAAATGAACAACAAATTCGAAACAATACATACTCCTCAGATACGAACATCTCGATTTCAAATGGATAGGTACACAAAATCGAAATCAAATAGCTAACCTATAACAGATTAGAATCAAATAGTTTGCAACGATCACAATCATTTATATTTCAGATTGGATAAACAATTTTGAGAAATTATTGGAAGATTTTAAAAAAATGAACATATTTGTTCATTAAAATATCAAAGTAACAAATTACAAACAAGTGGCAGGTAAACGGGCAACAAGCTGCGCCGCAACCCCCTTTTGAATTGCAAAACCAATCCTACTAAAGACGAAACGGCCCTTAAAGGTTGAAAGATTACTATTCACAACATGTTGGACCCTGTTTAGAAATTCCACAGCCTCTAGGGCTAGGGACCCAAATGTATCAAAAGCGAATGGGATAAACACGTGTTGATTCTCTAAACAAGCCTTCTCGTGTTTAGCGACCTTGCCTGATTCCGCCTTTAACGCAACCTGGCCAGCAACAAACCCATTATCCCTGAGTCCAACAAGAGGGGACACTCCTGTAAGGTCCACACAAGCGTGTTTTCCCCTAGCCCACCCAAACACAAGAATATCAACTGGCCGAAGAGTAGACCTCCCATCGAGCGGATCCGTCAGAAAGTTTACCGGAGGCTCCTTTTTCGCCGAAATCCCTGCCCGCTTTAGAACATCATAGAGAATATCCCTTACCAGATCATGTCGGTATTTAAAACCAGGTAACTCCTTACAATGGACCGCATGTTCGCCAAAAGTATCTAAACAAGCCTTGCGACAAACTGGGCGGGCTCATCAACCGGAAACAGAGGGATCATTAGCCGGTACTTAAGAATTGCCCGGTACTCCACTGCTGACATGTGTTGGCCTAGTCCTTCAATGGGGATAACTGTCAGAAAATCCTGAGAATGAGGTGCCCGGAGACAATCAAACACAGCTTTCTGACGAGGGGATAGACTAAACTTCTCTCCCAAACACTGGACAGTTCTACTAATAGGGCACTCGCTAAAGCATTCTGGGCTTTAGGGGGGGCGGTGTCCTTATTAGAGAAACCACCAAGATCAAAATCTGGAAGGGACATGTGCATGCAATCCAACGCGCACACATAATCAGAATCTAACCCAACAATACCACAGTCTCGAAGAATGTGGTCCTGTAAACTCCAAGATTGCACCCTCGAGGCTACAAAAGCATACGTGCATACATCCTCAGCCGAACATAAACCCAAACCCCAAAACGGGTCGGGAGGGATGCAAGCCTCCATTGAAGATCCCCAAAAAACGGACCCCCGCAAACCACGATATCCTCGATAGCTCTCCGAAGGCCTTTGTCAAAAACCGAAACAGCCCCCAACAAATGTGGGTTGGCACATTCTAAGGCTAAACAACAACTTAGCAACACCAATGCAAGAGCGCAGCAAGAGAAGCTCGCATTGAGGGTCCCGCAGATGTGGAAGATAGCTCATCAGATCCACTGCACAAGATGCCCTTTTCACGGCCAACCTACTGATGAAACCCGCATCGCGACTAACAGCGCCCCCGAGGAGTTTGACACCCGACACCGGCCTCTCAATCCCACTAGGAAACAAACCCTTTTGCTCCTTAACTCCATTGCACGATGGCCAAAAAACTTATGTTTTCTTAACGTTAAGTTGAAGCCCCAAACAGGGCCCCATAGACCTGATGATTTCTAAAGCTTTAGCCACCTCTTTAGCATGAACAATATATTCACTTAAAACCCTAATTTATATGGATGAAAACTTACTCGTTTGGACAGTTCGTCTTCTTCACCAGGGAGAATTAGGGTTGCTGCCATCCAATCGTCTAGGGTAAAGAATTGATTTCAATGATGAGACCTAGTTTAGTAATTGGAGTGATGCTTTGAGTCATCTTAGCACTATTGTTCAGTGTAGACTTCATTGTGGGCGTAGGGGATGAATTGGAGGGCAAAATTGCGAGAAGAGGATGAAAGAACAGGGAAGAAGGCATGACCCTCCGTATCCCGTCTTAAAATTTTTAGAGTAAATTACCTTTGAGTACACAGGAGATGTATTATATAGTATTATAGATAAAAAGATTTATTATATTACTATTAATAATTAGGTAATGATTAGCTAAGGGTTTAATTAATTATTATTATAATATTGAAAACCTAAACGACCAAACAATAACTCAACCTGTTTTACCCTTTCCTAACAATTTTATTCGTCACAAAAAAATATCCCTCTCTCTCCTTTTCTTTCCCAACACCCACCAGTGTCACAAAAGTTCTATCTTCTTCTTTGTTTTTAATCAACCAGCAGCGACAAAGGTGATGATAACGGTGACCGGAGTAGATGATCTAGGTAGAGGTGATGATCGTCGGACAGAGAATGAGAGTAGTTGCAGGTGGTTATGTACGGTTGTGCGGTGGATATCGGTGCGGCGAAGGAACAATGGTGATTGGAGTGCCGGTGGTTGTCGGAGGTTGAGATGATGGTGGTGGTTAACGTATAGTGAAAACGGAGATGGATTGACGTGTAAATGTGTTGTTGTAATGGAGATGATGGTGGTCGCCTGAGGTGAGTTTAGGGTGATCGGAGGTAGTCGGCGGTGATGGTGATAAACGGTGATGTACGGAAGATGATGGTGGTGATGTACAGGTCCGACATAGATGGTGAATCAAGTTGTCGTTAAGGTGTCGGTGACAAGAAGAGATGAGTGGTCGCCGGAGATGATGTAATGTGGTCGGAGAAAGCACGTCAGACAAACAATTGTGAATATGGAGGTGGTGGTTTCGTGAAGGTAATGAAGGATGAAGGTGACGGTGGTTAACAGTGATGGTGAACGGAGTGTTTCGATGGAGAAGACGATCGGAGTTCACGTCAGAGAAGATGTAACGATGTTAGTTATGTAAGGTGGTGGATATGAACGGAATGGTGATATCGAAGTTGTGACATGTGGAGCACCGGAACGGAGAAGATGACGGTGACCGGAGTTACGGTGGTGGTTGTAGTGATGACGTTAAAACGATGATATTGTATGGTGGTCGGAAAAGGTTGAAGGTCCGACGGTGGAGGACGTACGGTGGAGATGATGTATGGCGATGATGTTGATTTCTACTGGTGTAGTTGTAACATTTGTCAAAAACGGGTTTCCAAACCCGCTCCGTTTTGTAATCGAATATCAAGTTATAAATGTCACGTTGTGTATTTATGGTTATTTTGGTTTTTAATGATACATAATTAATAAACAAACTAAACTATAAAAATTATATTTGATAAAAAGTGAAAACAAAATAAATAAAAAAAGAAATGTTGCTGCCGGGACTCGGACCCGGGTCAGCCGGTTTACAACTTCAAAGACTTAACACACACACACATCACCACTCTGCCAGTTGTTGTTTTCTGTTATCTCTAGGTAACAAATAACATTTATACACAAACTCGGTTAGACCGGTTGCGCCAACTGAGAAACGGAAATCGGCAATTCAATCGTCAAATCGTTTGATTACTCGCACATTCACGTTTATAACCGATGAACCGATGATTTTAATCAATTCAGAAGTGATTGAACATCAATTTTCGTTATTATCGGTTTTTATAACCGAAAAGAATCAAAGTCTCAATTACTTCAACTCAAGATCCCTCTCGCGACTCAGAAACATCAGGCCAACATTCCATTTCACTTTCGTCACACTTTCAGTCCGTCAGAATGCTTAAATCAACTCGCTGGAAATTTCTTCAAGATTCGCCGGAAAACCGTATTCATCATCAAAACGGTAATTCTTTCAATAACGTTGTAGTCCAACAATTGTTAAGCTATTTCTAACTTAAACCTTTCAATTGAAATCGAATTCAGGCACTGTATTCAGCTAATTTCAGTTCGCCGGAAAAGTTCTGAAAATCTCTATGTTCATCTGAGAATCGGTAAGGGCATTCAAACCCTCTGTTAACATTTGCTGATCACTTCAATTTCACGATTAGCTAATCAAGACGGTTAATTGTCTTGTTCAGTTGAAGAGCATAAAAACAGGGACCGACACATTGCCGGAATTCTGAAATAAACCGTTCATCGGTATGTTCACTTCTAATTATCGTTTATGCCATTTCATATTAGATTGTACAATGTTTAACAATCGAACTACACAAGATATAACGGTATAATCGACTGCCTGTAAAATTCAATGTAGAAGATGACTGTGATAACACTATAAGTATAATTAAAATTGTTATTTTAAACGGGTTAGACACATAGTCCAGCGGTGGACTGTGTACAAATATTACGCACACGTCACGAGTTCGATCCCTGATACACGCACCCTCTAAGTAATAAAATGCCTTTTTTGATTAAAGCTGAACCGGGTTAATCCCGTTAGTTGTTAAGTATAATAAAAACCGAGATAATAACCAGGTTAGACACATAGTCCAGCGGTGGACTGTGTGCAACACTAAGTCGCCCGTCACGCGTTCGAAACCCGTTACTGGCACCGGTTTGTTGAATTAAAATGTTTTTGAAATTAAAAGAATTTTGGTTAAACTGAATTAGTATATAAATATAATTAAAAACAAGATTATTTCGGGTTAGACACGTAGCTCAGTTGGTAGAGCTGCGTGCACGCGTACGGGAGGTCTCGGGTTCGAGCCTCACCTGGCGCAAACAATTCCACTGACCGAACCGGTCAACAAGTCAACGGTCAACGGTCAACGCAAAATAAATAATTTTTTTTTATATTTTTATTTATTTAATTTAATTTAAAAATCAATTAAAAATACTTAAAAATAACATTTTTAAAGATAGAAAATAGCCTTAAACTCACAAAAAATATATCTAAAAATATCATTAAAATCCTTAATAAAATCCACTCATTTAATATATTTTTCCGTTATTATTTAGGTTAGTATTTCTCGTTGTTCCGCTCATCCAATTCGTGCGCATCTCACCATCTCCAATCCAACGCATCCAATGTGAGTGAATCTTTACAAATTCCCCGTTTAATCACGTTTTGGGGTGTATCATGTGTCTTGTTATATATATTATATTTAAACCATTGTGCATACATCATATCATGAACATGTGTATTCAGTTTGTTTCAATTGTTGTGTGGTTATTGTTGGATGCAATTTATTATTTTCCGTACATGCAATTTCATAGGCCGCCGCTCCCCATTACATTATGAGCGTTGAGCATGTTCCCCATTTCATTATGAACGTGAACCTGGCGTGCCCACATACAATCGGCTCCGTTTGATTGAGCCTTGATCGCACAGACATTTTCATTTTCAGTACATGCAATACGATCGGCTCCGTTTGATTGAGCCTTGATCGCACAGACATTTTCATTTTCAGTACATGCAATACAATCGGCTCCGTTTGATTGAGCCTTGATCGCACAGTTCCATTTATGTTATTTATCGTATGTTGTTGGTATGTTAATGTATGCTATCATATGTTATTGTATGTTATAAGTTGTGATTGCTATTTGCCGCTGCTTTATTATTTACATTTGCTCATTTATGATTATGCACAATTTTTCATTGATAAACTAACAAGTAAATCAATAATAAATGTTTATCTAACAAGGTTCACTCGCCAACTTATGTTGACCCAAAAACCCCAATTTTTACACATGATACAAGTGAACCAGCAGCAGCCAGAAACACTTAGGATTGGACTAGAAGAATAAAATGATTGAGTTTGGGATTGTTATGTTTGGTTTACTTTCTATGTATTGTATGGACATGTTTGGATATTTGGAAATGTAACTTTGACTTTAATAAATATGAAACATATTAGTAAATATCATGAGCTTTGGTGATAACCCAATTATACCCCGACTCTTATTCCGCTGCGGGTCGGGGTGTGACAGATTGGTATCAGAGCCATGACTATAGGGATATAGGATAGGTTATTAGACCCTTAGAGCCTATACTATAGTTGATTAGAAACTTATAAGATTTTTGTGTGTTACATGCCAAATTTCATGATGATTATATGTTTTATGTTAAATGTTACATTCAATATTATGCAAGCATGTTCATAAGTATGTATTATCATATAATGCCTATCATGAATCATATACTCATAACATATCACATCCATAAAAGCACACACCACATCATGATTGCTTTTACAATGATTTTTGTGTTTTTCAAATCTCATCAAAGTGAGTTCTCATGACGGGCATGTAGTAACTGGAAGGGTACCAGTACCGGTAGTCGGAACGTCCTGTCTAGGCTGGCATTCGTATAAATCCAAAATAAAGGTCCAGTTTGCCTACCTGGGGACTAACGATGAGAGTACGAAGTAACTATTAGGCCAAAGCATGCTATACCAAACGTCGTGTGAGCTAACCCCACTTTGAGTTGTCATTGTGTCTACACCTGGACACGTTCCGACCAAACATCTCATGAACATATTTTGTGGTTTGCATTCGGGTGATGCAAGTGTTAAATCGCCAATACTAATGTGAATCCTACCAAGCCAATAGCCATGGGGGCCCACATGACTATATAGGTGAAGGTATGGGGGACATTTGAGGCCCAACATGAGCAAACCCAAGACATCCTATGGATGTAGTTGCATTATTGATATTTATATTATTTTCATTTTTCATAAAGACACATGACACCTAAAAAGACTCCATAAACTCACAATCTTCTTACGTATGTTCCTGTAGATGTCGTCCAGACAACAACGAAGGGGTAAAAGATCAGGAAGGTCTCAGGAACGCTTGGCCACACACATCGCGAAACAAATGGCCACGATACTGCCTGACATTGTTGTCCAAGTACAACAAGCTCTCGCCACAAATCCCACTAATCCTCCCCAACAACATGACCAGAATCGACAACCCTCCTACCAGCAAGTGCTCATACAAACATTTCAAATCTTGTGATCCTCCTAAATTTGAAGGGACCGAAGGTGTCACTGCTCTCCTCCATTGGTTTGAGGAGATGGAAAACACTTTCCTCAACTGCGATTGTCCTGAGGATCGCAAGGTTTGATACGCCACCGGGAGACTATTTGGGGTAGCTCTCACTTGGTGGAATACTGAGAAAGGGAAGAGAGGAACTGAAGATGCAATGGCCTTAACTTGGGAGGAGTTAAGGGAAATCATGACTAGGCGTTTCTGTCCTAGGAGTGAAATTAAAAAGTTGGAGGACGAGTTTCATTCTTTAAAACAGAAGGAGGGGGATCACAACAACTATAACAAGAGGTTCTTGGAGTTGAACCAAATGGTTCCAAATTTGTTCACCCCAACTTATCGTCTGATCGAGCATTATATTCGAGGTCTTCCCTCGAAAATTCAAGATTCAGTTCTCAGCACTTCACCAGCAACACTTGAAGCTGCTATGGAACTAGCCACTGAACTGACCGAAAATCGTATTCGAAACGGTAAATTCAAAGAGGAGAAGAAGAAAGCCCCCATTGAGGCTCAAACTTCAAGCCATTCTGGTTCCTCCTCGAAGCTTACTGGTAAAAGGAATCGAAGCACAAGAAACTTCGCCGTTACACAAACCAATTACCCTATTCCTGCTGCACCCATTACCCAAGTCGCCCCTTCACCCGCACCACACAAAAGACCATACTCTGGCCCGTTACCAAAATGCAACCGTTGCTAATACCACCATTCTCTCTGATCATCCTTGCCAATATTGCACCGGCTGTGGTCGCGCAGGTCATACTGTTCAAACCTGTCGCATACCCCAGCGAACGAACCGCCACCAACCTTCAACCCAAACCCACCAACAAATAATGGGTCAAGCCCAACAACCCCTACTACTACCACCTACACAACATTTAGCCTAAACATACTATCAACCCAACTATCCCATGGTACAACCTATGCGGGCTTGCTACAATTGTGGAGACCCAAGCCATTTTAGAAACACTTGTCCACTTTTGGTGAACATCATTCATGCCCAAGCTCAAGCAAATCCGGTGAATCAAGCTAACCAAGCTCCACCACCTGCAAGAGGAAGAGCTTATAACATCAACGCCAATACTGTTGAAAATAGTAACGGCCCAAACGAATCACCCAATTAATTTTTCCTCGCCAAGAATCAAGACTCAACTTCAATTGTCTAGTTTTAATGTTTTCTTTATGTTATCTCAATTTTTCCGTATCCCAGTTGTAAAATTTGGAAATTTTGTATCCAAGAATTTTAATACGATTTGATATTACAGTTTTGTTCTATACTCATTGATTTAACATTCGTATCATCATACATCTCGACGTATCTCAATCTCATTATTTAAAGAGGATGGGTTGTGTCACACTTTTACATAGACTGACCCCTTCATCATAACCAACGAGAGAGGTACTGTCATCATTTAGCCATGTATCATTTCAGAATTGAGACTCAAGTTTTGTTCGTTGTGTTGTTTAAGTTTTAGAGTCACATAGAACTGATCATGATTTACTGATAAAGCCAACGAAAATTTGACAAGAATATGGTGGATACGCCGCTGGTACTTCCTATATATAAGTATTCTTAGCAGAGGATCAAAAGCGTTACCAGGAAGTTATGAAAAGTTTCGTGTAGGTTTAAATATCGTCATGGTTGAAGTTTTTGTTTTATGATACATACATTATCAGTACAAATGTATCGGTTCCCTCAAAACTATTGTACATAAAATCGTAAGCGACCTCAAAGATCAAAATCCGAGAGGCTCAGCATGTTACAGTAACAGAAAGGAGACGTACGCAAGGAGCCGTCTTGTGGAGCTAAACTTAGAAATTAAAACTAAATCTGACGGTATTCTGTACTATCTAGATCGTATATGGATTCCTAACCACAACAATCTTCATGAAATTTTTATGAATGAAGCTCACAAAACGCGATACTATATACACCCAGGAGCCGATAAGATGTATCACGACCTATGATATACCTATTGGTGGCCTGGAATGAAAAAGGATATTGCTGTTTTTATTTCTAAGTGCCTTACATGTTCCAAGGTGAAAGCTGAACACCAGAGACCCTCAGGACTTCTGGTCCAACCTGAAATACCTATATGGGAGTGGGAAAATATAACCATGGGCTTCATTACCAGGTTACCTCGCACTTCTGGTGGGTATGACACTACATGGGTAATAATTGATCGACTTACAAAATCAGCTCACTTTATTCCTATCCGCGAAGATTTCAAGAACGAAAAGCTAGCTCGTATTTATATCAGCGAATCGTAAGCCGACATGGAGTACCGTTAAGCATTATTTCTGATCGTGATGGTCTTTTCACTTCACGAACATGGCAAGCAGTACAAGCCGCTATGGGCACGCGATTAGATCTCGGTACCGCCTATCACCCTCAAACTGATGGTCAATCTGAACCCACCATCCAAACTCTTGAAGATATGCTTCGAGCATGTATTATAGACTTCAAGAGAAATTGGGACGCTCATCTACCCTTAGTTAAATTTTCGTACTACAACAGCTATCATTCAAGAATCGGCATGGCACCTTTTGAAGCCTTATATGGTCGTAAGTGCCGATCTCCAGTATGTTGGCAGGAAATTGGGGAAGCTCAAATCACTGGTCCAGAATTGATCCAAGAAACCACAGACAAGATCCATCAAATCCGAAACAATCTTCTAGCGGCTCAAAGTCGTCAAAAGAGTTATGCAGATAAACGACGGAAGCCTTTAGAGTTTAACATTGGTGATCATGTACTTCTAAAAGTATCACCGTGGAAGGGAGTAGTTCGTTTTGGTCAAAAAGGCAAGCTAGCACCACGCTACGTAGGACCTTTCAAGATACTCGAAAGAGTAGGACCTGTAGCGTACAAGCTTGATCTACCAGAAGAATTCAACAGGATTCATCCCACATTCCACGTGTCGAACTTGAAGAAGTGTCCCGCTGATGAAAACCTCCACATTCCGCTGGAAGATATTCAGATTGATGAATCTATGCATTTTATTGAAAGACCAGTAGAGATCATGGACTTCGGAGAGAAAACGTCTACGACGAAGTCGCATTCCAATTGTTAGGGTACGCTGGGAGTCGAAACAGGGACCTGAGTTTACTTGGGAACGTGAAGACTCAATGCGTGAAAAATACCCGCATCTTTTTCCTACTACTTCAACTTCTTAAATTTCGGGACGAAATTCCTAAAAGTAGGGGATACTGTAACATTTGTCAAAAACAGGTTTCCAAACCCGCTCCGTTTTGTAATCGAATATCAAGTTATAAATGTCACGTTGTGTATTATGGTTATTATGGTTTCTAATGATACATAATTAATAAACAAACTAAACTATAAAATTATATTTGATAAAAAGTGAAAACAAAATAAATAAAAAAAGAAATGTTGCTGCCGGGACTCGAACCCGGGTCAGCCGGTTTACAACTTCAAAGACTTAACACACACACACATCACCACTCCGCCACTTGTTGTTTTCTGTTATCTCTAGGAAACAAATAACATTTATACACAAACTCGGTTAAACCGGTTGCGCCAACTGAGAAACGGAAATCGGCAATTCAATCGTCAAATCGTTTGATTACTCGCACATTCACGTTTATAACCGATGAACCGATGATTTTAATCAATTCAGAAGTGATTGAACATCAATTTTCATTATTATCGGTTTCTATAACCGAAAAGAATCAAAGTCTCAATTACTTCAACTCAAGATCCCTCTCGCGACTCAGAAACATCAGGTCAACATTCCATTTCACTTTCGTCACACTTTCAGTCCGTCAGAACGCTTAAATCAACTCGCCGGAAATTTCTTCAAGATTCGCCGGAAAACCATATTCATCATCAAAACGGTAATTTTTTCAATAACGTTGTAGTCCAACAATTGTTAAGCTATTTCTATCTTAAACCTTTCAATTGAAATCGAATTCAGGCACTGTATTCAGCTAATTTCAGTTCGCCGGAAAAGTTCTGAAAATCTCTATGTTCATCTGAGAATCGGTAAGGGCATTCAAACCCTCTATTAACATTTGCTGATCACTTCAATTTCACGATTAGCTAATCAAGACGGTTAATTGTCTTGTTCAGTTGAAGAGCATAAAAACAGGGACCGACACATTGCCAGAATTCTGAAATAAACCGTTCATCGGTATGTTCACTTCTAATTATCGTTTATGCCATTTCATATTAGATTGTATAATGTTTAACAATCGAACTACACAAGATATAACGGTATAATCGACTGCCTGTAAAATTCAATGAAGAAGATGACTGTGATAACACTATCAGTATAATTAAAATTGTTATTTTAAACGGGTTAGACACATAGTCCAGCGGTGGACTGTGTGCAAATATTACGCACACGTCACGAGTTCGATCCCTGATACACGCACCCTCTAAGTAATAAAATGCCTTTTTTGATTAAAGCTGAACCGGGTTAATCCCGTTAGTTGTTAAGTATAATAAAAACCGAGATAATAACCAGGTTAGACACACAGTCCAGCGGTGGACTGTGTGCAACACTAAGTCGCACGTCACGCGTTCGAAACCCGTTATTGGCACCGGTTTGTTGAATTAAAATGTTTTTGAAATTAAAAGAATTTTGGTTAAACTGAATTAGTATATAAATATAATTAAAAACAAGATTATTTCGGGTTAGACACGTAGCTCAGTTGGTAGAGCTGCGTGCACGCGTACGGGAGGTCTCGGGTTCGAGCCTCACCTGGCGCAAACAATTCCACTGACCGAACCGGTCAACAAGTCAAGTCAACGGTAAACGGTCGACGCAAAATAAACAATTTTTTTTTATATTTTTATTTATTTAATTTAATTTAAAAATCAATTAAAAATACTTAAAAATAACATTTTTAAAGATAGAAAATAGCCTTAAACTCACAAAAAATATATCTAAAAATATCATTAAAATCCTTAATAAAATCCACTCATTTAATATATTTTTCCGTTATTATTTAGGTTAGTATTTCTCGTTGTTCGCTCATCCAATTCGTGCGCATCTCACCATCTCCAATCCAACGCACCCAATGTGAGTGAATCTTTACAAATTCCCCGTTTAATCACGTTTTGGGGTGTATCATGTGTCTTGTTATATATATTATATTTAAACCATTGTGCATACATCATATCATGAACATGTGTATTCAGTTTGTTTCAATTGTTGTGTGGTTATTGTTGGATGCAATTTATTATTTTCAGTACATGCAATTTCATAGGCCGTCGTTCCCCATTACATATGAGCGTTGAGCATGTTCCATTCATTATGAGCGTGACCTGGCGTGCCCCATACGATCGGCTCCGTTTGATTGAGCCTTGATCGCACAACATTTTCATTTTCAGTACATGCAATACGATCGGCTCCGTTTGATTGAGCCTTGATCGCACAGACATTTTCATTTTCAGTACATGCAATACGATCGGCTCCGTTTGATTGAGCCTTGATCGCACAGTTTCATTTATGTTATTTATCGTATGTTGTTGGTATGTTAATGTATGCTATCATATGTTATTGTATGTTATAAGTTGTGATTGCTATTTGCCGCTGCTTGATTATTTACATTTGATCATTTATGATTATGCACAATTTTTCATTGATAAACTAACAAGTAAATCAATAATAAATGTTTATCTAACAAGGTTCACTCGCCAACTTATGTTGACCCAAAAACCCCCATTTTTACACATGATACAGGTGAACCAGCAGCAGCCAGAAACACTTAGGATTGGACTAGAAGAATAAAATGATTTAGAGTTTGGGATTGTTATGTTTGGTTTACTTTCTATGTATTGTATGGACATGTTTGGATATTTGGAAATGTAACTTTGACTTTAATAAATATGAAACATATTAGTAAATATCATGAGCTTTGGTGATAACCCAATTATGCCCCGACTCTTATTCCGCTGCGGGTCGGGGTGTGACAGTAGTGGTGTTCGGTGGTGGTCCGGCGATGGTCGGTTTGACGGTGATGTGGGTAAGTGGTGATCGGAGGAGATGTGCTACGGTGGTGATGGGAGAACAGTTTTGATGTCGAGTTATGATGTTGTACAGTGATGAATGGCAGTTGATAGTTATGGTCTCCGGTGATGTATGTTTAGAAGTGATGAGGCTGTAGAGTTAAGGCCGATAGACGAACCTAGGGTCCGTCCCACCAAGCAGGCCGAACATATCATTCATCAATACGCACATGAAAATGTCTTGTCTCCGTCTCGTCTCACAGACCGATGACGTCATCTTTTTTACTAGTATAAATACCCCCAAAGTACATTGTAAGTACACAATGTCAGTTGATCCGTCCTTATTTTCTCTCTCTACTTTCTCTCTCTAAAGCAAATACTTATCCTCACGTCGGAGGGTGGTCACAGAGGGGCCCTCCCATCCCCCCTATGGCGAGCCTAACGGTTGGTTCAGTGTGCAGGTTAGGCTCATCATCTTACAAGATCCAAAAGCTAATTGTCCTTGAATTCGGTTAGTTTCTGTATCTTCAATTGGCGCCATCCGATTTAACGTTCACAGTTCTTCACCAGTTGAATTTCTTGAACGTTCAAATTACTGATCTATGGCGGCTCCTGGATCTAATGTCAAGGATTCCATCTCCGATTTACTAGCAGTTTCGTCGATCGCTTCGACACAATCTACAGCACCGCTAGGCTCTGGCCCAAGCGCGGCTATGCCTTTTGTTCTAGTTCCACCTCCCTTAACGGTAGAATTCGACGCTTCATTTTTGGAAAAGAATGCCGATCTTCTCCGTCGACTAAAGAATCAACAGGCTCGAGATGAGCAGATCCTCGGTTTACGAATCAGGCTTTTTCAAAGTGAAGTTATATGTCCCAACTCCGGACCATCGGTCACCGCATTCACCACGTATGCCACGATCGTATCCACCCCACCGGGCCTAGTTAACCATGGTCCACAATATGATTACTCTGGATCTGTGCATCCTCTTAGGCAAGAACGACCCGTTCAAACAATCATTGGTGGAGAATCGGATCTCACTAAGCCTTATCACCCGGTTTCCATGACTGCTCAATCTATATTCTCTCAGCGTATTGCCAATGCCAAATTACCCCTGAAGCTGAAAATGCCTTCCACGGTAAAAAAGTACGATGGGACTTCGGACCCGAACGATCACATGTTCGATTTTGATGGAGCTGCCAGAGTGGAGCAATGGTCCATGCCAGCATGGTGCTTTATGTTCGTCCAAACGTTCACTGGTGCGGCTAGAGTGTGGTTTGATGCTCTGAACGAAGGTGAGATCAACAATTTTGAAGAGCTAAGACGTTTATTCCTCCAGAATTTTAGCCAGCAGAGGCATTATTCTAAAGAAATCACCGAAGTTCATAATATCCGGAGAAGAGACAGAGAAACTTTGGATAACTTTATTGATCGTTTCAATAGAGAAAGTATGCAAATTAGCATGTCGTTGATCAGCTTCGAGTTTCCGGATGTGTCACGGAGTACAGAACAACCAGTTGGTTGAAAAAATCCATGAGAATCTCCCAAAAAACAATGGAGGTACTGATGGAACGCGCAAGAGCGTTCGCCAGGGGAAAAATGCTTCCAACCCATCGGGAGATATGGAAACTAAAGGGTCGTCATGGAAAAAGAATGGAGGTTCGGTGTTTGACAAAGTTTTAGGAAACAATAGGGTCCGGCACTCGCCTTACGGACGAAATGACCGAGCTCCGAAGGACCGAAGTTCCAGTTCCAGATTCCAAAACCTCACCCATCTTACAAAAACACCGAGTGAAATCCTTAGCACTAAAGGATCTAATTTTCCGGCTCCACCAAAACTCGGAACGACCGGAGATAAAAATTCAAAGAAGTTTTGTGAGTACCATAGAGCAAATGGGCACAATACTGATGATTGCTGGTCTTTAAAACAAGAGATAGAAAAATCCATCCGGTCGGGAAAGTTGTCCCACCTGGTAAAAGAAGTTAAGGAAGGGAAAGCGACAGCGTTGGAAAATTCGAACAACCAACAAAATATATGCATGATACAAGCTGTTAATAACAAAGGCTTCAAGCGGCCCAGTTGTCATATGGCCACTTGGATGCAACAGCCCATTTTCTTCCCATCCATTGATCTGAATGACGCAAAAGATGGCCCAGTAATCGTGTCTGCTATAATCGTTGGTCACAGAGTCCGCCGCATATATGTCGACAGCGGCAGTGCCTCTGAAATTATGTTTTAGCAGTGTTACCAACAGCTAGCACCTCAAACAAAAGCGAAACTCATCCAAGTCTCCATGCCGCTTGTCAGCTTTTCCGGCGAAGTTATCCAGCCTTTAGGACAAATTACCCTTCCGGTAACCATGGGATCAGAAGACATGCACTGCACCGTATCTTTAACCTTCCTCGTGGTTGGTGCAAAATCGGTGCACAACATCATTTTGGGGAGGCCCGACATGTTAGCCTTTGGAATGGTCAGTTCCACCATTCATGGTTCCGTAAAATTCCCAACGGAGTCAGGCGTTGTAACTTTGTTTTCCGAAATAACAACTCAGGTAGCCGAGATTCGGCAGGCTAGCAGCTGTAGCTCTGATCCTTGGAATACGATTATCAAGGAGTGGTCCATTCACCCTCGTTTTCCAGATCAAAAAATCGCCATCGGATCCCAACTACCGGACAAAATAAAAAAACTCTTATGGAAGGTTATCCAACTCTCTCGACGTGTTTGCTTGGCAACACTCGGACATGGTTGGCGTTCCAAGGGCGTTAGCTGAGCATAAATTAAAAACATCTCATCCAATAAAGCCGGTAGCTCAAAGAAAGCGAAGCATGGCACCGTCCCGAAACCGAGCTATAGCGGAAGACGTTAGAAAATTATTAGATGCCGGAGTAATCCGAGAAGTCCGGTACCATACTTGGGTCTCAAACCCAGTAATGCTTAACAAAAAAGACGGGTCATGGCGAATGTGTGTCGACTTTTCGGACTTGAACAATGCTTGTCCGAAGGATTGTTACCCCCTTCCTGAGATGGATCAAAAGATCGATTCGTTACCCCATTTTCCAATCAAATGTTTTTTGGACGCTTACAAAGTGTACCATCAGATACAAATGGCAGTGGCTGATGAAGATAAAACAACTTTTGTTACTAACGAAGGGCTATTCTGTTACACCAAGATATCGTTCGGACTTAAAAATGCCGGAGTCACATACCAACGACTGATGGATAAGGCTTTCAAAAGTCATATCGGCCGAAACCTCGAGATCTATGTGGATGACCTAGTCATCAAGAGTAAGGATGAAACGTACATGCTCGACGATTCAGAAACATTCACTCGCCTACGAAGCATCAACTTGAAGTTGAATCCTAAAAAATGCTCATTCAGCCTCGAGGAAGGAAAATTTCTCGGGGTAGGGTTACGCAATCCGGAATACAGGCTCATCCAGAAAAGGTTCGACCAGTGGTAAGATTGTAAGCTCCAAAAACAGTAAAAGAAATTCAGTCTTTAAATGGAAAATTGGTAGCACTACATCGTTTCATATCAAAGGCGGCCGATAGATCTTTTCCTTTCATGACAATGTTACAAGGGAGCTTTGGCAAAGGCAAAATAGAGTGGTCAGACGATGCCAAACAAGCTTTCTAAAATCTGAAAGTATGCCTCAGTTCGCTCCCGACGTCAAATGCTCCCATCACCGGAGAAGTAGTCCCGGTATACTTATCAGCGTCGCACTTTGCCATCAGTGCAGTCTTGATCGTTCATCAAAACCAATCTCAAATCCTGGTCTATTATAGTAGCCGAACCTTGAAAGATTATGAGACGCGGTACCCCATGATCGAGAAGTTAGCTTTAGCTCTCGTCCACACCTCAAGACGTTTAAGACGTTATTTCCAAGCCTTTAACATTGAGGTCCAAACCGATCTTCCTATCCAGCAAGTGTTACGCAAGCCGGAGGTGTCAGGCCGACTGACCAAGTGGGCTATAGAGCTAAGTGCTTTTGACATAACTTATAGAAGTAGAGGGTCAATGAAGGGGCAGGGAGTAGCTGATTTTCTAGTCGAACTTCCGAAAGAAAGCAAGAAACAATGAGAACCGCCAAAAGTCAACTGATGGTTCCTCCTGCAAAGAAGGTGTCGGGGCTGGTTTGGTCTTATCGGACCCTGAAGGATCGGAGTTCACTTATGCTTTGCGTTTCGGCTTTCAAAGCTCCAACAATGAAGCTGAGTACGAAGCTTTAATTGCCGGATTACAGATCGCATCAAAAGCAGGAGCAAAATCTGTTTTGGCACACATCGATTCATTGTTGGTAGCTAATCACATAAGCGGAGAATATGAGGCGCGAGAGACTAACATGAGCAAATACCTCCGAAAAGTCCAGGGTCTAATTTCTGAGTTCGACGCTTGCAAAGTGGTTCATATACCACGAAGCAAAAACAAAAAGGCCGATGCTCTGAGCAAACTGGCATCAGTCTCTTTGTGTCACTTGGCCAAGGAAGTTCTGCTTGAAACTCTTTCGGTTCCAGCAATCGGAAATGTTCCGGAAACCATGTCCGTATCAATCCAGGAGGAAAGTTGGATGACTCCGATCATGAATTATTTAACAAAAGATGTCCTCCCGGAAGACAGATCCAAACACGAAAGATTAAAGTAAAAGCTTTACAATACCAAGTGCAAGGTGGAAAGCTATACCGCAAAACTTTTATAGGACCGTTACTTCGGTGTCTGACTCCAGAAGAAGCTAGTTACGTAATTCGAGAAATTCATTGGGGAATCTGCAGAATTCATGTAGGACCAAGAATGGTCGTGGCCAAGGTAATGAACGCAGGGTATTTTTGGCTAAATATGCACCAAAGTGCGGTTAATGAACTCCAAAGTTGTGAAGACTGTCAAAGGCATGCTCCCATCAGTCTAAAGTCGAAAAATGAGATGATTCCAGTTACCGCGGCGTGGCCTTTCCAGAAGTGGGGAATTAATATCATCGGTCCTTTTCCAGTCTCGTCCGGAGGCGTCCGTTTCCTAGTTGTTGCCATAGAGTACTTTACTAAGTGGATAGAAGCCAAGCCATTGGTTTCGATATCCGGAGAAAAAAATGGTACGTTTCTTATGGGAAAACATTGTTTGCCGATATGGCTTACCAATGTGCATCGTCAGTGAGAATGGCAAGCAATTTGCTGAGAAACCGTTCAAAGCATGGTGTGAAAAACTTCATATCGAACAAAGGTTCGCGTCACTCGCGCACCCCCAAGCAAAAGGACAAGCAGAAAGAGCAAACCAAAGTATCGTGACTGGCATCAAGAAAAGGCTGGGACGAGAAGGAACATCATGGGTAGATGAGTTACCAAACGTCTTATGGGCCCATAGGACGATGCGCAAGACTAGCAACGGAGAGACCCCTTACAGTCATACATACGGAACCGAGGTTGTGATACCGGCCGAAATTGGAATGCCAACTCAACGAGTCGCCATCAGATCTCAAAACGACCAAGAGCTAAGGTTAAATATGGATTTGGCCGAAGAACGAAGAGAAATGGCTGCAATACGCGAGGCCAGATACAAAAGAGAACTAGAAAGACATTATAACTCCAAAGTTACAGAAGTTCGGTTCAAGCAGGGTGATTACGTAATAAGGTCGAACGAAGCCAACTTTCCCAAAGGAACGGGAAAATTATCTCCCAAATGGGAGAGCCCATACGTAATCAAAACAGTTGGAAAAGAAAGAGCTTACACTCTAACTCGCTTGGACGAAACGATGGTCCCGCAAACTTGGAACGGAGTCCATCTCAAAAAATGCTACATGTAGGGCTGAAGCAAAAGTGAATAATTTTTTTTATTATTCCTATGTAATGCGGATGCTTGTTCCCGCACCTTTTTTTTAAATTTCCACGTAATCAGCGGATGTTTTTGCCCGCAAGAAAAATGAATAAATAAAAACAACCCGGGTAGATATGCGAGCCGGAGGTTGTCAAGATGCATCTCTTTTGTTATTATCGAAATATAAGATATCGTACGGTCACAAAACAAGTCTCAAATCATGACTATAAAAGAACTTGTTTACAAGGATAAGTTCCGGATATGGCTATATATCCGGACTTACCTTCAATAAGACCAGTGTCCAAATAGGATAAAATCCAGATCCAATATACAATAATTTTCGAAAAAGCATGGACGCATGACAATCGAATATAGCCGTCATAACAATTCACATGCCTCCAAAAACGGCCATTAAAACAAGAATAAATTACAAATCATTTAAACAAACGCCAAAAGTACCAAAACAAGGTGCCTGCCCCAAAAGACCGGACAGGTCCACCTTTCAATCCACCTTCAGAAGCTCCATCACTTTCGACAGCGGTTCTTCCGATAAAGCAGCTAGGCCGTCAATCACCGGGAAAGTGGCGTTACCAAACTTCTCGAAAGCCGAATTCAAAATAATTTCGGCATCGGCAGTAACTAGGGGAATCTTCTCATAAGGCACCCCTTTCTGAGCATACAAATATCCAGCCTTCACCCCTGTGTTTATTCCCACCTTGCCCATAGCGTTGTTTACGGCCGCCACCGAATCTTTCATCTTCTGGCGCTTATGAACGAACCTAGCAATGCTACGTGCTCCCTCCGAGAAAAACCAGGATTTAACATATGAAAGCTCCTCGGTTTTCTTCTTTAGATCTTCAACCTCTGCAGCTCGACTCGCCCGTTCAACTTCAAGCTCCTTCCTCAAATCCGCTTCCACTGCAAAACCCAACCGTCGTCCTAACAAAGGTAAGGTGGATGAGTTAATCAATATGCAATAAGTCACTATGAACCACGTACTTTGAACCTGCTTGTCATAAGCATCCTTCGCCTAAATCAAAGCCTCCTCAACCTTAGCAAGGCATTGTTTCTGGGCCTCATCCTCATCCCAGGTTTTAATCACGTAAGCATTAAATTCATCCTTCAGCTTGTCCTGTTCTTCAGTAGCAGAAGCAGCCGCAGCAATTGTAGATTTGTGTTGAAGGCTCAAACCCTTCACTTTCTCTTTTTGCTGATTCAACTCTTGCTAGAGCCGTGCAGCCTGTGACACCTCAAAATTTTCGTTCAATAAAAATCCGACACGTGTCCCGGAAATTCTTGGTTGCCACATGTAGCTGAGAGGGACTAACGACGCCGTCATGTTATTTTAATAACCTCTGAAAGAGCATCAAGGAAAGTCGGGGAACCAAAGTAGTGAAAATGCTGAACTTCAAATTTCTAATGGTCCTTACGGACCGTAACAGCATCTGGTTACTGACCATAAGATTAAACAAATCTTGGTTTTAGTAAGGCGGTTACGGACCGCAAGCCTTTATGGTTATGGTCCGTAACCAATTCAAATCTGTGGGCGACCAGAGGTCCTTATGGACCGCAAGGCATAACCCTTACGCTACATAAGGGGGTGCCAGCGACAGAAACATGGCAGCATGCTGTGCTTGCCTCCTTGCTCGCCATTGCCACCATCCTCCTACTTATGCCACGATCCTACCCACTTGTACTCATCCTAGATCAACTCCTAACACCTGGAGTGATCCCATGCTTCCTCCATTGCTATAAATAGCACCCTTGAGTGAAGCTCCAATTTGCTCATTCCTCTCATTCACCTCTCTTGCTCACTTGGAAAGCTCCTGCTTATCTTGGAGCATTCCCCTGAGTTCTAAGTCTTTCTTTGGTTCACTAGTAAGTGTTCCAACTTAGTTCTTTCCTTTTTAATAGGCTTTAAGCCAAAGTCAAAGTGTTGACGTAAAAACGCTTTGGCTTTGAGCTAACACCATTATGGTCCAGCCAATGTTCGTAACGAACATGGCTACGTGATCGTAATAAGGTAGGTGTTAACCTTCAAGAGGGAACCTCCTGATTACCACGTTTGCTTGGTCAATTAACGGGTCAAAGTTATGTTAATAAAAAGTCAAACGGGTCAGTTTTGAAATAAAATCATAACTAGCAATGTAGGTGTTATGAAACCTGTTATGACACTCTGATAACTTGGTAATAAGTATAAGAACGTGTAGGAACATGTTCGGCTCGTTAAGTCCAGGCCTAAGGTCGGCTCGCAGACGAAAGTCGCAAAGTTTGACTTCTGCTTTGACTTTCAGTTCTGACCCGATTTAGCAACATTAGCTTTTGTCCCTAAGTTGCAGTATGACCATGTTATAGTATGCTATAACCCTCTGAAGTTATAGGACATGGTCATGTAGTAATCTAAGTTTATATACAAGTATCCGATAAATATGCCTAAAATTGCCCTTTTGTCACAAACTAAGGTTTTGACCACTAATAAGCATATAAATGAGTTGTAAACTGAATTATTATATTAATACACCTATTTTCATAGTAGTAACCTAGTCATAAACTATGTTTAACTATTTAACATAATTAACACGTTTAAAGTGACCAAACCGCCCTTTTGGTGTATAAAATGGTTTAAACATAAACTTGACATCAAAACTCATTACCTACTGATGTAATATCATTATTAGAATTATTTGGGATGTTCATTCAGGTTGCAAACTAAGTTTAAGCTATAGTTTGCATATTATGTTCTTAAATGACGATATTGCCCTTTCGGCACTTTAAATGGGTTTTAAGCATTTAAATGAACCAAAACTTTATACCCACTGATGTAATATATATATACATATATATATATATATAAACATATTTTGGTCATACAAACCTGGTCAACGACAGTTTTACTTAAATACCATTTAAATCGTCATTTAGCGACTTAATCGCCATTTCTGCGCACAATATGGTTTAAAACCATATTAGAGCATCAAGGCTTGATACCTACTGATTTAAAAACATATTTTCAACTTATTAATAGTAGGTACGTGTCCCAAACTCAGACTCTCAAATAAGCTATCAAATTATATGTGAAACGACCAAAATACCCTTTCGGGACATAGTTTGGTCTTAAACTATAAACAACGCATATAATTGATGTCCACTGATATAACATCATAAAATAGGTATTTTTACAAAATGTTTATGTTATTAACATCAGTTTACTTATAAACTCGTTTATTACATTTTAAAATGACGAAATTGCCCTTTTAAGGCATAGTTTGCTTTTAAAACCATAACGGGCTAACATATCAGTAACCTACTGTTATAATAACATATTTTAAACTTAATGGCATATGGAACTTGTATAAGACTCATCCGGTTACGTAGTTTCGCTTATATGCGTTCGGTTAAGCCTACGTGACTAGTTTACGCAATTTAACCGAAACGAGTTTAACCATATCAAAATATTCTCAAATTCCAGAATGTAGAATGGTAACCCATATTATACAAGTCCTAGTACTTGTCGGGTCCAAAATGCATTCTCTTCCGATCATCGCATAATCTAGCGTTTCGTACCGTTATCTTTACTTTAAAGTTAGCCGGTCTAAGTCAACGACTAAATAAAGACCCGCTAGCTATCTAATCGGTTAATAAAACCATCCATTCTAGACTAGAGACTTCCGGTAGATTGTCGCCAAGCTAGTTTATTTTGATTACGGTTGTGCTTTGCTTATTTTCTTATTACTAAGGACTTTGCAAGCCAGGTAAATACTTTAACTTATTTTTCCTTATATGGGCTTGGGATACGGTATACTAATACCGCAATGTTGGATATGGGATCAAAGACCAATGAGTTGGGAATTCAAATAATCCATTTTAGTTCGTATTGCTTAATATTAAACATTTGGGGGTTAAAACGACCGTGTCCTGGATATCCACGGCTCATTTAATTGCAAATGGCCATGACCTAAGCACGGGGGTAGGCATACACCCGTCAGATGCTAAATTAAAATTATGACCCATTAGGGATGCACCTATTAAAGGTGTTAGAGTGGTGTGTCGATTAATCATGATCCCGGCATAGTTTTTGGGCTCTAAATGTATTATTAGTATGTAAAACTGATAACATGAAAATTATTTGTCCCAAGTTATTTATTAAAACTAAGTACCATTGCGTACACTATATGTTTTCAAAATATTTTCAAAATGAGTCGGTTAAATGTATTTACCAATGAAAACTGATGTATTTTCAAAAGACTAAGCGCAGGTGACAAGTATACGTAATTAGGCTGGAAGTGCTTGGCGAAGCTTAAGAGGAATTGCAACCCTTTGCTTAGAAACCCTTAGTCTGTTAAATTTCCTTTTGTAATTACATTTTGATCCACCTGTGGATCTAGTTACAAGCGATGTATTTATTATTTTGAACTTTGAACATTCAAATGTTTGTAATAGTAATTATCCATACTTCCGCTGTGTTATATTGTATTGTGTGGTAATGATGATATCAACTTACGTCACGATATTCCCCAACCGGGCCCACCGGGTTAAACGTGGAAATTAGGGGTGTGACAGGGTGGTATCAGAGCCAACTCTCGAGTGAATTAAATACTAGCCTTTTATGTTTAATCTCGAGAATACATATTAACACATATCTCTTACACTTTCGAGTCTAGACTTTGACCTAGGTGTAATCATTTCCATCTTATTATTCTAGCTTGTATTTTGTTTAACTTGTTTTTGAAACAGGAACAATGCCGCCTAAGTTTAGACATGGAGGAAAGGGTAAAGGACCCATGAGGGGTGGTCCCTCAATGACTGGACCATCCTTCAGGCCACCATACAGACCCTCTTTAGCTGGAGTAGCCAACTTACCTGAAAACAACCCTTACGAAGGATCCGGAGATTCTTCATCCCCCTTTGAACCTTACCGGCATTCTATCTCACATGAATACTCCCGCCTCAATCGCATTCCCAACATTCTTACCATTCTCACCATTCTCACCACTCCCACCAATCGCACCATTCACACTCCCATTCACACCAAGAATACTTCAACTTTAACTTTGATAACCCTATTAACCAACCCTCACCCAAAACCCCTCCGGTTGACTCATCGACACATATGGAGGAAGATTCCGACCCGGAGGAATTCCCGCAAACCGGATCGTATGGTCATCCTATTGAGCTGTCTTGCGGCTCAAACTCCGTGGCAGGATCTCCATTTAGAGGTCCCGATGAATTTGACCAAAGATAGGCACAACATGTGTTCGTCAACACGCCCTCATACCAAGCACTCCCCAACACCGAAACCCATCACCCCATCCTCACCAAGAGGATGTTGAAATGCAACAGGTGGATCAACCTCAGCCACCACCTGAATCATCATCACAACACGCCGAAGGCGTGGAGCACGTATGTCAGTACGTGCTGGTCAAAGGTCGGGTTCGCTACCACCTTTGCCACCCTCTTACCCCATCATCCCTGAGGACCCACAAATGGGTGGACCCTCAACCACCTCGCCAGTGGCAGAACCCCCACCGCAACCAGCTGTTGAGCCTTTGCCTCAATCACCTCTACCACCGCCGGATTTTGCTAATTCAATACCTGCATATACAGGACCATCAGGGTTTCACATTGTTGACCCTCCTGGCTTGTATAATTACATTCACCATGGTTTAGAGCAAGATCCATAATAACCTCTACCGGGTATCCACCTTATGGATATCCGTATCCAGTTGCGCCTCAGCCGCAACCACCTCCACCTCAGCCGCAACCCCAACCACAAGTACCACTCGAGGCCATTAATGAGGCCTTGGATCAAGTAAGGGAAATACGACAACAGGTCAAGAAATCAAAGAAGAAAACAACGAAATTTATCAAGAAGCTTTACAAAGCCGTAAAAGGAAGGAATGATGACTAACTTTGTATTTTCATATATGTAATTTAAATTCCAAAAGTCCCTACGTGGATATTGTTATTTCTGTTAAGTTCCTGCGTGAACTATTTTTTGTTATTTTAAGTCCTATATATTAGGCAATTTTGTAATGTTCTTTTTAGTAAAATTTCCTTATTATTATTTACTTCATTCAATCAATCATCATGATTTTATTCAAGAGTTATTGATCCGCTATATTAACCCAAAAATCCATCAGCCAATGGCTATAATAAATTGGCAAATGAAAATTTCGGAAGTAGCCTTCTGTCTAGAAAAGGTGAACAATGTTCAACTTCCGAATTTATCATTTCTCTATGTCAAACCCTATCGCCTAAGTGATTAAGTTAGATCCTGGCTAAAATGTTCAAACACTCAATAGTAGTGTAAAGCCAATGAGCAATAATACAGTAGTGACGCATGACGCACTAACTGATATATTCTGGACTATGTCCAATCTATAAATGCCTATGATGGTCCTTTGAGACCTACGTTATATATAAGTATACCACATTTATATTTAAAATTTTGTATGGTCATAGAACCATGTTGTGAATAAGGGTACGCCATAACATCTAACCAAAATTCATCTCAGAATTTAGAAGTGAAATTTGCAACAACGGCGGAATCAAACGAAGTAAATAGCAAACGCACGATGACGACGCCAATGAGAATATCATCATAAGTAAGAAAGACTTGAGAGAACTTATTGCCATAGAGATTGGCAAAGCCTTAAAGGACAAGTCTGATCACCCATCAGAGTCAGCACTTCTCGCTCTAAGCCCATCTCTAAACCTAAAACTCAGCCTAGCCACTCAAGGACGAAAACGAGTGAGGCACACTCCTCGAATGTGAGGAGTATAGCAAAGAGTGATGAACATCCTAAGAAGCCGAATGTTGATGGCGATGGTTGTTCCTACGAGTACTTTGTGTCTTGTAGACCCCGTGATTTTAATGGGGAAAAAGGAGCTGTTGAGTGCTTGAGATGGTTGGACGAGATGGAGACGGTGGTGGATATCAGCGGCTGCGCTGATAAAAATGTGGTTAAGTATGTATCTCAATCGTTCAAAGGTGACGCCCTTATCTGGTGGAAAGCCTTAGTCCAGTCTACGGGCAAAGTTCATCTCTACAACTTAAGTTGGTCTAAGTTTGTAGAATTAGTAAAGGATACCTATTGTCCACCCCATGAGGTAGAGAAAATTGAGTCATATTTCTTAAATCTGACTATGAAAAACATGGATTGTCGGAAATTTGTCACCGAATACAATTCTCTTTCAAGACTAGTGCCGTATCTAGTTACCCCAGAGCCCAAACGTATCGCACATTTCATCAATGGGTTATCTCCTGAAATCAGGAGTATGGTAAAGGCGGTGCAGCCAGGCACCTATAAGTCTGCAGTTGAGCTATCTCTCTCCCTCACACAGGACTATGTGAGGCAATTGCCAGTTAAGACTGACAATGAGGGAAAGAGGAAACGGGAGGACGAAAACTCCCAGAAATTTAACAAGAAAGGTAAGTATGAGTTTAGCAAAGGTAATCAGAAATTGGGCGACAAACCCACGTGCAAAACGTGTGGGAAGCAATACTATGGACAGTGTCGCTTAGAACAAAAACCGGAGCAATGCAACATCTGCAAGAAAACTGGGCATTGGTCACATGAGTGCCGTAATATTAAGGATGCTACTTGTTTTGGATGTGGTGAGAAGGGCCACATCAAAACAAGTTGCCCGAAGGCAAATACCGAGGGTAAACCCAAAACCTCAGAGGCAAAGAAGGCCACTGCTAGAGCCTTTCAAATGAATGCTAGGGAAGCAGTGAAGGATAACAATGTTATAACGTGTACGTTCCTTATCAACGACACTTTTGCTAGAGTTCTTTTCGATTCGGGTGCCGATAAATCATTTGTAGATCATAAGTTTAGTGAAATATTAAACTTGCTCGTAAGAACTCTAGACATAACCTATGAAGTAGAGCTCGCTGATGGAACTATAGAAATCGCTTCATCCATTCTTGATGGATGCTTCATAACCATCAAGAATCATTCTATTCCTGTCTGTCTTTTACCTATGAAACTAGCGGGATTCGATGTAGTCTTAGGCATGGATTGGTTATCTCATAACCAAGCTTGCATTGCCTGTGATAAGAAACTCATTGAACTCAAATCCCCGTCTGGTAAAATCCTCACTATTCATGGAGACAAATACTTTGGACTGCTTGATAAAGCAGTTTTGCTTAAAGCATCTAGATGTATGATGAAAGATGTGTCATCTATATGGCACAAGTTACCGTTGATGAACCCAAACCAAAGATTGAAGATATACCTATCATTTCTGAATACCCAGACGTGTTCCCAGAAGAATTACCTGGCCTACCTCCTGATAGGCAGGTAGAGTTTCGAATTGACATCATACCTGGGGCAGCTCCTATATACAAAGCCCCATACCGTTTAGCGCCAACTGAGATGAAGGATTGAGAACCCAATTGGACAAACTTTTAGAGAAAGGTTTTATTCAACCTAGCTCTTCGCCTTGGGGAGTTCCTATCCTTTTCGTCAAAAAGAAGGACGGATCGATGCGAATGTGCATTTATTACCGTGAGCTTAATAAGATAACGATCAAGAATCGTTATCCTCTGCCCAGGATTGATGACTTGTTTGACCAATTGCAAGGTGCAACTTACTTCTCGAAGATTGATTTAAGGTCAGGATATCACTAACTTAAAGTTAGAAATGAGGATGTTCCGAAAACTGCTTTCAGAACGAGATATGATCACTGTGAGTTCTTGGTGATGCCTTTCGGGCTCACTAATGCACTCGCAGCATTCATGGATCTCATGAATAGAGTCTGCAAGCCATACTTAGATAAGTTTGTCATTGTCTTCATTGACGACATACTTATCTACTCCCATAATCATTCTGATCACGAGAAACATTTAAGGTGCATCCTCGATATACTACGTCAGGAAAAGTTGTACGCAATATTTTCTAAGTGTGAATTCTGGCTACGTGAGGTTCAGTTCCTTCGTCACATAGTAACCGAACATGGTATCCAAGTAGATCCAGCAAAGATAGAAGCAATAATGAATTGGGAAGCCCCAAAGACGCCTTCTGAAATACGTAGTTTCTTAGGACTGGCTGGTTATTATTGAAGGTTCATTGAGAACTTTTCACGAATAGTTGCTCCTTTAACAATCTTAACACGTAAGGATGCTAAATTCAACTCGGGTACAAAGCAACAAGAATTCTTTGAGACGTTAAAGTTTAAGTTAAGCAATGCCCCGGTGTTAACTCTGCCAGAAGGTATTGAAGAATTAGTAGTTTACTGTGATGCCTCGCACACGGGTATGGGATGTGTGCTCATGCAGAGAGGCAAGGTGATTGCCTATGCATCACGATAATTGAAAGTGCATGAGAGAAACTACACCACCCATGATTTGGAATTGGGGTGGTAGTATTCGCACTTAAAGTCTCCAGACATTATCTATATGGAACAAAGTGTATCATTTACACTGACCATAAGAGCCTTCAACATTTGTTCAATCAGAAGGATTTGAACATGAGGCAACGTCGATGGATGGAAACACTCAACGACTATGATTGTGAGATTCCATATCATCCAGGGAAGGCGAATGTAGTCGCTGATGCGCTCAGTCGCAAGGAAAGAGTCAAACCTTTAAGGATCAATGCCAAGAGCATTGAACTGAAGAATAACTTGAGTGAAAAGCTGCTAAATGCACAAAGGCAAGCCATGTCTGAGGACAACTTTGCCAAAGAAGGATTAGGTGCAAATATCAACCAGTTAACATCTGGAAAGGATGGAATGTTTAGGCTTAACAATCGGATCTGGATTCCGATCTTTGGAGGACTTAGAGATGTAATCCTCCAAGAAGCACATAGTTCTAAATATTCGGTTCACCCAGGAAATGACAAGATGTATCAAGATCTTAAACCCAGTTATTAGTGGATGGGTATGAAGAAGGATATAGCCAATCATGTAGCAAAGTGCTTGACGTGTTCTCAAATAAAGGCAGAACACCAGAAACCGTCAGGACTTCTACAACAACTTGAGATCCCAATGTGGAAATGGGAAATGATAACAATGGACTTCATCACTAAGTTGCCCAAGACCAAGCGTGGCAATAACATGATTTGGTAACCAAATCCGCTCACTTCTTACCAATTAAAGAAACGTATGATTCTGATAAGTTAGCTAAGCTTTATGTGGATGAGATTGTGTCCTTGCACGGTGTGCCGACATCTATTGTATCTGATAGAGATACAAGATACACATCTCACTTTTGGAAGAGCTTCCAACAATCTCTAGGCACGAGACTAAACTTTAGTACGGCTTACCATTCTCAGACGGGCGGACAAAGCGAGCGTACCATTCAAACCTTGGAGGACATGCTTCGAGCTTGTGTGATCGATTTAGGCGGAAGTTGGGATGATCACTTACCCCTAATCGAGTTCTCTTACAATAATAGTTATCACACAAGTATTAAGGCCGCTCCATTTGAAGCCTTATACAGAAGAAAATGTAGGACACCTGTGTTTTGGGCCGAAGTTGGAGAAGCCCAACTATCTGGACCCGATATCGTCCTCGAAACCACGGAAAAGATTGTGCAAATCCGTGATCGACTTAAGGCAGCTCATGATAGACAAAAGAGCTATGCCGACAAAAGGCATAAACCATTACGGTTCCAAGTTGGGGACAAAGTTATGTTAAAAGTATCACCTTGGAAAGGTGTAATGCGTTTTGGGAAAAAGGGCAAGTTAAGCCCGAGGTACATTGGACCATTCGAAATAATCGAATGTGTCGGACCCGTAACTTACAGGCTTAAGCTAACGGAAAAGCTCAGTGGAATCCATGATGTGTTCCACGTCAGCAATTTGAAGAAATGCCTCGTGGACGAGTCATTAGAAATGTCTCATGAAGATATACAGATTGATGAAAACTTGCGTTTCATAGAGAAACCAATTGCGATCGAAGATCGGCAAGTTAAAAAGCTTCGGAGAAAGCACGTACCTATTGTGAAAGTCAAATGGGATGGCCGTCGAGGTCCCGAATATACTTGGGAGGTCGAGTCCAATATGCGAAAAAAGTACCCTTATCTATTTGAATAAATCTCGAGGTCGAGATTTTTATTAAGGGGGTGAAGATGTGACACCTCGAAAATTTCGTCCAATAAAAATCCGACACGTGTCCCGGAAATTCTTGGTTGCCACATGTAGCTGAGAGGGACTAACGACGCCGTCATGTTATTTTAATAACCTCTGAACGAGCATCAAGGAAAGTCGGGGAACCAAAGTGGTGAAAATGCCAAACTTCAAATTTCTGAAGGTCCTTACGGACCGTAACAACATCTGGTTACGGACCATAAGATTAAACAAATCTTGGTTTCAGTAAGGCGGTTACGGACCGCAAGCCTTTATGGTTACGGTCCGTAACCAATTCAAATATGTGGGCCCCAGAGGTCCTTACGGACCACAAGGCATAACCCTTACAGTCCGTAAGGGGGGCGAGCGACAGAAACATGGCAGCCTATTGTGCTTGCCACCTTGCTCGCCATTGCCACCATCCTCCTGCTTGTGCCACGATCCTACCCATTTGTACTCATCCAAGATCAACTTCTAACACCTGGAGTGATCCCATGCTTCCTCCATTGCTATAAATAGCACCCTTGAGTGAAGCTCCAACTTGCTCATTCCTCTCATTCAACTCTCTTGCTCACTTGGAAAGCTCCTGCGTATCTTGGAGCATTCCCCTGAGTTCTAAGTCTTTCTTTGGTTCACTAGTAAGTGTTCCAACTCAGTTCTTTCCTTTTTAATAGGCTTTAAGCCAATGTCAAAGCGTTGACGTAAAAACGCTTTGACTTTGGGGTAAGACCATTATGGTCCAGCCAATGTTCGTAATGAACATGGCTACGTGATCGTAATAAGGTAGGTGTTAACCCTTCAAGAGGGCACCTCCTGATTACCACGTTTGCTTGGTCAATTGACGGGTCAAAGTTATGTTAACAAAAAGTCAAACGGGCCAGTTTTGAAAAAAATCATAACTATCAATGTAGGTGTTATGAAACCTGTTTTAACACTCTGATAACTTGGTAATAAGTATAAGAACGTGTAGGAACATGTTCGGATCGTCAAGTCCAGGCCTAAGGTCGGCTCGCAACCGAAAGTCGCAAAGTTTGACTTCTACTTTGACTTTCAGTTCTGACCCGATTTAGCAACATTAGCTTTTGTCCCTAAGTTGCATTATGACCATGTTATAGTATGCTATAACCCTCTGAAGTTATAGGACATGGTCGTGTAGTAATCTGAGTTTTTATACAAGTATCCGATAAATATGCCTAAAATTGCCCTTTTATCACAAACTAAGGGTTTGACCACTAATAAGAATATAAATGAGTTGTAAACTGAATTATTATATTAATACACCTATTTTCATAGTAGTAACCTGGTCATAAACTATGTTTAACTATTTAACATAATTAACACGTTTAAAGTGACCAAACCGCCCTTTTGGCGTATAAAATGGTTTAAACATAAACTTGACATCAAAACTCATTACCCACTGATGTAATATCATTACTAGAATTATTTGGGATGTTCATTCAGGTTGCAAACTAAGTTTAAGCTATAGTTTGCATATTATGTTCTTAAATGACGATATTGCCCTTTCAGCACTTTAAATGGGTTTTAAACATTTAAATGAACCAAAACTTTATACCCACTGATGTAATATATATATATATATATAAACATATTTTGGTCATACAAACCTGGTCAACGACAGTTTTACTTAAATACCATTTAAATCGTCATTTTGCGACTTAATCGCCATTTCGGCGCACAATATGGTTTAAAACCATATTAGAGCATCAAGGCTTGATACCTACTGATTTCAAAACATATTTTCAACTTATTAACAATAGGTACATGTCCCAAACTCAGACTCTCAAATAAGTTATCAAATTATATGTGAAATGACCAAAATACCTTTTCGGGACATAGTTTGGTATTAAACTATAAACCACGCATATAATTGATGTCCTACGGATATAACATCATAAAATAGGTATTTTTACAGAATGTTTATGTTATTAACATCAGTTTAGTTATAAACTCGTTTATTACATTTTAAAATGACAAAATTGCCCTTTTAAGGCATAGTATGCTTTTAAAACCATAACGGGCTAACATATCAGTAACCTACTGTTATAATAACATATTTTTAAACTTAATGGCATATGGAACTTGTATAAGACTCACCCGGTTACCTGGTTTCGCTTATATGCGTTCGGTTAAGCCTACATGACTAGTTTACGCAATTTAACCGAAACGGGTTTACCATATCAAAATATTCTCAAATTCCGAATGTAGAATTGTAACCCATATTATACAAGTCCTAGTACTTGTCGGGTCCAAAATGCATTCTCTTCCGGTCATCGCAAATCTAGTGTTTCGTACCGTTATCTTTACTTTAAAGTTAGCTGGTCTAAGTCAATGACTAAATAAAGACCCGCTAGCTATCCAATCGGTTAATAAAATCATCCATTCTAGACTAGAGACTTCCGGTAGATTTTCGCCAAGCTAGTTTATTTTGATTACGGCTGTGCTTTGCTTATTTTCTTATTACTAAGGACTTTGCAAGCCAGGTAAATATTTTAACTTATTTTCCCTTATTACGGGCTTGGGATACGGTATACTAATACCGCATGGCTGGATATGAGATCAAAGACCAATGAGTCGGGAATTCAAATAATCCATTTTAATTCGTATTGCTTAATATTAAACATTTGGGGGTTAAAACGACCGTGTCCTGGATATACACGGCTCATTTAATTGCAAATGGCCACGACCTAAGCACGGGGTGTAGGCATACACCCGTCAGATGCTAAATTAAAATTATGACCCATTAGGGGTGCACCTATTAAAGGTGTTTAAGTGGTGTGCCGATTAATCATGATCCCGGCATAGTTTTCGGGCACTAAATGTATTATTAGCATGTAAAACTGATAACATGAAAATTATTTGTCCCAAGTTATTTATTAAAATTAAGTACCATTGCGTACACTAAATGTTTTCAAAATATTTTCAAAATGAGTCGGTTAAATGTATTTATCAGTGAAAACTGACGTATTTTCAAAAGACTAAGCGCAGGTGACAAGTATACATAATTAGGCTGGAAGTGCTTGGCGAAGCTTAAGAGGAATTGCAACCCTTGCTTAGAAGCCCTTAGTCTGTTAAATTTCCTTTTGTAATTACATTTCAATCCGCCTGTGGATCTAGTTACGAGCGTTGTATTTATTATTTTGAACTTTGAACATTCAAACATTTGTAATAGTAATTATCCAGACTTCCGCTGTGTTATATTATATTGTGTGGTAATGATGATATCAACTTACGTCACGATATTCCCCAACCTGGCCCACCGGGTTACACGTGGAAATTAGGGGTGTGACACCTGCTTCTCCATATCTAAGGATCGGCGACTTTCTTGTTTCACTCCGGATAATTGTCTAGCCATATCTTCTCGAGTGGCTTTGGCCTCAACCCAGCGCCTATACACCTCAGAAGCCAATACGTTGGACTGGGCCTGATTGTTCAAAAAGGTCGCTCCCAATTCTTCTCCAGAAAGTTTTTGACTTTGACAATGATCCATCGGTGTACAAATGTTCAGAACAAAAAGTTTTGCGGTAAGGGCATCCATAACTGTGTCTTTATTCTGGATATTCCACTCCGGGATAAATTTCTCGTTGGCAGTAACCGGATCAACCTCCATGACATCTGAAAAGAGATCAACATCACGATAATTGGTTATCCTTTCCAGACCGAACCAAGAGGGAGGTGTAGAAGTAACACCATCCTCACCATCAAAATCCGGATCTGGAAAGGAAACCGACTCCGTACCTGTTTGAATCCCATTTTTTCTACGTGGCACCCTCGCCGGAATAGACTTCTCAACCACCTCAAAGATACCCTCTTCATCATCTGGGTTAGATCGGACAAAATCAACTTCAGGCCCTGGACATTCTTAGGAACCTCATCCCTGGAAGACTTCCCTCCTACAAGATGTTCATGTAAATTTTTTAGGACCGTCTCGGTCACCTGAGACGCAGAAGGAGAAGCTTTTTTAAACATAGAAGTTAAATACTGACGTTTACGCGACGACGTAGGAGTCGTGGAAGCATGTTTCCTTTTCAGAGTATCGAGAGAAGGAAGCTCGATAAACACAGACTTCCGACTTTCGCTTCCTTTCGAAACAGGCAAACCTTTGTTCAATTCTCGGTCCAGCTCCATGATCTCAGGATCACTATCCACCTCCACTGAAACTTGCTTAGATCCTTCGAAAGCAGCCGCCGGGTCGGGACCTGGAAGGACGGCTGGTGCATTGACAAGAGCAGCTGTTGACACCCTTTCGGCAGACGAAGATCCGAGCCCAGATGACCCTTCCACTCCACCTTGAACATTAGGAGCTTGGTTCCTAATAGGAAACATCGCAGAGGCAGTTTGCACCAAAAAGGGAGGATCATCTTGAGTGTTTACTTCAAAAGTACATTCCAGATCATCGAAGTTCGAGATGGCCAACGCGTCCCGCAAAGACATAACTACACCTGCAAAACAAAAGGCAAACATAAGATAAGGCAGCGCTAAAAAGAACGAACAAAATAAAAATAAAACTCACGATCAGTTTTCCTATAAATAATCGCCAATCTTTATCACCACGGGTCCAAATCCTGCTAATTCGGCCTAACAACAAAATAAATTCCGGTAAAGGACGAACTGGGCTAGGGCTGCCGGCTAGCGACCTAGCCAAATCACGGTCAAACTCAAAACCATTTTTAAGCTCGAAATCCATTGAGCTATCCTTCATCCTCCATACCAAATCTGATGGAAGACATCGGTCGTCTAACCAAAAGAAGTGATCCTTCCAATGTTTCAGGCTAGATTTCTCCACAGTCGTAATACTGGCAGTTCTCTTCCGGATCAAGAATGTATACCAGTCTCCGGCCGCTCCAAACTCATAAAAATATCGAAAGACATTTAAGTCGGGTTTCTTATTGACCGCCTGACACGAAAGCTCAAAGTGATTTATTCTACTGAGACCGAACGGATTGACTTGGCTAAGATGGACCCGAAAAAACCTAAGCACCTTTATCAAAAACTTGGTGAAAAGAACACGGTAATTCGCAAAATTACAAATGCGAGTGTAAAAGGCAAACTTGCTGGGGAGAAACGGATACACCGCCCTATCTTTCGTCGGGAGAACAGGGTTCAGATCGCGAGGAATCTGATATAAAACTACAAACTTCTCTAAGTCCCTCTCCGTCATAACGCTAAAAATAGACCTCAAATTATCTTTACCGGGAGCCATGATGTACGAAAACACAAATAAAACTGAGTGATGAAAGGCTAGAAGACGCACCTCTGTTGATAAAAACGGAGAAGAGAACAGGTCTGAAGAAACACCGTTAGAATGCAAAGAGTTTGAAAGAAAAGAAGGACAGGCGAAATGCCAAAGGGTAAATCCTTCTATATATATAAAAGAAAAACAATGATGGCATAGCCATCCCATCAGGTCACTCGAAGAGGCGGCACAACACGCTTTCCAAGAGAGATCCGGCTAAAGCAACGTGTGGGTGACTCAAGGACATGACAAGACACGTCAGCAATTATAGTCACCTACAGTGCACCCTAGACTTTTTCAATTAGAAAACATACTTGAAAAACTGGGGGACTTGTAGAGGTAAGGCCGATAGACGAACCTAGGGTCCGTCCCACCAAGCAGGCCAAACATATCATTCATCAATACGCACATGAAAATGTCCGATCTCCGTCCCGTCACATAGACCGATGACGTCATCTCTTTGACTAGTATAAATACCCCCAAAGTAGAATGTAAGTACACACTGTCAGTTGATCCGTCCTTATTTTCTCTCTCTACTTTCTCTCTCTAAAGCAAATACATATCTTCACGCCAGAGGGTGGTCACAGAGGGGCCCTCCCATCTCCCCTGTGGCGAGCCTAACGGTTGGTTCAGTGTACAGGTTAGGCTCATCATCTTACAAGATCCAAAAGCTAATTGTACTCGAATTCGGTTAGTTTCTATATCTTCAGAGGTTGAAGGAGGGGCGGTGTATGGAGGTGGTTTTATTGTCGAGATAGTGGTAGCGTATTGATGAAGATGGTGTTGAGAAGTTTGGCAGTTCATGGGTGGATGTTGCAGGTGATGGTGGTGGTCGATGTGGTGGTCGGAGATGATCAAGGATGAAGGCTGTAAATGAATCTCGGATGTTGATGTAGATGGTAGATGATGATCTGAAATGTATCTCGGATGAAGACTGTGATGTATCTCGGATAAGAATGAGGGATGGAGTTCGAAATAGAACTCGTATGGTGTCTTGGATGAAAAAAATATGATGATGATTGAACGTGAATGAAGTTCGAGTGACTTGGATGAATCTCGAAATGGAACTCGAATGAAAGATAATTATGATGATAACTGATGATGATGATGTAATAAGATATTTTCGAATGTGATGTCTGATGAATGAATCTCGGATAAAGTAATGATGTTTTTTTAATAATAAAATAAAACAATTTTTAACCTATTTAACACTTTTCAAAAGATCAAGACACCAAAAATATGATGGTTTTCAAAAATTCAGATGAACACTATGAAGAACACGAAGAACACCAACCCAAAAATTCCGGAAAAACTTGAATGTTCGATATCAATACAGAGCCTAGAAATAGGTTCTAAAGGCTCTAATACCAATTGTAAGTCCTGAAAATCCGAATCTAACAACGATATCAAACAATCATCAAGGATGCGGAGTCCAAACTTGATGATATTCAAGAAAACCGAAAAATAAGAACGAGATGATCAAGATGAACGAGAATAACACGCGAATCACTTTCAAGCTTGCATACGATTCTATTACTAACGAATTAGCAAAACCGTCTGATACAAGTTCTCTCTCTCTAACAATGGAGGCTCCTAATGTATGCTCTCTAAGGCTTAACCCTAATTATGACATAATGTTACTTGTATACCAGGGTTTGCCATGCCCCTCATGGGCTCCCTTTGGGCTTGCTTGGCCCACATGGCCTATGGCATGATCAAGTGACCTATAAAGGTCCAATTCCTAATACAAACTAACCCAATAATCCCAGTTCGCAACCATAGTCTGTTGCGTTAATTTGAGCGCCAGTCTCACACTTTTAGGACCTAACAAAGAAAAAAACGCAAGGATTTCATAAGCCAATTAGAAATTAAAACCTAAAATATGACAAATAGAAATTAAAGGATTAAAAGATAGGAACCTAACCTTAAGGAGATGAAATCGCACCTGAACCAACCACTAATAAAAGCATGAGAGAGACAATTGGAACAAATGAAGACATAATATGTGACAGAATGATACATGTCAAGGCCAGGCAGATGACACATAATGAAACAGGATACATGTCATAAGCATGCAAATGACACACGGGGAAAACCTTAGAAAACCGTCCTAAAAACAAATTGAACCATGGTAACGAAACAAAACAACCAAGAACACTACCATCCGACCATTAGAATCTTATCTTTCATGATCCGAGAAGAATGGGTAATATATCCTCCAGATACATAATTGGAAAAAAACACTACTCATGGCCGCTTCAAATTCATATATTTTATAATGTATAATATAATTATATTAAGTAATTTAAGACTTAAGTTTCTAGAGATCCAACACCATCTTCTGGAGAAATCACATGTATCATCTTTCTTTTTGTCGATGTTTTTATGTTTATCCAAATTGTTACTTCGTCACGTGGATAAATCACCCTTCTCGAATTGGGTTTATCATCAATCGAATCGTTTGCTTGTTTTTTTAATTTTTTTGTTCCATATCAACAGCCCCAATGCTTCTTGTCCAACCCAGTGCAATCTCTCCATGACTTTGCAGCCTTTTGATTTCTCCAACCTGAAAAGAGCTAGAAATTTGGACTTTAGATTGTAGTCTCCGATCCAATTATATTATCAAGCCAAAACGTATATCCGCCTCATCCCTAAGGTTACCTTTAATTAAAACATTTACTTGAATATGTTGATTTCGATGGACAATTCAGATTTTATAATATTAGACCAAAGTCATGCTCGCCCGACTTTTAATGGTAATAACTCAATTCTTCTCGAGCTGTGATGGAGAGGCATTACAACACGATGCCAAAGTCTGTTTACGAAGCTTATTAAAATCACCTCGTCTTGTTTACAGAGCTCATTCCTAAAAGGTCGATGGCTCAAGTCCCGTTTAAGACATATTTGTAGACGTATAGTATAGATGGTGTGTTAGTTTGGTGTTTAATAATAAAACAAGTATTAAAATTCATTTACATTAGTTTTGGAATAAAAGATAATCAATAATAATGTAGACTTTAATGTCACAATTAATAATAATAAATTGTAAGAGATAAACATTAGTTGTTAACACGACCTTAATTCAGGAAAAAACAATAATATTTATTTTGAGCATAAATACCAACATAGCCTATAGCCTATAAACGTAGAAAAATGGAATACTCATCATTCACGCATCTCATGTTAAGATTCGTGAACTAGTTTGCCACTCATCATATCTCCTCTTCTCTCTCTCCACAAGTAGCTAATTTCGAAGATCGAAGTGTTGAAACAGTGTATTATGTAAGTTTGATTTTAAGTTAATAATAATAATAATAATAATAATTTCAACTGATGATCATGAATTGATAATCGAATTGTGCAGATATGGAGAATAATAATGTGGATATCGAAAGCGAAGGAGTGGAGAAGATGGAGAGAAATGGATCTGCGATGGAGGAAAGAGATATGATACGAGAGCCGTTGCTTTTGAGAAGCAGGATCAATACGACGTCGCAGATTGCTATTGTTGGTGCTAATGTTTGCCCAATCGAGTCACTTGATTACGAGTAATGATTATTATTATTATTATTATTATTATTATTATTCATATCTAGCTAGCTTTTGGTATTTATTAGAAATCGATAACTGATAAGTACCTCTACAGCAGGATAGTTAATGTTTTGTATACTGTTGATTTGTTTAATGCTTGACCAAAAGGGGAAACTTGCTTTTGGGGGGTTTTTAACTTTTTTTTTAATTATTCATTGATTTTGGACTTTTAATCATTAGCTTGTTCCCTCTTGAGTTTTACTTTTTATTTTCATAGGTGGATGATTAAAAGAATTGCATATGTTGGCACAAATCTTGTGATCTTATACAGTTATACGAATCGGTTGGATGGCCATCTGGATCTAAATTGTTGATAAGATAATGGAAAAGTTTACATCTTGGATTTAATTATTTGAATACAGCAGATTTGTTTTATAAATGTTAATGGCAACATGGAATTGAAGTTATTGGTTCTTCGAGATTTGATTTGACTTGACTAAATATTTCTGCAGGATCGTGGAAAATGATCTTTTCAAACAGGATTGGAGGTCAAGGAAGAAGGTGCAGATATTTCAATATGTCGTCTTAAAGTGGACACTGGTGCTTCTTATAGGATTAGCTACCGGGCTCGTGGGGTTTTTCAATAACATTGCAGTGGAAAACATTGCTGGTTTTAAGCTTCTTCTCACTGGTAATCTTATGCTTAAGCAAAAGTAAGCCTAAATTTTTCCACCCTTTTGTTTTTATATTTGATTGCATATGCCTTTTGTTAATGGAAGGAAAATTATGATTCTTGTGAAGGTTTTTAGATCTATCAAGTGACTTAAAGTTCATTGTTTGTGGAAATAAATGCAGTTATTATCTGGCATTTGTTGCGTTGGCTGGTTGCAATGTGGTTCTTGCAACATGTGCTGCAGTTCTTTGTGCGTATATTGCCCCTGCAGCAGCTGGATCCGGTATACCTGAGGTTAAAGCTTATCTTAATGGTGTAGATGCGCATTCTATTTTGGCTCCAAGCACCCTCTTTGTAAAGGTGTGTATCATACACATTATCTCTCTCTCTCTCTCTCTCCGTCCTGAATTGTTGGATAATGATGTTATTTGAACAGATTTTTGGATCGATATTTGGAGTGGCTGCTGGATTTGTTGTGGGAAAGGAAGGGCCAATGGTTCACACAGGGGCTTGCATAGCTAACTTACTTGGTCAAGGAGGATCTAGAAAGTATCATTTGACATGGACATGGCTTAGATATTTCAAAAATGATAGGGACAGGAGGGACTTGATCACATGTGGTGCAGCTGCGGGTGTTGCTGCTGCTTTTCGTGCCCCTGTTGGCGGGGTCCTCTTTGCACTTGAAGAAGCAGCCTCATGGTCCCTCTCACTCTCTCTCACACTCACGTTTGATCAATGAATTGGATGACAAGATGAAATATTCACTTTAGTTTTAGAGTTAATATAATAAGAGTAATAACAATTTAAAACAAATGAGAGTACAAACAATTGCAATTTTCTAGTTGCACTTTTAATAGGGTTAAGTGCATAAAAAGGTAACCAACTTTTACTGCCCAGAAAATAAATATTGGATTCTTACAATATTCGATAAAACCGCTCAAAGTTTCAAAACTTTTATGCGAGTTGATACGTTTGATTTTTCAGCTTGGTAGTAAGCTTGACTAAGTATGACTTTTCGGCTTGGTAGTAAGCTTGACTAAGTATGACTTTTTTGACAGGACATTAATGTGGTTTTGACATGGCAGTTGGACGCTGGTTAACCTAAAAGATTACCTATAAAAAGTTGATACCCATATGAGAAATTAACAAAAGTTGGTTACTTTTCTATGCAATTTGCCAATTTAATATTGCCCTGACATGGATACTATTAATTAAAATGAAAAGTACATTGATTCTGGTTTTACTTTTTGCTTCTGCGTTATCCAAACCTTATTCCCATGATGTTAATAGGTGGCGGAGCGCTCTTCTTTGGAGAACGTTTTTCACAACTGCTGTAGTAGCTGTGGTTTTGAAGGGTCTGATTGAATATTGTAAAAATGGACAGTGTGGATTGTTTGGGGAAGGTGGTCTGATCATGTTCGACATCAATAATTCAGTACCTTCTTACAACACCATAGATCTCCTTGCCATTATATTACTTGGAGTTATCGGTGGAGTTTTTGGAAGCATTTACAATTATCTTGTTGATAAGGTCTTGCGCACTTACAGCGTCATCAATGAGTAAGCACTTCTCATTTTCGTTTAATCTTTCTTAATATAACCCGAATGCATTTAAATCCTAACTTCTTGAAATAAATTGCAGGAGAGGTCCTGGTTTTAGGGTGTTTTTGGTGATTGTCATATCAATCCTAACTTCTTGTTGTGCGTTTGGCGTCCCTTGGCTTGCAACCTGCATCCCATGCCCGGAAAATGCAAAGGAAGAGTGCCCTACAAAAGGGCGTTCTGGAAGCTACAAAAGCTTTCAATGTCCCGATGGTCATTACAACGATCTTGCTTCACTTTTACTCACCACCAATGATGATGCCATTAGAAGCTTATTCAGCTCCCTAAATACACACGAGTTCCGCATTCCTAGTCTCATTTTCTTCTTTTTTGCCATGTATTTCCTCGGCATCATAACATATGGAATCGCAATTCCTTCCGGGCTTTTTATTCCTGTAATATTAGCCGGGGCATCATATGGACGGCTTGTCGGTCGGCTCCTTGGTCCCATTGCTAATCTCGATTGTGGCCTTTTCGCCTTACTTGGTGCTGCATCGTTCCTTGGCGGCACAATGAGAATGACGGTTTCTCTATGCGTTATACTTCTCGAGCTCACTAATAATCTGCTAATGCTTCCATTAATGATGCTTGTCCTTCTCATTTCAAAAACTGTGGCTGATTGTTTCAACAAAGGGGTGTATGACCAAATTGTGATAATGAAGGGTTTACCGTTTCTAGAAGCCCATGCCGAACCATACATGAGGCATTTGGTTGCAGCCGATGTTGTTTCCGGGCCTTTGATAACTTTCTCGGGTGTCGAGAAAGTTGGCAACATAATGCATTCTTTAAGAATGACATCACACAACGCTTTTCCGGTTATTGACGAGCCACCTATTACCGATGCCCCGGAATTATGTGGGCTTGTGTTAAGGTCTCATTTGCTTGTTTTGCTGAAAGGAAAGGTCTTTACAAGACATCCACGTTTAAGTGGAGCTGAAACGTTGAATAAGTATCATGCCTTCGATTTTGCAAAAGCGGGATCAGGAAAAGGGTTGAAACTCGAAGATTTGGAGATAGAACCGGAGGAAATGGAAATGTATGTTGATCTTCATCCTATTACCAACACATCACCATATACAGTGGTGGAAACCATGTCTTTGGCTAAAGCTGCAATTGCTTTTCGGAAACTTGGTCTTCGACACTTGTGTGTTGTACCAAAGACTCCTGGGGTAAGCTTCCTTTCCTTTTTTTCACCCCATCTTGCTTTACGTGGCTCATTGGTAGGGGTGTAAACGAGCGAGCTTTATTTATTTATATATATAACTACTCTTATATTGATATATAATTATAAATTTATATATAACATAATATTTCTGTATATAACGTATCACGCACACATATTTAGTCTCATTTATGCTCATGGCTAGGCTCGTGTACACCCCTACTCATTGGTCTCTTAAATAGAGAGTAGGTTTTTCAGGTGGGTTGTACAGATTGGGTAATTGGTTAGAGGATTGGAGTGAACCAACACTTTTTGCCTTATACATTTTAGACTAGTTTTCCTTGAATAAAATGATTCAGAAAGTTGTGCGCTAAAATTACAATTTAGATTATATTTTTGACCCTTTTCTTCTTTAAGATACCTTTTTTTAACTCTGTGTTTACATGTTAGAGCTAAAACATTACATGAATATGACTCGTTGACCAAGTCAACGGACGAAATCACAACCCACAACCCACAACACTGCTTTTTTTTTTCCCTTTTTCTATATCTACATATATTTTTTTTGCAGAGGCCACCGATAGTCGGTATCTTGACACGGCATGATTTCATGCCAGAGCACATTTTGGGACTCTACCCGCACATTGACCCGCACAAGTAGATCAAAGGTGGTGTCATGTATTATGTTTTGGTTTTGACAGCCGTCGAATGCCATCGTGGATCCTAAGATATTGTTGTTATTCTTTTGTGAAATTAATTTTTAGGGAGGCAAAGGGGAAAGGTATAGATGTTTGTAGTGTTTTTTATAGAGTGAATATGAGTGTGGTTTTTCCTTGTAAGAAGATATGTTAATTATCTTAATATTAAATTGTATTATAATATTTAATAATTCCTTTTCATTTATTATTAGTTTTGCTTTGAATAAATAAATCCTTGTTAAAAGTTTTATAGTTATTGGGATACTATTTCAATTTCTTATACTATTGAATGCATGACATAAACAAGTAGTTATTTGGTTTGGGCAATCCATCATAATTCAAGCTAAGGTCTCTATTCCGAGTCCTTGGAGGCAAATCCATAAATCTTGTTAATGTTGGTCAATTGGTCGATCGGTCCCTTTATCCACTATGTTTCCAGCCTTATTCTCCATTGGATAACCGGTGGAAATTTGATGTTTTGTACGGTAGGATGCTTGTTGTCTTTTTGTTTTTGCTCTTTGATGTTTCCTGCCTGGTGCTAGATAGTTGGAATAAATTTTTTGTTGTCCGTTAGGATAACTTTTTGACTATTTTTAAGTCTAAACTAAAGTCAGTGGGCACTAAATCCCTTGGGACGCTTGGTGCTTGAAAGGTCAAAACATTTTTTATTTTTCAAGTGTTTAATCTTTGATCCTTGAATGGTCTTGATCTTCTTAACTTCTTTTAATCACATTGTTTTGTTCCCATTTTGTTGTTCCTAACCTAAATTTAGGGTTACAACAAACAAATATGTATTAAAAAAAAAACCCTTAAGATGCGGTTAGGTTGTATCATTCCACATGTGTCATATTTTGTGAGATTTGGGAATAAGAAATATGTTATAAAGGACTTGGTTATTGTAGTTTTACTACATAGGGTGTGAGACTGTGATATGGTGCATGTATATGTGAAGTTTTTTGATGTCCTGCCATTTTGAAAAGTGAGTATCAAAAAGGAAACTTGGTAAGTTGAGGGGTTGTCATGTCGATATGAAGTCTTAACTCTAGTGAAAACATATAAAAGGGACTCCAAAGACTTCTTGTTCTTTACATAAGGTTGTGGCGAAGCACCTAAACCGTTAGAGGTGCTCTTAAAGTCTTAGTAATCAAGGTACAGTTGTTGTAATTTGTATTATGGAAAACTATTATTTGTATGGTAAGTGTGTGTATTTGAGTAACCATTGTTGGGAATTCCAGGTCCGAGCCGAACTATGGCCTTGTGCGTCAAGGGCGGCTAGAAGTTTAACTTGGTTTACAAGTTATTAATTAATTAGTGGGTAATATCTAAGGTTCCTATAGTGTTAAGGTTAGAAAGTGTGTTTAGATAATTATCATGTAATTAATTAATATGAGTCCTAGTTATGGGGATGGATTATGAGAAAACTAGTTTAAATGAGAAAACCAAAAAACTAACTAAAAAGGCAAAAAAACATATCAATTTATTTTTTGATTTTTTTTATAAAAAATCGCTATATATATTATATAAAAAAACTTAAAAAAAAAATAAAATAAAAAAAAGCATATAATGCATATGTGCAACATATACATATAACTCACATGTGTAGTACACATATAGTGCACATGTGCAGTACAAGTTTTTTTATTTCTTTTATTTTTTTTTGAAAAAAAGTTTTTTTATACATAAAAGCAGCGATTTTTATAAAAAAAAATTGTAAAATTTTTTTTATGTTTTTTATGCTTTTTTTGGCTTTTTTAGTTAGTTTTCTAGTTTTTTCATGATCCTCTCTCTTCTAGTTATAGTCTAATAAAATAGAGTAGCTATAAATATCGTGAACATGGGTAAGGCTTTCTGTAATTAAGGTTTCTCTAATAATATTTGGGTCACTTGATAGCCAAATACGTTTGTGTTCTTACGATTTCTTTTTATCATTTGTTACCAATTAATCTCTTTTAACCATGTAATAGGAAATGTATATGATGTAACATTTTCAAAATAAATAAAACTTAATGTGCATATATTGAATAACTAGGTTATTACCCGGGATAGCTTTCCGAGCAGCAAAATTTAATTTTAAAGACTCCTCCGTGTATAATTAAAATAACTTAAATAATGTGACGTATTAGATAAGTTAATCCCAAAGCACATACCTTGTTTTGGAGCATTCTATATGCATAGAAGTGTCGCGGATTCATGTTGTGGATTCAAAAGTCGATAAACGTCAAATAATAATGTCAAAATTGGACTGCTTCCCGGGCAGGAAAAAATAATTTATATTAATCGGATAATGTTGTTGAAAAAAAGGACATGTTTTCAAACGTTATTAAGTGTTTAAATAAATTAATTAAACTTCGATGTCGATACTATGCTACTATGTGGTACCAATGGCGGACACGGGATTTTAATTATTGTGGAGATCAAGACTTTTGCCGTGAAATAACACTATTTTTTTCGTGGGGCGACTCTCTCTCCTTTTCTTTACATGTGGGTACACCCCTATGCTACTTGAACCGAGTAAGAAGGAACTCGAGGAACCCAAACCCATTTATCATTAAATTCAAACCCGAATACCTATATTCAGTTAACTCGGTGGGTTGTATGCATATATCTAAACAATGTGCTTGGAGAAGGCAACACCTATGCAAGGGAACCAATAACACGAATAAACCTAAACAAAACTATAGACTTCTGATTAACCAAGTATTGATCCATTTGGTCGCATATACACCCTACTAAGTATTAATAGCAATTGCTACATGTTGACATATTCTGGTGGTGTTGTCGTCTATGAGAAGTTGCTTGATGGCACTTTCACATGCTACTTTATCATCCACCTTTAATTTACCCACCTAACAAATTAGAAAACTAAAACCATAATCTAGATACCTACCTAAGATAAACATAATAATTCACCCATCAAAACAATAAACCTGTTTACTTTTTAATGCTATTAGCCTGGCAAGATTGGTTCTTACAGATGTTTTCAAAACACTACCATATGTATGGTGGATGTTTAGTAGAGTTGAAAATTTATACCAGTTTACTTATGAACTGTTGATTTGGATTATACCTAATCTCTAACAGATCAAATGGGTTATAAAAAGAACTAATGAACATATAGACTCCAAATCTGCATTTTTTTATATATAATGAGATCTTATTTATTCCACTAATAAAGTAGTTGTAATCACAATTAACACAATAAAATAGATAGGAAAATTAACCCTCTAGACCTGACATGTTGACACCTTTAAGTCATATAACTGAAAGTAAAATTCAAATGTTTTGAAGACGATTTTTAGTACGGTTATTATATAGGCAACAAAGTTTTAGAGTTTTTATATTTAATTTATGGTAACCGATTCTAAAAATTGCACAGAAGTAACAAATTTTTATTCGAATCATAATCTATAAATTTGTAACAAAATTAACATTCGAGATAAGGTTTTAATTATACAGAGATTACGCTGCGTCGTTACGTTATAATAAGAAACCACACATGGGATTAAGTTTGTATAGAAATTCCATTAAGTGACAAAGATGACGTTATTAAATTAGTTAATGCATTTTGATTTGAACTCACTGGTTGACTAACTAAAATTTGAATATATTTCAAATAGCTTAGTAACTATTCAAACTAACATAATGAAAGTGGGAATTTTAACATTTTTTAACAGCAATAGACTTTTATTACAAACACAAACAACTTAGAAAGAAGCAAAGCAAACAAAACATACACAACAAACACTAACAGAACATATACAAGAACAAAGCCACTTACAAACATCCAGTTGCCGCCAACCTAAGCCAAAAGACCATGCCTCTAACCAAAGTCGACGCCCCCCAATTTGAGATTGTTTGAGCGCCCAATGCCAGTTTTTATAAGAGGATATATTAATGTCTTGAAACACTTTGTCGTTTATAACGACCGATACCTTTCAACATGTCATCAGAAAGATCGCATAGACTGCCTCATTCCGACCCTTAGGCAGGTCCAACACCAAACAAAAATCCAAAAGCTGGGTCACCAAATTGAACGAAGCTGAAACTGAGATTTGGAGCCAAACACAGATGTGCCACCACACACTTTTAGCAATTATACAGCTGACCAAAAGATGGTTTGTTGACTCCAGATGAATCCCACAAGCTGGGCACCTCCCTTCCCCAATCGAAATGCCCCTCCTAGCTAAGGCTTCCGCCATAGGAATCTTGTTGCTGACCGCCCTCCAAACAAAACAATTAACCTTCGAAATGGATAAAGAGCTCATTTAAAAGACTGGTCTTGATTGATCAGCAGAGAGTACTTGCAACTATGTTTTTTCTCACCTGATTGATAGAGAACTCAACCGGGCTCCCACCGAACTTCCATTGTCAGTTATCCTTTTTGTCACTGATGGCTTGTTGCTTCAATAAATCCTATAACCAGCCTTTTCATCATCTAAATCAGGAAGCCTCTTCCATCCTAAATCCCAAAGAAGTTATTACCATCCGATGTTTGCGCCTCTGAATCTAGGATGGCGGCATATAATATGTTTAGCCAAAGTGGTGTAGTGTAAATTCAAATAGGTCATAATATATATGTATATATATATATGTATATATATATATATCCATAACCATCAGACACTTAAGGCATGGGTCCATCACAGAGAGAAGGATTTGGACGATAAGAGGGTCAAACTGAACAAAAGGTGGTTCAAGAGGCAGCGGTTTCCTCTAAATACCAAAGTGCTTGATTCTTAGATTAACATGAAAAATCGCCGGTAATTAATTAAGTTAATTATTTGATTAGACATGAAAGATAACCCCTAAGAAAACAAAACCAAAATAATACTAAAAGTAATCTACAAAGTTGCAGCAATTCAATTAATTTACCATTAAGACATTACATACAGTCGCTGCTTTGGCTCTCAAGATCTCTCCTAAAACACACACATAAAAGAAACCTTTCCTTGCCTCTACTGTAGCTGACACCACCACCATGACAAACCCTAACCGTTATCTATGTTATAATCCACAGAATACCACAAATATTGAAAAAAAAATGCAACTATACCCAAAAGGTAACTTTTTGTAAAGAAAAATACAAACAACGAGAGATTTAGTTCGCGATTTGTATAAAACCAACAATCAACAATACACCTGCGAAGAGATAGATCTTCAAACCCAGCACATGCAGAAAATGAAGGATCCTCAATCCTAAACAAAATAAAATCAATTTTAAGATTCACGATTAATGGAAAAACAAAGCAGGATCTTCAATCTTCATAAATATCACCTGCTTCAGAACCCACACGTGAACAAAGAAAGCGACTATCAAATGCCATCGAAATTTGCATAAATAAGATATAACAGAGAAATTTCATTACACAGATCTCAAAATATTAAAGAAATATGAATCTAGGGTTACCTGTATGATTGAAGAGGATGATCGGTGTGAATATCTAGATGAAGCGACAAAGAAGATGTAGGAGATTAGGGTTTTGTCTGAAGAAAATAAAAGGGCTTTATATATGGATCCAGATTGTTGGTTGAATCGGGTTAGGGTTTATGGGCTTGACTGAAGAAATTTTAGACCTGACATTTTGAAGCGAAAAATGAGATTGAGAGGCTTTAAAAACATGAGACGTCAACCCAATTATTCTCATTTATTATATATAAGATATAAGATAAGATTACCTTAATATCTCAAGCTAAGTTCTTTTTGAATTTGTTTTAGTATGACGTCACTTAAAGAAGCTGGGATCATTTTTGAAAAAAAAAATGTTAGAACTTTTTTTTCTAATTTAGGTATTTCCAAACATGATGCCTACTTAGAGTACATTTGATTCGCGTAATGTTTTGGAATTGAATTAGAATTTGTATAGGAATTGGATTTGTTAGAATTGGAATCTCAATTCCACATTTGATGTGTTTGATTGTCAACAAATTGGAATCTATCACCCTAGCCCCCACTAACCTCGGTTCGGTTCGAAAAGGTACACTCAGGTTGATACGGTGCGCGTCAAAACGGTACGAGTCGAAAGGTTTCGGTCGAAACGATGTGTGTTGAAATGTTTCAGGTCAAAAATGTTTCGAGTCGAAACTGTGCGGGTGGAAACGGTTCGGGTAGAAACTGTGTGGTGGTGATAATGGAATGGTGGTGTCGTGGTGGTTGGTGTTCCATATAGAGAGAGAAAGAAAGAAAGAATCTGGAGAGAGGGAAAGGGAAGGGGGTTGGGGGATCGTTTTATCGTTTTTCAATAATAACTAACTGAATGAATAAACTAAATATGTAAAAGGACGAAAATATCTTTGACTTAGCTGACTTTGGATGGCGTTAGTGGATTGGATGATAATAACAAAAAAAAAATTGCAAACGCCAGGGACACAGATAAAAAAAACATTTTGAACTAGAGTGGCAAATGTGTCACACAACATGGATTAAAATAGCAATTTACTCTTTTTTGTAAAATTAAAGCAAATAGTATCTAGTACCCGCACGTTGTGGCGTGACCGTTAAAAATATTGAACCATGCACGTGCGTTAACGTGCAAAAGTTAGAACGAGACGTAAAACATAGAAATAAATAACTAAGTTGAAACGGTAAAAAACACTATTCAAGCGGATAGCAATAACAATATTATAATAATAGTTAAATAAATTTATAAGGTATAGGGTTTATTAAAAGTAAATAATAAATTGCAAGGTTTGTCCTTTATCTTTATACCAAATTTCAGACAATGTTATTTGTCTTTATAAATGATGATTTTTGTACTTAATGTTTTAAAATATTACATGTTATGTCCTTTGGCACTAACCAAGTTATTTTTTCATTTATTTTTTAAATCAGATCACACAAGTATAGTTTAGCCTTTTTACCCATTTGATTAAAAAATTAACAAATTAAAAAAATATAATACATATAGGGGAGGGATCATGAGAAAACTAAAAAAACTTTATCCGAAGTTGTATTACACATATGTAATACATATATCCAGAACTAAAAAAAACATGTTGAGGTCCGCAAGGCAAAATGATGTATTATACAATGAGTATGATAAGATTCTAAAAACCTTATGTTCAAGGTTATGAGGTAACATGCGGCTAGGACATGGTCTTGAAAGGACCACAAACAAGTATAGGAATTTGAAATGTTTGCCCTCTCATAGATGGAAGGGTTATTATGAGTTGTGTACATTTTGATGGATTGTAGAAATGGGGTAATCACTTATTAATTTTACAATTACATGCATATAAACTTAACCACTAATTAATTATACAATTACATGCATATAAACTTAGTTATGTTATAATTGAGTCCATTAAGTCTAGAGATATCTAGGATATGCAAGAGTATTTGTGTCTACATGGTCGTATTCAACGCGTTTCGATACGATGAAAACAATTCTAGTGACCGTTGGTAGGTTATCGGATTAAACAATTCTATGTTAGGATGGTTCTGATACGCTTGAAAAGTTATACAAATGACATTATTTCATGACCAATAGGAACAACGAATAAAACCCTAATTGGGAATAAGTATATGTATTCTAACTTTTCTGTAAAAATACAAAAGTATTATATTTTTCCGATTCTAGCAATGAAGCTTACAATTTTCCGCCGACGAACACAAATATATAATCAATAGATAATCTTGATCATCATAAGGTGCTACCAAGAGTTATTATATATCCTAAGAGTCTTTAAATAAAAATTACTGGTTAATGCCGCTTAATTAATCACTATTTGATTTATAAGCACTATAAATCATCATCAAAACATCTCCTAGTAAACTAGTTAGTCCTAGTTGGTGATCTAATGATAGTTTAGTGTCCTAAACACCTAATAAAACGATAATGACCAAAATATCTTCCACATTTTACCCCTTGAAGATCTTTTAGTCAACATAAAATCAAACAACCAACCTTTCTCCCCATACCCCATATTTTCGGCCCTGAGGGCCCTCCCCCACTCCACATGTGTTGATTTGGTGTTGTAAGATCTTGGTATGGCTCATGTTGATTTATGGATCTTGAAGGAATGATAAACACTATATAATTCACAAGTAGAGATATATTATCAGAAACTGTTTTTCAGTTGATTCAAATGATTCAAAAGTTTTACAAAATAATTCTACAATCTTCCCATCGGCCAATCACTCACTAGAACTATTTGTACAAAAGAAGATGTTTAAAGTGATGAAATAGATCTCTAACCGGTGAGATCTATTTATACCAAGTACTAAAGTTTTGTTCGTGATAAGATAAGTACTGTTACATTGGGAAACCACTGTCTAAGCTATCCACTATTTTAGTTATCCAAACATCTATTTGGACATACAGATGTTCAGTCTTCTTCATCAGACCTTTGACTTCATCATTGCTTTGGTCTTCAACAGTCTTTAGCTCTCAGTAGATGTTGTTTCTTCTTGAACAGTGGTTCCAAATATTAATCAGATGTTCGCTTTGTTCTTGAACAGATGTTCTGAATAGGTGTTCAAGATTCACTATCTTTGGGGAGAAAATTGCTTTATTAACTGTTTATTTCTTGATCCTTGAGTCATGTTTTGGCTTTTGAATATCATATGCTCTTATGCAGGTCCAACAATCCCCCCTAGAACAGATGATGCCAAAATAGATATTTATTTGATCATCTTTTATTCTCTCATCAACTGTTCACTTATTTAACCTTTGCTTATAACACAAGTCAAGAGAAATAGTGTCTTTTAGGTCTCTTTCCGGTGGTAGACTTATTAAGTCTTGTAGACATTCAATTTTTAGGCCAGATGCACTTTTTATCTTCTCCATTCCCCCACTAGCCCTGAGCAAAGTTAATTCATGGGTGTCTTTGTTTGAGTTCTATTTTAGAATTTTATGACTAGGACGATTTGTCGGGACCAGAGTTATTGCTAATGAGTTTTGGAGAGACTGGTCTTCCATAATTGTGTCAACTAGGTCTTCTTTCCTAGTGTCCTTCTTTTGTTCATATTTTCTTTTAAGAACTTCCCTTGCAGATTTTGAAATATTTCTTGCTGATGGTAACTCAGAAGGCCTAACCAAAGTGTTGATTACGAGAGTCTAGTTGCTCATACCCTGGCCTTTTATTAATGAGGGATCCTTTTCACTTTGAATTTCCAATTGCTTATAGTTTTCAAGGGTTGTTGACTCATTCCATTTAGCCATTGTTTTCATGATACCTATTTTTGCAGCAACCAGTTCTTCTTTCATTCTCCTCATCTTCAGGGCTCTTTTGTCATTTAGCTTTTTGCCATCTTTCCAATTTGGGGATGAAGGAGTGATTTTGGGAAATAACTTCGACTTTTCAATCTTTACTATTTCCTCTAGTAAGGATTCAGTTGGCCATCCAGTAAACTATTCCTTATCAGCATCACATGGTTTTGTCACCATAATGTGATTAAGGTAATCCTATCTGAACAGCTTTTTGAGATTTGTATCAGTTATAGGATCATTTGAAAAATTTCTGCAAATCATGTTGGCATAACCTCTAAGGGCTTATACCTTTTTGTATTCTCCTGGCATCTGCAGAATCTGCTTGTCATCCTTCCCTTGGTTTCTTTCCAAAACCATTCTTTTGGTCTTCCTCTTTTTCAATTCCAGATATTCTTAAACACTGGCTGGGCTAGGAAGGTTTGCAGTTGGAAGAGATGAAGATGGTGGTGGTGAGGATGTTGAGATAGAAGATGTTGTGGTCTTGGTGGAAGGTATTTTGATGGGTGAAGTTATCATTTTGATTTTTCTGGTTTGAGGAATAGGTGGTAGTGAAGTGATAAGTGATGTTGTTGGTGCAACATCTGTTGGTACTTTTGATGTGTCAACAGATGTTAGAGATGTAGTGGATGCAATGGTTTAGGATGGGACAGTGGCTTGAGTGAATGGAATAGTGGTTTGAATGATTTTAGCCTTTTTGGCTAGATTTGCAGGTGGAAGCTTTCTCAGGCTATCACTACTCTCCCCTTTTTGGCATCATCTACAGGAAGCCTGGGAGTTGAAGTAGTATCTGTTGCTTGAAGGAGATAATCTTTTATGGCCTGGATCTTTGCTTGTGTATCAAAGAATCTTGCATCAGCCATATTTCTGATTAATTCCAAATGAATATGTGAATATTGGGCATGAAACCAAACTTTCTCTGCAAGATCAGCATTTGATGGAGGAATAAAGTTTTGTACAAATATCTTCATCATGTCTTTTATCTCATCCACTAAAGATTCTAAATTGGATACTCTAGCCGTTAATTCTTTGTATCTTAACTCATCACCTAAACGAATAGGATCATCTGAATTCTCACCAGAAGTAATTGTATCTGGTTTTGACCAGATGCCCCTTTGTCTTCGTACTAGGGACTTCCAACTGTCTTTGAGTGTACAATTGTAGAGTCAATAGTTGTTGCCTTCAAGGGGGTCTTAGTGATGTAGCCACTGTCCAACTGTGAGACTATTGTCTCTACAGTTGTAGTAGTTGCCCCACTTGAAATACCTTCCGGTGTCTCTTGAGATATTGGAGGTGTAACCACCTCTGCTTGTGGGCTAAAACTGAGTCCTAGACTTGCCCTAGTCATTTGTGGAGGTATACTCTCAGTGATTTGTTGTTGAGAGGAACTAGGTATACGTAAGTCAGGATTATCAAGTGCATCAAGCAATGGTTTTATGGTGGATAACATAAGTGTGGTAGGTGGAGTGTAAAGAGAAGCAGCCCTGAGAGAGGGGCTTGACAAGAAATGCTCAAATGAGTCATCTCACTCTTGATATGGGTCCCCTGTGCTTACAACACTATCCTTTTGTGAGGATACATGAGGAGTTTGGATAGGTGGAAGTGTTTGCATCTGTTATGAGGAAGTAACAACAAAGGTTTGTTGCTTTTGTGATACAGCAGGCTCCTCTGGCACCTCATCTTCCAGAGTCACCTTTTTTGGTGTTTTCTTTTTGGTTTTGGGTTTGCGGATTAATGTGATCCTTTTGGAAATGGCTGGTGTGTGTTCCACAGTTATGGGTTGGGTATTGTGGTGACCAGGAGCAGTGGGTTCTGTAACAGATGTTGTAACATCTGTTGTTGGATTTTCTAAAACATTTTCTTCACTCACATTTTCTTGACTCTTGGTCATCATGTGGGTGAATGTTTTGTTTGAAAGACTTTTAATTTGGAGGCCCTCTCCTCTTCAAAAATGGTTTGTGCCAAGACCTTTTTTAAAAGCCAACTGTTGAGTATTGGGTATAAGAGAAAGCTTTGGGCTTGCCCTCTTTCTTGACTTTGACATTTGTAACCATGTCTAGAAACAGAGTATTGGAAAGCTTATAATTTGAATTCGTCAGATGGAATATCCCAAATACTGTGTTTTTAAAGGATTTTGCTATATGCAACGGTTTTAGGTGATAAAAAATGAGTAAGGTATGTAAGAAAAATTTCATGGCAGGTGGAAAATTAGGTTTGTAAATTGTTGCCCCTGCCATTTGTCCATCATACCCTCTCTCGATGAATTCATGATTAAGATCAGTTTTTTGGAAAGTTTCACTACCTGTCTCATCGTTTAGGCTGAATGTAGTGGAAATCAACTCTGGTATGATCAGGACAGCAACACCATTTATGGTTGAGATAATGGTAGAGGGCTTTTTTGTCATGAAGCAAATAATCTGACTTCACCCAAAATTCTTCAATATTATCTAAATGGATGGGTGCATCGGCGATAAGGATGTTGTGATATTTTGATGAAGTGATGATGTCAATGATCGAGTGAAACTTTGTGTTTGCAGAAGTTTTCACAAGATATGAAAGATAAATGTGAGGTAGTTTCAAGGGAAGAGCCATTGTGAAAATAGATCAACTATTTTGAAAATCTTTTAGCAGATGATCTTTTGAGTGTATAGTGAGAATCTTTTAGAAAAACTTTGAACGATGATCTTCGATTTTGGAGAAAAAATATTTGAAATTTCAGAGTATATCGCAAAAGTAAGCGTAACTCTATGTGGTTAGGGTTTTTTTAGCAATGGTGATGACTTGGCCAAACGGTTACCTTTTTGGTGATGTGACAAGTTTTATTTGTTAAGGGCAAAGCTCTGTTCAAGCAAAGCTCTGTTTTACAAAAGCCTTTTGACAATAAAAGATAAGGTCTGTTTTTCAAAATATCTGTTTGAAACCTCTGTTGTGCTCAACAGACGTTTGAGTGACCAAATCAGTTGTTTGAACATCTGTTTAACTTTTGGTCAACAGATGGATGGGAACCCATGTTTGAAATCTCTGTTGGGTTAAACAGAGTTTTAAAGTGGAAAACGGTGGTAAGTTATGATGAAACAGTGGATCTGTTTGACTTTTAGAGTCAATCAGTGGTTACCCAAAGTTAAACAGACTTTTAAACTATTGGAACACATGTTACACTCCATTGAACAGAGTTTTTGTTTTGTTGATTTTATCAGTCTTTTCTTTTTAATAACACAATGGTGATTTTTCAAATAACATTTAATGTTTTTATTTAGAAAACTGAAAAATAATTTCAATCTCTATTTAACATCCCAATTCTAGAGATGAAACTTTCAAAAGTAGCTGTGTTTAATGCTTTTGTGAACACATCTGCTAAGTAATCTTCAGTGGGAACATGATGAAGTGAAATCAATCATTTTTCGTAACAATCTCTTACAAAATGATGATGAATGTCAATGTGCTTTGTTTTTTTAATGTGACAGTAGGTTCTTGATAATTTTTCTGCTACTTGACTATCCAAAATTAGTGGTGAATTTAGAGCAGTTATACCAAACTCAAACAATTGATTCTGAAGCCACAAGAGTTATGCAGTGTAACTTGCAGCAGGTATGTACTCTACCTCTACTGTAGAATTAGAGACTGTTGTTTGCTTTTTGCTCTGCCATGAGACCAAGACATTTCTTAGGAATTGGTAGCCTCTTGATGTTGACTTTTCCTTGTTTTGTGGCAGCTAGCAAAATCACTATCTGAGAAACCTGAAAGCCCAATATTTCAAATATCTGGATACCAAGTGTAGGAGCACCTTTGAGGTATCTGAATATCCTTTTTACAGCTACTAAATTTGACTTTCTTGGTGATGCTTGATATCTTGCACAAACACAAGTTTCAAACATAATATCAGGCCTGATGTAGTTAAGTACATCAATGACCCAATCGTACACCTGTAAAGTGTCTGTTCTATCATATTAATATTTTCAAACTTTAGCTTTCCAACTTGGAGAATCCCAGACCCATCACTTTTCCTTTAGCAGTATTACCATAGGAAATGTCATCACCTCCATGAGAATGGAAGTTTGTCAGTAGAGCTTTGCATCCAGACATATATTTGGTTCCTCCATTGTCTACATACCATAGGCTATCTAGGCATGTAGATACTCCCATTTTTGGTGTCCATGAATGTTGTTGGTGCATGTTCTGTGTGTCCGCCACTGTGCGAATAGGCTAGATAGAGCGTGTGTTGAATATTGTATAGTTTAGCGAGCAAATGACTTAAGTGCGGACGAGGAAGGTGTTTAAGTGTCACTTCGTACGTAGTGGGTCACTTAGTCACTTCGTACGAAGGTAATTACTTCGTACAAAGTTAAAACTCTCAGTTCGCATGAGGGTAACTTTTCTTTAAATATAATGTCGTGTGTTCATAGTTTGATAAGTTTCGGTGTTCCCAGAGGGGAAACGCTGACGAAATTGTATGCTCCTATTTCGGTATGAATGGAAGCTTATGACTTATGACTATTATTCTACTTCTACTCCGTTCTTATGACTTAAGACTATTATGGACTTTTGAGGGTTTTAGACGTAAATCATCAAATAAACGGACAATCCATGGACAAAAATTGAAATTGAAACCATAGAATTGTTTAGAAATGAATTTCGCCTATATCTGTGGAAGAATTATCTTGAAATTCAAAGAAATAAAGATTTTGGATCGAAAAATGTGATCAAATTCGTTCGTACGAAGATAGTCACTTCGCACGAAGGTACTTGCTTCGTACAAAGTAACACCTTCGCACGAAGGTAAAGAAAATGCCTTAAAAATGCATTTTTTTGATCGTGGCGATGAGACAAGTGTCCAGAAAAATATTGGTGATTGAATTTTTTTTTCGAGATTTTATGACAAATGCGGGCTGTTTGGGGACACCATCGAGGGCTTCAGAGAACAAATATGATGACACAATCACAGAGTGGTGAAGATAATGGGGTAGTCATAGATACATGTGCAGAATGATTATCAGTTGGTATAGTAAGTATGAATGGGCCTTAAAAGAAAAATATGCATTGATCAAAAACACATTTTTGTGGACCAAAATGGCATATTTTCCGCATAGTTGAGTTTTTCAATGAATAGAGAGGATTGAATTTGCCAGATTTGAGGGGGAAATTCAATGATATGGTTTAGAGAGGTCATAATTTGCAAAAATGAGGGGGAATAAAAATTTCACAGAATATATTGCAATTCCGGCATTTTTGAAATTAGCAATAGTATTCGGGTGGTTCCGACTTCCGACTGTCCGGGGATGCATTTGATCGAGATTCGTTAGTTCATGATCACATGAAGTTCAGATTCTACATATCAAGATCAGATTGAAGTGTTAGGGTTTGAGTCCCGAGTCTTCGAACTAGCCGGTTAGCAGGATTAGCGTCATGAGATGCATCAGTATTGTCGATACTTAAAAGATATCTAAAGTGTCATAATGGTTAAGCTTCGAGCATAGAAATTGTTTTTCGGACTAACCTCCGGGAAATGACGATGTTTGTTATTAATTTGTTGTAGGGTCTAATGGAGAAGACTATATATCTGTTATCGTGATTGAAGAGGAAGAATGTGATTCTGGTTGTAGAAGAATGTTTCTCAAATCTGATTCGTTACCAGATGATTTGTTATCCGATGAAGATTTGTTGATTAGGGAGATTACCGTTTTGTTGATCAATCATTTAGGAGTATGCTTTAACGTGATTACAGAAAACGAGATTTCAGATTTCCGTGGGTATTCACAGACTTGAAGTTTACTGGTGTGGTAATTCAAAGTTTCTATCATTGTCGGTTGGCTTTTTGAAAATCAGAGGATCGAGCAGTGGAAAACCTAACGTGGATGTGGTTAACGTAGATACAGAGATACTGCATTGATTAGTTTCGAATTGGTGATTATTCGTGAAGATTACAGTTGAGCAAATCAGAGTAGGTCGGGAACCATGCAAACAAAGACCTAAAGATTCATTCCAGGGGGAATTTGCACATAATGAAGATAATTCAAGGCCGAATCATCAATCAAGGGGGAATCAATTTAAGATTTCAAGATGCCTGATTGAAGTTGCAGAATATTCAAACACGACTTTCATATTTCAAGAGTGACGTACAAGTGGGAAATTGTTGGTGCATATCTCGTGTGTCCGTCACTGTGCGAATGTAACAACTATCCAAAACACCCTAAAACGAGCCATAAACAAAGAACCGAACATGCACAATGAGACCCGACACGAAAAACGAGGAAACTCCACCCTGGCACATCAGGCGCCACGTGCCAGACACCCTCTTCTCTCTCGCAACGCGCGGGAGTAACCAGGGACAGATGGCCCCGTTTCGCGACAAGTGGCAAGCCTATACCTATTACAAGGCTGACCTAGCCCTAGCTGCCGTCCATCGCGCCACACGGGGGCTTCTCTGGAACCTGGCACAACGCGCGGGGGAAACCTAACTGAACCTATAAATGCAGTGGCTTGGGTCAGAAGCTGTTGCCAATTTCGATCAAAATCCTCTGATCAGAAACTCTTGTACCTCCGTTTTCTTGTACTACACCCCCTAAACCCCTAAACCTGCGAAACTCTGCTTCGTTGTAAGTGTTTTAACCCTAATCACTGATTCGATACTCTGTCTGATTGATCTAAAACCCAGCAACGGATGCCAAAGTGCTGCCTGTATATAAGGCTATACTTTGTAAACTACGTTGGGGTTTTGTCTCGTGATGTATCGTTAAAGTTTAAGTTGGGTTATTGCACTGACATGTGTTGCATTGTAATGTTATTAGGAACTCAAAATAGCACCAGGAAGCTCTAAGATAACAACCTTAAAACTGCAAAGTGAGTCATTCTATCTTTTTATCAAATGCTTTTGCAATTTAACACCCCGACCGCGTAAAAACAACAAACCGCGACGGAAATGTCAAGGAGTCATGTTAACAGATTGTTTCAACAACACGTGGTAGTTAAAGTTATGTTTTATTAAATATTGAAATTATATAGTTACATTGTCTTAGAATAAAACAAACTAAACAACTATTGTCTTTCTCATTTTAAGGCACTAAAGTCCGCGTCCGATCCTACGTGAGCATGCATCGACATCAAACTTGGTTTCCTGAAACATATGTGAAAACGAGTCAGCAAAAATATGCCGGCGAGTACATAGGTTTTATGAGTGTGTCAAATTCATGGCCTTCTATATATATTGCAATACATCATCTGACTACTAGAGTCGTTAATTGAAAACCTTGTTATCAAAAAGTATTTGGTATTGCAATGATAACTAACCAACTAAAACAAGTTAGTTATAGTTTATAAAAGACTTGTAGTGTGACATCCCGAAAAAATCAGGTATCGTCCTTTGTATTTATACGATTTAATCTTTCAGATATACATACACAGAATAAACTCATGTCGCGAATATTTGACAAATTATAATATGTGTTTAGTTATTTAACGGCTTATATTATATGTTCCATTAAAAAGCCGAACCCGAGCTTAAACCGTTTCAACCTTTCACGAACCCAACACCTTGCGACTCAAGTAAACTCAACCCGAAAACCCTTACCCTTTTTCGGCCCCTACACCTAGTCGCCCCCCTCCTCTTGTGTTTCTTGGGGAACAAGTTTCCTTGGGGAACAAGTTTGGCGGTTATAAATATAAACTAGTTATCAAAAGTTCAAAACCCTAATCCCCCTATCCTCTTAGAGGTCGACGGCAGCCAACACCCCCCTCTCGTTCGCAACGCAGCCCCCCCTCTCTTCATCGATCGCAAGCCCTCTATCTTTCTCTAGTTCTCTTTGCTTCAAGGTTAGTATCTTGGTTATGTTTGTGATTCATGGTGTGATTTGTGTAGACATGGTTATGATCATGAGTTGTTATGGTAGTGTTATGGTAGGGTTTTGTTGTGCATGAGTAGCTTCGGGTGAATTATGCGATTTGTTGAGTTTATTGACGATATGTATGCGTATATAATCATTGGCTGCGTTTTCTTTACAAAAATCATGATGTTATAACTAGGGTTATGAAATTAATAACATGGCTAGGTGATAATTGATGATTAATATGCTTTTAGTTGTTACTAGGAGGTGTTGCGATCTCTAAATATGTTTCGGGTATCGTTTAGAATGAAAACAGAATGCATATTAGCGAAAACATCCAACTTCAGTTGGCTGTAAACGGATCGTTATAAAACGAAAAATTGATTTTCTGAATCTAAAACGTACTTTTTTGAAAAACACTTCTAATGACGCTGGAATCGCATTTTTCTGAGGTCGTTTACTATTTTAAAATAATTATTTCGTGTAGCAGCTGAAGCTGCGTTTTTTCTACAGAAATTACGTGTTGTTTGCTGTGTCATTTCTTGTAATTTGGATAGAATTAGGTCATGAAATTCGTACAGTAGTTGGACACAGGTGTCGCCGAAAATCTCCCACTGGAATTTCGTCAATCGGGTGGCTAATGATTTTTAAATGAATTTTTCCGTGGAATGCAGTTAGAAAGTGACGAATCTGACTGCAGCCTAGTAAATGATTTTTTATAAATAATCGCTAATGAGTTAGGGCTGGAAAATTTTACACAAAGTTTTACAGACTGTTCTGTTAATAATCAGTAATGAGTTAGGGCTGGAAAATTGACACGTTTTGTAAATTAATTAGAATTTTTGGAATATGGGAACTATTTTATAAAAATACTCGAAAACAGCCCAGTTCTGGACACTTAGGCTGAAACACAATAAGTTGTTATGTGTGCATCTGGATGTTTGTATGTTATACGGTTATGGTCACAAGGAAGCATATATCACATGTCAGTCCCCTTAACACTTACGATGCCGTTAGTATTGGATTATAGCGAGGGAAATTTTAGTAGTACTACTGGGCCCGACAAGCCCCACTCGAACTGGTCGCGCCAGTTAGACCGAACGTTGATGGTCACGGGTGTAGAATTTGCCTAACACTTAGCCATGGTTAGTGATAGACCTGGCACAACAGGGGCAGCAACGTCAGCTTCGGATCGAACCCTTTGTTGACATGACCTAGGTTAGCTACCTAAACATATAACATAAACTGCTAATCAATATAACAACACGGTTCAGGTTTTGAATTGTGAACAACTTATAACAACACGAATCGGGTTTTGAATCGGGAACAAATTATAACAACACGATTCAGGTTTTGAATCGAGAAACTTAAATATTCTAATTCGGGTTTAGATCAGGGGATACCTATCATAACGTACTGGTTTGGGATTTGAACCAGTGGAAACAACTTATCTTATATTTGTAAACTAAAACCTGTGAACTCACTCATCATAATTGTTGACACTTGATTTTTACATGTTTTCTCAGGTTGTTAAGGTAGCCCACATCAGGACTAGGATGCATTATGGTATCACATTGATTTCATCAAATATTTAGACACAACTTTAAATTACATTAACTATTTTGGTTTTGTAATTATTACGCTTCCGCAACTCAATTGTATAAACAATATTTTCTCATTAATGAACAAACAGGAATATTTTTTTCAAAACTCATATAGTGGTCGTTCAGTATGACTAATGATTGTGATCTTGGTTTGTCACGCACCTCGCGGTAAAACCCCGCAAGTGGATTTTTGAGTGTGTGACATGTAGCCATGAATCTTGACCAAAACATTTCTTTTGTAAATCCGAGTAGTAAATCGACTTGAAAGAAACCTTGTATGATTTATATCTAAATTGAAAATCGTTGCGTGTCATTGTTTGATAACCTTTGTTTCAAGTGATTTGAATAACGCCACGTATGTAACATGATAAAAACACTTATATATAGGAAGTACCAGCGGCGTATCCACCATGCTTTTATCACATTACACACGTTCCGTTATCTAAATCACTTACCAAAAACCAATCGTCCATTGTTCGTGCCATAAACCAATCGTTCATTGTTCGTGTCATAAACCAATTGTTCATCATCCTTGTTATAAACCAATCGTCCATTGTTTGTGTCATAAACCAATTGTTCATCGTCCGTGTTAACGTCCTTGTTTTAATTGTGAAAACTTTTGGTCATTTTGGTGAATACATTCAAAAATGTGTTGACTCGTCTATACCACCTAAGGGTGTCTTTAAATTGCAATAACAAACCACCAAAGGGTTTGTTAAAGTAAACAGTTTCAATCGTTCCCCAAACTTCCCCATAAACACCGGGAACCTTGGTAACGGGATTGTCAGTCCTATGGTACCATAACTTACTACTGGTCGGCTTGGCCAAAGGTAATGAATGTCATTTGTGTCATGGATACAACGCACCAACAAGTTCGTTCACATTATTGAAATCGTCGTGTTTTATATCAACCATAGCATTTATAAATTGAAAGCTTGAAAACAATTTGCACTTATGTGTCACGCCAAAACATTTGTAAAGCATAAAAGAGGGGACTATATACTCACTTGGGATTGCAAAGTAACCTTGAATAAAAGATTAAACAAGCTCAAAAGTCCGATAAATCAAACGTGTCCTAAAATCGGATAGTTATGTAAAAGTCGGGACTTTAAATCGGCGGATCGGATAGAATGATGTCTTGTAAACCAAATGAGTGTTGGAACTCATATGAAATGGTTTAACAAAGTTAACATTCTGATTTGGAAAGGTTCCTAAGTGCTTTTGACCCGTTATGACTCGTTAAGGTAGTTTACGCTACTTTAACATGCCATTTGCGTAAGTATGTGTTCAGATGGTTAGATATGTGTTGTGATAAGTCTAATATGCCAAAACATGTTTTATTAAGTTGTAACATCAGTCTATATGTCAAAACATTGGTCACATATGCTTAAAGTTGATTTATGCGCAAAAAAAGGCATTTTGGTCATTTATAAGGCATAATAGACGACTTAACATAACACTAACCAAACGACACGACCACAAGGTATAACCTCAGAGGGTTATTCCCTACAAAACTATTGTCACAAATATTTGTTTGGTCGGATCCTAAGATTGACCAAACTGGTCAGATTCGAAAGTCAAAGCGGTGGTCAAGACCGCTCGACTTACGACCCTAAATAAGCACTAAACTAAAAGTGAGGAGTTAGACATGTTTTGACATGTCTAACTAAGTTATAAAAATGTTTTGGTGTTTTGATACCCGAAAATAGTTCCATTGCAAAATGCACCAAAATGCGCATTTTGACCGAAACTTTGACTCACTTCGACTAGTAAACGTGGTAATCAGTAGGCATGATCGCTAAGGATCATAACCATCGTGATTACGATCACGTTACAAAGTCCCATTGGACTTTGCTTTGACCATTTAATGGTCAAAGCTGAAATTCAAACACTGTTTGACTTTTAGGTTGAAATAGCTAAAATAAATAAACAAGACTATGAGAAAGCACTTACTTGTGTTTGAAGAACACTTGAAGGGCTCAAGGATGAAGAATGCTTAGTTAGGAAGCCTCCAACAATGTGGTAGCCTCCAAGTAGAGCAAGAGAGAAGAAGAGATTGAATGAGCAAAGAAAATGGTTCAACATGATCACCTATTTATAGTAATCTTGAAGCCATAGGATCATTCCAAGTGTTAGGGGTTTTTCCAGATCATTTCAAGTGTATAACGATGTGTTACAACCAGAGAAAGTGTGGCAATTTCGAAAGCTTAGTGTCCAAGAGAGTAAACAAGGGGCTGCCAAGTTTTTTCTGATCTGGTGGGTCCTTACGGACCGTATGGTTCTTGGTCTTACGGTCCGTAAGACTCTTAGCTGGCAGAAACTTTGGAGAATTAGCAGAACAGGCCCCTAAACTCGTTTTGTCGCGTTTGGCACTTTTAACACTCGTTAACCTCAATTTAAAGCTCCGTTAGGAAGATAAAGCATAGGGAACTTGAAAAATGCTCGGAAATGTTTTGGATGTCGGCTCGTTCGGTTGTACGGTTGCGGTTTTCGGTTAATTACAACGAAAATCGTAACAAACACGCAAATGACCGTAAATGCGCAACAAATGATATTTTTGCATTCCTATCACTAAATATAATATTTTAATGATTACAAAAATTTTTGGATGCACGTACATGTTCCGGATTGAGAAATACGCGTAATGGCATAGTTTCGAAGAATTTGAAAAATAGCCCATGCGCTTGAATAAACTTGTTTTTGCCATACCGAACCCTTCCAAACTTATTTCTAAGTTATGTAAAGGTTATTTAAGGTATTTTTGGCTTATGTCATTGTTCCGGAGTGTAAGTCGTGTTAAACTGATTACGTTTGCGTAATAGTTTGCGATTTCACTTCCAGAAGTTGTTTACGAGTTCGGAATCGTGCAAGAATTAAATATGTGCAATTGCCATGATAAAAATACAAATCTCGTAAATAAAACACAAAAATCTCATTGATCGATAAATTGTTTGGAATTGTTACATGATCGAATCACCACAAATGTCACATGCAAAATCCTAAATGTTTTTACAAGTTGTTTTACAGTGATTAAGTTTTTGTTATCTACAATTAATGCCGGTATGTGGGTTTTGTATACACTACTAGTTACATTGGACGAAAGTTAGCCAATAGTAATATGACCACAGTCATTGGAACTGTCACCGTGACTGTGATATCCCGAAAAATCTGGTATCGTTACTGATTTAGTTCTCGTTGTGTGTTTACATTATGTATTTATAACTTAGTTCATTTGATTTAATCGACCCGGACCGTTTGAACCATGGCAACTGGTATAGCACGATACCCGTGTGACCTGAACTGTAACCTAATTAATATATGTTATACTTGTTGACACTTAACAATACTATATTATTATTAGTTGTGTAATAAAAACAATAACTAGATACATAGGCATTTAGGTGATGTCCAACATCGTCCACGAGCATACCCACTTTTAATTTTGCATCATTGGTTGCCCATATAATCCCGAATCCCAACCAAACCTCTTACGATTTCGGCCCATTCCCTGAACTGCCACACCTACAACATATCTTATGTTTAAAAACTCAATCTTAACTGATTTCCTCCCGCATGTACATCATCTTCTCCTTTGTTACGAAACCCTACGACAACCAAACCACCACCACTATCTTCCTCCATCTCAGTCGATCTTCGGCGACTAGCAGCCCCACAAGATCATCAACGTTATCGGTAAGCTTTGTTTACCTCGTAGCTTTGAATTATCAACGCGTTGCCTCGGTTTCGTTTCGTTTCGATGTTAGTTGTGTTTCATGTCTGTTGTCTAGTGATTACATGAAGCTATTGATGAACCAAAGGTGTTTGACGATACGTATATAAGTGTAGAGAATGGGTGTTTTTATTGCTCATGAAAGTTTGTCGAAAATATTAGATGCGATTATGTGTTAACTGTCATAGATGTATGAGAACAAGTTCTGGTTCGACTTAGGTTAAAAACCCGAACTCGTTTATGATCATGCATGTTGATTTTTAGATTTGCATGGATATGAGTTTGTGTGTGTGATGCTATGTGAAACATGTTAGGTTGATCGTGTATGTTTATAAGGAATTGAAAGCTTGCAAAAAAAAAAAAAAAAACAGGAATTCGAATGTAAAGGGGTGAGTTATATGTGCATGTGTGGCTGTGATGATGATGCCATGGATGCAAGGGTTACTATACAAGGATCTCCATGATTTAGGAAGATGAACATAGGAAGATATGCATGTAATAGCAGAATGTATGTATGCGTGAGTAATAGTAATGATAAAATGTATGTATGCATGAGTAATAGTTATGATAACTGACTTTTAAATAGAGTGTGTTTTATATGGAATATGTGATATTGACTTTGAAATATGATGTAGATACCTTGTATTATGTTTATACATGTTCGTTATGCGCTTACGATACCTAGAAACTTGTTCGGATGCATGAAAAAGTGACTAATCGAGTAAATACCAATTCAGCGATTTTCTGCAGAAACCACACTGACTTGCGTAGCCTGTTCCGGGACTTTAAAATAACGAAACCTTACGTTTTCAGAGTCTAAACCAAGTATCCAAAAATAGCTTTCAAACAGAAGTGGTTTCGTATTTTTCCGACATGTCTGGGTATTTTTAGCGGAATTGTTTGTAAAACTGCTATGTGCTGCCATTTTCTGCAGAAAATGCAGCGAACGTTTTGCGTTATAACTCGGTGTGTGTTTACTATTTAGATGTGAAAATTTTACTATAGATGCCCTTGCCCAATTAAGTGATTTTTTTTGTTGGTTTCACGCCAATCGGATAAACGTAGATTTTTTTGGGTAAACGTAGATTTTTAAATAAATGGTTCGACACACAGGGTCAGATTACGACAAATCTGATCACAGTTTGGCGCAAGAGTTTTCACGGAAAATTCGTAACGAATTTGGTCACCAAATTTTAATACAATGGCCTCTGCTTCGATTGACACGTTCTGTAATTCTTTGGGAACTATCCGGTGCCCGAACGGCCTCGATTAACGTACCGCAAATTGTCTGAAAATGCACTTAAAAGCTGAATTTTTGTGACAAGATTTATTATGTGATTTGTGACAAAAATGTGGTCGCTATTTCGAATAGCGACACTTTGCATGCATGTGTGTACATATATATTATACTATTTTATGTGCCACGTGTAGGATCCACGTCTCCGTGTGAGTTCACCCACTAACTTTTAACCGGTAATCGTGTTAGGACGTGATTGACCCATTCCACTCCGCATTTACTTTCTGTCTTTTAACCGAGCAAACTAATGTGAGTTCACGGCCCCTATATTTTAAGGTTTTTAAATACACAGGGGGAGAAAACATGTACGCTTGCGGTAAACTTTCGTTTTAACATCATTGTTGAATAACGTCATTAAAACTGATAAATTAGTTTATGTTATATACGGTTATGGTCACTAAGTAGCAACTTTATCACGGGAAGTCCTCATCAACTCTTGGACCGTTAGTATGGGATTTATAGCGGGGAAATTTTGAGTAGTACTACTGGGCCTGACAAGCCCCACCCGAGCTAGTCACGCTAGCTGATCGGTTATGGTCAACGAGTGTAGATTTTGGCCTAACACACGCCATGGTCAGTGATAGACCTGGCCCACAGAGGCAACAACAGTCAGCTTCGGTCGCGAACTCTTATGTGACATAGCTTAGGTTCGCTACCTATATTATAACATGAAACTTATTATCAAAACGTAACATTATTATTCCGGGTTAGGAATAATGGGAAAACTATTGAATCGGTTAACTGTTTGAACTTAACAAACCTGTGAACTCACTATTCTTTATGTTGACACTTGTTTCTTACATGTTTTTCTCAGGACGCTAGCTTCAGGAAATAGGTGCACGCCATGGGAAAAAAACTATTTTATCGAGTCTTGCATTTTAAATAATCTTTTGGTTATGGGCGTTTGTTTTGGCGCTCGGTTACAATTGTTTACTTTACGCTTCCGCATTGCTTTCGTACTTTGATTACTTGTGTTGGTTTGAAATTTTTAAACGTATCTTTTTCATATAGAGGTCGTTCTGTATCACTAGTGTCTGTGATCCTGGTTTGTCAGCGCCTCGCGGTAAAACCTTGCAAGTGGAAATTGAGGGTGTGACAGTGACAAATACTAATTTGTGTTTGTTAGATAAAAATAATGTGATCGCTCTTGATACTGTGAAATATAACAATGTGTCTTTTTACAAAAATGAATGAACTCACCAGTATTTTTAACTGACAAAATGTTATTAAATGCGTTTCAGGTAACTTACTGTGAAAGTAATAAAAGCCAGCTATGGAGCACTGACAAAATAAAGTGGCTATGATTACCTGAATAAAAGAAGAAACTTATGTTTTGTCAATTAGGGTTTATCCCTATAAAAACATTTGAATGGAGTATGGGTTTTATCCCATTTGTTTAATATTAAATTATGGTGTTTTATAAACTCTGAAATATTTTCCTAACTACGACCTTGATCATAATTCCGTTGCCAATTTAATAAACACCGATACCATCTGCATATGGCTTCGCAGTGCCCGCCCGGGGTGCGGTCGGGGGTCGTGATAGTGAATAGGCTAGATAGAGCGTGTGTTGAATATTGTATAGATGAGATACGAACAAATCACTTAAGTGCAAACGTGAGAGCTGTATATATGTCACATCGTACGAAGGTAGCCACTTTGTACGAAGATAGATTATTTAGTTCGTACGAAGGTAGCCACTTTGTACGAAGATAGATTATTTAGTTCGTACGAAGTTGCTATGTTTCACTTCATACGAAGTTGATTCAGTTTGTACGAAGTTAGAAGCTTAGTTCGCACGAGGGTAGAAGTCTATATATATAGTGTCGTGTGTTCGTCAGTTGTTAAGTTTTGGTGTTCCCAGAGAAATGCTAGAGAAATTTTCAATTTCGCCACCTTGTCAAGATGTATACTCTTTCGGTATGAATGGAAGCTTATGACTATTATTTTGCTTCTACTCCGTTCTTAATAACATTCTATTGAATTAGTTCTTTTCTTACCAAACTTACGTCTAGAACTGCCGGATCCTGGAATCTCAAATGCGCATTCACACTTATTCTCATCATCAATTATATTCCAGGGATCAATGTTTATTACAACACTATCGTCACCTTTTTCACAAACTGTTGTTTGTACTATGTTAGATATACTCTCAACATTTTATATGTTAAGAGTTTCCTGGTTGTTTTAATTGTTTCCTCAGGATTTACTGAATTTCTCTTTTAACTACTCCCATAATTCTCTAGCACTATTACAGTGTAATAGTTCTGCATGGATCTCAGCTGGTAGTGCCTTTGCATTTATAACAGGAGCTTTAGCATCTAACTCAAACTTTTTTAAATCTAATAGAGAAATCTTTCAGTTTCTTTGGCTCATGGACATCCGGATTTTCGACACTAGGTGTCATCAGAATGTGTGGTCCATACATTACAGACCTCCAACATCCTGAGTCTTGTTGAGCTAGATAGTGTACCATCAGACGTTGCCAGGTATTATAATTTGATCTGTCAAGCATCGGTGGTTTTCTATCACCACCGAGAATAAGGGAATCATAGTTGTTGAGCGACATTCTCTTTTGATCTTTTTAGAAGAAGAACAGAGTATGTATAAGAAACTTTTTGAGTTCTATACTTTTCTACTCTGAGAAACGAATAGTATTGGATCTCTGTTGAGCTGATCTTTGTGTGTTAAACTGATTGTGAAATTGAATTTAACGTGACCAAGCTTTTATACCAATTGTTAGGATCTGAGTTTGATACTTTCAAACAAATACTAATAAACACATATAATTCACAAGTAGAGAGATATTATCAAAAACTGTTTTTCAAATAATTCAAAAGTTTGACAAATATAATTCTACAATCTCCCCCTCACCCAATCACCCACTAGAACTATTCCTACTAAAGAAAATGTGTAAAGTGATGAACTAGATCTCTAACAGGTGAGATCTATTTATACTAAGTATTAAAGCTCTGTTCGCGATAGTTGACATCATCCTAATAGTGACATCTAACATTCCTAACAGAAAAGATTCCACAATGTTGCAAACATCTGTGCAAATCATATCATCTGTTCTAACTAGTCTAAACACTGATAAGATAAGTGTTGTTACATTGGGAAACCACTGTCTAAGCTATCCACCGCTGTAGTTATCCAACATCTGTTTTACCATACAGATGTTTGGTCTTCTTCATCAGACCTCTTACTTCATCAGTGCTTTGGTCTTCAACAGTCTTTACCTCTCAGCAGATGTTGTTTCTTCTTGAACATCAGTTCCAAGTCTTGATCAGATGTTTGCTTTGTTCTTGATCAAATGTTCTTAATAGGTGTTCAAGATTCACTATCTTTGGGAGGGAATTGCTTTTTCATTTTATATGTTAAGAGTTTCCTGGTTGTTTTAATTGTTTCCTCAGGATTTACTGAATTTCTCTTTTAACTCCTCTCATAATTCTCTAGCACTATTACAGTGTAATAGTTCTGCATGGATCTCAGCTGGTAGTGCCTTTGCAATTATCACAGGAGCTTTAGCATCTAACTCAAACTTTTTTAAATCTAATAGAGAAATCTTTCAGTTTCTTTGGCTCATGGACATCCGGATTTTCGACACTAGGTGTCATCAAAATGTGTGGTCCATACATTACAGACCTCCAACATCATGAGTCTTGTTGAGCTAGATAGTGTACCATCAGACGTTGCCAGGTATTATAATTTGATCTGTCAAGCATCGATGGTTTTATATCACCACCGGAGATAAGGGAATCATAGTTGTTGAGTGACATTCTCTTTTGATCTTTTTAGATGAAGAACAGAGTATGTATAAGAAACTTTTTGAGTTCTATACTTTTCTACTCTGAGAAACGAATAGTATTGGATCTCTGTTGAGCTGATCTTTGTGTGTTAAACTGATTGTGAAATCGAATTTAACGTAACCAAGCTTTTATACCAATTGTTAGGATCTGAGTTTGATACTTTCAAACAAATACTAATAAACACATATAATTCACAAGTAGAGAGATATTATCAAAAACTGTTTTTCAAATAATTCAAAAGTTTGACAAATATAATTCTACAATCTCCCCCTCACCCAATCACCCACTAGAACTATTCCTACTAAAGAAAATGTGTAAAGTGATGAACTAGATCTCTAACAGGTGAGATCTATTTATACTAAGTACTAAAGCTCTGTTAGCGATAGTTGACCTCATCCTAATAGTGACATCTAACATTCCTAACAGAAAAGATTCCACAGATGTTGCAAACATCTGTGCAAATCATATCATCTGTTCTAACTAGTCTAAACACTGATAAGATAAGTGTTGTTACATTGGGAAACCACTGTCTAAGCTATCCACCGCTGTAGTTATCCAACATCTGTTTTACCATACAGATGTTTGGTCTTCTTCATCAGACCTCTTACTTCATCAGTGCTTTGGTCTTCAACAGTCTTTACCTCTCAGCAGATGTTGTTTCTTCTTGAACATCAGTTCCAAGTCTTGATCAGATGTTTGCTTTGTTCTTGATCAAATGTTCTTAATAGGTGTTCTAGATTCACTATCTTTGGGGAGGGAATTGCTTTTTCGTTTTATATGTTAAGAGTTTCCTGGTTGTTTTAATTGTTTCCTCAGGATTTACTGAATTTCTCTTTTAACTCCTCCCATAATTCTCTAGCACTGTTACACTGTAATAGTTCTGCATGGATCTCAGCTGGTAGAGCCTTTGCAATTATCACAGGAGCTTTAGCATCTAACTCAAACTTTTTTAAATCTAATAGAGAAATCTTTCAGTTTCTTTGGCTCATGGACATCCGGATTTTCGACACTAGGTGTCATCAGAATGTGTGGTCCATACATTACAGACCTCCAACATCATGAGTCTTGTTGAGCTAGATAGTGTACCATCAGACGTTGCCAGGTATTATAATTTGATCTGTCAAGCATCGATGGTTTTATATCACCACCGAGATAAGGGAATCATAGTTGTTGAGTGACATTCTCTTTTGATCTTTTTAGATGAAGAACAGAGTATGTATAAGAAACTTTTTGAGTTCTATACTTTTCTACTCTGAGAAACGAATAGTATTGGATCTCTGTTGAGCTGATCTTTGTGTGTTAAACTGATTGTGAAATCGAATTTAACGTGACCAAGCTTTTATACCAATTGTTAGGATCTGAGTTTGATACTTTCAAACAAATACTAATAAACACATATAATTCACAAGTAGAGAGATATTATCAAAAACTGTTTTTCAAATAATTCAAAAGTTTGACAAATATAATTCTACAATCTCCCCCTCACCCAATCACCCACTAGAACTATTCCTACTAAAGAAAATGTGTAAAGTGATGAACTAGATCTCTAACAGTTGAGATCTATTTATACTAAGTACTAAAGCTCTGTTAGCGATAGTTGACCTCATCCTAATAGTGACATCTAACATTCCTAACAGAAAAGATTCCACAGATGTTGCAAACATCTGTGCAAATCATATCATCTGTTCTAACTAGTCTAAACACTGATAAGATAAGTGTTGTTACATTGGGAAACCACTGTCTAAGCTATCCACCGCTGTAGTTATCCAACATCTGTTTGACCATACAGATGTTTGGTCTTCTTCATCAGACCTCTTACTTCATCAGTGCTTTGGTCTTCAACAGTCTTTAGCTCTCAGCAGATGTTGTTTCTTCTTGAACATCAGTTCCAAGTCTTGATCAGATGTTTGCTTTGTTCTTGATCAAATGTTCTTAATAGGTGTTCAAGATTCACTATCTTTGGGGAGGGAATTGCTTTTTCGTTTTATATGTTAAGAGTTTCCTGGTTGTTTTAATTGTTTCCTCAGGATTTACTGAATTTCTCTTTTAACTCCTCCCATAATTCTCTAGCACTGTTATAGTGTAATAGTTCTGCATGGATCTCAGCTGGTAGTGCCTTTGCAATTATCACAGGAGCTTTAGCATCTAACTCAAACTTTTTTAAATCTAATAGAGAAATCTTTCGGTTTCTTTGGCTCATGGACATCCGGATTTTCGACACTAGGTGTCATCAGAATGTGTGGTCCATACATTACAGACCTCCAACATCCTGAGTCTTGTTGAGCTAGATAGTGTACCATCAGACGTTGCCAGGCATTATCATTTGATCTGTCAAGCATCGGTGGTTTTCTATCACCACCGGAGATAAGGGAATCATAGTTGTTGAGTGACATTCTCTTTTGATCTTTTTAGATGAAGAATAGAGTATGTATAAGAAACTTTTTGAGTTCTATACTTTTCTACTCTGAGAAACGAATAGTATTGGATCTCTGTTGAGCTGATCTTTGTGTGTTAAACTGATTGTGAAATCGAATTTAACGTGACCAAGCTTTTATACCAATTGTTAGGATCTGAGTTTGATACTTTCAAACAAATACTAATAAACACATATAATTCACAAGTAGAGAGATATTATCAAAAACTGTTTTTCAAATAATTCAAAAGTTTGACAAATATAATTCTACAATCTCCCCCTCACCCAATCACCCACTAGAACTATTCCTACTAAAGAAAATGTGTAAAGTGATGAACTAGATCTCTAACAGTTGAGATCTATTTATACTAAGTACTAAAGCTCTGTTAGCGATAGTTGACCTCATCCTAATAGTGACATCTAACATTCCTAACAGAAAAGATTCCACAGATGTTGCAAACATCTGTGCAAATCATATCATCTGTTCTAACTAGTCTAAACACTGATAAGATAAGTGTTGTTACATTGGGAAACCACTGTCTAAGCTATCCACCGCTGTAGTTATCCAACATCTGTTTGACCATACAGATGTTTGGTCTTCTTCATCAGACCTCTTACTTCATCAGTGCTTTGGTCTTCAACAGTCTTTAGCTCTCAGCAGATGTTGTTTCTTCTTGAACATCAGTTCCAAGTCTTGATCAGATGTTTGCTTTGTTCTTGATCAAATGTTCTTAATAGGTGTTCAAGATTCACTATCTTTGGGGAGGGAATTGCTTTTTCGTTTTATATGTTAAGAGTTTCCTGGTTGTTTTAATTGTTTCCTCAGGATTTACTGAATTTCTCTTTTAACTCCTCCCATAATTCTCTAGCACTGTTATAGTGTAATAGTTCTGCATGGATCTCAGCTGGTAGTGCCTTTGCAATTATCACAGGAGCTTTAGCATCTAACTCAAACTTTTTTAAATCTAATAGAGAAATCTTTCGGTTTCTTTGGCTCATGGACATCCGGATTTTCGACACTAGGTGTCATCAGAATGTGTGGTCCATACATTACAGACCTCCAACATCCTGAGTCTTGTTGAGCTAGATAGTGTACCATCAGACGTTGCCAGGCATTATCATTTGATCTGTCAAGCATCGGTGGTTTTCTATCACCACCGGAGATAAGGGAATCATAGTTGTTGAGTGACATTCTCTTTTGATCTTTTTAGATGAAGAATAGAGTATGTATAAGAAACTTTTTGAGTTCTATACTTTTCTACTCTGAGAAACGAATAGTATTGGATCTCTGTTGAGCTGATCTTTGTGTGTTAAACTGATTGTGAAATCGAATTTAACGTGACCAAGCTTTTATACCAATTGTTAGGATCTGAGTTTGATACTTTCAAACAAATACTAATAAACACATATAATTCACAAGTAGAGAGATATTATCAAAAACTGTTTTTCAAATAATTCAAAAGTTTGACAAATATAATTCTACAATCTCCCCCTCACCCAATCACCCACTAGAACTATTCCTACTAAAGAAAATGTGTAAAGTGATGAACTAGATCTCTAACAGGTGAGATCTATTTATACTAAGTATTAAAGCTCTGTTCGCGATAGTTGACATCATCCTAATAGTGACATCTAACATTCCTAACAGAAAAGATTCCACAGATGTTGCAAACATCTGTGCAAATCATATCATCTGTTCTAACTAGTCTAAACACTGATAAGATAAGTGTTGTTACATTGGGAAACCACTGTCTAAGCTATCCACCGCTGTAGTTATCCAACATCTGTTTGACCATACAGATGTTTGGTCTTCTTCCTCAGATCTCTTACTTCATCAGTGCTTTGGTCTTCAACAGTCTTTAGCTCTCAGCAAGTGTTGTTTCTTCTTGAACATCAATTCCAAGTCTTGATCAGATGTTTGCTTTGTTCTTGATCAAATGTTCTTAATAGGTGTTCAAGATTCACTATCTTTGGGGAGGGAATTGCTTTTTCAATTATTTATTTCTTGATCCTTGTGTTATGTTTTGGCTTTTGAATATCATCTGTCTTTTGTAGGTCCAACAAAGATTATATATGGAATAAACAAAATCACCACAACACTTCTCACCTCATTTCAACACTTCACGAAAAAAACACATAACTCTCCCCTTCTTTCCATCAACCTACAATCACCACTACCCATCCCCCTTTCTTCATTTTCAACTTTCAAACAAATAATCCAAGGGCTCTCTAGGACACTGCAAGGTGCTATAAAGTGTTGGTTTCGCATAGGAAGCTTATTCTTGCACTTTCGTGGAGCTTTTCTTCTACTTTATTTAAGCTTGCTTCATCCCTAGCCTAGAGTATGACATCCCGCAATTTCAAGTAATTACCGTAAGTTTTACACATTTCATATTCCTATTGAATTATCGAATAATTAAAACACACGACATAGTTTCGTGGCAATGTTTGAAATTAACGAAACACGAGGTTTATCTTGTCATTACGGAAAGTTAACTTGTTAACTTCTACACAATAATTGAAACCTAAAAACATGAGGGACTTGTTTGGTCACTCACACAAAGTTTACTTGCGTTTAGATTTCTAATACCCTACCATCACCTATCCTTAGGTGATTACCAAAAAAACAGAACATATTACATCTTTCGAAAGTCAAATTTTTTCTAAAAATTACACAAGAAATCATCTATCCTTGGATGATTTATTTTCGGCTTTATGCCTTCAAAGTTTTCAAAATCTCGTCAAAGTTTGGGCTTTAATAATGTGAACACATGCAATCTGGAAGGGTGAATGCCTGTACCCTGAGTTTTCTGTCTAAGGATAGAGTGTTCGTACAAATCCGCATTATCAGACCAGTTACTCTTACCTGGGAACTCTTATAGGCTAAAGCATGTCTTCGCGATACATTATAAAGACCCATTTACTTTGATTTGTCATTGTGTCATTTGTTTGTTTTAAGTAACGAACAAATGATCACAATCCTTATACTTTGTCGATATTTTTAACAATTCATTTTTACTATCCAATATCAATCTCACTCGATTTCTCTCATGATTGCCTTTCTCTTTTAGAATGTCTCCTCATCGCAACGCTACTCAAGACGCCGAAATGGCGACTTTAATCGCTCAGCAAATGGCTGCTGTACTCCCAAACCTAACTCAATCAAGCTTATCAAAACAATAACAACAACAATGCACCTACTCCGTCCAACTTTAAACAATTTAACTCAGCCAAACCACTCAGCTTCACTAGGTCTGAGGGAGCTACTGGGCTCCTACAATGGTTTGAGAGTATCGAAAGCACATTCCGCCATGTTCAATGTTCGAACGAGCGAAAAGTAGAATTTGCTTCGAGTGTTTTCCAAAAGAGAGCACTCACCTGGTGGAACGGGATTATGAGGGATAGAGGTGCTGACGTAGCACTAGCTCAGACATGGGAAGATCTTAGAGCTCTTATGGTGAAAGAGTTCTGCCCACCTCATGAATAGAGGGCACTTGAGAATGAATTCCACGATCTGAAACAAGATAGTGGTGAACATCGAGCCTACACTGATCGTTATGAGGAACTAAGTCTGTTATGTCCTACCATGGTTACGCCTTTGGATAAGGCAATTGAAAAGTACATTGATGGCCTCCCTGACCCAATTCAGGACATAGTCATTGGTAGAAATCCTGCTACAGTTAGACAGGCCATTGAGCTATCCGCTACCCTGACTGAATCTCAAATCAAGAAGGGTAAACTTTTCCGTAAAGGCGATAAGAAACCATCGGACAAGACTATCCAAGAAAAACCAAAGAAAAACCAAACTAAATCCTTTAAGAAGTCAAAGAAGCATAAGGCTTCACAAATTTCGCTGTAGTTGCTTAGAACGATCAAGTTGCTCCAAACCAACCAGCACAACCTCATGCTAGGAAAACTTATGCTGGCACCGCAACTCTGTGCAACAAATGCAATCGTCATCATCTAAATCAAACGCCATGTCACAAATGTACCCACTGTGGACGATTGGGACATTTGATCAATGCATGTCGTTTTGCTACCAACACCCAAAATAAGCAAATGCAAACCCTGCTGCTGCTCAAGCACCATATCCACCTGGATCGTGCTACAACTGTGATGATCTTACTCACTATCGAAACAATTGCCCGAAGCTTGTTAATGCAAATCCAGCCCGTGGATGAGCATTTAACATAAATGCTAACGAGACTCGTGCTAATGATGATGCAGCTGTGAACATTTAAACTTTTACATTCTCACTTTGTGATATCCAAAAAGCTTGAAACATTTCGGTTGGTTTATAAATAATATTGTTATTTCAATTTTATTTACAAAACTAGTATGATTACGTGTATGTGTGACATACCTCTACAATACCAACACCAAGGATATGGTTCCTTGCAAATCAAACTACTCTCGTAGTTTCTTCTATTTTGTGATCGCTCACGATCTCCACAAAAATCCTATGTACTCGTTTCTTCTAAGAAACAAAGTGTAAGGTACAAGTCATAACTCTTAACAAATACTCGAAGTACCACTTTAAATCCTTGGTTGGATACCTAAGGGTACTTTTCATAAGTCCTTAATTGGTCTTATGCAATATGTCGATGTGCCTATGACTACTTTCGTATTTTCATGACATTACAAACACTTTGATTTCGTAGTACATCTAGTACATGATTTTCAAAACATTTTCGCTATACAAATCCCAAATCCTTATAGGATCTTCCTATATTCATAGTTAGATCCTTGTGGATGATTAAAGTGCAATCCGGAGTCCTTGATTGGATTCTTTGTGTGCTTTAATGTGTATGTACAAGTTAACGGTTATTTGATTCAAAACAATTACTATCCAAATCCTTATAGAACCTTGCATATTTTCATATGCTAGATCCTTAGAAGGATATCCAAAGTACTATCTTCAATCCTTAAGGGCTTTTCTATGCAAATAGTTAGACCCTTGAATTTCAAAGTACTATTCTAATTAAAGAGATCATGTGATGATCTAGTTAAAAGACTCTTTAGTGTCTATTTAAAAAGATTATTCGTTGATCTAGTTAAAAAAGCACTTTTGTGGTCTAAGACGAGTCGTCATATGTTTATTTGTTTGATTTTTTCCCTACACATCACAAAATGAACTGTGCGGACTATGCAAGGAATTGTGTAATTATGGATGCATACATAATTATAAAATTCAGTGCATAGAAACCACAGCTAGTTTTGTCATGTGTAAGAACCTATAGTAATAAGAATAATGAAACGGGAACAATGTAATAAGGGCATGGTGGATAGGCTGCTGGTACTTCCTATATATAAGTGTTCGTTATTACATTGCAAGCGTGGCGTTATTTAAGTTACTAGACGTTCTGGACCTTGACCAATGTTGTTTTAATCTTTCACTCTCCGACTCCAATTTCGAGCACACACAAGTTTCCTATACTAGTCTTCATGGGAAACCTCTATAAACGTTCTCCCGTTCATTTTTCGGAAATCCGACTCCCTTTCAAGTTCACGCTCTTTTTAGTTCTTCTACAAACAAGAATATCACTTTGACATTTACATGGCTCTCTTCGGAGGCTCGGTACAATCAAAGGTGTCGTACACCTACTTATTGGACCGAAGTTTAGAATTTCGAATCTGAACTCATTCCTACTGTAACATATGAAAATTCGGAAACCCTAAAATAAAAATATCGAATTAATATGTCGAATTTTAAATGTGTAATCAAGTAAATGATTAGCGGCAACTAACAGAATCCTTTATTTATTTATTGAATTATATTAAATGAAAAGATTTGTAAACAACCTATGTAATTATATATGTAATAAGAATATTAAATAAATTAGTCTCTATGTTTTAGTATCTTAATGAAACCAGTTCAAACCTTTAGGTGCATAGTGTAAAGTTCTTGTAATATATGGGATGAAGTGGAAACATTGAAAAGTAATGGTTGCAGATCCTATATTTTCTTCTACATTTTCGTTACTGTAAAATGGTTGGAAAATATGACCCCTTCCTGTAATTAGGGTATTAATGGGTTATTACCATTAGTGTTTAATCAATCTTTTATATATATATATATATATATTATATATATATATATATATATATATATATATATATACGTGCACTCGACTATGGAAAGTCAAAAATTAAGATCTTCCTCAATAACCAAACGTATACGTGAAATCGGGAATTAATAATCGGTCAAATCTGGTCTCCTTTTTACAAACCGACTTCACCCTCGTTATAAACCCTATGTGGTTCAACATGTTTTGTTCCGCTTCGTTCCAAACCTCACCCTGCACTGCGCCATCTTATGCCGACTGAACCACCGCAATGCTACGAATCAGTTTGTGGCCACCATATTTGGCGCCTTCTTTCAGTAACTGCCGTCGCCGTCATGTTCTTCCCGTCCTTACCAGGCGCCGCGACCACCGCCTTGCAGCTATTTGTCATAGCTGCTGTTCAAGCCACATAAATAACACCACATGCCATCACGCATAGCCGCCGCACCTTCTTCCGCCGCCATCGGTTCAGTCACTCTAGATCTCCAATACATAAAAAGTCACCACGACACCCTCTGGCCCGAACAAACCGTGCCACTCTGCCATCGCTAGTTTGAACGAATCCAACGGTTACCTGTATCATAATGATAAGCTGTTTTACAACCGAGGTTTGCATAAATTTTGAGGACGAATTGATTTCTAGATTTTTACTTTACTTGCTAACAAAGGTACGGATTCGTGACCCTTTACATCGTAGTATAACTTTATTTAATACTCTTTGGTACGGATTCCATTTCCTTTTCATCGTAGTATAACTTTGTATCCGTTACTTTGTAGTACGGATTTTGTTACAGTTGGTATGTCTTCGTTGTGTAGTTTGATACATTTTAGGTCTTCTGGAAATTGTCCGTTAGCTCTCTGTATGTTGGTATTGTCTGTTTTGATTATAAGTATGTTATAGCATGCCACACCTCAGACTTGTACTCATGGTCGCATGCTCCTGTTGGTAATCAAGTTTAGTTGTCTGTAAACTATTTACATGACCTAAGGTTTTGTACTCTGTCACCCGAGCGTTTCTGACTTGTCGTTTGGGCGTCAATGGCATGAACACTTTCGTGACAGTGCGTAATCAAAATCATGGCGTCTCTGACTTGTGCTTGTGTAGCACCTTGGCCCCTTAGAGGCGTATGGATTGATCCTAGTTCTGTTTCCAACTTCTGACTTCTGGGGATGGAATGGGGGATGGAATAGTGGGTGCACGCCAGACTCACCATCTCATTGGTGCATAGAGTAGCTACCTGTGTACCCCTCTATTTCTGGCTCTGGGTGCTTCTGTGTTACATGACTTCTTTTGTTGATATACATAAGTCGTGTAAGTATATGTTTCTGTGTGTGAATATGTTCTGTTTCTGATTACGTTATGATAATTTATGTGTGCATTTGACTATACTCTGATTATGTTTCCGATCGTGTATTGGATTATGTTATGATATGTTCAGAATCTGATCACGTCTCTGTTTCTGATTATGAGTTTTGGCATGGTTATGTTCATTATCCGATTATGTTCAGTATTAGTTATATTTGTTTTTACCGAGCATTTGTACTGGTTTTGTCTCGGTGTCTGTCTTAGCGTCAGTTTCAGTTTCGACTTAAATTCAGATGTCGTGTTATACGTTTAGTATGTATCCGTCAGTATCTGATGTCTGCCTCAGTATTTGTTTTCCTTAAACTGTCTTTTTATATATATTCGTTATAAAATATTCATGAAGATTTACTTATTTTACTTTTAATCTCCGGTTATCTATACTGTTTTATTTATTACATATAAATTTCCGAAGTTAGTAAATTACTATTTTCTTAAGTAATGACTTGCTATGAGATTCGATAAAGTATTATACTATTATATCTCAATTAAATCTCAACGCTATTACAAGATAATATTTATTTATTTATTTATTTGGATTTCTATTCAAGAAGGACAACTAACTTGTTTTTTCAAAATCGTTGAATAATTGTAACACCCCAAACCCGTTAGGGCTGACGTGTCACTCTTAAAGATATCAAAACTAGAACCAATCCGACATTAAATGAAAAATCCTAATTACATTTTATTACATTAATAAAGAATCTTCAACTTCCTAACGCTCCTCATTGAAATCCCAGATTACCTGTAAAACAAATAAGACAAACACAAAAAGAAAAATACGGCTGAGCCAAAAGTTGCTCAGTAACGGAGAAATCAACAGTTCAAATAAGCGCATACTAGCGGAAAGCAAAACACAACATAACAAAACCGAGACTGAACTGAAATGATTACTGACACGGGTACTAAAAACAAATGCAGACACAACACTAATACAAAAAAAACTAAAACACGAACCGATCTGAACTTTAGTGGAAACTGATAAGGAAACAAAAGTCATTCATATACTTAACCGACTGTGTTGGGTTCGGTCGGTTAAGTATATGAATGACTTTTGTTTCCTTATCAGTTTCGCTAAAGTTCAGATCGGTTCGTGTTTCAGTTTTTTTGTATTAGTGTTGTGTCTGCATTTGTTTTTAGTACCCGTGTCAGTAATCATTTCAGTTCAGTCTCGGTTTTGTTATGTTGTGTTTTGCTTTCCGCTAGTATGCGTTTATTTGTACTGTTGATTTCTCCGTTACTGAGCAACTTTTGGCTCAGCCGTATTTTTCTTTTTGTGTTTGTCTTATTTGTTTTACAGGTAATCTGGGATAATCTGGGATTTCAATGAGGAGCGTTAGGAAGTTGAAGATTCTTTATTAATGTAATAAAATGTAATTAGGATTTCTCATTTAATGTCGGATTGGTTCTAGTTTTGATATCTTTAAGAGTGACACGTCAGCCCTAACGGGTTTGGGGTGTTACACCTACAAACAACAGAAGAGTACAATTAAAAAAGTTCCCTGAAAATCCAAACGTGGCCCAGAGTTTTGCTCAGGGAATGTAGGATCATTTGAAAGCGATACACTCACATCTGTTTTCACAAGTTTCCTCTAATTTAAATTTCGGGATGAAATTTCCTAAAGTTGGGGAGACTGTAACATTTGTGCGTTTACAACCATCATACAATTCCGAATCCAATGAGATATTGTGTTTCATTCCCGAGAATTGTATAATTACATGTGACATTCACACATTTCAGTCCTTGTGCAATTTCGATCTTTTGAATCGCTTCTTGAAGTGAAATCGCAAGCAGTTACGCAAACGTAATCAGTTTAACGCGACATACACTTCGGAACATTGACACAAGCTAAAAATACCTTAAATATCCTTTACATAACTTAGAAATAAGTTTTGAAGGGTTCGGTATGGCAAAAACATACTTATTCAGCTTCAGGGGCTATTTTGCAAATTCTGCGAAACTATGTCGTTACGCGTATTTCTTAATGCAGAACATGTACGTACACCCAAAAATTTTTGTAATCATTAAAATCTTGTATTTTAGTGATTGGAATGCAAAAATATCATTCGTTACGCATTTACGGTCATTTGCGCGTTCGTTACGATTTTCGTCATAATTAACCAAAAACCGCAACCGTACGACCGAACGAGCCGACATCCGTGACATTTTTGAGCATTTTCAAGTTCCCTAAGCTTTATCATCCTTATAAAGCTTAAAAATCAGGTTAACGAGTGTTAGAAGTGCCAAAACGCGACAAATACAAGTTTAGGGGCCTGTTCTACAAATTTTCGAAACTTACTGCCAGCTAAGGGCTTACGGACCGTAAGCCCAAAGCCTTTACGGTCCAAGGACCCTCCAGCACAGTAGTAATGTGGCAGCTTCTTGTTAAACCTCTTGGACACTAAGCACACGAATTTGCCACACTTCCCCTGGTTGCAACACCTCACTAAACACTTGTTTGAATCCTAGAAACAACCCCTATCACTTGTCTTGATCTTGTTCACCCTCTACAACTATAAATAGCAACCAACTTCAACTCATTTCTTTGCTCATTTCTCAATTCTTCTTCTCCTAACTCTAAGTGGAGACTACCACATTGTTGGAGGTCTCCTATCTGAGTTTTCTAGCCCATTCTTTCATTCCTTGAGCTCTTCAAGTGTTCTTCAACACAAGTAAGTGCTCTCTCCTTGTCTTGTTTATTTATTTTAGCTACTTCAAGCTAAAAGTTAAACAGTGTTTGACTTTCAGATTTGACCATTAATTGGTCAAAGCAAAGGTCAATTGAACTTTGCAACGTGATCGTAATTACGAAGGTTATGATCCCTAGCGGTCATGCCTACTGATTACCACGTTTACTAGTCGAAGTGACGAGTCAAAGTTTCGGTCAAAATGCGCATTATGTGCATTATACAACGGAACTATTTTCGGGTATCAAAACACTTTGTTTTGATACCAAATCAGTTTTATAAACTTAGTTAGACATGTTTTGACATGTCTAACTCGTCACTTTTAGTTTAGTGCTTATTTAGGGTCGTAAGTCGAGCGGTCTTGACCACCGCTTTAACTTTCGAATCCGACCCGTTTGGTCAATCTTAGGATCCGACCAAACACATATTTGTGACCATAATTGTATAGGGAATAACTCTCTGAGGTTATACCTTATGGTCACGTTGTTTGGTTAGTGTTTCGTTAAGTCGCTAGTTATGCCTTTACAAATGACCAAAACGCCCATTTTGCGCATAACTCAACTTTAAGCATATGTGACCAATGTTTTGACATATAAACTGATGTTACAACTTAATCAAACATGTTTTGGCATATTATACTTATCACAACACATATCTAACCATCCGAACACGTATTTATGCAAATGATTCTTAAAGTAGCGTAAACTACCTTAACGAGTCATAACGGGTCAAAAGCACTTAGGAACCTTTCCAAATCAGAATGTTAACTTTGTTAAACCATTTCATATGAGTTCCAACACTCGTTTGGTTTACAAGACCTTATTCTATCCAATCCGCCGATTTAAAGTCCCGACATTTACACAATTACCCGATGTTAGGACACACTTGATTCCTTGATCTTTTGGGTTTTGTTTACACATTCATACAAGGCTTATATGCAATCCCCGGTGAGTACATAGTCCCCTCTTTTACGTTTTTCAAATGTTTTGAGGTGATTCATATGTGCCTATTCACTATTTTCACGTTTTTCAATGACTATATGATTTCTTATACATAGTACTATATTCGTTAACGATTTGAAAATGTTACCTATGGCTTAAATAACGATTTTCAAAGTTTGTGAGACTATTGTTGGTGCGTATTTCTTTTATACATTCATTAACAATGATCAAGCCGATTGGTAGTACGATATAGCGCTATAGGATTTGACACCCCATTCCTGTTGTATGGAATGTCAGAAACCAAGTTTAAACCAAATAGATTTTTCCTTCGTGGTAAATCTATAGTCACCAAAGTATAGTCTGATATACTCAGGTTTAAATGTGTATGCCAAAAACGTCCACAATGTGTGTTTTACAAAGGTTTTCTAATTAAGCCATAAAAACTTATTTCTGTTGATTTCCTAAACCAAAGTATATTTTGATATACTACCAAATCAAATTATAGTATAATTTGTTATGCTACCAATGTGATGTTTATTTCCAAAGTATATTTTGATATACTAAACCAAAGCATAGTTTGATATGTTACTAAAGTATAGTTGATATACTACTCAAGCTTTTAAACTAAAGTATATTTTGATATACTACACAACCTTTTGAACCAAAGTATATTTTGATATACTACCGACTCTCTTACTATTTACCAAAGTATAGTTTGATATACTATCGATACTCTTATTATTACCAAAGTATATTTTGATACTACCGATTCACTTGTTCTCAAACCAAAGTACACTTTATATACTACCAAATCTATCTTTTCAAAAGTACATTTTAATATACTAGTAATTCAACTATTTTCAAAACTAAGGTATATAGTTTGATATACTATCTATATTGTTATTTCAAAACCAAAGTATATTTCGTATATACTACAAACTCTTTTTATCAAAAAAGGCAAAGTATTTTAGATACTAAACTTTTTGCGAGGATTCATGGCTATTTTTGAAATATATATTCTCTTCTTAAAAATCCTAAGCCATGAATCTGAATAACAAAACCTATGTTACTCACATGCATTTTTATGCTGACGTACCTATTTTCACATATGTTTCATGTTTATTTACATGATGATGGTCGCTTCATGCTACATATAGGATGGACTCGGGCCTTAGCGACTTTAAAATTTGAAAGACAATTTAATTGTATTTCATTTCCGATATTCCAAGACAATGTAATTCGATAATTCAATAAAACAAAACTTTAAATACCATGTGTTGAAACAATTTGTAACGTGACTCCCCAAGTGTTTCCGCCGCTTGTTTTTTTTACGCGATTTGGAGTGTTACATCAATGCAAGGAGTTGCAAATTCCAATTAAGCATTTACCGAGCATGTCACACCCCGACCCGCAGCGGAAAAGGTGACCGGGGCATGATTGGGTTATCATCAAAGCTCATGACATTTATTATACGTTTCATATTCATTAAATACAATTTAATAGGAAATTTACAACTATAATTACATCATGTCCTAACATCAATCTAAGCTTCTTTGTTTTCTTCTAAGGCATTTCCTATGTTTTCCTTGCTTCAACCTGTTCACCTGTATCATGTGTAAAAGGGTTTTTGGATCAACAAAAAGTTGGCGAGTGAATCCTATGGAAAACATTTGAACAAGTTTATTTAATTGATTATGAAATGAGTGCACAACCACACATGAGTAAAAATAGATGTAAACTTATTCAACAATCATTAGATATTAAATAAAGCACACATGAACAATAATGGAACGTTTAGAGGCACGCGTTGCTCTACTCGTCTCTCACGGGAACTGATGGGCCTAATGAATGAATTGCATAAACATGATAATATGAAAGACATAACTACAAACAATATAAACTCAATGATACACACATGAACAATAATGGATTGGTTTTGAGGCACGCGTTGCTCAACTCGTCTCCCACGAGGAACTGATGGGCTTAATGAATGAATTTCATATAATTTGACAAAATGAAATACGTAATCACAACAATATAAACAATCTAAGTTTAGATCACGATATGGTATGGCACAAGTTTAAATAAACGAGTTAATTATTTGGTGACACATGACACACCCCAAAACGTGTAATTAAAAAGGGGAGTTGTAAGATTCACTCACAGTGGGTGCGTTCGGTTGATGATGTTGAATGCACGCGAAGTGGTTTTAACCACGAGTGAAATTAACCTAGATAAATAGCATTATGGTTCGGTAAGTAAACGGGTTTTATTTATCCATTTTAGTAGGATTGTTGGGTGTATTTTTGTGAGTTCAAGGCTATTTTCTAACTTTAAAAAAATGTTATTTTTAAGTATTTTTAATTGATTTTTAATTAAAATAAATAAATAAAAATAATAAAAAAATTTGACTTTTTTGACCGTTGACCTTGACCGTTGACCGGTTCGTATGCGTGTATATGTGCGCTGAGTGAGGCTCGAACCCGAGACCTCCCATACGCGTGCACGCAGCTCTACCAACTGAGCTACGTGTCTAACCCGAAATATATCTGTTTTTAATTATATTTATATACTAATTAGATTAAACCGAAAATCATTTATTTTTAAAAACGATTTAACTGAATTGGACCGGTGCGCTCCACAGGTCTCGAACTCGGGACCTGTGGGTTGAGTTAACACACAGTCCACCGCTGGACTGTGTGTTTAACATGTTATATAAACCGATTTTTATTATACTTAAATACAAACTAAGTATTTTCATTTCTGACTTATTTAAAAAGGTAGATAATTGTCCGAGTCAGTGTAGAAGACCGGACTCGAACTCGAGTCCTGTGATTAAACATACACACAGTCCACCACTGGACTGTGTGTCTAACTTGGTTATTATTCCGATTATTAATAAATTTAACATATACCACGGTGACCCGGTTCGGTTAACAAAAAAAAAATACATTTTTATTAAGGCAGCATGCGTGGGACAAGATTCGAACTCGAGACGTTAGTGTGTTTATTGTGCACACAGTCCACCGCTGGACTGTGTGTCTAACCCGAGTTATAACTTGATTTTAATTATACCTATATGTTACCGAACTTCGTCTTCTTCGTCCGTTTTTAACCAGAATCGGAAATCCGACTGGTTCAATGTTTTAATCGGTTTCTTTAGCGTTCTTTAGTTAATTACAAGTGAGATATAAATAAAAAGAAAGAAAAATATGCGTAAAGTATACCGACTGGACTCCTCTGTTTTTCCGGCAGAACTCCGGCGACTGCAACAGGTTCCGGCGTTGTGTGTCTTGCAGCAGTGAGTCTTCAGAAAGCTTGAAAAGGATGTGGGTGACTTCGGTATAAGCTCAGGGGGTTTAGTAAGGCTTATAAGTGGAGGGCTCGGTTTTCCGACGAGATACAGAAATATTCCGGCGAGTAAATTTTCGCCGAGAAAGGGTGCGGTTTTGAGTGAAAATGTTTGCAGAGGTTCGAGGGGGTATTTATAAGGCAGGTTATCGATGAACTTGGTCCGATTTCCGACTTGATTCGTCGGTTATAATTTCTCCGGCGGTTATAGTTGGTGTCGCGGACTCAGGCGTCGGTTATAACCGATGTGTGTTTAAAGTTACGTTATAACTGAAGGAATCGTTAAATTATTGGCGAGATCGCCGGGATTTCCGACGACTGCATTTGGGCACCGGTTTTGAATTCGGAAAGTCATGTTATGAATTAAGTGATTCTAACTTTTAACAAGAAACATCAGTGGCGCAGTGGTTTAAATGTTGAGTGTTAAGTCTGTGTTGACCCGGCGACTGACCCGGGTTCGAAACCCGGCAGGGTTATATTATTTTTATTTTCTTATTTTTGACAGTTTTTCAAAAACAATTTATATATTCTAATATAATAATTAATTATGTATCGTTTAAAATTATTTTGGGCGTTAAATTCGCAACAAAATTTTTAACTGATCGTTCGGTTACTAAACGGAGCGGGTTTGGTAAAATCCGTTTTTGACGGATGTTACAGTATCCCCTGCTTTTTAGAAATTTCGTCCCGAAATTTAAATAGTGATATACTTGACAAAAAGAATGATGGTATTTAGTTTGACCGTTACATGCTTAGAAGAAATAAGGTTTTAAGTTTTTGTTTTAGGCGGTAACGTTCCTTGTAAGGGTTAAGTACCCTATTACAGGAATCGCTTTTCGTTGCCTACTATAAAAGTATTGATAAGCAGAATTGATTCGCTAACTATGATATCATGCATAAGAGTTTGGATATGTTTGGAAGGGTATGGTTATATCTTAAGGCAAAACTTCTAATACTACAACCTACATGGAACATAAATAAACACAACAGCTAATATTTGAACATAATAAACACAACAGCTAATATCAGTATGTTATGATTGGTTCTATAACTATAGAACATAAATAAACACAACAGCAAATATTTGAATCCACATTCTGATAGCATATATGTTTGAATGGTGGCAGTTCCTCTCTCGTTTGTTATGATGGAGAGGTTAGTTTATGTAGAAATGGAACACAATCCAATCTCTTTAAATAGCAAGATGATATAAATGTAACACAAATTTCAACCAAGGCAATACTAAATCCTACATGGAACTTCTCATAACCGCCTGATAATGCCTCTGATCCTTTGGCAAGAATACTTATATATAGGAAGTACCAGCGGCGTATCCACCATATTCTTGCCAAATTTTCATTGGTTTTATCCACAAGTTATGATTAGTTACCAAGAAACTACTAAATCCTACATAGAACTTCTCATAACCGTCTGACAATGCCTATGATCCTTTGACAAGAATACTTATATATAGGAAGTACCAGCGGCGTATCCACCATATTCTTGTCAAATTTTCATTGTGAATTATGATTAGTCCTATATGACTCTACAACCAATACAACAAACACAAAATACTGAAATGAAAAATGTCTGTGCGATCAAGGCTCAATCAAACGGAGCCGATCGTATTGCATGTACTGAAAATGAAATTGTCTGTGCGATCAAGGCTCAATCAAGCGGAGCCGATCGTATTGCATGTACTGGAAATAATAAACTTAATCTAAACAACAATCACACAAACAGCCTTATACATGGAACCTCTCATAACCGCCTGATAATGCCTCCGATCATTTGACAAGAATACTTATATATAGGAAGTACTAGCGGCGTATCCACCATATTCTTGTCAAATTCTCATTGACTTTATCCGCAAGTTATGATTAGTTCTATGCGACTCTACAACAAACGCAACAACCACAAGATACTGATAATGAAAATGTCTGTGCGATCAAGGCTCAATCAAACGGAGCCGATCGTATTGCATGTACTGAAAATGAAAAAATGTGGGCACGCCAGGTTCAACCTCATAATGAAATGGGGAAGATGCTCAACGCTCATAAAATGGGGAGCGGCGGCCTATGAAATTGCATGTACTGAAAATGAAAAAAATGTGGGCACGCCAGGTTCAACCTCATAATGAAATGGGGAACATGCTCAACGCTCATAAAATGGGGAGCGGCGGCCTATGAAATTGCATGTACTGAAATAATAAACAATAATTACTCTAACAGTCTACACATGGAACCTCTCATAACCGCCAGATAATGCTTCTGATCCTTTGACAAGAATACTTATATATAGGAAGTACCAGCGGCGTATCCACCATATTCTTGTCAAAGTTTCATTGGCTTTATCCTTAAGTTATGTTTGGTTCTATGTGATAAAGAAAAACATAAAACTAAACGATAGGAGTTGAATCTGGATTTTCGGTGAAGAGGACTAGTTGGGTATCTTCGTTTGGGCGTCATTATCTTCGACAGGATTGGCGTTGATGTTAAAGACTCTTCCTCTCGCTGGTGGCCTAGCGGTTGGGTTTCCTTGGTTTACTTGGTTAACTGGGTTTGATTGGGCTTGAGCGTTGATGACGTTAACCAATTGAGGGCATGTGTTTCTAAAGTGGGTAGGGTCGCCACAATTGAAACAAGCTCGAACATATGGGAACACGGGGTAATGGGGTTGTTGATAGGTTTGGGCCATGTTTTGAGTAGGGGAAAAGGTTTGGTTTTGAAAGGTGCGACAAACCTTGCTCAAATGACCATAGCGTCCACAAGTTGCACATAGTCGACAAGGTAGAGTAAGGGGATGGTGATAAAAACAGTTGTTGCATCGAGGGTGAGGTCCAAGATATGGTTTCTTATTTGGGTAAGTTCAGTTGGGTGCCACTTGAGTGATTGGGATTAGCTTGGATGGGTATGGCGTGTGAAATTGGTTGATTCCGTTGGATAGCAGCGAAAAGTTGCCCGTCTCTTTTTCTCTTAGGATTGGGTTAAGAAGGGGATTCTTTTTGGGTGGAGTCGGAGGTTTCAGTCGATTCTTTATCCTTCTTCTTCTCCTCCTTGAAGTCTTTGTTCCGGATTCGGTTCTCGGTGAGTGCTGTTGCTAGCTCCATTGCTGCTTCCAAAGTTGCAGGCGAGGTACTTATTACCGAGTCTTGAATCTTTGACGGAAGACCGCGAATGTAGTGCTCGACCAAACGGTAGAGGGGAGTGAACATGTTGGGAACCATTTGATGTAATTCGAGGAATCTTTTGTTGTACGTGATGTGGTCGCCTTCCTTTTGCTTCAACGAATAGAACTCATCTTCTAATTTCTTGATTTCGCTCCTTGGGCAAAATCGTCTGGTCATGATTTCCTTCAATTCATTCCAAGTTAAAGTCATAGCATCTTCAACACCTCGTTTGGCCTTCTCTGTATTCCACCAAGTAAGTGCTATTCCATATAAACGACCAGTAGCATAACGCACTTTGCGATCATCGGGGCAATCGCAATTTAGAAAGGTGTTCTCCATTTCTTCAAACCAATGGAGGAGAGCGGTGACGCCTTCAGTCCCTTTGTATTTCGGAGGGTCGCATGATTTGAAATGCTTGTAGGTGCATTTAGTGGTATTTGGGGGAGAGTTGATAATGTTTTGGTTTTCTTGATTGACAGGATTAGCGGTAAGTGCTTGTTGTACTTGGATTACAATGTTGGGTATTACGGCAGCCATTTGTTGAGCGATTAGGGCAGCCATGCGTTCGCGGGCTTTTCCTGCTCTTGTCTTCCTACGGGCGTGGTTAGAAGACATCTACAAGGAATACATGACAAGAGTATGAGTTGGATGCTTTTGGGATCATGGGTCGCATTCAGGAATGAACATTCATAAAATAATTATAGAAAAATAAATCTACTACATCCATAGGATGTCTTGGGCTTTGCTCACCATTAGGCCCTACATGCCGCCATACTTCACCTTTGTAATCATGTGGGCCCCCATGAATACCGGTTCTTCATATGGTTCGCATGGGTTTGCCTGGTTGCGTACACTAAAACCCGGAGAAAATCAAGAAATATGTATACAACGTGTGATATTCGGAATGTGTCCAGGTGTAGACACAGTGACACCTCAAAGTGGGGTTAGTTCGAACGACGTTTGGTGTGACATGCTTTAGCCTAATAGGTCCTTCGTACTCTCATCGTTAGTCCCCAGGTAGGCAAACTGGTCCGCTATATTGGATTTATACGAATGCCAACCTAGGCAGGACGTTCCGACTACCGGTACTTGTACCCTTCCAGTTACTACATGCCCGTCGCAGAACTTACTTTGATGAGATTTGAAAATTGCAAAAAAATATTTGAATAATGAGAGTATAAAAATGAATTGAATATATGAACATTGATATATGTATAATGAATATGTATATAAGCATGTATGTTTGACTGTAAGTATAATCAAATATGAAACAAATAAATATCACAAGTTTGTATGTAACCACCTAATCAATTAAAATTTAGGCAGACTATAGTATAGGCTCTAAGGGTCTAATAACCTATCCTATATCCCTATAGTCATGGCTCTGATACCAATCTGTCACACCCCGACCCGCAGCGGAAAAGGTGACCGGGGCATGATTGGGTTATCATCAAAGCTCATGACATTTATTATACGTTTCATATTCATTAAATACAATTTAACAGGAAATTTACAACTATAATTACATCATGTCCTAACATCAATCTAAGCTTCTTTGTTTTCTTCTAAGGCATTTCCTATGTTTTCCTTGCTTCAACCTGTTCACCTGTATCATGTGTAAAAGGGTTTTTGGATCAACAAAAAGTTGGCGAGTGAATCCTATGGAAAACATTTGAACAAGTTTATTTAATTGATTATGAAATGAGTGCACAACCACACATGAGTAAAAATAGATGTAAACTTATTCAACAATCATTAGATATTAAATAAAGCACACATGAACAGTAATGGAACGTTTAGAGGCACGCGTTGCTCTACTCGTCTCTCACGAGGAACTGATGGGCCTAATGAATGAATTGCATAAACATGATAATATGAAAGACATAACTACAAACAATATAAACTCAATGATACACACATGAACAATAATGGATTGGTTTTGAGGCACGCGTTGTTCAACTCGTCTCCCACGAGGAACTGATGGGCTTAATGAATGAATTTCATATAATTTGACAAAATGAAATACGTAATCACAACAATATAAACAATCTAAGTTTAGATCACGATATGGTATGGCACAAGTTTAAATAAACGAGTTAATTATTTGGTGACACATGACACACCCCAAAACGTGTAATTAAAAAGGGGAGTTGTAAGATTCACTCACAGTGGGTGCGTTCGGTTGATGATGTTGAATGCACGCGAAGTGATTTTAACCACGAGTGAAATTAACCTAGATAAATAGCATTATGGTTCGATAAGTAAACGGGTTTTATTTATCCATTTTAGTAGGATTGTTGGGTGTATTTTTGTGAGTTCAAGGCTATTTTCTAACTTTAAAAAAATGTTATTTTTAAGTATTTTTAATTGATTTTTAATTAAAATAAATAAATAAAAATAATAAAAAATTTGACTTTTTTGACCGTTGACCGTTGACCATTGACCTTGACCGTTGACCGGTTCGTATGCGTGTATATGTGCGCTGAGTGAGGCTCGAACCCGAGACCTCCCATACGCGTGCACGCAGCTCTACCAACTGAGCTACGTGTCTAACCCGAAATATATCTGTTTTTAATTATATTTATATACTAATTAGATTAAACCGAAAATCATTTATTTTTAAAAACGATTTAACTGAATCGGACCGGTGCGCTCCACAGGTCTCGAACTCGGGACCTGTGGGTTGAGTTAACACACAGTCCACCGCTGGACTGTGTGTTTAACATGTTATATAAACCGATTTTTATTATACTTAAATACGAACTAAGTATTTTCATTTCTGACTTATTTAAAAAGGTAGATAATTGTCCGAGTCAGTGCAGAAGACCGGACTCGAACTCGAGTCCTGTGATTAAACATACACACAGTCCACCACTGGACTGTGTGTCTAACTTGGTTATTATTTCGGTTATTAATAAATTTAACATATACCACGGTGACCCGGTTCGGTTAACAAAAAAAATACATTTTTATTAAGGCAGCATGCGTGGGACAAGATTCGAACTCGAGACGTTAGTGTGTTTATTGTGCACACAGTCCACCGCTGGACTGTGTGTCTAACCCGAGTTATAACTTGATTTTAATTATACCTATATGTTACCGAACTTCGTCTTCTTCGTCCGTTTTTAACCAGAATCGGAAATCCGACTGGTTCAATGTTTTAATCGGTTTCTTTAGCGTTCTTTAGTTAATTACAAGTGAGATATAAATAAAAAGAAAGAAAAATGGGCGTAAAGTATACCGACTGGACTCCTCTGTTTTTCCGGCAGAACTCCGGCGACTGCAACAGGTTCCGGCGTCGTGTGTCTTGCAGCAGTGAGTCTTCAGAAAGCTTGAAAAGGATGTGGGTGACTTCGGTATAAGCTCAGGGGGTTTAGTAAGGCTTATAAGTGGCGGGCTCGGTTTTCCGGCGAGATACAGAAATATTCCGGCGAGTAAATTTTCGCCGAGAAAGGGTGCGGTTTTGAGCGAAAATGTTTGCAGAGGTTCGAGGGGGTATTTATAAGGCAGGTTATCGATGAACTTGGTCCGATTTCCGACTTGATTCGTCGGTTATAATTTCTCCGGCGGTTATAGTTGGTGTCGCGGACTCAGGCGTCGGTTATAACCGATGGGTGTTTAAAGTTTACGTTATAACTGAAGGAATCGTTAAATTATTGGTGAGATCGCCGGGATTTCCGACGACTGCATTTGGGCGCCGGTTTTGAATTCGGAAAGTCATGTTATGAATTAAGTGATTCTAACTTTTAACAAGAAACATCAATGGCGCAGTGGTTTAAATGTTGAGTGTTAAGTCTGTGTTGACCCGGCGACTGACCCGGGTTCGAAACCCGGCAGGGTTATATTATTTTTATTTTCTTATTTTTGACAGTTTTTCAAAAACAATTTATATATTCTAATATAATAATTAATTATGTATCGTTTAAAATTATTTTGGGCATTAAATTCGCAACAAAATTTTTAACTGATCGTTCGGTTACTAAACGGAGCGGGTTTGGTAAAATCCGTTTTTGACGGATGTTACAGAGCAGCTTCCAACCTATTTACGTATTTACAACCTGCACTTAGTCTTTTAAAAATACGTCAGTTTTCACTGGTAAATACAAATAACCGACACATTTTAAAAATATTTCAAAATTTTTTTAAGTGCACAAGGCACATGATTTTTATAAATGACTTGGGATAATTCAAAATGATCTTGTATACAGTTTTACAAGTCTGTCAATACATATGGGGTTCGGTGCAGAAACCGAATAACATGATAACCAACACACCACTTTAATCCACAAAGGGGTATCTCCAATATGGGTAGAAAAACATTTTATTTAGCATTAGCATATGTCAGGTGTATGCCTACACCCCATGCTCAGTCGTGGCCATTAGTAACTTAAATGGGTTGTGGATATCCAGGACACTGTCATGTTAACCCCCAATGTTAAGTTATCAGACAATACATATTAAAACGGTTTATGCGTATTTTCTAATCACAATCCGACATATGATCCCATACCCGACCAAGCGGTAATAATATACAGTATCCCAAGCCCGTATAGGGAAAATAGGTTAAGAGTATTTACCTGGGCTAAAACTCGTCTTAATATGCAAGAATTATAAATAGCTCAACAGTATTCAACTAATTAAGATTGGTTGCAATTTACCGAAAGGCTCTAGTCTGGAATAAATGGTATTAATAACCAATTAGATTGTCAACGGTTCCCATTCAAGTCATAGACTTGGACCGGTTAACTTAAATTAATCGAAACAGTACAATACGCTAGATTAAGCGATGACCAGAATAGAATGTAGTTTAAACCGATCAAGTACTAAGACTTGTATACTATCGGTAAACAAATATCATTCTAGAATTTGAAGTAAAAATGATAAGGTTTGACCCAAGCGGACTACATAAGCTTAACTTTATGCATATAAGCGATATCGGGTAACCGGATAAGTCATGAACAAGTTCTATATGCCAGTATACTTTAAATAAGTTTTAATATAAGTAGGATGTCACACCCTCAATTTCCACTTACGGAGTTTTACCGCGAGACGTGTGAACAAACCAGAATCTAAGACACTAGTACGTCGAACGACTCTATATGATTTCATAATACGTTTTCCAAAATCATTTGTTGTAAATTTTAGATTACCAATATTTAGCATGAGTATCAGTTTAAAATTTGAGCGGAAGCATAAATAAATAATGATGCGGGCGCCAACACAAACGCCAAAACAACTTGAAAAATCCCAAAACAATATAAATAAATAAGACTCTATAATGATGTCTTGTTCAATGCGTGTGAGTGCACCTAGAGCTCCTAGCGTCCTGAGAAACATGTAAAGAAACAAGTGTCAACATTTAAGATGAGTGAGTTCACAGGTTTTCATAAATTCGTTGTTCGGTTTTAGTTTGTTACTCCGTTATCCCCAACCCGGGATAACATATCAGTTCCATTATTCCAAACCCGGAATAATAAGTTGTTGTTCCCAATATTCCCAACCCGGAATATTAAGTTGTTGTTTCCATTATCCCCAACCCGGGATAATAAGTTGATGTTCCAATATTCCAAACCCGGAATATTAAGTTGTTGTTTCCATTATCCCCAACCCGGGATAATAAGTTGATGTTCCAATATTCCAAACCCAGAATTTTAAGTTGTTCCGTAATTAAGTTCAATATTAATGTATATAGGTAGCTAGCCTAAAGTCATGTCACTAAGTGTTCACGATCGAAGCTGACAGTTGTGCCTCCGTTTTGCCAGGCCTATCACATGACCATGGCGATGTTAGGCCAATCATACACCCGTTGACCATACCCGGTCGGCTAGCGCGACTAGCTCGGATGGGGCTCGTCAGACCCAGTAGTACTACTTATAATTCCCCCGCTACTTAACCCAAATACTAACGATCCGAGGAGATTGTCGAGGACTTAAGTGATAAAGCTGCATAGTGACCATAACATTACATTAACATTAACTTAGTTACCGTATAGTTATGTGACGTTAGATTCGTATAACGTAAAGAGATTGAGTTTGAGAGTGTATACATGTTTCTCCCCCTGTTGTTTAAAAACCGGATAAAGATTAGGGGCCGTGAACTCACCTTTATTTGCTCGGTTAGTGTGGCAAAGATGTTATAAGAGATGGGACCGCTAGTTGCGTCCTAACAAACCAATTAATTCCACGTCAGTGTGTAATCACACCAATACAAATTCCACACGCAATTTACTCACAAAGTGATACACACAAACAACATATCTAACACTCAAACATGCATGCAAGTATTCTCATATAATCATAGTGATCACACAACTTATCATGAACACATTCCAGATCCATGCAACACTTTAATGCATAAAATCACAAGTTAACAACTTTCTGCTCAACACTCAGTTATTCAGCTGTTTTCTAGGATTTTTATAAAATAGTTCCAGCATTCTAAAAATTCCCTTATTTTTACAGTAGATGACATCTATACCATAGAAATTTATATAATTTTTCCAAGTCCTAAATCTTTACCAATTAACCATAAATATTAATTCACTAAGCTGCGGTCAGATTTACCGCTTTCTGACTGCAGTCCACGGGAGAATTTATTTAAAAATCACTGATCGTCCGATTAACAAAATTCCAGTTGGAGTTGCCCGGAAATTTCTATACCTAGTTGCTGTACAAAAATCATGACTCAACTCCCTACTGATTTTAAAATCTAGTTTGATAAACAACCAACAAAATTCCAGAATTTTAACAGCTTTACCTACTGAACTTGTTTAGCCCTTTAAAAATATCAAACGATTTCAGAAAATTATGAATCCAGCGCCATTAGATTCCTTATTCAAATCTCTACGTTCTAGACATCAGAAAATCCATTTTTCGACAACTAACGACGAAGTTACAGCCTGATGAAGTCGGCTGAAACTTTCACTCAGCAGGCTGTTTCAGCATTATTGTTATTACAACTTACCTACACCGTTCCTATTGATCGACCTAAGCGAGCAAAGACCGATTTTTGATCCTAGTTTACTACTAACGACTTATCCATGCAACCCTACTCAATAACTATAATCTTCATAAACAAATCATAATTGTAAGCTATTGATTTCGAAAATAATCATGTATACCCACAAAATCAATTCAGCCGATTACTTGCAAACCCATATGATCCGAAGACAACTAATCAATTTATCATATGTCCGAGACAACAATTCATTCAAGCATATGTCCGAAACAACTAGACATTCAAACATACCCATAATCCGAAAACCATACAATCTAATCATTCAAACATATAATTAATCCGAAACAACTTAAACATTCAAGCATACATATAATTAACCGAAACATGATCTTGTAATCAAGTATGGTCCTAACCTTGAATAACTAGACAACAAGCCGAGATGTGGACAAGTGCGACTCGGCTGCTGCTTGCTGCGGCCGAGAGAAAGAAAAGAGTAAGGCTGATCCGCGACCGAAAGGGTGTTGATAAAGTGGCTGTTTGATCGAGATGATGAAGGAATGGGGGCTGTTTTGCGATCAATGAAGCACGAGGAAGCAGCCGATGGCTGTTTTACTTGTTAGGGTTTTAGGAATTGTGGAAGAAGATGCATGTTAGTTGTATATATATAGGTGCAACTATATGAGGTTTACGGTTCTAGATAAGTGTTCATGGCCGAGGGACTTGGATGGTTGGTTGGGTTTGATCTCGGTCGAAATCAGATTTGTTTTGGTTTGGGTTTTGCGGCCAAGTGGTTAGAATACTAAAGTTTAGGTTTGATCTTTGATTCTTGTTCTCCTTTGGCCGAAGACTTGGGTTCCAAGTTTCCTAGTTTCACCAAGAGTTCGGTTTGTGTTTGTGTCGCGGTTCGGTTCGTGTGCATATTTACAATAATTACTTTATAACTAAACAATCACACAAACACTCATCACGTATTCATTCCATGCACGTTTAATACTTAGCACATATATTATTCGACAAGTGTCACGTGTAAGTTATCCGAAAAACCCGGGATATCACATTATCTCCATGTTGAAAGAATTTTCGTCCCGAAAATTGAGTAAACGCGGTTTAGCATGTAACGTACATGTTTAGAGTGCCACGCACAAAGAGTTAGTTCATTAATGATGGTACGCAACGTTACAAAAAGTTCCCAAGTGTCATACATAAAGATTTCCATGTGCCATGCACAAGAATTTAGTCAACAATAGTACACGAAAGTATGAGAAATTTCCAGGTTGTCACATCATCCCCTTGTTGAAAGAATTTTCGTCCCGAAAATTTAGTTACTGGTATCGTTAGTTTGCTGCTCAGTTGTGAAGAGGTGTGGGTATTTGCTTTTCATTTGATCCTCTCTTTCCCACGTGAACTCCGGTCCACGCTTAGAGTCCCAACGAACTTTAACGATTGGAATCTGGCTGTGCCTTCGAGTCTTGACCTCACGATCCATGATCTCAACAGGCTTTTCCACAAAGTGTAGTTGTTCATCCACTTGGATCTCATCCAATGGAATAACTAAAGTTTCATCTGATAGACACTTCTTCAGATTTGACACGTGAAATACGTTGTGAACTCCACTGAGTTCGGCAGGGAGGTCTAATTGGTATGCTATGGGTCCAATTCGTTTCAAGATTTCAAACGGGCCTACGTACCGTGGGTTAAGTTTGCCCCGTTTTCCAAAACGGATTACACCCTTCCAGGGTGACACCTTTAGTAGAACGCGATCGCCTACTTGGAATTCGAGCGGTTTGCGTCGTTAATCAGCGTAGCTTTTCTGTCGATCTCGTGCTGCCGTCATGCGGTTTCTGATTTGTACAATCTTTTCAGTAGCCTCAAGTATTAACTCTGGGCCTGTGAGTTGACTGTCACCGACTTCTGTCCAGCAGACCGGTGATCTACATTTACGACCGTATAATGCCTCAAACGGTGCTGCGCGAAATACTCGTATGATAGCTGTTGTTATATGAGAATTCTACTAGAGGCAGGTGGATTTCCCAATTATTTCCGAAGTCCACTACGCATGCCTTAAGCATGTCTTCCCAGGTTTGTATGGTCCTTTCACTTTGACCATCAGTCTGAGGGTGATAGGCTGTGCTCATATCCAGGCGGGTTCCCAACGTTTTCTGGAGTGACCGCCAGAAGTTTGACGTGAAGCGAGCATCTCTGTCTGAGATGATGGACGTTGGCACTCCGTGCCGAGAAACTACTTCCTTAATGTAGATGCGAGTCAACTTCTCCATCTTATCCGTTTCTTTAATAGTTAGGAAGTGTGCGGACTTAGTTAAACGATCCACAATCACCCAGATGGTATCGCAACCACCCAAGGTTCGTGGGAGTTTAGTGATGAAATCCATTGAGATCTGATCCCATTTCCACACTGGGATCTCAGGTTGTTGGAGTAGCCCCGATGGCTTTTGATACTCCACCTTGACTTTCGCACAAGTCATAACATTTACTCACGTAGGTGGCTATATCGGCTCTCATGTTGGGCCACCAATACGCAGCTTTAAGGTCTTGATACATCTTATCCGAACCCGGATGGACAGAGTATCGAGATTTGTGAGCTTCATCCATGACTAGCTCTCTAAGGTTTCCGTAGAGAGGTACCCATATGCGATTCATGAAATACCGGGCTCCATTGGGCTTTACCTCCCAATCGCGTTCCATTTTTCCCACTGATTCGGCTTTGATGTTTTCCTCCTTAACTGCTTCTAACTGGGCGTCGCGTATTTGATCGGGTAGCCCCGAATGAATAGTGAGTTGTAGTACTCGTACGCGACGAGGTTTCAAGTGTTCCTTCCTGCTGAGGGCATCGGCTACCACGTTAGCTTTACCCGGGTGATACCGAATGGCACACTCATAATCGTTCAAGAGTTCGACCCAGCGACGCTGTCGCATGTTCAACTCCTTCTGATCAAAGATGTGCTGGAGGCTTTTGTGGTCAGTGAAGATTGTGCACTTCGTTCCATAGAGGTAGTGTCTCCAAATCTTAAGTGCAAACACTACTGCTCCCAATTCTAGGTCATGCGTCGTGTAGTTCTTCTCGTGAACTTTCAGCTGTCGTGACGCATACGCGATGACCTTATCGGGTTGCATGAGTACGCATCCCAATCCCTGAATGGAAGCATCACAATACACTACGAAGTCATCTGTCCCTTCCGGCAAGGACAGAATGGGTGCACTGCAAAGTTTCTGCTTCAGCAATTGAAATGCTGCTTCTTGTTTTTCTCCCCAAGCATACTTGATGCCTTTCTGAGTGAGGGTAGTGAGCGGTTGTGCAATCTTTGAAAACCCCTCGATGAAGCGTCTGTAGTAACCAGCCAATCCTAAGAATTGGCAGATTTCCGTCGGTGTCTTAGGTGCTTCCCAGTTTTTGATGGCTTCAATCTTGGCAGGGTCTACGTGGATACCCTTTTCATTCACGACGTGCCCGAGAAACTGAACTTCTCGGATCCAGAAATCACACTTCGAAAGCTTGGCGTATAGCTTTTCCTGTTGAAGTAATCCTAGCAGTAATCGTAGATGCTCAGCATGCTCTTCTTTACTTTTGGAGTAGATGAGTATGTCATCGATGAACACAATGACAAATTTGTCGAGGTATGGTTTACACACGCGGTTCATGAGGTCCATGAACACCGCAGGTGCGTTAGTGAGACCGAATGGCATGACCAAGAACTCGTAATGGCCATACCGAGTGCGAAATGCTGTCTTAGCGATATCCTCCTCTCTGACGCGTAGCTGATGATAACCAGACCGTAAATCAATCTTAGAGTAGTAACTTGACCCTTGTAGTTGGTCGAATAGATCGTCGATGCGAGGTAACGGGTATCGGTTCTTGACTGTAACCTTGTTGAGTTCCCTATAGTCGATGCACATGCGGAAAGTCCCGTCCTTCTTCTTGACAAACAGGACTGGAGCTCCCCATGGCGAAACGCTTGGTCGGATAAATCCTTTTTCTAGCAGCTCTTGAAGTTGGGTAGACAGCTCCTGCAGCTCGGCTGGAGCTAGGCGGTATGGAGCCTTGGCTATGGGAGTTGCATTGCTTGCCAGTTCGATTTCAAACTCCAATTGTCGATGTGGTGGAAGACCAGGTAGTTCTTCTGGGAATACATCGGAAAAATCACGGACGACAGGGATGTCTTCTATGCGTTTCTCGTCCTTAGGCTGTTCGGTAATTAGTGCGAGTAAAGTGAAAGAATTCTTTCTCCGAAGATACTTCTGAGCTTGCATAAATGAGATAATGTTGGTGACGGCGCTTGCCTTGTCGCCTTGTACCGTCAGGATTTCGTCGTTCGTGAGTGGAATACGGATAGACTTTTCGAAGCAGAGAACTTCAGCCCGGACGTCGGATAGCCAGTCCATTCCGACTACCACGTCAAAACTACCCAGGGTAGTTGTCATCAGATCGATGGTAAAAGTGTGGCCCGCGAGTTTGAGTTGACAGCCGGATACGATTTCGGTCACATTTACAGATTTACCATTGGCTAATTCTATCACATAAGGGGTCTCTAATGGTTTAGGCGTGAGATTTAGGTTCTTCCTAAAAGACTCAGATATAAAGCTCCTATCCGCACCCGTATCAAAAAGCACAGTAGCAAAATGTTCATTAAGGGGAAACTTACCGGTGACTACGTTCGTGTCGTTTCTGGCCTCTCCTCGGCCCAAAGTAAATGCGCGACCTTTGGCACCTCTTGTGCCACCGTTCCCATTATTGTTGTTGTTGTTATTGTTGTTGTGGTTATTGTGGTTGTGGTTGTTTCCACCATTGTTGTTGTTGTTGCGCAACTGTGGGCAGTCTTTTCTGAAATGAGCAGTGCTACACACTGATAGCATCCCCGGTTTATACCCTGCTGCTGACCCTGGGGCTGATTCTGATTTTGTCGGGACATGATTTCCCCACCACAATCCTTTGCTGCATGTCCCACCTTGCCACATCTTTGGCAGCGACTTCCGGCACAAGGGCCGTTATGGTGGAGATTACAGCGGTTGCTCTGCGGCTTTCGACCCGCATAGCCGCTTGCATTCGGGTTGTTGTTGTTGTTGTTGGCGGGCTGGTTTTGATGACCCCGATGGCTGTGGTAGTGATTGAACCGTTTCTGGTTCCCTTGCTGCGGATGTGATGACGAAGACTGTCGAACAGTGGAGTCTTCAAATTTTCTTTTGTTGTCCGGGGTAACTTCAGTTGTACCCCGTGCTGGCAGCTTCTTCTGTTCCACCGCCTTATCGGTGAGTTTGTGAGCCAATCGGATTGCCTGATGTTCAGTTACAGGGTTACTAGACATCACCATACCCTGAATTTCCGGAACCAGACCCCCGAGATAGAACTCGAGTCTTTTCTCCACCGTGTTGGCCAATTCGGGACACAGAAATACCAAGTCATGGTGTTTTGCAGTGTAAGCCTCAATTTCCGATCCCACCATCTTGTGGTTCCATAGAGCTTGCTCTAACTGTTGCACTCTGTCTCGTGGACAGTACTCCTCTTTAATCAGGGTCTTGAGCTCAGCCCATGCCATTGCATTCGCAGCTATAAGTCCACGTGTTTGGACTTGGGCATTCCACCATGTCAGTGCCCCATCTTCCAGTGTTGAGGCTGCGTATTTGACCTTGTTTGCCTCTAGGCAGTTGCACATTTCAAAAACGGATTCAGATTTTTCGATCCAGCGGACCAGTCCAATGGGTCCTTCCGCCCCCGAGTATTTGCTTGGTTTCGCGTCGAGGAACATCTTGTAGGGGTTAGAACCCCCTCTTGCTGCTGGTGGGTTTTGAACATCTGCCAGAGCAGCATTCACATGTTCTTGGATCATTGCGGCTAATTCTTAAGGCGTCATGTTGAGATTTTCGCGACATCCAGTTGCCATTTTAGATCTAAGTAGAAAATAAATAAACTGAAGGAAAATAAACAAAATAAACGAGACGTGTCAGTCGTCTACGTCTCCATCCCCCAAGTCACTGTTGTTGCCGTCATCCTGCGCGGCGTCTCCAGCTTCTACAGCTGGGTCTTTCTCCGGATCCTCCTCTGGATCCTCTTCTGGATCCTCTACCGGCATTGGAGGGGCAGGTGCTGGTGCAAGTGCTTGATTTTGCTCTAACTCATGAATGTTCCAACTATTCTCCAGGACTCTGTCCTTGAGCCAGTCGGCTCTTATCTGCTGAGCACGCAGATCTCTGGCTATGGTGTTACGAGCCATCTTGCTCGTACGATGCTCTTCCTCGAGCGAGTCGGTCTTTCCGGTAGGTGTCGGATCATCCATCCTTGTGCTAGGATGGTTTCCTACATTCTTTCTAGTTGTTCTTGTTGCGTTCTTAACATATCTCTAAGTAGGTCGTTCCCTACTTCTAACGAGTTAACCGGTTTGACCATCACAGCGATGGTGGGGCGTGAGGACGACTCCTCCCCCAGAGCGAGCCTTTTTCCTCGCAGCTGAGCACGTTTCCACGCCATAAGATGGTAAGGGTTCCACCATAGGTGCCTTTCCTGGCGCCCTTGGTTGCGTAAGTTTGTCGGATGATGATGAGGATGATGATGACATTGCCTTTAGGTTGTGTAGTTAGTTACGAGTTGCATTCGCTTCAATTATGCATTCATATTTCACATAGCATAGTAGTGGTACATCGCATAACAAGATATAATAATTCAGTGCCAAACTAAGTCTAGTGTCGTGATATCAGCTATAGTTTAGGTCTACTTCTAATGCAAACCTGGTTCTCTATAGCTAGTGGCTCTGATACCAATCTGTCACACCCTCAATTTCCACTTATGGAGTTTTACCGCGAGACGTGTGAACAAACCAGAATCTAAGACACTAGTACGTCGAACGACTCTATATGATTTGATAATACGTTTTCCAAAATCATTTGTTGTAAATTTTAGATTACCAATATTTAGCATGAGTATCAGTTTAAAATTTGAGCGGAAGCATAAATAAATAATGATGCAGGCGCCAACACAAACGCCAAAACAACTTGAAAAATCCTAAAACAATATAAATAAATAAGACTCTATAATGATGTCTTGTTCAATGCGTGTGAGTGCACCTAGAGCTCCTAGCGTCCTGAGAAACATGTAAAGAAACAAGTGTCAACATTTAAGATGAGTGAGTTCACAGGTTTTCATAAATTCGTTGTTCGGTTTTAGTTTGTTACTCCGTTATCCCCAACCCGGATAACATATCAGTTCCATTATTCCAAACCCGGAATAATAAGTTGTTGTTCCCATATATCCCAACCCGGAATATTAAGTTGTTGTTTCCATTATCCCAACCCGGATAATAAGTTGATGTTCCAATATTCCAACCCGGAATATTAAGTTGTTGTTTCCATTATCCCCAACCAGGGATAATAAGTTGATGTTCCAATATTCCAAACCCGGAATATTAAGTTGTTGTTTCCATTATCCCCAACCCGGGATAATAAGTTGATGTTCCAATATTCCAAACCCGGAATATTAAGTTGTTCCGTAATTAAGTTCAATATTAATGTATATAGGTAGCTAGCCTAAAGTCATGTCACTAAGTGTTCGCGATCGAAGCTGACAGTTGTGCCTCCGTTTTGCCAGGCCTATCACATGACCATGGCGATGTTAGGCCAATCATACACCCGTTGACCATACCCGGTCGGCTAGCGCGACTAGCTCGGATGGGGCTCGTCAGACCCAGTAGTACTACTTATAATTCCCCCGCTACTTAACCCAAATACTAACGATCCGAGGAGATTGTCGAGGACTTAAGTGATAAAGCTGCATAGTGACCATAACATTACATTAACATTAACTTAGTTACCGTATAGTTATGTGACGTTAGATTCGTATAACGTAAAGAGATTGAGTTTGAGAGTGTATACATGTTTCTCCCCCTGTTGTTTAAAAACCGGATAAAGTTAGGGGCCGTGAACTCACCTTTATTTGCTCGGTTAGTGTGGCAAAGATGTTATAAGAGATGGGACCGCTAGTTGCGTCCTAACAAACCAATTAATTCCACGTCAGTGTGTAATCACACCAATACAAATTCCACACGCAATTTACTCACAAAGTGATACACACAAACAACATATCTAACACTCAAACATGCATGCAAGTATTCTCATATAATCATAGTGATCACACAACTTATCATGAACACATTCCAGATCCATGCAACACTTTAATGCATAAAATCACAAGTTAACAACTTTCTGCTCAACACTCAGTTATTCAGCTGTTTTCTAGGATTTTTATAAAATAGTTCCAGCATTCTAAAAATTCCCTTATTTTTACAGTAGGTGACATCTATACCATAGAAATTTATATAATTTTTCCAAGTCCTAAATCTTTACCAATTAACCATAAATATTAATTCACTAAGCTGCAGTCAGATTTACCGCTTTCTGACTGCAGTCCACGGGAGAATTTATTTAAAAATCACTGATCGTCCGATTAACAAAATTCCAGTTGGAGTTGCCCGGAAATTTCTATACCTAGTTGCTGTACAAAAATCATGACTCAACTCCCTACTGATTTTAAAATCTAGTTTGATAAACAACCAACAAAATTCCAGAATTTTAACAGCTTTACCTACTGAACTTGTTTAGCCCTTTAAAAATATCAAACGATTTCAGAAAATTATGAATCCAGCGCCATTAGATTCCTTATTCAAATCTCTACGTTCTAGACATCAGAAAATCCATTTTTCGACAACTAACGACCAAGTTACAGCCTGATGAAGTCGGCTGAAACTTTCACTCAGCAGGCTGTTTCAGCATTATTGTTATTACAACTTACCTACACCGTTCCTATTGATCGACCTAAGCGAGCAAAGACCGATTTTTGATCCTAGTTTACTACTAACGACTTATCCATGCAACCCTACTCAATAACTATAATCTTCATAAACAAATCATAATTGTAAGCTATTGATTTCGAAAATAATCATGTATACCCACAAAATCAATTCAGCCGATTACTTGCAAACCCATATGATCCGAAGACAACTAATCAATTTATCATATGTCCGAGACAACAATTCATTCAAGCATATGTCCGAAACAACTAGACATTCAAACATACCCATAATCCGAAAACCATACAATCTAATCATTCAAACATATAATTAATCCGAAACAACTTAAACATTCAAGCATACATATAATTAACCGAAACATGATCTTGTAATCAAGTATGGTCCTAACCTTGAATAACTAGACAACAAGCCGAGATGTGGACAAGTGCGACTCGGCTGCTGCTTGCTGCGGCCGAGAGAAAGAAAAGAGTAAGGCTGATCCGCGATCGAAAGGGTGTTGATAAAGTGGCTGTTTGATCGAGATGATGAAGGAATGGGGGCTGTTTTGCGATCAATGAAGCACGAGGAAGCAGCCGACGGCTGTTTTACTTATTAGGGTTTTAGGAATTGTGGAAGAAGATGCATGTTAGTTGTATATATATAGGTGCAACTAGATGAGGTTTACGGTTCTAGATAAGTGTTCATGGCCGAGGGACTTGGATGGTTGGTTGGGTTTGATCTCGGTCGAAATCAGATTTGTTTTGGTTTGGGTTTTGCGGCCAAGTGGTTAGAATACTAAAGTTTAGGTTTGATCTTTGATTCTTGTTCTCCTTTGGCCGAAGACTTGGGTTCCAAGTTTCCTAGTTTCACCAAGAGTTCGGTTTGTGTTTGTGTCGCGGTTCGGTTCGTGTGCATATTTACAATAATTACTTTATAACTAAACAATCACACAAACACTCATCACGTATTCATTCCATGCACGTTTAATACTTAGCACATATATTATTCGACAAGTGTCACGTGTAAGTTATCCGAAAAACCCGGGATATCACATAGGATATCAATTTCTATGCCCGTTAAGGTTTTAAAATCAAATTACGGCTCATAAGGGCGTTTTAGTCATTATGCGACGTATTAAAAGAACTTGCGCATAAACTGATGTTATGTACATGATTATTCTGTAAAAATATTATTTTTATGATATAATATTAGTATGTAATCAAACATATGTGAGTTATATGATTTAAGACCAAACTATGCACCGAAAGAGGCATTTTGGTAATTTCACACATAGTTTGAGGACTTCTTTAGAAATCTGAGTTATGTTCATGTACCTACTGTGAAAATTTTTAAATAAGTTGTAATATCAGTAGGTATCAGGTTTTATTCGATTGTTATGGTTTAAAACCTTACTATGCTCCAAAAGGGCGTTTCGGTCGTTAAATAACGACATTTGCGATCTTTAATGAAAACTCAGATTATGATCAGTTAAAAAACATCAAAAAATGTTAATTACATTAACATATCAGTACATAAGTCATTTGCAAGTTCTTTGGTGATTAAAACCTTATTATTGTAAAAAGGACATTTTAGTCAAAGTATGGCATAATAACAAAACTTGTGCATAAACTCAGAATATGATTATGATCATGTATTATAACCTCAGAGGGTTATGCTACATTAAATTATGATCATAATGCAATGTTAAATCAGTAGATAATTAATCTAAATCGGGTTAGAATCGAAAGTCAAAGCAGAAGTCAAACTTTGCGACTTTCGGTTGCGAACCGACCCTAAAACTGGAATTGACGAGCCGAACATGTTTACACATGTTCTAGTAATTATTACCAACTTGTTTCAGTGTCAAAACATATTTTATAATATTTATGAACTCATATTATAATATTTATATAATCTGACCCGTTTGACTTTTTAAAATAATAACTTTGACTCGTCAATTGACCTAGTAAACGTGATTTTCAGGAGGTGCCCTTTTGAGGGATTAACACCTACCCAATTATGATCACGTAGCCATGTTCATCTCGAACAATGGATGGACCATAAAGGTCTAAACCGAAAGTCAAAGCGTTTATAAAAAATGCTTGACTTTTGGCTTTAAAAGCCCAATAAAGAAAAATGCAAAGGAAAGGAACACTTACAAGTGATCCTTAGATGAAAATGAACTAAGTTGGATGCTCCTTTCAGTTAGGAACTTCTAGAGGAGGGAGATAGAATGATAATTGAAGAAGGTGCAAGTTCAAAAATGAATCAAGCACCTATTTATACTTGTGGAGGATCAAGGAGGAGATTCAGGTGTTAAGGGAAGTTTGGAGGAGCCTACAAGTGTCCATGGACGTGGCATAGCAGACAATTGAGCCCATGGTTTCGAAATGGAGGTGTATTGCAGCTTGGAGTGGCCCTCAAGCAAATATTATGCTGCAGACCCTCTCTCGCGCCATACGAGAGACAGGGTTGGGTTTGTCGCGCCGCGCGACAGCTTCACAAACTTTGAAAACTTGTTATTTTCAGCCCCTCAACTTCTAAACCCTCATTTAACACCTTAAAAAGCATTTAGCCCCTCATGGCCAATATTTGGCACACTCAGGAGTACCTACGAACATCGTCAAGCTCCTGGTTCGTTAAAGGGTCACTCAGAGGTATAAATTAACATGTTGACGCCTTTAACCCCTCCATTGTCCAACTTTTAAATAAATTCACAAATAGTCCCTCTCGTCCAACAGGTGGCTCATTTGAGAGTGTACGGACACCGTAAAGGGTCACTTAGAGGCATACTTTCAACATGTTGACACCTTTAGTCCCTCCTAGTCAATAATAGACATAAATAGGAATAGGGACACGTGTTGTCACATTATTGGACGCGATTTTACGAGGTGTTACATCCCTACCCACTTAAAAGAAATCTCGACCTTGAGATTTTATTCAAAAAGATAAGGGTACTTTTGTCGCATAGTGGACTCAACCTTCCACGTATATTCGGGACCACGATGGGCATCCTATTTAACCTTTACAATAGGTATTGTTTTCTTGCGGAGCTTCTTAACCTGTGGATCTTCGATCGAAAGTGGTTTCTTAACAAACCTCAGGTTTTCGTCAATTTGCACATCATGATGTGACATTGCTAGCGACTCATCGGCTAGACATTTCTTTAGATTGAAGATGTGGGACACATCATGGATTCCACTGAGATCCTCATGTAGCTTAAGCTTATAAGCTACTGATCTGAAACATTCGATTATCTCGAATGGTCCTATATATCTCGGGTTCAACTTGCCCTTCTTTCCAAAACGCATCACACCTTTCCAGGGTGATACTTTCAATAAAACTTTGTCCCCTATTTGGAACTTAAGAGGTTTACGCCTCTTATCAACATAGCTCTTCTGCCTATCACTGGCAACTTTGAGACGATCACAAATTTGTATTATCTTATCTGTGGTTTCCAGGACAATCTCTGGTCCTAATAGTTGGGCTTCCCCAACTTCAGCCCAACAAACAGGCGTTCTACACTTTCTCCCATACAAGGCCTCCAAAGGAGCAGCCTTGATGCTTGTATGATAGCTGTTGTTATAGGAGAATTCTATTAGGGGTAAGTGGTCATCCCAACTTCCACCTAAATCAATTACGCATGCCCTAATCATGTCTTCCAAAGTTTGGATGGTATGCTTACTCTATCCATCAGTCTGAGGATGGTAAGCCGTACTAAAGTTTAATCTCATGCCTAATGATTGCTGGAAACTTTTCCAGAATGAGAAGTGTATCTAGTATCTCTATTAGATATAATAGATACTGGCACGCCATGTAGGGACACAATCTCGTCCACATATATTTTAGCCAACTTGTCGGAGCTATAAGTCTCCTTTATGGGCAAGAAATGTGTTGACTTAGTGAGTCTATCCACAATGACCCAAATCATGTCATTACCACGTTTGGTCTTAGGTAACTTGGTAATCAAATCCATAGTTACCATTTCCCATTTCCATGTGGGAATCTCAAGTTGTTGTAGAAGTCCTGACTGTTTTTTATGTTCAGCCTTAACTTAGGAACACGTCAGACACTTAGCTACATAGGTGGCTATGGATTTCTTCATACCCATCCACCAATAATTCTTTTTCAAATCCTGATACATTTTGTCACCTCCAGGGTGAACTGAGTATTTGGAATTATGTGCTTCCTAGAGGATTAGATCCGTAAGTCCTCCAAAATGTGGAACCTAAATATGACCATTCAATCTTAAGATTCCATCATTTCCAAACGCTAACTGATCAACAGTTCCTCCTAATTCTTCATTAGGATTATTAGCCTCTAATAGGGCTTGCTTTTGTGCATCTAATAGCTTCTCATTCAAGCTTGTGCTCAGCTCAATGGTCTTGGCGTTAATCCTAATCGGTGTATCCTTTTCCGTACGACTCAACGCATCGGCAACCACATTTGCCTTGACGGGATGATAGCGAATCTCGCAATCATAATCATTAAGTGTTTCCATCCAGCGGCGTTGTCGCATGTTCAAATCCTTTTGATTGAACAGATGTTGGAGACTTTTATGGTCAGTGTATATAATACACTTTGTACCATATAAGTAATGTCTCCACAGCTTAAGTGCAAATACAACGACACCCAACTCCAAATCATGGGTGGTGTAATTCCTCTCGTGCACCTTTAGTTGTCGTGATGCATAAGCAATCACTTTGCCTCTTTGCATCAGCACACAACCCATGCTAGTGTGCGAGGCATCCTAGTACACAACAAAATCCTCAATACCCTCAGGTAGAGTTAACACAGGAGCATTGCTCAACTTGTGCTTTAGAATCTCAAAAGATTCTTGATGCTTAGGACCCCAGTCAAACTTGACATTCTTGCGGGTCAGAGTAGTCAAAGGAATGGCTATTCTTGAAAAGTTCTCTATGAACCTTCTATAATAACCAGTCAATCCTAAGAAACTATGAATCTCAGTCGGGGTTTTGGGTACTTCCCAATTCATAATGGCTTCAATCTTGGCGGGATCCACTTGGATACCACGCTCACTAACCACATGTCCAAGGAATTGGACTTCTCAAGGCCAAAACTCACACTTAGAAAACTTAGCATAAAGTTTCCCTTGCTTTAGCAATTCTAGGATGCACCGTAGGTGTTTCTTGTGATCAGATTGATTACGCTAATAGATAAGTTTGTCGTCTATGAAGACAATGATAAACTTATCTAAATATGGTTTGCAAACTCTATTCATGGTGTCCATGAATGTTGCAGGTGCATTAGTGAGCCCAAAAGGCATCACTAGAAACTCATAGTGACTGTATTTGGTCCTGAAGGCAGTCTTTGGAACATCCTCGTTCCTAACCTTCAGTTGGTGATATCCTGATCTCAAATCAATCTTAGAAAAATAACTAGATCCTTGCAACTGATCAAACAAGTCGTCGATCCTAGGCAGCAGATAACGGTTCTTGATCGTTATCTTGTTAAGCTCGAGGTAATCAATGCACATCGGCATTGAACTGTCTTTCTTTTTGACGAATAGAATAGGGGCTCCCAAGGTGAAGAGCTAATCCTTTTTCCAAAAGTTTGTCAAGTTAGGTTCTTAATTCCTTCATCTCTGTTGGTGCCAGCCAGTATGGAGCTCTTGCAACAGGTGCAGCTCCTGGTAAAATGTTGATTCTAAATCCGACTTATCTATCCGGAGGTAGACGGGTAATTCTTCGGGGGATACATCTGGATACTCTGAGATGATTGGTCTATCCTCAATCTTTGGTCTTGGCTCATCGGTAGTCACTTGTGCCATGTAGATGACACAACCTCTTTTCAAACACCTGGATGCCTTAAGCAGTGACGCTTTTTCAGGCAATCCATAGTGTATATCTCCATGGATTGTGAGTAGTTCACCGGATGGGGTTTTCACTTCGATGAGTTCTTATCGTAGGCAATGCGGGCTTGGTTATGGGATAACCAATCCATGCCTAAGACTACATCGAACCCCGCCAATTTCATTGGCAGAAGAGAGATAGGAATAAAATGATTCTTAATGGATATAAAACATCCATCAAGAATGGATGATGCGGTTTCTATGGTTCCATCGGCAAGTTCTACTTCATAAGTTATGTCTAGAGTTCTTGTAGGTAAGTTTAATAGTTTACTAAACTTATGGTCTACAAAAGACTTATCAGCTTCTGAATCAAAAAGAACTATAGCAAAGATATTATTGATTAGGAACGTACCCGTTATGACATTGTTGTCATTCACGACCTCTCCAGCATTCATTTGAAAGGCCCACGAATTTCCCTTCTTAGCCTCTCCAAGCTTAGCTGAACCTCCTTCGGCAGCTTTAGGGCAGTTGGTTTTGATGTGTACTTTCTCTCCACAACCGTAGCAAACAACATCCTTAAGATCCTTACATTATAAGGTTTTGTGCCCTGGCTTCTTACAAATACCGCATGTTTTAGCCTACTTATCTGAACGGCACTGTCCCCGGTGCCTCTTGTTGCAGGTCTTATAAACTGGTCTCTCATCAGACCTATGCTGGTTCTTATTAAACCCAGACTTTCCTTTCTTTATGAACCTTTGGGAGTTATCATTGTAACACCCCAAAAACGTCGCAGCGGAAATACAAACGTAATGGTGACGGAAGTTGGTGCCCATAGATATCTTAGTGGACGATGCATTGTTAATTTTGGACATATTACTTAATTAAAACATTGTTTCCAAATTAAAACACAACCACAACCATAACACAGTTAAGTTGTCTTGATCCTTATGGATCTTAATACAGTTGGTCCCAAATAAGTTTTTAAAAGTGTCCAAAGTTTGTTATGAAACAAAACATGCATCACAACCACAAGATACACCAAAGATTCTCGAAGCCATGCTCAAGTACCTGAAGAACACGTTAAAATCAAGTGTCAACACAAAGGAGGGTGAGCTCACATATTCAAATTTAAATTAATTTGATCCAAGGAAAAACTTTCTAATTATGTGTTTATAATCAAAACATCCAAATAATATTTTCGAAAGTTATTTATATCCTTAATAAAATCTATGAGTCAGCCGTTGCAAGCGTTTCCCCGAAACCTCCGAACTAAGCATCTTTCCAAGTTTCACATATTAAATTTATTTTACATCCATTCATTCAGATTCGTAAGTTTGCAAGACATTACGAGCTATATATTAACATTAAGGGTATAATCAACGCTAGACAATAACAGAATATAAATTCATCGCTTGACATGACACGGAGCTACCGGTCGCGACGGGGTTGTCAACCCGATAGATCTATCAACAATTCCACGCAATCCATATTAATGATTAAATGGCTAAATTTGTGCAAAGTACCCTCAATGGGTCACCATAGGTGCCAACCTTATGAACAATATATATATCCTACTAAAATGATAAAATTTAATATAACACGTTGTACGAATCCCCGACGTCCCCACCGAAACGTAAGCCTAATCCCGATACTTACTCTCTTGAGACCGGCCAATTTGTTACAACTTTAGATTTAAACATTTTAAATCCACTCGGTCGTTCTATCCCATAACACCGTAAAATCCCTGTTTCATCCCCGAAACGCATATATCATTATTCCAAAATCCGTTTCATCCCAAAACATATTTATATCCAAAACCATGTTTTTCTCCAAAAACATATCACATAATTTCCAAATCATATTTTCCACGAAAATATATGTTTAATCAAAGGCATATTTATACGAAAACGTATACTTATCCTTTTAAGGCGTGTTCTTCCCCCAAAACAAATACTAAAACAGTAAAAAGAGGGGTTTAGTGACACTCACCTTTGGGTGCTTAATTAAATTAGTGCAATCCCACAATTTGATTCTACACGTCCTAACATACGTAGGCACGATTTAATAATCAATATATTACAAAATTTCCTAAGTTTCTCCAATACTTAGAATTTTCACATAACTTTGAGATTTTCTAGAAAAGTCATTATCTTTGATTATGTTGGCATATTAATATATATATGAGTTCATATATATATATATATATATATATATAAGATTTTGTGACTGAACGATTTTATTGGTGACCTTAATATTTTATCCGTTACACTCCCGCTTATAAGTACTATATATCTATGATTTGCGCGTCGTAATATATATACATAAACGTGCACATATTCACAATATCAAAACACGTGAAAACTCATTAACTTATTCACTTTATCATTTTTAAAGCATGTATACATGAAATAACTCACTGAGTTAACCTATGTATAAATTTTCATACTCGATAATTAAGTTATACATTTTAATGCAATTTCACCGATTCTACTGTTTTAAACATATAAGCATACATGCATTGTCTTAATTCCCGCTATCATGTCAACACTTAACATATTATCATATTCACATATTTAAATCACATAACACATTTTAACACATAAGGTTGACCCATGAACAACCCATTCTAGTGTATGTTGAAAAATGCGTATTTTAGCGATTCGGTAACGTTTTCGGGTGCCGAAAGTCACGTATGACTAACCAAACACCAAATAAACTAAATATAAGTTAATATACTTATATTTATACTAAAAATATCAATTTATTTACTGATTTAAAACAGTTTCATAAAAATCTCTCGAAAATGCGCTTTTTACCGTTTTTACCGCATAGTTTTGCGTTAAACGTTACCCTAACCATCCGAACTCGAAACGACTTCAAAATTTTAGCATAATACATGTGATATACTGAATAAAATTATGGTTATAATCAGATTAGTGTAGTTTTTGTGTAAGGCGCATAACTCATGCGATTTCACACAATTTACAACTTTTTAAGCACATAGTACTACATGCAAAGCTAGTACACTTTATATCAAAGTTTCATACCACTTTTATACATGAGATAACCTTATTTTTAAGGTTTATTTACTGATCTAAAACCATTTTTATCATATCATCATTTATTCATCTTTCTATGTACATACACCCACATGCATGTCCATTTACAAGCACTTAATGCACTAACATCATGTCTTCATCATTTTGTATGAACTAATATGCACCCAACATGTATTTATTTCATGTTCATACATTTAAGAACACCATCTTAATATGACTATCATCATCTAATCATTTAAATTAAATGCGAGACATATATATGCATATATTCTTACACATTTAAGATTTAATCAACAAAAATATACATGCATTCATATATATACATATATACATGGCATATATACATATACATACTAGATTCCAAAGTTAAACTTTTCATATACATCCTTTCAAATCACCATAACCTTTTCAGAACATTCCAAAGATTACATGCATTCACCTTTTAACATCTTATCAAGCAAGATCATTTCAAACATCAAAACTCAAACTCTAACATACACACACACACACACTCACGGCCATATATATACACACATTCATCTCCATTTTCATTTCTTTTTAAAACCCATTTGATGTTGTTTTCAAGTTAGTGTTTAAACCCAAGAACATGAGAAACTTCATTTACTATCATCCATCAACAAGAATCAAAAACATATTTTAAGAACATGATTTTATACCTTCAAGTTCTAGTGGGTTTTGATAAAGATGTTGATATGGAGCTTGGATGTTGCTTGAAACACTTTAAAAACACCTTTGATCCTTCAAAAATACTTGAAATGGGATAGCATGGACATGGATTCTTCAATGGAGGTTCAAAATTTGAAAGTGGAGGTGTGTGTGTGGGAGCTCACGGTCGAGAGAGAGAGAGACAGGAGTGAGTAATATGTGTTTGTTTGATCTTCAAATGGTTTAAGAAGTGTGTGTTTGTGAGAAAAATGATTACTTATCTTCCCCATGCATACACATGTCCAATTAGAAGAATTTTCAAAAGGGTGCGCAGCCATATAGCCGCCACCTATGCCCCTCTCTCACACACAATCCTATACATACACATATATATGCTATTTACTGGTATTTAACTGGATACCGGTTATTTTATCTAACGTTTTAACTGCGTTTTAACGCGTTTTAAATTATTTTCAGTGCTCTATAAAAATAAACACACCAAAATATTACTAATAAATAATTTATTTACAAGGACCAGTTACGTTGTCGGTAATTGGCAATATGCGCGCTGTGTTGCGCATTACGCGCTTAAATTCGCAATATAGGGATTTTAAGCGTTTTAATTTATTTTTATCATTCTATAAAAATAAACTTGTCAAATTATTACTATAATAATTATTAGTTGCCCTGAACTGGCTGTGTTGACAGCATTTTGTCAGATACGCGCAGTATCGAGCAGTACGCGTTTAAACTCGAAAAAATAGATTTTCTTAGCGTTTTAAATTATTTTTCCTCACGATTATGATTAAATATATTATTTAACTCATAACGGACTATTTTTGGGATTTTAACATTATCCGGCGGTCACCGACGTTCATTTCGCAATTTAACCGTTACGCGATAAGCGTTATCTTAATATTGCCAACGTAATTTTTATCAAACTTTGGATTTACCAACACATCAAATACCATATATAAACATCATAAATAATCAAATACGGCCTTTTATTCATTCATGACACGTGTTACATTTGTACGGAACAGCCTAAATAGCCGGGTGTCACAATCATCCTCCCGTTTCCTCTTTCCGTCAGTCTCAGTCTTGACTGACTTGTTTTCTCACCATATCCATGGTGAGAGATAGGGATAGGTCCATAGCAGACCTATAGGTGGTAGGCTTTGAAGCCTTCACCATTCCTTTAATCTCTGGTGCTAAACCACCTATGAAACGCGCAATGAGTTTGAGTTCAGGGGAAATCAAATAAGGTACTAACCTAGACAATGAGTTGTAGTCGGTCACATACTTCCGACAATCTAGGTTTTTCATAGTGAGAGTCAGGAAATCTGACTCAATTTTCTCCACTTCATGAGGTGGACAGTAGGTATCTTTGATGAGTCCACAAACTTGGACCATCGTAAGTTGTACAGGGGTATCTTCCCTGTCGATTGAACCATTTCCTTCCACCAAATTAGGGCATCGCCCTTGAAGGATTGTGAAACAAACTTCACAACGTCCTTATCAACACAACCGTTGATATCTACAATGGTCTCCATTTCATCTAGCCATCTTAAGGCATCTATAGCCCCCTTTTCACCATTGAAGTCTCGGGGCTTACAAGAGACGAAATATTTATAGGTACAACCATCCTTAGAAGAACGAGACCTTTCCCGCAGCTCTAGCTTCCTAGGTTCATTCCCCGCAATTGAAGAGTGAACGGAGCTCTCCTTACGAGTTGATGATTGTGGATAGATAAGGGCTTAGAGCGAATATCGCTCGACTCCTTTTGATTAGCTATGAACGCATTCATAACCTTGCCGACCTCAGCGGCAATCATAGCTTGGAGATTAACTCCCTCGCTATTGCGATTAACATTCGCATTATCATTACGTTGGTTCTGTTGTTAGCCTCATCAAAATGAGCCATGTTGTATGTTGGGTACTAAACACCAAAATAGATATGCATTAGCCATGGTATTATTAAACCATATAGGCTTATAAAGTTTGGATATATAAATCCTTCGCCTTTTTGGACTAGTGTGCAAAATGTCACATCTGTCAGGCTTTAACATTTCAATTGAATGTTATATAGTGTATCTATGTGTAATTGGCCTAGGTCTCAAAAGGACCATCAAGAGCAAATAAAAATTGAACATAGTCCATATGTTATTTGGACAGTAGATCATAAAATCACAACTGTCATTGTCATAGTGACAATTATAAGCAGCTCATAGGCTTTGTCACAAGGACATTAAAATATGGTACATTGGCCTGTCACGAAGGACATTTAAAATATGGCACCTTGGCGTGTCAACGAAGGACATGAAAATATAGCACAATGGCTAGACACAAGGACTTTTAGAATATAAGCCGTGATCTCATTTGATCAAGGGGCTTTAAGGCTTTAACATAGTTCACTACCTTTGGACAGGAACTCATAAGACTACAACTATCGTTGTCATAATTGACGATATAGTATATAGCCCGTATGCAAATCAATTAACATCACATAAGATGTTAAGATAGATAATCTTTAAATTGATGATATTAGTCATGATCTCATTGATCATATAGACTATGAGGCTTGTGCATAGCCCTTCATCTTGGACAGGGAACCATAAGGTCACAACTGTCATTGTCTTAATTGACAATATAGCCCGCAGGCAAAACATCACTAATGGATGTTAAATCATAGCCCGTAAGCAATTCATCACAAATGGACGTTAAATATGATCATCATATTGATGATATTAGCCATGATCTATCTTGATCATATAGGCTATAAGGTATGGACGTAGTCCATCACTTAGACGGCTAGTGTGGTTCCTCAGATATCACTGCCAGGAGTATTAACATTACTTGGATGTTAACATAGAATTATCTTAATGGTTGAATATAATAGTCATGGTCTTATTTGACCACAATGACTTTGAGGCTTGAACATAGTTCACCACCTCTGGATAGAAGGGTTATTCTTCCTTAACTATCATGATAGAAGGGCTATTCCTCCTTAACTATCATTTATAATTGCCAAATAATATGGACTTTGCCAATTGGCTAGTCAAAACCATTAAGCGGAATTTTTGGAATTATATAGCAGATTGATAAATTTCAAATTAAAATCGAGACGATCGCTTGAAAGGATGTAATGAATACATGTATATGAATAATTCCAAAATTTTTCATTAAACGATGGTAAATTACAAAATTTTCCTGAAACTGGACTTTGAAATAATTTAGACTAATTGTCCACGTACGGACTAAAAAGGAAATATGTCCACGCACGGACTTTTGGAAATACAGAAATACAAAATAAAAGAAAGCCTTTACTCGTCCCTCCTTCCCCTAACTAGCTTCGTGAGCTTCTTGAAGAACTTATTCGTGTTTTTCTCAATCTTTTCAGCTTGACGCTGAATTTGTTCCGCTCGTTCTAAAACCTGATTTATAGCATCAAGTTGCGGCGGTGTTTGGGGTTGCAGAGCAACAGGATACGGGTACCCATAACTTGGATATCCCATAGTTGGGTAAACAGGTGGGAAAAGAGATGCGTATAATGCATTATGCATGACCGCTGCATTATGGGTCGTACGATGGCGCCTGATAGTTATAATCTATCGGCATAGAAGGATTCAAAGGATTATATCTAGACGTATGCGGATAGGTAGGAATTGGGTTATCAAAACCCGATGGTGGTGGTTGAACCACAATTTGTGGTGTTGGGTCAACCACAGGTGTAGTATTCGAGGGTCCACCCATTTGTGGGTCCTCGAGAATTGTAGGGTAGGTTTGGGGCAATGGTGGTAGCGAGCCCGACCATTGTTCTGTGCGCACTGACATGCGTGCTCCACGCTTTCTTCTTGGTGGTTCAGGGGGTGGTTGTGGTTGTTCCACCGGTTCCATTTGCACATCTTCTGGTGGAGATGGCGGTTTAGGAATAAGAGAATCGTAAGAAGGTGTATTGGTAAAAGTGAACTGGTTCCAATACTGGTCCCATTCGTTAGGACCTTGGTAGGGTGATCCTGCATATGAAGTGGAACCACTAGAAATTTTGATCGGATGCATGTTGGATCCAGACGGTGGCATTTCTGGATCAGAGTCTTCGTCCATCTTGTTGGGTTGATCCACCTGATTCTGATCAGCTGGAGGTGTGTTTAGGTAATGGTTTGGGTCAAATGACCCATGAAATGAATGCGAGTGGGAATGATGGGAATGAGAGTGGTGAGATTGGTGAGAGTAGTGTGAATGGTATGAATGATAAGAACTAGGAGGTGAATACTCATGCGAGACAGAGTGTCTTACTGGTTGCGATGAGGAATTTCCCAAATCTTGTTGAGGATTCGAGCTGTGAGATAGAGAAGGTATCTGTCTAGATGGTCCTCCTCTCATAGGGCCTTTTCCTTTACCTCTGTGTCTTGGCGGCATCTTCCTGTTTCAAAATCAAATAAAAAACAATAATAATAACTTAATAATGATGTGAGTAATCCTAGGTCAATGCCTAGACTCGGAAGTCTAAGGAATATGTTATTGTGTTGTTTGAAATCAAACACAATTCTCTCAAACGTTGGCTCTGATACCAACCTGTGGCACCCCGAATTTCCAAGCTAATCCTGGTGGGCCCAAGTGGGGAGTATCGTGTCGTAACATTGGTGTCGTCATAGTCAAACAACACAAATAGCAGAGCGGAAGTCGTGGATTTAAATATTATTACAAACGTGAATGTTCAAAGTTCAAAATAATTATAATACAGACGTTTGTAACAAAGATCCACATGCGGATCGATAAAATGTACAAGGCGATTATGTAACAGACTCTAGGCTTCAATGCAAGGAGTTGCAAATTCCTATTAAGCATATACGAGCAGCTTCCAGCCTATTTACGTATTTACAACCTGCACTTAGTCTTTTGAAAATATGTCAGAATTCACTAGTAAATACAAATAACCGACACATTTTGAAAATATTTTAAAATTGTTTTAAGTGCACCAGGCACATGATTTTTATAAATAACTTGGGATAATTCAAAATGATCTTGTATACAGTTTTACAAGTCTGTCAATACATATGGGTCCGATGCAGAAACCGAATAACATGATTAACCAACACACCACTTTAACCCACAAAAGGGTATTCCCAATATGGGTAGAAAAACCTTTTATATAGCATTAGCATCTGTCAGGTGTATGCCTACACCCTGTGCTCATTCGTGGCCATTAGTAACTTAAATGAGCCGTGGATATCCAGGACACGATCGTGTTAACCCCCAATGTTTAAGTTATCAGACAATACATATTAAAACGAGTTATGTGGATCTTCTAGTCACAATCTGATATATGATCACATACCCAACCAAGCGGTAATAATATACCGTAACCCAAGCCTGTATAGGGAAAATAGGTTAAGAGTATTTACATGGGCTAAAACTCGTCTTAATATGCAAGAATTATAAATAGCTCAGCCGTATTCAACTAACTAAGATTGGTTGCAATTTACCGAAAGGCTCTAGTCTGGAATAAATGGTATTAATAGCGAATTAGATTGTCAATGGGACCCATTCAAGTCATAGACTTGGACCGGTTAACTTAAATTAATCGATCGGTACAATACGCTAGATTAAGCGATGACCGGAATATAATGTAGTTTAAACCCATCAAGTACTAGGACCTGTATAATATGGGTAAACAAATATCATTCTAGAATTTGAAGTAAAAATAATAAGGTTTGACCCGTTTCGGTAAACTTATGTAAACGGACTACATAAGCTTAATTGTATGCATATAAGCGATATCGGGTAACAGGATAAGTCATGAACAAGTTCTATATGCCAGTATACTTTAAATAAGTTGTAATGTCAGTAGGATATCAACTTATATGCTCGTTAAGGTTTTAAAATCAAATTACGGCTCATAAGGGCGTTTTAGTCATTATGCGACGTATTAAAAGAACTTGCGTATAAACTGATGTTATGTACATGATTATTCTGTAAAAATATTATTTTTATGATATAATATTAGTATGTAATCAAACATATGTGAGTTATATGATTTAAGACTAAACTATGCACCGAAAGAGGCATTTTGGTAATTTCACACATAGTTTGAGGACTTCTTTAGAAATCTGAGTTATGTTCATGTACCTACTGTGAAAATTTTTAAATAAGTTGTAATATCAGTAGGTATCAGGTTTTATTCGATAGTTATGGTTTAAAACCTTACTATGCTCCAAAAGGGCGTTTCGGTCGTTAAAAAACGCCATTTGCGATCTTTAATAAAAACTCAGGTTATGATCAGTTTAAAAACATCGAAATCTTTTAATTACATTAACATATCGATACATAAGTCATTTGCAAGTTTATTATTTATTAAAACCTTATTTCTTGTAAAAAGGACATTTTAGTCAAAGTGTGGCATAATAACGAAACTTGTGCTGTAACACCCCAAATCACGTAATACAACACACGTGGCGGAAACACTTGGGGAGTCACATTACAAATTGTTTCACAACACATGGTACTTAAAGTTTTGTTTTATTGAATTATCGAATTACATCTTATTGGAATAAAAGAAATGAAATTCAATGAAAATGTCTTTCAAATTTTAAAGTCACTAAAGCCCGAGTCCATCCTATTGTAGCATGCGGCGACAATCATAACAAAAGTAAACCTGAAACATATGTGAAAATAGGTACGTCAGCATAAAAATGCCTGTGAGTAACATAGGTTTTTATTGGTCAGATTTCATGGCTTTGAATTGTTAAAAGAAATGTTTAACTAAAAGTAGCCAATGAACCTTTGTAAAAATGTTTTCTTTTGTAAAATCATATGAAAATCAGTTATTTAAAAGGGTGATGCACGGCTAACTTAATAACCAAAATATGTCTTTTGTAAAAGTATTCATGTCTTTGTAAGAAATGTGTCGTGTCTTTGTATAAAAGTATCATGTATAAATCAATGTCTTTGTGTAAACCAGATGTTATGTATAAACAATGTCCAGTGTAAACCAAGTGTTGCATATAAACTATTGTCATGTATAACAATGTCGAGTAATATGCAATGTCTTGTATAAAAATGTCATGTCTTGTCTTAGTTCAAAGTGAGTTAAATAAAGCTATGATATGTAATATAATAAAAGCACTTATATATAGGAAGTACCAGCGGTGTATCCACCATGCTTTTATTATATTACACACGCCTCGTTATCTAAAACACTTACCATAAACCAATTGTCCAAGTGTCCTTGTTATAAACCAATCGTCCTTGTATAAAACAATATCTTTGAGTAAACAAAGGTTTTGTTTAAATCCAAAAGTTATGTCTTATAAACCATTGCTTTTATTGTAAAAACATATATTAGGATTGTTGGCGAATACATTCAAGCCTTGTCGACTATCGAATAAACCGGTATAAAAACAAAGATCTATTAATCTTCATCGGATTCTGTCATTCCCCAATAGATACTTTCAAACGACTAGAAAGCAGGAACGGGGTGTCAAACTTATGGTACCATTACATACTACCGGTCGGCATCATTGTTAATGAATGTATCATTGTATATTCAATGCACCAATATGTCTTGAACAATGTAAGCATGTTATGAAAATGTTTAGAAACCATGTACTTGGCATACTAAGTCAATATACCAAGCAAAATGTCTTGAAATCGTGTTCTAGGTATGCTAAGTCAACATACGAAATAAAATGTCTTTGAAACCATGTGTAGGTATACTAAGTCAATATACCATGTAAATGTCTTTGAAATCGTATGCTAGATATGCTAAGTCAACATACGAAGCAAAATGCAATTGAAATCATGTACTATATGCACTATGTAATCAAATCATATGTAATGTCATGAAAACGCGAAAGTAGTCTTAAGCACATATGTATCACCCAAAAACATTTGATAAATGTAAAAGAGGGGACTATGTACTCACATGGATTGCTAGTGTGTCCTTGTTATCAATGACCAAACAAACTCAAGTGTCCGAGGAATCAAGCTGATCCTAATATTGGATAACTATGTAAATATCAAGACTTTAATCGGAGGATCAGATAGAATGAGGTCTTGTAAACCAAATGAGGGTGTGAACTGATATGAAATGGTTCTTAAGTTCTTTTGACCTGTTATGACTCGCTAAGGTAGTTTACGCTACCTTAGCGTGCCATTTGCGTAAATATGTGTTCGGATGGTTAGATATGTGTTGTGATAAGTCTAATATGCCAAAATAAGTCTGATATAGTTGCAACTTTAGTTTATATGTCAAAATATTGGTCACATGTGCTTAAAGTTGATTTATGCGCAAAAGGGCATTTTGGTCATTTATAAAGGCATAATTAGCGACTTAACATAATACTAACCAAATGACGTGACCATAAGGTATAACCTCAGAGGGTTATTCCCTATACAACTATGGTCACAAATATGTGTTTGGCTGAATCCTAAGACTCACCAAACGGGTCGGATTCGAAAGTCAAAGCGATGGTCAATACCGCTCGACTTACGACCCTAAATAAGCACTAAACTAAAAGTGACGAGTTAGACATGTTTAAACATGTCTAACTAAGTTTATAAAACTGATTTGGTATCAAAACAAAGTGTTTTGATACCCGAAAATAGTTTCGTCGTATAATGCGTACTTTACGCATTATTGACCGAAACTTTAACGTGTCACTACAACTAGTAAATGTGGTAATCAGTAGGCATGATCGCTATGGATCATAACCATCATGATTACGATCACGTTGCAAAGTTCAGTTGAACTTTGTCTTAACCAATTAATGGTCAAAGCTGAAAGTCAAACATTGTTTGACTTTTAGCTTGAAATAGCTAAAATAAATAAAACAAGACAAGGAGAGATCACTTACTTGTGTTGATGAACACTTGAAGAGCTCCAAGAAGAAGAATGCTCAGAAGAGAGGCCTCCACAAGGGTGGTAGCACTCCAACTTAGAGCAAGAGAGTAAAGAAGTGAATGAGCAAGTTGGAATGGCAAAATCACTTTCTATTTATAGTAGTTTAAGGCCCCATGATCATTACACATGTTCCATGTGTTGGCATGATTTTATAGGGGTAGTAACAAGTGTCAAATGCAGGTGAAATGGTGGCAAAATCGATTTGCTTGGTGTCCAAGATATAACAAGAGGCTGCCACCTTGTTACAACAATTCTGATAAGCTAGGGGGTCCTTACGACCGTAAGGGCTTTGGGCTTACGGTCCGTAAGCCCTTTAGCTGGCAGAAACTTTCAAGAATCGGCAAAACAGGTCCCTGAACTTGTTTTTGACGCGTTTTGGCACTTCTAACACCCGTTAACCTGATTTTTAAGCTTTATAAGGACGTTAAAGTATAGGGAACTTGAAATATGTTCAAAAATGTCTCGGGTTTCGGTTTGTTTGGTCGTACGGTTGCGGTTTTCGGTTAATTACGATGAAAATCGTAACGAACGTGCAAATGACCGTAAATGCGTAGTGAATGATATTTTTGCATTCCAATCATTAAAAAACTAGATTTTAATGATTACCAAAATTTTTGGATGTTTGTACATATTCCGGATTAGGAAATACGCGTAACGGCATAGTTTCGTAGAATTTGCAAAATAGCCCCTGAAGTTGCATAAGCATGTTTTTGCCATACCGAAGCCCTCGAAACTTATTTCTAAGCTATGTTAAGGGTATTTAGGGTATGTTTAGCTTACGAACTTGTTCCGGAGTGTGCGTCGCTATGAGAATCGGCAGATTTTCATAGTTTGTCGTAAATAGTCCATGTGATCGAATAGGCTTGTTTTTGACATACCAAACCCTTCAAAACTTATTTCTAAGTTATGTAAAGGATATTTAGGGTATTTTTAGCTTATGTCACTATTCCAGAGTATACGTGCGCTAAACTGATTATGTTTACGTAACAGTTTACGTATAAATTTCCATAAGTTGTTTAAGATCTCTTTTTTGAACAAGGATTGATATTGTGCAATTGTTATGGATAAATTCACAATTCAATGAATAAGACACAAGGTTTTATTGCTTATGAAATTTTTCGGGATTTGATAATGACAATTGAAGGCACAGTTGTCACACCCCGACCCGCAGCGGAATAAGAGTCGGGGCATAATTGGGTTATCACCAAAGCTGATGATATTTACTAATATGTTTCATATTTATTAAAGTCAAAATTACATTCCAAATAATCCAAACATGTCCATACAATACAAAGACAATAATCAAACAAAATAATTCCAAGCTCTAAATCATTTTATTCTTCTAGTCCAATCCTATGTGTTTCTGGCTGCAGCTGGTTCACCTGTATCATGTGTAAAAATGGGGGTTTTTGGGTCAACATAAGTTGGCGAGTGAACCTTGTTAGATAAACATTTATTATTGATTTTCTTGTTAGTTTATCAATGAAAAATTGTGTATAATCATAAATGAGCAAATGTAAATAATCAAGCAGTAGCAATTGCAATCACAACTATAACATACAGTAACATATGATAGCATACATTAACATACCAACATCATACAATAAATAACATGAATGAAACTGTGCGATCAAGGCTCAATCAAACGGAGCCGATCGTATGTGGGCACGCCAGGTTCACGCTCATAATGTAATGGGGAACATGCTCAACGCTCATAATGTAATGGGGAGCGGCGGCCTATGAAATTGCATGTACTGAAAATAATAAATTGAATCTTACAATAACCACACAAACAGTTGAAACAAGCTGAATACACATTTGTTCATGATATGTTGTATGCACAATGATTTAAATATAATATATATAGCAAGACACATGATACACCCCAAAACGTGATTAAAACGGGGAATTTGTAAAGATTCACTCACATTGGGTGCGTTTGATTGGAGATGGTGAGATGCGCACGAGTTGTACGAGCGGAACAACGAGAATTAACTAACCTAAATAATAACGGAAAATATAGTAAATGAGTGGATTTTATTAATAATTTTAATAAGATTTTTAGATATATTTTTGTGAGTTTAAGGCTATTTCCTATCTTTAAAAACATTATTTTTAAGTATTTTTAATTGATTTTTAAAATAAATTAAATAAATAAAAATATAAAAATATGTTGACTTTTTGCGACCGTTGACCGTTGACCGGTTGACTTGTTGACTTGTTGACCGATTCGTTGTGTAATTGTATTGCGCTGGGTGAGGCTCGAACCCGAGACCTCCCGTACGCGTGCACGCAGCTCTACCAACTGAGCTACGTGTCTAACCCGAAATATTTCTGTTTTTAATTAAATTTATATACTAATTAAATTAATCCGAAAATCATTTATTTTTAAAAGATTTTAACATAACGACTCGGTGCGCTCCACAGGTCTCGAACCCGGGACCTGTGGTTTAGTTCGGCACACAGTCCACCGCTGGAATGTGTGTCTATCTTGGTAAATATCCTAGTTTTTATTATACTTAACATATAGCGGAGTTAACCCGGTTCAGTTTTAAACAAAAAGGCATTTTATTACTGCAAAGGTGTGTATCAAGGATCGAACTCGGGGCGTGTATGTTTTTTATTTGCACACAGTCCACCGCTGGACTGTGTGTCTAACCCGTTTATAATTCCGATTTTAATTAATCTTATGTCATATCTGAACTCGTCTTCTTCGTTCAAAACACAGACATCAGACAAAGCAATTGATACTTGATTAATTCGGTTAATGAACAAGATGAACAATTGGAAAGTATTGAATCGAAGAGTTTGGGGAAAGAAAATACCGAACAGATCGTCTTCTTCAGAAAATCCAGGCGAAGCTCGTCGGCTCTGTTTTGGAATCTTAGGCTGTTAGAATCAATTAATAAGTTGGAGGGATTAGATGTGAAATTGAACTAAGGAGTAATGATTATCAGTATGTTTGAATGAGCATACCGGTTAACAGCGAGTTTCCGACAAATCCAGAAGTTTTCCGGTGAAAACAGAAAGTCCAGCAATGCCGTCTGTGGTTGACTATGAGCGATGGGTTAATGTTAGTAAGGTTCTAACAATTGATTGAAACAGTAAAGTCGAGGTATTTTACCGGTTTGAGTTGAGTCTCGGTTTCCCGGCGACTTGCAGAATTTTTCCAGCGAGTTGATTTAAGCTTTCTGATGGACTGAATGTATGACGAAAGTGAAATGGAAAGTTTGTATGATGTTTCTGAGTCGCGAGAGGGGTCTTGATTGAAGTAATTCAGACATTGATTATTTTCGGTTATAAAAACCGATCATGATTAAAATTGAAGTTCATTCAAATCCGAATTGATTAGGATCGTCGGTGCACCGGTTTTGTTCAGTAATTCGCGAGTAATCAATCGTCTTTGGACGATTGGTGACCGATTTCGGTTATGGTTTGGCGTTCAGGTTGTTTTCTGTTTGAATATAAGTTTCATTTGTTTCCTAGTGATAACAGAAAACAACAAGTGGCGGATGTGTGTGTGTTAAGTCTTCGGATTTCAATTACCGGCTGACCCGGGTTCGAGCCCCGGCAGCAACATTTTATTTTTATTTATTTTGTTTTCACTTTTTATCAAATATAATTTTTATAGTTTAGTTTGCTTATTAATTATGTATCATTAAAAATCAAAATAACCATAAATACACAACCTGACATTTATAACTTGATATTTGATTACAAAACGGAGCAGGTTTTGGAAACCCGTTTTTGACAAATGTTACAACAGTTGTCAAGTCTCCCATACTTTAGGAAATTTTATCCCGAAATTTATTCGTATCTGTTTGCATAAGTTGTGTCAAGCAATTGTTTTGCGCAGAATCTAGGGTTTCATCTATTTACATAGAATAACCCATCAAGGATCTCCACGTAAGGCATAACGTTATCATTTCCTAGTGGATACTTCCTCAGATAATGTAGGAAGTGGGAATGGGCTGTTACATCTGTGATACTCATATCCTAATAGATACTTCCTTGATTAATGCAGAAAGTGGAGATGAGGGATTTGATTTATGGTTTAAAACCAAATCGACCAATAGTCCAGTGAGTATCCTTTAAGTGTAAAACTATTAAAGTAGGAAGATCTTGTAAGGATTGGGCTCTTCGTTTCAGTGTCTTGTTAAGCATTCTTAGAAATCCAATCAAGGATTTAAAAGTAACACTTCAAGTGTCCCTTTAAGAATCTAATTATTAAGATATGAAGATTCTATAAGGATTTGTGTTTCATCTATGCAGTGGATATTCTTCAGAAGCGAAAATGAATGGATGATTCATTTTCCTCAATGGTTTCTTCGTCATAAGTGGAGATGAAGGATTAAGATTAGATTATTCGTTCCTCAGTGGATATTTCTTCAGAAGCGACAATGAATGGATAACTCATTTTCCTCAATGGATACTTCGTCAAAGTAGAAATGAAGGATTTATGAAATAGGTTATTCATTTCCCAGTGGATATTCTTCAGAAGTGAAAATGAATGGATAATTCATTTTCTTAGTGGTTACTTCGTCAGAAGCGGAAATGAAGGATTTATGAAATAGATTATTCGTTTCCCAATGGATACTTCTTTAGAAGCGAAAATGAATGGATAATTCATTTTCAAGTGGATACTCCATTAGAAGCGGAAATGAAGGATTTATGAAATAAATTATTCATTTCCCAGTGGATACTTCTTTAGAAGTGAAAATGAATAGTGGATACTTCACTAGAAGCAGAAATGAAGGATTGTAAATAGATTATTCATTTCCCAGTGGATACTTCTTTAGAAGCGAAAATGAATGGATAATTCATTTTCCAGTGGATACTCCATTAGAAGCGGAAATGAAGGGTTGTAAATAGATTATTCATTTCCCAGTGGATACTTCTTTAGAAGAGAAAATGAATGGATAATTCATTTTCCAATGGATACTCCATTGCGAAAATGAAGGGTTGTAAATAGATTATTCATTTCCCAGTGGATACTTCTTTAGAAGCGAAAATGAATGGATAATTCATTTTCCAGTGGATACTTCATTAGAAGCGTAAATGAAAGATTGTAAATAGATTATTTGTTTCCCAGTGGATAGTTCTTCAGAAGCGACAACGAATGAATAACTCATTTTCCTCAGTGGATACTTCGTCAAAGTATAAATGAAGGATTTATGAAATAGCTTATTCATTTCCCAGTTGATATTATTCAGAAGTGAAAATGAATGGATAATTAATTTTCTCAGAGGTTACTTCGTTAGAAGCGGAAATGAAGGATTTATGAAATAGATTATTCGTTTCTCAGTGGATACTTCTTTAGAAGCGAAAATGAATGGATAATTCATTTTCAAGTGGATACACCATTAGAAGCGGAAATGAAGGATTTATGAAATAGATTATTCATTTCCCAGTGGATACTTCTTTAGAAGCGAAAATGAATGGATAATTCATTTTCGAGTGGATACTTCATTAGAAGCCGAAATGAAGGATTTATGTAATAAATTATTCATTTCCCAGTGGATACTTCTTTAGAAGCGAAAATGAATAGTGGATACTTCACTAGAAGCGGAAATGAAAGATTATTCATTTTCCAGTGGATACTTCTTTAGAAGCAAAAATGAATGGATAATTCATTTTCCAGTGGATACTCCATTAGAAGCGGAAATGAAGGGTTGTATAGATTATTCATTTCCCAGTGGATACTTCTTTAGAAGCGAAAATGAATGGATAATTCATTTTCTAATGGATACTCCATTAGAAGTGGAAATGAAGGGTTGTAAATAGATTATTCATTTCCCAGTGGATACTTCTTTAGAAGCGAAAATGACTGGATAATTCATTTTCCAGTGGATACTTCATTAGAAGCGTAAATGAAAGATTGTAAATAGATTATTCATTTCCTAGTGGATACTTATTTAGAAGTAAAAATGAATGGATAATTTATTTTCCAGTGGATACTCCATTAGAAGCGGAAATAAAGGATTGTAAATAGATTATTCATTTCACAGTGGGTACTTCTATAGAAGCGAAAATGAATGGATAATTCATTTTCCAGTGGATACTTCATTAGAATCGGAAATGAAAGATTGTAAATAGATTATTCATTTCCTAGTGTATACTTCTTTAGAAGCGAAAATGAATGGATAATTCATTTTCCAGTGGATTCTTCATTAGAAGCGGAAATGAAGGATTGTAAACAGATTATTCATTTCCTAGTGGATACTTCTTTAGAAGCAAAAATGAATGGATAATTCATTTTCCAGTGGATACTTCATTAGAAGCGGAAATGTAGGATTGTGAATAGATTATTCATTTCTCAGTGGATACTTCTTTAGAAGCGAAAATGAATGGATAATTTATTTTTTAGTGGATACTTCGTTAGAAGCGGAAATGAAGGAATATGAATAGTTTATTCATTTCCTAGTGGATACTTCTTTCGAAGCGAAAATGAATGGATAATTCATTTTCCAGTGGATACTTCGTTAGAAGCGGAGATGAATGTGGATAGCTTTGGTTTCTTGTTTTAAATAGCACACATTGATTGAGGATAACATAAAATCCTTAAGTGATTTGGATAACGCTACGACAGGTAATACAATAAGAACACTTATATATAGGAAGTACCATGCGTTTCCACCATGTTCTTATTGTATTACATTCGTCTCGTTACTTAATGACTCTAGATTTTATGTCAATATAATCAGCAGGAGTTACTATGGTTTCTATGCATCGAATTTCATAATTATGTGTGCACTCTTAATTACTTAACTCGTTACATAGTCCGCATAGCTTATCTTCCCAAGTGGTGGATTATGGACAGGGTCAAAGGAGGATTTGTTGCAACAATTGCCAAGTGGTGGATTATGTGCGTCTCACGCTATCACAATGAGATACATTACGAGAGTAGTTCAATTTCGTAAAGAATGAGAACTTTGTAATTTGTTATATGGATATACATTACACATACATGCATAAGCATAGTAGTTTGCAAATGAAATATCATTACATAATAACTGAAAAAGTGTACATGAATTTTGGAAAACAAAAGAATTAAATTGTAAACTCCTAGTTGTTTATAACTGCATTGTTGCTGGCACATTGATTGGGTTGAGTAACCACAGCAAATTTTGTGAAGCCTTACGCTTTCTCGATTTCTTGGAAGGTTCAACTTTGATTTATTTGGGTTCTTCTTGTATAGTCTCATCAGATGGTTTCTTATCGCCTTTGTGGAAAAGTTTACCCTTTTTGATTTGAGACTCAGTCAGGGTAGCAGAGAGTTCGATAGCCTGTCGAATGGTGTAGGGTTACTACCAGTAACAATATCCTGAACAGGGTCAGGCAGGCCATCAATGTATTTTTTGATTGCCTTATCCAAAGGCGTAACCATCGTAGGACACAACAAACTTAGCTCCTCATCGTGTAGGCACGATGTTCTCCACTATCCTGTCTAAGATCATGGAACTCATTCTCAAGTGCCCTTTGTTCATGACGTGGGCAAAATTCTTTCATCATGAGAGCTCGAAGCTCTTCCCACGTTTGAGCCATTGCCACATTAGAACCCCTGTCTCTAATCACCTCGTTCCACCACATGAGTGCTCTCTTTTGAAAAACACTCGTAGCAAACTCTACCTTGCATTCGTTAGGGCACTGCACATAATGGAAAGTGCTTTCGATACTCTCAAACCTTTGTAGGAGCCCAGTAGCTCCCTCAGACCCAGAAAACTTGAGTGGTTTTGCCGAACAAAATTGTTTATAGTTGCACTGAACAGGTGCATTGTTATTGTTATTGTTATTGTAAGCTTGATTTAGTTGGGTCACAAGGTTTGGAAGTATAGTGGCTATTTGTTGCGCAATTAAAGCCGCCATTTCGGTGTCTTGAGCAGTGTTGCGACGAGGAGGCATTCTAAAAGAGAGAGGAAAAATGTGAGAGAGCGAATTAGATTGATAAAGGATAATCAAAGATGAATGTTACAAATATCGACGAAGTATAAGGATTTTGATCATTTGTTCGTTATTTAAAACAAACAATCAACACAGTGACTAATCAAAGTAAATGGGTCGTTATAATGTATCGCGAAGACATGCTTTAGCCTAAGTGGACACTCACCCCAAGAGTTCCCAGGTAAGAGTGACTGGTCCGATAATGCGGATTTGTACGAACACTCTATCCTTAGACAGAAAACTCAGGGTACAAGCACCCACCCTTCTAGATTGCACGTGTTCACATTAATAAAACCCAAACATTCAGGAGATTTTGAAAACTTTAAAAGCATTAAGCCAAAAGCGAATCATCCAAAAATAGATGATTGATTTACAAAATCATTTTGAAATTTGTATTTTTGTTTTGGTATTCACCTAAGAATAGGTGATGGTATTGTGTTAAGAATCTAAACGCAAATAAACTCGCGTTAGGGTCCTAGGAAGGTTATAGACTATGTTAAAGCATTACTAATAACCTAATTCCCTATAACCATGAGTTCTGATACCAATCTGTAACACCCCAAATCGCGTAATACAACACACACGGTGGAAACACATGGGGAGTCACGTTACAAATTGTTCACAACACATGGTACTTAAAGTTTTGTTTTATTGAATTATCGAATTACATCGTATTGGAATAAAAGAAATGAAATTCAATGAAAATGTCTTTCAAGTTTTAAAGTCACTAAAGCCCGAGTCCATCCTATGTGTAGCATGCGGCGACAATCATCACAAAATTAAACCTGAAACATATGTGAAAATAGGTACGTCGGCATAAAAATGCCTGTGAGTAACATAGCTTTTTGTTGGTGAGAATTCATGGCTTTGAATTGTTAAAAGAAAATGTTTAACTAAAAGTAGCCAATGAACCTTTGTAAAAATGTTTTCTTTTGTAAAATCATATGAAAATCAATGATTTAAAAGAATGATGCACGGTTAACTTAATAACCAAAATATATCTTTTGTAAAAGTAGTCATGTCTGTGACAACTGTGAAAAATCCTGGTAAACTTTGATCGGTACAATCCGTGGTAACCAGACGTGATATGTATGTCATTATATTTGTGGTGATTATGTGTGATGATATGAATTCTGGAACATGTTACACTGAGTATAACAGGAGTATATGCAAGGTAATTACCAAAAACATTACGTTGACGCTATGCGTCACCTACATGGCAAGACAAAGTCGTGAATGGATTGACGACTCGGGGAATGTGTATTAGTAAACACGCATGACTTGTGTGCTATGCTAAACGATATCTCTTATGTCTCGGAGAAAGCCGAGAGCACGTCATGATTAACATGACACTATTAAGGGCCAACGGTGTGAGGTTGGTGTCCTTAGCTTGTAACAACGTGTTAAACGGGAGCTTTCCGTTTAACAGCGCATTGAACATTAGACGATGATTGTTAGGCCATTGGTAGGGTTATTTAAAGATTCTGAGTTCATGAAACATCTTAGTTACGAGCCATAGACTATGATCTAAGATTTAAAGACAATCGAAGATTGGGCACGCAAACGAGGAACTTCCCGGTGAGGGAAATGCCTTCGTTTGAAAACAACACAAGGCAACCAAACATGCAAGGAACGGTCAATCAAGCTTAAAAACACTTAAACTACCCTAATATGAGGCTTTTATGATCAAAATGTAACCGGGTTAGGATTTCGAGACGGTTATGCACGGTTTTTAAAACCGAGTCTTTTGACACTAAAAACGCGAAAAACGGAGTCTGTTTCGCAAATCGGAAACGCGTGACCGAAAATGAACCTAAACGCGCCACCAAAGATAAACATCATCTTTTAACACGAAAAGACGAAGCACGACAAAGCGCGGATGGGGTAGGGGCACCCCACCTATGCCGCCCCCTTATTATATATATAATTTCTTTTTTTTTCATTATTTCTTCAAAATTTCTTCATCTTCTCCAAGTTTCTGCTCAAAATCCTTCAAAAATAAAAAGCTGATCATCACTATAATTCAACCAAATCCAAGGTATTTTGCAAGCTTTAAGTGGTTTTGATGATGATTTTTTTGATTAAACATGATTTATAACCAAAAAACCCTTTTTAATCCATGATTTTGGAAGCTTTACACAAGTTTATTGACTGAATAAGAACACCTTTTGAATCCCCTGGTGTTATATGGCAGCCAAGATCATGAAACTTTGGGTTTTGATACACTAATCGACCCTATTCGACCAAAAACTAGAAATAAAGTCCTAAACCGAAAACAATGAAACAAGGCTTGATTGACATGAGTTATAGCATATTTGGATTGTACTTAATGTATAGGTATTGAATATAGCTCACACACACTTCTGGGCTCAAGAAAAACACCCGGAATTGAAGGAATCGCTAGGTATATCACCCGAAACTCGAATCTAGAATAGGCAGAATATTGTTTGGACCATAACTTGGTCCGTGGATATTGGATTGAGCTGAAATTTGGTGTGATGATGTAGGGTATTGACAGGAAGGTCCACCTAAATTTTAGAATTTTTGAAATTTTCTACGATTTTTGGTGAAGTTTGACTGTTTTATCAAAACAAATCCAGAGAAAAATACCAAACAGAGTCAATAAATCACCAAAATTTACATGAACACTAAGAAACATATAAGAAAAGTTATGGGAAGTTTGGGATTCCATTGGTTGAGTTTTGGTTCGGGTTAAAAATCCGCGTTTTTATGAGTTCAGTAGCCGGAAATGCACTGAAACGAAATCGGAAAAATCCAAAATTTTTACAGGGAGTTCCTGGAAATGTAAGGAAGTTCCTGGAATATTTTGGGAATATTTGGACATCGGATGATAAATAAAGTGAATTACGCGGTTAAATATTGTTTTACAAATGATTTATTTGAGAAGTTCAAATAGCTTTATAAATTCCCAAAATATTTTTCCTTGAATCTATATATTTTTACAGACTTTCACAAAACTTTCCAGAATTTTATGAAATATGTAGATTAAATGGGAGTTTTCGGCTTTTAAAACACTTATTTTAACTAAATTCGGCAGTTTACCTGACAACGAACCTGCCGAAACTGGGAACGAACCAAAACCTAGCTTGACTATAATTGGAACATCAGGAGTATTCTGGGAGGTTCCAGGGTAAGCAGGACACTCTGAGAGTGTTCCACCACCGTTCGGGAGGATCCCCGACGGCGAGAATGGAAACTCAAATTTGGGCAACCTAGACTCCCCAAACACCCAGACTCCCTTAATGAAAAGTTAATCTTTCTTAATTCACAACACATTGGCACTATTGGTATTCCCGTAGCATTATCCAAACGTGTCAAACAACCGACTTTGGCTAGCACGCGAACCGGTGCCCGGGAGCCAAACGTGAAACTAATCATACCCTAACATCCATCACCACACCAGGATACTATATGTACAACATGGACTGAAAATACTCACTCGGACCCAAGTTATAGGCATTACCGACCTAGCGACTGATATTAGTAATTACTTGCATGATTGCTTTTAAAGCCGAACAAGCTTACATATACTCCTATTGCTACCTCTGATGCTACTATCATCTGAGTTTCACTCCCCCACTTTAAACTGTTTTATTGTTTTCTAGGGTGATTTGCATGTTACAAAACTGTGTTAATTGCACCAACTTGGGGACGATGTGAATTACCTAACTCACGAATACCCAATTGCAAGTGATTAACTTAAGCCGTGGGCAGTGGATAGTACTATTGGTCTGACAAACCCAGTTGAGGCCGTATGGTGCGATGCCGGCCACAAGCAACTGCACTTGTCCTAACCTGGTTATGTTGTTAGGCATAACTACAGGGGAACATTGAACTACATGTGATGCAGTTGGTGGGAAGTGTCTGTGGTGACACGACCCGGTGCGATGATGTGTCTGTGTGACACGGAGCGGTTATGACGGTCAAGGTATCACTTGTACGCGCGTGAAATTCCATCGGTGAACTGTGACTATGACCAGTGCAATTAAACTTGTTAACAGATGTTGTTATACAACAACTAAACCAGTTGAGCTCACCAGCAGGGTTTAGCTGACCCCTTTTAAAACTAACATGTATTTCAGGTAACTTGAGACTGGTGTGATCCGTGTATGTTGTTCAAGACATGTTTATAGGTGAATCCTAATATAGACGCATGCAACTTAGAAGACTTAGGTGGTTCATGGGAACACGCAGTTGTAACATACATGTAGGATGTAATCAACAGTTGTACGTACTAAAATGTAGTGTCTTTATAAACAATGTGCTTGTACCAGAGGTGTCTGTTGCATCCCGTATTTTTTTTCTTCCGCTGCAAGTCGGGGTGCGACAGAAGATGGTGTCAGAGCCATTGGTTATAGAGAATTAGGTGCCTTTAAGGAAACCTAGACTATAACTACAGGCTCGGACTTTAGTGGACATCTTTGGAAAAATTAACCTCAACTGAAAGCACTTAGCGAACACTGTAAAGTATCATATTGGCAAGTACTAGGATGGCCTTGTGGGGCAAGTGGGTTATTATGGTCCGGAACGTAATAACAGACTTGCTCATACGACGCTGTGTTGGGAAAGTCACGGTAATAAACACACTTAAATACGTGGAGTGATACATACGTGTACCAAGGTGATAGTGTGTGAATGTTTGTGCGTAAATTGATACATGAATTGGGATTGGTGGATAATACGCTACTACATATGCCTTCAGGATAGGCAGAAAAACTGGTATTACAGTCCATTCCACCTTCCTACTGACCCCATGTTTAATATACACTAGAGTTGGATTCATATCACTCCCACAGTTGTTACTTATACTTTATGATGTGAGAACCCAAGCCTTTAGTGCGATACGATCTCACCAACTCTATTCTTATAGCTACTATAACAACGATTATGTACCAGACTGAGACTTCAATAAGAACGTAGATACCAAAAGAACACGCAGGTCGTTCTAATAGACTTGGATGATGTGTACGGATCCTTACTCCGCTTCTCGTTGATTCACATCCGATTACTATACAATCGCAGAACATCTTACGAAACTTTCTCATCCTTGAATCAACGATTCATTTGATTGTCCGCTGGATGCCTTTTCTGCTTACGATATTGGTTTTAGCCTTCACGTCAGGTGATATTTAATGGTACTCCTTAACACATGTCTCGATATATGTTATGTGTGAGTTTGATGATCTCCGGGTTATGGAGATGGCATGGAATGCGTGAATAAGTTACCCTTCCCGTTGTTATTCGATTCCATTGGGTATAAAATTTTGTGATGGTACAGATTCCTTTGAAATGCTTTGCGTTGTGGAACATCGTTTCATTTGACCATCGGTTACATTGTGTTCTATTACGATTATTGATTGTTTTGGATTTCAGTTGGCTATTCGCGAAAAGCAATATTAGGCCGAATATCTTGGTGAACGGAACATTGATCAAGTATATGGGTGTGGTGGATATGCTTTGGTACTTCCTATATATAAACACCCAGCTACATGATCAAGGTACCGTTACTCAGGGCAGACGAGCTTCATGTTGCGATTCGTTCGGTTATGTTTTGGGCAACGCGGTGTTGAGACTTCGACCCTGGTTGATGCGATAGATAATGCCATAGTTGTCGTAACCACGATATCCATATACGTTTGTGGTGACTTTAAATGAAAAATAGGTTGGGGGTTGACATATAACAACCTTTGGGTTAATCCGGGAAAGGTCCTTTTTTCGAAATTATAGTACAACTTTCTAAGGGTACTACACCTTGGTAGTACTCTGTACTGAACTATGCGGGTATAGCCGGTAATAGCTTACCTACATCGATTTACCCAATGATTGATTCATAATAGGTATCAATCCTTCTGCTTTTGGTAAGACAATTCAGCGTAATTTATTTCGTTTGGCGGATTTTGCTAAAACGTACAGTCATACATTCGAAATCACTACGTTACGACGAACCAATTATACTTATGTCACCGACCATCATCTAGGAAGCTGTTCAGTTGAAGCGTATATTTCCTTTACTAGCTATTGTTCGCTAGTGATACAATCTCTAATTCTTAGTAAGGACGCGTAATTAGCATCGGTGTTGATAACCCAAGGGGATTTAGGGGTAACACATAAATGAAGAAACTTATCCGGTGTAATCAAAGTTCAGCACGGAGTTGTATGGATGCGAATCGGATTGTAATAAGACTCATTGAGGCGGAAACATTCCTGTCCATATTCCTCGTAACCGTTAATACTTCGTATTAACAGAACACTCCTATGTATACATTTATTTATAAATATACAACATTCTCCGCAGGCCCATCTAAATGTCAATTTGGTAGACCTCGGTTGGGGATGACGTAACCCAGTACGAGGTACGAAAACTATACTCATTAAGTAATCCGATTCATCGCTTAAAATCAATTCTATTCTCCTCACTAACATTGTTGGATAGTGTTGAGGTCTGGTACATGTAATTACTAGTTTGATACACCCTATCCTTTTAATAAATGTTCAGCCATGCTACGGTACGTTAGCTTCCTATGGAATTACGGCAGGTATTTCGATGATGGAACTAAGTGGCATACAACCGTGAATCCTATCGATTTGGTTCAACCTCATACAAGATAAATCCTCAGTAAGTAACTCGAAGTAGTAATGAATGAGCGGTACGAAGGACCCTAATAAAGCTACCTCTTAGTGCATAATTAATAAACAAAATGACACAAAGCGGTTTTTTTTCAAACAACTATTTTAAACCTAATTCGAAGGACGGTATTTAAAAGAATCATATAAGATTTTTATGTATCAAACAATTGAAGGTCCGTGATCAGGCGGTTCTAGACGGAAGTTAATGCCTAAACGTAAACCGATTCGGGTAGAAATGTTATTAAGAATGGAGTAGAAGTAGAATGCAGCGGAAGTCTTCATTCATACCGAAAGAGTATATATCTTTATAAGTCCAGCTGCCGGAGTTCCAGGAGAGAATCCAGCAGCACCTCCCCGTAGGGATGGCAAAAACTCAAATGACAATGAACACACACCACCTATTTATAGGGAAACATGACAAGTTCGCTTGACATGAGCATAGGAGGACAAGTTCGGGTGAACTTGTCTACCATACGACAAGCTCGGGCGAACTTGTTGCCACATGTCAAGTTCGAGCGAACTTGACCTCCACAGGTCAAGTTCGAGCGAACTTGTATGTCACATGTCAAGTTCGAGCGAACTTGACCTCCACAGGTCAAGTTCGGGCGAACTTGTTTCCTTTTACACTGTAAACTCCGTATTTCGGTCGTGTGTTCGATTCTAACATATACAATATTCAACACACGCTCAATCTAGCCTATTCGATAAGTGACGAACACAATAGTGCATCAACAACAATCCCTTGTTTTCAACCTCGCATAACTTAGTGAAAATATGTTCCAATGAAAGACGAGATCGCCTTCGAGTAGTATTCGAATACAGTAATCTGATGACTAACCTATGTGATAACTCTTATCTAAACCTGCAGACTCTAGACCATCGGTTCTTTCGGTCTCTTTTTCGGTAATATTTTGTGACGACCGTACTAATTATTCATCTCGATAATGGTCATAAGAGTAGTCGACCGAGTATTACCATTCCTAAGCAGGGCGACGAAACAACCATGAGAAGGAATGGTACCGTGGAACCCGGACGGAAGGGAATGACGCCCAAGCCCTATTTACACGGGGTCCTGACCTGAATTCTTTCATTTACTGTCCCCCTGAGATACTAAGTCTTGAATCAATATGAAGCGCCCAACTTCCTTATGGTCAAAATTCATTAATTTATCGACAACAAGATCACGAACCGACTTAAACTTTTTGCATAATTATAAAAGGAAACATAGTTATTCATACGAAAACCATACGTTAAAGCATTTACAACTAGCTAGGATTTTACAAAAGATATAGCAACCTAAAGTTTAAAGTTTAACAACTAAACATAGGCTAGTTGTAACAAAAGTATTTTGACCCGTTAACATCTTTACAAAATTTGCGGAAGCGCTTGAAGGGCATTTGAACTGTGTTCAATCCGAGTGAAGCATGACCATCTAAACTTGAGATTTACCTATAACACAACGTCAAGGGTTAATAACATTCAAACATAATACCTTCTACTAACATAAGGGTTCCAACTCACAACCATTTAACAACATACATTTAGCATAACCATTCAAGTTCACTTATTATCAATTACCAACATTTTTTTGCTTAATTCCATTCATGGAATATCCACCATACGATCATTCTTTTACACCTTCATTCTAATACATTCGACCCATTCATGAGGGGTCTAGCATATAATCATCCTTTTTGCATATCCTTCTAAATTATTCGATCCATTCATGATGGATCTTACGCATGATCATTCTTTTAAAGATTATGATTGTCACAATATGTAACGATAAGCAAAGCTATAATAAAAAACTTAATCGTACAAGTAGCGTACCTCGTTCTTGATTCCCTTGTTGCTTCGCTTGACTTGAACTTTCTTCTTTTACACCTATACATAACCATTTATACTTAGAATTCATGTCTTATGCTCATTTACATACATCCTTTGATAAGACATTATATATTTTAACGCCTACTTCATAAACACATTAAAATCATGACTATTACATAAAGTTTATGACTAATATGGCTGAATTCTTAGTCAAGGCAATTCATCAAACACTTGGTGTGCATGACACCAACAAAGCATAAGGTACAAGTGTTCAAAGCATGGTTCTTCTAGTTCATTCTTAGATTATCAAAATCAACCAAAATTTCATACAACAATCATTCCAAATCAGATTCATCTAACATTTATTCACTAATAACAATTTTCATACTTAGCCATTGCACTATATGCATATAATTCATCCATGTTCTTCATAATATCCCTAAACAAGTGGGTTTATGCTTCAAATCATTCTAATGACAAAACTCAAACAAAATTCTTGTTCTATTGTGTAATCCTAACTGTCAATCACTCAATTATTCATATTACTTCAAGATTGGTTAAAACCTACTTTCTTCATCATCATCAAATCACCAAATTCGACTTACCACTTGTTAAGAAAGCTTAGATGATCAAGAATTGAGGTTCATGCATTAATTTGCCCTTGAATTCCCCTTCCAATTGATTGATTTTAGATGAAATGGGGTTTCTCCCTTTCCTTCTCTTGTTTGATCGATCCCAGACACACACCAGTGTGTGTGTGTGGGTTTCACTTGTTTTAACACCCCAACATTAACATTATTCATATTTGGCCCTTCAAGTTTATGTGTTTGGTTTCTTTTAGGCATTTTCCATTCTTAGGCTAACATTCTAACATATTTTTCATAACAAGGTTAAGTTTCTAGCTAGTTTTAACACATATGTATAATTAGCATTTTCGGGGTGTTACAAGTCTACCCCCTTAAGAAAGGTTTCGTCCCCGAAACCTAGACACGTACCAAATAAAGTCGGATAGTACTTTCGCATTTCATCTTCCAGTTCCTAAGTGAGATCCGACCCTTCCTGTGTTGCCTTTGAACTAACACTTGCTTAACTACCTTGTTGCATAGAGTTTTCACGCTGGAATCTTTTATAGCTACCGACCTCTCGATGTAATTCATTCTTTCATCTATTTCAATGTCATCAATAGGTACATGAGTCGTTTCATCCGCAAGGCACTTCCGTAATTGTGACACATGAAACGTGTTGTGAATTCCTTCTAATGTTGGGGGTAGTTCTAATCGATAAGCTACCTTTCCAACACGAGCTATAATCTTGAACGGTCCGATATATCGGGGACCCAACTTTCCTTGCTTACGGAATCGGATTATGCCTTTCCACGGGGACACCTTCAACAATACTCGATCCCCCACTTGGAATTCAATAGGGCGTCTTCTTTTGTCTGCATAGGACTTTTGTTGATCTTGTGCCGCTTTTAATCGAGCTCTTACAAGGTCAATCTTTTCATTAGTTATCGCGACTACATCCTTGGGAGCGAGTTCTCTTTGCCCCACTTCTCCCCAACAGACAGGGGTTCTACATTTCCTTCCATATAACATTTCATACGGCGCCATTTGTATGCTACTCTGGTAGCTATTGTTATATGAAAATTCTACCAGTGGTAGATGTTCATCCCAATTTCCACCAAAATCTATAACACATGCTCTTAATATATCTACAAGTGTTTGAATGGTTCTTTCAGACTGACCATCTGTTTGGGGATGATAAGCGGTGCTTATACGCAACTGAGTACCCATTCTTTCGTGGAACTTTCGCCAATAACGAGAGGTAAACCGGGTGTCCCGATCCGACATGATGGACACAGGCACCCCATGACGGGATACAATTTCATTCACAAAAATCTCGGCCATCCTTTCCGAGGAATAAGTTTCCCTAATGGGTAGGAAATGGGCACTCTTCGTAAGGCGGTCAACTATGACCCATATAGTATCATGCCCCTTTCTTGTTCTCGGAAGCTTGGTTACAAGATCCATAGTTAAGTCCTCCCATTTCCATACCGGGATCTCCAAAGGTTGCAACTTCCCATATGGTTTTTGATGTTCTGCCTTCACCTGAGAACATGTCATACATCTCGCTACATACTTAACAATATCACGCTTCATTCCTGGCCACCAATAATTCTGTCTTAAGTCACGATACATTTTTGTAGCTCCTGGATGTATTGAGTATCGGGACTTATGAGCTTCTTCAAAGAGTATATCCTTCACATTACAACACCATGGTACCCAGATTCGGCCATACCTTGTTTTAATTCCATTCGCATTCTCATCCAACTTATATATGAATCCTTTAGTTCTTTCTTCCTTTGGATCTTTCGCATTTAATGACTTGTGTTGAGCTTCTCGTATATTTTCAAGAAGTTTTGGTGCGACTATCATTCTCATCGACTTCACTTGAATAGGCAGTGAATATACCTTTTGGCTTAAAGCGTCTGCCACGACATTGGCGTTACCCTGATGATAAAGAATGTCGCAATCATAACCTTTAATTAGTTCTAGCCACCTTCGTTGTCTAATGTTAAGATCTTTTTGTTCGAAAAAATATTTGAGACTCTTGTGGTCAGAATAAATTGTGCATTTTGTCCCATACAAATAGTGCCTCCAAATTTTTAAGGCAAAAACTACCGCCGCCAACTCTAAATCATGAGTAGGGTAGTTATTTTCGTGCTGCTTGAGTTGTCTTGAGGCATAAGCAATGACCTTGCCTCGTTGCATCAATACACACCCTAACCCCTAACGTGATGCATCCGCATAAACTACTAAATCTTCCGTTCCTTCCAGTAAGGTCAACACCGGAGAGCTCTACAACTTATGTACATCCTACCAAGCACTTGGTTATACCCATGTCGAGGTAGTGATGCAGTCATCGTAGTTTCACGTTTTACTGGTTCGTACTTTTGAGGCATCGAGTCTGTACGTCACTATGGTGACACATTTTGACAGCACATCTAAGCACTGGCCCTTATGGTTAAGTCTATGTGCAAATTTTGACACTTGTATGATGATCACATTACATATATAAATGACGATGATTTTGACTATATGTGTCGTGGATTCATGTGTGTGATGAAGTGTGTGTTATGTTTTAGCCAAATATGTGACATGTGTTAAATGGATACATGACATTGATACCTAGACACCTATTGTTTATAATAGAATGGCCCCGAAACGCGCGCCCCAGATGACTGAGGCAGATATTGCGAAACTGATAGCGCAACAACTCCAAATTGTTATTCCAACTATTGTGGCGCAGGTTAGCGCCGGTATTAATGCTAACCCGCAACCGAATCTGCAACCCAGACCGGTAGGTCGGAACAATAATCCGAACAATGGTAGGCCGGCTTGCACATATAAGCATTTCATGGAATGCAAACCGATGGAATTCAATGGTACTGAGGGACCCAACGGGTTTGTGAAATGGGTCGAAAAGTCGGAGTCAGTGCTGAACATAAGTAATTGTCCTGCTAATTGTGAAGTTAAGTATACCACCTGTACCTTTGTTGACCATGCTTTAAACTGGTGGAACACGATTGTTCAAACTCGCGGACAAGACGCGATTAATGCTATGAGTTGGGATGATCTCAAGATTCTGGTGAGGGAAAGGTTTTGCCCAATTCATGAGATTCAGAGCTTGAGCACGAGTTCTGGAACCTGCAGATGAAAGGCGCTGATCATGCAGGTTATACCAACCGTTTCAATGAACTGGCGCGTATTTGCCAGACATGGTCCGACCAGAGTCGAAGAGGATCGAAAGGTATATCTGGGGATTGGCCCCAGAAGTAAGGAGTATCATTAATTCGGTGGAATACCGAACCATGCACGAGGTGGTAGCAAGGTCAGGTACCGTCACATATGACATGGTTAGGCGTAAGATTCTAACAATGCTGGGAGAGCCGGCTGGGAACAAGCAGGAGGCCCCGAAAAATAGTCGCGCAAGGGCAGTAGTGCCGAAGAGGGGGAGGAATACTAGCCAAAACTACGCCATGACTACCCCCACGGGTAACTCTGATGGCTACAAAGGAAAGGCCCCGAAATGCAACAGGTGCGCTTCCCACCACCCGGGAGTGTGTCGAGCGGTGAAATGCTTGAGGTGTCATAGAGATGGGCATTTTGCCCGGGACTGTAGGGTGCCCATGGAACCCAATCCCAAACCAACTCGTTTTCAACCTCCCAGACCTCAACCTCTTCAGCAGCGACCTCAGCAACCAGCCCCACATGTTGCCTATCCCCGTGCGTGCTTGGATGTGGCAGCACAGAGCATTTTCGAGATAATTGTCCGAAGTTAGCCCCACATATGGCAGGAAGAAACACCCAGAACTAAGCGTCTACCTCGAATGCAGCCCGAGGTCGTGCCTTTGTTATGGGACCTGGGGACGCCCACGCCAGGATCCCAGCGTGGTTTCAGGTACGTTCCTCGTTTCCAATCAATTCGCTTCAGTATTATTTGATATGGGAGCCGATAGGAGTTATGTGTCGATTGCATTTTGCCACTCTTGAATATGCCTGCTGTTGACCTGAAACACCCCTATACCGTCGAACTTGCCAGCGGGATACCAATTACCAGTCACTAACTGATTGTTAATTGCCATATAACCCTTAACGGTTACCAGTTTACTATTGATCTCTTACCAGTAGAGTTGGGTAGTTTTGATATTGTCGTAGGAATGGACTGGTTGTCCAACCATCGTGCAGAGGTGTTATGCAAACAAAAGGTTGTGAAGATTCCTTTATCCCCCATGGATGCAATTATAGTACAAGGAGAGAAGTTAGGCGCCACGTTGAACCTTATATCTCACCTTAAGGCGTTTAATTGTATACGACAGGGATGTGACTTGTTCTTAGCTAGCATCAGATCGGAGGAGCCAGCCGAGAAGCGTATTGAAGACATAGCAGTGGTATGTGAATATCCTGATGTGTTCCCGGAGGAATTGCCTGGATTGCCGCCCAATCGGCAAGTCGAGTTTCGCATCGACTTAATACCGGGAACGGCACCCGTTGCCAAGGCCCCATATCGTCTTGCACCGTCCGAGATGCAAGAACTATCGACGCTGTTGCAGGAGTTACTCGATCGAGGTTTTATCCGTCCTAGTTATTCCCCATGGGGAGCCCCAGTTTTGTTTGTAAAGAAGAAGGACGGTAGCTTCCAAATGTGCATTGACTACCGGGAATTGAATAAAGTCACTATTAAGAATCGTTACCCTCTTCCAAGAATCGATGATCTCTTTGATCAGTTGCAAGGAGCCTGATACTTTTATAAGATAGATCTTCGGTCAGGTTACCATCAAGTGAAGGTCCAAGAGGACGATATTCCGAAGACCGCATTTCGAACTCGTTACGGCCACTACGAATTCCTGGTTATGCCCTTTAGGTTAACTAACGCACCTGCGGTGTTCATGGACCTCATGAACAGGGTATGTAAGCCCTACCTTGACAAGTTTGTCATCGTCTTCATCGACAATATCTTGATCTACTCCAAGAGCAAGGACGAGCACGAGCATCATTTGCGTGCTATCTTGGAGATACTATGGGCCGAACAACTATACGCCAAGTTGTCTAAGTGCGACTTTTGGTTACAAGTCGTACAATTTTTAGGGCATGTGGTGGATCAGTATGGAATTCATGTAGATCCAAGCAAGATAGAGGAAATCAAGAACTGGCCAGCGCCGAAATCCCCAAAAGAAATACGCCAATTCTTGGGATTGGCATCATACTACCGCCGCTTTATTGAAAACTTCTCTAGTATTGCGCAGTTGTTAACCGCATTGACGCAGAAGGATAGAAAGTACAAATGGGGTGAAGACCAGAAACAGTGTTCCAACTGTTAAAGAAAAAGTTATGTGAGGCCCCAATCTTGACGTTACCTGAAGGCAATGACGACTTTGTCGTATATTGCAACGCATCGCGACAAGGACTTGGATGTGTCCTTATGCAACGAAATAAAGTTATCGCGTACGCTTCTAGGCAACTAAAGGTGCACGAAAAGAACCACACGACTCATGACCTAGAACTAGGATCAGTTATATTCGCGTTAAAGATTTAGAGACATTATTTATATGGTACCAAGTGTACCATATATACCGATCACAAAAGCCTCCAACATATTTTTTATCAGAAAGACTTAAACATGAAACAGCGCAGATGGGTGGAATTGTTAAATGATTATGATTGTGAAATAAAGTGCCACCGGGGAAAAGCTAATGTAGTAGCAGATGCGCTAAGTAGGAAGGATCGAATTAAGCCTCTTCGAGTAAGAGCCTTGGGAACGATCGTGCAGACAAGTCTGATAGATCAAATCTGGAACGCATAGATGCAAGCCCTGAAGAAAAACCAGTTACTCGGTGAAGGATTGCATGGGAACGAGAAAAATTTTGTAAGGAAAACAGATGAGGTATTGTACTTTAAGAATCGAGTGTGGATTCCTGCAAGAGCGGAGCTGAGACAACTAATAATGGACGAGGATCATAAATCGAAATATTCGATTCATCCCGGTACAGATAAAATGTACCAAGACCTGAAAGAGTTTTATTGGTGGCCGGGAATGAAAAAGGACGTGGCCGAATACGTGAGCCAATGCTTGACATGTGCGCGAGTCAAGGCCGAGTATCAGAAACCCTCGGGGATGTTGCAACAACCCGAGATACCTCAGTGGAAGTGGGAACAAATCACGATGGATTTCGTGACCCACCTTCCGAAAATGCCTCATGGTCATGATGCGATCTGGTTAAACATAGATCGATTGACCAAATCCGTGCATTTTATTCCGATCCGCACTACCTATAAGACCGACCAGTTGGCCGAAATCTACACTAATGAGATAGTAGCTAGACATGGTGTTCCAATTGCTATTATTTCCGACCGCGACAGCCACTTTACTTCGCGATATGGCAGAAAATACAAGAGGCTTTGGGGAAGTGCGTCGATCTGAGCACTGCTTATCATCCCCAAACCGATGGCCAATCGGAATACACGATCCAGACACTAGAGGACTTGCTTCGAGCCTGTGTCCTAGACTTTGGAGGAAGCTGGGACAAGCATCTCCCACTTGTTGAATTCTCGTATAACAATAGTTACCATAGTAGCATTCAAGCAGCCCTGTATGAGGCCCTCTATGGTCAAAAGTGTCGATCACCACTTTGTTGGGTCGAAGTGGGTGACACCCAACTGACGGGATCTGAACTAGTTCAGGAAACGACCGATAAGGTCCATCAGATTCAGAACCGTCTGAAAGCCGCCCAGAGTCGACAGAAAAGCTGGGCTGATGTGCGTAGAAAACCATTATCGTTCAAATTAGGTGAACGAGTTCTATTAAAGGTATCACCGTGGAAAGGCGTTATCCGATTTGGAAAGTCAGGAAAGCTAGCCTCGCGCTACATTGGGCCATACGAGATCCTAGCCAAGGTAGGCCCATGGTTTCATAAAACCACACGAATTTCTAAACCAAACCAAGATGGTTTGGCATGAACGAACTCGACGAAACCCTTACATTTAATCGGTGATTTAGATGGCGGAGGTGCCAAGGTGGGAAAGTATCATATCTTTCAATACTCATATACGGTGCAGATCATACCAAGTCCGAGTGGGACTCAAAAAAACCACGAGACCGAGACAGTCAAGTGGGGACAAACCATCTTGTGAACTGTGCCACCTCACTCAGTATGATACCCATGCCGAAACCAGGTATACCTTAATTGGTCCTAAACTTAAAGCATGACTAAAACGATCATTGTGTGTGAACCTTGTGAAATTTCATGATTTGTGTGTTGTGCGAAACAATATATTTTATATCTCGGAGGAATCTGAGAGCACGTCATGGTTGACATGACACTACTAAGGACCAACGATGCGAGGTTGGCATCCTTAGCCTTGAACAACGTGTTAAACGGAGACTTGACGTTTAACAGCGCATTAAACCTTTGAAGCTGATTAGTAGAATATCCGTAGCCTTATTTACGATTCCGAGTTCCAGGAATAACTTAGATTTGTGCCATAGACTGTGACATAATGTTTAAAAATAATCAAAGCCCGGGCACGCAAAACGAAGCAGCTCCCGGTTGGGGAAACGCATTCGTTCCGGGCATAACATAAGGCAATCGAATGTGCAAGGAACGATCGATCAAGCTTAAAAACACTTAAACGAACGTCAAACGAGACTTTTATAATTTAAACGTAATTGGGTTCGGATTTTTAGTCGGTTATGCATAATTTTTAAAACCGAGTCTTTTGACACTAAGTACACGCAAAACGGAGTCCGTCACGCAAATCGAGAACGCGCGTCGGACCCGAAACGAACCTATATTTATCTATAAGATGAACATCATCTTCACGCACGTAACACGAAGCATGAGGTGTCCCCTTGGGACCCACCCCTATGCCGCCACCCCCCCCCCACATGTATATAAGTTTTTTTTTATTTAATTTTCATTTTATTCAACTTTTTCACCAAAAAAATTCAAAACACTCTCAAAATTCTGCTCTCAACATTCATTCTCAGCTGAATTCTTCCATAACCAAGATCTAATTCAAAGGTATTAGCCTTGATCCTCATAATTCTAAGTCCGTTTCTTGGATTAAACATGATTTCTAGCCGAAAAAACGCTTTTTAATCCATGAATGTTCGGGTTTTTAACAAGTTTTAGGGCTGAACAGGAACACCATATATACCTCTGTTGTTATATGGCAGCCATGGTTGCTAATCAATGGGGTTTGATACCCTAATCAACTCGTATTCGACCAAAATCGCTTAACTATTCAATTAACAAAAAAAAACAATGGATTAAAGCTTGATTGATCTAAGTTCTTGCATATTTGGATTGTACTTGGTGTGTAGGTACTAAAAATAGCAGCACACACTTCTGGACTCACAAGGAACCCTTTCGATGAGCCCTTTCGATGAGGTTTCTCCAATGATTCGAAGAGTCTGACCGTTTGAAAGAGGAATACGAATAAATTTCTCACGACATACAACTTCCGCATGATGTAGACTGAGCCAATCCATCCCGATTATGATGTCGAAACTTCCCAGCTTCATAGGAATAAGATCGACTGAGAAATCGTGGTCGTTTAAGGTGAGTGTACAGTTTCGTAAAATAGAGTCTAGTGAAACTGGTTTGCCATCCGCAACTTCCACCGTTATGGATTCCACGAGCTTATCCCGATTTTTGCTTAAGATAGGTTCAATTTCTAATGACACGAAACTTCTATCCGCACCAGTATCAAATAACATAGAGGCATATCTACCATTTATAAGAAATGTACCGTTGACCACATTGCCGTCAGCTCTGGCCTGGTTTGCGTTAATATTGAAAGCTCTTCCTCTAGCAGGTGGAGGAGCTTGGTTTGCTTGATTCACGGGGTTGGCTTGGGCCTGAGCATGAATAATATTGACCAGCCTTGGACATGTGTTTCTGAAATGACTTGGGTCGCCGCAATTGAAACAAGCCCGCGTAGGTTGGCCCATAGGGTAATTGGGTTGATAGTATGTTTGGGCTAAATGTTGGGCGGGTGGAAATGGTAGTTGTTGTTGGGCTTGACCCATTAACTGTTGGTGGGTTTGGGTTATAGGTTGGTGACGATTTGTTCGTTGGAGCGTGCGGCAGTTTTGAACAGTATGTCCGGCGCGACCGCAGCCGGTGCAGTATTGGCATGGATAATCAGGGGAGTGGTGATACTGACAACGGTTACATTTTGGTAATGGTCCTGTGTATGGTTTTCTGTATGGCGCGGGTGGAGGGGTGGCTTGAGTGATGGGTGCAGCAAGAATAGGGGTGTTGGTTTGGGTGACTGCAAAGTTCTTGGTGTTACGCTTCCTCTTATTAGCAAACTTAGAGGAAGGAGTGTGGTGGTTTGAGGTTTGTCCCTCAGCAGGGGCTTTCTTCTTTTCCTCTTTGAACTTCCCATTGCGAATTCGGTTTTCGGTCAGTTCCGTTGCCAACTCCATGGCAGCTTCGAGTGTTACCGGTGAAACGCTGAGGACCGAATCTTGGATTTTCGAGGGAAGTCCTCGAATGTAATGTTCGATCAGACGATAGGTTGGAGTGAATAAGTTTGGAACCATTTGGTTCAACTCCAAGAACCTTTTGTTGTAAGTAGAGTGATCACCCTCTTTTTGCTTCAAGGCTTGAAATTCATCCTCCAATTTCTTAATTTCACTTCTAGGACAGAATCGCCTAGTCATGATTTCCCTTAACTCCTCCCAAGTTAAGGCCATCGCATCTTCGTTCCCCTCTTTCCTTTCTCAGTATTCCACCAGGTGAGAGCTACACCAAGTAGTCTCCCGGTGGCGTAACGAACTTTGCGATCCTCAGGACAATCGCAGTTTAAGAACACGTTTTCCATCTCCTCGAACCAATGTAGGAGAGCAGTGACTCCCTCAGTCCCTTCGAATTTTGGAGGATCACAGGACTTAAAATGTTTGTAAGAGCATTTGATGGTAAGAGGGTTGTTGATGTTCTGGTCCTGTTGTTGAGGAGGGTTAGTAGGATTTGCAGCAAGGGCTTGTTGTACTTGTACTACGATATCAGGCAATATCGTGGCCATTTGATTCGCGATATGAGTGGCCAAACGTTCCCGAGACTTTTCCGAATTCCTACCCCTTCGATGCTGTCTAGACGACATCTACAGGATCATAAAATGAGAAGACTGTGAGTTTATGGTGTCTTTTTAGGTGTCATGTGTCTTTAAGAAAATGAAAATAACATAAATATCAATAATGCAACTACATCCAAAGGATGTCTTGGGTTCGCTCATGTTGGGCCTCAAATGTCCCCCATACCTTTACCTACATAGTCATGTGGGCCCCCATGGCTATTGGCTTGGTAGGTTTCACATTAGTATTGGCAATTTAACACTCGCATCCCCCGAATGCAAACCACAAAATATGTTCATGAGATGTTTGGTCGGAACGTGTCCAGGTGTAGACACAATGACAACTCAAAGTGGGATTAGCTCTCACGACGTTTGGTATAGCATGCTTTGGCCTAATAGGTATTTCGTACTCTCATCGTTAGTCCCCAGGTAGGCAAACTGGTCCTTTATTTTGGATTTATACGAATGCCAGCCTAGACATGACGTTCCGACTACCGGTACTAGTATCCTTCCAGTTACTACATGCCCGTCATGAGAACTCACTTTGATGAGATTTGAAAACACGAAAATCATTGTAAAATCAATCATGATGTGGTGTGTGCTTGCATGGATGTGATATGTTATGATCATACGATTTTATGATAAGCATTATTTGATAATACATACTTATGAACATGCTCGTACAATATCAAATGTAACATTCAACATAAACATATAAACATCATGAAATTTGGCATATAATACACAAAATTCTTATAAGTTTCTAATCGACTATAGTATAGGCTCTAAGGGTCTAATAACCTATCCTATATCCCGATAGTCATGCTCTGATACCAATCTGTCACACCCCGACCCGCAGCGGAAATTTGAGTCGGGGCATAATTGGGTTATCACCAAAGCACATGACATTTACTATTATGTTTCATAATTAATGGAGTCAAAGTTACATTCTCAAACATCCAAACATGTTCATTCAATACAAGGGAAAATAACCAAACATAACAATCCAAATACTAAATCGTTTTATTTCTTCTAATCCAGGTCCTATGTGTTCCTAGCTGCTGCTGGTTCACCTGTATCATGTGTAAAATGGGAGGTTTTGGGTCAACATAAGTTGGCGAGTGAACCTTATTAGATAAACATTTGATAATGATATTATGGTTAGTTTATCAATAAAATATTGTGCATAATCATAAAAGAGCACATGTAAGTAATCAAACATTGGCAAATAGCATTTACAATTATAACATACATTAACACTTGGTAGCATACATGAATATACCAATATCATATGATAACTAACATAAATGAACTGTGCGATCAAGGCTCAATCAAACGGAGCCGATCGTATTGCATGAACTGGAAATGTAAACTGAACTGTGCGCTCAAGGCTCAATCAAACGGAGCCGAACGTATTGCATGAACTGGAAATGTAAATTGAACTGTGCACTCAAGGCTCAATCAAACGGAGCCGAGCGTATTGCATGTATTGAAATGTAAAATGAAATGACCGATCAAGGCTCAATCAAACGGAGCCGATCGTGCGGGCACGCCAAGATCAACCGCATAATAAAATGGGGATCAAGCTCAACCTCGATGGATGGGGAGCTGCGGCCTCGGCAATTGCATGTACTGAAATGATAATTTGCATCCAATAATAACTACTTAACAGCAACAACTAATACACATGTCATGATATGATGTATGCACAATAGTTTCGTTATAATATGTAAATAAGCAAAGACACATGATACACCCCAAAACGTGATTAAAACGGGGAATTTGAAAGGTTCACTCACATTGGGTGCGTTGGATTGGAGATGGTGAGATGCGCACGATTTAGACGAGCGAGTCGACGAGGAATACTAACCTAAATAATAATGGAAAATATATTAAATGGATGGATTTTATTAAGGATTTTAATGGGATTTTTAGATATATTTTTGTGAGTTTATGGCTATTTTCTATCTTTAAAAATGTTATTTTTAAGTATTTTAAATGGATTTTTAAATTAAAATAAACAAATAAATATATAAAAAAAAATATTATTTTTTTTACTGTTGACCGTTGACCGGTTCGGTCAGCGGTAAATGCTGCGCCAAGCGGGATTCGAACCGGCGACCTTCCGTTCACGTGCACGTAGCTCTACCAACTGAGCTACGTGACTAACCCGTTAGAAACTCAGTTTTAATTATATTTATATGCTTATTTGAATTAACCGAAAATACCTTTATTTACAAAAACGTTTTAATTCAATTGACCGGTGCTTGGGACAGGATTCGAACGCGCGACGTGAAGTTTATTTTGCACACAGTCCACCGCTGGACTGTGTGTCTAACCCGGTTATATTCTTGATTTATATTATACTTAACCACTACCTGTTTTAACCCGAGTTAGTTCATGTTTAAAAAAGAATGTTATTACGTAAGGCGTGTGCGTAGTAAGGATCGAACTCGGGACGTGTATATGAAATTTGCACACAGTCCACCGCTGGACTGTGTGTCTAACCCGTTTATAATCCGGATTTTAATTACTCTTATATTCTGAAATAGCTTCATCTTCTTCGTCGGATTACACGGTTATCATAATTCAACTGGTTAAGTTTGATTTTGTGATTTACAAAGTTCTTAGACGTTAACAGTAAATCAAGGGTAAGGAATGGAGAGAGTTTAAAGAACAGAATTTACCGACTGAAGATAAACGCAGAAATCCGGCGAAGGTAAGAATTCCGATAAACGTTGGCTAAGATTGATTCTGATGATGGGGTTGTGTTAGAGATTGACTAATCACATGTTTTAAACAAAAAGAGTCGAAGGAATTACCGTGAGAAAGTGAGTCCCGGTTTTCCGGTGGTTTGCAGAAAAATTCCGGCGATCTGATTCAGGGAATCTTACGGTTCAGAAACTTGACGAAAATGAAATTGAGTGTTGTTGTGATAGTTATGAATCGCGCAAATGATCAGAACTTGAATTAAACCATAGTTTGATAAATTTTCGGTTTCAAATACCGGAAATGATGAAACTTTATGTTCATTCAATTCGGACTTAATTAGAAACCGAAATACATCGGTTATAAGCTGGCCAGACGAATTCGGAATGGTTTGGCGATCGATTTGCCGATTTCCGTTATTCAGATGGCATTAACGGTTAAATCGAGTTTGTGTATAAAATCCAAATGTTTACCTAGTGTTATCAGAAAACACATTGTGGCGGAGTGGTTTAGTGAAAGATGGTTAAGTTGTTTTGAAGGCTGGGCTGACCCGGGTTCGAGTCCCGGCAGCTACAATTGTTTTTTATTTATTTTATTTTAACTTTTTATCAAATATAATTTTTATAGTTTTGTTTATTTATTAATTATGTAACGTTTAAACTCAAAATAATCATAATTAATTAACGAATCCTTTATAACATGGTACAAGATTACAAAACGGAGCGGGTTTTGGAGACCCGATTTTTACAAATGTTACACTTATGATGGGAATTTTACTTCCCTAACACATGAACTGGTTATAAACTGTGCTGATTACACCAATCTAGGAGTGTGTTTGACTCTCCCACTTCTAATACTGTTTCTGAGATGTTTGGCATGTTATGAAACTGTGTTAATTGCACCAATATATGATGTGAATTATCTAACACACAAACTACCTCCCCTCTATAAGACAAGTTATTAACGTAAGCCTGTGGACAGTGGATAGTACTATCGGTTTGACCAACCCAGTGCCACGATTGACAGTGTGTCGGCACTAGGCTACTGCACTTGTCCTAATTTGGTTGTGTTGTTACGCATAACTACTAAGGGGTGTTGAACTGCACGTGACGCAGTTGGTGGACTGGGAGTATCTGGGTGACACGACCAGGGTAAAACAGTCAAGGTTTCACTTGTATACTCGTGTAATTCCATCTGCAAATATGACTATGACCGTCATTGTGATGATGACCATTGCAATTTAAACTTGTTAATACATATTGTTACACAACAATTAAACCAGTGGAACTCACGCAGCGTTTAGCTGACCTTTTTAAAACTAACATGCATTTCAGGTAAAACTAAAGAGGAGTAAGGAACGTGCGTGTGGATGGCTGTAGTAGTAACTATAGCAGAATAAGAGCGGTGATAGCTCGTAGTACTGTACTGAAACTTATGGTGTGTAATATGATACCGACAGTATGTTGTAACCAAGGTTCTCTCTATGTATGATATCATGTTCTTAAACTATGGAGAATTACCACGTGTCTGCCGCACCCTGCATTTGTCTTCCGTTGCGAGTCGGGGTGTGACATTCAGATAAGGATAAAAAGTACACAATTGGTACCCCCATTAAACGAAAACATTTATTTCATTAACATAAGTTGAAAAAGTTCAAATGTTGGAGATTTAAACGATGCCACATTTTATCAGACTAAATATCAACTGGTGCACAAAAGTTCACTAGAATGGGATATGATTACTTCTCGTTGTTTCCATTAACATTATCATTTTGAAACGTTAGTCGAGCGTGGCTATGTTCCAACCCTGCGGGAGGTACTCCGTTGATGGGGAATCTTGATTCGATGACTCGTTACTTAGTCATCTTTTACAGAATTACTTGCACGTCTACGGTAAATTTTGAATCCATAATTGGGAGCATCATGGTGACACTTGTGACCGGTAGACACTCATCACGCCTTAAATAGTTCTACGTGATATAGTAGCGTTTTAAACATGGTGTTACTTGAATTAAAACCACATTGGGTACACACTCCACCATTCCCAGTATATGGGAAATTGTATACGATTATCTCCCGAAGAATCACACCGATGTTATTGAAGTTACTAAGTTATTTCCTTTTGGAAAAGACATAAACAGTTGTATAGCAGCTAAAGCCAAGTTCCCAAACTTGACACAAACTAGAATTATTAGTCTGAAAATTTCATGTCCTTACGACGTAACCCGACTAATGGTAAGTAGTTCGGGCACACCATGGATGTAAGTAGGCAGATTCGTTGTTACTCGTGTACATGCCCGCCTTATAGCAACCTTAGGCTCTCAAAAGCCTTTCTCTTCCTTATTCTCTACCATAGAATAGGGACTCTCGTGGTCGGTTTTGTAGTAACCAAAGATAACCACACACACAACAACAAGGGAAGACTATCGCGCACAACTCGGTGAAACCAAATTTATTCCCTTAACGCAAACATGTGGAGCATGATGCTCACCATTGCGACGTTCGCAACGAACCCAAGGAGGGTATCCATACTCCTCCTCTATAGGGGGTGTTCAATAACTATTAAATGAAATCGTAAATGAAACTTATGGTGTATGAATGGTGAAGATAATGAATGCGAAGAAAACGTAATAATTGCAGTCAGCTATAAGCTGAACACGTGACTCCTGTTCTACTGTGAGCCCAACAACACTCTCACTTTCAGATTGGAAGTGATACAAACGTTGCTCTTAACAATACGTAGGAATTGTGGATGGACAAATTACACCGCTACTATGTCGCACAATTATCATCCCCGTACGATGATGATACTAAACGAAAAGCGAAAACATACTTTTCGGTCAGATGACTGAGCTTTCCAACTAATTACTAAACGAATTTTGAGGATGAAATTCTTTTAACCGGGGGAGACTGTGACAACTGTGAAAAATCCTGGTAAACTTTGATCGGTACAAGTCCGTGGTAACCGAACGTGATATGTATGTCATGATATTTGTGGTGATTATGTGTGATGATATGAATTCTAGAACATGTTACACCGACTATAACAGGAGTATATGCAAGGTAATTACCAAAAACATTACGTTGACGCTATGCGTCACCTACATGGCAAGACAAAGCCGTGAATGGATTGACGACTCGGGGAATGTGTATTAGTAAACACGCATGACTTGTGTGCTATGCTAAACGATATCTCTTATGTCTCGGAGAAAGCCGAGAGCACGTCATGGTTAACATGACACTATTAAGTGCTCACATGTGAGGTTGGTGTCCTTAGCTTGTAACAACGTGTTAAACGGGAGCTTTCCGTTTAACAGCGCATTAAACATTTGACAATGATTGTTAGGCCATTGGTAGGGTTATTTAAAGATTCCAAGTTCACGAAACATCTTAGTTACGAGCCATAGGCTATGATCTAAGATTTGAAGACATTAGGAGAATGGCCACGCAAAACGAGGAATTTCCCGGTGAGGGAAACGCCTTCGTTTGAAAACAACACAAGGCAACCAAACATGCAAGGAACGGTCAATCAAGCTTAAAAACACTTAAACTACCCTAATACGAGGCTTTTATGATTAAAACTTAACCGGGTTCGGATTTCGAGATGGTTATGCCCGGTTTTATAACCGAGTCTTTTGACACTAAAAACGCGAAAAACGGAGTCTGTTTCGCAACTCGGAAACGCGTGAGGGACCCGAAAATGAACCTAAACGCGCCACCGAAGATAAACATCATCTTTTAACACGAAAAGACGAAGCACGACAAAGCGCGGGTGGGGTAGGGGCACCCCACCTATGCCGCCCTCTCCCCTTATTATATATATATGATTTCTTTTTTTTCATTATTTCTTCAAAATTTCTTCATCTTCTCCAAGTTTCTGCTCAAAATCCTTCAAAAACCAACTGATCATCACTATAATTCAACCAAATCCAAGGTATTTTGCAAGCTTTAAGTGGTTTTGATGATGATTTCTTATTTAACATGATTTATAACCGAAAAAACCCTTTTTAATCCATGATTTTGGAAGCTTTACACAAGTTTCTTGACTGAATAAGAACACCTTGTGAATCCCCTGGTGTTATATGGCAGCCAAGATCATGAAACTTTGGGTTTTGATACACTAATCGACCCTATTCGACCAAAAACTAGTAATAAACCAAGTTATAATATCAGTAGGTATCAAGTTTTATTCGATGGTTATGGTTTAAAACCATACTATGCACCAAAAGGGCGTTTTGGTCATTAAATAACGCCATTTGCGATCTTTAATAAAAACTCAGGTTATGATCAGTTTAAAAACATCGAAATCTTTTAATTACATTAACATATCAATATATAAGTCATTTGCAAGTTTATTATTGATTAAAACATTATTTCTTGTAAAAAAGTGGCATAATAACAAAACTTGTGCCGTAACACCCCAAATCACGTAATACAACACACGCGGCGGAAACACTTGGGGAGTTACATTACAAATTGTTTCACAACACATGGTACTTAAAGTTTTGTTTTATTGAATTATCGAATTACATCTTATTGGAATAAAAGAAATGAAATTCAATGAAAATGTCTTTCAAATTTTAAAGTCACTAAAGCCCGAGTCCATCCTATGTGTAGCATGCGGCGACAATCATCACAAAAGTAAACCTGAAACATATGTGAAAATAGGTACGTCAGCATAAAAATGCCTGTGAGTAACATAGGTTTTTATCGGTGAGATTTCATGGCTTTGAATTGTTAAAAGAAATGTTTAACTAAAAGTAGCCAATGAACCTTTGTAAAAATGTTTTCTTTTGTAAAATCATATGAAAATCAGTGATTTAAAAGAGTGATGCACGGCTAACTTAATAGCCAAAATATGTCTTTTGTAAAAGTAGTCATGTCTTTGTAAGAAATGTTTCGTGTCTTTGTATAAAAGTATCATGTATAAATCAATGTCTTTGTGTAAACCAGATGTTATGTATAAACAATGTCTAGTGTAAACCAAGATGTCATGTATAACAATGTCGAGTAATATCCAATGTCTTGTATAAAAATGTCATGTCTTGTCTTTGTTCAAAGTGAGTTAGATAACGCTATGATATGTAATATAATAAAAGCACTTATATATAGGAAGTACCAGCTACGTATCCACCATGCTTTTATTATATTACACACGCCTCGTTATCTAAAACACTTACCATAAACCAATTGTCCAATTGTCCTTGTTATAAACCAACCTTCCTTGTATAAAACAATATCTTTGAATAAACAAAGATTTTGTTTAAATCCAAAAGTTATGTCTTATAAACCATTGCGTTTATTGTAAAAGCATATATTAGGATTGTTGGCGAAAACATTCAAGCCTTGTCGACTATGGAATAACCCTTATAAAAACAAAGATCTATTAATGTTCATCAGATTTTGTCATTCCCCAATGGATACTTTCAAACAACTAGAAGCGGGAATGAGGTGTCAAACCTATGGTACCATTACATACTACCGGTCGGCATCATTGTTAATGAATGTATCATTGTATATTCAACGCACCAACATGTCTTGAACAATGTAAGCATGTTATGAAATTGTTTAGAAACCATTTACTTGGCATATTAAGTCAATATACCAAGCAAAATGTCTTGAAATCGTGTACTAGGTATGCTAAGTCAACATACGAACTAAAATGTCTTTTAAACCATGTGTAAGTATACTAAGTCAATATACCATGTAAAATGTCTTTGAAATCGTATGCTAGATATGCTAAGTCAACATACGAAGCAAAATGCAATTGAAATCATGTACTATATGTACTATGTAATCAAAGCATATGTAATGTCATGAAAACGCGAAAGTAGTCTTAAGCACATATGTATCACCCCAAAACATTTGATAAACGTAAAAGAGGGGACTATGTACTCACATGGATTGCTAGTGTGTCCTTTGTTATCAATGACCAAACAAACTCAAGTGTCCGAGGAATCAAGCGGATCCTAATATTGGATAACTATGTAAATATCAAGACTTTAATCGGAGGATTTGATAGAATGAGGTTTTGTAAACCAAATGAGTGTTGGAACTCCTATGAAATGGTTAAACAAAGTCTACATTCTGTTTTGAAAAGATTCCTAAGTGCTTTTGACCTGTTATGACTCGCTAAGGTAGTTTACGCTACTTTAGCGTGCCATTTGTGTAAATATGTGTTCCGATGGTTAGATATATGTTTTGATAAGTCTAATATGCCAAAATAAGTTTGATATAGTTGCAACTTCAGTTTATATGTCAAAATATTGGTTACATATGCTTAAAGTTGATTTATGTGCAAAAAGGGCATTTTGGTTATTTATAAAGGCATAATAGTGACTTAACATAATACTAACCAGACGACATGACCATAAGGTATAAACTCGGAGGGTTATTCCCTATACAACTATGTTCACAAATATGTGTTTGGTCGAATTCTAAGATTGACCAAACGGGTCGGATTCGAAAGTTAAAGCGGTGGTCAATACCGCTCGACTTACGACCCTAAATAAGCACTAAACTAAAAGTGATGAGTTAGACATGTTTAAACATGTCTAACTAAGTTTATAAAACTGATTTGGTATCAAAACAAAGTGTTTTGATACCCGAAAATAGTTCCGTCGTATAATGCATACTTTGCGCATTATTGATCGAAACTTTGACTCGTCACTACAAATAGTAAACATGGTAATCAGTAGGCATGATCGCTATGGATCATAACCATCGTGATTACGATCACGTTGCAAAGTTCAATTGAACTTTGTCTTAACCAATTAATGGTCAAAGCTGAAAGTCAAACATTGTTTGACTTTTAGCTTGAAATAGCTAAAATAAATAAAACAAGACAAGGAGAGAGCACTTACTTGTGTTGATGAACACTTGAAGAGCTCCAAGAAGAAGAATGCTCAGATGGGAGGCCTCCACAAGGGTGGTAGCACTCCAACTTAGAGCAAGAGAGTAAAGAAGTGAATGAGCAAGATGGAATGGCAAAATCACTTGCTATTTATAGTAGTTTGAAGGCCCTAGGATCATTACACATGTTCCATATGTTGGCATGATCTTATGGGGGTCCTAACAAGTGTCAAATGCAGGTGAAATAGTGGCAAACCCTTCAAAACTTATTTCTAAGTTGGTCGCTACGAGAATCGGCAGATTGTCGTAGTTTGTCGTAAATAGTCCATGTGATCGAATAGGCTTGTTTTTGACATACCTAACCCTTCAAAACTTATTTCTAAGTTACGTAAAAGATATTTAGGGTATGTTTAGCTTATGTCACTATTCTGCGTTAAACTGATTACGTTTACGTATAAATTTCCAGAAATTGTTTAAGATCGATTTTAAACAAGGATTGATATTGTGCAATTGTTACGGATAATTTCACAATTCAATGAATAAGACACAAGGTTTTATTGCTTATGAAATTGTTCGGGTTTTGATAATGACAACTGAAGGCACAGTTGTCACATGTGCATGTATTATAACCTTAGAGGGTTATGCTACATTAAATTATGATCATAATGCAACCTTATATCAGTAGCAAACTAATCTAAATCGGGTCAGAATCGAAAGTTAAAGTAGAAGTCAAACTTTGTGAGTTTCGGTTACGAGCCGACCAAAAACTAGAATTGATGAGCCGAACATGTTTACACATGTTCTAATAATTATTACCAACTTGTTTAAGTGTCAAAACATATTTTATAACATTTATAAACTCAGATTATAACATTTATATAATCTGACCCATTTGACTTCTTAAAGTAATAACTTTGACTCATCAATTGACCTAGTAAACATGATCTTCAGGAGGTGCCCTTTTGAGGGAATAACATCTACCTAATTACGATCACGTAGCCATTTCATCTCAAACAATGGCTGGACCATAAAGGTCTAAACCGAAAGTCAAAGCATTTATCAAAAATGCTTGACTTTTGGCTTTAAAAGCCTAATAAATAAATAATGCAAAGGAAAGGAACACTTACAAGTGATCCTTAGATGAAAATGAACTAAGTTGGATGCTCCTTTCAGTTAGGAACTTCCAGCGGATGGAGATAGAATGATAATTGAAGAGGTGCAAGTTCAACAATGAATCAAGCACCTATTTATACTTTTGGAGGATTAAGGAGGAGCTTCCAGGTGTTAAGGGAAGTTTGGAGGAGCCTACAAGTGTCCATGGACGTGGCATAATAGACAATTGAGCCCATGGTTTCGAAATGGAGGCGTTTTGCAGCTTGGAGTGGCCCAAGCATATATTCTGCTGCAGAGCCTCTCTCGCGCCACACAAGAGACAGGGCTGAGTTTGTCGCACCGCTCATGGCCAATATTTGGCACACTCGAGAGTACAACCTAACATCATCAAGCTCCCGGTTCGTTAAAGGGTCACTCAGATGTGTAAATTAACATGTTGACGCCTCTACCCCTCCATTGTCCAACTTTTAAATAAATTCACAATTGTCCCTCTCGTCCAACCATTGGCTCATTGAGAGTACGGACACCGTAAAGGGTCACTCAGAGGCATAGTTTCACCATGTTGACACCTTTAGTCCCTCCTAGTCAATAATAAATATAAATAGGAATAGGGACACGTGTTGTAACATTATTGGACACGATTTTATGAGGTGTTATACTTTATTTTTCCGCTACATCATAAACTGTGTTTTGGACTTTTAAACATTGATCACTAATCGTGTTGATTGTGATGATTTTGCAACTTTAATAACTGGTTCACAATGGTTAGTGGCTGGATCTTGGTCAGTCGCACGCTTCGCGGTAAAACTCCACATGTGGATTTTGAGGGTGTGACAGATTGGTATCAGAGCCAGGGACCGGACTAGTGTGCCAGCGAGGATGCTGGGCCCCGTAAGGGGGGGTGGATTGTGACATCCCATATTGGTTGTGAAGGGGAACGAAGGCTTCCTTATAAAGGGACTTGGTACCTTCACCATCATGACACGTTTTAAATCCGTGAGGCCATGGCGGTTAACCGCACCATGATATTGTCCGCTTTGACCGAGACGAACCGCCATCGCCTCACGGATGTAAAACGCGTCATGATGGTGAAGGTATAAGCCTCTTTTAAGGAAGCCTTCGTTTACCTTCACAACCAATGTGGGACATCACATAGAGCTAGTAATACCACTAGATCTTTACTTTTTTATCTTGATTTAGTATAAAGTGCAAGTATTCACCAAAAATTCTTTTTAAGACACATGATAGTTATAAAAGAAACAACTATGTTCTATGTAAAGTGGGTGATTTTGTGATGATCTTGAAGCTGATGAAACTAGTAAACATAGAAAACTTATGATTTAGTAATAAGAAGTGGTTTAACATGTTTAAAAGAACAAGTAATATGATGGAACTTGATTAGAAAGATGGATGATCATGAAAGTGTCTTGAGTATGTTTTTAGTATAATGTTCATATTCATGAGTGAAAAGTATAAAAATAAAGTTGATAATGATTATTTGGAAGTGTTGATGATGATTTTAAGGACGATGATAATAATCCAGGGTCACCATGCCAAAATTTACAAGATTAAAAGTTCATGTTAAATACATGGTTAACTAGGGTTTAAAATCATTAACATGAATTATATACATTAATTATGTGTTATAAGTATTTTGATGAAAAATGTAAGATAACAGGATTTACTAGGGTTTTGGGGATATAAGCATGGATATATTATATATTTATATATATATATATATATATATATATATATATATATATATATATAAGAGAGAGAGAGAGAGAGAGAGAGAGAGAGAAACGAGATCAGGAGAAAACGCCTCAAAGTGTGAAAACAGTGAGAACAAATCCTAGTCGAACACGTGGCAGGGGCGCTAAATGATATGCAGGTGCAGGATTGTCACTGTTCACGTTCCCCTAAATAAGTCGCGTTATATGCAACAGATATGGCGTTTTGTTCTTTATGCTTGTTTCAATGGCGTATTTTTCAAAGTAATATTTGAAAATGGCGTTTATGTTTCAACAGACTTCTTCATATATCACTTTTTGTGCATAACATGTGATTTGGAAGGTACATAACAAACCACAGAAGATCGCACACACACATAAACACCAAAGAAAAAGAACACTTTTCAGTAAATAAAATAGGTGAGGATAAACTCAATAACATTTTGCTCAATGAGATGGACAAAATCCTCACTTAAGAATTTTGTCAAACACATTGAGTGAAACTTTATTGAGAACAAAACTGAATCTCCAAGAAACGACGTTTGCCATGTATGGTTTTTGAACTTTCTGGCGTTTTAAATTGAATGTTACTTAGTAAATGATGGTGTTTGTTTATATAAGATGTTTTTGGCGCGTATTTTAGGCGGGAATTTTATAATAAATGTTAGTAATAAAGTTTCCGTCGTTTCGGTTACTGTTTGTAGTTACTGTTTGTTCAGCTTTATCTGTTAAAGCTGCAAGTCGTCCCATCATTAAGTTTGGCGTTTTGTATGAATGGCGTTTTAGATAAAGATGGCAAAATACAACTAATTAACTTTTGTAAGGCAAAATAATGTTATCACGTTTTGATACATACATCACTTTTCTGTGCATAACATGTGATTAAAGGAAATTATTATAGTTTTTGTGTTTGGCGTTTGTGGCATTTTGGCGTTTTATAACTAATTAGAGAAATAAAGTATTTTATTAGCGGAAAATTACACAATAAACCACATAAAATGACACAAAAAAGAAGAAAAAATTAAACTCCTCTCAACCAATTTCTCATCCAAATCTTCACTGTCATCAGTTTCTTCTTCTCATCCAAATCTTCACTGTCATCAATCTCTTCTTCTTGAAGATTTTGTTCCCGGAACCTTTGAATTCCTTAGATAGATGCCGATTCCTACACGGCTGGACGCCGGCTCTAGACGAAGTTGATTCGTGGGTTTTTTGTTAAAACCTCGTTTCTTCGTCTTCATCTTGCTTTTCATCGATATCTTCATCCCACTCTTCATCGTTATCTTCTCATCTGAATCTTCATTGTCTTCAGTCTCTTCTTCATTGATGATTTTTGTCCATCTCATTCAGCAAAATGTTTATTGAGTTAATCCTCACTTTAAGAATGTTGTCTAACCCATTTAGTGAAACTATATTGAGAAAAAAACTGAATCTCCAAGAAACAACGTGTGCCATTTGTGGTTTTTGAAATTTTTGTCGTTATAAATTGGATGGTATTCAGTAAAATATGGCGTTTGTTTTTTGCGTGATCAATGGAGGGTCCTGGGACGTTGTTTATATAGATGTTTTTGGCGCGTAATTTAGGCCGGATTTTCTTATAATAAATGTTAGTAATAAAGTTTCTGTCGTTTCAGTTACTGTTTGTTCAGCTTTTATCTGTTAAAGCTGTAAGACGTCCCATCATTAAGTTTGACGTTTTTGTATGAATTGCGTTTTAGATAAAGAATGCAAAATACAACTAATTAACTTTTGTAAGGCAAAATAGTGTTATGACGTTTGAAACACAAAGATGGCTTTTTGAAACATATATCAGACATGTACATTGTAAATAATATTCATGGCGTTTAGAAACAATTCAGTATTTTTTGGAGTTTTTTAATAATATGTGATTAAAGGAAATTATTATAGTTTTGGCGTTTGTGGCGATTTATATCTAATTAGAGAAATAAAGTAATTTTATTAGCGGAAAAGTACATAACAAACCACTTGAAATGACACATAAAAAAAATTAAAACTCCTCTTCAGAAAGGATGTCGTCTGAGAAGTATCCATCACTCTTATCATCTTCTTCTTTGGATTCTTGGTCAAAATTCGGATCTAAACCTTCATCGTCGGTATCTTCCTCTTCGTCTTGAAGATTTTGACACCTCCATATGAACATGTCTTGAAACAACGCCAACTTTGGGGTCATGTCTGTGTGCAAACATGTTGAGTTGCATAACTCCTGTAGGAACACAATACGATGTTTGGTCATTATGTTTTCAACCGTGCAGTCTTCCTGCTCCCCGTTGTCCCATACAACAGTCACCAACACAGTGTCTACATTAAAACGCCAAGTTTGGATGACTTGGTCGACAATTCGATTTGCATTGTTGGGTCCAAAATTTCTATTTATTCTTCGTATAACCGGCTGCGTTTTCTCACAGAGGTTATCAATAGGATGCCAAGGGCATGGATCTCCCTCTGAACTTGTTCGTCCAAGTTCAATATGGCGTTAACTATTTTTACAAAGATTCTTCTTCTGTTATCAAAGATGATTATGAATTTTTTGAGAGACAAACTGAATCTCCAATAAACGACGCTTGCCATTGGTGGTTTTTTTTTAACTTTTGGCGTTTTGAATTGAATGGTAGTTAGTAAAATATAGCGTTTTCTTTTGGTGTGATCAATGGAAGGGACTATAACGTTGTTTATATAAGATGTTTTTGGCGCGTAGTTTAGGCGAGAATTTTTTATAATAAATGTTAGTAATAAAGTTTCTGTCGTTTTAGTTACTCTGTTAAAGTTGTAACGTGTTTCATCATCAACATTGGCGTTTTGTATGAATGGCGTTTTAGATAAAGATAGTGTTTCATCTGGAAGGGATTATGTGTATGCCTCGTAGTTTAAGGCGGGATTTTTAATGGCGTTTTATTTATGAGTTTGGCGTTTTGTATTATAACAGTCAAAAGACCCTTTTACCCTTAATGAAGCGCCCCACCTAATAAAGGTATATTATTTACAAAAATGCCACCGCGCTAATCTAATCCATAGATTGTTTTGATCCAACGGATGAGGGGCGTTTTCACACTTATAGGAGTTTTCCCTAAATCTTGCCCCTATATATATATATATATGTATATATATATAGTCAAGATCAAGGGAAAACCCTTCCGAGTTGTGAGAGCTTAGAGAACTCGGTCTTCCCGGTGCGAGTTTTGCCCCTATTTTTTTCACACCCTAGATTAAAAAGTTAGAAAAGACTGACGTAAAAAAAATTAAAAAGAAATTTCGAAGTGGTGTTTTTCGGCCCCTTAAAGTAGCTGTAAAAAACTGATGTCATAAGCATGTCATCACTTTTTACAACATTTACGGCTGTCGTAAATGAAAAATAAACTAGTTTTTTTAATTTTTTAACTTTTTTGGAAAAGTTATTTTTTTAGGATTTTTGGCAAAAAAAAATTTTTTGAAAAATCTTTCGTAAGGCCGAGTTCTCTAAGTTCTCACAACTCGTATAAGTTTTCATTTTTCCTTAACCCTATATATATATATACATATATATATTACTTGTTGAAAATGTGGAAAAGTATATATAATATACTTAGTAAGATCATGGAAAAACACATACTAAGTGTTACAATATAAACTTCATAAAAAATATAACAAGATATATTATACACACACACAAGGGACATAAAATGTAACACCCTGACCGCTTTAAAACAACAAACCGTGATGGAAACGTCGGGGAGTCATGTTAACAGATTGTTTCAACAACATATGGTAATTGCAGTTTCGTTTTGTTGAATATTAAACATTGATTACATTGTTATATTGTCATAGAACTTTTAAACAAACTAAACAAACAAAACAAGCATTGAAATTGTCTTTCTAGTTTTTAAGGCACTAAAGTAGAAGTCATTCCTATGTGAGCATGCATGAGTATCATCAAGCATTGTTCCCTGAAACATATGTGAAGACGAGTCAGCATGAAAGCTGGTGAGTACATAGGTTTTCTGAGTGAGTCAAATTCATGGCCTTGAATATGTATTGCAATACCTCATCAGATACTAGCGTCGTTAATTGAAGAATGTCGTAACTTACTACTGGTCGGCTTGGCCATTGTTTATGAATGTCATTCTTGTTATGAATATAACGCACCAACAAGTTCTTTCACATTATTAAAATCATATTGTTTATATAAACCATCGTATTTGTATTTTGAAAGCTTGAAAAACGTTTAGCACATATGGATCACCCCAAAATATTTGCAAAACATAAAAGGGGAACTATGTACTCACTTGGGATTGCAAAGTAATCTTGGATCAAAAGAGAACCAAAGCTCAAAGATATGAGAAATCAAGCGTGTCCTAAAAACGGATAACTACGTAAATATCGGGACTTGAAATCGAAGGATTTGGATAGAATGAGACCCTATAAATCAAATGAGTATTGGAACTCATATGAAATGGTTTAATAAAGTTAACATTCTGAGTTGGAACAGTTCCTATTTGCTTTTGACCCGTTATGACCCGTTAAGGTAGTTTAAGCCACTTTAACGCGTCATTTGCGTAAATAATTGTTCGGATGGTTAGATATGTGTTATGATGAGTCTTTAATGCTTAAACATGTTTGAAAATGTTATTTGATCAGATTGCATGTCAAAATTTATGTTCATATGCTTATAGTTGATTTATTTTCAAAAAAGGGCATTTTGGTCATTATTGAATATCATAACAACTAATCATCATAACACTAATCAAATGATATGACCATAAGGTATAACCTCAGAGGGTTATTTCCTATTCAACTATGGTCACAAAAATTTATTTGGTTGGGTTCAAAGATCAACCAAACGGGTCGGATTCGAAAGTCAAAGCGGTGGTCAAAACCGCTCGGCTTACGACTCTAAACAAGCACTAAAACAAAGGTGACGAGTTAGACATTTTAAACATGTCTAACTAAGTTTATAAAACTGATTTGGTATCAACACAAAGTGTTTTGATACCCGAAAATAGTTTCATCCTATAATGCGCATTTTACGCATTATTGACCAAAACTTTGACTCATCACTACAACTAGTAAACGTGGTAATCAGTATGTATGATCACTAAGGATCATAACCATCATGATCACAATCATGTTGCAAAGTTCAATTGGACTTTGATTTGACCAATTCATGGTCAGAATTGAAAGTCAAACAGAAGTCAAAGTGTTTGATTTTTAGCTCAATTATGTTAAAGGAATTGAACAAAACATGAATGGAACACTTACTTGCACTAGGATAGCCAAGGAATCACAGTGGAAAGCCTCAAAAGTGGTTGCAACTTCAGATTATGGCATAAGAGAGCAAGGAAGAAGGTTGCAAAAGTTCAAATGGCTAAATCCCCATGCTATTTATAGTTGAATAGAAGTTATAAGAGCATTACATGAGTCCATGAGTCATCACTGAGTTGGATTAGTGTCATAACACATGTTAGATGAGGGAGAAGGGTGGTAATTTCGTTTGCTTAATCAACAAGGGAATTAACCAGCTACTACCAAGTTTTTGATGAGCTGGGGGACTCTTACAGACCGTATGGGCTTTGGTCTTACGGTTCGTAAGACCCTTAGCTGGCAGAAACTTTGGGAAATTGGCAGAACAGACCCCTGCACGCATTTTGTCGCGTTTTGGCACTTCTAACACCCGTTAACCTCATTTTTAAGATTTATAAGGACAATAAAGTATAGGGAAATTGAAATGTGCTTAAAAATATCTCAGAGGTCAGTTCGTTTGGTTGTACGGTTGCGATTTTTGGTTAATTACGACGAAAATCGTAACGATCGCGTGCATGACAGAAAATGCGTGACGAATGATATTTTTGCATTCCAATCATCAAAATATAATACTTTAATGATTACAAAAATTTTTGGATGTCCGTACATGTTCCGGATAGCGAAATACGCGAAAAGGCATAGTTTCGCAGAATTTGCAAAATAGCCCCTAAAGTTGCCTAAGCAGGTTTTTGCCATACCGAAGCCCTTGAAACTTATTTCTAAGCTATGTTAAGGGTATTTAGGGTATGTTTAGCTTATGACCGTGTTTTGGAGTATGCATTGCTACGCGAATCGGCAAACTTTCGTAGTTTGTCGTAAATAGTCTCTGTGATCGAAAAGGCTTGTTTTTGACATACCAAACCCTTCAAAACTTATTTCTAAGTTATGCAAAGGATATTTTAAGTATGTTAAGCTTGTGTCATCGTTCCCGAGTTTAGGAGGTAGCTCAAGTCGGTAGGCCACCTTTCCGAGTCTTTCAACGATCTTGAATGGTCCAACGTATCGTGGTGCAAGTTTTCCTTTCTTTCCAAATCTAACCACTCCTTTTTAAGGGGATACCTTGAGTAGGTCGTAGTCACCAACTTGAAATTCCAAGGGCTTGCATCGCTTGTCCGCATAACTCTTGTGACAGCTTCTAGCTGTCAGAAGGTTATCGCGAATTTTCTTGACTTTTTCGGTTGTGTCGTGAATGAGTTCAGGTCCAGTAAACTGCGACTCTCCAACTTCATTCCAAGAGATAGGTGAACGACATTTTCGACTGTATAAAGCTTCGAAAGGTGCCATGTTGATTCTGGCATGATAACTATTGTTGTAAGAGAATTCGATCAACGGTAGATGCGAATCCCAACTACCACCAAAATCAATCACACAAGCTCTAAGCATATCCTCTAGTGTTTGAATAGTTCTCTTAGATTATCCATCCGTTTGAGGATGATAAGCAGTGCTCAGATTGAGTTTGGTTCCCATAGCAGATTGCATAGTCTTCCAGAAATGAGATGAGAACCGAGCATCTCTGTCAGATATGATGTCCAAAGCAACACCATGACGAGATACAATCTCATTGACATAGATCTTGGCAAGCTTGTCAGCAGAGTAATCCTCGCGAATTGCCAAAAGTGTGCTGACTTCGTTAAACGATCAATGACTACCCAAATAGCATCATGACCTCTAGATGTGCGCGGCAGGTTAGTAACGAGATCCATTGCAATATTCTCCCATTTCCATACCGGTATTTCTGGTTGTTCCAATAAACCAGACGGATGTTGATGCTCGGCCTTGACTTTGAGACAAGTAAGGCATTTAGATACATACAAGGCATTGTCATTCTTCATACCCGGCCACCAATACTGGGTATGGAGATCCTTGTACATTTTTATAGCACCAGGATGAATCGAGTAACGAGACTTATGAGCTTCATCCATCAGTAGGGTATGGAGATTGTGTTGATTCGAAACCACAAACAATTCATGAAGTATAGTAATCCATCGTCTTTCGTTTCGAGTTGCAGTTCGAGTTGATGAGGTAGTTCGTCTTTCAACAAACCTTGGGTTACACAAGTGCGTTGGGCTGCAAGAATACGTGTTTGGATATCGGATTGAACTCGAACACAATGAAGCTTGACACGTTCCTTACGACTAAGCGCGTCACCACAACAATCGCCTTACCGGGATGGTAGCGAATTTCGCAGTCATAATCATTTAGGAGTTCGACCCAGCGTCGTTGTCTCATGTTTAGCTCCGTTTGATTAAATATGTGTTGGAGACTTTTGTGGTCCGTGAAAACCACACACTTCGTGCCATAAAGATAGTGTCTCCAAATCTTGAGAGCAAAGACAACAGCTCCCAACTCAAGATCATGAGTTGTGTAATTCTTCTCGCGGACCTTCAGTCTCGACGCGTAGGCTATGACTTTATCTCGTTGCATGAGAACGCAACCAAGGCCTAAATTCGATGCGTCACAATAAACCACAAAATCATCATTGCCATTGGGTAAAGACAAAATAAGAGCATCACAAAGTTTCTGTTTCAGAGTTTCGAAAGCTTCCTCTTGTTTAGGTCCCCCCTCAAAAGGCTTATTATTTTGAGTCAAAGCAGTGAGGGGAACCGCAATTTTTAAAAAGTTTGCAATAAATCGTTGATAGTATCCAACAAGACCAAGAAATGAGCGAACTTCTGTAGGAGTAGTGGGTGTTTCCCAATCCTTATTCACAGCGATTTTGGAAGGATCCACATGAATACCTTGCTCATTGACAATGTGACCCAAAAACTGAAGTTCTTTCAGCCAAAACTCGCATTTGGAGAATTTGGCATATAGTTGTTCTTTATTTAGAAGTTCCATTGTCAAACGAAGATATTGCTCGTGATCGGCTTGAGACTTAGAGTAAATAAGGATGTCGTCCATGAAAACAATGATGAACTTATCCAAATAAGGCTTACAAACCCTATTCATCAAGTCCATGAAGACAGCTGGAGCATTTGTCAAACCGAAAGGCATAACGGTGAACTCATAATGGCCGTATCGAGTGCGAAAAGCAGTCTTAGGAATATCTTCCTCGTGAACACGAAGCTGATGATATCCAGAACGCAGATCGATCTTCGAAAAACATGTAGCACCCTGAAGCTGATCAAATGGATCATCAATGCGAGGTAGGGGATATTGATTCTTGATCATGAGTTTGTTGAGCCCACGATAATCGATACACATTCGGAAAGACCCATCCTTCTTTTTCACAAATAGGATAGGAGCACCCCACGGAGAATAGCTCGGACGAATGAAACCTTTGTCCGATAACTCTTGTAGTTGTTTCGATAACTCTTGCATTTCTGACGGTGCAAGACGATAAGGAGATTTGGCTATAGGGTTGGCACCAGGTACTATATCGATACAAAACTCAACTTGATGTACTGGGGGTAAACCAGGGAGTTCTTAAGGAAAAACCTCAGGATAATCTCAGATAACAGGAATGTCTTGAATACTCTTGCTCTTGCCTTTCTCCTCTATGATATGTGCCAAGTATGCCACATAATTCTTTCGTAAGTACTTTTGGGCTTGGGTACAAGTCATGAGTTTAAAGTTACTAGTGGGTTTTTCTCCATGAATTTCCAAGGTTTCGCCAGAAGGAAGCAGTGTACGAACTATCTTGTCAAAACAAATAACTTTGGCACGATGTTTGGTTAACCAATCCATTCCTATAATAACATCGAAACTTCCGAGTTGCATTGGTGTAAGGTCGATAGGGAAAAGATGGTCATTGAGGTTCAACTGGCAGTTACGAATGATGGAATCTAGTACGAGGGGTTCACCATAGGCTATCTCGACTGACAAGCGCTTTCCTAGTTTAGTTCTAGGCATCGAAACCAAAAGCTCAAAGGCTAATGATACAAAACTTCTACTGGCACCCGAATAAAAAGAACAGTAGCAGCATGATCGTTAACGACTTCGTTATCAGCACGGGCCTTGTTGGCGTTCATATTAAAAGCTCGTCCACGAGCTGGAATTACATTTGCTAGCCTTGGGCAGTTGTTTCTATAGTGTCCCATCTCGCCACAATTAAAACATGAACCAGACGGAAAGTGAGGTCGAGCGGGATTTGCTTGTGGTTGAACTGGGTTCTGTGCAGCTGGATTTGGGTTAAAGCGACAAATATTCGCCAGGTGACCAAGTTTTCCACAGGTAGTACACTGTCGACACGGTATCTGAACTTGATGGTGACCATTACATCGGTTGCAAAGCGGTGCAGTTCCCACATAAGGTTTCTTTACAGGAAATTGAGCAGGTTGGTTTTGGGGAGCAGTTGGAGCGGGTTGTGCTGTCACATCAAAGTTTTGAGAAGCCTTACGCTTCTTCGATCGTTTGGAAGTCTCGACTTTGTTTCCCTTCGGTTTCTCTTGGGTTGACCTAGCAGAGGATTTCTTATCGCCCTTGCGATGGAGGTTACCTTTCCTGATTTGAGATTCAGTTAGAGTAGCAGCCAATTCAATGGCTTGTCGAACAGATGAAGGGTGGCTCCTAGTAACAATGTCCTGAACAGGGTCAGGCAAGCCATCGATATACTTTTCAATCGCCTTATCCAAAGACGTCTCCATCGTCGGACATAACAAACTCAACTCCTCATATCAGTCAGTATAAGGGTGATGCTCACCACTATCCTGTTTGAGATCGTGAAATTCGTTCTCCAGTGCCCTTTGCTTGTGGTGAGGCAGAACTCATTCATCATAAGAGCCCAAAGTTCTTCCCATGTTTGAGCTAAGGCCACTTCGGCACCTCTATCCCTCATAATACCATTCCACCATGTCAAAGCTCTTTTCTTGAACAAACTAGATGCAAACACGACCTTTTGCTCATTTGGACACTGAACAAAACAGAACGTGCTTTCAAGACTCTCAAACCATTGAAGAAGTCCTATAGCTCCCTCAGACCCAGTGAACTGAAGTGGTTTAGCCGAACAGAATTGTTTGTAGTTGCACGGAGCTGGTGCATTGTTGTTATTGTTGTTATTGTTGTTCGCTTATTTAATAGAGTCACTAGGTTCAGGAGGATCGCAGCCATTTGCTGAGCGATAAGTGCAGCCATTTCGGCATTTTGAGTCGTATCACGTCGAGAAGGCATTCTAAAAGAAAACATGAAGGAAGATATGTGAGATTGACATTCGGAAAAATCAATAGAGGCATCAAAAATATTGACGAAACATAAGGATGGTGGTCATTCATTTGTCTCTCAAGACAATCAAATGACACACAATGACTAATCAAAGTAAATAGGTCTTAGAAGACATGCTTTAGCCTATAAGTGGACACTCACCCCAAGAGTTCCCAGGTAAGAGTGACTGGTTCGATTAAGTGGATTTGTACGAACACTCTAGCCTTAGACAGAAAACTCAGGGTACAGGCACCCACCCTTCCAGATTGCACGTGTTCACATTATTAAAACCCAAACTTTGATGAGATTTTGAAAACTTTGAAGGCTTACGCCAAAAACAAATCATCTAAGGATAGATGTTTCAAAAACGGATTTGAAATTTTGTGGATTTGTTTTGGTAATCACCCAAGGATAAATGATAGTATTTGTATTTTTAAATCTAAACACAAGTAAACTCGCGTTAGGATCCTAGGAAGGTTATAGTCTAGGTCAAAGCATTACTAATAACCTAATTCCCTATAACCAGTGCTCTGATACCAATCTATAACACCCCGACCGCGTTAAAACAACAAACCGCGACGGAAACGACAGGGAGTCACATTAACAGATTGTTTCAACAACACATGGTAATTGAAGTTTCGTTTTATTGAATATTAAACATTGATTACATTGTTATATTGTCGTAGAACTTTTAAACAAACTAAACAAACAAAACAAGCATTGAAATTGTCTTTCTTGTTTTTAAGGCACTAAAGTCCAAGTCCATTCCTACGTGAGCATGCATCAGTATCATCAAGCATTATTCCCTGAAACATATGTGAAAACGAGTCAACATGAAAGCCGGCGAGTACATAGGTTTTGTGAGTGAGTCAAATTCATGGCCTTGAATATGTATTGCAATACCTCGTCAGACTACTAGTGTCGTTAATTGAAAAGCTTGTTATCGAAAAGTATTTAGTATTGCAGTGATAACTAACCAAATAAAACAAGTTAGTTATAGTTTATAAAAGGCTTGTAGCCATGAATCTTGACCAAAACATTTGTTTTGTAAATCCGAGTAGTAAATAGTCTTGAAAGAAACCTTGTATGGTTTATATCTTTAATTGAAAATCGTTGCGTGTCATTGTTTGAAAACATTTGTCCAAGTGATGCAAATAACGCCACGTATGTAATATGATAAAAGCACTTATGTATAGGAAGTACCGGCGGCGTATCCACCATTCTTTTATCACATTACACACATTCCGTTATCTAAATCACTTATCATAACCAATCGTCCATTGTTCATTGTCCTTGTCGTAAACCACATTGTTCATTGTTCTTGTTATAAACCAATCGTTCATCGTTCCTTGTTATAAACCAATCATTCATCGTTCCTTGTTATAAACCAATCGTTCATCATTCCTTGTTTTAGTTGTGAAAACTTTTGGTCGTTTCGTGAATACATTCAAACATTTGTTGACTTGTTCAAGACCACCCAAGGGGTCCCTTAATCGTATAACAAACCACCAAAGGGTTTTTTAGAAATACAGTTTCAGTCGCTTCCCAAACTTCCCCACAAACCTCAGGAGTTTTGGTAACGGGATTGTCAGTCCTAGGCGCCGTAACTTACTACTGGTCGGCTTGGCCATTGTTAATGAATGTCATTCTTGTTATGAATACAACGCACCAACAAGTTCTTTCACATTATTGAAATCATATTGTTTATATAAACCATCGTATTTGTGTTTTGAAAGCTTGAAAAACGTTTAGCACATATGGATCACCCCAAAATATTTGCAAAACATAAAAGAGGGGAACTATGTACTCACTTGGGATTGTAAAGTAATCTTGGATCAAAAGAGAACCAAAGCTCAAAGATCCGAGAAATCAAGCGTGTCCTAAAAAACGGATAACTATGTAAATATCGGGACTTGAAATCGAAGGATTTGGATAGAATGAGACCCTATAAATCAAATGAGTATTGGAACTCATATGAAATGGTTTAATAAAGTTAACATTCTGAGTTGTAACAGTTCCTATTTGCTTTTGACCCGTTATGACCCGTTAAGGTAGTTTAAGCCACTTTAACGCGTCATTTGCGTAAATACTTGTTCGGATGGTTAGATATGTGTTATGATGAGTCTTTAATGCTTAAACATGTTTGAAAATGTTATTTGATCAGATTGCATGTCAAAATTTATGTTACATATGCTTATAGTTGATTTATTTTCAAAAAAGGGAATTTTGGTCATTATTGAATATCATAACAACTAATCATCATAACACTAATCAAATGATATGAGCATAAGGTATAACCTCAGAGGGTTATTTCCTATTCAACTATGGTCACAAAAATGTATTTGGTTGGGTTCAAAGATCAACCAAACGGGTCGGATTCGAAAGTCAAAGCGGTGGTCAAAACCGCTCGGCTTACGACTCTAAACAAGCACTAAAACAAAGGTGACGAGTTAGACATTTTAAACATGTCTAACTAAGTTTATAAAACTGATTTGGTATCAACACAAAGTGTTTTGATACCCGAAAATAGTTTCGTCCTATAATGCGCATTTTACGCATTATTGACCAAAACTTTGACTCGTCACTACAACTAGTAAACGTGGTAATCAGTAGGTATGATCACTAAGGATCATAACCATCATGATCACGATCACGTTGCAAAGTTCAATTGGACTTTGATTTGACCAATTCATGGTCAGAATTGAAAGTCAAACAGAAGTCAAACTTTTTGATTTTTAGCTCAATTATGTTAAAGGAATTGAACAAAACATGAATGGAACACTTACTTGCACTAGGATAGCCAACCAAAAGTGGTTGCAACTTCAGATTATGGCATAAGAGAGCAAGGAAGAAGGTTGCAAAAGTTCAAATGGCTAAATCCCCATGCTATTTATTGTTGAATTGAAGTTATAAGAGCATTACATGTGTCCATGAGTTATCACTGAGTTTGATTAGTAACATAACAAATGATAGATGTAGGGAGAGGGTGACAAGTTCGTTTGCTTAATCAACAAGGGAATTAACCAGCTGCTGCCAAGTTTCTGATGAGCTGGGGGACACCTACGGACCATATGGGCTTTGGTCTTACGGTCCGTAAGACCCTTAGCTGGCAGAAACTTTGGTAAATTGGTAGAACAGGCCCCTACACCCATTTTGTCGCGTTTTGGCACTTCTAACACCCGTTAACCTCATTTTTAATCTTTATAAGGACAATAAATTATAGGGAACTTGAAATGTGCTTAAAAATATCTCAGAGGTCGGTTCGTTTAGTCGTACGGTTGCAGTTTTCGGTTAATTACGACGAAAATCGTAACGATTGCGTGCATGACAGAAAATGCGTGACGAATGATATTTTTGCATTCCAATCATCAAAATATAATATTTTAATGATTACAAAAATTTTTGGATGTCCGGACATGTTCCGGATAGCGAAATACGGCGAAAAGGCATAGTTTAGCAGAATTTGCAAAATAGCCCCCGAAGTTGCATAAACAGGTTTTTGCCATACCGAAGCCCTCGAAACTTATTTCTAAGCTATGTTAAGGGTATTTAGGGTACGTTTAGCTTATGACCTTGTTTAGGAGTGTGCATTGCTACGCGAATCGGCAGACTTTTGTAGTTTGTCGTAAATAGTCCCTGTGATCGAAAAGGCTTGTTTTTGACATACCAAACCCTTCAAAACTTATTTCTAAGTTATGCAAAGATATTTTAAGTATGTTAAGCTTGCGTCATCATACCGGAGTGTATGTCGCGTTAACTAATTACATTTACGTAATAGTTTGCGATTTCACTTCCAGAAGTCGTTTAAAAGTTTGTTATCATGCAAGAATCGAATATGTGCAATTGTCATGATAAATAAGCAAAACTCATAAATGAAACACAAAATTTCATTGATTGGTAAACTTGTTCATAACCGTTACAGATTCGGCATACCACAAATGTCACATAAAATACATGGACAAGTTGGACACTGGAAAGGTATAAACAGTATGGAATAGAGAAGCGAACTCCTAAAAATTTAACAGTGGACACAAAACAATATATTACCAAGACGAAATCTGAGTACGCGACAAACATGATGACGATACCAGATGTCTGGACAAATTACAGATATATATACACTTATGGGATAAAAGTGTACAATAACAAAAGAATTGCAAAATATATATATATATATATATATATATATGCCTTATAATATGAAATATATATATATATTTAGATTACAAAATAGATATTATTTTTAAGAAATGGAAAGAATATATTTTCCTTAAAAAGATATATATTTCTAGAAAATCGAAAAATATGATCTCAATAATAAAAGTATATATCTATCATATAAATTACATAATCTAAGGGCAATCATGTCAATAGTATTCACTTGTATTGATTTTAAAAAATAACAACACTTTAAAGCATAATGTACAACACATTGAAGCTACGTTCCTTAAAAGCTTGGACCTGATCATTTGGCTCCATGTTTTGCTACTTTCAAATTTTGAAACTGACAGCATCTCCCCCCCCCCCCCCTCTCATGATTCTTTCATTTTGAAATTTGAATTCCCTGCCCCTAGTTTTCTCTCGCCATTCTTTCATCTTGTTCAAGAGAAATCCTAAATCAAAAAATCGTTCAGGTCTTCAAGGATTTCCTATCTTAAACCTTTGTTAGGAGGCTACAATTGAATAGACAAAAGGCTAAGAGGCATCGATTTTTTCATAATCAAGAGAAGGCTGAAGGGCAGTGACGAACTAGGCTCTCATAGGAGTTTTAAGGGTAAGTTTTTATTGAGTTTTCTTTTGCTTATTGGTTGGATTGAAGCCCTTATTCATGGCCCGAGTATGCTATAGGTACTGTTTTACATTTTAGTTAGGGTTTTTAAATAAGCGTTTAGAAGTTTTGCAGGACCTCTCCTGGCTGGACAAATTACAGATATATATACACTTATGGGATAAAAGTGTACAATAACAAAAGAATTGCAAAAATATATATATAATATATTAATAATATATATATATATATATATGCGCTTCAGTGACGATATGGAAATATATATATATTTTAGACCCGGTTACAAAAAGGATATTATTTTTAAGAAATCGTAAGAATATTTCTCTTAAAATATATATTTCTGGAAAATCGACAAAATACTAAGTGTGAATCAATCAAGGAATAAAAGTATATATCTATACTATATATAATATACATATTCGAGAGGCAACTTTGGTCATTTGGCACTTTTTAAAAAAATACAACACTTTAAAGCATAATGTACAACACATTGAAGCTACGTTCCTTAAAAGCTTGGACCTGATCATTTGGCTCCATGTTTTGCTACTTTCAAATTTTGAAACTGACAGCATCTCCCCCCCCCCCCTCTCATGATTCTTTCATTTTGAAATTTGAATTCCCTGCCCCCAGTTTTCTCTCGCCATTCTTTCATCTTGTTCAAGAGAAATCCTAAATCAAAAAATCGTTCAGGTCTTCAAGGATTTCCTATCTTAAACCTTTGTTAGGAGGCTACAATTGAATAGACAAAAGGCTAAGAGGCATCGATTTTTTCATAATCAAGAGAAGGCTGAAGGGCAGTGACGAACTAGGCTCTCATAGGAGTTTTAAGGGTAAGTTTTTATTGAGTTTTCTTTTGCTTATTGGTTGGATTGAAGCCCTTATTCATGGCCCGAGTATGCTATAGGTACTGTTTTACATTTTAGTTAGGGTTTTTAAATAAGCGTTTAGAAGTTTTGCAGGACCTCTCCTGGCTGGACAAATTACAGATATATATACACTTATGGGATAAAAGTGTACAATAACAAAAGAATTGCAAAAATATATATATATATATATATTATGCGCTTCAGTGACGATATGGAAATATATATATATTTTAGACCCGGTTACAAAAAGGATATTATTTTTAAGAAATCGTAAGAATATTTCTCTTAAAATAATATATTTCTGGAAAATCGACAAAATACTAAGTGTGAATCAATCAAGGAATAAAAGTATATATCTATACTATATATAATATACATATTCGAGAGGCAACTTTGGTCATTTGGCACTTTTTAAAAAAATACAACACTTTAAAGCATAATGTACAACACATTGAAGCTACGTTCCTTAAAAGCTTGGACCTGATCATTTGGCTCCATGTTTTGCTACTTTCAAATTTTGAAACTGACAGCATCTCCCCCCCCCCCCCTCTCATGATTCTTTCATTTTGAAATTTGAATTCCCTGCCCCCAGTTTTCTCTCGCCATTCTTTCATCTTGTTCAAGAGAAATCCTAAATCAAAAAATCGTTCAGGTCTTCAAGGATTTCCTATCTTAAACCTTTGTTAGGAGGCTACAATTGAATAGACAAAAGGCTAAGAGGCATCGATTTTTTCATAATCAAGAGAAGGCTGAAGGGCAGTGACGAACTAGGCTCTCATAGGAGTTTTAAGGGTAAGTTTTTATTGAGTTTTCTTTTGCTTATTGGTTGGATTGAAGCCCTTATTCATGGCCCGAGTATGCTATAGGTACTGTTTTACATTTTAGTTAGGGTTTTTAAATAAGCGTTTAGAAGTTTTGCAGGACCTCTCCTGGCTTTATGTTCAATTGCGGTTGCAAGCCTATTCAGGTATGGACCTGTAACGTATATTGTGTAATGACAAAGATTGGCACTTTGTTAGTTTTATACTGTATTTTATAAGCAACTTGTTATGCCGCTGATTTTAGTTCCATGTAATTTATGTCACCGGATCTTGTATGCACTTGTCGTATGAGTTATTTGGGTTCATTTGGTTATTGTTTAGACTTTGACGCCGCCCGGTATGCGTCTTTTCCCTTCACCAGAACTGGAATCACAGAAAACCGTTATGGCTCAAGCTGGACACCTAAGGTTCGCCTTACTGCACTAAAATTCAGGTAATAATTATTGGATTTAATTGCAGTCTTTACATAGTTCTTGTATTTCAGTGTTACAACTTTAAGATTAATTTAGCCAGCAATTTCATGACCATTAAACTTGTTAGTTAATGATGTTGTTTACTTGCTTGTGTTATAGCTAAGATAGCTACTTATTGTTTAGGTTAGTTAATGATGTTGTTTACTTGCTTGTGTTATAGCTAAGATAGCTACTTAATGTTTAGATCTGTTCCTTATGATTTATTTGAATTCTTGCAGGTCCAGTGAATGATAGGAAGAAGCTCCCAAAGTAAAATTATAATGGGTCCAGCGGGTTCGGGTCATAAGGCTCCAACCAAACTGGTTCAGGTGAAATGGACTATTTTAGAAAGTGGTCGTTTGGTTTGGGTTAGAACGGATTCGGGTCTGAGTGGGTTCCGACCATACTGGATACAGGTCAAATTGTATTTTGTATTCATATAATTGTTTCAACGTTGTTTAACTTATGTTGTACTTGTCTAGGAAGAAATTGAAGCGCAGAAGTGGGCTCATCTCGGCGTATGTGATTTGACGAATGACGGGGCGCGGGTATACATAAGGTTTCATGTATACAACAACTTTAGTTCCAAGATCTGGTTATACATATGGAAAATCATCATCTGATGCTGAATTGACTGTCACTGTTAAAAAAGAGCCAGAAACTAGAGAGTTTTGGTCACCATAGGAATTTCATGGGAGAAGACCTTGATTCCTTGAGTCTCAAGGATCTTCAGAACATAGAGCAACAACTAGAAACGCCTCTTAAGTGCCTTATATTGAGAAGGTGCTGTTATTTCATCTAAAGGAGGTGTTTGGGATTGTTTGTTAAAACTGCTTATCTGATTAGTTGGGTTAATTAAACAATGTGAAGTTTATTTCAAAAAGTAAAACTTTTAAAAAACAATCCCAAACATCCTGTTAGAAATTTTTGTGTTGAGTTTACATGCCTATATTATGATGTGGGGTTTTATCTGCAGAACCAGTTGATGCTAGAATCGATGTCTTACTATAAATGAAGGTATGTCCGTTTACAATAAACTTATTCAAATTTCATACGCAGGCTTGAAGTAATGCATTTACTCCGATCCACTTATATGGGAACTAAAGGGTACTTAGTAATTTACTACACTTTTCATGTAGCCACAAAAGTAGACTGGACGCTGAACTAATTGTATCACTTGAACCTTCAAGGGGATGGCGCAGTGGACCAATCAACGGGAGGCACTCCTGGACCAGCAAATTAAAGAAAAAGAAAAAGAGAAAGAACTAACCCAAGAGCCTCTCGTGGACCAGCAAACTCATGAGAACGCGTCCTCATTTCGGTTGAATCTTGGGTGAGCCTCTGATCCTACTCTTCATCTATTTATCAAACCTTGAATGAATACAAATTTGCGATTTATACATGAACCAACATTTTTTTGTTTCATCTCTTCAGTCCCCTTTTGCTAATTATATATTTTCTTGTGTTATTATATATAAAATACAGTCTTTAAGAGACCATCTAGACTAGAGGGCATAATCCCAACTCTGGACACATCACATGCACTTGTTTATTTGGAGAAACTATGCCCCGCACTACCAAATGGAACCAAAGTTCTTAACTGTAGCGGGAGGTGAGACAAAGAGGAAAAGAGTATGTATCTGATGTATGAGAAAAAATACGAGGAAAATAGTGTGCTGGTACCCGTATATAAGAGAGCTTGATCATCAACATGGTAGGGGACACTAGCTGTGGAATCACCACTCATATGTTCTGAATCTGAATTGAATTATCTGAGAAAGTTTAATCTACATTTCCATGTTTGTGTATCAAGTTGAGTGGTGAGTTTTGTTTTCGTCATGCTATTTGGAAATAAAATGAGGGTCATGGGGTCAGTGTAAAACGTTGTGTTGCGATATATGTTTTTGTCAGTTCGTCTCTCACATGACGTTAAAAGAGTGTTTTGGGAATTGTTGGTATATATGATATCCGTTTCCAACTTATAAACGTATGTTTAATGTAGAACAAAATAACATTGCATCTTTTATATGGCTTTAAACAATGCAGATATAATACATTTTAGGAAAAGGAAGATAACGTATGTAAATGCCATTTACATGTTTTGTTTTTTAATTAAAATTATGAGAAATTGGTCTGTAATAATCTCACCTAGATCTTATTGGCCATTAATAATCTCACCTTAGAATATTCCCCTCACCAGTTCTACCTTTCACATATTTTTCCTACAATGGTCCCCCGTTAAAAAAACCTAACAGAGTTAAGCTTTTTCCAAATTACAAACAGATTTTTTAGGGCTTTTGATTAGAACGACGATACGAGTCCATTGATGTAAAACTTGCCTCGAAACAGCGTTCATAACGATGAAAACGACGCTTCAATTCGAGTGTTTAAATTTCCAATTAACCAAAATCAAGTCACTTGGAGCACCATTTCGAAGTAAGTTTTACATCAATGGACTCGTATCATCGCTCTGATCAAAAGCCCTAAAAAATCTGTTTGTAATTTGGAAAAAAACTTAACTCCGTTAAGTTTTTTAACGGGGGACCATTGTAGGAAAAATAGGTGAAAGGTGGGACTGGTGGGGGGAATATTCTGAGGTGGGATTATTAATGACCAATAAGGTCTAGGTGGGATTATTACAGACTAATTCCCCTAAAATTATTTATATGTTAAAATAGTTATAAAAGGCGCTTAAGTTTGAGTCCAGTTTATTTAAAAACACAACCTAAGACATATAGTAAATATATAAAACAAATTAGCTGGTAGGGGGGTGAGTGACAGAACTAAAACACATTAGTTGGTAGGAGGGTGAGTGGCAGAACAAACGCAATATTCTGTGACAAAATGGGGGATGAAAATTTGGAACAATATTGTGCGACTATGATGGATTAATTAATATAAAAGAAGGTAGTGATCACATTAATAGGTCACTGTCACATCATGTGGGTCGGCCCTAAATTTTATAAATAGTTTTATGGATTGATCCAAGTCTAAAGTCACGCTTTTTGGGCTGCACAATGGAATGGCGGAACAAAAAGCAAAGTAGGTTGAAAACAGTGGAGGGATTCAACTTCGGAAGTGTAAACGTCAATGGAAATGTGATCGTTGGAATTGAAAAGTGCAATGAGTTTTGGCTTCTGTGATTTGCAAAATCATCCTTCCATTCTCTAGATTACTCTTATTGATTACAACTTGCAATTTCAAAAAAGAAATAAGTGGAAACATCGTGTGTTTGTTATTCGTGTGTTTGGATTTTTATTTTTAAATTAGTATATATTTATCACTAATATTTTCTTATTCGTGTGTTTACTATTATTTAATTGAGATATATGTAAGGCATTGATAGACTACACCGATGCTAAGAAGAAGAAAACTAACAAAAGTATTATCCAACATATCACGAGAGGATGAGAAAATGTGTACCGTGTTGTAAATTGTTGTCCCGCCGCATCGCGCAGGTTCTCTTTTGTTGCTATGAATAAGAAAACTAATGGAAGTATTACACAAGGTTTAATAAATTAACTAGAATACAAGTATCCGTCGTAAATTATCGCCGCCGCTGCACCGCGAATTTGGTTTTGGTTATGGCTCAAAACTGAACCGTCCCGTACATAACCCTAAACTCACCAACATAAGTGATATGTTTCCCGTCGCATCGCGCGGGTAAACGAGTAGTACATATACATACATATACGTGTCTACGTATATCTTAACACACTTAGTAAAATACAAAGTTATAAGTAGTATACATGTATATACGTATACGTACAAATACGACACAAGTGCCAATTGGAAAAGTAAACAACTAAGTATATATACATGTATATACGTATAGGTGCAAACACACGACACATGAATAAGTTGGAAAATATATAAGTATATATGCATGTATACATATACAGCGAAATTACAAACAATGTTGACAACAAACAAAACACGACAAGTAAACAAAGATAATGTCCTTGCAAAACATTAATTGATCAACGAATTGGTTACTAGCTTATGTTGACACGTATGTTAATGTCCTTGCAAAACATTAATTGATCAACGAATTTCATTGACACTATGTATATCGGTTTTATCCAACGTTTATCATATGTTTTAAAGATTCATTTGTGTCAAGCAAAACCTGTGAACTCACCGACATTATGTTGATTTTCTATTTAACATGCATTTCGGGGAAATAAGGAACGTTGCATGATTTTGGATGTCAAGGGCAAGGAATACAAGAATGATGCCATTTTGAAGGGTTTGCCTCATATATCCCGCCTTCGTGCGGAATATAGGGGTAAAAGCCTTGTTATAAAATTTATATTTTGTTTAAAAATCGTTTGTGAAACTTGAAACACTTGGGCTATGTATGTAAACAAGATACTTTGGTTTTGTATTATTATTTCACGTATTATATATAATTGACATCATTGGTTATTTTAAATCATGTAGACGTTTACACTATCGAATGCTATGAAAACCTTTAGTGATCACACCTCACGCTTCCGCTATGGGCGAGTGTGACATTATGAGTCTTTGAAGAAAGTTGAGGATATTCTTTGACGCTTTGATTGTTTTGAAAGTTTTAACAAAATTTAGTTATCCCTCCAAAGGAACATTTTGTAAAATTTTTTAACTCAACGGTTAGGTTTAAAAAAGAGTATATTTACCACATATAAATAGCTATTTGTTGATTATTTACGAAAGTCATTTGTTAATTTACAAACATTGGATCGATTGGGCATTCGAGCATCAACGTAAGATCAGGAACATGTCTGTACACGAAATGTTAGGTAGAAGGAGGCATACACGTATAGATTATAGTATGGTTAAAGGAAAACAAACAAGAAGTTTTAAAATGTTGACAATGATAACGTTTCATCTTAGACGTTTTATTAAAATGCAGGGAATTGTTGTTGATAGTTGTAAGATGGCATCATATTAGTAAGTATTGATGAATGTATCCACTTAAATCGGATAAAAGAGTTGGTAATTTTTTCTAATTAATTTTTTCTAATTAATTCAGATAAATGAGTTTTTATAAAAGAAGCATGAGTAAACTTATTTAATTAAATTAGATAAATAAAAAGATTCATATAAATCAATTCGGTAGTGATAAATAGTTTATAATTTCTGTCTTCGGGTTTCTATAGACAAATTTTAATAAAATTTCTTTTAAAGAAAAAATGGTTTTTGTTATGAGTCTTTATAAAGTTGAATTAGGAAAACGGTTTTATAATATTTTTATTCATAGGTGTTGTTTCATTTTTATGAGATTTAAATCAGACTAAAGATTTATGTTATATTTAGTGATCCATTTGTACAGAACAAAATTATTTTAAAAATAAGCTTATCTAATTAATTTTTTTAGATAGAGTTTTGAAAACTAATTTTTTAAAATCACATTTTAAAATTTTCATTTATTTGAGAGATTTAGAATAACATAAATGATTTATAAGAGAGATTTGCAAAAATGATTGAAAACATATTGAGGATACCCAAGGAGTGATGAGATTATAAAGCATATGTATGTTAAGAATTTTCGAAAAGTAACAACACAAAGATCGAAAATGTTGACTAGTCAAAGTATGTATATTCACATAATGTTTAAGGGAGGCGTGCTAGAAGAAATGAGACCCAAGTGATTGTGAGACTTAAGATATGGATGGAATGATAGATAAATAAAACACAAAACAAACATGTGAAACTATGAATCTTTGGTAAAATAGTAAATGAATTATATGAATCATAAGAATAACATATAATATCATAGTGTATGTATGGATTGGAGATAGAGTATAAATCATGAAATAAATATTGTAAGTTGTAACAGAAGAGTGAATTGTAAGTTTTGTCATTTATCTATATAGTAGATTTCAGGCGGTGTCCTTTGTCTTTAAAATGCATGAGTTTTGTACCTAATGTTTTAAAATGCTGCACGTTATGCCCTTTAACCCTAACCCAGTTAATTTTTCTATTATATTTAGTCATGTGACTTACACATGATGTAACACCCCAAAAACGTCGCAGCGGAAATACAAACGTAATGGTGACGGAAGTTGGTGCCCATAAATATCTTAGTGGACGATGCATCGTTAATTTTGGACATATTACTTAATTAAAACATTGTTCCAAATTAAAACAGAAATCACAACCATAACATAGTTAAATTGTCTTGATCCTTATGGATCTTAATACAGTCGGTCCTAAATAAGTTTAAAAAGTGTCCAAAGTTTATTGTTAAACAAACATGCATCACAACCACAAGATACGCCAAAGATTTCCGAAGCCATGCTCAAGTACCTGAAGAACACGTTAAAATCAAGTGTCAACACAAAGGAGGGTGAGCTCACATATTCGAATTTAAATTAATTTGATCCAAGAAAAAACTTTCTAATTATGTGTTTATAATCAAAACATCCAAATAATATTTTCGAAAGTTATTTATATCCTTAATAAAATCCATGAGTCAGCCGTCGCAAGCGTTTCCCCGAAACCTCCAAACTAAGCATCTTCCCAAGTTTCACATATTAAATTTATTTTACATCCATTCGTTCAGATTCGTAAGTTTGCAAGACATTACGAGCTATATATTAACATTAAGGGTATAATCAATGCTAGACAATAACAGAAAATAAATTCGTCGCTTGACATGACACGGAGCTACCGGTCGCGCCGTGGTTGTCAACCCGATAGATCTATCAACAATTTCACGCAATCCATATTAATGATTAAATGGCTAAGTTTGCGCAAAGTGCCCGCAATGGGTCACCCAAGGTGCCAACCTTATGAACAATATATATATCCTACTAAAATGATAAAATTTAATATAACACGTTGTACGAATCCCCGACGTCCCCACCGAACGTAAGCCTAATCCCGATACTTACTCTCTTGAGACCGGCCATTCAAGCTTCCTCGCCTTCACCCTATGAGTTCAGGGTGCTTTCCTGGCTCGCCTTCACTCATATCATAGGGTTGTGCGTTACAACTTTAGATTTAAACATTTTAAATCCACACGGTCGTTCTATCCCATAACGCCGTAAATCCCCGTTTCATCCCCGAATCGCATATATCATTATTCCAAAATCCGTTTCATCCCGAAACATATTTATATCCAAAACCATGTTTTTCTCCAGAAACATATCACATAATTTCCAAATCATATTTTCCATGAAAATATATTTATAGTTTAATCAAAGGCATATTTTATACGAAAACGTATACTTATCCTTTAAGACGTGTTCTTCCCCCAAAACATATACAAAACAGTAAAAAGAGGGGTTTAGTGACACTCACCTTTGGGTGCGTAATTAAATTAGCGGAATCCCACAATTTGATTCTACACGTTCTAACATACGTAGGCACGATTTAATAATCAATAAATTACAAAATTTCCTAAGTTTCTCCAATACTTAGAATTTTCACATAACTTTGAGATTTTCTCGAAAAGTCATTATCTTTGATTATGTTGGCATATTAATATATATATGAGTTCATATATATATATATATATATATATATATATATATATATATATATTTTAAGATTTTGCGACTTGAACGATTTTATTGGTGACCTTAATGTTTTATCCGTTACACTCCCGCTTATAAGTACTATATATCTACGATTTGCGCGTCGTAATATATATACATAAACGTGCACATATTCACAATATCAAAACACGCGAAAACTCATTAACTTATTCACTTTATCATTTTTAAAGCATGTTGTAACACCCCAAATCACGTAAAGCAACACGCGGCGGAAACACTTGGGGAGTCACGTTACAAATTGTTTCGCCACACATGGTTTTAAAGTTTTGTTTTTATTGATATATCAAATTTACCATTGTCTTGGAATAACGGAATTAAAATACAATCAAATTGTCTTCTAAATTTTAGTGTCACTAAGGCACGCGTCCGTCCTATGTGTAGTAAGCAGCGACAATCATCATATATGTAAAACTGAAACATATATGAAAATAGGTACGTCAGCATAAAAATGTCTGTGAGTAACATAGGTTTTGTGATGATGATTCATGGCTTTAGATGTTTTAAGAAAAGAACATATGTTTTCAAAAGTAGCCATGAATCCTTGCAAAAGTTTAGTATCTAAATACTTTGCTTTTTGATAAAGAGTGTTTGTAATATATGTACGGAACATACTTTTGGTTTTGAAATAACAATATAGATAGTATATCAAACTATATACCTTAGTTTTGAAATCAGTTGAATTACTAGTATATTAAAATATACTTTTGAAAAGCTAGATTTGGTAGTATATAAAATATACTTTGGTTTGAGAACAAGTGAATCAGTAGTATATTAAAATATACTTTTGCTTAAGAACAAGAGCTTCGGTAGTATATCAACTATACTTTGCTAAATAATATCACATTGGTAGCATATCAAACTATGCTTTGGAAGTATATCGAAATATACTTAATTGTGATTTGGTAGCATATCAAAATATACTTTGTTTAGGGAAATCAATAAAAGATGAGTTTTTTATGGCTTAGTTAGAAAACCTTTGTAAAACATACATTGTGGTCGTTTGGCAAGACATTCAAACCTGAGTATATCAAACTCTACTTTGGTGACTATATATTTACCACGAAGGCAAAATCTATTTGGTTTAAACTTGGTTTCTGACATTCCATACAACAGGAATGGGGTGTCAAATCCTATAGCGATATATCGTACTACCAATCGGCTTGATCATTGTTAATGAATGTATAAAAGAAACACAAACCAACAATAGTCTCACAAACTTTGAAAATCGTTATTCAAGTCATAGGTAACAGTTTCAAATCATTAATGGATATAGTACTATGTATACGAAATCATATAGCTTTGAAAACGTGAAAATAATGAATAGGCACATATGAATCACCCTAAAACATTTGAAAAACGTAAAAGAGAGGAGCGATGTACTCACTTGGGGTTGCAAAATTCCTTGAATCAAAGATTAAACAAGCTCAAATGTCCGAGAAGTCAAACGTGTCCTAGAATCGGATAACTATGTAAATATCAGGACATTAATCGGCGGATCGGATAGAATGAGGTCTTGTAAACCAAATGAGTGTTGGTACTCATATGAAATGGTTTAACAAAGTCTACATACTGATTTGAAAATATTCCTAAGTGCTTTTGACCCGTTATGACTCGTTAAGGTAGTTTACGCTACTTTAACGGATCATTTACGTAAAAACGTGTTAGGATGGTTAGATATGTGTTATGATAAGTATAATATGCCAAAATAAGTTTAGTATAGTTGCAACATCAGTTTATTTGTCAAAACATTGGTCACATATGCTTAAATTTGATTTATGCGCAAAAAGGGCATTTTGGTCATTTATAGGGCATAATAGACGGCTTAACATAACACTAACCAAACGTCGTGACCATAAGGTATAACATCAGAAGGTTATTCCCTATACAACTATGGTCACATATATGTGTTTGGTCGATCCTAAGATCGACCAAACGGGTCGGATTCGAAAGTCAAAGCGGTGGTCAAGACCGCTCGACTTACGACCCTAAATAAGCACTAAACTAAAAGTGACGAGTTAGACATGTTAAACATGTCTAACAAGGTTTATAAAACTGATTTGGTATCAAAACAAAGGGTTTTGATACCCGAAAATTGTATAATGCGCATTTGCGCATTATTGACCGAAACTTAGACTCGCACTTTGACTAGTAAACGTGGTAATCAGTAGGCACGATCGCTAAGGATCATAACTATCGTGATTACGATCACGTTGCAAAGTCCAATTGGACTTTGCTTTGACCAATTAATGGTCAAAGCTGAAAGTTAAACACTGTTTGACTTTTAGCTTGAAATAGCTAAAATGAATGAACAAGGCTAAGTTAGAACACTTACTTGTGCTCAAGGCAGCCAAGGATGAAGAAAAGAGTTAGAAAACTCAGTTGGGAGACCTCCAACAAAGTGGGAGTTCTCCTCTTAGAGTTATAGAGAGAAAGGGAAAGAATGAGAAGTTTAAATGTGAGATCAAGGACCTATTTATAGTTGTGGAGGATGAATTTGATGATCACAAGTGTCAAGGACCATTCTAGGACCATTCCACATGCTCAAAGACGTGTCAAGACCAGGCTAGAGCTTGGAGATAACGAATCTTGGGTTTCAAAGCTGTAAAATAGCTGTCTGCCATTTTCTGCTGTATCTGGGCATCCCCCGCGCATCGCGGGAGATCTTGTGGGGTCTCTCGCGTGGCGCCTGGGATTCCTAAGTTTCAGAATTGGCAGAACAGGTCCCTGCAACCTAAAACTTGTTTTTCGACGCGTTTTGGCACTTTTAACACCCGTTAACCCCATTTTAAGCTTTATAAGGAAGATAAAGCATAGGGAACTTGAAAAATTCTCGGAAACTTTTCGGATGTCGGTTCGTTTGGTCGTACGGTTGCGGTTTCGGTTAATTACGATGGAAATCGTAACGAACGCGCAAATGACCGTAAACGCTTAACGAATGACATTTTTGCATTCAAGTCACTAAAATGCAATATTTTAATGATTACAAAAATTTTTGGTTGTGCGTACACGTTCCGAATAACGATATACGCGAATCGGCATAGTTACGCAGAATTTGCAAAATAGCCCTAAGCTTGAATAAACTTGTTTTTTTGCCATACCGAAGCCCTCAAAACTTATTTCTAAGTTATGTAAAGGGTATTTAGGGTATGTTTAGCTTATGTCATCGTTTCGGAGTGTACCTCGCGTTAAACTGATTACGTTTGCGTAACAGTTTGCGATTTCACTTCCAGAAGCGATTCAAAAGATCGAAATTGTACAAGGACTGAAATGTGTGAATGTCACATGTAATTATACAATTTTCGGGAATGAAACACAAGATCTCATTGGATTCAAAATTGTTCGGAATTGTACGATGTTGAAAAGGCACAGATGTTACAGTCTCCCCTATTTTAGGAAATTTCGTCCCGAAATTTAAATTATAGGGAACTTGTGAAACAGATGTGAGGGTATCACTTTCAAATGATCCTTCATTCCCCGAGTAAAGTTCTGGGCAATGTTTGGATCCTCAGTGATTTTGTTTATTGGATTCTTCGATTGTTTGTAGGAATGAGTTCAGATTCGAAACTCTAAACTTTAGTCCAATATGTATGTGTATGACATCTTTGATTGTACCGAGCCTCCGAAGGGGGCTATGTAAATGTCAAAGTGACGTTTTTGTTTGTGAAGAACTAAAGAGAGCGTGATCTTGAGTCGGATTTCCGCAAAATGAAAGGGAGAACGTTTGTAGAGGTTTCCCATGAAGACTAGTATAGGAAACTTGTGTGTGCTCGAAATTGGAGTTGGAGAGTGAAAGATTAAAACAACATTGGTCAAGGTCCAGAACTTCTAGTAACTTAAATAACGCCACGCTTGCAATGTAATAAGGAACACTTATATATAGGAAGTACCAGCGGCGTATCCACCATGCCTTTATTATATTGTTCCCGTTTCGTTATTCTTATTACTATAGGTTCTTACACATGACAAAATTAGTTGTGGTTTCTATGCACTGAATTTTATAATTATTTATGCATCCATAATTACATAATTCCTTGCATAGTCCGCACGGTTCATTTTGTGATGTGTAGGGGAAAAATCAAACAAATAAACATATGATGACTCGTCTTAGACCACAAAAGTGCCTTTTTAACTAGGTCAACGAATAATCTTTTTAAATAGACACTAAAGAGTCTTTTAACTAGATCATCACATGATCTCTTTAATTAGAATAGTACTTTGGAATCCAAGGGTCTAACTATTGCATAGAAAAGCCCTTAAGGATTTAAGGTAGCACTTTGGATATCCTTCTAAGAACCTAACATATGAAGATATGGAAGGTTCTATAAGGATTTGGATAGTAATTATTTTGAATCAAATAACTGTTAACTTGTACATACGTATTAAAGCACACAAGGAATCCAATCAAGAAACACGGATTGCACTTTAATCATCCACAAGGATCTAACTATGAATATAGGAAGATCCTATAAGGATTAGGGATTTGTATAACGAAATGTTTTGAAAATCATGCACTGGATGTACTACGAATTAAAGTATATGTAATGTCATGAAAATACGAAAGAAGTCATAGGCACATCGACATATTGCATAGGACCAATTAAGGACTTATGAAAAGTACCCTTAGGTATCCAAGCAAGGATTTAAAGTGGTACTTCGAGTATTTGTTAAGAGTTATGATTTGTACCTTGTACTTTGTTTCTTACAAGAAAAGAGTACATAGGATTTTTGTGGAGATCACGAGTGATCCCAAAATAGAAGAAATTACAAGAGTAGTTTGATTTACAAGGGACCATATCCTTGGTGTCGGTATTGTAGAGGTATGTCACATATACACGTAATCATACTGGTTTTGTAAATAAAATTGAAATAACAATTTTATTTATAAACCAACCGAAATGTTTCAAGATTTTTGGATATCACAAAGTGAAAATGTAAAACGTTCACAGCTGCATCATCATTAGTACGAGTCTCGTTAGCATTTATGTTAACTGCTCATCCACGGGCTGGATTTGCATTAACAAGCTTCGGGCAATTGTTTCGATAGTGAGTAAGATCACCACAGTTGTAGCACGATCCAGGTGCATATGGTGCTTGAGCAACAGCAGGGTTTGCATTTGCTTGATTTTGGGTGTTGGTAGCAAGACGACATGCATTGACCAGATGTCCCAATCGTCCACAATGGGTACATTTAAGACATGGTGTTTGGTTTAAATGATGACGATCGCATTTGTTGCACAAAGGTGCAGTACTGGCATATGCCTTCCTAGCACGAGGTTGTGCTGGTTGGGTTGGAGCAACTTGATCGTTCTGAGCAACTATAGCTAAGTTTTGTGCCTTACGCTTCTTTGACTTCTTAGAGGATTCAGTCTGGTTTTCCTTTGGCTTTTCTTGGGTAGAATTGTCCGATGGTTTCTTATCGCTTTTGCGGAAAAGTTTACCCTTCTTGCCTTGAGATTCAGTCAGGGTAGCGAATAGTGCAATGGCCTGTCTAACTGTAGCGGGATTGCTACCAGTGACTATGTCCTGAATTGGGTCAGGGAGGCCATCAATGTACTTTTCAATTGCCTTATCCAAAGGCGTAACCATGGCAGGACATAACAGACTTAGTTCCTCATAACGATCAGTGTAGGCTCGATGTTCACCACTATCTTGCTTAAGATCGTGGAACTCATTCTCAAGTTCCCTTTGCTCGTGAAGTGGGCGGAACTCTTTCATCATAAGAGCTCGAAGTTCTTCCCATGTCTGAGCTAGTGCTACATCAGAACCTCTATCCCTCATGATCCCATTCCACCATGTAAGTGCTCTCTTTTGAAAAACACTTGAAGCAAACTCTACTTTTCGCTCGTTCGGACACTGAACATGGCGGAAAGTGCTTTCGATACTCTCAAACCATTGTAGGAGCCCAGTAGCTCCCTCAGACTGTCACACCCCGACCCGCAGCGGAATAAGAGTCGGGGCATAATTGGGTTATCACCAAAGCTCATGATATTTACTAATATATTTCATATTTATTTAAGTCAAAATTACATCCTCAATAATCCAAACATGTTCATACAAATACAAAGAAAAATAATCAACTAAACAATCCAAGCTGTAAACCAGTTTATTCTTCTAAGCCAATCCTATGTGTTTCTTGCTGCGACTGGATCACCTGTATCATGTGTAAAAATAGGAGTTTTTGGGTCAACATAAGTGGGCGAGTGAACCTTGTTAGATAAACATTTATTATTGATTTCTTGTTATCTTTATCAAGGAAAAATTGTGCAATAGTCATATATGAGCAAATGAAAATAATCATATCATAACAATAACAACCACAAACAATAACATACAATAACATACAATAACATACAATGACATATGAACTTGCATGAATATATAACATGAATGAAACTGTATGTGTTGGCAATGTCATGTTCACGCTCATAATGTAATGGGGAACGGACGGCCTATGATGAATGTCTGTGCGATCAAGGCTCAATCAAACGGAGCCGATCGTATGTTGGCAACGCCCGGTTCACGCTCATAATGTAATGGGGAGCGGCGGCCTATGATATTGCATGTACTGAAAATAATAAATTAAATCTAAACAATAACCACACAAACAGTTGATACAAGCTGAATACACATTTGTTCATGATATGCTGTATGCACAATGATTTAAATATAATAAATGGTAAGACACATGATACACCCCAAAACGTGATTAAAACGGGGAATTTGTAGAGATTCACTCACATTGGGTGCGTTCGGTTGGAGATGATGAGATGCGCACGAGTTTGAAGGATTGATCAACGAGGATTAACTAACCTAAATAATAACGGAAAGTATACTAAATGAGTGGATTTTATTAATAATTTTAATAGGATTTTTAGATATATTTTTGTGAGTTTAAGGCTATTTCCTATCTTTAAAAACATTATTTTTAAGTATTTTTAATTGATTTTTAAATTAAATTAAATAAATAAAAATATATATAAAAAAATGTTGACTTTTGCGTTGACCATTGACCGTTGACTGTTTGACCGTGACTGTTGACTGTTTGACCGGTTCTATTGTGTGCATGTATGCGCCGGGCAGGACTCGAACCCGAGACCTCCCGTACACGTTCACGCAGCTCTACCAACTTAGCTACGTGTCTAACCCGAAATAATTCTGTTTTTAATTATATTTATATACTAATTTAGTTTATTCAAAATTCTTTTATTTTCAAAAAGTGTTTTAATCATCGAACCGGAGCGTGCAACAGGTCTCGAACCCGGGACCTGTGGGTTAGTGTTGCACACAGTCCACCGCTGGACTGTGTGTCTAACCTGGTTAATATACCCATTTTTATTATACTTAACATCTACCGTGAGTTAATCCGGTTCAGTTAGAAAAATAAAACATCTTTATTAAAGAGCATACGTGTGTGTCAAAGATCGAACTCGCGGCGTGTGATATATGTGCGCACACAGTCCACCGCTGGACTGTGTGTCTAACCCGAGATAATATCCAAATTATATTAAACTTATAAACAACCTAACTTCGTATTCTTCATTACAAAATCACAGACTATGAATACTCTACTGATTCTTGATTAATTCGATTGACAAACATTCAAATGACTAAAATGAAATGGCAGAGAAGATTTCGGAAGTAAACATACCGGATAAACGATTTATCTCAGAATTCCGGCGAAGTCGTCGGCTTTGTTTTTACGGATTTCGTCTGAGCGGACAGATTATCAATTTGATTAGCTAAATGCGGAATTGAAGCACTGAACAAGGATTGCCAGAAGGTTTAAAAGACTATACCGTTTCACAGCGAGAATTGGGAACTTTCAGAAGTTTTCCGGCGAGAGTGAATTATCCGATATCGACGTCTGAAACTGATTCCGATTGAAGGGTTTGAGTTAGCAATAGCTTAACAACTGATAGACTATGAAAGAATTGAGAGACTTACTGATTTGATTGGAAAACACGGTTTTCCGGCGAAAGTCCGGCGAGTTCAAATAGCTTTTCCGACGAACTGAAAGTAGTGCGAAAATGAATTTGAAGGTCTGCAGATGAGTTTGAGTCGCGAGTGGGGACTATGGTTGGAGTAATTCAGGAAATGCAGACTTTTCAGTTATTAAACCGATCCCACATGAATTCAAGTCCATTCAAGACTAAATTGATTGGAGGTGTCGGTGTATCGGTTATTGACAGAAAACCGCGAACAATCAAACGTTTTTGGATGTTTGGAGACCGATTTCGGTTACAGTTAGCGTAAACAGATCGATTCATGGTTGAACATAAGATTTAATTGTTTCCTAGAATTCACAGAAAACATCAAGTGGCGGAGTGGTTATATGTGTGTGTGTTAAGTCTTATGCTTACCCGGCTGACCCGGGTTCGAATCCCGGCAGCCGGTTTTCTTTTTTATTTATTTTATTTTTACTTTTTATCAATTATAACTTTTATATTCTAGTTTGTTTATTAATTATGCATCGTTTAAAATTTAAATTAACATAAATACGCAACGAAACATTTATAACTTGATATTCGATTACAAACGAAGCGGGTTTGGAAAACCCGTTTTTGACAAATGTGACAGTCCCCCTACTTTTAGGAATTTTGTCCCGAAATTTAAATAGTAGTATTAGGAAAAAGATGCGGGTATTTTTCGCGCATTGAGTCTTCACGTTCCAAGTAAACTCAGGTCCCCGTTTCGACTCCCAGCGTACCCTAACAATTGGAATGCGACTTCGTCTTAGACGTTTTTCTCCGAAGTCCATGATCTCTACTGGTCTTTCAATAAAATGCATAGATTCATCAATCTGAATATCTTCCAGAGGAATATGGAGGTTCTCATCAGCAAGGCACTTCTTCAAGTTTGATACGTGGAATGTGGGTGAATTCTGTTGAGTTCTTCTGGTAGATCAAGCTTGTATGCTACAGGTCCTACTCTTTCAAGTATCTTGAAAGGTCCTACGTAGCGTGGTGCTAGCTTGCCTTTTTGACCAAAACGAACTACTCCCTTCCACGGTGATACTTTTAAAATTACATGATCACCAATATTAAACTCCAAAGGCTTTCGTCGTTTATCTGCATAACTCTTTTGACGACTTTGAGCTGCTAGAAGATTGTTTCGAATTTGATGGATCTTGTCTGTGGTTTCTTGAATCAATTCTGGACCGGTGATTTGAGCTTCCCCAATTTCGTGCCAACATACTGGAGATCGGCACTTACGACCATATAAGGCTTCAAAAGGTGCCATGCCGATACTTGAATGATAGCTGTTGTTGTACGAAAATTCAACTAATGGTAAATGAGCGTCCCAATTTCCCTTGAAGTCTATGACACATGCTCGAAGCATATCTTCAAGAGTTTGAATGGTGCGTTCAGATTGTCCATCAGTTTGAGGATGGTAAGCGGCACTGAGATCTAATCATGTACCCAAAGCGGTTTGTACGGCTTGCCATGTTCGTGAAGTGAAACGACCATCACGATCTGAAATAATGCTTAACGGTACACCATGTCGGCTTACGATTTCGCTGATGTAGATACGAGCTAGCTTCTAGTTCTTGAAATCTTCGCGGATTGGAATAAAGTGAGCTGATTTTGTAAGACGATCAATGATTACCCATATAGTGTCATACCCACCAGAAGTGCGAGGTAACCCGGTAATGAAGTCCATGGTTATGTTTTCCCACTTCCATACAGGTATTTCAGGTTGGACCAGAAGTCCTGAGGGTCTTTGGTGTTCAGCTTTCACCTTGGAACATGTAAGGCATTTGGAAACAAAAACAGTAATATCCTTTTTCATTCCAGGCCACCAGTAGGTGTATCGAAGGTCTTGATACATCTTATCGGCTCTTGGGTGTATAGAGTATCGTGTTTTGTGAGCCTCATTCATAAGAAATTCACGAAGGTTGTTGTGGTCAGGAATCCATATGCGATCTAGATAGTACAGAATACCGTCAGATTTAGTTTCAATTTTAAGTTCAGCTCCACAGGACAGCTCCTTTCGTACGTCGTCTACCGTTACTGAAACATGTTGGGCTTCTCGAATTTGATCTTTAATGTCAGTTATGATTTGCGAACATAGAAGACGAATGGAGTTCGCATAACCCTTTCGACTGAGTGCATCAGCCACCACATTTGCCTTGCCAGGGTGGTACCGAATTTCACAGTCGTAGTCATTTAGAAGTTCGACCCATCTTCGTTGCCTCATGTTTAACTCCTTTTGGTTGAAGATATGTTGAAGACTCTTGTGGTCAGTGTATATTTCACACTTAGTACCGTAGAGATAATGTCTCCATATCTTAAGAGCGAACACAACGGCTCCAAGTTCTAGGTCATGGGTGGTGTAGTTCTTCTCATGAGTCTTGAGTTGTCTTGAAGCATAAGCTATAACCTTTCCTCTTTGCATTAGAACACAGCCTAATCCTTGCCCTGACGCGTCGCAATAAACCACGAAGTCATCACAACCTTCAGGAAGAGTGAGGATTGGTGCATCGCAGAGTTTTTGTTTAAGGGTTTGGAAGGCTTCTTCTTGTTTGGGTCCCCATATGAAGGGTTTTCCTTTATGAGTTAAAGCCGTGAGTGGTACAGCAATGCGGGAGAAATTTGAAATGAAACGGCGATAATAACCAGCCAAACCAAGGAATGATCTTACTTCAGTTGGTGTACGTGGCGCTTGCCATTCTTGTACTGCTTTGATCTTTGAGGGGTCGACATGTATTCCCTTGTCATTAACAACATGTCCAAGGAATTGTACCTCTTTTAACCAAAATTCGCATTTGGAGAATTTGGCGTAAAGCTTTTCATTCTCTAAGAGTGTAAGGATGAGTCGAAGGTGCCGTTCATGATCAGACTTAGACTTTGAATAAATGAGGATGTCATCGATGAAGACTATAACAAAACGATCGAGATAGGGTTTGCAGACTTTGTTCATTAGATCCATGAAGACAGCTGGAGCGTTGGTTAAACCAAATGGCATGACCATGAATTCATAATGACCATAACGAGTTCGGAAGGCGTCTTTGGGACGTCTTCTTCATGTACTCTAAGTTGATGATAACCAGAACGAAGGTCGATTTTTGAAAAACAGCTGGCGCCTTGAAGTTGGTCAAGAAGATCATCAATGCGAGGTAATGGATAACGCTTCTTGATCGTTAACTTGTTGAGTTCTCTGTAGTCGATGCACATGCGAAACGTTCCATCTTTCTTCTTCACAAAAAGGACAGGTGCACCCCAAGGCGAGGAGCTAGGACGTATGAATCCTTTGTCAGTCAACTCTTGCAATTGACTCGCTAGCTCTTGCATTTCAGAGGGGGCTAACCTATAAGGAGACTTTGCAACTGGTGTAGCACCAGGTATAAGATCAATGCGGAATTCGACTTCTCTCAAGGGAGGAAGTCCTGAAATGTCGTCAGGAAAAACTTGCGGAAAATCTTTTATTACTGGGATGTCTTCGAGTTTCTTCTCCATGGTTCCCTTTTTGACGACATGAGTTAAAAATGCGACATAATTCTTTTGGAGATATTTTCGAGCTTGTAGACAGGACATTAATCTGAGCCCTTTCGATGAGGTTTCTCCAAAGATTCGTAGAGTCTGACCGTTTGAAAGAGGAATGCGTATAAACTTTTCGCGGCATACAACTTCAGCCTGATGTTGGCTGAGCCAGTCCATACCAATTATAATGTCAAAGCTTCCCAACTTCATAGGAATGAGGTCAACTAGAAAATCATGGTCGTTTAAGGTGAGAGTACAATTGCGTATAATAGAGTTTAATGAGACCGGTTTTCCGTCAGCAACTTCTACTGTTATGGATTCCATGAGTTTATCACGAATTTGGTTTAGGATGGGTTCAAACTCTAAGGACACAAAACTTTTATCCGCGCCAGTATCAAACAACATGGATGCATAACTACCTTTGATAAGAAACGTACCGTTAACCACATTGCTGTCAGCTCTAGCCTGATTAGCGTTGATGTTGAAAGCTCTTCCTCTTGTAGGTGGAGGAGCTTGGTTAGATTGATTCACCGGATTGGCTTAGGCTTGAGCATGAATAATGTTCACCAAACGTGGACAAGTGTTTCTAAAGTGGCTTGGGTCTCCACAATTGTAGCAAGCCCGCATAGGTTGCACCATGGGATAGTTGGGTTGGTAGTATGATTTGGGCTAAATTTTGGGTAGGTGGTAGTAGTAGGGGTTGTTGGGCTTGACCCATTATTTGTTGGTGGGTTTGGGTTGAAGGCTGGTGGCGGTTCGTTCGCTGAGGTATGCGACAGGTTTGAACAGTATGACCTGCGCGACCACAGCCGGTGCAATGTTGGCAGGGATGATCAGGAAAGTGATGGTATTGGCAACGGTTGCATTTTGGTAGTGGGCCAGAGTATGGCCTTTTATATGGTGCAGGTGAGGGGGCAACTTGGGTAATGGGTGCAGCAGGGATAGGGAAATTGGTTTGTGTGACAGCGAAGTTTCTGGTGTTACGTTTCCTCTTGTTAGCAAACTTAGAGGAGGAGGTGAAATGGTTTGAAGTTTAGCCCTCAACGGGGGCTTTCTTTTTCTCCTCTTTAAATTTACCGTTGCGAATTCGATTCTCGGTCAGTTCAGTAGCTAGTTCCATAGCAGCTTCAAGTGTTGCTGGCGAAGTGCTGAGAACTGAATCTTGGATTTTCGAGGGAAGACCTCGAATATAATGCTCGACTAAGCGGTAAACTGGGGTGAACAAGTTAGGGACCATTTGGTTCAACTCTAAGAACCTCTTGTTGTAGGAAGTATGATCTCCCTCCTTTTGCTTCAATGAGTGAAATTCATCCTCTAACTTTTTAATCTCACTTCTAGGACAGAATCGTCTCGTCATGATTTCCCTTAACTCCTCCCACGTTAAGGCCATTGCATCTTCGATTCCCCTTTTACCCTTTTCAGTATTCCACCAGGTAAGAGCTACCCCAAATAGTCTCCCGGTTGCGTATCGTACCTTGCGATCCTCGGGACAATCGCAGTTGAGGAAGGTGTTTTCCATTTCCTCAAACCAGTGGAGGAGAGCAATGACACCTTCGGTCCCTTCAAATTTAGGAGGATCGCAAGACTTGAAATGTTTATATGAGCACTTTTTGGTAGGAGGGTTGCCGATGTTCTGCGCTTCTTGCTGGGGAGGATTGGTGGGATTTGTGGCGAGAGCTTGTTGTACTTGAACCACAATGTCAGGAAGCACCGCGGCCATTTGTTTTGCGATTTGAGTGGCCAAGCATTCGTGAGACCTTCCTGATCTTCTACCCCCTCGTTGTTGTCTAGCCGACATCTACAAGAACATACATAAGAAGATTGTGAGTTTATGGAGTCTTTTTAGGTGTCATGTGTCTTAAAGAAAATGAAAATAACATAAATATCAATAATGCAACTACATCCATAGGATGTCTTGGGTTTGCTCATGTTGGGCCTCAAATGTCCCCCATACCTTCACCTGTATAGTCATGTGGGCCCCCATGACTATTGGCTTGGTAGGATTCACTAGTGTTGGCGGTTTAACACTCGCATTACCTGAATGAAAACCACGAAATATGTTCGAGATGTATGGTCGGAATGTGTCCAGGTGTAGACACAATGACAACTCAAAGTGGGGTTAGCTCACACGACGTTTGGTATAGCATGCTTTGGCCTAATAGGTACTTCGTACTCTCATCGTTAGTCCCCAGGTAGGCAAACTGGTCCTTTATTTTGGATTTATACGAATGCCAGCCTAGACAGGACGTTCCGACTACCGGTACTTGTACCCTTCCAGTTACTACATGCCCGTCATGAGAACTCACTTTGATGTGAATTGAAAATACAAAAATCATTGTAAAAACAATCATGAAAATGATGTGATGTGTGCTTTCATGGATATGATATGTTATGAGAATATGATTCATGATAGGCATCATATAATAATATGTACTTATGAACATGCTTGCATAACATTGAATGTAACATTAAACATAAAACATATAAACATCATGAATTTTGCATGTAACACACAAAAATCTTAAAAATTTCTAATCAACTATAGTATAGGCTCTAAGGGTCTAATAACCTATCCTATACCCCTATAGTCATGGCTCTGATACCAATCTATCACACCCCGACCCGCAGCGGAATAAGAGTCGGGGCATAATTGGGTTATCACCAAAGCTCATGATATTTACTAATATATTTCATATTTATTTAAGTCAAAATTACATCCTCAATAATCCAAACATGTTCATACAAATACAAAGAAAAATAATCAACTAAACAATCCAAGCTCTAAACCAGTTTATTCTTCTAAGCCAATCCTATGTGTTTCTTGCTGCGGCTGGATCACCTGTATCATGTGTAAAAATAGGGGTTTTTGGGTCAACATAAGTTGGCGAGTGAACCTTGTTAGATAAACATTTATTATTGATTTCTTGTTATCTTTATCAAGGAAAAAATGTGCAATAGTCATATATGAGCAAATGAAAATAATCATATCATAACAATAACAACCACAAACAATAACATACAATAACATACAATGACATATGAACTTGCATGAATATATAACATGAATGAAACTGTATGTGTTGGCAACGTCACGTTCACGCTCATAATGTAATGGGGAACGGACGGCCTATGATGAATATCTGTGCGATCAAAGCTCAATCAAACGGAGCCGATCGTATGTTGGCAACGCCCGGTTCACGCTCATAATGTAATGGGGAACTGCTCAACGCTCATAATGTAATGGGGAGCGGCGGCCTATGATATTGCATGTACTGAAAATAATAAATTAAATCTAAACAATAACCACACAAACAGTTGATACAAGCTGAATACACATTTGTTCATGATATGATGTATGCACAATGATTTAAATATAATAAATGGTAAGACACATGATACACCCCAAAACGTGATTAAAACGGGGAATTTGTAGAGATTCACTCACATGGGTGCGTTCGGTTGGAGATGATGAGATGCGCACGAGTTTGAAGGATTGATCAATGAGGATTAACTAACCTAAATAATAACGGAAAGTATAGTAAATGAGTGGATTTTATTAATAATTTTAATAGGATTTTTAGATATATTTTTGTGAGATTAAGGCTATTTCCTATCTTTAAAAACATTATTTTTAAGTATTTTTAATTGATTTTTAAATTAAATTAAATAAATAAAAATATATATAAAAAATGTTGACTTTTGCGTTGACCATTGACCGTTGACTGTTTGACCGTGACTGTTGACTGTTTGACCGGTTCTATTGTGTGCATGTATGCGCCGGGCAGGACTCGAACCCGAGACCTCCCGTACACGTTCACGCAGCTCTACCAACTGAGCTACGTGTCTAACCCGAAATAATTCTGTTTTTAATTATATTTATATACTAATTTAGTTTATTCAAAATTCTTTTATTTTCAAAAAGTGTTTTAATCATCGAACCGGAGCGTGCATCAGGTCTCGAACCCGGGACCTATGGGTTAGTGTTGCACACAGTCCACCGCTGGACTGTGTGTCTAACCTGGTTAATATACCGATTTTTATTATACTTAACATCTACCGTGAGTTAATCCGGTTCAGTTAGAAAAATAAAACATCTTTATTAAAGAGCATACGTGTGTGTCAAAGATCGAACTCGCGGCGTGTGATATATGTGCGCACACAGTCCACCGCTGAACTGTGTGTCTAACCCGAGATAACATCCAAATTATATTAAACTTATAAACAACCTAACTTCGTCTTCTTCATTAAAAAATCACAGACTATGAATACTCTACTGATTCTTGATTAATTCGATTGACATACATTCAAATGACTAAAATGAAATGGCAGAGAAGATTTCGGAAGTAAACATACCGGAGAAACGATTTATCTAAGAATTCCGGCGAAGTCGTCGGCTCTGTTTTTACGGATTTCGTCTGAGCGGACAGATTATCAATTTGATTAGCTAAATGCGGAATTGAAGCACTGAACAAGGATTGCCAGAAGGTTTAAAAGACTATACCGTTTCACAGCGAGAATTGGGAACTTTCAGAAGTTTTCCGGCGAGAGTGAATTATCCGATATCGACGTCTGAAACTGATTCCGATTGAAGGGTTTGAGTTAGCAATAGCTTAACAACTGATAGACTATGAAAGAATTGAGAGACTTACTGATTTGATGGAAAACACGGTTTTCCGGTGAAAGTCCGACGAGTTCAAATAGCTTTTCCGACGAACTGAAAGTAGTGCGAAAATGAATTTGAAGGTCTACAGATGAGTTTGAGTCGCGAGAGGGGACTATGGTTGGAGTAATTCCGGAAATGCAGACTTTTCAGTTATTAAAACGATCCCACATGAATTCAAGTCCATTCAAGACTAAATTGATTGGAGGTGTCGGTGTATCGGTTATTGACAGAAAACCGCGAACAATCAAACGTTTTTGGACGTTTGAAGACCGATTTCGGTTACAGTTAGCGTAAACAGATCGATTCATGGTTGAACATAAGATTTAATTTTTTCCTAGAATTCACAGAAAACATCAAGTGGCGGAGTGGTTATATGTGTGTGTGTTAAGTCTTATGCTTACCCGGCTGACCCGGGTTCGAATCCCGGCAGCCGGTTTTCTTTTTTATTTATTTTATTTTTACTTTTTATCAATTATAACTTTTATATTCTAGTTTGTTTATTAATTATGCATCGTTTAAAATTTAAATTAACATAAATACGCAACGAAACATTTATAACTTGATATTCGATTACAAACGAAGCGGTTTGGAAAACCCGTTTTTGACAAATGTTACACAGACCCAGTGAAGTTGAGTGGTTTGGCCGAGGTGAGTTGTTTAAAGTTGCACGGAGTAGGGGCATTGTTGTTGTTATTGTTTTGATAAGCTTGATTGAGTTGGGTCACAAGGTTTGGGAGTATAGCAGCCATTTGCTGAGCCATTAAAGTTGCCATTTCAGCGTTTGAGTAGCGTTGCGACGAGGAGGCATTCTATAAGAGAAAGGGAATCATGAGAGAAATCGAGTGAGATTGATATTGGATAGTCAGAATGAATTTAAAAATATCGACGAAGTATAAGGATTGTGATCATTTGTTCGTTACTTAAAACAAACAAACGACACAGTGACAAATCAAAGTAAATGAGTCTTTATAATGTATCGCGAAGACATGCTTTAGCCTATAAGTGAATACTCACCCCAAGAGTCCCCCAGGTAAGAGTGACTGGTCCGATGCGGATTTGTACGAACACTCTAACCTTAGACAGAAAACTCAAGGTACAGGCATCCACCCTTCCGGATTGCATGTGTTCACATTATTAAAGCCCAAACTTTGACGAGATTTTGAAAACTTTGAAGGCTTAAAGCCTAAAACCAAACGTCTAACGATAGATGATTTCTTGTGAAGTTTTGGAAAAATTTTGACTTTCAAAAGATGTATTATGCTTTGTTTTTGGTAATCACCTAAGGATAGGTGATGGTAGTGTATTAAGAATCTAAACGCAAGTAAACTCGCGTTGGGGTCCTAGGAAGGTTATAGACTAGGTCGAAGCATTACTAATAACCTAATTCCCTATAACCAGTGCTCTAATACCAACGCTAGACAATAACAGAATATAAATTCGTCGCTTGACATGACACGGAACTACCGGTCGCGACGGGTTGTCAACCCGATAGATCTATCAACAATTCCATGCAATCTATATTAATGATTAAATGGCTAAGTTTGTGCAAAGTGCCCGCAATGGGTCACCCAAGGTGCCAACCTTATGAACAATATATATATCCTACTAAAATGATAAAATTTTATATAACATGTTGTACGAATCCCCTACGTCCCCACCAAAACGTAAGCCTAATCCCGATACTTACTCTCTTGAGACCGGGCCAATTCGTTACAACTTTAGATATAAACATTTTAAATCCACACGGTCGTTCTATCCCATAACGCCGTAAAATCCCTGTTTCATCCCCGAATCGCATATCTCATTATTCCAAAATCCGTTACATCCCGAAACATATTTATATCCAAACCATGTTTTTCTCCAAAAACATATCACATAATTTCCAAATCATATTTTCCACGAAAATATATTTATAGTTTAATCAAAGGCATATTTTATACGAAAACGTATACTTATCCTTTTAAGGCACGTTCTTCCCCAAAACATATACAAAACAGTAAAAAGAGGGTTTAGTGACACTCGCCTTTGGGTGCGTAATTAAATTAGCGCAATCCCACAATTTGATTCTACACGTCCTAACATACATAGGCACGATTTAATAATCAATAAATTACAAATTTTCCTAAGTTTCTCCAATACTTAGAATTTTCACATAACTTTGAGATTTTCTCGAAAAGTCATTATCTTTGATTATGTTGGCATATTAATATATATATGACTTCATATATATATATATATATATATATAAGATTTTGCGACTTGAATGATTTTATTGGTGACCTTAATGTTTTATCCGTTACACTCCCGCTTATAAGTACTATATATCTACGATTTACGCGTCGTAATATATATACATAAACGTGCACATATTCACAATATCAAAACACGCGAAAACTCATTAACTTATTCACTTTATCATTTTTAAAGCATGTATACATGAAATAACTCACCGAGTTAACCTATGTATAAATTTTCATGCTCGATAATTAAGTTATACATTTTAACACAATTTCACCGATTCTCACGTTTTAAACATACAAGCGTACATGCATAGTCTTAATTCCCGCTATCATGTCAACACTTAACATATTATCATATTCACATATTTAAATCACATAACACACTTTAACACATAAGGTTCACCCATGAACAACCCATTCTAATGTATGTTGAAAAATGTGTATTTTCGCGATTCGGTAACGTTTTCGGGTGGCGAAAGTCACGTATGACTAACCAAACACCAAATAAACTAAATATAAGTTAAATATACTTATATTTATACTAAAAATATCAGTTTATTTACTGATTTAAAACAGTTTCATAAAAACCCTCTTAAAAAGGCGATTTTTACCGTTTTTACCGCATAGTTTTGCGTCAAACGTTACCCTAACCATCCGAACTCGAAACGACTTCAAATTTTAGAAAAATACATGTTATATACTGAATAAAATTATGGTATAATCAGATTAGTGCAGTTTCTGTGTAAGGCACATAACTCATGCGATTTCACACATTTTACAACTTTTTAAGCACATAGTACTACATGCAAAGCTAGTACACTTTATATCAAAGCTCATACCACTTTTATACATGAGATAACCTTATTTTTAAGGTTTATTTACTGATCTAAAACCATTTTATCATAACATGATTAAATCCTCATTTAGTGAAAATACATGCACATGCATGACTAGGTACAAGCACTTAATGCACTAACATCATGTCTTCATCATATTGTATGAACTAACATGCATCTAGACATGTATTTATTTCATGCTCTTATAATCCATAACATTCAATCTTCATATCATTATCATCTCATCATTCAACATAAATGCAAGACACATTCCTTCACATTTATGAACTAACTACAAATTTTGTGTGCATGCATATACATATATCTATATACACGGCTCACACATATATACATACATGCTTCCAAAAATCCACTTTTCATTTTTATCCATTCAAATCACTAAAAACCTTTTAGAACATTCTCTTATGACAACTTTTGATGCATGCATGAACTTTAAACTTTACAAGCATCATGATAATCAAGAATCAAAACTCAATCTCATATATATACATATATATACTCACGACCACCCACATATATATATACATGTCCATTTTTATTTCTTTTAAAAACCCATTTGTGGTTATTTTCAAGTTAGTGTTTAAACCCAAGAACAAGAGAAACTTCTATCATCATCAACATTCATCAAGAATTAAGAACAAGTTTTTAAAGATGAATGTTATACCTTCAAGATTCTAGTAGGTTTTGAACAAGAGTTGATGATATGAAGCTTGGATGTTGCTTGAAACACTTGGAAATCACCTCTAAACCTTCAAGAAAACTTGAAATCACCTTCAAATGCCCTTGGATCTTCAAGAAATGATTTGAAATTTTGAAATGTATGTGTGTATGGGTGTGTTTGGCCGAGAGGGAGAAGGAGAGAGAGATGAGATTTGTTTTTGATCTTGCATGGTTAAATGGAGTGTGTGAGAGGTGATCATGATTAGATTTATGGTTCCAAGGCCACACTTGGCTAATTAGAAGCAAAAAGGCAAAAGGTGGGCAGCCATATTGCCGCCACCTAGTCCCCTCTCTCACACACAATCCTATACATACACATATATAGGTTAATTACTTGTATTTAACTAGATACCAGGTATTTTATCTAGCGTTTTAACGCGTTTTAAATTATTTTCAACGCTCTATAAAAATAAACACACCAAAATATTATAATCAATATTTTATTTTCCAGGACCAGTTACGTTGTCGGTAATTGACAGTATGTGCGCTGTGTTGCGCATTACGCCGTTAAATTCGCAAAATAGGGATTTTAAGCGTTTTAATTTATTTTTATAATTCTATAAAAATAAACTTGTCAAATTATTACTATAATAATTATTAGTTGCCCTGAACTGGCTGTGTTAGCATTTTGTCAGATACGCGCAGTATCGTGCAGTACGCGTTTAAACTCGAAAAAATAGAGTTTCTTAGCGTTTTAAATTATTTTTCCTCACGATTATGATTAAATATATTATTTAACTCATAACGGACTAGTTTTGGGATTTTAACATTATCCGGCGGTCACCGACGTTCGTTTCGCATTTTAACCGTTACGCGATAAGCGTTTATCTTAATATTGCCAACATAATTTTTATCAAACTTTGGATTTACCAACACATCAAATACCATATATAAACATCATAAATAATTAAATACGGCCTTTTATTCATTCATGACACGTGTTACATTTGTACGGAACAACCTAAATAGCCGGGTGTCATAGTCTCCCTCTGTTTAAGGAATTTCGTCCCCGAAATTCTTACACTACAGGTTTCGTTTTCGCACTAGACTTAAAGATATGCGGATATTTTTGTTGCATCTGGTCCTTTCGTTCCCATGTGAACTCGGGTCCACGTTTAGAATTCCAGCGAACCTTGGCCAACTTAATCTGACTCCTTCTAAGCTTCTGAATCTTCTCATCCAGAACTTCAACCGGTTCCTCGATAAATCTCAATTTATCATCTACTTGAACCTCATCAGGGGGTATAATTAGTGTCTCATCCGACAAACACTTTCTCAGGTTGGAAACATGAAACACGCCACGAACTCCATTCAAATCCTGTGGCAGCTTAAGCCTATATGCGGTTGATCCAACTCAAGATGCGATTTCGAAAGGACCTATATACCGTGGGCTTAGCTTTCCCCCTTTTCCAAATCTAACAACACCTTTCCAAGGTGACACTTTCAGCAGAACGCGATCCCCGACTTGAGACTGTAACGGTTTCCTTCGGTTGTCTGCATAACTTTTCTGTCGATCGGCGGCAGCTTTCAACCTTTCCTTGATCTGGACAACCTTTTTGGTGGTTTCCTGGATAAGCTCAGGTCCGGTTAGTTGCCTCTCGCCAACTTCAGCCCAGCACAAGGGCGATCGACACTTCCTTCCATACAAGGCTTCAAACGGAGCGGCTTTGATACTAGCGTGGTAACTATTGTTGTAGGAAAACTCTGCCAACGGCAAATGTGTATCCCAACTCCCACCAAAATCAATCATGCACGCTCTCAACATGCCCTCTAACGTCTGAATGGTTCTCTCACTCTGACCATCCGTTTGAGGATGATATGCAGTACTCATGTCCAAACGAGAGCCTAGCGACTCCTGAAGAGATCGCCAAAATCTGGAGTCAAATCGTCCATCTCTATCGGAGATAATTGACACAGGCACTCCATGTCGGGCTACAATCTCGTTCAGGTACAACTGCGATATCTTTTCCGTCTTGTCTGTTTCCTTAATGGGCAAGAAATGAGCAGACTTCGTCAATCGATCCACAGTTACCTATATGGTGTCATGTCCACCTGACGTACGGGGTAATTTAGTGATAAAGTCCATTGCAAGATGCTCCCACTTCCATTTAGGAATCTCTGGTTGCTGCAGAAGCCCAGACGGCCTCTGATGTTCAGCCTTAACCTTTGATCATGTCAGACATTTACTTACATACACCGCAATATCTCTCTTCATATTCGGCCACCAATATAACTCTTTAACATCCTGATACATTTTGGTAGAACCTGGGTGAATCGAATATCTGGACTTATGAGCCTCGTTCATAACCAGTTCACGTAGGTTACCTCTAAGCGGAACCTAAACTCGGTTCATGAAGTACATTACTTAATCCGCTTTTGGTATCAGTTCACATTCCAAACCTCTCAAACCTTCTCTACTCAGGTTCTCATCTTTCAAAGCTTCTCGCTGTGCATTACGAATTCCATCGGTCAAATTCGTTTGCATGGTCAAACCCAAGGCACACACACGCAGAGGCTTTTCCCGCTCTTTCCTACTGAGCGCGTCAGCAACAACATTCGCTTTTCCCGGGTGATAACGAATATCACACTCGTAATCATTGAGTAACTCTACCCAACGCCGCTGTCGCATGTTGAGTTCCTTCTGATCAAAGATATGCTGGAGGCTCTTATGGTCTGTGTAAATCATACACTTCATGCCATACAGATAATGTCTCTAAATCTTTAAAGCGAACACAACAGCTCCCAACTCTAAATCATGAGTTGTGTAGTTCTTCTCATGCACTTTCAGTTGTCTGGATGCATAGGCTATCACTTTGTCCTTCTGCATAAGCACGCAACCGAGGCCCAAACGTGATGCATCACAGAATACAACAAAACCGTCATTTCCCTCAGGCAGGGATAGAATAGGTGCACTACACAACTTCTCCTTCAACATCCGAAAAGGTTCCTCCTGCTTTTCTGTCCAATCAAACTTCTTATCCTTCTGGGTCAATAGCGTTAATGGCTGCGCTATTCTGGAAAAATTCTCAATGAATCTTCTATAATACCCAGCAAGTCCTAAGAATTACCGTGCCTCTGACAGAGTCTTCGGCGCTTCCGAATTCCTAATCGCCTCAATCTTCGACGTGTCCACATGTATACCTTTCTCATTTATGACATGACCGAGGAAATACACCTCTCGAATCCAAAATTCACATTTAGAGAACTTGGCATACAACTTCTCTTTCTTCAACAGCTCCAGAATCATCTTTAAATGTTGCTCATGATCTTTCTTGGTTCGCGAATAGATTAGTATATCGCCAATGAATACTATCACGAATTTATCCAAATAAGGTTTGCATACCTTGTTCATGAGATCCATGAACACTGCAGGCGCATTAGTTAAGCCAAAAGGCATGACTAAGAACTCATAATGGCCGTAACGTGTTCTAAAGGCAGTCTTCGGAACATCTTCCTCAGCAATCTTCAATTGGTGATAACCTGAACGCAGGTCTATTTTCGAGTAGTAGCTTGATCCTTGAAGCTAGTCGAACAAATCATCGATTCTTGGCAACGGGTACCGATTCTTGATAGTCAGCTTGTTCAACTCTCTGTAGTCAATACACATTCTAAAGGAACCGTCTTTCTTCTTCACGAACAAAACAAGCGCTCCCCAAGGCGAAAAGCTTGGTCGTATGAAACCTTTGTCTAATAGCTCTTGAAGCTGATTTGACAACTCTTTCATTTCTGACGGTGCTAATCTGTAAAGAGATTTTGCAATCAGTGCAGCACCAGGTACAAGATCAATCTTAAACTCGATCTATCTCATAGGGGGTAATCCAGACAAGTTTTCAGGGAAAACTTTCGGATAATCGTGAACTACAGGAATTTCTTCAATCTTCCCATTTTCGGAATTTGTATCCACTACGTTAACCAAGAACGCAGGATAGCCCTTACGCAACATCTTGTGCATTTTCATAACACTAACCACTTTTGATACTCGACTCGATCGGTCACCGTGAACAACTATATCTTCACCACCACCAGGACGAGGTATCCGCACTTGTTTCTCCGAACAAATGATCTCAGCTTCGTTCTTGGATAGCCAATCCATCCCAACGACTACATCAAAAATACCCAGCTCCATTGGTAATAAATCGATACTAAAACTATGATCGCATAACCGAATTCTACAACCACGAATAACTTCACTAGTCTCTATCAATTTACCATTTGCTAATTCTATTGAATACTTTTTACTTAGCTTACTTGTTTATGAACACAGAAACGGTTCAAAGTTTTTCGAAACAAAACTCAAGTCAGCACCAGTATCAAATAGTACGAACGCAGAATGGTCATTGATTAAGAACGTACCGGTAACAACTGCAGGATCATCACGTGCCTTCACAACATTCAGCTCAAAAGCTCTGCCCCTGGCATTCTGACCCTTCACATTCGGATAGTTTCTCTTGTAGTATCCTGCTCTCCGCATTCAAAGCATCCCTCGAGCTTAACTCCCTCCGACGTACTCTTAGCATAGCACTCGCGAGTAATATGACCAGTTCGACCACATCTGGCACACTTTCCCTGCTCATCACCGTGAGTCTTTTTCGCTGAACTACTTCCGCCATCCCTGGCAGTATCCTTCCTCGAACCACTCGAATCAGCCACATATGCTTTCCCCGAATCGCGTTTCTTCTCACGCTTCACATCAGAATCCTTTCTCGAGCTCTCAGATCTTCGCTTCCGCGAATCCCAATATCTACGCTCAGAACGCTCTGATCGGTCAGATTTCCCATCTGTCTTGACTTTTCCCGACGACTTCCCAGCCTCCTCTTTCTTGTTAAGGCTACTTTTCCGAGCAGCATCGTCCGCTAATGACTTCGCTAGAGTAGTAGCTTCCAGATAGGTAGTGGGCTTCGCTGACGTAATGTGATACCCATGACGAAACTAGGTACACCTTAGTTGGTCCTAAACTTAAAGCATGGCTAAAACTATAATTGTGAATAAACCTTATGAAAATTTCATGACTTGTGTGTTGTGCGAAACGATATATGTTATATCTCGAAGGAATCCGAGAGCACGTCATGGTTAACATGACGCTACTAAGGACCAACGATGCGAGATTGGTCACAACGTGTTAAACAGAGACTGGACGTCTAACACCGCATTAAACCTTTGACGTTGATTATTAGATTATCGGTAGCCTTATTTAAGATTCCGAGTTCCAGGAATAACTTAGATTTGTGCCATAGACTGCGACATAAGGCTTAAAAATAATCAAAGCCCGGGCACGCGAAATGAAGCATCTCCGGTTGGGGAAACGCATTCGTTCCGGGCATAACATAAGGCAACCGAATGTGCAAGGAACGATCGATCAAGCTTAAAAACACTTAAACGAATGTCAAATGAGACTTTTATGATTAAAACGTATTTGGGTTTGGATTTTTATACGGTTATGCATAATTTTTAAAACCGAGTCTTTTGACACTAAGTACGCGCAAAACAGAGTCCATCACGCAAATCGAGAACGCACGCCGGACCCGAAACGAACATATTCAAATCGAGAAGATAAACATTATCCTTACACATGTAAAACGAAGCACGAGGTGGCCCTAGGGGCCCACCTCTATGCCACCCCCATGGTTATAAATAAATTTTTTATTTCTTTTTCTTTTATTTTTAATCAAAAATTTCAACAAAAACCACTCATAATCTTCTCTCAAACCCTTCTTCATCAGCTGAATTCATCCATAAACCAACTCAAATCAAAGGTATTAACTCAAATCATTAAGGTTTCAAGCATGGTTTCTTGATTAAACATGATTTCTAGCCGAAAAAAGCTTTTTAATCCATGAATTTTGGAGTTTTAAACTTGTTTTGGGCTGAATATGAACACCCTGGTATTTACCTGGTGTTGTATGGCAGCAATGATCAAAATCTTTTGGGGTTTGATACCCTAATCAACTCTTATTCAACCAAAATCGCTTAACTATTCAATTAACCGAAAAACAATGAACTAAAGCTTGATTGATCTAAGTTCTAGCATATTTGGATTGTACTTGGTGTGTAGGTACTGAATATAGCCTTTACACACTTCTGGGATCAAGATAAACGCCTGGAAACGGAAGAATCACTAGTTGATCCAGCTATTCGACCACTCGGGTGTTGAGACCCCTATCGGCACTGTGAATTTAACTACCCTGCTTTTAACTGTTTTATTATTTTACTTGGGGTGGAATGCATGTTACAAATTGTGTTGATTACGCAAACTTATGAAGGGAATTTCACTTCCCTAACACATGAACTTGTTACAAACTGTGATCCTTGCCCTAACTTGGGGACTTGCATGTTATGCACTGTGTGGATTACACCAACCTGGGAGTGAGTTGTACTCTCCCACTTCTAAATTGTGATAATGGTTCTGAGATGATTGGCATGTTATTAAACTGTGTTAATTGCACCAACTTATATGTGAATTATCTAACACACGAACCACCTCCACTCTACAAGTGATTAATATAAGCCGTGGGTAGTAAATAGTACTATTGGTCTGACAAACCCAGGCCGCGCCCGACAGGATGTCGGCAACCAGGCCTGCACGTGTCCTAATTTGGTTGTGTTGTTAGGCATAACTACTAAGGGGCGTTGAACTGCACGTGACGCAGTGGGTGGATCGGGAGTTTCTCTGTGATACGACCCGGGGGAAAACAGTCAGGTTTCACTTGTGTTCTCGTGTAATTCCATCTACGACTATGACTATGACCGTCATTATGATTTGGACTAGTGAAATTAAACTTGTTAACACATATTGTTACGCAGTAATTAAACCAGTGGAACTCACGCAACGTTTAGCTGACCCTTTTTAAAACTAACATGCATTTCAGGTAACGCAAAGCAAGAGTAAGGAATGTGCGTGTGGATGGCTTTAGTAGTGAACTGTAGCAGAATAAGAGCTGTGGTAGCTCGTAGTACTGTACTTGAACTTATGGTGTGTTATATGATACTGATAGTATGTTGTAACCGAGGTTCTCTCTGTTTATGATATCATGTTTTTAAAACTATGGAGAATTACCACGTGTCTGTCGCACACTGCATTTGTCTTCTGCTGCGAGTCGGGGTGTGACAGAAGATGGTATCAGAGCCTTCGGTTATAGGGAACTAGGTATCTCTAAAAGAACCTAGACTATAATCCTAAGTTAGTCTCCACATACTGAGAACCTTTAGAAACTGAGTAGTATGGCTATTACCAGGAAACCCTGGTGGGACAAATAAATTATTGTGGTCCGGAACACTATAATTTATCTGCTCATACTTGGGGGTTCTGGGAACGTCATTGAGATAGGACAGAAATCCGTCTACTAACTTCACCAACCGCAAGTAATTTTTATAAATCGTAAAAATTGAAACTGCGTGCAATACGTGCTTATGTGTATATTTGTGGAATGTTGAGTTCAGTAGTTTGGGTCAGTCAAATCAGCGTTGTGTGTGGTTTTCTGTTTTCAGGTAGCATGTCGCATAGTTCGAGCCACCAGTCGACTTCGCATATGGCGACTGATCCTGAGGAGGATCCGATGACACCCCTCTTGTCATCGAGCTACTTGCCAGATCCTTTTGGTTATTGTTGTGGTCTGTACCCACCCAGACCTCTTACTAGGCGCGAGGGAGAGGCCTCGAGCGCCTACCGTTCCCCACCTCACCATCCGACTAGCTCCTTGGAGCATAGTCGTACCCCCGATGTTTCCATACCCGTAGGACCTATCCCTAGGAGCCATAGTCCCGCCACGGGGCATTGGGAGTGGGAGCCGGTAGCACCTCGCTTACCGTCACCCGAGACACTGCCTGACCCTTACACTCCTTCCACTCCGAGTACTTATTCACCCTCCTCGTCTAGCCCTCTTGAGATACCCACTTTTGGCCTCTGACAGACGGCTCGTCGGAGGGTGCTTACACCTGTACCTGTGTTCACACCGTCCGTTTCCCCTATTCGTCTGATGCCCGTACCTATAGGGACCCAGCAGCATTTTATGGCCCGGTTTCTGACCCCACCTCGGGTGGACCCTTCCCCGTAGGCGAACCTTCCCAGCCGTTTAGAGAGCCTTCTCCACCTGTCTGGGGTATACCTGTTCCTCCTCAAGAGGTGCCTGCTCCCATCACCGAGAGCAGCTTGATGGGATTTCTGTTTGAGCAGATTTCATTAATACGGATGGCACAGGATGAGGATGAGCAACAGAGGAGGTCGATGGGAGACTACTTGATCGTCTTACAGCAGGCGATCATCGCGCTACAGCAGGGTATGGGGTATGTGCACCATGAGTAGGATCATTTCCGTGCGTTGGTATACGGATGCATTGGTGCTATTGTAGGTTTGGTCGCAGGTTTTGGAGGATTAGCATGGTGGATGTGGCATTCTTAGTATGGTTTTTCTTTCAGTATAGATAGAGATGATGTATCTTTTGTACATCCTACCAAGCACTGGGTTATGCCCATGTCAAGGTGGTGATGCAGTCATAGTGGTTTCACGTTTTCTTAGTTGGTAGTCTCGTTGCATCGAGTCTGTACGTCACTTTGGTGACCTATTTGGCAGCACATCTACGCACTGGCCCTGATGGGTTAAGTCTATGTGCAAATTCTGACGCTTGCATGATCATGACATTACATATATATATGACGATGCTTTTGACTATATGTGCCATGGATTCATGTGTGTGCTGAAGTGTGTGTTATGTTTAGCTGAACATGTAATATGTGTTAACTGGATATGTGACATTGATACCTAGACATCTATGGTTTATAATAGAATGGCCCCGAAACACGCACCACAGATGACTAAGGCAGAAATTGTGCAAATGATAGCACAACAGCTTCAGGCTGCTATTCCCACGATTGTGGCGCAGGTTAGCATCGGTATTAATGCTAACTCGCAACCAAATCCGCAACCAGGACTCATAGGTCAAAATGACAACCCAATCAACGTGCAAAACAAGGTTAGGCTGGTTTGCACGTATGCGCACGTCATGGACTACAACCCAATGGAAGTTAGTGGAACTGAAGGACCGAATGGATTAGTGATAGGAAATAAGCGGGAAGCCTCAGAGAGTAATCACACCGGGGCAACAACACCGAAGAAAGGAAAGGCAAATAGCCAGAGTTACATCATGAATACCCCAACGGGTAACTCTGATGTACATAAAGGAAATGCCTCGAAATGCAACATGTGTAACTCCTACCACGTTGGTGCGTGTCCAGTAAAGAGATGCTCAAGATGCCATAGAATTGGGCATTTTGCTAGAAACTGTACGGTGCCCTTGGCACCAAAGCCCATACCAACTCGTTTTCAATCTCCTAGGCCTCAACCTCTCCAGCATCGACCTCAACAACCAGCACCACAGGTTGCCTACCCCCGTGCATGCTTTGGATGTGGCAGCACGGACCATTTTTCGTAATAGTTGTCCGAAGTTAGCCGAGCAGATGGCAGGAAGGAACACCCAGAACCAAGCATCTACCCCAAATGCAGCTCGAGGCCGTGCCTTTGTTATGGGACCTGGTGACGCATGCCAGGACCCCAACGTGGTTTCAGGTACGTTCCTCGTTTCCAATCAATTTGCTTCAGTGTTTTTTAATACGGGAGCCGATAGAAGTTAGGTGTCGATTGCATTTTTGCCACTCTTGAATATGCCTGCTCTTGAACTGAAACAACCCTATGCTGTTGAACTTGCCAGCGGGAAACCAATTACCAGTCACCAACTTATTGTTAATTGCCCTATAACCCTTAACGGTTACCAGGTTACTATTGACCTTTTACCAGTAGAATTGGGTAGTTTTGATATTGTCGTAGGAATGGACTGGTTGTTCAAACCATCGTGCAGAGGTGTTATGTGAGCAAAAACTTGTGAAGATCCCTTTATCCCCCACGGATGCAATTATGGTTCAATGAGAGAAGTTAGGCACCACGCTGAACCTTATATCTCACCTTAAGGCGTTGAAGTGTATACGATAAGGATGTGATGTGTTCTTAGCCAGCGTCACATCGGAGGAGCCAGCCGAGAAGCGTATTGAGGACATTCAAGTAGTATGTGAATACCCTGATGTGTTCCCGGAAGAATTGCCCGGATTGCCGCCCAATCGGCAAGCCGAGTTTCTCATCGACTTAATACCGGGAACGACACCCGTTGCCAAGGCTCCATATCGTCATGCACCGTCCGAAATGCAAGAGCTATCGACGCAGTTGTAGGAGTAATCGTGGTTTTATCCGTCCTAGTTATTCCCCCTGGGAGCCCCAGTTTTATTTGTAAAGAAGAAGGACGGTAGCTTCCGAATGTGCATCGACTACCGGGAATTGAATAAAGTCACTATCAAGAATCGGTACCCTCTTCCAAGAATCGATGATCTCTTTGATCAGTTGCAGGGAGCCCAATACTTTTCTAAGATAGACCTTTGGTCAGGTTACCATCAGGTGAAGATCCAAGAGGATGATATTCCTAAGACCGCATTTCGAACTCGCTATGGCCACTACGAATTCCTAGTTATGCCCTTTGGGTTAACCAACGCACCCGCGGTGTTCATGGACCTCATGAACAGGGTATGTAAGCCATACCTTGACAAATTTGTCATCGTCTTCATCGATGATATCTTTATCTACTCCAAGAGTAAGGACGAACACGAGCATCATTTGTGTGCTATCTTGGAGATACTACGGACCGAGCAACTATACGCTAAGTTGTCTAAGTGCGACTTTTGGTTACAAGCTGTACAATTTCTCGGGCATGTGGTGGATCAACATGGAATTCATGTGGATCCAAGCAAGATTGAAGCAATCAAGAACTGGCCAGCGCCGATATCCCCAAAAGAAATACGCCAATTCTTGGGATTGGCAGGATATTATCGTCACTTAATCGAAAATTTCTCTAGTATTGCGTAATCGTTAACCGCATTGACGCAAAACGATATGAAGTACGAATGGGGTGAAGACCAAGAAACAACGTTCCAGCTATTAAATAAAAAGTTATGTGAGGCCCCAATCTTGACGTTACCCGAAGGCAATGATGATTTTGTCGTATATTGCGACGCATCACGAAAAAGACTTGGATGTTTCCTTATGCAAAGGAATAAAGTTATCGCGTACGCTTCTAGGCAGCTAAAGGTGCACGAAAAGAACCACACGACCCATGACCTGGAACTAGGAGCATTTATATTCGCTTTAAAGATTTGGAGGCATTATTTATATGGTACTAAGTGTACTATATATACCGATCACAAGAGCCTCCAACATATTTTCGATCAAAAGGACTTAAACATGAGGCGGCGCAGATGGGTGGAATTGTTAAATGATTATGATTGTGAAATAAAGTACCACCCGGGAAAAGCTAATATGGTAGCAGATGCGTTAAGTAGGAAGGATCAAATTAAGCCCCTTCGAGTGAGAGCCTTGGGAATGGTCGTGTAGACAAGTCTGATAGATCAAATCCGGAATGCGCAGATGCAAGCCCTGAAGGAAAGCCAGTTACCCGGTAAAGGATTGCACGGGAACGAGAAAAGTTTTGCAAGGAAAACAGATCAGGTATTGTACTTTAAGAATCGAGTGTGGATTCCTGCAATAGCGGAGCTGAGACAATTAATAATGGACGAGGCTCATAAATCGAAATATTCGATTCATCCCGGTACAGATAAGATGTACCATGACCTGAAAGAGTTTTATTGGTGCCGGGAATGAAAAAGGACGTGGCCAAATACGTGAGCCAATGCTTGACTTGTGCGCGAGTCAAGGCTAAGTATCAGAAACCCTCGGGAATGTTACAACAACCCGAAATACCTCAGTGGAAGTGGGAACAAATCACGATGGATTTCGTGACCCACCTTCGAAAACTCCTGTGGTCATGATGCGATCTGAGTAATCGTAGATCGATTGACCAAATCCGCACATTTTATTTCGATTTGCACTACGTATAAGACCGACCAGTTGGCCTAAATTTATACTAATGAGATAGTAGCTAGACATGGTGTCCCGGTTGCTATTATTTCCGACCGAGACAGCCACTTTACTTCGCGATACTGGCAGAAACTACAAGAGGCTTTAGGGACCCGAATTGATTTAAGCACTGCTTATCATCCCCAAACCGATGGCCAATCGGAACGCACGATTCAGACACTAGAGGACTTGCTTCGTGCTTATGTCCTGGACTTTGGAGGAAGTTGGGATAAGCATCTCCCCTAGTGGAATTCTCGTATAACAATAATTACCATAGTAGCATTCAAGCAGCCCCGTATGAGGCCCTCTATGGTCAAAAGTGTCGATCACCACTTTGTTGGGTCAAAGTGGGTGACACTCAACTGACGGGATCTGAACTAGTTCAAGAAACGACCGATAAGGTCCATCCGATTCGGAACTGTCTGAAAGCCACCCAGAGTCAACAGAAAAGCTTGGCTGATGTACGCAGAAAACCATTATCGTTCAAAGTAGGTGAACGAGTTCTATTAAAGGTATCGCCGTGGAAAGGCGTCATCCGATTTGGAAAGTCAGGAAAGCTAGCCCCGCGCTACATTGGGCCATACGAAATCCTAGCCAAGGTAGGTCCGGTAGCGTATCGGTTGAAGTTACCAACCGAACTTAATGCCATTCACGATGTCTTCCATGTATCAAACCAGAAGAAATGCATGTCAGGCGAAGCTACCTAGGTACCTTTGGAAGACATACACGTTGACGATAGGCTCCACTTTGTGGAAGAGCCGGTGGAAATAGTTGATGGTAGGGTCAAGCAATTAAGACATAACAAAATTTCACTGGTTAAAGTCCAGTGGAACTCTAAACAAGGGCCTGAATATACCTGGGAACCAAAGGATGAATTCCGTAGAAAATACCCTCACCTCTTCCCTAGCGTGACAAAGTAAATTTCGGGGATGAAATTTCTTAACCAGGGGAGACTGTGATACCCATGACAAAACCAGGTACACCATAGTTGGTCCTAAACTTAAAGCATGGCTAAAACTATAATTGTGAATAAACCTTATGAAAATTTCATGACTTGTGTGTTGTGCGAAACGATATAGGTTATATCTCGGAGGAATCCGAGAGCACGTCATGGTTAACATGACGCTACTAAGGACCAACGATGCGAGATTGGTGTCCTAGCCTTGAACAACGTGTTAAACAGAGACTGGACGTCTAACAGCGCATTAAACCTTTGACGTTGATTATTAGATTATCGGTAGCCTTATTTAAGATTCCGAGTTCCAGGAATAACTTAGATTAGTGCCATGACTGCGATATAAGGTTTAAAAATTAATCAAAGCCCGGGCACGCGAAACGAAGCAGCTCTCGGTTGGGGAAACGCATTCGTTCCGGGCATAACATAAGGCAACCGAATGGCAAGGAACGATCGATCAAGCTTAAAAACACTTAAACGAACGTCAAACGAGACTTTTATGATTAAAACGTAACTTGGTTTGGATTTTTAGACGGTTATGCATAATTTTTAAAATCGAGTCTTTTGACACTAAGTACGCGCAAAACATTATCCTTACACACGTAAAACGAAGCACGAGGTGGCCCTAGGGGCCCACCTCTATGCCACCCCCATGGTTATAAATAGTTTTTTATTTCTTTTTCTTTGATTTTTAATCAAATATTTCAACAAAAACCACTCATAATCTTCTCTCAAACCCTTCTTCATCAGCTGAATTCATCCATAAACCAACTCAAATCAAAGGTATTAACTCAAATCATTAAGGTTTCAAGCATGGTTTCTTGATTAAACATGATTTCTAGCCAAAAAAACGCTTTTTAATCCATGAATTTTGGAGTTTCAAACTTGTTTTGGACTGAATATGAACACCCTGGTATTTACCTGGTGTTGTATGGCAGCCATGATCAAAATCTTTTGGGGTTTGATACCCTAATCAACTTTTATTCGACCAAAATTGCTTAACTATTCAATTAACCGAAAAACAATGAATTAAAGCTTGATTGATCTAAGTTCTAGCATATTTGGATTGTACTTGGTGTGTAGGTACTGAATATAGCCTTTACACACTTCTGGGATCAAGATAAACGCTTGGAAACGGAAGAATCGCTAGTTGATCCAGCTATTCGACCACTCGGGTGTTGAGACCCCTATTGGCACTGTGAGTTTCACTACCCCGCTTTTAACTGTTTTATTATTTTACTTGGGGTGGAATGCATGTTACAAACTATGTTGATTACGCAAACTTATGAAGGGAATTTCACTTCCCTAACACATGAACTTGTTACAAACTGTGATCCTTGCCCCAACTTGGGAGTGAGTTTTCACTTCCCCCCTTTTAAACTGTTTTACTGCTTTCTGGGGACTTGCATGTTATGCACTGTGTGGATTACACCAACCTGGGAGTGAGTTGTACTCTCCCACTTCTAAATTGTGATACTGGTTCTGAGATGATTGGCATGTTATGAAACTGTGTTAATTGCACCAACTTATATGTGAATTATCTAACACACGAACCACCTCCCCTCTACAAGTGATTAATATAAGCCGTGGGTAGTGAATAGTACTATTGGTCTGACAAACCCAGGCCGCGCCCGACAGGATGTCGGCAACCAGGCCTGCACGTGTCCTAATTTGGTTGTGTTGTTAGGCATAACTACTAAGGGGCGTTGAACTGCACGTGATGCAGTGGGTGGATCGGGAGTGTCTCTGTGACACGACCCGGGGAAAACAGTCACGTTTCACTTGTGTTCTCGTGTAATTCCATCTGTGACTATGACTATGACCGTCATTATGATTTGGACTAGTGCAATTAAACTTGTTAACACATATTGTTACGCAGTAATCAAACCAGTGGAACTCACGCAGCGTTTAGATGACCCTTTTTAAACTAACATGCATTTCAGGTAATGCAAAGCAAGAGTAAGGAATGTGCGTGTGGATGGCTTTAGTAGTGAACTGTAGCAGAATAAGAGTTGTGGTAGCTCGTAGTACTGTACTTGAACTTATGGTGTGTTATATGATACTGATAGTATGTTGTAACCGAGGTTCTCTCTGTTTATGATATCATGTTTTTAAAACTATGGAGAATTACCACGTGTCTGCCGCACCCTGCATTTGTCTTCCGCTGCGAGTTGGGGTGTGACATGTAACCATACTACGATTTTGCAGCGACAATCCCCAGATATACCTTTCCACCTTAACAGTACTCAGGAGTGATCATACGTGGAACCAATCTAGCCAAATCATTGAACCGAGACGTGTAAGCTCTGACGTTCAGGCCTTCCATGGTCAAATTCCAGAAGTCAGTCTCAATTTTCTGCATCTCACTACGGGGGCAGTATTCCTTAAGAAGCATCTCTTTTAGTTCATTCCAGGTAAGACCGTAAGCCGCATCTTCGCCCAAAATCTGAACTTGAGTGTTCCACCAGGATAAAGCTTCATCGAGAAACGAACACGAAGCATACCTAACCCTCTGATCAGCAGCACAACCGCTGATGGCCATCACAGATTCCATCTTCTCAATCCATCTAGTGATTTCAAGAGGCCATTCAGCATCGGTAAATCAAGATTACTCACTGATTATATCATAACACAGGAACTACTAAAACTTTTCCGATCATTATATTACTTTGCGGGTTTCCAATCTGCACACCACCTTCACCATGCCCCGGAGCACCACGTCCACGTCCATGCCCAATATTCTGGTTAGTTTCACGTTGTTCCAAGGCAGTATTAACGTGTTGGACTATGAGTTGTGCCAACTCTTCTGGGGTGGTTGGTAGTCCAGTACCCTGTCTCGCTTTTGGCGACATCTTGTCGTTTCTATTATTGCAATAATAATATCAACATAAGACAATGTTTAAATATTTCAATCATTAAATATTAGTGGACTAAACAATACACATGCATCCACATAATTATGAGAATAATTTAACCAAAAAAAACCCATAGTTTGATATTTATCATGGAAATTACAAAGCTTGTTCATAGTACAACGACTAACCAAAATGTGGTATGACATAATCAACCACCAATAACAAGTCTAGATGAATTTCCTCCTAAATATCCAAAAATTTGGCATGCAAGCCAATATAAGGGTTTATCAAAGAGACATACAAAACAAACAAATCAAACAACCAACGATCACTTCTTCAATCCCGCAAACTCGAGAAGCCTCCTCACAAGCTCCTCCAAGTCAGCTATCCTCCAGTTCATTTGATCCATTGCACTGTCATCCAAGTCCTTCAGCTCGTCAAACCAATCCATTTGCCCCTCCAAATCCTTCACTTTTTCCTTGGTCGCCTTCAGATCTTCGCCAATGGCCCCCAACTGACGGTCGCAGTGAGAGCATCGGTCAACCCACACTCCTTTCTGCTTCTTCAAAGCAGATGCAGTCTCAGCTCTGGAAGTTGAAGCGATGTCTCCAGCAAGTCGCATCCTCTTCCTATGTCGGAAACAAACTAGTGTAGGTGCAGTGGGAACTCGCAACTCGGGCAGCTGAACAGATGACTCAGACGAAATAGGTGGAGGGATCTCAGGTACGGGCTCAACAGTTGTAACATCCGTCGAAAAACGGGTTTTTCCAAACCCGCTTCGTTTATTAATCGAATAATCAGTTTCAAATTTTTGTTGCTCATATAATGCTTATTTTAATTTTAAACAATACATAACTAATAAACATTTTAGAATATGGAAATTAAAATTGTTAGAAAATAACAATAAGGCAATTAAAAATAAATAGGGGCTGCCGGGTTTCGAACCCGGGTCAGCCGGAGAACTTAATCACCAAACACATAACCACTCCGCCACTTGATGTCTTTGTGAAATCTAGGAAACAAATAAAACATAAGTTCACCCGTGAATCACCTGTTTGCGCCAAAAACTGAAACCGATATCGGCTTTCAACATTCCAGACGATTGAGTGTTGATATTACTGGTTATAACCGATGAAAACATTACGACGCACGATCTCAATCAATTCAGCCTTTATTGAACTTGAATTCATATGATTTTCGGGTTTAATAACCGAAATCATTTACTTCCTGAATTACACCGGCAATATCATCATCTCGCGACTCAAAAACACCCACAGAACTCTCAATTTCACTTTTGCTCTATTTTCTGATCATCGGAATCGCTATCTGTTATCACCGGACTTTCGCCGGAAAATCGTGTCTCTCATCAAAACGATAAATTTCTCAATTCTTTCATCTTCTATCTATTGTTAGACTCTTACTAACTCAAACCCTTCAATCAGAATCAGTCCCAGGCGACGATATCGGATAATCAGCACTCGCCGGAAGTTTTCTGAAAATTCCTAAATCGCGCTGTAAAACGGGATAATCATTTAAACCTTCTGATAACTCTTGTTTAGTCCTTCAATTTCACAATTTGTTAATCAAAACTATTAATTGGCCCGTTCAGACGGAGTTCATAAAACAGAGCCGACGACTTCGCCGGAGTTCTGAGAAAAGTCATCATTTCGGTATGTTCATTTCCAAAACCTTCCCTATCCATTTCATCTTAATCATTTATATGTCCCTCAATCGAATTAGACAAGAACTGTAGAGTAATCGTTGTCTGTAATTTTTAGCGAAGAAGATGAAGTTAGGATTGTGTATAAATTTAATATAAATCGGATTATATCTCGGGTTAGACACACAGTCCAGCGGTGGACTGTGTGCATTTGAATCATAGAGTCCCGGGTTCGGTCTGTCCTTGTTCCGATTCGTCACAATATTCAGACTTTTTATAAAACCCAAATATGGAAACTTCCAGTTAGTATATAAGAGAAATAAAAACAAGTGTTTTAACCAGGTTAGACACACAGTCCAGCGGTGGACTGTGTGCAGCATTAAACAACAGGTCCCGGGTTCGAGACCTGTTATGCACACCGGTTCGATGTAATTAAAATCCTTTTTAAAAATAAATGAATTTTGAATAAATTAAATAGTATATTAATTAAAAACAGAAATATTTCGGGTTAGACACGTAGCTCAGTTGGTAGAGCTGCGTGCACGCGTACGGGAGGTCACAAGTTCGAACCTCACTCAGTGCAAACAATATACACGATCGAACCGGTCAACAAGTCAAAGTCAATGGTCAACGGTCAACCCAAAAAGTCAACATTTTTTTATATATTTTTATTTATTTATTTAATTTAAAAATCAATTAAAAATACTTAAAAATAATGTTTTTAAAGTTAGAAAATAACCTTAAACTCACAAAAATATATCTAAAAAATCATATTAAAATTATTAATAAAATTCAATTATTTACCGTACCTTTTCGTTATTATTTAGGTTAGTTATTCCTCGCGATCAATCCTCTAAACTCGTGCGCATTCAGCATCTTCAAACGAAAGCACTCAATGTGAGTGAATCTCTACAAATTCCCCGTTTTAATCACGTTTTTGTGGTGTATCATGTGTCATATTACTTATTTCATTTAAACACTTGTGCATCCATCATATCAATGATCAAATGTGTATTCATTATGTATCAACTGTTTGCGTGGTTAATGTTTAGATTAAATTTATCATTTTCAGTACATACATTATCATAGGCCGCCGCTCCCCATTACCTATGAGCGTGAGCTGTTCCCCATTACCTATGAGCGTGAACGAGGCGTTGCCAACATACGTCGGCTCCATTTGATTGAGCCTTGATCGCACATACATTCATCATAGGCCGTCCGTTCCCCATTACCTATGAGTGTGAACGTGACGTTGCCAACATATACAGTATCATTCATGTCATATATTCATGCAAGGTGGTTTGTTATTGTTATTGTTACTGTTACTGTTACTGTTATTGTTATTGTTACTGTTACTGTTACTGTTATTGTTATTGTTATTGTATGTTTATTTACGTTTGCTCACATATGATTATTGCACAATTTTTCCATATTAAATATAACAAGAAATCAATAATAAATGTTTTCTAACAAGGTTCACTCGCCAACTTTTGTTGACCCAAAAACCCCCATTTTTACACATGATACAGGTGATCACTTGCAGCAAGAAACATATAGTGGCTTAGAAGAATAAATCAGATTAGATTTTGGAATGTTTATGTAGTTACTTTTCTTTGTAATTGTGTGAACTTGTTCGGAATATTGAGGATGTAATTTTGAATTTAATAAATATGAAACATATTAGTAAACATCATGAGCTTTGGTGATAACCCAATTATGCCCCGACTCTTATTCCGCTGCGGGTCGGGGTGTGACAGATTGGAATCAGTGCCATGACTATAGGGATATAAGATAGGTTATTAGACCCTTAGAGGCTATACTATAGTTGATTAGAATTTTTAAATTATTTGTGTGTTACATGCAAAATTCATGATGTTTATATGCTTTATGTTTATTGTTACATTCAATGTTATACAAGCATGTTCATAAGTACACATTTTTATACAATGCCTATCATGAATCATATTCTCATAACATATCATATCCATGAGAGCACACACCACACAATTTCCATGACTTTTGCAACGATTTTTGTATTTTCAAATCACATCAAAGTGAGTTCTCATGACGGGCATGTAGTAACTGGAAGGGTACAAGTACCGGTAGTCGGAACGTCCTGTCTAGGCTTGGCATTCGTATAAATCCAAAATAAAGTACCAGTAAGGACCTATTAGGCCAAAGCATGCTATACCAAACGTCGTGTGAGCTAACCCCACTTTGAGTTGTCATTGTGTCTACACCTGGACACCCTCCGACCATACATCTCGCAAACATATTTCATGGTTTTCATTCGGGTGATGCGAGTGTTAAACTGCCAATACCAATGTGAATCCTACTAAGCCAATAGTCATGGGGGCCCACATGACTATACAGGCGATAGTATGGGGGACATTTGAGGCCCAAACATGAGCAAACCCAAGACATCCTATGGATGTAGTTGCATTATTGATGTTTATGTCATTTTATTTTTTTTAAGACACATGACACCTAAAAAGACTCCTTAAACTCACAATCTTCTTATGTATATTCCTGTAGATGTCGGCTAGGCAACAACATGGGGGTAGAAGGTCAGGAAGGTCAAACGAGCGCTTGGCCACCCAAATCGCAAAACAAATGGCCGCGGTGCTTCCTGACATCGTAGTTCAAGTCCAACAAGCTCTCGCCGCAAATCCTATCAATCCTCCCCAACAAGAAGACCGGAACGTCGACAACCCTCCACCCAAAAAGTGCTCATACAAACATTTCAAGTCTTGTGATCCCCCGAAATTTGAAGGGACCGAAGGTGTCACTGCCCTCCTCCACTGGTTTGAGGAAATGAAAAACACTTTCCTCAATTGCGATTGTCCCGAGGATCGCAAGGTACGTTACGCAACCGGGAGGCTATTTGGAGTAGCTCTTACCTGGTGGAATACTGAAAAGGGTAATAGAGGAATCGAAGATGCAATGGCCTTAACGTGGGAGGAGTTAAGGGAAATCATGACGAGACACTTCTGTCCAAGAAGCGAGATCAAAAAACTAGAGGATGAATTTCACTCGTTGAAGCAAAAGGAGGGAGATCATACTTCCTACAACAAACGGTTTTTAGAGTTGAACCAAATGGTCCCTAACTTGTTCACCCCAGTTTACCGCTTAGTCGAACACTATATTCGAGGCCTCCCCTCGAAAATTCAAGACTCAGTTCTCAGCACTTTGCCTGCAACACTCGAAGCTGCTATGGAACTAGCTACCGAGCTTACCGAAAATCGTATTCGCAACGGCAAATTTAAGGACGAGAAAAAGAAAGCCCCCGTTGAGGGCCAAACTTCAAACCATTCCACCTCCTCCTCAAAGTTTGTTAATAAGAGGAAACGAAACACCAGAAACTTTGCTGTCACACAAACAAATTTCCCTATCCCTGCTGCACCCATTACCCAAGTTTCCCCCTCACCTGCACCATATAAAAGGTCATACTCCGGCCCATACCCAAAGTGCAACCGTTGCCAATACCATCACTTTCCTGATCATCCCTGCCAACATTGCACCGGCTGTGGTCGCGCAAGTCACACCATTCAAACCTGTCGCATACCTCAGCAACGAACCGCCATCAGCCCTCAACCCAAACCCACCATCAGATAGTGGGTCAAGCCCAACAACCTTTACTACTACCACCTACCCAACATGTAGCCCAATCCTACTACCAACCCAACTATCACATGGTGCAACCTATGCGGGCTTGTTACAACTGTGGAGACCCGAACCATTTCAGGAACACCTGTCCACGCCTAGTGAATATTATCCATGCCCCAGCTCAAGCTAATCCAGTAAACCAGGCTAATCAAGCTCCTCCACCTGCAAGAGGAAGAGCTTTCAACATCAACGCTAATCAAGCCAAGGCTGACAACAATGTAGTTAACGGTACGTTTCTCGTAAATGGTAGTTATGCATCCATGTTATTTGATACTGGCGCGGATAGGAGTTTTGTGTCCTTAGAATTTGAACCCATCCTCAACCAAACTCGTGATAAACTCATGGAATCCATAACGGTAGAAGTTGCTGACGGAAAACCGGTCTCATTAAACTCTATTATACGTAATTGTACTCTCACCCTAAACGATCACGATTTTCCAGTTGACCTCATTCCTATGAAGTTGGGAAGTTTCGACATTATAATTGGTATGGACTGGCTCAGCCAACATCATGCTGAAGTTGTATGCCGCGAAAAGTTTATACGCATTCTTCTTACAAACGGTCAGACTCTACGAATCTTTGGAGAAACCCCTTCGAAAGGGCTCAAATTAATGTCCTGTCTTCAAGCCCGAAAATATCTCCGCAAGAATTATGTCGCATTTCTAACTCATGTCGTCAAAAAGGGAACCAAGGAGAAGAAACTTGAAGACATCCCAGTAGTAAAAGATTTTCCGCAAGTTTTTCCTGACGACATTTCAGGACTTCCTCCCGTGAGAGAAGTCGAATTCCGCATTGATCTTATACCTGGAGCTACACCAGTTGCAAAATCTCCTTATAGGTTAGCCCCATCCGAGATGCAAGAGCTGGCCAGTCAATTGCAAGAGCTGACTGACAAAGGATTCATACGTCCTAGCTCATCGCCTTGGGGTGCACCTGTCCTTTTTGTGAAGAAGAAAGATGGAACGTTTCGCATGTGTATCGACTACAGAGAACTCAACAAGTTAACGGTCAAGAACCGCTACCCATTGCCTCGCATTGATGATCTTCTTGACCAACTTCAAGGCGCCAGCTGTTTTTCAAAAATCGACCTTCGTTCTGGTTATCATCAACTCAGAGTACATGAAGAAGACGTCCCAAAGACCGCCTTCCGAAATCGTTATGGTCATTATGAATTCATGGTCATGCCATTTGGTCTAACCAACGCTCCAGCTGTCTTCATGGATCTAATGAACAGAGTCTGCAAACTCTATCTCGATCGCTTTGTTATAGTCTTCATCTACGACATCCTCATTTACTCAAAGTCTAAGCCTGAACATGAACAACACCTTCGACTCATCCTTACACTCTTAGGGAATGAAAAGCTCTACGCCAAATTCTCCAAATGCGAATTCTGGTTAAAAGAGGTACAATTCCTTGGACATGTCGTCAATGACAAGGGAATACATGTCGACCCCTCAAAGATAAAAGCAGTACAAGAATGGCAAGCGCCACGTACACCAACCGAAGTAAGATCATTCCTTGGTTTGGTTGGTTATTATCGCCGTTTCATTGCAAATTTCTCCCGCATCGCTGTACCACTCACGGCTCTAACACAAGAGTCTTCAACATATCTTCAACCAAAAGGAGGTAAACATGAGGCAACGAAGATGGGTCGAACTTCTTAATGACTACGACTGTGAAATTCGGTATCATCCTGGCAAGGCAAATGTGGTGGCCGATGCACTCAGTCGAAAGGGTTATGCGAACTCCATTCGTCTTCTATGTTCGCAAATCATAACAGACATCAAAGATCAAATCCGAGAAGCCCAACATGTTTCAGTAACGGAAAACGACGTACGAAAGGAGCTGTCTTCTGGAGCTGAACTTAGAATTGAAACTAAATCCGACGGTATTCTGTACTATCTAGATCGCATGTGGATTCCTGACCACAACAACCTTCGTGAATTCCTTATGACTGAGGCGCACAAAACACGATACTCTATACAGCCAGGAGTCGACAAGATGTATCAAGACCTTCGATACACCTACTGGTGGCCTGGAATGAAAAAGGATATTGCTGTTTTTGTTTCCAAGTGCCTTACGTGTTCCAAAGTAAAAGCTGAACATCAAAGACCCTCAGGACTTCTGGTCCAACCTGAAATACATGTATGGAAGTGGGAAAACATAACCATGGACTTCATTACCGGGTTACCTTGCACTTCTGGTGGGTATGACACTATATGGGTAATCATTGATCGTCTTACAAAATCAGCTCACTTCATTCCGATTTGCGAGGACTTCAAAAATGAGAAGTTAGCTCGTATCTACATCAGCGAGATCGTAAGCCGTCATGGTGTACCGTTAAGCATTATTTCAGATCGTGATGGTCGTTTCACTTCACGAACATGGCAAGCCGTACAAGCCGCTTTGGGTACACGATTAGACCTCAGTACGGCTTATCATCCTCAAACTGATGGACAATCTGAACGCACCATTCAAACTCTTGAAGATATGCTTCGAGCATGTGTCATAGACTTCAAGGGAAATTGGGATGCTCATTTACCATTAGTTGAATTTTCGTACAACAACAGCTATCATTCAAGTATCGGCATGGCACCTTTCGAAGCTTTATATGGTCGTAAGTGCCGATCTCCAATATGTTGGCACGAAATTGGGGAAGCTTAAATCACCGGTCCAGAACTAATTCAAGAAACCACAGACAAGATCCATCAAATTTGAAACAATCTTCTAGCGGCACAAAGTCGTCAAAAGAGTTATGCAGATAAACGACGAAAGCCTTTGGAGTTTAACATTGGTGATCATGTACTTTTAAAAGTATCACCGTGGAAGGGAGTAGTTCCTTTTGGCCAGAAGGGCAAGCTAGCACCACGCTACGTAGGACCTTTCAAGATACTCGAAAGAGTAGGACCTGTAGCATACAAGCTTGACCTACAAGAAGAACTCAACAGAATTCACCCCACATTCCACGTATCAAACTTAAAGAAGTGTCTCGCCGATGAAAACCTCCATATTCCCCTGGAAGATATTCAGATCGATGAATCTATGCATTTCATTGAAAGACCAGTAGAGATCATGGACTTCGGAGAAAAACGTTTAAGACGGAGTCGTATTCCAGTTGTAAGGGTACGTTGGGAGTCGAAACGGGGAGCTGAGTTTACTTGGGAACGTGAAGACTCAATGCGCGAAAAATACCCGCATCTTTTTCCTGTACCACTACTACTTAAATTTCGGGACGAAATTTCTAAAAGTAGGGGATACTGTAACATCCGTCGAAAAACGGGTTTTTCCAAACCCGCTTCGTTTATTAATCGAATAATCAGTTTCAAATTTTTGTTGCTCATTTAATGCTTATTTTAATTTTAAACAATACATAACTAATAAACATTTTAGAATATGGAAATTAAAATTGTTAGAAAATAACCGAAATTCAGCCTTTATTGAACTTGAATTCATATGATTTTCGGGTTTAATAACCGAAATCATTTACTTCCTGAATTACACCGGTAATATCATCATCTCGCGACTCAAAAACACCCACAGAACTCTCAATTTCACTTTTGCTCTATTTTCTGATCATCGGAATCGCTATCTGTTATCACCGGACTTTCGCCCGAAAACCGTGTCTCTCATCAAAACGGTAAATTTCTCAATTCTTTCATCTTCTATCTATTGTTAGACTCTTACTAACTCAAACCCTTCAATCAGAATCAGTCCCAGGCGACGATATCGGATAATCAGCACTCGCCGGAAGTTTTCTGAAAATTCCTAAATCGCGCTGTAAAACGGGATAATCATTTAAACCTTCTGATAACTCTTGTTTAGTCTTCAATTTCACAATTTGTTAATCAAAACTATTAATTGGCCCGTTCAGACGGAGTTCATAAAACAGAGCCGACGACTTCGCCGGAGTTCTGAGAAAAGTCATCATTTCGGTATGTTCATTTCCAAAACCTTCCATATCCATTTCATCTTAATCATTTTATATGTCCCTCAATCGAATTAGACAAGAACAGTAGAGTAATCGTTGTCTTTAATGTTTTAGCGAAGAAGATGAAGTTAGGATTGTGTGTAAATTTAATATAAATCGGATTATATCTCGGGTTAGACACACAGTCCAGCGGTGGACTGTGTGCATTTGAATCATAGAGTCCCGGGTTCGAGTCTGTCCTTGTTCCGATTCGTCACAATATTCAGACTTTTTATAAAACCCAAATATGGAAACTTCCAGTTAGTATATAAGAGAAATAAAAACAAGTGTTTAACCAGGTTAGACACACAGTCCAGCGGTGGACTGTGTGCAGCATTAAACAACAGGTCCCGGGTTCGAGACCTGTTATGCACACCGGTTCGATGTAATTAAAATCCTTTTTAAAAATAAATGAATTTTGAATAAATTAAATAGTATACTAATTAAAAACAGAAATATTTCGGGTTAGACACGTAGCTCAGTTGGTAGAGCTGCGTGCACGCGTACGGGAGGTCACAAGTTCGAACCTCACTCAGTGCAAACATATACACGATCGAACCGGTCAACAAGTCAAAGTCAATAGTCAACGGTCAACCCAAAAAGTCAACATTTTTTTTATATTTTTATTTATTTATTTAATTTAAAAATCAATTAAAAATACTTAAAAATAATGTTTTTAAAGTTAGAAAATAACCTTAAACTCACAAAAATATATCTAAAAAATCCTATTAAAATTATTAATAAAATTCAATTATTTACCGTACCTTTTCGTTATTATTTAGGTTAGTTATTCCTCGTCGATCAATCCTCTAAACTCGTGCGCATTCAGCATCTTCAAACGAACGCACCCAATGTGAGTGAATCTCTACAAATTCCCCGTTTTAATCATGTTTTTGGGGTGTATCTTGTGTCATATTACTTATTTCATTTAAACACTTGTGCATCCATCATGTCAATGATCAAATGTGTATTCATTATGTATCAACTGTTTGCGTGGTTAATGTTTAGATTAAGTTTATCATTTTCAGTACATACATTATCATAGGCCGCCGCTCTCCATTACCTATGAGCGTGAGCTGTTCCCCATTACCTATGAGCGTGAACGAGGCGTTGCCAACATACGATCGGCTCCGTTTGATTGAGCCTTGATCGCACATACATTTATCATAGGCCGTCCGTTCCCCATTACCTATGAGCGTGAACGTGACGTTGCCAACATATACAGTATCATTCATGTCATATATTCATGCAAGGCGGTTTGTTATTGTTATTGTTACTGTTACTGTTACTGTTACTGTTACTGTTATTGTTATTGTTATTGTATGTTTATTTACGTTTGCTCACATATGATTATTGCACAATTTTTCCATATTAAATATAACAAGAAATCAATAATAAATGTTTTCTAACAAGGTTCACTCGCCAACTTTTGTTGACCCAAAACCCCCCATTTTTACACATGATACAGGTGATCCAGTTGCAGCAAGAAACATATAGGATGGCTTAGAAGAATAAATCGGATTAGATTTTGGAATGTTTATGTTGTTACTTTTCTTTGTAATTGTGTGAACTTGTTTGGAATATTGAGGATGTAATTTTGAATTTAATAAATATGAAACATATTAGTAAACATCATGAGCTTTGGTGATAACCCAATTATGCCCCGACTCTTATTCCGCTGCGGGTCGGGGTGTGACAACAGTGACAGTGGGTGGAGCTACTATGGGCTCTAAAGGTAGAACCGTAACAGTTGTGGCATCCACCACTGGTGCAACCCCGAATGATCCTCCAATGAGAGGTGCATCTCTACTCAGCTCATCAGTAGTAGGCACGATGTCGGATGACTGTCCGATCTCATAAATCAAGGGCGGAACAGTATTGTCATCGTCAATCCAACCGTTCTCGTATGCGCGTAACGTGGGTCGACCTGGCTGGCGAATGCAGCCGGGCCATCATAGAATGACGAGGCAAACTCGGCCATACTAACAATCTGAGGTGTAGTGACGGGTATCTCTGGCAAAACGGATCTAGGTGAAGTCTCGAATTCTGGCTCGCTCTCATAGTCAGTAATCTCGATGACCTCGTGCTCGTGTGACATCTGTGACTATATATATATAATATATATTATATATTATATATATATATATATATATATATATATTATATATATAACCGTACAAAGTAAGTGTGTGTTCAAATGAAAAATAACTCATAAGGCCAAAATAAACAGATTAACACGTATGCACAATAACACGCAATGGTTCTCGTACATGATCAAAATCCATGTTTATTAAAAAAAAATTTGGCTTCGCGAATTTTGGACTTATATCTCAAAATTCTTTGGTTGAAGTCTACAGTTTTCCCCTGAAAACATCTAGTTCGCTAACAACCGTTGGCTCTGATACCAACTTCTGTAACACCCCAAAAACGTTGCAGCGGAAATACAAACGTAATGGTGACGGAAGTTGGTGCCCATAAATATCTTAGTGGAAGATGCATCGTTAATTTTGGACATATTAATTAACTAAAACATTGTTCCCAAATTAAAACACAAACCACAACCATAACATAGTTAAGTTGTCTTGATCCTTATGGATCTTAATACAGTCGGTCCCAAATAAGTTTAAAAAGTGTCCAAAGTTTATTGTTAAACAAACATGCATCACAACCACAAGATACGCCAAAGATTCCCGAAGCCATGCTCAAGTACCTGAAGAACACGTTAAAATCAAGTGTCAACACAAAGGAGGGTGAGCTCACATATTCAAATTTAAATTAATTTAATCCAAGGAAAAACTTTCTAATTATGTGTTTATAATCAAAACATCCAAATAATATTTTCGAAAGTTATTTATATCCTTAATAAAATCCTTGAGTCAGCCGTCGCAAGCATTTCCCTGAAACCTCCGAACTAAGCATCTTCCCAAGTTTCACATAATAAATTTATTTTACATCCATTCGTTCAGATTCGTAAGTTTGCAAGACATTACGGGCTATATATTAACATTAAGGGTATAATCAACGCTAGACAATAATAGAATATAAATTCGTCGCTTGACATGACACGGAGCTACCGGTCGCGACGGGGTTGTCAACCCGATAGATCTATCAACAATTCCACGCAATCCATATTAATGAATAAATGGCTAAGTTTGCGCAAACTGCCCGCAATGGGTCACCCAAGGTGCCAACCTTATGAACATTATATATATATCCTACTAAAATGATAAAATTTAATATAACACGTTGTACGAATCCCCGACGTCCCCACCGAAACGTAAGCCTAATCCCGATACTTACTCTCTTGAGACCGGGCCAATTCGTTACAACTTTAGATTTAAACATTTTAAATCCACACGGTCGTTCTATCCCATAACGCCGTAAAATCCCCGTTTCATCCCCGAGTCGCATATCTCATTATTCCAAAATCCGTTTCATCCCGAAACATATTTATATCCAAAACCATGTTTTTCTCCAAAAACATATCACATGATTTCCAAATCATATTTTCCACGAAAATATATTTATAGTTTAATCAAAGGCATATTTTATACGAAAAACGTATACTTATCCTTTTAAGGCGTGTTCTTCCCCCAAAACATATACAAAACAGTAAAAGAGGGGTTTAGTGACACTCACCTTTGGGTGCGTAATTAAATTAGCGCAATCCCACAATTTGATTCTACACGTCCTAACATATGTAGGCATGATTTAATAATCAATATATTACAAAATTTCCTAAGTTTCTCCAATACTTAGAATTTTCACATAACTTTAAGATTTTCTCGAAAAGTCATTATCTTTGATTATGTTGGCATATTAATATATATGAGTTCATATATATATATATATATACATATATATAAAAGATTTTGCGACTTGAATGATTTTATTGGTGACCTTAATGTTTTATCCGTTACACTCCCGCTTATAAGTACTATATATCTACGATTTGCGCGTCGTAATATATATACATAAACGTGCACATATTCACAATATCAAAACACGTGAAAACTCATTAACTTATTCACTTTATCATTTTTAAAGCATGTATACATGAAATAACTCACTGAGTTAACCTATGTATAAATTTTCATGCTCGATAATTAAGTTATACATTTTAACGCAGTTTCACCGATTCTACCGTTTTAAACATACAAGCGTACATGCATAGTCTTAATTCCCGCTATCATGTCAACACTTAATATATTATCATATTCACATATTTAAATCACATAACACATTTTAACACATAAGGTTCACCCGTGAACAACCCATTCTAGTGTATGTTGAAAAATGCGTATTTTAGCGATTCGGTAACGTTTTCGGGTGGCGAAAGTCACGTATGACTAACCAAACACCAAATAAACTAAATATAAGTTAAATATACTTATATTTATACTAAAAATATCAGTTTATTTACTGATTTAAAACAGTTTCATAAAAACCCTCTTAAAAAGGCGATTTTTACCGTTTTTACCGCATAGTTTGCGTCAAACGTTACCCTAACCATCCGAACTCGAAACGACTTCAAATTTTAGCACAATAAATGTTATATACTGAATAAAATTATGATTATAATCAGATTAGTGCAGTTTTGTGTAAGGCACATAACTCATGCGATTTCACACATTTTACAACTTTTTAAGCACATAATACTACATGCAAAGCTAGTACACTTTGTATCAAAGTTCCATACCACTTTTATACATGAGATAACCTTATTTTTAAGTTTTATTTACTGATCTAAAACCATTTTATCATAACATGATTAAATCCTCATTTTGTGAACATACATGCACATGCATGACTAGGTACAAGCACTTAATGCACTAACATCATGTCTTCATCATATTGTATGAACTAACATGCATCTAGACATGTATTTATTTCATGCTCTTATAATACATAACATTCAATCTTCATATCATTATCATCTCATCATTCAACATAAATGCAAGACACATTCCTTCACATTTATGAACTAACTACAAATTTTGTGTGCATGCATATACATATACACGGCTCATACATATATACATACATGCTTCCAAAAATCCACTTTTCATTTTTATCCATCCAAATCACTAAAAACCTTTTAGAACATTCTCTTATGACAACTTTTGATGCATGCATGAACTTTAAACTTTACAAGCATCATGATAATCAAGAATCATTCAAGAATCAAAACTCAATCTCATATATACATATATATACTCACGGCCACCCACATATATATATATACATGTCCATTTTTATTTCTTTTAAAAACCCATTTGTGGTTATTTTCAAGTTAGTGTTTAAACCCAAGAACAAGAGAAACTTCTATCATCATCAACATTCATCAAGAATCAAGAACAAGTTTTTAAAGATGAATGTTATACCTTCAAGATTCTAGTAGGTTTTGAACAAGAGTTTATGATATGTAGCTTGGATGTTGCTTGAAACACTTGGAAATCACCTCTAAACCTTCAAGAACACTTGTAATCACCTTCAAATGCCCTTGGATCTTCGAGAAATGATTTGAAATTTTGAAATGTACGTGTGAATGGGTGTGTTCGGCCGAGAGGGAGAAGGAGAGAGAGATGAGATTTGTTTTTGATCTTGCATGGTTAAATGGAGTGTGTGAGAGGTGATCATGATTAGATTTATGGTTCCAAGGCCACACTTGGCTAATTGGAAGCAAAAAGGCAAAAGGTGGGCAGCCATATTGCCGCCACCTAGTCCCCTCTCTCACACACAATCCTATACATACACATATATAGGTTAATTACTTGTATTTAACTGGATACCGGGCAATTTATCTAGCGTTGTAACTGCGTTTTAGCGCGTTTTAAATGCTCTATAAAAATAAACACACCAAAATATTACTAACCAATATTTTAATTGCCAAGACCAGTCACGTTGTCGGTAATTGGCAGTATGCACGCTGTGTTGCGCATTACGCGCTTAAATTCGCAAAATAGGGATTTTAAGCGTTTTAATTTATTTTTATCATTCTATAAAAATAAACTTGTCAAATTATTACTATAATAATTATTAGTTGCCCTGAACTGGCTGTGTTGACAGCATTTTGTTAGATACGCGCAGTATCGCGCAGTATGCATTTAAACTCGAAAAAATAGAGTTCTTAGCGTTTTAAATTATTTTTCCTCACGATTATGATTAAATATATTATTTAACTCATAACGGACTATTTAAGGGATTTTAACATTACCAACATCAATAAACAAGGTTGCAAACTAATCATCAAGGATTAACATAGAAAGTTGTTAAGTGTCATTACAAACATGATTAATATACTATGGTTGTTTAATAAGCAAGGGATACATAATGTTTTTGCCCTTAGGCTACAATAATACATAAACAGCAATCTAATGCTTGAAACATAATCAAAATCATGGAGAGATTCAAGAATCAAACCATAAACAAGCTTAAGATTGAGGACCTGGATGGTAACGGAGCTTCTTGGACGATGGGGGCTTGATTCAGATCAAATCTCGTTGTTACCGGAGCCCAGAATTCGCCAGAAATGCTCCCAAAATTCCAGATTAGCGATCAGAATGCCCCCGTGGTATTTTTATAACCTTTTCATTTGGCACATCGTGCACATAAAGTGCACGACCGTGCACTGTTCATCGTATCTTGTGACGTCAACAAAATCTGGGGTAGATATTCAAAAGGGCACGGCCATGCCAAGTGTGGCACGGCCGTGCATCTCTGAGCTTCAGTTGGCACTGGCAGTGCTCTCTGGAATCTGGCTTGGCGCGGTCGTATGAAATGATCTGCACTTCCATAGAATCTTCGTAACTCTGCCGATTCGCCGGAAAATCCAATTTTTCTTCATCTTCTTGTCTGGTACGCTGTTTAAGGCATGTAAACCAAAACATACATGATTAAGTGCCAAAACTTCGGTTTTATAGCTGAAAATGCGTAAAATAGGGGTAAAATGGGGGACTAAAGTATGTGTAATTTGACGTATATCAAACCTCCCCACACTTGAACTTTGCTTGTCCTCAAGCAAACTAAAATCAAAATAGAATAAAAGAAAATTTCTAACGAGTTTACATAATTTACAAACTACATGACTAATACACATATATAATAGTTAATTGGCGTTTTCGAAAGAAATCGTCAAAGAATCCAAACCAAACAAGCGCATGCAAATATATGTAAAGATAACCAAAAAGCCATGATCCCACTTTCGATTGACTTAGCATGCAAATCTTCACATATCTCACAATGTTCACACACACTCGGCTATATTTGTGAAACATACATAAAACGTGTATGTGTAAACACTCTATGTCTGGACAACGAATCGTGTAATATCATAAGCTTGTCAAAAGATCTAGTCTCCACCAAATGACATGTGAAAAAGTTTAAATCAAGAGGTCTTTACGGGTTGTAATGATAGGCTAGGGTGAAAGGTGTGGAATGGACATTTTAAAGTGACTAAATGGTTAAAACTCGGTAGTTACATTTAACGAGCGTAAAATAAACAAAAACTATACATAAATAAGTCTTTAAAAAGACAACAATTGTATTTTCGAGCTAGTCGGCGATCTTCTTCTCTATTAACACTTAAAATTGCTCGAATGTTGTCATCTTCACCCTATTTTAGGGTTTTTAATTTCTAATTTTCTGTTTTTTTTTTTACATATAACTTTAATACTTTTGTACCAACAAATAACTAATTTACAAGGAACGCTAGTTAAACGGTAACTTTAACCAAGTGTTAACACTAAGGGTTAAAAACAAAAAAGGCTAAATTTGGCTAAGTGGGTTAATTGGTTGGGTAAAAAGAGAGAAAAACACAAGATAAGGCTCAACGTGGTTAATCCTAGTGGATGACATAAGGTTTAGGGAAAACAAATGAAAGAAAAGGCTAGAAACTAAAGGTTTTCTAAGTGCCTCTATCACTTTACACAATCTCACATGTTTATGGTCTCGATAAGTATACTAGGGATAAGTTCTAAATTACACGAGACATCCGACTCACTCCTAATCCGAAATGATCAAGCATCTAACAAATCTAAGGCTCAAAAATATGCTCACATAACGGGAGGAATGGGTAAAAGTGTGAAAACTAACATGCAAGTCTTTCTTTGTTTGTCACGTTTTTAGTTATCTTTTTCGAAATTTATTAGGCCTGTCGGTTCTTTATCGTGTCTGATGCTTTCTAAAACAAAAACTAACCTGTTTATTTAATTGATTTTTTTTATATAAAGGATGTTTATTTTGTATTATGTTACTAATATAACAGTTTTTTGTGGATAAACAAAGTTACAATGTTAAACCCCCTCCCCATACTTGAACTTCGCATTGTCCCTAATGCGAAACCCAAAAATAGAGAAAAGGGAGAATAACACTCCCCTGACAATGAAGAAGATGAAGGAATGAACCGCCGACTCGGTTTTGTTTATCTTGCCCCGCGTATATCTCGTACCTGCATGAATGTCAAATAACAAAAACCACGGCAACACTGATCGCAAAGTAAAAATAATATGAAAACCTACAATAGATAATAATAAAAACCATCCAAACATAAAAACAAAGAACATGTCTAAAAATAAAGATACATATCCGAGGGTGTTTTAAATGGTAGACAAAATGAAACCCAAAATAAAGACAACTAAACTACTGATACACAGATAGCAACACCAAGTACCCACGCATCCCTACTACTCGTCGTTGTCATTGTTAGGATCTAAGTTTGAATTAGTTTTGATTTTTGTTTCAAAAATGGAAAATGAAAGTAGAAATCAAAGTTTAATGCAGCGGAAATGGATGGAAAACTTTTATCATAACTAATGGCAGTTTGCTTTTATCATCATGCTCTCAAACTTATAGTTTTTGCATGTGAATCACAAACTCCCCCTTAGCCCAATAAGAACGTTTGAATAGTACAGAAATGCAGAGAATATGTAGGTGAATGATCTTTTAATAGATACATAAAACAGTACAACTGATCGACTATTTATACTAACACTTCTAACCTCTGAGCATCTTTGATGACGTCATGGTTGATAATGACAGGTAACAAATAAAACTAACTCTAAGCATAGCTATGCTTAAACTTTGATCAGTGCCAAGCACTGTACATTGAAGATCAAATTATTATAACTAAACACTGATCACTATCCACTGTTTTGTCTTCTGACACACCTTTGAACTTTGTCATTTAGCACTAGTAGATGATAGAAGGCAGAGTTTATAGAACAGAGCTTGTAACCTCTGTTTATCAGTATCAATTAAATGATTGATTTTGGTTTGACAACTATGCCTTCAGTTGTCATTATTGTGATATATGTGGCAATCCGATCATGTAACAATGACGAACAAGTTTATCAACCAATGAAATTTTGTGTTTTATTTATGAGTTTTGTTTATTTATCATGACAATTGCACGTATTCGATTATTACACGATAACAAACTTTTGAACGACTTCTAGAAGTGAAATTGCAAACTGTTACGTAAACGTAATCAGTTTAACGCGACGTGCACTCCGGAACAATGACACAAGCTTAACATACGTTAAATATCCTTTGCATAACTTAGAAATAAGTTTTGAAGGGTTTGGTATGTCAAAATCAAGCCTATTCGATCACAGGGACTATTTATGACAAACTACGAAAGTCTACCGATTCTCGTAGCGACACACATTCCGGATCAAATTCATACGCTAAACATACCCTAAATACGCTTAACATAGCTTAGAAATAAGTTTCGAGGGCTTCGATGTTGGTGCATATGTCTGTTGCCTACGTCATTATGTATCGAGTCTGAGTGAAATAAGGCTTAATCTGTTAGAAACTAGGCGTATTTATGTGTTTTAGAGGACAAGTTCGCTCGAGATGGTCTTGAGAAGTCAAGTTCGGCCGAACTTGACTATGTCAAGTTCACCCGAACTTCATCCCTAACCAGCGAACTTCCACTCCTATAAATAGGTGCCTTGGTTATTTCATTTATAACGTGGAGAGATTTTGGCACAGAGACGGCGAAGCTCTGTCGGATCCGTTTCTCGAATGTATTGAACTTTAGATCAATGAAAACAACATTTAAATGAGTAATTCTTGTTATTTGGTTAACTTGTCATTAGTGTCCGCCTAATCGTGGACGTTCCTACAAGTGGTATCAGAGCCTGGATACCTAAATTTGCTGGAATCAAGACAAGAATTTCTCTATTTCATCTCCATTCTATCATTTTTCTTTACATTTTCACATTTTTTAAGAATTCATGGATAGAATTGGCTAATTTTTGAACATGTCATGTAAAATACACTTGTGTTAAACCCCTGAGAGTTTGGACATCAAATTCAATTGAATTGATATCAAAAAGTTGGAAAAACCATGTTTTGTAAACAAGTTTCAGCCGAACTTAACTTCAAGTTCGACCGAACTTGAGTAAAATCTCATTGATTTTAATCAAGTTCGACCGAACTTGATAGATTTTTCAAGAATTTTGAGATAAGTTCGCTCGAACTTGAAAGAAATTCCAATATTTTTGATCAAGTTCGACCGAACTTGATCAAATTTCATTGAATTTTCTCACACAAGTTCGCCCGAACTTGAGAATTCTTTTGATAGTTCACATAAGTTCGACCGAACTTACTTGTTTCTTGAAATCTTTTCACAAGTTCGTTCAAAAGTAAATTTTTCTTCATACCATCTTCAAGTTCGACCGAACTTGAGGTCTTTGTGATAAAATTCGAAACTTGTCATCTAAGTTCGACGGAACTTGTTGAAAACTGTAATCAAAAGCTGATTTTCACACAAGTTCGACCGAACTTATCTGTTCTTAATCAATTTTCGAGTGTTTTTTATTGTATTCTCAGATAAGTCTTCAGATTGTCAAAATGGAAGATTTCCACAACGTGTCCGTTTCACAGATGGCTTCTTCATCAAATGCTAATACTATTGCGGCGAACCAGATGAATATCGACAACGAAATGGGTACTACGTCGAAACCGCCAAAGCTTATGAGTATGGATGAATTTGAAGGGTGGAAGGAAAAGTTTGTGAATTTGATACAAGCGAATCAATTCAACGGTTGGGTTGCAGTTGAGGATGGGTACAGATGGCCAAAGGATGAGCGTGATCAAGATCTTCCGCTAAACAAGTTTTCAACAACTGACAAAGAAAATTATGTTGCTGAGAAGAAAATGATTAGCTTGATACAACAATCAGTTAAGGAAGATATCTTGATTCTTTTTCCAGAATATGAAACATCACAAGAATTATGGCACGCTCTTTGTGATAAATTCAAAGGAAGTGATGAAATGATCAAAAGCAAAAAGGCCTTGATCAAGAAAGAGTTCGAGATCTTCACGATGTTCAAAGGTGAAACAATGAAGCAAATGATCGATAGATACTGTCACTTCGTGGTTCAGATGCGGAGATATGATATCAAAAGATCTAATGAAGAGCAATCGAGAAGTTGGCCGATGCACTTCCAGAAGGAGAATGGACAACATATCTTATGATTCTGAAGAATAGTCCATCTTGGAGACACTTCAAGTTGTCATCTTTCATCGACAAATTGGAAGGTCATGAAATGGAGTTGATGAAAATTGCGAAATCAAAGAATGCTAATGTTGTTCAAGATTTCGGTATGTATTATAAAGAAGGTATTCCAGATACTCCGATTCAAAGCCCGAAAATTCAAACAGCATTTAGTGCAAATACAAACTCTTCTCCAAATCAAAGTTCTCCATATGCTGGATATACAAGTGCTAGTTCAAGCTCTTCATTCCAAAATCAGACAAGTCAAGCAAGTTCTGATTCAAACGTTTTCTAGTGCAACATAGCAGTTGATTTGAAGAATGTATTTCCAAAAAGGTGGCTAAACAGCACATAGCACTTCTCGCTACTGTTCTCGAATCTTATGAAAGTCTTGTTGATGGAAAGATCTGTAATCCGGAAATGACTGCCGAAGATTATGATCAGGTAGACGAAGAAGAATTGGAACTATGGATATCAAATGGAGCCTTGCATCCATCAACAGAAGACTTTCAAAATTTGTGGCGCTCACTAGAAGGGATATTGGAAATTCAAGCAATAAGCTTGGTTTCGACAAGTCTAAAGTCTCATGCTTCAGGTGTAGACAGAAAGGGCTTTTCAAACGAGAATGCAACAATCAAGAAGCAAGTGGAAACCAAAATCATTTTGGCAGCAACAATGAGTACTACAAGAAAGCACTCCAATACAAGCTATATCCAAAAAGAACACAAGTCGAAGTTGAAGATAAATCTGCAAAGAAAACCGAACAAGCTCTTGTTGTCACTCATGAAGAAGATGGTTTCGACTGGAACAGATACATCGAAAAGAAAACTGGTGTTGCCATGATAGCAGAGTTAGTGGATGAATCTGATACATCATATATTGATGCTGCTTTAGAGAATGCTATTCTGGAAGGTTATAGACAGAGAGCTGAGGAAGAAGAGTTAGCTTACCTTGAGATGCAAAGGCAAGAAGCATTGATATCAAAGGCAGAAAAGGTAAAAGCTGAGATAATAATGTTTGAAAAGGAAGTTGTGAAATTGTGGAAGTTGAAAAGCCTTTCACAAAGTACGCAAATCCTTGTGAACCATGTCTTGTTAAAGTCAAAGTCATAAGAGAATTAACTGTACACAACAAAAACTTTCGTTATGATTATAGAACCATGAAAGAAGCTTATGACAAGATATCAAGAAAATATAAATATGTCGAAAAAGCTAATAGTGAACTCAGTGCTAATGTTAAAATGTTAAATGCTACAGTAATTGAAAAACAAAAAGCAATTAACATGTACATTAATACTATTGTCGAAGCAAAGCGTGAGCTTCATGACATAAAGATTGAAAAAGAAAGGGTAAGACAATTCTTGAAAAGTTACACCACAAATGCATATGTCATTGATCACATTTTACCTACGATTAAGTCAGAGGAAAATGTTGATAAATCAAAGCGTAAAGAATACGGAAGTGTTCCTCCACCATTTCTTGCAAGTTACTCATGCAAGAAAGATGATGAGATTGAAAAGGCATTTAATCTTTGACTCTTATCAGAAATGAAAGATAAATTGCCTGAGAACATTTACGTAGACTTTACGAAATCAAATGATGACAATGAAGCAGTGGTAAAAAATGTGGTTAAAAATGTGTTAGGAAATGATTCTGATGAAGGTAGCTCTGAAAGCGCCAAATCAAGTTCGAAAAACTCGAAATCACAATCTGAAAATGATGATACATCATCAGAACTTGATGTAAGTGATGATCCTAATGTTGTCATGTACAAGATTAAGGAATCTGATAGATTATACTTCGATGATAGTTTTCCGATTCGGAACATGAAAGAGGATCAACTTGATAAATTTTTCAAACTTGTAGAAGTTTCATCAGATGAACTTCCTGAGAACAGTTATCGAAAGTTTGGTGGTGATTTTCCTGAGAACAGGAGAGCAGGATTGGGTTTGGAGGAAAATGAAGATGAGCCGAGGAGGAACCAGAAGTCGTCATTTCATGAATACAAAGGTAAACATATTAAGTTTATGTATGGGATGAATACGGATCTGGAAGAAGGTATGATTGGTAACAAATCGAATGATGAATTCAAGAAAGAGAAAGAACTTCGGGACAAGGCTAAAACCAAGTCCACAAGTGGAGTAAAATCCACTAGTGGAAATGTTTCTGATAATCGGACTTGATTTAAATGCAATATTGTTGGTCATATTGCTCGCAAGTGTCTGAATTTAAAGCCTGTGTATCCACGAAGAAAACCGAATCAAAAGATGAAAAGCAAAAACAACCAGAGATTGTGAAACATGTCACATAATCAAATAGAAACTATGAATCTAAAGACGAAGTGAAACCTAAAATGAGTTCAAAGTTTGAAAACTCAACATTTGAAAAAGGTGAAACTTCAAGATTTAATGAAAACAAAGATTCTAGATTCTATATATAAAGAAAGCTACAAACAAGCTACAATCTTGGGTTGCTAAGAAAAAGCTTTCATCATCTGAAAAACCAAAGTCTGTTGCTGACAAAACTGAAAATGTCAAAATAAACGAGTCAGTAATCAAGCAGATAAAGAAAGAAAAGGTCGAAAAAGTTTCAAAATTGTCATTGGAAGAATGCTTGATGATGATTTTGATTATGATGATGGTTTGGAAAGTGATTATGAAGATTGTTATTCTTTCAAACCTAAAACCAAAAAGGTTTGGGTTTCCTTATTCAAATAGTTGTTTCATGTGTAGGAGTTCCAAGATCCACTCTATCAAAGTTGATACAGGATAGCGGAGCTCCCTGAGTTTTTAACTTATCTATAAAGTCATAATCTTTGTCGTTTTTGAAATTACAAGTGGTTGAAAAAGAAAAATTGAAAAGAATGTTTAAAAACTTGAGAAAATCCACACCGTTGAACAGAACACTGATTGTTATATTGAAAAATCATTTAAAATTTGATTTCCTACAAGTGATCCTTACAAGTGATTTCTACAAGTTGATGTTAACAAAGTTTAATGTTTTGTTCTGCTGACAGGTGATAATTCATAAGATGAAAAAAAAAGAAGAGAACGATCGGACGACGAGTTCTCAGGATCCTCATTGGTTTGTTACATTTTAGAAGAATTTCTTTAAATCTAAAATCCAAAAATATATTTTTTATTTTAGGGGGAGTAAGAAACTTTTTAGAAAAATAAAAAACATATGAAAAAGTTGAAAATTAAAAAACATTATAAAATTCAAAATGTACAAAAACATTGAAAAAGACAAAAAGAATTTTGCTGGCAAAAAGGAAATGATAGTACATCAGTGAACTATCACAGTATGATAAAGAATTGTAAAATTTAAAAGTAATAAACAAGTCTTACTGTGGATGTATTGATAGACTTTAAACGTTCAGTAAATTGTTTCTGAGATATAAACTAAATTTCGCAACTGCTTAATCTTGTGGATTAACACATCTTGGATATATGGACTTAGTACTCAGAAATTTCGATTGAAGGGTTGCCTCATTCTAAGATACAAGGTCATTATAGATGATTGATATCTGGGGTATTATACAAGTTCTTCTGATTTTGCGGAAGTAGTAGCCTAGAACTTCTATAATGCTTTTGCTAAAAACCCCAAATTAGCATGCAAAATTTGAAAAGAATTGAAAGATTTAATCATTTACAATGCTTAAAAGATTCCTTAAGTGGAACACACCTTAAAGACGAGCCTTCATCTCTTTGTCTGTACGGTAGTACTAACCTGAGCTCTAAAGGCCTCGCACAACCCAGATACAGATATCAATTATGCTATATTCACCTGTAAGATGAAATCTAGGGAATCTGGATTCGGGAGTATATTCAAGAAATGGGAAACACAGTTAGGTCAAGTTTTCATAAATCATACCCTAACATATCTTGGAACAATTGAGAAACGTGATGATGTTTAAGTGAACAAACATATCGATAATCTAGGTAAACGTGTTTAAAACTTAAAGTTAAAAAAGGTCAACGGTACTGGTGATATGTCTCAAACAACTGATATGATCTTTAGACACGAGTTCACAAAAATAAGTCTGTAAATATGTTTGTACATAGTTTACTTTCTTTACTTGCTTTTCAAGATAAAAATCAAAAAGATTTTCAGTGTGTTTTAGCCTAAATTTTCTAAAGTACAAAAAGATTTTGTTTCTACATTTGTTTCAACGAGCCAATGATGGAGAACGGATCTTCGAAGTCTGGTAAGAAAATCTGATGAATGTTTAAAAGTCAATTAATTTGAAACTTTAAAATCAGATTGTTCATAACGGTTTTTCAAACTAAGGTCATTAATTTAGACTTGGTTAATATATTTGGTTAATCAAGGTCATTAACATTGGACTTGATCAACTAAGTTGTTTTTCACAAATGATAAAAATGTGAGAGTTGAAGGTCTTAAATGTAAAATGTATTCAAGGTCATTAAGTTGAACTTGAAACAATTAACGTTTTTGAAAAGATTGAAGTGAAGATTAAAGTTTGAAATGTTGATAGTACAAAATTTCAAAATAGTGAATCTGAAAAGTTTATTTGAATGTCAGAATTTATTTTAGACATGTAGTAAAGTTTGAGGGGGAGCTGGATAAAACACTGTCCAAAGATTTCAGAAAGCTCAAAGCTAGGGGGAGTTTGAAGTCTAAAGATCAAAGCAAAAGGGAGTCTGAGACTAAAGCTTAAAGCTAGAGGAGCAGTTTGATTAAAGTTTTATCAAAGACAAAGCTCAAGAAAGAGGAAGAGGATATAAAGATCAAGATGTTAAATTTTATTCAAGAACTAAAGATCGGAAGACTCAAAAGTTTTTAAATAGTCAGAATGACTGCGGCAACATCCAAGGGGGAGTCTGTTGGTGCATATGTCTGTTGCCTACGTCATTATGTATCGAGTCTGAGTGAATAGGGCTTAATCTGTTAGAAACTAGGCATATTTATGTGTTTTAGGGACAAGTTCGCTCGAGATGGTCTTGAGAAGTCAAGTTCGGCCGAACTTGACTATGTCAAGTTCGCCCGAACTTCATCCCTAACCAGCGAACTTCCATTCCTATAAATAGGTGCCTTGGTTATTTCATTTGTAACATGGAGAGATTTTGGCACAGAGACGGCGAAGCTCTATCAGATCCGGTTCTCGAATGTATTGAACTTTAGATCAACGAAAACAACATTTAAATGAGTAATTCTTGTTATTTAGTTAACTTGTCATTAGTGTCCGCCTAATTGGACAATAGATAACAAATTTAGGTTCCCGTGCTAATCGTGGACGTTCCTACATTCGGTATGGCAAAAACCTACTTATGTAACTTCAGGGGCTATTTTGCAAATTCTGTGAAAATATGCCGTGGTCCGTATTTCTTTATCCGGGACATGTACGCACATCCAAAAATTTTTGTAATCATTAAAATCTTGTATTTTAATGATTGGAATGCAAAAATATCATTCGTTACGCATTTACGGTCATACACGCGATCGTTACATTTTCGTCGTAATTAACCGAACACCGCAACCGTATGACCAAACAAACTTACTTCTGAGATATTTTTAAGCACATTTCAAGTTCCCTATACTTTATTGTCCTTATAAAGCTTGAAAATGGGGTTAACGGGTGTTAAAAGTGCCAAACGCGTCAAAAACAAGTTCAGGGGCCATTTTTACCAATTCTAAAACTTCAGCCCCTGCAAGGGCCTTACAGACCGTAAGGCAAAACCCCATAAGGTCCGTAAGGGGTCCCCAACTCATCAGAATTGTTGAATCAAGGTGGAAGCTTCTTGTTAACTCTCTTGATGACCAAGCAAACGAGATTGGCACCATTCCTTCTGCATTTAACAAGTGTTAGGACACTAATCAACTTCTGGAATGACTCATGGACACATGTCTTGATCCTATAACTCCAATTCAACTATAAATTCCATGTTCTTCTTCACATTTGAACTTTTATAATACCCACTTTTGCTGTCATCTGCCATATCTAGAGTTGAAACCATCTGAAGATCATTTCCTGAGTTCTAAGGCCCTCCTAGAGTATTTGTAAGTGTTTCTTCCAGATCTTGTTCAATTCCTTTAGCATATTTGAGCAAAAAATCAAATAGTTTGACTTCTGGTTGACTTTCAATTCTGACCATGAATTGGTCAAATCAAAGTCCAATTGACCTTGTTAATGTGGTCATAATCATGATGGTTATAGTCCTTAGTGATCATGCCTACTGATTTCCACGTTTACTAGTCTTTGTGATGAGTCAAAGTTTCGGTCAATAATGCGATAAATGCGCATTATAGGACGGAACTATTTTTGGGTATCAAAACACTTTGTGTTGATACCAAATCAGTTTTATAAACTTAGTTAGACATGTTTAATATGTCTAACTTTCACTTTTATTTAAGTGCTTGTTTAGAGTCGTAAGCCGAGCGGTTTTGACCACCGCTTTGACTTTCGAATCCGATCTGTTTGGTTGATCTTTGAACCCAACCAAATACATATTTATGACCATAGTTGAATAGGGAATAACCCTCTGAGGTTATACCTTATGGTCATATCATTTTATTAGTGTTATGATAATTAGTTGTTATAATCTTCAATGATGACCAAAATGCCCTTTTTGCAAATAAATCAACTTAAAGCATATATAACATAAATTTTGACATGTAATCTAATCAAGTAACATTTTTAAAGATGATTTAGCATTAAATACTTGTCATAGCATATATCTAACCATCCGAACGTATATTTACGCAAATGACGCGTTAAAGTGGCTTAAACTACCTTAACGGGTCATAACGGGTCAAAAGTACTTAGGAACCTTTTCAAATCAGAATATAGACTTTGTTAAACCATTTCATATGAGTTCCATCACTCATATGGTTTACAAGATCTCGTTCTATCCAAATCCTCCGATTTCAAGTCCCGATATTTACATATTTATCTGTTTTTAGGACACGCTTGATTTCTCGGATCTTTGAAGCTTTGGTTTTCTTTTGATTCAAGATTTCTTTGCAATCCCAAGTGAGTACATAGTTCCCCTCTTTTATGTTTTGCAAATATTTTGGGGTGACTCATATGTGCTAGTTGTTTTCAAGCTTTCAAATTACAAATGCTATGGTTTATATTTAACACGACGATTTCAATAATGTGAACGATTGTTGGTGCGTTATATTCGTAACAAGAATGACATTCATTAACAATGGCCAAGCCGACCAGTGGTAAGTTACGGCGCCTAGGACTGACAATCCCGTTACCAAAATTCCCAGGGTTTGTGGGGAACTTTGGGAAGCGACTGAAACTGTATTTGTAACAAACCCTTTGGTGGTTTGTTATACGATTAAGGGACCCCTTGGGTGGTCTCAAACAAGTCAACAAAGGTTTGAATGTATTCACGAAACGACCAAAAGTTTTCACAAATAAAACAAGGAACGATGAACGATTGGTTTGTAACAAGGAACGATGAACCATTGGTTTACGACAAGGACAATGATCAATGGACGATTGGTTATGATAAGTGATTTAGATACGGAACGTGTGTAATGTGATAAAATCATGGTGGATACGCCATCGGTACTTCCTATATATAAGTGCTTTTATCATATTGCATACGTGGCGCTATTTGCATCACTTGGACAAATGTTTTCAAACAATGACATGCAACGATTTTCAATCAAAGATAAACCATACAAGTTATTTCAAGACAATATACAACCCGGATTTACAAAATAAATGATTTTGAGTCAAGGTTCATGGCTACTAGTTTTTACAGACTTTTAACCTCATGTTTTAATCGATTATCTATTGCAATATCAAACATTTTTAAAACAAGGTTTTCACTTACGACTCTAGTAGTCGAATTATATATTGCAATATATACAAAGCCATGGACTTGACACACTCACAATACTCGCCGGCTTTCATGCTGACTCGTTTTCACATATGTTTCAGGGAACAATGCTTGATGATACTGATGCATGCTCACGTAGGAATGGACTTGGACTTTAGTGCCTTAAAAACAAGAAGGACAATTTCAATGCTTGTTTTGTTTGTTTAGTTTGTTTAAAAGTTCTATGACAATATAACAATGTAATCAATGTTTAATATTAAATAAAACGAAACTTCAATTACCATGTGTTGTTGTAACAATCTGTTAACGTGACTCCCCGACGTTTCCGCCGTGGTTTGTTGTTTTACACGGTCGGGGTGTTACAGATTGGTATCAGAGCATTGGTTATAGGGAACTAAGTTATTAGTAATGCTTTGACCTAGACTATAACCTTCCTAGGACCCTAACTCGAGTTTACTTACGTTTAGATTGAAAATACAAATACTATCACCTATCCTTGGGTGATTACCAAAACAAATCCACATAAATTCAAATCCGTTCTTGAAAATCAATCATCTATCCTTAGATGATTTGTTTTTGGCGTAAGCCTTCAAAGTTTCCAAAATCTCGTCAAAGTTTGGGTTTTAATAATGTGAACACGTGCAATCTGGAAGGGTGGGTGCCTGTACCCTGAGTTCTCTGTCTAGGCTAGACTGTTCGTACAAATCCACTTAATCGGAGCAGTCACTCTTACCTGGGAACTCCTGGGGTGAATGTCCACTTATAGGCTAAAGCATGTCTTTGCGATACATTATAAAGACCCATTTACTTTGATTAGTCACCATGTGTCATTTGTTTGTTTTGAGAAACGAACGAATGACCACCATCCTTGTTTCGTCGATATTTTTCAATACCTCTCTTGATTTATTCAATATCGATCTCACATATCTTCCTACATGTTCTCTTTTAGAATGCCTCGTCGACGTGATACAACTCAAAATGCCGAAATGGCAGCAATTATCGCTCAATAAATCGCTGTTGTACTCCCGAACCTAGTGACTCAATTGAATCAAGCGAACAACAATAACAATAATAACAACAATGCACCAGCTCCGTGCAACTACAAACAATTATGTTCGGCAAAACCACTTTAATTCACTGGGTCTAAGGGAGCTACGGGACTTTACAATGGTTTGAGAGTCTCGAAAGCATGTTTCATTTGTTCAATGTCCAAATGAGCGAAAGGCCGAGTTTGTGTCAAGTGTATTCAAGAAAAGAGCTTTGACATGGTGGAATGGTACTATGAGAGATAGAGGTGCCGAAGTGGCCTTAGCTCAAACCTGGTAAGAGCTTCGGGCTCTTATGATGAAGGAGTTATGTCCTCGTCATTAGCAAAGGGCGCTCGAAAACGAATTTCATGATCTCAAGCAGGATAGTGGTGAACATCGCGCTAATACTAACCGATACGAGGAGAAAAGTTTGTTATGTCCAACGATGGTGACGCCTTTGGATAAGGCGATTGAAAAATTATCGATGGTTTGCCTGACCCTATTCAGGACATTGTTACTGGGAGTAACCCTACCTCTGTTCCCCAAGCTATTGAACTAGCTGCTACTTTGACCAAATCTCAGGTTAGGAAGGGTAAACTTCATCGCAAGGGTGATAAGAAGCAAGCGACCGCCACCACACAAGAGAAACAAAAGAAAAACAAAGCCGAGCCTTCCAAGAGATCGAGGAAGCGTAATGCTTCACAGAACTATGTTGTGACCAACCAACCTAAGCAAGCTCCCCAAAACCAACCTGCTCCACCTCCGGCAAAGAAACCTTATGCGGGAACTGCACCACTTTGCAGCCGATGTAATGGTCATCATCAAGTTCATGTACCGTGTCGAAAGTGTACTACCTGTGGAAAACTTGGTCACCTGGCGAATATTTGTCACTTTAACCCAAACCCAACTGTACAGAACCCAGTTCAACCACAAGCAAATCCCGCTCGACCTTACTTTCCGCCTGGTTCCTGTTTTAATTGTGGCAAGATGGGGCACTATAGAAACAACTGCCCAAGGCTAGCAAACGCAAATCGAGCTTGGGGACGAGCTTTCAATATGAATGCCAACGAAGCCCGTGCTGATAACAAAGTCGTTAACGGTACGTTCTTTGTTAACAATGATGCTGCTACTTTCTTTTCGATTCGGTTGCCGATAGAAGTTTTGTGTCATTAACCTTTGAATCTATGCTTTCGATGCCGAGAACTAGACTAGGAAAGCCTTTGAAAGTAGAAGTCGCTAATGGTGAACCTCTCGTACTTGACATTGTCATTCGCAACTGCCAGTTAAACCTCAACAATCATTTGTTTTCTATCGACCTTACACCAATGCAACTCGGAAGTTTCGATGTTATTATAGGAATGGATTGGTTAACCAAACATCGTGCCGAAGTTATTTATTTTGACAAGATAGCTCGTATACCGCTTCCTTCTGGCGAAACCTTATAGGTTCGTGGAGAGAAACCCGCTAGTAACCTGAAACTCATGGCTTGGGTACAAGCCCAAAAGTACTTAAGAAAGAATTATGTGGCATTCTTGGTGCATATCGTAGAGGAGATAGGCAAGAGCAAGAGTATTCAAGATATTCCTGTTATCCAAGACAATCCTGAGGTTTTTCCCGAAGATCTACCTGGTTTACCCCCAGTACGTCAAGTTGAGTTTCGTATCGATCTAGTACCTGGTGCCAACCCTATAGCCAAATCTCCTTACCGTCTTGCACCGTTTGAGATGCAAGAGTTATCTAAACAACTACAAGAGTTATCTGACAAAGGTTTCATTCGTCCGAGTTATTCTCCTTGGGGTGCTCATGTCTTATTTGTGAAAAAAGTAGGATGGATCCTTCCGGATGTGTATCGATTATGGTGAGCTCAACAAACTCACGATCAAGAATCCATATCCCCTACCTCGCATTGATGATCTTTTTGATCAGTTACAAGGTGCTACATATTTTTCAAAGATCGATCTGGGTTCTGGGTATCATCAGCTTCGTGTTCACGAGGAAGATATTCCTAAGACTGTTTTTCGCACTCGATATGGTCACTACAAGTTCACTGTCATGCCTTTCGGTTTGACAAATGCTCCAGCTGTATTCATGGACTTAATGAATCGGGTTTGTAAACCTTATCTGGATAAGTTCATCATTGTTTTCATCCACGACATTCTCATTTATTCTAAATCTCGAGCCGAGCACGAACAACATCTTCGTTTGACAATGGAACTTCTAAAGAAAGAACAACTATTTGCCAAATTATCCAAGTGTGAATTTTGGTTGAGACAAGTTCAGTTCTTGGGTCACATTGTTAATAAGAAAGGTATTCATGCGGATCCTTCCAAAATCGCTGCGATTAAGGGTTGGAAAACACCCACTACTCCCACGGAAGTTCGCTCATTTCTTGGTCTTGTTGGGTACTATCGACGATTTATTACAAACTTTTCAAAGATCGCGGTTCCCCTCACTGCTTTGACACAGAAGAATAAACCTTTTGAGTGGGGACCTAAACAAGAGGAAGCTTTTCAAACCTTGAAATAGAAACTCTATGATGCTCCTATTTTGTCTTTACCCGATGGCAATGATGATTTTGTGGTTTCTTGTGACGCGTCGAATTTAGGCCTTGGTTGGTTCTCATGCAACGAGATAAAGTCATAGCCTACACGTCAAGACAACTGAAAGTCCACGAGAAGAATTACACAACTCATGATCTTGAGTTAGGTGTGTTGTCTTTGCTCTCAAAATCTGGAGACACTATCTTTATGGCACGATGTGTGTGGTTTTCACGGACCACAAACGTCTCCAACACATATTCAATCAAAAGGAGTTAAACTGAGGCAACAATATTGGGTCGAGCTCCTAAATGATTACGACTACGAAATTCGCTACCATCCTGGTAAGACGAATGTTGTGGCTGACGCGCTTAGTCGTAAGGAACGTGTCAAGCTTCATTGTGTTCGAATTCAATCTGATATCCAAACACGTATCCTTTAAGCTCAACGTACTTGTGCTACACAAGGCATGATGGGTAGTGAATTACCACATCAACTTGAGCTTCAACTCGAGACGAAAGACAATGGGTTACTCTATTATTTGAATCGTTTGTGGGTTCCAAGTGAAGGCAAATCTTCGCACCTTATTGATGGATGAAGCTCATAAGTCTCGTAAAATTCAATTCATCTTGGTGCAGACAAAATGCACAAGGATCTCCGTACCCAATATTGGTGGCCGGGTATGAAATCGGACATTGCCTCGTATGTGTCAAAATGCCTAACTTGTCTTAAAGTCAAGGCTGAACATCAACGCCCATTTGGTTTGCTTGAACACCGGTACGGAAATGCGAAAACATTGCGATGGATCCCATTACAAAACTACCGCGCACATCTAGAGGTCATGATGCCATTTGGGTAGTCATCGATCATCTAACAAAGTCAACACACTTTTTGGCAATTCGTGAGGATTACTCTGCTGACAAACTTGCCAAGATTTATGTTGATGAGATTGTGTCTCATCATGGTGTTCCTTTGAATATTATATCTGACCAAGATGCTGGTTCTCATCTCGCTTTTGGAAAACCTTGCAATCTGCAAGGGGAACCAAACTTAATCTAAGCATTGCTTATCATCCTCAAACGGATGGACAATCTAAGAGGACAATTCAAACACTGGAGGATATGCTTAAAGCTTGTGTGATCGACTTTGGTGGTAGTTGTGATTCGCATCTACCGTTGATTGACTTCTCTTACAACAATATTTATCATGCCAGCATCAACATGGCGCCTTTCGAAGCTTTGTACGGTCGAAAATGTCGTTCACTGTCTGTTGGAATGAAGTTGGAGAGTCGTAGTTTACTGGACCTGAACTCATTCACGACACAACCGAAAAAGTCAAGAAAATTCGCGATAACCTTCTGACAGCTAGAAGCCGTCAAAAGAGTTATGCGGACAAGCGACGCAAGCCCTTGGAATTTCAAGTTGGTGACTACGTCCTACTCAAGGTATCCCTTGGAAAGGAGTAGTTAGATTTGGAAAGAAAGGAAAACTTACACCACGATACGTTGGACCATTCAAGATCGTTGAAAAGAATCGGAAAGGTGGCCTACCGACTTGAGCTACCTCCTAAACTTGGGAACGTTCACCCAACATTCCACGTGTCCAATCTGAAGAAGTGTTTAGCCAACGCAAATCTTCACATCCCACTCGACGAGATTCACGTTGATGACACTATCCATTTTGTCGAGAAACCGGTGGAGATATTGGAACGTGAAGTCAAGAAACTCAAGCGAAGATAAATTCCGATAGTCAAAGTTCGATGGGAATCCAAATGTGGCCCAGAGTTTACTTTGGAAAGAGAGGATCAAATGAAAGCGAAATACCCACATTTGTTCTCAGGAGTTTCCTCTAATTAAATTTCGGGACGAAATTTCCTGAAGTAGGTGAGAGTGTGATATATGTGGTGATCTGATCATGTAACAATGACGAACAAGTTTATCAATCAATGAAATTTTGTTTTTTATTTATGAGTTTTGTTTATTTAACATGACAATTGCACATATTCGATTATTACACGATAACAAACTCTCGAACGACTTCTGGAAGTGAAATCGCAAACTGTTACGTAAACGTAATCAGTTTAACACAACGTGCACTCCGGATCAATGACACAATCTTAACATACTTTAAATATCCTTTGCATAACTTAGAAATAAGTTTTGAAGGGTTTGGTATGTCAAAATCAAGCCTATTCGATCATAGGGACTATTTATGGCAAACTACGAAACTCTGCCGATTCTCGTAGTGACACACATTCCGGATCAAATTCATACGCTAAACATACCCTAAATATGCTTAACATTGCTTAGAAATAAGTTTCGAGGGCTTCGGTATGGCAAACACCTGCTTATGCAACTTTAGGGCCTATTTTGCAAATTCTGCAAAACTATGCCGTTGCGCGTATTTCTTAATGCGGGACATGTACGCACATCCAAAAAATTTTGTAATCATTAAAATCTTGTATTTCAATTCCTTTAGCATATTTGAGCTAAAAATCAAATAGTTTGACTTCTGTTTGACTTTCAATTCTGACCATGAATTGGTCAAATCAAAATCCAATTGAACTTGTTAATGTGGTCATAATCATGATGGTTATAGTCCTTAGTGATCATGCCTACTGATTTCCACGTTTACTAGTCTTTGTGACGAGTCAAAGTTTCGGTCAATAATACGATAAATGCGGATTATAGGACGGAACTATTTTTGGGTATCAAAACACTTTGTGTTGATACCAAATCAGTTTTATAAACTTAGTTAGACATGTTTAATATGTCTAACTCGTCACTTTTATTTAAGTGCTTGTTTAGAGTCGTAAGCCGAGCGGTTTTGACCACTGCTTTGACTTTCGAATCTGACCCGTTTGTTGATCTTTGAACCCAACCAAATACCTATATGACCATAGCTGAACAGGGAATAACCCTCTGATGTTATAGCTTATGGTCATATCATTTGATTAGTGTTATGATAATTAGTTGTTATGATCTTCAATTTATGACCAAAATGCCCTTTTTGCAAATAAATCAACTAAAATCATATGTAACATAAATTTTGACATGTAATCTGATCAAGTAACATTTTTAAACATGATTTTGACATGTTATCCGTTTTTAGGACACGCTTGATTTCTCGGATCTTTAAAGCTTTGGTTTTCTTTTGATTCAAGATTTCTTTGCAACCCCAAGTGAGTACATAGTTCCCCTCTTTTATGTTTTGCAAATATTTTGAGGTGACTCATATGTGCAAGTTGTTTTCAAGCTTTCAAATTACAACTGCTATGTTTTATATTTAACACGACGATTTCAATAATGTGAACGAACTTGTTGGTGTGTTATATTCATAACAAGAATGGCATTCATTAACAATGGCCAAGCCAATCAGTACTAAGTTACGGCGCCTAGGACTGACAATCCCGTTACCAAAATTCCCGGGGTTTGTGGGGAAGTTTGGGAAGCGACTGAAACTGTATTTGTAACAAACCCTTTGGTGGTTTGTTATACGATTAAGGGACCCCTTGGGTGGTCTTGAACAAGTCAACAAAGGTTTGAATGTATTCATGAAACGACCAAAAGTTTTCACAACTAAAATAAGGAACGATGAATGATGGTTTATAACAAGGAACGATGAATGATTGGTTTGTAACAAGGAACGATGAACCATTGGTTTACGACAAGGACAATGGTCAATGGACGATTGGTTATGATAAGTAATTTAGGTAACGGAACGTGTGTAATGTGAAGTGGATACGCCGTCGGAACTTCCTATATATAAGTGCTTTTATCATATTACATACGTGGATGTTTTCAGACAATGACACGCAATAATTTTCAATCAAAGATATAAACCATACAAGTTATTTCAAGACAATTTACAACCCAGATTTACAAAATAAATGATTTCGAGTAAGGTTCATGGCTACTAGTTTCTACAGACTTTTAACCTCATGTTTTAATCGATTATCTATTGCAATATCAAACATTTTTAAAACAAGGTTTTCACTTACGACTCTAGTAGTCGAATTATATATTGAAATATATACAAAGCCATGGACTTGACACACTCACAAAACCTATGTACTCATCGGCTTTCATGCTGACTTGTTTTCACATATGTTTCAGGGAACAATGCTTGATGATACTGATGCATGTTCACGTAGGAATGGACTTGGACTTTAGTGCCTTAAAAACAAGAAGGACAATTTCAATGCTTGTTTTGTTTGTTTAGTTTGTTTAAAAGTTCTATGACAATATAACAATGTAATCAATCTTTAATATTAAATAATTCGAAACTTCAATTACCATGTGTTGTTGTAACAATCTGTTAATGATTATCAAATCCCGAACAATTTCATAAGCAATAAAACCTTGTGTTTTATTCATTGAATTGTGAAATTATCCATAACAATTGCACAATATCAATCCTTGTTCAAAATCAAGCTCTTAAACAATTTCTGAAAAGTTATACGTAAACTGTTACATAAACGTAATCAGTTTAAACGCAACGTGTATTCCGGAATAGTGACATAAGCTAAACATACCCTAAATATCCATTACATAACTTAGAAATAAGTTTTGAAGGGTTTGGTATATCAAAAACAAGCCTATTTAGGGTTGTAAACGAGCCGAGCCGAGCCAGACCCAGCTCGATCTCGGCTCGAACTCAATTCGAACTGGCTCTGCATGAGCTTGAATTTTAAATCGAGCCAAGATTTGAGGCTTGAGCTCAACTCGATTAAAACTCAAGCTAGCTCGGCTCGGCTCGATCTAGCTCGAACCAACAAAAAATCGCAATTTACTAATTAAAATGCCCTAAAAATAAAGCTCTTGATAGACTAAGGCCATATTGCAATTTAATTTAACCAAATGGCTAAATATGCAAGTATAAATAGTTAATTCACTTTGTACATTGTCTTGCCATCTTTTATATGGGAGACACTCCCTTAGTTTTTGTCTTTTGAGCAATGTGGGACAAAAAATGAAGGATGTAAACCTTATCGAGCCGGCTCACGAGCTCACGAGCCGAGCCAGGCCAAGCTCGAGCTTGGCTCGTTAACAAACCGAGCCGAGCTGAGCTAGCTCATTTAAACCGAGCCAATTTCGATCCGAGCTTTGTTCGAGCGAGTTTCGAGCGAGCTGCGAGCCACGAGTTTTTTGAACACCCCTAAGCCTATTCGATCACACAGACTATTTACGACAAACTACGAAAGTCTACCGATTCTCATAGCGACGTACACTCCGGAACAATTCACAAGCTTAACATACCTTAAATAACCTTTACACATCTTAGAAATAAGTTTTGAAGGGTTCGGTATGGCAAAAACATGTTTATTCAAGCTCAGGGGCTATTTTGCAAATTCTGCAAAACTATGCGGTTACGCGTATTTCTTAAATCCGGAACATTTACGCACATCCAAAAAATTTTGTAATCATTAAAATCTTGTATTTTAGTGATTGGAATGCAAAAATATCATTCGTTGTGCATTTACGGTCATTTGCGCGTTCGTTACGATTTTCGTCATAATTAACTGCAACTGTACGACCAAATGAACCGACACCCGAGACATTTTTTAGCACATTTCAAGTTCCCTAAGCTTTATCATCCTTATAGAGCTTAAAAATCAGGTTAACGGGTGTTAGAAATGCCAAAACACGACGAAACGAGTGCAGGGGCATGTTCTGCCAATTTTCAAAAGTATCTGCCAGCTAAAGGGCTTACGGACCGTAAGCCCAAAGCCCTTACAGTCCGTAAGTACTCCCAGCTCAGCATAAGTGTTGTAACAAGGTGGCAGTCTCTTGTTAACTCCCTTGGACACTAAGCAAACGAATTTTCCACCATTTCTTCTGCTTAGGAAAAATGTTATGACACTAATCAAACCGCTAACACCTAGATCAACACTTGTCATGATTTAGGAGCTCCAAGATTAGTATAAATACCCTTAATCATCAACCAACTTCTTTGCTCATTTCTTCTTCTTCATCTCTTGCTCTAAGTTGGAGTGCTACCACCTTTGTGGAGGCCTCCCATCTGAGCATTCTTCTTCTCTTTTAGCTTTTCAAGTGTTCTTCAACACAAGTAAGTGCTCTCTCCTTGTCTTATTTCATTTATATTAGCTATTTCAAGCTAAACGTCAAACAGTGTTTGACTTTCAGCTTTGACCATTAATTGGTCAAGACAAAGTTCAATTGAACTTTGCAACGTGATCGTAATTACGATGGTTATGATCCATAGCGATCATGCCTACTGATTACCACGTTTACTAGTTGTAGTGACGAGTCAAAGTTTCGGTCAATAATGCGTAAAATGCGCATTATACGACGAAACTATTTTCGGGTATCAAAACACTTTGTTTTGATACCAAAACAGTTTTATAAACTTAGTTAGACATGTTTAACATGTCTAACTCGTCACATTTAGTTTAGTGCTTGTTTAGGGTCGTAAGTCGAGCGGTCTTGACCAGCGCTTTGACTTTTGAATCTGGCTTGTGTGGTTGATCTTAAGATCCGACCAAACACATACTTGTGACCATAGTTGTATAGGAAATAACCCTCTGAGGTTATACCTTATGGTCACATCGTTTGATTAGCGTTATGTTAAGTCGCCTATTATGCCTTTATAAATAACCAAAGTGCCCTTTTTGCGCATAAAATCGATTTTAAGCTTATGTAACCAATGTTTTGCCATATAGACATGATGTTACAACTATATTAAACTTGTTTTGGCATATAAGACTTATCATAGAGCATATCTAACCATCCGAACACGTATTTACGCAAATGATCCATTAAAGTAGCGTAAACTACCTTAACGAGTCATAACGGGTCAAAAGCACTTAGGATCATTCCCAAATCAGAATGTTAACTTTATTAAACCATTTCTTATGAGTTCCAACACTCATTTGGTTTAGAAGGCTTCATTCTATCTGATCCGTCGATTAAGTCCCGATATTAACATATTTATCCGATATTAGGACAAACTTAAATCCTTGGACTCTTGAGCTTGTTTGATCTTTGATTCAAGATTACTTTATAATCCCAATTGAGTACATAGTCCCCTCTTTTACGTTTTACAAATGTTTTGGGGTGAAATATATTGCGCCTATAACTACTTTCGTGTTTTCATGACATCATACATGCTTTGATTACATAGTACATTTAGTACATGATTTCCATTGCATTTTGCTTTGTATGTTGACTTAACATGCTTAGCGCATTGATTTCTATTACACTTTTGCTTCATATGTTGACTTAGAATATCTAGCACATTGATTTTCAAAGACATTTATGCTATGTATGTTGATTGAGCATACTAGTACACGATTTCAAAGACATCTTGCTTGGTATATTGACTTAGTATGCCAAGTACATGGTTTCAAAACATTTTCATGACATGCTTACATTATTCAAGACATATTGGTGGTTTGAACATACAATGATACATTCATTAACATTGATGCCGACCGATAGTATGTAATGGTACCATAGGTTTGACACCCCATTCCCGCTTTCTAGTCATTTGAAAGTATCCATTGGGGAATGACAGAATCCGATGAACATTAATAGACCTTTGTTTTTATAAGGGTTTATTCGATAGTCGACAAGGTTTGAATGTATTCACCAACAATCCTAATATATGTTTTTTTTTACAATAAAAGCAATGGTTTATAAGACATAACTTTTGGATTTAAACAAAACCTTTGTTTATTCAAAAATATTGTTTTATACAAGGACGATTGGTTTTTAACAAGGACAATTGGACGATTGGTTTATGATAAGTGTTTTAGATAACGAGGCGTGTGTAACATAATAAAAGCATGGTGGATACGCCGCTGGTACTTCCTATATATAAGTGCTTTTATTATATTACATATCGTAGCGTTATCTAACTCACTTTGAACTAAGACAAGACATGACATTTTTATACAAGACATTGGATATTACTCGACATTGTTACACATGACATTAGTTTATACACAACACTTGGTTTACACTAGACATTGTTTATACATAAAATCTGGTTTACACAAAGACATTGATTTATACATTAAACTTTTTATACAAAGACACGACACATTTCATATAAAGACATGACTACTTTTACAAAAGACATATTTTGGTTATTAAGTTAACCATGCATCATTCTTTTAAATCATTGATTTTCATATGATTTTACAAAAGAAAACATTTTTACAAAGGTTCATTGGCTACTTTTAGTTAAACATTTCTTTTAACAATTCAAAGCCATGAATTCTCATCAACAAAAACCTATGTTACTCACAGGCATTTTTATGCTGACGTACCTGTTTTCACATATATTTCAGGTTTACTTTTGTGATGATTGTCGCCGCATGCTACACATAGGATGGACTCGGGCTTTAGTGACTTTAAAACTTGAAAGACATTTTCAGGGTATTTCATTTCTGTTATTCCAATACAATGTAATTCGATGATTCAATAAAACAAAACTTTAAGTACCATGCGTTGTGAAACAATTTGTAACATGACTTCCCAAGTGTTTTCCGTCGTGTGTTTTGTATTACGCGATTTGGGGTGTTACATTTGGCTTTTGTATCATCTGTTCCTTTTGAAAGGGTTCAATCCCAACAATCTCCCCCTGGAACAGATGATGCCAAAACACATTTATTCTTGATCTTTATTTCTCAACAAGAAATCTCTTATTTGGCCTTTGAACTGTAGTTCAAAGTTAAGAGACTCTATATCATCCTCATCCTTTTCAAGCTCCAGATTCATCAGATCTTTGAGGTCTTCTTCACTTAACCCATATGCATCCTCCATTTTAATCTTGGTAGCTTGGCCATCTGATTTGAGCAGAGTCAATTCGTGGGTGCCTTTGTTGACCTTCCACTTTAGATTTCTTGGATCAGAAGGCTTTCTAGGATGGCTTTTTATTGTTGAGAGGGATGGATGAAGTTGATGAGAAATCTTTGATAAAGTTTCTCTTAACATATTACTTGCATCATTAGTGTGGAATTGAGCTTGATCGATAATTCCTTGCTTAATAAGGTCCAACTCATACCTTCTCTCATCTTCTTTTGACATCTCTCCCTGCCTTTTTCTTTGATTCAAGGCCTGGATGGAATGAGCAGATGTTGAAGATGACTTTTGAGTAGGTTGGGTCTGATGAGCTGTAACCTCTGATGAATAATCAGGCTTCTTTAGAAATGAAGGATCTGTTTTTCTTCTTTCTTCAAGCCTTTTGTATGTATCAACCACTTTAACCTCTGCCCATCTTGTGATCTGATTCTTTGACCCATAGTTAGCAGTTATCAATTCTTCCTTCATTATTTTGAGCTTCAAAGCTCTGCCAGGCACATTTTTCTTATACATATTCCAATCTGGAGGAGCGGGCTTTTTAAGAGGATCTTTCAACATCTCTTGCATTCTTTCAACTTCTTCTTTTAGCTCACTCACTGTCCAGTCTTTAAATTATGCTCTGGTGGCCTTGTATTGCTTGTTATCCATGATGTGATCTATGTAGTCCTTTTTCAAGCTTTCATCTTCTCTTTCTGACAGCTTTTTGCACAAGTCTTTTGAAAAGTCTTCTAATCTTCTGACTTTGCTTAGCTGGAACTGCATGTAGTTCTGAACTTCTCTATAATTTTTCCCTTGTGTATCCCTTTTTGTGATATCCTCTGCTTGTTTTACCTTTAGGTGTAGATATTCATCTATGTTCTTTGGCTTGGAATATCCTTCCAAGGATGAGAAGTTTCTTTTCTTAGGGTCTTCTTCAGCATAGAAAGATTTGATCTCTTCCCTGACTACTGTAAACAAGAGGGAACTGAGTGTGTAGAGGAATTAATGAAAGTGATTGAGATGATGTGGATGTTGGAAGAGTAACAACTGTTGTTGAGGTCAGAGGTTGTGAAGACAATGGAAGTGGTGAAGGAATGATATTATCATCATTTATGACCTGTGAGCTCTTCCTTCTTTTGAATCTTAGTTTGGGTGATGGTGGTTGGTTGGGAATTCTGGTGGGTGTGGATATTTGTTGAGTGGTAGAAAATGTGATCATGGCAGTGGATGGGTTAACATATGTTGTAACCACTGCTGTATCAACTGTTTTTGACACAACAGGAGTTATAACATCTGTTGTGGTTGTGGTAGTGATGGTTGTAGTTGTGGATGGTGTTTGAGATTTTGTAGAGCAGAGGTTGAGGCTGGAAGGACAACAGTGGTTTTAGAAGTTATGGATGATGGTTGTCTTACTTTTCTAGCAGCTCTCTTCTTTTGTGAAGTACCTATCTCTTCCTTTTCCATTTGTTGAGCCAACTTTTGTTCAACCAGAGCCCTGCTCTCATCTCTTACCCTTTGTTTATTTTTCTCCTTTTCCCTTGCCAAAATGTTTTGAGTTTCGTCAATTTTTTTAGTTCTATCTGGCCTTGGGATAACACTCTTGGTCTTGATGATGGATCTGTTTTGAGCTTTAACACTTCTCTTTGATTGAATTTCTCCCCTTTTTGGCATCATTTGTGTTAACCAGAATCACGATGGGAGGAGAAGTGCCAGCGGTTTGGAGCAAGTGAACTTTGATGGCCTTTATATCTGCATTTGTGTCAATGTATCTTGCATCAACCAAATTCCTGAGCTGTTGCATGTGATGTTCATATTGTTTTTCAGTATAGTGTTGGTGTTGTTGGATCCGAGGATACATAAGTTCCCATAGCTCAGCAGTGGTTGTTGTTGATGTAGCAGAGGATTGACTTTTGGAGTGTGCTAACATCTGCTTCATCATTTCTTTGATTTCATCGACAGAGTTTTAAATTGTAGTAATATCCTTATATTTTAGCCCATCACCTAATTTAATAGGATCATCTGAACTCCTACCACTAGTGGTAGTTTTAGCTGTGAGATCATGAGCAGAGGTTTCAAAACTTGCTTCAAACACAGATGCCCCTTTGTCTTGGTACTAGGGACTTCCAACTTTATCAGAGGATACCTAAGTAGCCTCAGCAATTGTTGCCTTCAACAGAGTCTTATACATGTAACCACTGTCCAATTGAAAACTGGGGAGTTTTGCAATTATAGTAGCTGCTCTTGTTGAACTATCACCAAGGGTTACTTGTAACCCAAGGGATGTAGCATCTTCACTTGTTGATAGGTTAGCAAAGATTAAAGAATCAGACCCAGTCACATTCAGAAGTAAATTCTCAGTGATAGGTGGGTGAGAAGAACTGGTTAGTGTCTGTTCCAAATCAATTGCATTCAACAAAGGTAAAATTGTGGGTGGTAATGATATGGGAGAAGGTTGTGGAGAAGAAAGAGACATTGCCCTGGGAGAGGGGCTACGGAAGATAGAGCCAAGTGGATCTAGAGCTTCATAATTTGGTGTCCCTGTGTTTACAACCTTATCCTTTTGTGAGGACGAAAGAGGATGTTGGGATTGAACCCTACAAAAGAACAGATGATAAAATGCCAAAACAGGTATGTACTAAATGATCCAGAACAAACAGTGTTTTGACTCACAACGTCCTTCAATGGCAAGATATCTAACATCTGATGGCTCTAACATCTGCTCAGTGCTAAGCTCTGTTGGTGTGTAAAGACTGTTAAAGACCAAACCTCTGTTGAAGTCAAAAGTCTAATGGAAGTCAAAGGTCTGATCACCCTTTAAAGAACATCTGATAAAGTTTCATTAGTGGTTAAGCACATCAGTGGTTAGCATCATAATTGGCCAGCTATCAGTTTTTTTGTAAATGTATCAGAGGATAGCATTAGCAGTGGTTAGAGGTTGTTATTTTTGTTAGATGTCATTGTCTTGGTGACTTCAGTAAAGATGCTACAGAGGTTAGGATTAGTACTATAAATAGACAGTGCATGTATTATTCTATTCAGCTCTCACACACACACTTATCTTGTACGATCTAACCTGTGTGAGCTCGGGCTGAGGGGGAGTTAGTAATTCATACATGTAATTGTTTGTAATCTTTTCAATCTTTTGAGCAATGAAAACATTGTATGATGAAAGCTAATCTCTCCTTGATTGTGTTACAAAGTTTTAAATCGCACTCTGCTGCAAGGTATCATGTGTTTTATCTTATTATGATCAATTTGTTTAAAACAACACAATCAGTCAAACTCAGATCCTAACAATTGGTATCAGAGCTTGCTCAGTCGAATTCGATCTAACAATCAATTTGACATAAAAAGATCAGCTCAATTTCAGTGATACTGTGTTGTATGTATTTGTTGGAAAACAAATTAAGAGTCGAATCACGTTATATACGATTTCAGTGTTTGTGTTGGAATTTGTGATGATTCTATGATTGACGGTTGCTAAGGATTCATCTAACGTCTTTAAAAGACTGAGGTGAACCTAAACCTTAGGAACAAGATCTATATGAGGAACAAAAGTTATGAGAAAAACTTTAAGAAGGGTAAAATCCTATAAAGGTTATGGGTTGATATTTAGAAATCCAGATTAAAAGTAATGTGAATTTTAGCATAAGCATTTGTCAAAAATGACTAAGGTTCTCAAAAAATTACTGTAAATGATTTTGGATTGATTATTCTTTCCCTAAAAACCTTCCCGTGAATGCTACGACATCTGCGTATGGAAAGGTTAAAAGGGGAATAGAAGAAAAATCACAAAACTCTAAAAGTGTGTTTATCTCAAAACTTTTAATGACAAAAGAAAAGAGTATAAACATAAAACACCTGAGAGTTCACAGGCTAGTACTACAAAAGGAAAACCTAAAATTGAATCTTCGTCTCTTTCAAACATCTGTTACCAAACAAGCTGAGTGCAACCACTGTTTACAGTTAGATTCAGGTAACAAATGTATTTCAAGTTAAAAATTATTTTAAAGAGGACTTAGGACATCTATCGGTCTAATTGATTCATTTATTAAGAAATTTTTACTAAATTTTCAATAGTTAAGATTTCATGTATATATCAGGACATGTGTTACTCCTTTTTCAGTATTTTTGTTTTCTGGAAAGTAATACATGTTGAGCATTCACTAGTTTTAGATGATTAAAGCTCAAAACCTGCCAGGAAGTAAAACCTTTCTATTTTTAGAGAGAAGGGAGTTACTTTTCCTTGATAATGGATCAAAAGAAATATGTATGATGGTCAGTGTCAATTCATAAAATGAGCCAAGATAATCTCAAACTTACTGTCAAAATAGATTGTGTTTACCATCTGGGATACTCAACCACTGCTGGATCTATAAAGTGTTTTAACACCATGGCTAGTGTGTGGAAGAGATTTTGATTGAAAATTTCATAAACTTTTATCAACTAAAATCATAGTAAAGCTATGAGAAATGTTTTGTCAAGCCTGATCTTGCAGGTACTCACAATCTTCATCAAAATCTTATTCACTAAAAGGAACAGAAGGAGTTTTCAACACAGTCTATCATTCCATGACCAGGTACAGAGTAAATCAGATATCACCTAGTGAGGGACTACTATGAAAAAGGTTTGATTTCTTTACAACATGCCCATACCAAGGATCAACTGGCAAATGTATTGACAAAAGCACTTGATGCTCACACTTTTGACAATTTGATTCCCAGGCTTGGAGTGCTAAACATGGATCAAAAACAGATTTCCCTGTGATCCATGTGTAAATAGCATCAAAAATGTTTTCATAGAATCAAACCAAAACCTTAAAAATAGTTAAAATTGAAATTTTCTCAATAAATCTCTAAAGTCTGATGAAAACACTGTTTGTACTTTCAAAACTCTGATGGGCAACTTTATCCACTGACAAAGTGAATCCTCTGTCTTCATTAACCTGATCAAACTTCTGAGGTGACCTTATCCACTGTTCCAAAACCACTGACAGAGGTAAAACTTACATAGTTCACAAACACTGATCGCACATCAGTGGTTCTACAAAACAACTGTCATCCATTCATAGTCAGAGGATACACGTGGAAAGGCAACTGTCATCATATCTTGCCACGTGTCAAAAGTTAACCGTCCGATGTTTGAAACCATTAATAAAACCCTGATAAAACCCTCAAACAAAGTTTTTATCATCAAAATCAAAATTCAAAATTTCTCATAAACGATCAAATTTCTCAAATCCAATCATGGTTCTCATCATCAAACATCCACACAATTACCTCTGTACCTTCGAAAAGACGGAGAAAAACACAGATTTTCACTATATCATCAATATCCTGTCTTCATAAAAGTATAAAACTTTGCTCTCTTGTAATGCTCCAATCTATCAAGACACCCTATGAGATTTCTGGGCTAATGCTGAACTCCAAATTCAAAATAAAAAGCCTTGGGCAATCTCATCTAAAGTAGGAGGTATCATGGTTCCAATAACCCCACAAACAATCTCAAAGCTTTTCAGATGGACGATCTTGAAGGTAAAATCTCTTTCCCCAAGGATGAGTATCAAATCAATTTGATCGTAAGAGGGTATACAGGACAGTTAACAAAAGCTACTATGGAAAAAGGAAATTTTCCACCTCCTATGAAATTCTTGTTTCATACCCTGCTTACCTGTGTTTCAAATAAAACAACTGGTTTTAATGAAATACCTTTGAAAATTCAATACTTGGGGTATGCTATTATGTCTAAAACTGATTACAATTACTCCCAAGCATTATTTAGTGATTTCGTAAAAAATTTAGAAAATGTGAAAAACAATAAAGCAAATGCTTTCTTGTTGTTTCCAAGATTTTTAAGCTATTATTTACAACAGAAAATTCCAAAAGAGGGTATACTTGTTCTTAAGTAGGGCATATCGGTTCAAATAAACAGTTTAACACCTGAAACATTTACTCGTCTTATGGCTAAAGAGTCAAAAGTTTCTCAAACACAAGCATGGGAGCCTGAGCAAAATTTGGATGAGTCCACATCTACTCCTCAGACCTCGACTGTTGAGTCCACTGCTCATGGTGACCATAGTAGCTTAACCACTGCTGTGCAATCCACACCAAAAATCACCAAAAGAACCAAAAGAAATCCATCAAGCCCACCAAACCTACCAAAAGGGGTCTTCTGGAAGATGAGATCCCAGAAGTTAACCCTATGACAACACAAATGTCACAAGAAACCACTGTTGCTACTTCCTCACAACAGTTGGAAAGATCTCCACCCAAAACTACAACTCCTCATGATTCCTCACAGAAGGAACATGTTGTAAGCATAGGGACACCACAACTTGAAACATTACCCTCATTTGAGAGTATGTTGAACTGTCCTTCTCCCAGGGCAAATTCTCCTTCTACATCACTCCCCACATCCCAAATTACACCAACCATGATGTCTATATTTCAGGTCATTAAACGTCAGACACAAAACAGCCTCTCTCACTAACACATTATTGAGAATACAACTTCCACAATGGTTGTGTCTGATAAAATTTTATTGACTAACCCACAAACAGTTGAGGAGGTTACACCACTTGAAATTCATGAAATTCTTGTTGGTAGTTCAAGTGGAGCAGCTACTACGCATGTTGAATCCACTAATTTACATCTGGACAGTAGTTTCATAAATAAGTCTTCCTTGAAGGCAATTTCTACTGAAGCTACCATGGCAACCACTGCTGGTATTAAAACCACTGTTGAGTTTGTTAAGGAAACCTCTGTTGTAGAAAGAAGTCCCCAGTACCAAGAAAAAGGGGCATCTGTGTTTGAAACAGGGGTTGAAACCTCTGTTCATGATAACATAGATATAACTACCACTTCTGGTAGGAGTTCAGATGATCCTATTAAGTTAGGTGATGATCTAAAATCTAAAGATTTGATGGAGAGAGTTACAAAAATTGAGACATCAGTGGCAGATATCAAAAATATGCTGCAACAGATGTTAGAATCCTCAAAGTCTTAAAACACTGCTCAATCCTCTACTCTTCAAACCACGGATATAATCAAACAGGTATATCCTCTATTTCAACAACAACGCCAACATGCTGACCACCAACATGAAATACATGTAAAAATGTTCAAAAATGAGGTTGAGACAAGATATAAGAACACTCAGGCAGAACTTAAGGTTATCAAAGAAGCTCTCACAACATTGACTGGCACTACCCCTACATCTATCTTTGAAAGAGTTGATGATGCAAAAAGGGGGAGAAAAATGAATCTATGAAAAAGCCAGAGACTGCAAAAGAGTCCTCAGTAACTTCTGCTGAAACATCTGTCAAAGAAAAGAAAAAGGGAGGTGATGAAACCTTGGAAATTCAAGCAGATGATGAAGTTGCAACAAAGAGGATGATCCAATCTCAGAATGAGACAAAGGAGAGGGTTTTGAAAAGGGAGTAAAAGAAGTTGAAGAACACTGCAACAGATGTTGATGTTTTAAAAGGCACAACAGATGTTATGACAACAGTGGTTTCCACAGACACTTCTAAATTTCTATCAAAATCAATATTCACCCCTATAACCCAAAGTCCTACAAAAACTCCTTCACCAAAACTAGTGTATACAAGAAAAAGAAAGGTCACAGTGAATGATGATGATATACCTGCACATAATACCTTATCATCTTCACCATTTATTCAAACAAATCCAGAACCATCACTCAACCATCACCAACATCAATCATACTCACTCAATCACCTACTGGTCACAATCCTTCTAGAAACATAACCCTGGAAACAACATACCCTCTGGAACTGGCTGCAGTTCAAAACAAAATGTTATAATTTTATACAGAGGCTGATCCATCCAAAAGAACCTTTCCATCTCTTCATGGCTACAGAATTCCAAAAAGCATTGATGAGTATCTGAAATTGAAAACTAGACAAGCTAAAAACATAGCAAAAGAAGAGGGAAAAGGGAAGGGTGACACCTACTTGTCAAGACGAATGCAGCATGAGCTAAGCAAAGTCAGGAAATTGGAAGACTATGCAAGAGACTTAAACAAGAAGATGTCTAATGCTGACCCTCAAAAGAAGCTAAGGGAAGATCTCATAGGGCTTATCATGAGAGACAATCCATATCAAGCATATGAGCATCAGTTCAAAGACTGGCATATCACAGCTCTCAAACAAGAAGCAAACAAATGTGAAAGGATGAAGAAAGATCCTCAAATAAGGAATAGTGCACCAGACTGGAACAAGTTTAAAAATTACAGTGCAGATCGTGCCTTAGAAGCATCCATCCAAGCCTCAAGCTCAATCTGCTGAAACTGGAAAAGGGCTATCAAGGAGTTTACCTCTGTCAAACTCATCACAAATAAAACTTCTCCAAGAAACCTATTGAACTCAAAATACTAAAGTGGATGTCTGATAAACAGACCCATGTATTAACTTTGCTCAAGTCTAATGGGAAAGTTGAATATATAACAAGGAAGGATGCACTAAGCCTGGGTGTAGCTGACTTCAAGATCTTCTGGAACTTCAACTGTGCAGGGATGAAGATGATGAAAATTCCCAGAATTTTGAACTACAGTTCAAAAGACAAATCAGGGAAAACTGATGAGAGAATAAAGATCATGAATAAGGAAGAGTTTTGGCATCATCTGTTCTAGGGGAGATTGTTGGGATTGACCCCTACAAAAGAACAGATGCTAAAATGCCAAAACGGGTCTGTACTAAATGATCAGAACAAACAGTGTTTTGACTCACAACCTCTTCAATGGCAAGATATCTAACATCTGATGGCTCTAACATCTGCTCAGTGCTAAGCTCTGTTGGTGTGTAAAGACTGTTGAAGACCAAACCTCTGTTGAAGTCAAAAGTCTGCTGGAAGTCAAAGGTCTGATCACCCTTTGAAGAACATCTGACAAAATTTCATCGGTGGTTAAGCTCATCAGTGGTTAGCATCATAATTGGCTAGCTGTCAATTTTTGTAAATGTATCATAGGACAGCATTAGCAGTGGTTAGAGGTTGTTAGGTTTATTAGATGTCATTGTCTTGGTGACGTCAACAAAGATGCCACAGAGGTTAGGATTGTACTATAAGTAGACAGTGCATGTACTGTTCTATTCAGCTCACACACACACTTATCTTGTATGATCTAACCTGTGTGAGCTCGGGCTGAGGGGGAGTTAGTGATTCATACATGTAATTGTTTGTAATCTTTTTAATCTTTTGAGCAGTGAAAACATTGTATGATGAATGCTAATCTCTCCTTGATTGTGTTACAAAGTTTTAAATCGCATTCCGCTGCAAGGTTTCATGTTTTTATCTTATTTTATGATCAATTTGTTTAAAACAACACAATCTGTTCAAACTCATATCCTAACAGAGGAGTTTGGTAAGCGGGTTGAGATCTTTCTAACAACTGCTGTGAATAAGTAGCAGCGGTGTTTTCAGGTGACTTTTGTGTTGTCACAGGGTTAACCTTTGGGATGTCATCTTCCAGATGACCCTTTTAGGTTTGGTGGGTTTTTTGGATTTTTGTTTTGGCTTCTTTTTGGTGATGGCGAGTGTGGGTTTCAAAGCACTGGTTGTAGTGATTTGATCACCAGGAGCAGTGGGCTGAGTAGCAGTGGGTTGAGCTTGTGATGTTGGTTATAAAATTTTCTCTTCCCCCTCTACTTGTGTTTTTTTTATTTTGATTGATTGTGATACGAGTAAAAGTTTCATGAGTAAGGCTGCCATGTGTGTCACACCACCTTGTTTAACAGTATCACTAATCTTCTTTTGAAGATAAACACTTAGAAATCATGGATGCATCAGAAAAGGTGAGCGATCCTTTTTAATGTTGTCAATATTTGCCACCAAGTCATTTAAAAATACTTGAGAAAAATTAAAATCGGATTTTGTTAAAATTGCAAAACCCAAGTATTGCATGTTCAAAGGTATCTCATTAAAAGCCGTTAACTTGGCAGACAAACATGTCAACAAAGTATGGAAGAAAAATTTCATTTCAGCAAGAAATTGAGGTTTATAGATAGTCTTACCTTTAAGTTGACCAACATACCCTCTTTCGATGAACTCGTTGTGTAACTCAGCGATTAGAAAGGTAGTAGCATGAGCTAGGTCATTTAACCCAAAAACCTCTAAAATGGAAGCAGGAGTAACTTCTAACAATGTTTTTCCCACCATGGTGATAATAGCATAAGCCACCTTCTGCGTGTAATGAACCTTGGCATTTGCCCAAAACTCTCTTAAAGATTGTCGGTAGATAGGGGCATTGATTTCCAACATTTCTTTGTATTTTGACTCTTTTAATGCTTTGATCATAGAATGATACTGCACATTTGAGTTTGTTTCTTCGAGAATGGCAATGTAATTGTGTGGGGTTTTGAAATTGAGAATTGACATGATCGCAGATGATGAAGAACAATTGTGAAAGTGAAGAAGATTTGAGAGAAAGAACCGCTTTTAGAATTTTTGAATTCGATACGGCAAAACTCTGATTGGGATAAAACAGGGTTTTATAAAGTGAAAAAGTGATGATGACGAGGCAAAGATCTGACGGCTATCAACTGTCCACGTGTATCCTCTGATAGTTTATGGAAGACAGTTGTTATGATAACCATTGTTGAGTGCCAACCGAGGATGGAGAGCAGTGTTTTGATTTTACACTATCAGTGGATAGCTTATAAGTGAATAAGGTCACTCATCAGAGAATACACTTTTGCCAGTGGATAGATTTCCAAGCCAATTAGTGTTTTGAAAGAACAGTGGATAGAACAGACTTTTGAGATTTATTGAAAAAAAATCAATTTTAACTATTTTTAAGGATGGATTTTTTATTTTATGAAAACATTTTATTGCTATACACACATGGAACACAAAAGAAAATTTGCTTCAATCCATGTTTAGCTTTCCAATCCTAGAGATCAGACTTTCAAAGGTTGATGTATCTAATGCTTTGGTTAGAACATCTGCCAGTTGATCTTTAGTATGGACATGTTGTTAAGAAATCAAACCTTTTTCATAGCAATCTCTCACAAAGTGATGTCTGTTTCAATGTGCTTTGTTGTGGAGTGTGAGACAGGATTTTTAATGATGTTTATCTTGAGAGGAGTCTTTAAAGCAGTTACACCAAAATCCAGCAGTTGGTTCTGAAGCCACGGGAGTTGAGCAGTGCAACTTGCAACAACAATGTATTCTGCCTCAACAATGGATGTGGAAACTGCAACTTACTTTTTGCTTTGCCATGATACTAGGCAATCACCTAGGAATTGAACTCCTCCTGATGTGGACTTCCTTGTTGTATGACAACCAGCAAAATCATTGTCTGAATAACCTGAAAGCTCAATGTTTCCATTAGCAGGATACCAGATACCAAATGTGGGAGCACCTTTTATATATCTGAATATGCTCTTCACAGCAATTAAGTTTGACTTTCTAGGTGCTGACTGGGATCTGGCACAAACACATGTTGCAAACATGATATCTGGCCTAGAAGCAGTTAGGTACAATAAAGACCCAATCATACTTCTATATAGAGTTTGATCAAGCAAGTCATCTTTTTCATCAACAGTGAAAAGCTTTGAGGTTGCCATGGGTGTGCTACAAGGTTTACAGTCATTCATATCAAATTTGTTAAGCAGTTCTTTGACATACTTATTTTGATGAATGAAAGTGCCATTGTGCATTTGTTTAACTTGAAGACCAAGAAAACATTGTAACTCACCCATTGCACTCATTTCAAACTCTGCTTCCATGAGTTGTCTAAACCCTTCACATATGGCAGTGCATGTGGATCCAAATATGATGTCATTCACATAAATTTGGACAAGCATCAAATCTTTTCCTCTCTATTTCAAAAATAAGGTTTTGTCAATTTTACCTCTGAAAAATCCAATGGATAAGAGAAAAGTGGATAGAGTTTCATACCAGGATCTGGGTGCTTGTTTTAGACCGTACAGTGCTTTGTTGAGCTTGTATACATAATCAGGATAGAATGCATCTTCAAATCCAGGAGGTTGACACACATACACTTCTTCCTTGATCTTTCCTTACAAGAATGCACTTTTGATGTCCATTTGAAACACTTTGATGTTGTGGTTAGCAGCAAAGGCTAAGAATAGTCTGATGGCTTCTAACCTTGCTACAGGAGCAAAGGTTTCATCATAGTCAATGCCCTCATCCTATCTGTAGCCTTGAACCACGAGCCTTGCCTTGTTCTTGACAACAATACCCCTTTCATCAGTTTTGTTTTTGAAGACCCACTTTGTGCCAATTGGACATACATCCTTAGGCAGTGGTACAAGTTCCCAAACTTGTTGTCTTTTGAATTGAAGGAACTCCTCTTACATAGCTTCTACCCAACTATTGTCTTTTAAAGCATCTTGGTACTTGACAGGTTGTGTGAGTGATAGAAAGCCAGCAAAGAGGCAAATGTTTTGGGATTGGCTTCTTGTGAGCACTCCCTCATTTATGTTGCTAATAACTTGATCCAATGGATGGCTTTTGAGAGAAATCAAATTACCTTGGTATGGCACTAAAGCATTTTGAGGTGAAGGCTGCAAATATGTATCATCTAAGCTAACATCTGCTGGTGAATTTAAAGTTCTAGCCTCTGATTGGAATGGTGGTGGTGGTATAGGAGGTATGGATGTGAGATTGTGTTGATTTTTGTTCACATTATGTGGACTTTTATCAACAGTGGTTTGATTTTGAGAGCTGGCAGAGGTTTGTGGATCAACAATTGTTGAGCCAGCAGAGCTTTCACCATTGTTACTAACATCTGCTCCTCTAGTTGCATGACTGACTTTGAAGTTCGGAAGTACACAATCATAGCTTTGATCTTGATGTGTTGATTGTGATGTACCTACATGATTAGTCTTGATAGACACGTCTTCAAATGTATTTTTTTTCTAATTCAAACAGTTCAGCAGGATTTGCTGGGATTTTCAATGAAGAAAGTTCATTGAACTTCACATTCAGAGTTTCTTCAACACACTTTGTCCTAGAGTTAAAAACTCTATAGGCTTTGGCAGTGGTTGAGTATCCCAGAAAATAACCACAATCAACTTTGGCTACAAACTTTGAGATTGAATCTTTTAAGTTAAAAATGAAGCATGGACAGCCAAAAACTTTGAAATATGAGATCAGAGGTTTGATTTATAAAGAATTTCGTAAGCAGTCTTTTGATGTCTAGGGTTAATCAAAACTCTGTTCTGAACATAGCAAGCAGTGTTTACAGCCTCTGCCCAAAAAGACAAGGGTAAACCTGAGTCTGCAAGCATAGTTCTTGCTGATTCAATTAAAGTTCTATTTTTCCTTTCAACCACCCCATTTTGTTCTGGAGTCCTTGGGATGCTATATTGCCTAACAATCCCTTTTGACTCACAGAATGCATCCAACTCCTTATTCCTAAACTCTGTTCCATTATCACTTCTAAAAATTTTATTGGAAGGTCAAATTGCTTTTCAACTTGTTTTATAAAATTTTGCAAAATGCCTGCAGTCTCATCTTTAGAGTGCAAGAAGAATGACCATGTAAACCTTGAAAAATCATCAATAATGACCAAACAATATCTTCTCTTTGTGAGACTCATGATTTTTACAGGGCAAACAAATCCATGTGCAGCTATTGCAAACCCATGGTTGTTTTAGACTCTTCAATGGATTTGTAAGAACTTTTATGTTGTTTACCTTTTAAGCAGAAAACACAATCTTCTTCACAGGAAACTTGTTTTTGAGGTAAACCTTTGACAAGACTTTGTTTAGAGAGAGTGGTGATAGTTTTTAGATTTGTGTGCCCAAGTCTTCTATGCCATAACTCGATCTCTTTGCTTGAAGCAACTAAGAACATGCATGCATTAGACATTGGGTTATCTTTCAGTATATCAACCACATACACATTGCCACTCCTATGAGCAACAAGTTGTGCTTTACTCTCAGCAATGATTTGATCAATCTTCTTAACAACCTCTGATCCTACAATTTACATGTTTTCTTTGTAAAGAAGGATCCATATCCTTTTTCACTCATTTGTGAAACACTCAGAAGATTGAATTTCAGATTGTCGATGAGATTAACATTTTTAAGTTTGAGTTTTCCAGCTAGAACACACCCTAACCCCAACACCTTCCCTTTTGAATAGTTACCAAAGGATATATCACCCCCTCCATGAGCCATGAATTCTTTGAGAAGGGCTCTACATCCTATTATGTGCCTGGAGCCTCCACTATCTACGTACCATAAACTATCAAGGCAAGTAGAAGCCCCTACACATAAGTAAACAATTAGTTTAGGTGAGTTTCCAAAGCCAAAATGGCTTTGGATGGGGTCTCATATTATCGAATCTCAAATTAGGAGAATGGTCAGTGGTTGGATTTGTCTTTGTAACCACTACTGAGAACCATTCCTATCAAATGTTGGTAGCCATGAGGATGCCTATTGACTTTTGGCTTTGAGGGTTTTTTGTAACCCTCGTAGCTAAAAGGAACCTTTTGATAAATAGGTTAGCCATATCCTCTTGGATACATGTTTGCAGGTGGTGCATTTGTCACTTGTACTTCTCTGGGAACAGAAGTTTTGGTCAGTGCTTTAGTAGATGTTTCAACAGGTTCAAAGGTCTGCTTAGATTTATTTCTAGCAGAGCTTGAACTTTGATTTTCAAGAACTTTTGTTCTGATCTCTTTTACCTTTTGATCATAGGTTTGAAGATAAACACACTCATGGTTCATGTGGTTTGTTTTTCCACAAACAATGCATTTTGAAGAATTTGGGATCACACAATTTTTGTTTATGTCATAAGCTTTTAACATAAAACAGTTTTCAGTGACATGATTTCTTTTCTCACAAAAGTTACAAAACAAGTTTTTGACCTTTTCTCTCTTCTTCCCTTTTCCAGACTTATTTTCAACAGATGTTGTAACATCTGCTGGAATATCATTAATAGGGATTATCCTTGCTTTTGGTGCCTTAACACCTTCAATGGTTGAGAAGTCCATTGGCTTGAAGTTTTCTAAAATGTCACACTCATCTGACCATGTGGGTTTGAACTGATATTTCTCAACCTCTTTAAAAGTTGAGGAACCCTCATGTTTTTCCAGAATGATTTCGTTTCCATTTTTATCTGTGACTTATATTTCTTCACCAGCCAAGTTTTTGGGAGCAACTTCAACCATCTCAAAATCAATTTTCATAACATTTTCAGAAACTTGATCATTTTTGTTAAAACCAATGCCAAATTTTATGTTGCTCTTGATCTGATTTTCCAACAAGATTTCATAACCTTTGCAAGACTCTACCCATTTTTCACAAGTGATTTGGCTAGATTCTAACTCCTTTTTGCAAACTTGGTATTTTTCTACCATAGTTTGGAGTTGGTCTTTGGTTATGCTTGCGTTATGCTTTAGGCTGCTGATTTCAAAATCTTTGTTAACTAACTTTGTTTTCAACTCTTTTGTGAGTTTTTCAAAATTTAGTTCATCTTCCAAAATTTTGTTTCTAAGGTTTTCATTTACCCTTTTTATGTTTGCAAAAGCTATGATGCATTTTTCAGAACATAGATCTTTAAGGATCTAGGGTGACACCTTAGAAGCAACCATAAGAACACAATCACAATCATCTTCAGACAACTTCGTATCCCGTGGATCAGATAGAGAGTTATTTTCTTCATCAACGGTATCTTTTAAAACCACTGCGTCATCACAACTTTGAAACTCATCAGACTTAGACACTTGTTCCACAGACTCATTACCTTCAACAATTGTCTCTAAGGCCATTAAACAAAAATTTTCATGCTCTAAATCATTTTTGGCCATAAGAGCAAAGCTTTCATCAGTTAAATCCTCAGACAAACTACTTCAGTCAATAAAGCCTTGAGTAAAAAAAGCTTTGCTGGTTAACCTCTGCCGGAGCAGTGGTTTGAGTAGTTTGAGTGACATGTGGTGCTTGTTGCACATGCACTTGACGTGGTGGTGCTTGGACATACTAAATTTATGAAACAGTGGTTTGAACATAATGTACTGGAACAGTGGTAGCAGGATGTACATAGTGAGCAGTGTTTTGCACTTGATGAGCAGGGGTACATTGGGAATACTAGGTAGTGCTGAGGTCTAGGGCCAGGATGCGTTATAATAGGTCCAGAAGTTTGAGATCTGCATTCTCTGGCAAAGTGTCCTAACCTATTGCACTTATAACACTTGATTTTAGATTTATCTAGCCCAACCTTCAACCCCCCATGCAACCCTGGAAATTTTCTACCAGTTCTTCTGTAAAATTTACCAGCTCTAACACTTAATAGAGCCAGTTGATGCAAAATGTCCATCTCTTCCAAATCAGATGGTTCAAAGTGTTGAAGATTGTTCAACTCAAAAGAGAGATTGTCAGAGGTTTGGTTTTCCCCACTTGCAGTAAAAGCATAGTTGGGTGAGTAAGAATCAGAGTTAAAGTTTCATCAAGAAGTTATATCAATAAAATAATCATAACCCTTATCCTTTCCACTGCCAGAACCCTCTTCTTGGACAAATAGAGTTGTGTTACCCAAAGTGTAGTCATCAGTCATTTTACCAGACTCTTGCAACTTCTTTTTCTGGTTCAACACTCTCTCATAAGTGAGAAGTCGACCATGAAGTTGTGTGAGTGTCATTTCTTTAAAACCAACAGATGTTCGTGTAACGTAAGCTACAGTCTCCCACTTCTTTGGTAACGCTCTAAGGAAACGACTACTAACAGTCGAATTAGGAAATTCAACGTTCACCAGTTTGAGTTCGCTTATGAGACAGCTAAAACGTCCGAACTGTTGTGTTAGAGACTCTCCTTTGACGTGACAAAAGGTTTCATACTGTTGATTCAGAACTTCTCTATTGTTTTCAATCACTTCCTCAGTACCACCGAATTGCTCTTTTAGTGCATCCCATAACTCCTTTGCACTATTGTAGTGGAGCAGTCCAGCATAGATCTCGCTAGGTAAGGGAGAAGCAACAATGCTAAACGCCTTAGCATCCAACTCTATTTTCTAGAAATCCTGCTCGGAGTATAGTTTAGGATTTTTAGGCACTTGAGTATTGGGATCCTCTGTACTTGGAACCAATGGAACATGTGGTCCAAATACAACAGATCACCAACAACCGGTCTTTTGCTGAGTTAAAATGTGACCCATCCGACGCTGCCATATGAAATATTCATTTTGTTTCAGCATCAGTGGTTTAAACATGGATCCAATGTTGGACGTTTCTGAATGGTTTTCAATAGATTTTTGTTTTAAAAACTTTAAACGTAATAAAACTCTGTTTTCCAAAGAAAACTATCAAACAAATTAGCAGGGAGAGCTGATCTTTCAAATCAAGTTGATTATTAAATCAAATTTTGATTGACCAAGCCTGATACCAATTGTTACGATCTAAGTTTGGATTAGTTATGATTTTTGTTTCAAAAATGGAAAATGAAAGTAGAAATCAAAGTTTAATGCAGCAGAAATGGATGGAAAAGTTTTATCATAACTAATGGCAGTTTGCTTTTATCATCATGCTCTCAAACTTATAGTTTTTGCATGTGAATCACAAACTCCCCCTTAGCCCAATAAGAACGTTTGAATAGTACAGAAATGCAGAGAAGATGATAGGTGAATGATCTTTTAATAGATAGATAAAACAGTACAACTGATCGACTATTTATACTAACACTTCTAACCTCTGAGCATCTTTGATGACTTCAGGGTTGATAGTGACAGGTAACAAATAAAACTAACTCTAAGCACTGCTATGCCTAAACTCTGATCAATGCCACGCACTGTTACATTGAATATAAAACTATTATAACTAAACACTTATCACTATCCACCGCTTTGCCTTCTGACAGACCTTTGAACTTTGTCGTTTAGCACTAGCAGATGATAGAAGGCAGAGCTTTAGGCAAAGAAGAGTTTATAGAACAGAGCTTGTCACCTCTGTTTATCAGGATCAATTAAATGATGTGATTTTGGCTTTTGTATCATTTGTTTCTTTTGAAAGGGTTCAATCCCAACAGTCGTCATGTCCGGCACCTGATGAACCCGCCCCGCCCTGATTATTCGGGTTCCCAAATGGGAACTGTGAGGGGTCACCAAAGTAGTTAGGGAATGCCTCATGAAGGCCACCGAAGATGTACGAAAATCCTGCATGCATTTCATGTCGCATGAAATCCTGATTCACTTGCATTTGCTGAAACTGTCTATAGAACTCAGGATATGACGGGATGTCGGGTGGCCAATGCTGCTGAGGCTGGTACTGGTGCTGCTGATGCTGCGGTGACTGCTGCTCGTGAATATGACCCCCCTCATGTACGGGCATATCGTGCATGATCGCGTCTCCTCCTTCCTCATTCCCCGGTGGTAGCGGTGGAAGAGGATTCCAAATCTCACCTTCTGAACCTCTCAACCTTGGGCCGTTGTCGGTGTCAACGACCAAGTCCACTGCCTTCAATGAACGGACATCTACAAGATATCCCTCCTTCTCCATGGTCAACCTGGCAATCACCTCATCAGTCAAGATCCCAAGCGCGTAAGCGAGCTGGGTGACTTACTCACCCCCGTGTATCTCGCTATTGGCGGTCCTTCAGGAACTATGAATGAAGAACTCCGCCATCCGCGCTACGAGGTTGATGTGAACCCCGTCTGCAAGCGCATAAAGATAGATCACATCTTGTGTGGAACAATTCCCTGAACTGTCCATGCGGCCTGCGATAGTATAACTCATGATGTGGTGCATTGTGTAAATCCCGAGCTTTCTTCCAAGCTTAGCAACGGTCCAATCGTGCCACCGACTACCCAGTCGAAAGTTAATCCTTTTCTTCCTACGGAAGTCTGGATTTCTGCTCGCTTTGGGTTATTCGTATGTGTAAGTGGCAAAAAAACTCCAAAGTGAGCTTGCGGTATGCCGGGCGGTTGATGTTTAGCAGTCTGGCGAATGGGACTGATAACATCTCCTGCAGTCGTTCAAATTGGTTGATTTCTTGCATGACAGCCCAACTTTGTCTTCTTGGTTCACCAAATTGATCTCGGCGCTGCCATAGGTTATTCAAAGTGGTGATATATGGGTGTTGTTTTTTATTGTTTTGATCGAAGTAGAGGAATTCGGGGTCCATCTGCATGAGGAAATTAGGTCAAAAGCGCAACAGAACAAATTACGAACCGAGAAGCCTAAAACAGTGTTGCGAAAATTATGTTTCTGATCTGGGCAACTGGCACGGTCGTGTGACTCGGGATCGCACTGGTATGCCAACAACAGTGCAACACAGATCATCACAACATTCGGATCGGCACTGCCGTGCCTGCACTGTTAATCGCAAAACAACCCCCAATCACCATAACAAGCAATTTTCTTTCATGTAAAGCCAATTTTTGGGTGATTGGGTGGTCTACATCTGATTATTGTTCACCAATTTCACAATTCCTTCAAGATTTAGGGTTTCGTTTGCATTTATGAAGAGAACCCCAAATTTCTTGAAGGAATTAAGAACCCTAAGTGTAGAAATGAAAAAGGAAAGAAAAATCTAAGAGAAAATTGTACCTTGACCGAAGATTTGAGTGAATCTTGCAAAAAGTGGGAATTTTTTATGGGAACGGCTATGCGGGTATTAGGGTTATGAAAAAGAAAAGTGGTTGTAGTTAAGTTCCTTAACTACCCTTAGGAGAAAACTGTCCCCGCAATTTGGCACGGTCGTGCCAATGGTGGCAAGGCCGTGCGGATCCGAGATCGCATGCAGGCTGATCCTTGTTCCAAAACGCGCCCCAGTGCAATGCGAGTACTGACCCAGCGTGGCACAGTCGTGCCAAAGGTGGCTCGGGCATGCGTGCAGTCCAGACCAGTATATTTCTCACAAAACCCTTTTTCGGGGGCTGTTTCGCCCCGTTTTCGCCACTTTTGCAAGATATAATTTGTTATAACATTGTATTGACTCAAACCCTTCGCCTGGTACGATCAAAAATTGTACAAACAAATGGGAAATCAAAAATCTATGCTATAAACGTCAAAAATACAAAATTTTAAAAACATGACAAATCTACCCCTAGGCGTGCAAAACACGCATGCTACATTTTTAATCGTCAAGTCAATAGCCTAGACTCTCCTCCACACAATTATCACGCGTGTGGGGTCTTGAGTTCAATAACATCCACCGTCGAGTCGATCGGCCCACTAACATAAAGCTTTAATCTATGGCCGTTCACCTTGAAAGTTACACCATCGGCATTCTCAATCGCGACGGTACCGTACAGGAATACCTCTTTCACCGTATAAGGCCCCGTCCATCTAGAGTGCAACTTTCCCAGAAATAAACACAACCTAGAGTTATAAAGCAAGACAAGGTCTCCCGCTTGGAATTCTTTGTGGTCCATCAAGTGTTTGTCATGCAACCTCTTGGTCCGTTCCTTGTATAACACGGAGCTCTCAAAGGCGTGTTGTCGCAACTCTTCAAGTTCATTAATTTGTAAGAACCGGGCATCTCCTCCGCTTTTAAGATCCAGATTCGCCGTCTTCAAAGCCCACATCGCCTTATGCTCCAACTCAACCGGTAGATGGCACGCTTTTCCATAAACCAACCTAAAGGGAGTGGTCCTAAATGCCCAAAGCGCCTCATCTAACTTCTCCAACCAATCCTTGCGGTTTTTACCAACCGACCGCTCAAGGATTCTCTTTAACCCCCGGTTCGTGACCTCCACTTGCCCACTTGTTTGCGAATGATAGTTTGTGGATAACCTATGGTGCACACCATATCGGGACAAAGCTCGCTCGAGCTGAGTATTGCAAAAATGCGTCCCTCGGTCACTGATTAGTGCTTTCGATGCACCAAACCGGGCAAACAAACTCTTTAGAAACCGCACGACCACCTTGGCATCGTTAGTGGGCAAAGCTTGCACCTCCGCCCACTTTGACACATAATCTACCACAACCAGGATGTATTTGTTCCCGCGTGAGGTACGAAATGGACCCATGAAGTCGATACCCCAAATATCAAAAACTTCACAACCTGGATCCAATGCTGAGGCATCTCATCACATGCGGATATATTGGTTGCCCTCTGGCAAGCATCGCACGCACTGACCCATTCCTGCGTGTCACGGAATATTGTGGGCCAATAAAACCCGGAGTCTAACACCTTCTTTGCGGTGAAATTAGCTCCATGATGACCTCCGGTGGGCCCCTCGTGACACTGGCGCAATATGCCAGTCGCCTCCTTCCCAAACACATACTTTCGGATCACTTGGTCCGCTCCTACGTGAAGGTAAGGGTTGTCCCAAATATAATGCTTGAGGTCCGAGAAGAACTTCGTCTTCTGCTGATATGTCATTCCTTTGATAAGGACCCCACAAGCAAGATAGTTCATGAAATCAGCGAACCAGGGCGACTCATCACACACTTCGACACTCATTACCGGCTCATGTGGGAAATTGTCATTTATCGGCTCCCAACGTTAGTCCTCAGTATCTTCGTGCTCCAATCTGGAAAGATGATCGGCCGCAACATTCAACGAACCCTTCTTATCCTGAATCTCAATGTGGAACTCCTGTAGCAATAGAATCCACCTGATAAAACGCAGTTTAGCGTCGTGTTTGCTGAACAGGTGTCGAATGGTCGCGTGATCGGTGTATACTGTCACACCCCAACCCGCAGCGGAATAAGAGTCGGGGCATAATTGGGTTATCACCAAAGCTCATGATGTTTACTAATATGTTTCATATTTATTAAATTCAAAATTACAACTTCAATATTCCAAACAAGTTCATACAATTACAAGGAAAAAGTAACTAAATAAACAATCCAAAGCCTAAACCGATTTATTCTTCTAAGCCTCCTATATGTTTCTTGCTGCAACTGGATCACCTGTATCATGTGTAAAAATGGGGGTTTTTGGGTCAACAAAAGTTGGCGAGTGAACCTTGTTAGAAAACATTTATTATTGATTTCTTGTTATTTTTAATATGGAAAAATTGTGCAATAATCATATGTGAGCAAACGTAAATAAACATACAATAACAAACCACCTTGCATGAGTATATGACATGAATGATAATGTATATGTTGGCAACGTCACGTTCCGCTCATAGGTAATGGGGAACGGACGGCCTATGATGATGTATGTGCGATCAAGGCTTAATCAAACGGAGCCGATCGTATGTTGGCAACGCCACGTTCCGCTCATAGGTAATGGGGAACGGTTCCGCTCATAGGTAATGGGGAACAGACGGCCTATGATGATGTATGTACTGAAAATGATAAATTTAATCTAAACATTAACCACACAAACAGTTGATACATATTGAATACACATTTGATAATGGATATGATGGATGCACAAGTGTTTAAATGTAATAAATAATAAGACACATGATACACCCCAAAATGTGATTAAAACGGGGAATTTATAGAGATTCACTCACATTGGGTGCGTTCGTTTGATGATGTTAAATGCGCACGAGCTTGGAGATTTGATCGACGAGAAATAATTATCCTAAAATAACAACGAAATGGTTCGGTAAATAAGTGGATTTTATTAACAATTTTAATAGGATTTTTAGATTTATTTTTGTGAGTTTAAGGTCATTTTCTAACTTTAAAAATATTATTTTTAAGTATTTTTAACTGATTTTAAATTAAATAAATAAATAAAAATATAAAAAAATGTTAACTTTTTTGTTGACCGTTGACCGTTTGACTTTGACTGTTGACCGGTTCGGACTTTTGTTTGTTTGCGTTGAGTGAGGTTCGAACTCGTGACCTCCCGTATACGTGCACGCAGCTCTACCAACTGAGCTACGTGTCTAACCCGAAATATTTCTGTTTTTAATTATATTTATATACTACTTAGATTATTCAGAATTTTATTTAATTAAAAAGGTTTTTAAACTAGTCGAACCGGTGCGCATGATGTGTTTCGAACTCGTGACCTGTGGTTTAACTTTGCACAAGTCCACCGCTGGACTGTGTGTCTAACATGGTTAAAATACTTGTTTTTATTAGTTTTATATACTAACTGAAAGGTGTTCTGGGGCCTTTCAAAAAATTGGGATTTATCGCAGGAACCGTTTATGAGTAAGAATCGAACTCGGTATCAATAGCATGAAATGCACACAGTCCACCGCTGGAATGTGTGTCTAACTCGTTTAAAACACCGATTTTAATTATACTCATAGACTGATCAGACTTCATCTTCTTCGTTCAAAGACACAGAACAACAATTATTCGACTGTTCTTGTTTAATTCTTAACAGACATATAAATGATTAACATGAAATGGATAAAGAAGGTTTTGGAAATGAATGTACCGGAAAGATGATTTTCTCAGAACTCCGGCAAAGGTCGTCGGCTCTGTTTATGAATTCCGTCTGAGCGGACCAATTAACAGTTTTGATTAACTAATTGTGAAATTAAGTGACTAAACAAGAATTATCAGAGAGTTTAGATGTTTGTACCGATTCATATCGTGTTTTCGGAAATATCCAGAGATTTTCCGGCGATTGCTGAATATCCGGTAACGTCGTCTGGGACCGAATCTGGTTGAAGGATTTACGTTAGTATAAGTCTAACAATGGACAGAAGATGAAAGAATTGAGAAATTTACCGATTCGATGAATGTCAACGGTTTTCCGGCGATATCAGAAAACGTTTCCGACGAACAGAAATTAGAGCGAAAGTGAAATTGAAGGTTCTGTAAGTGTTTCCGAATTATGAGACGATGATATTGTTAGTGTAAATCAGGAAGTAAATGATTTCGGTTTTCAAAACTAAAAATCATATGAAGCGAGTTCATTGAAGTCGGAATTGATTAAGAACGTGGGTTGTAATGGATTTATCAGTTATAATCAGTAATTAGCGATCACTCAAACGTCTCAGGATGGTTGAAAGCCGGTGATCGGTTTCAGTTTTGGCGCAACAGATGAATTCACGGGGAACTTAAGTTTTAGTTTCCTTGTTTACACAAAAGAACTAAGTGGCGGAGTGGTTAAGTTGTGTGTTGGTTGTGTCTTCCGGCTGACCCGGGTTCGAAACCCGGCAGCCTATTTTCTTTTTTATTTACTTTATTTTTACTTTTTAACAATTTTAGTTTTCATAATCTAAAATGTTTATTAGTTATATATTGTTTAAAATTAAAATGAGCATTAAATAAGCAACGAAAATTTGAAACTGACTATTCGATTAATAAACGAATCGGGTTTTGAAAACCCGTTTTTTCGACGGATGTTACAGTATCCCCTACTTTTAGAAATTTCGTCCCGAAATTTAAGTAGTAGTGGTAACAGGAAAAAGATGCGGGTATTTTTCGCACATTGAGTCTTCACATTCCCAAGTAAACTCAGGTCCTCGTTTCGACTCCCAGTGTACCCTAACAATTGGAATACGACTCCGTCTTAAACGTTTTTCTCCGAAGTCCATGATCTCTATTGGTCTTTCAATGAAGTGCATAGATTCATCGATCTGAATATCTTCCAGGGGAATATAGAGGTTTTCATCGGCGAGGCACTTCTTCAAGTTTGATACGTGGAATATGGGGTGAATTCTGTTGAGTTCTTCTGGTAGGTCAAGCCTGTATGCTACAGGTCCTACTCTTTCGAGTATCTTGAAAGGTCCTACGTAGCGTGGTGCTGGCTTGGCCTTCTGACCAAAACGAACTACTCCCTTCCACGGTGATACTTTTAAAAGTACATGATCACCAATGTTAAACTCCAAAGGCATTCGTCGTTTGTCTGCATAACTCTTTTGACGACTTTGTGCTACTAGAAGATTGTTTCGAATTTGATGGATCTTGTCTGTGGTTTCTTGAATCAATTCTGGACCGGTGATTTGAGCTTCTCCAATTTCGTGCCAACATACTGGAGATCGGCACTTACGACCATATAAAGCTTCGAAAGGTGCCATGCCGATACTTGAATGATAGCTGTTGTTGTACGAAAATTCAACTAATGGTAGATGAGCGTCCCAATTTCCCTTGAAGTCTATGACACATGCTCGAAGCATGTCTTCAAGTGTTTGGATGATGCGTTCAGATTGTCCATCAGTTTGAGGATGATAAGCGGTACTGAGGTCTAATCGTGTACCCAAAGCGGCTTGTACGGCTTGCCATGTTCGTGAAGTGAAACGACCATCACGGTCTGAAATAATGCTTAAAGGTACACCATGACGGCTTACGATCTCGCTGATGTAGATACGAGCTAACTTCTCGTTCTTGAAGTCCTCGCGAATCGGGATGAAATGAGCTGATTTAGTAAGACGATCAATGATTACCCATATAGTGTCATACCCACTGGAGGTGCGAGGTAACCCGGTAATGAAATCCATGGTTATGTTTTCCCACTTCCATACAGGTATTTCAGGTTGGACTAGAAGTCCTGAGGGTCTTTGATGTTCAGCTTTTACTTTGGAACATATAAGTCATTTGGAAACAAAAACAGCGATATCCTTCTTCATGCCAGGTCACCAGTAGGTGTATCGAAGGTCTTGATACATCTTGTCGGCTCCTGGGTGTACAGAGTATCGTGTTTTGTGCGCCTCATTCATAAGGAAATCACGAAGGTTATTGTGATCGGGAATCCATATGCGATCTAGATAGTACAGAATACCGTCGGATTTAGTTTCGATTTTAAGTTCAGCTCCACAAGACAGCTCCTTGCGTACGTCGTTTTCCGTTACTGAAACATGTTGGGCTTCTCGGATTTGATCTTTGATGTCGGTTATGATTTGCGAACATAGAAGATGAATGGAGTTCGCATAACCCTTTCGACTGATCGCATCGGCCACCACGTTTGCCTTGCCAGGATGATACCGAATTTCACAGTCGTAGTCATTAAGAAGTTCGACCCATCTTCGTTGCCTCATGTTCAACTCCTTTTGGTTAAAGATATGTTGGAGGCTCTTGTGATCAGTGTATATTTCACACTTAGTACCGTAGAGGTAATGTCTCCATATCTTAAGAGCGAACACAACGGCTCCAAGTTCCAGGTCGTGGGTGGTGTAATTCTTCTCATGAATTTTGAGTTGTCTAGAAGCATAAGCTATCACTTTTCCTCTTTGCATCAGTACACAGCCTAGTCCCTGCCCTGACGCGTCGCAATAAACCACGAAGTCATCACTACCCTCAGGAAGTGTGAGGATAGGTGCGTCACAGAGTTTTTGCTTTAGAGTTTGGAAGGCTTCTTCTTGTTTGGGTCCCCATATGAAGGGTTTTCCTTTATGCGTTAAAGCTGTGAGTGGTACAGCAATACGGGAGAAATTTGCAATGAAACGGCGATAATAACCAGCCAAACCAAGAAATGATCTTACTTTGGTAGGTGTACGTGGCGCTTGCCATTCCTGCACTGTCTTGATCTTCGAGGGATCAACATGAATTCCCTTGTCATTGACGACGTGTCCAAGGAATTGTACTTCCCTTAACCAGAATTCACATTTCGAAAACTTAGCGTACAGCTTTTCTGTCCTTAAGAGTGTAAGGATGAGTCGAGGATGTCGTTGATGATCAGACTTAGACTTTGAGTAAATGAGGATGTCGTCGATGAAGACTATAACAAAACGGTCGAGATAAGGTTTGCAAACTCTGTTCATTAGATCCATGAAGATAGCTGGGGCGTTGGTTAAACCAAATGGCATGACCATGAATTCATAATGACCATAACGAGTTCGGAAGGCGGTCTTTGGGACGTCTTCTTCATGTACTCTGAGTTGATGATAACCAGAACGAAGGTCGATTTTTGAAAAACAGGTGGCGCCTTGAAGTTGGTCTAGAAGATCATCGATGCGAGGTAATGGGTAGCGGTTCTTGACCGTTAACTTGTTGAGTTCTCTGTAGTCGATACACATGCGAAACGTTCCATCTTTCTTCTTCACAAAAAGGACAGGTGCACCCCAAGGCGATGAGCTAGGACGTATAAATCCTTTGTCAGTCAGCTCTTGCAGTTGACTGGCTAGCTCTTGCATTTCGGATGGGGCTCACCTATAAGGAGATTTTGCAATTGGTGTAGCTCCAGGTATAAGATCAATGCGGAATTCGACTTCTCTCACGGGAGGAAGTCCTGAAATGTCGTCAGGAAAAACTTGCGGAAAATCTTTTACTACTGGGATGTCTTCGAGTTTCTTCTCCTTGATTCCCTTTTTGACGACATGAGTTAGGAATGCGACATAATTCTTGCGGAGATATTTTCGGGCTTGAAGACAGGACATTAATTTGAGTCCTTTCGAAAGGGTTTCTCCAAAGATTCGTAGAGTCTGACCGTTTGCAAGAGGAATGCGAATGAACTTTTCGCGGCATACAACTTCAGCATGATGTTGGTTGAGCCAGTCCATACCAATTATAATGTCGAAACTTCCCAACTTCATAGGAATGGGGTCAACTGGAAAATTGTGATCGTTTAGGGTGAGAGTACAATTGCGTATAATAGAGTTTAATGAGACCGGTTTTCCGTCAGCAACTTCTACCGTTATGGATTCCATGAGTTTATCACGAGTTTGGTTGAGGATGGGTTCAAATTCTAAGGACATAAAACTCTTATCCGCGCCAGTATCAAATAACATGGATGCATAACTACCATTGATGAGAAACGTACCGTTAACCACATTGTTGTCAGCCATAGCTTGATTTGCGTTGATGTTGAAAGCTCTTCCTCTAGCAGGTGGAGGAGCTTGGTTTGGTTTACTGGATTTGCTTGAGCTTGGGCATGGATGATGTTCACCAGGTGTGGACAGGTGTTCCTGAAATGGTTCGGGTCTCCACAGTTGTAACAAGCCCGCATAGGTTGCATCATGGGATAGTTGGGTTGGTAGTAGGATTGGGCTACATGTTGGGTAGGTGGTAGGAGTAAAGGTTGTTGAGCTTGACCCACTATCTGATGGTGGGTTTGGGTTGAGGGTTGATTGCGGTTCATTCGCTGAAGCGCGCGACAGGTTTGAATGGTGTGACCTGCGCGGCCACAGCCGGTGCAATGTTGGCAGGGATGATCAGGAAAGTGATGGTATTGGCAACGGTTGCATTTTGGGTAGGGGCCGGAGTATGGCTTTTTATATGGTGCAGATGAGGGGGCAACTTGGGTGATGGGTGCAGCAGGGATAGGGAAATTTGTTTGTGTGACAGTAAAGTTTCTGGTGTTTCGTTTCCTCTTACTAGCAAACTTTGAGGAGGAGGTGGAATGGTTTGAAGTTTGGCCCTCGATGGGGCTTTCTTTTTCTCGTCCTTAAATTTGCCGTTACGGATACGATTCTCGGTAAGCTCGGTAGCTAGTTCCATAGAGCTTCAAGTGTTGCAGGCGAAGTGCTTAGAACTAAGTCTTGAATTTTCGAGGGGGAGGCCTCGAATATAGTGTTCGACTAAGCGGTATACTGGGGTGAACAAGTTGGGGATCATTTGGTTCAACTCTAGAAACCTTTTGTTATAGGAAGTATGATCTCCCTCCTTTTGCTTCAACGAGTGAAATTCATCCTCTAACTTTTTGATCTCGCTTCTTGGACAGAAGCGTCTCGTCATGATTTCCCTTAACTCCTCCCATGTTAAGGCCATTGCATCTTCGATTCCTCTCTTACCTTTTTCTGTATTCCACCAGGTAAGAGCTACTCCAAATAGTCTCCCGGTTGCGTAACGTACCTTGCGATCCTCGGGACAATCGCAATTGAGGAAAGTGTTTACCATTTCCTCAAACCAGTGGAGGAGAGCAGTGACACCTTCGGTCCCTTCAAATTTCGGGGGATCGCAAGACTTGAAGTGTTTGTAAGAGCACTTTTTGGATGGAGGGTTGTCGACGTTCTGGTCTTCTTGATGGGGAGGATTGATGGGATTTGCGGCGAGAGCTTGTTGGACTTGAATTACGATGTCAGGAAGCACCGCGGCCATTTGTTTTGCGATTTGGGTGGCCAAGCGTTCGTTTGACCTTCCTGACCTTCTACCCCCACGTTGCTGCCTAGCCGACATCTACAAGAACATACATAAGAAGATTGTGAGTTTAAGGAGTCTTTTTAGGTGTCATGTGTCGTAAAAAAATAACATAAACATCAATAATGCAACTACATCCATAGGATGTCTTGGGTTTGCTCATGTTTGGGCCTCCAATGTCCCCCATACCATCGCCTGTATAGTCATGTGGGCCCCCATGACTATTGGCTTAGTAGGATTCACATTGGTGTTGGCGGTTTAACACTTGCATCACCCGAATGAAAACCATGAAATATGTTTGCGAGATGTATGGTCGGAGGGTGTCCAGGTGTAGACACAATGACAACTCAAAGTGGGGTTAGCTCACACGACGTTTGGTATAGCATGCTTTGGCCTAATAGGTCCTTCGTACTCTCATCGTTAGTCCCCAGGTAGGCAAACTGGTCCATTATTTTGGATTTATACGAATGCCAAGCCTAGACAGGACGTTCCGACTACCGGTACTTGTACCCTTCCAGTTACTACATGCCCGTCATGAGAACTCACTTTGATGTGATTTGGAAAAATACAAAAATCGTTGCAAAAATCATGGAAATTGTGGGGTGTGTGCTCTCATGGATATGATATGTTATGAGGATATGATTCATGATGAGCATTGTATAGTAATATGTACTTATGAACATGCTTGCATAACATTAAATGTAACAATAAACATAAAGCATATAACATCATGAATTTTGCATGTAACACATAAACAATTTAAAATTTTAATCAACTATAGTATAGGCTCTAAGGGTCTAATAACCTATCCTATATCCCTATAGTTATGGCTCTGATACCAATCTGTCACACCCCGACCCGCAGCGGAATAAGAGTCGGGGCATAATTGGGTTATCACCAAAGCTCATGATGTTTACTAATATGTTTCATATTTATTAAATTCAAAATTACAACTTCAATATTCCAAACAAGTTCATACAATTACAAGGAAAAAGTAACTAAATAAACAATCCAAAGCCTAAACCGATTTATTCTTCTAAGCCGTCCTATATGTTTCTTGCTGCAACTGGATCACCTGTATCATGTGTAAAAATGGGGGTTTTTGGGTCAACAAAAGTTGGCGAGTGAACCTTGTTAGAAAACATTTATTAGATTTCTTGTTATTTTTAATATGGAAAAATTATGCAATAATCATATGTGAGCAAACGTAAATAAACATACAATAACAAACCACTTTGCATGAGTATATGACATGAATGATAATGTATATGTTGGCAACGTCACGTTCCGCTCATAGGTAATGTGGAACGGACGGCCTATGATGATGTATGTGCGATCAAGGCTCAATCAAACGGAGCCGATCGTATGTTGGCAACGCCACGTTTCGCTCATAGGTAATGGGGAACGGTTCCGCTCATAGGTAATGGGGAACAGACGGCCTATGATGATGTATGTACTGAAAATGATAAATTTAATCTAAACATTAACCACACAAACAGTTGATACATATTGAATACACATTTGATCATGGATATGATGGATGCACAAGTGTTTAAATGTAATAAATAATAAGACACATGATACACCCCAAAATGTGATTAAAACGGGGAATTTGTAGAGATTCACTCACATTGGGTGCGTTCGTTTGATGATGTTGAATGCGCACGAGTTTGGAGATTTCATCGACGAGAAATAATTATCCTAAAATAACAACGAAATGGTTCGGTAAATAAGTGGATTTTATTAACACTTTTAATAGGATTTTTAGATTTATTTTTGTGAGTTTAAGGTCATTTTCTAACTTTAAAAATATTATTTTTAAGTATTTTTAACTGATTTTTAAATTAAATAAATAAATAAAAATATAAAAATGTTGACTTTTTTGTTGACCGTTGACCGTTTGACTTTGACTGTTGACCGGTTCGGACTTTGTGTTTGTTTGCGCTGAGTGAGGTTCGAACTCGTGACCTCCCGTATACGTGCACGCAGCTCTACCAACTGAGCTACGTGTCTAACCCGAAATATTTCTGTTTTTAGTTATATTTATATACTACCTAGATTATTCAGAATTTTATTTAATTAAAAAGGTTTTTAAACTAGTCGAACCGGTGCGCATGATGTGTTTCGAACTCGTGACCTGTGGTTTAACTTTGCACACAGTCCACCGCTGGACTGTGTGTCTAACCTGGTTAAAATACTTGTTTTTATTAATTTTATATACTAACTGAAAGGTGTTCTGGGGCCTTTCAAAAAATTGGGATTTATCGCAGGAACCGTTTATGAGTAAGAATCGAACTGGGTATCAATAGCATGAAATGCACACAGTCCACCGCTGGACTGTGTGTCTAACTCGTTTAAAACACCGATTTTAATTATACTCATAGACTGATCAGACTTCATCTTCTTCGTTCAAAGACACAGAACAACAATTATTCGACTGTTCTTGTTTAATTCTATTAACGGACATATAAATGATTAACATGAAATGGATAAAGAAGGTTTTGGAAATGAATGTACCGGAAAGATGATTTTCTCAGAACTCCGGCAAAGGTCGTCGGCTCTGTTTATGAATTCCGTCTGAGCGGACCAATTAACAGTTTTGATTAACTAATTGTGAAATTAAGTGACTAAACAAGAATTATCAGAGAGTTTAGATGTTTGTACCGATTCACAACGTATTTTCGGAAATATCCAGAGATTTTCCGGCGATTGCTGAATATCCGGTAACGTCGTCTGGGACCGAATCTGGTTGAAGGATTTACGTTAGTATAAGTCTAACAATGGACAGAAAATGAAAGAATTGAGAAATTTACCGATTCGATGAATGTCAACGGTTTTCCGGCGAAAGTCCGGCGATATCAGAAAACGTTTCCGACGAACAGAAATTAGAGCGAAAGTGAAATTGAAGGTTCTGTGAGTGTTTCCGAATTATGAGACGATGATATTGTTAGTGCAAATCAGGAAGTAAATGATTTCGGTTTTCAAAACTCAAAATCATATGAAGCGAGTTCATTGAAGTCGGAATTGATTAAGAACGTGGGTTGTAATGGATTTATCGGTTATAATCAGTAATTAGCGATCACTCAAACGTCTCAGGATGGTTGAAAGCCGGTGATCGGTTTCAGTTTTGGCGCAACAGATGAATTCACGGGGAACTTAAGTTTTATTTATTTCCTTATTTACACAAAAGAACTAAGTGGCGGAGTGGTTAAGTTGTGTGTTGGTTGTGTCTTCCGGCTGACCCGGGTTCGAAACCCGGCAGCCTATTTTCTTTTTTATTTACTTTATTTTTACTTTTTAACAATTTTAGTTTTCATAATCTAAAATGTAACATCCGTCAAAAACGGATTTACCAACCCGCTTCGTTTATTAACCGAACAATCAGTTAAAAATTTCGTTGCGAATTTAATGCCCAAAATAATTTTAAACGATACATAATCAATTATTATATTGGAATATATAATTTGTTTTCGAAAAAACTGTTAAAATAAGAAAAATAAAAATGATTTGGCACTGCCGGGTTTCGAACCGGGTCAGTCAGCCGGGTCAACAGTTTTATCGCACACACACTCAACCACTGCGCCACTAGTGTTTCTTGTGAATTAATGAAGACAATTAATTCATAACAAGATTTTCCAAATTCAAAAACTGGCGCCCAAATGCAGTCGTCTGAAATCCCGGCAAACTCGCCAATAATTTACGACTTTTTCAGTTATAACGTAAACGTTTAAACCTACATCGGTTATAACCGACGCCTGAGTCCGCGACACAAGTTATAACCGCCGGAGATTTTCTAACCGACGAATCAAGTCGGAAATTGGACCAAGTTCATCGATAACTTGTCTTATAAATACCCGCTCGAACCTCTGCAAGCTTTTTCGCTCAAAACCGCACCTTTACCCGACGTAATTTCACTCGCCGGAAAATTTCTGCTCATCGCCGGAAAACCGAACCCTTCACTTCTGAGCATTACTGAACCCCCTGAGCTTATACCGAAGTCACCCACATCCTTTTCAAGCTTTCTGAAGACTCGCTGCTGCAAGACACACGACGCCGGAATCTGTTGCTGTCGCCGGAGTTCTGCCGGAGAAACAGAGGAATCCAGTCGGTATACCTCACGCTTAAATTTTCCCTTCTTTTTACATATCTCATCTGTAATTAATTGAAAAACGCTAACGAACACGATTAAAACATCGAACCGGTCGGATTTCCGATTCTGGTTAAAATCTAACGAAGAAGATGAAGTTGCGGTAACATATAAGTTTAATTAAAATCAAGATATAACTCGGGTTAGACACACAGTCCAGCGGTGGACTGTGTGCACATTAAACACACTAACGTCTCGAGTTCGAATCTTGTCCCACGCATGCTGCCTTAATAAAAATGCATTTTTTGTTAACCGAACCGGAGTCACCACTGTTATATGTTAAGTTTATTAATAACCGGAATAATAACCAAGTTAGACACACAGTCCAGTGGTGGACTGTGTGTATGTTTAATCACAGGACACGAGTTCGAGTCCGGTCTACTGCATCGACCCGGATAATTATTAAACTTTTTCTTTAAGTCAGAAATGAAAATACTTAGTTTCTATTTAAGTATAATAAAAATCAGTTAAGTTAACAAGTTGGACACACAGTCCAGCGGTGGACTGTGTGTTAGCATAAACCACAGGTCCCGGGTTCGAGACCTGTGGAGCGCACCGAGTCTTTGGATTAAAAATCGTTTTTAAAAATAAAGGATTTTCTGTTTAATCTAATTAATGTATAAATATAATTAAAAACAGAAATATTTCGGGTTAGACACGTAGCTCAGTTGGTAGAGCTGCGTGCACGCGTACGGGAGGTCTCGGGTTCGAGCCTCACCCAGCGCACACTTACACGCATACGAACCGGTCAAACAGTCAACGGTCAACGGTCAACGGTCGAAAAAGTCAACTTTTTTTATTATTTTTATTTATTTATTTTAATTAAAAATCAATTAAAAATACTTAAAAATAACATTTTTAAGGTTAGAAAATAGCCTTAAACTCACAAAAATACACCCAACAATCCTACTAAAATGGATTAATAAAATCCGTTTACTTACCGAACCATAATGCTATTATCTAGGTAAATTTCACTCGTGGTTAAAACCACTTCGCGTGCATTCAACATCATCAACCGAACGCACCCACTGCAACTCCCCCTTTTTAATTACACGTTTTGGGGTGTGTCATGTGTCATAAAATAATTAACTCGTTTATTTAAACTTGTGCCATACCATATCGTGATCTAAACTTAGATTGTTTATATTGTTGTGATTATGTATTTCATTTTGTCAACTTATATGAAATTCATTTATTAAGCCCATCAGTTCCTCGTGGGAGACGAGTTGAGCAACGCGTGCCTCAAAACCAATCCATTATTGTTCATGTGTGTATTATTGAGTTTATATTGCTTGTAGTTATGTTTTTCATATTATCATGTTTATGCAATTCATTCATTAGGCCCATCAGTTCCTCGTGAGAGACGAGTTGAGCAACGCGTGCCTCTAAACGATCCATTATTGTTCATGTGTGTATTGTTTAATATTAAATTGATTTATGAATAAGTTTACATATATTTTTACTCATGTGTGGTTGTGCACTTATTTTATAACCAATTAAATAAACTTGTTCAAATGTTTTCCATAGGATTCACTCGCCAACTTTTTGTTGATCCAAAAACCCTTTTACACATGATACAGGTGAACAGGATGAAGCAAGGAAAACATAGGAAATGCCTTAGAAGAAAACAAAGAAGCTTAGATTGATGTTTAGGTCATTGATGTAATTATGATTGTAAATTTCCATTAAATTGTATTAATGAATATGAAACGTTAAAATAAATGTCATGAGCTTTGATGTTAACCCAATCATGCCCCGATCACCTTTTCCGCTGCGCGTCGGGGTGTGACAGATTGGTATCAGAGCCATGACTATAGGGATATAGGATAGGTTATTAGACCCTTAGAGCCTATACTATAGTTTGCCTAAATTTTAATTGATTAGGTGGTTACATACAAACTTGTGATATTTATTTGTTTCATATTTGTTTATACTTACAGTCAAACATACATACTTATATACATATTCATTATACATATATCAATGTTCATATATTCAATTCATTTTCATACTCTCATTATTCAAAGATTTTGTTGCAATTTTCAAATCTCATCAAAGTAAGTTCTGCGACGGGCATGTAGTAACTGGAAGGGTACAAGTACCGGTAGTCGGAACGTCCTGTCTAGGTTGGCATTCGTATAAATCCAATATAACGGACCAGTTTGCCTACCTGGGGACTAACGATGAGAGTACGAAGGACCTATTAGGCCAAAGCATGCCACACCAAACGTCGTTCGAACTAACCCACTTTGAGGTGTCACCGTGTCTACACCTGGACACATTCCGAATATCACACGTTGTATACATATTTCTCGATTTTCTCCGGGTTTTAGTGTACGCAACCAGGCAAACCCATGCGAACCATATGAAAAACCCGGTATTCATGGGGGCCCACATGATTACGAAAGTGAAGTATGGCGGCATGTAGGGCCTAATGGCGAGCAAAGCCCAAGACATCCTATGGATGTAGTAGATTTATTTTTCTATAATTATTTTATGAATGTTCATTCCTGAATGCGACCCATGATCCCAAAAGCATCCAACTCATACTCTTGACATGTATTCCTTGTAGATGTCTTCTAACCACGCCCGTAGGAAGATGAGAGCAGGAAAAGCCCGCGAGCGCATGGCTGCCCAAATCGCTCAACAAATGGCTGCCGTAATACCCAACATTGTAATCCAAGTACAACAAGCACTTACCGCTAATCCTGTCAGTCAAGAAAATCAAAACGTTATCAACTCTCACCCAAATACCACTAAATGCACTTACAAGCATTTCAAATCATGCGACCCTCCAAAATACAAAGGGACTGAAGGCGTCACCGCTCTCCTCCATTGGTTTGAAGAGATGGAGAACACTTTTCTAAATTGCGATTGTCTCGATGATTGCAAAGTGCGATATGCTACCGGTCGATTATATGGGATAGCACTTACTTGGTGGAATACAGAGAAGGCCAAACGAGGTGTGGAAGATGCTATGACCTTAACTTGGAACGAATTGAAGGAAATCATGACCAGACGATTTTGCCTAAGGAGCGAAATCAAGAAATTAGAAAATGAATTTTATTCATTGAAGCAAAAGGAAGGAGACCACACCACGTACAACAAAAGATTCCTCGAGTTACATCAAATGGTTCCCAACATGTTCACTCCCCTCTACCGTTTGATCGAGCACTACATTCGTGGTCTTCCGTCAAAGATTCAAGACTCTGTAATAAGTACCTCGCCTGCAACTTTGGAAGCAGCAATGGAGCTAGCAACAGCGCTCACCGAGAACCGAATCCGGAACAAAGACTTCAAGGAGGAGAAGAAGAAGGATAAAGCACCGACTGAAACCTCCGACTACACCCAAACCGAATCCCCTTCTCAACCCAACTCTAAGAGAAAAAGAGACGGGCAACTTTCGCTGCTATCCAACGAAATCAACCAATTTCACACGCCATACCCATCCAAGCTATCCCAATCACTCAAGTGGCACCCAACTCAACTTACCCAAATAAGAAACCATATCTTGGACCTCACCCTCGATGCAACAACTGTTTTTATCACCATCCCCTTACCTTACCTTGTCGACTATGTGCAACTTGTGGACGCTATGGTCATTTGAGCAAGGTTTGCCGCACCTTTCAAAACCAAATCTCTCTTCCCTACTCACCATGAACCAAACCTATCAACCACCCCAATACCCCATGTTCCCATATGTTCGAGCTTGTTTCAATTGTGGCGACCCTACCCACTTTAGAAACACATGCCCTCAATTGGTTAACGTCATCAACACTCAAGCTCAATCAAACCTAGATAACCAAGTAAACCAAGAAAACCCAACCGCTAGGCCACCAGCAAGAGGAAGAGTCTTCAACATCAACGCCAATCCTGTCGAAGATAATGACGGCCCAAACGAAATACCCAACTAGTCCTCTTCACTGAAGATCCAGATTCAACTCCAATCGTTTAGTTTTATGTTTTCTTTATGTTTTAGAACCACATAGAACCAGTCATAACTTAAGGATAAAGCCAACGAAACTTTGACAACCTATATATAAGTATTCTTGTCAAAGGATCAGAAGCATTATCTGGCGGTTATGAGAGGTTCCATGTGTAGACTGTTTGAGTAATTATTGTTTATTATTTCAGTACATGCAATTTCATAGGCCGACGCTCCCCATTACATTATGAGCGTTGAGCATGTTCCCCATTTCATTATGAGGTTGAACCTGGCGTGCCCACATACGATCGGCTCCATTTGATTGAGCCTTGATCGCACAGACATTTTCATTTTCAGTACATGCAATACGATCGGCTCCGTTTGATTGAGCCTTGATCGCACAGACATTTTCATTATCAGTATCTTGTGGTTGTTGTGTTTGTTGTAGAGTCACATAGAACTAATCATAACTTGCGGATAAAGTCAATGAGAATTTGACAAGAATATGGTGGATACGCCGCTGGTACTTCCTATATATAAGTATTCTTGTCAAATGATCGGAGGCATTATCAGGCGGTTATGAGAGGTTCCATGCATAGGCTGTTTGTATGATTGTTGTTTAGATTAAGTTTATTATTTTCAGTACATGCAATACGATCGGCTCCGTTTGATTGAGCCTTGATCGCACAGACATTTTCATTTTCAGTACATGCAATACGATCGGCTCTGTTTGATTGAGCCTTGATCGCACAGACATTTTCATTATCAGTATTTTTTGGTTGTTGAGTTTGTAGTAGAGTCACATAGAACTGATCATAACTTGTGGATAAAGTCAATGAAAATTTGACAAGAATATGGTTGGATACGCCGTTGGTACTTCCTATATATAAGTATTCTTGTCAAATGATCGGAGGCATTATCAGGCGGTTATGAGAGGTTCCATGTATAGGCTGTTTGTGTGATTGTTGTTTAGATTAAGTTTATTATTTTCAGTACATGCAATACGATCGGCTCCGCTTGATTGAGCCTTGATCTCACAGACATTTTCATTTTCAGTACATGCAATACGATCGGCTCCGTTCGATTGAGCCTTGATCGCACAGATATTTTTTCATTTTCAGTATTTTGTGTTTGATGCATTGGTTGTAGAGTCACATAGGACTAATCATAATTCACTGATAGAACCAATGAAACTTTGACAAGAATATGGTGGATACGCCGCTGGTACTTCCTATATATAAGTATTCTTGTCAAAGGATCAGAGGCATTGTCAGACAGTTATGAGAAGTTCTATGTAGGATTTAGTAGTTTCTTGGTAACTAATCATAACTTGTGGATAAAACCAATGAAAATTTGGCAAGAATATGGTGGATACGCCGCTGGTACTTCCTATATATAAGTATTCTTGCCAAGGGATCAGAGGCATTATCAGACGGTTATGAGAAGTTCCATGTAGGATTTAGTATTGCCTTGGTTGAAATTTGTGTTACATTTATATCATCTCACTATTTAAAGAAATTGGATTGTGTTCCATTTCTACATAAACTAACCTCTCCATCATAACAAACGAGAGAGGAACTGTCACCATTCAAACATATGCTATCAGAATGTGGATTTAAATATTAGCTGTTGTGTTTATTTATGTTCTATAGTCATAGAACCAATCATAACTTACTGATAAAACCAATGAAAATTTGACAAGAATATGGTGGATACGCCACTGGTACTTCCTATATATAAGTATTCTTGTCAAAGGATCAGAGGTATTGTTAGATGGTTATGAGAAGTTCCATGTAGGTTGTAGTATTAGAAGTTTTGCCTTAGGATATAACCATATCCTTCCAAACATATCCAAACTCTTATGCATGATATCATATTTAGCGAATCAATTCTGCTTATCAATACTTTTACAGTAGGCAACAAAAGCGATTCCTGTAATAGGGCACTTAACCCTTACAAGGAACGTTACCGCCTCAAACAAAAAACTTAAAACATGTAACTGTCAAACTAAACACCATCATTCTTTTAGTCAAATATATCACTATTTAAATTTCGGGACGAAATTTCTAAAAAGCAGGGGATACTGTAACATCCGTCAAAAACGGATTTACCAACCCGCTCCGTTTATTAACCGAACAATCAGTTAAAAATTTTGTTGCGAATTTAATGCCCAAAATAATTTAAACGATACATAATCAATTATTATATTGGAATATATAATTTGTTTTCGAAAAAACTGTTAAAAATAAGAAAATAAAAATGACTTGGCACTGCCGGGTTTCGAACCCGGGTCAGTCAGCCGGGTCAACAGTTTTATCGCACACACACTCAACCACTGCGCCACTAGTGTTTCTTGTGAATTAATGAAGACAATTAATTCATAACATGATTTTCCGAATTCAAAAACCGGCGCCCAAATGCAGTCGTCGAAAATCCCGGCAAACTCGCCAATAATTTACGACTTTTTCAGTTATAACGTAAACGTTTAAACCTACATCGGTTATAACCGACGCCTGAGTCCGCGACACAAGTTATAACCGTCGGAGATTTTCTAACCGACGAATCAAGTCGGAAATTGGACCAAGTTCATCGATAACTTGTCTTATAAATACCCCCTCGAACCTCTGCAAGCTTTTTCGCTCAAAACCGCACCTTTACCCGACGTAATTTCACTCGCCGAAAAATTTCTGCTCATCGCCGGAAAATCGAACCCTTCACTTCTGAGCCTTACTGAACCCCCTGAGCTTATACCGAAGTCACCCACATCCTTTTCAAGCTTTCTGAAGACTTGCTGCTGCAAGACACACGACGCCGGAATCTGTTGCTGTCGCCGGAGTTCTGCCGGAGAAACAGAGGAATCCAGTCGGTATACCTCACGTTTAAATTTTCCCTTCTTTTTACATATCTCATCTGTAATTAATTGAAAAACGCTAACGAACACGATTAAAACATCGAACCGGTCGGATTTCCGATTCTGGTTAAAATCTAACGAAGAAGATGAAGTTGCGGTAACATATAAGTTTAATTAAAATCAAGATATAACTCGGGTTAGACACACAGTCCAGCGGTGGACTGTGTGCACATTAAACACACTAACGTCTCGAGTTCGAATCTTGTCCCACGCATGCTGCCTTAATAAAAATGCCTTTTTTGTTAACCGAACCGGAGTCACCACTGTTATATGTTAAGTTTATTAATAACCGGAATAATAACCAAGTTAGACACACAGTCCAGTGGTGGACTGTGTGTATGTTTAATCATAGGACACGAGTTCGAGTCCGGTGTACTGCATCAACCCGGATAATTATTAAACTTTTGCTTTAAGTCAGAAATGAAAATACTTAGTTTGTATTTAAGTATAATAAAAATCAGTTAAGTTAACAAGTTGGACACACAGTCCAGCGGTGGACTGTGTGTTAGCATAAACCACAGGTCCCGGGTTCGAGACCTGTGGAGCGCACCGAGTCTTTGGAATAAAAATCGTTTTTAAAAATAAAGGATTTTCTGTTTAATCTAATTAATGTATAAATATAATTAAAAACAGAAATATTTCGGGTTAGACACGTAGCTCGGTTGGTAGAGCTGCGTGCACGCGTACGGGAGGTCTCGGGTTCGGGCCTCACCCAGCGCACACTTACACGCATACGAACCGGTCAAACAGTCAACGGTCGAAAAAGTCAACTTTTTTTATTATTTTTATTTATTTATTTTAATTAAAAACCAATTAAAAATACTTAAAAATAACATTTTTAAGGTTAGAAAATAGCCTTAAACTCACAAAAATACACCCAACAATCCTACTAAAATGGATTAATAAAATCCGTTTACTTACCGAACCATAATGCTATTATCTAGGTAAATTTCACTCGTGGTTAAAACCACTTCGCGTGCATTCAACATCATCAACCGAACGCACCCACTGTGAGTGAATCTTACAACTCCCCCTTTTTAATTACACGTTTTGGGGTGTGTCATGTGTCACAAAATAATTAACTCGTTTATTTAAACTTGTGCCATACCATATCGTGATCTAAACTTAGATTGTTTATATTGTTGTGATTATGTATTTCATTTTGTCAACTTATATGAAATTCATTTATTAAGCCCATCAGTTCCTCGTGGGAGACGAGTTGAGCAACGCGTGCCTCAAAACCAATCCATTATTGTTCATGTGTGTATTATTGAGTTTATATTGCTTGTAGTTATGTTTTTCATATTATCATGTTTATGCAATTCATTCATTAGGCCCATCAGTTCCTCGTGAGAGACGAGTTGAGCAACGCGTGCCTCTAAACGATCCATTATTGTTCATGTGTGTATTGTTTAATATGAAATTGATTTATGAATAAGTTTACATCTATTTTTACTCATGTGTGGTTGTGCACTTATTTTATAACCAATTAAATAAACTTGTTCAAATGTTTTCCATAGGATTCACTCGCCAACTTTTTGTTGATCCAAAAACCCTTTTACACATGATACAGGTGAACAGGATGAAGCAAGGAAAACATAGGAAATGCCTTAGAAGAAAACAAAGAAGCTTAGATTGATGTTTAGGTCATTGATGTAATTATGATTGTAAATTTCCATTAAATTGTATTAATGAATATGAAACGTTAAAATAAATGTCATGAGCCTTTATGTTAACCCAATCATGCCCCGATCACCTTTTCCGCTGCGGGTCGGGGTGTGACATAAAATGATTAATAAACGAAGCGGGTTTGAAAACCCGTTTTTCGACGGATGTTACATATACAATCGTCTTGGACAGCACTAAATACGATCTAAATTTATCAAATGCGAAAACCACCGCCAAAAGCTCTTTCTCCGTAGTAGTGTAGTTCTCCTGAGCGTCATGTAGAGTCTTGCTGGCATAGTAGATCCGATCACATCGCACATAATCTTAAACGGCAAAGTCCAATCCGGTGCGACTAAGATAGGGGCCTCAACAAGCTTTTGCTTAAGAAGGTCAAAGGCCTTCAAGTAATCCTCACAAAAGATAAATGGAACATCCTTCTCCAACAAACGGGTCATGGGTCTAGTGATTTTTTAAAAGTCCTTAATGAATCGCCTATAGAACCCCGCATGACCAAGGAAACTCCGTATCGCTCTAACCGAGGTGGGAGGTGGAAGTCGAGAAATGATGTCAACTTTCTCTGGGTCGACTTCCATACCTGCCTATGAGATCTTATGCCCAAGAACTATGCCCTCTCTCACTATAAAGTGGCATTTTTCCCAGTTCAGTACAAGATTCGTTTCCTCACACCTCTTCAACATCTTTTTCAAATTTTCCAAGCATTGATCGAAGGAATCCCCAAAAACTGAAAAGTCATCAATGATCACTTCCATGGAATCCTCGATCATATCATGGAAAATTGCTACCATGCAGCGTTGGAAGGTAGCCGGTGCGTTACACATCCCGAAAGGCATACGCCGGTAGGCGAATGTGCCAAAGGGGCAGGTAAAGGTAATATTCTCCTGATCCTCAGGAGCAATCGGAATCTAGAAGTACCCAGAAAATCCATCCAGAAAACAGTAATACGACTTCCCCAACAAACGTTCCAACATCTGGTCGATGAATGGAAGCGGTAAGGAGTCCTTGCGGATGGCATCATTGAGTTTGCGGTAGTCGATGCAAACTCGCCATCTCGTGACTGTCCGGGTAGGAATAAGCTCATGCCTATCATTCGTAACTACTGTCATGCCACCCTTTGGGCACTACCTGCACAGGACTAACCCAAGCTGAGTCGGAGATAGGATAGATCAAACCTGCATCTAACAACTTTATCACCTCCTTTTTGACGACATCTTGCATGTTTGGGTTTAATCGTCTATAAAGCTGTGCACACGGCTTATAATGGTCCTCCATGAGAATTTTATGAGTGCAGAAGGAGGGATTGATTCCTTTGATATCCATTATCTTCCATGCCATGGCTTTCTTATGAAGTCGCAAAACACTGAGAAGTTTGCTCTTTTCCTCGTCCGACAAAGGTGATGAGATGATAACCGGCAGACGGCGCTCCTCATCTAAAAATGCGTACTCGAGATGCGGCGGAAGCTCCTTAAGCTCTAAGGATGGAGGATCTTCAACTCAAGGCTTTGACTTCTCTTCAACCTCACAATCAATCTCTGTAAACTGATCCGGACTCTGGGAACCATCATCACCAATCTGATAGACTGGTTGCTCAAATGTGTGTCTGAATCGATCTTCTCAATCGTTACCTGGAAATGGGTGCTCACATAAGTGTCGACAATGTCAACATAATAGAGTGCGTCGTCCTGACTCTGTGGGTGCTGCATTGACCGCTTGATGTCAAAGGTCACATGCTCATCATTCACTCGGAGTGTAATCTGGCCCGTGGCTACATCTACAATCATCCGGGCGGTATTCAAGAATGGGCGTCCAAGTATCAAAGGCACCCTAGAATCCTCATCTATGTCCAAGATAACAAAGTCCACGGGAAACACAAATTTGTCAATCTTAACAAGCATATTCTCAACAAATCCTCGTGGAAATTTGATTGAACGATCAGCAAGTCGAATGCTCATCCTTGTAGGTGAAGGATCACCTAGATCCAGCTTGGCAAAAACCTTATAAGGCATAAGGTTAATGCTCGCTCCCAAGTCAGCTAACGCGTGACTGACAGACATGCTGCCAATAAGACAAGGAAGTATAAAGTTAACTGGATCTCCCATCTTTGTAGGCAGACGGTTTTGAAGAATGGCTCAGCAACTCTGGTTCATCACAACACAGGATATATCCTCAAGTTTCTGCTTATTTGAGAGGATGTCCTTCAAGAACTTCGCGTACTTAGGCATTTGGGCTAAGGCTTCAACAAATGGTATGTTTATATGTAATTGTTTGAACAACTCGAGAAACTTACCATATTGTTCTTCATTCTTCTGTTTCTATAGCCTGCCTGGGTACAGAACTAGAGGAGTATAATCTTTGACCGGCTTCTGGAGCTGTGCTGTACTTATTGGGCCTCGCCTAGCGTGCACCTCATCCGAAGCATCAGTCTGGACCATCTCAGTGATCTGTAGTGAATCCGATATGCCAGGTCCCGTGGTTTTACCACTCCTCGTCATCACGGCATTCACATGCCCTCGTGGATTCGGCTCAGTATTGCCCGGGAGACCACCCGGGGGTCTCTCAGACATCATTTTGGCCAACTGCCCCACCTGATTCTCAATGTTTTGAATCGAGGCCTTCTGACTATGCATCTCTCCTTCGTGAGCTAAGAAACGTTCTTCATTCTACTGTTAACGTTTCTCGACTAGCTAATTTGCACTAGTGGAGCTGCTCAGAAGTTGGCCATCATCTCCCCCAGCTTGAAATTTTCCTGAGGGGCTTGGTGCTGGGAACTACTCCCGGCGCCCTGATTTTGGTACGAACATGGGCGTGGCTGGTAGGATTGATTGTAAGGCTGGAATGACTGGCCTTGAGCCTGCTGTGGTGCTGGAGCTCGCTGAGTAAATCCTAGCGGGTTCTGGTTACCCGTGTTAGCTCTCCACTCAAAGTTCGAGTGATTTCTCCATCCTGGATTATACGTGTTGCTGTAAGAATTATTTTGTGGCCTCGCTTGATTGTTGACAAAGTCTACTTCTTCATGGCCTGTAAATATAACTCCCTGGTCACACGCACCTGGCTTGTGAGATACTCCACATTGCTCACATCCAGAACTAGCTTGTGCTACATTTTGGGATCTATCAAACTTTGCCGACAACGCCGAAATCTATGCAGTAATAGCTGTGTAGTCATCAACAGCAAGAACTCCTGGGCGAGAAGATGTCCGGCCCCTCTTTCCACCATGACGTGAACTCGACTTCAATGCGGCTTTCTCGATAATCGCGTAAGCTTCATTAGGCGTCTTCGTCTCTAGATCGCCACCTGCATACATACTAGACGCTCCTTCGTGTCGTAGTTGAGCCCCTGGTAGAAAGTCAAGACTAACTGCCTCTTGGAGGAACCGTGGTGCGGAACATCAAGTAATAAGTCTCGAAAGCGCTCCCAGGCTACATGTAAAGACTCTCTGTCATCATGGCGAAAGGTCATGATCCGGTTCCTCAGCTTAGTCATCTTTTCTGGCGGAAAGTATTTTTGCATGAATAGCTCTGCCATCTCTTCCCAAGTCCTAATAGATCCAGCAGGAAGTGACAAAAGCCAATGCTTGGCTTTGTCCCACAATGAAAATGGGAAAGGTCGCAACCGGATAGCGTCCTCGGAAACGTCTCGTATCTTGAATGTTGAGCAAATCTCCAGAAAAGAAGCAATGCGTCGACCGGGATCCTCGTGCTCTCGTCCATCAAACTGCACTGAATTTTGCACCATATTTATTATACTAGATTTTTCAAAATTTGGCGCTACAATCTTCGATCGAGCAATGCTCGGATCCAAACCACCACCTCCGGTTGGTTCGTCTCGTTCAAAGGTTGGTCGTCGTCCGCCATGGTGATATCTCCCTCGTCCTTTGAGCTCTCGGTCTCAGAGGGTACCACCGGCTCGTCCCTAGCTGCCTTAATTTGCTGCGCAACCGCGCGGGATCTCTCTTGAAGTCGCCTCCTCAGATCACGTTCGGGTTCGTCAGATGGTTCAACAGTGATGGGTGCGGGGGTTGAGGACATCAACCTGCAAACGAAAAACCGATACTTATGAATATTATATTATTATTATTCTGTTTTTTACTGCTGTAATAAAACGGATTTTTCTGTTTTAAAGAAATAAAAACTTTTAAAAATCGGAGGTAGGCCAAAATTTATATAAAAATCGAAAACTCATAAAAATACTTGAACCGGTGATGACAAATTTGGTTTTTCGGTTCCGAATTTTCAAGAAATAGATGAATAATTAGTTCGAATTCGAACAAATAAATGAAAATAAAAAATTCAACAAATATTAAACAAACATAAAAAAAATAATAATAAAAAATTAACAAATGAATAAATAAATAATCAAATGGAAAATATTCACAAATATTAACAAGTATGTACACCGGTAAAATATTGACTTGCGTCGTTCCTAAAACTCGCCACATCCCCGGCAACGGCGCCAAAAACTTGACGTGTGCGTGTATATACATATTTTTACAATGACTTTTATACATGATTCGGTTTTAAATTTATAAAAATGATTTATACTTCAACATTAAAACACACACAAAAGGGCAAGTGTACCCCGTCATATATGTAGTAAAGTATCGGTAAGAACCAAGTATCGATCCAAGGATGCGGGCGGAGGCGATAATACTAAACATTTATCATTATTCTACCGGTAAAAAGATGAGTGGATAAGTTGTTTAAACTAGAAAATGACTAAAACATATTTTTCTTTTCTTTTTCTAGAAAAACATAATAGACTCCAAATATGAAAAATAGATATATAGCCTTGCTTTATGAACAACCGAAATATGTTAATTAAGTCGGATATGTCACTAAATCACTTGGTCAATTTTCCATTTTTCAAAGACAATTAGTATCCCTTTCGAGAATCCTAACATGACAACTCTTTGGAAAGTTAAAACGATAAACACACTTTAACCACCTAAAATTGTTCTTTAACGCCCTATTGATGAATGTCTATGAAAATCCCCTAAAGATAAGTTAGTCATCCGTTAAGAGTTTTCTAACCTCACTTAATCAAGGAAAGAGACACTGATAAACACAATGTAACCACCGAGACAAGCATAAACTTGATTAAATCACAACCGAGTTCATTTCACAAATCTTGAACACAAATCCACCAAGAAAGCAATTTTGGCCTTAATTACTAACAAAGTTTACAGCTTATGTCAAGAATTCATAACTACACCATTTAACCCGCTAAGGTCCTTCCGTGAGGGAAAGCATTCTTGATTAATCTTAATTACCCCTTATTAAACAAATACTCATTTCTAGTTTCATGGTGTAAACATTTTAATCATGTTAAAAGTCTACTAATACATGATTAATTAAGCTTCTTCTTGCAAATATCTCAACTAACCATATACTAATCATTCAAGATAACTAACTATAATCAAGAATCCAACATCAATAAACAAGGTTGCAAACTAATCATCAAGGATTAACATAGAAAGTTGTTAAGTGTCATTACAAACATGATTAACATACTAATGGTTGTTTAATAAGCAAGGGATACATAATGTTTTTGCCCTTAGGCTACAATAATACATAAACATCAATCTAATGCTTGAAACATAATCAAAATCATGGAGAGATTCAAGAATCAAACCATAAACAATTTAAGATTGAGGAAACGGATGGTAACGGAGCTTCTTGGCACGATGGGGGCTTGATTCGTATCAAATCTCGTTGTTACCGGAGCCCAGAATTCGCCAGAAATACTCCCAAAAATCCAGATTAGTGATCAGAATGCCCCATGTGGTATTTTTATAACTTCTTCATTTTGCACGGTCGTGCACTATTCATCGTATCTTGTGACGTTAGTAAAATTTGGGACAGATATTCAAAAGGGCACGGTCGTGCCAAGTGTGGCACGGTCGTGCATCTCCGAGCTTCAGTTGGCACTGCCAGTCGCACTGGCAATGGTCTCTGGGAATCTGGCTTGGCACGGTCGTGCGAAATGATCTGCACTTCCACATAATCTTCGTAACTCTGTCGATTCGCTCGGAAAATCCAATTTGTCTTCATCTTCTTGTCCGGTACGCTGTTTAAGGCCTGTAAACCAAAACATACACTATTAAATGCCTTCGGTTTTATAGACGAAAATACGTAAAATGGGGTAAAATGGGGGACTAAAGTATGTGTATTTTAACGTATATATAAGTGTGATTCAACATTTATGGGTTTTTGAACCGGGAAGAACTTTAACCGACTGATCTACGGCTTTTTAATGGAGAAGATAACCATGTGTTTGTTCATTTCACCTTTTCAGAGTGTGTCTGTGATTGCTAACTTCCCATGCAATGTTGTCGTTGTCGTTGATTGTTAACATCCCGTAAGATGAAGTAATGGGTGTCTCTATTAGCTACCTAATATATGTTCTTTTCTTAATTTTCATGTACCAAATGGTAATGTATAGTACCCAAAATCCAAAAAAAACACCAATTCAAAAGTTCTCACCTTTTGAAACTAGTGTCTGATTTATGTTCAAGGGTCTTGTTGATGTGATTATATCAACTGCTAGAATGAAACATGGGAAGCAGAAGATAGATGATATGAAGATAATGGTTTTCATGTTTTTGAGAGAATTATGAACATCAATATTCTGTGGTTGTGTTGTGTTGTGTTGATTATGAAGTGGGTTTTTTTTTTGGAATGAAATATCTTAATTTGATCTTTATTTCTCGAATTTTTGTGATTGTACATTCTCATTTGTAGACATAAGTCATCATCATACTCAATAAATCTCATCAATAGCAAAACTAAGGTAGGGTCCGAGGAGGATAAGATGTAGACAGCCTTACCTCTACCCAAAGGAATAGAGAGGCTGCTTCCAGTAAGACCCCCGGCTCGATAGTGGTTTCCCATCAAGCCTTGGACATAAGTCACATAACAGTCAGCAATCGGGACAAAGGCCGATTAGTACATGTACACTTTTGTCTTTCCGCTATCAACGCCACCACATGATGCATGATTACCTGTCAGCCGCTTTTAACGTTATTTTCACGAAATAAGTAAAATAACGTTAAAATTAGTGCAATTTCACTTTTGCCCCCCGAGGACCCACACATATATACATTATTTGTGCACACTGCAAGCGGGGCGTATTCCGGGCTTACCCATTTTCTGTGAACAACAAGTAATGAACAATAATTTTTAAGATTAACTTCTAAGAATTATGAGTCATCAGTATTCGGGGCTTACCCATTTTCTGTGATTGTGTTGATTAGAGAGAGAAGAGAAAAAGAGAGACAATACATGTTTTTATTTATTTATTTATATATATGTTTTTTTAACTTTTGTACTCAATAGTCCATAGAATTAATTATTTGCACAATAGTCTTTGAAAAAGTGAAATGACAAAAATGCCCTCATGTGCAAGGCACATGATCAGATTTAACATAAAATTTTAATTTGATTAGTGTTAAAGGACAAAGCATGTAGCATTTGAAAACATTAAGTACAAAACTCATCAACTTTAAAGATAAATGACACCGTCTGAAATTTTGTATAAAGATAAAGGACAAAGCTTACAATGCATTATGTAAAAGAACAATAGCATTGAGTGATAATCATTTAAAAAAATGGGCATGAAACACGTTGGGCCTGTCATAACTCATGATACAAATTAAACTTTAAATATTTATCATACCAAATTCCAATGTCAATACATGAAATAAATAGTTTTCAAATAAAGTTTGATTTATTTAGTCTAGGTCCATAGCATCCTATGTGTAGCATCAACCTGTAAGAATCTCAAACTGCATATCTTATAACATGTATGAAAATAAAGAGTCAACTAAAAAGTTGGTGAGTACACATAGGTTGGAATATATATATATATATATATATATAAAAGGGTAAGATTGAGAACCACCTTGAGTTACGAGAACCGCGGGAACTTTTTGATCCGGCGCGAGTTAGGTCAAAAACTTTTTGCACAAACGTAGATGAAAAATTATAAACACATCTGTAAAAAAGTAAAAAAATTGCCGAGTCGGTAGTTTTGAGCCGTGCAAGTTTTTTTTACGGCAGACGTAAATTTTGAAACGCCTCATGTAAATGTGGGTATGCGACATTTTTTCCAATTTTTTTTGCTGAAATAAGCGATTGTTTTTACTACTTTTGAGAAAATAAAATTTGGAAAAAAATTTTGAATGGCCTAGTTCTCGCGGTTCTCGGTACTCGTGGTGGTTCTCATTTGAACCGTATTCTATATATATATGTGTGTGTGTGTGTGTGTGTGTGTGTGTGTGTGTGTGTGTTGTTAGGATCATGAGTGAACAACATTCTTGGTTGTGAACTGTGTGAACTAATCTGAGCCATTGATCATTTTTTTAGACGTAAAGGATATGATGGTAATTAATCAGTTTAAATTAGGAAGTTATATATTTTTGTTAACATTAAACTAACTACCCCCTATGATCTTTAAATAGTTAAAACTTTTCATACGTTAATATTTTTTTTATTTGAATACAACATAAAAACGTGTTTTTTTATTCTCTTTAATTTGAGTATGATATTGCTATAGTTTTTTTTAATAAAAACGAACAACATATGCATTTTTTGTTTTCCAGCGTTTTATTGTTTATATACACAGGTGTACATGAGTATAATATACAGATGTACAATAGTGTACACTTGTGTACATGAGTACAATACACATATGCACAACAATGTACATTGTAGGAACAACGGACTGTACACTTGTGTACTCATATCTTTAATTAATAACTGACATCCCTGGTTTAAAGGGATTTGATTGTATTATATTTAAAAAAGGTAATATTCAGTTACCATAGGATATTAAAATTACCAATAATACACCTTTACGTGAATGCTCCTATCAACCCCATTTCTTTCCTATATTTAATTTAATATTTACAAGTTTGCCATTAACATTAATTTTGATCATCTAACAAATGAAGGGCCAAGATCTGTTCATTTTGTTCACAAGTTAACCATTGTTCACTCTAGAACCCTACCCTAAATATATATATATATATATATATATATATATAGTAAATTGCCAAAATCGTCTTGAGGTTGGGGCATATTTACCATTTTCATCCAAAACAACTTTTTTGTACCATATAGTCCTTCACTTTTGGGATTTTTTGCTATTTTCATCCAAACTTCTAATTTGCTTTATTTTTTCTATCAAACATTTGGATAAAAATGACAAAAAAATCCCAAATCTCAGGGACGATTTTCGCAAAAAAAAAAAGTCAGACGTTTAGATGAAAATGGCAAAAAAAATCCAAAAGTGAAGGACTATATGGTACAAAAAAAATTGTTTTAGATGAAAATGACAAGCATGCCCAAACCTCAGGACGATTTTGCAATTTACTCATATATATAATAGAATGAATTTACGATTCACAAGCGAATGGTAGAATTTAAGTATATATGAACAAGTGTTGTGATGAAACCTTTGTTTACTGGATTCCTTAACTCCCAAGTTAAGCTTAGATTGAATTCGGTGTCAATACCCAAATCCTTTGGGTGGGTGTCAACTAATAGCTAATAGCGCTATTATCGTTACCTTAGGCTTAGTTTGTTAATGATCAAATGTTAGAATATAGAATATGTACGAGTGAATACTACCTTAAGTTTAAAATAAAGCATAGAATCGACACATAACATGAAATGAATCGCATAGTTTGTATAAAAAGACTTAGAGTTTGAATTGGTATACATTATAAATCCCAAAACATAAAATTGAAAAAGAGATTATAAATACTCACTGCTTACGAATATTATCTATCACAACTTAGCATAGTGGTTTGGATAATCTTAAAATTACCCTAAAAACATGTATGATATACAAGTATGAATCTATATATATATATATATATAATAAAGTAAATCATTGGGTGACACATGTCACTCTCTTGTTGCACCTCAATAGTTCTTCCCCTCCTTTTTTTCCTACACTAATTAACAACTTTGACTTCTTTTTTTAGCTCCATGGATAGTACTTGTATGACCCGCTCCGCATTAACTACATAAACTTACCTAAAATGAATTTGCACATTATCCTAAATCCTAAAACGAATTTTCACATAATATCATAAATCAAAACAACCTTAATCACATCTCTTTTCTCTCATCACAAGCATCTTGCAGATCTTTGGGAACGAACCTCATAATCAAATGTAAGCACATCGATAGGTAAATTTGTTGTTAAGATTATCATTATTTGTTCTTTATTTTGAACGGCGTTCGTTTTGATCGTTATGCTAATGTCAATCTATGTTATGTCATTTAAATTGATTTTGCAGAACAATACCATAGAAATCCAAAGCAAATGTATGTTTATTGTTTCACGAGTAAACTGTCAAAATGGTCCCTGAGGTTTGATATTTTTGCCACTTTAGTTCAAAACTCAAACCTTTTGAATCCGAGTCCCTGTGATTTCAATTTTGTTGCCAATTCATCCAAAATCAAAATATGGCCAGATTTTTCGGTTAATATCCAGTTTTTTTGTCTTTTCCCTTCCTTTTAATGAAGGGTAAAATGGTCTTTTAATGTTTTATTATAAAAATCTGACCATTTTGCGCTTCATTAAAAATGAGGGAAAAGACAAAAAAAAAACTGGATGTTAACAAAAAAAAATCTAACCAGATTTTGCTTTTGGATTGTCAAAACCATAGAGACCCAGATTCAATAGGTTTGAGTTTTGGACTAAAGTGGAAAAAGTGATCAAACCTCAGGGACTATTTTAGCAGTTTACTCTTGTTTCATTAATCAACCCATTACAAAATCATCATCAAGATTACGTTGGTAAATTCATCTCATCCTTTTTCTTTTTTTATTCTCATCAATTCGGATCCTTTTACTTTAATGTTCAATTCCGTTTAAGAGATTCGTCTGATCTCCGATTCAATTCCGACTGGGTTTTTGAGGTAAGGCTTTAATTATTTTAATCTTTTTCATTAACTTGATTATTTTTCTTTTGATTCACTCACCTTTTTGGATTTTGTTGCACCTTTTTAAATTTCCTGAAATTTTCTTCGTTTTTGTGATTCAAGTTTTTAAAAGAAACAAACTTTTTTAAAAATTTGGTGTTTGTTTCTTTACACTGTAAAGGGTCTATTTGATTGTGTGTGTTTGTTAAAAGTTTGAATCTTTAAGAATTTGGATGATTGGTTAAATAAAGTTTTTTTATGATTTATGAAATTTAATCTGTTAGATGTGTGGTTGTGTATAGGTTTCTTATTTTTTTTATTGAAATCTTTTTGTTTTTATTTGAAATCTTTTTTAAACTGTTTTAATAACCGGATTAAAAAATAATCAATATTGAAGTTTTGACCTTTTCTATTGCAGTTTTCCTTTTCTATTTCAGTTTCTCAGGTCATGTGGATAAATTATAAAATTGCAATTAATTTAAAATTTATTACTTATAACATTGAAAAATCCCTTATATTTTTATTTCAACCCGATGATTTCCTTAATATATATTTATTTATATACTATATATGGATGGATTTAAATTTTAATTTCAATTCAACTTCAAGTTGTTCAAATCCCTTTGATTTAGCTACTATCATACTTTATCAAATTTGTTTGTCTAAATAACCATCAAGTTCAAATTTCAAGATAACTTGACCTATAAACAACTAACTGATTTACTTAAAAAACCAGAGTCCAAATCATCAGACTATCAATTTGATTAGTTAGAACAATACACAATATCATCCAAATAAAAGGTATGTTTATTGTTTCATCATCTCTTTTTTTGTTTAGTTTTGCTTTTAGATCGTATTTTCTTCTGATCGATTAGGTTAAGGTTGAAATATAGATGATTCTGGTCAAATACATCTAATCGTTTTTACTTTTAAGAAACAGAGAAGACCCTATAGTTTATTTAAATTATATATTGTATTTTACCTATCCTATGTATTTTTAAGTATATTCATTTTTTATTAAATTTAGTTAATTTGACCACACTACCAATATATTTTAAAAGATAACATAAATAAGAACAGCTCCACTTAATTATAATTCTAACCCTTAATATAATATATATATATATATATATATATATATATAAATATATATATATATCTTTGTTAAATTAAATATTTTTTATTTCAATAACTAAATTTAGTGAATTATACAAAACTACCAAAATTAATACAGATTTAAATCAATCAATTTATCACCTTTTTTAGGTAATTTAAACTAAGTGATTTCAATTATACATGTATATATCCGTTTTCACTTTTAAATTAAATTTAAAATTCGAGTGTTGAATTTCAAATAAATTTTATAACTATTCAATGAGGTTACTAAAATTTAAATTAATTTAAGTTATTTCCTAATTTAAATAACTGATATTTGTTTATAAACTACATCAAAATCATATGACTAACTTTTTTTAATTGTGATAAAGCCAAATTTTGATATATAAGAAATAATTAGTAAAAGACATTCTTGTAATATATTTACTACAATTAACAAATTTTAATAAATTTTGCAAATAAGTAGGAAATTCCAAAATTTGAAAATGTTTGAATTTTAAAATTTGACTATCATTCCAATAATTTTGATTAGATCATTTATTTACATTAATTGTTTCCTAATATGATATAATGTCCATTATTCCAGTTATTTAAAAATAAATTATGAAAGATTGCAGTTACTTTAATAATAGATTGTATAAATTTTGTAACAAATACTATCTGTTATTTATCCTTGTATAATTTTGTCTACGAAGAATTCAATGTTTTTGAAATTAATACAAACAGTTTTTTTTAGAAATTTAAGCTAACAATTAAATGTATAAAGATTGAAATTGAAAATAGGGAAAATTTTATAGAAATGTAATCAAGTTTTTCTACTGTTCCAATTAAGTCATCCAAAAACTTATATTGTCTATCTGAAATAACTAAACTTTAATTTTGTGTTCTAATAGTGTGTAATTACCAGGTCACCAAGTTATTATTTTTTTTTCTTTTCTTTTCGTAATATTCAAAATTGTTATATAACAATAAAATATAAGAAATAAAAGTATGATTAGTTTCAGTTTCAAATCTTCTCCTCCTCAATTGTCGTATACATTTCTTTCTCATCTCTATAGGAAAGTAATTTCGTTCAAATAAATCGGCATTTCCTTCTACGATTAGGGAAGAACTTGGTAACGCGAAATCCAATATCAGCCTTTAAAGCCACCTTGCGACCTATCCTTATTGTCCTCTTTTCCGCTCAAACTTCGATGCGGCACACTAGTTCGGCGCCGTCGCTATTTTCTGATCAATGCAGTCCGTCATCAGCAATATAGGTTTCGATCCACGAACAGGCATGAACGAATCTGTTGATTGATTAACCTTTTATATATTTTAGAATATAGTAAACTTCTGTTTTATTCCCTATGGTTTGGTCGTTTTAATGGTTTTGCTCCAATCCTTTAAAAATGGTCATTTTACTCCCTGATGTTTTGATTTTATCTTTGGTTTGCTCCACGGCTCTAACTCAGTTAAAACATTCAGTTGAAAGTAGGGGTATTTCGGTAACTTTACATATAAGCATTTAATTGCCTATTACTAATTACTGATTCCTAAAAGAGTTAACTAATAAAAAAAATTGCTATTTTCTCATATATGTGCAGACACTATTATCATAATCATCTCAACTTCAAACATCACCCACTTTTTAACATAATCATCTCTCAACTTCAAACACCACCCACCACCACCATTAGCACCACCATTACCGCCACCGTCACCATAATCCGCCGCCGCCACCACCACAACTCTCTCTCTCTCTCTCTCTCTCACTCTCACCGCCTCCATAATCCGCCACCGCTAACATCATATGTCGCTGTCACCGCCACCATCAACGTCTCTCTCTTTCTCTCTCTACATCTAACACCACCACTCTCTTTCTCAACGTCTCTACGGTCGCCAGAGGTTTCAGATCTGGCCGCCGTTGGAAGTTTATAAACAAATGGATTTTACCTAATCTGATGAAGAAGGGGCTAGGGTTTGCTCATATGTTTCATGATATTCTATACCTGGCTAGGGTTTGTTCATATCTGGCCGCCGCTGCAAATCAGGTGTTTGACGGTGAGGGTTTTTTGGTGAGGGTTTTTTGTTCATATCTGCAATTAGAGAGGTATGAATGGGTGTACAGATCTGTTGCCACTATACATGAAATTAGGGTTCAGACTGAACAAACCCTAGCCAGGTATGGATTATATCTGCAAATCAGGGATGAATGGTGGTAGTGATGTCGGGTGAGGTGGTGAGTGGTGGTGATGTCGGGTGGTGGGTGGTGGCGCCGGGGTGGTGGGCGGTGGCGATGATGTGGTGGATGGTGGTGTAGAAGAGAGAGAATGAGAGTAGAGTCAGAATATTTGTTATGTGTATATATTATATCTATATTAATAATAATAATTTATAGTTAAATATATATGTTAATTGTTTATACTTAAATATAAATTACCAAAGTACCCGTATTTTATATTTGAAATTACGGAAATTACCTTTCAGTTAATATAAAATATGGATGGAGTTAAGGTCGTGGAGCAAACCAGAGATAAAATAAAAACACCAGGGAGTAAAATGGCTATTATTTTAAGGATTAGGGTAAAACCATTAAAACGACCAAACCACAAGGAGCAAAACAAAAGCTTACTCTTTAGAATAAAAGGTGATTTTATTTAAACTGAAAATTACATTTCATCATTTATATTTTCCATATAATATCAAAAAAATTAAAAAAAATAATGAAACCTGGGCATCTTCATTGGTAACTTGTTAATTTGCTAATTACATAGTATCAGAACATTAAATGAAACTTTAGTGACTTTAGAGACACAAAAAAAGGTTCAGTGATTTAGTTGGAACAATCGTCAAACTATGTTACATTTTTATAAAGTTACCCTTTGATAATATGTAAACTTATTTTCTAATTTAATATTATACTGTTTTTTAATTAATTTAAACATTTTATTTTTTAGTTTAAGGTAACAATTAAGCTTATAAAGTTTTAAATTGATAATATTTGAATATGTTTTATAATTTAACATTAACTATTTTTGTTTTAAATTTAAACGTATATTTATAAATTTAAAGTAACAATTAAAATTGTATAACTTTCAATCGGTAACATTTAAAACTCTTTACAATTACAAATTTTATTGATAATATTTCTAGTGTTGGCTATTTTTATCATCTTATATAGATATTATTATTTAATATATCATCTATTTCTTATCAGTTAAGTTACACGTATGGATTCATCTAAAGAAGAATAAAGGTTGTTTAATCATCTTACATTACGTGCAATGGTTTGCGATCATTGTTCTAAGTTTGAACATGTTATAGTTTTGTGAATTTTGGGTTTGTTAATGATGTATTGCAAAATACGTTAGTTTATCGTATTCAGTTTGTATAGTTTTCATTAGTTTTTAGTTTCGTTTTTAGTAGAATAGTTAGTCTTTTGATCCAATTGCGTTTTGCAGGTCTTGTGTGCTTAACTCAACTGGTAAGTGAAGATAATAAGTTGAAATACGGAAAAGTCAAGTCCTTGAACGAATTGGAAGGCTCGAGAGCTGAAACGAGTCGAAATTGCCGTTTTTGTTGCTTCTGGCAGGCCGCGACTAGCAAGGAGGATGTCTCTCGCGCCCCACGAGAGACCTAGTAACTGCTGACGTCATTTTGGCGGTGGCGGGTCGCGAGTCATATTGCCAAACCCTCTCGCGCCCCGCGAGAGGGTGTTTTCACCAGATATGTTTCAAGCTGGGTATTGGATTTTCGCCAAAAAACATATATAAACGTAGTTATCATTATCAAAAACCCTAAGCTACGAATTAAGAGCAACCTGGGCGAATTTGGAGCACAGAATCAGAGGTTTTCGAGCGTTCGGAGCTATTGGATGAAAGTTTGAAGTCGAGGAAGCATTCGGTTCGCATTCGTGATGTTCGGGTGTCTTTACTTTTGCTACTTTCTTACTTTACCATGTTTAGCTTGTTTGAATACTCTTTGTTTTCTTTGAATTTCATGACTTTGTTCGGCTAAACCTTTTTAACTACCTAGATTAGATGATCGTTTAATAAAGTTCGATTTTTATTATGGATTGGTGATTTTTGATGATTCTTTATAAGTTGTAAACGATTTGTTCTATTAATTGGATGTACACGTACTTGATAGTGTTTGATTATTGTTTATTGCTTTACATGAATCTTGGTGACGGACTTTATAACATAATAGAGTCATGTTGGGTTCTAGGTTTTGGTGATTGTCTATATCACGTAATAGAGCTAGAGTCTTTAGGGTGAAACTGCGCAATTAACCTTAAAAGTAATAATTGGTAATCTTATAAAATCAAATGTTCTACTAATGGTCAATAGCTTCAAGGTGCGAGGTTATTGCTAGGTCTAAGTCATTAAGCCGGAAGGTAGGAGCATTTTAGGAAGTAAACCCATTGGCTATTGTCTAGTAAGTCCAATTGAGAAAACAAGTCTATCCTTGGTTTGGATCTCAACAGGGAGTGAGTCTTGTAGGATACTTTTATAAACCCAGTAGGTGTCTTGACAGAGAGTCTAATAACCGGTAATCTCAACAACCTCGAGGGTGCTATAGCGTGCTCTTGAGAAGGGTTAGAGGTCCTATTAGATATCCCGAGAGGTGAGAATATTATGATCCCGGTTCCTCATTAATCAACTTCCAAATAAAATCGTTACTAAAATCAATCAGGATTCTGGTCTAGGTAGTGTTTCCACCATCTGAGTAAAGTCCAGTTTAATTCGTATTCTTTAGTTAATTTAGTTAATCTAGTTTATTTTTATTGCATTATTAGGAATTGTTAGAAACCCCCCCCCCCCCTAACCAAATAAACAAATTAGTACGTCCGTGTCAGTAATAGTCTAGATCGAGTCGTTAACATAATTAGTAGAGTCTCGTGGGTTCGATATCCAGACTTACTTTAGTTATACTATAGTCGATCGGTACACTTGCCGGTTAGTAGTTTAGTGTGTTTTAGTGAGTCTAGTTATGTTAATTTAGTTCTTTTTATAAACTACTTTTTAGCGCATCAGTTATGTCGTATTGTCAAGAGTAAAAAAACATATACTTATTAGATAATGATGGAAAGGCTACAAATAAAGACAATCAACATGGTCTACAAATAAATTTTTAGTGTAATTTGCATTATTTGTATTTTTTTTCTTCTTCCTATGTATTTTTGTTAAATTGAATTTATTTTCATTGAGTATAGACTAAATGTGAAGAAATTCAAAGTATTTTCATTTGTTAAATCGTCTGTACATGCGAGATTTAACCTTTACATGTCAAATCCATACATTGATTGACAAAATGATCTGTGCAACTGTATAAGATTTACGTATTATTAAACTTTCTAGGCGTGTTATTGAACCTGAAATTATATATAGATGAAACATAGGTAGACAAACATATATTTCGCAATGGTGCCAACTTCCCACATATTTATGTTTCGCAATGACGATAAACAAAAATCAAGGACAATATCTATAAGGGTTGGATCATATCTCAAATATCCCGTTTTATGACATGGTCAACCATATGTTGCATTGTCAAGAGTAAAAAACCGAGTTGGTGTCAAGTTACTTATAGTAGATAAAAACGAAAATGTTACAAACTAAGACAACCAATATGCTCTACAAGGAATATTTTACTGAAATTTGAATTATTTGTTATTTGTTTATTCCAATGTATTTGTTTTTTAAAGCATTTTAAATTTCAAGAATTTAAAATTATTTTCTTTTGTAAAACCGTGTGTTTACGCGGGCAATAACCTAGTAGTAAATAAAACGAACTCGAATGACTTAAGAATTTCTAGATTCATATGAGTTTAAGGGATTTTTAGTTTAAGATGGTAAAAGATGTCAAATGATTTGTATAGTGTCAAAAGTATATAAATACAAATAAAATAATAATTCATATTAATATATATTTTAGATTGCAAAGTCTGGTATGTGTCTCATGTTTACTATAGCTGTTTTGTGTAAAGCACAATATACAATTTTTTCTGTAGCATCAATCTTTTGATCTCCACGATCAGTAGTGTAGTGTCATCAAGACAGTGTCCTCTTAATTTGAGCATTTTTAATGGCTCTTCTCTTTCCCTCTCTAATGTTTTACTCTCTCTCATTAATCTTTCTAAACGTTTATTGTCTCTCTAAAGCTGCTAGACAGAGAAACAACGAGAGATAGAGAGAAATAAAGAGAGATCGGTGTTGCCCTGCTGCTGGCGGCTGTCCGGTCGTCATCACTGTTTTCTGCCGTTTCCGGCCGTCTTTGCCGACGGTGGACCTGTGCGGTGCCTTTTGTATCTCTATTTCTCGCTTAAATCTTTGTGAACGCTTCGATGATGATGTGCTTGGTGCATCTGAGAGGTTCTTACGGTTTAAACCGTAACTTTTCTTTAGCTTTATTAATTTGTTTCTATTGTTGTCTCGATGATGTTGAGCCTTGCCTCATCTGAGAGCTGTTGTTGAGTTGGTGAAGTTAGAGCTGTCACCGGAGGTTTTGTAACCGGTTTGATGAGTGGCCGGAATTTTAACGGAGTTTTCCGGCAGTGTCTGGTGTGGTACCATGTATTTTCAAACCCTTTGAAAGTATATGTTTCTAGCAATGATGGTGGTGGTGAAACGTCAAGATGGGGGATGGTTGGTGGTGATTTAGGGAGAGGGACTGAGAGATTGTAAGCAGATAGAAAGGTGGGCTGTTTCAATTGTTGAGAACAATGTGGTCAAATTACTTTAATCGTATCATTTGTTTGTTTGGGGTTTTGAATATTATATATATTTTTTTTACTTTATCATCCTCTCTTCGATCCGACCAGACCGGTGAATTTGTTAAAACTAGCATTGATTGCTAAATTCTCATTGTGATGGCTTTAACGAAATTTAAGAAGTTAAATAAATGTATTTTGTATAACTCAAAAATTTGGGATGCTCTAATAAATAGAAGCTCAGAAAACTTTTGTAAAACTAAAATTCATATTTTATCTATGGAAAATAACATAATATCGTATTTAAACTGGTAAAGGTAATTTTAGTGTGATTAAAAGTCGTATTATGTAGGGATGCTTGATTAAAAGACGCATTACAAGGCGTATGGAGTATTACGTACGGATGCTCACTGTTTATTTTAAATTGTGATCAGCAATCCTATAGTGAAGAGAATGAAGACCGGCCAAATTTGATTAAAAGTTGTATTATGTAAAGATGTTCATTGTTTAGTCTCAAGCTGTGATCCGCGATCCCGTAGTGAAGGGAACAAACACTGGCCAAATTCTCTATGATCAAGTTGAAAGTCCCGGAACAAACACTGGCCAAATTCTCTATGATCAAGTTGAAAGTCTCTATGATCAAGTTGAAAGTCCCGGAACAAACACTGGCCAAATTCTCTATGATCAAGTTGAAAGTTTCTATGATCAAGTTGAAAGTCCCGCCTCAACACGCGGGGTAATTTACTAGTTTAGATAAAATAGTGAGAATGAATATAGTTTGTATGAATGCGATTAAATGGAAAATAATATATTTACCCTAAATAGATATATATTATATATTATAGTTTGACTAAAATTGCATGTAAACTTTTACATATTAGTTTAGCTAAAACGAATCGTCTAATAGTGTCGTGTTATAATATATGTAACAAGTCTAAACATAACATACAATATATGTTTGTAAGTATGTGAAAATGACTTAAATGTATAATACAACAATTAGTGTGAGTATAACAAGGTATTCATATTTATTTACTAAATACTAGAACTTGTATAGTGTGACGAAATATATATTTTGTAAGAAAATTTTCCAAATAGTTTAAATGATAAATATGACAAAAATAATAATTAAAATGTGCATAAAAATATATAATGGTTTTTTATACTAAAATGAATGTTTACTAGTACATAATTATCTAATAAAATTATGGTCGTAATTATATAATTTCGTTAGACAATATATATTTATACACACTTATATATAACCGATTTAGTATTTCTTAAAATCATTAAAAACATTTAAAGGTCATAACAAGTTATATAGACCTATTAAAACTACATTTTAATATAGATTTTAGAGTGTTAAATACTTTATGTAATATATATATATAGTAAACTTTCGTTTTGCTCCTTGTGGTTTGGTCACTTTAATGGTTTTGTCTCAATCCTTTAAAAATAGCCAGTTTACTCCCTGATCTATGAAGCCCATCATGATTTTGCTCCCCGCCTCTAACTCCATCCAAATTACTTGTTAACTGAAAGGGTATTTCGGTAACTTGCCACATAAAAGTAAGGATATTTTGATAATTTTACTTATAAAGATATTTTTAATTTATATACAATATAATACATCATCTCTCACCCTCAACACATACAGCCAGTCACACCTCCGATGAATCGCCGGCGCCGTCACACCTCCGGCGCTGCCACACCTCCACTTCTATCTCTCCACCACCACTAACACCTGTCACAACCACCAGCAGTCTACGACAACCAACACAACCCTAATCCAGCCACTTGCCTGAAAAACGAACTCCCTGATGTATCACCAGATCTCCGGCAGCATTATTCCCCACCATCTGCCCCCACAACCTCTCTTCCCCTGAACCTGCCACCACCACCACTCTTTAAAGCTCCGACGGCGACAAGATCTGAGAATAGCGAAATCACCGGCAAGATCTGAAAACCGTCAAACCTCCGCCACCATCTCTGTCTCTTTGTCTTTGAAACCATGACCTCCATCTCCGATTTCACATCTTGTTTTGAGTTTTAAACCATGACCTGCATCTCCGATTTCAGATCTTGTTTTGGTGGTGGGATTCGGCGGTGGTGGGTTTTTTGGGGAAGATGCGGCGGTAGATGTGGTGCAATGGTGGATGTTGGTGTTGAAGGCAGGTTGTGGTGGCTGGTTGTGGTGGTTAGTGGTGGGCCTGGTGGCGGCAGGTTGTTGGTGGCTGATCGTTGGTGTTGGTGGCTGGTTGTAGTGGTTATCGGTGCAGGTAACAGGTGGTGGCTGTTAGGGTTGATCGTGAGTGGTGGTGGTGAGGTGGTGACCGTTGTTGTTGATGGAAGAGATAAGAGTGTAGAGAGAGAGAGAAGAGAGAGGGTAGAAAGCAGATTAGTTTATGAGTTTTAGTTTTATATAATATAATATAATCTTTATACTTGAAGTTACCAAAATACCCTTTCAGTTAACAAACAATTTAGATGGAGTTAGAGGCGGGGAGTAAAATCATGAAGGGCTTCATAGATTAGGGAGTAAACTGGCTATTTTTAAAGGATTGGGGCAAAACCATTAAAGTGACCAAACCACAGGGAGCAAAACAGAAGTTTATGTATATATATGTATATATATACATATATATATACATATATATATATATATATATAGGGGATGGATCATGAGAAAACTAGTTTAAATGAGAAATCAAAAAAACTAACTAAAAAAGCCAAAAAAACATATCAATTTTTTTTTATTTTTTGATTTTTTTTATTAAAATTCGCTATATATATTATATAAAAAAACTTTTTAAAAAAAATAAAAAAACATATAATGCACATGTGCAACATAAACATATAATGCATATGTGTAGTACACATATAGTGCACATGTGCAGTACAAGTTTTTTTTTACAAAAAAGTTTTTTTATACATAAAATGCAGCGATTTTTTATAAAAAAATTGTAAAACAAAATTCTATGTTTTTTATGCTTTTTTTGGCTTTTTTAGTTAGTTTTCTAGTTTTCTCATTTATATCTAGTTTTCTCATGATCCTCTCCATATATATATATATATATATATATATATATATATAATATATATAAGGAAAGAGTAAAAATGAGAACCACCTTGAGTTGCGAGAACCGCGAGAACTTTTTAATTATAAACACAGACGTAGATGAAAAAACTATAAACGCATCTGTAAAAAAAGTAAAAAAAAATTGCCGAGTCGGTAGTTTTGACCAATGCAAGTTTTTTTACGGCATACGTAAATTTTGGAAGAAGATAAATATTTTTTTTGCGCCTTATGTAAATGTGGGTATGCGGCATTTTTTTCAATTTTTTTTTTGCTGAAACAAGTGATTGTTTTTACGGCTTTTGAGGAAAAAAAAAGATTTCGGAAAAACCTTTTGGATGGCCTAGTTCTCGTGGTTCTCGCAACTCGTGGTGGTTCTCATTTGAACCGAATCATATATTATATAATATATATATATTATATATATAATGTATATATAGTGGGAGTTGGCTAGAAAGCCTAAGTTTTCTAGAAAGTCTAGGAAGCAACAGGGAGGTGACATGTGTCTTTTAGTTTTTTTATTCAAAAGGGCATGATGGTAATTTGATTATTAATTTAATTTTGGAACATTATATATCCTAAAACTAACTATCCAGATATTTATGGAAACGTATATCTCTTTGACAATTTCAAATCATTACGATTTCAAAAGGGCAATTACTTTAAATTATGAAGTTCAAATCTTTAACAATTTCTTCACGTTATGTTTTATCAGTTACTGGGTTCATCATAATGTGTTTTAGCAGTTACTGGTTTAAGTTACTATTTCATCACAATGTGTTTTATCAGTTACTAGTTGATATAATTTTTGGCTTTCTTGATGTTGTGTTTTATCAGTTACTGGTTCACGTTGTGTTTTATCAGTACTGGTTTCATCACAATGTGTTTTATCAGTTACTGGTTGATGTGATTTTGGCATTCTTGATGTTGTGTTTTAGCAGTTATTGGTTTCATCACAATGTGTTTTATATGATTTTGGCATTCTTGATATTATGTTTTAGCAGTCAGTCACTAGTTTGTCACATTGTGTTTTATCACTTTAAACACACTACCATGGACACATCCAGATATGATTTATCGTTATTTTTTGTATGATTTGGTGTTTTCAAATGTGAGGGATTAGATAGAGAGAAAAAAAATTTGCGACATTTTTGGAAGTGGTTTTATGATTGGTAGTTATTTCCTTATTTAAAACAACTTAAATGACACATTTACCCCTAATTAATTAAATAATCGTATTTTTAAGACACACACATTACCAAAATGCCACCAAGATGATCTCAACCATTAAATACACTCATCGGATGGCCCAGATCGCTTCCTAGACTTTCTAGGAAAAACACACTTTGCACAGGATCCCCACTCTATATATATGTATACGGGGTTAGGATCATGTGAGAAGCACTAGGCTAATTGAGAAACTTAAGAAGCATTCCGGACCACACATTTTCCCTAAGCTTTCCTAATATACACATATGTATAGTTTAAATTTGACTATATACATGTATGTATATTGAATTATACACATATGTATATAGTCAATTTTAAACTATACATATGTTTATATTAGGAAAGCTTAAAGAAAATGTTTGGTCTGGAATGTTTCTCAAGTTTCTCAAATATTACGGACTTCTCTTAGGATCCCTAACTAAATATATATATATATATATATTTGGAGGGTTCAAAGGAGAAGAAATTCTTTGTAAGAAGAAAAAAAAAGTTTCAACCAACAAGAATGGTTTCATTTTACTTCATTTAATATTTGTATTTAACTCTACTTTATGAGTAAATTGGTAAACTTACATAGATCATTAATTTGTATTATTTCTCTTCAATAACTAAGTAAATTAAATTTGCAACTCCTTTTCAAAATATATACTTTTTCAAATTAAAAAACAACTTAATTTAAAGGGTAGAATAAACTGCAATGTGTGAAAGATAAATTACAAGGTGTGTAGGGTACATTTCGACGTGTGTAGGATAAAATTCTATAATGTGTAGAGTATATGTAGAAAAAAATTTATATGTATAGGTTTTATAGATTATATGTAGGATAATTAATGATTAGTTGACTAATTAATTAAAAAGAGAAAAACTAATGAGATGAGTTATAAATGAATTAGCATTTTACCAATTTGTCCTTTCTTCTTTTTTCCTTTCAATAATTTTCTTCTTATATGATCCTCCCCCTACAAATATATATATATATATATATAGGGTAAGGTTCATGCGAGAACCACCTTTATTGTAAGAACCGCGAGAACCAATGTGAAAACAAAAGTAAACCTATTACACCACCACCCAAAACATAAAAAACCCTAACCCCCTCCCCCCCCCCCCCCCCAACAAATAAAACAAAACTTACCCCCCAACCCAAGCTTGTAATGCCACAAACCCGGGAACCAAACTTGTTGGTAATATGACAAGCACACATAGTTATAGACCCAAAATGTCTCCAATACGCAGCGGAATAATTAACAAAGTACGAACAAACGTCAGAGTATGAAAACAACTAAAGTGTACTACTTTATTTAGAACACGGGAAATTCCAAAACATTAAAAGATGTCGGGTAACCGCTGCCAGAACCAAAGAGCCGCCATCATTCAAACCTTCTTTTTACCTGAAATACATGCTAAAACGTCAACTACGTTGAGTGAGTCCTATAGTAATTAACTTAGGGATTTACCCCAAAAATAGTTTTGTAAACATCGTTGTGAAACAAGTTTTCCAATCGTTGGACACCAACAAATCGTCACCAACATTAAAACATCATTTGACCTTATTACAAACATCTTTGAACTCATCATTCGACTTTGTTGAAAATCAACTTCTTTAAGAAAATAAATAAAGACCGTGTGTTTAACATCGTTTTAACATCATTTGCCCATACGGGCTTCGTCACCCACAATTTTGCCCTCGTCAGGGTCGTCTCCCACATAATTACCCCGAAGGGTTTCGTCTCCCACATCATGGTTTGTCGTATCACAAAGACAACGACAACCAAAATATAAACATAAACACACAACACTATAAAAAAATACATCTTTACACGCGTAAGCACGTATTTCTGCCCAAAACACTAAAAAAACATTAAAAAATGGGCAATAGAACTCACCTTGACTCGAATGCGCAAGTTAGCAAAACTAGAAACGAGCAAAGGTGTGAATCCTAGACTGACTTCAACAACCTACACATTACGGATCACATCACATCACCTACTCATTCTATTCCTACCTTAAATAAACAAAATAATACTAGCCAAGCCAAGCTTTATTGTCATCACCACCCTTGCCAACTTCTAATCATGTTAATATACTTGCATGTTTGTTACTTTCATGCAATCCCTCATGATTACCTTATCATGTTCACACCATTCACTAACCCACCATACGTTCATTATTTATTTTCATACTATGCATGAATTCATGCCCTTGAATAGCTAGCCATGTTCAACATTATTTGCATACAATAGCTAACACATTTGCCATATTCATGCCTTAATAACCCCAAGACTTTCCTACGACCCCTCTTAAATGCATGCTTTGTATCTACTGTTTCCCATACAATTATCAAACATCCTCATGTAATATGTTACACCACCCATCATATATAATTATCATCCGGATGTGCCTAGGTTCCTTGAAAATTTCTATACGCATGGAGGTTGTCCGGCTCTACGTAACTGTTATGTTTCGGTTCACCATTTCACCCATAACCCGACTCAACAATCCTCCTAACCAACGATTTAGGGACGAATGACGTACCCGGTTTATGCGAGGATTAGCAAATCGATATCAAGAAGAACGAGAATGAAGGTATCAGACACTACAACCTGCGGAAATCGGTTCGAGATAGAGATGGAGTTAGCACTTCTTGCGATGGTTCATAAAGACTTAAACCAAGCGTGGACTTACCGTCGATATTTCGGTGTTGAGACAAGCGGTCTTCAAGTATCGACGACACGATAATTATAAACCCACATCATAATCCTAAAACATTGTAAGGTTAGTCGAAAATGAGAATTAGGATTGTGAGTTTACCGGAGTTCGATGAAGTACACGCTTGAAACTTCTTTGTTCACTTCAGTTGCGGCACTAGGGTTACGAGAGAAACTGATGATGATCTGATTGTTACGTGGGTTTATCTAAGATATGTCCTTCCAAGTAACAACAAGCCCCCTTTCATTTATCATATGATACATTAGCACCCTTGTAAAGATTCAAGTATGGCTTTTTTTTTACGTAACCGGTCCTTTCTTGTACATACTATACAAACTTTGATGAAAAAGTTCGGGCGTTACAAGTCTACCCCCCTTAAAGGGGTTTCGTCCTCGAAACCTTCTTCATTAGAAAGCAATTGCGGATAGAGCTCCTACATCTCTGCTTCAGGCTCCCAGGTTGCCTCAGACCCTTTCTTGTGTTTCCACTGTACCTTAGTCAAGGGGATAATTTTATTTCTTAGGTGTTTTTCCTTTCGGTCCAATATTGGTACTAGTTGTTCAATGTAGTTCAATCTCTCATCAACTTCTATGTCATTCAGCGGTACATGCGCGTTTTCATCGGCCAAACACTTGCGCAAGTGGGACACATGAAATGTGGGATGTATCCCAATTAACTCATCTGGTAATTCTAATCGATAGGCGACTTCACCAACACGTGCCAAAACTCTAAACGGTCCAATATATCGCCGACTCAACTTTCCTCGCTTCCGAAACCTAATTATACCTTTCCATGGGGAGACTTTAAGCATAACCCGGTCCCCAACGTTGAACTGTATAGGTCGACGTCGTTTGTCAGCATAAGACTTTTGTCTATCTTGGGCGGCTTTCATTCGTGCTTTAATTTGTTCAAAATTTTCTGATGTGGCTTTAACCATATCTAGACTTCCCAGCTCTTTTTGACCAATTTCACCCCAACATAAAGGGGTTCTACACCTCCGCCCGTAGAGCATCTCGTAAGGCGGCATCCCAATGGTGGCATGATAGCTGTTGTTATAAGAAAATTCTGCCAATGGCAGATGACTATCCCAGCTACCACCAAAATCAATAACACAAGCCCTAAGCATATCTTCAAGTGTCTGTATAGTTCGTTCCGACTGTCCATCGGTCTAGGGATGATACGCGGTGCTGATATGTAACCGAGTCCCCATAGCCTCATTAAACCTCTTCCAAAATTTAGAAGTAAACCGTGTGTTTCTGTCCGACACAATTGACACCGGAACCCCATGCCGAGCAATAATTTCATTCACAAACAACTCGGATAACTTCTTAGATGAGAATGCCTCACGAATCGGCAAAAAGTGAGCGCTCTTAGTCAGTCTATCATATAGTGTCGTGACCCTTTGCTGTCTTTGGTAGTTTAGTGATAAAGTCCATTGTAATGTGCTCCCATTTCCTCAGGAATCTCTAATGGTTGGATTTTCCCATATGGTTTCTGATGCTCTGCTTCACCTGTAGACACGTCAAACACTTCCCCACATACTGGGTCACGTCATATTTCATACCTGGCCACCAGTAATCCCTCTTCAAATCTTGATACATTTTGGTAGCTCCCGGGGGGATCGAATACCTAGACTTATGAGCCACGTCGAGTATCTTCTCCCTAAACCCACCGAAAACCGGCACCCACATGCGGTTGCCCCACAATCTAATACCTTGGTCATTTTCAATCAGCATCCCATGTTGCCCAAATGCCCGTTCGCCTTTCAACCTATCCTCACACAATGCCTCGGTCTGTGCTTCTTTCAACTGTGTCAAGAAGTCGGGAGTTACAATCAATTGGCACGACTTTACTCGAATGGGTGCGTGTCTCTCCTTACGACTCAACGCGTCGACGACGACATTTACTTTCCCTGGGTGATAAAGGATTTCAAAGTCATAATCCTTAATCAGTTCAAGCCATCTCCGTTATCTCATGTTCAACTCCTTCTGCTCAAAGAAGTATTTCAAACTCTTGTGGTCCGTGTAGATGGTGCACTTAAAGCCATACAAATAATGTCTCCAAATCTTAAGGGCAAACACCACTGCCGCCAACTCTAAATCGTGAGTAGGGTAGTTAACCTCGAGAGTTTTCAACTATCGCGAAGCATAAGCAATCACCCTTCCACGTTGCATCAAAACACAACCCAGTCCCTGATAGGACGCATCCGAATACACTACCAAGTCATTTGCCCCCTTTGGTAATGACAAAACCGGAGCTTGGGTCAACCTATTCTTTAATTCTTGGAATGCGGTTTCCTGCTCCGCATCCCACTCAAATTTTACCTCTTTCTTAGTCAACCGAGTCAGTGGCATTGCTAGCTTGGAGAAATCCTGAATAAATCTCCTGTAGTAGCCTGCGAGCCCCAAGAAGCTGTGAATCGCTGATGGAGTCTTAGGGGGGCTCCACTTCGCTATTGCCTCTATCTTACCATGATCCACCATGATCCCTTCTGAATTAATAATGTGACCCAAAAACTGAACCTCTCGCAACCAAAAGGCACATTTGGAGAACTTAGCATAAAGTTTCTCCTTCCGTAGCATCTCTAGCACTTCTTGTAAGTGACTCATGTGATCCTCTTCACTCTCGGAGTAAATCAAGATGTCGTCAATAAACACAATGACTGACCTGTCTAACATCGGGCGGCACACCCAATTCATCAAATCCATGAATGCCGCAGGGGCATTTGTTAACCCAAACGACATAACTAGAAACTCAAAGTGACCATAGCGTGTACGAAATACGGTCTTTGGAATGTCTTTCTCTCTTACCCGTAATGATGATAACCTGACCTCAAATCGATTCGCGAAAACCATTTGGCGCCCTGGAGCTGATCAAATAAATCGTCTATGCGTGGCAAAGGATACCTGTCTTTCACCGTCAGCTTATTTAGCTCCCGATAGTCAATGCAAATATGCATGCTTCCATCTTTCTTCTTCACAAACAACACCGGAGCACCCCACGGAGAGATGCTCGGTCGGATGAACCCTTTATCCAAAAGGTCCTTATTGTTCCATCAATTCCTTCATTTCAGTCAGAGCCAGACGGTAAGGCGCTTTGGCAATTGATTAAGCTCCTGGCAGTAAGTCAATTTGGAACTCAATTTCCCGTTCTGGTGGCATTCCAGTTAAATCATCAGGAAAAACATCTGGGTAGTCACGCACCACGGGTACATCAATCAACTCCTTAGGTTCCACGTCGTCACGGGTGACATACGCCAAGTAAGCCCCACACCCGCGCCTCAAGAACTTTTCCGCTTTCATCATAGAAATGATTTTTGGCAATGAGCACACCTTATCACCGTAAACCGTCACCAAGCCCCCTTCTAACAAAGTCAGTTGTATCATCTTCTTCCGACAGACAATATCTGCATCAAACGCAGCTAGCCAATCCATTCCCAAGACTACATCGAAACCACCCAAAGTATTGCAGGGAACCTATGACCTTCCAAATCTATAAAACAATCATCTAAAGCATCAGTCACTCTAGTAGGTCGACCTATAGCAGTTTAAACACCAAAAGGTTCCTCAATCTTCCTAGGCATTCTACGCAAGTTACCACAAAAGGATTGGGCCACAAAACTCCTACTAGCCCTAGAGTCAGATAACACGGAAGCAGGAACATCATTAACAAGAAATGTACCTGAAACAACATCTGGATTAGTCTTTACGTCAGCCTTAGTCATCGTGAAAGCCCGTGCATTAGCCTTCGGTTTCACATCCTCTTTCTTATCCAAGATTGCACCCTTGCTTGACCCTTCACCTTTACCAATCTTACAATTTATCGAGATGTGACCATATCCACCACATTTATAACACTTATAATCATTTGAGCAGTCTCTAGAGAAATGGCCCGTCTTTCCACAACGATAGCATAATGACGATTCAGCCTTACACTCTCCCGAGTGCGGTTTCCCACATTTCTAGCAATTACGTGAACCCTCAGTCTTAACCTTCTTATCTGCTGGACCCCCATGATCATTTCGAAACCTCTTATTCGACCCAAACCACTTCTTCCTTTCCAGTTCTTCCGCTTTCCCCTCAACTCCCAATACATCGTCGTAAAGAGTCGCACTTAACTGAATTGCTGCATCAAAATCTGGAGGAGCATGAGCCTTTACCAAATGCCTAACCTTATCAGGCAACCCCTCAATATAATGTTTCTTCCACCTTTCCTCATTCCCAAACATGAACGGTATCAGACATGCCATCTCAATATATTTGGAGGTATACTCCTGATGTGACAATTTCCCTGCTTTGAAAGTTAGGAACTCTTTCTCAACCTTCTCAATTTCGTTAGGAGCACAAAATTTCTTTTTCACCATTTGCTTCAAAATTCCCACTTCATATTATCCAACTCTTGTGCACTCTTCCTTTCCCTAATAGTGTTCCACCAGTGTAGCGCCTCGGCGATAAATGAATGGGCAGCAAATTTGACGGCTTGGTCGGGGCGACACTCACTGATAGAGATTACAGCCTCCATTTCTGTGACATCTGAGCCTTTTCAAGCATCAAACAATACCGAACAATTCAGAATCTAATGAAATCTTGTGTTTCATTCCCACGAATTGTTTAAATACATGTGACAATCATACACTTTAGTCTATGTACAATTTCAACTCTTCAAAGCTTATTTGGAGGTTATACGAAAGCTATTACGCAAAGCGTAACCATTTTAATGCGACATACACTCCGGAACAAAGACGTAAGCTAAACATACCCTAAATATCCTTTACATAACTTAGAAATAAGTTTTAAAGGGTTTGGTATGTCAAAAACAAGCATATTTGATCACAGGGACTATTTACGACAAACTGCAAAAGTCTGCCGATTTTCGCAGCGATGTACGCTCCAGAACAGGGTCACAAGCTTAACATACAATAAATACCCTTTACATAGCTTAGAAATAAGTGTTGAGGGCTTCGGTATGGCACAATCACACTTTGGCAACTTCAGGGATTAATTTGCAAAAACTATGTCTCTTCGCGTATTTCGCCGTCCGGAACATGTACGGACATCCAAAAAATTTTTAATCATTAAAATATAGTATTTTAGTGAATAGAATGCGAAAAATCCGTTCGTTACGCATTTACGGTCACGCACGCGTTCGTTACGACTTTCGTCGTAATTAACCGAAAACCGCGACCGTACGACCAAACGAACCGGCCTCTGGAATATTTTTGGACATATTTCAAGTTCCCAATACTTTAACGTCCTTATGGAGCTTAAAACTGGGGTTAACGGGTGTTAGAAATGCCGAAACGCGACGAAAACAAGTGTAGGGACCTGTTTGCAATTTTTCAAAACTTCAGTCAGGGGGGTGACGTACGGCGACGCCCTAGGGGATACCGTCGCGTACGGAGATGCCCTTGTTTTTACAGAATGTTGCTGGCAGCTTCCCAGTTCATTTCCTTGCCACCAATTCGCATTTTTTGACACCTGGCTCAAATTTTGCCACACTTAACCTGCTTCTAACACCTCTACAACACTTGTTAACATCATAGAGCATCTCCAAACACTTTTCATGGTCAAATTGACCCAATTCAACTAGAAAAACCAAGGTGTTCTTCATTTTTGAACTTTTACAAACACCCTCTTTGATCCTTTCTGCTCAAATCCGAAATTGGCAACCACTTTGGAGTTTCCTATGTGATTCCTTGATCATCTCTAGTGTTTGAAAGTAATTCATTCATGTTTTGATTCAAATTTCTTAGTTTAATTGAGCTAAAACTCAACAGTTTGACTTTCTGTTTGACTTTTAGTTTTGATCATGAATTGATCAAGATAAAGCTCAATTGGAACTTGCAATATGATGGTAATCAAGGTGGTTATGATCCCTAAAAATCATGCCTACTGATTCCCACATTTTCTAGTCATTTTGACAAGTCAAAGTTTTGGTCAAAATGCGATTTTTGCGCATTTTGCAACGGATCTATTCTTCGGGTGTCAAAACAGGTTGTTTTGATGCCAAAGTACTTTGATAAACTTAATTAGACATGTCACAACATGTCAAATTCATCACTCTCATTGTGGTGCTTGTTTAGAGTCAAAAAGTTGAACGGTTTGACCACCGCTTTGACTTTCGAATCTGATCCGTTTGGTTGATCTTTAGATCCGACCAAATACATATTTGTGACCATAAATATATAGGGAATAACCCTCTGAGGTTGTACCTTATGGTCATGTTGTTTAGATAACGTTATGATAATTAGCTGTTATAATCATCAATGATGACCAAAATGCCCTTTTAGCAAATAAATCAACTAAGAGCATATGTAACATAAAAATTGACATACAATATGATGTAACAACAATATTAAACATATTTTGGCAATTAAGACTTACCATAACGCATATCTAACCATCTGAATGTGTAGTTACGCAAATGACGCGTTAAAGTGGCTTAAACTACCTTAAAGGGTCATAACGGGTCAAAAGCACATAAAAATCTTTCCAACTCAGAATGTGAACTTATTAAACCATGTCATATGAGTCCCCATACTCATTTGGTTTATAAGGTACCATTCTATCCAAATCCTCCGATTTCAAGCTTCAATATTTACACTATTGTTCATTTTTAGGACACGCGTGATTTCTCGGATCTTTGAGCTTCGGTTTTCTTATTGATCCAAGATTTCTTTGCAATATCAAGTGAGTACATAGTCCCCTCTTTATGTTTTGCAAATATTTTGGGGTGATTCATATGTGCTAAATTGTTTTCAAGTTTTCAAAGTACAAATACTATGGTTTATATAAACAATATGATTTCAATAATGTGGACAGACTTGTTGGTGCGTTATATTCATAACAAGAATGACATTCATTAACAATGGCCAAGCCGACCAGTAGTAATTTACGGCGCCTAGGACTGACAATCCTGTTACCAAAATTCCCGGGGTTTGTGGGGAAATTTGGGAAGCGACTGAAACTGTATTTGTAATATACCCTTTGGTGGTATGTTATACGATTAAGGGACACCGTGGGTGGTCTCGAACAAGTCAACAAAGGTTTGAATGTATTCACAAAACGACCAAAAGTTTCACAACTAAAACAAGGAACGATGAACGATTTGTTTATAACAAGGAATGCTGAACGATTGGTTTATAGCAAGGAACGATGAACGACTGGTTTATAACAAGGAACGATGAACGATTGGTTTATAACAAGAACAATGGACGATTGGTTTACGACAAGTGATTTAGATAACGTGATGAGTGTAATGTGATAAAAGCATGCTGGATACGCCGCTGGTACTTCCTATATATAAGTGCTTTTATCGTATTACATTGGTGGCGTTATTTACATCACTTGAGCAAATGTTTTTCAAACAAAGACACACAACGATTTTCGATTAAAGATATAAACCATACGAGTTATTTCAAGACAATTTACAACTTGGATTTATAAAACAAATATTTTCGAGTCAAGGTTCATGGCTACTAGATTTTACAAACTTATAACTATTTGTTTTAGTCGATTAACTATTACAATATCAAATGCTTTCAAAACAAGGTTTTACTTACGACTCTAGTAGTCGGGTTTTATATATTGCAATATATACATAGCCATGGACTTGACATGCTCACAAAACCTATGTACTCGCCGGCATATTTTTGCTGACTCGTTTTCACATATGTTTCAGGGAATGATGCTAGATGATACTGATGCGTGCTCACATAGGAATGGACTTGACCTAGTGACTTATAAACAAGAAAGACAATTGAAATGCTTGTTTAGTTTGTTTAAAGTTCTAAGACAATATAACAGTATTGTTGAAACAATTTGTTAACGTGACTCCCCAAGTGTTTCCGCCGCGTGTTGTTTTACGCGATTTGGGGTGTTACAATTCCAGATAGCCAGTGACATGTCGCCACTGCGTCCTTACGTCCATCAAAACGAGGCGGTTCACACCTCTTAAAAGTTGCATAAGTACAACACCCTTTTGCATCCTTGCATGTACCATCCCCTTCATTATCAGAGTCATCATTAGTCGCCTTCTTTTCCTTAGTCCCGATATCTTTCAACACGTCTTCATTCAATGATTCAAAAGCCCCTTTTACAATATCTGGTAGAAACTCCTGAATCATCCCGAGGATTTCTTCCCTAACAGATTCACGAACAGCTAGTTCTAGCTCAAACTTCTCGGTATGTTGTGAGGACTCTGAGTGCTGAGAAGGCTCAGAGTTTCCAATATTCTCAACAGTCGTTTCGTTCTTGCGGGCGTTCTTAGCGCCTCCATTGTTAATTGGTTTCCTTCCATGAGCCATCTATGAGTTACTGAAATAAAACACCAAACAAAGCAATTCAAGTACAATTTAAAACACTACAAGCAAAACAATTAGTTAATGACGATGGCCAAGCGCCATTATCCTCTCACCTTGCCTTTCAGGTTTTAAACCTTCCCTGTCCTGCATCATTGGCATTTTTCCCCTGTCTTAACCCACTAAACACAAAAAAAAACAGTTGGCGCTCTTGGCTTTAGGTTACCCGTGTTGGCATTTCCACTCATGGTCCCATTTTCAGTCCAAGTCTAGGCATAAGGGATGCCTAGATCTCTCAAACTACGGCTCTGATACCAACTTGTAAGGCCCCAAACCCGGGAACCAAACTTATTGGTAATATGACAAGCACACATAGTTAAAGACCCAAAATGTCTCCAATACGCAGCGGAATAATTAACAAAGTACGAACAAACGTCAGAGTTCGAAAACAACTAAAGTGTACTACTTTATTTAGAACACGGGAAATGCCAAAACATTAAAAGATGTCGGGTAACCGCTGCCAGAACCAAAGAGCCGCCATCATTCAAACCTTCTTTTTACCTGAAATACATGCTAAAACGTCAACTACGTTGAGTGAGTCCTATAGTAATTAACTTAGGGATTTACCCCAAAAATAGTTTTTTAAACATCGTTGTGAAACAAGTTTTCCAATCGTTGGACACCAACAAATCGTCACCAACATTAAAACATCATTTGACCTTATTACAAACGTCTTTGAACTCATCATTCGACTTTGTTGAAAATCATCATTAAAACTTCTTTAAGAAAATAAATAAAGATCGTGTGTTTAACATCGTTTTAACATCATTTGCCCATACGGGCTTCGTCACCCACAGTTTTGCCCTCGTCAGGGTCGTCTCCCACATAATTACCCCGAAGGGTTTCGTCTCCCACATCATGGTTTGTCGTATCACAAAGACAACGACAACCAAAATATAAACATAAACACACAACACTATAAAAAAATACATCTTTACACGCGTAAGCACGTATTTCTGCCCAAAACACTAAAAAAAACATTAAAAAATTGGCAATAGAACTCACCTTGACTGGAATGCGCAAGTTAGCAAAACTAGAAACGAGCAAAGGTGCGAATCCTAGACTGACTTCAACAACCTACACATTACGGATCACATCACATCACCTACTCATTCTATTCCTACCTTAAATAAATAAAATAATACTAGCCAAGCCAAGCTTTATCGTCATCACCACCCTTGCCAACTTCTAATCATGTTAATATAATTGCACGTTTGTTACTTTCATGCAATCCCTCATGATTACCTTATCATGTTCACACCATTCACTAACCCACCATACGTTCATTATTTATTTTCATACTATGCATGAATTCATGCCCTTGAATAGCTAGCCATGTTCAACATTATTTGCATACAATAGCTAACATATTTGCCATATTCATGCCTTAATAACCCCAAGACTTTCCTACGACCCCTCTTAAATGCATGCTTTGTATCTATTGTTTCCCATACAATTATTAAACATCCTCATGTAATCTGTTACACCACCCATCATATATAATTTCATCCGTATGTGCGTAGGTTCCTTGAAAATTTCTATACGCATGGAGGTTGTCCGGCTCTACGTAACTGTTATGTTTCGGTTCACCGTTTCACCCAAATTTCTATACAAATGTACAAAGTCATAGAACACCACAATTTCAGCCATAAAACACACTCAAAACCTACAAATAACAGAGTGAAGATTATTAAAACATAATATCAAACCCTGACAATCCATAAAAACTTCAAACACACCATTGTAGAACAATGAATATAAAACACAATATGATAATCAACATAAAACACATTAATATTAGTCATTCGATAATCAAAGCTTTATCATCAAAAACACAATACAAAACCTACAATATGGCGTTTCAGTAATCCTCACTTTGTTAGATGTGGGTTTTCAATGTGTTTTATGGTTGACATTATGATATTTTATGACTTTTTACACTTTGTAGGAAAAATTGACTTTATAACCAACTCTCACCCTATATATATATATATATATATATATATATATATATATATATATATATATATATATATATATATATAATAATTATATATATATTATATACTATATATAATAAAGATCTCCGAGGGACAACTTAAGGTAATTTGCCACTTACTTAAAAACACCTTTAATACATGATATACAAGTCTTTAAAGCACATGAAAATGACATTGGCGGGATTTCAAATTTCAAAACAGATACAACTTGCATTAGGGTTTGATCTTTCTCATTCTAATCCGCCTCATCTGCTCTCTCTCTCTCTCGTGATTTTCGTTCTTAGCTTCCCTGGAATCATCTCATCTCTGGATCCACTTTCAAGTTTTGCAGATTTTGAAAACACGCAGATGCTTTGAAGTTTGAATTTGATTTTAGGGTTTTTTAAGATGCACATCTGGCCAGATCTAGTGTTACCATCATAGGTATATGTTCTACATAACTAATTATGCTTTTGTATTTCTTATTGTTTGGTCTTAATCTATGTAGTTAGTGTGAAAATGTATTAGGGTTTTCATTTTGGGGGAAATCGGTGAGGATGTGAAACCAACATACGGAGGAGACGAGGAAGCTTTATAGCAGCTTCTCATGTTCAATATGAGACCATTCAAGCCAAATCCAAGGTACCCATTTAGTTGGACATGAACTTTTTGACCATTCTTTTTGTTTTTAAGGACATTCATTTGGTCGAATCACAGGGATTAACTTTGCTTCCAAACTAGAGAGAGGGAAAAAAACTAGAGATAAAGGGAACAACTCCACCAATAAGCCATAATCTTTACTTACATTCTTCATTCAATGTGCTGAAGGCGCAAAAACGAAAGCCAGTGACAAAGAAAGCAACAACAAGAGAAAAACATCAGTAGAGTAGACTGGTTGTTGTCATTGTGTTTCCGGTTCCTTTAGATTTATAATTTGCACAATTTAGGTCTAAAATTGTGTTCTTTTATGCAGATGGAGTCATTTTTGCTGTAACTAATGTACTTAAGATCGTTCATGCAGCTGTAGCCTAAGTAAGTTCTTCTTTTCCGGATGGGTTCAGGTTGAGTTGGGTCAGGTGGGGTTCAATTCTTTTTACAACGTTGACCATTTTGACTGTTTTTTCTTTCTTAAAGAGCGTATGAATATTAACACTACTGATTAGTCGATTTATGTGTTTGTGTGAAAGTCAAACAGTGGAAACTGATCAAAACAAAGAGTGTCGAGTTCATGCCACTCGAAAGTTCATTGGCTTCTTTCCGAAAACCCAAAAGAATTTTGGACCTTTGGACTACAAACACATCTTTGAAAACAAGGGCTCTTACGATAAGAAATGAAGCTGGGACTACTCCAGTAAGTTAATCTCTTATTAAAGATATGTAACACTTCGTTTCGTACATAAAAGTCCTTGTGCTGATTATGGTTTCTTGAAAATACAATGAACTTTTTTTTGATACATGGTCTTGAGTTTGGGTTGACCCATTTGCTAATTTGATACATGGTCTTGTGGCTAATGTGATGAACAAGTACATAGATTAGTGAATGAAGCCAGGAAGTTTGCAAAAGAAGACAAGGAAAAACGAGATGTCATAGACACAAAGAACCAAGCCGATTTAGCTGTTTACCAAACAGACAATAGTAGAAAGAATTGGGACAAAAGGTTCCCTGCTAAAGAGACAGTCCAAGTGAAACTTGGATTACACAGGGACGCCATATCTGGTGGGTCAACATAGGCCATTAAAGACGCCATGGGTTGATGGAAAAAGGTCATCATGTTCAATGGCAACAGTGTTGTTAGTTATTGGTGTTTGTTTGATTTGTGTATGGATGTTTATGTCATCACCTGTTTTCATGGGTCAGAATTCAAACGGGCAGAGTCAAAATCTAAGGTGTTCGTGGTTACATCTTCACAGTTTGAAGATAATTCTGGTGATTTATCTGAATCTTCAAGAACTGGTGGTGGAAACAATGAAGAACCCGTATCAAGAATTGAGGAGTCTAACACGAAAGAAGTTGAAACGAGCATGGGAGATGATGAAACGGGTTCAAGTTCTGATACTAATGAGCTTGAGAAGTCGGATTCTGAGGTTGAGAAAGAAGAAGAAAAGAAGATAGAAGATGGTAAAAAGCCTGAACCTTTGCCAGATGCTGATGCTGACTGGGCCGAAATTCTGAAGGAAACACGGACCGAAAACGTGGTTTTATCGCACAAGCGACGGAGTAAGCGAACGATAAAGAACTAAAAAGATCCGGAAATGGTTACAAGTGGAAGACTTGTAATGCAGCCACAGGCCCAAATTTTATACCTTGTCTTGATAATGTTGCAGCCCTTAGAAAGATTCATAGTACAATACACTTTGAACACAGGGAGAGACACTGTCCAGCAGAACCACCCACTTGCTTGGTCCTGCTTCGTCAAGGTTACAAGATCCCTATCAGATGGCCCAGAAGCCGAGAGCAGGTATAGTCATGCGGGTTGGTTAACGGTTTGAACTGGGCGAAACGGGCCGGTCAGGTTGACATGAAACATATTTTTGTTCTATTATCTAAGTAATTGATGCATTAATAGATTATAAAATCAATATTATTTGAATAAGCACATTAATTTTTTTTAATAACACGATCTAAGAGGTTATATGCATTTAAATTAGACTTTGGGTAACTTTCTACACACTTTTTCTCTTTTGGTTAAATTTGTTTACTTAACCCGTTGGAGTTAAAATAAAAAAGGATATTGGATTTAAATAATCTGAACTTTCACATATTGGCCGATAACACTCTGAACTTTCAGTTTGGACAGAACACTCCCAACTTTCAACTTATTGGCCGATAACACTCCAAAACCAGTGCCACGTCAGCAATTGGGAATGCTATTGGCCAATAAGTTGAAAGTTGGGAGTGTTGCTGTCCAAACTGAAAGTTCAGAGTGTTATTGGCCAATATGTGAAAGTTAGGATTATTTAAATCCAATATCCCAAATAAAAATAATAATAACAAATCTGGAGATTTTGCCCCTTTTGTAGTTTTTCTGATCCAGTGCTGACTGTATATTTCAGATATGGTACATTAACATTCCCAGCACCACCCTGGCTAAAGTCAAAGGGCATCAAAACTGGGTCAAAGTAACCGGTGAATATCTTTCTTTTCCAGGGGGGGTACTCAGTTCAAGAATGGAGCTCTTCACTATATTGATCAAATCCAAAAGGCAAGTGTTATTTTATGATGTGTTACAAGTTCCGTTTTGATCCATTGACTTACTAACAGATCAATCAGTTAACTATTATCTCTTTCAAAGGCGATAAAAAACAAAAGTGGAAATCGGACAAAGGGTCAATCTTAACTCTTAAGTTTCCCGTAAGTTTATTTTCATTTCATAAAACCTCCTAAACCGTTTTGTTTTAAATAAGAATTATTATTCAAATAATATAGTATTTGGACGAAGGTGTTTTGGGTCAACCTAACGCAATCCACGTCTACACATATATAAAAAGGTACAAATATTGACCCATTACCCAATTGCTTGACGTGCCTGTTATGCCTCCTTTACTTTGTGTTTTTCCACCGAGTGTTTTCTCATATTAAGTTGGTATTTTCCTTTATACAAATGTAGTCATTGCCTGTATTGAATCGGGCAAAAGAACCCGTGTAATACTAGATGTTGGATGTGGAGTTGCAAGCTTTGGAGGGTACCTTTTCGAGAGATGTAATTGCAATGTCATTTGCACCAAAAGATGAACATGAAGCTCAAGTGCACTTTGCACTTGAAAGGGGTATTCCTGCCATTTCAGCTGTTATGGGTACACAAAGATTACCTTCCCCAGTAAGGTGTTTGATGCCATTCATTGTGCATGTTGCAGAGTCCCGTGGCACGTTGAAGGTGATAATTTCATATAATCTGTTTTGGTGAATAAAAATTGATTTTATTATGAACAGAAAACAGTTTAAAGATGTAATAATATACATGTTTTCAGGTGGAAAACTTCTGTTGGAGCTTAACCCTCTTTTACGTGCTGGTGGTTATTTTGTTTGGTCTGCTACCCCCGTTTACCAAAAATTGACCGAAGATGTGGAGATATGGGAAGGTAAACTTTTATGTAATTAGATGGTAACTATCTTTAAGTCGTAGGATTTATTTTGTTTCGTGAGGTGTTCGACCCAATTACTTATAACTGGGTTGATTTGAGTTGTGTTTTATCTCAAACGGGTTAGATGAAAACTTTAGCTAAAAGGGCAACTGTAGTTCAAACGGGTAAGTAAAATCTCTAGCTTTATGGGAATCTGTTTAAACGGGTTGAATATTGCCCAAAAAAAGTCTATTATAATGCATTCAACCTCTGGAATCATTATAGTTACATATTTATATTATTACTACAAAATGATATTGTTCTTACATCATTTTTTTAATTATACTAACACATTAATTATCTATAATAATTATAAAATATGGACAAAAAAGTGTTGGCGGCCCAACTCAACCTGAATTGGCCCATTTTTACCACAATAGATATGGTGTCTACCCAACCTGTTTGACCCATCCATCTTGTCACATCTACCGTTTTGTTTACATTTAGGGACTTCTTTCACCCTATGGCCCTTCAGTTTTAGGAAAATATAAATAAAAGTAGATACCGAACACCCCCTTTACATTTCTCCATTTGGTGTCGATTCTCGTTGTGTTAACCAGATGAGATCAGCCATCATATTTAAGCTTGAATTTACATCTACTTTAACTTAAAGTTTACATGTAACTTTTATAATATTTCAAAAAATATGATCATATTCAAAGTTATAAATCCCCCTTCTTGTTTCCCGTCTCATATGTGAAATGATGTGGCAGCTATGTCTAAATTGACAAAGGCTATGTGCTGGGAGCTTGTAACGATTTATAATGATCAGCTGAATGAAGTAGGTGCAGCAATATACAAAAAGCCAACTTCCACTCTTCATTTGTCGGTGAGTATTCTCTTAACTATGGTTTTTCTTTAGAAGAATCTTTAAAATTTGAAAGTCAAAAGAGGGTAAACAAGTTTTTAAATTAATCGATTTTAGAAGGTTTCATGCAGTAAAAACTAACAATGCACTTTGGGATGAATTTCAACCCATTTGACCATCTCATTTGAAAACTAATTTTATTAATTTTACAAGTTCTGACTTCTAAAAACAAAGGGCAATGAGGTCATTCTGCTGGAGTTAAACATTTCTGTAATCGGCTTACGCCTACAAAAAGCACACCGTTTTTGCGCTTTGCGCCTCAGTTTTAGACCCGATCTCTTTTGTGCGCTTCACGCTTTTTAAAACCAAAGGGTCGCGTCGGGTAATAAGCGAGAAAGTTGATTTATGGGTAATTTAAGTTGGACTTGTGGGGTTGGGTAACATGTTAAACATTGGTTCTGATTGAATCGAGTTGAGTTGAGTTGACTCACAAACATACTAATTCTGAGGTTTCATTTTATGCAGTTCGTTGGGTGTCTTCTCTTTCGCGTATGTTATTTCATGTCTGCATTTGATGGAGCATTAAAGCTACAAGTTTGAATGGGATTTTGGATCCAGAATCCCCCAAAGTAACAGATTTGATTAGGGGCATGCTGGTTTTGATTCCTTTGTTTAAGTGTGTTACGACATCTTTTTCTTTAATTTTAAAAAAGATGTATTTTCTTTCAAATTAAAAGATATCTGATTAGGAATCATTGATAGTTAGGAATTTTTATTGGATGCATGTGTTGCAACTGAGTTTATTTAGTATGACCTAATTAACTCGAAACCAAATATACTTTTAAACAAGAAAAAAATCAACAGTTAACCCATACCAAACAATTAGATTGTCAAACTTTCATAGATAACAATTTTAGTTGAAAAAGATAAAAAGACTAATTAGTAGGTAATATTGTAATTGGAAGAAAAGAGAAGGAAATAACAAAAAAAAATAAAAATACTAAGACATGGATAGAGGATGCGAAGTGGGAGGCTTATGAAAAAGGTATATCACACGAAGATTATTCACATCCCACTCATTATTTTAAGCTCTATAATTTATATGACAAAACACATTTTTATCTAAGTTTTGTTTATTTTTAAAATCTCTCACATCTCACTCTCTAGCTCTACCTCAATATCTATCTTACTTACAAATACTTATACTATTACTTTTTCTCTTTGTTATACACTCACAACATCTAATTTAAACATAAATAGTGAGCTATCAAATATAAAGATTGTGTTTTACTCTCTTCTAAATAATTAAACGATGAATAGCAAATAGAGAATGAGATGTAAATGTATTTCGGCTCTTTCCTCAATATTATCGAGATAAAGGGTAGAACAATGAAAGCAATGTGAGTGCTCTAATGCGACAAACTCGAAAAGATTAAGAAATATAGAACAATAAACGTAATACCCTTTTGCATAATATTATACGAATAAAAAAACTAACAGAGAGGATTGATAAGATACATCACAAGCGGATTGATAAATTAATGAAAACGTGTGTCGCCTTGTAAATCGCCACTCCCGCCGCATCGCGCGGGTAAATGACTAGTATATATATATATATATATATATATAGTGTGAGGTTCATTTGGGAATACTAAAAAAGTGGGGAACCGTTGAACACTTTTAAAATTTTAACTTAACATGTTAAAAATCAATTTTTAAATTTTTTTTTCGACGCTTCTTCTTATAATTACTGTTAGAAGTATTTTTAATAAAAAAATCAAAAACTAAATATATAAAAAAACAGTTAAAAAAAGGTAATTTTTTAACAAAAATTATTTCTTTTTTCGAATAGCTTCTACCCATTTTTATAAGGAAAAGCGCTGAATTTTTTTTTAAAAATTGATTTTTAACATGTTAAGTTAATTTTATAAGATATATATTTTTTAACTGGCTTTTAAACATTTTTTATATTTTTACTTTTTGTATTAAAAATGTTTCTACATGTATTTATAAGAAAAAGCGCCGAAAAAAATTTAGAAAAAAAAATAATTTTTAACATGTTAAGTATAATTTTTAAGATTGTTCCCTGGTTCACCACTATTTTAGTGTTCTCCAATAAACCCTTCCATATATATAAGCATGATATAGTCTACGTGAAAATATCTAAATATTGCTTTTATGATTTCACTATAATTTTTCTGAATATTATCTATAATTTATATATCATAAAATGTTTATCATCGATAATATGAATATATATGGTTTTTAATTAATAGTACATAATATATAATGACTAAACTAGAGAATATAATGAATAAAAAATCCTAGAAATTAAAATAAGCATGGCTAACATTATAACAAGTGTGAAAACATCATTTAATATGAATTAGTATAACATCAGATATGTTAATTAGTTTATAATACAAAAATATAAAATCCCCAAATTGAATATGAACCCGTGATTATCAAATTGAGAATCGGTTGCCCTTTATCAACAGAAATTGATAGAGGGTGAAAAAATTACAAGATTAGGCTAAAAAATTACCTTGTCGGAATAGAAGAAGGAAGTTCCAAGCTCAACTTTTTGATTTCTTGAAGTGGAGAGAATTTCGTGAAATTAAAAGTGGGTTTTAGTCTAATGATTTCGAAAATGGTAAGAGAATAAAGATTATAACTCAACTTTGTGTTGAAGACACCAAATTAATTAAGTGAATAATGAGTGTTAATGGGTCTTGAATGAATTTACGATTATGAGAGTTATGACTCAAATTAATGGTAAGAATTGGTTAAGAATCATGTCTAGATACATTTGTAACAGATCTAAACCAAAATCAATTTCAAACATCGGGTGAAAATGGTGTAATGTGGTTGTGTGGATGACTCGGTCACCGGTCGTGTTTGGCTGAAGTAGACACTTGATGTGCTGAATGCGGTCTATAAAAACTAACCTAATCTAGACACCCTAGTTTTAAATTTATAAACTAAGACTCTTTAAATGCTAGACCACTGACAGGTAAGTGTACCTATCGTACGTAGTAAAGCCTAATGAAGTCCGAGTATCGAACCCACGAGACACTAGCGACGCTAACTAGACTCTGACTCAACTAATTACTTAACTGGTTTAATTTGTGTTTTTTTGGATTTTTCTAATTCTACTAAAGCGAGTAAACAAGAGAACAGGGCAAACAAGAAAGACAGCGAACTGACTGGAAGCAGACAATGATGAGAAAGAACTACCCAGGCTTCGAATCCCTATGACCAACCTATGACCTCTAGTCCGGACTAATGGCTAAAGCTTCTAATCTACCCAGAAAACCTCTTGTCTAGGGATGATCAACCAAAATAGAAGATGGAACAAAGCGATGAAGTGCTAAATTGGCAACGACTCGACCTATTGATACCGAATCCCACAACTGTCAGATTAATAGCAACTACGGTACTAAAATCCTCCGGTCATGAAGCTAAACCTACTAAATAACTGAAAACCAAGGAAACCCTAAACGCGAATAAGTAGCCGAATCCGAGCTATCGGTCACCCAAACTACCAAACAACGCCTAGCTAATAACCTAGCAGTCCTGACTCGTCCCTAGAGTTGCCAAAAAAGGATGCACACTATACTTAATTGATTTTTATTAATTTAGTTAAACTTGAATTATTTCTAATCTCAAGCTCTAGACCGAAAACCTAATAGATTAACGAACCTAGAATGATCTAAATAGCTCCCGACTAGACTAACAAGATCACCTAACCAAACAACCAATCACAACCAAGACAAGCACACAAATTCATAAACTATAACAAAGCAGGAATATTTAAATCATCACAATTCAATCATTAGTCAAAACATTAAATCATAGTTCATCTAGGCCTAGGTAGCATGAAAAGTTTAGATACTCATAACAAAGAACCAAACAAAATCACAACCAAAATCATGATTCATCGTAAAAAGAAATAAAAATTAAGCTATTAGCTTGTCTGTTTGTTTAAATTAATTCACCTATGTACCAGCTAGCTTGCTTATATTTAAATCTCGGATCACGCTTGGTGACCTACGGTAGGGCTGTGTGCTTGTTTTCTTTTTATTCTTTCTGTTTCTTCTTGTTCGATCCCAGCCGCCACACCTTCTTTTTTTTTTCTTGCCGTCAGTAGGTATCCTCTTGTACCCTTTTTTTGCGTCCAACAGTAGTGCCCCTCATAATAATCCCCTTCAAATTATATTTGAGGTGCAATACTAATTCACAACATCTAGGCCCATTAGCGATGCATGATTCAGCAGGTCCATGGCCTCATACGATGCCCCTTTTAATTTTTTGTTGAAGCCCTCCTCCAAAAGTAAGAAAAATATAACAGCACTTTTTTCCTTTTCTTATTTGTCACTGCCTTCAATAGTAATAAAGAATTCGAACCCCAAAATATAATATGTTGCAGTTACTAATAGATAACATAGAGATAGCGGGTTCGGCGCACTAACAGAAAATAGCGGCAATTTCACTTCGGTCATTGGCCCCCTACTCTGCCCAACTGGCTGATCATTTCCTTATTCTCGTTTTCGCTCCATTTGCACTATTAACTTAGTCACCTGTCGTTCACCCGTGTGCCACATGGGGTTGATGTTGATCCCCCGTGTGGCGCAGGTGGGTAGAGGATCCAAAAAGTTTAAAATTTTGACAGTTTCAGTCCCCAGACTTGTATATTCATTAAAATAATTAAGCTTGTATGTAGCTGAATATCGAATCTATATAGAATCATAGAATAATCAAGCTTGTATGTAACAGAATATCGAACTCGTGTTCATAGAATAACCAAATTGCATATAACAGAATATTGAATTGAATAAAATAATAGAATAATAAAGCTTGCATGTAACTAACTATCAAACTCATGTTTATGAGACGATTCAAGTAAGGAATCATATTTATAAAATAATCAAATCTGTATGCAATAAAAATATCAAATTGACATAATATGTATATAAGCATATAAAACAAAACCCCATATCTCTCTCTACCTTTCTCCACCACCACCATCAACCACCATTCTCAACATCACCACCAAACCTCCACCACCAACCACCACCACTCTCAACATCACCTCCACTGCCACCAACAACCACCATATGCCACCATTGTCACCAAACCACATGTGACTCCACCACTGCAAAACCACCAACAACAACCACCATACCACCACTGCAAAACCACCATCCAACCACAACCACCATGCCACAATGCAAAACCCGATGTCTGACGACGATGATTAAACTGGTCATGAGATTTAGGGTTTTACAGGTTGAAGATATTGATGATAGAAGTTGGTGGACTGTAAAACCCTAATTTAAAGGAAGATGGAGGATGACAGAAGTTGGTGGATGATAGATGGGGTTTTGCAGGTTGGGGTGGGTGACCGGTTGAAGTCAGGTGAGAGAGTCCTTGGAAATATGAAATGACAAATATACTTAACAAAAAAAATCAAGTTAGCGCAAAAGGACATAACGTGCAACATTAAGTACAAAAGTATTCAATTTTGAAGACAAAGATACCGTCTAAAAATTGGTATAAAGATAAAAATAAAATTTGCAATTTACTCAAGAGTAAAAGTATAAAGTATAGAATCTATGAAAATTCAAACTAAACCATAAGGGTTATAATATATTTTTACTAATACTTTAAGGGAAGAAGAACAAAGTTATTAATACCCTAAGGGAAAAAATTGAAAACTCACCAAAGTCTAAGGGAAAAAAGTAAAATAGTAAGATGTGGTACAAGTATATAAAGCACAATCAAATTGAATAGTAAATATGTGAGTGGAACCCAATTTGATAATTAATGCTTTGTTAATTAGTTATATAATTCATTTTTTTTCCAAAACTTATAGAATCAAATTCAATTCGCATCAAGAATCCGGTTCACATGAGAACCCAATTCGAATAGTAAAAACTTGACTTCGAATTCGATTCAAATCCAGTTACAGGTGTTCCAAGTTAAGGTATGTTTGGCATGGAGCTTTTATAAGCTTCTAGCTTTAAGCTTTTAAGATAAAGCTCCTACGCCTTGTTTGGTTGAATGAGCTTGAAACTTTTAGGTTAGGAGCTTGAAGCTTTTTGGTGAACGCTCCTACTAGGTGTCACACCTCAACCGATGACGGAATCATCGGGGTGTGGCACTAGGCGAATCAGATTGTTCAATAGAATCCATAACAACTATTTAAATGGCAATATTTATAAGTTCAATTTCCCATACAATTAAACAAATATTCCACAATAATTATAACAGATTACAAGTGTTCCAAACAATACAAAGTCCGACAACCTAGATTTTTAAGTGAGTTTCTAGCAATCCTATATCTTTTCAGCACATGATAATCCATCAACCTGTTACATACGTTAAAATAAAGGTCAATACAATAATGTTAAGGTGAGATCACAGGTTTAGCATAATAATAGTACTAAAGCATTTTCGAAAACCAGCATGATTAAACGTAATGATGTGAACACATATGTTACCATAAACACCGAAATAAGCAAACCAATTAGACCGCGGGTGAGATGCGCGATACGTGTCCACCACAGTGTCCATGCACGTAAGACAGAAAAGTAACTGCGAACCTTAACAACCCCTGGCCTCCGGGTGGCAGGTCAACCTATAGCAGCTATCATGTCAAGGGTGGTAGGCAATCTCAAGGCATAAACATAACACATAGCAGTTCAGCGATTCACGTAAAGTCATGCGAGAGCAGTTTTGCGTTTAAAGTGTTTTTAGCGTTGTGTGATGTGATTTTAGTATAGCGAGCATATGTAACACTCAAAAGTGTATTAAAGCGAAAAGGGGTCAAGTGAACTCACAGTGAGTGAGTAAACAGCAAGACACGAGCGAGATGGAGTGAGGAGAGTGTCGGGTCAGCCTGCGGGTAGAAACAGAAGTGCATTAGTCTTCGGTAGCGTTGAAACAATTGAACAGAGAGTTGGGAAAATATTTCATGCTAAAATATTTCGTGCTAAATGAATTTTCATGCAAAAATGTATGTTTCATGTCCAAAATCGAGTGTTTCGCGTCATTCTTCGGGAAATCGAGTGTTCATCCCTCCAGCCTTAGGCCACTGGTCAAACCTTGTGCCGGAGAGGTCTTTATAGCGAGTGAGTCGTTTGTGGAAACTCGGACTGGGTCGTATGAACCCAAAGTGATTCGTGCGAGCCAGTCCAGTTTGCACAAGTGACTGTTCTTGCGTCTTTTGTCGACCGAAACTGGGATTTAGTCTGAAACGGATGTAGTTCGAGTCCATTTCGTGACGTTTTGACAGCGTCTCGTTCCACTACTTAGTGAACGAAACATTAGTCGGTTTGATCTGTTTTTGTGTAAAAATCGATTTATAAAACAGTTTTGTTAGAATAAACACTTGGTGAGCTTGAAACAACAGGGTTTCGGATCTGAGAAGCCAAGGCTAACTCAAACATGCTCGGTTAAGTGTAATTCTAAGTTAAAATCAGAAAGTTTGATGAAAAAAGATAAAGGTTTTCGTAAACAGAAGAAGTTTAGATGAAATCGGAGATAAACTCGTGTAAAATTGTTGTAGAAATCGTTGTGATTCGCGTGGAAAACGTAGTTTTTTTACTTGGATCATAGAAAAGCGGGTAGGAGAGATTCCATGCGAAATGGCAGCGAGCTGAGAATGAATGTCTAAGTGTTGTATTTATAGGAGAGGAGATGGGAGGTAGTGACTGGTAATATTTTTGTGCGAAAATGCCATTTTTTCATGCGAAATTGGTCATTTTCGTACGAAATTGATAATTTTCGTACGGAAATATTTTTTAGGTTAAGTACGTTAAGTGCGTTAAGTGTTATAGCGAGGTGTTAAGCGTATTAAGCATTTGAATAAGATAAATAAGCGTGATAATATACGTCTTAGTTCCCAATCTTTGTGTGTAACGCCCGGCTTTTTCATACTTTCCATATTTAGAAAGCTCGTCTTGTATTTCTATATTTGGAAACCTTTGTATCTTGTATTCGTTCTTTCGTTGTAATCGTTGTAATCATTGTCATCCGAGACTTGAATCATAACGAAAACTCGTATTTTTGTTCTGATTCATGTTGTACTCATTCGTAATCATTTTATACTTATACATATTCATACATTCATGATCATACTACTTGATACTCGTAAACGTGATAAACTCGCAAATACGTGATATTCATACTTCATACGAAACGTAAGCGTGATTCTTAAACTTAATCGTATTCATTTTATACATATGTGAACCTTAGAACATGTTTGTTATGGTTAAAAGTCTTAATATGGCCCAAAAATACGTTTTATATAACATCCATACAAGGCCCAACTATTAAAACACAAAAAAATAAAAGGTGTGCTTCTGGCCCAAGCCTTATGGACCGCATGGGATCCCCCATATGGTCCGCAAGCAAGTCTGGGCGGGCAGAAAAGACACCAGCCCGCGGATTTGCGCGAATCCCACCTTCAAACTCTCACCCAATCACCTCTAAACCTCCTTTAATCACCTCCTATCAACCCTAAACTCTTCCATTATAAATACCAAGCTTCTCCAAGCATTTTCACACTTTCAACACTCTCAAATCAGTTGAATATCAAGAATTTAGGCAGACTCATGCATCCTTACAAAAATGAGGATAACTTGCTAATTTCTTACTTGTTTTGCTTGATTTTTTTCCTATTTACTTGGATAAACCTTGGGTTTAATTCCACGGGTTCTCCTTGGAGAATCCAGACCTGGATATTCACCTAAAGGGCTCCAAACTTTATGTTTTGAACAAATCTCTTTAAAACTTATGTTATACTTCAACCAAACTTGTGTTCTTGTGCTCCTAATCAAGTTTATGATTAATAAAGCCTAACCAGTCTTGTTTACATGAACTAAAGGTTGTTTTAACACCCTAAACTTTTGTTTTACATGAGCTTTAAGCTCACAAGTGTTGCCAAGTCTTAAGCTTGAAGCTAGTGTGACTACAAGGTTAGCTTGGGCTATCCTACATCTAAGTCCACATAACACTTGATGTTTTCTTATTCCATCCTAAGTAGCTTGCTAGTTGAAAGTAACACAACCCCGTCTAGCCTTCAACGTGTGTCGACGCCGGCTCACCGGGTTGTAGCTTACTTGGCTACTTAGTGTAGTTGTAACATGTATTCCATTTCCTTATTATTATTAATCTTGTTCTCGACCCTTCTTATTGTCTATGACAACTTGTGTAGTGGTGAACTCTTATGAGATTCCTAAATGGATGGTTATACCACCTACCTCCTACATGACTTCTATGACATCCTTGAAGGACTTATGATATAATGTACATATATAACTATATAATATACTTAAAACCGAAACCTTGATAATGACTATGTAATCATATGTCAAGTTACTAAGTTTAATCACTAAAAGAGTTTAGTTTCTCGTTATGATTCTAATAGGTGTTATAACCTATGAAATCACATAAACCCTAATGGGTTCCCATAGTGTCAAAACGAGTGCTAGACCTTAGTGAATACTTTCGTATACATTATTTTATGCTTATTCCAAATTCGGAATCATCCATCTCACACCCACGTTTTCCTCTTGTAGGATTACTTGGTGTTCCTCCCGCAACCAAACAACTCTTCACGGAACTAACAAGTCGGAAAGCTTGCAAAACCGTGAGTACACTCGACCCACTTTTCGTTTATATCACTTTTGGGTGTAACATGTTTACCTTATACAAAAATCACCAAACTTAAACTTTATGATATGCACGAAACAATCCAATATACATGAACGCTTTGATACATTATTTGATGCCTATATCTTGGACCATTCTTATGTAATACCATAATCATTAGCTTATCTTAAGCCTCCATTTGACATGTATCGCACTATAGGAGTAACGCACCGCCCAATTATGAATCTAGTGGTCATGTTAGATTATCGTTATTTCGCGTAAGCAAGACGTTTGACTATAAATATTGCTAAGCCATGTATAATGCTCTTGAATAAACTTAGTTGCCATGTGGATTCGTTTTAAACCTTATTCGTATACGTATGCTTATGCTTAAACTTGTTCGCCTTTGCTTTTGCATTGAACTTTATTTTAAAACATGTTACAGGTTGATAAAGATGATGCTATGAAATCGAAGTAGCGTTGATGTTAGACACACACATAGACGTTAGGTTTATTAATGTTGTATTAAATTTTGTCAAATGTTGTTATGTTTATTTGAAATTTCCATGTATTGTAATGACAATTTATGTATGAAATGAAATTCGGATTTAATTAAATATTGTCACCATTAGCGTTGTGAGCAATGAGCAATCTATTTCATCCTGCCTCGATGTTTCCGTCATCGGTTGGGGTGTGACATTGTGAGTGTCGCGTTGATGTTGTAAACGAGCGAGTAGCCTTGGAAACAATACACAAATTATCATAGTATAAACGAATGCGTTTGTAAATAAGAGTGTTGTGAGATGCGATGTATGGTGAAAATAAGCAGCGTAGTGCGAAAGTATGCGATGTGGGTAGTAAGCGATATAGTTCATATTATGATCCGAATCTCTGGTGCTAGGCGTAACGAGGGTAACAAGCGCGAAAAATGCGGGTTGTTACACTAGGGGTATGTTTGGCATCAAGCTTTTAGGAGCTTTTAGATTTAAGCTTTTAAGAAAAAGCTCCTACTTAATAAAAATCCTTGTTTGGTTGAAGGAGCTTGAAGGTTTTGGTTAAACGTTCCTACTAGTAGCGTTTAGAAGGAGCTACAAGCTTTTAGGGAAAAATGATATTTTAACCTCTAAATGACTATTATGTTTTTTTTATTTATGTCTATTTTGGTTATTTATACATTTTATTTATGAAAGCTCTAGCTACTCTGCAAAACACCTAACTATATCTAAAAAGCTCAGCTTCTAGCTACAGCCACCAACCACCAGCTACTTTTGCCAAACATACCCCTAGGGGCGTTTAGAAGAAGCTATAAGCTTTTAGGAAAAAAATGACTATTTTAACCTCTGAAAATAATGAACTTTTAGTTATGTCTATTTTGGTCATTTTATACATTTTATTAAAAGCTCCAGCTACTCTGCCAAATACCTAGATAAATATATCTAACAAGCTACAGCTATACTAGCTACAGCTTTCAGCTACTTTTGCCAAACATCTGAGAACGTAAGAAAAGAAAGGTCAAAAAGTAAAGACTAGTAAAACTTTCGTGTAAAAAGTAAAAAAGAAAAAAAAACTCAAAAGTAGTTGCATATTTGATGTAGGAAGCTGCAATCAAGGAGGGGCAGATCGTGTCCTTCCTCTGTTCTCACCACACCAAATTGAATCTTCCTCTTTTCTCTCTCTCATCAGCCAATTCAAACTTCACCCCCCCCCTCTCTCTCTCTCTCTTCTTTTTCCAAATCTTAACAGAAACACTAGAGATATTCATACATCAACCCTTCTTTCAGATCAAACATCTAGGGTTTCTGTTACTAGTTTCACAAAAAACTTGCTTTCCACTGCCTATAGATTCCTTGTTTCGGCGTCTTCAACTGGTTTGATCCGCTTCGATCTCTTCGACACTTGAGTTTGTTGCAGTTCATAGATCAGAAGAAATGGAGGCGATCGAAGAATTGGTGCAGCTGTCGGATTCGATGCGGCAGGCGGCATCTTTGCTTAACGATGAAGATGTTGACGAAAACTCATCGGCCTCTTCCAGGCGTAGTTCCACATTTCTCAACGTTGTTGCTCTTGGCAATACGGTCAGTTTCTTTATCAACTGAATCTAGTTAGAACACAAGGCTTCTGCCGTTTGAACGACCGGTGCTTGTGTTTAATTGTGTTTATTGCTGTACGGTTTGGATCTTCGATCTGATTTTGTTAAGATCTGTAATTCTATGTAAGTTAGGTTAGTGTTGTTTGGATCCTTACTTTCTGTTCTGTTTTGCGTCTCTATCAGTAGTTACAACAAAATACATGCAGCCTCAATAATTTAATGATTAAAGTTTCACTTGATAATTGCTTGAGATCTTTATTGAGATTTGAACAATTTGTTTGACGTTGCAATCCGACATTCTTTTTGGGATTGGTTTAGAGTTACCGACGATTTTAAGACAGGTGTTTGGGTGTTTCCGTCGGTGATGCGATCATTTTCTTTGAACATGCTTATGGCTTTATGCCTATTGAATTTTGTGGTTAGGTGGTGTGGATGTTGATAGTGCAAATAACTTGTTTTAACGGATGCGGATGCATTAGAGGGGCAGGGTATGGATCTGGACATGTTTGATGAATTTTCATAAATATTATGTTACATGAATCATTTGCTGGTTTATTATTTGAAATGATTGTGTTGGAAGCTGATGTCTGATCTTTAAAGTTTAAATGCTTTAAAGGCAAAGCTGGAAAAGGCCAGATAATGTGGTCATACCATTTGAAGAACGTGTATATACTTTTTCCTTATAGATGGTTTTCTAATCTGATTATATATTCCAGCTTTCCTGGTTTTGATGGTTTAGTGGTCAAAGTGTCAAACAGGAATACAAGATCGAGATTCTATTTTAAACAATGATAGTAGAAATTGATTCACCTGCTCATGTATATGGTATTATAATACATCAACGATCAACTTATTCATTGTCCTAGATACTTGGAAATCTGTTATTAAACTATGTTCTTATAACAATAAGAAGCACACTTGTTTTTGATTTACTAACTTATTTTCTTTGTCAGGATTCACACTGATAGCTCTGAACTAATTGAAGATTTGTCTATAATTTAATAAATTGGGTTGCTAATTTTCAATAAACGATGTAATTGGCAACTTGATGTTGTCCATTCTTGCAAACAGACATGCGGAAAAGTTAACATTTTAAATGACTTAATGTTTGATAATATCACCAAGAATCATGCGTTACCAACTGAATATACCAGTGTGTATCATGCCAGTGTCTATCCATCAAAGTGCATGGAGTTTTGTTTGTATGTTTTGCTTTAGTTTTTTTTCCGCGTTTTTTGCTTTTCTAGTCATCAGAGCTTATTTTTACTGTTAGTTTGCCTAACCTAGTTTCTAAACTTGGACTAAATTGTTCAGGGTGCGGGCAAGTCAGCAGTTTTGAACAGTTTGATTGGACATCCTGCTTTGGTAAGAACTTCATTATGTTAATTTTCTTATTTATATTCTAATATCAACTTTTAGACATCTGTATTTAGCATAATGGTTATGATTTACTACATAAATCATAATGGTTATGATTTAGGACATAATCATAAATCATAATATGCCAAATTGGCAACAGTCAAGATATTGCTACCTTTGTGTGTGAGTAGTTGTGAAGACATTTGTTATTTTATTTACAAGGGAAATGGAAATTTGGATGCTTAATTTACTAGTTCTAAATTCTATCTATACAGCCAACTGGTGAAGGTGGTGCCACCCGTGCGCCTATATGCATTGACTTAAACAGGGATGAAAACTTAAGCAACAAAACAATTGTGCTGCAGATTGATAGTAAATCCCAATCAGTGTCTGCAAGTAAGTCCTCTATCACACCCTCTTATCTTATGTGAAGACTGTTGGATGTATAGTACTGGAGTTTCACAGTATATTTATTATGAACTGGCAATCTATTGACACTTTGAATCCTTTCTTTTTATTCAATCATAGGTGCTCTTCGTCGTTCTTTACAGGATAGACTAAGTAAAATATCAAGCAAGAGTCGCGACGAAATTTATTTGAAGCTTAAGACGAGTACAGGTAGGTTTGAATATCTTTTCTTTTATTGAAATAACCATGCTAAAACTTATGTTTGCTCTGATACATACTGTCACATAGTTTATGCATATGTTTTAATGTCGCGAGGAGTTGTAATAAAGATATTTGTTGGTGTACAATATTTAGTGGTGATCGTACAGTCAAATGCTAAAGTAGAGGGTTACAAGTGTAGTTGCATCATATGATAGTTATCATTTCTAAAATATGTAAATGTGTGTGCTCTTTTTGACTTCTAGTATCTTGGCATAAGTGGTATAGATAATAACTTATTGATCTCGTATGTGTTAACTAATGAGTCAATCTGTGACAATGATATCTAATTATTTCAAAGACCTCTTTAATTTGAATTCATTCAACACTTAAATTGTGCAGTCGGGAGTTATCAACATATATAGTTAGTTACATAGGTTAGGCTAAAACGACACCAACAAATTCAAACGATTATGATGGTATATGAACTATGAAGCAATGGCATTGTGGCGGTTTCCCTAGGCTAATAACCTGTGTTAACTATTCTTATAATATATCTACATGATTGCCTTAAACCTTAGTTTGTACAAACCTTTACATCTATGACCTAAATATTTTGTTTCATAATATAAGAAGTCACTGTCTTGCTTTCATTAGCTTAATTGTTGTCACTTACTGTTCTCTTCCTTTTTTATTTTATTTTATTATATGTTTTGTTTCCCTAACTAAATCTTATTCATTTGTAGCCCCGCCTCTAAAATTGATTGACCTGCCTGGAGTCGAGAAAGGGAATCTGGATGATTCATTGGTGTGTTACAATTAAATTGTTTTCATTTCAATATATATATTACAATCATGTTTTTTTCCGGTAATATATTCCCTGAAATGAGATCTAACAACCTAGTATTTCTTGCAGAGTGAATATGCTCAGCACAATGATGCAATTTTGTTGGTTATAATACCCGCTGCTCAGGCACCAGAGGTTTCCTCTGCTAAGGCTCTTAGAATTGCAAAGGAATATGATGGAGAATGTACGTTCACTATTGATTCTGATTATTGGCCTGTCAATCTCACTTTTTATATACTAGTTCAAAGTGTTGTGATCTTTCAGTTTGGATGTTTAAGCTGTATATATGTTATGTATTTTTAACTATAGGTACAAGAACGATTGGTGTTATTAGCAAAGTTGACCAAGCATCTGCAGATCCAAAAGTTGTTGCTGCTTGTCAAGCACTTCTTTTGGGTCAAGGACCACGGAGTGCAGCTGAGATTCCATGGGTTGCTCTAATTGGTCAATCAGTTTCCATTGCTTCAGTACAATCAGGAAGTGTGGTGTCCGATACCTCATTAGAAACTGCATGGCGGGCCGAAAGTGAAAGTTTGAAATCTATATTGGCAGGAGCTCCACAAAACAAGCTTGGTAGATTAGCTTTGGTTGAAACCCTAGCTCATCAAATCCGTAGCCGTATGAAAATTAGACTACCAAGCCTTTTATCAGGGTTAGATCTCTTCCCTTTCTGTTATATTCAGTTATTTTTGCTTTCAGATTGCTACATAATTAACCTTTAGCATAATTTGATTTTTGATTAATGAAGTGCTGGCCTGAGTTATCATTTATGTCAACAGAGAAAGGCTTTAAATAGTGTGTGTGTGTGTGTTCTCATCTGAACTCACCCTTACTACAATATCGTATATAGTTATAGTGTCACCAATCAAGTTACATGAAATTGACTAACAATTTGATACACAAGCAAGTAAAACGGTCATCACTTTTACATGTAATACGATTAAGTAATTAAAGAAACAAGGAACATGAAATTCCACTCTCTACATTAACACAATGTGTGTTTTCTATCTGATATGACACCAAGAAGATTTATGTTATTGTGTATTTCACCACCTGAATGAAAAACAAAGATCCATACTTATTTATCATATATAGCGCATTAGCGCCTTATACTTCCGTGTTATATATTCCCTGAAATTATTTCTCTTTGTTTGTTTTGAAATTTGGGCAAACTAAATTGGCAGACTAGATGGGTGACATTGGATGGAATCTGTCATGTCAGTTTTTAATTAACATTTTTTAATATGATCAATGCTATCTTCTACATAGAGTTTTCCAGGCCTTGTCAATTTCATCTTTTTTCTCTATGGGTTTGTCTTATTTCTGTATAGGGTGTAATAGTTGGATTGATTACTTACCTTGTGTGTATTCAAAAAGTTATTCTTCTGACCCACATGTTCAGGACCTGGAGAATCATAAATCTTTGTTTTAATATATGGCTATAAATCATTTCTCTTTTTTTTGTTGTATAACTGTTAAGGCCTTAGTAAATTGATATTGGCATAATAATCAGCAAAACTTGTCTTTAATCCATGCATGCTGCACTTTTTACATCTCTTTTGAGCGTTAAGTTAGTTTTTATTTAAAACTTGTGCAGGCTTCAGGGGAAATCTCAGATTGTGCAAGATGAGTTGGTAAGGCTTGGAGAATCAATGGTTAGCAGTTCTGAAGGTACAAGGGCTTTGGCTTTGGAACTTTGCCGTGAATTTGAGGACAAGTTTCTTCAACACATTATGACTGGAGAGGTAACCAATATCTACAAATATAACTAGATTGAATTATATGAGACACATTATGACTGGAGAGGTAACCAATGTCTACAAATATAACTAGATTGAATTATATAAGACATGAAATGAACTTCATGAGATGTTTTATAGAGGACCTTACTTGTGTCATACTCATTGCCCATTGTCATTATCATAGGCATTTGAGTCATTGTTAATCTACAATGCTTTCTTGTTTGCATTTGGCTATGTAATGATCTCAATTAGTAAGCGACACTTTCTGATATTATCTATTTTGTATATGTATTCAGGGTAGCGGGTGGAAAGTGGTGGCAAGTTTTGAGGGTAACTTTCCTAATAGGATCAAGCAGCTTCCTCTAGACAGACATTTTGATATAAATAATGTCAAGAGGGTACGGAAGTCCTTTTTTTAACATGTAATTTCATTTATGTTCTTTCGCGTTATGATGAGCATGGAATTTTGTATCAGATTGTGCTAGAGGCAGATGGTTACCAACCTTATCTTATATCTCCAGAAAAAGGACTTCGGTCTTTAATCAAAGGTGTATTAGAGCTTGCCAAAGAACCATCACGTCTCTGTGTTGACGAGGTATCACTACACATATGTCCTATGTATCTTCTGCACTTGCATTTAGTTATAATGCATCATCTTCTGCTTTTGTTTTTGTTTTTTCTTCAACTAAATGTTCTCTGCCACCCGATTGCTTTTAATGGATACAATAGGTTCATCGTGTGCTTGTGGATATAGTTTCAGCATCAGCAAATGCAACACCTGGGCTTGGAAGATATCCCCATTTCAAGAGAGAGGTAATTATTTATATCTAGTTTCCGCAGAACATGTTCTAATTTAACATGTGCTTGTTTTTGCTTCTTAAAACATCTGTCTGACAGTTATGTTTTTTACTAGGTTGTGGCAATTGCCACTACTGCCTTAGAGGATTTTAAGAATGATGCAAAGAAGATGGTGGTTGCTCTTGTTGACATGGAGCGTGTGTTTGTTCCACCTCAGCACTTCATCCGATTGGTCCAGAGAAGGTATGCCCTGTTTCTTTTCTGGACCGCAAATCTTTAACTGTTAATAAATTGAATAAACTTATGTTCTATAAAACAGGATGGAGAGGCAAAGAAGAGAGGAAGAGATCAAGAACAAATCTTCCAAGAAGGCCGTAGATGCAGAACAGTCCTTATTAAACAGGGTATGCCATGTTTTTTGTTAACTGTACATATCCTTTTTATAATATACTAGGGTTTTGTCTCACTTATTTGCTTCTGTTATCTTTTTACAGTCGGCTAGTCCTCAAACAGGAGGGAACTTAAAATCAATGAAGGATAACAAGAATGTACAAGAGGGACCTATTTTAAAAACCGCAGGAGCTGATGGGGAGATAACAGCAGGTTTTTTCTTTCGCATAATGCTCTTTTACTTTTCATGTCTTTGTTGGGTCAAATGATGTTTGTACAAAGAGTTATGTTTTTGTGAGTTTTAGGTGAAATCTTATTATGGGCACATGTATTATCATTTAGAATTTATTGGACGCACAACTATAGTTACTCTGTATAAATCTCTCTTACTTGTGTTGTTTGTGGCAGGATACTTATTAAAGAAAAGCTCAAAAGCTAATGGATGGAGTTAAAAGTGGTTTGTTTTAAATGAAAAAACTGGGAAGGTTAGTAAAAGAATTTCAATCAGACATGCAACATGATCCAAAATTCCTGAGTTTTAGTTCTAAGAATTGACACATGTAGATTTGTGTTATTTCAACGCCAAATGAGGCGGGTGGAGGTGTAACTTAAATGTGATTAATTTCTTTGTTTTTTACCGACAGCTTGGTTACACTAATAAAGTAGAAGAGAAGAATTTCCGTGGCGTGATCACCTTGGAGGTATGTGTTTTGGCATTCTTATTCTGGCAGTTAATGTTCATTAGTCGTTCATTTTTTAAGAGACTTGTCATCGTACGGTTAGAGCTCATGAGGGTTAATTTTTTTAAAGTGTTCCTAACTTATTGAAATTAATTAATTTATTAGGAATGCAATATAGAAGAAATTGAAGAGGAGGAACCCCCAGCCAAGAGTTCAAAGGATAAAAAATCAAAGGCAGAAGAAAAGGCACCCAGTCTGGCATTCAAGATAGCAAGTAAGGTTGCATACAAGACTGTTTTAAAAGGTGATCTCCCACAGCCTCTTGCATACAACTTCCTTTCTTTTCCTTCATATATATATATATATATATATATATATATATTTTTCAACTTTCTGTTTTATAAATAATATCTCTCAATATGCTTTTCAAACCTAATTTGACTTTTAAATACTTCCACAGCTCACAGTGCTGTAGTATTAAAGGCCGAGAGTGCTGCAGAAAAAGTAGAATGGTTAAACAAATTGAGAAGTGTTGTTGGTGCCAAAGGAGGTCAAGTCATTAGCAAGGAAAATGGTCTGCCTATTCGCCATAGTCAATCGGAAGGCTCTCTTGTGAGTGGTATAATATCAAATGTTTGATCCTTTAATGTTGTTGGTCTGTTAAGTGATTGGATAGTTATTGGGAATTTTTAGGATACGATGGTTAGAAAACCTGCAGACCCAGAGGAAGAACTTCGTTGGATGGCTCAGGAAGTACGAGGCTACGTCGAGGCTGTTCTCAACAGCCTTGCAGCCAATGTTCCAAAGGTATTTTTCTTAATATTTCCTTTAAAACGCGGGCCCACATCCATGTCTATGGTACGCCTTTTGTCTTACAGTTCCCTGTTCTGGATTTTAGGCAGTTGTTCTTTGCCAAGTGGAAAAATCTAAAGAGGATATGCTTAATAAGTTATACAGTTCTGTAAGGTAAGCTCCTTTTATTTGGCTTCTTATGGATATAGGTGACAAAATGTACATCTTGGGTTGGATTCGGTTTGATGGTGACAAAATAATATCTTGAATCTAATTAGTAGATAATGATAACTATGTTGCTAGTAGAGTTGATACCATAAAAAAACAACGTACTTTCTTATTACGCATGAAAAAAGTCTGTTAAACCATTTTCGTACATTAGAGTACTTTAAGTTGTTTATAAAACACATGTATATGTGAAATCAACAATAAACGTCAGCTATATAAAAAAACCGTGCAGCATTTTTACACACTTGTATCACCACTTCATCACTTTTGGCCGATTCAAGGGATAACACGTCATTATTTTAAGGGTTTTTTTTTCTTTCAAAGAACATTGTATGTCAAACAAGTATAGACTTTAGAGTCTATAATGTACCCAAATTGGGTTGAGGGATTTTTTTTGTGCAAATGACAAGTATTGTTGATTTTTTATATGGTATCAACTTTTACTAATTATATGTACATTCTTGAATAAAGTGAATTTATATATGAGGTTGTATCATTAAATAAACACTTCGGTCAAACTTTAAATCGTTGCTTATTTAATTTGTGGGTGTAGTACCCAAAGTACGCCAAGGATTGAAGAGCTGCTTCAAGAGGACGGTAATGTTAAGCGCAAAAGAGAGAAAATCCAGAAACAATCGAGCCTGCTTTCTAAACTCACCAGACAACTAAGCATTCACGAGAATAGAGCAGCTGCAGCCTCGGAAGCCATGTCAAATGGTACTACTAGTCCTGCAGGTAATAATAAATACGAGTTATATGTTTATATTGTTCTAATAATAATAAAAAATAAAAAAAAATCTGCTGTTTATCCGAAATGATCTTTTGCTTTTTTGAACATAAACAGAGTCTCCAAGAAGCAATGGACCATCATCGGGTGATGACTGGAGATCTGCTTTCGATGGTGCTGCTAATGGACCAACGAGCCTTGGCTCTAGGCTTGGGTCTAATGGTCATAGGCGCAGGAATAGTGACCCGTCGGAGAACGGTGATGTGGGTTCAGGATCAAACTCTGGCAGCCGCCGCACCCCAAACCGGTTGCCACCAGCACCACCTGGTTCTGGTTATAGGTTTTAGATTGATTATTGTTAGTTTAAAGAAATGAAATTGAATCTGGTTGCTATTACATTACGATGTTTATAGTATGTTTTTGTAGAGTTGTTTTGTAGATATGACATGGTATGGTTTTCTACTGTTGATTTTGTAGTTTTGCGGATTGAGGTGAGTTTGGTTTCGGGTTTTGTATACGTAAGACAAGGCATGGATTTATCATATCAAAGCATGTATTGTTTCAATTTTTGGATACATGAAGTTTGTCAGGTTTTTTTAATCTTCTAATGTTATATGTTTGATGTCACTTTGATCCAACTTCTATGGAGCTATTAATGTCGCTAAATTACGTACATTTGTGGTACTAGTTTTAGATTGAAGCTGAGTAGATGACGGCCACCATAGGCTTCTTTATAGGGATATTGGATTTCAATAACCCAAACTTTCATCCATGTGGCAACCGATGTGTCATTTTTTTATTACGTGGCAGATGATGTGGCAACTGACATGGCATTTTTTGATGACGTGTCAGCTGATGTGGCGGGTGACATGGCATTTTTGATGATCTGACAGCTGACATCAGCTAACTGGGTTAGGGTTCAGTCTGTTAGGGAGTGTTATCGGCCAATAAGTTGAAAGTTGGGAGTGCTGGTGTACAAATCGAAAGTTGAGAGTGTTACCGGTCAATGGGTGAAAGTTGAGATTATTTAAATCCAATATCCCTTCTTTATATCGATTGTAAGCTTGAAGGGTGTGGGTTGGAAATTAAAATGAAGCTTGGTATAGTTTTCTATTAATTGAATCACTAAACTTTTGTATATGATAGTTTGACCACAAAAGTTTTTCTATGTACACATGTACTTTGAAAATTTTTGTTTACACCCGTACAACAACCATACCCAATAAATCTCACAAATAGCAAAACTACTTATAGGGTCAAGAGAGGGTAGGATATAGACAGACCTTGTTTCTATCCCTATGGATAGAGATACTGTTTCCAGAGAGACTTTTGGCTCCAAAACAAACAACATACCAATACACCAAGTCAAATCTATATAATATAACAAATGAGATGGATTTGGGACACATGACATGTTATGGTGGAGCTAGAGGCTGAGATGACATGTTACGGTGAAGCAAGAGGCTTTTTTAGGTGGTAAGCAATGTTATACGCTACAAAATTCCACATCGGGGTCCGTTTTTAAATGGGTCGGATTTTGTTGTTTGCGGGTCCTTTATATTCTTTTATTTTCTTATTCTTCTTTCACACGCTTATTCTCCACAAACCCTAGAAACCAAAACCTATGAACGATGGAAGCTTTCTGAACAATTGTTATTCTTAGAGATTGAGGAGTATTACAACAATCAAGTTTCTATTCTCTCTCTTAAAACGCTAATTGCTTCAGTCGTTTTTTCTTTTTTCTCTGCAGGAAGAGAGATGTGATCTTCATCATTATCATGGTTGGAGGACGTCAGCAACCACCGATGGGATCACCATCAATGATGTTATAGATTCAGCGATCTAAAATCGTTGTTTCCGCGATTGCGATACAGAATTGAAGAACAGATCAATCGTTATTTGTAATTGAAACCCTAACTTTCAAAAGGCGATTCTGATTCCATTGATCTTGCCTAAATCCCACTCACGATTTCTGATTCAAGTTATCTTTTCTAAACAATTTTGAAAATCGAGGTATTTTATTTTGACTTCTTCATCATCTATATTAGATTTGTTTTGTGATTCATTCATCTAGGATAATTCAATCTGGTCCCAATTGATTGATCTTCCGGTGTTTCGTGGCAAGTTTGTTTTTGGTACGATTGCAACGTTGAGTTCGGCTTTTGAAAAGGATTTGATGACAGACGAGACAATAGTTTATGTTCCTTGGGAAGGGGCTATAACCAGTGAACCAAAGTTGTGGTTTGTTCTCATTACTTTGTGACCTGGTGTGTTTGTTATTTGACATTGTTTGATGTTGTGTCATTACAGCTACTATAACAGGTTTGCCTACCTCTTTTGTCGTAACCGGGTTTAATTTTTTTTCAAGTTTGATTTCATTTATGGTCTGAAGACTCACAATGGCTGATAATGCTTTGTAAGTTGCCTTGAGTATTATATTTTCCTTACATTCTACATTGGTAAATTTGGAATTAGTTTTTTTTCCTTCATTTAAAAACCTTTTAAATCTTATATAGTAATAAACACCTTAATTTTCTACATAGATAGTGAAAGTGCAAGCTGATACTGCAATTCAAATGAGCTACCTTACGCACTGTACATCATATAATTGTAACTACATGAACTTGATGACATGAAAGTTTAGAACTGGTGATATCTAACAGGCTATTCCTGAGGTAATATAAAAAATCTTTATCTATGTTTATGATAACGAACACTATACCGAGCAAATCATTTCGCATTTATTACTTGATTGGATTTAAAAGTGATTAGCTTTCAACTTTGACAAGGTGAAAGCTCTAGTTCATTTTTATCTGCACGTAATTACTCTTATATGGAAATCACGCTCGAAAGCACAAAAAACCCAAAAAGAGTAGTTTTAATTTTGTTTTAAATTGGCTTGTGTGAAGAGATGTGGAAAACGATTTAAAGACTACAAGAGACTTTGTTTTTCACTTCTGATGAAGTTTAAAACTAAGAGTAGTCGAAGTGTGGGGTTGTCCACAGCTGGTCTCGTGGTGTTTTTTTACATCTTTTGTTTTTTTAAAACGCGATTTATTGTTTTCTTGATTTTAATCAGCAGTCAGCGCAGTTTAGACTCTCAATATTTCTATTATGTGATAAAGCTGCGTCAATATGTCTTTTGAGAATTCATATCATGCTTGTGTTTTATTTTATAATTTCACATAGTAAGATGGTGCTAATGTTTTGTAATACAGGGACTCTTAAAGAACAAATAGCAAAGGTATTTGAGGTCTCATTGAAAGTTAGTGTTCCTGATGAGCCAGAAGTGGCACCTCTGATACAGGTGTACTCCAAAAAGGAAGCTGGTGATTACCAATGGTATACGTTCTTTCTCATATTTGTGCATGTTTGTTTCTTTGTATAATTTTAGTTTCTCTAATACTCGAGCAACTTGTACTTTTCCAAGGCTTATAACATGATAGATAAGTTTTAGTAATTTTAGTTGCACAGCTTGCTTTTTTAGAAGAATGTTGATTATTAATGCATATTTTTTCGTTACATAATAGCGATAATGGCATGAGCTGATGGTCTAAAATAAAAGGTAAGTGTACAGAGTTTAGAGGTCCACAATCTGCCGGACATGTAACACCTTTTTTTGAAAGTTTAGTGTAAGTTTTGTTCTAACACAACTATATGGTTCATGTTAGTTTTCTAATATATAGGTCATAATGCGAAATCTTCCAACATCTAACATGATAGAATCATGCTCCATATGTCAAGCCGCTTAACATCAGAATCTCGCATGTATGCTCATAAGGCACGAGATCTAAAAAGGTTGGTTTGTTTTAACTACAAATCTCTAATATATTACTAAATGGTTAGTTTGGTTTGTTGCAATGGTTGTTGGAGATGTTATTCTATATTTTTGGCCATAAAGAAGATATATTGATCGTTTGTGTTATAGAAATATTGTTCCATGTTTTGAGTTTCAATTACAGAGTTTAAGTTAATTACCTTTGCACTTTAGTTACATTTTCCATCGAATAGAAAGTTTTGTTTAGGTGCTTTAAATTTTGTCTGTCACTTTTTTGTTGGTTTTTACATGAATTTGTTCTTATCTCTCTGTTCATAATGAATGAATACTATTAAATATGTTTGAACAAGCAGTTTGATTTAAGCTGCAAATACATGAGGAATTTATCCATGGTTTGGAAGCTCAGGTGGGGCTACCCTCTTGATTACTATCACTCATAGTAGGGGAATAGTTGTCTGAGGTCCGTCTGATGTCAATTAACTTTCACGAAATATTGGGTGAATCGACATGTGGCATTCAAAAAGATGGGGCGGATGGTTGTGACCGTAGAGCCGGTAAGTAGTTTCTTATTTTTTTTTCCTACACAATGTCATGTTTCTTATAATATCTGATTACCAAAAGATGCTTGTATGTACTTAATGTTTTAGCTGTCAGTTTGACTATTGATGTCTAGTAATGGCTGATAAGGTCATCCTTTTACGTTCCATAAGTTATGGTTCATGCATAATTCTTTAGGTCTTAAGATTGTGATCTTCCTAGAATCGTTTTTCATAGATGTTTAAATGCATGTTTTATCATATCTTTTTCTAGCATATGATGTGGTGAGTTCTATGTAACTAATGTCTTCGTTTATATCCACATGCCATCACTGCTCTTAAAAATGGGGCTTATCTTCTCAAGTATGTAAGAAGGGAGAAACGTAAGTTTTGTTCCTTCAAGTAGGCTGATATAAGTGTTGGAACCTAAAGGTTTATGCATAGTGGGTTGCTAGTCGTAGGAATGGGTTATCTTGTATTTGGTTTTTAAGTGTTTTGGGTCGAGATGTATGTTGGGTCATAAAGGGTTTCGGCTGGACTTGTAGGGGTTTCGGCCCACACATGTTTAGTATATAAACAACCCTTGTCTAATGTTTAGGGTTGATCAGTCTTGAAGAGATCAAGCTAGCTGAAACCAAATAGGAGTTCCTTGTATCAGCCATCGTTAATCAGTGAATGCAAGATCTCGTTTTGTTTCTATTATCTTGTTAATCTTGTGTTTTGGTTTGCTTGTTCTTGAATCATTCTTGTGTTTGGATTCCGCACATACACGAGAATACGAGTGATATCATTGAAAGATCCGTTTCACGGGACTTATAATTGGTATCAGAGCTAAGAAACCATCTTCTTGGTTCGGTTGATATCATTTTGATTCAAGACGGATTATTGTTACTGATCAAGCTTGCTGGTTTTTGAAGGTTTTGATTTCGACTCGGTGATTTCGACTCGAAACGGGAGATTTGACTTTAAAGGACTGTTGACCTTAATTTAAAGCTGATTTGACCTGATTGTTAAAATAAATAATCTTAAAATGACTTCAACAAATCAGATCGATGAATTGGTAGCTGTAAACAAACATCAAGAACTCAACTCTAAAATTGGGACCACTACTAGAATTCCTCGATTGCTTGAGGGAGATGATTTTCAGGAATGGAAGTGGCGTTTTGAAAAACATGTCAAAGTAAAGGATGGTAAAATATGGAAAGTATCATGCGTGGACCTAGGGAAATTACGTATGAGAGAGAAGATGCTCCCGGTGTTAAAATTAAGAAACCCGTCGATCGCTATTCAGACGAAGACTTTGATATTGTTGAAGAGGATGAGAAGGCACTCGCTTATCTAACCATGGCTTTGGGACATGACATTGCCATCGGTTTCAGAACTGCTAAATCAGCCAAAGAATTATGGGATTCACTGCATGATGTGTACGAAGGCAATGAGGATACGAAGGAGAGTAGACGTAACTTGCTGAGTCAGAGTTTTAACAACTTCAACTATATCTATGGTGAAACGATTCAGAATCAGATTCAGAGGTTTGTAAAGCTAATCACTCAGATGACAATCGCCGAATTACCACTGTCAAACTCATTGGTAAACAGACAACTTTTGAATGCTTTGCCAAAGAGTTAGGACCATCATGTGGCCATGATTAAGAAAACAAAAGATCTCGCGAGGTGCAGTCTATCTGAGATGATTTCTCACATCAGGTCTTGTGAGCTAGATGATAAACAAGGGGAAACAAATCATAAGAACAGTTTGCTTGCTGCAGGATTCACTACTGCACCTACAGCTTCGAATAATGCTGCTCTCGAGTCGCAAACTGGATTTCAGATGTTCGGAAATTCATCATCTGCTAGAGCTACTTCAGAACCTCCATCAGCTAATGTCTTCTATTCCGCAACACCTGCGTCATCATCCTTCAATGCTGATTCATCATCTTACAGTGTTGCAGCTTCAAATTCCACTGTCAAGAACGACATGATTGTTTTCTTCTCCCAACAGTCCAACGAAAATCTTGACATAGCTGCGTCTGTTATAAATTGCATTCCAGCCTCCGAAGTTTTCCATGGATGACTTGGATCAAATTCATCCTGAGGATGTAGAGGAAATGGACATCACATGGTAGATGGATATGGCAACATTCAGGGCAAAGAATTTTGTGAGGAAAATTGGAAGAAACAAGTGGCAAGGTCTTACCTTTTCAGTACCAACTAAGATGCCGTTTGAGATGCGCTGTTACAATTGTCATGTACCTGGACATTTGGCACGCAATTGCACCAAGCCTCCAGTTAACAGAAACCAAACACCAGCTCAACCTGCTCCACCAAACAATGAGAGAGCCATTGTTACTACTACAAACGCTGCAGCTGCTGCAAGTGGAAGTACTCAAAATGCAGCCTTGGCAGTTCAGCACGATGCTTTATTTGACTGGAGCTCAGAGATGGAACGCCCGAATCTTTCTACTCCAGAAAATCAGACTCCATCAGACAACATTGCTTTCATGACTTGAGCTCCTGAGGATCAGATCTCTGAAGACAACTTTGCATTCATGACTCAGATTCTGTCAGCTCCTGTTCATGGACTCATTGCTGAAGAGGTAAGTTCTGTTTTCTGTACTCCTGAATGTCGTGGTAAAGTTGAGTCATATTGTTTACACAACGCTGAGTTAATCCGAGACCATGATGACATGAGAAGAAGTAATTCTACTCTAAAGAAAAATGAAAAATTTTACAAAGAAAAGATTGAAGCTCAGCGAAAAGATATCGCTAAACTTCAACAAGATCTAAGTGTTAAGTGTTGTGTATATGATGATGCTAAAGAAACTATACGTGTCTTAACCAAGGAACTAGAAGAGATCAAACAAAAATTTCAAACAAACGAAATAAAGATTAAAACGTTTGATACTTCTAATAAATTGGTCAAAGATATGTACAATGAATAGTTAGAGTACAAAAAGAACAAGGGAAGTGGTCTGGGTTACAAAAATGTGCCTCCACCGTTTAACGGTAATTACACGTATTTGCCATTGACGGTAAAGGAGTTGGAAAGGGCAGAAAGTATGATTATGGGCCAAAAACTGATAAGTCATCAACCAATAGTAAACCCGTTGGAAATCGAAAAACTAAGTTTGTATCTAAAGGTATTTATGATGTTAATGCTTCGTCTTCCTGTACAGATAAAGTAACTGAAGTAACGTGTGAAGATGTCCTTGGGGATGAACCAGTTTAAATTCTGATTTTTCTAAAAACTCAATAAATGAAACTGTTTCTGAATGCGTTTTTGGACAAAGTTTTATTGATTTCTTTCATAGTTATGTGTCGCCTTGTGGGCCTGGTGTTTTGGGCAAAACAATGGATGCTTGTGATGAACATTTGAATGACGTTTCTAATAATGGTTGTTTTTCAGTTGTTAATGATTGTGATTGTGATGCTTCTGATTCTACAGCTACTCACAGTGTGATAGGGGAGGTTCCTCAGGATGCATTCAGTGAAACCATTGAAACTTCTTCTCAAGAGGATCAAAAATGTTATGATTCTTCTTCTGAAACGGTCTCAGTGGAAGTCCCTAATGTTGAATCTAGTGGGACCACACTGAAAACCGAAGTTGAATGTGAACCATTAGTAAACACACTTGAAACATGTGCCGATAAAACTTCTACCTTTTCTGAAACTAAAAATGAACATGTTTTTAAAGAAGAAAAGGAGTACTCATCAGATATCAAACCGCAAGAAAATGTTTCTGAAAACCAAGTTAAAACTGAATCGTCTTCTGAAAAGAAATCTGATAACAAATCTACAGACGAGAAACATCATTCGTCCGAATCTCATGCTTGTGCTAGTTCTGATCGGCAGGTACCTAAATGCTCAGAAAAAGGCACAAGCTAAGCAAGCAAAGAAAACCACGCACGTTCGCTCTTCAAAACCAAACAGATTCGTTTCTGGAACTAAATCCAAAAATTCCCACACATTGAAAAGGCAAACTTGTTTCAACTGTGGAATTGCTGGACATATTGCAAGAAACTGTGTTCATTCCCCAAGTGTGCAGCAGAAGACGAAGAATGCACAAAATCAGAGGGTCAGGCCAAACCGATCAAGTTGTTCAGAGTCTAGGACGACTGCAAAGTCAGAGACTGTGAAGAATAATTTTCGCAAAGCTAAACCTTCTGATCAAGATTGGAATGCAACCAAGCGAAGAACTCAAAATCAACAAAATGGCTTTCGAAATAACAAATATAAAGCTTTTGGTAATCATGATTGGTCACATAAACATTGGAAACCTAAAGCGAAGGCTGCCCAATCTCACACATCTCAACTAAAATCTGCCATTGATAAATCATCAAAATTTTTAAACAAAGATAGTCTAATTTGGCAGAAATTGACGTACATTAACGCTCAAGGAAAACCCAGATCCACCATGGGCTAGGTTCCTAAATCTAACTGATCTCGCTAATCGTGCAGGAACAACTGTGGAGGACTACCGTGCGACTTTGGTACATGGATAGTGGCTGTTCCAGGCACATGACAGGAGACTTGTCCCAACTCGTCAATGTGAGAGAATTTGATGGTGGATATGTCTCTTTTGCAGGAGGAGAATCTGGTAGAATCACCTTGAAAGGAACAGTAAGAAACGGTGTTCTAAGCTTCGAAAACGTGAACTACGTCCCTGAACTGAAACACAATCTGTTGAGCATTTCGCAGATTTGTGATAGAGGAAATTCAGTCCATTTCACAAAAAAAGGGATGTTATGTGCTGAAACCAGGAATTGTAATACCTGAAGACTGGTTCTTCATGACTGCCGAGCAAAGAGGAAATGCGTATGTTATTGACATGAACAAGAAACCTTGTGAAGAAGTTACTTGTCTTTTCTCAAGATTTCAGAGCATGATGGTCAATTGTGGCACCGTCGCCCGGGCATGTGAATATGAAGAATTTGAACCGTTTAGCAAAAAGTCAACTGGTCCGCGATCTGCCAATTAAAGACGTCATGTTGGTAGAGAAACGCGTTGCTTGTGCAAAAGGAAAAGCACATCGAAAGCCTCACAAATCCAAGCCTGCAACCTCGACTAAAACTGTGTTCGTGTTACTTCACATGGATCTTTTTGGTCCAGTGAATGTGCTCAGCATTGGCAAGAAGTCGTACTGTCTCTTAATAGTTGATGACTATTCTCGTTACACTTGGGTTTATTTCTAAGCCACAATGGGACATAGTTCAAGAATATCAAGCAGTTCATCACTTTGGTTGAAAATCAAGCAAGTACCTAAGTGAAGGCTATTCGTTCAGACAATGGGACAGAGTTCAAGAATATCACCTTGGATACATTCTGCGCTGAAAAGGGAATCGATCGACAATACAGCGCACCTCGAACTCCACAACAAAATGGAGTAGCTAAGAGAAGAAATCGTACTCTTATCGAGGCAACTCGAACCATGCTGGCCGATTTGAAGCTTCCTAGTTTCTTTTGGGCTGAAGCTGTCAGCATGGCTTGTTACGTCCAGAATCGGCCTTTAGTAAATAAACGTCATATGAAAACTCCTTATGAGATTCTGGAGGGACGTAAACCCTCGGTTTCACACTTCCGTGTCTTTGGCTGTCCGTGTGTGTTACTACTCATGGACTCCAGTGGGAAGTTTAAGGTCATGGGAGACGAATGTTTCTTTATTCGATATACTAAAGGGTTATCCTATAGAGTATACAATAAAGTAACTAAGAAAGTCGTCGAGTCGTGCAACATCGAATGGCTTGAAGAGAATGCTACTGATGCTAGAGTTGGTCCAGACTGGCTATATGATTATGCTGATTTGTTTAAAATTTCTTAACATTTTGTCTAGTGTTTCCATAGATGTAGGTGTTTCCACTCCAAATCAGCCAATTTCTTTTGGTGATACCGAAGAAGATGAACAGGATGAAGGGAGCTCAAAGAATCACATCATAGATCCACCTGGAATGATCTTTACTGAGCAACCTACGATTAACCATTTGTCCCATCAATCCCCTGAAGGTGCTTCATCAGGCGGTGTTACGTCTAATGGTTCAGGATCTGGACTGTTTGAAGATTCCATTCCTGAAGACTGTACGGTTACTACTTTTGTAGTTCACAACACTAGAGCATCTAATGAGGGGGAGTCGAGCAACACCAATTCAACTGAAGATGCGACCGTACCTGACATTGCTATTCCTACAAATGTTCAACGTGATCATCCCATAAGAAATGTGATTGGTCCTGTCAATGCAGGAGTTCAAACCAGGAGCCAATCTGGAACCATTAATACTTGCTTATACTCTTGCTACATTTCTCAAATAGAACCTAAAAATATTGATGTAGCTTTGCAGGAACCTGGCTGGGTAGATGCTATGCATGAAGAGCTGAACCAGTTTGAAAAGCTTGGGAGTATGGAAACTTGTTGAGTTGCCGAAGGGAAAAAGCAAACTTGGAACTCGATGGGTATTCAGAAATAAGCAAGATTCTGCTGGAGTTATCGTTCGAAACAAGGCAAGATTGGTGGTTCAGGGATTTAAACAGATCGAGGGTCTGGATTATGATGAAGTTTATGCCCCTGTTGCACGACTTGAAGCTATCCGAATATTCTTGGCTTATGCATCATATATGGGGTTCACTGTTTATCAGATGGACGTCAAGACTGCTTTCTATATAGAGATGTGAAGGAAGAGATTTTTGTTGAGCAACCACCGGGATTTGTTCATCCAGACTATCCAGATTATGCTTACAAGCTTGACAAGGCTTTGTATGGATTGCACCAAGCTCCAAGGGCTTGGTATGCGACCCTGACTGAGCATCTTCTGGCTCATGGGTACACTCGAGGCACAATTGATCAGACGCTGTTTATCAAGAGAACAGGCAAAGATCAAATCTTGGTTCAAATTTATGTCGACGACATTATATTCGAATCGACAAGTGAGGTGTTATGCAAGGAGTTTGAGGGAGTGATGAAGAAAAAGTTCGATATGAGTGCTCTCGGGGAAATGACTATGTTCTTGAGTCTCCAAGTTCGACAGGATTCTCGAGGCATCCTCATTCATCAAGGGAAATATGTGGATGATGTGCTAGCAAAATTCCAATTCACGAACGCAAAATGGGTTGAAACACCTATGGCAGAAAGACCCTTGCTGACTGAAGATGCTGAAGGATCCCCTGTTGATCAATGTCGTTATCGGTCTATGATCGGATCTTTAATGTATCTAACTGCGAGTCGTCCAGACATCATGTTTGCCGTCTGCAACTGCGCGAGATATCAGGCTAATCCTAAACTTCCTCATCTAACTGCTGTGGATCTTTCGATATCTTAAAGGCTGACCTCGGTTTGGCTTGTGGTATCCAATAGATTCTAATTTTGACATATTTGCATTTTCTGATAGCAATTTTGGAGGCACTGATCTTGACAGGAAATCCACATCCGCTGGTTGTCAATTTTTGGGTGACATGCTCATTTCTTGGCAATGCAAGAAGCAACAAACGGTGGCAATATCTACAGCTGAGGCTGAATATGTTGCGGCCTCTGCATCTTGCTCTCAAGTGGCTTGGATGCAACATCAATTGAGGATTACGGTTTGACTTATCTTAATGATGCTGCAATTTAAATTGTTCGAAATCCTGTCTTCCAGTAAAAAACCAAGCGCATTGATATAAAAGTTCATTTTATTCGAGACTATTTTGACAGAGGCCTTATCAAACTGGAACAAATAGGCACCGATGCAAATGCGGCTGATTTGTTCACAAAACCTGTCAGCAGTTCGAAATTTCAGGTGCTTGTGAATTTTCTGAAAATGATCCGATATCCTGACTGAGCATGTTTTTGTAGGCAAATTTTTACATAAAGTTTTCTATTCTTAGGTAGTTTTTATTTATGCACAAATTTAGGGGGAGATAAAAATATAAAAACACCGAAAATTTTGAAAAATACAAAAACATTGAAAAACGTTGAAAAAGAAAAAAAAAGAATCTTTGCATATCATGGGAAATGAAATGAATTTTCACATTGTGGTCATGGGCTGAGTCATGTAAAACCAGTATCGAAATAGTTTGGCTTTAGAACAATGTGTTGGTGGCTTGTTTAGAACTTAAACTTGTACATGACCTCAGGAAAGAACGTCACTTGGAATTAGCTCATTTCTATTTGAATGCTTGTGTGACGTCCCGATACACACAATTTTGCTCTTGTTCTGAAATCTTTTCTGAAAAAGTCGTGTATCTCCTCTGATTTGTGTAAGCAAAGACCTGGAGGTGCTAGGCAGCGTTGGCTTCTGTTTTGCGTAAGCAAAGACCTAGCTGTACGCCTGTCTCCTTATAGATCACCATACACCCGAAAGAGGCCCTCTAGTGCCCAAAAGAAACCCAAGAAACCTACATCAAACAGAGAAAACTCATTTGATCTGTATATTATATCATCTCTGCTTTGATCTATTCTGTTCTCTTCTCAATCCCGTCCCAGTCAAGGTCAGGAATTTGGAACAGACTTGTGGAAATATGTGGTAGGGAAACTGCAGGCATGATACTATGTGCTGATTGACATTCTGGGATTTGATTAGTATTTGTCTGGGTGTTCATGGTTAAAATACTTAAAACATGATAAAAATTTGATTACATGTAGCCATATGGAAAAGGTCTAGGGAGGTGAGTTTAGGTGGACAAATATACTGACAATCGTTCGGATCATTCGACAATAGATCAGTGTTGATAAATGAAGTCAAGCCCAAAACCTCGTGATTTGATCCCTAAGCAATATTGATATTTTCCTTTTTTTTTTGTAAATAACTGTTTATATTATTTATTTTTGTTTTATGGGTTTTGGTCTTAAAAACGTGCTCGGGAAGTTAAAGGGTTATCTAAAGAAAATAAATTTTTGTTGAGTTTGGATAATAAAATATGAAATAATTTTTTAAATCAAAAGGTTTGGGTAGGTTACAAGTCGAGATCATGGACCAGGCCCATATCTCAAAGGTCTGGCCCATGTTTTTGATTATGACATACAAAAGGATCTCGAGTCGAGACCCGCTTACTTCACTCGAAACCTTTATCTGATTCTCTCTCATTCTCCGGCGATTCTCTCTGATTTCGACTTCATTTTCTCTTATCTCGAATCACTAACAATCACTATTCAAGGTATTTAAGATCATATGATAAGAACAGTTTGAAGATATGAAGTACGATTAAGAACCCTAATTTTGAACCTAATATCAACATATGTTTTAGGGTTTTAATCCAAAGATTTGACCAGTCAAAGATGTTTGGATGGTTTCGACTCAGATTGCGAGTGATGACATCAGGACTCGAAATCTCCCGTTTCGAGTCGCAACCTTCCTGGTTTCGACTCGAGACATGTCTTGAGATCTCATGGTCTCGACTTGGATTTCGACTCGAGATCTGTTGGTCTCGATTGAGATTCCGACTCAGAATCTTGTGATCTTGACTCGAGATCTTGAGGTTTCGACTCGAAACCTGGTGTCTGAAATTAAAAATTTTATTATTATTTTACTCGAAATCCGAGCCGTGTACCATTTTTAACAGATTATCCAGTTTACCAGTGTTGGTTTGCAAAGATTGATGAACAACTATGTTTTCTCAGTTAATTTCGACAACATCTATACTTATATTTTGCTTGTCTGTGTAGATGGATTTGAAGTTCCTTCTGGGCCACAATCAAGCGGGATATTTGGCGCCACCTCCTGAGAAGCACAAGCAGCTGTATGCGTCGTTAATTAAAGGCTAAACAGTTGCCGTATTTCTCATGCTCTTCGAGAGAATCCGATTGTCTTCAAAAGCCTTATTCAAGAATTCTGGAAGACGGCACGAATTGAATCTACAGGAGGGGATGGCAAGGGATCGATAGAAGCAGTTATTCAGAAGAAGAACGTTACTGTGACCGAACAGATTATTCAGGAGGTTCTACAGTTTAACGATCAAGAGTCTGATCCGATTGATCTCCCAGCTGGCACGATTGAAGCTATTTTGCCGCGACTGAGTTATGAAGGATCGTATCCCTCATTGATGAAGAAGTTTGTGCATCCCTACTGGCGTCTGCTAATGCACATGTTCATGATGTGCATGACAGAGAATAGAGGAGGAACTGATCAGATTAACAGTACTCAGTCGGCTGCTTTTTTTTGTCTGATCACGAATGAACCTTACAATTACTCTAAGTACGTGTTCGAAGGGATGAAGAGAAATATCACCGGTGTGCGTAAAGACAAGTTTCTTATGTATCCCAAATTTCTTCAGATGATTCTCAATGTGCGATATTCAGAGTTGGAAAGAACCAGTGATACTTTGGATTTGAAGCCTATGGGTCCGACATGTTTTAGTGTGCTTATGCCGAAGAAGAATACAACGAGCAAGTTTGTGGGGAGAATTGAATTTAGAGAAGTTTGGACAGTTTGCAGAGACTGAAAAGGTGAATGTTGAACCAGTGAATGTTCCGGCTAATGCGATTGTTGCCGAGGAACATGAGGTTCGGGTTATTGCTCGTGAGGAACCAGAGACCGAGATTCACGATTTAGACTTTGATGTTGATGAAGTGTTAATTGAAGATGATGGTGATGATGAAGAGCTTCCTCTTGAAGCTGAAGCAAGTATTGATGTTTCCAATGTTTTACCGGTGATTACTGCGGAGAAGTTGGCTATTTTGCTTAAGACAGTAACTGAAAAGATGGGAAATCCTCCTTCCAATCTATCGGTTCAAAGTGAAGAGCTAACTATTGATGAGCCAAAAGACCCTGATTCTCAGCCGATTAAGCGAAGAAAAAGGGATCCTCGACCTGGAGTATATGTTAAGCGAACACAAGATCAACCGACAGTTGATAATGAGGAATTATATGATTTTGATTTTGAGACTGCAAAAGCTACTACAACAACTGCATTTGACTTTGAAGATGTTGCTGCTTCTACTGAAACAACTTTTACGTTAGAGGCTACCGAAACAGGATTGAATTTGGAGTCTGTGCCTGAGATTCCAGTATGTTCAGAGGTCCCAGTCACCGTATCGATGCCACTAGGAACCACTGCAGTTGGTAGTTCGTCTGTTGCTATACATGAGGAACCCAGTAGTTCTAGTCGAATGCGAAGTGAAGAAAGAGCAAAGATGCCAATCTTAGACGATTCAAGTGATGATGAGGAGTATATCAGCATTCGTGATTTAAAGAAGTGAATTGTAGTGCTTGAACATGATTCAATTCAGAAGAACGCACAGATTGTTCAGTTGGAAGATACGATTGTACGGAAAGATCCGCAGATTAATCAGCTGCAAGGAGATGTTGGATTGCTATTCTCAATCGTTTATGATATCAGAGGAAAATTGGAAAAGAAGTTTGGACATGAATTTGCTGATCTTGCGGATACCGAGAAGTACAAAAAAGCTGCTGAAGAACGTGCACAAGCCATTGCTAAAGATGATGCTGAACGAGCAAAGGCAATGGATTTATACTTTCGAACTCCGGCTGATAAGAAAAAGGATGCTGAAAAGGAAAAGAGGTTGAAGCAGAAGAGAGAGCTTGTAGTTATAAAGAATAAGAATTTGAAGCCAGCTGATCCAGATGTTCAAGCTACTCATCATTTGATGGATGTTGGAGAGAGCTATTATGATCGAGTTGGTAATAAGTCTGGGGTTGTGAGTTGGGGATTTGATCACGACAGGAAAATGTGGTGGATTAAGAGAAAGATTGGTCCGGTAGAGTGGTATTCGAGGCCTGCTCAGTTTCAAACATTTACCAAAGTTGATTTGACTATTCTTTCGAATGCGCCATACACAGATGACAAGCCAAATGGTAGAGGGTATATGTTTTTCGAGAGACTGAAATGAGAAGTTGCTAGAGGATTTCCGTCTATGCACACTGCTGAGTCCTTTTTGAAACCTGCCCATGGTGTGCGTGATCCTCGAACTCACAAGAGAATGAAGACTGTCATTTGGCCACCAACGGATAAAGAGAAGATGACACCATTGGTGAAGAAAATTCCAGATGGAAGTTTGAAGACACTGCACTTCTAGGCCTATGATGAGACTTTGGGCCAAGCATTAATTGTTTGTGATGATGATGTGCAGTTTCGATTGGCTGATCCTGTGGATTTGCTGAATTTGAGCTTGGAAGATCTTGAGGTGCTTGCTCAGAATCAAATCAGGGCAACCGAAAAATATGAAGGCACGGCAAGGCAGTGGACGTGAGCTGTTGCTGGTGCATTACATGTGAGGAAGAAGGGTTTTGGAGGATATCGTGAAGGCACGAAAGGCAGCGGAAGCAGGTGAAGATTGTTATGACAATGCTATAAACCTAGGGGGAGATTGTTGGAACCTAAAGGTTTATGCATAGTGGGTTGCTAGTCGTAGGAATGGGTTATCTTGTATTTGGTTTTTAAGTGTTTTGGGTCGAGATATATGTTGGGTCATAAAGGGTTTCAGCTGGACTTGTAGGGGTTTCGGCCCACACATGTTTAGTATATAAACAACCCTTGTCTAATGTTTAGGGTTGATGAGTCTTGAAGAGATCAAGCTAGCTGAAACCAAATAGGAGTTCCTTGTATCGGTCATTGTTAAATAGTGAATGCAAGATCTCGTTTTGTTTCTATTATCTTGTTAATCTTGTGTTTTGGTTTGCTTGTTCTTGAATCATTCTTGTGTTTGGATTCCGCACATACACGAGAATACGAGTGATATCATTGAAAGATCTGTTTCACGGGACTTGCAATAAGTTTGACTTTTATCTTTTGTGATTAAGTGTCTATGTTAGATGCTATTTATGTTTACTTAAGTTATATTCTTATTTAATTTTTGTTTTATCTTTGTTACACATCTACAGATCATCATTTTTTCTTTTTTCTATTTAGGACAAATCTATTCTTATATGGTTTTCAAGGGAAGAGGAAAAACATTTAAGACCAAGTCATGTCACCAAAATTGTATTAACTATTAACGCAGTGAACTGTAAGTTATTCACACGACATATTTATTATAAAGGTTATTATGCTAATTTAACACTGTTTAAGGGGAGGTCATAAAATCTAACTCTGTTCAAGTAGGAAAAACTAGCTTAACAATTACTCATCAAATACGTAAATCCGGTTAACAGAGACTAAGTGATTTAAAATTAAAATTCATATTACATTAGTAGTATTTGGATAGTTAGCATGTTTCAGCCCGTACTAAAACAAACCCATTTCTACCTCCACCCGTTTATATTAAGTACATACAAACTTCTAAATAGTTTTATTCAAACTTTAATTACTATCTTAATAGCTTTGTTAATTGTGCTCACACACTAATTGTTCATAATAACTTCTAAATAATATACAAAACGTTTGTTGGTCCAGAGGTACAAAATTAATGTACTTCGTTCATTTGTTTCGACTTATTGACTATAATGTTGGTGTGTGGTGACTTGTGTTGATCTTCAGGTAAACATGTTGCTGAAATTAAGCTTCTCCTTGATACCTCACTTTTGTTTGAAGTTTCTTTCACTTTGCAGGGAATCTCAAAAAACACATGGACAAGCCTAAAATAGACAGTAGCCATCATATGAAGCTTATGAACTTGTATCATTTAACAAGGTGCATGCCACATCTCATATATCTTTTGTACTTCTATAGCGTTAGTCAATCTCACAAGCTAAAAGTATAACTTTCTTTAATCTTAATGCTTAGATATTAAGCAAGACCAATTGCTATAATTTGGTCACTTCAGTCTAAAAAAATAGAATACTTTTAGATAATTTTGGTATGTCAAGAAAGTATTCTCGAACCTATATTATAATTTTTATGCATGAGGTCGGGGTCACCAATACACACCCCAAACCCGCCCGAGCCACTCGGTTGCCATTCCTATTTAGGACTTACAAGAGCACCCTTGATTTGGACTTAGACATTAATTATTAATACATACATGATACATATAAGAGAATAAGAGATAGTCTATTAAAAGCTGGCCTATCAATTAACAGAATATACATGTGAATATTAGGAAAATATGCACATCTTATTAGTCAACTTGCTTTTTTTTTTATACTTTTTGTGAACACATCTTTTACTGGGAGCTTTGTTACCTTGTGATGTTATTTAACGTTTGTCTTTTAATTTGCAGATCTATAGTGATGGCTCTAGCAAGAAATTCTAGATGGCTCTGAGAAAGAGTAACTGTTGTTTGTCTGGAGACACCTTAATTCTTAATAAAAGTACAAGATATAACGTTTTATACTTTAATGCATTTTAACTATATTTTCACTTTGTCAATAAGTAATTTATGTAATATGTTACTTTTATATTTATATTATTTATACACTCTGTGATAATGTAGATTAAATTTTCCGACCCGCGAAGTTCGCGGGTGATAACCTAGTAATATATAAATAAGAAGTCACCAATACCAAGAAAGTGATAGAGAGTGACACAATATAATGTAAAATATGTATAATAGCATACATAATATGGGTATAAACACAAGAAGGCAATCACCTGTAAAGTCACTTAAAGGATAAGAAAATTCTACGTCCCTAAAATATACCTAAGACCCTACTGTAATATCCTCTAGAAGTCTTTAACCCTAATCCTACACCTCCCTGAAATCCTATCTTGTACCATGTCCTTATAAAGGTGCAACTAGTAAATCATGCCTAATTTGCTCATCCCAAGTCAGTTTAGGTCTACCTCTTCCTCTCCTCCCCTCCACAGTGAGAGTTTCCACTACTCTAACTGGTGTCGTCGTTTGCCTCCGCTTCACCTGCCCAAACCATCTCAATCTCCCCTCCTTAATCTTATCCGTTATACTAGTCATTCTTAATATTTCCCTAAAAACTACATTTCTTATCCGATCTAACCTCGTGTGTCCACACATCCACCTTAGCACCTCATCTCTGCTACCTCTATTTTGCGCGTTTGCGTCTTCTTGATAGCCCAACAGTCTATTCCATATAGCATAGCGGGCCTAACTGCTACCCTATAAAATTTTCCCTTTAGCTTAGTTGGGAACCTCTTATCGCACAATACTCCCCTGGCTGTATGCGATGGATTACATCACTATTTATGTCACCATCTGTTTGTACAAACGACCCCACATACTTAAATTTAGTTGCTTGCATGACCAATTGATCCTAATGTTGATTTGGGTGTCCTCGTCATCGGTTACATCACTTAAATCACAGTGTAGATACTTAGTCTTAGATCGACTAATCCTTAGGCCTTTGCCCATCTAAAGCTACTAGCCACTCCTCTAGCCTCTCATTCAGGCACTTTTGTTTACACCCGTACACTTTAGTTACATGTTTTTTTTCTATACTATGAAATTTTACATTTACCCCTCTACACTTTGTTTAAGATATTTTTCTTTTTTGTTTTAACAAATTTAATTTGCTATCTTTTATACTTTTGAAATTGTACGTTTATCGCTACACTTAATGGGAACGGTTATTGTTTTAAAAGGTTAAATCGTACAAAGTGTAGGGGATTTAAAGGAAAAACATTTTAGGAAAATCCAATATTTCTAGCTCATAAACTCACTCCCATCATGATTTTCAAACTGCTATAACTTTTTCATATGATAATATTTTTTAAGAACTTCGGCATATATGTATTATTCAAGATTTGACAATATACATATATGTATACAATCAATTTAAACTAAACATACGTGTATATTACGAAAAGCTTAGGGATATGTGTGGTCCTGAATACTTCTCAAGTTTCTCAAATAGGATTGAGTTCTCTTAGGATCCCTACCACACACACACACACACACACACCACCCCACACAATATATATATATATAGTGAAAGTGTATTGTACAATTTTGCTTAACGTACGCTGCGTACGTTGCTGCAATTATAACATACGTGATTATTTTTATAACATGCGTGATTAGGTTTTTTACCCCATGGATTTTGTACATGCGTGATTATGGTTTTCAACATGCGTGATCTGGGTTTTTGAGTTTTATAACGTGCGTAATTTCATCTCGTACATATTGTACGGTAAGGAATATTGTATGTTAACCAACCCCTATACATATATGTGTGTGTGAAAAAGTTATAACTATTTGAAAATCATAGAGGAATTGGGTTTATTAGTCACCAATATAGGATCTTTCTATTTTGCCTTTCCCCATATGTCTAAATATAGGACCCATTTAATCCCCAACCATTGAATTGTTTGATCAAAGTTCAAAATCTTCTCATACATTTCATACAATTTTGACTCTCTTGTATATTGTACATTTGCCTACACTTAATTTATGTTATTTTTTAAATTAATTTACTTTGCTATCTTTAAACATAAAGTTACCATTATTATTTTTAACCAACCCTAACCTTTTCACTTTTTAAAATTTAACGACAAAATTTTGTATTTTAGTCGTTTTACAAATCCTTGCACCTTGCTTATTTTTTTCTACGTTTTCAACACATCGCGAAGCGCGGATAATATTGACTACTGGCTTACTTTGCTACCTCTAAACTTTATTGAACTTACCTTGCGGTCCGTGAACTATCGTTGTCACCAGCGTCTTGCACATGATGGATCCTCGCCGCACGTGCGTGTGGGAAACCATCTCTTTAGATTCTATATTGCTTCTTAATTTTCTTAAGAGCATTCACATCACTTCCATTTTTTTACCCTAAAATTTCACTAAAAACTACATTTTCTCTCTCCTTTAAATTAAATAATATTTTTTTGTATTTTTATCGTTATCTTTTCTTCCTCCTCCATTCACAATCACTTTCAAAATATATTAAAATAATATAGAGGATGAACAGTGTCCCCTCAAATTTACATGAACAGTAACATTTTCTATCTGCTCTACTCACGACCACTTCCAACTAGAGATGGGCATAATAACCGGTTCCGAACCCGACCCGGTAGAACCGAACTAGAGCCGGTTCCAGTTTCTACCCGACAAAAAGTGGAACCAGTTCCGGGTTCAAAATACCCGATGGTTCCAACCCAGTTCCACATTTTTTACCATTTTAATCGGGTCGTACCCGGTTCCTAATGTACCCGGTTCCACCCATACCTAGTCCCGAAGTTACCGTTGGAACCGAATGTAGCCGTTAAATATATTACCGTTGGAACCGGTTCCAATAGCATTTAATGCGAATATGACCGTTAGACCCGGTTCCTATTCGTGGAACCGGTTACTTACCGTTGGAACCGATTTCTATAAATGGTTTTGAGAATTCTATTGTTTAGCTCATAATTTCTCATATTTGTTCTCCTTTTTATATTTCTTTCTTGTTCTTTTACACATACTATTTAACAATGGCATCAAAGAGTTCAAAAAACGCAAATTCCCAATCCGTCAACAATGTTCCTCAAGATCAAACCTTTCCATATGTTGTTGGAACATTGTCTCATAATCGCAATATGGAGGTTTGGCGCAATATGGAGTTGGCGGCGACCTTCATAAATTTTTCGCATCCTTTGCATCTAGTCATCTCGTGGCTATCAGACATTAAACATAAATAAAAATTCTTCCATATCGCCGGGTTTCGTTTCGTCTCCAAGACCAAAACCACTTCATCGTTGCATGCCATTTGTGTTTGCTAGAACTTTGAATATGTGTGAGTTTGTATGTTGTTGTAGATTGTGTAGCAATGAAATGGTAAAGAAGAGGGTATAAATACATAAAAAAACCGATTTTTTTTTTGTAAAGAATCGGTTTCCAACGGTAATATTTAAGTGGAACCGGTTCCTAATAGTGTTTGGCAGGTTTTGATTGAAAGTTGTGTCAGAACCGGTTCCTAATAGTGTTTTGGTAGGTTTTGATTGACATCTACACATGACCAGTTCCCCATTGTACCAGTCGCCGGTTCCACAAAGTACCCGTACCCGGTTCCTACAGTACCCGGTTCCAGAATACCCGTACCCGGTTCAAACGGTTCCATATTCTGTTGTGTGAACCCGGGTAGGAACCGGACCCGGTTCCACAGCAAACCCGGTTCCAGTGTCAACCAACTGAAACCGGGTTCGGTTTGGAACCGGTTCCGGGTACTAACAAGACCCGATTATGCCCATCTCTACTTCCAACCACCTACAATCACTTTTCATAATATAAAAAGTTCCATCATAGAATTTGTGGGATGGCTTGTAAATAACATTAATGGAGAAATTAAGAAAATTAGTGGAAACTGTCTCGCAAAGAAGCAATGTAGAATCTAATGAGGATTTATAAATGGGTATTTCTTGGATATTACATCCTTAGCAAATGATGGAAAGCCGTATTTATACTTTGAAGCCCGGTTCAACGTTTGTGGTTGTTGCTTATGGAGTTATGGTTAGTATCAATGACTTAGTTAGCAAATGCTTGAAAGCCGCATTTATATTTTTGAAGCCCGGTTCAACAGTTGTGGTTGTTGCTTACCATGTTTCTACCAACACTTGCTACTAAAAGGCAACAGCATTGGTTGTTGCTGTATTCGTGTTGAAAGCAGTTAGTGCTCGATTCGTGTTGCAAATCCTTTTAATCTGTTAGTTACTAGTCATTAAACCAATTTATTATAATGATGTTTTAATTGAATTTAACTCATACATTTATTAAAACAAAAATGCTAAACAAAATCTTATTCATTTCAAAATATCATTTTAACAACTTTCCGAAGGGGAAGTTGACTCATACGTTTACTTGAGTCCATTGAAAAAGGAGAAAAGTGCCCGGATAGTCTCTGTGGTTTGTCTAGATTTCACCTTTAGTCTCTACATTTTGAAAATTACAGCTATAGTCTCCAACTTTAACAAATTCGTTCTCGATAGTCTCTGGGGTGGATGGGGGTTACTTTTCTCAGTTAAGTTGGTGTGAAATTACAAAAATACCCTACTAAAAAAATAAAAAGTAAACACTATTATTTAAAATCTAATCGGCCCCACCATTAACTAAATATTTTAATTAAAATAAGGGGTAACTTTGTAGAACAGTAACCAAGTTTTAAAAGTGTTTAAATTAGGTCACTCAAGTTTCAATAGTGTTCCAATCAGGTCACTCAACATTCATTTTTATTAAAATTAAGGGCTTTTTTCATCAATTTCATAGGTAACCGTGGTGATGTGAATTTTTGTTTCTTTTTTCCCTTTCATTTGATGCTAACATCCAGTGATGACGTGAATTTTAACTTGTTTTTTTAATTTTTAATTAATTAAAGTGTTTTTATTTTTAATAAACAAAATTTCATATATTAATATAATCCAACCTTAGCATCTAATGTTCCATTTTTCTCTTGACATATGAAAAAAGGACATAACTCGATTTGAATGTTAAGTTATCTAATTGGGACAAAAACAATACGAGTGACTAATTAGAACATTTTTAAAACTTTGTTACTATTCTTTGATATTTTCCCTTAAAAATAAAGCTTTGTGGGCCCTTCCCTACCCTCACTTCTTCCTCCCCACCTGCAACTCATCTCCTCCATCACCACCACCAAACCCCACCGATTACCGGAACACATAGCACTCTTATCAATCAAATCTAAAATCACCGACGATCTACAATCCTCCTTCTCCACCTGGAACAGTTCCACGTCACAGTGCACCTAGTCCGGCGTCACCTGCGGATCTCTCCCGTCACGTGACCGAACTCAACCTTTCCGGCCTCAACTTCACCGGAACCCTCTCCTCCGACATCCACCACCTCCAGAGCCTCGTCAACCTCTCCCTCGCCTCCAACAACTTCGGCGGCCCTATTCCTTCGGAGATCTCGCTGATTTCCGGTCTCATACAAGTTAATCTTTCAAATAGATCAACGAAACCTTCCCACCGGAACTCTCTAACCTGAAGCTTCTACAACTCCTTGACCTGTATAACAACAACATGACCAGAGATCTACCGATCGCTGTCGACATTACAACAACTTTATCTCTGTTGTTACAACTGTTACACCGGCGGTATACCGCCAGAAATCGGTAACAATTTTATGGGGTGGGGTTATTTTTGAAGGGACAGATGGTGGTGGAAATGGTGCTTGTAATGGGTGAGCTTCCAAGTGTTGCAGCTATGGGGTGGGGTTATTTTAATAAGTATAATATATATATAATATTCAATTTTGTTTTACATTAATAACAATTTTTATTAGTAAGGGTATTTGAGTCATTTCACATCAACTTAACTGAAAAAACTAACCTCCATCCACCATAGGGACTATCCTGAGAACGAATTTGTCAAAGTTGAGGACTATAGCTGTAATTTTGAAAATGTAGGACTAAAGGTGAATTAGGAGCAAGGGACTATCCGAGCACTTTTCTCTTAAAAAAACTAATTTTTTTTATATTTGATTATAAAACTAGGAAAATGATCAAATAGAAAGTTTAGTTTGGGTAGGATATTAGTTTGGATAGGATGTATAGGAATTAATAATAAAAGGACATGTGGTAAATAAAAGAAAAATACAAATTAGAGCATTTTCGTCAACCATAAATTAAGCACTTATAACCCTAATCTAAAAAATCCAGGACATTTTTATGATTCATCCCATCTCCACTCCACTCCACCACTCACTACCACCACAGTATCTCCGTACCGACACTGCCGTCTTCCTCCTACTGCCACCACAACATCTCTGTACCGGCACCGTCGTGTTGCTCCGCCACCATCTAAACCCTCGTCATCACTGTTTATTAGATCTATTATGAAACCATATGAAAATATTGGACAGTTTGGTTGCAAACATCGAAAAAGTTGGATAAAGTTCAGATACCATAAACACTTCTGAGATTTTTCATCAACTGATTGTAATGGCGTAGAAGAAAGTGAAAATGTGATTGATGAAACCATATTGTGGATGATACAGAAGACACCTGCAAAGTTGACTAAATCAAGTCATGATTTCCATGTGGAAGACATAGAAGCATCAGGAAATATTTGACAATTGGGTTGCAGATATCGAGGTTATTGGATAAATTATGTTTGTATGAAAATGAATGAATATGACGGTGCAAGGGTAGTTTGAGTGGAATTTTATAATTTGCATAATAAGTCAAGGTCTCTATGCTATGATTACTAGAAGATGAAATAGTTATGAGTTGGAAGTTATGATGTGGATGAAAAATACAGAAATGATGTCAGGTTAGGTGTTATTTTCAACGGTGTTATCTTCAACGCCTCAGTGCATTGCGTTTTAGAACTTATTGATAATTTTATTTATGTTGTACTTTATTGCGTTTTATGTTTACTCTATTGTTTTTTATAACACATTGATAAAACATATTTTTTTTGTGTTTTACTATATTGCGTTTTATGTTTTACTATATTGCCTTTTTATAATATATTAATAAAACAATTTTTTGTGCTTTTAGTCCATTGTCTTTTAGAAAAAAAACTCATTTTTTATGCTTTTAGTTCATTGCGTTTTAGGAAAGACACATTTTTATGTGTTTTTTTGGTCCAATGCGTTTTAGAAAAGACATTTTGAAGTGTTTTTAGTCTATTTCGTTTTAGGTAAAACACATATTTATGTGTTTTTAGTCCATTGCGTTTTAGAAAAAAACACTTTCTTTTGTGTTTTTTCTATTGCGTTTTAGGAAAAACACATCTTTATGTGTTTTTTGGTCCATTGCGTTTTAAAAAAACGCATGAAGTATTTTTAGTCAATTGCGTTTTAGGTTAAACACTTTATTTTGTGTTTTTGATCCATTCCGTTTTAGAAAAATACACTTTATTTTGTGTTTTTGATCCATTGCGTTTTAGAAAGAGCACTTTCTTCTGTGTTTTAGTCTATTGTGTTTTAGGAAAAGATTCCTTTTTTTATGTTTTTTGTCCATTGCGTTTTACGCATCTGGGGGTTATCGAAAACTTTTTTTTTCAAAGGTATAGCAATAGTGTGCTCGTTTTAAAGGTAAAAGACACTCGTTTTTATGGTGCAATTTTTATAAAAAATAATGTCGTACGAAAGAGTTATTAACGTTAAAAAACGGGGTGAAATTGGAGAAGAGAGAAACTATTGCTTTGGATTGACTAGAATGCCTCTACACATACCCATGCGTCTCCTCTTTTTAGTTCAATTTCACTCGTTTAATCTTAATTCTTGATTACTAAATAGATGGATGAGATTACTTCCTACCATTCCTACCCAAATAAACTTCCTATTATATCCTAACCCTATAAAACTAAAGTTTCTACGTTAGTTATGCTTAATCTTGGAGAGACTTTTGAACACCTTAAGAGACTTTGTATGTTATTAAATATACTTAAAACACCTCAAATACAAGGATAACACACCATGCATGTATCAGCAACAAAAGGCATACTCTTTTTAGCTCTATTTCAAACTAGGTGGTCATTTATATTATTACAACACAACACAATTCTCGTGTTGTTATATTGTGGGAGACAAACGTGTGACCTGTTTTAAAGGAACTGCGTCAAACAGGTGACCACAACAGCTCTGATTATACGCCTTTGTTTCTTAATTGTCTCAAGTGCATGTATTATAGGTTTCTTACAAAACAAACATACCCAATTAAACCCTACTCACTGTAGAGGTATTGGTAGAGTCTGAGAAGGATGAGATGAAAGCAAACATTTCCTTCATCTCAGGAGATAGAGAGACTACTCCAACCGAGATTAAAAATTTCCTACGTATTAAATTTATTTTCTGTTACAATCTATTTTACTTTAGATTTTTTAACTTGATTTGCTTTGGATTTATTAACTAAAATGGTATCTACTATGTGACCAGATTTTTTATTTCAGACCGGTATTGGTTACTATAACAGAATATCGATATAGGGTGAAGATCATTTAGGAATCACTATTTATGGCGAGAACCAGCGTAAGCACAATCACAACTACTTAAAAAGCTTAAAAAACACACTTTTTTTAAATTCCATTAAAATCACAACTTTTTATTAATAAAAAATTGTTGAATTTTATTTGTAATAAGTCTCAATTTAACTGTAAAAAGTTTATAAAAAAATTAGCATTTAATTTTAGGATTTAGTCTTTAGCTTGGGTACATGGTATCGTTTTTTTTTTTGTGGGGGGTGGGGTGGGGGTTTAGGTTTTTGGAGGGGTTTTTAGTGGAGTATATTTTTTTTGGTGGAGGTTCATTGTTTGTTTTGGGTTTATTTTAGTTGTGTTCAGTGTTAGAAGACATATTAATTGACATGTAGACATCATGTTTTGGACTTACGCATGGTTTTGGGTTGTTTTCGCAAGAAAATACCAAACATAACAATTTAAGACACAATGCGATGCAATTATAAACTTAAAACACCATGCCAAGAACGTTAAGTAATGTGTTTTAAGTGTTAAGCAGTGTTTATTTCATGCCTATAGTACATTGCATTGTGTTTTAAATTGTTATGTTTGGTGTTTTTCTTGCCAAAATAATCCAAAACATCATGTATAAGTCCAAAACATGATGCCTACATGTCAATTTCTGTCTTCTCACACTTCTTACGATAAGGTCCTTTTTACAGAAACCTCATATATATAGGGTTAGATTCATTTGTGAACACCCCTCTTCTCTATGAACTTTGTGAATTTATCATAGGCTTGATTTAGTTTAATATGAAAAAGAAGAGGATTATAATTATACATATAAATAAATATCAGTTCCTTAATTATATTCCATCATTAGTAGGTAGTTATCCACACACACAGTTTCTTGATCCTGTACTTTTGTGATTTCAAAAGTTCATTTAAAATTTATCAAGATTTAAATTTTACATTTATTTTCTTTCATTTAAAGACTTGCACCTGGTGTTTGTTTCAATTCATTTCCCGTTTTGTTACGTACTAGTAATACTAACTTTTCTATTATATTCCAGTTATAGTCATTAACTATTCTCTTTCATGTCACTGATTTACCAGATATACAGGACTTTTTATAATTACAAATTAATTTATGTATAACACCTCGTATATACATAGATTCCAAATGCACATTGCGCTCAATACACACATGTATTTTTTTAAATACACTTATGTATAAGTTGTAATACACAGATATATAAGCTCAATACACTGATGTACTGTTTTAAATACACCTATATATATATATAATACTATACAAATTTATTATATGTGTATACATAGACGTTTAATTCACTAATCATGTTATTCATAAATTTTATTAAACCGGTCATCAATTTATTTTTAATACAAACAAAAATGATGATTTCTTCACTAAAAAACAACCCGTTCAATAAGCACCAACAAGATAACCAAAAGTATAACGACTACTAAACAAAAAAATAACCACCAACGTGTCATATACTAGTAACATATACTAATACGTAAACTATCATGCAATCTATGTAACAAAAGTCTTCTCAACCTTATCATGTGCATCTGTTTCAGCAATTATATGATCACGGTGCTTATTTGCATCTGAAGACACTAATCACATAGCAAACTTTTTCTGTAGTCATGTCAAACTCGCCTTCTTATCCTTGCGTGTCGAGCGTGATATGATTTTCTTAATATTTTAAGTCCGTTTTATGAATTAGTCAAGTTTTAAATTTTTAAAACACGATATTGTATTAACACTAAACACACACTTAGGCAAGTGCACCCATCGCAGCGTAGTATAGTGTTGGTAAGATACCGAGGTCGTCCAAGGACACAAGAGCTTTTAATACCGGTTTATTGTCAACATCTGATCGTTCCTAAATTTTTGGATAAAAGTTTTAAACATAAAAAATAGATCTAAAAATGAAAAGATAAACAAAATGAAATATAAATAGACAAGATAGAATCACTTGGATCCAACTCCTCTTTAATGTATCCTTTGATGATTTTCGCACTTTCGGACTTTTCAAGAGATTATCTTAGTCAAAGTAGCAGGCCTCTCTTTTGAAGGTGACCTTACCCTCAACCCAGTGGTTTGAGTCAGCAATGATACAATCCCAAAGGGTCAGAATATTGAAAGATAATTAAATAAGTTATTAATGCGAAAAGTAGTAGGCCCCTCTTTGAAGGTGACGTTACCCTCGGCTAAGTGATTTGAGTCAGCAAGGATACAATCCCAAGAATACGGTTTAATGTTTTAATAGTAGTTTACATATGAGGGGTTCAAGCTATTCGCACCCCCGCCATCCAATACCCGTGGGGTATTGAAGGAGGTCTTAATAAGCTTGAACCAAGTCCTCGCAGGATCTATTCGCTGAACGAGACAAGAACTTTACCAAATCACCCTTCTAACCCCCTTCTAAGTAGTTAACGCGCTTTATATAGACCGTAAAGACACGAATGAGCAAATCAATGACATCATGAAGAAATGGTTAGGAGAATTCACTTTCAACATAAGAAATTAGTTATTAAAGTCATTAACACATACCCAATTAAAAAGTGCCGAAAGATTAAAAATCAAAAGTAATACAATAAAGACTTGTCTTCACCAAGTGATGTAAGAGATTAGCCAATCATGGCCTTTGTCTGACAAGAACTCTTACTATCAATCTTGGATCCCGAGACTACTACACACTCTAAAGATGATAGATGGATGATGGTGGTGGGTGTTGGTATTGTAGTGGTGGTGGAATGGTGGCAAGGTGAGAGAGAAGTGGTTTGCCAAGGGATGCATTTGAAATGAACCAATCACCCCTATTTATAGTCAGAACAGTACCCCGACCACGACCCGGTGTCCAGTGGGCACGGCCCATGGCCAGCTTCTTCTCTTCCTTCATTAATTGCAGCTGTCAACAGAGGGCCACACACGACCTCATGGCTCCTGGGCACGGCCCCGTGGTCAACTCTTCGCTGTACTATCAAGATTTTGCAAATCTTAGAGTCTGACCACGCCCCATGGTGATCTGGGCACGACCCCGTGGTGGGCATAGAAGCTTCTGCATGCTTTGTCTTTAAGTGCAAGGTCTGACCACGCCCCATGCCTGGCTGGGCACGGCCCCGTGGTCAGCTTATGTTTCCTTGTTTTGGTCTTTGGGATGCTGCTGATGGGTCGGGCATGTCGCGTCATTCCTTTTTCTTGTATTTATGTTGGTTTTGGCTGCTTATTTGCTTTTTTTTTTTTGTTCTTTTAAGCTCATTTGGTCATGTAAATTCAAAAGGAACAAAGAAACGTACTTTTTCCAACATTAGTACTAGAAAAGGGTTAGTTTTATGCCTTATTTGATGTAATTTATATGTTGCATTTTATACACATCAAATATCCCCACACTTGAATCTTTGCTTGTCCTCAAGCAAAACTCTTTAAATGTGGCTTACACACCCAAAGGGAATAGGTAGAGAAGAAATTTTGTGGCTTGTCTTGAGTGTCGGGAATCCAAGATCTTTATTCAATTTTGTTGTTATTTTATTTACAATCTTATTCGTCATGATTTATTTAAAACATTTTAAGAAAAATTATATATTTGGGCATAACATGCCTTTTTAAAATTCTATTTATTTATATACAAGTTCACGTACCTAACAGGAGATCACTCAACACTCGGCCGAAGATGTATTTTTGTGATAACACTCGATTCTGGTATGGAACTTACTTCTATCATATGCTTGCCAAGCGATCAAACCTCCCCCTCTTTAGCTATAAACCTTCGTTAATATCAAGAGGACTTTTGAAAGGGTTAGGCTTGGGCTAAAGGTAAGTGATTTTTGGGTTAGTAGTTAGCAAAATGGCGAAAAGCGTAAAAAGCGTCGGTTATCGTAAAATTTTTTGTTTTTGTGACGTTTATTTAAACTAAGCATATTCAAACAATATTTTTGAGGAACTTGTTTGGTTATTGCAAGAACTATATTTTTCTAATTTATGTGTTACAAGATAACAGAGCTTTTTATTAAAACAAATGGGTTTGAAAGAAAAGGCCTTTAGTGGGTAATGGGTGTTTGTCTTACAGGTTTTTGAAATGAAAAAGTTTAGTCTCAAAGGGGTTAACTAGGGGGATTTTCGGTAGGGGAGTTAAAAGAAGGAAAATAATGGTGTTGAATAAAAACGGGTTAGTCCTAATGCCTCCATCATTTACTTATTTGGGTTAAATTCGGTCAGGACCGGGAATGTATCGCCTTGACAAGTTCTAGAGTCGTAAGAACCAATCGGCTTATTTACACAAGAAACAAAAAATGAGCATTTAGTAAAAGATGTATGTATGCTCGATAAAGGCTCAAAACTCACTTATTGTGGGAACGGGTTTATAGTGTGAATAAGTATATATAACCAAATTTTAAAAAGATTTGTCATGCTTTTTATAATTTTCTTGTTTGGTTCTTTTTATCACGACGCTATCGGTTGTAAATTTGTAAAAACGTAACTTTTTTAGAACTTGTTATTCCCAAATTAAACCAAGACAAGTAAAAAAATGGAAAATTTTGAAAAGATTTGGGGTGATTAGCGGTTCCAACAAGAGTTTTGTGTAAGGCTTGTTATTAGGACTTGCAAGATTCAAGATTTTTGCTTCCTCCCACACTTAAATTACACATTGTCCTCAATGTGTTCAAAAATAAGTTTTTTGGTTGATTCGAATGTGTACACGTGTGTTAAATACAAGTTTTTATGATAGTGGGCACCTGGCCACGGCCCGTGTTGTCCGGGCACGACCCCGTGGTTAGAGTGCCAGTATAAAAAATGTAGAAGGCTGACCACGGGGCGTGTCCACTGGGCATGGCCCGTGGTCGGTTACCTGACCATTCATTATTCTACAGAGCTCCGGGCATGGGGTGTGTTGGGTTGGGAACGCCCCCATGCTGCACATGCTGGAAAGTTGGAAAAGTTGTCAAAAGGTACTGTTTACGTGCATGGGGTGTGGTTTTAACGTCCCTTTGGCCAATTTCATCTTTTCGAGTTTGTTGGGCCATTATATAAGATTCAAACACCACCACAATAACTTAAACAATCCTATATTAGAGTGAAAAATACAACGATCCTAAGATAGCACCTAAAAATTTAAAAATTACAAAGGTCCTAGAATTAGATAGATGCAAGAAATCTAAACCATAATGAAGTTCTACCCTAATTGTTACATTGCAAACCAACAAAAACCCTAAAACAATTTTTCGGTAATTAAGGGCTCTTAGAACTTCATCCCGGAGGGTGCACCCCTCAAAAGTCATTGAGCATATTCTCAATTTCTCTAGGGAGGAAGGGAAGAGGTTCATCTTCCGCATCTTCATACGGAAGAGGTGCGGGAGGTGCGACGACCACCAGAACCTCGTGTAATTTGTCTAGAGGAGGTTCCAGAGGAAGGTCATCCCATCCGGTTGGGATAATGATCTCTTACACGAGGTTCCAATCTTCTTGTGGGAAGATCGGTTCCATGGGAGGCATCGCAAGAATGTTCAACCTTTGGTGCAAGAGGTTGATCTCTTGGAAGCTATTTTCCAGCCCCACCGTCAAGTAGTTTATACGGTCGATTAGGACCTCTTCCACGGATGTCATTTCGTCGATAGCCTCCCTTAGAGCATTCACATAGCGGACAAGGGTTGCTTCGAATGAGGTCTCCTCCCTCTTCTCGTGTTTCTAGAGTTGGTCGATGAAGTCTCACTATTTTGGCTTGCCATACTAAGAGAACAAGATGGAAACTTCAAAAATCAAGAATAAAAACACGACCACGGGGTCGTGCCCAATGGGCACGACCCCGTGGTCACACCTCTGCAAGATTTTCAAAACCAAAAACTCATTGTTTTAAATTATTTTTCTTTGGTTTAAAACATTTCTGAACGTAAACAACTCAAAACAGTGTTGTATGTTTGTTAAGAGTTTATTGGTAAAAATCTTGTGTTTGCTCAAATAGAGCTTGAAGTTATGAAACTTCAAGCTCTAATGGAGGTGGAAGCTCTTTGGAGAAAAAGGAATTGACAAAAGTGGCAAAGACAAGATGGTGCGTGTTTCTAGAGTTGGTTGATGAAGTCTCACTATTTTGGCTCGCCATACTAAGAGAACAAGATGGAAACTTCAAAAATCAAGAATAAAAACACGACCACGGCCCCATGCCCAATGGGCACGACCCCGTGGTCACACCTCTACAAGATTTTCAAAACCAAAAACTCATTGTTTTAAATTATTTTTCTTTGGTTTAAAACATTTCGAACGTAAACAACTCAAAACAGTGTTGTAAAATGTATGTTTGTTAAGAGTTTATTGGTAAAAATCTTGTGTTTGCTCAAATAGAACTTGAAGTTATGAAACTTCAAGCTCTAATGGAGGTGGAAGCTCTTTGGAGAAGAAGGAATTGACAAAAGTGGCAAAGACAAGATGGTTTGTGTGAAACCTTTTTAAGAATATACCTATTTGGGTATGTGTGCAAATCTGAGCAGATCTTGGTCTTTGGGGTGGGTCCAAACATGCTGCCCCAAAGCTGACTTTATAGAAAGTGACAGCACGCTGACCACGGCCCTGTGGTCAAAGATGGGTCAGACAGTTTTTGTCCGTATTATGAGCACGTGGCATGCTGGCTGAGCACGGCCCCGTGGCTAGGGTTTTTATGAAGTGACGTCTATACCCTTTTTAAGGAATTCATTCAGATCGGGTGGTTCCTTACTGGAGGGAACAACACCGAAGTGCCTAAGGTACCTAATTGCTCTTGGTTCATGCACGAACGCAAGAGGTTATCGGAAAGGGTAAAGCCTAAATTACTTACCGGTGGGTGAAACAACCTTTATTCCCCTTATCCGGGCTCTTGTTAAAAAAGACGTACGTCGAATTGCTCAGGTCTATGAGCGCATCGGTGGTGGCCGATGGAGAGTCCTTCATGGCCCAATCGACATAGGGATGACTATCGTTAATGCTTTCACAAGAGGTTGAGGTACTTTCGATGGCTTTGATGTTACTAGAGTCCACTTGACTCAACGATTCTCTTTGGCTTTGGCTTTGTGATGAATATCTCATCTTCATCATAAGATCTATTTCTTTTAACTTTGAGAGAATCTTTTCTTCTGGTTGACATATTTCAGGGGAGGTTATGTCTTGTGGAATAGGATGTTGAGAACATTCGGTTGGATAATAAGGATTGTTTTTACTTTCGCCCATCTTAAGGTGATCATTACAGGAAAACGATGGGTCTGCTAAATAGTGGGGTTCAAAATTTAGAATGTAACATTCTAAACTTTGATGAAACCCATAGTTGACACCATTCACCGTTTGAGTGGCGAAAGCAAAAATAATCGATGTCATCCATATTTTTGTCAGAGATAACAAACCGTTGGGATCTAACGGTCCTGTTTTCAATAACTGGAGTTTGGACATGGCCCCGTGTTCGTATGCATGGCCCCGTGGTCAGCTACTGTCTGACTTAAAACAGATTTACTGCTGCTGTTTTTGGACACGGGGGCGTGTTGGATGGACACGACCCCGAGCTGCAGCCTGCAAAAATTGTTGAAAAAAGGGAAAAATCCTAAAATCAAAAAGAAGAAATGTAAAAAATAATTAGGCCGCCGATTTTAATCTTTCTTAAAATCCTTGTGTCCCCGGCAACGGCGCCGAAAACTTGGTGCTTGTCGAGCGTGATATGATTTTCTTAATATTTAAGTCCGTTTTACGCATTAGTCAAGTTTTAAATTTCTAAAATACGATACTGTGCTAACACTAAACACACACTTGGGCAAGTGCACCCATTGCGAGCGTAGTATAGTGTTGGTAAGATACCGAGGTTGTTCAGGGACACAAGAGCTTTTAATACCGGTTTATCGTCATCGTCTAATCATTCTAAATTTTTGGATAAAAGTTTTAAACATAAAAATAAATCTAAAAATGAAAAGACAAATAAAATGAAATATAAATAGACAAGATAGAATCATTTGGATCCAACTCCTCTTTAATGTATCCTTTGATGATTTTCACCCTTTCGAACTTTTCAAGAGATTATCTTAGTTGAAGTAGTAGGCCCATCTTTTGAAGGTGACGTTACCCTCAACCCAGTGATTTGAGTCAGCAATGATACAATCCCAAAGGGTTGGAATATTGAAAGATAATTAAATAAGTTATTAATGCGAAAAGTAGTAGGCCCTTCTTTTGAAGGTGACGTTACCCTCGGCTAAGTGGTTTGAGTAAGCAAGGATACAATCCCAAGAAGCCGGTTTAATGTTTTAATAGTAGTTGAGGGGTTCAAGCTAGTCACACCCCCGCCATCCAATACCCGTGGGGTATTGAAGGAGGTCCTAGTAAGCTTGAACCAAGTCCTCGCACGATCTATACACTGAACGAGACAAGAACTTTACCAAACCACCCTTCTAACCCACTTCCAAGTAGTTAACGCACTTTATATAGACCGTAAAGACACGAATGAGTAAATCAATGGCATCATGAAGAAATGGTTAGAAAAATTCACTCTCAACAAAAGAAACTAGTTATTAAAGTCATTAATACATACCCAATTAAAAGGTGCCGAAAGATTAAAATTAAAAAGTAATACAATAAAGACTTGTCTTCACCAAGTGATGTAAGAGATTAGCCAAGCATGGCCTTTGTTTGACAAGAACTATTACTATCAATCTTGGATCCCGAGACTACTAGACACTCTAAAGATGATAGATGGATGATGGTGGTTGGTGTTGGTGTTGTAGTGGTGGTGGAATGGTGGCAAGGTGAGAGAGAAGTGGTTTGCCAAGGGATGCCTTTGAAGTGAACCAAGCGCCCCTATTTATAGTCAGAACAGTACCCCGGCCACGGCCCCATGTCCAGTGGCACGGCCCGTGGCCAGCTTCTTCTCTTCCTTCATTAATTACAACTGTCAGCAGAGGGCCCCACATGACCCGTGGCTCCTGGGCACGACCCCATGGTCAACTCTTCGCTGTACTATAAAGATTCTGCAAATCTTAGAGTCTAACCACGCCCCATGGTGATATGGGCACGACCCCGTGGTGGGCATATAAGCTTCTGCATGCTTTGTCTTTAAGTGCAAGGTCTGACCACGCCCCATGCCTGGCTGGGCACGGCCCCGTGGTCAGCTTATGTTTCCTTGTTTTTGTCTTTGGGGTGCTGCTGAGGGATCGGGCATGTCGCGTTATTCCTTCTTCTTGTATTTATGTTGGTTTTGGCTGCTTATTTGCTTCTTTTGTTCTTTTAAGCTCATTTGGTCCTGTAAATTCAAAAGGAACAAAGAAACGTGCTTTTTCCAACATTAGTACTTGAAAAGGGTTAGTTATATGCCTTATTTAATGTAATTTATATGTTGCATTTTATACACATTAGTGTATATAAAGGAAACTGATACTTATTGATATTGATGATTTGATATCCTATAACTAATAGGAGCGGTGATTGTGGATACAAACAATTATAAGATATGGAACAACTATTTAGTTTCCCAGATTTTGATGATAACTTGATTTAAATAATACGGATATAAAATAAACAAAATACAAAAATGCCATTAGTATAGAATCTCATGATCTACCAAATCAATGGACAAGATTTGTTCACAAATACACCATCGTTCACTCATGAACCCTACCCCATATATATACTCGATAGTTTATGTCACTAAATACCAATTACTTATTAGTCAATGGATGAATAAACTGTTATTGTGAAATTTATTTAGAGTAACGTGTAATTTGCCACCCTGTAGTTTGGTCCAAATTACCTGCTGAAACCCTATCTTTCACTTTTTGCCAGATGAAATCCTGAGGTAGGTAATCCATCACACCCTGCCACAGCACTGTTATTAGCTGTCTAAAACCCATGTGAAAAGACAATCTTACCCCTTTACTATTGCAATATGCCACCTGGTGGTTTCCACACTATCACTATATGTAACTTCCTCCAAAATCGAAATTAAAAACAACCAATTTGGCTTTAATTAGTCAATGAATTTAACTTACTTTTAAAATTATTTGACTTTAATATGTCAAACCAATTGTTTCTCCACTTGCAACATGAACAAACCTATCTCAACTCGATCGTGTTCTGTGACCACCACCATAAACAAATCGATTGTGCCTAAACCTGCTTTGACTTTAATCTGTCAAACCAATTGTGTCGTGCCACCACCATAAACAAGTGATTCTAAACCTGCACTATCCAAAATCAAGGGATCCTAAACCTGCACTACCACTGTGGACTTACCAACGAATCACATCATCAACAAACTACACTACCACTTGATCATCATCATCATCATAAACAAACCCACATACTATTGTGCACTACCACTGTGGGCATACCAATTACGCACCAAAACTGAATACAAGTGATCCTCATCAATTATGCATACTAAACTCTTGCACTACCACCTTATTATACAAACTTTAATTACATATATCATGAATTGTACATAATATAATCCTACACATCAAACAAGAATTGTTTGACATGAACTGTGTGACATCAAAAGAACTGTGTTCAAAATCTGAATTATACAAACTTTAAATATAGATATCACCAACAAAAACACATCGAAAATTTCATAATTATACATATCATGAACAAATACACATCCATAAATTCATATCAAACCTTAATTATAGATAGATATGATGAAATAGTTACTTGCATAATTTAACATATGAAAGGTAGTCAAACCACATAGTACCAAATCTAATGTTACAAAAATAATACATATTAAACCTTAGTACCTAATACTTAACTATAATCAAAAGAACATAACCCTCTAGTCTTGTGAAGGGGGTTATGTGATGGTGGTGGTGAGGGTAGACTGGGGATGGTGGTGGTGATGGCATTGCGGTGGTGACGGTGGTGGTGATGGTGGTGATCTGATGGTGACGACGGGAAGATGACACAAAGGTTGAACTCGAAATCTTTCAACCCTCTCAAAACAACCGTGACCCGCACCTGGGTTCGGTCAGACACCTGCAGTCCGGCTACATTGTAAAAGTAAACTGAAACAAAGCTTAATCAGGTTTGTGAACAACATGATTTCAGTACTAAGAAAGTGAAATAGAGGTTGGGGGATCGTACCTATGATCGATTCATTCTCCATTTTCACATTGAACTCTATTGGTCCGACAGTGGTGTGAGTGAACGCAGTGAGAGGAAGAAGATGAGTGTGTGAGTAACTTGAGGGTGTCAGAATGTGAAGGGGAGACGATAAGGGTGCACCTAAGGTGTGGTCCATAAGATTCATCGGTGAAATGACTTCCATACCCCTAAAGCAATTGTCAACCTGACTAACGGACTGTGGCAGGGTGTGATGGATTACCCACCTCAGGGTTTCATCTGGCAAAAAGTGAAGGATAGGGTTTCACTAGGCAATCTGAACCAAACCACGAGGTGGCAAATTGCGCTTTACTCCTAACCAAATCAATTTCTCTCTCGATGCATTAGTTATTTATTTTTGTGATAACGGCCGCATAACTTTACAAAAAAATGTATTAAGACGAGAATGATATAATAGATATACAATACTACATGCTTAAAAAAATGAAAAGAAATACATAAATAACATAAGTCAAACGGTTAGTCTCAGGTTTTGAAACAAACCAAACCATTAAACTATCAAACCATAAACTGAACTGTTTGGTTCCAAACCAATCCAAACAACCATTGTAAATTTGTGTCCAATATTTAAACCGTAGAGTAACATATTCAGATAATAAAAAATTCTGAACCAACTGAAATGTATTGTTCTAATCTTGAGGAAAAAATTGATCCTTCACATCTGAAGGGGTATGGTCCCAAATTCTGTGCCGACCAATGGATTAGCCTTAAATCGCGCGCGAGACCATTCCTAAGACAAATCGAAATAGTGACTTCTCTGACCTTGCGCTGAACATACAAATGTCCCCAATGTCACGCGTGGGGTCCGCAAGATAACTTAACCAGTTCCGACACTTAGCTCCTTTGACAAAAGGTAAGGCATCCTTGATCTTGTATCGACTACAGAGAGTGCATATATGTCGTGTGAAGGCAGGAAGCGCATGACATCATCAGACGAGTACAAAAGGTGCAAGTGGCAGAGCTGTGGGCCAATAGGTGCTCAACAGGCTGTATTGGATCATGCTACACGATGAACAATCGTGCAGGAGACAAGAATTACACAAGGACACATACGTGGCACCAAACATCTTGCGCCGACCACTGTCCCACGATCTCCACTTAACTGTTGATGATAGATCAGGCACAAGGACAACTGTCAGGACACGTGGAGCCATTAACCATGCGCTAGCTACTCTCTCTCCGGGAATCACTAAGAGTCATGGCAGAGGAGGCAAAATGGATATTCCTTGTTGTTGATCTGGGCCTCAAGGCCCATCAACCCATCTCCTTCACAAATCACCTCGGCTATAAATAAAGGATTTGAGCTCCAGGTTTAAGCATCGCTCTCCTACTCTCTAACATAATACACACACTATTGTCCTTAAAGCCGATACTTATTCTCACGCCAGAGGGTGGTTATAAGGAGAACCCCTTATTCTCCTCCTTGTAACGAGCTTACGGTGTGTTGTTGGTTTTGCAGGATCATTGTAGCTATTTGGACGAGACGAAAGAAGATTAACCTTTATTTGTCAAGACACAAACCGCAAACTAATCGCTTGACTAGTTTGGTGTTTCTTTCTGAGCTTTTACTCCGAATCAATGGCCGATCAGGTACTCCTTTCCCAAGTTTTGGTGAAATCTCTCGAATGGGTGCGGTAGCAGACAACACACACGTCCAAAACCAGCCCATCGACGAGTATACCAAAGGGGATTGCACAAAAGTCACGGTGTTGGTCCTTCAACGCCCGCAATGTGTAGACTACTAGAGGGGGAAACTCCTGCCTCATGGTTTGCAAAGAGTTAGCCAACGATTAATCTCATTTACGCACAACTATGCGTGCAGCATGGCCCATCACAAACTCAAACACAGCAGCACCGTTAGTGACACCGATGCCAAGGCAGTTAGAGTATGAAACGCCGCATCAAGAGCACTAGCCATCGTCTCAAAGACAGAGTGGTCCCACCATGCGCGACACTTATGGCGAAACAGAGAGTCATTATGACACTCACTCACAATCCCGTCGAAAAACATTGTTGAGCAGCCTCGGGCCACGTGACACCAACAAGTGGGAGCATAACACTGACGAGTCTGATTCAACATACCAACAAGAAGAAACTTCATCAGTCTTCAGCCACCTGCCGAAACACCCGAGTCGTACAAGCCAAAGACACGTGCAACGTACAACTCCTCGGTAGAACATGACTTTAGCCTCGTGTACAGGCCAGCAGCAGTGGTAGAGCATTCCAAGTTCACTCGGAATATCGCTCTAGCTCCAATGGAGAAATCTAAACTTCCACAAGCTATGGGTAAGTTTAACACGCTAACCGACCCAGATGACCACGTGCAACTGTTCACAAGCGTCGGCGTGGTGGGAGGTTGGACAATGCCTATGTGGTGCCATCTGTTTGCACAAACCCTCACAGGAGCTGCTTGTGCATGGTTCGACAGCCTCCCGACAGGGAGAATAAAATCATGGCCAGATTTTCAAGAAAAGTGTTGATGCACTATTGTGTTCGTCACTTGTCGAATAGGCTAGATTGAGCGTGTGTTGAATATTGATAGGTTAGAATCGAACACACGACCGAAATACGGAGTTTTCAGTGTAAAAGGGAACAAGTTCGCTTGAACTTGACCTGTGTAGGTCAAGTTCGCTCAAACTTGACATGTGGCAGACAAGTTCGGCCGAACTTGTCATATGATAGACAAGTTCGGCCGAACTTGACCTCATATGCACATGTCAAGCGAACTTGGCTGTTTCCCTATAAATAGGTGGTGTGTGTTCATTTGTCATTTGAGTTTTTGCCATCCCTACGGGGAGGTACTGCCGGATTCTCTCCAGGAACTCCGACAGCTAGACTTATAAAGATGTATACTGTTTCGGTATGAATGAAGACTTCCGCTGCATTCTACTTCTACTCCATTCTTAATAACATTCTACCGAGTCGGTTTACGTTTACGCATTAACTTCTGTCTAGAACCGCCTGATCACGGACATGAGGGGGAATAAAAAATTTTCAATATTTGAAGATTCCGGCATTTTTGAAATTCGTGACTACTGCAACAGTATCCGGGTGGTTACCGTTTGCAGATTATAGGGAAATGCAGAGGATCGAGATTCATCGGGTGATCACAGGAAGTTCCGAGTTTTCAGCACATGATACAGAGTGATGCTTAAGGGTTAGAGTCCTGATCTCCGGTGAAGGAACAGTTAGCTGGATTAGCAGTCGTTAGTACTAGTGAGGAACTGAGGACGTTCAAAACGTTCGGTGATGATCTTAGGAATTAATGACTAGCTCCGCAGACGGATGGTTTCAAAATTACCAAGGAAATCTGATGATAACCTTTGGTGGCCATTATTTTTAATCTTCAAGCTGATGAATCATTCTTCTCTTTGGACTAACCGCCGTTGGATGATGATGTTTGGTGATTAAGTGGTGCTGGTCTACCGGAGATAGCTATATATCTGGCATTGTGATTGAAGAGGAAGAATGTGAGTTTGGTCACGGAAGTATGTTTCTCAGATTCGATGTGTTACCAGATTATCTGTTTCTGATGAAGATTTGCTGATTGAGCAGATTACCGATTTGCCAATCAAATCTTTCTGAAGGGTGCTTAACTGCGATTACGAAAATTGGGATTTCGGATTTTCGAGGGTATTCGTTGAATTGAAGTTTTCCGATGTGGTGATTCGAAGTTTCTATCAATTGCCGGTTGAGTTTTTGATACTTTAGGAGTGTGCGGAATAAACTCTTGATGCTCAACGCTTATTCAAAAACTGAACTCGGATGCAGTTATCGTTGAAATGGAGAAGCTGCTGCATTGATTAGCTTCAAGTTGATGGTTATTCAAGAAAATTTGTCGATCAAGTAAATCAGAGGAGTCGGAAACCACGCAAGATAAAGATCTGAACTGGAGATTTCAGCGGAATTGAAAGTTGTTAATGCAAACCGGGTTTGTCAATTAAGGGGGAATTTGTTGACGCGTCTCAACGACATCGACAGACACCTTGATTGAAGTTGCAGAATATTCAAACACGGCTCAAAGTTTTGAAGTTCAAGATAATGCTTCGACAGTAACAAACAAGGGGGAATCTGTTGATGCATTATTGTGTTCGTCACTTGTCGAATAGGCTAGATTGAGCGTGTGTTGAATATTGTATAGGTTAGAATCGAACACATGACCGAAATACGGAGTTTTCAGTGTAAAAGGGAACAAGTTCGCTTGAACTTGACATGTGTAGGTCAAGTTTGCTCGAACTTGACATGTGGCAGACAAGTTCGGCCGAACTTGTCATATGATAGACAAGTTCCCCGAACTTTACCTCATATGCACATGTCAAGCGAACTTGGCTGTTTCCCTATATATAGGTGGTGTGTGTTCATTTGTCATTTGAGTTTTTGCCATCCCTACGTGGAGGCGCTGTCGGATTCTCTCCAGGAACTCCGGCAGCTGGACTTATAAAGATGTATACTGTTTCGGTATGAATGAAGACTTCCGCTGCATTCTACTTCTACTCCATTCTTAATAACATTCAACCAAATCGGTTTACGTTTACGCATTAACTTCCGTCTAGAACCGCCTGATCACGGACCTTCAAAAAGTTCATCGCGCACTTCAGTCAATAGAGGAGTTACAAGCGTGACACATCAGAAGTCATGAACATTTGGAGGCGCGGCTTCGAAGGGTTGGAAGATTTCATCACTCGTTTCAACAAGGAGTGTCTCGAAATTGGCAATGTGAGCGAAGATCTCATGCACTCTCATTTCAAGAAAGCCATCCAGTGTGATAGTCTAATCAGAACTATCAGAGGCAAAGATGGAATGCTAGAAGAGTGGGATAAACTGATGGCGGCAGCAAAGATCGTCACGTAAACGGAAGAATCTCTGACTGGAGGCAGACCCGGTCATTACTCAGATGACCAATACTCTTGAATCAATGCGCATGAATCGAGTAGACGTAATAGAAAGAACAAAGGCTCTGGCTGGAAATCGAACCAGTACGGAAGCTATGACGAGAGGCCCCGTTACGATGATAGATCTAGATACCACGAAGATGCTCGCGCAACGATCGACAAGATTGGGTACAAAAAAGCAATAAAAATGATAATAGGGAAAAACATTGTATGCCGTTATCTAAGACACATAAAGTGGTCCTTATGACAGAGAATCATGACTTTAAACCGCCACCACAGATGAAAAATAAAAAGGGCCGGGACCCTAACTTGTATTGCGATTTCCACAAAGACATCGGTCACCTTACCGATGATTGTATAAGCCTACGCACTGAGATTAAGAGAGCCCTTACAAGCGGGAAGCTCAGTCACTTGGTAAAGAATGTGCGCAAAGAGACACGACGGATACAAAGAACTGATGAAGGGGTCAGAAAAAGGTCCGTCGTTTGGAAACTCATATGGTCGATGGAGGACCTCGACAGAGCGTGAAAAGCAAGGGCAATCGCCCACTTGATGAGTCATGGCGTGAACAACAGGTAATTTTCATGGTGGTCCTCGAAGGGCTGCACACCACACGTTCGTCGTAATCACCAGCATTCTAGGCCACTATGAGACCGATTACATGTTCATTGATCCAGGGAACATAGCCGACATCATCTTTGAACAATGTTTCAACTAGTTCGATCCCCAAAGATAAGGAACGCTTGGAGCCAGTAGACTCCCCCTTATCAAGGTTTTGCAATGAAACAGTGTTCCCGCTCGGTCAGATTTCCTTCCCGGTCACGCTGACTGACGGGAAACAGTCAAGAATGATAGAGGTTAATTTCATGGTTATGCTGGCCAACTCAAGGCATGATGTCCTGATTGGTAGAGAGACTCAGGGTCAGTTAAGCATGGTGACGTCCACACCGCACTCTACAATCGGTTTTCCAAAGGTAATCGGGGTGGCGATCATTTACGAAAAGAAGGAAGCGATGGAAACTAAGGAAGCGCGCCTAGCGAAAGTAAGAAGCCACTATGCGCACAGAGCCAGAGAAATGTGTTTTGAACAGAAAGTACCCTAAGCTAGAGATGGGCATAATAACCGGTTCCAAACCCGACCCGGTGGAACCGACCTGGAACCGGTTCCGGTTCCTACCCGGCTAATAGTAGAACCGGTTCCGGGTTCAAAAAACCCGGTGGTTCCAACCCGGTTCCACATTTTATAAATAAAATCGGTTCCGTCTACCCAGTCGTACCACCCGGGAACCGGTAGGACAAAAAAAACCCGATATGCCCATCTCTACCGTTAACTTACACATACAAGATATAAACCATCACAACCTCGTCGTTGCACGCCATTTTAATTGTGGAAGTTTGAAAGTGTAAGTTATTGATATTGGGATGCAAGGAGGCAAGAAGGCAAGGAATTTACAATCGGTTTCTAATAGTTTTGCAGTTTTTTTCATTGAATTGACCGAATGAATAGATTTCTAATAGTCTTTGCAGTCTTTTCCATTTAATTGTAACATTAGGAACCGGTTCTTCTAAGGAACTGGAATCGGTTCCAACCCGACCCGAACCGGGTACACTCGGTTCTAGTTTTAATGGTTAAAACCCGGGTAGGAACCGGACCCGGTTACAACAAGAACCGGTTCCATTGACACACATTCAGGAACCGGGTCCGGTTAGGAACCGGTTCCGGGTATAAAAAGGAACCAATTATGCCCATCTCTACCCTAAGCAGATAGTAACTCTCGGAAATGTCGGAGAACATTCGAATGTTCTTAAAGCAACTGCTCTTTAGGAACATGGATATTTTAGCCTTGTCACCGACCGACATGACCGGTGTCCCGCGCAACGTTGCAGAGCATTGCTTAAACACGTTCCCATCCGTAGAGCCAATAGTGCAAAGGAAGCGTAGGCTTGGGTTGTTAGGATCTAAGTTTAATTGTTGTAAAAGTTTTAAAATGGAAATAATGAGAGATGATAAATGCATCGGAAATAACAAACTTTTGAATCACAACAATGAAGAAATTGTTTTCATTAACATGCTTTTATAAATTATGATTTACGTATGCATGAAGAATTACAAACTCCCCCTCAGCCTGATCCATCTAATTTGTTCGTACAAAAATGTCAAAGGAAAGTTATGAATAGAATAGTACAGTCACTATTCTATTTATAGTACAAACAAAACATCTGAGGAATCTATGCTGACGTCACCTAGACAACGACATCTAACAATCTAACAAACTCCTAACATCTGCTAGAGCCTAAGTACTGTTACATTGAGATTACAAATAAACTCTGTGGATAAGCATCTATTGAAGGAACCTCTGTTGAGATTTATCCTCTGTTGGTCCAACAAACCTTTGCTTTAATAGACTTTATCTTCACTGGTAGACCTTAGCTTCAACAGTCTTCTGTCTTCCACAACTCTTGTAAATAGACCTTGGCTTTGAGCAGAGCTTAAAGTAGCAGATGTTGAGTCTTTGCCATTGGGAGGAACAGATCTTCAAAGCACTGTTATTTGTGATCAGATGTTATAGATTATTTTGGCTTTCCAATCATCTGTTCTTTTGTGGGGTCCACTAGATCCAACAATCTCCCCTTAGATTTGGCATTTCTGATCTTGTCTTATTTCTCATTAGCATTTCCCTGATTTGGCCTTTGAACTGTAATTCAAAGTTCATGGAAAGCATGTCTTCAAGATCCCTTTCAAGTTCAAGTTTCAACAGATCTTGGAGGTTATTTGCATTCAGACCATATGCATCCTCCATTCTTAGTTTTTGAACTTCACCATCTAATCTGAGCAAGGTTAATTCGTGGGTGTCTGAGGATGACTTCTTCGACTTTAGAATTTTTGAACCAGATGCTTTTCTTAGGTGAAGGGTTATTGTTGATGAGTTTGGTGATTGTGGCCTGCCCATTAGATTTGACAATGTTTCATGCAGTTTTTCACTGGCAGGATCTGTGTGGCAGAACAATTGGTTCTTTAATCCCTCTTTTCTATGTTCTTCAAACATCTGTTCATCAGCCTCAGCCATCTGCTTTTGCCTTTTTGCTTGATTCAAGGCAGCTATAGGTAAGTCAGAGGTCAAGACTGCTTTTTAGATGTAAGGGTCTATTGAGGGATAACCACTGTTGGATAAGCTGGCTTTCTTGGACATGTGGGATCCTTTTCTCTCAGTTGTTCCAGCTTCTTGTAAGTTTCAACAATTCTGCATTCTAACCATCTAGCAACAGACCTAGCAGTACCATACTTTGCAGCAACAAGTTCTTCTCTCTTTCTCTTTAGCTTCAATGCCTTGTTTTGATCAATTTGTTTGTTTTTCTTCCAATCTGGTGGATTTGGCTTTTGTAAAGGATCATTGATTATCTTTTGAATTCTTTCTATTTCTTCCTTGAGAGCATCTGTTGACCAATCTTTGAACTATGCTTTAGTTGCTTTGTATGGTTTATATTGAATGATGTGATCAAGGTAATCTTGTCTTAGTTCTTTATCAAGCTCAACATTTTTTGGCTTTTCAGACATGAACTTGCTCAGATCCTTAGCAAAATCTTCTATCTTTCTTACTTTGCTAAGTTCTAGTGACAAGATCCCTTTAGCAGTCATGTCATCCTTCCCTTTGCACATCGCTTTTCCAATATTCTCAGCCTTTCTTGCTTTTAGCTTCAAATATTCATCTAAGTTTCTAGGCTTGCGATAACCAAAGAGAGATGGGAAGGATCTTTGTGATGGTTCCTCTGTTGTGTAAAAAGATTCAATTTCTCCTTGAATTGCAAGAAGTTCCAGAGGAAACCAAGCAGCCAGTGGGATGACAAATTGTGGTTAATGGATTGGAATCGAAGTGGATTTAGGTGGAAGTGATGAGAGTGGTATGGCTGGAATTGGAGCAGATGATAAGGGAACTGGTGATGGAATTCCCTCATCATCTTCTTGCACAACAAAAGTTTTTGTTTTGCGTGTGAATTTGATTTTAGGTGGAGGTGGAGGTGTTCGAATTCTAGGTGGCGTGGGCAGTGGTTCTGTTGGTGTGGGAAAGGTTATCATGGTTGTTGTTTGGGTAACATTTGTTGATACATCTGTTGTACCAACATCTGTTGTTTGGTTTGGTGGTGATTTTGGAACATCTGCTGATACATCTGTTGTACCAGCATCTGTTGGTTGATTTGGTGATGGTGATGGTTTCTTTTTGGTTTATTTTTGTGGTAGGGTTTGGTTTTGGTTGCAGCATAGGATACACTTCTTGTAGACTTAGTAATGGTTTTAGGAGAGGTGGTGATTGGCTGTCTAACATTTGTTGTTGACTTTCTTCTTTTTGAAGTGCCAATATCTTCTTTTTTCAACCGCATAGCCTGTTCTTGTTCAATTAGTATAGAAGCTTTGCTTTCGAGTGTATCTTGTCTTCTCTGCTTTTCTGAGGCAATCTCTTCTACTTTCTTGTTTAGGGTCTCATCAATCCCTTTTTCACATCTGATGCCTTAGCAGAGGTTTTGGTTTGAGCAGACCCTGGCTTTTGTTGTTGCACCTTTGATGGATTTGCTTGTGAAGAAGGCCGCAACTTTCTCAACTTATCATTCACCCCCTTTTTGGCATCATCTTCAACTTCTTCTTAAAGTACAGTGGCAGGGGCAGAGCTAGTGTTCTGTAACAGATGTTCTCTTATGGCCTTGTTATCTGTTTGTGTAACCTTGTATCTGGCCCCAACCATGTTCCTTATCAACTCCATGTGGGAGTTGTGATTTATATCAGCCAAATTCCTTTGAGCTTGGATAATTGGTTGCACTGATTTCCACAGCTCATTGGCAATTTGCTGAGTTGAAGGTTGACTTTTAGAATTCCTTAAGATTTATTTCATCATGCTTTTCATTTCATCTATGGATGTTTCCATAGATGTCATTCTATCCATCAATTCTTTGTATCTTAATTCATCACCTAACTTAATAGGATCATCTGAATCCCTACTAGAGGTAGTTGTATTTGATTCCTTAATAGGAGAAGACTCCAAGTTAATATAATCAAATGCCCCTTTCTCTTGGTACTAGGGACTTCCAACTGGAACAGAGGTTACAATTGTACCCTCAACAGTTGTTGCCTTCAAGGAAGACGTATAGGTTTAACCACTATCCAACTGAAAAACTATTGTTTCACCAGTTGTATTGGCTGCTTCACTTGAACTACCACCAAGAGTTACATGTAACTCAAGGGGTGTGACTTCCTCAATTGTCCGTGGGTTAGGAAGTTTACTTTTCTCAGACTCGGTCACTTATGGAAGTTTGCTCTCCATGATTGGTGATTCAGAGGAACTGATTCATGTCTGAGTTTTGTCACTTGCATCAAATAAAGGTATAAATGTAGGTGGTATTGGAGTGGAGGGTTGTGGACTGGAAAGAGAGATAGCCCCGGGAGAGGAGCTTTGAAACATACGTTCAAGTGAAAGGTCTGCTTCATAGGTTGGTGTCCATGTGTTTACAACTTGATCCTTTTGTGAGGAGTCAACAGGAGTTTGGATATGTGGAGATCTTTCCATCTGTTGTGAGGAAGTAGCAATAGTGGTTTCAAGTGGCTTTGGTGTTGCCACAAGGTTATCCTCTGGATCTCATCTTCTAAAGGTGCCTTTTATTTTGTTTGGTTTTGGTGGGCTTTTTGGATATGGAAGGTTTCTTTTTGGATTTTGCTGGTATGGGTTTCACAACATCGGTTGTGGTGTCATGATCACCAGGAGTAGTGGGCTCAGCAATAGAGGTTTGAGCAACATAGGTGGACTCATCTAAAATAGGCTCATCCTCATTTGCTTGTGTTTTAGAAACTTTTAACTCATTATTTTTCATTCTAGTAAAAGTTTCATGTGTGAGACAAGGAATTTGTGTAGCCTCACCTTGTTGAAAATCTTGTTCAGAAACTTGTTTTTGAAGGTAAAAGCTTAAAAGTCTTGTTTACATAAGAAAAGCTTTATTTTTGTTACCTTTAATTGCAGTCACATTTGCTACCAGGTCCAAGAACAATGCATGGGATAGATTATAATTAGAATTTGTCTAAATTGCATATCCCAAGTATTGAACTTTTTTTGGAATCTCATTAAATGAGGTGGTCTTGGCAAAGAGACATATAAGAAGAGTATGGAAAAAAATATCTCATTTCAGCAGGAAATTGAAGTTTATAAATAGTAACTCTTGTTAGTTGACCTTCACACCCTCTTTCTATGAACTTAGTGTGAAGCAATTGCTTTTCAAATGAGTTATTACCTGCCTGGTATGTGACATTTTTAGCGATTCGATCATGTTACAAATTTCGAACAATTTCTCAATCAATGAAACCTTGTGTTTTATTTCCAAGATTTGTATAAATCTATGACATTCGTGTATTTTCAATCTTTGTTCAATTTCGATCTTTCAAACCTTTTCTGGAAGTAAAATCGTAAACCGTTACATAAACGTAATCAGTTTAACGCGACATATACTCCGGGACAAGGACATAAGCTAAACATACCCTAAATACTCTTTACATAACTTAGAAATAAGTTTTGAAGAGTTCGGTATGGCAAAAACACGCTTAGACAACTCAAGGGACTATTTGCGACAACTACGAAAGTCTGCTGATACTTGTATTTTTAAATACGAACCTTGTTTAGACATCCAAAATTTTTTGTAATCAATAAAATCTTGTATTTTATTGATGAGAATGCAAAAATATCAATTGTTGCGTAATTTCGGTCATTTTCTTGCTCATTTCCATTTTCTTTCTGGGAGACTTTCTTGGAGCTTGCTTCCAGCTTTTGGAGGCCTCCAACTCTGAGTTCTGAAAGTGTTCATCAGCATAAGTAAGTGCTCTCCTTAGTTCTTTCATTATTTTGGATTTTTGAGCCAAAAGTCAAGCAGTTTGACTTTCTGTTTGACTTTCGGTTCTGACCATAATTGGTCAAGTCAAAGTTCAATTGAACTTTGCAACATGATCGTAATCATGAAGGTTATAATCCATAGCGATTTCACCTTCTGATTACCACGTTTACTAGTCGAAGTGACGAGTCAAAGTTTTGGTCAAAGATGCACATAATGTGCAGTTTACGATGAAATTATTTTCGGGTATCAAAACACCAAGTTTTGATATCAAATCAATTTTTTCAACTTAGTTAGACATGTTTTGACATGTCTAACTCGTCACTTCTAGTTTAGTGCTTATTTAAGTTCGTAAGTCGAGCGGTCTTGACACCGCTTTGACTTTCGAATCCGACCTGTTTGGTCGGTCTTAGGATCCGACCAAACACAATTTGTGACCATAGTTATATAGGGAATAACCGACTAAGGTTATACCTTATGGTCACGTCGTTTGGTTAGTGTTATGATAAGTCGCTCTTATGTTCTTTAAAAATGACCAAAATGTCATTTTTGCGCATAAATCCATTTTAAATATATATAACCAAATTTTTGACATATAAATTGATGTTATAACATTTTCAAACATGTTTGGGCATTTAAGACTTATCATAGGACATGTTTAACCATCCGATCGCGCGTTTACGCAAATGACACGCTAAAGTAGCGAAAACTACCTTAACGAGTCATAACAGGTCAAAAGCACTTAGGATCAATTTCAAATCAGAATGTTAAGTTTATGAAACCATATGACATGAGTTCCAACACTCGTTTGATTTATAAGACTTCATTCTATCCGATCTCACGTTTACACTAACATAGTTATCTGACACATTAGGACGCACTTGAGCTTTGTTTATTCTCTTGATCAATGACACATATGCAATCCCAAGTGAGTACATAGTTCCCCCCTTTTACGTTTTCAAATGTTTTGGGGTGATTCATATGTGCTAAATCATTTTCAAGTTTTCAAGAACAATGTCGATGGTTTATATAAAACAATACGATTTCAATAATGTGGACAACTTGTTGGTGTGTTATCCATGACACGAATGACATTCATTAACTTTGGCCGAGCCGACAAGTAGTATGTTATGGTACCATAGGACTAAAAATCCCGTTATCAAACTGTTCACTGAATTTGGTGAAAGTTTGGGTAATGACAGAACTGTTTCTGATTAACAAATCATTTGTTGATTTGTTAGTCTAGTAAAAGAGACCCTTTGGTGGTCTATTAAAGATACCCTTTGGTGGTATAGTCAACACATGCTTGAATGTGTTCATTAAAGAAAGACCAAAAATTTTCACAATTAAAACACGAACGATTGATTGATGACGCAGACAATTGGTTTATGACACTGACAATTGGTTTATGACACGGACAATTAGTTTATGACACGAACAAATTTTTTATGACACGTACAATGGTTGATAACACAAACGATTGGTTTATGGTAAGTGATTTAGATAATGAGATGTGTGTAATATGATAAAAGCATGGTGGATACGCCGTTGGTACTTCCTATATATAATTGCTTTTATCGTATTACATATCGTGGCGTTATCTGAATCACTTGGACAAATGTTTTTCAAAGGATGTCATGCAACGATTTTCACTTAAAGATATAAACCATACGAAGTTTTCTCTTAAATCGATTTACTACTCGGTTTTACAAAAGAAATGTTTTGATCAAGATTCATGGCTACAAGGTTTTCACAAACTCTAACCAACTTGTTTTAGTTGGTTAATTATATTGCAATATCAAACACTTTTGATACAAGGTTTTCACTTAACGACTTTCGTAGTCGGACGAGATGTTGCAATGTGAATACAAAGCCATGAATTTGACACACTCACAAAACCTATGTACTCGCTGACATTTTTATGCTGACTCTCTTTTCACATATGTGTCAGGAGCCAATGTTTGATGATTGAAATGCATGCTTCACGTAGGATCGGACGCGGGCCTTAGTAACTTAAAACATGAAAGACAATTTATCTATATTTTGTTTCTGTTTATTCCAAGACAATGTAAACACTTAATTCAATAATACAAAACTTTATGTACCATGTGTTGTGAAACATAGTTCTGTGACATGACTCCCCGACGTCTCCGCCGCTGTTTGTTGTTTTACGCGGTCGGGGTGTTACATGGTCATCTAAAGCAAATACTAGGGATATGGAAGATGGAGATATCTGAAGAATGGTTCCTCTAATCTTTGACGTTATAGCAGGGGGCTTTTTCTTTTGAGATTGTACTTCAGAATTAGCTCTGAATTGTCGGAGGGTATCCATATATATGGGTGCATTGGCAAGGTAGATGGGTTTTTATTTTGGTGATGTTTGAACATCAACTATTGAATGGAAAGATGTATTTTTGTCGGTTTTTCTTGAAACACGAGAGGTAGTTATTAGGGGTTTTGATTTGCAGATGATCGAAGAATGAGAGTGAGAACTTTTGGAGAAGATGGAGTGAAAACCGCTTTTATGAATTTTGAAATCAAGTCAGCAATGTAAGCTCTATTTGGATAAAACATGGGTTTATAAAGGGAAAAGTGAACGCTGACGTGGCGTCTGTTTAAAAGATCTGATGGCTAACATTTGTCCACGTGGTAACCTCTGTTGTGATAATGGATGATAGTTGTTTGATAACCTCTGCTGGAAAGCAACAAAGGTTGGGAACAATGGATATGAACAATGGTTGATTTTAGTCTATCAGAGAATAGACATCAGAATTTAGGATAAGCAGTGATTATGCCTATTAGAGGTTATGAACAGTGGTGAATGAGAGTAGAGGATACCTTTTTAACAGTGGTTAAATTTTAGCGAAATGGAGGTTTTAGAAACAGTGATTTAGAACAGACTTTAAGGATTTATTGAAAAATTTTCAATTTTAAAGCTATTTTTAAGAATGGATTTTTGATTTTCTGAAAACATTTTAATTCTTTTTATTCATGGAAAACAAAATGTTGCTTTTAATCCATGTTTAGCATGCCAATCCTAGAGATCAAGCTTTCAAAGGTAGATGTGTCTAAAGCTTTTGTCAACACATCTGCCAGTTGATCTTTAGTTGGAACATGATGCAGAGAAATCAAACATTTTTCATGGAAATCCCTCAAAAAAGTGATGTCTAATGTCAATGTGCTTGGTTGTTGAGTGGGAAACTGGATTTTTAATGATGTTTTCAGCTGTTTGACTATCTAGCATGCTAGGAGTCTTTAAAACAGTTACACCAAAATTCAGCAATTGATTTTGAAGCCACAGGATTGTGCTATACAGCTTGCAGCAGCAATATACTCAGCCTCTGCTGTTGATGTTGAAATTGCTGCTTGCTTTTTACTTTGCCAAGAAACCAAGCAGTTGACTAGGAACTGGCATCCTCCTGATGTGGACTTCCTTGTGGTATGGAAACCAGCAAAGTTAGCATCTGAGTAACCTGAAAGCTCAATATTTCCATTAGTAGGATACCAGATACCAAGTGTGGGAGCACCTTTTATGTATCTGAATATCCTTTTCACAGCTATAAGGTTGGACTTTCTAGGTGCTAACTGGGATCTGGCATAGACACATGTGGCAAATATGATGTCTGGCCTTCATGCAGTTAGGTACAATAAAGACCCAATCATGCTTCTATAAAGTGTTTGATCAACCAAGTCATCTTTATCATCAATAGTGACCAATTTTGATGTTGACGTGGGTGTACTACATGGTTTACAATCATTCATATCAAATTTTTTAATAGTTCTTTGACATATTTACTTTGATGAATGAATGTACCATTTTGCATTTGCTTAACTTGGAGACCAAGAAAGCATTAAAGTTCACCCATGGCACTCATCTCAAACTCCACTGTCATGAGTTCCCTAAACTCTTCACACATGGAGTCACATGTGGATCCAAAAATGATGTCATCCACATAAATATGGAGAATCATTAAATTTCTTTCCTTTCCATTTTAAAAACAATGTTTTATATGTTTTACCTCTTGTGAAGCCTATGGATAAGAGAAAGGTGGAAAGAGTTTCATACCAGGCTCTTGGTGCTTGTTTCAAGCCATACAAAGCTTTATTAAGCTTGTAGACATGATTAGGATAAAAGGCATCTTTAAAATTAGGAGGTTTACATACATATACCTCTTCCTGGATCTTACCATAAAGAAATTCACATTTATATCCATTTAATACACCTTGATGTTGTGGTTGACAACAAAGGCTAAGACCAATCTGATTGTCTATAATCTTGCTACAGGAGCAAATCTTTCATCATAATAATGCCTTCTTATCTATAGCCTTGAACCACAAGCCTAGCTTTGTTCTTGACAACAATGCCTCTTTCGTCTGTTTTGTTCTTGAAGACCCATTTTGTGCGAATTGGACATACATCCTTAGGCAATGGTACAAGTTCCCATACTTGTTGTCTTTTGAACTGTAGGAGCTCCTCCTGCATGGCCTCTGCCCAACTATTCTCTTTCAGTGCCTCTTGGTACTTGATAGGTTTTGTGAGATAAAAACCAGCAAAAAGACAAATGTTTTGAGATTGACTTCTTTTAAGTACCCCTTCATTGATGTTGCCAATAACTTGGTCTGGTGGGTGATTTTTAAGGTAGATTAGATCTCCCGTGTATGGAATGATGGGATTTAGAGGTGAAGACTGTAGATGGGAATCATCTAAGCTAACATGGTTGGCAATTTTGAAGAGCCAACATCTGTTTGGAATGATGGTGGAGGTATAGGTGGGATAGGTGTAAAAATGGGTTGATTTTTGTTCACAGAGGATGGACTTTTGTCAACAGTGGTTTGATTTGAGGAGGAAGCAGAGGTTTAAGGATCAACAATTGTTGATGTATTAGTGGTAGAGTTTTGATAATTATGTTGAACATTTGTTACTCTAGTGGTGGAAGTGACTTTGTATTGTGGGATCACAATGTCAAATCCATAATCTTGATGGGAAGACTATTGTGTACCTGCATTGTTACTCTTGATAGACACATCTTCAAATGTAAATTTATCTAAATCAAACAATTCAGTAGGATTTGCTAGGATTTTAAAGAAGAAAGTTCATTGAACTTTACATTCAAAGTCTCTTCTACACACCTAGTGCTTATGTTAAACACTCTATAGGCCTTGACAATAGTTGAGTATACCAGAAAATAATGACAATCTACTTTGGCTGCAAATTTTGAAATGGAATCTTTTAAGTTTAAAATGAAGCATGGGCAGCCAAAGATTTTGAAATAAGAGATTAGTGGTTTGATTTTGTACATAATTTCATAAGCAGTCTTTTGATGTCGAGGGTTAATCAAAACTTTGTTTTGCACATAGCCAACAGTGTTTACAGCCTCTGCCCAAAAAGATAATGGTAAACCTGAATCTGCAAGCATTGTTCTAGCACCCTCAATTAGAGTTCTATTCTTTCTTTCAACCACCCCATTTTGTTCTGGTGTTCTTGGGATACTGTACTGCCTTACAATCCCTTTAGACACACAGAAGTCATCCAGCTCCTTATTTCTAGACTTTGTTCCATTGTCACCCCTGAAGATTTTTACTAGCAGATCAAATTGCTTTTCAACTTTTCTTACAAAGTCCTGCAAAACACCTGCAGTCTCATCTTTGGAGTGCAAAAAGTAAGTCCATGTAAACCTTAAAAAATTATCAATTATAACAAGACAATACATCTTCTTTTTAAGACTCATGATTTTAGTAGGGCCAAACAAGTCCACGTGTAACAGTTGTAAACACTGACTAGTTTTGGACTCATCAATTGATTTGTATAAACTTTTATGTTGTTTACCTTTTAGATAGAAACACAATGTTCATCACATGTGAATTTCTTTGGGGGAAGACCTCTTACAAGGCCTTGTTTTGAAAGTGTGGTGATAGTTTTGAGATTTGTGTGACCAAGTCTTCTATGCCATAGTTTTGTCTCTTTGTTAGAGGCAGCTGAGAACAGACAAGCATTAGACAATGGATTATCTTTCAACGTATCTACCACATACACATTGCCACTCCTTTGGGCAACAAGTTGTGTTTTGCTCCCGGCAATGACTTCTTCAATCTTTTTCACCACATCTGCCCCAACAATCTTACAAGTTTTATTAGTGAAGAATGACCCGTAGCCTTTGTCACTCATTTGAGAGACACTAAGATGATTAAATTTAAGATTGTCAATAAGATTGACATTTTCAAACTTGAGTTTCCCTGCTTGGACTGTCCCTGACCCTAACACCTTTCCTTTTGAGTTGTTTCCAAAAGATATATCACCCCTTCCATGTGCTAGAAAATTTTTGTGAAGGGCTCTACATCCTATCATGTCCCTGGAGCCTCCACTATCTACATACCATAAACTATCAAGGCAAGTAGAAGCTCCCTGCACATCAGTAACAAATTAGTTTTGGTGAGTGTCCAAAGCCAAAATGGCTTTGTATAGGGTCACAAACATTCCAGCCTCAAGTCCAGAAGAATGGTCAGAGTTTTGAAGAGATTTTTGAAACATCTGTTGTGGACCATTTCCTGTCAAGTGGTTATAACCATGAGGATGCTTGTTTACTCTTGCTTTTGAGGGTCTTTTATAGATCTAATAACCAAGTGGTACACTCTTATCAGGTGGTTGACCATATCCTCTTGGAAATTTGTTTGCTGATGGCGCATCTGTTACCTGAATCTCTCTTGGAGCAGAGGTTACATTCAGTTGCTTGGTAATAAATGTTTGGACTGGAAAAAAGTCGATTTGGACATACGGTACTGGAACAGTGGTTGCAGGGTGTGCAAAGTGAGCAGTGCTTTGCATGTGTGGAGTAGGGGTATATTGGAAATAATGGATAGTGTTTTGAGTGTTCTGAGGTCTAGGACTTGGATGTGTGACAATAGGGCCACTTGTTTGGCTCATGCACTCTCTAGCAAAATGACATAGCCTATTACACTTGTAACACTTGATTTTAGATTTACCCAACCCAACTTTCAAACCCCCATGCAACCCTTGAAATTTTCTACCAGTTCTTTTGTAAATTTGCTAGTCCTTACACTTAGTGAAGCAAGTTGGTGAAACATTTCCATTTCTTCCAAATTAGTGGGTTCAAAATGTTGAAGATCATTTAACTCAAAAGATAAGTTGTCAGAAACTTGGTTTTCACAATTTGCTGCAAAAGCATAGTTGGGTGAGTAAGAATAAGACTAAATTCTCCACCAGAGGTTATCTCAATAAAATGATCATAATCCTGATCCTTACTTCCACCATAGGTTTCCTCTTGACCAAAAAGTGTTGTACTACCAAAAGCATAGTCATCAGCAACTTTTCCTGACTCTTGAAGCTTCTTTTTCTGGTTAAGCTCCCTCTCATAAGTGAGGAGCCTACCATGAAGCTGAGTCAAACTCATCTCTTTGAAACCAACAGAGTTTCTTGTTATGAAAGCAATAGTGTCCTATTTATCTTATAATGATCTTAGAAATCGACTATTTAAAGTTGAATTAAGAAACCTAACGTCTACTAGTTTTAATTCACTTATTAGACAACTAAACCTCTCGAACTGTTGGGTTAATGATTCTCCTTTAACGTGAAAAAATGTTTCATACTGTTGGTTTAAAACTTCTTGGTTGATTTCAATAACTTCCTTTGTACCACCAAACTGCTCCTTCAAAGCATCCCACAACTCCTTAGCCCTGTTACAATGCAACAGACCAGCATAGATATCATTCGGAAAAGCCGTAGCAACGATACTAAATGCCTTTGAATCTAGCTTGATTTTCTGAAAATCTTGCTCGGAGTAGTTTTCTAGCTTTTAGTTACTTGAACTTTTGGGTCTTCAGCACTCGGTACCATCAGAACATGTGGTCTGAAGATAACCGATTTCCAGCAACCCGTGTTCTGTTGAGCCAGTATGTGACCCATCCGACGTTGCCAGATATTGTATTCTGATCTAACAAGTATCAGAGGTTTATACATAGTGCTAGTGTTGTGTGGATATTGTGAATTTTGAGACATTTTTGATTGTTTTTACAAACAGGTTTTTGTTTAAAATACTTTTGAACGTAAATAAACTTTTGCTTTGTTCTCAATTCAACGAACACACGATATCAGTAATAGGAGCTGTTCTGTTTGTATCAAATTGATTGTTTAGATCGAATTTGATTGACCAAGCTCTGATACCAATTGTTAGGATCTGAGTTTAATTGTTGTGAAAGTTTTGAGATGGAAATAATGAGAGATGACAAAACAGATATGATAAATGCAGTGGAATAACAAACTTTTGAATCACAACAATGAAGAAATTGTTTTCATCAACATGCAGCCTGATCACTCTAATTTGTTTGTACATAAATGTCAAAGGAAAGTGATGAATAGAACAGTACAGGCACTGTTCTATTTATAGTACAAACGAAACATCCAAGGAATCTGTACTGACGTCACCTAGACAGCGACATCTAACAGTATAACAAACTCCTAACATCTGCTAGAGCCTAAGTACCGTTACATTGAAATTACAAATAAACTTTGTTGATAAGCGCATCTGTTGAAGGAACCTCTATTGAGCTTTATCCTCTGTTGGTCCAGCAAACCTTTGCTTCAACAATCTTTATCTTCACTGGCAGAGGTTCTCTCTGGCAGACCTTAGCTTCAACTGTCTCTTATCTTCAATAGCTTTTGTAAATAGACCTTGGCTTTGAGTAGAACTTAGAGTAGCAGATGTTGAGTCTTTTCCATTGGGAGGAGCAGATCTTGAAAGCACTGTTATTTATGATTAGATGTTATAGATTATTTTGGCTTTCCAATCATTTGTTCTTTTGTGGGGTCCACTAGATCCAACATGGGTATGCAAGACCAAGGCAGTGAACGAACAAGTCTCCGAGTTGTTAGCAGCTGGTATACTTCGAGAAGTCCGATGCCAAACGTGGGTGGCAAACTCAGTGATGGTAAAAAAGGCGAATGGAGGGTGGTGCAAGGACCCCAACAAACCCTGTCCTAAGGATTGCTATTCTTTTCTAGAGATAAACAAAAAAATCAATTCTCTCGCGCCATTCAGGTGGAAGTGTTTTTGGGTTGCTATAAAGGTTACCACCAAGTGCATATGGCACTATAAGACGAAGATAAAATGGCTTTATGCACGGAAATGGGTAATTTTTGCTACACAAAGATGCCTTTCGGCTTGCACAATGCGGGTGCCACATACCAGCGCCTGATGGATCAAACTTTCGGCGATGATATAGGGAAGCACGTTGAAGTATACATTGACGATTTGGTGATTATGAGTCCAGAAGAGGACCAAATGCTAAAAGACATTGAGAAAACCTTCAAATCATTGCGTAGCGTCAACATGAAGCTCAACCCGAGCAAGTGTTCGTTCAGAATGGAGGAGGGTAAGTTTTTGGGGTTTAAGGTAACAAAGGATGGATTCAAAGTAAACCCCGAGAAAGTTCAAGCCATAGAGTGGATGCCATCCCCCAAGATGATCAAGGAAATGCAAAGGTAGGAGGGCTCTTATCCGCGCTGAACTGATTCCTGTCTAATCACGCCGCAAAGCCCTTTCCTTTCATTAGCACTTTGCGCAAGTGCGTCAAAAATAATGAGTTCAGATGGACGACTGAAGCAGAAACTGTCTTCAAAGAAAGGAAGGAGTGTTTGATACAACTCCCTGCCCCGCGCGAAGAAGAACCACTTGTCCTGTACTTATCAGCTTTAGACAAGGCAATCGGCGCAGTCTGGTGGAAAGGGAGGGGATTCAAAACCTAGTCTATTATGTCAGCAGAATGCTCACCCATCTGGAAACTCGCTACTCAATCATGGAAAAGTTTGTACTCGCTTTAGTTCAAGTGTCACGAAGGTTGCGCATGTACTTTACTGGCCATGTGATAAACGTTTTGTCCAACTATCACATTGGCACAATTCCTAAGAAACTAGAAATCTCAGGGAGATTAGCAAAGTGGGCTATCGAGCTGGGTGGTCACAACAGCGTGTGCCAACCATGCCCAACAATCAAGGGACAAACCCTGGCAGACTTTGTCACGGAAGTTCCCGAGGGTTAGATTCCCGAATATGAGGCGATCGAGACCCCTACGCAAGGAATGTCAGAAGAACTTTGGTTGTTATTCACCGATGGAGCATCGGATGCGCTAAGAAAACTGGCCTCAATAACTTTTCAGCACCTGGCTAAAGATGTCCGAATTGAAGTTCTCAAGAATCCCTGTGTACCACTGCGCCAGGTAAACGCCACTGAAATAGGGTCACCATCATGGAAGACACCCATTATCCAATACCTGCAAGCATGGATTCTTCAAGAAAACAAAGCAGGACACAGAAGATCTAGCATAAAGCCCTGTTTTATCAATTGGATGAGGGAATTCTGTATCGCAGGTCGAATCTGGGTCCACTATTACGCCGCATGGACCCATAAGATGCCAACTACCTAATCCGCGAGATCCATGAGGGCATTTGTGGAATCCACGCAGGGCCACGCATGGTGGTCGCTAAAATCATGAACGTTGGGTACTATTAGCCAGGCATGCATCTTGATGCCATAAAAGAGCTGTGCAAATGCAACTTCTGCCAGCGCCATGCGCCGAAGACAATGCGACCTAAGAATGATTTGATTCCAGTTTCCACATCTTGGTCATTTCAACAATGGGGAATCGATATGGTAGGACCCTTCCCAGAAGCTCCAGGCACAGTAAAGTTTATAATCATTGTGGTCGATTATTTTATAAAATGGGTAGAAGCGAAGGCACTCGCATCAACCTCCGCAATGATTGTGCACAAGTTCATTTGGGAGCACATCATTTGTCGTTTCGGCCTACCATTGCGCATCGTGACTGACAACGGCACAAACTTCACCTCAGAAGATATCCATACCTGGATGCAAGAACTACGAATCGAGCGCACTTTCTCCTCCGTCGCACACCAACAGGGCAACGGGTAAGTAGAAAGTGTTAAAAAGGCATCGTGGAAGGAATCAAAGCCCGGTTGGGCACGAAGCGAAGAGGGTGGGTTGATGAGCTCCCGAGCAAACTCTAGGCACCGCACCATGCCCAAGACTAGTAACGGCGAAACTCCCTTCAGCCTAGTCTATGGCTCGGAGATGGTTTTCCCGACCGAAATCGGTCTCCCTTCACCTCGCTTGACGGCAGTCAACGCGATTGACAATGAGGCGGAATGCCAACTTAACTTAGACTTACTTAAGGAATGGCACAAGAACGCGGCTATCAAGGAAGCAAAGTATAAATCCAAGCTGGAAAAGTCCTACAATGCCGGGTGCGCATGCATCTGTACGTTCACTTCAAGAGACTATGTTTTCCATGACAACAAGGCCACCAACGCTGAACGCCCAGGGAAACTTGCACCTAAGTTAGAAGGTCCTTACCTTATCCATGAAGTCCTGGATAAGGGCGCGTACAAGCTGCGTACGTTGGACGGTCACGTTGTTCCATGCACATGGAATTCACAACAGTTAAGGAAATGCTATATGTAAGACACAACCTTTTGTAAGCGATGGTCGCGAGCCTGACAAGTTTATCAATATAAAGTGTTGTTTACATTATTTGTTCCTATTGACTTCCCTATTTGATACAAGTTACAAATGTATGTTCAACTTTTAATCCGCGCAAAAACATTACGATAAATTACAAACTCATGAACTAAATCTCCAAGACTCCCGTAAACACACACGAGGTCGGGCTATGATGTTCATACATGAGTGAAACTTACACTTATTCATGCTACCTATACAAATTTCTTATCACAATGCAATAATTGTAACTTTATCATTTGTCAAAAGGTAAGTAGATTGACGTAGCGCAAACGCGCATCAATTACATCCGACTACTATTCAATCAAAAGGCATTAAAGCCTGTTACAGAAGACTAAGTACAAAAAGCTACAAACGAATGGATTTTCACTTCGTGCCACCATCACCAGCATCTTCCTCATCTGTATCCGAAAGTTCTACTGTCTCGGGGATCTCGAAGAGTGACTTTAGACGTGCAACGTAATCATCATGTTGTAGGGCCTCGGGAACCAAATCCATGATGGGAAGTGTTAGAGTGTTGTATGTTGCTTGGCGAGCAACATACACGGTTTCCGCATCTGTGGTCACAGAACAGTGACTGCTATCCCATGTCGTCTCCATCGCCTCCTGCACATGCGAAGCACACTCTTCATATCCCTCGCGGTGACGCCGCCACGGTTTGGTCCAACTCAGCAGAGTTTAAGACCATGTTCGCAACCTGCATAAAGCATCAAAGGTTAAGAAATTACGCGATACAATAGAAGGGAGGGGAGCAAAAGATAACTTACATGGGCGATGCCATACTGCTGCAACCATTCAGAATTGGTGACCAGCAGCTCAACACCGGACTAGATCTCAACATTATTGTCTTGAGCCACGTTCAAGGCCGCTTGGTTAACCTTGTGCGCCTCTTCGGCAGACTCTAATTTAACTTTTTCAGCCTCCAGATCTGTCACACCCCAACCGATGGCGGAATCATCGGGGCAGACGTAATTAGATTGCTCGAGACATCATAACTCTATTTTCGCGACAAGTATTTAAAGGAACAATATTTTAATTCATTTCAATACATTGTTTGGAAACAAAATACAATATCAAAATTCAACATACAACAATGGAAATAAAAGTACAAGTACAACATAATTATAATTTAAAAGTGAGTTTCTAAGTCTCCCTACTAGTTTCCATGCATCCATAACATCATCATCAACCTGCAATACGTATTAAAGTATAGTTCAACACACAAGGCATCGACAAGTATACAAGTTTGAATAATAGCATAATATAAAGTTGTAACGAATCCTCATGAAGTAATGTTAACTTAAAACTAACATGGCAAAGCATGCAATTATACGTGTCAACCCAAAGTTTCTTGCTAGCGTAATCTAATCATAGCAATGAAAAGACCGTTTTGTTTACTTAACATGACCTCACGAATATGGGTGGTACGTTAATCCTATAGCTATACATGTTAAGGGAGGCTGATCCAAGTTAATGACTAAGTATAAGCATTTCAGGTATAAGCATGTATGATTCAAGTTTAGCACATAAAGCATGGTTAAGGATTGTTTCGTGATTTAAGCATAGTATGATTATGTGATTTGATAAATTACACGTATTGCACCCAAAATGTGATAAAAAGGTAAAACGGGGTTGAACATACTCACATTGCAAAGCTTCCTTAGTATTCTGTGAGACATTGATGTTGGAAGTTTGGAGCACGTAGTTACCCTATACGAGGGAAATGGAGTGTACGTGTATTCTGAGTCGTGGGAGATTTAGATTCGGAATTCAGAAGGTACAGAAAGTATACGTATGAAAATACGATGTCGTTCTAAGCGTCTGTTCACTTCGTGCGAAGTTAATTGTTTAGCGTTTTTCGCTTGTTCCAACACTCGTTCTGACATTGAGTTCTGTGCACGAGGGGTTTAGGAACAAGGCAGAATAGTACAAATTAATAACAGTTAACTATAATCCAGTTAATATCATGAATCGGTCCGATAGCTATGTATGTAATTGTATATAGATTATTTAGTCCTTCAAGTTTGTCATAGAAGTCAAGCATGGGGGTGCGAACAAATCATTATATGATTCACCAAAGTGAAGTTAAGTTTACTTTGTACGGTGTTGATTTGGTTGGGCCATTTTACGTATTTTGGCCGTTTCTAAGTATTTTAAGCATACGAGAGCGATGTATAAGTATAATTGCACAGAAAATTGACTATTCGAGCATTCCAGGTACGAGTTTCTTGCATATAATCACGTATTAAAGTTTGCATGTCTGAATCAGATGTATAAAGGCGTATAAGTATTGAATAAAGTTTCCATTATGATCAAAATCTCAGATTATAAAGGTTGAAATGAAAGATACAAAGTACGATACAGGTTTCCAAATATAGAGACACGATTACACTTTCTAAATAGGGAAAGTTCAGAAATGCGAAGCATTACAGTCTCCCTTACTTTTGGAAATTTCGTCCTGAAATTTATTCAAGAGGAAGACTCAACGAAGAGATGCAGATGTTTGGCCTTCATTTCACTCTCGAGTTCCCAAGTGAACTCAGTGCCACATTTGCCTTCCCATCGAACCTTGACTATGGGATGCTACTGCGCCTTAGTCGTTTTGTCCCTCGGTCCATGATTTCGACCGATTTTTCCACAAAATGCAAGGACTCATTGATTTGGAGATCGTCAAGTGGAACTTGGAGTCCTTCATCAGCTAAGCATTTCTTGAGGTTTGATACATGGAACATTGGATGAACATTGCTGAATTCTTGAGGTAAATCCAGTCGATATGCTACCTTGCCAATCGTCTCAAGAATCTTGAAAGGACCTACGAAGCGAGGAGCGAGTTTGCCTTTCTTACCAAATCGAACTACGCCCTTCCAAGGGGATACCATGAGAAGTACACGATCACCAACGTTAAATTCCAAAGGCTTGCATCTTTTGTCAGTGTAACTCTTTTGTTGACTTCCAGCCTTGGGTAGGTTGTCACGAATCCAAAGGATCTTGTCTGTCATCTCTTTTATGAGCTCGCTACCATTGATTTGAGCTTCACCAATCTCGTGCCAGCTGTAACATTTGCATTATTTCAACCAATGAACACTTTCGGTCAAAATGATATTCACACATTTCCGAAATAATATTCAAGTTATCGTATCATATTCCCAAATACACCTTACAAAGACCTTAATCGAAACCCCGGACACGCACGACGAAAACCGACACGCAAAAAAAAGTTGGACCTCCCAGGCGCCATGCGCCAGAATCCTGGGCATCTCCCGAGAACGCGCGGGAGAGTATCAGGACACGTGGCTCTGTTTCACGACACGTGTCCAACCTACCTAAGACCGGTGGCAATCAAGGCCTAGTTGACCTCCCCCGCGCCACGTGAGAGACACCCTGTCTCCCGGCGTGATGCGTGGAAGAAGCCAATTTTGGGTATATAAGGAGCGGCCTGGGACGAGTTCATTTGCACCTATTCGATCGAAAAATCGATCTCCTACTCTCTCTAAACTCTTTCCGAGTCCCGAAGCCCCCTAAACCCCTAAACCTACAAAGCTCTGCTCCGTTGTAAGTATTTTAACCCCCGGTCCCTAATTCGTCACCCTACACGATTGATTTAGGACCCACCAACGCATGTCGAGGCGCTGCCTGACTAAGTCCGTTGGGGTTTTGTCTCGTGTAGTATGGCCACCCTACCCGATTGATTTAGGACCCACCAATGCATGTCGAGGCTCTTCCTGACTAAGTCCGTTGGGGTTCTGTCTCATGTTGTGTGGCTAAACTGACTTGGGTTATTTCACTAACACGTGATGCATTGTATTATTATTAGGAACTCAGAATTTGCACCAGGAAGCTTTACGTTAAAAATCCTAAAGCTACAGGCGAGTACATAGACCCCTATTTTACGTTTTCTAAATGTTTTAAGGTTAATTATATTTTCCACATTTACAAAACTTATTTACCTATGGTTTATATACACAACATGCTTTACATTGTACAAAACTCGATGGTATGTTGAACATGACAATGATACATTCATTAACTTTGATCACACCGACCGGTAGTATGTTATGGTACCATAGGATTGACAACCCCATTCCCGCTTCCTAGGTTTGTTTGGAAGTTTCCTCTGGGAAGACAGAAACTGTGCAACACATTTGATAGACCTTTATTTATAAAGGTTTGTCCGACAGTCAAAAAGGCTTGAATGTATTCGCCAACAAACCACACTTGTTTTATACAAAAAGGCAAATTGTTTTATATACAAAACACGACATTTTGTTTACACAAGACATTTGGTTTATACAAAGATATATGTTTATACAATACAAGACATTTGGTTGGTTCATACAAAGTCACAAATGGTTTCTAAGTAAACCACACAATGTTTCTCTTAAATCGAATGATTTCTCATACGATCTTACAAAAGAAACATTTTTTGTCAGAGATTCATGGCTACAAAGAAAGATTTATTTAAAATATCAACTGATTATATATATATGTCAATATTCAAAAGCCATGAGTCGTGACCACAAAACCTATGTTACTCGCCAGCATTCAATGTTGACTTTATTTTCACATATGTTTCAGGTACTAATGCATGATCAAGTCTGCTACACATAGGATGGACGCTGGCCTTAGCTTGATTAAAAATAAACTTAGTTTTTGTAATTTGTTTCGAATTATCAAAAGACGATGTAATTTATAGGTTCAGTAAAACCAAACTTTATTTACCATGTGTTTGACTCAATTTGTAACGTGACCCCCCGACGTTCCCGTCGCGGGTTGTTTTTATTTCGCGGTCGGGGTGTTACACCAGCAAATAGGCGATCTGTTGGAACCTGAAGGTTTATGCATAGTAGGTTAGTGATAGTTAAGGGTTGAACTAGTACTTATGTTTTTATCATGTTTGGGTCGAAACAATGTTTTGGGTCTAGTTGGTTTCGACTGGGCTTGGTAGGGGCTATAGGCCCAAGTGTTTAGTATATAAACAATTCCCTAGTGTTTGTTTACGGTTGATCAGTCAGTTAGAAGTCTAAAGGAGCCAACCGAAACCCTGCGGTGTCTTGTATCAGTCATCTTTTATTGGTGAATGCAAGATAAGCTTTTGGTGATATATTGTTTTGGTTTATTGTTTCTTGAATCATCTTGTATTAGCTTTCTGCACTAACATAAGATTAGTGTTTGATCTCATTGAAAGATCCATTGACACGGGACTTACAATTGGTATAAGAGCCAAGAACCTATTTCTTAGTTCGTTTGATATCAACAAATTCAAGAACGACTGTGTTTTGTTTACTGATCTATTTTTGCAAGAGTTTTGAAGGTTCCGAGTTGGTTGTGTTCATTAGGAATTCAAGAAATTGATGCTATTTTAGTTTGTGAGATAATTCCAGATATGTTTGCTGAAATCAAGGAAAGTTGTTGATGATTCAAAGATTTCGGTAAATCTTTGTTCTTTGGAAGGTCTGGATAATTCGGGATTGCGAGTCAACAGGATTATCTAACAATTTGTTTTGCAGGTTTCGACTCGCAATCTGTTGGTCTCGACTCACAATTTACTGTGTTCTCGAGCTGTATCTTCAAGACTCGAAATCAAGATTTCGATTCAGTGCTAGCTTATTGTTCTGACGAAACATTCTGAGTGGTGGTTGGGACTTCTGTTTTGACTCGAAATCAACTGGTTTTGACTTGTGATTGTGACTCGCAATTAAAGAGATCTCGACTCAAACTACATTGTTCTTTGCACTCAAGATCTGTGATTTCGACTCGAAACAACTTTTTTTGAATGCTGATTTGACCTATTGACTTAAAATATTATAAAAATGACTTCAACCAATCAAACTGTTGATCTGGATGCTGTGAACAAATATCAAGAACTCGATTCCAAAATAGGTACCACTACTAGGATTCCTCGACTGCTTGATGGAGAATATTTTCAAGAATGGAAGTGGCGTTTTGAGAATCACGTCAAGGTAAAAGTGTAACATACGTCGGAAAACGGGTTTTCCAAACCCGCTTCGTTTATTAATCGAATAATCAGTTTCATATTTTCGTTGTTCATTTAATGCTTATTTAATTTTAAACAATACATAACTAATAAACATTTTAGATTATGGAAATTAAAATTTAAAAAAATAAAATTAAAACAATTAAAAATGAAAAGGGGCTGCCGGGTTTCGAACCCGGGTCAGCCGGAAACCTTAAACATCAAACACATAACCACTCCGCCACTAGCTGACTTTGTGAAATCTAGGAAACAATTAAAAAATAAGTTCACCCGTGAATCACCTGTTTGCGCCAAAACTGAAACCGGTAATCGGCTTTCAGTTTTCCAGACGTTTGAGTGTTGATAATTACTGGTTATAACCGACGAAAACATTACGACGCACGATCTCAATCAATTCAGCTTTTATTGAACTTGAATTCATATGATTTCGGGTTTAATAACCGAAATCATTCACTTCCTGAATTACTCCAACAATATCATCATCTCACGACTCAAAATCATCCACAGAACCTCCAATTTCACTTTCGCTCTATTTTCTGATCGTTGGAATCGCTTTCTGAACTCGCCGGACTTTCGCCGGAAAACCGTGTCTTTCATCAAAACGGTAAGTTTCTCAATTCTTTCATCTTCTATCAGTTGTTAGGCTTTTGCTAACTCAAACCTTTCTATCAGAATCAATCCCAGACGACGATATCGGATAATCAACACTCGCCGGAAGTTTTCTGAAAATTCCTAAATCGCGTTGTGAAACGGTATTATCATTTAAACCTTCCGATAACTCTTGTTTAGTCCTTCAATTCCACAATTAGTTAATCAAAAACTGTTAATTGGTCCGCTCAGACGGAGTTCATAAAAACAGAGCCGACGTCTTCGCCGGAGTTCTGAGAAAGATCATCTTCCGGTATGTTCATTCCCAAAACCTTCCCTGTCCATTTCATTTTAATCAATTATATGTTCATCAATCGAATTAAACAAGATCAGCAGAATATCATTGTCTGTGTTGTTTAACGGAAGATGAAGTATAGTTTGTATATAAATTTAATATAAATCGGGTTATATCTCGGGTTAGACACACAGTCCAGCGGTGGACTGTGTGCAATTGAAACATAGCGATACCGGGTTCGAGTCCGTCCTTGTTCCGATTCGTCACAATATTCAGACTTTTTATAAAACCCAAATATGAAAACTTCCAGTTAGTATATAAGAGAAATAAAAACAAGTGTTTTAACCAGGTTAGACACACAGTCCAGCGGTGGACTGTGTGCAACGTTAATCAACAGGTCCCGGGTTCGAGACCTGTTACGCACACCGGTTCGATAGAATTAAAATCCTTTTTAAAATAAATGAATTTTGAAATAAATTAATTAGTATATAAATATAATTAAAAACAGAAATATTTCGGGTTAGACACGTAGCTCAGTTTGTAGAGCTGCGTGCACGCGTACGGGAGGTCACAAGTTCGAACCTCACTCAGTGCATACAGTATACACGACCGAACCGGTCAACAAGTCAAAGTCAAATAGTCAACGGTCAACCCAAAAAGTCAACACTTTTTTTTTTATATTTTTATTTATTTATTTAATTTAAAAATCAATTAAAAATACTTAAAAATAATGTTTTTAAAGTTAGAAAATAGTCTTAAACTCACAAAAATATATCTAAAAATCCTATTAAAATTATTAATTAAATTCACTTATTTACCATACCTTTTTGTTATTATTTAGGTTAGTTATTCCTCATCGGTCAATCCTCTAAACTCGTGCGCATTCAACATCATCAAACGAACGCACCCAATGTGAATGAATCTCTACAAATTCCCCGTTTTAATCATGTTTTTGGGGTGTATCATGTGTCTAATTATTTATTTCATTTAAACAATTGTGCATCCATCATATCTATGATCAAATGTGTATTCAATATGTATCAACTGTTTGTGTGGTTATTGTTTAGATTAAATTTATCATTTTCAGTACATTTATTATCATAGGCCGCCACTCCCCATTACCTATGAGCGTGAGCTGTTCCCCATTACCTATGAGCGTGAACGAGGCGTTCCCAACATACGATCGGCTCCGTTTGATTGAGCCTTGATCGCACATACATTCATCATAGACCGTCCGTTCCCCATTACCTATGAGCGTGAACGAGACGTTGCCAACATTTACATTATCATTCATGTTATATATTCATGCAAGGTGGTTTGTTATTGTATGTTATTGTTTGTTATTGTTATTGTTATTGTATGTTTATTTACGTTTGCTCACATATGATTATTGCACAATTTTCCATAATAAATATAACAAGAAATCAATAATAAATGTTTTCTAACAAGGTTCACTCGCCAACTTTTGTTGACCCAAAAACCCCCATTTTTTTTACACATGATACAGGTGATCCAGTTGCAGCAAGAAACATATAGGATGGCTTAGAAGAATAAACCGGTTTAGACTTTGGATTGTTTAGTTAGTTATTTTCTTTGTAATTGTATGAACATGTTTGGAATATTGAGGATGAAATTTTGAATTTAATAAATATGAAACATATTAGTAAACATCATGAGCTTTGGTGATAACCCAATTATGCCCCGACTCTTATTCCGCTGCGGGTTGGGGTGTGACAGATTGGTATCAGAGCCATGACTGTAGGGATATAGGATAGGTTATTAGACCCTTAGAGCCTATACTATAGTTGATTAGAACTTTTAAATTGTTTGTGTGTTACATGCAAAATTCATGATGTTTATATGCTTTATGTTTATTGTTACATTCAATGTTATGCAAGCATGTTCATAAGTACATATTATTATACAATGCCTATCATGAATCATATTCTCATAACATATCATATCCATGAGAGCACACACCACACAATTTCCATGACTTTTGCAACGATTTTTGTATTTTCAAATCACATCAAAGTGAGTTCTCATGACGGGCATGTAGTAACTGGAAGGGTACAAGTACCGGTAGTCGGAACGTCCTGTCTAGGCTTGGCATTCGTATAAATCCAAAATAAAGGACCAGTTTGCCTACCTGGGGATTAACGATGAGAGTACGAAGGACCTATTAGGCCAAAGCATGCTATACCAAACGTCGTGTGAGCTAACCCCACTTTGAGTTGTCATTGTGTCTACACCTGGACACCCTCCGACCATACATCTCGCAAACATATTTCATGGTTTTCATTCGGGTGATGCGAGTGTTAAACCGCCAATACCAATGTGAATCCTACTAAGCCAATAGCCATGGGGGCCCACATGACTATACAGGCGATGGTATGGGGGACATTTGAGGCCCAAACATGAGCAAACCCAAGATATCCTATGGATGTAGTTGCATTATTGATGTTTATGTTATTTGTTTTAGACACATGACACCTAAAAAGACTCCATAAACTCACAATCTTCTTATGTATGTTCCTGTAGATGTCGGCTAGGCAACAACGTGGGGGTAGAAGGTCAGGAAGGTCAAACGAACGCTTGGCCACCCAAATCGCAAAACAAATGGCCGCGGTGCTTCCTGACATCGTAGTTCAAGTCCAACAAGCTCTCGCCGCAAATCCCATCAATCCTCCCCAACAAGAAGACCAGAATGTTGACAACCCTCCCTCCAAAAAGTGCTCATGCAAACATTTTAAGTCTTGCGATCCCCCGAAATTTGAAGGACCGAAGGTGTCACTGCTCTCCTCCACTAGTTTGAGGAAATGGAAAACACCTTCCTCAACTGCGATTGTCCCGAGGATCGCAAGGTACGTTACGCAACCGGGAGGCTATTTGGAGTAGCTCTTACCTGGTGGAATACTGAAAAAGGTAAGAGAGGAATCGAAGATGCAATGGCCTTAACGTGGGAGGAGTTAAGGGAAATCATGACGAGACGCTTCTGTCCAAGAAGCGAGATCAAAAAGTTAGAGGATGAATTACACTCGTTGAAGCAAAAGGAGGGAGATCATACTTCCTACAACAAGAGGTTTTTAGAGTTGAACCAAATGGTCCCTAACTTGTTCACCCCAGTTTACCGCTTAGTCGAACACTATATTCGAGGCCTCCCCTCGAAAATTCAAGACTCAGTTCTCAGCACTTCGCTTGCAACACTCGAAGCTCTATGGAACTAGCTACCGAGCTTACCGAGAATCGTATCCGCAACGGCAAATTTAAGGACGAGAAAAAGAAAGCCCCCGTTGAGGGCCAAACTTCAAACCATTCCACCTCCTCCTCAAAGTTTGCTAATAAGAGGAAACGAAACACCAGAAACTTTGCTGTCACACAAACAAATTTCCCTATCCCTGCTGCACCCATTACCTAAGTTGCCCCCTCACCTGCACCATATAAAAGGCCATACTCCGGCCCATACCCAAAGTGCAACCGTTGCCAATACCATCACTTTCCTGATCATCCCTGCCAACATTGCACCGGCTGTGGTCGCGCAGGTCACACCATTCAAACCTGTCGCATACCTCAGCGAACGAACCGCCATCAGCCCTCAACCCAAACCCACCATCAGATAGTGGGTCAAGCCCAACAACCTTTACTACTACCACCTACCCAACATGTAGCCCAATCCTACTACCAACCCAACTATCCCATGGTGCAACCTATGCGGGCTTGTTACAACTGTGGAGACCCGAACCACTTCAGGAACACCTGTCCACGCCAAGTGAATATTATCCATGCCCAAGCTCAAGCTAATCCAGTAAACCAGGCTAATCAAGCTCCTCCACCTGCAAGAGGAAGAGCTTTCAACATCAACGCTAATCAAGCTAGGGCTGACAACAATGTGGTTAACGGTACGTTTCTCATCAATGGTAGTTATGCATCCATGTTATTTGATACTGGCGCGGATAAGAGTTTTGTGTCCTTAGAATTTGAACCCATTCTCAACCAAACTCGTGATAAACTCATGGAATCCATAACGGTAGAAGTTGCTGACGGAAAACCAGTCTCCTTAAACTCTATTATACGCAATTGTACTCTCACTCTAAACGATCACGATTTTCCAGTTGATCTCATACCTATGAAGTTGGGAAGTTTCGACATTATAATTGGTATGGACTGGCTCAGCCAACATCATGCTGAAGTTGTATGCCGCGAAAAGTTTATACGCATTCCTCTTACAAACGGTCAGACTCTATGAATCTTTGGAGAAACCCCTTCGAAAGGGCTCAAATTAATGTCCTGCCTTCAAGCCCGAAAATATCTCCGCAAGAATTATGTCGCATTTCTAACTCATGTCGTCAAAAAGGGAACCAAGGAGAAGAAACTTAAAGACATCCCAGTAGTAAAAGATTTTCCGCAAGTTTTTCCTGACGACATTTCAGGACTTCCTCCCGTGAGAGAAGTCGAATTCCGCATTGATCTTAAACCTTGAGCTACACCAGTTGCAAAATCTCCTTATAGGTTAGCCCCATCCGAAATGCAAGAGCTAGCCAGTCAATTGCAAGAGCTGACTGACAAAGGATTCATACATCCTAGCTCCTCACCTTGGGGTGCACCTGTCCTTTTTGTGAAGAAGAAAGATGGAACGTTTCGCATGTGCATCGACTACAGAGAACTCAACAAGTTAACGGTCAAGAATCGCTACCCATTACCTCGCATCGATGATCTTCTAGACCAACTTCAAGGCGCCAGCTGTTTTTCAAAAATCGACCTTCGTTCTGGTTATCATCAACTCAGAGTACATGAAGAAGACGTCCCAAAGACCGCCTTCCGAACTCGTTATGGTCATTATGAATTCATGGTCATGCCATTTGGTTTAACCAACGCTCCAGCTGTCTTCATGGATCTAATGAACAGAGTCTGCAAACCCTATCTCGATCGCTTTGTTATAGTCTTCATCGACGACATCCTCATTTACTCAACGTCTAAGTCTGATCATGAACGACACCTTCGACTCATCCTTACACTCTTAGGGAATGAAAAGCTCTACGCCAAATTCTCCAAATGCGAATTCTGGTTAAAAGAGGTACAATTCCTTGGACATGTCGTCAATGACAAGGGAATACATGTCAACCCCTCAAAGATCAAAGCAGTACAAGAATGGCAAGCGCCACGTACACCAACCGAAGTAAGATCATTCCTTGGTTTGGCTGGTTATTATCGCCGTTTCATTGCAAATTTCTCCCGCATCGCTGTACCACTCACGGCTCTAACACATAAAGGAAAACCCTTCATATGGGGACCCAAACAAGAAGAAGCCTTCCAAACCCTTAAACAAAAACTCTGTGACGCACCTATTCTCACTCTTCCTGAAGGTTGTGATGACTTCGTGGTTTATTGCGACGCGTCAGGGCAAGGACTAGGCTGTGTTCTAATGCAAAGAGGAAAGGTGATAGCGTATGCTTCTAGACAACTCAAAACTCATGAGAAGAACTACACCACCCACGACCTAGAACTTGGAGCCGTTGTGTTCGCTCTTAAGATATGGAGACATTACCTCTACGGTACTAAGTGTGAAATATACACTGACCACAAGAGTCTTCAACATATCTTCAAGCAAAAGGAGTTAAACATGAGGCAACGAAGATGGGTCGAACTTCTTAATGACTACGACTGTGAAATTCGGTATCATCCTGGTAAGGCAAACGTGGTGGCCGATGCACTCAGTCGAAAGGGTTATGCGAACTCCATTTGTTTTCTATGTTCGCAAATCATAACAAATATCAAAGATCAAATCCGAGAAGCCCAACATGTTTCAGTAACGGAAAACGACGTACGAAAGGAGCTGTCTTGTGGAGCTGAACTTAAAGTTGAAACTAAATCCGACGGTATTCTGTACTATCTAGATCGCATATGGATTCCTGACCACAACAACCTTCGTGAATTCCTTATGAATGAGGCGCACAGAACACGATACTCTATACACCCAGGAGCCGACAAGATGTATCAAGACCTTCGATACACCTACTGGTGGCCTGGAATGAAAAAGGATATTGCTGTTTTTGTTTCCAAGTGCCTTACATGTTCCAAAGTAAAAGCTGAACATCAAAGACCCTCAGGACTTCTGGTCCAACCTGAAATACCTGTATGGAAGTGGGAAAACATAACCATGGACTTCATTACCGGGTTACCTCGCACTTCTGGTGGGTATGACACTATATGGGTAATCATTGATCGTCTTACAAAATCAGCTCACTTTATTCCGATCCGCGAAGATTTCAAGAACGAGAAGTTAGCTCGTATCTACATCAGCGAAATCGTAAGCCGTCATGGTGTACCGTTAAGCATTATTTCAGATCGTGATGGTCGTTTCACTTCACGAACATGGCAAGCTGTACAAGCCGCTCTGGGTACACGATTAGACCTCAGTACCGCTTATCATCCTCAAACTGATGGACAATCTGAACGCACCATCCAAACTCTTGAAGATATGCTTCGAGCATGTGTTATAGACTTCAAGGGAAATTGGGACGCTCATCTACCATTAGTTGAATTTTCGTACAACAACAGCTATCATTCAAGTATCGGCATGGCACCTTTCGAAGCTTTATATGGTCATCAGTGCCGATCTCCAGTATGTTGGCACGAAATTGGGGAAGCTCAAATCACCGGTCCAGAACTAATTCAAGAAACAACAGACAAGATCCATCAAGTTCGAAACAATCTTCTAGCGGCACAAAGTCGTCAAAAGAGTTATGCAGATAAACGACGAAAGCCTTTGGAGTTTAACATTGGTGATCATGTACTTTTAAAAGTATCACCGTGGAAGGGAGTGGTTCGTTTTGGCCAGAAGGGCAAGCTAGCACCACGCTACGTAGGACCTTTCAAGATACTCGAAAGAGTAGGACCTGTAGCATACAAGCTTGATCTACCAGAAGAACTCAACAGAATTCACCCCACATTCCACGTATCAAACTTAAAGAAGTGCCTCGCCGATGAAAACATCCATATTCCCTTGGAAGATATTCAGATCGATGAATCTATGCACTTCATTGAAAGACCAGTAGAGATCATGGACTTCGGAGAAAAACGTTTAAGACGGAGTCGTATTCCAATTGTTAGGGTACGCTGGGAGTCGAAACGGGGACCTGAGTTTACTTGGGAACGTGAAGACTCAATGCGCGAAAAATACCCGCATCTTTTTCCTGTTACCACTACTACTTAAATTTCGGGATGAAATTTCTAAAAGTAGGGGATACTGTAACATCCGTCGAAAAACGAGTTTTCCAAACCCGCTTCGTTTATTAATCGAATAATCAGTTTCATATTTTCGTTGTTCATTTAATGCTTATTTTAATTTTAAACAGTACATAACTAATAAACATTTTAGATTATGGAAATTAAAATTTTAAAAAAATAAAATTAAAACAATTAAAAATGAAAAGGGGCTGCCGGATTTCGAACCCGGGTCAGCCGGAAACCTTAAACATCAAACACATAACCACTCCGCCACTAGCTGACTTTGTGAAATCTAGGAAACAATTAAAAAATAAGTTCACCCGTGAATCACCTGTTTGCGCCAAAACTGAAACCGGTAATCGGCTTTCAGTTTTCCAGACGTTTGAGTGTTGATAATTACTGGTTATAACCGACGAAAACATTACGACGCACGATCTCAATCAATTCAGCTTTTATTGAACTTGAATTCATATGATTTCGGGTTTAATAACCGAAATCATTCACTTCCTGAATTACTCCAACAATATCATCATCTCGCGACTCAAAATCATCCACAGAACCTCCAATTTCAGTTTCGCTCTATTTTCTGATCGTCGGAATCGCTTTCTGAACTCGCCGGACTTTCGCCGGAAAACCGTGTCTTTCATCAAAACGGTAAGTTTCTCAATTCTTTCATCTTCTATCAGTTGTTAGGCTTTTGCTAACTCAAACCTTTCAATCAGAATCAATCCCAGACGACGATATCGGATAATCAACACTCGCCGGAAGTTTTCTGAAAATTCCTAAATCGCGCTGTGAAACGGTATTATCATTTAAACCTTCTGATAACTCTTGTTTAGTCCTTCAATTCCACAATTAGTTAATCAAAAACTGTTAATTGGTCCGCTCAGACGGAGTTCATAAAAACAGAGCCGACGTCTTCGCCGGAGTTCTGAGAAAGATCATCTTCCGGTATGTTCATTCCCAAAACCTTCCCTGTCCATTTCATTTTAATCAATTATATGTTCGTCAATCGAATTAAACAAGATCAGTAGAATAATCGTTGTCTGTGTTGTTTAACGGAGAAGATGAAGTATAGTTTGTATATAAATTTAATATAAATCGGGTTATATCTCGGGTTAGACACACAGTCCAGCGGTGGACTGTGTGCAATTGAAACATAGCGATACCGGGTTCGAGTCCGTCCTTGTTCCGATTCGTCACAATATTCAGACTTTTTATAAAACCTAAATATGAAAACTTCCAGTTAGTATATAAGAGAAATAAAAACAAGTGTTTTAACCAGGTTAGACACACAGTCCAGCGGTGGACTGTGTGCAACGTTAATCAACAGGTCCCGGGTTCGAGACCTGTTACGCACGCCGGTTCGATAGAATTAAAATCCTTTTTAAAATAAATGAATTTTGGAATAAATTAATTAGTATATAAATATAATTAAAAACAGAAATATTTCGGGTTAGACACGTAGCTCAGTTGGTAGAGCTGCGTGCACGCGTATGGGAGGTCACAAGTTCGAACCTCACTTAGTGCAAACAGTATACACGACCGAACCGGTCAACAAGTCAAAGTCAAATAGTCAACGGTCAACCCAAAAAGTCAACACTTTTTTTTATATTTTTTTTTATTTATTTAATTTAAAAATCAATTAAAAAACTTAAAAATAATGTTTTTAAAGTTAGAAAATAGTCTTAAACTCACAAAAATATATCTAAAAATCCTATTAAAATTATTAATAAAATCCACTTATTTACCGTACCTTTTCGTTATTATTTAGGTTAGTTATTCCTCGTCGATCAATCCTCTAAACTCGTGCGCATTCAACATCATCAAACGAACGCACCCAATGTGAGTGAATCTCTACAAATTCCCCGTTTTAATCATGTTTTTGGGGTGTATCATGTGTCTAATTATTTATTTCATTTAAACAATTGTGCATCCATCATATCCATGATCAAATGTGTATTCAATATGTATCAACTGTTTGTGTGGTTATTGTTTAGATTAAATTTATCATTTTCAGTACATTTATTATCATAGGCCGCCGCTCCCCATTACCTATGAGCGTGAGCTGTTCCCCATTACCTATGAGCGTGAACGAGGCGTTGCCAACATACGATCGGCTCCGTTTGATTGAGCCTTGATCGCACATACATTCATAATAGGCCGTCCGTTCCCCATTACCTATGAGCGTGAACGAGACGTTGCCAACATTTACATTATCATTCATGTTATATATTCATGCAAGGTGGTTTGTTATTGTATGTTATTGTTTGTTATTGTTATTGTTATTGTATGTTTATTTACGTTTGCTCACATATGATTATTGCACAATTTTCCATAGTAAATATAACAAGAAATCAATAATAAATGTTTTCTAACAAGGTTCACTCGCCAACTTTTGTTGACCCAAAAACCCCATTTTTTACACATGATACAGGTGATCCAGTTGCAGCAAGAAACATATAGGATGGCTTAGAAGAATAAACCGGTTTAGACTTTGGATTGTTTAGTTAGTTATTTTTCTTTGTAATTGTATGAACATGTTTGGAATATTGAGGATGAAATTTTGAATTTAATAAATATGAAACATATTAGTAAACATAATGAGCTTTAGTGATAACCCAATTATGCCCCGACTCTTATTCCGCTGCGGGTCGGGGTGTGACAAAAAGATAGCAAGATTTGGGGAAGTATTATGCGTGGTCCAAGAGAAATTACTTATGAAAGAGAGATGCTCCTTGTCAAACTAAAGAAGCCTTATGATCGTTACACAGACGAGGACTTTGATATCATTGAAAGATCCATTGACACGGGACTTACAATTGGTATCAGGAATGGTTTTCACTGAGCACCCTCCATCCTTAACCACTTCATTCCCTATGGGTGCATAACCAATAATGATATTTCTAGTGGGTCAGGCTCTACACTATTTCCTGATTCAACTCCTGAAGATTGTACAGTTACTTCTCCTGGGATTAACAGTATTGCAACACCAAATGAGGGGGAGATGAGCAACTCAAATTCTGATAGCATGAACGCTTTACTCGAGGTGTGACCGTTTCTGATGTGGCAATTCCAACAAGTGTCCAACGAAATCATCCAATAGAGAACATCATTGGTCCTGTAAATGCCAGAATTCTAACCAGGAGTCTATCAGGGACTATCAATACATGTTTATACTCTTGCTACATTTCTTAAATAGAACCTAAAACTATTGATATAGCTTTCAGGAATCAGGCTTGGTAGAAGCCATGCACGAAGAGCTGAACCAGTTAGAGAAACTGAGAGTATGGAAGCTTGTTGAGTTACCAGAAGGAAAACGTAAACTTGGAACTCGATGGGTGTACAGAAACAAGCAAGATTCTGCTGGAGTTATTGTTCGGAATAAAGCATGATTAGCAGTCCAAGGTTTTAGACAGATTGAGGGTCTGGATTATGATGAAGTTTATGTGACAATTGCGGTGATTCGATCATGTAACGATTCCAAAACGAATTATCAATCAATGAAATATTTTGTTTTATTTATGAGATTTGTATTTTTATCATGAAATTGCACATATTCAATTCTTGCACGATTCCAAACTTTCAAACAATTCCTGGAAGTGAATCGCAAACTGCTTCGCAAATGTAACCAGTTTAACATGACGTACACTTCGGAACAATGAAACAAGCCAAACATACCTTAAATATCCTTTACATAAGTTAGAAATAAGTTTTGAGGGATTCAGTATGGCAAAAACAAGTTTATTCAAGCTTAGGGGCTATTTTGCAAATTCTGTGAAAATATGCCGTTATGCGTATTTCTTAATCCGGAACATGTACGCACATCCAAAATTTTTGTGATCACTAAAATCTTGAATTTTAGTGATTGGAATGCAAAAATATCATTCGTTGCGCATTTACGGTCATTTGCACGTTCGTTACGTTTTTCGTCGTATTAACCGAAAACTGCAACCGTACGAACAAACGAGCCGACATCCGTGTCATTTCCGGACATATTTCAAGTTCCCTAAGCTTTATCGTCCTTATAAAGCTTAAAAATCAGGTTAACGGATGTTAGAAGTGCCAAAACTGGACGAAACGAGTGCAAGGGCCCGTTCTGCCAACTTTTGAAAGTTGCTACCAGCTAGGGTCCTTATGGACCGCAAGGGCAACCCCATACGGTCCGTATGGGATCCTCAGCACAACAGAAACATGGCAGACTCATGTTTAAACTGTTAATTTGAAACTATGAACTTCCCTGCTGCTTGTAACACGTTAGGAGGCACTTGTAATGATCCTACAACCTCCCTTAACACCTGGAATGATCTTGTGCAAGCTCCACAAGTGTAAATAGGTGTGGTATGCAACCACATCATTTGCTCATTCCTTCTTTTTCTCTCTATAACTCTAAGTGGAGACTACCACATTGTTGGAGGTCTCCCATCTGAGTTTTCTGGTTCTTCCTTCATCCTTGGATCACAAGTATGTGTTCCATCCTAGTCTTGTTTATTTATTTTTAGCAATTTCAAGCTAAAAGTCAAACATTGTTTGACTTTCAGCTTTGACCATTAATTAGTCAAAGCAAAGTTCAAATGAATTTCGCAACGTGATCGTAATCACGATGGCTATGATCCTTAGTGATCATGCCTACTGATTACCACGTTTACTAGTCGAAGTGACAAGTCAAAGTTTCGGTCAAAATGCGCATTTAGGTGCATTTTGCGACGGAACTATTTTCGGGTATCAAAACACTAAGTTTTGATACCAAAATATTTTTTATAACTTAGTTAGACATGTCTAACTCGTCACTTTTAGTTTAGTGCTTATTTAGGGTCATAAGTCGAGCGGTCTTGACCACCGCTTTGACTTTCGAATCCGACCCGTTTGGTCGATCTTAGGATCCGACCAAACACATATTTGTGATCGTAGTAGTATAGGGAATAACTCTCTGAGGTTATACCTTATGGTCATATTTTTGGTTAGTGTTTGATAAGTCGTTGTTATTTCTTTAAATATGACCAAAACGCCATTTTTGCGAATAAATCAACTTTAAGCGCATGTAACATAAATTTTGACATGTAATCTGATGTAGCAACATTATTAAACATGTTTTGGCAATTTAGATTTATTACAACACATATCTAACCATCCGAACATGTATTTACGCAAATGGCACGTTAAAGTGGCTTAAACTACCTTAACGAGTCATAACGGGTCAAAAGCACTTAGGAACCTTTCCAAATCAGACTGTAAACTTTATTAAACTATCTCATATGAATTCTAACATTCATTTGGTTTATAAGGCTTCATTCTATCCGAATCCTCCGATTAAAGTCTCTATGTTAACATAGTTATTCGATATTAGGACACATTTGAATTCTCGGACTCCTTGAGCTTTGTAAATCCTATTGATCAAGAACACATTAGCAATCCCAAGTGAGTACATAGCTCCCCTCTTTTATGTTTTGAAAATGTTTTGGGGTGACACATATGTGCTAAATGTTTTCAGGTTTTCAAATTACAAATTCTATGGTTTATATTAAACACGACTATTTCAATAATGTGAATAAACTTGTTGGTGTGTTATATACATGACACGAATGACATTCATTAGCTTTGGCCAAGCCGGCCAGTAGTAAGTTATGGTACTATAGGACTGACAATCCCGTTACCAAGGTTCCCGGTGTTCGTGGGGAAGTTTGGGGAACGACCGAAACTGTTTACTTTAACAAACCCTTTGGTGGTTTGTTATTGCATTTTAAAGATACCCTTTGGTGGTATAGACGAGTCAACACAGGTTTGAATGTATTCACCAAAACGACCAAAATTTTTCACAATTAAAACAAGGACGATTTGTTTTTACACGGACAATGAACAATTGGTTTATGACACGAACAATGGAGATTGGTTTATAACAAGGACGATTGAACGTTAGGTTTGTAACAAGGACGATTGAACGATTGGTTTACGATAGGTGATTTAGATAATACGACAAGTGTGTTATAATAAAAGCATGGTGGATACGCCGTTGGTACTTCCTATATATAAGTGTTTTTATTGTATTGCATACTGTGGCCTTATTTTAATCACTTGGACAATGTTTTGAACGATGACACATAACGATTTTCAATTAAATATATAAACCATATGTAGTTTTCTTTTAATCGATTTATTACTCGGTTTTACAAAAGAAATGTTTTGGTCAAGATTCATGGCTACAAGTATTTTATAAATTATAACTAACTTGTTTTAGTTGGTTAGTTATCATTGCAATACCAAATACTTTTTGATAACAAGGTTTTCAACTAACGATTCTAGTAGCCTGAAGAGGTATTGCAATACATATATATGGCCATGAATTTGACACACTCACAAAACCTATTTACTCGCCGGCATATTTTGCTGACTCGTTTTCACATATGTTTCAGGAAACCAAGTTTGATGTCGATGCATGCTCACGTAGGATCGGACGCGGACTTTAGTGCCTTAAAATATGAAAGACAATTGTTTGTTTAGTTTGTCTTAATTCCAAGACAATGTAACTTTGTAATTTCAGTATTCAATAAAACATAAATTTAATTGCTATGTGTTGTTGTAACAATCTGTTAACGTGACTCCCCGACGTTTCCGCCGCGGTTTGTTGTTTTTAGGTGGTCGGGGTGTTACAGATTGGTATCAGAGCATTGGTTATAGGGAATTAGGTTATTAGTAATGCTTTGACCTGGACTATAACCTTCCTAGGACCCTAACGCAAGTTTACTTGTGTTTAGATCTAAAATACAATACTGTCACCTATCCTTAGGTGATTACCAAAAACAATACAAAAAGTCACAAACTCTTTCCGAAAACTTTTTGCAAAGAAAAACATCTATTCTTAAATGAATCATTTTTAGCTTTATGCCTTTAAAGTTTTCAAATCTCGTCAAAGTTTGGGTTTTATTAATGTGAACACGTGCAATGCCTGTACCCTGAGTTTTTTTTGTCTAAGGCTAGAGTTTTCGTACAAATCCACTTAATCGGACCAGTCACTCTTATCTGGGAACTCTTGGGGTGAGTGTCCACTTATAGGCTAAAGCATGTCTTCGTGATACATTATAAAGACCCATTTACTTTGATTAGTCACTGTGTGTCGTTTGTTTGTTTTGAGAAACGAACGAATGACCACCATCCTTATTTCGTCGCTATTTTCAATACCTCCCTTGATTTATTTCAAATGTCAATCTCACATATTTTTCTTCATGTTTTCTTTTAGAATGCCTCCTCTACGTAATGCAACTCAAGATGCCGAAATGGCAGCCATTATCGCTCAGCAAATTGCTGCTGTACTTCCGAATCTAGTGACCCAACTAAATCAAGCGAACAACAACAATGCACCAGCTCAGTGCAACTATAAACAATTTTGTTCGGCTAAACCACTCTCGTTTTCTGGGTCTGAGGGAGCCACTGGGCTTCTGCAATGGTTCGAAAGTATTGAAAGCACGTTCCGATTTGTTCAATGTCCAAATGAGCGAAAGGTTGAGTTCACGTCAAGTGTATTCAAGAAGAGAGCTCTTACGTAGTGGAATGGTATAACGAGAGACAAAGGTGCTAATGTGGTCTTAGCTCAAACTTGGGAAGAGCTTAGGGCTCAAATGATGAAGGAATTTTGTCCTCGTTACAAGCAAAGGGCGCTCGAAAACGAATTCCATGATCTCAAGCAAGATAGTGGCGAGAATCGTGCTTATACTAATCGATACGAAGAGTTGAGTCTATTGTGCCCGACAATGGTAACACCTTTGGATAAGGCGACCGAGAAATACATCGATGGTTTACCTGATCATGTGCAAGATATCGTCACTGGTAGCAACCCTACTACCGACAAGCTATTGAGTTAGCTGCAACTCTAACGGATTCACAAGTCAGGAAAGGTAACCTTCATCGCAAGGGCGATAAGTAATCCTCTGCTAAGTCAATCCAAGAGAAACCAAAGGAAAACAAAGCCAAGCCTTCCAACCGATCGAGGAAGAGTAAGGCTTCTCAAAACTTTGTTGTTACTGCACAACCCGCTCGAACTGCTCCCAACCAACCAGTTCAACCTCCTGTGAGGAAGCCATATGCTGGTACTGCACCGTTGTACAATCGGTGCAACGGTCACCATCAAGTTCATCAACCATGTCGTCAATGTACTACTTGTGGAAGATTTGGTCACTTGGCCAACTTTTGTAGATCTGTTCCAAATCCAACTGTATAGAACCATGTTCAACCCAAGCAAATCCCGTTCGACGTCACTTTCCACCCGGGTCATGTTTTAACTGCGGCGAAATGGGTCACTACAAGAACAATTGCCCGAAACTAGTCAATGCTTATCAAGCTCGTGGGCGAGCATTCAATATCAACGCCAATGAGGCCCGTGCTGATAACGAAGTTGTTAATGGTACGTTCCTTGTCAACAATCATCCTGCGTCATTTTTTCGATTCAGGTGCGGATAGAAGTTTTGTGTCCCTGGTTTTCGAACCTCTACTTTCAATGCCAAGAACTAAACTAGGAAAGCCGTTGACTATCGAGATTGCTAGTGGCGAACCTCTTAAACTTGATTCTTTCATTCGCGATTGCCAGTTGCACCTCAATAATCATCTTTTTCCTATCGACCTCACGCCAATGCAACTCAGGAGTTTCGATATCATTATAGGAATGGATTGGTTAACCAAGCTTCATGCCGAAGTTACTAGTCTTGACAAGATAGTTCGTATACCTCTTTCATCGGGCGATATTCTAAAAATTCATGGAGAAAAACCCGATAGTAATCTTAAACTCATGTCTTGTAACCAAGCTCAAAGATACCTGCGAAAGAATTATGTGGCTTTCTTGGCACATATCGTAGAAGAGAAAGAAAAAGCAAAACTATTCAGGACATCCCCGTTGTTTGGGATTATCTTGAGGTCTTTCCAAAGATTTACCTTGTTTACCTCATGTACGACAAGTTGAGTTCCGTATTGATCTTGTACCTGGTGCCAACCCAATTGCTAAATCTCCTTACCGTCTTGCACCGTCTGAGATGCAAGAATTATCAAAACAACTTCAAGAATTATCATACAAAGGATTCATTCATCCGAGCTATTCACCTTGGGGTGCTCCTGTCCTATTTGTGAAAAAGAAGGAAGGATCCTTCCGAATGTGCATCAATTATCGTGAGCTCAACAAACTCACGATCAAAAATCAATATCCCCTACCACGAATTGACGACCTTTTGATCAACTACAAGGTGCTACATGTTTCTCCAAGATCGATCTGCGTTTTGGGTATCATTTAGCTTTGTGTACTCGAAGAAGATGTTCCCAAAACTGATTTCCGCACACGATATGGTCATAATGAATTCACTGTCATGCCTTTCGGTTTGACAAATGCTCCAGCTGTTTTCATGGACTTGATGAATCGGGGTTGTAAACCTTATTTGGACAAGTTCATCATTGTTTTCATCGATGACATTCTCATTTATTCTAAGTCTCGAGCCGAGCACGAACAACATCTTCGATTAACAATGGAACTACAGAAGAAATAACAACTATATGCTAAATTCTCCAAATGTGAGTTTTGGTTGAAAGAAGTTCAATTCTTGGGTCACATAGTCAACGAGCAAGGTATATATGTGGATCCTTCCAAAATCACTGCAATTAAGGATTGGAACACACCTAATACTCCCATAGAAGTTCGCTCATTCCTCGGTCTTGCTGGGTATTATCGATGTTTTATCGCAAACTTCTCAAAGATCGGGTTCCCCTCACTGCTTTAACTCAGAAGAATAAGCCTTTTGAGTGGGGACCCAAACAAGAGGAAGCCTTCCAAAATTGAAACAAAAACTCTATGATGCTCCTATTCTATCTTTACCCGATGGCAACGATGATTTTGTTGTCTACTATGATGCATCAAATCCAGGCCTTGGTTGTGTTCTCATACAAGGAGATAAAGTCATAGCCTATGTATCAAGACAATTGAAAACTCACGAGAAGAACTACACAACTCATGATCTTGAGTTGGGTGCCGTAGTTTTTGCTCTAAAAATTTGGAGACATTATCTTTATGGTACGAAATGCGTGGTTTCATGGACCACAAAAGTCTCCAACACATATTCAATGAAAAGGAGCTGAACATGAGACAACGACGCTGGATCGAACTCTTGAACGACTACGAATGCGAAATTTGCTACCATCCTAGTAAGGCGAATGTCGTGGCTGATGCGCTTAGTCGTAAGGAACATATCAAACTTCATTGCGTTCGAATTCAATCTGATATCCAGACACGTATCCTACAAGCACAACATACATGTGTGAACCAAAGCTTATTGAAAAATGAGCTGCCTTAAAATCTTGAACTTCAACTCGAAACGAAAGACAATGGGTTACTCTATTATTTGAACCATTTGTGGGTTCAAGTCTAGACAATCTCCGCACCTTGTTGATGGACGAAGCTCATAAGCCTCGTTATTCAATCCATCTGGTGCAGATAAAATGTACAAGGATCTCCGTACCCAGTATTGGTGGCCGGGTATGAAATTGGATATTGCCTTGTATGTGTCAAAATGCCTAACTTGTCTTAAAGTCAAGGCTGAACATCAACGCCCATCTGGTTTGCTCGAACAACCAGAAATACCGGTATGGAAATGGGAGAACATTGCGATAGATCTCATTACTAAACTACCGTGCACATCTAGAGATCATGATGCTATTTGGGTAGTCATCGATCGTCTAACAAAGTCAACACACTTTTTGGCAATTCGTGAGGATTACTCTGCTGACAAACTTGCTAAAATCTATGTTGATGAGATTGTATCTCGTCATGGTGTTCCTTTGGACATCATATTTGACAGAGATGCTCGGTTCTCATCTCACTTTTGGAAGACCATGCAATCTGCTTTGGGAACCAAACTCAAACTGAGCACTGCTTATCATCCTCAAACGGATGGACAAACCGAAAGAACAATTCAAACACTGGAGGATATGCTTAGAGCTTGTGTGATCGACTTTGGTGGTAGTTGGGATTCGCATCTACCGTTAATCGAATTCTCCTACAATAATAGTTATCACGCCAGCATCGACAGGGCGCCTTTCGAAGCTTTATACGGTCAAAAATGTCGTTCATCTGTCTGTTGGAATGAAGTTGGAGAGTCTTAGTTTACTGGACCTGTACTCATTCATGACACAACAGACAAAGTCAAGAAAATTCGCGATAATCTTCTGACAGCTAGAAGTCATCAAAAGAGTTATGCGGACAAGCGGCAAGCCCTTTGAATTCCAAGTTGGTGATCACGTCCTACTCAAGGTATCCCCTTGGAAAGGCGTGGTCAGATTTGGAAAGAAAGGAAAACTTGCACACCATTTAAGATCGTCGAGAGAATTGGAAAGGTGGCCTACCGACTTGAGCTACCTCATGAACTTGGGAACGTTCACCCAACATTTCACGTGTCCAGTCTAAAGAAATGTTTAGCCGACGCAAATCTTCACATCCCCCTCGACGAAATTCACATTGATGACACTATGCACTTTGTCGAGAAACCCGCGGAGATTTTGGACCATGAAGTCAAGAAATTTAAACAAAGACGAATATCGAGAGTCAAAGTTCATTGGGAATCCAAACGTGGCTCAGAATTTACTTGGGAACTAGAGGATCAAATGAAAGCGAAATATCCACATCTGTTTCCACAAGTTTCCTCTAATTAAATTTCGGGACGAAATTTTCTAAAGTAGGGGAGACTATGACAATTGCAGTGATTCGATCATGTAACGATTCCAAAGCGATTTATCAATCAATGAAATATTTTGTTTTATTTACGAGTTTGTATTTTTATCATGATAATTGCACGTATTCAATTCTTTCCAAATCAGAATGTAGACTTTATTAAACCAACTCATATGAATTCCAACATTCATTTGGTTTATAAGGCTTCATTCTATCCGAGTTCTACGATTAAAGTCTCTATGTTAACATAGTTATTTGATATTTGGACACATTTGAATTCTCGGACACCTTGAGCTTTGTATATCCTATTGATCAAGAACACATTAGCAATCCCAAGTGAGTACATAGCTCCCCTTTTTATGTTTTGATGTTTTGGGGTGAAACATATGTGCTAAATGTTTTCAAGTTTTCAAATTACAAATTCTATGGTTTATATTAAACACGACTATTTCAATAATGTGAATAAACTTGTTGGTGTGTTATATACATGACACGAATGACATTCATTAGCTTTGGCCAAGCCGGCCAGTAGTAAGTTATGGTACCATAGGACTGACAATCCCGTTACCAAGGTTCCCGGTGTTCGTGGGGAAGTTTGGGGAACGACCGAAACTGTTTACTTTAACAAACCCTTTGGTGGTTTGTTATTGCAATTTAAAGATACCCTTTGGTGGTATAGACGAGTCAACACAGGTTTGAATGTATTCACCAAAACGACCAAAAGTTTTCACAATTAAAACAAGGACGATTTGTTTTTACACGGACAATGAACAATTGGTTTATGACGCGAACAATGGACGATTGGTTTATAACAAGGACGATTGAACGATAGGTTTGTAACAAGGACGATTGAACGATTGGTTTACGATAGGTGATTTAGATAACGCGACATGTGTATTATAATAAAAGCATGGTGGATATGCTATTGGTACTTCCTATATATAAGTGTTTTTATTGTATTGCATACAGTGGCCTTATTTTAATCACTTGGACAAAGTTTTGAACGATGACACATAACGATTTTCAATTAAAGATATAAACCATATGTAGTTTTTTTTTAATCGATTTATTACTCGGTTTTACAAAAGAAATGTTTTGGTCAAGATTCATGGCTACAAGTATTTTATAAATTATAACTAACTTGTTTTAGTTGGTTAGTTATCATTGCAATACCAAATACTTTTTGATAACAAGGTTTTCAACTAACGATTCTAGTAGCCTGACGAGGTATTGCAATACATATATAAGGCCATGAATTTGACACACTCACAAAACCTATTTACTAGCCGGCATATTTTGCTGACTCGTTTTCACATATGTTTCAGGAAACTAAGTTTGATGTCGATGCATGCTCACGTAGGATCGAACGCGGATTTGGTGCCTTAAAATATGAAAGACAATTGTTTGTTTAGTTTTTATTAATTCCAAGATAATGTAACTATGTAATTTCAATATTCAATAAAACATACTTTATTACCACGTGTTGTTGTAACAATCTGTTAACGTGACTCCTCGACGTTTCCGTCGCGGTTTGTTGTTTTTACGCAGTCGGGGTGTTACACTTTATGCCTCGGTTGCTCGAATTTAAGTCATCCAGATATTTTTAGCTTACGCATCCTACATGGGGTTCACTGTTTATCAGATGTACGTCAAAACTGCGTTTTTATATGGCGATGTGAAGGAAGAAATCTATGTTGAGCAGCCACCAGGTTTTGTTCATCCAGACTATCCAGAATATGCCTACAAACTTGACAAGGCATTATATGGATTGCACCAAGCACCACGCGCTTGGTATGCTACTCTGACTGAGCATTTTCTGGCTCATGGTTACACTCGTGGCACAATTGATCAGACGTTGTTAATCAAGAGAGTTGGCAAGGATCTAATCTTGGTTCAAATTTATGTTGATGATATTATTTTTGGATCAACGAGTAAGAATCTCTGCAGAGAATTTAAAGGACAGATGAAGAAGAATTCGAGATGAGTGCTCTTGGGGAGATGACCTTTGTTAGGATCTGAGTTTGAATTAGTTGTGAATGTTTAGAAAATGGTTTAATGATTGAAGATAAACAAAGTGAATTTGTAGCGGAAATAAAACTTTATCTCACAACTAATGGAAGATTGCTTTGATCATCATGCTTTCAAACTTATATCCCTTAGCCCAATGATAGTTTGTTAGTACAGAATGTAAGAAAGATGATTGGAAGGAAATGCGTAAAATGATCTTTGGATAGATGGATGGAACACTACGATGTACTGTTCTATTTTTAGAGAATGTCAAACCTCTGAGCATCTTTGCTGACGTCAGGGTTTGATAGTGACAACTAACAACTAAATAACTAACTCTAAACACTGACTAAGCTAACCACTGCTATTACAAACACTGTTACATTAATATTAAAGAAACACTGATGACCCTATCAACTGTTGGTCTTCATCAGAGGTTCCATGGCAGAGCTTGTTATCAACAGATCTTGTAATGCAGTTTTAACTGGGTTAGTGGCTTGCATCAGAGGTTCTAAACTATGTTATTCTGGATCAATCCTATGATGTAGTTTTGGCTTTATATCATATGTTCCTTTGCAAGGGTTCAGTTACAACAATCTCCCCTTGGAATAGATGATACCAAAACACAATTATTTCTGATCTTTATTTCTCAACATGAGTTCTCTTATTTGGCCTTGAACTGCAATTCAAAGTTAAGAGACTCAATACATCAGCATCCTTTTCGAGCTCCAGATCCATTAGATCTTGGAGTCTTCTGCATAGAGCCCATATGCGTCCTCCTTTCTTATCTTGGTAGCATCGCCATTTGATTTTGTTGGGATTGAACATGTACAAAGGAACATATGATATAAAGCCAAAATACTCTATCCGCGGATTGGTCCTTCTATCAGTGCTTATAACCTCTGATGACCTAAACTCTGCCTTCTAAAGACTGATACCTTTACACCATCTGCTATTCAAATTGCCAAAGGTCTGACAGAAGAAAAGGAGCAGAGCTTAGCCATTAGAGTTTTAGTTTATTTGTTTTTTATTTCAATGTAACAGTGCTTTTGCACTAACAGATGTTAGGAGTCAGTGTTTAGAGTTAGTTATATTATTGTTAGATGTCACTATCAACCCTGACGTCATCAAAGATGCTCAGAGGTTAGATAGTTAGTATAAATAGTAGTGTCAATGTAACAGTTGAATTCTTCTTCTTAAAAAGATCTTTACACCAATCATCTTCTTCCATTCTCTGTACTGTCAAACGTTTGCAATAGGCTGAGGGGGAGTTTGTGAATCACATGCAAATTGTACATACTTGAAATCATGATGATGATGAAAACAAACAACCTTTACTTGTAGTAAAAGTTTTCCATTCTATTCCGCTGCATTTACTTTGAATTTCAATCATATTTTCATTCTTTGAAACAAAAACTACAAGTAAATCAAACTCAGATCTGAACAATTGGTATCAGAGCTTGGTCAATCAAAATTTGATTAATATCAATTTGATTTGAAAGATCAGCTCTCCCTGCTAATTAGTTTGATAGTTTTACTTGAATACAGAGTTTTATTACGTTTAAAGTTCTTAAAACACAAATATGTTGTAAACAAGCAGAAATGGCTCAAAACACACATGATTCCAACATTGGATCCATGTTTAAACCACCAATGTTGAAATGAAATGAATATTTTATATGGCAACGTCAGATGGGTCACATCCTGGCTCAGCAAAACACCGTCTGTTGGCGATCTATTGTGTATGGACCACATATTCCAGTGGTTCCCAACACATAGGATCCCAATATTCAAGTGCCAAAAAGTCCCGAAAATTACTCTGAGCAAGACTTCCAGAAAATAGAGTTGGATGCAAAAGCGTTTAGCATCGTTGCTTCCCGCTACCCAACGAAATCTATGCTGGATTGATCCACTGCAACAGTGCAAAAGAGTTACGGGATGCACTAAAAGAACAGTTCGGTGGGACTAAGTAGGTGATAGAGAATAATAGAGAAGTTTTCAATCAATAGTATGAGACTTTTTGTCACGTAAAAGGTGGGTCGTTAACATAACAGTTCAAACGTTTTAGCTATCTCATTAGTGAATTGAAACTGGTTAATGTAGAATTTACAAATTCGACTGTCAATAGTCGCTTTTTGAGATCATTACCAGAAAAATGGGAGACTGTAGCTTACGTTACTCGAACATCTATCGGTTTTAAAGAGATGACCCTCACTCAACTTCATGGTCGACTTCTCACTTATGAGAGAGAGTTGAATCAGAAAAGGAAGTTACAAGAGTCTAGGAAAACAACTGACGACTATACCTTGGGTAACACTGCTATTTATAGTCATGAAGAGAGTTCTGGTAGTGGGAAGGATCAAGGTTATGATCATTATATTGATATAACATCTGGAAACAATTGTACCTCTGATCCTTACACTCCCAATTTTGCTTTTACTGCAAATGGGGAAAGCCAAAACTCTGACAATATGTCATTTGAAATGAATGACTTACAACATTTTGAACCCACTGATTTGGAAGAAATGGACATTTTGCACCAGCTGGCACTGTTGAGTGTTAGAGCAAGTAAATTTTACAAAAGGACTGGTAGGAAATTTCCAGGATTGCATGGGGGGTTGAAAGTGGGGTTGGATAAATCCAAAATCAAATGTTATAAGTGTAATAGGTTAGGACACTTTGCCAGGGAATGCAGATCTCAAACTGCAGGTCCAATTGTGACTCACCCAGGCCCTTAGACCTCAAAGCACTGCTCATTATTCCCATTATACCCCTGCACCACAAATGCAACATACTGCTCACTTTGCACATCCTGTTACTAATGTCCCTGTACATTATATCCAAACACCTACTCCACAGATTCAGTATGTTCAAGCACCACCTCAAGTGCATGTGCAACAAGCTCCACATGTCACACAAACTACTCAAACCACTGCTCCGGCAGAAGGAAACCAACAAAGCTTCTTTACACAAGGCTTTGTTGATTGGAGTAGTTTGCCTGGGGAATTATCTGATGAAAACTTTGCTCTATTGGCTAAAAATGATTTTGAAAATGAAAATATCTGTTTAATGGCCTTAGAAACTATAGTTGAAGGTGTAGAGTCTGAGGAACAAGGGTCAAAGTCTGATGAAGTTCAAAGTTGTGATGAAACAGTGGTTACACCAGTGGTTGATCAAAACACTGTTGATGAAGAAAAATTTCTCTATCTGACCCATGGAATACTGATGTGTGTGAAGATGTGTGTGATTGTGCTCTTATGGCTGCTTCTAAGGGAGCTTCTACTTGCCTTGACAGTTTATGGTATGTAGATAGTGGAGGCTCCAGGCACATGACAGGATGTAGAGCCCTTCTCAAAGACTTCTTGACTCATGTAAGGGGTGATATATCCTTTGGAAACAATTCAAAAGGGAAGGTGTTGGGTTCAGGGTGTGTCCAGGCTGGAAATCTCAAATTTGAAGATGTTAATTTAATTGACAATCTAAAATTCAATCTTTTGAGTGTCTCTCAAATGAGTGACAAAGGATATGGTTCCTTCTTTACAAAGAAAACTTGTTAAATTGTAGGACCAGAGGTTGTTAAAAGATTAATCAGATTATTGCTGACAGCAAAGCACAACTTGTTGCTCACAGGAGTGGCAATATGTATGTGGTTGATATTTGAAAGATAACCCTATGTCTAATGCATGCCTGTTCTCAGTTGCTTCAAGCAAAGAGACAGAGTTATGGCATAGAAGACTTGGGCACACAAATCTAAAGACAATCACCACTCTCTCTAAAAATTGTCTTGTCAGAGGTTTATCACATAAGCAATTTACTTGTGAAGAGTAGTGTGTTTCCTGTTTAAAAGGTAAACAACATAAAAGTTCTTACAAGTCAATTGAAGAGCCCAAAACAACCCAGTGTTTGCAATTGCTGCACATGGATTTGTTTGGCCATGTAAAAATCATGAGTTTAATGAAGAAAAGATTTTGTTTAGTCATTGTTGATGATTTTTTATGGTTTACATGGACTTTCTTTTTACACTGCAAAGATGAAACAGCTGGTATATTGCAAAATTTTGTCAAACAAGTTGAAAAGCAATATGACCTTCCTGTAAAAAATTTTAGGATGATAATGGGATAGAGTTTAGAAATACGGAGTTAGATGCCTTCTGTGAGTCAAAATGGATTGCTAGGCAATTTAGTGTCTCAAGAACTCCAGAACAAAATGGGGTAGTTGAAAGGAAAAATCGAACTCTTGTTGAATCTGCAAGAACCATGCTAGCAGACTCAGGTTTACCCTTGTCTTTTTGGGCAGAGGCTGTAAACACTGCCAGTTATGTTTAGAACAGAGTTTTGATTAACCCTAGGCATCAAAAGACTGCTTATGAACTGCTTTACAAAATCAAACCTCTGATCTCATATTTCAAAGTTTTTGGTTGTCCTTGTTTCATTTTGAACTTAAAAGATTCTATCTCTAAGTTTGCAGCCAAAGTTGACTGTGGTTATTTTCTGGGATACTCAACCACTGCCAAAGCCTACATAATTTTTTACTCTAGGACCTAGTGTGTTGAAGAAACTCTGAATGTAAAATTCAATAAACTTTCATCTTTGAAAATCCCTGGAAATCCTGCTGAATTGTTTGATCTAGATACATTTACATTTGAAGATGTGTCTGTCAAGACTAACACTGCAGGTACATCACAGTCATCACCACAAGAGCAAGGATATGATTGCATTCTTCCAAAAGATCTGTCCTTCAAGCAGAGGATCAGATGTTAGTAACAATGGTGAAAGCTCTGCTGGTTCAACAGTGCTTAATTCTCAATCCTCTGCCTGCTCTCAGAACCAAAACACTGTTGATAAAAATCCATTAAATCTAGATAAAAATCAACAAACATCCACTACTATTCCACCCATACCACCACCTCAATTCCAATCAGAGGTTGGACCATCAAATTCACCAACAGAGGTTAGCTCAGATGATACATATTTGCAAGCTTCACCTCAAAATGCAGTTGTTCCATATCAAGGTGATTTGATCTTCCTCAAAAGGCATCCATTGGATCAAGTCATTGGCAACATAAATGAGGGAGTGCTCACAAGAAGCCAATCCCAAAGCATTTGCCTCTTTGCTGGCTTTCTATCACTCATCCAACATGTCAAGTACCAAGAAACACTGAAAGACAATAGTTGGGTAGAAGCTATGTAAGAGGAACTCCTTCAGTTTAGAAGACAACAAGTTTGGGAACTTGTACCACTGCCTAAGGATGTAAGTCCAATTGGCACAAAGTGGATCTTCAAGAACAAAACAGATGAAAGGAGTATTGTTGTCAAGAACAAAGCAAGGCTCGTGGTTCAAGGCTATAGACAGGAAGAAGGCAGTGACTATGATGAAACCTTTGCTCCTGTAGCAAGGTTAGAAGCCATCAGACTGTTCTTAGCTTTTGCTGCTAACCACAACATCAAAGTGTTTCAAATGGGCATCAAAAGTGCATTCCTGTATGGAAAGATCAAGGAAGAAGTGTATGTATGCCAACCTCCTGGATTTGAAGATCCATTTCATCCTGATCCTGTGTACATGTTAATCAAAGAACTTTATGGTCTTAAACAAGCACCAAGAGCCTGGTATTAAACTCTATCCACTTTTCTCTTATCCATAGGTTTTTTCAAGGGGTAAAATTGACAAAACCTTGTTTTTAAAATGGAAAGGAAATGATTTGATGCTTGTCCAAATTTATGTGGATGACATCATTTTTGGATCCACATGCACTGCCATGTGTGAAGAGTTTAGAAAACTCATGGCAGCAGAGTTTGAAATGAGTGCGATGGTGAGTTGCAATGTTTTCTTGGTTTACAAGTCAAACAAATGCACAATGGCACTTTCATCCATCAAAATAAGTATGTCAAAGAACTGCTTAAAAATTTTGATATGGATGATTGTAAACCTTGCAGCACACCCATGGAAACTTCAAAGCTGGTCACTATTGTTGATAAAGCTGACTTGGTTGATCAAACACTTTATAGAAGTATGATTGGGTCTTTATTGTACCTAACTGCTTCCAGGCCAGACATCATGTATGTAACATGTGTTTGTGCCAGATCTCAGTCACTACCTAGAAAGTCTGATCTTATTGTTGTTAAAAGGATATTCAGGTATATAAAAGGTGCTCCCACACTTGGTATCTAGTATCCTACTAATGGAAATATTGAGCTTTCAGGTTACTCAGATAGTGATTTTGTTGGATGTAAGACAACAAGGAAGTCGACATTAGGAGGTGTCCAATTCCTAGGTGATTGCCTAGTGTCTTGGCAAAGTAAACAGCAAGTTGCAGTTTTCACATCCTCTGCTGAGGCAGAATACATTCCTGCTGCAAGTTGCACTGCACAAATCCTGTGGCTTCAAAATCAACTTCTGGATTTTGGTATCACTGCTTTAAAGACTCCTCTCAAAATTGACAGTCAAGCAGCAGAAATATCATCAAAAATCCTGTTTCTCACTCCACAACAAAACACATTGATATCAGACATCACTTTGTGAGGGATTGCTATGAAAAAGGTTTGATTTCTTTACAACATGTCCATACTAAGGCTCAGCTAGTAGATGTTCTAACAAAAGCATTGGATACATCTACTTTTGAAAACTTGATCTCTAGGATTGGAATGCTAAACATGGATTAAAAACCGTTTTTTCTGGTAATCTATGTGTAAATAGCATAAAAATGTTTTCAGAAAATCAAAATTTCTTCCTTAAAATTAGTTTAAAATTGATTTTTCAATAAATCCTTAAAATCTGTTTCAAACCACTGATAGCATCAAAACACTAGTCGTTTAGAAAAGTCTATCCACTGTCAAAGTGTATCCTCTGATAGGGTTAAACACTGTTCACATCCACTGCCCTTATTCTCCAACAGTGTTAGTCCAAACAACTGTCTTCCATTTTCAAACAGAGGTTACACGTGGACCGACGTTATTCGTTAGTTGTTTCGTCAGATGACACGTCATCATCACTTTTACAAAACCCTATAAAACCCTGTTTTATCCATAACAGAGGTTTCACTTTGCCTGTTGAATTCAAAATTCTCAAAATGGTTTCTCTTCAATCATGGCACCCAAAGCAAAATCTAAAGCGAAATCTCAACCAGAACCACCACCATTTACGCTCATAATCAAAACTCCCCACAACTATACAGCAATTCTTGTGGCAACTGATTCAAACACAAGATATTATTCAATGATAAAATTCTTGAAAGAATCAAAATTTTTGAATATGTTAACCGTCAAAACCACCATTTATCAAGATGCACAGTGGCAATTTTGGGCAAACGCAAAGGTTCTTTCACAAAAGGATGTTCGTTATGCTATCATATCAAAAGTGGGCAAAACACTGATGCAAATTAGCCCTCAATCGATTTCCCAAGTCTTTGAACTGAATGATATGGTACATCCTGTGTCATTCTCTACAAATAAGATGCATGCCGAATTTTTGGAAAGATGGTACATTGGGCAACTTAAAGGTATGACTATCTATAAACCCAATTTTCCTGCTGAGATGAGATTTTTCTTCCACACTCTTTTAACATGTCTCTCAGCAAAGACCACAACTTTTAATGAAATACCATTGAACATTCAGTATCTGGGCTTTGCCATCTTAACTAGATCAAATTTTAATTTTTCTCCGATCTTGTTTAATGATCTTGTGGCAAATTTTAATAATATTGCGAAAAGGAAAGCTTTTCTGATACATCCATGATTCTTGAGTGTTTATCTTCATAATCAGTTAACTGATAATGATGTTAAACAAGGCGCTGTTAGACAACCAGGTGGCCTAACTCATGAAACTTTTACAAGAATAACAAATCAGGATAAAGTTTCCAAAACACAAGTAGAGGAGGCTGAGCAAGATTTACAAGAACAAAATGTTCAATCTCAACCTCTTGCTACTGAGCCCACTGCTCCTGGTGATCAGGGTTTTGTAACCACTACCCTAAAACCCACACAAGCAATCTCCAAAAAGAAACCAAAGAAAGTTTACAGAAAACCCACCAAACCCAAAAAGGGACCTCTGGAAGATGAGATCCCAGAGGTTAACCCAGTGATAACACAAAAATCACTTGAAAACACTGCTGCTACTTCTTCACAGCAGATGTTAGAATCTCAACCTGGTTTTGAAACTCCTCCTTCCTCACAAAAGGAAAAGGTTGTAAACACAGGGACACCAAATTATGAAGCTCTGGATCCACTTGGTTCTTCCAAAGCCCCTCTCCCAGGGCAATGTCTCTTTCTGCACCTCAACCTTCACCAACAAAATCTCTGCCACCTACCATAGTGCCTTTGCTGAATGCAATTGAGTTAGAACAGACATTAACCAGTTCTTCTCACCAACCTATCAATGAGAATATAATCCAACAAGTGACTGGGTCTGGTTTTGTACTCATTGCTAGCCCCTCAGCACATGAAGAGGATACATCCCTTGGGTTAAATGTAACCCTTGGTGATAGTTCAACAAGAGCAGCTACTACAATTGCTAAACTACCAAGTTTTCAATTGGACAGTGACTCTTTTGAAGGCAACCACTGTTGAGGCTACCAATGTAACCTTTGTTCCAGTGGGAAGTCCCCAGTTCCAAGATCAAGGGGCATCTATGTTTGAAACAGGGGTTGAGACTCTTGTTCATGATGACAAAGATAAAACTACCTTTTCAGGTAGGAGTTTAGATGATCCTATTAAATTAGGTGATGATCTAAAATACAAGGATTTGACGGAGAGAATTACCAAAATTGAAAGCTCTATGGATGAAATCAAGGATTTACTGAAGCAGTTGTTAGCTACAAAGAGCCAACCCTCAGTCCTATCACTGCTGACCTCAAACAAGCCTTAGACCCTCTGTTTCAACAACAAAAGTATTATGCTAATCTTCAACACAAGCATGAGATGCAAGAGCTTAGGAACATGGTTGATGCCAGGTATATGGATACAGCTGCAAATATTAAGGCAATCAAGGCTCATCTCCTTCAAACCACTGGTGCTCCTCCTCCCACAGTAATCTTGGTCAATACTGATGATACCAAAAAGGGGGAGATACCTTTAAAGAAAGAAGTGCTAAAGCTTGATGAAAAAGATGCACATCCAACAATGTTTATTCCTAAGCCAGATGGCTCTAAAAAGATTGATGAAACAGGTAATATCTTTGCATGGGAAAAGAAGAATGCAAAGAAAAGGGTAATGGTTGAGAGCAGAGCATTGGTGGAGAAAAAGATACCCCTGCAAAAAGAAAAAGAAAATGTTGGGTCTTCAACAAAGAAGATGCCTGTTTGAAAAACAAGGCAATCAGTATCAACATCCATTCCTTCTAAGTCCGTTGCTATCCCAACCATATCCTCTGCTCCCACAAAAACACTTACACTTCTTTCTCCAAAAGCAGTTGACACAACAACCACCACAGATGTTACAACACCTGTTGTGTCAACATCTGTTGACACAACATAGGTTATAACAACTGTTAATCCAACCACTGCTATGATCATATTTCCAACTTCCACCATATCTCTACCCACACCCATAAGAATACCACAACCACAATCACCTGATCTCAAGTTCAAAAGGAGAAAAACCACAAATGTTATACTTGATGACAAGATCATACCTTCTCCTATACCTGTGTCATCAAAACCAATGTCCACCACAGCAGTTGTCAAATCACCTTCTTCTCAAATTTCTATAATGCCTCTTAGCACTCAATTCCCTCTGGAATTACAAGCTCTCAGGCCAGAAATCAAATCCTTCTTTGCAGAAGAAGATCCAGATAAAAGGGAATTTCCATCCCTGAAAGGTTATCCCAAGCCTAAAAACTTAGAAGAATACAAGAAGCTTAAAGTCAAACAAGCTAAGGATATCACAAGAAGGGATACCTATGGAAAGTCTGACAGAGCAATTCAAAACTACTGGCAATATCTCTTGAGCAAAGTAAGAAGAATAGAAGATTATGCAAGAGATCTGAGCAAACACTTGTCAGAAAGAGAAGATAAAAGCCTTAAAGAAGATTACATCAACCATATCATGGAAACCAAGTTATACAAGGCTACAAGGGCACAATTTAAAGATCGTCTGTCAGAGAGTTGGAAGAAGAAGTACAAAGAATGCAGGATCTGCTGAAAGATCCTCTCAAAAAGCCAACTCCTCTAGATTGGAATAAACACAAGAAGCTGCTTGAAAAGAACTTGAAGTTAAGAAAAATGAAGGAAGAGTTGATTGCTGCAAACTATGGGTCGAAGAACCAAATCATGAGGTCGACAGAGGATAAGGTGGCTGAAACATACAAATGGCTTGAGAAAAGAAGAAAAACTGATCCTTCATTGCCAAAGAAGCTAGTGTATCCAATAGAGGATACAGGTCAACAGACCCAACACTCTTCAAAACCAACTGAAACATCTGCTGTATCTATTTTGGCCTTAAATCAAAGAAAAAGGCAAATGGATATGGTAGAAGAAGACAAGAGAGTGTTTGAGCAAATAAAAGAAGGAATCCAAAACATGATTGATTTCCATACTGATGAAACCAGTAAAAAACTTGAATAAGATCTATCTCAGTTGGTAAATCAATCAACTTTTCCCACCTCAACAATAACTTTCCATCCTAGAAAGCCATCAGACCTAAAAATTCTAAAGTGGAAAATTGACAAAAACTCCCATGAATTGACTCTTCTCAAGTCTGATGGCAAAGCTACCAAGATGAAAATGGAGGATGCATATGGGCTTTGTGTAGAAGACCTCCAAGAACTCTTAGATCTGGTACTTGAAAAGGATGATGATGATGAGGAATCTCTAAACTTCGAATTGCAATTCAAAGGTCAAATCAGAGATCTCCTGTTGAGGAATAAAGACCAAGAATAAAAGTGTTTTTTGCATCATCTGTTCCAAGGGGAGATTGTTGGGATTGAACATGTACAAAGGAACAGATGATATAAAGCCAAAAATACTCTATCCGCGGATTGGTCCTTCTATTAGTGCTTATAACCTCTGATCACCTAAACTCTGCCTTCTAAAGACTGATACCTTTACACCATCTGCTATTCAAATTGCCAAAGGTCTGACAGAAGAAAAGGAGCAGAGCTTAGCCATTAGAGTTTTAGTTTATTTGTTTTTTATTTCAATGTAACAGTGCTTTTGCACTAACAGATGTTAGGAGTCAGTGTTTAGAGTTAGTTATATTATTGTTAGATGTCACTATCAACCCTGACGTCATCAAAGATGCTCAGAGGTTAGATAGTTAGTATAAATAGTAGTGTCAATGTAACAGTTGAATTCTTCTTCTTAAAAAGATCTTTACACCAATCATCTTCTTCCATTCTCTGTACTGTCAAACGTTTGCAATAGGCTGAGGGGGAGTTTGTGAATCACATGCAAATTGTACATACTTGAAAGCATGATGATGATGAAAACAAACAACCTTTACTTGTAGTAAAAGTTTTCCATTCTATTCCGCTGCATTTACTTTGAATTTCAATCATATTTTCATTCTTTGAAACAAAAACTACAAGTAAATCTAACTCAGATCCTGATGAGCAGAGTCAATTTGTGGGTGTCGACCTTTCACTTTAGAATGTTTGGATCAGATGGCTTTCTAGGATGCTGGCGTATTGTTGAGATTGGTGGTTGAATCTGATCAACAACATTTGATAGTGTCTATCTTAGCATGTCACTTGCATCATCAGTATGAAACCAGACTTGATTCTTGATGCCTTCTTTGATGAAGCTAAGATTAAACCTTCTCTCATCTTCCTCAGACTTATGCTTTTACCTTTTTCTTTGATTTAAGGCAAGGATGGAATGAGCAATATTGAATGATAAGGTTGGGTCTGAGGAACTATAATCTTTGCTGAGTAGTCTAGTGTCTTAGGTATTGATGGATCTCTTTTTCTTCTCTCTTCCAAGTTTTTGTAGGTTTCCACTACCTTAACCTCTGACCACCTGGTAATCTGCCTTTTGTACCATAGTTTGCAGCAACCAACTCTTCCTTCATCCTTTTGAGTTTCAAGGCATTGTCAGGCACATTCTTTTTAAATTTATTCCACTCTTGAGTTTTTGTAGGTTTCCACTACCTTAACCTCTGACCACCTGGTAATCTGCCTTTTGTACTATAGTTTGCAGCAACCAACTCTTCCGTCATCCTTTTGAGTTTCAAGGCTTTGTCAGGTACATTCTTTTTAAATTTATTCCACTCTGGAGGAGTGGGCTTTTTGTTTGGACCTTGCAGCATCTCTTGCATTCTTTCTACTTCTTGTTTAAGATAACTCACATACCAGTCTTTGAGTTGTGCTCTTGTTGCGTTATATTGTTTATTTTCCATGATATGATCTATGTAGTCTTTCCTTAAAATTTCATCATCTCTTTCAGATAGCTTCTTGCACAAGTCTTTGGAGAAGTCTTCAAGTCTTCTGACTTTGCTAAGCTAATATTGCATGTAGTTCTATACTTCTCTATCACTCATTCCCTTTGTATCCCTCTTGGTCACATCCTCTGCTTGTTTGGCTTTCAGTTGAAGGTATTCATCAATATTCTTGGGCTTAGGATATCCTTGCAGGGATGGGAAATTTCTCTTTTCTGGATCCTCTTCAGAATATAAAGATTTGATCTCTTCCTTAACAACAGGTAGATCCAGAGGAAATTGAGTGGTAAGAGGAAGCAATGTTGGTGGTTTCACAATGGTTTGAGATGATGTAGAGATTGGAAGAGAAGTTGTGGTTGAGGTCAGTGGTTGTGATGATAGTGGAAGTGGTGAAGGAATGATATTTTCATCATCTATTACATTTGTCATCTTTCTTCTTTTGAAAATGAGTTTGGGTGATGGTGGTTGATTGGGAATTCTTATAAGAGTAGATATTTAGTGACTGGTGGTTAGGAAAGTGATCATGGCAGTGGTTGAAGTAGCATCTGTTGTAACCACTGGTGTATCAACAACTGTTGACACAACAGGTGTCACAACATCTGCTGGTGGTGATGATGATTTTGGTGTGCTTTTAGATTTATTAGTGGTTTTGGAAGGGGTTATTGGTTGGCTAACCTTTCTGGTTGACTTTCTTCTGTGTTTTGAAGTACCAAGGTCTTCCTTTTCCATCTGAGCAATCTTTTCTTTTTCAAATCTGTGTGCACCTTTTGTTTCCAACCTCTCTTTCTCTTTCGCTTTTCAATTAGCAAAGAGGTTGAGAGTTTCATCAATTTTCTTGATACCATCTGACTTAGGGATTTCCATTACTGGTTTGGCTTTAGGACCAGGCTTCAATTTTAACCCCTCTTTATCTTTCTCCCCCTTTTTGGCATCAGCTATTTCACCAAGTATAACTGTAGGAGGAGAGTGCCAGTCGTTTGAAGAAGGTGAGCTTTTATGGCTGTGATGTTTGCAAGTGTGTCCTGTTATCTTGCATCAACCATATTTCTGAATAGTTGCATATGTTGTTCATGTTGGAGATCAGCATGTTGTCTTTGTAGTTGAAGCAGAGGATACAATTGTTGCCATAGCTCAGCAGTGTTTGATGTTGAAGCAGAGGATTGACTTTTGGAGGTTTCTAACATCTGTTGCATCATATTTTTTATGTCAGCAACAGAGGTTTCAATGTTTGATACTCTCTCCGTCAATTCTTTATATCTTAGCTCATCACCTAATTTAATAGGATCATCTGAACTCCCATCAGTGGTGGTTATATCTAGATTCTCAATGGAAATAAATCCCATATCATCAAAACCAGATGCCCCTTTTTCTTGGTTCTGGGGACCTCCAACTGGAACAGAGGTTACCTTAGTAGCTTCAACAGTTGTTGCCTTCAAAGGAGACTTAATAATGAAACCATTGTCCAATTGAGAAACATGAAGTTCTGCATTTGTAGTGATTGCTCCACTTGAAAAATCACCAAGGGTTACTTGTAACCCAAGGGATGTAGCATCCTCAGCTGTTGATGGGATAGCAAAGACATGAGTATCAGACTCAGTCACATGTAGAGGAGAACTCTCTTTGATGTGTGATTGAGAGGAACTGATATGTGTCTGATCCATGTCAATTGCTTTCAACAGAGGTAAAATGGTGTGTGGAATATTTGTTGGTGAGGGTTGGGGTGTAGAAAGCGACATTGCCCTAGGAGAGGGGTTGTGGAAGATAGAACCAAGTGGATCTAGAGCTTCGTATTGAGGTGTCCTTGTGCTTACAACTTGATCCTTTTATGAGGATTCAAGAGGAGTTTGGTTTATAGGTTGAGATCTTTCTACCATCTTCTGTAGGAAGTAGCAGCAGTGGTTTCAAGTAACTTTGGTGTTATCACTGGGTTAACCTCTGGGATCTCATCTTCCAGAGGACCCTTTTTGTTTTTGGGTTTGATGGGCTTTTTGGATTTTGTTTTTGTTTTCTTTTTGGTAATGGCTGGTGTGGGTTTCAAAGCACTGGTTGTAGTACTTTGATCACCAGGAGCAGTGGGCTCGGTAGCAGTGGGTTGAGCTTGTGATGTTTGTGCATCTAAAATTTGCTCATCCCCTTCTACTTGTGTTTCTAAAACTTTTGATTGGTTGGTGATGCGTGTAAAGGTTTCATGTGTAAGGCTACCATGAGAAGTCACAACACCTTGTTTAGCATCAGCATCACCAACTTTATTTTGAATGTAAACACTTAAAAATCTTGGATGCATCAGAAAAGCTTTGCCCTTTTTAATGTTGTTAATGTTTGTCACCAAGTCATTGAACAATACTTGAGAAAAGTTGAAATCAGTTTTTGTCAAATTGCATATCCCAAGTATTGCATGTTTAGGGTATTTCATTAAAAGCAGTTGTCTTAGCAGACAAACAAGTCAACAAAGTATGAAAGAAAAACTTCATTTCAACAGGAAATTTAGTTTTATAGATGGTTTTACCTGTCAGTTGACCTTCATACCCTCTTTCAATGAATTCATTGTGCAAGTCGGGGATTGGGAAAGAGGTAGGATGATCAAGGTCATTTTAACCAAAAACTTCTGAAATGGAAGCTGGGCTTATTTGAAGCAATGTTTTGCCCACAGTGGAAATAATAGCATAAGGTTTCTTCTTTGTTGAATGAACCTCAGCATTTGCCCAGAATTGCCGTAGTGTATCTTGAAAAATTAGGGCTTTGATTTCCGTGATGTTCTTGTACTTCGACTCTTTTAAGACTTTGATCATGGCATGATACTGTCTATTTGAGTCGGTTTCTTCAAGAATTGGTGTGTAATTGTGGGGTGTTTTAATGATGAGCTTCATGATGAAAGATTTAAGTGAAGAAAGTTGCAAAGAAGAAGAAGATTTGAGGGGAAAACCGCTTTTGGAATTTTGAATTCGATACGGCAGAGTGAAAAACCTCTGATTGGAATAAAACTTTTATAAAGTGAAAAGTGAGAGATGACATGGCAAAGATTTAATGGTTAACATCGGTCTGTATCCTCTGACAGTGAATGGAAGAAAGGTGTTTGTGGAGAACCACTGTTGTGTGTCAATAGAGGATGGGAACAGTGTTTTGATTTTACACTATCAGTGGATAAGGTCAACACGGTGGTTTGACCAATCAGAGGATACACTTTTGGCAGTGGATAGAATGTCAAGCCAATAAGTGGTTTTAGAAAAGCAGTGGTTATGAACAGACTTTTGAGATTTATTGAAAACTTCAATTTTGGACTATTTTTAAGGGTGGATTTTTTATTTTCTGAAAACATTTTTATGCTATATACACATGGAACACAAAATTTTGTTTTTAATCCATGTTTAGCATTCCAATCCTTGAGATCAAACTTTCAAAGGTGGATTTATCTAATGCTTTTGTTAGAACATCTGCCAATTGATCTTTAGTATGAACAAGTTGTAAGGAAATCAAACCTTATTCATAGCAATCTCTCACAAAATGATGTCTGATGTCTTTATGCTTTGTTATGGAATGAGATACTCGATTTTTAATGATGTTTTCAGTTGCTTGACTATCTATCTTGAGAGGAGTCTTTAAGGTAGTTACACCAAAATCCAATAATTGATTTTGAAGCCACAAGAGTTGAGCAGTGCAACTTGCAGCCACAATATATTCTGCCTCAGTAGTGGATGTGGAAACTGCAACTTGCTTTTTGCTTTGCCAAGATACTTGGCAATCACCTAGGAACTGAACTCCTCCTGATGTGGACTTCCTTGTTGTGTGGCAACCAGCAAAATCATTGTCTGAGTAACCTGAAAGCTCAATGTTTAGCAGGATACGAGATACCAAGTGTGGGAGCACCTTTTATGTATATGAATATCCTCTTCACAACAATAAGATTAGACTTTCTAGGTGATGACTGGGATCTGGCACAAACACATGTTGCAAACATGATATCTTGCCTAGAAGCAGTTAGGTACAATAAAGACCCAATCATACTTCTGTAAAGTGTTTGATCAACCAAGTCATCTTTGTCATCAACAATGACAAGCTTTGAGGTTGCCATGGGTGTGCTACATGGTTTACAATCATTCGTATCAAATTTTGTAAGTATTCTTTGACATACTTGCTTTGATGAATGAATGTACCATTGTGCAATTTTTTTACTTGAAGACCAAGAAAACATTGGAGCTCACCATTTCAGTCATTTCAAATTATGCTGCCATGAGTTGCCTAAACTCTTCACACATGGCAGTGCATGTGGATCCAAAAATGATGTCATTCACATAAATTTGGACAAGCGTCAAGTCTTTTCCTTTCCATTTTAAAATATGGTTTTATCAATTTTACCTCTTGTGAAACCTACAGATAAGAGAAAAGTGGAAAGAGTTTCATACCAGGCTCTGGGTGCTTGCTTCAGGCCATACAAAGCTTTGTTGATCTTGTAGACATGATCAGGATAAAATACATCTTCAAATCCAGGAGGTTGACAAACATACACCTCTTCTTTGATCTTTCTATATAAGAATGCACTTTTGATATCCATTTGAAACACTCTGATGTTGTGGTTGGCAGCAAAGGCTAAGAACAATATGATGACTTCTAACCTTGCTACAGGAGCAAAAGTTTTATCATAATCAATGCCTTCTTCTTGTCTGTAGCCTTAAACCACGAGCCTTGCTTTGTTCTTGACAACAATACCCTTTTCATCAGTTTTGTTTTTGAAGACCCACTTTGTGCCAATTGGACATACATCCTTTGGCATAGCTTCTACCCAACTGTTGTCTTTTAGTGGCTCTTGGTACTTGACAGGTTGTGTGAGTGATAGAAAGCCAGCAAAAAGACAAATGTTTTGGGATTGGCTTCTTGTGAGCACTCCCTCATTGATGTTACCAATAACTTGATCAGATGGATGACTTTTAAGAAAGATAAGATCTCCCTTATATGGTATGATGGCATTTTGAGGTGAAGGCTTAAGACGGGAATCATCTGAGCTAACATCTGTTGGCAAATTTGAAGTGCCAACATCTGTTTGGAATGGGGGTGGAGGTATAGGAGGAATAGATGTGAGATTTTGTTGATTTTTGTTCACAGAGTGTGGACTTTTATCAACAGTGGTTTGATTTTGTGAGCTGGCAGAGGTTTGTGGATCAACAACTGTTGAGCCAGTAGTGGCAGAGTTTTCACAGTTTTTATTAACATTTGCTCCTCTGATGGATGGATTGACTTTGAATTGTGGCAGCACACTGTCATATCCATGATCTTGATGAGAAGATTGTGAATACTTGCATGGTTAGTCTTGATAGACATATCTTCAACTGTAAATTTATCTAGATCAAACAATTTAGCAGGATTTGCTGGGATTTTCAATGAAGAAAGTTCATTGAACTTTACATTCAAAGTTTCTTCAACACACTTGGTCCTTGAGTTAAAAACTTTGTATGCTTTAGCAGTGGTTGAGTATCCCAGAAAATAACCACAATCAACTTTGGCTGCAAACTTTGAAATTGAATCTTTTAAGTTTAAAATGAAGCATGGGAAGCCAGAGACTTGAAATATGAGATCGGAGGTTTGATTTTGTAAAGAATTTCATAGGCAGTCTTTTGATGTCTGGGATTGATCAAAACTCTGTTCTCACATAGCAAGCAGTGTTTACAAGCCTCTACCCAGAAAGACAAGGGTAAACCTAAGTCTGTAAGCATTGTTCTTGCAGATTCAATTAAAGTTCTATTTTTCCTTTCAACCACCCTATTTTGTTCTGGAGTCCTTGAGATGCTATACTGCCTAACAATCCCTTTTGACTCACAGAAGGCATCCAACTCCTTATTCCTAAACTCTGTCCCATTGTTACTTCTAAAATTTTTTACTAGAATGTCAAATTGCTTTTCAACTTGTTTAACAAAAGTTTGCAAAATGCCAGCAGTTTCATCTTTAGAGTGCATGAAAAATGTCCATGTAAACCTTGAAAAATCATCTACAATGACAAGACAGTATCTTTTCTTTTTGAGACTCATGAATTTTACAAGGTCAAACAAATCCATGTTGCAGCAATTGCAAGCACTGGCTTGTTTTAGACTCTTCAATTGACTTGTAAGAACTTTTATGTTGTTTTCCTTTTGAACAGGATACACAATGTTCTTCACAAGTAAATTGTTTTGAAGGAAATCCTCTGACAAGATTTTGTTTTGAGAGAGTGGTGATAGTTTTCAGATTTATGTGTCCAAGTCTTCTATGCCATAACTCTGTCTCTTTGTTAGAAGCAACTGAGAACAGGCATGCGTTGGACATTCGATTATCTTTCAACATATCTACCACATACACATTGCCACTCCTATGAGCACAAGTTTTGCTTCACTCTCAGCAATGATTTGATCAATCTTTTTAACAACTTCTGGTCCAACAATTTGACATGTTTTCTTTGTAAAGAAGGATCCATATCCTTTGTCACTCATTTGTGAGACACTCAGCAAGTTGAATTTTAGATTATCAATGAGATTAACATGCTCAAATATGAGTTTCCCAGCCTAAACAGTCCCTGGCCCCAACACCTTTCCTTTTGAATTGTTACCAAAGGCTATATCACCCTTACATGTGCCATGAAATCTTTGAGAAGGGCTCTACATCCCGTCATGTGCCTGGAGCCTTCACTATCTACATATCATAAACTATCAAGGCAAGTAGAAGCTCCCTACACATTAGTAAACAATTAGTTTAGGTGGGTCTCCAAAGCCAAAATGGCTTTGGATGGAGTCACAGATTGTCCAATCTCAAATTCAGGAATATGGACAGTGGTTTGATTTGGTCTTTGTAACCACTGTTGTGAACCATTTCCTTTCAGATATTGGTAACCATGAGGATGCCTGTTGACTCTTGGCTTTGAGAGTTTTTTGTAACCCTCATAGCTAAAAGGAACCTTTTGATAAATATGGCCATATCCCCTTGGATACCTTTTAGCAGGTGGAGCATCTGTCACCTGTACCTCTCTGGGAACAGAGGTTTTGTTTAGCGCTTTGGTAACAGATGTTTCAACAGGTTCAAAGGACTGCTTAGATTTATTTCTAGCATAGCTTGAACTTTGATTTTTAAGAGTTTTCTATTTAATTTCTTTTACCTTGATGTCAAAGGTTTGAAGGTAAACACACTCTTGAGTTTTGTGGTTTGCTTTCTCACAGATGATGCATTTTGAAGAATTAGGTATTATACTTGTTTTGTTGATATCATATGCTTTTAAAAGAAAACAGTTTTGGGTGACGTGATTTCTTTTCTCACAAAAATCACAAAATAGGTTTTTAACCTTTTCTTTCTTCTTTCCATTCTCAGACTTCTTTTCAACAGATGATGTAACATCTGCTGGAAGATCTTTAATGGGAATCACTCTTGCTTTTGGTGCTTTAACACCATCAATAATTGAAAAGTCCATTGGCTTGAAATTTTCGAGAATGTCACACTCATCAGACCATATGGGTTTAAATTGATATTTCTCAGCTTCCTCAAAAGTTGAGGATCACTCATGTTTTTCTAAAATGATTTTGTTTCCATTTTTATCAGTGACTTTAATCTCTTCATTAGCCAAGTTTGTTGGCACAATTTCAACCACCCCAGATTCATTTATAGTAACATTTTCAGAACCTTGGTCAGTTTTCCTGAAACCTATGCCAAATTTTATTTTACTTTTGATCTGGTTTTCAAGCATGACCTCATAACCTTTGCAAGATTCTACCCATTTTTCACAAGTGATTTAGGTAGATTCCAACTCCTTTTTGCAAACTTGATATTTTTCTATCATAGTTTGGAGTTGATCTTTGGTTATGATTGCCTCATGTTTTAGAATGCTGATTTCAGAATCTCTGTTAATCAGTTTTATTTTCAACTCCTTTGAAAGTTTTTCAAAATTTAACTCATCTTCTAAAATCTTGTTTGTAAGATTTTCATTCACTTTTTTTATGTTAGCAAAAGCAATTATGCATTTCTCTGAACATAGATCTTTAAGGATCTGAGGTGATATCTTAGCAACAACCATCATGGCATAGTCACAATCACCTTCACACACACTGGTATCCCATGGATCAGACAAAGATTTCACGTCTTCATCAACATTCTCTTTTGTAACCACTGTTTTATCATGAACTTCAGATACATTAGATTTAGATACTTCTTCCATAGATTCATCACCCTCAACTATTGTGTCTAGAGCCATAAAGCAAAAGTCATTTTCAATATCATTTTTGGCTACTAGACCAACGTTTTCATCAGACTTCTCAGGCAAGCTACTCCAATCAACAAAACCTTGTATGAAAAAGCTTTGTTGATTAACCTCTGCCGGAGCAGTGGTTTATCTCACTTGAGTGACATGAGGTGCAGTTTGCACATGCACTTGAGGATATGGTGCTTGAACATACTTAATCTGTGGAACAGTGGTTTGAACATAGTGCACAGTAACAGTGGCAGCAGGGTGTGCAAAATGAGCAGTGTTTTGCATTTGAAAAGCAGGGGTATATTTGGAATAATGGGCAGTGCTTTGTGTGTGTTGAGGTCTAGGGCCGGGGTGTGTCACAATAGGTCCAGATGTTTGAGATCTACATTCCCTAGCAAAGTGTCCTAGTCTATTACACTTATAGCACTTGATTTTTGATTTATCCAGCCCAACCTTCAACCCCTCAAGCAACCCTGGGAATTTTCTACCAGTTCTCTTGTAAAATTTACTAGCTCTAACACTTAATAGAGCCAGTTGGTGCAAAATGGTTCAAAGTGTTGAAGATCATTCAACTCAAAGGATAAGTTGTCAGAGGTTTGGCTTTCCCCACTAGCAGCAAAACCATAGTTGGGTGAGTAAGAATCAGAGTTGAAATTTCCTCCAGAAGTTATATCAATAAAAGGATCATAACTCTGATCCTTACCACTGCCAGAACCCACTTCTTGGCCTAAAAGATCTGTGCTACCAAAAGCATAGTCATCAGCATTTTGCCAGAGTCTTGTAACTTCTTTTTCTGGTTCAACACTCTCTCATATGGGAGGAGTCTACCATGAAGTTGTGTAAGATTCATTTCTTTAAACCCAACAGATATTCATGTCACAAAAACTATAGTGTCCCACTTTTCTGGTAACGATCTGAGGAAACGACTATTGACAGTCGAATTAGGAAATTCAACATTTACCAACTTAAGTTCACTTATGAGACAGCTAAATCATTCAAACTGTTGGGTTAGAGACTCTCCTTTGACATGACAAAAAGTTTCATATTGTTGATTTAAGACTTCTCTGTTGTTTTCAGTTACTCAGTCCCACCGAATTGCTCTTTCAAGGCATCCCATAACTCCTTTGCACTATTGCAGTGGAGCAGGCCAGCATAGATTTCGTTAGGTAAGGCAGAAGCAACAATGCTAAACGCCTTAGCATCTAACTCTATTTTTTGGAAATCCTGCACGGAGTAGTTTTCAGGATTTTTTGGCACTTGTTTTGCGGGATCCTCTGTACTTGGAACCATACGAACATGTGGTCCAAATACAACGGACCTCCAGCAACCAGTGTTTTGCTGAGCAAGAATATAACCCATCCGACGTTGCCATATGTAATACTCGTTCCTGACAAGCATCGCAGGTTTAAACATGGATCCAGTGTTGTTGGAATCTTGTGTGTTTTGAGACATTCTGATTGTTTTAAATAGATTTTGTTTTAAAAACTTTGAACGTAATTAAACTATGTTTTCCAATGAAAACAAAAAAACTAATTAGCAGGGAGAGGTGATCTTTCAAATCAAGTTGATAGTTAAATCAAATTTTGATTGACCAAGCTCCAATACCAATTGTTAGGATATGAGTTTGAATTAGTTGTGATTGTTTAAAAAATGGTTTAATGATTGAAGATAAACAGAGTGAATTTGCAGCGGAAAGAAAACTTTATCTCACAACTAAAGGAAGATTGCTTTGATCATCATGCTTTCAAACTTATAAGTTTTGCATGTGAATCACAAACTTCCCCTCAGCCCAATGATAGTTTGTTAGTACATAATGTAAGAAAGATGATTGGAAGGAAATGCGTAAAATGATCTTTTGATAGATGGATGGAACAGTACAATGACTTTTCTATTTATACAGAATGTCAAACCTCTGAGCATCTTTGCTGACGTCAGGATTTGATAGTGACATCTAACAACTAAATAACTAACTCTAAACACTGACAAAGCTAACCACTGCTATTACAAACACTGTTACATTAATATCAAAGAAACACTGATGACCCTATCAACTGTTGGTCTTCATCAGAGGTTCCACAGCAGAGCTTGTAATCAAAAGATCTTGTAATGCAGTTTTAACTGGGTCAGTGGCTTGCATTAGAGGTTGTAAACTATGTTATTCTGGATCAATCCCTCTGATGTAGTTTTGGCTTTATATCTCTGTCCCTTTGCAAGGGTTCAATCCCAACAACCTTTTTCTTGGGTCTACAAGTTTGACAGGATTCTCAAGGCATTCTTATACATCAGGGCAAATATGTGGATGACATGCTGGCAAAATTCAAGTTTATTGACGCAAAATCGGTCGAAATACCAATGGCAGAAAGACCTTTGCTGACTGAAGATGCAGATGGATCCCCTGTCGATCAACGTTGTTATCGGTCTATGATCGGATCTTTGATGTATTTGACTGCGAGTCGTCCAGACATCATGTTTGCTGTCTGTCAATGCGCGCAATATCAGGCGAATCCTAAACTTTCTCATCTTACTGCAGTTAAACGAATTTTTAGATATCTTAAAGGCAGACCTCGGTTTGGCTTGTGGTATCCAAGAGATTCAAATTTTGACCTATTTGCATTTTCTGATAGCAATTTTGGAGGAACTGACAGTGACAGGAAATCTACTTCAGCTGGATGTCAATTTTTGGGTGACAGGCTCATTTCTTCGCAATGCAAGAAACAGCAAACGGTGGCAATCTCCACAGCTGAGGCGGACTATGTTGTTGCTTCTGCGTCTTGCTCACAGGTGGTGTGGATGCAACATCAATTGTAGGATTACGATTTGACTTATCTCAATACTACCATTTATTGTGATAATGATGCTGCTATTCAAATTGTCAAAATCTTGTCTTTCACTCCAAAACCAAGCACATTGATATTAAGGTTCACTTCATAAGAGTCTGTTTTGACAGAGGTCTTATTAAATTGGAGCAAAGCGATACAAACGCAAATGTTGCCGATTTGTTAGAAAACCTGTCAGCAGCTCAAAATTCAAAATGCTTGTGGATTTCTTGAAAATGATCCGATATACCGACTGAGCATGTTTGTTTCGTTTTTCGTAGGTAAATTTGTTCATAAACTTTTATATTCTTAGGTAGTTTTTATTTATGCACAAATTTAGGGGGAGAAAATTTGAAAAATACAAAAACATAAAAAAAAGAGACATTGACATTGCATGACATGAGAAATAATGAATTTTCACTTTGTGGTAAAGGGCTGACTCATGTAAGACCTGTATCGAAATAGTTTGAATCTAGAATGATATGTTGGTAGGCTCTATCCTTATGGCTGGAAATTTTAACTGTGTCTGTACTAAATCTAAATTAACTATATGACCTCAGGAAGAAACGTCACTTGGAATTAGTTCATTTCTATTTGAATGCCTGTGTTTTGTCCCTATACACACAATTTTGGCCTAGTTCTAAAATCTTTTCTGAAAAAGTCGTGTATCTACTCTGTTTTGCGTAAGCAAAGACCTAGAGGTGCTAGGCAGCGTTAGCTTCTTTTTTGCGTGAGCAAAGACCTAGCTGTACGTATGTCGTCTTATAGATCAATTTACACCCGAAAGAGGCCTTCAAGTGCCAAAAGAAACCCAAAAACCTACATCTGTAACACCCCAAATCGCGTAAAACAACACGGGGCGGAAACACTTGGGGAGTCACGTTACAAATTGTTAACATAACACATGGTATTTGAAATTTTGTTTTATTGAATATTAACACGATTACATTGTCCTAGGAATTTAAAATAAACAAAACATGTATATTATTTGTCTTTCTTGTTTTAAGGCACTGAAGTCCGCATCCGTCCTATGTGAAATATGCAGCAACAATCGTCATGTAACTAAACCTGAAACATATGTGAAAACATAGTCAGCATAAAAATGCCGGTGAGCACATAGTTTTTGTGAGTGTCAAATTCATGGCTTTATAACTATATTGCAATACCTCGTCTAACTTCGAAAATCGACGAGTATAAATCTTGAAATCAAAAAGTGTTTGATATCGCAATATAATATATCAACTTTACAAGTTAATATAAGTAAATCAAAACCTTGTAGCCATGATCTTGACTGAAAACATTTGTTTCATAAATTTGAGTTGTAAATCATCTTGTAAATAAACTTAATATGGTTTAAATCTTTAAATAAAAATTGTTGTGTAACCTTGTTCAAAAATAACCATTCGACCATTGTTCGTTTCATAAACCAATTGTTCATTGTCCTTTTCATAAAACATTGTTCATTGTTCTTGTGATAAACCATTGTCCATTGTCCTTGTTTTTAATTGTGAAAACTATTGGTCATTCTTTAATGAATACATTCAAGCCTTTGTTGACTCGACTATACCCCAAGGGTATCTTTAATAGATCCTAAAAGATCTCTTTAACAAGACTAACAAATCAACGAATGATTTGTTAATCATAAACAGTCTCTGTCGTTTCCCCAAACTACCCACCAAATCCAGTGAATAGCCTAGTAACCAATCGTGTGTTGGAACTCATATGATATGGTTTAATAAGTGCTTTTGACCCGTTATGACTCGTTAAGGTAGTTTAAGCCACTTTAACGTGTCATTCGTGTAACTACGCGTTCGGATGGTTAGATATGTGTTATGATAAGTCCTAATTGTCAAAACATGTTTAATATTGTTGTTACATCAGGTTACATGCCAAAATTTAGGTTACATATGCTTTAGATTGATTTATTCGCAAAAAGGGCATTTTGGTCATTATTAAGGAATATAACAACTAATTATCATATCACTAACCAAAAGACATGACCATAAGGTATAACCTCAGAGGGTTATTCCCTATACAACTATGGTCACAAACATGTGTTTGGTCAGATCCTAAGATCGACCAAAAGGGTCGGGTTTGAAAGTTAAAGCAGTGGTCAAGACCGCTCGACTTACGACCCTAACTAAGCACTAAACTAAAAGTGACGAGTTAGACATGTCAAACATGTCTAACCTAAGTTAAAAAAATGTTTTGGTATCAAACAAAGTGTTTTGATACCCAAAAATAGTTCCGTCCTATAATGCGCATTTTACGCATTATTGACCAAAACTTTGACTCGTCACTACAACTAGCAAACGTGGAAATCAATAGGCATGATCACTATGGATCATAACCATCGTGATTACGATCACGTTGCAAAGTCCAATTAGACTTTGTCTTGACCAATTAATGGTCAAAGCTGAAAGTCAAACACTGTTTGACTTTTAGCTTGAACTAACTAAAATAAATAAAATAAGACAAGGATGGAGCCCTTACTTGTGGTGAAGACACTCAAGAGCTCCAAGAAGACCAGGAAAACTCAGGTAGGAGGCCTCCAACAAGGTGGTAGCCTCCACTTAGAGTGTTTGAGATAAGAAGAGATGAATGAGCAAGTGAAAATGGCAAAATCACTTGCTATTCATAGTAATTTGAAGGCCCTAGGATCGTTACACATGTCCCATGTGTTGGCATGATCTCATGGAGGTCCTAACAAGTGTCAATTGCAGGTGAAATGGTGGCAAAATTGATTTGCTTGGTGTCCAAGGAGTAAACAAGAAGCTGCCACCTGGTTGCAACAACTTTTATGAGCTGGGGAACCCTTACAGATCGTATGGGGTTAGGCCTTACGGTCCGTAAGGCCCTTGCAGGGGCTGAACTTTCAAATTTGGCAGAAATGGCCCCTGAACTTGTTTTTGACGTGTTTTGTCACTTTTAACATCCGTTAACCCCATTTCAAGCTTTATAAGGACAATAAAGTATAGGGAACTTGAAATGTGCTTAAAAATATATCAGAAGTCAGTTCGTTTGGTCGTACGGTTGCGGTTTTCGATTAATTACGACGAAAATCGCAACGAACGCGTGCATGATCGTAAATGCGTAACGAAAGGTATTTTTTCATTCTAATCATTAAAATACAAGATTTTACTGGTTACAAAAATTTTTGGATGTGCGTACATGTTCCGGATAGCGAAATACGCGAAAAGGCATAATTTCACAGAATTTGCAAAATAGCCCCTGAAGTTACAAAAGTGTGATTTTGCCATACCGAAGCCCTCGAAACTTATTTCTAAGCTATGTTAAGGGTATTTAGGGTATGTTTAGCTTATGACCTTGTTCAGGTGTGTGCATTGCTACAAGAATCGGCAGACTTTCATAGTTTGACATAAATAGTCCCTGTGATCGAATAGGCTTGTTTTTTACATACCAAACCTTTCAAAACTTATTTCTAAGTTATGTAAAGGTTATTTAAGGTATGTTATACTTATGTAACTATTCCGGAATATACGTTGCGTTAAACTGATTATGTTTGTGTAACAGGTTACGTATATCTTCCAGATAAAGCTTTGAAGTGTCGAAATTGTACATGGACTAAAATGTATGAATGTCCCATGTAATTTTACAATTCTAGAGAATGAAACACAAGATTTCATTTGGTTAGGAATTTTATGATAGTTGAAACGGCTCAGATGTCACAACATCAAACTGAGCAAAAATTCATTTGATCTGTATATTATATCAACTTTTCTGCTTATGATCTATTCTGTTCTTTTCTCAATCTAGACCTAGTCAAGATTTCAGAAATCTAGGACAGACTTGTGGAAATATGTGGTAGGGAAACTTCATGCATGATAGAGTGTTATGTTTATAATTCCAGGATTTGATTAGTATCTTGGGTGTTCATTGTTTAAAACATCAAAACATGATAAAATTGGTTGCAGACAGTCACATGATAAAAGTCTAGGGAGATGAGTTTAGGTGGACAAATATACTGGCAATCATTTAGATCACTCAGTAGTAGATCAGTGTTGATAAATGATGTCTTGCCCGAAACCTCGTGATTTGATCCCTGAGCAATAATGATATTTCCTATTTCTTAATTTTATTTTTGTAAATAATTGTTAGACATTATTTATTTTTGTTTTAATAGGTTTTAGTCTCGTAAAACGTGCTTAGGAGGATAAGGATTGTTTAAATGAAAATTAAATATTCTAAACTTGAAAAGCAAATTAAAAGGGTAAGTCGAAATCATGAAATGGACTTATATATGGTTCTGACTCGAAATGGTGATTTCGGCTCAAGTTACGTTTAAACGGTTGGGTCTGATCTGGTTTGTATAAGGCCCAGCCCATGATGGATCAGGGTATATACTGAAATTTCGAGTCGAGATCTCATTTCACTCGAAATCTCTCTGATTCTCTCTTAAAATTCTCTCTGGTTTCTGACTTGTTGTTTCTGATTCCCACTGACTAACAACAGCGATTTTAGGGTAATCTCGATTAAACCCTGGTGTTTGTTTGGAGATATTTTTAGAGATATGAAGAAATTTATGAAGATTTGAAGATCATTAAGAACCTAATAATCTTCATAATTTGGTCTTTAACGAGATCATTGGGTGTTTATGGATTTTAATGCATCATCACAAATTGATGTTTGATCAAAAGTTGTTTGGGAGATTCTGACTGTGGTTGCGAGTGGAGACATCAGATGTCTCGAAATCTGTCCGGTTGCGAGTCGTAATGTCATCGTTGCGACTCAATACCTGACTTGAAACCTGTTGGTTCCGACTCGAAACCTATTGGTTTCGACTTGAAACCTACTGGTTCTGACTTGAGATCTTAAATTTATTGTTTCTTTGGACTCGCAATCCAATCTAATTGTTCGATCTCGATTGGTCAATCCATGTTGACTGTGTTGACTGTGACTTAGTTGTTTTTCACATTTACTAAGTTAAATTGGTTAACTTATTGTCAGCACAATTCTACGCTTAACAGTTGATTTATGTCACACCCCGACCGTGTAAAGCAACCAACCGTGGCAGAAAGTCGGGGAGCCGTGTGGCAGAATTATTGTTTCACAACACATGATAATTAGAGTACAGTTTTACAAATAAAAATTTATTACATTGTCTTAAATCAAACAGAAACATAACATAAGGATAATAAGTTTCTTGATTTTGGATTTTCTAAGGCCCAAGTCGCCCTAAGTGAAGCACGCTCAGATCAGACATTCGCTCCTGAAACATATGTGAAAGTAAATACGTCAACATAAAAATGCCTGTGAGTAGCATAGGTTTAGTATTGAAGATTCATGACTTTGAAAGTTAAAAGAAATGTTTTTGAAAAGTAGTCATGAACCTTATAAAATGTTTCGTTTTATGAAATCAAATCAAAATCAATATGAAAATCAGATGATATAAAAGAATGATGTATGGTTAAGTAAATAACCAAATGAAAATAATATGTGTAAAATATGTCATGTCTTGTCCTTGATAAAGTGGTTTAGATAACGCCATGATATATAATATAATAAAAGCACTTATATATAGAAAATACCAGCGGCGTATCCACCATGCCTTTATCATGTTACACACGTCTCGTTATTCAAATCACTTATCAAAAACCATTAAATAATGTCTTGTTTAAATCAAGTCAAATGTCATGTGTAAACAAAGTCTAATGTCAAGTATAAACCATGTCTTCTATGGCAAGTAAATAGTATTTACTCAAACCAAATGCATAATGCTCTGTATATGTAATTGTCTTGTACAAAACAAGGTCTTTGAATAAACAAATTTTTAAATCAAAAGTTATATTTTGAATGCAATTGCTTTTATCGATATGAACATTTATCAGATTTGTTTATCGCATACATTCAAGCCTTGAGACTGTCTCATAAACCCTTATCAGGATCAAGGTTTATCGAGAAAAAATTGTTATCAGATTCTGTCATTCCCTAACACTGCCCAACAAGCATGGGGAGCGGGAACGGGATTTGTCAAGTCCTATGGTACCATTACATACTACTGGTCGGCGCGATCACTGTTAATGAATGTAATATTGTCCCGTTAAACATATCAAATGTCATTTTCAAAGTAAGCATGCCATGAATATGTTTGAAAACCATGTACTAGACATACTAAGTCAATATGTCAAGTAAAAATGTTTTTATTTTTGAAATAGTGTATTATGTCTACTATGTAACAAAACATGTATAATGTCATGAAAACGGAAAGTAAAGTTATGCACATATGATTCACCCCAAAACATTTATAAAACGTAAAATAGGGGATTATGTACTCACCTTTGGGTGCGTTTTTATGTGTTAACACAATCCCTCAAATTGTTTATTCGTCCTAAATTAAATAAGAACATTTAATAATCAAAACTCACAAAATACCTAAGTTTCTCCAATACTTAGAATTTTCACATAACTTTGAGATTTTCTCGAAAATCTTTGTTTTGATTACGTTGGCATATTTATATATATGTGTTCATATTGATATTAAGATTTTCGCGACTTGAACGATTTATTGGTGACCCTCATTACGTTATATACGTTAATGCTCCCGTTTAAGCAATATATTTATGATTTGCGCGTTGTAATATATATACATAAACGTGAACATATAATCAAATATCGTAATACACGTATTTTGTTAACTTATATATATTATTATTTTTAAAGCATTCATACATGAAATAACTTATCAAGTTAACCTATATATCATTTTCATGCTTGACAAACAAGTTACACATATAACGCGATATTCACCGTTTTAACCGCACAAGTGTACATGCATAGTTTAAACTTCTACTATCATGTTATCACCTAGCATATCACATAACATATTCTCATAATCAGATATCGCATCATAATATACCAAGTTCACTTTTGAACAACCCATGTTCGTGTACATTGAAATATGCGTATTTAGCGTTTTAGGTATCGTTTTCGGGCGTCAGAAGTCACGTATGACTAGCCAAACACCGAAGATACTTAATATGAGTTAAAATACTTATTTTTGTATCAAAAATATCAGTTTATTTACTGATCTAAAACAGTTTTATAAAAATCACTTGAAAAGGCGGTTTTACCGTTTTTCACGCATAGTTTTGCACCGAACTTTACCATAAGCATCCCAAATCGAAACGACTTGATTTTTTAACACAATACATATTATATACTGAAAAAAACAATAATTTTAATCATATATATGCAGGTCTCATAAATAGAAAAAAAATATGCAAATATCACCCGATTTACTAATTTTCAAGCCTTAAGTATAACATGCAAAGCTATCAAGTTATGACATAATTTTTATAACTTTAAAATACATCAAATAACTTTATTTTACATGTTTATTTACTGATTTGAATGAACATTTATCATATCATGCATTTTAATTATCATTCAAGCACATGCAACAACATAAAACCTAGTAGACTTCATGACAAAGCTTCATGCTATTTAACACTTCAAATATTATTATTTTTTTGTGTTTAGGACCTGATTAAAAATCATTCTCATCATGTCATATTTTATTCATCATTTCATGTCCATACATCCACATGCATGTTTAAGTACAATCATCTAATGCATCATCTTTCAAGAATCCGATCATACAAGAGTTAATCAAAAATCAAAACATCATCTCTATCATATATACATACACATCCACGGCCATATATACACACACATATATCCATTTTTATTTTATTTAAAAACTCATTTGTTTTAGCTTTCAAGTTTGTGTTTAAATCTAAGAACAAGAGAAACTTCCATATCATCAAAATCACCAAAAATCAAGAACAAGGATTTCAACATAAATTTTTATACCTTCAAGATCTTGATGGGTTTTTGAAGTGGTGTGATGATATGGAGCTTGGTTCTTATTTGAAACACCTTCAAATCACCTTAGGATCTTCATATGTGCATGGAACAAGCTTGGAATGAGCTTGAATCTTCAAGGAAGGTGCTTGAATTTCGAAAATGGGTGTGTGTGTGTATACAGTTTAGAGTGAGAGAGAGAGAGTGTTTGATTTGTTTTATCTTGTTTCTTGAATAATGGGGGATTTTGGAAGATATAAAGGAGACATAATCATATGCATTATTCCCTAGGCCAATGCATGGAAGAGAGAAGTGAGAGAGTGGTGCATGGCTGCCAAATATCTCTACACACACACCATACACGCATACATACTTATATATATATATACTTATAGAATATATATATATATTGTTGGCCAAAAACTGGTATTTTACTGGTTACCGGGTATTTTTATCTAGCGTTTTATTCCCGTTTTAGGGCGTTTTAAATTATTTTTAATGCTATATAAAAATAAACTCACCAAAATATTGTTGAGCATTATTTTATTTGTCTGGACACGCAGCGTTGGCGGTATTTGGCAGTATGGCGCTGTGCTGCGTAGTACGCGCTTAAATTCGCGAAAATTGAGTTTTTAAGCGTTTTAAATAATGTTTCTTCACGAACATGACTAAATATAATATTTTAATCATAACGGACTATTTTTAGGATTTTAAAATTATTCGGGCGGTCACCGACGTTCGTTTCGCATTTTAACCGTTACGCGATAAACGTTTATCTTAAAATTGCCAACATAATTTTTCAATAAATTTTTAAATGTATCAACACATCAAATAACATCAAAATACATCAAATTTAATATAATTTGCCTTTTTATTTAATCTAACGCGTGCCACAATAGTACAGGTTCAAAATATCCGGGTGTCACAATTTAGTTTGTGTAGATTCATGGATTTAAAGGTGATATCGAGCCATAATCAAGCAGGATACTTGTCACAACAACCAGAGAAGTACAAAAAGATGTATGCTTCCCTGATCAAAGGTCTTAACAGTTGCAGGATCGCTCATACTCTTAGAGAGAATCCTATTATCTATGAAGACCTTGTAAATGAATTTTGGAAGACGGCAAGATTTGATGCACTAGGAGGTGATGGAAAAGGTTCGATAGAAGCTGTTATTCAAAAGAAGGATATTGTTGTTACTGAACAACTCATCAGGGAAGTTTTGCAGTTCGGTGATCAAGAGACAGACCCGATTAATCTTCCATCTGAAGCTATTGAATCAGTTTTGCCACGTTTGAGTTACGAAGGAACTTATCCATCTCTGTTAAAGAAGTTTGTTCATCCATACTGGCGACTATTTATGCATATGTTCATCATGTGTATGACAGAAAACAGAGGAGGAACTGATCAACTAAACAGTACTCAATCTGCAGCATTTGTTTGCCTAATTACAAATCAAGATTATAACTACTCGAAGTATGTGTTTGAAGGATTGAAGAGGAATGTTACTGGGGTACAAAAGGACAAGTTCGTGATGTATCCAAGATTCTTACAGATGATTTTAAATGCAAGGTATTCTGATTTGGAAAGAAGTGGTAATACATTGGATTTGAAGCCGACGCGACCAAATTGCTTTAGTCCTTTGACACCAAAGAAGAGTACTGCTAATCAATTTGTAGGAAGAATTCCCTTGGAGAAGTTTGGTCAATTATCAGAGACTGAAGAAGTAGTGACAAAACCTGTGAATGATGTTGTGAATGCTCAAGTTAGTGTTGTGGTTGCCGAAGAACACGATGTTCAGGTTGTTAATGTTGAAGGGCCTGAGATTGAATTTCAGAATCTTGATTCTGATGATGAAGAAATTTGATTAGCTATGATGGAGATGATGATGAGCTTCCTCCTGAAGTTAGTACTGTCGTTTCATATGTTGCACCAGTGATTTCTGCTGATAGGTTGGCATTGATTTTAAAGACAGTTAGCGAAAAGATTGGGAATCCTTCTCCTGAATCTTCACTACAAAGTCAGATGCCAGTTGATAGAGACCCTTAGGATTTTGATTCTCAGCCAACAAAGCGAAGGAAAAGGGATCCTCGACCTGGAGTGTTTATTGAATAGCTGCAAGTAAACTCTAGGCCACGTTTGGATTCCCAGCAAACTTTGACTATCGGTATGCACTTGCGCTTGAGTTTCTTGACTTCATGGTCCAATATTTCCACCGGCTTCTCAACAAAGTGTATCGTGGTATCAACATGAATTTCATCAAGAGGGATGTGGAGGTTTTCATCAGCCAAACACTTTTTAAGATTGGACACGTGGAAGGTTGGATGAACATTTCCAAGTTGTGGAGGTAGCTCAAGTCTGTAGGCTACTTTTCCGATTCTTTCAACGATCTTGAATGGTCCAACATATCGCGGTGCAAGTTTTCCTTTCTTTCCAAATCTGACCACACCTTTCCAAGGGGATACCTTGAGAAGGACATGATCACCGACTTGAAATTCCAAAGGCTTGCGTCGTCTATCCGCATAACTCTTTTGACGACTTCTAGCTTTTAAAAGGTTATCGCGAATTTTCTGAACTTTGTCTGTAGTCTCTAGAATGAGTTCAGGTCCGGTGAGCTAAGCTTCACCAATCTCATTCCAGCAGACTGGTGAACGACATTTTCGACCGTATAAAGCTTCGAAAGGAGCCATGTTGATGCTGGAGTGATAACTATTGTTGTAGGAGAATTCGATCAACGGTAAATGTGAATCCCAACTACCACCAAAATCGATCACACAAGCTCTAAGCATATCCTCTAGTGTCTGGATTGTTCTTTCAGATTGTCCATCTGTTTGAGTATGATAAGCTGTGCTCAAATTGAATTGGGTTCCCATAGCAGATTGCATGGTTCTCCAAAAGTGAGATGAGAATCGAGCATCTCGGTCGGATATGATGTTCAAAGGAACACCATGTCGGGATACAATGTCATCTACATAGATCTTCGCAAGCTTATCAGCAGGTAAATCCTCACGAATTGGCAAGAAGTGCGCATATTTTGTCAGACGATCAACAACTACCCAAATGGCATCATGACCTCTAGGAGTACGCGGTAATTTGGTAATGAGATCCATGGCAATGTTTTCCCATTTCCAAACTGGTATTTCTGGTTGTTCCAATAATCCAGAGGGATGTTGAAGTTCCGCCTTGACTTTGAGACAAGTAAGGCATTTGGATACGTATAAGGCAATGTCTTTCTTCATTCCCGGCCACCAATACTGGGTTCGAAGATCTTTATACATTTTGTCTGCACCAGGATAAATGGAATATCGAGACTTATGAGCTTCATCCATCAATAAGGTACGGATATTGTCTTGACTTGGAACCCATAAACAATCATGAAATAGAGTACCCCTTCGTTTTTCATTTCGAGTTGAAGCTCGAGATTAAGTGGTAGTTCATTTTTCAACAAGCCTTGGGTTACACATGTACGTTGAGCTTGAGAGAAGCGGGATTGAATATCAAATCGAACTTGAACGCAATGAAGCTTAACGCATTCTTTTCGACTTAGCGCATCGGCTACGACATTCGCCTTGCCAGGATGGTAGCGAATCTCACAGTCGTAGTCGTTTAGAAGTTCAACCCAACGTCGTTGCCTCATGTTTAGTTCTTTCTGGTCAAAGATGTGTTGGAGGCTTTTGTGGTCAATGAAAACAACGCATTTTGTTCCGTAAAGGTAGTGTCTCCAAATCTTGAGAGCAAAAACCACAGCGCCTAACTCAAGATCATGAGTTGTGTAGTTCTTCTCGTGGATCTTCAACTGTCTTGACGCGTAGGCTATGACTTTGTTCCTTTGCATGAGAACACAACCAAGGCCTAAGTTTTATGCGTCGCAATATACGACAAAGTCGTCGTTTCCCTCGGGTAAAGATAACACAGGAGCGTCACAGAGTTTTTGTTTCAAGGTCTGAAAAGCTTTTCTTGTTTAGGTCCCCACTCAAAAGGTTTGTCCTTTTGAGTTAAGGTTGTGAGAGGAACCGCAATCTTGGAGAAGTTTGCAATAAAGCGGTGTAATAACCCGTGAGACCCAGAAATGAACGAACCTCAGTAGGAGTAGTAGGTGTATCCCATTCCTTTATCGCACTGATTTTGGCGGGATCTACATGTATACCTTGTTCGTTGACAATGTGTCCCAAAAATTGAACTTCTTTAAGCCAAAATTCGCACTTGGAGAATTTGGCGAAAAGTTGTTCCTTCTTTAGGAGTTCCATTGTTAAACGGAGATGTTGTTCATGGTCAGCTCGTGTCTTTGAATAAATCAAAATGTCATCAATGAAAACGATGATGAACTTGTCCAAATAAGGCTTACAAACCCTATTCATCAAGTCCATGAAGACAGCAGGAGCATTCGTTAAACCAAAAGGCATAACAGTGAACTCATAGTGACTGTATCGTGCGGAAGGCAGTTTTGGGAATATCTTCTTCGAGTACACGAAGCTGATGATACCCAGAATGTAGATCGATCTTCAAAAAGCAGGTAGCACCCTGAAGCTGATCAAAGAGATCATTAATGCGAGGTAGGGGATATCGATTTTTGATAGTAAGTTTGTTAAGCTCACGATAATAGATACACATTCGGAAAGATCCATCCTTCTTCTTTACAAATAGAACAGGCGCGCCCCAAGGTGAAAAGCTTGGACGAATAAATCCTTTGTCAGATAACTCCTACAGCTGCTTCGACAATTCTTGCATCTCAGAAGGTGCAAGACGGTATGGAGATTTGGCAATCGGGTTGGCACCAGGTACAAGGTCAATGCGAAACTCAATTTGACATGCTGGGGGTAAACCAGGTAACTCTTCAGGAAACAACTCAGGATAATCCCGAACAATGGGGATGTCTTGAATAGTCTTAACCTTGTCTTTCTCCTCTATGAGACGTGCCCAGAAAGCCACGTAATTCTTTCGTAGGTATCTTTGTGCTTGGGTGCTTGTCATCAATTTAAGGCTACTAGCGGGCCTTTCTCCAAGAACCTCTAAGGTTTCACCAGTCGAAAGCGGCACACGAACAATCTTGACAAAACAAACCACCTCTGCACGATATTTGGTCAACCAATCCATTCCTACTATAACATCAAAACTCCCAAGTTGCATTGGAGTGAGATCAATGGGAAAAAGGTGATTATTGACGTTCAGCTGGCAATTTCGAATGATAGAATCGAGTACAAGGGGTTCACCATTAGCTATCTCTATTATCAAAGGCTTTCCTAGTTTTGTTCTAGGCTTTGCAAGTAAAGGTTCAAATGCTAGGGATACAAAACTCTTGTCGGCACCCGAATCAAAAGAATAGAAGCAAGTTGGTTGTTAACATAGAACGTACCGTTAACCACTTCGTTGTCGGCACGCACTTTGTTGGCATTGACATTGAATGCTCGTCCACGAGCCGGGTTCACATTAGCCAACTTCGGGCAATTGTTCCTGTAGTGAATCAGATCCCCACAATTGTAGCAAGACCCAGGCAGAAAGGGAGGTCGTGCAGGATTTGCTGGCTGCTAAGCAGGGTTTTAAACCGCTTGATTCGGAGCAGGAGGAGAGCGACATGAGTTAGCCAAATGGCCAAATCTTCCACAATTGGTGCAAAGACGACACTGAAGATGTGGTTGATGATAACAGATGCACTTGTTACATAGAGGTGCAGTACCAACATACTGCTTCTTGGCGGGAGGTTATGCTGGCTAGGTAGGAGCAGCTTGATTGGTCAGTGCAACAACAGCAAAGTTCTTGGAAGCATTACGTTTCCTAGACTTCTTTGAGGTTTCGGCCTTCTTTCCCTTCTGTTTCTCGGTCTTTGCAGATGATTTCTTGTCACCCTTGCGGTGGAGTTTACCCTTTTTGATTTGAGACTCAGTCAAGGTCGCATCTAGTTCGATGGCTTGTCTCACAGTGGTAGGGTTGCTGCCGGTGACAATATCCTGAACAGGATCAGGAAGACCATCTATGTATTTCTCAATCGCCTTGTCCAGAGGCGTGACCATGGTGGGACACAGCAGGCTCAGTTCTTCGTATCGCTCCGTGTAAGCACGGTGCTCTCCACTATCTTGCTTAAGATCGTGGAATTCGTTTTCCAGTGCCCGTAGTTCATGACGAGGACAAAACTCCTTCATCATAAGAGCACGAAGCTCTTCCCATGTTTGAGCCATTGCCACATCGGCACCCCTGTCTCTCATCACACCATTCCACCATGTAAGCGCCCTCTTCTGAAATACATTGGACGCAAACTCAACCTTTCGCTCATTCGGGCATTGAACGTGACGAAACATGCTTTCGAGACTCTCGAACCACTGTAGGAGCCCAGAAGCTCCTTCAGACCCAGAAAATTGGAGCGGTTTAGCCGAATTGAATGTCTTAAAGTTGCACAGAACAGGTGCATTGTTATTGTTGTTGTTGGCTTGGTTTAACTGGGTTACTAGGTTCGGAAGTACAGTAGCGATTTGCTGAGCGATCATGGCTGCCATAGCGGCATCTTGAGTTTGATCACGTCGAGGAGGCATTCTATAAGAAAAGGAACACAAGGAAATGTGTGAGATTGGCGTTGGATAAATCAAAAGGAGTATTGAAAATATCGACAAAGCATAAGGATGGTGGTCATTCGTTTGTTTCTCAAAATAATCAAACGACACACGGTGACTAATCAAAGTACATGGGTCTTCATAATGTATAGCGAAGACATGCTTTAGCCTATAAGTGGACACTCACCCCAAGAGTTCCCAGGTAAGAGTGACTGGTCTGATAATGTGGATTTGTATGAACACTCTAGCCTTAGACAGAAAACTCAGGGTACAGGCACCCACCCTTCCAGATTGCACGCGTTCACATTATTAAGACCCAAACTTTGATGAGATTTGAAAACTTTAAAGGCATAAGCCTAAAAACAAATCATCTAAGGATAGATGACTGATTGTCAAAACGGATCTGAAATTTGTGTACTTGTTTTGGTAATCACCTAAGGATAGGTGATGGTATTGCTTTAAGAATCTAAACACAAGATAACTTGTGTTAGGGTCCTAGAAAGGTTATAGTCTAGGTCAATGATTACTAATAACCTAATTCCCCATGAGCTCTGATACCAATCTTTCTGTCACACCCCGACCGCGTAAAGCAACCAACCGCGGCGGAAACGTCGGGAGTCGTGTGGCAGAATTATTATTTCACAACACATGATAATTAGAGTATAGTTTTACAAATAAAAATTTATTACATTGTCTTAAATCAAACATAAACATAACATAAGGATAATAAGTTTCTTGATTTTAGATTTTCTAAGGCCCAAGTCGCCCTAAGTGAAGCACGCTCAGATCAGACATTCGCTCCTGAAACATATGTGAAAGTAAATACGTTAGCATAAAAATGCCTGTGAGTAGCATAGGTTTAGTGTTGAAGATTCATGACTTTGAAAGTTAAAAGAAATGTTTTTGAAAAGTAGTCATGAACCTTATAAAATGTTTCCTTTTATGAAATCAAATGAAAATCAATATGAAAATTAGATGATATAAAAGAATGATGTATGGTTAAGTAAATAACCAAATGAAAATAATATGTGTAAAATATGTCATGTCTTGTCCTTGATAAAGTGGTTTAGATAATGACACGATATATAATATACTAAAAGCACTTATATATAGGAAGTACCAGCGGCGTATCCACCATGCCTTTATCATGTTACACACGTCTCGTTATTCAAATCACTTATCAAAAACCATTAAATAATGTCTTGTTTAAATCAATGTCAAATGTCATGTGTAAACAAAGTCTAATGTCAAATATAAACCATGTCTTCTATGGCAAGTAAATAGTATTTACTCAAACCAAATGCATAATGCTCTGTATATGTAATTGTCTTGTACAAAACAAGGTCTTTGAATAAACAAATGTTTAAATCAAAAGTTATGTTTTGAATGCAATTGCTTTTATCGATATGAACATTTATCAGATTTGTTTATCGCATACATTCAAGTCTTGAGACTGTCTCATAAACCCTTATCAGGATCAAGGTTTATCGAAAAAAAATGTTATCGGATTCTGTCATTCCCTAACGGGATTTGTCAAGTCCTATGGTACCATTACATACTACCGGTCGGCGCGATCACTGTTAATGAATGTATTATTGTCCCGTTAAACATATCAAATGTCATTTTCAATGTAAGCATGCCATGAATATGTTTGAAAACCATGTACTAGAGATACTAAGTCAATATGTCAAGTAAAAATGTTTTTATTTTTGAAATAGTGTATTATATGTACTATGTAACAAAACATGTATAATGTCATGAAAATGGAAAGTAAAGTTATATATGATTCACCCCAAAACATTTATAAAACGTAAAATAGGAGACTATGTACTCACCTTTGGGTGCGTTTTTATGTGTTAACACAATCCCTCAAATTGTTTATTTGTCCTAAATTAAATAAGAACGATTTAATAATCAAAACTCACAAAATACCTAAGTTTCTCCAATACTTAGAATTTTCACATCACTTTGAGATTTTCTCGAAAAGTCTTTGTTTTGATTACGTTGGCATATTTATATATATGTGTTCATATCGATATTAAGATTTTCGCGACTTGGACGATTTATTGGTGACCCTCATTACGTTATATACGTTAATGCTCCCGTTTAAGAAATATATCTATGATTTGCGCGTTGTAATATATACACATAAACGTGAACATATAATCAAATATCGTAATACACATATTTTGTTAACTTATATTTTATCATTTTTAAAGCATTCATACATGACATAACTTATCAAGTTAACCTATGTATCATTTTCATGCTCGACAAACAAGTTACACACGTTTTAACCGCACAAGTGTACATGCATAGTTTAAACTTCTACTATCATGTTATCACATAGCATATCACATAACATATTCTCATAATCACATATCACATCATAATATACCAAGTTCACTTTTGAACAACCCATGTTCGTGTACATTGAAATATGCGTATTTAGCGTTTTCGGTATCGTTTTCGGGTGTCAGAAGTCACGTATGACTAGCCAAACACCAAAGATACTTAATATAAGTTAAAATACTTATTTTTATATAAAAATATCAGTTTATTTACTGATCTAAAACAGTTTTATAAAAATCACTTGAAAAGGCGGTTTTTACCGTTTTTAACGCATAGTTTTGCACCGAACTTTACCATAAGCATCCCAAATCGAAACGACTTGATTTTTAACACAATACATGTTATATACTGACCAAAACAATAATTTTAATCATATATATGCAGGTCTCATAAATAGCAAAAAATCATGCAAATATCACCCGATTTACTAATTTTCAAGCCTTAAGTATAACATGCAAAGCTATCAAGTTATGACATAATTTTTATAACTTTAAAATACATCAAATAACTTTATTTTACATGTTTATTTACTGATTTGAATGAACATTTATCATATCATGCATTTTAATTATCATTCAAGCACATGCAACAACATAAAACCTAGTAGACTTCATGACAAAGCTTCATGCTATTTAACACTTCAAATATTATTATTTTTTTGTGTTTAGGACCTGATTAAAAATCATTCTCATCATGTCATATTTTATTCATCATTTCATGTCCATACATCCACATGCATGTTTAAGTACAATCATCTAATGCATCATCTTTCAAGAATCCGATCATACAAGAGTTAATCAAAAATCAAAACATCATCTCTATCATATATACATACACATCCACGGCCATATATACACACACATATATCCATTTTTATTTTATTTAAAAACTCATTTGTTTTAGCTTTCAAGTTTGTGTTTAAATCTAAGAACAAGAGAAACTTCCGTCATCATCAAAATAACCAAAAATCAAGAACAAGGATTTCAACATAATTTTTTATACCTTCAAGATCTTGATGGGTTTTTGACAAGGTGTGATGATATGGAGCTTGGTTCTTGTTTGAAACACCTTCAAATCACCTTAGGATCTTCAAAGGTGCATGGAACAAGCTTGGAATGAGCTTGAATCTTCAAGGAAGGTGCTTGAATTTCAAAATTGGGGGGGTGTGTATATGGTTTAGAGTGAGAGAGAGAGAGTGTTTGATTTGTTTTGATCTTGTTTCTTGAATAATGGGGGATTTTGAAAGATATAAAGGAGACATAATCATATGCATTATTCCCTAGGCCAATGCATGGAGGAGAGAGGTGAGAGAGTGGTGCATGGCTGCCAAATATCTCTACACACACTCCATACACGCATACATACTTATATATATATATATATATTGTTGGCCAAAAACTGGTATTTTACTGGTTACCGGGTATTTTCTCTAGCGTTTAATCCCGTTTTAGGGCTTTTTAAATTATTTAATGCTCTGGTGCCGATAAAAGTTTTGTGTCTGTCGAATTTGAACCTTTACTTAAGTGCGAACGTTCCAAGTGTCGAAGTCGCTAATGGTAAAACCATCCATGTTGATTTTATTATTTCTGGGTGTTCTTTGATTCTTAACGACCATACGTTCTCCATCGACATCATACCCATGCAAATGGGAAGTTTTGACATCATAGTAGGCATTGACTGGCTTAGGCGAGTCTGTGCTGAAGTTGTTTGTTCGGAAAAATTCATACGCCTTCCACTTCCTAACAACGATTCATTACACGTCTATGGCGAGAAACCCTCTAAAGGTCTCGAGCTCATGTCGTGTATTCAAGCAAACAAGTACTTGCGTAAGGAGTATTTTGCCTTTCTTGCCCATGTTCTGGAAAAGAAAGACAAAGGCCCAAGCATAAGTGATGTACCCATCGTTTGTCAATTCCTGACGTCTTCCCTAAGGATCTTCCTGGTCCTCCGCCTCCTCGTTCTGTCGATTTTCGTATTGATCTTATCCCTGGCGCAACTCCTGTTGTGAAGGCTCCCTGTCGTTTAGCACACTCGGAAATGCAAGAGCTATCGAGCCAACTTCAAGAGCTTCTTGATAAAGGCTTTATACGCCCTAGTACTTCTCCTTGGGGCGCTCCCATCTTGTTAGTCAAGAAGAAGGATGGATCCTTTCGGATGTGCATCGATTATCGTGAGCTCAACAAGCTTACTGGTCAAAAACCGATATCCTCTTCCTCGCATAGACGACCTCTTCGATCAGCTTCAAGGTGCGACTTGTTTCTCGAAAATCGATCTTCGTTCCGGCTATCATCAAATTTGAGTTCTCGAAGAAGATGCACCTAAACCGCCTTTCGCACACGTTATGGACATTATGAGTTCGTGGTCATGCCTTTTGGTTTGACTAACGTGCCTGCAGTGTTTATGGATCTAATGAACCTGTGTGTAAGCCTTTTCTTGATCGTTTCCTAATCGTATTCATCGACGATATCGTCATCTACTCCAAAACGAAAGAAGAACATGGGCGACATTTGCAACTTATCCTTCAGCTTTTGCGTACCGAACGTCTTTATGCCAAATTCTCCAAGTGTGAATTTTGGCTAAAAGAGGTTCAATTCCTTGGTCACACCGTCAATGAACTCGGTATCCATGTTGACCCCGCAAAGATAGAATCTGTGAAGAATTGGATTGCACCTAAATCTCCTTCAGAAATTCGTTCGTTTCTTGGCTTAGCTGGTTATTATCGCCGCTTCATCTCGAACTTTTCCAAAATTGTCGTTCCGCTTACGTCTTTGACTCAAAAGGACAAGCCTTTTGTTTGGGGTCCCGAACAAGAGGAGTCTTTTCAAACCCTCAAGGACATGCTTTGTAATGCTCCTATCCTTACACTCCCCGATGGAAACGATGATTTCCTCGTGTATTGTGATGTCTCAAACCAAGGTCTTGGTTGCGTCCTTATGCAACGAGACAAGGTTATCGCTTACGCGTCAAGACAACTCAAAATTCATGTAAAAAACTATACTACGCACGACCTTGAACTTGGTGCAGTTGCTTTTGCATTAAAGATTTGGCGACACTACCTTTATGGTACAAAGTGTACAGTCTTCACCGACCACAAGAGCCTCCAACATATCTTTGATCAAAAGGAACTCAACATGCGTCAACTTCGTTGGGTAGAATTGTTAAACGACTACGACTGTGATATTCGATACCACCCTGGTAAAGCGAATGTTGTAGCCAATGCACTTAGTCGTAAGACTCGTGTCAAGGGTATTCGTTGCTACCAAACCGTGGGAAAACTTCATGAGCTAATTCACCAAGCGCAATTCTCCGCCATTAACGAGGGAAACCTCAGCAACGAATTAAATTGTGGAGTTGAAAACCCAATCGAAGCTAAGCCCGATGGTATCCTTTACTACCATGACCGCATTTGGATTCCCAGTCGTCTCAACCTTCGAAACACCTTGATGGATGAAGCCCATAAATCCCGATACTCCATTCATCTTGGCGCTGATAAAATGTACCATGATCTTCGTGCATCTTATTGGTGGCCTGGGATGAAGAAAGATATCGCTCTTTACGTCTCGAAGTGTCTTACTTGTTCCAAGGTGAAAGCTGAGCATCAACGGCCCTTGGCCTGCTCGAACAACTATAAATTCCTATCTGGAAATGGGAGAGTATTGCTATGGATTTCATCACCAAGTTGCCTCATACTCCTTCTGGTCATGACAGCATTTGGGTCATCATTGACCGTTTGACCAAATCCGCGCACTTTTTAGCCATTCGTGAAGATTACAAAGTCGAGAAATTGGCTCGTATCTACACGAAGGAATCATCAGTCGTCATGGTACTCCTCTCAATATTATCTCTGATCGTGACGCTCGTTTTACCTCTCGCCTTTGGCAAACGTTTCAATCCGCCCTTGGCACTCGTCTTAACCTTAGCACCGCTTTTCACTCGCAGTCTGATGGTCAAACCGAGCGTACAATCCAAACTTTGGAAGATATGCTTCGTTCTTGCGTAATCGATTTTGGCGGCAATTGGGATTCGCACTTACCCTTGCTAGAATTCTCATACAATAATAGTTATCACGCCAGTATTCAAATGGCTCCATTTGAAGCATTGTATGGTCGTAAGCGTCGTTCGCCTATTTGTCGGCACGAGATTGGGGATGTTCGGATCACTGGCCCCGAACTAATACAAGAGACAACGGACAAGATCCTACAAGTTCGTGATAATCTCCTCAAAGCTCGAAGTCGTCAAAAGAGTTACGCAGACAAAAGACGCAAACCTTTGGAATTCATTGTTGGTAATCAAGTACTTCTCAAGGTATCCCCTTGTAAGGGTATTGTGCGTTTAGGTAAGAAAGGCAAGCTCGCTCCTCGCTATGTAGGTCCTTTCAGGATTCTCGAAAGGATTATAAAGGTGGCGTATCCACTGGATCTACCTCAAGCGCTCAACAATGTTCATCCAGTCTTTCACGTTTCAAACTTGAAGAAATGTTTAGCTGAAGAAGGACTTCAAGTTCCACTCGAAGATCTTCAAATCAACGAGACATTGCATTTTGTGGAAAAACTAGTTAAAATCATAGACCGAGGGGTCAAGCAATTGAGGCACAGTCGAATTCCCATAGTCAAGGTTCGATGGGAAGGTAAACGCGGCGCTGAATTTACACGGGAACTCGAGAGTGATATGAAGACTAAGTATCCGCATCCATTCGTTACATCTTCCTAAAATTTCGGGACGAAATTTCCTAAAGGAGGGGAGACTGTAACGCCCTGCTTTTCACACTTTCCTTGATTGGAAAGCCTGTCTTGTATTTCTTTTTTTAGAAACTTGTATTCTTATTGTATTCGCATTGTAATCTCAACCATTGTAATCCAAGACTTTGATCATAATAAAATTCTATTTTTATCACTACATACTTGTGTTACACGTTACAATACTTGAGTTATACGTTATCAATCTTACATGCTAACTTATACGCTTAAGCAATACTCGTGATAGTTGTTCTCATAACTGATACGCGCTTGTTACCTACTAAATAGTTGGTTACATTTTAAATGATGATCATATATATTAGTGATAATATAATAATAGTAAAAATAACTTAATAATAATAATCATAATAATAATAATAATAATAAATGTAATATGGTTGTTTGCCATAATGAAAGCCACGAAAGACCTTGTGTTCTTTCACCCCTACCCCTTTCTTTTCTTGGCTACGAAGAACCAGGGGAGTTCTTCCCCTTTAACAAAAACTCACGAAGAACCACAAATGAAAGGTTCTTCGCCACCCTTACACCCCACGAAGAACATCCTTCGTCCCTCTCCAGTTCTTCGCCCCTCCATTCTTCGCCACTTTTAACTTCCACGAAGAAGGTTCTTCGTCCCATACAAGGCCACGGGAACCATCCTTCGTCCCTCTCCCCTTTGTTCCGCGCCCAGTTCTGGTCAAACATACTGTAACTTTAATTGCAACTGTAAGCTGCCAACCAACTTAACTAAATGCTAAACCCTAAATTTAACCTTATAAATAGCAGCCACTCTCCACTCCAAATCCTTTCCCCACACTCTCAACTCTCTCTGATCTCCCTAATCTCTCCTGCTCTCAAGATTTCAAGAGTAAACAGTGAACTCTAAAATAGTTCACAGTGAGTTTCTAAACTCACTTTTTCTTCTCTTTTCTTCTATTTTTCTCTCATGTCTTCTTCCCTAAACACTTGGGTAACCTCTAGGAAGGTTTTACAAGTTTGCTTGAACAAACTAAAGTGAAACCTCACCACTTTATGAGGTCCAAAGTTTATATAAAAACTTATTGTTTTGAGGAAAAACACGAACAATCTTTACAAAACATTTTTTACTTATTATTATTCATCCAACTTGTGTCTACTATGTCTCTAGTCAAACTCATGACTAGTGTGCAAGACCAAGATGGATTTATATATAAATAAGAGGTGTCTAAACACTATAAACTTTCTGTTTTAGTTGAGCTTTAGCTCACAAGTGATGCCAAGCCTTGAGCTTGAAGATAGTGTGACTACATGGCTAGCTTGGGCTAACCTATAACCAAGTCCACACATCACTTGATGATTTCTCATCACTATCCCCAACGTAGTTTGCTAGTTGAAAGTAACACAACCCCGCCTAGCCTTCGACTTATGTCGACATCGACTCACCCGGGTTGTAGCTTACTTGGCTACTTGGTATAGTGAATACTTATAATTTCATTTTCATTTTAGTCTTATTCTTGACCCTCCTTGTTGTCTATGACAACTTGAGTAGTGGTGAACTTCTCATGAGGTTCCTAAATGGAATACCTCCTACCTCCTATATGACATCTATGATTATCCTTGCTAGTTGTAGAATAATATATATGTATATTTGTGGACTATATAATGAACCTAAAACCGAACCCTTGATAATGGCTATCTAATCACTTGTCAAGTTATTAAGTTTATCACCAAAGTGTGTAGTTCCTCGTTACGATTCTAATAGGTTTCCAACCTATGAAACCACATCAAACCCTTACGGGTTATTATAGTATCAAAAACGAGTGCTAGACCTTGGTGACTATTTTTATACCTACATACTTTACTTTATTATTCATTATTTATGCTCAATATTTCGAATCTTCCGTTAATCTCCATACTCATACCTATGTTCTTCGTGTAGAAGGACAAGGTGCCAATCCTTAATCAACAACAAGCTCGTGGATTTCTCTAGTTGGAACACTTTTGTAACACCATGAGTACACTCGACCCATTTACCACTTTCTCACTTTTTGGGTTGTAACATGTTTACTTATCAAAATACACAATTCACAACTTATGCTTTACATGCTCAATCCGTTAATACATGATACTTGTTATGCTTAGATACATGGTAGAATTATACATGCTCGATCATTAACTTAGCTAGCCCAACTTGACATATATAGCGCTATAGGAGTAGCATACCACCCGTCAGGGTTATGTTAAGCTTATTCATACTTTTTAGTCTCGTTGCTTTTCTGACGAAGGAAGCTCATTATACGTGTGGAAACTCAGGTTCGATCCAGTGTTGCATGATTAGCATTTACCTTACATAACGTTTAACATGTGGATTCGAGTTATACTTTTTATACTTATGCTATGTATCACCAAACGTGTGTACTCGCCTTTGCTTTTGCATTAAATTGTATTTTAAACATGTTACAAGTTGAAGATGATTCGCATGATGAAAGCTAGTAGGGACTACCTTAGAAACTCATTTGAAACTTACTAGATTGTTTATGTTGTAATCGTTAAACATGTTGTATTGTTGTTATCTTATTTGAATGTTGTATTTCCTTTAAAACAATGCAGTATTTTGAATATCTTCTATGAATGAAATTCGGTCTTTATTAAATTATTGTCACAATTAGTGTTATGAAGTCTCTTACAATCTCGTTTTCGTCTCACTCTGATGTTTGCGCCATCGGTTGGGGTGTGACAGTTAACTAAAAGTTTTTGTAGTTAACTTTTGTTTTTACATTGTATAATTTCATTTCATGGTTTGAAACATTTAATTATTGCTATTTTTACTTCAATTGGTTTGAATTTTGGATATTGTAACTCTAAGGTATATGTTTTAAACAGTTTGATTGTTTTAATTTTGTTGTTAGTTTTAGGATTTTATTGACAACGGTTCTGACAAAAACCGTTTATGCCAGAACCGTTTAACCCGGTTTCGAACCGAACCAGAACCGTAACAATATGGTTCGGTTCTGGTTCTTATATTTAGCATTAAACGGTTTCGGTTCGGTCCCCGTTCGGTTCTATCCGGTTCTGAACCGTTGCACAGCCCTATATGGTTAGGTTCATTTGTGACGACCCTTGGATTGTGAACACTAGTGAACTAATCCTAGCCCTTAATTATCAATACAAAAGTGCAAATCAATAGCCAGGATTTGATGATGAAAATACACCAGTGTATTTTACGATTTGATGATGTAAATCAATAGTCAGGATTTGTTCACTTAGTTCACAAATACACTAGTGTTGACTCTAGAACCTCACCCTATATCTATAATATATTTTTTTAAACCAATGGTCAGGATTTGTTCACCGGTATATTTAACAAATTTGCAGATATATAATATAAATTCTTTTAAGAATTTTGTAGGTCCCCCTGAGATTTTCGGCCCTGAGTCGTCGCCACACGGTCTATGCTTAGAGTTGACCCTGTAAGAAAGTGCGGTAAAAATAAAAAAAAAATAAACGTTGCTCCTGAAATTTCAGTATAGATCCGCCATAGCGAGGAGGGTATGAGTTTACGAATTGGTGATAGTAGAGGGACTAAATTTGTAGTTATCATGTTTCTCTAACCTACCTATAACCATTCGACAACCGGAGATACATTCACCACCGTCTGCACTTTGCGTCAGTCATGGAACCGACGGAATCTCTAGCTGGTGCTGACGCCTCCGACACCCCAAGCACCACCTCCGATAACCCTAACAACACCTCCGGCGACGACAATACTTCTCTCGAAACCACCAATCCCTTACCTCCAACCGCCACTCCGCCGCTCATACAACCGGATTCAGCACTTCAAACAACCGGAGAATCAGTTGAACTCCCGGTACCCGTACCGGCCCCTATCAACACCGATTCCGGTATACCTGCGCCTCGAAAACGACGTCGTAGAAAGAAGCAGTTTCCGGAGATGATATCGTCAGCAGACGCCGTTAATGGCCTCCGTATCGTCCGTCACAAATCCGGTGAAGATGTAAACGGTTACGAAGATGAAATCGAAAACCTAACGGTCCGCCGTCGTCGGAGAGTTTCGTCAGATCTGGATGTCGAGACGCTAATCGCGATTTCCGTTGGATTTCCGATCGATTCGTTGGCGGAAGAAGAGATTGAAGCGAACGTCGTGAAAACGATCGGCGGATCTGAACAATCGAACTACATCGTTGTACGGAATCACATTCTGGCGTTGTGGAGATCAAACGTCGACGTTTGGTTGACCAGAGAGCATGCACTGGAATCGATCAGAGCCGAGCACACTCACCTGGTTGACTCAGCGTACTCGTTTCTGTTACAACACGGTTACATCAACTTCGGACTCGCCGCCGCCGTGAAGGCGGCGAAATTGAGGCCGCCGGAAGGTGACGTAAGAGGTGACGTCATTGTTATCGGTGCCGGATTGTCTGGATTGGTTGCTGCTAGACAGTTGATATTTCTAGGGTTTAAGGTTGTGGTTTTAGAAGGTAGGGCACGTCCAGGTGGCCGTGTACGGACGAAGAAGATGTCCGGTGGCGATTGCGTGGCAGCCGCGGACCTTGGCGGTAGCGTGCTCACCGGGATTAATGGTAATCCGCTTGGAGTGCTCGCGCGGCAGCTAGGGTTTCCGCTTCACAAAGTGAGAGATATTTGCCCTCTTTATTTACCTAATGGTAATACTGTTAATCCTGAAATTGACTCAAAAGTTGAAGTGTTGTTTAATAAGTTGTTAGATAGGGTTTGTAAGCTTAGACAGTCTATGATGGAGGAAGCTAAATCTATAGATGTTCCATTAGGTACAGCTTTAGAGGCTTTTAGACATGTTTATAAAGTAGCAGAAGATCCACAAGAGAAAATGTTGTTAGATTGGCACTTAGCGAATTTGGAATATGCGAATGCGACGTTAATGTCGAATCTGTCGATGGTGTTTTGGGATCAAGATGATCCGTTTGAGATGGGTGGTGATCATTGTTTTATCCCGGGAGGGAATGATAGGTTTATTCAGGCTTTAGCTGAAGATCTACCGATTTTTTATAATCAGACGGTGGAAACTGTGAAATATGGATCAGATGGGGCGTTGGTTCGTGCAAATGGGAAAGACTACCGTGCTGATATGGTTCTTTGCACTGTCCCGTTAGGCGTTCTGAAAAAACGTTCGATTGAATTCATACCGGATCTTCCGCAAAGGAAGAAAGATGCGATAGAAAGATTAGGGTTTGGGTTGTTAAACAAAGTTGCAATCTTGTTTCCTTATGATTTTTGGGGAGGTGAAATCGACACATTTGGGCATTTATCTGATAAAACAAATATGAGAGGCGAATTCTTTTTGTTCTATAGCTATTCGTCTGTATCGGGCGGGCCACTTCTTGTAGCATTGGTGGCAGGAGAAGCTGCAATTGAGTTTGAACAAATGTCACCTGTGGAATCTGTGAACAAAGTGATGGAGATTTTGAAGGGGATCTTTAATCCAAAAGGGATTGCTGTGCCTGAGCCAATTCAGGCGATATGCACACGGTGGGGCCAGGATAAGTTTAGTTACGGGTCGTATTCGTATGTTGGAATTGGTGCATCCGGCATTGATTATGACATACTTGCTGAAAGTATTGGAAATGGCAGGGTTTTCTTTGCAGGAGAAGCTACAAATAAACTGTATCCTGCAACAATGCATGGAGCTTTCCTCAGTGGGTTGAGGGAGGCTGCAAATATGTTGAGAATGGACAACAGGAGGAAGTCAAACGACACAAACAAGCCAGTATCAGTCCAAGAAAACTTAACCTAGCTAAGGGTTGGTCAATCTTTAATTTATTGTCTTGTTATGGGCTTAGGTGATGGGTGTTTATGAATATAGATTGATTCAGGCAATTAGCTTTGGGTTTAACCATAATTACTCACCTTAATTAATCTATGGTAACACTGCTAAGTTGACACTTAATGACCTTAATGTTTTCTTCTAGTTGTTAATTAATTTGAGGCTGATAAAACGTGTTTTAAAATCATCATCATCATACTCAGTAAATCCCACCTATAGCAAAGCTAAGGTAGGGTCTGAGTAGGGTAGATGTAGACAGCCTTACCTCTACCCGTAGGAATAGAGAGATGCTTCCAGTGAGACCCCCGGCTCGATAGTAGATTTGTATCAAGCCTTGGACCTAAGGCACATAACATTCAAACAATCGGGATAGAGAGACCGATTGGTGCATGTACCCCCGTGTCTTTTAGCTATCAACGCCACCACATGATGCATGATTAACCATCTCCCGCTTTTAACGTTATTTTTACGAAATTAGTAAAATAACGTTAAAGTTAGTACCATTTCACTTTTGCCCCCGAGCGCCCATGCATATATACATTATATGTGCACACTGCAAGCGGGGCAATAAAACGTGTTTTAAAATAAAGTACGCAATTTCGTTGTATCACATGAACCATCTTTGTGTTTTTTTTTTTAAATGAGACGTCTGTGGAACCGATGTTGAAAAGATAGATGAGAAGCGAGATAAGGATTTCGTTACCATAGGTGTGAGAGGGGAGGAGAGAAATGGGGCGTTTGTGAAGAAGATTCAGACGTTGAGCGTTGATTTTTATTGCAATGCAGATAGTCTACTTTGTCAAACACACTAAAATAAGTTAAATTAATCGATATACATGTAGAAACAAATATTATATTTTGGGTTGGTTCTGTCGGTTTACTGAAAATTTGAAAAATCTTACAAGTCTCCTGAGTTTATAAAGTTTGAATTAACTCATAATCACAATTAGGGATATGAATTATTCGGTTTAGTTGTTTTTAACACAAATATCAGTCAAATGGTCAACCTTGATTTGATATTTTTTCCATTACAAATAATCAGTCATATTCACAATTAGGGATATGTAATAAAAGTAAATAAGAACATATTTAAATTCATAAGTTAAATTTGTAATTATATCTATATTAATTGAAAGAACTTTCAACAGTGAGTGTGTGTTACCTGATTGAAAGGGTGATAAAACTACCAAGTGCATGGTAGGTGACATTCACTAATTTCTCTATTTTTACTTGTACAAATTAAAACAAATACAAAACACAATTAAGCTTTTGATGTGGTGGTTTCACGCTTTCCCTTAACAAGGGTTCAAACCAAAAGTCTTTTGGCAGACGACGCCATGTTTTTCCCCAACTTTTTCTTTTTCTATAGCTTTTGTTATCTGCATCACACATTGTCACCCTTTCAATTCTTTATGTACTATTGAAAATACAAAAGAAAAAAAAAAAAAGGTAGCCTCACTTGATAGATGTATGTGTTGTACCTTGAAAATAAGAAATATTAAAACTGTATATCAAATGTAAATCGACATCCGACCTTAGCTCAGTTGGTAGAGCGGAGGACTGTAGTGTTATCATATAGCTATCCATAGGTCGCTGGTCCAAATCCGGCAGTTCGGAAGTTTTTTCTTTTTTATTTACAGACAAAACAGGTGCAATTTATTCATTCGTTGTTAGTTTTCTAACCCTAATTATCTTAAATTTTCTTGTAGCTTGATTGAATCGAATTCTACCTCATCCCTAACTTTGAAATCTACTGAATTAGGTTAGTAAGAAGATCATTCATTATGTAGACTTAAACCAAACGTTGTTAGGCATATGGATGTGCTTTTTTCTTTTCTTTTTAGAGCATCGAGTATTGGTATTGTACCAAACCAAACATCATCGGTATCGGTATTTACTTGTCATGTTTTCGGTTTTGGTACTCTGTGTCTTTGTATTTTCAATGTTACATGTACTGAACCAACAAAATCATTATGGTATTCAGTTCATACTACGGCTTTGGTATTTTTCGGTACCGGTATCATCTCATCCCCCAGTAAATGAACGGTGAACCATTCGGTGGGAATGTCGTTTATTTAATTAACGAATCACTGACGCAATTTTTTTGTTCATTTAGTTAAACGAACATGAACACACGTCTCGTTTGTCTATTTATGTTTGTTCACTTAACTTTGTCTATGTTTGTTTGTTTACATTATTTTAAGTTAGTTCGTTTACGTTTGTTTATACATCCATTTGAATTTTTAGGCTCATTACAATTTAGTCTAACCTAAAATATGAACCAATAAGTTTAATCTAGTTTTATTGTTGTTTACCTCTAATAGATTGATGTTCATGTTTGTTTTAAATTGGTGTTTGTTCGCTCAATGTTAATTTGTTGGCGTTTGTCTATGTTAGTGAACTGATTATTTGGTTCTGCGACTGTTGTGTTTCTTCATCTTTGTTCCAAATTAGAGAATATGACATAAAGCTTCCATTACTGTCAGTAAGAAACATGAATAAAATATTGTTTTCGTGTTTATTGTGGATTTCATTGTTGTTGTTAAAGATGATTCAGATAGTATTAATATCATGAATCACAACTGTTGTAATTCTTGTAAGAAACATGAGGAATAGATGAAGAATATAAACAACTTTTGAATTAGTACACATGATTCAGTTTTCAGTATCTGAATACTGATGTAACTTTACATCAAACAGAACACTTTTATAATTTTAGTGGCAGACCAGAAGTTTAGCGGGTTTGGTCTTGAGTTAAACGAGTTGACACGAATAAAATCATGTATAAACGGGTTAAAGCCGCCTAACCTGCTTATGACATAATTAAACCGTCTAACTACACATGACACAACTATAACCCGCTTATTAAAACTGTATAAATATTTCAAATGATCAAATACATATATAGTTATTTGAACCCTCCCACCCTCTACACAACTATAACATGTATGTAATATAAAAAATGATAAGAGTACCCTAAATATATAAATAAAAATGATTGCTTATCAGGAGTTCTACAATTATTTAGAGTTCTAAAATAAACCCAACCCTATATTATCCTTAAAAAAACTGTTAAACGGATTTAGCTAAACATGTCCGTGTTCGTACTAACACAGTTAGCTAAACAGGTCATGTGTCTGACCCGTTTAACACAATTAAACACGTTTTGCCAGGTCATGCTTATCATTTATATGATAACAGACAGCAAGTGTGGACGCGTGAAAGACCAACGGGCAGAAATAATAAGAATCTTAAAAAGACATTCTTATGATTGTAGAATGCACTTCACTGGCCCGCTTGATTATACCCATCTTTTTTCTGATTTACCGGCTAAAACTGTTAACTATGTTAGAACAGAATCTGATTCTCCACTAAAGTGACGTACAAATGTTGGCGAATCAGGTTCATTTCTGCATCCTTTTCATATTTTATTGTGCTATATATATATATGCACCATTTTTACAATCACCAAAGCATTGTTATCTTTTAGCATCCACCCTTCATATGTACAATCACTATCATTAGTTCATTGAACTTAACTTGTGTTGTTTTTTTTTTTGAGTATGTGTCATCACCTTAGAAAATCTGCCATGTCATCAACGAATGAGCGCGTCATCTACTGCTTTGACTGTCAAGAGTTTGTTTCAGACGATTCTGACACAAACATACAATCGATTCAAGAACGTGTTAAGTTCCACAGTGATCCAAAGGGCCTGCGTGTTTCGCTTAGAAAGTTGTTTCACAGGAAAGACATGTCACATCATAATTATCAGAGTAGTTATGATGAGTCAATAGGGAAGTGGCAACCCACAAGAGGGAAACGCGCACTTCTTTGTGCTGTGACATACGATAAACAGAAATATAAACTTAAAGGAACTAACTATGATGTGATCAGCATGCATGACTTACTAATTACACGGTTTAAGTTTCCGGAAAGCTCAATCCGTATCCTTGCAGGTATTCCCAATTTTTAACTAGAGGGCGGGTCACTAGGATTGCATAACTGGTCAAACGGTATTTGTAATAGTCAAAATGGGCCAGTCAGGCTGAGTCTTAACACTTCTTTTCCCGAAACCTTATATTTATTTGAAGTAATTAGAGAAACTTTTTTTAAAGAAGCTGTATTATCTCGATAACAATCTAGTTATATGCACGAAATGATTTTTTAGGTATTATCTTTATAAGTGCATTGACTTTCTAACCTGTTTGACCTGTTTCCTTGTAAGTTTTTTGCTCTTTAAGTTTACCCACTTGACCCATTAGAGATAAAAACAATCCAACTTGACCAATTGATATGTAACGTGTTAAAACTACCACCTCTACCATTTTTTCCCTTTGAATGCATTAGGAAACTAGATTACCTATTATAAGCGCATTGACTTTCAACCGTTTGACTTGTTTCCTTGTAAGTTTTTTGCTCTTTAGTTTTACCCATTTGACCCGTTAGGCTGTTATAGATAAAAACAAACCAACTTGACCCATTCGTACGTAAATGTGTCAAAATTACCACCTTTACTATCTTTTCCTTTTGAACGCATTAGGATGCTAGATTACCTAGTAGAAAAGATTCCCAAATCATCATCATAAAGGAATCCAGAAATTTCAATAGAAAAGAAAACGCGATTATTTATTTATTTATTACTCTTTTTTTTGGTAAATTGACCGTTTGGTTGGAACTGTTTGATGCAGAAATGGGCACGCACCCTCATCCAACAAAAAGAAATATCCAAGAAGCTTTGCGGTGGCTTGTGAAAGATAACCAACCCGGGGACTCACTGGTGTTCTACTTTTCGGGTCATGGGCTGAGGCAACCGGATTTTTTTGACGATGAAATTGACGGGTTTGACGAAACAATATGTCCTCTAGATTTTAGAACTGCAGGAATGATCGTTGATAATGAAATCAACGACACCATTGTTAGACCTCTTAAGACCGGTGTCAAACTTCATGCCATTATTGATGCTTGTCAAGCGGAACAATTGTTGATTTACCGTATGTCTATAGCACAAAAAAGTATGTTACGTTAAGCGTATTTTATGTAGTTTAAACTGTTTTGATAGTTGGTCTTGATATTTGAATTATGTAGTGCAATTTTGGTTCAGTGACAGGAAGGGTTGGTTAGATAACAGGCCTCCATCTGGTGTTTATAAAGGTACCAGTGGCGGACACGCCATTTCTATAAGTGCGTGTGAAGATAATCAACTTGCTGCAGATACATCTGTGAGTACTGATCTTTATGATAGAGATTGCACTTTTGACCCATTTGCTAATGAATTAAAAATAATAATAACTGACCAAAACAGGTCTATGTAATAAATAAAGAAAATTAAATAAATTAAAAAATAGCTCTAAAGGAAATGGACCAGACCAAAACAGGTTTCTGTATGTCTGCTGAATAACACTTCTTAAATACTAGATTATTTAGATATAACACAAATTTGTAATCATATTTGAGTTTGACCCATTAATAGTTTATAAAAACTACAAAAATTGTGGACTAAATATGTCCCGGGTAAATCCGACCCGTACGAAAAACTACATTTTTTTTACCCGAACCCATTTTGACGCCTCTACGACATATGATGATGATATCTTGTATCATTTTCTTGTTTAGTTACATTCATTTTCATTGTTCTTGTTTTGCAGGCTTTCTCTGAGACAGGAAAGCAAATGGAAGGTGCGATGACATTCACTTTTAGAAAAGCAGTAGAGAACACAACTAAGGTGACTTACGCTAGTCTCTTGGCTTCAATGCATAACGACATTTTGGCAGCCAAGAGAAGATGCTTTAGTCTACGGGGACTGTTTCACCGCGAAAGACTACAGGTTCGAGTCACTCTTTGACTTTTAGAGAGTCAAACATAGCACTTTTGAGTTGCAAAATCGACGCAAATTTTTGGGTCTTTTCTAGTTCTATGTTGCACATGGGGTTTATCTCCGCTAGCAAAATGAATCTGTTAAATTTGACATTCAAAAGTCAAACTTTGCTTTTCTTTAAAATAAAGGTTTTTACAACCCCCCAACCACTCACTTTTTTTTTCCATCATAAACTATCTATGCTTATTATATACATACATAAATAAATTACAATGTGGTGATGTTTCAGGAACCTTTACTATCTTCTTCCAAAGAATTTGATGTCAATGAGCCCTTTGTGCTATGACTCACTCTACCACAAGGAGCTTCTACAGTTGACTTGCAATAAATCATTAGGAGCAAATCACATGCTACCTTAATGTTTCTGAATACGAAGACCATTAAGTCTTAACCTTCTACATAGATAGATATAGATACAGTCTTGTGTGGGGCACCCGCGTCATGTCAGACGTTGAATATACCATTTTCCTATGATTCTTTCGTCCGAAAAGAATGTTTTTTTGTGTTTGTTTTTGCGTTGTTTGAAAGTATGAGTCATGCACTCAAACTATACCCTTCATATCCACTCAAAATATACATGGTTACGGAGCTGTCTTATGTATTATTATAGGTAATCAAGATATGAATGGAAAACGACATCTTTATTGGTTGTATTTCTTATTTTTCTATCGAAGAAAAGGGTCTGTCTTATGTATTATAGATAACATAACAGGTTATTGGCATTGTGGATAAAATAACAAGAATCATGATATACAATGAATCTTCACATGTATTGCTTTCACAAGATTGTTTAAACTTAAATAAAAGACCACATTAGGTTGCCGCCATTATAGAATCTCATATGTTCCATGTAGATTCATTACCTACATACTGAACCTTATTCGTAGCATACAGAACCTTCACTTGTGTAGTAGGTTGCTGACATGATAAAATTCGATATATTCTACTTTCACATGCGGATTCGTGGCAACATACCTACGTATCGAACACTCACATGAGTAGCTTCCCGCTATCATACGACTCCATACGTCTTGCTTTCACATGTGTAACTTTCACAAGATTGCTCCATCAAAGTTTAAACTAAGTAAATATTGGGTCTTGAGGTAGACCGAAACTGTCATGGGATGGGAGGAGCTGATCGATTAGGCAGGACTTGTTACACTTGAGGACATGGTTGCGGATAGGAACTCATATAATTAGACTTTTAGGAGCAGGGTGCGGTTTGTTTTTAATGCGGACCTTAAGAGGATGGTTTCCTAGTGCTTTTTGGGTGGTCTTTGCATTGTTTGTGTGTTTATTTTATGTGGTATTTGTTGGAACAATCGGATAAAAACAACAAACGAACACGGATATTGTGAGGAACACACTCATGACTCTTTCTTATATTAAAATTAAACCACCACACATTACAAAACTTATAAACCCCGTTTTATTATACCAAATATTACATGGTCACCAAGGCGGGCTGTTCATGAGACGAGCCGAGCCGAGCCGACTAGGCCAAGCTCGGGCTCGGCTCGAATATAAACCGAGCTGGCTCAGCTCGGCTCGGAATCGAAACGAGCTGAAAATCAAAGCTCGAGCTCGGCTTGGTTTTAAACCGAGCTGGCTCGGCTCGATCTTAAAAATACAAATTAATACATAGCTCTAAAAATTTAGTCTAAAATATTATTCAAAACATCTAAAAAACATATCCAAATAAGTTCAACCTAATACATCACAAGCCAAAATTTAGTTTAAACAACACAAAATAAGTTATAAATTTTTGAGAAAATACAATATTAGTTTATTAGCATGATAATCAACCTTCAAATAAGTCATAAATATAAAATTACAAACCTATGTACATGTAAATAATAATTGTTTTTTTTTAATATATTATAATGTATATAAAAATAAAATATATTATAAGTAAAATGATCCGAGCTAACAAGCGAGCCAAACCGAGCCAATCCGGCTTGTTACGAGCCAAGCTAGACTCACTTTCTAACCGAGTCGAGCCGGCTCGGCTCACTTTCTAACCGAGCTATATCGAGCGAGCTTTTTCCGAGCTAAAACCGAGCGAGCTCCGAGCCACGAACTTCGAACAGGCCTACACCAAGCAACCTATCCTACTCAAATAATGACTCCTAATTAGATAATTATACCAACTAAATTTATCTATACTTTAACTAATAAACATAAATAAAAAACAAAAAAATCAAGATTAATCTGTTGGTACAGTTTTGTGTCTGTAGCTTGTTCTTAGCTTTTGTTAGTCTGTACGGTCTTTGTTTTTAGTGTATGTTTGTTTTGGTCGAGTCGGCCAAGTCGTGATATCCTCCTATCTCGACTTGGCAGGATGTTTAGTTTGTATTTTTTTGTTAAACAGTATGCTTGTGTGCTACTGTTAGTATGTTGTAATCTTAGTCAACTGTCTATTGGTATGTTTCTGTTATGCAAGTCCCTACGAAGAACCCCTTGCTTCTTCGTAGGATTGATCATCAACGAACAACATTGTTCGTTATCAGTATAAGCCACGAAGAACCGTTCTTCGTTGGTTGAGTTGTTCGTAGATGAGTCCAATGAAGAACCATTCTTCGTTGGACAGTGCATTGTTCGCTGGGCTGCTGGTTCTTCGTAGCCATGCAGTCCTGTTGGCCTATGTATCAGAACCTAACTTCATAGTTTCACTAAGAGAGCACCCTGAGTCGGTATGAACATTGTGTGTATGTGTTTGTACTAGTTCTCTTCACTTTAATCTAAGATACTGAATCTTTGGTTACCTTGTGTTTGTGTTTGCTTACATTTTGCTACGGTTGCATACTCACGAGGATTCCGCACTCGTAAGTGTGTTCTAACAAACAAGGAAGTAGGTTATTTTGATCCTCCAAGTGGACCTACATAATCCCAACATGTTGTGAATCTAGCCTAATAGCGAACAATAGGAGAGAAAGAAGAAAATAATAATAGAGATCAAGAACTGATATTCCATTGATTGAGGTGCTTTTACATTGAGATACAATAGGGGTATATATATGAGTACAAAACTTGGAGAACAAGCCAATCTATTTTTGATGTTGATAACCATAATAATAATATATTTATAACACTCCCCTTGGTTATAAACTTGATACGTTTGGAGATGCTGCCTAGTTAAAAACCTTACCAGGAAAACCCAGTGGGACAAAACCTTAGCTAAGGGAAAAAGAGTGCAACGCGTATCGTCTCCCCCTGATACTTCTGGATCATGTACGTTGCCTCATTAAAAACCTTACTAAGAAAACTTAATGGGATAAAACTTAGTGAAGGGAAAAAGAGAGCAACTTGTGTAAAACTCCCCCTTAGTGTGATATGTATCATTTAAGTAACATGTGCTAATCTTCTATAAAAGTTGCTGAAAACTTTTGTAGTAAATAAGTTGTCGCTTGATCTCTTGATATACAGTCCTTTAATGAACACTGACATATTCATGTGAAACTTTAATTACCTCCTCTTGTAAGCAGATACCATAAGATCCGTAAATATGTTCTGTTATAATCCTTGCATTTACAAAACTAACCAAACTTGTTGATGCGTTAGTAAAATATGAATCCATATTTTTCGTAGCTTAAGGATATAGAAATATATGTTTTGCCCATTACGCTATCTCCTCATTGTACACGAGTTATATCTTGCCAATGAATTTAATGATATATGTTCGTGTATATTTAGCAATATATATTAATACAATTTGTATTGAACTATGGTACTTCAGGACCAAGGATCTTTGCTTCTTATAGAAGATGATAAAAGTCAGTTTTTCTATATCAAATATTTGGACATCATTAAATGTAATTATACCATAAACTTTGTCCATATGAAAATGTCCATCATTTTCTAGATGTATTATGATTGATGGATAATAATATAAATGTATGTTCTACGTATCGAGCCATAAATTGCAATACCATATTTCATTTGCAAATTCTTATATTTGAGCTTATTTTTTCTCTTCAGGAGATTCAATGATATCATCAACATATAAGATAATACTTCTAAACCTCATATTGTTCTTTTACCGAAAACAAATGAACCAACCACACCATATGTATTTCTATTTTTAAGCTCATCAGTAAGTCGATTATATCACATGCGACTCTACTATTTAAGTCCATACAAATCCTTTTAACTTTATAAAGATACATTGCCGAGGTTTTGAAATCAATGCCTTAAATATTTACAATCATTCATATACTTCTTTCCACTTTGACTAATTATGTATGTGCATACACTTTATAGGAGTTCCATCACATAAACGTCCTCATTGACTTCTATATCATATGCAAAGATATCTTGACACTTGCTTCATTTATAAAATCTATATTGTATCATACTTATACACTGTACATTGAGATATCATAATCACTGAGTACACATTTTCTATGTGTGTTTATTGGTGCACAATAATTACATCCTTAAGATGTTTTAATTAACCTTTTAGGCACTCACTACCTTAGGTTACTCATCAAGAGTTCTAATTATATATATTGTATTCAAATTTGAATCATGGTGTTCTCGAGAACTTACTTTCCATGACTTTCATAATTTAAATCTTTCTGGGACTTTCATATAAACTTTCAATATCAAAATGATACATAAAATTCATAAGACGCATATAATTTTCTCTTTATATTACAAGACTAATAAAATATTGGAAAGTCAATGCATCCACCACTAGAGAATACGTCTCCTTATAATCAATCATAGATCTTTACGAAAATTCTTGTGCCACCATTTTTCCTTATATCACTCAATTTGATTTTCACATAATTCTCATAAAAGACCCGTATATATCCAACATATTTCACAACTTCAATTGTATGGATTGTTGGTCTGAAAACTTTCCATTTCAATAGAGAATTCAACTATGCCTTATTCGCGTCTAATCGGTTTTGGCCAATCATTTCTCATAGGCAGATCTTAAATTTTGATCTTTCTCACTTTATCATTTCAAGCGCCATTTTATATACAAAATGTCACACCCTCAATTTCCACTTGCGGAGTATTACCGCGAGGCGTGTGATCAAACCAGAATCTCAGACACTAGCAATGTCGAACGACTCTATATGATTTATTAAACGTTTTCCAAAAACTTTTATTGTAAACATGCATAGTCATTTTCAAAGTTCCAAGGTTTCAAAGTTTAGCGGAAGCATTAGAATAAAGTAACGGGCGCCAACATAAACGCCAAAACCAAAATCCCAAAAATAATCGTTAATAAAGACTCGATAAAAATGCCTTGATCAAATCCAAAGTGAGTGCACCTAGCGCTCCTAGCGTCCTGAGAAACATGCAAAGAAACAAGTGTTAACATTAAAGAAGAGTGAGTTCACAGGTTTTATAAGTTCACATGTTCAGATTAAAAGATTGGTTTTCCCCGTTATCCCTAACCCGGAATAACGACATAGTTCCATTATTCCTAACATGGAATAATAATGTTGGTTCGTAAATAAGTTCAATGTTAACATGTAGGTAGCGAGCCTAAAGTTACGTCACGTAAGAGTTCACGATCGAAGCTGACTGTTGTTGCCTCTGTGTTTCCAGGTCTATCACTGACCATGGCGAAAGTTAGGCCAAATTAATCACCCATTGACCATTCCCGGTCGGCTAACGTGACTAGCTCGGGTGGGGCTTGTCGGGCCCAGTAGTACTACTATAATTTCCCCGCTATCTAACCCAATACTAACGATCCGAGAGTTGGTTGAGGACTTCCGTGATAAAGCTACTTAGTGACCATAACATACATTAACATTAACTTAGTTACCGAATAGTTAACGGTGTTAATTTCGCATAACGTAAAAGATTGAGTTGTAGAGCGTATACATGTTTCTCCCCCTGTTGTTCAAAACCGGATAAAATAGGGGCATTGAACTCACCTTAAATTGCTCGGTTAGATAAACACAAAAGAAGCAAAGGATGGAATCGCTAATCGCGTCCTAACATGTCAACCGATTCAAAGTTAGTGTGTGAACACACTGACACAAAACAATGACCAAATCAACTTGTCATAAACACAGGATAACTCATACAACACTTAGATACACACAAACGCAAGTTATCATGTTTCAGCTTGTACACTCATAAATGGGCTGTTTTCGAGAATTTTTATAAAATAGTTCACATGCTCCAAAAATTCCAATATTTGTACAGTGGGTGCAAATTAGCCTGTAAAATTAGTGTAAAATTTTCAAATCCTAAATATTTACCAATTATTTATAAAAATTTATATACTAGGCTGCAGTCATATTCGTTGCTTTCTGACTGCAGTCCACGAGAAAAATCATTTAAAATCATTGTTCATCCGATTAATGAAATTCCAGTGGGAGATTTTCGGAAACTCCCGTCTGCAGTTACTGTACAGATTTCGTGACCTAACCCCATACGACGATGAGATCCGACTCGATAAACAACCTGCAAATTCTGCAGAATTTACGCAGCTTCAGCTGCTGCCCTAAATGGTCATTCAAAAATAGCAAACGACCTCAGAAAAATATGAATCCAGCGCCATTTGAAGCGTTTTTCAAAAATACACGTTTTAGGCTTCAGAAAATCCACTTTTCGATAAATAATGATCAGGTTACAGCCAACTGAAGTTGGCTGTAAATGTCAATTAGCTTTCTGTTTTCGACTTTATTGTACATGTTTAAACGGCCACGACGCTTAGTTGTATCGATTTATAGCAGTTTATTGTATCAGATATCATCTAATATATCAGTATTCATGCAAACCCTAAGCATATATCATGATCTTTATAGATAAAACGCAACCTACGATTTTAATACTCGAACACATCATCACAACCGCAAGGATTCGCATATTCATCCGAACTAGTCATACACGACAACACTTTTCATAACAACAATCATACGAGCACATAATCATAATCAATTCTACAGAAGATCATCACATGAATCGTAACAAAATCAAAAAACCCTAACCTTAAACGATGACAACAAGCGAACCGGGACAAGCTTGGATTCGATCCGAGGGATGTGGGATGTTTGCGCGACAGAGAGGGGGGACTGCTTGCCGTCGCACACCACAAGGGATTAGGTTTTACGGTTTGTTATTTTTTTTAGCACCCCATGCATCATACGTATACATACATAGAGGCTAGGGGCGGTTTGGGCTATTCTTGGGCCGCAAGGAGTGTGGGCCGCAAGGGGGTGTGGGTGGCGGGTTGGGTTTGCTTGGTCGCGAAGTCGAAACGTTCACAGGCTTGGTTCGGTTCGGCTTCTAAATAGAATTTACTAACCGATCATTATAATGTGATAAATAACTACACATAATACGACTCGACAATTATTCACAAATGTCTAATAACACGTAGCACGAAATTCAGATACCCGTTAAAACTCCCAAACATCGTGTATTCCTTAAATACTAAAGTTAGCATAGTTATTGCGAGCAGCGTAATTTAATTCTCCGAATTAAATTAGCATAGGGATGAATAACAATAAAGTAGCGCGTTTAAAGTACCTGAAAAACCGGGATGTCACACAAAAGTTTAACGACGTCGATTTTAATTCGATCCCATATATATATATATATATATAATATATATATATATATATTAATATATAAATAACATGATACAAATTAACGAGATCTCCTTAATTTCAGGTACCTGGGGTTCTTCTGGAACCATCATGTCTAATGTCTCTTGAGGAGACCTTTTTAATATAACCTCGACTTGACCATCTTAATTAGTTGCTCCAACTTTCGAGGAATTTTATTATTGGAATCGACTAGTCTACTACGATTCAGACGTGCAATAGACTCATAACAAACATGCGGTTGTCCTTCTAGGAGAGTCATCTTAATTGGAGCATTAGCAGTTGGTATATATGACATTGTCACCTTTTTTAAGGTCAGTGAATCTGTCTGGTAATAGTTTCGCTAATCTTTGTAATTGAGTTATCCTTTGAACTTCTGGTTCACACTTTTAGTTTTAAGGATCAGTGATAATTTATTTCTTTTCCTACTGCTTTTTATCTCCCCCTGATGTTGGGAATGTTAATCCATTGAGATGGATATCAATTAACTGAGAATCTCTCGTGAAAGTCTCTATTCGTTATCATATATTCCCAACCACCTTTTAAGGTCCCATATTTGTGCGTAGTGGATCAATTTCATTATATACTACACAACCAAAATCTTCGAAGGGACATCTTCGGTTCCTGACAAAAAAAAACAATTATAATAGGGAGAAACTATTACAACATGTTGTCTTGATGTGTATTAATGTTATTGCATGTAAAATATAACACCCCAAAAACAGGTTTGTAATCAAACAACGTTAATATTAAAAGACAGGTAAAGTACCGTTAGTGGTAAAAGTTAACCCGTAAACAAAATAACTAGGAACTAATTAACCTAGTTATAAATAATAAAAACATGGAGATGTAGTCTTATATAGACAAAGCTAAACTTGAGGGACCTAAGTTGTCAAAAAAGAAGCTTGTGTTATAAAAGATGAAAATTTACACACAACACACATATAGTGTGTGTGTGTGCAGGTCGATCACCAAGGGAACAAAACAGGGCAAACCCTTGTTATCCATCAAATTGGAGGGCCAATCGAACCCAGAATCGATGCATGGACGCAAATTATTGATCATCTAGATTAGGAGATTGCAAGGTATGTCAAATTTTGTGGTTTGGTGATATCTTGAATTTATGATGAACACTCATAATTGAAATTCTAGAGTGAATGTTGAATGTATGAGTGATATAAACATGAGTACAAGTCTAGGAACAAACCCTAGATGTAAACTTGTTAAATTATTGCTATGAATTAGTGATTCGGTTAGCTAGTCATGTATGTGCTAAGTGGGTTTATGATAATGTGATGGACACTTAAATTAGAGTGTTAAACTTATGAAATTTGAAAATATGGTGCAAGTCCTAGATGTTGTTCATGAACACTAGACATAAAGGTTTGATTATGATGATTAAAATTTGGTTAAAAGAATGACCATGAGTTAGATAAAAGATGCATAAAAATCATGCCCGCAAGGTGTTTGTTAAAATGCCTAAACGAATGTTGATATGTTGAAATTATGAAAGAAACACGTAATTCTCTAATTTGACTAATTTCATGTGATATGAAATAGTACGGCTTCTAAACATGATGTTGATTTAAACCTAATTGTGGATATCATATGATCAAAGGTAGTTAACTTTTGAAAGTCAAACTAACCGATGATGAAGTCGAATAGTGGTTTCGACATAAAATCTGTAAGATGGACTAGTCGCAAGTAAGGATGACTAATCTAACCATCTTACGAATTACGATTCTATAGTTTGACGCTTGACAAGCTAGGTGGAGGTTTGGGAAAGAAGCGGGTTAAACGGATCAAGCACGTGGAAAAAGTGCATAATCGGATACAAGGTAAGTAAAGCTTACACTTTTCTATTAGATCATTTACTCGTTGAAGTTGTTATGATTATGATATAACCGTAAATTAATTATGGTGATTCGACGCGAAATATTATGGGTCGGAATAAGTAAAAAGGGGTAAAACGGCAATTCGGTCTTGAATAGACCGAAAAAAACAATGAGTTTTGAGAAAAGACATCTTATGGGGTAAACCATAATGAGTAAAAAGGTTAATATGGTAATTGGCCACGAGCTAACGGAACAATAATTGTTTCTGAAAAAGACGCCATAAGGCGTAAAACATGATAAGCCAAAACAAATAAGAGATGATTTTTAGTAATATGATAATACGGTGTAAACCGGAATGGGTACATGAATGGGATGGTAAATAAATACCATCTTACGATAAATAAATGGTCAAATGGAATAAACGGGTCGAAAGTTGATGAAATCACCAATTGACATTAGTAATTAATGTTGTTGTTGAGTTTTATGCTGACAGAAACGAATAGCGCGTGAGATGCCGTTGTTATTAACTAACAACTTATATGATGAGGTATTAAAACGGGTCAATACTTTGATCCGAGCCATAAATAATATTATAGCTTAAACATGCGATTTTGGTCAAATATTTAGTGAAAGTCCTTCGACGTAAAATGAGGGGCTAAAATTGACCAAAACGCCCTTGATCAATAAACTGAGAAAACGACCTTAAAAGGTTGTTTAGAAATGAGTATTATTACCAAGTAAGTCTTTGATAAACATAAAAGTTATTTGCATAATCCTTTTGGGGTTAAACCCCCAAAAATGGGCCTTTTCCGTAAAATTGACTAACCGAAGGGTAGACTTCGGAATAGCTAGATTACCAAAGTAAATCCACCGCAAATAAAATGGTGATGGAAGGCAAATAGATATCTTAATGTAGAAATAAATTGCGAGTAATGGCGAGTAAATTTATGCTTATATGCTAGAAACCTCTAAACGGGTCAAAATAAAGTAAGTGGTTAAATGTTGGTTTATGTGTTAGAAAGTTACAGAATAAACCGGTGAATGTAAATGTGTTCTCGCAAACCGGGTAATGGGAGTGTGGAACACGAAGTTATTAAGTCCGGGTAATGGGCATAATTGTGGATAATAATTCCACTAAAAAGTTACGGATGATTTGAGCTTAAGTGCTTAAACGTCAAACGGGTCAAATCAAGTAAAACGCAAACCGGGTAACGGGAGCGTAAACTATATAAATTTTGGATCCGGGTAATGCATTACAACTTAGACATGTTAAGAAACGAACCCCAAGTGATAGGAATGAGTTTGGAATAAGTTTGGATAAGTTTAGATGTAAACTTGTTAAATATTGCTATGAATTAGTGATTCGGTTAGCTAATCATGTATGTGCTAAGTGGGTTTATGATAATGTGATGGACACTTAAATTAGAGTGTTAAACTTATGAAATTTGAAAATATGGTGCAAGTCCTAGATGTTGTTCATGAACACTAGACATAAAGGTTTGATTATGATGATTAAAATTTGGTTAAAAGAATGACCATGAGTTAGATAAAAGATGCATAAAAATCATGCCCGCAAGGTGTTTGTTAAAATGCCTAAACGAATGTTGATATGTTGAAATTATGAAAGAAACACGTAATTCTCTAATTTGACTAATTTCATGTGATATGAAATAGTACGGCTTCTAAACATGATGTTGATTTAAACCTAATTGTGGATATCATATGATCAAAGGTAGTTAACTTTTGAAAGTCAAACTAACCGATGATGAAGTCGAATAGTGGTTTCGACATAAAATCTGTAAGATGGACTAGTCGCAAGTAAGGATGACTAATCTAACCATCTTACGAATTACGATTCTAGTTTGACGCTTGACAAGCTAGGTGGAGGTTTGGGAAAGAAGCGGGTTAAACGGATCAAGCACGTGGAAAAAGTGCATAATCGGATACAAGGTAAGTAAAGCTTACACTTTTCTATTAGATCATTTACTCGTTGAAGTTGTTATGATTATGATATAACCGTAAATTAATTATGGTGATTCGACGCGAAATATTATGGGTCGGAATAAGTAAAAAGGGGTAAAACGGCAATTCGGTCTTGAATAGACCGAAAAAACAATGAGTTTTGAGAAAAGACATCTTATGGGGTAAACCATAATGAGTAAAAAGGTTAATATGGTAATTGGCCACGAGCTAACGGAACAATAATTGTTTCTGAAAAAGACGCCATAAGGCGTAAAACATGATAAGCCAAAACAAATAAGAGATGATTTTTAGTAATATGATAATACGGTGTAAACCGGAATGGGTACATGAATGGGATGGTAAATAAATACCATCTTACGATAAATAAATGGTCAAATGGAATAAACGGGTCGAAAGTTGATGAAATCACCAATTGACATTAGTAATTAATGTTGTTGTTGAGTTTTATGCTGACAGAAACGAATAGCGCGTGAGATGCCGTTGTTATTAACTAACAACTTATATGATGAGGTATTAAAACGGGTCAATACTTTGATCCGAGCCATAAATAATATTATAGCTTAAACATGCGATTTTGGTCAAATATTTAGTGAAAGTCCTTCGACGTAAAATGAGGGGCTAAAATTGACCAAAACGCCCTTGATCAATAAACTGAGAAAACGACCTTAAAAGGTTGTTTAGAAATGAGTATTATTACCAAGTAAGTCTTTGATAAACATAAAAGTTATTTGCATAATCCTTTTGGGGTTAAACCCCCAAAAATGGGCCTTTTCCGTAAAATTGACTAACCGAAGGGTAGACTTCGGAATAGCTAGATTACCAAAGTAAATCCACCGCAAATAAAATGGTGATGGAAGGCAAATAGATATCTTAATGTAGAAATAAATTGCGAGTAATGGCGAGTAAATTTATGCTTATATGCTAGAAACCTCTAAACGGGTCAAAATAAAGTAAGTGGTTAAATGTTGGTTTATGTGTTAGAAAGTTACAGAATAAACCGGTGAATGTAAATGTGTTCTCGCAAACCGGGTAATGGGAGTGTGGAACACGAAGTTATTAAGTCCGGGTAATGGGCATAATTGTGGATAATAATTCCACTAAAAAGTTACGGATGATTTGAGCTTAAGTGCTTAAACGTCAAACGGGTCAAATCAAGTAAAACGCAAACCGGGTAACGGGAGCGTAAACTATATAAATTTTGGATCCGGGTAATGCATTACAACTTAGACATGTTAAGAAACGAACCCCAAGTGATAGGAATGAGTTTGGAATAAGTTTGGATAAGTTTAGATGTAAACTTGTTAAATTATTGCTATGAATTAGTGATTCGGTTAGCTAATCATGTATGTGCTAAGTGGGTTTATGATAATGTGATGGACACTTAAATTAGAGTGTTAAACTTATGAAATTTGAAAATATGGTGCAAGTCCTAGATGTTGTTCATGAACACTAGACATAAAGGTTTGATTATGATGATTAAAATTTGGTTAAAAGAATGACCATGAGTTAGATAAAAGATGCATAAAAATCATGCCCGCAAGGTGTTTGTTAAAATGCCTAAACGAATGTTGATATGTTGAAATTATGAAAGAAACACGTAATTCTCTAATTTGACTAATTTCATGTGATATGAAATAGTACGGCTTCTAAACATGATGTTGATTTAAACCTAATTGTGGATATCATATGATCAAAGGTAGTTAACTTTTGAAAGTCAAACTAACCGATGATGAAGTCGAATAGTGGTTTCGACATAAAATCTGTAAGATGGACTAGTCGCAAGTAAGGATGACTAATCTAACCATCTTACGAATTACGATTCTAGTTTGACGCTTGACAAGCTAGGTGGAGGTTTGGGAAAGAAGCGGGTTAAACGGATCAATCACGTGGAAAAAGTGCATAATCGGATACAAGGTAAGTAAAGCTTACACTTTTCTATTAGATCATTTACTCGTTGAAGTTGTTATGATTATGATATAACCGTAAATTAATTATGGTGATTCGACGCGAAATATTATGGGTCGGAATAAGTAAAAAGGGGTAAAACGGCAATTCGGTCTTGAATAGACCGAAAAAAACAATGAGTTTTGAGAAAAGACATCTTATGGGGTAAACCATAATGAGTAAAAAGGTTAATATGGTAATTGGCCACGAGCTAACGGAACAATAATTGTTTCTGAAAAAGACGCCATAAGGCGTAAAACATGATAAGCCAAAACAAATAAGAGATGATTTTTAGTAATATGATAATACGGTGTAAACCGGAATGGGTACATGAATGGGATGGTAAATAAATACCATCTTACGATAAATAAATGGTCAAATGGAATAAACGGGTCGAAAGTTGATGAAATCACCAATTGACATTAGTAATTAATGTTGTTGTTGAGTTTTATGCTGACAGAAACGAATAGCGCGTGAGATGCCGTTGTTATTAACTAACAACTTATATGATGAGGTATTAAAACGGGTCAATACTTTGATCCGAGCCATAAATAATATTATAGCTTAAACATGCGATTTTGGTCAAATATTTAGTGAAAGTCCTTCGACGTAAAATGAGGGGCTAAAATTGACCAAAACGCCCTTGATCAATAAACTGAGAAAACGACCTTAAAAGGTTGTTTAGAAATGAGTATTATTACCAAGTAAGTCTTTGATAAACATAAAAGTTATTTGCATAATCCTTTTGGGGTTAAACCCCCAAAAATGGGCCTTTTCCGTAAAATTGACTAACCGAAGGGTAGACTTCGGAATAGCTAGATTACCAAAGTAAATCCACCGCAAATAAAATGGTGATGGAAGGCAAATAGATATCTTAATGTAGAAATAAATTGCGAGTAATGGCGAGTAAATTTATGCTTATATGCTAGAAACCTCTAAACGGGTCAAAATAAAGTAAGTGGTTAAATGTTGGTTTATGTGTTAGAAAGTTACAGAATAAACCGGTGAATGTAAATGTGTTCTCGCAAACCGGGTAATGGGAGTGTGGAACACGAAGTTATTAAGTCCGGGTAATGGGCATAATTGTGGATAATAATTCCACTAAAAAGTTACGGATGATTTGAGCTTAAGTGCTTAAACGTCAAACGGGTCAAATCAAGTAAAACGCAAACGGGTAACGGGAGCGTAAACTATATAAATTTTGGATCCGGGTAATGCATTACAACTTAGACATGTTAAGAAACGAACCCCAAGTGATAGGAATGAGTTTGGAATAAGTTTGGATAAGTTTAGATGTAAACTTGTTAAATTATTGCTATGAATTAGTGATTCGGTTAGCTAATCATGTATGTGCTAAGTGGGTTTATGATAATGTGATGGACACTTAAATTAGAGTGTTAAACTTATGAAATTTGAAAATATGGTGCAAGTCCTAGATGTTGTTCATGAACACTAGACATAAAGGTTTGATTATGATGATTAAAATTTGGTTAAAAGAATGACCATGAGTTAGATAAAAGATGCATAAAAATCATGCCCGCAAGGTGTTTGTTAAAATGCCTAAACGAATGTTGATATGTTGAAATTATGAAAGAAACACGTAATTCTCTAATTTGACTAATTTCATGTGATATGAAATAGTACGGCTTCTAAACATGATGTTGATTTAAACCTAATTGTGGATATCATATGATCAAAGGTAGTTAACTTTTGAAAGTCAAACTAACCGATGATGAAGTCGAATAGTGGTTTCGACATAAAATCTGTAAGATGGACTAGTCGCAAGTAAGGATGACTAATCTAACCATCTTACGAATTACGATTCTAGTTTGACGCTTGACAAGCTAGGTGGAGGTTTGGGAAAGAAGCGGGTTAAACGGATCAAGCACGTGGAAAAAGTGCATAATCGGATACAAGGTAAGTAAAGCTTACACTTTTCTATTAGATCATTTACTCGTTGAAGTTGTTATGATTATGATATAACCGTAAATTAATTATGGTGATTCGACGCGAAATATTATGGGTCGGAATAAGTAAAAAGGGGTAAAACGGCAATTCGGTCTTGAATAGACCGAAAAAACAATGAGTTTTGAGAAAAGACATCTTATGGGGTAAACCATAATGAGTAAAAAGGTTAATATGGTAATTGGCCACGAGCTAACGGAACAATAATTGTTTCTGAAAAAGACGCCATAAGGCGTAAAACATGATAAGCCAAAACAAATAAGAGATGATTTTTAGTAATATGATAATACGGTGTAAACCGGAATGGGTACATGAATGGGATGGTAAATAAATACCATCTTACGATAAATAAATGGTCAAATGGAATAAACGGGTCGAAAGTTGATGAAATCACCAATTGACATTAGTAATTAATGTTGTTGTTGAGTTTTATGCTGACAGAAACGAATAGCGCGTGAGATGCCGTTGTTATTAACTAACAACTTATATGATGAGGTATTAAAACGGGTCAATACTTTGATCCGAGCCATAAATAATATTATAGCTTAAACATGCGATTTTGGTCAAATATTTAGTGAAAGTCCTTCGACGTAAAATGAGGGGCTAAAATTGACCAAAACGCCCTTGATCAATAAACTGAGAAAACGACCTTAAAAGGTTGTTTAGAAATGAGTATTATTACCAAGTAAGTCTTTGATAAACATAAAAGTTATTTGCATAATCCTTTTGGGGTTAAACCCCCAAAAATGGGCCTTTTCCGTAAAATTGACTAACGAAGGGTAGACTTCGGAATAGCTAGATTACCAAAGTAAATCCACCGCAAATAAAATGGTGATGGAAGGCAAATAGATATCTTAATGTAGAAATAAATTGCGAGTAATGGCGAGTAAATTTATGCTTATATGCTAGAAACCTCTAAACGGGTCAAAATAAAGTAAGTGGTTAAATGTTGGTTTATGTGTTAGAAAGTTACAGAATAAACCGGTGAATGTAAATGTGTTCTCGCAAACCGGGTAATGGGAGTGTGGAACACGAAGTTATTAAGTCCGGGTAATGGGCATAATTGTGGATAATAATTCCACTAAAAAGTTACGGATGATTTGAGCTTAAGTGCTTAAACGTCAAACGGGTCAAATCAAGTAAAACGCAAACCGGGTAACGGGAGCGTAAACTATATAAATTTTGGATCCGGGTAATGCATTACAACTTAGACATGTTAAGAAACGAACCCCAAGTGATAGGAATGAGTTTGGAATAAGTTTGGATAAGTTTAGATGTAAATTGAGAGAAAAGTAAACGTGCAGAGCTGACACGGCCGGGTGAATGTTCTGAAAAAAAATGTTAAGATGACACGGCCGGTGAAAGGGCTGGAAAAAAAAGAAAAGAAAAAAAAAGAGAAAATATATATATTTTCTTGGGTTTATATTGTTTGTTTGTTCGTTTTAACATATGGACTTATTTTGACATTTTCTAAACATGGTTTAACTAAAAGCATTTCATTTTTATGAAATGTAGGTTGCCTAAAAGTATCAGATATCGATCAAGCTCAACGAAGAACCGAACACAATTAAGATACAAACTTCCGCACTACGTTTCGTCGTCATTTTTAAATGACGAACTTATTTACATTATGTTGTGTTGTTTTAATATAAAAATGTTTTAACGAACCCGTATTTTCAAATGTGTGTGTAAACGTAATTACACAATTATGGTCGAAACCATACGAAAATTGTTGACGAAAAGTAAGGGTCTTACAAGTTGGTATCAGAGCCTTGGTTTAAGAGATTCAAGCATGGTGGGGGACTAAACATGGACTTAAACCTTATGCTCTCGGTAAGGGTTGATGTTCGGTTCGAGACTTGATCGCATAATAGTAAGTTATATTTATATTAACGGTTTAGCATGTTAAAGTGTTGTAAAAACACATAGGGTTATTGTGCAATACACGTTACCCTAATTAAATTGATAAGGATTGATATCGATAGCGAAATTACGCGTGTTGACACGTATAGTAGAAAGCCTTGTATTATAGTACAGGCGTTTATTGTTGTCGACATTACTAATCTTTGTAAATGTTTTTGTTGAAGGACACTCGCATCTGAAGATGGCGAGAGTTTAACAAATTGTGGATATGACAGAGGAACGGTCCGAATTATGACAAAGTAGAGCATGCTCACCAAGGACCTAAATCGCGTAATGATCGCAAATAAGGTTAATGGCAAGGAAAGCCCGTAAGGGGAAGCATTTACCAGGTGCATGTTTTAAATTTAATTGCACAAATAGTAATATGCAACAAATACATAGAGACTGATCGTTGCATATGTAAGATAAAACTTGGAAAACCTGAATAGGATACCTATCCAGGATAATGTTTTCCAAGAGAAAATAAGCAGAAATAAATGTTATTCATGATTGTGAATGACAAGACAATAACCGACTTACTTTATACAGAAACTTGGACGAAAGTAATCATCCAAGTAAGTATTCTCAATATAAATACTATTGAGAAAAGTAACGATCACATCAACGAATGTGATTGTAAAATAGTTTGATAAAAGGAAAAACATTTTATATGTTCAAGAACAAAACGGGTAAAACTAATATTGTTACATAACAATTAAATAAAGTTTTACCAAATGAAATCAAGAATATGGAAAATGAATAGAGGCGTTGCTTACATGGGGTGTGATGTGAAAATTATAAAAGGTTATGTGTACCATGTGTTGATCGCTTACTCTGGCCAAGTAAGTAGTGAACACATGATACCATCAACTTCTTATAATGAACGCATTTACGTCCGGTGTAGTAAAATGGGGCGAATGGGACGGATTAAAAAGGTACCCAAACGGATGAAATGATGCTAATGTTTGATAACAAATGTAAACGCAAACCGGGTAACGGAAGCTTACTACATTAGAATAATGAGCCCGGGAGAAGGGACAAGGATCAATGTAAATGAAGATACAAACCGACTAATGAGAATATTAGGGCATTTGGATAATGTCTGATTGTTCATAAGTGATGGAATTCACACGAACAAATCAAACGATTGAATAAAAGAATAAAGGACTTGGTTGAATAAAAGCGATGGATTTCGCTAAGACGACCAAATAAGCCAAAATGAAGTCTTAATGCATACCGGAATGGTTGCTTTGATAAGGACTTCGGTAAAAGTACCCGATAGATGGGTAGGATTCCTATATATGCGTAAACCAAGAGATGGGAACGCGAACTAAAAGTCAAAAGACTCGGATTATGAGTTATGACTAAAAGACGATGAATTTTGCAAAAAGAAATTTTGATAACTGTGTTCAACTATTTTGAGGTTGAACGGGAAAAATAAAGAATAAGGTTTGATTATTCGTAGGTGGTGGATTTCACGCGAATAAGTCAAACAGGTTAAATAAAGAGTAAGGTTCGATTGTTCACAAGTGATGGAGTTCACACGAACGAGTCGAACGAGTCAAAAGAAGTATAATAATTGAATGTAAAAGTAAACGCAAACCAGGTAACGGGAGCGTTAAAACAAAAGAATAATGAGCCCGGTAATGAGACGTGATTAAATGTACATGTAGACGCAAACCAAATAACAGGAGCGTTAAAATATTAATATAGAGAACCCAAATAATGGGTCGTAAAGAAATATGGGTATAAACCGGATAACGGTAAGCGGAGAACAAACAGACGCGTAAATGACGTAAGAAGTCATAGAGTCGGAAGAATAGTCCAAAAGAAAATGAATGTAGCCTCAGACTACGGTCAAAGTCAATAGAATTCAAAAACGAAAATAAATGAGTTTTTTTAAAACTTAAAGAGGGTGCCTTGACACCAAAATATATTTTTAGAAAAAAAAATAAAGGAATGATCTACGGGATCACCATAACTTTTTGGTAGTAAACAGTGCGAAGGTCTACGGGACCGAATGACCCTCGGGTCACGAGTAAAAAGAAATGAACTAAAGGGGCCTCACCTTAAAAAGGTGAAAACATAAGGAAATAGCCTACAAGGCTAAATGAAAGAACCTACCGGTCACTTGGGTAAAGCGTGGGAACTGGTTACGATTCCTCACGTAATATAATAACGGAAAAGAATAAAATTCTTGATTGTCAATTTTTTAATATGAGTAATTGACGTAAGTTAAAGAGAAAATGTTAAACTAAAAAATTCAGTTTTAAGTCAAAAGCAACGTTTTAACGAGCTTAAATAGGATGAAATGGTTTAGGAAATGATAAACATTAAAAGAAACAGGTCTTGACACCAATAAGTGTAAGGCGATAAATTCGAAAGGAATATTTTTTTATATAAAAAGTTCATATAAACTTAAACATGACGTGATGCGATGCGATCATGGTCTAGAAAAGTAATATAGAATAATCACGTTGTAACGTGAGTTACGGGATGGGAGATCACCGGTGATGGCAATGTAGTATACCCGAATGACGGGGTATAAGTGACGGTGACTAATCAGTCTAGCCGGTAAAACCATTCAAAGTCAAAATAATGTTATGACTTATACAAAGCACCTGTCAATATAGGATTGGCGTGGAGAAAACATGTTGACGGACTCATACGACCGAGTGGTCAAGTGATAACTCGGTCAAATAGGCGACAAAGATAAGAAATACAAGATAAAAGTTACGGTCTGTGAGGACTTACACATGAAAGACGCACACGTCAATGCAAATGATAACTTTTGACCAAAAGAATGAATGTCTTGAAAATGAAACTAAGTCCATTGGGTTAAAACCCAAGGAACTATGTAAGAAAGGTTTCGTGAACGAAACCTCTTTAAGGGGGTAGACTTGTAACACCCTAAAAACAGGTTTGGTAATCAAACAACGTTAATATTAAAAGGCGAGTAAAGTACCGTTAGTGGTAAAAGTTAACCCGTAAACAAAATAACTAGGAACTAATTAACCTAGTTATAAGTAATAAAAACATGGAGATGTAGTCTTACATAGACAAAGCTAAACTTGAGGGACCTAAGTTGTCAAAAAAGAAGCTTGTGTTATAAAAGATGAAAATTTACACACAACACACATATAGTGTGTGTGTGCAGGTCGATCATCAGGGGAACAAAACAGGGCAAACCCTTGTTATCCATCAAATTGGAGGGCCAATCGAACCCAGAATCGATGCATGGACGCAAATTATTGATCATCTAGATTAGGAGATCACAAGGTATGTCAAATTTTGTGATTTGGTGATATCTTGAATTTATGATGAACACTCATAATTGAAATTCTAGAGTGAATGTTGAATGTATGAGTGATATAAACATGAGTACAAGACTAGGAACAAACCCTAGATGTAAACTTGTTAAATTATTGCTATGAATTAGTGATTCGGTTAGCTAATCATGTATGTGCTAAGTGGGTTTATGATAATGTGATGGACACTTAAATTAGAGTGTTAAACTTATGAAATTTGAAGATATGGTGCAAGTCCTAGATGTTGTTCATGAACACTAGACATAAAGGTTTGATTATGATGATTAAAATTTGGTTAAAAGAATGACCATGAGTTAGATAAAAGATGCATAAAAATCATCCCCGCAAGGTGTTTGTTAAAATGCCTAAACGTATGTTGATATGTTGAAATTATGAAAGAAACACGTAATTGTCAAATTTGACTAATTTCATGTGATATGAAATAGTACGGGTTCTAAACATGATGTTGATTTAAACCTAATTGTGGATATCATATGATCAAAGGTAGTTAACTTTTGAAAGTCAAACTAACGATGATGAAGTCGAATAGTGGTTTCGACATAAAATCCGTAAGATGGACTAGTCGCAAGTAAGGATGACTAATCTAACCGTCTTACGAATTACGATTATAGTTTGACGCTTGACAAGCTAAGTGGAGGTTTGGGAAAGAAGCGGGTTAAACGGATCAAGCACGTGGAAAAAGTGCATAATCGGATACAAGGTAAGTAAAGCTTACACTTTTCTATTAGATCATTTACTCGTTGAAGTTGTTATGATTATGATATAACCGTAAATTAATTATGGTGATTCGACGCGAAATATTATGGGTCGGAATAAGTAAAAAGGGGTAAAACGGCAATTCGGTCTTGAATAGACCGAATAAACAATGAGTTTTGAGAAAAGACATATTATGGGGTAAACCATAATGAGTAAAAAGGTTAATATGGTAATTGGCCACGAGCTAACGGAACAATAATTGTTTCTGAAAAAGACGCTATAAGGCGTAAAACATGATAAGCCAAAACAAGTAAGAGATGATTTTTAGTAATATGATAACACGGTGTAAACCGGAATGGGTACATGAATGGGATGGTAAATAAATACCATCTTACGATGAATAAATGGTCAAATGGAATAAACGGGTCGATAGTTGATGAAATCACCAATTGACATTAATGATTAATGTTGTTGTTGAGTTTTATGCTGACAGAAACGAATAGCGCGTGAGATGTCGTTGTTATTAACTAACAACTTATATGATGAGGTATTAAAACGGGTCAATACTTTGATCTGAGCCAGGTACGCATAAATAATATTATAGCTTAAACATGCGATTTTGGTCAAATATTTAGTGAAAGTTATTCGTCGTAAATGAGGGGCTAAAATTGACCAAAACGCCCTTGATCAATAAACTGAGAAAACGACCTTAAAAGGTTGTTTAGAAATGAGTATTATTACCAAGTAAGTCTTTGATAAACGTAAAAGTTATTTGCATAATCCTTTTGGGGTTAAACGCCCAAAAATGGGCCTTTTCCGTAAAATTGACTAACCGAAGGGTAGACTTCGGAATAGCTAGATTACCAAAGTAAATCCACCGCAAATAAAATGGTGATGGAAGGCAAATAGATATCTTAATGTAGAAATAAATTGCGAGTAATGGCGAGTAAAATTTATGCTTATATGCTAGAAACCTCTAAACGGGTCAAAATAAAGTAAGTGGTTAAATGTTGGTTTATGTGTTAGAAAGTTACAGAATAAACCGGTGAATGTAAACGTGTTCCCGCAAACCGGGTAATGGGAGTGTGGAACACGAAGTTATTAAGTCCGGGTAATGGGCAAAATCGTGGAAAATAATTCCAATAAAAAGTTATGGATGATTTGAGCTTAAGTGCTTAAACGTCAAACAGGTAAATCAAGTAAAACGCAAACCAGGTAACGGGAGCGTAAACTATATAAATTTTGGATCCGGGTAATGGATTACAACTTAGACATGTTAAGAAACGAACCCCAAGTGATAGGAATAAGTTTGGAATAAGTTTGGATAAGTTTAGATGTAAATTGAGAGAAAAGTAAACGTGCAGAGCTGACACGGCCAGGTGACATTTGACACGGCCAGGTGAATGTTCTGAAAAAAAAATGTTAAGCTGACACAGTGGGTGGGAAAGCTGACACGGCCGGGTGAAAGGGATGGAAAAAAAGAAAAAAAAAGAGAAAATATATATATTTTCTTGTGTTTATATTGTTTGTTTGTTCGTTTTAACATATGGACTTATTTTGACATTTTCTAAACATGGATTAACTAAAAGCATTTCATTTTTATGAAATGTAGGTTGCCTAAAAGTATCGGATGTCGATCAAGCTCAACGAAGAACCGAACACAATCAAGATACAAGCTTCCGCACTACGTTTCGTCTTCATTTTTAAATGACGAACTTATTTACATTATGTTGTGTTGTTTTAATATAAAAATGTTTTAACGAACCCGTATTTTCAAACGTGTGTGTAAACGTAATTACACAATTATGGTCGAAACTATACGAAATTTTTTGACTAAAAGTAAGGGTCTTACATAAAATTACATGTACTCATATATAAACATGAACTTGCTCTCATGATTATTGGCTTTGCTATCAATCATAGATGTTTAGTGATCGTCTTAACAAAAGCAATCATTTTGTAAACATAATCTACAGGAAGTTCAACACTTATTCCGTCGATTATTTATAGCTAGGGAAATAAACTTATCGTCATACTATTAAATACATGCAATCTGGAATATTGTGCTTGCTATCTTATTAGCTAAGCCATAAATTACACAAACATCAAGTTATGAATTTGATAACCATTTAGATGATGCATCGATTTAAAACACTAAATGGTATCATGTTGGGATATGCATATCTTATAATCACTTCCAGATTATTTAGGGATACACACTCTCGTTTAGTTGGTAAATATTTAATTTCCCTTTAGAGTAAAGATTACATGTATAATAATCAAGAAGAATCTTATGGTTCTTCAATAATTTCACATCATCGACTCGGTGTGGTCTAACCGGTCATGCCATCCAATTAAATAATCGTGATCCATAAACTTTTGGTTTATGATCATCTATGTACTAATTGCACTTATGCTAATAAAAGACATAATATACAAGAGAACAATATCTTATCATTTCAAACTATTATGTTATCAATTTTGTGCTTTTCACATTTTATTCTCATGTAACCACTCCCTTAATTTGCCACTTCTAGCGGGCAATCTCATTATTAACATCATTACAATTCTCACGGTCAATCTCATCACCATAATATTATTTTCATGATTGTTACCTATGCACCATTCAATATAAAAACACATTCACTTTAGAGAATGTAGTTCAACCGAAACAAGCTTTATAGTTTCTATTCATTACTCGGTCACACAAATATAAAATCATTTCAAACTCTTCACACTTTCTAATGATACTACTACTTCAGGAGGATATCCACAATGTAACATATGAGAGTTACTTTATCTGATATCTCCTAGTAATTAATCTTTTCACAACATAATATATATTGAGAAGTAATTACACAAACGAGTCATGTATGATTTATCGGTCTTATATCATACCACTTTCTATAGATTAGTAATGAGATTTTGAGAGAATGACACTTTGAGTTCCATGTCTATGCATAATTATACTCTTTAATGAGAGTGATAACAACCATAACTTTGGTTTAATTTTCAATACTTTCTATATGCATAAACACTAGTATACTATTTACATATACCAAGAAATCATATTATACAATGCATATTATATAATGCATGACATTATAGGATATTACCATATAAAATGAGTTATAAAAAGACTTTATGAAAATAAGATATTTTCATCACTTAACCACCTATCATGGCTAACTAATCGCATGTATAACTTAAGTTAAAACATTTGTTACTCTACTTTAAAACAGAAACATATTTAAACCTATGAGACAAATTAAAAATGTATTACTAACACCAAATAATATGTGATATAATATCAAGCTCAAATATCAACATCTTAATGGTTTAGTTGATAGTGTTATATCATGCAATTTAGGAAACAAAATATTACATAACAATGTTGAGTCTAAGAATTAACAATTTAAATAATACACTTTAAATGACTTATTAATAGCTCATATCGACTGGTATATGTTAAATTGGTTTGATATTCGGTTCATTTGAAGCATATGTTAATGAAGTAGAAACAATCTATATATCTATACTTATATTAAAACCAATATTTTCATAAAGTACCATTTTAGAATCAATCTTAATACGACAACAATAGATTTAAAATTATTTATTCAGTTGCAAGTATTGAATGAGAATAATAATTAAATTGCATCAATTGAATCAAATGCATCCCTGATGCAATTAAGGAAATTAAAATATTCATATGAGAGTATTTGACAACTTAAGACGTATAATTTATAACTAACAAAGATAGACTGTCGCCTATTGGTAGCCAGTTACCATATGATACAAGTTTATTATCATAATTTTTATTACTAGGTTACACACGGGTAGGAAAATTTAAATTACATTAATCATAAGTGTATCAAAAAAACTAATGCAAATAAAGTGACATTACATAAATTAGTAACAAAGTGATTGTATCATTAGGTATGAAGTTTTCTTTATAAGTTGTGTATAAAAACATCAAGAAAAAAGACAAATAAAGTTACATTTACAATTTACTAAAAGTAACATGAGCTCAGTCCGGTTGGTGTAGCACGCCCTGCCACATACAACGTTATAGATGCAAGTCCTCTTTGATTTAGTAAAGACCTAAATTTAATATCCTTGAAGTTATTTCATAAATCATAAACAAAGTGACATCCATCTATATCATTGAGAGTTCATCCTTCAACATTTCTTCTAACTCCATTCTCTCCCTTTTTATGGCCAACCCATACACAATTGGTCTCCCAATCTACAATGTCATACGATATCTGGATTATGATGGTTATAAGAGATAGCAAGAGATATGATCGAATGAAAAACTAGTACCTAAGGAACACAAATGGCTCCCAATCACCCAATCACTAATTTCGATGCCTTCACGGTTTAAAATAATACAATAGATAATAAAATAATATGCGTGTTATAGGTAGTGAAGTTGTAAGAAGACTTATAAACTTGTTGATTGCTTATGAATAATGTTTATATTTTACTTTGTCTTAGAAATTTATAGATTAATAAAACAATTGAATAATTAGTTGAAGTATTAAACAAAAATGCATGTTCAAATATTTAAATGATAAGAAAACAATACAATACTAATAATAAGTGGTACTGCATGTTTTGGAGGTTTCGCAACAAAAAACTATCTTCGCTCCTTAACTATTTAAAAACACAAAACACAAAGATCACCAATCGACATGTCCTTGCCTCTCATCAAATAACTCCAATCGATGTTATTGTACCTAAAGGTAATAAAATATTATAGATAAGAATGCATATTGTAATAAATAAGATTGTCTTGTACTAAAAAAACACATAACCTTGTAGAAACTTTGTCCATCCGTTAGCGAAGATAATAAAACTTGGGTACTTGAAACATAATAAACATTAAAAGTCCATCCGTTAGCAAAGATGATAAAACTTAGGTTACTTGAAGCATAATAAACATTAAAAGGGATCAATAAACTAAAAACTTAAAGATAATGAACAATATCAGAGAGTTGTGACAGCAAACACGCATCACTTTGAGCTCATACAAAAACCATCTTTTAATCATGAATTTAAGTCCAATTTATTGAAATAATCAATCAGGCCAAATGTTTTTTTATGTAAACATCAAATAAGAAAAGCATGTCAATTCCCACAATACCATTTTGGTCATTGTTTTCATCTTTTTACATTAGGCTTTTTGTGACTTGTATGAAGGGTGGGTAATACCATTTTGGTCATTGTTTTATGAACTTTAAGAACATATAACTTTATTAAAAATACACATCAAGTAAAGCTTTGTCAACCATCACTAGTGCTCTAGTGGTGGCTACGGATATTTAAGTTCCACCTATGATGGGTCCGGGTGAGTTTTCCTCTCAAGATCTCAAGTTCGAGTCTTGATGATAGGGGTTTCTCATTGAGGGGTTTAAATTGGGGATCTATTGTGCGGGGGGCTCTCTAGCGCGGACCCGGTTAAGACAACGTATGCTAGACCTCCCGACACACGGTAATAATTCACACCTTTCAAAAAAAAGTAAAGCTTTATCGGTTAACTCAAATAACTACAAATCTTTCTTTTCAATCATGACATTTGACTTTTACCGACTAAATTATTAATCTCTCTTTTGAACTCGAACCATGACCCTTTTACAAAAGAGTCATGGTTTGGGTTGACCCATTACCATTTTTCTCTAGTTTTAAAAACAACTAATATATTAAATAGAACTCTTATTGGTTAAAAAAATTGTTTTTATTTAAATAAACTACAAGAGCAAATATCTATATATAAAAATAGTTTTAATGAAAACGGGACAGATAAGTCAAAATTTGTATATGTTAAAAAATGGATTATTACGAAATACCAAAACTTTCACACTAAAATTTGACACTAAATATTTATTAATAAAAATTAGTAACTTTGGACAAAAACATTTACATGCCAACCCAACATGTACCAACCATACCCATTTAACCCGTTACTCAACCGAGTCCATCTAGACACATATTTATAGCCATAACAATACATACCATCAACATTTTGGTGATCAAAGCCAAAGACACCCAACTCTTGAAAAACATAAAAAGCTAAAAGTAGTGAGACATTCACAAATCAAAAAGACAAAATAATAAAAAGATGTACTCCAAGAAATCCATAACAACACATAACGCCGCCTGTATGTTTGACCCAAACCAAGAAAAACAATGTTTTGACTTGACTATTGGCCCCTCTAATCAACCTGCCAATATATATATATATATATATATATATATATATCCTACCTTTACTAATTGTATAAGACTGAAACTTACATGATAAATCAATGCCAGCTGCTAGTACTTTCCCATTTCCAAGAGTTAAATGGTTTGTGTATCTGTGATAATCCATAGTAGTAGGTACAGATGCAATCCATCAGATATTAACATGGTGGTGGCACGTGTACTGTTAGAGGTTCAGTATATTAACACCATCAGATAGATATACACTACCCATTAACAAACACATGATAGATACGTAAAAAAATAACTCTCAACACATGTTCTTGGATAAAATATCATAAACAAAACCTGATCAATGGCATCAACAATCATAAAATTAAGCTAAGAAATCACCAGTAGGAAATTACTTTAACTGCTAAGAGCTATTTATTACTTTTCTAAACTGAGTTTGATATGGTATCTCACATATGTAAATCTCAGTTTACTTGGTTCCACATTAAAGATAAAAAAAAAACGTCGCAAATACAACAATAATTGAAGCACCATAGAACTACCATAAAACAAATTAAAAACAATAACAAAATAAAAAAAAAAATGGAAGGAAAAAAGAAAAATTAAAATTAATAGAAAAAACAAAAACTACGTACCCCTCAAATCGAACTGAAGATCTTGGCGTTGCAAGCGTAGGTGCCCAACCATTAGACCAAGACACTTCTTTCTTTCTTGATTCTTGAATTAGTTGCAACTCCACACACATTGTTAAGTGCCAAAATGCTAGAAGGGTCATTTACTAACTCTTTTCATGTTAGACAGCTAAATTATATAAGAATTAGTTTATGAAAGAAATGAGTCAACCAGTAGGCTTGTAAATGAACCGAACGAACACGAACATAGGCATGTTCGTGTTTGTTCATTTAACTTTAAGCGAACACGAACATATAATCGAACACATTTTTTTGTTCGTGTTCGTTCATTAAGAAATGGGGCATGTTCGTGTTCATTTATGTTCGTTCGTTTAAGGCCTAAACGAACAGTTCACGAACATAAATGAACACAAACATGATTTAACAAACATAAACGAACACAAATGAATGTACCTGAACAAATATAAATAAACACAATTTAACATTACTGAACCCAAGCAAACAATTCTAATATATTACATTTCATCCAAAAACACATCTAAATTAGGGTTCATAGATACTAAAATTAAGTAGTTTTTTTATAGATATTAAGTTAGTGATCAGTTACTATCTAATAAAAAATTTAAAATTTCATTTTTATTACTAGAAAACTCAATTACTAATTAGTTTATATTTATATAAGTTGTTAGAAAACCTAATTTTTTTATAAATCTAACTATTTATGTATTTACTAAAATTTAAACGAACGTAAATAAACGAACATAAATGAACGAACGTTCACGAACATTAATGAACGAACACAAGGTGTGTTCATGTTCGTTCATTTAATCAAACGAATAAAATTTGTGTTCGTGTTTGTTCGTTTATTAAATAAACGAACTTCCCGCCGAACAAGTTCACGAACAGTTCATGAACGTTTGGTTCGTTTACAGGCCGGTTGAGTTTCTTACCCAAAGAGCACAAATGTGGAAAGTTGTCATGTACGTCCCATGAGGAAAGTTTTGCTGTGAAACAAGAAAAGGACAAGGTTTCAATGAAATTGACTATTGGAATTTAAACTGATATACACGCGTTTCACTTATTCCAATTTCGGGGCATAGGAAATGGAGGCTTTAAAGATAGTTAAATTAAATACTACTGAATTAATAAATTAAAACATACCTGCCAACACCCAGCATGTTTCCAAAGGTAAAAAATACTCCAAACTTAATCGGTATGGCAAACACAATCATCGACTGCAAAACAACCGTTCATACCATGATGTTAAAACTCAAAAGTGATACATCTGTTCGAAGTAACAAATTGGATCTTCAATTCGAACATTACATGAAAAGTTAGCTTTCACATAATTTTCTAAACTTGAATTCTTGCCATATTCATATTATTCAAATAAAGAAAAAATATTCTCAATACCCAAACTGAACATCAAGAAAGAATCCATAATTATGAGTCGTTAGAAATTTAGATAAAATGATTATAAGGCTCAGACCTGTAAACAACTGAACATACAGGATAAATCCATCTGGCTGCATACTCAAGTTGCTATGTGAAAGTAGAGACATGTTGGATTATATGTACGGGTTCGACAAGTCAACGCTACTGACCGACCCGTAAGAGTTACACCTTGGGCAACGAACATGAAATCCACTTAACTCGATTAACTGGTAGCCAAGAACTAGTAATGGAACGAAATATATAATTATCTAGAATAATTACATATTCTCGTGGAACGGGATTTATTATTTATACGAGTTATAAATAATACAAAGTTTAATTATTTACTTAATTAAATTATGGGTTTCGCATCTTCTTTTTGCCTTGCGTCTTGGACTTGATCTAGACGTATTGGGTTTGGAGGCCCGTGAGGTGATAGTAATTAAGAAGGTTATTATGATTATTAACCTAATTTATATTATACATATTATAATATATATACTAATGATCTCAAGGTGAAAAATAAGCATAACAGCCGCCAAAGAAAAGGAATTCCTTCTCTTTGCTCTTTTTCCAACCGACCAAGAGAAGGAGCCGCCACCAAAAGGAGTGCCGCCCCTTTTTCTTTTCGTGATTACTGTTTGCGAGACACCCGGTTATCGTGTTCGTGTTCTAGCACTATTTCGTTGTATCTCGGTGTCTCACATGGTTAACTATTAATCAAAAGGTATATTTAATCTCATCAGTAGATTAATAATCTTACTTATCGTGTTTGCATGTTTGTAACCATATCCTGTTCGGTTCACTTTTGGTGTTGATTATTTGAATTTATTCCGATGCGTTTTTCTTAAATATAATTTAGTTAATCAAATATATTAAACCCGTTTTGATAAAAGTGAAGTTGACACCACTGAATCCCAACAGTGGTATCAGAGCCACGGTTACAACATGCAAATCGAAACCGGTCCTTTTAACCGGTTATATATCTCAAACTTTAACTTGTTTAAAGTTTCAGATCTATATATATCTTGGGCAACAAGTTATTTGGTCAAAAGTTTTTCGTTTGTTTTTATTTGATCAAAAGATTGCCCATTTTAATATGATTGTGTTGAATATGTAAATCTCATCGACCTAGTGCTTGTATTTTTTGTTCTTGTTTTTGTTTTGGTTTTATGGGTTTTGGCCCACTTTGTGGCTCAAAGTTGTAACAGATTAGTGTTTCAATTTTTTTGTTATTTTTTATATTATAATGTTGAAGACCCGAAGATAAAATTGAAGACATTACAAGAATCATGAAGGTGCTCAAGACAACTAGATGCACTAGGTCCATCCTTGTGGTTGTTTGTTATCCCGTGACCCAGTTTGGTCTTGCTATTTGGCTCTAGCAAGAACAAACAAAATGGCCTGATTTACATATTTGTTTTGCTATTATGGTTGCTTTTATCTTATACATTGTTATATGACATACCAACCTAATACCAAACTTTTTGAAAGGTGTTTTAAAATGTTCACAATCAAATATTTGTTATAAAACATTTAGTTTATTTTAAAATAAATAATAACCATTAGAGTTTTTGAAATTTAACAAGTTTTAACTTTTAAAAACTCATAACTTAATAGTTTTGAAACTATTTTAACTTTTATATGGTTATACAAGTCGCGGCAAACTTAGTTTTAATAGGTTATTTAAAATTAAGTGTTCTGAGAGATGAAATGGTTAATCAAGATGTCATGACTAAATATATACAAAAATTGGCTCTTACGACCCTATTTGGTAAATATTAAATTAACTCATAATTAAAATCAATAGTCTATGTCATCCTATCACAAGCTACACTTGGAATGTAAAGCGAAACATTAGTGTTTGGAGCCACAACACTACACTTGATCCTAGCTTATCCTTCCAAGGTGCAAGGGTTTCGCTGACACATCCGGCCCTTCCACAAGTACCTCTTTTAGGACGACTATTACTTTTTTTTTTCTCATCACATGCTCCAGCTGTCTCGAAAGTAAAAAGTTGGCATAGATGAGGCTAAACGTATCAATGCATAGATAAGAGTTGTCTTAGCCGCCTCATACTCGAGAGTTGTGCGATTCTCACAATTGATACTTGTTGTCAGTCTGCCTAGTCACTTACTAAAGTGCATGCCACAGCTGCCTTTACTACTGACATAGCCAGATTCTCATTCCTTGTTCTAAATTACTGTAATGGGTCATTAATTAAATAAGGAAATATCATCGAAAATACTAATTAAAATCTCTTTGCTTATGTAACAGATGTCTAATGAAAACAACTCATTCGCTCTCAAGTCTATACTTGAAAAGGAAAAACTGAATAATACCAACTTTCTCGAATGGCACCGCAATCTGAGAATAGTTCTCAAGATGGCGAAAAAGCCATATATCTTAGATGGCCCAGTCCCTACCGAGCCTGAAAGTAACACTACTGTTGCTCGTAAGGCACTGGAAAAGCACAACGAGGATGCCGTTGAGGTAGCCTGCCTTATGCAAGCCACCATGTCTCCTGAACTTCAGAAGAACATGGAAGATAAAGATGCTTTTGACATGATCCAGCAACTGAAAGGCATGTTTCAGAAACAAGCCCGACAGGAGCGATATGATACCATGAAACAGCTCATAAGCTGTAAAATGCAAAAAGGATCGTGTGTCAGTATTCATGTGCTTAAGATGAAAGGGTACATTAACCAGATGAACAAACTTGGTTATCCCTGCAAGATGAAATGGCAGCGGACTTCATCTTGAACTCTTTCCCTAGCTCCTATGACCAGTTCATTATGAACTATAATATGAATGCTTGGGTGAAGACTGTGCCTGAGCTACATGGTATGCTCAAAACGGCCGAGATAAACATTCCACATAAAACCAACCAAGTTTTGATGGTCAAGTCTGGTGGTGTTAAGAAGCCCAACATAGCAGAGGCAAGAAAATGATTGTTGTTGCTGCCAAACCTGGCACCAACAACAAGCAGGTTGCTAAACCACCCCCTCCCCAGGAGCGTCAGTGCTTTGAATGCAACCAAATGGGCCACTAGAAAAGGAACTGCCCGCTGTATCTAGCCAAGCTGAAGGCGAACAAGGCCAATAACATTGGCACTTCTTCAGGTATTCTCATTTATGTTATTGAACTTTTTACTGTTTCCAGCAATACATGGGTATTTGATACCGGGTGTGGTTACCACATCACTAATGTTTTGTTGGAGCCTGAAAAGTGAAGGAAACTGAAACAAGGCAACATGGAACTCATCGTTGGTGATGGGAAAAGAGTACCCGTTCTTGCAACTGGCACATTTCATTTTTCATGTCCTTCTGGCCTTGTAGTTAATTTAAACAATTGTTTGTTTGCACCTGGTATAACCAGAAATATTATTTCGGTTTCCCTTTTGTTTGAACAAGGTTTCAAGTACGTTTTTAATGGTGTTTCTATTTCTGCCTACTTGAATGATGTTTTTTTTATTTTGAGGCTAAACCTCGAGGTATTTATGAGATTGATGTTCAAACATGTAATAACATATATCATCTTTCTAAGCGTAACAAAGCTGGTATTAATGAAACCTTTCTATGGCATTGTATGTAACATCCGTCGAAAAACGGGTTTCCAAACCCGCTTCGTTTATTAATCGAATATCAAGTTATAAAATTTCGTTGCGTATTTATGATTTATTTTAATTTTAAACAATACATAATTAATAAACAATTTAGAATTTAAAAACTATAATTATTAAAGAGTGAAAATAAAGTAAATAAAAAAAGAAAACCGGCTGCCGGGTTTCGAACCCGGGTCAGCCGGAAGACATAACTAACACATATCTCACCACTCCGCCACTTGAGTTGTTTGTTGATATAACGAAACAATTAATACATATAATGAAACTCGAAATCAAATTCGGTCATCAGCGCGCCTAAATTGCTCTCGCCGGAAATACCGACGATTTCGCCAATTATCGACGGTTTCCTTTGACTTAACGTATGTATTAACATCGACATCAGTTATAACCGATGTCTAATCCCGCGACATCAGTCATAACCGCCGGAGAAAGGCTGACCACGAATCAAGACTAAAATCAGACCCAATTCATTGTGATTCTTCCTTATAAATACACACCCAAGTCTCTGGAAATCATTTCGCTCAAAATCGCACCATTTCTCGAATCAATTTCACTCGCCGGAGATATTCTGAAATCGCCGAACTTTCGCCGGAAAACCGAGACTTACATCAAACGGTAAATACCTCGACTCTTTCGGTTTCAATCCATTGTTAGACTATTACTAACTTCAATCCATCAACCAGAATCAGTCCCAGACGACGTTGCCGGATATTCTGCACTCGCCGGAAAACCTCTGGAATTTCCAAAATCACGCTGTGAATCGGTATAATCATTTAAACCTTCTGATAATCATTGTTTAGTAGCTCAATTTCGCAACTAATCTAACAAAAATGTTAATTGATTCAATCAGACGAAATCCACAAGTCAGAGCTGACGACCATTGCCGGAATTCTGAGAAATACAGTCTGATCGGTACATTCGATTCCTTAACTCTTTTTATCTATTACATTTCAATTAGTAATATGTTCGACGAACGATTTAAACAAGAACAGAAGAATATCGGTCGTCTGAGTCTTTGAATGAAGAAGACGAAGTCGATGATGTTTATAAGAATAATTAAAACAAGTTATTAAACCGGGTTAGACACACAGTCCAGCGGTGGACTGTGTGCAAACACTTAGCACACGTCACGAGTTCGAATCCTTACAAACGCACCGACTTTCCGAATTAAAACCAATTTTTTTTAGAACTGAATCAGAACAGGCTCCAGTTTGTTTATAAGATTAATATAAATCGTAAATTAAACAGATAAGACACACAGCCCAACTGGTTGGGCTGTACGCTTACAAACCAAAGAACCCGAGTTCGATCCGGCTTCCTGACACCGGTTCGACCATTTTAAACCCTTTTAATATAAACCAGATATATTAACATTTAATCAGTATATAAATATAATTAAAACATAGAATATTACGGGTTAGACACGTAGCTCAGTTGGTAGAGCTGCGTGCACGCGTACGAGAGGTCACAAGTTCGAACCTCACTCAGTGCACTTACACCACAGTCCGACCGGTCAACGGTCAACCCAAAAAGTCAACATTTTTTTTTATATTTTTATTTATTTATTTAATTTAAAAATCAATTAAAAATACTTAAAAATAATATTTTTAAAGTTAGAAAATGACCTTAAACTCACAAAAATAAATCTAAAAATCCTATTAAAATTGTTAATAAAATCCACTTATTTACCGTACCTTTTCGTTATTATTTAGGTTAGTTATTCCTCGTCGATCGACTCTCTAAACACGTGCGCATTCAACATCATCAAGCGAACGCACCCAATGTGAGTGAATCTCTACAAATTCCCCGTTTTAATCACATTTTGGGTGTATCATGTGTCGCTTATTATTTATTACATTTAAACACTTGTGCATCCATCATATCCATGATCAAATGTGTATCCAATATGTATCAATTGTTTGTGTGGTTAATATTTAGATTAAATTTATCATTTTCATTACATACATCATCATAGGCTCGTCTGTTCCCCATTACCTATGAGCGGAACCGTTCCCCATTACCTATGAGCGGAACGTGGCGTTGCCAACATACGATCGGCTCCGTTTGATTGAGCCTTGATCGCACATACATCATCATAGGCCGTCCGTTCCCCATTACCTATGAGCGGAACGTGACGTTGCCAACATATACATTATCATTCATGTCATATACTCATGCAAGGTGGTTTGTTATTGTAAGTTTATTTACGTTTGCTCACATATGATTATTGCACAATTTTTCCATATTAAATACAACAAGAATTCATAATAAATGTTTTCTAACAAGGTTCACTCGCCAACTTTTGTTGACCCAAAATTCCCCATTTTTACACATGATACAGGTGATCCAGTTGAAGCAAGAACCATATAGGATGGCCTAGAAGAATAAATCAGTTTAGACTTTGGATTGTTTTACTTTGTTTCATTTCCTTATATTTGTATGAATTTGGTTTGAACATTAAGTTGTAATTTGAACTTAATAAATATGAAACATTTAGTAAACATCATGAGCTTTGGTGATAACCCAATTATGCCCCGACTCTTATTCCGCTGCGGGTCGGGGTGTGACAGATTGGTATCAGAGCCATGACTATAGGGATATAGGATAGGTTATTAGACCCTTAGAGCCTATACTATAGTTGATTAGAAATTTTAAATTGTCTGTGTGTTACATGCAAAATTCATGATGTTTATATGCTTTATGTTTATTGTTACATTCCATGTTATACAAGCATGTTCATAAGTACATACTATTACACAATGCTCATCATGAATCATATCCTCATAACATACCATATCCATGAGAGCACACACCTCACAATTCCTATGATTTTTACAACGATTTTTGTATATTCAAATCACATCAAAGTGAGTTCTAATGACGGGCATGTAGTAACTGGAAGGGTACGAGTACCGGTAGTCGGAACGTCCTGTCTAGGTTTGGCATTCGTGTAAATCCAAAATAAAGGACCAGTTTGCCTACCTGGGGACTAACGATGAGAGTACGAAGGACCTATTAGGCCAAAGCATGCTATACCAAACGTCGTGTGAACTAACCCCACTTTGAGTTGTCATTGTGTCTATACCTGGACACCCTCCGACCATACATCTCACGAACAGATTTCATGGTTTTCCTTCGGGTGACGCGAGTGTTAAACCGCCAACACCAATGTGAATCCTACTAAGCCAATAGCCGTGGGGGCCCACATGACTATACAGGCGATGGTATGGGGGACATTGGAGGCCCAAACATGAGCAAACCCAAGACATCCTATGGATGTAGTTGCATTATTGATGATTATGTTATTTTATTTCTTTTAACGACACATGACACCTAAACACTTCTTAAACTCACAATCTTCCTATGTATGTTCCTGTAGATGTCGGCAAGGCAGCTACGTGGAGGTCGAAAGTCAGGAAGATCAAATGATCGCTTGGCCACCCAAATTGCAAAACAAATGGCCGTGGTGCTTCCTGACATCGTTATTCAAGTCCAACAAGCTCTCACCGCGAATCCCATCAACCCTCCCAACCAAGAAGACCAGAACGTCGACAACCCTCCTTCCAAGAAGTGCTCCTACAAACACTTCAAGTCTTGCGATCCCCCAAAGTATGAAGGGACCGAAGGTGTCACTGCTCTCCTCCACTGGTTTGAGGAAATGGAGAACACCTTCCTCAATTGCGATTGTCCCGAGGATCGCAAGGTACGTTACGCAACCGGGAGACTATTTGGGGTAGCCCTGACCTGGTGGAACACAGAGAAGGGTAAGAGAGGAGTCGAAGACGCCATGGCCTTAACCTGGGAAGAGTTAAGGGAAATAATGACTAGACGCTTCTGCCCAAGAAGCGAAATCAAGAAGTTGGAAGATGAATTCCACTCGCTAAAGCAAAAGGAATGAGATCATACTTCCTACAACAAAAGATTTCTTGAGCTGAATCAGATGGTTCCTAACTTGTTCACCCCAGTGTACCGCTTGGTTGAACACTACATTCGAGGCCTCCCCTCGAAAAGTCAAGACTCAGTTCTAAGCACTTCACCTGCAACACTTGAAACTGCAATGGAACTAGCTACCGAACTTACCGAAAATCGCATCCGAAACGGTAAATTCAAGGGGGAGAAAAAGAAAGCCCCCATTGAGGCTCAAACTACAAACCACTCTGTCTCCTCTTCGAAGTTTGCTGGCAAGAGGAAGCGAAACAACAAGAACTTTGCTGTCACACAAACAAACCTCCCAATCACTGCTGCACCCATCACCCAAATTGCCCCCTCATCTTCACCATACAAAAGGGCATACTCCGGCCCATACCCAAAATGCACTCGTTGCCAATACCATCACTTTCCCGAACACCCCTGCCAATATTGCACCAGCTGTGGCCGTGCAGGTCACACCATCCAAACCTGTCGCACACTTCAATGAATGAACCGCAACCAACCCTCAACCCAAACCCACCATCAGATAGTGGGTCAAGCCCAAAACTACTACCACCTACACAAAATACGGCCCAATCCTACTACCAACCCAACTACCCCATGATGCAACCCATGCGGGCTTGTTACAACTGTGGAGACCCAAACCACTATAGAAACACTTGTCCACGCTTGGTGAACATCATACATGCTCAAGCTCAAGAAAATTCGGTAAATCAAGCTAACCAAGCTCCTCCACCTGCTAGAGGAAGAGCTTTCAACATCAACGCCAATCAAGCTAGGGCCGACAACAACGTGGTTAACGGTACGTTTCTCATCAATGGTAGTTATGCATCCATGTTATTTGATACTGGCGCGGATAAGAGTTTTCTGTCCTTAGAATTTGAACCCATCCTCAACCAAACTCGTGATAAACTCATGGAATCCATAACGGTGGAAGTTGCTGATGGAAAACCGGTCTCATTAAACTCTATTATACGGAATTGTACCCTCACTCTAAACGATCACGATTTTCCAGTTGACCTCATTCCTATGAAGTTGGGAAGTTTCGACATTATAATCGGTATGGACTGGCTCAGCCAACATCATGCTGAAGTAGTATGCCGCGAGAAGTTCATTCGCATTCCTCTTGCAGACGGTCAAACCCTACGAATCTTTGGAGAAACCCTTCGAAAGGACTCAAATTGATGTCCTGCCTTCAAGCTAGAAAATATCTCCGCAAGAACTATGTCGCATTCCTAACTCACGTTGTCAAGAAGGGAAGCAAGGAGAAGAAACTCGAAGATATACCTGTAGTGAAAGAATTTCCACAAGTCTTTCCCGACGACATCTCAGGACTTCCTCCCATGAGAGAAGTCGAATTCCGCATTGATCTTATACCTGGCGCTACACCCGTCGCGAAATATCCTTATAGGCTAGCCCCATCCGAGATGCAAGAGCTGGCCAGTCAGCTGCAAGAACTGACTGACAAAGGATTCATACGTCCTAGCTCATCGCCTTGGGGTGCACCTGTTCTGTTTGTGAAGAAGAAAGATGGAACGTTTCGCATGTGTATCGACTACAGAGAACTCAACAAATTAACGATCAAAAACCGCTATCCATTACCTCGCATCGATGATCTACTAGACCAACTTCAGGGTGCCACCTGTTTTTCAAAGATCAACCATCGTTCTGGCTATCATCAACTCAGAGTACATGAAGAAGACGTCCCAAAGACCGCCTTCCGAACTCGTTATGGTCATTACGAATTCATGGTCATGCCATTTGGATTAACCAACGCCCCAGCTGTATTCATGGATCTAATGAATAGGGTATGCAAATCCTATCTCGACCGCTTTGTCATAGTCTTCATCGACGACATCCTCATCTACTCAAAGTCTAAATCTGATCATGAACGGCACCTTCGACTCATCCTCACACTCTTAAGAACCGAAAAGCTCTACGCTAAATTCTCCAAATGCGAATTCTGGTTAAGAGAAGTACAATTCCTTGGACATGTCGTCAATGACAAGGGAATACATGTCGACCCCTCAAAGATCAAAGCAGTACAGGAATGGCAAGCGCCACGTACCCCTACCGAAGTAAGATCATTTCTTGGTTTGGCGAGTTACTATCGCCGTTTCATTGCAAATTTCTCCCGTATTGCTGTACCACTCACGGCTTTGACTCATAAAGGAAAACCCTTCATATGGGGACCTAAACAAGAAGAAGCCTTTCAAACCCTCAAGCAAAAGCTTTGTGACGCACCTATCCTCACACTCCCCGAAGGTTGCGATGACTTTGTAGTATATTGCGACGCATCAGGGCAAGGACTAGGCTGTGTATTAATGCAAAGGGGAAAAGTGATAGCCTACGCCTCTAGACAACTCAAAGTTCATGAGAAGAACTACACCACCCACGACCTGGAACTTGGGGCCGTTGTCTTCGCTCTTAAGATATGGAGACATTACCTCTACGGTACCAAGTGTGAAATATACACTGACCACAAGAGCCTCCAACATATCTTTAACCAAAAGGAGTTGAATATGAGGCAACGAAGATGGGTCGAACTTCTTAATGACTACGATTGTGAAATTCGGTATCATCCTGGCAAGGCAAACGTGGTGGCCGATGCGCTCAGTCGAAAAGGTTATGCGAACTCCATTCGTCTTCTATGTTCGCAAATCATAACCGACATCAAATATCAAATCCGAGAAGCTCAACATGTTTCTGTAACAGAAAACGACGTACGCAATGAGCTATCTTGTGGAGCAGAACTTAAACTCGAAACAAAATCCGACGGTATTCTGTATTATCTAGATCGCATATGGATTCCCGATCACAATAACCTTCGTGATTTCCTTATGAATGAGGCACACAAAACACGATACTCTGTACACCCAGGAGCCGACAAGATGTATCAAGACCTTCGATACACCTACTGGTGGCCTGGCATGAAAAAGGATATTGCTGTTTTTGTTTCCAAGTGCCTTACCTGTTCTAAAGTAAAAGCTGATCATCAAAGACCTTAAGGACTTCTAACCCAACCTGAAATACCTGTATGGAAGTGGGAAAACATAACCATGGACTTCATTACCGGGTTACCTCGCACTTCCAGTGGGTATGACACTATATGGGTAATCATTGATCGTCTCACAAAATCAGCTCACTTCATTCCGATTCGCGAGGACTTCAAGAACGAGAAGTTAGCTCGTATCTACATCAGCGAGATCGTAAGCCGTCATGGTGTACCTTTAAGCATCATTTCAGACCGTGATGGTCGTTTCACTTCACGAACATGGCAAGCCGTACAAGCCGCCTTGGGTACACGACTAGACCTCAGTACCGCTTTTCATCCTCAAACTGATGGACAATCTGAACGACCATCCAAACCCTTGAAGACATGCTTCGAGCATGTGTCATAGACTTCAAAGGGAAATGGGACGCTCATCTACCATTAGTTGAATTTTCGTACAACAACAGCTATCATTCAAGTATCGGCATGCCACCTTTCGAAGCCTTATATGGTCGTAAGTGCCGATCACCAATATGTTGGCACGAAATTGGAGAAGCTCAAATCACCGGTCCAGAGTTAATTCAAGAAACAACAGACAAGATCCATCAAATTCGAAACAACCTTCTAGAGGCACAAAGTCGTCAAAAGAGTTATGCAGACAAACGACGAAAGCCCTTGGAGTTTAACATTGGTGATCATGTACTTTTAAAAGTATCACCGTGGAAGGGAGTAGTTCGTTTTGGCTAGAAGGGAAAGCTAGCACCACGCTACGTAGGACCTTTCAAGATACTCGAAAGAGTAGGACCTGTAGCATACAAGCTTGACCTACCAGAAAAACTCAACAGAATTCATCCCACATTCCACGTATCGAACTTGAAGAAGTGCCTCGCCGATGAAAACCTCCATATTCCTCTGGAAGACATTCAAGTCGATGAATCTATGCATTTCATTGAAAGACTAGTAGAAATTATGGACTTCGGAGAGAAACGTTTAAGACGAAGCCGTATTCCAAGAGTCAGGGTACGCTGGGAGTCGAAACGAGGACTTGAGTTTACTTGGGAACGTGAAGACTCAATGCGCGAGAAAAACCCACATCTTTTTCCTGTTACCACTACTACTTAAATTTCAGGATGAAATTTCTAAAAATAGGGGATACTGTAACATCCGTCGAAAAACGGGTTTCCAAACCCGCTTCGTTTATTAATCGAATATCAAGTTATAAAATTTCGTTGCGTATTTATGATTTATTTTAATTTTAAACAATACATAATTAATAAACAATTTAGAATTTAAAAACTATAATTATTAAAAAGTGAAAATAAAGTAAACAAAAAAAGAAAACTGGCTGCCGGGTTTCGAACCCGGGTCAGCCGGAAGACATAACTAACACATATCTCACCACTCCGCCACTTGAGTTGTTTGTTGATATAACGAAACAATTAATACATATAATGAAACTCGAAATCAAATTCGGTCATCAGCGCGCCCAAATTGCTCTCGCCGGAAATACAGACGATTCGCTAATTATCGACGGTTTCCTTTGACTTAACGTATGTATTAACATCGACATCAGTTATAACCGATGTCTAATCCCGCGACATCAGTCATAACCGCCGGAGAAAGGCTGACCACGAATCAAGACTAAAATCAGACCCAATTCATCGTGATTCTTCCTTATAAATACACACCCAAGTCTCAGGAAATCATTTCGCTCAAAATCGCACCATTTCTCGAATCAATTTCACTCGCCGGAGATATTCTGAAATCGCCGGACTTTCGCCGGAAAACCGATACTTACATCAAAACGGTAAATACCTCGACTCTTTCGGTTTCAATCCATTGTTAGACTATTACTAACTTCAATCCATCAACCAGAATCAGTCCCAGACGACGTTGCCGGATATTCTGCACTCGCCGGAAAACCTCTGGAATTTCCAAAATCACGCTGTGAATCGGTATAATCATTTAAACCTTCTGATAATCATTGTTTAGTAACTCAATTTCGCAACTAATCGATCAAAACTGTTAATTGATTCAATCAGACGAAATCCACAAGTCAAAGCCGACGACCATTGCCGGAATTCTAAGAAATACAGTCTGATCGGTACATTCGATTCCTTAACTCTTTTTATCTATTACATTTCAATTAGTAATATGTTCGACGAACGATTTAAACAAGAACAGAAGAATATCGGTCGTCTGAGTCTTTGAATGAAGAAGACGAAGTCGACGATGTTTATAAGAATAATTAAAACAAGTTATTAAACCGGGTTAGACACACAGTCCAGCGGTGGACTGTGTGCAAACACTTAGCACACGTCACGAGTTCGAATCCTTACAAACGCACCGACTTTCCGAATTAAAACCAATTTTTTTAGAACTGAATCAGAACAGGCTCCAGTTTGTTTATAAGATTAATATAAATCGTAAATTAAACAGATAAGACACACAGCCCAACTGGTTGGGCTGTGCGCTTACAAACCAAAGAACCCGAGTTCGATCCGGCTTCCTGACACCGGTTCGACCATTTTAAACCCTTTTAATATAAACCAGATATATTAACATTTAATCAGTATATAAATATAATTAAAACATAGAATATTACGGGTTAGACACGTAGCTCAGTTGGTAGAGCTACGTGCACGCGTACGAGAGGTCACAAGTTCGAACCTCACTCAGTGCACTTACACCACAGTCCGACCGGTCAACGGACCAGTCAACAGACAACGGTCAACCCAAAAAGTCAACATTTTTTTTATATTTTTATTTATTTATTTAATTTAAAAATCAATTAAAAATACTTAAAAATAATATTTTAAAGTTAGAAAATGACCTTAAACTCACAAAAATAAATCTAAAAATCCTATTAAAATTGTTAATAAAATCCACTTATTTACCGTACCTTTTCGTTATTATTTAGGTTAGTTATTCCTCGTCGATCAACTCTCTAAACTCGTGCGCATTCAACATCATCAAACGAACGCACCCAATGTGAGTGAATCTCTACAAATTCCCCGTTTTAATCACATTTTGGGGTGTATCATGTGTCGCTTATTATGTATTACATTTAAACACTTGTGCATCCATCATATCCATGATCAAATGTGTATCCAATATGTATCAATTGTTTGTGTGGTTAATATTTAGATTAAATTTATCATTTTCATTACATACATCATCATAGGCTCGTCTGTTCCCCATTACCTATGAGGGAACCGTTCCCCATTACCTATGAGTGGAACGTGGCGTTGCCAACATACGATCGGCTCCGTTTGATTGAGCCTTGATCGCACATACATCATCATAGGCCGTCCGTTCCCCATTACCTATGAGCGGAACGTGACGTTGCCAACATATACATTATCATTCATGTCATATACTCATGCAAGGTGGTTTGTTATTGTAAGTTTATTTACGTTTGCTCACATATGATTATTGCACAATTTTTCCATATTAAATACAACAAGAATTCATAATAAATGTTTTCTAAAAAGGTTCACTCGCCAACTTTTGTTGACCCAAAATTCCTCATTTTTACACATGATACAGGTGATCTAGTTGAAGCAAGAACCATATAGGACGGCCTAGAAGAATAAACAGTTTAGACTTTGGATTGTTTTACTTTTTTTCATTTCCTTGTATTTGTATGAATTTGGTTTGAACATTAAGTTGTAATTTGAACTTAATAAATATGAAACATTTAGTAAACATCATGAGCTTTGGTGATAACCCAATTATGCCCCGACTCTTATTCCGCTGCGGGTCGGGGTGTGACATTGTAGACTTGGCCACATAAGTAAGGCACACATAAAATGGCTCCAATCCGAGGGAATTCTTGAATCCACTGGACAGGTCTCCTTTAATGATTGCGGATCTTGTTTAGCTGGCAAACTCACAAAGTGCCCCTTCACTGGTGTTGGTGAACGGGCCAATGTTCTGCTAGGACTCATTCAGACTGATGTATATGGTCCTTTCAGAACCATGACAAGAAACCATGAAAGATACTTCGTTACTTTCATCGAAGATTATAGTCGATATGCTTATGTCTATCTTATGAAGCATAAGCATGAAACTTTTGAAAAGTTCAAAGAGTTTCAAAACGAAGTAGAAAACCAACTTACTAGAAATATAAAAGTACTTCGATCAGATCGAGGTGGCGAATACCTCAGCTTAGAGTTCCTCAATCATCTGAAAGAGTGTGGAATAATTTCAGAACCCACTCCACCTAGCACACCCCAACTTAATGGCATGAGCGAAAGGAGAAATCAAACCCTATTAATGTTGTTCGATCGATGATGTGTAGAACTAACTTGCCTCACTCCTTTTGGGGTCATGCTCTTATGACTGCTGCCCGCGTTGTAAATCTAGTTCCGACTAAAAAGGTAAACAAAACTCCATATGAGATATGGCATGAGCGTAAACCCGATTTGGAATACCTTAGAGTATGAGGATGTGATGCATACATCACAAGTGATTCTGATGATAAGCTCGATCCTCGAGGCGAAAAGGTTTTTTTTCGTCGGATACTATAAAAGAAGCGGATATTATTTCTACAATCCTGATGCAAATGTTATTTCCATCAAAAGGAAGGGACGCTTTCTCGAGGAAGAACTTCTTAATCGAGGAACCGGAAATAATGTGGTTGATCTTGAAGAAATTCGAGAACCAACAGCAACCACTGATGAAGTTGGAACATCTAAACAACAAGAAATTGTTGCTGATGAATCAGACACAAACACAGGCGTTCGCAGAAGTAGTAGGACTCGTAAAGAACCTGATAGATACCTTTGGCATCTTGAAGGTGTTGAAATCTTGGTAGTAGATGAGTCTAATGACGAACCTGCTAACTACAAATCTGCTATCTCAGATCCTGAATCTGCGAAACGGCTGGAAGCCATGAACGCTGAGATGCAATCTATGCGTGATAATCAAGTCTGGAACTTGGTTGAGCTACCCCCCGAATCTCGGGCAGTAGGGAGCAAATGGGTTTTTAAGAGAAAAACCGATATGCATGGAAATGTACACACCTATAAAGCACGGCTAGTTGCGAAGGGTTTCACTCAAACTCAGGGTATTGACTATAATGAAACCTTCTCGCCCGTTGCTATGATCAAATCGATCAGGATATTGCTTGCCGTAGCCGCGTACTATGACTACGAGATATGGCAAATGGTGTCAAAACCACTTTTCTTAATGGGCATCTCTATGAGGATGTCTATATGGTTTAGCCAGATGGTTTTGTTGATCCAAAATATCCTAATAGGGTGTGCAAGTTGAATAAGTCCATTTATGGACTCAAGCAAGCATCTCATAGCTGGAATCTTCGTTTTGACCAGAAGATCAAAGAGTTTGGTTTTGTCAAGAATGAAGATGAGCCTTGTGTTTACAGAAATGCTAGTAGGAGCACTATATCATTCCCCATCCTGTATGTGGATGATATACTGATCATTGGAAATAGCGTCCCTATGCTTCACAAAGTTAACATTATTTGGGAACTTGTTTCGCAATGAAAGATCTTGGAGAAACAGCTTATATTCTAGGAATCAAGATCTATAGGGATAGATCTAAGCGGCTTCTAGGGCTAAGTCAAAGTAGATACATAGATAAAATGATGACACACTTTAAGATAGAAAACTCCAAGAAAGGGGGTGTTCCTATGACTAAAGGGACTGTGTTGAACAAATCGCAATCTCCTTCAACGGACATTGAAATTAAGCGAATGGAAGCAGTTCCATATGCTTCAGCGATTGGTTCTATCATGTATGCTATGTTATGTACTAGACCTGACGTCTCGCATGCGTTAAGCATGACTAGTCGTTATCAGCAAACTCCTGGCATCGCCCATTGGACTGTTGTCAAGAACATTCTGAAGTATCTGAGAAGAACTAAAGATATGTTCTTAGTATTTGGAGGAGTAGAAGAAGAGCTCACTGTAAGATGTTACACTGATGCAAGTTTTCAAACCGACCGAGATGACTCTCGCTCACAATCAGGTTTTGTATTCACTCTAAATGGAGGAGCTATCTCATGGAAGAGCTCCAAGCAGAGTGTGGTGGCGGATTCAACCACTGAATCTGAGTATATAGCCGCATCAGATGCTGCAAAGGAGGCTGCTTGGATGAAGAAATTCATAACCGACCTTGTCACACCCCAACCGATGGCGGAGACATCGGAGTGAGACGAACGAGATTGCTCATTGCTCATAAATTCTAATTGGTGACAATATTTAAATAAAATCCATATTTCATTCATAGTAACTTTGTCATACAATACAAGAATTTTCAAATACAACAATAACAAAGGCAAATTTTGATACAACATTTTATAAACCTAACATCTATATGTGTATCTAAGCATCATCTCTACTCCAATTTCATGGCAAATGGCAAAAGCAAGTTTTGGTGATACATAGCATAAGTATAAAAGTGTAACTCGAATCCACATGGTAATTGTAAGCAAGGTTCATACTAATCTCGCAATCCTAGATCAAACCCCGAGTTTCCACAAAAGTTTTACGAGATCGAGCTTCCCTTGTCACAAAAGCGACAAGACTAGAATGAGTATGATAATCTTAACATAACCCCGACGGGTGGTGTGCTACTCCTATAGCGCTATATATGATAAGTTGGGCTAGCTAAGTTACTGATCAAGCAAGTATAAACGAGCATGTATCTAGGCATAACAAGTATTCATGTATAAGGATTGAGCATGTAAAGCATGAGTTTGTGGTATGTTCATTTTGATAGATAAACATGTTACAACCCAAAAGTGATTTAAAACGGTAAGTGAGTCGAGTGTACTCACGGTTTTAGTTGGGTCTTTTCTACAAGTCAAGTTCGTGAAAGAGGTTAATTGCGGGATGAACACCGAGTTATCCTACAAGAGGAAACGAGGGTGTATAAGTAACGAGTTTAACGGAGGATTGAGAGTATTCGAGAAAATGTAAAGGATAAAAGTATGAGAAAGTATTGTAGCATGAAAATAATCACTAGACATAGCACTTGTCAACGACACTATTGCAAATCCCTAAGGATTAAATGTGTTTTTATAGGTTCAAGACCTATTAGAATCGTGACAAGGAACTACATACATTAGTGATGAAACTTACTAACTTGACGGATGATTCATTAGTCATTATCAAGATTTCGGTTTCTAGGGTTTATTATAGTAGTTTATAAATATAGTTATATAATCATGTAGGAGGTGGGAGGATGAACCATCCACTTTGGAACCTCTTGATGTCATGTAAGTCAAATAGGAGGTGGGAGGATTAACCATCCACTTTGAGACCTCGAGTAGTGTTCATCGCTACACAAGTTACCATTGGTAACAAGGAGGGTACAAGAACAATAACATTAACAAGAATGACAAGAATAATAACTTAGAAAAATAGTGAAATCATCAAGTAATGTGTGGTCTCAAGTTTAAGGATAGCCCAAGCTAACCATGGTGGACACACATGAACAAGTTCAAGAACTTGCATCACTTGTGAGCTTAAAGCTCTATGAAAAAAGAAAGTTTGTGAGGATAAATCATTTATTTTGAATGTCTCAACCTTGTTTTTAAGCCTAACCAACCACAAGAAGTGTTGTAAGCATTCGGACATAGGTTTGAGATGGGATAAACCCAAGTTGGATGAACATAAACAAGTTTTGAAAGATTTTGAAAACAAACAGAAAGTTTTGGACATTTTCAGGGCATTTCCAGGTCTGAATTCTCCAAGGAGATACCATGGAATCATGCCCAACGGAAAACTAAGCATGTAGGAAAAAGAATGGGGCAATTTCATTGAGTATTGAGTGAGTTATGCTCATTTTAGTGTAGAGGTACAAATCTGCCCGAAAATTGGATTCAGCTACGAACTTGGAGTGTTTTGGGAGGCTTGGAGGCTTTGTAAAATGGGAAAAATGCTTGGAGGAGGCTTGGGTTATATAGGGTATGGATTAGGGTTTCATTGGGTTGGGCTTTGGACAAGATTTGGGGGAATTTAGACTTGAAACTAGTCCACTAAACCCAACCCAAAGCTGAATTATAGGGCTGCCATTTTTTATTTTTTTCTTATTTTTTTGTTATTTAATATTATATATTAGGTTAAAGATGTTATATATTATGTACATAACATGTATTATCGTGTGACAAGTTATTTCGGGAGTATGAACCTTAGAAGTTAGAGTTTTATTAGAGATAAAAAACGGGTTTTAACGTTTAACTAAGGTGTTTTTATGAATATTTAAGGTATGATAACATATGTAACATGTCACATGGTATATGTATGTATAAAATGATCGAGATCGAGTATCCACATTGCGTATAAAGTACGTATCAAGTATAAACACCGCGTATTAGCAAGTATGTCACATATTCGAGTATGTATATCATGTGTATGCATTGTATGGACAAGTATGATTGTGTGTAACAAGTATAAAGATGAACATGTTTATTCCATTACGATTCAAGTCCCGATTACAATGATTTCAACGAAATGACAAATACGAATACAATGGTTTCCAAAAATAGAACTACAACGCTAGCTTGCTATAAATAGAAAGTATCGAAACGCGAGGCGTTACAGACCTCGATGTGGTTCCAAGCATTAAGAAACCCATCAAGATATTCTGTGATAACACAGGTGCTATAACTCAAGCCAAAGAGCCCAGATCTCATCACAGGGCCAAGCACATTCTAAGAAAGTTCCACTACATACGGGAAATTATGGAAGGTGGAGACATCGTGATAAGAAAAGTGAACACATATCAAAACCTAGCAGACCCGTTTACTAAGCCCATGACTCAGGACAAGCATGATTAGCACATGAATGCTATCGGGCTTAGATTAGCTAGCCATATGTTTTGATTTAGTATTTGGATGTACGAACTTTTAACAGTTGTACTTTTGAATTCATTCTTGATTTACTAGTTAAATGCAATTCTGAATCTTATAACTGTGTTCGATTTTAATACGTTTAATCCGTGAATCTTGCATTCTAAACTATCCGTAGTCGGTCAGACTCGTGGGAACGATTATGAATTAAGACTATTCTGACTTTGGACTCAAAGAGTTGACTTCCAAAGTCACAAACCTCATTGAGAATGACGTTAGATGTAACTCGCATCAAATCATCTTCATGGAGCTTAGTCATAAGATGCTTTGATATTAGTATACTCGTTTAGTATCCTTTGACCTTAGATACATATTAGAACTTCCGTTTACCAAGGATTATTCTTTGATTACTGTCAACCGCTGTCGCGTAACTGCCAGTCATAAAGGCTTTAATTGGGAATAGTTCTGAAGTTCAGTGGGAGTTGTATGTAGTCGATAAGTAATTATGTACTCTTACATGATATGTAACAGTTAGACATCGTGGCGCCCTCGTTGATTCAAACTGGTGAAGTGTAAGGCCTTACCCAAACTTACTGTGTGTTTGTTCGGACCACTTTGACTCTGGATCGAGAACAATAATATTTGAACACTATATGGGAATGAATTTAATCCATGTCTCATTGATTCAATTTATGTCTTTTACAGAAAGGATGAATGACAACAGTTACCATAAGTCTATTGTCTTGCAATAGTAAGTCGTTACTAATGGCAAGATGTTTGGGTTAATGACTTTTAAGTGTCATACTTTGTTGGGGGCAGCCATGTGCAGCTAGAGCGCCGCTGACTATCTGCGTTGAGGAATTTATCGAAGGCCGTCCAAGTGGGAGATTGTTGGATTTATATGTATGGGTTCGATAAGTCAACGCTACTGACCGAGCTATGACCCGTAAGAGTTACACCTTGGGCAACGAACATTAAATCCACTTAACTCGATTAACTGGTAGCCAAGAACTAATAATAGAACGATATATATAATTATCTAGAATAATTACATATTCTCGTGGAACGGGATTTATTATTTATACGAGTTATAAATAATACAAAGTTTAATTATTTACTTAATTAAATTATGGGTTTCGCATCTTCTTTTTGCCTTGCGTCTTGGACTTGATCTAGACATATTGGGTTTGGAGGCCCGTGAGGTGATTAGTAATTAAGAAGGTTATTATGATTATTAACCTAATTTATATTATACATATTAATATATATATTAAATTGTAGAAATTGGTTTGTGTCTTACAACTACTGTAGTTATTTCTTTGTTGTTGTCCACTTTAGGTAATCCCATGTGTTGTTAAGTCATCACACGTGTTCACAACACTTAATTGTGATATACACATCCTTCAACTTTTAAACACGATTTCTTTCTCTAAAACATCACAACTTTGTCTTTTCTCTACATCAAAGCTCTTTTTATCTCCCTCTAAAAGACTAAAACATCAAAAAATCTCTTTTCTGTGCGATTTCACTCCCAAACCTCACCAAAAAGTGTTTTCGTCTAGAGAGAGACGAGAAGGAATTGTTTCCGGCTACTATTCGCCGATCAGCCTTCTGAGGTGGTGATGAACCCGGTGATACCGGCAGAGGTGGTTGTGTTGATGGTGGTAGGGGTGTCGGAACAGCTTGATGGTGGTTGTGGCTGTGGTTATGGTTATGGTGATGAGATGGGGGTGGTGAGGCAGTAATGGTGTGGAGAAAAGGAAAAGAGTGTAAAGATAGAGTGGTGGTCAGATGCTTGTCGGCAGTGATGCCATGGTGAGGCAGTTAGGGTGGTCTTTGATCTTCTAGCATATTTCTGCGAATACAAAATGCTAATATCGAGCATCCTTTTTATATGTTGATTTTTTTTCTTTTAAAATGCTAATATAAACATTTTTTCTATGTAAAACATTTGAAAAGACATTCAACTGCAGCTCTTACGTTTCATCTGTTTACATGTTCAACATAAAGATTCTTCGCTAAAATAAATTATATTTGTTTTTATTGTAATATTTAGAGCTTTAAAGTCCTTTTATTTGGCTTGGAAAACAAACTTCCATTCAGTTATTCAGTTTTATGTTCAATAAAGCTTCTGCCGGTCAAAAAAAAAAGTAAGTTATAAAACACAATGGGATGCAAAGCACTTCTAAAGTAGGTTAGGCTGTTCCAAAACATTGTCTACACTCCAAACTGTTAAGCTTGAAACTTTTATGTGAACCCGGCCAAGTTGCGTTGGTCTTTACCATGCCACCGTGTTTTTTAAAACTATCATGCTTAAAACTGCTTAAAACTGTCGTTTAAAACTGTGTTTCCACAGCGAAGCGCGGGTAATATTACTAGTTATAATATATATACTAATGATCTCAAGGTGAAAAATAAGCATAACAGCCGCCAAAGAAAAGGAATTCCTTCTCTTTGCTCTTTTTCCAACCGACCAAGAGGAGCCGCCACGAAAAGGATTTCTTTTCGTGATTACTGTTTGCGAGACACACTCGGTTATCGTGTTCGTGTTCTAGCACTATTTCGTTGTACCTCGGTGTCTCACACGATTAACTATTAATCAAAGGTATATTTAATCTCATCAGTAGATTAATAATCTTACTTATCGTGTTTGCATGTTTGTAACCATGATCCTGTTCGGTTCACTTTTGGTGTTGATTATTTGTATTTATTCCGCTGCGTTTTTATTAAATATATATTTAGTTAATAAAATATATCAAACCCGTTTTGATAAAAAGTGAAGTTGACACCACTGAATCCCAACAAGACAAACACGGTATTGTATAATCGAACAAACTCACAATACTTATCACGGAACTGAAAACACGAACAATCGAACACACTCACTAAATTTACCTTCACATAGCCACCACGCTATTATTCTCCGATTGAACTTAACATCGATTCAAAATCCAACGACGGATTACGTTAAAATTGTCGTCCTGATCATCAAACTGCCATGAATCGAACTAGAAGGTAGAAAATTTAACTGAAAGTGAGAAGAATTAGAAACCAAGGATTGCTCACCCGAATTGAATCGGAAGGTAGAATGTTGGATCCAACAGGAGAAGGCAATTACGGCTAGGGTTAGGTGAATATGATTCAAGAAAACGACATCCTAGTCATCCAACTGCCATGAATAAAAAAGGATTCGTATTTTATTGAAAGATTAAAGACAAAGATAATGTTAAGATGTAACCTAATCTAATTGATCTTACATCGTATTGGAATGGAATGATGGGAACCAAATGGCGTGTAGCAAAGATTAATTCTAGTGGTGATATGAGAAAACGTCATTGAAAATAAGAAAGGAACATGCAACATATTAAGAAAAGGTGAATGCTTGTTTATCTGATAGTTCGATCGCGAAAATAAAGAATAAAGCCATATTTAGGAATTGTGAAGGGGAAGATAAGAGTCTAGGGTTCTTGAATCTGCCCTAAAATTGAGCAATTTCATAAAAAATAATAATAATAATAATAATAATAATAATAATAATAATAATAAAATAATAATCTTAAGAATCAACATAACAAAATCAAGAATTAGTGATGGAAATAACACCTGGGAAACAAAATCGGGAATTAGCACCAGTGATATACCTTCAGAACCCAATTATTGTCAGCTCAATCTCCATTTGATTCACCAATTAAAAAAACCCTGACATCTCAAATTTCATAAAATCTTCATCCTAACCTAATATCAAACAAACATATTTCAATATATAAAGATGAATCGACAGAGCAATCATACAATAATGTATCAGGCAGTCCAGTAATCGAGACGCTCCATTCAAACAGACTATTTTTGTCAACAAAATGGGCGAAGAATCCATCAACACGATGGTTACAAAGATCTGAAAAAAAAAGCACCAATCTTAATTGTATGAATGTAAATTGAATTTATAACCCTAGAATGAAAGAAATAAAGACCTCTGAGTTGTTTCTTCTAAAGTAGGAGATTTGCTTGAGGGGGAGAAGCCATGGATGAAAGGTTCTAAAATGAGATTGATAAACAGAAGCTCGCTCGTCGATCCATAACTGATTTCAAAACCTTGTTGGAGAGATGAAAAGGCGGCTTTGTAAGTGGTTTGACTTAGGGTTTGAGTAACGTTGTGGCGTATGGAAGAAGAATGAAGAAATGATCATCCGGAAGTAACTCGGGGTATTCATTAACAAAAAATAAAACCCCAAGTTTAGTGCGCCAAAAACCAAAACTTGATGCCCTACCACATCAGCCCAAAGATTTACATTTATTATAAGATTAGAGTAAGGATCAAATAATAAGTAAAAATCCAAAGGGTGAAATAACTAAAAAGGAAGGATTTTAGTCCATTGATATTAGATTTGAAGGGTTAAGATTAATTGTAGAAAAAAGAATATAATAAAATGGCATAAAAGGAATCCTATATTAATAATTTTTCTATTCCACATGCAAGGTACATGCCAATCCCCCCCCCATCGATTTAAAACGTCCATAACTTTTTCATACGGCATTTTTTTTTTTAAAATTCACCATATTAACAAGCATTTTTTTATCTTTAATATGAAGCACCATATTTTCATATAAAAAGAAAATAAAAAATTTCATTTTTACTGGGTTTTTTTTTTGCATTGTGTTAAAGGTTCACGTCATTGTATCTTTTAACTGGGTCTTGGTCATTACGTTTTAGTATGGTTTCTATACATTGTGTTATTATCAAAACATATAACACAATGCTAATTTGGGTTCTACCCATTGCGTTTTTATAAGAACCTATAACACAATATATGACACAATGAAAATAGTGTTGTATCTGGGTTTTCTATAAATTGCGTTATTGGTTCAGGCCATTGTGTTTAATTTGTTATCAATTATATTTTAATATGTTGTCCATTGTGTTTTAATTTCTTGTTTATTGTGTTTTAGTTTGTTGTGTATTGTGTTTTTAGTTTATTTTTCATTGTGTCTCCATCTGCTCTCCATTGTGTCTTTTATATGTTGTTATCAATTGTGTCTTTTATATGTTGTCATCAATTGTGTTTTTATTTAGTTTGATACTTATTGTGTTATATCTGGGTTTTCTATAAATTGCGTTATTGGTTCGAGTCATTGTGTTTGATCTGTTATCCATTGTATTTTAATATGTTGTCCATTATGTTTTAATTTCTTGTTTATTGTGTTTTAGTTTCTTGTTTATTGTGTTTGTAGTTTGTTTTCCATTGTGTCTTCATCTACTCTCCATTGTGCCTTTTATCTGTTATTATCAATTGTGTCTTTATTTGTTGTCATCAATTGTGTTTTTATTTAGTTTGATACTTATTGTGTAATACATTATGTTCATTGTGTTATACGTCAAGGCCATGGTCATTGTGTTTTAGTTTGTTGTCCAATGTATCTTTATCTGTTGTCATTGATTGTGTTTTTGATCTACTTTACATTGTGTTTTACGTCATGTCCATTGTGTCATACACAACTAGGTTTTTGATTTTTATTTTTTTTTTTGAAAAATATAACAATATGGTACTCATATAAAGATTAAAAAACGCTTGATTTTATGGTATAATTTTTTTAAAACAAATAATGTATAAAAAAGTTACGGACGTTAAAAATTGGAGGGGAAATAGCATTTGACTTGTATGTGCATATTCACTTTCCTCTTGAAGACAAAATTATCATTCTCACTTGAATCCTCCTAAGACACTTGTCACTCTCTGGTGGCTTCTCATACTTCTTATTTTTATATTTCTTTGTAGAATAACTCAACTCTTTATTATTATAGCAATAATAATATATTAAATGGGAAAAGTGAATATGGGGCTATTACACATCTGACCTTAGATGTGAAATCATTCAAAACTACGTAGTTTTATTTAAATCTAACTAGCTAACTAAAGTTTAGTTTAAATCTTTTTATTTCACTACATTATCTTCAATAATCTTGCCTTCATTTGATATCCTGATCGTGTTCTCTAGACTTTCCCCACCATACAAACATCTTAAAATGAACACAGTCATCTATTAAAAAATTCTATCCGTATCAGTATACCGTGTAACAAAAAAATCAACTACTTATAACAAAAGAACTTCACTAAAAATAAAAAACCCAGTTGTTATCTTTTGTTGATTTTAGTGATCCTTTTAATTATTTGTGGGTGGAAGGAGTATACGTGGATATGCAAGTTTGTTATGGCCTTGATCAGGGGAGTGTCAGTTGACCCTTTAGCCGGCGAAGTTTATGTTAACCTGTAAATCTAATGAAAAATTATTTTGTTAGCTTGACCCTTCAAAATGTATCTTTGGAGCAGTTAAAATGAAGAAAAACAGAGTAAATCCAACAACGCGGAAACTTTCCGGCGACTGGTAGATAGCAAGCTTCTAACTTTCCGGTGGAAGTAGCGAAAGGAGGAAGATAGAAGGTTTTTGGGTTTAGTGCTTGTTTTATAGTATGTAGGGTTTAATAAATAAAGATGTTATGACCACTCCCTGCTAGCCAGCTGTCATCCACAAAAACATCCTTTTTGCTTTATTAAATTATATATTATCATATTATTTTGAGTTTTGCAATAGAAAAACTGAAAAATGACACCAAACGTTAGCATTCGACCTTTTTATGATTTGAACTATATTCAGTTAATTTGCATTAGTATTTCATGTGATTTTTGTCAATAAGTTTTTTTTATCGTGTTTCGTAAAATATATATCTACATAATATTATACTTCCATAAATTACAGATATAACTTAGTAAACATAATTAGGTAAAATAATCTAAAACCAAACATAGGAGTAATTAATCCGTTAAACATGATATTCTTAGTGCTAAAAGAGTTGGAAAACAAGTTGAATTATTGATATCCCATTGTAAAAAAAATTCTACTACGACCCTCCGGTTGAAAAGTTCTGGTTCCGCCACTGGCCTTGATATAAAAAAAAATGGGTTTACATCGGAGAGATTTTGTGACGGCGCTTCATTAATTGATGAACAATTATGAAGAAGATCAGAAAGAAAAAAAATATTTGATTGAAGTTTGAAACTTTTCAGATTAGAATTATTAGTATATTCAAGTATAATGATTTGTTTTTTGAGTTGTTGTTCTGAACGGAGAAGATGAATGAATCAAGAAGACGGACATATAAGGTAGTAAAAGTAGGAAACTTAGTTTGGATTAAAACGACTTAGTTTTGAGACCATTTTTAACAAAACTACGTAGTTTTGAATGGTTTCACATCTATGTGTAACACTCACTTTCTACGTATTAAATTATTTGTTATATACGTAAAGGAAATAATGGCCTTAGTAGATCGAAAACCTCCAAATGTGACTTGAATAATCTAAAAATTGGTTTTAAGATTTAAAATAAACAAAATATCGAAAAGACCTTCAAATTTTCTGAACTTTTGAATAAGCCGTTGTAATTATGAGAATTTTGCCTAGATTTTAATCCAAGATTAGGAGCCAATTATAGGAAAAACTCATACGTACACTTTGTAAAAAAATCAACCATGGAATATTTATAACAATTTTATGTAACCCAAAAAACCAATCAACCATGGAATATTAATTTTATGTAAACCCAGAAACAAAATAAAACTCCCAATATAATACTTTAAATATTTAGAAAAGAACTGAAAGGAAATTTATTACCTTTTCACACTCTACGGTTTCCAACTTTCTATCGCTTAAGTGTGAATCCATCTTCTCTTTTAATTCTCATCGTTTCGTGCTTAAACGTGTTGTAAATCTAGCCTAATAACAAACAATAGGAGAGAAAGAAGAAAATAATAATAGAGATCAAGAACTGATATTCCATTGATTGAGGTGTTTTTACATTGAGATACAATAGGGGTATATATATGAGTATAAAACTTCGAGAACAAGCTAATCTATTTTTAATATTGATAACCATAGTAATAATATATTTATAACACAACAATATTTGTACATCTTACACGTTTAGCAATTGTTCTGGTATTGCTTAGCTATGTACAACTTTCTCTTTGACTTCTATGTGTGGGTATGATTTAGAGCTGGGGTCTCATTTGAAGCAGTATCTCTATTTATCAGGATAGAGGTAAGGCTTGTCTACATCACACCCTTTCCAGACCTCACACATAGCTAAGGATTTCTACTGGGTATGTTGTGATTGTAGTATCAATATTAGAAAGTATGTTTGACTTTTGGCCAATAGTTGCGTCGTTTAGATCGAATAAGGGATATATAAATCCATACCATGTATGTAAGTGCGAGAGTTTGTATATGTATCATACGAGTTATGACTAATCCGCATGTTACTGTGGGACGTTGATTATGAATGTATTTAGTATCACATGAAAGCAAACTTATGTTCATGCAACGCCTACTAAAGCATTTTACTTGGAAATATTTTTTTCATTTTCACACTCATCGAAAATGTTAATCTTTTATTTAGTCACATTTGCCACGTTAAATAGTAAAATTTCGGGCATAAGTGACAAACAACTTTTTTCGCCATTACTAACTTATCCCTTTGTCGCCTTGCATCTTCTAAATTTTATCTTACTAAATGTATGATTTCTATTAATCTACATAAACAATATTCAAAGATAAAATTTAAGCTCAAATCTATTAAGCTAATATAAAATAAAATGCGCAAATAATCGTTGTGGATTACATATAATTAGTTGTTCAAATTTATGATAACTACAATGTTTCGGAGCAGACGTCGAACCTAACATCTTATAATTTTTTTTATTTTTTTTTGAACGGTAAATTCGGATCACTGACGGACCACTAGAGTATCATCGTGTCACTAGCAGAACCACACGATCATATCCATCTCCACTTAGGCATAATACTTATACACCAATTCAGGAGGAAACCCAATAAATATGAGAAAACCCCATTGTGAGAATCGAACCCAGGACCTATTGGTCCCAAAACTTTATCCCACACAATCATAACTTAACTAACACATAGGCAAAAAACGAAATGTACTATTTCATATAAAATGTACAATCTTTTTTATAGTGAATATTAATATATAATAATTTAATATATACAATAATTTATATCTCCTTCCCTAATTTCTCAAACACCCATTTAAATAAAGCCCAAACACAGGTAACCTTCAAATTCCTCGTTATTAATATTTAAGAAGTTTTGTTCCTTTTTCAGTTCTTGACAATGGCTTGTTGTTATTCAATTGTCTCTTTGGGTTTATATAGATGTTTATATTTGAGATATAATATTTTTATATTGATCTTCGGTTGGGTTTGTGGAAAATTTCTTTGATTTTTCTGACGGGTTTCAATTGGTGAAAAAAACGCATGCTCGGAAGAAATTGGGATTCAATGAAATCCCGTTTTCAATTTCGTAGTTTAGTGGGGACAATTTAAATGAGTATTTATGTGATTGCTGTTTAAATTTGATGCATGTGTGTGAAGTTCTTTGGGTGGGGTGGCTGTTGAACTGAACGACGGTGGCGTCTACAGTGAATGGTAACGATAATCAAAGGTGACGTAGTCTCCGAATCGAGTTATGTTTATAAATTTGTTTATTAATTCAATGAAGATTGATCTAAATAAACAATGATGGAACATGACGGAGAAGGGGCGTCGATCGAGTTTACACCGATTGTTGCAGCCATTTACGATCATGGTCGGTGGCGAGAGACACAAAGAGAAAGTGGTGGCCAATAACCATTTTCTGGATGATGATGATTTTAAAAACTGTAATGGAAAGTTGTTGAATTCTAATGTGTATTTTGTAACTTTAAATGAAATTTAGGCGGTGCCTTCTAGTGTATAAAGCCACACATCATTTATAAATAAAACGCACCTTTGACCCGAAAGTGATGTGATGATGTTTAAAGGCAACTTGCTTGCTTTTTGTATTAGAGTATAATATAATATAATATGAATAAAAAATCACAACAAGTTTTATATGGGTGCATTACTCATACTTTCAAACAACAAAAACCAAACAAACATTCTTTCCGAAAGAAAGAAAGAAAGAATCATAGAAAAATGGTACAGTCAATGGCGAATGCCCCACACAAGACAGTCTATAGAAGGTTAACACTTAATGCTCTTCATGATTTGCTCCTTATGTTTTATACATTTGTTACAAGTCAACTGTAGAAGCTCTTTGTGATAGCACATAGGACTCATTGACATCAAATTCTTGAAACATCAATCAAACGGTTTGCTTGCTTTCTAAGTCAAATGGATTAGATTTTCTTCAACATATTGAACATCGTCACATTGTTTTAAATTTTATTTGTATATTATTTCAATCTTGTGTTTTTGTATCTTGTTCTTCAATTTGTATGTTTAATTACCAACACTCCAAATAAAACGAAATACCTCTTATTACCTTTTTGAATATATAGAGCCAAAAAAAAATATATTACTAATTACTATTACTAATACTCTTAAAAGACAAAGTCGGTGCAAACTCCACCGGCTTTGCCTCTCCCTCCCCTTATACTTTCATGATGTTAGCCCCTTTAGTCCCTAAACTACTACTGCACTTTACAAATAGTTTGCTTTTGATACCCTAACTTTATGGTAGTATCCTTTTCAGCCCCAACTTTGTTATAGTTTCCTTCTTACCCCAAAACTTTATCAAATTTATCTTTATCCTTTCTTAGCCCTTAGGTTTAAGAATGCAATTTTTAACCACTTAACTTTTTATGAACTTTGTAAATGCCACTTTGACCCCCTCGAGAGTTTTTAGCTTGACGATATAAATTCGAGTTAGTCGGGCCGCGTATAATACGTTATGATTGTACGATATAATTCGAATTACGTTACGTTTTGATCCAATCGCAATGCAACTATAGGATGCATTGAGTTCAATCAGATACGTCAGGTTAACACATCAGATAATGCTTGGACTAACCCGTGCGTTTTCATCACTTATGTAGCTTTCCTTTTGGAACTTATTGAGCTAAAAGAGACCAAACAATGTAATATTGTATTTTCTATTAATGTTTTTCTTCAAAAACCCGCATATTCATGGGACAAATTAGTTTTACGGAGAAATAATAAAGATGGAGAAGAGAAAGATTATGGAAAGAGAATAAAGAATGAAAAAAATCAGAGTGAAGCATCTTAACTGGATCCGTTGATTTAAAATAAAATTTTAAATTGTCTAAAATGCATATGCGCTTGTGTTTTGAATTTTTTAAGGTAAAGAGTACCGAATTAGCTATAATAATAACAGGGGAAGTAAAATATATGAACCTACATATGTATAATACAGTACATAAGTAAAATATATTAGTGGAAAATGATAAAGCATATGTGTAGGTCTAGAAAAATGTTCAATGTAAGTATGTTGATAGATTAAGAAGAGAGCTAGATAGAGGAAGAAGAGAGCTTGAGGCTGATGTGGCATTGTAGACGCCTTCTTTGTGTCTTTATGTTCCTAGTGGAACAAACTATCTAAAAGATAAACAGTGGGCATGCTAAAATCAACCACGTCACAAGCACTCACCACCACGTTGAAAGAACAACCTGTGTGTGCCTGTAACGCGGGTGGATACTGTTCATGTTCATTTTCCATGGTCTTTTAACGTATAGGAGGATATGTTGATAGATTAAAACATATGCAAAGATAATAACAATAGGATACTCAAGTGTAAAATATATATTATTGGGAATGATAATATGCTGGAAAATATTAGTGAAAATGATTTTTCTTTAATTTTGAATGTAAATAACTAAATCTATATATGAGTTATATAGATAATATTTGTGGGTTTGTGTTGTAGCATTTGAGAGTTTCACAGTGAACCAAATCATGTCTAAATCAGAGGTAAGAAGAATAAGATATCGATGCTCGAAGTTGAATGATTGAACTGAATATTTCTAAACTTTAGTAACTCTTGTAGAGTTTTGTCATAAAATGATTGTTTTGTTTTGACTCTTAATTTCTTTTCATAAATACACTATGAAGGTTTTGATTGTCTCACAATTTTATTTAATTTGATATTAGCATCAAATAAATAAAAAGGTTAAATATAGATTTTAATACGAGTTTAAATGAATCCTTTTATTAAGTTTATGAAAAAAAAAGATAGAACTAGAGAAATCATTTGCGTCAACAAGTTTCATAAATATTAGAGATAAGCACCCTCTAATTATTTCACTATTACCAACTTCATCTTTTTCTTTTTCTACATATATAAAAAAACACCTTAATCCGGTGTAATCTCGAGCGCGTGAGTCTTTTCCGACAGCACACACTGATTTGGCTATTGTACCCTAGGAGACAAGCGCATTCGTTCAAGAGGAGACACAAAATCTATTTTAAGGGACCCATGTTGAACATGAATCCTCAGTCACAATCATCAACAACATTTGATCATTCATGCAACGAATGATCGTGCTAGAAGAGGTGATTCAAGTTCTCATAGAAGACAAAGTGAAAGATCTTACTAGGAGACACGGTTGTCGAAAACAACGGTTTGAATCACTTTATTTACATAAATTTGAATTTGATTTGTATATGATATTGTACTACTAATTTTTACGTGAATAAAGAGAGTATTATTATTATTATTGTCACATCCCGACCCGCAGCGGAATAAGAGTCGGGGCATAATTGGGTTATCACCAAAGCTCATGATGTTTACTAATATGTTTCATATTTATTAAATTCAAATTACATCTCAAAGTTTCAAGTCAAATTCATACAATACAAGGAAAGTAAAAATTAACTAAAACAATCGAAAATCTAAACTGGTTTATTCTTCTAGGCCGCCCTATGTGTTCCTTGCTTCAACTTGATCACATGTATCATGTGTAAAAATGGTGGATTTTGGGTCAACAAAAGTTGGCGAGTGAACCTTGTTAAAAACATTTATTATTGATTCCTTGTTATAGTTAATATAGAAAAATTGTGCAATAATCATATATGAACAAACGTATGTAAACAAACAATCACAAACCACCTTGCATGAATGAATGACAATGTATATGTTGGCAACGTCTTGTTCACGCTCATAGGTAATGGGGAACGGACGGCCTATGATGATGTATGTGAGATTAAGGCTCAATCAAACGGAGCCGATCTTATGTTGGCAAAGCCTCGTTCACGCTCATAGGTAATGGGGAACAACTCACGCTCATAGGTAATGGGGAGCGGCGGCCTATGATAATGTATGTACTGAAAATGATAACTTTAATCTAAACATTAACCACACAAACAATTGATATATATTGGCAACAATTTGATCATGAATATGATGGATGCACAAGTGTTTAATTGAAATAAATAAATAGCGACACATGATACACCCCACAATGTGATTAAAACGGGGAATTGGTAGAGGTTCACTCACATTGGGTGCGTTCGGTTGATGGTGTTGAATGCGCACGAGTTTAGAGGATTGATCGACGAGGAATAACTAACCTAATTAATAACGAAAAGGTACGGTAAATAAGTGGATTTTATTAACAATTTTAATAGGATTTTTGGATATATTTTTGTGAGTTTAAGGCTATTTTCTAACTTTAAAAACATTATTTTTAAGTATTTTTAATTGATTTTTAAATTAAATAAATAAATAAAAATATAAAAAAAATGTTGACTTGACCGTTGACCATGACTGTTGACCGTTGACCGTTCGGTTCGTGGTATAAGCATGCGCTGGGTGAGACTCGAACCCGTGACCTCCCGTACGCGTGCACGCAGCTCTACCAACTGAGCTACGTGTCTAATCCGAAATATTTCTGTTTTTAATTATATTTATACACTATTTAATTTAATCCGAAAATCATTTATTTAAAAAGGATTTAATTGTATCGAACCGGTGATCTCAACAGGTCTCGAACCCGGGACCTGTGGTTTAGTTTGGCACACAGTCCACCGCTGGACTGTGTGTCTAACCTGGTTAATATTCTGATTTTTGTTATACTTAACATCTTACAGTGAGTTAACCCGGTTCGGTTTTAAAAAAAAAATTATTTCTGAGGTTAGGATTGTGATAGGGATCGAACTGCGACGTGTGTGTATTGTTTCACACAGTCCACCGCTGGACTGTGTGTCTAACCCGTTCATAATACTGATTTTAATTAATCTTATAATCATAAACGACTTCGTCTTCTTCGCTCAAGAACACAGACAATGATTTAATCAACTGTTTCATGTTTAATTCGATTAACGGAAATTATCAGCGATTGAAATGCAATGGACAGAGAGGGTTTGGGAAAAAAATGTACCGAATCAGATGTCTTTCTCCGAATTCCGGCAAGGATTCGTCGGCTCTATTTGTGAACTTTGTCTGTTCGGATCAATTAACAGTTTTGATTGATTAGATATGAAATTGAGTTACTAAACCATGATTAACAGGAGGTTTAGTTGGTCATACCGATTAACAGCGTGAGTTCAGAAATTCCAGCGATTTTCCGGCGAGTACAGAATATCCGGCAACGCTTGGGATTGATTCTGGGTGATGGATTGATGTTAGTAATGGTCTAACAATGGAATGAAACAGAAAGAGTCGAGGTATTTACCGTGTTGATGTGAGTCTCGGTTTTCCGGCGAAAGTCCGGTGATGGCAGAAAAGTTCCGGCGAGTGAAATTGCTTCGAGAATTGGTGCAATTTTGAGCGAAAAGATTACCAGAGGCTAGGGTGTGTATTTATAGGAAAGAATATCGATGAATTGGGTCCGATTTCTGTCTTGATTCGTTGGTCAATTATTCTCCGACGGTTATGACTGATGTCGCGGAACTGGACATCGGTTATAACCGATGTAAGTGTTAATACGCACGCTAAGTCAAATGAAACCGACAATAATTGGCGAAGTCATCGGGATTTCCGGCGACTGCGAAATGGGCGCGTCGTTGACTGTTTTTGAAATCGAGTTTTGTTATATGAATTAATTGTTTCGATATATCACCAAAGAACACAAGTGGCGGAGTGGTTTGGTGTATGTGAGTTAAGTTGCTAAGCTTATATCCGGCTGACCCGGGTTCGAATCCCGGCAGCCTGTTTTTCTTTTTATTTATTTTATTTTTACTTTTTAACAATTATAGCTTATAAATTCCAATTTGTTTATCAATTATGTATCGTTTAAAATTATAATAAGTCATAAATGAGCAACGAAATTTTAAAACTGACTATTCGATTAATAAACGAAGCGGGTTTTGAAAACCTATTTTTCGACGGATGTTACAGTATCCCCTACTTTTAGAAATTTCGTCCCGAAATTTAAGTAGTAGTGGTAACAGGAAAAAGATGTGGGTATTTCTCGCGCATTGAGTCTTCACGTTCCCAAGTAAACTCAGGTCCTCGTTTCGACTCCCAGCGTACCCTGACAATTAGAATGCGGCTTCGTCTTAAACGTTTCTCTCCGAAGTCCATAATTTCTACTGATCTTTCAATGAAATGCATAGATTCATCGACTTGAATGTCTTCTAGAGGAATATGGAGATTTTCATCGGCGAGGCACTTCTTCAAGTTCGATACGTGGAATGTGGGATGAATTCTGTTGAGTTCTTCTGGTAGGTCAAGCTTGTATGCTACAGGTCCTACTCTTTCGAGTATCTTGAAAGGTCATACGTAGCGTGGTGCTAGCTTGCCTTTTTGGCCAAAACGAACCACACCCTTCCACGGTGATACTTTTAAAAGTACTTGATCACCAACGTTAAACTCCAAGGGCTTTCGTCGTTTGTCTGCATAACTCTTTTGACGACTTTGTGCCGCTAGAAGATTGTTTCGAATTTGATGGATCTTGTCTGTTGTTTCTTGTATTAATTCTGGACCGGTGATTTGAGCTCTCCAATTTCTTGCCAACATATTGGTGATCGGCACTTACGACCATATAACGCTTCGAAAGGTGCCATGCCGATACTTGAATGATAGCTGTTGTTGTACGAAAATTCAACTAATGGTAGATGAGCGTCCCAATTCCCTTTGAAGTCTATGACACATGCTCGAAGCATGTGTTCAAGAGTTTGGATGGTGCGTTCAGATTGTCCATCAGTTTGAGGAAAATAAGCGGTACTGAGGTCTAATCGGGTACCCAAAGCGGCTTGTATGGCTTGCCATGTTCGTGAAGTGAAACGACCATCACGATCTGAAATAATGCTTAACGGTACACCATGACGGCTTATGATTTCGCTGATGTAGATACGAGCTAACTTCTCATTCTTGAAGTCCTCGCGAATCGGAATGAAATGAGCTGATTTTGTAAGACGATTAATGATTACCCATATGGTGTCATACCCACCAGAAGTGCGAGGTAACCCGGTAATGAAGTCCATGGTTCTGTTTTCCCACTTCCATACAGGTATTTCAGGTTGGACTATAAGTCCTGAGGGTCTTTGATGTTCAGCTTTGACTTTAGAACAGGTAAGGCACTTGGAAACAAAAACAGCAATATCCTTTTTCATGCCAGGCCACCAGTAGGTGTATCGAAGGTCTTGATACATCTTGTCGGCTCCTGGGTGTACAGAGTATCGTGTCTTGTGCGCCTCTTTCATAAGGAAATCGCGAAGGTTATTGTGATCGGGAATCCATATGCGATCTAGATAATACAGAATGCCGTCAGATTTTTGTTTCGAGTTTAAGTTCTGCTCCACAAGATAACTCATAGTGTATGTCGTATTCTGTTATGGAAACATGTTGAGCTTCTCGGATTTGATCTTTGATGTCGGTTATGATTTGCGAACATAGAAGACGAATGGAGTCCGCATAACCCTTTCGACTGAGTGCATCGGCCACCACATTTACTTTGCCAGGATGATACCTAATTTCACAGTCGTAGTCATTAAGAAGTTCGACCCATCTTCGTTGCCTCATATTCAACTCCTTTTGGTTAAAGATATGTTGGAGGCTCTTGTGGTCAGTGTAAATTTCACACTTGGTACCATAGAGGTAATGTCTCCATATCTTAAGAGCAAACACAACGGCTCCAAGTTCTAGGTCGTGGGTAGTGTAGTTCTTCTCATGAGTTTTGAGTTGCCTAGAAGCATAGGCTATCACTTTTCCCCTTTGCATTAATACACAGCCTAGTCCCTGCCCTGATGCGTCGCAATATACTACAAAGTCATCACAACCTTCGGGGAGTGTGAGGATAGGTGCGTCACAAAGCTTTTGCTTAAGGGTTTGGAAGGCTTCTTCTTGTTTAGGTCCCCATATGAAGGGTTTTCCTTTATGTGTCAAAGCCGTGAGTTGTACAGCGATACGAGAGAAATTTGATATGAAACGGCGATAGTAACCAGCCAAACCGAGGAATGATCTTACTTCGGTTGGTGTACGTGGCGCTTGCCATTCTTGTACTGCTTTGATCTTTGAGGGGTCGACATGTATTCCCTTGTCATTGACGACATGTCCAAGGAATTGTACTTCTTTTAACCAGAATTCGCATTTGGAGAATTTAGCGTAGAGCTTTTCGGTTCTTAAGAGCGTGAGGATGAGTCGAAGGTGTCGTTCATGATCAGTCTTACACTTTGAGTAAATGAGAATGTCGTCGATGAAGACTATAACAAAACGATCGAGATAGGGTTTGCAGACTCTGTTCATTAGATCCATGAAGACAGCTGGAGCGTTGTTTAGACCAAATGGCATGACCATGAATTCATAATGACCATAACGAGTTTGGAAGGCGGTCTTTGGGACGTCTTCTTCATGTACTCTGAGTTGATGATAGCCAGAACGAAGGTCGATCTTTGAAAAACAAGTGGCACCCTGGAGTTGGTCTAGAAGATCATCGATGCGCGGTAATGGATAGCGGTTCTTGACCGTTAATTTGTTGAGTTCTCTGTAATCGATCCACATGCGAAACGTTCCATCCTTCTTCTTTACAAACAGAACAGGTGCACCCCAAGGCGATGAGCTAGGACGTATGAATCCTTTGTCGGTCAGTTCTTGTAGTTGACTGGCCAGCTCTTGCATTTCGGATGGGGCTAACCTATAAGGAGATTTCGCGACGGGTGTAGCGCCAGGTATAAGATCAATGCGGAATTCGACTTCTCTCATGGGAGGAAGTCCTGAGATATCGTCGTGAAAGACTTGCGGGAATTCTTTCACTACAGGTATATCTTCGAGTTTCTTCTCTTTGTTTCCCTTCTTGACAACGTGAGTTAGAAATGCTACATAATTCTTGCGGAGATATTTTCGAGCTTGAAGACAGGACATCAGTTTGAGTCCTTTCGAAGGGGTTTCTCCAAAGATTCGTAGGGTTCGACCGTCTGCAAGAAGGATGCGGATGAACTTTTCACGGCATACCACTTCAGCATGATGTTGGCTGAGCCAGTCCATGCCAATTATAATGTCGAAACTTCCTAACTTCATAGGAATGAGGTCAACTGGAAAATCGTGATCATTTAGAGTGAGAGTACAGTTTCGAATAATGGAGTTTAATGAGACCGGTTTTCCGTCAGCAACTTCCACCGTTATGGATTCCATAAGTTTATCACGAGTTTGGTTGAGAATGGGTTCAAATTCTAAGGACACAAAACCCTTATCCGCGCCAGTATCAAATAACATGGATGCATAACTACCATTGATGAGAAACGTACCGTTAACCACGTTGTTGTCGGCCCTAGCTTGGTTGGCGTTGATGTTAAAAGCTCTTCCTCTAGCAGGTGGAGGAGCTTGGTTAGCTTGGTTCACCGGATTTGCTTGAGCTTGAGCATGTATGATGTTCACCAAGCGTGGACAAGTGTTTCTAAAGTGGTTTGGGTCTCCACAATTGTAGCAAGCCCGCATGGGTTGCATCATGGGGTAGTTGGGTTGGTAGTAGGTTTGGGCCGTATGTTGTGTAGGTGGTAGTAGTAGGGGTTGTTGGGCTTGACCCATTATTTGATGGTGGGTTTGGGTTGTGGGTTGGTTGCGGTTCATTCGCTGCAGTGCGCGGCAGGTTTGGATGGTGTGACCTGCACGGCCGCAGCTGGTGCAATATTGACAGGGGTGTTCGGGAGAGTGATGGTAGTGGCAACGGGTGCATTTTGGGTAGGGGCCGGAGTATGGCCTTTTGTATGGTGCGGGTGAAGGGGCAACTTGAGTGATGGGTGCAGCAGGGATAGGGAAATTGGTTTGGGTGATGTAACATCCGTCAAAAAACGGATTTTACCAAACCCGCTTCATTTATTAACCGAACAATCAGTTAAAAATTTCGTTGCGAATTTAATGCCCAAAACAATTTTAAACGATACATAATTAATTATTATATGGGAGTATATAATTAGTTTTTGAAAAACTGTTAAAAATAAGAAAATAAAAATGAATTGTCACTGCCAGGTTTCGAACCCGGGTCAGTCACGGTTCAACAACAGACTTAACACTCAACACTTAAACCACTGCGCCACTGATGTTCTTTGTTAAATGTTGGGATCATTTAATTGATAACGTGTCTTTCCGAATTCAAAACCGGCGCCCAAAGTTGCAGTCGTCGGAAATCCCGGCAATCTCGCGAAACTTAACGATTCTTTCCGTTATAACGTAAACTTTAACTACACATCGGTTATAACCGACGTCTGAGTCCGCGACACAAATTATAACCGCCGAGTTTTTCTAACCGACGAATCAAGTCGAAAATCGGACCAAATTCATCGACGATTTGCCTTATAAATACCCCCTCGAACCTCTGCAAACATTTTCGCTCAAAACCGCACCCTTTCTCGGCGAAAACTCACTCGCCGGAATTCTTCTGCTCATCGGCGGAAAACCGAGTCCTTAACTTCTAAGCCTTACTAAACCCTCTGAACCTATACCGAAGTCACCCACATACTTTGTAAGCTTTCTGAAGACTCTCTGCTGCAAGACACTCGTCGCCGGAAGTGATTGCTGTCGTCGGAGTTACGCCGGAGAAACAGAGGAATCCAGTCGGTATACCTCACGCCTAATTTCTTCATCCTTTTTATTTAATAGCACTTGTATTTAATCATCAGACACTAAAGAAACCGATTAAAACTTTGAACCAGTCGGATTTCCGATGCTGGTTAAAACTGACGAAGAAGATGAAGTGCGGTAAACATATAAGTATAATTAAAATCAAGTTATTACTCGGGTTAGACACACAGTCCAGCGGTGGACTGTGTGCACATTAAACACACAAAGGTCTCGAGTTCGAATCTTGTTCCACACACGCTGCCTTAATAAAAATGCCTTTTTTTGTTAACCGAACCGGAAGCACCACTGTTATATGTTAAGTATATTAATAATCGGAATAATAACCAAGTTAGACACACAGTCCAGTGGTGGACTGTGTGTATGTTTAATCAAAGCGCACGAGTTCGAGTCCGGTCTACTACATCGACCCGGACAATTATTCAAACTGTTTAATATGGCATAAATGAAAATGATTAGTTTGTATTTAAGAATAATAAAAATAAGTTTAGTTAACAAGTTGGACACACAGTTCAGCGGTGGACTGTGTGTTTGCATAAGCCACAGGTCCCGGGTTCGAGACCTGTGGAGCGCACCGATTCTTTGATTTAAAATCGTTTTTAAAAATAAGGATTTTCTGTTTAACCTAATTAATATATAAATGTAATTAAAAACAGAAATATTTCGGGTTAGACACGTAGCTCAGTTGGTAGAGCTGCGTGCACGCGTACGGGAGGTCTCGGGTTCGAGCCTCACTCAGCGCACAATTATACAAGCGAACCGGTCAAAGTCAAAGTCAAAGTCAACGGTCAACGGTCAACTGTAGCAAAAAAATCAATTTTTATTATTATTTTTATTTATTTATTTTAATTAAAAATATTTAAAAATAACATTTTTAAGGTTAGAAAATAGCCTCAAACTCACAAAAATACACCCAACAATCCTACTAAAATGGATTAATAAAATCCGTTTACTTACCGAACCATAATGCTATTTATCTAGGTTAATTTCACTCGTGGTTAAAACCACTTCGCGTGCATTCAACATCATCAACTGAACGCACCCACTGTGAGTGAATCTTACAACTCCCCCTTTTAATTACACGTTTTGGGGTGTGTCATGTGTCACAAAATAATTAACTTGTTTATTTAAACTTGTGCCATACCATATCATGATCTAAACTTAGATTGTTTATATTGTTGTGATTACTTATTTCATTTTGTCAAATTGTATGAAATTCATTCATTAAGCCCATCAGTTCCTAGTGGGAGACGAGTTGAACAACGCGTGCCTCAAAACCAATCCATTATTGTTCATGTGTGTATCATTGAGTTTATATTGTTTATAGTTATGTATTTTATATTATCATGTTTATGCAATTCATTCATTAGGCCCATCAGCTCCTCGTGAGAGACGAGTTGAGCAACGCGTGCCTCTACACGTTCCATTATTGTTCATGTGTGCTTTATTTAATATCTAATGATTGTTGAGTAATTTTTACATCTATTTTTACTCATGTGTGGTTGTGCACTCATTTCATAATCAATTAAATAAACTTGTTCAAATGTTTTCCATAGGATTCACTCGCCAACTTTATGTTGATCCAAAAACCCTTTTACACATGATACAGGTAAACAGGTTGAAGCAAGGAAAACATAGGAAATGCCTTAGAAGAGAACAAAGATGCTTAGATTGATAGTTAGAACATGTTGTAATATTTATTGTAAATATCCATTAAATTGTATTAATGAATATGAAACGTATAATAAATGTCATGAGCTTTGATGATAACCCAATCATACCCCGGTCACCTTTTCCGCTGCGGGTCGGGGTGTGATAGATTGGTATCAGAGCCATGACTATAGGGATATAGGATAGGTTATTAGACCCTTAGAGCCTATACTATAGTCTGCCTAAATTTTAATTGATTAGGTGGTTACATACAAACTTGTGATATTTATTTGTTTCATATTTGTTTATATTTACAGTCAAACATACATGCTTATATACATATTCATTATACATATATCAATGTTCATATATTCAATTCATTTTCATACTTTCATTATTCAAAGATTTTGTTGCAATTTTCAAATCTCATCAAAGTAAGTTCTGCGACGGGCATGTAGTAACTGGAAGGGTACAAGTACCGGTAGTCGGAACGTCCTGTCTAGGTTGGCATTCGTATAAATCCAATATAACGGACCAGTTTGCCTACCTGGGGACCAACGATGAGAGTACGAAGGACCTATTAGGCCAAAGCATGCCACACCAAACGTCGTTCGAACTAACCCCACTTTGAGGTGTCACCGTGTCTACACCTGGACACATTCCGAATATCACACGTTGTATACATATTTCTCGATTTTCTCTGGGTTTTAGTGTACGCAACCAGGCAAACCCGTGCGAACCATATGAAAAACCGGTATTCATGGGGGCCCACATGATTACAAAGGTAAAGTATGGCGGCATGTAGGGCCTAATGGCGAGCAAAGCCCAAGACATCCTATGGATGTAGTAGATTTATTTTTCTATAATTATTTTATGAATGTTCATTCCTAGTGCGACCCATGAACCCAAAAACATCCAACTCATACTCTTGAAAAAGCCCGCGAACGCATGGCTGCCGTAATACCCAACATTGTAATCCAAGTACAACAAGCACTTACCGCTAATCCTGTCAATCAAGCAAACCAAAACGTTATCAACTCTCCCTCAAATACCACTAAATGCACCTACAAGCATTTCAAATCATGCGACCCTCCAAAATACAAAGGGACTGAAGGCGTCACCGCTCTCCTCCATTGGTTTGAAGAAATGGAGAACACCTTTCTAAATTGCGATTACCCTGACGATCGCAAAGTGCGATATGCTACCGGTCGATTATATGGGATAGCACTTACTTGGTGGAATACAGAGAAGGCCAAACGAGTGTGGAAGATGCTATGACCTTAACTTGGAACGAATTGAAGGAAATCATGACCAGACGATTTTGCCCAAGGAGCGAAATCAAGAAATTAGAAGATGAATTTTATTCGTTGAAGCAAGAGGAAGGAGACCACACCACATACAACAAAAGATTCCTCGAATTACATCAAATGGTTCCCAACATGTTCACTCCCCTCTACCGTTTGATCGAGCATTACATTCGTGGTCTTCCGTCAAAGATTCAAGACTCTGTAATAAGTACCAAGCCTGCAACTTTGGAAGCAGCAATGGAGTTAGCTACAGAGCTCACCGAGAACCGAATCCGGAACAAAGACTTCAAGGAGGAGAAGAAGAAGGATAAAGAATCGACTGAAACCTCCGATTACACCCAAACCGAACCCCCTTCTCAACCCAATCCTAAGAGAAAAAGAGACGGGCAACTTTTCGCTGCTATCCAACGTAATCAACCAGTTTTACACGCCATACCCATCCAAGCTATCCCAATCACCCAAGTGGCACCCAACTCAACTTACCCAAATAAGAAACCATATCTTGGACCTCACCCTCAATGCAACAACTGTCTTTATCACCATCCCCTTACCTTACCTTGTCGACTATGTGCAACTTGTGGACGCTATGGTCATTTGAGCAAGGTTTGCCGCACCTTTCAAAACCAAACCTCTTCCCCTACTCAAAACATGGCCAAAACTATCAGCAACCCCAATACCCCGTGTTCCCATATGTTCGAGCTTGTTTCAATTGTGGCGACCCTACCCACTTTAGAAACACATGCCCTCAATTGGTTAACGTCATCAACACTCAACCCCAATCAAACCCAGTTAACCAAGTAAACCAAGAAAACCCAACCGCTAGGCCACCAGCAAGAGGAAGAGTCTTCAACATCAATGCCAATCCGGTCGAAGATAATGACGGCCCAAGCGAAGATACTCAACTAGTCCTTTTCACCGAAAATCCAGATTCAACTCCTATTGTTTAATTTTATGTTTTTCTTTATCACATAGAACCAAACATAACTTAAGGATAAAGCCAATGAAACTTTGACGAGAATACGGTGGATACGCCGTTGGTACTTCCTATATATAAGTATTCTTGTCAAAGGATCAGAAGCATTATCTGGCGGTTATGAGAGGTTCCATGTGTAGACTGTTAGAGTAATTATTGTTTATTATTTTCAGTATATGCAATTGCCGAGGCCGCCGCTCCCCATTTATGAGTGTTGAGCCTGTTCCCCATTTTATTATGCGGTTGAACCTGGCGTGCCCGCATACGATCGGCTCCGTTTGATTGAGCCTTGATCACACAGTTCATTTTACATTTTCATTACATGCAATACGATCGGCTCCGTTTGATTGAGCCTTGATCGCACAGACATTTTCATTATCTTGTGGTTGTTGTGTTTGTTGTAGAGTCGCGTAGAACTAATCATAACTTGCGGATAAAGTCAATGAGAATTTGACAAGAATATGGTGGATACGCCGCTGGTACTTCCTATATATAAGTATTCTTGTCAAAGGATCAGAGGCATTATCAGGCGCTTATGAGAGGTTCCATGCATAGGCTGTTTGTGTGATTGTTGTTTAGATTAGGTTATTCATTTTCAGTACATGCAATACGCTCGGCTCCGTTTGATTGAGCCTTGAGCGCACAGACAATTTCATTTTCAGTACATGCAATACGATCGGCTCCGTTTGATTGAGCCTTGATCGCACAGACATTTACATTATCAGTATCTTGTGGTTGTTGTGTTTGTTGTAGAGTCGCATATAACTAATCATAACTTGCGGATAAAGTCAATGAGAATTTGACAAGAATATGGTGGATACGCCGCTGGTACTTCCTATATATAAGTATTCTTGTCAAATGATCGGAGGCATTATCAAGCGGTTATGAGAGGTTCCATGCATAGGCTGTTTGTGTGATTGTTGTTTAGATTAAGTTATTCATTTTCAGTACATGCAATACGCTCGGCTCCGTTTGATTGAGCCTTGAGCGCACAGACAATTTCATTTTCAGTACATGCAATACGCTCGGCTCCGTTTGATTGAGCCTTGAGCGCACAGACAATTTCATTTTCAGTACATGCAATACGATCGGCTCCGTTTGATTGAGCCTTGATCGCACAGACATTTTTCATTTCAGTATTTTATGTTTGTTGTATTGGTTGTAGAGTTATATAGGACTAATCATAATTCACTGATAAAACCAATGAAAATTTGACAAGAATATGGTGGATACGCCGCTGGTACTTCCTATATATAAGTATTCTTGTCAAAGGATCAGAGGCATTGTTAGATGGTTATGAGAAGTTCTATGTAGGATTTAGTAGTTCCTTGGTAACTAATCATAACTTGTGGATAAAACCAATGAAAATTTGGCAAGAATATGGTGGATACGCCGCTGGTACTTCCTATATATAAGTATTCTTGCCAAAGGATCAGAGGCATTATCAGGCGGTTATGAGAAGTTCCATATAGGATTTAGTATTGCCTTGGTTGAATTTTGTGTTACATTTATATCATCTTGCTATTTAAAGAGATTTGATTGTGTTCCATTTCTACATAAACTAACCTCTCCATCATAACAAACGAGAGAGGAACTGTCACCATCCAAACATATATGCTATCAGAATGTGGATTCAAATATTAGCTGTTGTGTTTATTTATGTTCAAATATTAGCTGTTGTGTTTTATTTATGTTCCATGTAGGTTATAGTATTAGAAGTTTTGCCTTAGGATATAACCATACCCTTCCAAACATATCCAAACTTTTATGCATGATATAATAGTTAGCGAATAAATTCTGTTTATCAATACTTTTACAGTAGGCAACAAAAAGCGATTCCTGTAATAGGTACTTAACCCTTACAAGGACGCTACCGCCTCAAACAAAAAAATTAAAAACTCTTACTTTTTCTAAGTATGTAACTATCAAAACTAATCACCATCATTCTTTTAGTCAAATATGTCACTATTTAAATTTCGGGACGAAATTTCTAAAAAGCAGGGGATACTGTAACATCCGTCAAAAAACGGATTTTACCAAACCCGTTCCGTTTATTAACCGAACAATCAGTTAAAAATTTCGTTGCGAATTTAATGCCCAAAACAATTTTAAACGATACATAATTAATTATTATATGGGAGTATATAATTAGTTTTTGAAAAACTGTTAAAAATAAGAAAATAAAAATGAATTGTCACTGCCGGGTTTCGAACCCGGGTCAGTCACGGTTCAACAACAGACTTAACACTCAACACTTAAACCACTGCGCCACTGATGTTCTTTGTTAAATGTTGGGATCATTTAATTGATAACGTGTCTTTCCGAATTCAAAACCGGCGCCCAAAGTTGCAGTCGTCGGAAATCCCGGCAATCTCGCGAAACTTAACGATTCTTTCCGTTATAACGTAAACTTTAACTACACATCGGTTATAACCGACGTCTGAGTCCGCGACACAAATTATAACCGCCGGAGTTTTTCTAACCGACGAATCAAGTCGAAAATCGGACCAAATTCATCGACGATTTGCCTTATAAATACCCCCTCGAACCTTGCAAACATTTTCGCTCAAAACCGCACCCTTTCTCGGCGAAAACTCACTCGCCGGAATTCTTCTGCTCATCGGCGGAAAACCGAGTCCTTAACTTCTAAGCCTTACTAAACCCTCTGAACCTATACCGAAGTCACCCACATACTTTGTAAGCTTTCTGAAGACTCTCTGCTGCAAGACACTCGTTGCCGGAAGTGATTGCTGTCGTCGGAGTTACGCCGGAGAAACAGAGGAATCCAGTCGTATACCTCACGCCTAATTTCTTCATCCTTTTTATTTAATATCACTTGTATTTAATCATCAGACACTAAAGAAACCGATTAAAACTTTGAACCAGTCGGATTTCTAATGCTGGTTAAAACTGACGAAGAAGATGAAGTGCGGTAAACATATAAGTATAATTAAAATCAAGTTATTACTCGGGTTAGCACACAGTCCAGCGGTGGACTGTGTGCACATTAAACACACAAAGGTCTCGAGTTCGAATCTTGTTCCACACACGCTGCCTTAATAAAAATGCCTTTTTTTGTTAACCGAACCGGAAGCACCACTGTTATATGTTAAGTATATTAATAATCGGAATAATAACCAAGTTAGACACACAGTCCAGTGGTGGACTGTGTGTATGTTTAATCAAAGCGCACGAGTTCGAGTCCGGTCTACTACATCGACCCGGACAATTATTCAAACTTTTTAATATGGCATAAATGAAAATGATTAGTTTGTATTTAAGAATAATAAAAATAAGTTTAGTTAACAAGTTGGACACACAGTTCAGCGGTGGACTGTGTGTTTGCATAAGCCACAGGTCCCGGGTTCAAGACCTGTGGAGCGCACCGATTCTTTGATTTAAAATCGTTTTTAAAAATAAAGGATTTTCTGTTTAACCTAATTAATATATAAATGTAATTAAAAACAGAAATATTTCGGGTTAGACACGTAGCTCAGTTGGTAGAGCTGCGTGCACGCGTACGGGAGGTCTCGGGTTCGAGCCTCACTCAGCGCACAATTGTACAAGCGAACCGGTCAAAGTCAAAGTCAAAGTCAACGGTCAACGGTCAACTGTAGCAAAAAAATCAATTTTTTTTATTATTTTTATTTATTTATTTTAATTAAAAATATTTAAAAATAACATTTTTAAGGTTAGAAAATAGCCTCAAACTCACAAAAATACACCCAACAATCCTACTAAAATGGATTAATAAAATCCGTTTACTTACCGAACCATAATGCTATTTATCTAGGTTAATTTCACTCGTGGTTAAAACCACTTCGCGTGCATTCAACATCATCAACCGAACGCACCCACTGTGAGTGAATCTTACAACTCCCCCTTTTAATTACACGTTTTGGAGTGTGTCATGTGTCACAAAATAATTAACTTGTTTATTTAAACTTGTGCCATACCATATCGTGATCTAAACTTAGATTGTTTATATTGTTGTGATTACTTATTTCATTTTGTCAAATTGTATGAGATTCATTCATTAAGCCCATCAGTTCCTAGTGGGAGACGAGTTGAACAACGCGTGCCTCAAAACCAATCCATTATTGTTCATGTGTGTATCATTGAGTTTATATTGTTTATAGTTATGTCTTTTATATTATCATGTTTATGCAATTCATTCATTAGGCCCATCAGCTCCTCGTGAGAGACGAGTTGAGCAACGCGTGCCTCTACACGTTCCATTATTGTTCATGTGTGCTTTATTTAATATCTAATGATTGTTGAATAATTTTTACATCTATTTTTACTCATGTGTGGTTGTGCACTCATTTCATAATCAATTAAATAAACTTGTTCAAATGTTTTCCATAGGATTCACTCGCCAACTTTATAGTTGATCCAAAAACCCTTTTACACATGATACAGGTGAACAGGTTGAAGCAAGGAAAACATAGGAAATGCCTTAGAAGAGAACAAAGATGCTTAGATTGATAGTTAGAACATGTTGTAATATTTATTGTAAATATCCATTAAATTGTATTAATGAATATGAAACGTATAATAAATGTCATGAGCTTTGATGATAACCCAATCATGCCCCGGTCACCTTTTCCGCTGCGGGTCAGGGTGTGACAGGTGACAGCTAAGTTTCTGGTATTTCGTTTGCTCTTGTTAGAAAACTTTGAGGAGGAGGTGGAATGGTTTGAAGTTTGGCCCTCAACGGGGGATTTCTTTTTCTCCTCCTTGAATTTACCGTTTCTGATGCGATTCCCGGTAAGTTCGGTAGCTAATTCCATAGCAGCTTCGAGAGTTGCAGGCGAAGTGCTGAGGACTGAGTCTTGAATCTTCGAGGGGAGGCCTCGAATGTAGTGTTCAACCAAGCGGTACAATGGGGTGAACAAGTTAGGAACCATCTGGTTTAGCTCAAGAAATCTTTTGTTGTAGGAAGTATGGTCTCCTTCCTTTTGCTTCAGCCAGTGGAATTCGTCTTCCAACTTCTTGAGTTCGCTTATTGGGCAGAAGCGTTTTGTCATTATTTCCCTTAACTCTTCCCACGTTAAGGCCATAACGTCTTCAACTCCTCTATTACCCTTCTCGGTGTTCCACCAGGTCAGGGCTACCCCAAATAGTCTCCCGGTTGCGTAACGTACCTTGCGATCCTCGGGACAATCGCAATTGAGGAAGGTGTTTTCCATTTCCTCAAACCAGTGGAGGAGACCGGTGACACCTTCGGTCTCTTCATACTTTGGGGGATCGCAAGACTTGAAGTGTTTGTAGGAGCACTTCTTGGAGGGAGGGTTGTCGATGTTTTGATCCTCTTGATTGGGTGGGTTGATATGATTCGCGGTGAGAGCTTTTTGGACTTGTATTACAATATCAGGAAGCACCGCCGCCATTTGTTTTGCAATTTGAGTGGCCAAGCGTTCGTTTGACCTTCCTGACTTTCGTCCTCCACGTAGCTGCCTTGCCGACATCTACAGGAATATACATAGGAAGATGGTGAGTTTAAGGAGTGTTTAGGTGTCATGTGTCGTTTAAAATAATAAAATAACATAATCATCAATAATGCACTACATCCATAGGATGTCTTGGGTTTGCTCATGTTTGGGCCTCCAATATCCCCCATACTATCGCCTGTATAGTCATGTGGGCCCCCACGGCTATTGGCTTAGTAGGATTCACATTGGTGTTGGCGGTTTAACACTCGCATCACCCGAATGAAAACCATGAAATATGTTTGCGAGATGTATGGTCGGAGGGTGTCCAGGTGTAGACACAATGACAACTCAAAGTGGTGTTAGCTCACACGACGTTTGGTATAGCATGCTTTGCCTAATAGGTCCTTCGTACTCTCATCGTTAGTCCCCAGGTAGGCAAACTGGTCCTTTATTTTGGATTTATACGAATGCCAAGCCTAGACAGGACGTTCCGACTACCGGTATTCGTACCCTTCCAGTTACTACATGCCCGTCATGAGAACTCACTTTGATGTGATTTGAAAATACAAAAATCGTTGTAAAAATCATAGGAATTGTGAGGTGTGTGCTCTCATGGATATGGTATGTTATGAGGATATGATTCATGATGAGCATTGTATAATGGTATGTACTTATGAACATGCTTGTATAACATGGAATGTAACAATAAACATAAAGCATATAAACATCATGAATTTTGCATGTAACACACAGATAATTTAAAATTTCTAATCAACTATAGTATAGGCTCTAAGGGTCTAATAACCTATCCTATATCCCTATAGTCATGGCTCTGATACCAATCTGTCACACCCCGACCCGCAGCGGAATAAGAGTCGGGGCATAATTGGGTTATCACCAAAGCTCATGATGTTTACTAAATGTTTCATATTTATTAAGTTCAAATTACAACTTAATGTTCAAACCAAATTCATACAAATACAAGGAAATGAAACAAAGTAAAACAATCCAAAGTCTAAACTGATTTATTCTTCTAGGCAGTCCTATATGGTTCTTGCTTACTGGATCACCTGTATCATGTGTAAAAATTGGGAATTTTGGGTCAACAAAAGTTGGCGAGTGAACCTTGTTAGAAAACATTTATTATGAATTCTTGTTGTATTTAATAAGGAAAAATTATGCAATAATCATATGTGAGCAAATGTAAATAAACTTACAATAACAAACCACCTTGCATGAGTATATGACATGAATGATAATGTATATGTTGGCAACGTCACGTTCCGCTCATAGGTAATGGGGAACGGACGGCCTATGATGATGTATGTGCGATCAAGGCTCAATCAAATGGAGCCGATCGTATGTTGGCAACGCCATGTTCCGCTCATAGGTAATGGGGAACGGTTCCGCTCATAGGTAATGGGGAACAGACAAGCCTATGATGATGTATGTACTGAAAATGATAAATTTAATCTAAACATTAACCACACAAACAATTGATACATATTGGATACACATTTGATCATGGATATGATGGATGCACAAGTGTTTAAATGTATAAATAATAAGCGACACATGATACACCCCAAAATGTAACCAAAGCTTCGTAACCATAACCATAATCGATTAGTAGGTTAAACAAAGCTCCATAACCATCATCATCAGTTATGTCGGCTATGAATTAATATCAACTCGGTTATGCCGATCATGGTTCATTATCGGTTATAACGATTAATTTACTCACCCCTAATTTATCCTAGAAAATCGAGAAATTACAATTAAAAAATATGTATTTATGTTCCATTTGTTAAACACATGACATTTTTATTATAGGTTCATTATTAGACAAAATTTTTAAAAATAGTAAATACGTGACACAGCTTACCCTTTCATCTATAGTTTAATTTAATTTGGAAAATTTAATTTTAATATTTCAAATTTTGACATATCAACCTGTAACAGTCCTAATTTCGACCTATTGTTCCTCAATATGGCTGGGCCAACGTCAGGGCACATTGTCGGAAGGTTGCGTGGGGACAGCATGAAGAGCTCCACACACTTGGAAAAAAAAAATAAACAGTTTTTTTTTATTTATTTTTTTAAAGGAGAGAGTTAGAGACTTAAACTTGTGGAGAAAAGGAAGCCTGGAACAAGAGTTGGAGATTAAAGGGTTCCACTTTGTAAAAGATAGCATTTTAGTATTTTTGTTATTTTGATGCGAATTTCATTAATGTATTTTTTATTAATTGTTAAAAACATAAAAAAGCTTTTAAAAAAAAGTATAAATAAAATGGCAATAGATGTAGCAATGAAAAGTGGAACGACTCACTTTTAAATAGAAGAATGTGAAAATAGAATAAAATCTAATTTGACGCTGATGTGGTTGTTTCTAACTTTCCGTAAGTGTCAGTATCAGTGTCATTGTCACGTGAAATGACATAGTATAATTTATATAGAAACAATTTCAAATTAATGTTATACATGTGTAATGTGAGCTAATATCTAAAAAGTAGACTAAATTACAAAAATCAACCTTTATGTTATACTCAAACTGCACTTCGTACCTTTCACTATGAAATCGACAAAAACCAACCTTTATGTTCATGTTTTGCTACAGGTTCAACCTTTAACACTAACACCCTTAGATTTCTTGGTTAAGTTACCTCAGTTTTGGTCTTTTCTAATTTTTTCAATACAATTTATATATGTATTTAGAGAGTGAGATTAGATGAGAGAGACAGATAGCATATGTAAATTCCTACAGAAATAAAATCAAGATTAATATGCTTTGTTTTCCAATCGGTTTAGAAGAGACTGCACTTTTAGTCTTCTTTAACATCGCTTTAGTTCTTGATTTGATAGCGTGAGCAATGGCTGATTTGATACAATAGGACTGCCATATTCTTCAGAATCCTCCTCCTGACATGTTATTTTCAAACTTCAATATATATATATATATATATATATATATATATCCTATATAGTGTGAGGTTCATTAGGGAACACTAAAAAAGTGAGGAATAGTGGGGAACCGACTCAAACGAACTCCGATTGGACTTATTCCAACGGCGTTGGAACCGGCGAGTCGAACCTTAACTAGGATCTCTTAACCCTAAACCCTAAATCCTAACCCCTAAACCCTAAATATATTCAGGGTTTAGCCTTAGGGTTTGGCTTTATGGTTTAGTTTTAGGGTTAATCATTAGTATTTAGGGTTTAGCTTTAGGGTTTAGGGTTTAGCTTTAGGGTTTAACTTTAGGGTTTATAGTTAGATTTTACGATTTAGCTTAGGTTTTTAGCCTTATTTTTTAGCTTTAGGGTTTAGGGTTTATGGTTTAGGGGTTAGGATTTAAGGGTTAAGAGATCCTAGTTAGGGTTCGACGAGCCGGTTCCAACGCCGTTTGAATGAGTCCAATCGGAGTTCGTTTGAGTCGGTTCCCACTGTTCCTCACTTTTTTAGTGTTCCCCAATGAACATATATATATATTATATATATATATATATATATATATATTTCATGGGTTAAGTTATTCTACGAAGACTTCTAATTGTAAGAAGTGTAAAGAAGCCACCAGATAGTGACAAGTGTCCTATAAGGATTCAAGTGAGAAGGGTAATCTTGTCTATAAGAGGAGAGAGAATATGCACATGCACGTCACATGCTATTTCCCCTCCAATTTTTAAACGTCCGTAACTTTTTCATACATCATTTGTTTAAAAAAAATTATACCATAAATCAAGCGTTTTTTTATCTTTAATATGAGTACCATATTGTTATATTTTAAAAAAAAATTCAAAAACCAGATGTGTATGACACAATGGACATTACGTAAAACACAATGTAAAGTAGAGTAAAACACAATCAATGACAACAGATAAAGACACAATGGACAACAAAATTAAAACACAATGACCATGACCTTGGCGTATAACACAATGGCCATAATGTATAACACAATAAGTATCAAACTAAATAAAATCATAATTGAACAATAGATAAAAGACACAATTGATGACAGATAAAAGACACAATGAAGAGCATATGAAACACAATGAAAAACAAACTAAAAACACAATACGCAACAAACTAAAACACAATTAACAAGAAACTAAAACACAATTGATAACAAATTAAACACAATGAAAACAAACTAAAAACACAATACACAACAAACTAAAACACAAGTAACAAGAAACTAAAACACAATGGATAACAAATTAAACACAATGACCTGAACAAATAACGCAATTTATAGAAAACCCAGATATAACATCATCTTCATTGTGTCATATATTGTCTTATAGGTTTTTATAAAACATACACATGCAAAAACCCGAAAAACTAAACCCTCCCCCCTCCCAAAAAAAAAAAAAAAAAACTCACCCCCCTCCCCCCCCCCTCAAAAAAAAAAAAAAAAAAACCTAAACTCCCACCTCACGCTAAGACCCAGTTAAAAGACACAATAACGTGAACCTTTAACACAATAAAAAAAAACCAGTAAAAAAGAAAATTTTTATTTTATTTTTGTATGACAATATGGTGCTCATATTAAAGATAAAAAAACGCTCATTATTATGGTGAAGTTTTTTTAAAAAAATGTCGTATGAAAAAGTTATGAACATTTTAAATCGATAGGAGAATTGGCATGTGTCTTGTATGTGGAGAGAAAAAATCATTAAATATGAGATTCCTTTTATGTCCTTTTATTCTTTTTTTTTCCTTAAGATTAATCTTATCCCTCCAAATCTAAGATCAATGACCAGAATCTTTTTTACCCTTTTTACAATAATAGCTTTGTATTTTATCCTTTCTCATATATTCATATATATGCACAAAAAGAAAACAACCAAAACTCTTATTTCCAAATCCTCATGAATCAGCCAACTGAAACTCATTCAACACAATCAGAATAATATCCAAATTTGAGCAACAAACCTGAACATGTAGCGTGGTCAATACAAACAGAATAATATCCAAATTTTCAGGAACTTTAAACGGCTAAACGAATTTGCTGTTGTGGCAAGCGGAGTCGTCAATTCCGCTACCACGTCAAGCAGAATCATTGAAAATTGAACGGGGTTATGCCGGACTTTACAGGGACGATCGGAGCTTGAATGACAGGAGTTGTGCGGGACTTAGCAGGGATGACCGGAGCTTGACCGATGTTAAGTAGCAACAAACCAGATCCGCAATAAACGGTTCCGTCAACAACTACCTCCACTGTCAACAACTACCACCGCTTATGTTTGTGTTGTCAGTTGCCTACGCAGCCGAAGCGTGGCCGGCGAGAAGCCATGGCCACCATCTTCTCCGACTCTCTCACTCCTACTCTCTCTCTCATCTGATCTCACTCTCTAAATACATCAATAAGTAAATTGTATTGAAAAAAAAATAGAAAAGACAAAAATATCCTCACATGCAAAGCATGTGAGGTAACTTAACCAAGAAATCTAACGGTTTTAGTGGTAAAGGTTGAACCTGTAGTAAAACATGAACATAAAGGTTGGTTTTTACCGATTTCATAGTAAAAGGTACGAAGTGCAGTTTGGGTATAACATAAATGTTGATTTTTGCAATTTAGTCTAAAAAATAATAATTCATAGTTAAAACTCAAATATGAATCAATATTAGGTAAATATGGAAAAAAAAAGAAAGAAAGAAAGAAAGATGAATTTACGTAAGATACAGTGATTCCAAAATATAAATCTGTTGTGTGTTTTTCTACAAGATAATTAAATTCTTAAAAAATAAAAATTACGATTCCTAAAAATAAAACTACGAGGTTCGGGTTGTTCGGGTTGAAAGGATTCATGTTTTTTTTATAAAAAAGATAAGAAATTTATAAAGTTGATGAGAAGAGTGGGTGGATTTTGGTTGAATGTGGTACAAAAAATGGGAGGTTGAATTGTATTTAAAGTTAAAAAAACAATTTATTTTTAAAAATAGCCGTTGCCCAACGGGCCTTTTTTGAAATTTGTGCAAAAAGTGGACAGGCATCAGCGGCAATTGGGGGACGGAAGAGCTGGGGCCGGGCATAGAGTGCGGTGTGGGGTTCTGGCGCCGGACATGGCCGGGCATGGGCCGGCCCCCATTCCGGTTGGTCTTACTATCATATAAATGAACACCTTTACAAAACTTGAGCCTAAGGTCTTATGAAATATCATAAGCACATCAAATCGAATGAACGAGAGCTTAAGTACAATTTCATAAAAGATCAATAAACCTATGGGACTATCGTATCATGTATGCGAATGTGATTATTGGGTGAATGTTTGTAACCGAATGTCTGATTCAGAAACACCCAATAATATTGCTAATTTGTTCATTGTTATAAACGAATCTTATAGGGTGTTTGAATTGAAATGAAAAAGGACTGCAAATATCAAATTAATATTAATTTTTTTTTCTGTTGAAAGAATACTTTTTTGGTATAATTTACACCTTAATAAACTTAGTTTTTATTGGCATTTTGAAATGAAGTTGCAGAAAGAATTTTATTTGTTATACGATGAAGATGGAAATGCGAGAAGTAGCTATACATATTTGAAAAGCAGCGAACAACATTAAGGCATGTGATTTTTAGGAATCCTCATATCAATATGGAAGTGATTTTAAATAAATGAAATGATTTAAATCAAAACGACGTAGTTTTGATCGGTTTTCCGTATAAGGTTGAACGTCTATCAGCACCGTATTCACATCCCCATAAATAAAATAAACTTGATCTTTTTTTTATCTTTTGTTATACAAAATTATATTTACAAAAATCTTGATGTGTGTAAGTAGTAACCTTAACATGATTTGGTGTTTTTGATGTCTTGGTGTGTGTAACTAGTAACCTTAACATGATTTGGTAAAATCTTGTGTTGCCACACAAAGCACAACTAATATAAAATTTAATAAACAAAAAGTTTTTATTAAGTGTTGCATATTCGATTCGATTATTAAGAATTCGTTTCGATTATAAGAATTCGAATTCGAGTAAGGTAAATCGAATACGAATTTATATTTTCAAATTCGATTAGATTCGAAATTAGAATTATAATTATACATTTTTATTTATTATTTTTATATATTATACATATATAACTTTTATTGGGCTATACTATAAATTATTTTCAAATTTAATTTCAAGTATTAAAATTACCAATTACCAAACCCACTACATAACTCATAACTAAAACCTAAGTAGCAAATCTATCAATAGATTTCTAACCCTAAAAATATTAACTTGTAATGTGGAGTAGTTATTCCCAACTTCTCGTTTTTGAATTTTAGACTTATGATACTTTATTTGAAACTTTTTATGTGATATCGGGCTTTATGGTTGCTTTAAAATTTATGTTTCATTTTAATAGTTTTTTTTACATGTTTTAAAAGAATCTAAACCAATTCGAATTCGAATTTTTAATCGAATACGAATTAGGTTTTTTATTCGAATACGAATGGTTTTAATCGAATTCGAATTCAAGGGAAAATAAAAATTATTCGAATAATTTGAAAATTCGATATTCGATTCGATTTTCATAAAATAATCTAGGTCTTTCTGAAGCTATTCATTCATAAATGAAATGAAACTGATTATAGCTTGTATTAAACAAAGGCCTACACATTAACTAACCAAATTTCAAAGGTTAAAACCAATGCAAAATTGAATCAAATTCTTCAAAAAAGTGAAGGCATCAAGTTCTTGAAAATAAAATAAAGAAAGCCATGTCCTTTTGTATCATTTACATATTCTCTAGTATGACTTTTTGGGTATATTAGTTCTCTCTTTTATTTAAATATACAAAATAAATAAACATGATTACAGATTAGTTTGAAACAAATCTTTGTATAGCACATAGAGCTCAAGATGACAAGAAAATGTTTATAAAGGCTCACCACAAACTCAATTACGGTTTCATAGATTCACAAGAGGCCAAATTGGACACAAATATTACAGACACCAAGTTTTGACCCGCCAACTCGTTTCGTGTTGATTTTCAAAAACCCGATGGTGAAACCCATCTCAAGCGATTATTTATCAAAATCAAGCAGCCGAGGCAGTTCAACTTACTAGCTTCTGTAGCCTCTTCTCAGCCATTTTAGCAGCCTTGTTCTGGGGTTCTAGCACGAGCGCGTGCTTAAAATCTGCAAGCATAAGAATATTGAAAAAGCTAAACAAAGACCGTGTCCGACAAATCATTGGTATAAAATCAATAAGACAGAATTAAATGAAGTGGAAAAACAGTATATAACGAAAATAATATAAATTCAGTAAAACCTTGATGAATCAATACCCTCGTGAAGAGAAAAAAAGACAGTTGTTTACTGAGGTTATTTACTAATGGGTAAATACCAAAAAAACCAACATACTAACTACTTCCTTATTTTGTACGAAAAAATCCTCAACCTAACTTTGTTGTATCAAGTCCCTAAACTTGTAAAAAGCTTACGAAAAGTTCTTCAACCCAATTTTGGTATATTGAAGTAAACTTGTCTAGAATGCACATAAATGTGGAAAAAAATAATAATAATAACAACAACAACAACAATTACTTATTACCACTTACCAAATTTTGATGAAGTGACGTTCAACATTTTTGCACTAGGAAGTTTATACCTAGACTAATTTAAGAGGTAGCAAGTCATTATTTTAAATGTTCTTTTTATTTCAGAATTGCGTGCAACTTAAGACAAGTTTGGGAAATTAATTAATATACCAGAATTGAGTTAAAGAACTTTTTCGTGTATTTTTTACAAGGTTAGGGACTTTAATTTGCCATAGGCCCATAATTAGATTGAGAAACTTTTTCGTGCAAAATACTAAGGTATTGTTGTGGCATTAACCGTTATGTATTAATAATGACAACAATAACCATAACTCGGACCAGAAAAAAAAATTCATTTGGCGAGAAAAATCAAAAGCTCTTTCCATTTCTCTCCAACTCGTGAACGCAAAGAAAGAAAAACTAAAACCTGACACTTTCTTTTCCATTATTTACATATGAAAACTGAAGGACATATTTGTCAAAATTTGCAGCTTTATTCTTCGCTATTATGGAAACTTCCAAGATAAGATACATACCTTGAAGAGCATCCTTGTAATAAAGAACTGATTCTCTAGCGGTTCCTCTTCTCAAGTAAGCCTTTACATTCTGCAAAATAAATAAATATATATATAAATTAGTTATTATACAGCTTGCATTTACTTAAGAAGGAAAGTGATTTGTAAGTCATTCGCACACAACAATTTTATATGTTTGGACCTTTTTTACCCTTGATACATCATTTTTACCATTCGTTGTGAAAGGCTAAAAACACATAAATGTTGTGTATGAATTTAATGATTGTGTGCAAAACCGCAAATCACCTCCCATTTAAAATGAATAAGAGTGCCAAAAGTACAGAGCTAGGTGGCTCAACAAGCAAGTCAGATAAGAGTCGAAACGGGTAATTTGGGTAGGCCAAAACACTTGATTCTTAATATATATATATATATAACTATTAATAAGCCGAAATATGATTATATAAACTACATTATTACAGCAATAACCAATATTTTCAAAGAAAGCCATTTAAAAACGGTTTAAAGCATTAACATACACTTCGGGCAACTTTCAACCTGGCCAGCCCATTGACCCACTAAAAACAGAACAGAACATAACATAAATTGAACCATTCACAACTAAATGGGTCAAAAGTGTCACCTCTAACACAGCCTAATCAAGACCAATACCAAACAATAAACACGCATCACAATTATAGTACAGTGATAGTAAAATAGACAGAATTTGAATTATTGCTGACCTTTTTGTCAAGTGAGATGGCTTTGGTGCAGTCTTCCTCAGCTTGTTGAAAACTGGAATGTAAACCATCATCGTGTCAGTGTATACTGTATACACACACATATACTATATAACAAAACATAAGTTCGAAAAGATGTAGGGACTGAAAGCTTACCATCCTAATTCTAAGTAGGCAGCTGCTCTGTTGCAGTAGAAAGCAGCATTGGATTCATCCAACTTAATTGCTTCAGTATAATAGGTTACAGCTTTATTCCACTGTCCTCCCTTGTATGCAGCATTTCCCTACAGCAACACAAACCAAAAATTTAAAATTAAAAATTAAAACTAAAAGAGGTATAACAGAATGTAAAGTTGTATTTTATTACTTATAAATAAGAGTTGTATAACTTTATTTCTACTTTATACATAAGTTAATAGAAGTAATTGAACTTATTATGTATATATAAAGCAAAATAAACAATATTAGCTCATTAAAACCTCAAATATGATTATAGAAATGACATTTTTAGTTGATTTTCTTTTTTAAAAACTAATTTAGTTCAAATACAGATTTAAAATTTTTTTTGTTTAACTTGAGGATGTGAAACTAGGGCTGCAAATGAGTCTCACGGTCAACTTTAAAAGCTAGGATGCTTATGGAAATATTACTCTCGATAACCAAACTTCAAATATATGTATAAATCATATTAAGTAACAAAACATAAAACTACAACATAACTTCAAGCGAGAAACACTCTGCGGTAACAACAATAAAAGCTAACAATAATATCATCCCTTATTTACTTATTTATATTTATATACATAATTATAATACACGTACATATTGCATAAGAATTGAAAAGCTCAAGCTAGAGTTGCTCGATCAAAGCTCGACTCGTTTGCAGCCCTATGTGAAACAGCCATTGTAATAATATATGTCACATGCTACATGCATTCACATCAGTAGCATTGAAACTATTTGTATTCTAGTATGATATAGTGTAATCATATTCCAACACATAGTTCAATCACCAATTCACCATAAGCCTAGCTATTTGATAAATACAAGAAACTTTCAAGTCCAAAAAGTAAGCATGGGTATATACATATACATCCATGCAAAAGAGCAAAACATGAACAACTTCATACCGACATGCAACAAAAACAAAAGAGTAGAAGAGTAAGACCTTCTCTTTCAACAATTCAGAAGCCTCCATGTTGCCAATTAAGTCTAAAGATGGAGGCAAACTAGTAACAGCATTAACTTGCCCTTGTAATGACTGATACATGTCCAAGACAGTATCTAGAAGAAATTTATCAGATCCATGATTTGCAATAAAAGAAACACCAATCGGAGAATCTTCATGCTTTCCAAAAGGAACAGTAACCTGGAGATGATTTGTACAACAGTTTAAGAAAATGTACTATCAAATAAAACAAAAGGCTAACTAAGTTAATGTTAATCTCATATAAAAAATACCTGACAGCAGCCGGACATTGTGGTGATGCTTAGCAAAGAAAATGTCCTATCATGAAATTCTGTTAATAAAGTTTTCTTTGAGTTAAGTTTTAGTGAAGTATCAGCAACCGTAGGAACAACTAAAATTCCATCATCCTGCAGGCAGAAAATGTAGCAATTGGCATCATGTAAATGCTTGTAAAACCGATATTTATTAAATAAAGCATAAAAACTGATGTAGATAACATTAAATACTGGTAACTAATTAAAACAACTGAAGAGGTTGCAAGCACATGAATACACTTTAGGTGACTTTCGACCCATCTGACCCAAGTCCTTTATAACTATATTTATTTTTCTATTTTGCGTGTTTAACTTGTTACAGTAATATACAACCCCGATACACCTTTTCGTTCTAATAATGAGAATACGAACACTTGGAAAAAAATAACACCGAATACTGTCATCAGAAGCATTAAGACAGACCCTTTCTCGACTAATGAAAGTAACCTAACATTGAGATAAGTCTATTGACACACACTTTCACAGCATTAAACCTAAAATTAGACTATTTTCACTAAATTTAATGTAATAACTATCACCAAACTAATCAATAACCATGTAAAGTACCTTTAGAAGATTGCGTAGAGCTGCTCGCATTTCAGTCCTGACTTTGTAGTAAGCTTTAATATTTTCATGATTAGCTTTAATTACAGCATGAATATAATCAGACACATCAGACCCTAGCTTAGGCTTGACTGTATTAATCCATTCTTCATGATTGGTTTTGAATTCATATCTGGAAAATTATTCGTCAGGTGTCATCAATTGTTGCAGTGAGAAGGCATTAAAATCCACAGATAAGATTACAAAAAATAAAGAAACTGAAAATAACTGGTGAATGAGTGTGTATGTGATATCCTATCTCATGAACCACAACAATACTTATTTAATGTATTATATACCTTTGTAATAATAACATTGCTGAAGAGAGAGCTTTCAAAGTATGTGTTCCATTTTGTAGATTTGATGTCTGCTCATGGAAATATTTTAGGCTTGGGACGTTTGACAAAATATACTGACCGATATTCATATGCTTTGGTGCTTGATCTACAAAAAGAATTAACAAGAGAACAATACTCAGTTAGGTTCAATAATAGCAACCCTCTTTTTGAAGATCCTCATAGGCATACTTAGTACAATCAGAGATATAAACATCTTATGAAGGAACTTACAACCAGATAACTTTTCAGTTACTTTGCTAACAATATATACAGTCTTCTGTTGAGGAACTTTAGATAGCTGAAATAAATCGTCTGCCACAATTATGCGCCTTGTCCTTCTAGGTTCCACTGGATTTAATTGAAGAAGAACATGTCCGACACGATGCAATATAGAAGGATCACGAGCAAATATTCCTGTAGTTTATTAATTGTCAAAGATACATTGTTATTTTACACAAACTATGAGGCTCAATACATAAAATACGTTGGGTTTTATACCGACCATTTGATTGTGAAACAAACCGACATTTAGTTTGACAAAAATACCCAAGTAAACGAAATAAAATAAAAACATACCGAGACTACATACCAACAGTGTCCAAACTCTGTGAATTTGGCAGAACCCCTATAGTGGATACAAGTCCATGTGAAGGCCGGAATCCAAGAACGCCACAAAAAGAAGCTGGAATTCTCACTCCCCCAATTGTATCAATAACTGGACAAGTGTCACATGCAAGTCACAACAGGAAGAAAAAATCTCACATTTCTCAGCATCAGCTGTCATTTTATTTATCACATAGGTGCTTGTAACTTTTATATTTTGAGTTTCAGTTGCTTTTTTTGGATTGTAAAAGTACGTGCTTATGTCATTTGCAAGCATTTGCATCTATATAGAGACGAAGAATACCAATAGCAAAGTCAACAAGCTCTGCTGCAACAGCCACCGCTGAACCACTAGAAGATCCACCGGGAATATAAGATGGCATTGCTGGATTTGTTGGGGTCCCATAATGTGAATTTTCTCCGGTTATCCTGAAATCACAGAACTTTATTATTGACGATTCAGGAAAATTACAGAGTAATCCAAATATCCAATAAAACAAAACGAATGGGAATCAAGTTGTTTCCTTTATATATTAACTAGAGATTTTTCTTCTATCTTCATCTTTGAAACTTAAATTGCCAAAAAAAACATGGCTAGCCAGCCAGACACAACGAATAATGCAACTAACACCACAGAAAAATTGTGTTATTCTTGAAACAACTCTTAAATGACTTCTTTACTTTGAGACAAAGTAGAAGTTAGATTATGTAAAAGTTTTAATATAAGAGGAATAAAAGAAAAAGAGAAGATGTACCCAAAAGATAACTCATCCATGACAGTTTTGCCAACACAAGTAGCCCCATTCTTCAATAAAGTAGTAACAACAACAGCAGTTTTCCCCGCTACCTCGTGAGTTCTTTTCCAATCTGGGCTCCCAAAGCCGGTCACATACTCTTTCACATCAAACCTACAACATAACACCAGAATTCACAACAATTAATCTCTTGTTTTGAGTTAAATCACACCATAACTTAATGTTGCAAAATTAAACTGAGCAAAAGCTTAATCATTCTAGTTGTATCCTTGCTTAAAGCATATAACTTATTTCATACAAAAACATATCCACATTTTAAGTAAAATGATACTCCATGTCTTCATCCAATAAAGGAGTTGTCCAGTACATCAAAAAATACCTTGATTACTTGTTTTTGAGATACTTCTATCCAGATTACTTATTCATCAAGTTAACAATCATCAAATGACATGAGCAAGCACTTGGAGCAACTGGTCACATAATACATTACATATATTGCAAAAAGATGTCCATTCAAGTGCAAAGCAGCAACCACATACATAAAAAAACACATTACATACATTGCAAAAGGATGTTCACTCGAGCGCATACCAGCAACCACACACATAACAAAAACATTACATATATTGCAGAAATATGTTCACTCGAGTGCATAACAGCAACGGCACACATAACACGTTACATATATTCCAAAAAGATGTTCACATCGAGTACATAACGGCAACCACAAACATAACAAACACGATACATATATCGCAAGCAGATGTTCATTCGAGCTATAACAGCATCCGGACATGCAAAAAGATGTTCACTCGAGTATATAACAGCAACCGCACAGATATGATATAACAAACACAATACAAATGTCGCAAACAGACATTCATTCGAATGCATAACAGCAACCATACGCATACAAACACCTTACATATATATGTCACAAACAGACTTTGATTCTAATGCATAACATATCTAGCAAACACATATGAAAAATGTTTACTCAGTGCATAACAGACGGACACATATCAAACACCATACATGTATCACAAAAAGATGTCCATTCGAGTGCATAAAAGCAACTGGACACACAACAAACACATTACATATATTGCAAAGAGATATTTATTCGAGTGCAAAGCAACAACCGGACATGTAACAACATATCACATATATTGCAAAAATATGCTCATTCAACTATACAAGTGCATAACAGCAACCGTACGTCCGAACACATAACCGTTTGTATCTAAAAAAACTTCCAAAAACGAAGCATCACTATACATCCAGTAATAATTCATATAGAAAAGAGCAAGAAACTCACACATCATTCATCGCAAAAGTCAATCCAGACAAAGGCTGTTTGGCAGCAGGAGGCGGCAGCTGAGGAAACGGAAGCAACTCAAACCGCTCAACAAAAGCTCCATAATCTTCTCTAACTCGCCGACCTTTCAATCGGCGGCGGCGCGTCTCGGCGGTGAGGATCAGAACACCGGCGACGGTGACGCCGATCACGATCCATACTTTGGGGTTTGAGACGCTGATTTTCAATTTAGAGTTCAACGACATGAAGTGTAGATTGATTATGATGTGATTCGTGATGAGTTAGGATTTGAAGTTAGGTAGTAGGGTTTTAGTGAGGGTTTTAGAGAGAGGCGTAGTGTGACGTTATCGTGCGCTACAAGCAGACGCTTGGAAATGAAGAATTAACTTTTAAAAACCGGTATTTTAATCGTATCGAGTTAGACTCAGAAATTGTTTAATCGGTTGAACCGGGTTATACCGGACGGTTCAACCGTAATAAAAAATATTCCAAAAGTTAATCTATAAAAAAAATTGTCCAAAAGTTTATGATTAAATACCCATTGTATAGCAATTAGCAAACACTATAACAATTAACAACACGAGCGATTGAACAAAAGTCAAAAGAAGGTAAACCCGGATGATCGGTTGAAGAACTTATTTTGAAAAACTCAATAATTTTCTATCTTTGAGTGAGGAAGAAATTTGATCGATGTTGATTGTCAATTGTGGGCGCTAATTTATACAGTTTAAATAGTCACCTTTTTTGGGCACCTAAAAATTGAAAGTTCAAAATTTTGACCTTTGGCCTGGTATGAACCGATACAGGTATACCAGTTTAAACCGGTATAACCCCATTTACCGACGGTTTAACTTCTTTGTCATCTCCTTAGTTTACCGGTATGATTTGTGCCGGACAAGCATCTGGCATCCGGTTCAACCGGCCGATTTAAACCGGTTTTTAAAACACTGCTCTCGGCTGCTATTGTGCGCATGCTGCCAACAACTCATGGGTATATTCGTCAAAAGAAACAAACAATAAAAAACATTTTTAAGAAAAGAAAAAAGTTAAAAATCACACCATTCTCATTCCCATGTTGAACTATTAGGGACATTTGGTTCACAGAAATTCAATGGCATTTAAGGGAATTGGAATCTGAATTTCATCTATTTTATTTTATTCAATTTTCTAAGATGAAGACAAAATCGTCATCTTATGTTAACAAATTTATTTTTATATTTTATCATCAGTTGCGCCCCTTTTTCATCTAGTCAAAATCGAACCTTCTCGTCATTCACCAATTCGCATTTTTGCGGATGCACTCCAAGTGTTCGATGAAATGCTAATGCTTAAATTTTGGTTTTTACATCAAAATTTTGTGTTTTAACTTGAAGCGTGAGTTATTTAGACTTAATGACAACCCCTTCTACGCCTTTGAGTGGCTCCTGGCCATGTCCTTTTCGTATGTTTCATTGTTGCCCGGATGGTGAAGTGGGAAATAAGGGGATTTCTCAGTTGATCTCTCATCTCAAGATGTTGCACCTTTCTAAGCGATGAACGTAGAAGCGTGTTGCGTGAGGCTATTTCTACGGACCATGGGTTGTTTATGGACGTGGAAGGTACCTTGAAGTATTTTGGCCAATGGATGTGTGGAAAATGTTTGAGTATACATGCATTAAGTCGTGCATGCCATCACCCCGATGGGCTTGTCCGTTTTACTAATCGTGATAATGGCATAGATAGCTACATTATAGGGATTTCGAGGCCCTTTCCCAAGGTGGACGTGACCAATGTTCATGAGTCGTTCGTGTTGGATATTGTTCTACTGGATCGTGTCTTTAAAGCATCCATCGTCACCGTGAAGAGCATCCCTCATAGTTGTCGTTTGGCTTTCTCTCAGGCGTTGAAAACCACTCTCTACAAAGTGGTTGCCCAACCTAAATCCCTTGAAGCTTGGGTTAGGTTGTTCCTTCTTATTCGATGCACTTTGCAAGTGGTCAGACCAAAAGATAGGCAAGAAAGAAGGTTTGGGAATAGAAAGGCATTGCAACAAAGATCAATCATGAATTCTTTAGCCACATGAGGGAAAGAAGGTGGTATTTTCATGTTTGTTAAAAATATATTTTGTTAGTGCACTATTCGTGTGGCCATAGATAGAAATCTAATTATACGTGTAAAGTCAAATGTCTTGAGTCTGTATTATACCGGACAAAGGTTTCGCTAGGTTGTGTTAGATTTGTTTAGGTCAGGTTAGGTTTCGATATGGCACGGTGCGAAAAGAGCGAGAATGATCAGACATGATGTCATCATTCTACTTGAGACATCATATCATCTACATCATCATTGTATCATCATGAGGTCATCAAAGTGCATGGAAAGTGAGATTCTCAAATGTATAATATTCGTACGAAGAAAAGGTTGAGACAGATCGCACGAAGCCAACGTTTGATGATCAAGATTGTACAAACTGGGATGCATGCATTCATACGAAGTGAGGCAACTATAAATATCGGATGATCAACTTCTGTCACACCCCAACCGATGGCGGAAACATCGAGGCGGGACGAAATAGATTGCTTATTGCTCATAAACTAAACGTGACAATAATTAATTAAATCCAAATTTCATTTCATAGCAAAAGTCATTACAATACAGGGGAAATTCAAATAACAACATTAATGTGACAAAATTTGATACAACAATATTAAACATAAACGTCTAAGTGTGTATCTATCGTCCTTGCTATTTTGATTTCATAGAATCATCTCCATCAACCTGTAACATGGTTTAAATAACAATACAATGCAAAAGCAAATGTGAGTACAAAAGTTTAAGCATAGCATACACATATGAATAAAGTTTAAACAAATCCTCATGGTAACTATGATTTTACAAGTGCATATACAAGGCATGCGATACTACTAGTCAAATCCTTAACGCAAACACGATATTTTAACATGGCCTATAGATTTCATGAGGAGGGGGATGCGTTACTTCCTATAGCGCTATACATGTCAAACGAAGGCTAAATTAGTTAATGACTAAGGTATTGCATAAAGAATGTCCAAGATATAAACATCAATGTAAACGATTCAAGTATTCATGGATATAGGATTGTTGGTGCATTTCATAAGTTTATGTGTTGTGATTTTGTATATGGAAAACATGTTACACCCAAAAGTGTATAAACGAAAGTGGGTTGAGTGTACTCACGGTTTTACTAAGTCTTCTAACTTGACAAGTCCGTGAAGGTAGTTGTTTTGATGGGATGAACGCCGAGTTATCCTACAAGAGGAAAACAAAGGCGTATGAGTATTTTGGGATGATGATGGAACATTCGGATTTAAGATTCAAAATATGACAAAGTATATAATACGAAAATAATCACTAAGGTATTAGCACTTATCTTTACACTATAGTAATCCATAAGGATTGAATGTTTTTTCATAGGTTCAAGACCTATTAGAATCGTGACAAGGAACTATACACATTAGTGATAAACTTATTAACTTGATAGGTAATTACTTAGTCACTATTAAGGGTTCGGTTTTAAGGATTATATTATAGTCCATAGATACATATATAGTTATATAATCATGTAGGATGTGGGAGGATTAACCATCCACTTTGGTACCTCTTGGTGTCAAGTAAGTCAAATAAGAGGTGGGAGGATTAACCATCCACTTTGGAACCTCGTATGATGTTCACCACTACACAAGTTACCATAGGTAACAAGGAGGGTCTTAGAACAATAATATGAACAAGAATGTAAATGACAAGAATGTAAAATGTGTCACCATGATACCAAGTAGCCAAGTGAAATACAACCCAGTGAGCACACTTTGACACACGTCAAAGGCTAGACGGGGTTGTGACACTTTCAAGCTAGCAAACTAACTTGGGATAATGATGAAAATCATTAAGTGATGTGTGGTCTTAGAGTTAGGATAGCCCAAGCTAACCAAGGTAGACACACATGAACAAGTTCAAGACTTGCATCACTTGTGAGCTTAAAGCTCCATGAAAACAGAAAGTTATGAGGATAAATCCTCTAAATTTGAATATCACACCTTTGTTTTTAAGCCCAACTAACCATACAAGTGATTATGAGCATTGGGACATAGGAATGTATGAAGAAAACATGAGTTTTCTTCCAAAACATGAAGAATAAAAAAGATGAAAATGAGAGAATTTTAGGTGCACTTTGGACCTAAAAAATGGTGAGGTTTCACCTTAATTTGCCCAAGCAAACTTGTGAGAACCTTCCTAGAGGTTATACAAGTGTTATAGAAGAAGAAACAAGAAGATAATTGAAGTGGAAGAGAGTTAAAACTCACTTTTTATGGCTGGAACTCTAAAAAACGTGGCTGAAACTCAGCTGAGTTTGGGAGAGTTTTGGAAGTGTTTGGAGGCTTGCAAAAGTGGAATAAGGAGTGGGGAAGTGTTTATTATATATGGAAGGGATTAGGGTTTAAGTGGGTTGGGCTTTGGACAAGATCTGGGGGAGTTTAGACTTGAAACTAGTCCACTAAACCCAGCCCAAAACTGAATAATAGTGGCTGCCATTTTTTATTTTTTCTTATTTTTTGTTATTTAATGTTATATATTAGGTTAATAGATGTTATGTATTATGTACATAACATGTATTATCGTGTGACAAGTTATTTTGGGAGTATGAACCTCATAAGTTAGAGTTTTATTAGCGAAAAGAGCGGGTTTTAAAGTTTTAAAATTCCTAAGATGGTAACAAGTGTAGATTTCATAATTATACTTTTTGCGATTGAATAATCAAGTGTCTCGTGTGAGTGAAGCGTGTACGAATTATGAATACACAATAAGGATTTACGATTTAATTCATGTATAGAAATCATGTAATGAATGTATGCACGAATTAGTGTATCTATAATGTCTATCTCGCATAAAATATAAATTTCATTACAATCAAGTCTCGGATTTACAACAATTCAAAAATGAGATCCAATTATAAGACGACAAATTTCCGAAAATAGGATTCCGATTCGTCCTTTCTAAAAATAGAAAGTTGCAAAAAGCAAAGTGTTACAACTTCGTATAAGGTAGAGAACACTCCGCACAAGCTCCGGTCAAGAACATCTCATACGGTTCCGATCTAGATCGAGTCGTTTTGTAACGTAAACGTCGAAACTCTATCCGGTTATCGTTAGAACGTAATAAATGTTGATTATTTATGATTCGGTGTCACGATTACGGTTCGGTTTAACGGATTCCGCACGTTAAACCGGATTATACGTAGAGTTTGTGTTCTTCGGTGAACCGATCTGGACCTTCAAGTGGTATCAGAGCTCAGGAAGCCTGATTTGAAGACTTTGACACAAGATTTACTTCTACTTCTACTTCTACTTCATTCTTTTCATTTTTCACTTTTAAAACGAATCTACGGTTAAAATGGATTGATTTTCAAGTATAATGTGTAAAATTGACCATAGATAAACCTTTGAGAACATCAGATCATAAAACAATCGTGTTCATGACGAAAATTGAAAATTTCATCATTTGTGGAACATAATTCGCACGAATTGATAAAGGCAGTTCGTACGAAGTGCACAGGCAATTCGTACAAAGTGACACTATTAATCAACTTACACAGAATTTTAAACCAGTTCGTACGAAGTGACTTGTTTAATTTGTACGAAGCGGATAGTTGCTATGTGTTTTCAAGTTTTTGACTGATTTCAGGAAATTTTGTTCGATATGATGGATAATACATAGTTTTTCAACGTGTTTTCCATGAATGTAGTCAAGACAACGAATGTTGTTGCACAAATGAATCTTGAAAACGAATTGGGAACTACTGTCAAACTGCCTAAGCTCATGAATCTCGAAGACTATGAGAGCTGGAGAGAAAAGTTCGAAAACTGTCAAGCCAATCACTGTAACAGTTGGCTTGCAATTACAACCAAATATTCTCCGCCAAAAGATGAGAATGATCTGGAGAAAACTATTACTAATTACACTCCAGAAGAAAGGGATAAATTTGTTAATGAAAAGAAGATGATGAGCTTGTTATTGCAATCCGTCAAAGAAGATATTCTGATGCTATTACAACATGACAATCATTCTCAAACTCTGTGGAATGCAATACGGATGAAAGATCATGGAAGCACTGAAATGAGGAAGAGCAAGAAGGCGTTGTTGAGGAAAGAATTTGACATTTTCAATCTTATGAAGGGAGAATCCATGAAGCAGCTAATTGAACGATATTGTCATCTAGTTGTCCAGTTGAAGAGACATGGTATTCTAAAGACTAATGAGGAGCTTGTAGATAAACTGGCAGATGCTCTGCCAGAAGGAGAATGGTCCACATATTTGATGGTATTAAAGAATGGAATTGAATACAGTGGATACAATATACCACAGTTTATCGAGAAACTTGAGGGTCATGAAATGGAGCTACAGAAGATGGCAAGATCTAAGAGTGCACAGATAGTAACAAGATGTTGGTTTGTATTACAAAACTGGATCATCTGAAACACAAATCCCAAAAATACAAACAACATTTAGTGCTAACACTTCTGGAAATTCATTTTCGAATCAATCAAGTTCTCAATCATTTTCAAGCTTCAATCCAAACACTCCTCAGACACCTCAAAGATCAAACTCTTTTCATAGCCAATCAAATCAATCAAGTCAAGCAAGTTCAAATCCAAAGATTTTACAATGCAACATTGCTGTAAATCTGAACAATGCTCAAGATTTTACAGAACAGACAGCCAAACAACACATTGCACTACTTGCTTCAGTTCTCGAGTCTTATGAAAGTTTAATTGCTGGAAGAATAGGAAATCCAGAAATGACAAATGAAGACTACGATCAAATTGATCAAGAAGAGCTGGAACTGATGGATATAAAATGGTGTATGGCATCTATTGTTCGAAGAGCACAAAGATTCATTGAAATCACTGGTAGAAAGGATTTAGGAACCATGGATGGTAAACTTGGGTTCGACATGTCGAAGGTTACGTGTTTTAAGTGTCGGGAAAAGGGACATTTTAAGAGAGAGTGCATGAATCGGGAAGTGAATGGTAATCATAATCCTTTTGGCAGCGACTATTACAAGAAGACAATCTATCATCAACCATCTCCTTCTCGTTCAAGGCCTATTCAAATAGAAGATGGTTCATCAAATTCAAGAGAAAAAGCCTTGGTCGTAGCACAAGAGGATGAAGGATTCAATTGGAATAAGTATATCTCCAAAAATAAAAGTTTGGCATTAATGGCAGAAATCATTGAGGAACCAGAACCTGAAATGGAAAAATGTTCGGAGAATGTTGTCTTTGATGAAGAAGCATTGGAAGAAAGTATTTTAGAGGAATATCTTCAACAACGATCAGAGGAAGAAAACATTTTACATAATGCTTTCAAGAATATAATTCCACCTGATATGATTTCTTCTTTTGCAGGATATTTCAATACTGGATTCCATGGTGAGACCGTTGAGACAGTGAAACCAGAGGTTGAAGAAGTGATCAACGTTGAAAAGGAAATGACGGTTGAAAATTTGACAGATATTGCAGATAAAGAAATGATGGCCAATTTGAAAGAGGTAGATTCTGATACAGAGAAAAAGAAGTCAGATAATGAGAAAGAATTGGTTAAGGAAGTGGTGAAAGTGCAAATTGTCGAGGTTGAAAAACTTTGTACAAAGTGCACTAAGGAATGTGAAAATTGTGTTGAAAAAGATAAAATCATTAAGGAAATTAGAAAACATTCAGAAAATTTCAAATATGATTACAGAACAATGAAAGAAGCTTATGATAAAATAAAAAGAACTTATAAGATGGTAGAGCAAGGAAATTTAGAAAATGGTAAAACAATGGATATGTTGAAAGCAACCGTAATGGAGAAACAGATGACAATTAACATACATCTAAATACGATTGTTGAACTTAAGAATGAATTAGAAAAGATAAAAGTTGAAACTGAAAGGGTAAACAAATTTTTGATCAGTTACTCGACCAGTTCATATGTCATCGATCACATTCTACCTAAAATTGAAAAGAAAAAGATCAAAATGAAACAAAAAGTGTAGATTATAAACGTGTTCCACCACCCATGTGGCAAAGTTATGCTAAAAAGACACAAGATGGGATGGAAAAGGTGCTTAACATAAAACTCAAAATTAAGATGATTGATGAGCTGCCTGAGAACATAGATATAGTATACACTAAATCTGAAAATGACAATGAAACTGAGTTGATAAAAAATGTTGTTGAAAAAGTGTTGGAAAGTGACTCGATTCAAATTTTGAAAGTGTTGAATCAAGTTTGAAAAGTTATGAATCAAACTCACAATCTGAAAGTGAAGATAGTGTTTACAAAATTTCTTTTGAATCGTCAGAAGACAATTTAAGTGATGATCCTAATGTTGTTCTTTACAAAGTTAAGGATTCTGATAAATTGTATTTTGATGAGGCATTTCTGATTCAGAATGTGACGGAAGAACATATTGATAAACTGTTCAAACTTGCTGAAGTAAACTAAGCTGATCTTGAGAAAAATGTGAAAACGTTGTTTTATTCAAAACCTAAAAAGACTTTCAACAATTATCGAAGAAAGGGTGGAGATTATCCTGAAAACAGGAGAGGTGGTTTGGGTTTTGAACAAAACAAGAATGAAAGAAAATTTCAAAAACAAAATTCTAAAAACAAGAAGATTGAGTTTGTTTTTGGAACCAACACGGTAAGTGAAAAGGAAAACATTGGTAAAAAAATCCAATGATGAGTTCAAGAAGGAATAAGAGCTTTGTGAACAGACAAAGAACATCAAAATTGTTGATAATAGGACTTGTTTCAAGTGCAATGAGATTGGTCATATTGCACGGAAATGTCCTAAATCTAAGTTTGTTCATCAAGACAAGACGAAAACAAAAGATGTTAAGTCAAAGAAACCAGATTTTGTGCCCAAATTCATCTTGAAACGAAACCATGAAAAACCACAAATTTTAATTTTTTCAAACTATGAAAAGAGTGAATCTTCAAAAAGAGTTGAACAAAAAGATTCAAAAAATATATCAAAAAGGCACATTCGAGATCACAAAACTGGATTCCAAAGACAAAAACATCTTCTGAGGTTCCAAAATCAAATGTGACGGTAAAATCTAAAGAAAATCTTGAATTAAAAACTAAACAGTGGGTTCCAGTTAAAAAGGAAGTGAAAGTTTCGAAATTTGACATTCCTATCCAACCCAAGACCAAGAAGGCTTGGGTCTCCCTGTTTAAGTAATTTCTTATTTGCATGTGCAGGGGCTTCCAAGGTCTGTTATATCTAAGTGGATCATGGACAGTGGAGCTTCCAGGCATATGACAGAGATGCTAGCTTTCTTTATGACGTCAAATCAATCAAAGGAGACTATGTAGTCTTTGCAGGGAATCAAGGAGGTCGGATAATCGGAGAAGGAAGTTATCAAACGGTGTGGTATCATTTGATAGAGTGAACTACATTGCGGAGTTGGAAAATAATCTGCTTAGTATCTCTCAGATATGTGATAAAAAGTTCACCACTCATTTTAATGACAAAGAATGCATGATTTTGAAGCTGGATTTAAGATTCTGGAGGAATGGATTCTTATGCGCGCCCCAAGAGAGAATGATCTTTATGTGTTAGACATGGGTGTAGCTACCACAACATCAAAGTCGGCACAATGTTTTGTTCCTAAAGCTACAGAGAAAGAATCAGTGTTATGGCATAGGAAGATGGGTCACATACATTTGAGAAAAATGAATTTTCTGGTTCATAACAACCTAGTGGAGTGTATTAATTTGAAAAGTTTCCATTTGAACGATGATTGTCTGAGCTGCAAGAAAGGGAAGCAGCACAAGAAATCTCACCCGAAGAAGTTATTGAATTCGATCAAGTTACCACTAGAAAGGCTTCACATTGATCTCTTTGGACCTGTCAATGTTAAAAGCATTTCCGGAGATTTATACTGCCTGGTTGTTACAGATGATTATTCAAGATTTTCGTGGGTATTCTTTCAAGAGAGTAAGGATGAAACTTTTTCGAATTTGATGATACTCTTCCATAAGCTTGAAAATTTGTATCATTTGCCAATACGAAGAATCAGAAGTGATAACGGAATGGAGTTCAAGAACAACCGCATGCTTGAATTTTGCAATGATTAAGGCATTCTTCAAGAATACAGAGCTCCCTATCCTCTTCAACAAAATTGAGTAGCTGAACGTAAGAATCGCACACTTATTGAAACGGCTAGAACAATGCTTGCGGATTCGAAGTTACCTGTAAGTTTCTGGAGTGAGGTTGTTGCGTCTGGATGTTATACTCTAAACAGAGTATTAACTGTCAAACCTCATAAAAAGACATGCTTTGAACTTCTCAATCAACGGAAGCCGAATTTAGAATTCCTTGAACCTTTTGGATCTCCTTGCACGATTATTGATCCTGATGGAAAATTTGGTGCAAGATCTTTAGAAGGATTCTTTGTTGATTATGCTAGTCCACTTCGACGTGTTTTCTTACCAAGTTTGAATCAAGTGATCTAGCACAACGCGTTGACTGCCGAAGATATACAATGCCAACGCAGAAGGCAGGAGATTCTTGGATGTTCAATTATGAAAGTTTATGGAATTCTTTTGGCCTACCAGAGGAGCCAAATGAAGAAGAACTTGAATTGTTGTATCATTTACATCAAACTGCAAATCAAGAGCAAGTTCCAAGGCCAATAGTGATAACTCAACCATCTATTGGAACAAACGATTCTGGAATAGGTTAAAGTAATTCGCAAGATGAACCAGTTGTTGAACCAGTGGTTAATTCAACAGAGCCCAATCCTTCTCAAACAAATGATTCTGATTCTAAAGATACAATGACTTATGATCAAGATGGTGAATCTAGTTTCGATGATGAATTTAAGCAGATAACAAAAATTTTTAAATCAATTTGCAGGTCCTAGTACTCAAATGAAGCATCTACAAGCAATACTGTTGCTGACTCAGTGGCTGAACAAAACATCACTAATCTAGAGAATGAAGTGGTGGTTCTAATGAAGTGATGCATAAGAATCTATCTTATCATCCCTCTGATAATATTATTGGCGAACTGCGTGCAGGAGTTAAAACAAGAAATCAAATTAACAAAGCTCTTAGTTGTTTCTATACTAGAGTAGCTTCTGTTCAAGATTATTGTTCTTATCGTTGTTTTATCTAGCAGATCGAACCAAAGAATGTAAAAGAAGAAGTAGTTGATGAAAGTTGGGTCAACGCTATGCAGGAAGAACTGCAGCAATTTGAGAAGTTAGGAGTCTGGAAACTTGTAGATCCTCCGGCAAATCAAAAAGCCATTGATACTAAATGGGTCTTCAAGTGCAAGCGGACGATAGAGGAGTGATTGTTTGGAATAAAGCTCAGCTTGTTGGCAAAGGATTTCATCAACAAGAAAGAATTGATTACACAGAAGTTTATGCTCTGGTTGCAAGATTGGAAGCCATCCGCATTTTCCTGGCGTTTGCGTCATGGAAGGGCTTCAAGTTGTACCAGCTAGATGTCAAATAAGCTTTTCTCTACGGAAAGGTGAATGAGTTAGTGTATGTCGGATAACCACCAGGGTTTGTCGATCCACTAAACAAGGACAATGTTTATCTACTTGATAAAGCTTTATATGGTTTGCATCAGGCCCCGAGAGCCTGGTATGAGACTTTATCTCAGCACCCGTTAGACAATGGATTTACAAGAGGAACAGTGGATAGCACACTCTTCACACAAGAAGTTGGTAGTCATTTGCTGATAGTACAAATCTATGTGGATGACATCATTTTTGGTTCCATAAATGACGACTTATGCAAAGAGTTTGAAGAAATCATGAAGAAGAAGTTCGAGATGAGTTCAATGGCAGAAATGAAATTCTTTTTGGGATTACAGATTGATCAACTGCCTGATGGTATTTTTATTCATCAAACTAAATATGTTCATGACATTTTGCAGAAGTTTGAGATGACTAGCACTAAACCGCTTTCAACACCATTGGCGATCAATCATGGAATCTGCCCAGATGAACATGGAGCCAAAATTGATGAGACTTTATATCGGTCAATGATAGGATCTTTGATGTACCTGACAGCTTCATGTCCTGACATCATGTATCCTACCTGCCTGTTATCAGTCTAGTCCCCGAGTATCACATTTAATGATCATGAAAAGAATATTCAGATATTTGAAGGGTTGCCCTAGCACTGACTTGTGGTATCCAAAGAACGACATCTTTGATCTCACGGGATATGCTGATTTTGGTTTCGGTTGTGACAAACTTAACGCAAAGTCTACAACGGCTGGTTGCCAGTTCTTCGGAACACGCTTAGTAACGTGGCAGTGCAAGAAGCAAACCACGGTCGCTCTCTCGACTTGTGAGGCTGAATATATTTCAGCTTCCAGTTGTTGTTCACAATTGTTGTGGATTCAACAACAGATGAGAGACTTTGGATTGTAGTTTCTTGACACACCTTTATATGTAGACAATAAGGCAGCAATTGACATAACTAAAAATCCAGTTCAACACTCTAAAACCAAACACATTGAAATTCGATATCACCTTATTCATGATTGCTATGAAAAGAAGTTGATTCGAATAGAAAAAATCCACACTGATGAACAAAAGGCTGATTTTTATACCAAACCATTTCCTTTAACAAGGTTTAAGTACTTAATGAGATTAAATGGTATGAAAAATCATCAGATGCGGAAGATGAGGTTGAATACGGATCGAATGACGAGTTTAAGTGATCCTCATCGGTTTGTTACTTTTATTAGGTTTTAGAATTTCTTTAAAAAACAAAAATCCAAAAATATGTTTTTGATTTTAGGGGGAGAAAGTTTGGGAAAATACAAAAACATTATAAAATCAAAAAGTACAAAAACATGAAAAAGACAAGATGTGTTTTCGTGTGAAAATAGGAAATGATAGTACATCAGTGGACTATCACGGTATGCTAAAGATTTGTAAAGGTTAAAAAGTTAAAAACAGATCTCACTGTTTGCACATTTAGTAGATTCTGAGATATAAACATAAAGAAATAGCTTCTTAATTTGTGGGTAACATCTCTCGGATATATGGACTTGGTACTCCAAAATTTCGTTTGAGAGATTGTCTGATTCTGAGATACTAGGTCTTTATAGCGAATTGATATCCGGGGTATTATACAAGTTCTTCTGACTTTGCGAAAGCAATAACCTAGAACTTGTAGAATACTTTTGCATATAAACCCTTACAACTGCTAAAAATATTGAAAGTATCGAAAGATATCACAATAAGCAGTTCAAAAGATTCCTAAGTGTAACACACCTTCAAGACGAGTCTTCCTCTCTTTGTCGGTACGGTGGTACTAACCTGAGCTCTCAAGGTCTCGGACTACACAGATTATAGATATTAGTTATCTATATTCACCTGTAAGATGAAATCTAGAGAATCTTGATACGGGAGTATATTCTGAGGTGGGAAACACAATTAAGTAAGTTCCTAAGAATACCTAACGTATCTTGGATCAATTGAGAAATGTGTTGAAGTTTAAGTGGATCAATATACTGACAATCTAAGTGAATTTGTTTTTGAAACTTATAGTCAAAATAATGGTCAACGGTACTGGTGATTTGTCTCAAAAACTGATATGATCCTTTAACACAAACTCACAAAAATATGTCTGTAATTATGTTTGTACATAGTGTATTACATTTTATTTACATTTCGTGTTAGAAAACCCAAAAAGATTTTCAGTGTGTTTTACATAAATCTTTGGAAAATTCAGAAAGATTTTATTTCTATCTTAGTTTTGACTACCGATGATGGAAAGCGGATCTTCAAAATCCAGAAGTGCTAAATGCTGATGAAAATCATGAGACAACGGGTTGGGAGCTAATGTGAAATGATAAAAATGTTTTGAAAAGATTATAAAGTTCATTAATTTGAAACTTAATACTGTCGAATACATCAGTTTGATCTCAAAAAGGTCAACCAAGGTCATTAACTTGGACTTGGTAAACAAATCAGTTAACTAGGGTCATTAACTTGGACTTGGTTATATGAGTGGGTTGATAAAACTGTTTAAAAGTAAAAAAATGAAAAAGTTTGGAAATTAAAATGCCCAATTCGTACGAAGTATCCAATTCGTACGAAGTACACACTTCTTACGAACTGATCAAGAAACAATATAAAAGGAAGTAATTCATACGAATTAATCACTTGTTACTGTTGAACTGTTGAGAGTGTTTGTGCGAATTGAGTGAAATTACATTTGAAGTAACTTTATACTGCCAAAATTTTCATTGATAGGGTTGATTTGCACACTCTACTCAATGGGCAAGGTAATAGATCAAGGATTAATTGTTGTTTTTGATAACTTTGAACTGTCAGACCTTAAAAGTTTAGATCTAGGGTGATTTAATGGACAAAATCTGAAATTGAACCTAGATATATGTAAATCGGCGTGTTTAGGTTACTTTAGACCAGTCAATTGTTTAAAATGGTAATGTTTTAAGATTGCAGGTTATTTGGGGATGATGATCACTTCGTACGAAGTGTCAGTTCTTACGAAGTGCACGCATAATGATCTTAAAAATCCAATTTGTACGAACTGGCTGGTTAAAACTGAAAATGATAATTCGAACGAAGTTGTTATTGTAAATTGTTTGTAGAGTTGTTAAAGTCAATTTGTACGAATTGATAAAACACTAATTCGTATGAACTGTAAGTGTAAAAAAGTTTGAAATTTTTAGAAAAAAATTGTATAAGTGTTTGTTTTATTTGTGTCATGCAGGAAAAGAAGTCGAACTATTCGAAGTTTCACAACACATGTTGTGTGTTAGATAAGAAAAAATTTCCAAGATTAGCACCGTTTATGGATATTCTGGATTTCATGGGACGCGTTCGGGTCACTAAAGAGTTAACACATCATCATACTGCATATAGATCACATGTAGAATACTTTTGGAATGCTGCGAAGTATGTTGAAGCTGAAAAAACATTATATTCTACAGTAAAGATTGACGATAAAGATATTGAAGTCAAGATAACTGAAGCAGATGTTCGTAGAGTTCTGGATTTCAAAGATAAAGAATCAGATCCAACTGGATATCCTGAACGAATGGTGAAAGGATGCTTCTACCGTATGGGATATAGAGGATACGTTAACGCAACAGCGTGGAAGAAAGGGAACCTTGGGCGTCCTTACAAGTTTTTCATTCACTCTCTAGTACACGCGTTGAGTCATAGGAAAGGAGGTTTTGATGATATTCAAGATTACCAGATGTGCATGGCCACGGCATTAGTGTTGAATTTGTCGTTCAACTTTTCACACGTTGTTTTTTATTACATGACGAAGAATACTGGTGTTGATAAGTTTCTGCAGTATCCAAGATTTGTGCAAATGCTGCTAGATGTAAATTCAAGAATTTGAAGAAAGAGGATAGTGATATCTTGTATTTGCATCACATGGATGATGATACGTTACTAAAGTTGCATTAGTACTTGAGGCAAGCTACAGAGCCACCCTCGAAGGCGATGTTTGGTGCTATTGCAAGCAAAGATTATGTTGCACCAGAGGAAGGCAAATGGCGAAAAGATACCAGTGGAAACGAAAAGGATGAGATAGAGTGTTTGGAAGGTTTTGTCAAGAAAAGGAGTCGATGGTATACAAAAGCTGAAACAAAAAAGAAACGCAAACATTCTGTGAAGCAAGCTCCTAAGACTATTCTGATAGACGAACTAGAAGATGAGCCAGAAAACATTGTTGAAGAGACACCATAGACAAATGTTGATTCTGAGAATGTTGAAACTGAGAATGTGGAAGGTGAAGATCATGGAGTTTTCTCTGTTACTTCTGATAAAGACGAGTTTGAAGATTCAATAGATGTGAGTAAACGACTGATCAGAGAAGAGTTAGAACAAGAGAAGTTGAAAAAGAGGGGAGATGACGTATATATACAGGCTGAGCATGAATCTGAAGAAGAAAGGCCGAAAAAGAAAATCAGATGTGTCAAGATTAAGGCAGGGGAGGTGAAAAAGACTACAGGGTCGCCAACTGCGAAAGCTAGAAGGAAGTTGATGAAAAAGTCGAAACCTGTGTCTGAAATAAATGTTTCTACTCCACCAACCTCACCTATACACACCACACCACATGTTTCTCCCACTCACATACAACCTCCACCCACTACATCACAACCGCCTATATCTCCTCAACCACAATCTATCCCAAAACAAACAACACCTAAATCAACCCTAAACGATTAACTCCAAAGTCTACACGTAAACAAACTACACCTCAAAGCCAAACTTCAGAACATGAACTTCGTGACGCTTTTGGAAAAATTCCCTTGCCACCAGAGAATTTTGCATCAGGGATAACTACAGATGAATTGGCAGATATGTTTAATGAATCTAAGATTGTTGAGTTGGAAAAATGAATCAAAGTGTTGGAAGATCAAATGAAAGCTAATGATGCTGAGAAAGAGGTGTTAGAGGGAAGAGTGAAGTTTTTGGAAAATGATCGGGAGTATATGAAAGCTGTTATTAAAAGCTTGGGTACAGATAACGAAGGATTAAGGAAAGTTGTTAATGATTTGGAGAATGAATGAGCGCAAAGCAACAGAAGGTTTGATATGCTTCAGCGTGTGCTTGCGAATAATTTGGGAATAGATTTTGCCTCTGAGTACAAACGTCTGGAAGTACAAGAAGCGAAAGAGAGAGTTGAAGAAAGACAAAGAAAGGCTACAACAGTGAAAGTTCATTGCCAACTGAAGGAATTACTGAACCTTTAACGATCGATCCATTGCCAACTAGTGAAAGTTCAAAGTTTGTTGAAGAAACGGTGATGGAAATGTTTGCAGTAGGAGAAGTAGTTGATAATCCTGTATTACAAAGGATTGCTGAATTACGATGTTTAAGAGCTGACGAGCTAAAGCGGCAGAAGTAGAAGAGGATGATTTTGAAGATAACAATGATGATGAATCAAGAAAGATGATGACAAGAAAGATGATTCATATAAGAAAGATGATGATGATGATAATCAGGGAGGTGTTGGCATTACAGTGGAAACTGCAAAGTTCACAGGAGAGTTTGATTATGATGCAGTCCTAAATGATGAGGTTAATCTTGAGGATGTTCAAGCTCAGGGGCAGCAGAAAGGGCCAACAGAGACTGAAGGAGCATTATGAATCTTCACAGCTACTCCTTATACAGTTGTTCCTGATAGCTACAAGCCGATGACGCTCATGTTAGAACACAACATAGAAGAAGGAGAATATGTTCACAACTATACGAAGGAAGAGTTGGCTAAACTGTTAGAAATTGATGATGATTCGATCGAGTTTGATTTTGAAGAAGAGTTGGTGAACATAAGTACATTTGAGCCAAACAGTTATGTCTATAAACGTGTACCTGAAGCAGATAACAATGATTGTGTGATAATCGAAGATGCTTCAGATGATGAAGAAGATGTTGAGAAATATTCTGGTGCTGATACAGATAGTTTTCCTACCTTTAAAGAGATTATAAGCCAGGAAAACCAAGATTTGTTAAAGAGAAAAATTGATGAAGTGGTTAAAGATGGAAGTATTCCGAGGCGAATGACTACGGAAGAAAGGAAGAAGCAAAGAAATCATGGTTCAGGGAACTGCCGAAGGAAAGAAAGTTTAAACGACTGCTAGCGTTTGTCACAAGAGATAAAGACAAATCTTTAGGCGATATTTTGAGCTGGGAATTGATTAGTAAACTGAATGTTTATGCTGTAACATTTGTAAAAAACGGGTTTTCAAAACCCGCTCCGTTTTGTAATCGAATATCAAGTTATAAAAGTCACGTTGAATATTTATGATTATTTTGATTTAAAATGATACATAATTAATAAATAAACTAAACTATAAAAATTAGATTTGATAAAAAGTTAAAACAAAATAAATAAAAAGGATTTGTGGCTGCCGGGACTCGAACCCGGGTCAGCCAGAACTGGATCCAAAGACTTAACACACACTCACTTCACCACTCCGCCACTTTGTGTTTTCTGTTATCTCTAGGAAACAAATGAGATTTATACACAAACTCGGTTAAACCGGTTGCGCCAACTGAGAAACGGAAATCGGCAATTCAATCGTCAGATCGTTTGATTACTCGCGCATTCACGTTTATAACCGATGAACCGATGTCTTTAATCAATTCAGAGGTGATTGAACATCAATTTTCATTACTATCGGTTTTTATAACCGAAAAGAATCAAAGTCCCAATTACTTCAATTCCAGACCTCTCTCGCGACTCAGAAACGTCATACCAATACTCCATTTCACTCTCGTCACATTTTCAGACCGTCAGAACGTCTAAATCAACTCGCCGGAATTTTCTGCAAAAGTCGCCGGAAAACCGTATTCATCCTCAAACGGTAAATCTTTCAATATCATTGTAGTTCAACAATTGTTAGACTATTTCTAACTTAAACCTCTCAATTGAAATCGAATTCAGGCGCTATATTCAACTAATTTCAGTTCGCCGGAAAGATTTTGAAAACCTCTATATTCATCTGAGAATCGGTAAGGGCATTCAAACCCTCTGTTAACAATTGCTGAACACTTCAATTTCACGATTAGCTAATAAAAACGGTTAATTGTCTTGTTTAGTTGAAGAGTATAAAAACAGGGACCGACACATTGCCGGAATTCTGAAATAAACCGTTCATCGGTATGTTCACCTCTAATTACCGTCTCTGTCATTTCATTTTAGCCTTAAGAACATTTGTCAATCGTAAAAACAAGAAACGGATCAGTGATTCAGTCGTCGGAAATTTGAATGAAGAAGACGAAGTTAACTAAGTTATAAGTTTATTTAAAACCATTAAAATGAACGGGTTAGACACACAGTCCAGCGGTGGACTGTGTGCAAAACATATACGCATGTCCCGAGTTCGATCCCTGATACACGCACTCCTTATATAATAAAATGCCTTTTTGTTTAAAAACTAAACCGGGTTAACTCAGTTAGATATTAAGTATAATAAAAACCGAGATAATAACCAGGTTAGACACACAGTCCAGCAGTGGACTGTGTGCAACACTAAGTCACACGTCGCGAGTTCGAAACCCGTCATTGGCACCGGTTTGTTGAATTAAAATGTTTTGCAATTAAAAGAATTTCGGTTAAACTGAATAAGTATATAAATATAATTAAAAACAAGATTATTTCGGGTTAGACACGTAGCTCAGTTGGTAGAGCTGCGTGCACGCGTACGGGAGGTCTCGGGTTCGAGCCTCACCCGGCACAAACAATTTCACATACGAACCGGTCAACAGGTCAACGGTCAACGGTCAACGGTCAACGCAAAATAAACAATTTTTTTTTTATATTTTTATTTATTTAATTTAATTTAAAAATCAATTAAAAATACTTAAAAATAACATTTTTAAAGATAGAAAATAGCCTTAAACTCACAAAAATATATCTAAAAATTTCATTAAAATCCTTAATAAAATCCACTCATTTAATATATTTTTCCTTTATTATTTAGGTTAGTATTTCTCGTTGTTCCGCTCATCTAATTCGTGCGCATCTCACCATCTCCAATCCAACGCACCCAATGTGAGTGAATCTTTACAAATTCCCCGTTTAATCACGTTTTGGGGTGTATCATGTGTCTTGATATATATATTATACTTAAACCATTGTGCATACATCATATCATGAACTTGTGTATTCAGTTTGTTTCTGTTGTGTAGTTATTGTTGGATGCAATTTATTATTTTCAGTACATGCAATTTCATAGGCCGCCGCTCCCCATTACATTATGAGCGTTGAGCATGTTCCCCATTTCATTATGAGGTTGAACCTGGCGTGCCCACATACGATCGGCTCCGTTTGATTGAGCCTTGATCGCACAGACATTTTCATTTTCAGTACATGCAATGATTGAGCCTTGATCGCACAGTTTCATTTATGTTATTTATCGTATGATGTTGGTATGTTCATGTATGCTGTCATATGTTATTGTGTGTTATAGTTGTGACTGCTGTTTGCCACTGCTTGATTATTTACATTTGCTCATCTATGATTATGCACAATTTTTCATTGATAAACTAGCAAATAATTCATTAATAAATGTTTATCTAATAAGGTTCACTCGCCAACTTATGTTGACCCAAAAACCCCCATTTTTACACATGATACAGGTGAACCAGCAGCAGCTAGGAACACATAGGATTGGACTAGAAGAATAAAATGATTTAGAGTTGGGATTGTTATGTTTGGTTTATTTTCTTTGTATTGTATGAACATGTTTGGATATTTGGAAATGTAACTTTGACTTTATTAAATATGAAACATATTAGTAAATGTCATGAGCTTTGGTGATAACCCAATTATGCCCCGACTCTTATTCCGCTGCGGGTCGGGGTGTGACAGATTGGTATCAGAGCCATGACTATAGGGATATAGGATAGGTTATTAGACCCTTAGAGCCTATACTATAGTTGATTAGAAACTTATAAGATTTTTGTGTGTTACATGCCAAATTTCATGATGTTTTATATGTTTTATGTTAAATGTTACATTCAATATTATGCAAGCATGTTCATAAGTATGTATTATCATATAATGCCTATCATGAATCATATGCTCATAACATATCACATCCATGAAAGCACACACCACATCATGATTGCTTTTACAATCTCATCAAAGTGAGTTCTCATGACGGGCATGTAGTAACTGGAAGGGTACCAGTACCGGTAGTCGGAACGTCCTGTCTAGGCTGGCATTCGTATAAATCCAAAATAAAGGACCAGTTTGCCTACCTGGGGACTAACGATGAGAGTACGAAGTACCTATTAGGCCAAAGCATGCTATACCAAACGTCGTGTGAGCTAACCCCACTTTGAGTTGTCATTGTGTCTACACCTGGACACGTTCCGACCAAACATCTCATGAACATATTTTGTGGTTTGTATTCGGGTGATGCGAGTGTTAAATTGCCAATACTAATGTGAACCCTACCAAGCCAATAGCCATCGGGGCCCACATGACTATATAGGTGAAGGTATGGGAGACATTTGAGGCCCAACATGAGCAAACCCAAGACATCCTATGGATGTAGTTGCATTATTGATATTTATGTTATTTTCATTTTCTTAAAGACACATGACACCTAAAAAGACACCATAAACTCACAATCTTCTCATTGTATGATCCTGTAGATGTCGTCTAGACAGCAACGAAGGGGTAAAAGATCAGGAAGATCTCAGGAACGTTTGGCCACTCAGATCGCGAAACAAATGGCCACGATACTGCCTGACATTGTGGTCGAAGTACAACAAGCCCTCGCTACAAATCCTACTAACCCTCCCCAACAACATGACCAGAACATCGACAACCCTCCTACCAGCAAGTGTTCATACAAACATTTCAAGTCTTGTGATCCTCCTAAATTTGAAGGGACCGAGGGTGTCACTGCTCTCCTACATTGGTTCGAGGAGATGGAAAACACCTTTCTAAACTGCGATTGTCCTGAGGATCGCAAGGTTCGATACGCTACCGGGAGACTATTTGGGGTAGCTCTCACTTGGTGGAATACTGAGAAAGGGAAGAGGGGAACTGAAGATGCAATGGCCTTAACTTGGGAGGAGTTAAGGGAAATCATGACTAGGCGTTTCTGTCCTAGGAGCGAAATTAAAAAGCTGGAGGACGAATTTCATTCTCTAAAGCAAAAGGAGGGTGATCACACCACCTATAACAAGAGGTTCTTGGAGTTGAACCAAATGGTTCCAAATTTGTTCACCCCAACCTATCGTCTGATCGAGCATTATATTCGAGGACTTCCCTCGAAAATCCAAGATTCAGTTCTCAGCGTTTCACCAGTAACACTTGAAGCTGCTATGGAGCTAGCAACTGAACTGACCGAGAACCGAATTCGTAACGGGAAGTTCAAAGAAGAGAAAAAGAAAGCCCCTGTTGAGGGTCAAACTTCAAACCATCCCATCTCTTCCTCTAAGTTTGCCAACAAGAGGAAGCGCAACACCAGAAATTTTGCAGTTACTCAACCAACTCCCCTATTCCTGCTGCACCCATTACTCAAGTCACCCCTTCACCCGCACCATACAGAAGACCTTACACTGGCCCGTTACCAAAATGTAACCGTTGCCAATATCGCCATTCCCCTGATCATCCTTGCCAATATTGCACCGGCTGCGGTCGCGCAGGTCATACTGTTCAAACCTGCCGCATGCCTCAACGAACGAACCGCCACCAACCTTTAACCCAAACCCACCAACAATTAATGGGCCAAGCCCAACAACCCCTACTATTACCACCCACCCAACATTTAGCCAAAACATATTACCAGCCCAATTATCCTATGGGTCAACCAATGCGGGACTTGCTACAATTGCGGTGACCCGAGCCATTTTAGAAACACTTGTCCAAGGTTGGTCAACATTATTCATGCTCAGGCCCAAGCCAACCCGGTGAATCAAGCAAACCAAGCTCCTCCACCTGCAAGAGGGAGAGCTTTCTATATCAACGCTAACCAGGCCAGAGCTGACGGCAATGTGGTTAACGTACGTTCCTTTATAAATGGTAGATATGCATCTATGTTATTTGATACTGGTGCGGATAGAAGTTTTGTGTCTTTAGAATTTGAACCTATCTTAAGCAAAAATCGGGATAAGCTCACGGAATCCATAACGGTAGAAGTTGCGGACGGGAAACCAGTTTCATTAAACACTATTATACGCAACTGTACACTCACCTTAAACGACCACGATTTCTCAGTCGACCTTATTCCTATGAAGCTGGGAAGTTTTGATATCATAATCGGTATGGATTGGCTCAGCCAACATCAGGCAGAAGTTGTATGTCGTGAAAAATTTATTCGTATTCCTCTTTCAAACGGTCAGACTCTTCGAATCATTGGAGAAACCTCGTCGAAAGGGCTCAGCTTAATGTCTTGTCTTCAAGCTCAAAAATATCTTCGCAAGAATTATGTCGCGTTTTTAGCTCATATCATCAAAAAGGGAACCATGGAGAGGAAACTTGAAGACATTCCTGTAGTAAAAGACTTCCCACAAGTTTTTCCTGACGACATTTCAGGACTTCCTCCAGTTAGAGACGTCGAATTCCGTATTGATCTTATACCTGGTGCTACACTAGTTGCAAAGTCTCCTTATAGGTTAGCCCCCTCTGAAATGCAAGAGCTAGCCAGTCAATTACAAGAGTTGACTGACAAGGGATTCATACGTCCTAGCTCGTCGCCTTGGGGCGCACCTGTCCTTTTTGTAAAGAAGAAAGATGGATCGTTTCGTATGTGCATCGACTACAGAGAGCTCAACAAGTTAACAATCAAGAATCGCTATCCTTTACCTCGCATTGATGATCTTCTTGACCAACTACAAGGTGCCAGCTGCTTTTCAAAAATCGACCTTCGATCTGGTTATCATCAACTTAGAGTGCATGAAGAAGACGTCCCTAAGATTGCTTTTCGAACTCGTTATGGCCACTATGAATTCATGGTTATGCCATTTGGTTTAACCAACGCACCAGCTGTCTTTATGGACCTAATGAACAGAGTCTGCAAACCTTATCTTGATCGATTTGTTATAGTCTTCATCGACGATATTCTTATTTATTCAAAATCTAAATCTGATCATGAGCGTCATCTTCGACTCATCCTGCACTTCTAGAATAGGAAAAGCTTTATGCCAAATTCTCCAAATGTGAATTCTGGTTAAAAGAGGTGCAATTCCTCGGGCATGTAGTCAATGACAAGGGAATACATGTCGACCCTTCAAAGATCAAAGCGGTTCAAGAATGGCAAGCTCCACGTACACCAACTGAAGTAAGATCTTTCCTTGGTCTAGCTGGCTATTATCGTCGGTTCATTTCAAACTTCTCTCGCATTGCTGTACCACTCACGGCTTTAACTCATAAGGGAAAACCTTTCATATGGGGACCCAAGCAAGAAGAAGCCTTTCAAACTCTTAAACAAAAACTTTGTGATGCACCAATCCTCACTCTTCCTGAAGGTTGTGATGATTTTGTGGTCTATTGCGACGCGTCAGGGCAAGGATTGGGCTGCGTTCTAATGCAAAGAGGAAAAGTCATAGCTTATGCTTCGAGACAACTCAAGACACATGAAAAGAACTACACCACTCATGACCTAGAACTTGGAGCCGTTGTGTTCGCTCTTAAGATATGGAGACATTATCTCTATGGTACTAAGTGTGAAATATACACTGACCATAAGAGTCTTCAACATATCTTCAATCAAAATGAGTTAAACATGAGGCAACGAAGATGGGTCGAACTTCTAAATGACTACGACTATGAAATTAGATACCACCCTGGTAAAGCAAATGTGGTGGCTGATGCACTTAGTCGAAAGGGTTATGCGAACTCCATTCGTCTTCTATGTTCGCAAATTATAACTGACATTAAAGATCAAATTCGAGAAGCCCAACACGTTTCAATAACGGAAGAAGATGTACGAAAGGAGATGTCCTGTGGAGCTGAGTTAAAAATTGAAACTAAATCTGACGGTATTCTGTACTACCTAGATCGTATCTGGATTCCTAACCACAACAATCTTCGTGAAATTCTTATGAATGAAGCTCACAAAACGCGATATTCTATACACCCAGGAGCCGATAAGATGTATCAAGACCTACGATACACCTATTGGTGGCCTGGAATGAAGAAGGATATTGCCGTTTTTGTTTCCAAGTGCCTTACGTGTTCCTAGGTGAAGGCTGAACACCAAAGACCCTCAGGACTTCTGGTTCAACCGGAAATACCTGTATGGAAGTGGGAAAATATAACCATGGATTTCATTACCGGGTTACCTCGCACTTCTGGTGGGTATGACACTATATGGGTAATTATAGACCGACTTACAAAATCAGCTCACTTTATTCCTATCCGCGAAGATTTCAAGAACGAAAAGCTTGCTCGTATTTATATCAACGAAATCGTAAGCCGACATGGGGTACCGTTAAGCATTATTTCTGATCGTGATGGTCGTTTCACTTCACGAACATGGCAAGCAGTATAATCCGCTATGGGCACGCGATTAGATCTCAGTACCGCCTATCATCCTCAACTGATGGACAGTCTGAGAGCACCATTCAAACTCTTGAAGATATGCTTCGAGCATGTGTCTTAGACTTCAAGGGAAATTGGGACGCCCACCTACCATTAGTTGAATTTTCGTACAACAACAGCTATCATTCAAGCATCGGCATGGCATCTTTTGAAGCCTTATATGGTCGTAAGTGCCGATCTCCTGTATGTTGGCACGAAATTGGGGAAGCTCAAATTACTGGTCCAGAATTGATCCAAGAAACCACAGACAAGATCCATCAAATTCGAAACAATCTTCTAGCGGCTCAAAGTCGTCAAAAGAGTTATGCAGATAAATGACGGAAGCCCTTAGAGTTTAACATTGGTGATCATGTACTTTTAAAAGTATCACCGTGGAAGGGAGTAGTTCGTTTTGGTCAAAAGGGCAAGCTAGCACCACGTTACGTAGGACCTTTCAAGATACTCGAAAGAGTAGGTCCTGTCGCATACAAGCTTGATCTACCAGAAGAACTCAACAGGATTCATCCCACATTCCACGTGTCGAACTTGAAGAAGTGCCTCGCTGATGAGAACCTCCACATTCCGCTGGAAGATATTCAGATTGATGAATCTATGTAGTTTATTGAAAGACCTGTAGAGATCATGGACTTCGGAGAGAAACGTTTACGACGAAGTCGCATTCCAATTGTTAGGGTACGCTGGGAGTCGAAACGGGACCTGAGTTTACTTGGGAACGTGAAGACTCAATGCGCGAAAAATACCCGCACCTTTTTCCTACTACTTCAACTACTTAAATTTCGGGACGAAATTCCTAAAAGTAGGGGATACCGTAACATTTGTAAAAAACGGGTTTTCAAAACCCGCTCCGTTTTGTAATCGAATATCAAGTTATAAAAGTCACGTTGAATATTTATGATTATTTTGATTTAAAATGATACATAATTAATAAATAAACTAAACTATAAAAATTAGATTTGATAAAAAGTTAAAACAAAATAAATAAAAAGGATTTGTGGCTGCCGGGACTCGAACCCGGGTCAGCCAGAACTGGATCCAACGACTTAACACACACTCACTTCACCACTCCGCCACTTTGTGTTTTCTGTTATCTCTAGGAAACAAATGAGATTTATACACAAACTCAGTTAAACCGGTTGCGCCAACTGAGAAACGGAAATCGGCAATTCAATCGCCAGATCGTTTGATTACTCACGCATTCACGTTTATAACCGATGACCGATGTCTTCAACTAATTTCAGTTCGCCGGAAAGATTCTGAAAATCTCTATATTCATCTGAGAATCGGTAAGGGCATTCAAACCCTCTATTAACAATTGCTGAACACTTCAATTTCACGATTAGCTAATAAAAACGGTTAATTGTCTTGTTCAGTTGAAGAGCATAAAAACAGGGACCGACACATTGCCGGAATTCTGAAATAAACCGTTCATCTGTATGTTCACCTCTAATTACCGTCTCTGTCATTTCATTTTAGCCTTAAGAACATTTGTCAATCGTAAAAACAAGAAACGGATCAGTGATTCAGTCGTCGGAAATTTGAATGAAGAAGACGAAGTTAACTAAGTTATAAGTTTATTTAAAACCAGTAAAATGAACGGGTTAGACACACAGTCCAGCGGTGCGCACTCCTTATATAATAAAATGCCTTTTTGTTTAAAACTTAAACCGGGTTAACTCAGTTAGATATTAAGTATAATAAAAACCGAGATAATAACCAGGTTAGACACACAGTCCAGCGGTGGACTGTGTGCAACACTAAGTCACACGTCGCGAGTTCGAAACCCGTCACTGGCACCGGTTTGTTGAATTAAAATGTTTTGCAATTAAAAGAATTTCGGTTAAACTGAATAAGTATATAAATATAATTTAAAAACAAGATTATTTCGGGTTAGACACGTAGCTCAGTTGGTAGAGCTGCGTGCACGCGTACGGGAGGTCTCGGGTTCGAGCCTCACCCGGCACAAACAATTTCACATACGAACCGGTCAACAGGTCAACGGTCAACGGTCAACGCAAAATAAACAAATTTTTTTTATATTTTTATTTATTTAATTTAATTTAAAAATCAATTAAAAATACTTAAAAATAACATTTTTAAAGATAGAAAATAGCCTTAAACTCACAAAAATATATCTAAAAATTTCATTAAAATCCTTAATAAAATCCACTCATTTAATATATTTTTCCGTTATTATTTAGGTTAGTATTTCTCGTTGTTCCGCTCATCTAATTCGTGCGTATCTCACCATCTCCAATCCAACGCACCCAATGTGAGTGAATCTTTACAAATTCCCCGTTTAATCACGTTTTGGGGTGTATCATCTGTCTTGATATATATATTATACTTAAACCATTGTGCATACATCATATCATGAACTTGTGTATTCAGTTTGTTTCTGTTGGAATTACAGTTCAAAGGTCAAATCAGAGATTTACTGTTGGGGAATAAAGACCAAGAATAAAAGATGTTTTTGGCATCATCTGTTCCAGGGGGAGAATGTTGGAATTGAACCCTTTACAAAGGAACAGATGATATAAATACTCTATCAGCGGTTTGGTCCAACTATCAAAGTTTAGATCCTCTGATTACCTAAACTCTGCCTTCCTAAAGTCTGTTACCTATGCATCTACACCAATTATCAAAGGTCTGACAGAAGAAAAGAAGCAGAGCTTGGTCATCGGAGTTTTAGTTTATTAGTTTAAATTCAATGTAGTAGTGCATTTGCACTATCAGATGTTAGGCATCAGTGTTTTGAGTTTGTTAGTTTATTGTTAAATGTCACTATCAACCCTGACGTCATCAAAAGATGCTCAGAGGTTAGATAGTTAGTATAAATAGTTGAATCGATGTAACAGTAAACTTCGTCTACTTAAAAAGATCTTTACACCAATCATCTTCTTCCATTTCCTGTACTTCAAACTGTTGCAATAGGCTGAGGGAGAGTTTGTGAATCACATGCAAAGTTTATATAATTGAAAGCACGATGATGATGTAAACAAACGACCTTTACTTGTATTAAAAGTTTTCCATTCTATTTCGCTACATTTATTTTAAATATCAATCATATTTCCATTTTTGAAACAAAAACTACAAGTAAATCAAACTCAGATCCTAACAGTGCCTCCTACGGTCTGCGTATGCTTTCTATCGGTCTTGAGCCGCCTTCAATCGTGCTCGTATTATGTCAATTTTCTCATTCGTTATGGCCACAACGTCCTTTGGTGCAAGTTCTCTTGGACCCACTTCCCCCCAACATACCGGTGTCCTGCATTTTCTACCATATAACATTTCATATGGTGCCATTTGGATGCTATTGTGATAGTTATTGTTGTACGAGAACTCCACTAATGGCAGGTGTTCATCCCAATTTCCCCCAAGGTCTAGGACACAAGCTCTTAGCATATCAACAAGCGTTTGAATGGTCCTTTCCGACTGACCATCTGTTTGAGGATGGTAGGCGGTCCTTACGTGTAATTTGCTACCCATTCCTTTGTGAAATTTTTGCCAATAACGGGAAGTGAATCGTGTATCTCGATCCGACACAATGGACACAAGTATTCCGTGTTAAGATACGATTTCGTTCACAAAAATTTGGCCATTCTTTCAGAGGAATAAGTTTCTCGAATAGGTAGAAAATGGGCACTTTTGGTGAGACGATCAACAATGACCCATATAGCATAATGCCCCTTTCTTGGTTTTGGAAGTTTAGTTACGAGATCCATGGTTATGTCCTCCCACTTCCATACCGGGATTTCCAGAGGTTGTAATCTCCTGTACGATTTTTGATGTTCAGCCTTCACTTGAGAGCATGTCAAACATTTCATGACATACTTAACAAAGTCACGCTTCATTCCAAGCCACCAGTAATTCTTTCTTAAGTGTCGATACATTTTTGTGGCTCCCGGGTGAACCGAATACCGGTACTTATGAGCTTCCTCAAAAAGTAACTCTTTCACATCAGAACGCCAAGGTACCCAGATTCGGCCATACCTTGTTTTAATCCCATTCGAATTCTCTTCTAATTTGGGTGCAAATCCTTTGGTCCGCTCTTCCTTTGGATCTTTCGTATTTAATGATTTGACTTGTGCTTCTTGTATTCTTTCAAGGAGATTTGACGTGACTACCATCCTCATGGATTTCACCCGTATCGGAGGCGGGTGTTCCTTTCGACTCAAGGCATCGGCCACAACATTCGCCTTTCCCGGGTGATAATGAATCTCACAATCATAATCCTTTATGATCCGAATAAATTGTCAAGTAATGCCTCCATAATTTAAAAGCAAACACCACCGCTGCTAATTCCAAATCGTGGTTCGGGTAATTACCCTCATGCTGCTTCAATTGCCTCGACGCATATGCTATCACTTTACCTCTTTCTATTAAAACACACCCCAACCCTTGGTGTGACGCATCTGTATACACAACCAAGTCTTCTGCGTCATCAGGTAGAGTCAATACCGGGGAGCTTGACAATTTCTTTTTCAAAGTTTGAAAAGCCCCATCTTGATCTCTGCCCCATATAAACTTCTCATTCTTTTTCGTTACTTTGGTCAATGGCAAGGCTATTTTAGAAAAGTCTTGGATAAACCTCCTATAATAGCCTGCTAACCCCAAAAAGCTTCTCACTTCACTTGGGTTTTTCGGGGGTACCCATTTCACAATGGATTCGACCTTAGACGGGTCTATAAGGATACCGTCCGCATTAATCACATGACCGAGAAATTGTACCTCTCTAAGCCAAAAGGCACACTTAGAGAACTTTGCGTACAATTTCTCCTTGCGGAGTAATTCAAGAACTTCGCGTAAGTGGTGTGCATGATCGGTTTCATTTCGAGAATACACCAATATATCATCAATGAACACAATAACAAATTTGTCTAACATCGTTCTACATACCCGATTCATAAGATCCATAAACATGGCTGGCGCGTTTGTTAATCCAAAGGACATTACTAGGAACTCGTAATGTCCGTATCACGTTCTAAATGCCGTCCTCGCTACATCTTTATCCCGCACCCTCAATTGGTGGTATCCCAACCGCAAGTCGATCTTAGAAAACCAACTTACCCCTTGCAATTGATCGAATAGATTGTCAATTCGGGGCAACAGATATCGGTTTTTCACCGTTAGCTTATTTAATTCTCGATAGTCGATGCACATATGCATCGAACCATCTTTCTTTTTCTCAAAAAGAATAGGCGCTCCCCATGGTAAAATGCTTGGGCGTATAAAACCCTTATCAAGTAACTCTTGTATTTGGGTCATGAGTTCCTTCATTTCAGGTCGGGGCCAATCTGTAGAGAGCCTTCACTACTGGTTTGGCTCCCGGGTTCAACTCGATTTTAAATTCCACCTCACGTTTAGGTGGAAGCCCTGGCAGTTCATTCGGGAATACATCCAGAAATTCGTTCACTATCTTGACATTCTCTATCCTTGGAGCATCTTGGTTGGTGTCTACTACATAGGGCCAGAAAAGCCCTACTTCCGTTTCGTACATACTTGACATCTTGAATGATAGTACAAAGTTTCGGCTTAACGTTTCTTTCTCCTTGTATATTTACGCACTTTCCCCGGGGTTACAGAACATGAATAATTTTCTTTTCACAATGAATCTCGGCATGATATCGGGCTAGCCAATCCATACCTATCACAACTTTAAACTCCCCCAAAATCATTGGAACAAGGTCAATATCAAACTCCTCATCCTCTATTACTATCTTACAACTCTTACATTCTTCATGTAACAAGTAACTCTTACTATCTGCTATCTCTATTTCTAAGGGTACAAGCATCTTTTCAATTATAAAGGAAGGGTGAGATATTAGTTCACTTGATACAAACGATCTACTGGCCCCAGTATCAAATAACACGTACGTAGGTATCGAGTTCAATAAGAATATACCTGATACTACATTCGAGAGGGCCTTCGCTTCTTCAGTTGACATCTGAAACATCCTTCCTTTAGCCCTTGAGGTGTCATCTTTCCTTTCATCCTTATCAGTCTTCTGTTGAAGTTTTGGACATTCTGCTTTTATGTGACCCGACTGAAAACAATTAAAGCATGTTCTTGAAGGATTGGGACATTTGTAGTACGGATGTCCCTCTTTACCATAGTTATAACACCCCTTCTTGCCCATCAGACATTCCCCCGTAGAAGCTTCCCGCAAGTCTTACACTTTGGTATGTTACTCTTCCCTTTTTCTTTCTTGCCTTTGTCTTGAAACCTCGACTTCTTTGACGGGCTAGGGTTTGCGGTTCATTCTGGTGCTCTCTTTTCTCCACGTTGCTCTTGTCTTCCAAGTTCAATCTCCCTATCCCGGGCCTATTCTATGAGTTCATTCAGAGTTTCATATTTTGAGGGAATGATGAACTCCCTATATTCAGCCTTGAGCATGTCATGGTAATGGTTGATCTTCATTTGTTCTGTCTTCATGAAATCTCAACAAAACTTCAACTTGTCGAGAAAGGTGTTTGTTATCTCATCGATCGATTCCTCCTTCTGTCGAAGACGTAGAAAGTCTTCTTGAATTCGGTCAACCGCAGATTTGGGACAATGATACTTTAGAAATAGTTCTTTAAACTCTTGCCATGTCAACGTCTAAGTTTGTCTTCATCCATCTCCTTACAATGGGCGTCCCACCAATCCTTAGCTTGGAGTTGGAATTGGCCCGTTGCAAACATAACCTGATCCTCTTTCTCACACCGGCTTCTAACAAATACTGCCTCCATGTTTGCTATCCATCGTTGACATACTATTGGATCTATTTCCCCTTTTATACGATGCGGGGTTACACGCCATGAAATCTCTATACGTGCACCTGCGAGCTCCTTTCTTGCTTTGAGATTCTCCTATTAGTTCCTTCAATTCATCCATCTTACTTGTCATCATCGTCTCAACAAGTTCCAACACATGACTTTCTACCTCTTGTGCTAGTTTGGGAAGGTTGGCCTGTATAGCCTTTCCCACTTCTTCAGAAATCTTCTCGTTCATTGCTTCTTGTCGTGCTACATCATCGTTGTTCAAGTTATCATCATCCGACATCTACACAATCATAACTTTCTTTTATTAACATTCTACGATCTATAATTAACTGCATACTCATACATTCTTTTTACCGTATGGCCAGAACGACCACGGAACATTCGTGTGTCAATCATAAAATTGGTTTACTTACCATTCCATACATTTTCATTCACTCTTCTGAAACATTTTGTTTCCGACATGCCTTACTAAGTCAACCTGGGTTCACATACTCTTTTATTCGCTATTGTCGCCTTTCGGGACTATTTAAGGGTTACATGATGGGTTTTGGATAGTACGGAACTCATAACATGCCAAATAACAAAAATCTGAGTTTTTGGACCAGTGAGGGGCGTCGGCAACGCCTACCATGCGTCGGCGACGCCTACCATGCGTCGGCGACACACCATGGAACTCCGCGGGTGAAACTTTTGCGTAGACAGCAATTTCTCGCGTTGCAGGCAGATGGCCGTGTCGGTGACGCCTCCCCCATTATTCAAATGCTGATTTGCTTGATTTCAGCTCATACGACCTGTTTTAGAGCCCCGTTTCAACCCAAACAGACTCGTATTGTCCCGAAACGTCCCGTAACGTCTTGTAGCACCCCGTACCCGTCCTGTAACATTCCATAATCATCCCGTAACACTCCGTAACATTATTCGTTAAACGAAATCACAAAATTTAAAAGTACTTACTTGCTTTGCGCCTTAGAGCGAACACACACTATGCACGAGCTTTCAGTTTGAGTTCAAGCACCTTAGATCTTGTACTTGAATCCCTCAAATCTTGGCTCTGATACCAACTTTAACGCCCATGTTTCCATATGGTCAAGACTCAATACTTTAATGACAAAAGAACGCGACTTAATTTAAACTTTTCACATACCATTAAATCCAACTTAATTATACATACAAAAACTAACCGTTGCGAAACATTTACAGCCGACTAAAACTTACAAAAGACATAGCATATTTAATAGTTATAGATTAACAACTAAACAAAAGCTATTTGCAACCAAAATATTTTAACCCATTAACATCTTTACAAAATTTGAGGAAGCGCTTGAAGGGCATTTCAAGTGTGTTCGATCCGAGTGAAGCATGATCATCTAAAATTGGGATTTACCTATAACACAACATCAAGGGTTAATAACATTTAAACATAATATCTTCTACTAACATAAGAGTTCCAACTCATAACAATATAACAACATACATTTAGCATAACCATTTAAGTTCGCTTATCAGTAATTATCAACATTTTTTAGCTTAAATTTCATTCATGGTATATTCACCATACGATCATTCTTTTACACCTTCATTCTAATCCATTCGACCCATTCTCAATGGGTCTTATGCATGATCATTCTTTCTAAAACTATGATTGTCACAATATGTAACGATAAACAAAGTTATAATAAAAACCTTAATTGTACAAGTAGCGTACCTCGGTCTTGATTTCCTTGTTGCTTCAAGTGACTCGAACCTTCTTCCTTTATACCTATATATAACTGCTTATACTTAGATTTCATATCTTATATTAACTTACATACATTCTTTGATTAGAGATCTTAAAACTTAACACATATCTCATTCACATATTCAAAACATGATCGTTGTGTATGGTTTGAGGTCAAAATTGTTGAATTTTTAATTAAGGCATTTCATCAAACACTTGGTGTGCATGTCACCAACAAAGCACAAAGTACAAGTATTCTAAGCATAATATCACTAGTTCAAGTCATGGATCATCACAATCAACCAAACTCATATATATTTTTCATTCTACATTAATTTATCTATAATTTCTCTAATACATACAAAATTATACATCAAGATTACACTCACTTGCATTTACTTGATCATCAGTTTCATCATGGCATAACATCTAGTGGGTTTTTACTTCAAATCATTCAAATGACTAAAATTAAGTATGATTCTTGTTCTACAGTGCAATTCTAACTCATTCATGCATAAATTCTCATATGAACATATGAATGGGTCGAAACCCACCTTTTAATAATCATCAAATCATGAAATTCGACTTACCACTAGATAGACAAAGCTTAGATGATCTCAATTATGGTTCGTGCACAAGTAATTTCTTGATTCTTTCTTCCAATTTTGAGCAAATTCAGATTTGTAAGGGTTTCCCCTTTTTCTCCTGTCTGAGATCAACCCAGATACACACCCACTGTGTGTTTTTGTGTGTTAAATTTGTTTTTAATAAACTTACTTTCTAATTGTCCATATTTGGTCCCTCTACTTATATGTTGTTTTTTTATTGCTCATTTTTAGACTAACATTCTACATGTATTTTAACTAGGTTAGGTTTTTAGTTGATTTAATCACAAATGCATATTTAACTTTTTGGGTGTTACATAACATAAAAAATAGTTTATCCCAAGTTATTTATTAAAATACATGTACCATTGTGTACATAAATAATTTTGAAATATTTTCAACATGTGTGGGTTATTTGTATTTATCAGTGAAAACCGACGTATCTTCAAAAGACTAAGCGTAGGTTGCAAGGATACGTAAATAGGCTGGAAGTGCCCGGTAAATGCTTAAGAGGAATCTGCAACTCCTTGCATTGAAGCCTAGCAGTTGTTTACATAATCGCCTTGTATTTATCTGATCCATCTGTGGATCTTTTATACACCATCCGTCTGTATTATATTTGAACATTTGGACAACTGTAATTTGTAATGGTAATTAATAATCCAAGACTTCCGTTGTGAAATTTGTGATTATTTGACTATGACGATACCAATCTTACGTCACGATACTCCCCACCTGGGCCCACCAGGATTTGGTTGGAAATTCGGGGTGTGACAGGTTGGTATCATAGCCAACGTTTGAGAGAATTCAACACTAGTCTTCTGTGTTTGATCTCAAACAGCACAATAGCATATTCCTTAGACTTCCGAGTCCAGGCATTGACCTAGGATTACTCACATCCATATTAAGTTATTGTTATTGTTTTTGATTTAATATTGAAACAGGAAAATGCCGCCAAGATGTCATCCCGTTGAGTCGATTACATCAGAGCCGGGCGTGAATTAACTGGTATCTTCATTGCACAGCGAAAGTAACTATTTACTAAGAGTTATATGAAGTTGAACGCCTGCTAAGTACTCGAGTCCCAAAGGGTTCTCTTATTCTAACCGTGCCATAGTTTAATTTTTTAAACCTGAGAAAGAAACATGCAAAAAATCAACATAATGTTGGCGAGTTCATAGTTTGTTTGTTTTGTATCACCTGAATCTCAAAACATTTGAAAATCTTGCATTTGAAAAACCGGTTTTTGGGATTATAGTATCCCAAATCATTTGAAATGTCATATCTGTAAATCGGTATTGAAATGTTCTCTGTCATGTTTGTAAACCAATGCATGCAACTGTTATATTGTAAACCGATAATGAAATGTTTTCTATCGTGTCTATAAACCGGTATTAAAATGTTTTCTGTTATCTTTGTAAACCGGTATTGAAATCATTGTATGTAGGATGCCTATGGAATCTAAGGATCAATCAGTGTGTAGCTAATACACTGACCTATGTGCTACAAGTAAATAACCAAACCGAGACAACTTTGACATCATAGGGCTTACAAAAGCACTCATAAAGGGTTAGCAACCCAGGAGTGGATCGCGCCTCAAACTCGATAGATCTATACCTTTTGCACCTTGGTCACTAAGTGAATATTGGTTACTATTGTTATCATCCTACTTACGCACATTGACCTGTTATCATCTAATCCCATAGCTACATACCAATTGTCATAATCTGTGTTATTGGGCCTAGCCCATGTTATTTTGTTATCCGTGTTATTGGGCCTAGCCCATGTTATCTTGTTATCCATATTATTAGGCCTATCCCATGTCATAAATAAAATTCTAGGCCTAACCCCTAGTCATAAACTTAAGCATGTTTCGAATACGCATATGTTCTTGTAAAAACTGATATGTTTGGCATAAACTTTTCATAAACCATTTGTGTTATCTTGAATATGTTTGTAATATGGTTTAGAAATATATGATTTGCATTTATCGAAATATTGTATGCTTTCGCAAAACTTGCATGTCTTTCCACCCACGAAAACATTTACAAAAATGTAAAACGGTAAAAAGTGGGGGTTATGAACTCACCTTGATATCTTTGTGCAAAGCTAGCTTAATGTGATTCCGTAATGTCATTCCAAGAATGTGAACTCGCTAGAGTGAAACTATAGCATTCCTAACAAGGAATCAATCTTGTAAGCTTCTAAACAATACAATGTAGTTAAACTACGTGTCCGAGCTCTACGAATCGTCAATAAACGATCCTATTAAGGTGTTTTTATCTTGACTTGAAATAATCAATCCACCGCTTTCTTAGAAGCTACTCGATTTCCGAGAGGTTAAAGATTTATATATTTATGAAACCGTATTAGTCGTCTCGAAAGGTAATACGTATATGTAACGAATACTGAAAATAATACGTTGTAGGCTCGTATAATGTGGTTGTACAGTTTTCGAGTAGTTGTCATACACGTAGATGAATAATGATAATACAACTCGTAGTAGTTTTCATAAGATGTAATCACACACACACACACACACACGCACGCAATATAAATATATATATATATATATATATATATATATATATATATAATATATATACACGTTGATATATCTATATATGTAAAACGTGACGTACCTGAAATGATAGTCTTGCGTTATCGTTTATAATCGACAAACTAATTATATAATAGTACATGTGTTATAATCTTACGGTAGTGTAACGTACTTGGTGTAGGCGTTTGAAATAAATATAAATAATTATATTTATTTTATATAATATCCGAATCGTCGTCGTTTGAAATAAATATAAACCATTATATTCATTTAAATAAAAGTATCCGAATCGTCGACGTTTGAAATAAATATAAAACATTATATTTATTTAAATAAAAGTATCCGAATCGTCGACGTTTGAAATAAATATAAAACATTATATTTATTTAATAAAATAATCTCGACGTTTGAACTAAATATCCGGATTTTCGATGTTTGAAATAAATATAAAACAATATATTCATTTTGTATAGTTTTCGAGTTCTAAACGTAGGAAATAAATATAAATAATTAAATTTATTTTATAAAAGTTTTCGAATTTCGTTAACTTGTAATCACTTTTGTCTAGACGTTATAACTCGTTTTTGTAAGTTGTATTGTCTCACCTAAATAAAGATACATTTATATTTATTTTTATAAAAGTATTTGAACCTCGATAGATGTCGTTTTTAGAATATAATATGTGTCGTGTTACGGATTTTCACGAAAATCGGACAGAGTTTCCTCTGTTTTTTGGATAACCAGACAACTCAATGTGTCGATATAATTTCAAAACGCAACAATTTCAACAATTTATATACTTTTTCGACAATGCATACGATATATAATAAATTGTTGTCAAATACGCCAAAATGAAAAACAAAGTCGCTAATGTATAAGCGTTACTTAATCGGGTCGAGAGATAATATAATCGTTGTAATTATTAATTTTTTTTAGAGTTGGACGATATTATATATATATATATATATATATTTGTTAGCGGGTCGGTCGAGCTCAGTTTCACGATCGTACGATATCTATAACTAATGTAATATAAATTTTCGCGTTGTAACAATTTACCGAGTCTCAGATTAACCGTTGACCCGACAGTTGACCGTGTTTGACCCGTGTTGATTGAGTTGACCGGGTTTGACCCGGGTTGACCTATTGACCATGCCTGACCTCCTTTGACCAGCTTTGACCATGGTTGACCCGAACCCATAATCTAAACTGCTAACCGTGTTATAACTAGACCCGTACCACTCGTTTTCTTGTAGCTCGAAACTGACCCGGTTGACTCGCACTTGGACCGTGTTAGACCTGAACCCGTACAAGATCTGAGCCATGTGAACTGATACCCAAAAATGAATCGAGCCGAGACTCCTCTGAGTCTGAACCGACAATAAAACCACAACTGTTCAACGGCCGAGGTCATCTTCGCCGTCGTCGTCTGCCGCTACTCGCTTCCTCCGCCTTCACTGCTACACCGCTGCCGCTTGCCATGTTGAATTATTAAACTGAGTTGTAGGTTTTTTTAAGCCTTTGATGTCGGGGTCGGGCCTAGTAGATCTAATATTCTCTTTCATACCTATAATTGCAACGTAAATGTATAAACATGAATGTGTAGCAAGTGTGTATATAAGTATAGAGAATATACAAAGAGATACTGATGATGCAAGAGAAATGGTGAAGTGATGTTGCAAGAGAAATGATGAAGAGAACATGTTGGTAAAATCAGAGAGTTAAGCCTCTTTATGCATAAGATTGTGTGGACTAGATCAGGTTCAATTAGCCTGATCTCATATAACCCTAAGCCTAATCCAGACTTATGTCATGAGTTATAAAACATAACATAATCTTAAATATAAGTTCACTACATTCCTAGTGAGTAGTTCACCGCCTTAATTTAGAAAAAAAATAGTAATATAACAATTTCAAGATGCGTGAATAATTATCCTTCTTTAGTGGAATACATGCTCTTCACTTGCACACACACTTGATTATTTAATTACTAGGTTATCATCCAGGATTGCTTTCTGGGCTCGAGAAAGTTACTTTTATTAAAAAGTATTTAGGATTACTACACACTTAAAATCATGCAAAAAGTATATGACATATTAACGTCTTTGTTATAAGGGGGTAGGGGCGCTCCATAGTGATGGTTTTCCATCACTCACAACATCCAGTCAAGTTCCGCCACGTCATCGAGCTTGGTTTCATCACTAGTAATGGATTTTAGTGGGGGTGCCTATCACTCACCACACACTCATCTCCGTCATCAAACATGTGCAGCACCTTCAATTCTTCACGCGTGATCATGGCAACGCGTTATCTAATTCACGCGTTATAAAAGATGGTGGAGGTGGTGTATCACGGAAATCGACGCGTGATAAAACCTTCTTCACATTGCCCCGACCCCCCTAAGAAGAGTAAAGTTTTCATAAACTTAATCACGGGTTGTGAAGTTGTAGGCAAACTTATTAACTGATTATGATTCATTAAAGATTACCACTTTGGTTGTCGAGACGGTCCCACATCTATTATAGATTTTGTTCGTGTAATTTATTCTTTATTGTGTGATTGTAAGGCTTCCTTGTGGTAATAAAAATTGAAAAATATGGATACAACATATCACCATTATGTGTTTAAAAAGGTGTTGGCTTTGACTCAAGATGCATTTTGACTACCATAGCCATAACAATAGAATCAAATCCAACCAAGTAAAAGACGGAATGCAGGCTAGACCGGATCCAATACACGATTTTATGCAGGCCAAGCCCATAAATTAAACCCAATGTATAACCAAGCTTCATATTGCAAATGACACAACACAATCCTTCTAACAATTATATAATATATTAAAGAACATCAGAAATCACTGTAGCTAGTGTCCCATCATTACTACAAGGATTTTATTTGGTAATTCAGTTATATAGAAACACAAGGATTTAATTGTTAGCTTTCTTTCATTCATTTTTTAAGTAAGTTTGTTTGTTTGTTGTTTTCTTACTTTTAATTTAACTTTTCTATAAATAATTATACATGTTTAATTAAATAGTTTTATTTTTCTTATGAAATTCGTTCAAGAGTTTTGTTCACAAAAACTAAATGAGAGATGTAATTTTTTTTAAACGAACCGACCCGGTATGCATCGATTTTTAATTTCTTTTTTACAAAAACAAATACGTTTCCATTTAAAATTTATTAAAAATTGGGTCAGGCCCCATCGCTATAATAGTTAATTAAAACATAACTTCCGGTTCAGGGAACGAGCCTGTCGGTCATAACCGCGAGTTGCAGCGCATGTGGTGTTAAGAGTTAGTAATCTCCGGCACGTGGGGTAGCAACACCGCATCACCATTTTTTTGTGTAATTCTTGCATTTTATTTCGTGTTTGGTTGTTTTACACATCTATATTTTGTAGTTCCATGCTGGTTTTTACCGTTAAGTTCGTATGCGGATTCTCCGCCGCAACGCGCGATGGTGGAAACCTAGTTAATTATGAATTTAAATATCAAATTTTAGTAATAATAATAATAATAATAATATAATTAAAAACTATTCACTAAATTTTTAAGTTAAGTAATCAAAAGAAAAGAAACCAATAAAAAATCTTAAACAAAGGAACCGACGGTTCAAAACCAACTAAATGTTGGATAATTTGTCTAAAAGCTAGCTTATGTTTATGAATTTATCAAATAAACAAACCTACCAATAATAAAAGTGCTTAAGCAAAGGTATCAAAATTGATCATTAGATCATGATATACACACTGTAAAACATGGAGTACAAAAACCGCCTAGGTTGAAGTTTCACACCTGTATTAAAAAAGGAAAGATACAATGAGTTAATTTTGGAACCATGGAGTAGAAGAAGAACCTACTAATTCAAATAATTAAGAGTGGGGAAATTTAAGTAGCAATTTGTAGGGGCAAGGCTATAATTTTCCTATAATCCATTTTGAGAAAAAAAAAAAATAACAGAAATAAAAGGTATGTATACCTTGAATCAAACAAAGGGGGAGTAGTAATATAGCAGGCCACTTTCTTTTATGAAGCATTAAAGAAGAAATTCTCCTGCATGCAGGTTGGATAATAGAAATAGATTATAAGTCAATAAGCTGGACACTTTTACAATCAAACGTCTCTTTGTTTCCCTTGAGCTGAAAGTCTAGAAGGCACCACCCCAATTAACCTAAATGGATTCTCAATCTTTCTAACAATCCAAGATGCTCCAGACGCTCTCTACCATAGCGAGATCTCGGCAGATCTGTGTTTCGTATTTGGCCAACCAATAACATAGTTCAAGGTTATTTTCGTATTTGGCTCGAGACAGAGAGAGTTTTTGGAATGTGAAGATGGTGCACTATCATGGTTCAATGCTGGATGTTAGGTGGGAAGATATGTTGATGCTAATATAAATCTGAGCAAAACTTTGGTTATTTTTTGCAGTTATTTTGCTTCATATTTCAGGTAAATCACATCAAATTTATACAATTTTCAAAACATGCAGGTTGGGTAACATGTTGGCTTTGAGTCAAAAGGGATTGTCGTATCTGTTGGCCAAAATGGGTTGTGTTAACCTTCAAGTGGACACAAGGGGTGGTGCATTAGCAACCACGTGACTTACTCTAGAAGAACCTTGTTACTGGAAGACGGGCGTGGTGTCCGTGGGCTTTTCACCAGGCGAATCTTGGATTATATTTAAGTGGTGTAGATTGTTAAAAACTGAAAGTAGCTTGAAGGAGGTAATTTCGTAGAAATCCATATGCCGTTTAGCAACTTTGAAGTGGAAATGAGGCATACAGGTCAAAAAATCTTACCTAATGTTTTTCAAAAGTATAAAAGCTTCTGAATCTCATTATGCCGATATCAAATCATTATTTTTTCGGTTACCCAATCTACCTATTTTGCACCTCTGTAGAAGTGGACACGCTTACATTTTAACCATGATAGGATTACATTGTTTGCAAGAATATGGTTCAGCGCCCTCGTCATACTCTATGATGGTTTCTATCAGTTTTAGACGTATATATGGATTACTATTTTATCAGTTTTAGACATATGATGGTTTCTATTAGTTTTAGACGTGTGATGGTTCATCCTCCTCTACTCACTTTATTTGTGAAGAATTTTGTCTCTTGTTTGAGTTTGGTTCTCAAAGGCTTGTTTTCTTCAAATGTTTACAATTTCCTCAAAAATATCTCTATACTTAAATCATATATGCTATTTACTTAGCATCAAGATTTAACCACGGGGTGTCAGCCCAGTGACCAGCCTCACCCATTCCAAACGGGAGGACGCGGGTTCGAGTCCAGCTCGGCCCGAATAATCCTGCTGGGTAGTAACCGCCAGGCAGCTATGGGGCTAAGCTAACTTGGGGAGGGAGAACCCTCCCGCAGTCAGGGGTACCGTGCATTTACCCTTTTTTTTTTTTTTTACTTAGCATCAAGATTTGTTTTGGATGTCCGTAAGCAAGTTAATATCCAAAATAAGGGTCCTCCGTTATGCATGCCATACTGTCTTAGAGTTCTACAGTTCTATCCTCCACATATTAATTTGTTCATTTTCCTTCAAGATTTATGGGTTTAGTTGTTATTAGCGTTTAAGGTCCGACTCCAATTTGTTATAAAAGAAATGATTTTTTTTTCATTTTGTAAACAATATATGGTGATTAAAATCACAAAACTACATTCTAAAAGATTATTTATATTAAAAAAGAATTATTTAAGTCATTCATAACTTAACATAAAGCAAAACGACTGATAACTCCGCCGTAACGCGCGGGTTCCCCACTAGTAACATATAAAGATTCAAATTCACAATTCGTTATAATATAACACGAAAGTACCCAAGCCAAAAAGTGAATCAAAGAGGCGAAATTTAAACTCTTTCTTACGGACAATTGCCGCATTCTAACCTTTCAGTCTTGTTGTACCTGTTATAAAAGAAAGTACCCGGTTAAAATTTAAGTGTTGAATCCATTTTGTTAGCAATTCTAAGGTTTCTAAAGACAATAAAACCCACATAATATAAAAAAGTCATAGTAACACTCAAAAAAGGGATAGATGCTTACAGATAGCGAGGAGAGAAGAAGCTCCATTGTCAGCAAAATAGAAGAAGAGTTGCGAAACCCAAAGTGAGATCAATTAAACTAATGAAAACCCATTGAAATTCGAATACCTTATAAAATAGTTTGGATGCATCATGTTTGCACACGAACCACCCTCCTAATTACTTTCTTCCCCTCGGCTTCCCCGTCTATAAATGCTAAAGATAATCTTAATATCAAAGATCCATTACCAACGATCTCATAAAGTAATTGAAACAATTTATCTTCAGTTGAACTCTAAGCAGCTACATGATGAGTTGCCAAAGTCTGCACATACAAAACAATTCACCAATTTATCCAGCAATGTGATAATAATATAGTAGCATGAAAATATGTGTGATGGCACATCGTATACCACCGTAGGTTTGGACCTAGGGATGAGCATTTGAGATTTGGTATTCGGTACCCACTTATGGAGTTTTCGGTACCAGTATTTCAAAAAATTTACACAAAAAACCGGTGTCGTACCGTACCAAACATTTTCGATACCGGTATCAGTACCCACGTTGACGATTTGCGGTACCGATATAACACCTCGAAAATTTAATCCAATAAAATTCCGACACGTGTCCCGAATGGTGGCCACGTGTAGCCGAGAAGGACTAAGGGCCGCCGTCATCTTATTTTAATAACCTCCGAACAAGCATCGGACAAGTCGAAGGACTAAAGTGGCAAAAATGCCAAAGTTTTCCTTTCTGGAAGGTCCTTACGGACCGTAACCATCAATGGCTACGGACCGTAAGGCAACCAAACAATGTTTCAGTAAGGCGGTTACGGACCGCAAGCCTCAATGGTTACGGTCCGTAACCAATTCAAATCAGTGGGCGCCAGAGGTCCTTACGGACCGCAAGGCATGACCCTTACGGTCCGTAAGGGGTTGCCAGAGACAGAAACATGGCAGCCTGCTGTGTTGCCACCTTGCTCGCCAATGTCACCCTCCTCCTGCTTGTGCCACGACCCTAAACACTTGTACTCATCTCCTAGCCCTTGCCAACACCTGGATCAACCCTATGATGCATCTCCAACTATAAATACCTTTGTAGTTACAACATGGAGACTTGCTCATTTCTACTATCACTTCTCTCATCTCATCTGGAGGTTCCTAACACTTGGGAGCTTCCTAATTAGTCTTATTTCGTGCTAAGGACCTTGTGTAAGTGTTCTTAGCCCTCCTTTTCAGTTTTATTAAGTTTTAGGCCAATGTCAAAGCGTTGACGTAAAAACGCTTTGACTTTGAGCTAAGACCATTATGGTCCAGCCAATGTTCGTAACGGACATGGCTACATGATCGTAATAAGGTAGGTGTTAATCCCCAAGAGGGTACCTCCTGATTACCACGTTTGCTTGGTCAATTGACGGGTCAAAGTTATGTTAATAAAAAGTCAAACGGGTCAGTTTTGAAATAAAATCATAACTAGCAATGTAGGTGTTATAAAACCTGTTTTGACACACTAACAACTTGGTAATAATCATAAGAACATGTAGGAACATGTTCGGCTCGTCAATCCGAGGTCTAAGGTCGGTTCGCAACCGAAAGTCGCAAAAGTTGACTTCTGCATTGACTTTCAGTTATGTCCCGATTTAGCAACATTAGCTTCTGTCCCTAAGTTGCATTATGACCATGTTATAATACACTATAACCCTCTGGAGTTATAGGACATGGTCATGTAGTAATCCGAGTCGTGATGCAAGTATCCGATAAATATGCCTAAACTTTGCTAAAATGCCTTCATACTCAAAAGCATTGTTTTAATATAAACGAGCACACGAATGAATTACGTATTGATTTATAAACATGACTAACTTATTTTGATGTCAATAATCTGGTCATAACCTGAGTTTTGTTTAATCATCGCAAATCATGCTTTTAAAGGACCAAATCGCCCTTTTTGGCGCATAAAACGATTTAAACGTAAACTTGACATCAAAACTCAATACCTGCTGTAATATCATTATTAGAATTATTTGGGATGTTCATTCAGGTTGCAAACTAAGTTTAAGCTATAGTTTGCATATTATGTCCTTAAATGACGATATTGCCCTATCGGCACTTTAAATGGGTTTTAAACATTTAAATGAACCAAAACTTTATACCCGCTGATTTAATATATATATATATATATATATATATATATATATATATATATATATATATATATATATATATAAACCTATTTTGGTCATACAAACCTGGTCACGACGACAATTTTACTTAAATACCATTTAAATCATCATTTAGCGACTTAATCACCATTTCGGCGCATAATATGGTTTAAAACCATATTAAAGCATCGAGGATTGATACCTACTGATTTCAAAACACATTTTCAACTTATTAACAGTAGGTACATGTCCCAAACTCAGACTCTCAAATAAGTTATCAAATTATATGTGAAATGACCAAAATGCTCTTTCGGGACATAGTTTCGTCTTAATCTATAAACCACACATATAATTGATATTCTACTGATATAACATCATAAAATAGGTAATTTTACAGAATGATTATGTTAATAACATCAGTCTACGTATAAGCTCGTTTATTACATTTTTAAATGACGAAATTGCCCTTTTAAGGTATAGTTTGCTTCTAAAACCATAACGGGCCATCATATCAGTAACCTACTGCTATAATAACATATTTTAAACATAATGGCATATGGAACTTGTGTAGGACTCACCCGGTTACCTAGTTTCGCTTATATATGCGTACGGTTAAGCCTACGTGACTAGTTTACGCAATTTAACCGAAACGGGTTTAACCATATTAAATATTCTCAAATTCCAGAATGTAAAAGGGTAACCCATATTATACAAGTCTTAGTACTTGTCGGGTCCAAAATACATTTTTTTCGGTCACCGCTTAATCTAGCGTTTCATACCGTTATCTTTATTTTAAGTTAGCCGGTCTAAGTCAGTGACTAAATAAAGACCCGCTAGCTAACTAATCGGTTAATAATACCATCCATTCCAGACAGAGACTTCCGGTAGATTGTCGCCAAGTTAGTTTAATTTGATTACGGTTGTGCCTTGCTTATTTTCTTATTTACTAAAGATTTGCAAGCCAGGTAAATACTTTAACTTATTTTCCCTTATACGGGCTTGGGTACGGTATACTAATACCGCATGGTTGGATATGGGATCAAAGACCAATGAGTCAGGAATTCAAATAATCCATTTTAATTCGTATTGCTTAATATTTAACATTTGGGGTTAAAACGACCATGTCCTGGATATCCACGGCTCATTTAATTGCAAATGGCCAGACCTAAGCTCGGGGTGTAGGCATACACCCGTCAGATGCTAAATTAAATTATAACCCTAGGGGTGCGCCTATTAAAGGTGTTAAAGTGGCGTGTCGATTAATCATGATCCCGACATAGTTTTCGGGCTCTAAATGTATTATTAGCATGTAAAACTGATAACATGAAAAATTATTTATCCCAAGTTATTTATTAAAACTAAGTACCATTGTGTACACTAAATATTTTCATAAGGTTTTCAAATGAGTCGGTTAAATGTATTTACCAGTGAAAACTAACGTATTTTCAAAAGACTAAGCGCAGGTGACAAGTATACATAATTAGGCTGAAAGTGCTCAGGCGAAGCTTAAGAGGAATTGCAACCCTTGCTTAGAAGGCCTTAGTCTGTTAAATTTCCTTTTGTATTCTTAGTTCGATCCGCCTGTGGATCTAGTTACAAGCGTTGTATTTATTATTTTAAACTTTGAACATTCAAACGTTTGTAATAGTAATTATCCAGACTTCCACTGGGTTATATTGTATTGTTTGGTAATGATAATATCAACTTACGTCACGATATTCCCCAACCGGGCCCACCGGGTTACACGTGGAAATTAGGGGTGTGACAGGTTGGTATCATAACCAACTCTCGAGTGGAATTAAACACTAGCCTTTTGTGTTTAATCTTGGGAATACATATTAACACATATCTCTTAGACTTTCGAGTCTAGACTTTGACGTAGGTGTAATCATTTCCATCTTATTATTCTAGCTTGGTATTTTGTTTAACTTATTTTTGAAACAGGAATAATGCCGCCTAAATTTAGACGTGGAGGAAAGGGAAAAGGACCCATGAGGGGTGGACCCTCTATGACTGGACCATCCTTTAGACCATCTCTAGCCGGAGCAGCTGATCTGCCTGACTATAACCCTTACGAAGGATCCGGAGATTCTTCGTCCCCCTTTGAACCCTATAGACATTCAATTTCACATGAATATTCTCCACCCCATTCACACTCCCAGCTTTCCTACCATTCTCACCATTCCCACCAATCTTACCATTCACACTCTCATTCCCATCAGGAATAATTCAACTCCTATTTCGATAACCCTGTCAACCAACCCGCACCAGAAACCCCTCCAGTTGACTCACCCACCCATATGGAGGAAGATTCGGATCCGGAGGAATTTACCCAAACCGGATCTTACGGTCACCCTATCGAGCTGTCTAGTGGCTCGAACTCCTTGGCAGGATCTCCGTTCCGAGGTCCTGATGAATATGAGCAACGATGGGCATAATATGTGTTTGTCAACACGCCCTCCTACCACAGTACCCCTCAGCATCAAGCCCCGTCACCCCATCCTCACCAAGAGGATGTAGAGATGCAACAGGTGGATTAACCTTAGCCACCACCCGAATCACCATCACAACCACGCCAGAGGCGTGGGACACGCATGTCAGTGCGTGTTGGTCAAAGGTCGGGTTCGCTACCACCTTTGCTACCCTCTTACCCTATCATCCCTGAGGACCCACAAATGGGTGGACCCTCGAACACATCGCCAGTGGTGGAGCCTCCACCATAACCAACTGTTGAGCCTCTGCCTCAACCACTTCTACCACCGCTGGATTTTGCCAATCCAATACTTGCATATACAGGACCATCAGGATTTCCCATTGTCGACCCTCCTGGCTTGTATAATTACATCCGCCATGGTTTAGAGTAGGATCCTTACTATGATGCAATTATTCATAATAACCTTTATCATTCCTCTTACCCTTCTTACCCACCTTCTTATACCTCTATCGGGTATCCACCTTATGGATATCCGTATCCAGTTGCGCCTCAGCCGCAACCACCTCCACCTCAGCCTCAACCCCAACCGCAAGTACCACTCGAGGCCATTAATGAGGCCTTAGATCAAGTAAGGGAAATGCGGCAACAAGTCAAGAAATCGGAGAAGAAAACAACGAAATTTATCAAGAAACTCTACAAGGCTGTAAAAGGGAGAAAGGATGACTAGTTTTTTATTTTCATATATGTAATTCAAATTCAAAAGTCCCTGCGTGGACATTATTACTTCTGTTAAGTTCCTGCGTGAACTATTTTTGTTATTTTAAGTCCTATACATTAGGCAATTTTATAGTGTTCCTTTTAGTAAGATTTCCTTATTATCATTTACCTTCATCCAATCAATTATCATGATTTTATTTAAGTTTTATTGATCCGCCATATCAACCCAAAATCCATCAGCCAATGACTATGATCAAATAGATTTGCAAATGAAAATTTCGGTAGTAACCTTCTGTCTAGCAAAGGTGAACGATGTTCAACTTCCAAATTTATCATTTCTATGTGTCAAACTCGATGGGAGATAACTCTTAAATCCTAGTGATGAATATAGTCACATTAATCTTTTGGGTAAATGACAATGTTCAAACCCTATTTCCTAAGTAATCAAATTAGATCCTCGCTAAAATATTCAAGCACTCAATAGTAGTGCAAAGCCAATGTGCCATAATAAAGATAGTGACGCTTGATGCACCATCTGATAAATTCTGGACTATGTCCGATCTATAAATGCCTATGATGGTCCTTCGAGACCTAGGTTGTATATAAATATACCACGTCTTATAATTAAATTTCTTTATGGTCATAGAACCATGTTGTGAATAAGGGTACGCCATGGCATCTAACCGAATTCATCTCAATATTTAGAAGTGAGTTGCAAAAATGGTGGATTCAAATGAAGTAAACAGTAAGCGTAATGACAATGATGCCAATGAGAATATCATTATAAGTAAGAACGACTTGAGAGACCTCATTGCCGCAGAAGTCGGCAAAGCCTTAAAGGATAGATCTGAACGTCGACCTGAGTCGAGTGCATCTCGCTCCAAGCCTGTTTCTAAACCAAAATCTCAGCCTAACCACTCATAGCCGAAAAAGAGTGAGGCACACTCTTCAAATGTAAAGAGTGATGAGCATCCTAAGAAACCGAATGTCGATGGTGACGGTTGCTCCTACAAGTACTTCGTGTCTTGTAGACCCCGTGATTTTAATGGGGAAAAAGGAGGTGTTGAGTGCTTGAGATGGTTAGATGATATGGAGACGATAGTGGATATCAGCGGTTGCGCTGATAAGAACGTTGTTAAGTATGTATCTCAATCGTTCAAAGGCGATGCCCTTATCTGGTGGAAGGCCTTAGTCCAATCTACGGGCAAAGTTCATCTCTACAACTTAAGTTGGTCTAAGTTTGTAGAATTAGTGAAGGATACCTATTGCCCACCCCATGAGGTAGAGAAAATCGAGTCAGATTTCTTAAATCTGACCATGAAGAACATGGATTGTCGGAATTTTGTCACCGACTACAACTCTCTCTCAAGGCTAGTGCCTTACTTGGTTACCCCGGAGCCCAAACGTATCGCACGTTTCATCAATGGGTTAGCTCCTGAAATCAGGAGTATGGTTAAAGCGGTGCAGCCAGGCTCCTACAAGTCCGTTGTGGAGCTATCCCTTTCTCTCACACAAGACTATGTGAGGCAAATGTCAGTTAAGACTGACACTGATGGAAAGAGGAAACGAGAGGATAATAACTCCCAGAGATTCAACAAAAAGGGTAAACATGGGTTTAGCAAGGATAATCAGAAATCGGGCGACAAACCCACGTGCAAGACGTGTGGAAAACAACACTATGGGCAGTGTCGTTTGGAACAAAAACCGAAGCAATGCAACATCTGCAAGAAAACAGGACATCGGTCACATGAGTGCCGGAATATAAGGATGCTACTTGTTTTGGATGTGGCGAGAAAGGTCACATCAAAACGAATTGCCCTAAAGCAACTACTGAGAGTAAGGCCAAAACTACTGAGGCAAAGAAAGACACTGCAAGAGCCTTCCAAATGAATGCTAAGGAAGCAGTGAAGGATAACAATGTCATAACGGGTACGTTCCTTATCAACGACGCTTTTGCTAGAGTTCTTTTCGATTCGGGCGCCGATAAATCGTTTGTAGATCATAAGTTTAGTGAACTATTAAACTTGCCCGTAAGAACTCTAGACATAACCTATGAAGTAGAGCTCGCTGATGGAACTATAGAAATCGCTTCATCCATTCTTGACGGATGCTTCATATCCATCAAGAATCATTCTATCCCTGTCACTCTTTTACCTATGAAACTAGCGGGATTCGATGTAGTCTTAGGCATGGACTGGTTATCGCATAACCAAGCACGCATTGCCTGCGATAAGAAACTCATTGGAATCAAATCCTCGTCTGGTAAAAACCTCACCATTCATGGAGACAAACACTTTGGATTACCTGATAAAGCAGTTTTGCTTAAGGCATCTAGATGTATGACGAAGGGATGTGTCATCTACATGGCACAAGTCACTATTGATGAACCCAAGCCGAAAATTGAGGATATACCCATCATCACTGAATACCCAGACGTGTTCCCAAAAGAATTACCTGGCCTACCTCCTGATAGGCAGGTAGAGTTTCGAATTGACATCATACCTGGGGCAGCTCCTATAGCTAAAGCTCCATACCGTTTAGCGCCAACCGAGATGAAAGAATTAAGAACCCAATTGGACGAACTTTTAGAGAAAGGTTTTATTCAACCTAGTTCTTCGCCATGGGGAGCTCCTATCTTGTTTGTTAAAAAGAAGGATGGATCAATGCGGATGTTCATTGATTACCGTGAACTCAACAAGATAACGATCAAGAATCGTTATCCTTTGCCCGGGATCGGCGATTTATTTGATCAATTGCAAGGTGTAAGCTATTTCTCGAAGATTGATTTAAGGTCGGGATATCACCACCTTAAAGTTAGGAATGAAGATGTTCTGAAGACTGCTTTTAGAACAAGATATGGACATTACGAATTCTTAGTGATGCCTTTCGGACTCACTAATGCACCCGCAACATTCATGGACCTCATGAATAGAGTCTGCAAGCCATACTTAGATAAGTTTGTCATTGTCTTCATAGACGACATACTCATCTACTCCCGTAATCAACCTGATCACGGGAGACACTTAAGGTGCATCCTTGATATACTACGTCAGGAAAAGTTGTACGTAAAATTTTCTAAGTGTGAATTCTGGCTATGTGAGGTTCAGTTCCTTGGTCACATAGTAACTGAACATGGTATCCAAGTAGATCCAGCAAAGATAGAAGCAATAATGAATTGGGAAGCCCCAAAGACACCTTCCGAGATACGTAGTTTCTAGGACTGGCTGGTTATTATCGAAGGTTCATTGAGAACTTTTCACGGATAGCCGCTTCTTTGACAATTTTAACTCGTAAGGATGCTAAGTTCAACTGGGGTCCAAAGCAACAAGAATCTTTTGAGACGTTAAAACAAAAGTTGAGCAATGCCCCGGTGTTAACTCTGCCAGAAGGTATTGAAGAGTTCGTGGTTTATTGCGATGCTTCGCACACAGGCATGGGATGTGTGCTTATGAAAAGAGGCAAAGTGATTGCCTACGCATCACGACAATTGAAAGTGCACGAGAGAAACTACACCACCCATGATTTAGAGCTGGGTGCGGTAGTGTTTGCACTTAAACTTTGGAGACACTATTTATATGGAACAAAGTGTATCATCTACACTGACCATAAAAGTCTGCAACATTTGTTCAATCAAAAAGATTTGAACATGAGGCAACGTCGATGGATGGAACACTCAACGACTATGATTGCGAAATTCGATATCATCCAGGAAAGGCGAATGTAGCCGCTAATGCGCTTAGTCGCAAGGAAAGAGTTAAACCTTTAAGGATCAATGCCAAAAGCATCAAACTAAAGAATAGCTTAAATGAAAAGCTGCTAAATGCACAAAAGCAAGCCATGTCTGAAGACAACATTTCCAAGGAAGGATTTGGTGCAACTATTGATCAGTTAGCACCTGGAAAGGACGGAATGTTCCGATTAAATAATCGGATCTGGGTTCCGATCCTTGGAGGACTTAGAGATATAATCCTCCAAGAAGCTCATAGCTCTAAATATTCGGTTCACCCGGGAAGAGACAAGATGTATCAAGATCTTAAACCCAATTACTGGTGGATGGGTATGAAGAAAGATAATCATGTAGCAAAGTGCTTGACGTGTTCCCAAATTAAGGCAGAACACCAGAAACCATCAGGACTTCTACAACAGCTCAAAATCCCAGTTTGGAAATGGGAAATGGTAACTATGGACCTCATCACTAAGTTACCTAAGACCAAGCGTGACAATGACACGATTTGGGTTATCGTGGATAGATTAACCAAATCCGCTCATTTCTTACATATCAAGGAAACATATGATTCCGATAAGCTGTCTAAGCTTTATGTTGATGAGATTGTATCTTTGCATGGTGTGCCATATCCATTGTATCTGATAGAGATACAAGATACACATCTCACTTTTGGAAAAGTTTCCAACAATCTTTAGGCACGAGATTAAACTTCAGTACAGCTTACCATCCGCAGATGGACGGACAAAGTGAGCGTACCATTCAAACCTTGGAAGACATGCTTCGAGCTTGTGTGATCGATTTAGGCAGAAGTTGGGATGATCACTTACCCCTAATCGAGTTTTCTTATAAAAATAGTTACCACACGAGCATTAAGGCCGCTCCTTTTGAAGCCTTATACGGAAGAAAATGTAGGACGCCTGTGTGTTGGGCCGAAGTTGGAGAAGCCCAACTATCTGGACCCGAAATTGTCCTTGAAACCACGGAAAAGATTGTACAAATTCGTGATCGACTTAAGGCAGTTCGTGATAGACAAAAGAGCTATGCCGACAAAAGGCGTAAACCTTTACAGTTCCAAGTTGGGGACAAGGTTATATTGAAGGTATCACCTTGGAAAGGTGTAATACGCTTTGGGAAAAAGGGCAAGTTAAGCCCGAGGTACATTGGACCATTCGAAATAACCGAATGTGTCGGATCTGTAGCTTATAGGCTTAAGCTACCTGAGAAGCTCAGTGGAATTCATGATGTTTTCCACGTCAGCAACTTGAAGAAATGTCTAGTGGATGAGTCGCTAGCAATGCCTCATGAAGATATTCAAATCGACGAAATCTTGTGTTTCGTAGAGAAACCAATTGCGGTCGAAGATCGGCAAGTCAAAAAGCTTCGAAGAAAACATGTGCCTATTATGAAGGTCAAGTGGGATGCCCGTCGAGGTCCCGAATATACTTGGGAAGTTGAGTCCAATACGAGACAAAAGTACCATTATCTATTTGAATAAATCTCGAGGTCGAGATTTTTATTAAGGGGGTGAAGATGTAACACCTCGAAAATTTCATCTAATAAAATTCCGACACGTGTCCCGAAAATTCTTGGTGGCCACGTGTAGCCGAGAAGGACTAAGGGACGCCGACATGTTATTTTAATAACCTCTGAACGAGCATCGGAAAAGTCGAAGGACGAAAGTGGCAAAAATGCCAAAGTTTTCCTTTCTGGAAGGTCCTTACGGACCGTAACCATCAATGGCTACGGACCGTAAGGCAACCAAACATTGTTTCAGTAAGGCGGTTACGGACCGCAAGCCTCAATGGTTACGGTCCGTAACCAATTCAAATCAGTGGGCGCCAGAGGTCCTTACGGACCGCAAGGCATGACCCTTACGGTCCGTAAGGGGTTGCCAGAGACAGAAACATGGCAGCCTGCTGTGTTGCCACCTTGCTCGCCAATGTCACCCTCCTCCTGCTTGTGCCACGACCCTAAACACTTGTAATCATCTCCTAGCCCTTGCTAACACCTGGATCAACCCTATGATGCATCTCCAACTATAAATACCTTTGTAGTTACAACATGGAGACTTGCTCATTTCTACTATCACTTCTCTCATCTCATCTGGAGGTTCCTAACACTTGGGAGCTTCCTAATTAGTCTTATTTCGTGCTAAGGACCTTGTGTAAGTGTTCTTAGCCCTCCTTTTCAGTTTTATTAAGTTTTAGGCCAATGTCAAAGCGTTGACGTAAAAACGCTTTGACTTTGAGCTAAGACCATTATGGTCCAGCCAATGTTCGTAACGAATATGGCTACATGATCGTAATAAGGTAGGTGTTAATCCCCAAGAGGGTACCTCCTGATTACCACGTTTGCTTGGTCAATTGACGGGTCAAAGTTATGTTAATAAAAAGTCAAACGGGTCAGTTTTGAAATAAAATCATAACTAGCAATGTAGGTGTTATAAAACCTGTTTTGACACACTAACAACTTGGTAATAATCATAAGAACATGTAGGAACATGTTCGGCTCGTCAATCCGAGGTCTAAGGTCGGTTCGCAACCGAAAGTCGCAAAAGTTGACTTCTGCATTGACTTTCAGTTATGTCCCGATTTAGCAACATTAGCTTCTGTCCCTAAGTTGCATTATGACCATGTTATAATACACTATAACCCTCTGGAGTTATAGGACATGGTCATGTAGTAATCCGAGTCGTGATGCAAGTATCCGATAAATATGCCTAAACTTTGCTAAAATGCCTTCATACTCAAAAGCATTGTTTTAAATATAAACGAGCACACGAATGAATTATGTATTGATTTATAAACATGACTAACTTATTTTGATGTCAATAATCTGGTCATAACCTGAGTTTTGTTTAATCATCGCAAATCATGCTTTTAAAGGACCAAATCGCCCTTTTTGGCGCATAAAACGATTTAAACGTAAACTTGACATCAAAACTCAATACATGCTGTAATATCATTATTAGAATTATTTGGGATGTTCATCCAGGTTGCAAACTAAGTTTAAGCTATAGTTTGCATATTATGTCCTTAAATGACGATATTGCCCTATCGGCACTTTAAATGGGTTTTAAACATTTAAATGAACCAAAACTTTATACCCGCTGATTTAATATATATATATATATATATATATATATATATATATAAACCTATTTTGGTCATACAAACCTGGTCACAACGACAATTTTACTTAAATACCATTTAAATCATCATTTAGCGACTTAATCACCATTTCGGCGCATAATATGGTTTAAAACCATATTAAAGCATCGAGGATTGATACCTACTGATTTCAAAACATATTTTCAACTTATTAACAGTAGGTACATGTCCCAAACTCAGACTCTCAAATAAGTTATCAAATTATATGTGAAATGACCAAAATGCCCTTTCGGGACACAGTTTCGTCTTAATCTATAAACCACACATATAATTGATATTCTACTGATATAACATCATAAAATAGGTACTTTTACAGAATGATTATGTTAATAACATCAGTCTACGTATAAGCTCGTTTATTACATTTTTAAATGACGAAATTGCCCTTTTAAGGTATAGTTTGCTTCTAAAACCATAACGGGCCATCATATCAGTAACCTACTGCTATAATAACATATTTTAAACATAATGGCATATGGAATTTGTGTAGGACTCACCCGGTTACCTAGTTTCGCTTATATATGCGTACGGTTAAGCCTACGTGACTAGTTTACGCAATTTAACCGAAACGGGTTTAACCATATTAAATATTCTCAAATTCCAGAATGTAAAAGGGTAACCCATATTATACAAGTCTTAGTACTTGTCGGGTTTAATGTATTTTATTTTTTTCGGTCACCGCTTAATCTAGCGTTTCATACCGTTATCTTATTTTAAGTTAGCCGGTCTAAGTCAGTGACTAAATAAAGACCCGCTAGCTAACTAATCGGTTAATAATACCATCCATTCCAGACTAGAGACTTCCGGTAGATTGTCGCCAAGCTAGTTTAATTTGATTACGGCTGTGCCTTGCTTATTTTCTTATTTACTAAAGATTTGCAAGCCAGGTAAATACTTTAACTTATTTCGCTTATACGGGCTTGGTATATGGTATACTAATACCGCATGGTTGGATATGGGATCAAAGATCAATGAGTTGGGAATTCAAATAATCCATTTAAATTCGTATTGCTTAATATTAAACATTTAGGGGTTAAAACGACCGTGTCCTGGATATCCACGGCTCATTTAATTGCAAATGGGCACGGCCTAAGCACGGGGTGTAGGCATACACCCGTCAGCTGCTAAATTAAATTATAACCCATTAGGAGTGCGCCTATTAAAGGTGTTAAAGTGGCGTGTCGATTAATCATGATCCCGGCATAGTTTTCGAGCTCTAAATGTATTATTAGCATGTAAAACTGATAACATGAAAAATTATTTATCCCAAGTTATTTATTAAAACCAAGTACCATTGTGTACACTAAATGTTTTCAAAAAGTTTTCAAATGAGTCGGTTAAATGTATTTACCAGTGAAAACTGACGTATTTTCAAAAGACTAAGCGCAGGTGACAAGTATACATAATTAGGCTGGAAGTGCTCAGGCGAAGCTTAAGAGGAAATGCAACCCTTGCTTAGAAGGCCTTAGTCTGTTAAATTTCCTTTTGTATTCTTATTTCGATCCGACTGTGGATCTAGTTACAAGCGTTGTATTTATTATTTTGAACTTTGAACATTCAAACATTTGTAATAGTAATTATCCAGACTTCCGCTGTGTTATATTGTATTGTTTAGTAATGATGATATCAAATTACGTCACGAAATTCCCCAACCGGGCCCACCGGGTTACATGTGAAAATTAGGGGTGTGACAACCGGTACCAAACTCTTCCCTATGTGGACTTGGGTTGTCCATGGCTTCTGTCTCATCTTCGATAAGAATCATATCATGCAATGATGAGATTAGACCAAAGAGTGCCAATAAAGTATCAAATTCACATGGAAGATCCAAACATCAACATAGGAAGCTAAGGCGTAAAAAAGACAACCATCTAAAACAAAAAAGCACAATGATAAAATTGAAAAAAAAACAATAAACATAAAAAATTAATCATTCAATACTATATGACATATAAGCCTCGAGAAATAGATTCGCGTCGCCTACTTGCTGAAAGCACAAATAGAATGGCTGATCATGAATTCTATGAAGTTTTTAAGACCTTCATTTTTGAGTGCATAATGAATGAAATGAACCCCCGGATGAGAAGCAAATCTCCCCTCCCTTTTAATAAACCATGGGGAGCCCCTATTAGTTTACCAAACAAATTGAGTTTTCGTGACGAGACCTTTCTTAGTGGAAGATCGGAATTCTCTTCATCGCGGGACTGATCGGATCAGACACCCGAGAGACCTCCACAATTGAGTAAGTAAGAGGACAACAAGCAAAGAGTTATGCTTTCATTTTTTTTGTTGAGATTAAAATCAAGGTTTTTAAAAAGGGGGTAGGTATAATGAACGCAGGCCAAGTCAAGAAAAAGACTTCCTTACTTTTAGTCTTAATTACTAGTAGTTTGAAGTGAAACCGGTTTTTTTGCACTTGATTCCTTCGTCTTAAGTAAAGTGAAGTTTATTTTTTTTATTAGGAACTCTTAGTCGAGCTGATGTCAAGATCTTTTCTTGTTCGAGGTTCAGAGGAAGAAGAGAAGAGGAACCACCACCCAATGGTACTTTTACGTAAGTACGGTCACCAGTGGCTAATACCTTCTCGACACTCTCGAACCTGAAATCCACTCTCAGTCGCCCTTTTTAGTTGGCGGGCAAGGTTGCTTGCCTACTTCGTGGATCGAAGGGAGAAGACCTATTATATTAAAGAAAAAAGAAAAAGGGAAAAAAAAGAGAAGAAAGGCTCTCTGCCGGTTGTAGCCAGGGAAATGAAGTTCGGGTGATCTTCATTCTCCGGGAGGCTAATCTCTAGTGACTTTGTATTAAAGCCGGCTGAAACAGAGGGCTTGCTTGTATCTCAAAAAGAGGAAAGCAAGTCCTCCTGCCTGAAAGCCGGCTAAAGAGTATTACATATAAAAACCCAAATACGAGCAACACGATTCTTAAGAGCGTATTGTTAATACAACTCCTCTGTGACCTTTAAAAATCTTTTTCATAGAACTTATTTGACTTGTTAAGATAAACCACAGTCTAGATAAACCTATTCCTTAGTAAATGTGTTGAATTTGTATCCAATTTTACCCATTTGGCTCATTCCCTTTTATGAGATCTATTAAACAATTAGTATAGTAGACATTATTAAGTTACCTTCAGTGACGCTGACACTTGCCTAGTTTGCATTGCTACCCCGACTCGGTATGCTATAGCGTCGAGTGAACAAATCCACCTGAAAAATCACAGAAGACTTGTATCATCCGTCTTCATCTCTCACAATCCCTCATACTTTGTTAAGCGGATGATCAAAACTGACCAACCATGAATTTTTCTTGTTGACTTTATTTTTGAATTTAGCACTATATTACATCTTTAGATAATAACATATTTGAATATTTGATTAATTACCTTGTCGGAAAGGAGTTTATCTACATCCACAACTCTTTCTCACAATTCCGGGTCATCAGAGCATACTAAACACCCATCAGCAGCCACTCCCAATGAAGTTCTACCGTTCCATCACAATCCTGCAATAGATCTAAATTTAGTCTCACTTTCTGTATATCTTTCCAAAGCTGTGCATGTAAAATGGGTCGAATCTGTATCCTATTTGACCCATTTGGCTCATTCTCTTTTAGCTAAATCTTGTGATAACCTATTTGACCCCTCTGAGAAAATACAAAGTCCATTGACCCCTTACTAGTTCGGTCGAATTTGCCATATCTTTAAAACTACATTGATTATTTGAGTTAATGTAGTGATTGGTCTGTAATGTAAGCCCCGACATTGCTATAAGTGGATAAATAATAACGGCGAAGTGGTCTTTGAGGTCCTTTGGAAGACTGAGAAGGGTTCAAAGAACATTGGGCCCAAGTGATGGTGCCATCATTTCGGCAACCAGAGACAACCAGCTCCATGAACTATAAATTGGGGTTTTTTTGCCACAACTTGTACGCACCTGACTCGGATCCATCTTTGCCACATTTCATCTTGACCATCTTCCTCTTTTTTTTGCCACAACAGCTTCTAAATTTCCCACTGGCCACTACCATCAATTCAAAGCAAATTGTAAAAAAGACGTGCAAATTTACAATTTTAATTTAAAATCCTAGATCACTACAAAATCATTCACCTCAAGATACAGCTTCCAAACCTTCTCTAAGTACTGTAAAAGTTTCTTGATATGGTGGATACGCCGCTGGTACTTCCTATATATAAGTATTCTTGCCAAAGGATCAGAGGCATTGTCAGACGGTTATGAGAAGTTCTATGTAGGATTTAGTAGTTTCTTGGTAACTAATCATAATTTGCGGATAAAACCAACGAAAATTTGACAAGACTATGGTGGATACGCCGCTGGTACTTCCTATATATAAGTATTCTTGCCAAAGGATCAGAGGCATTATCAGGCGGTTATGAGAAGTTCCATGTAGGATTTAGTATTGTCTTGGTTAAAATTTGTGTTACATTTATATCATCTCGCTATTTAAAGAAATTTGGATTGTGTTCCATTTCTACATAAACTAACCTCTCCATCATAACAAACGAGAGAGGAACTGTCACCATTCAAACATATATGTTGTCAGAATGTGGATTCAAATATTAGCTGTTGTGTTTATTTATGTTCTATAGTCATAGAACCAATCATAACTTACTGATAAAACCAATGAAAATTTGACAAGAATATGGTGGATACGCCGCTGGTACTTCCTATATATAAGTATTCTTGTCAAAGGATCAGAGGTATTGTTAGATGGTTATGAGAAGTTCCATGTAGGTTGTAGTATTAGAAGTTTTGCCTTAGGATATAACCATATCCTTCCAAACATATCCAAACTCTTATGCATGATATCATATTTAGCGAATCAATTCTGCTTATCAATACTTTTACAGTAGGCAACAAAAAGCGATTCCTGTAATAGGGTACTTAACCCCTACAAGGAACGTTACCGCCTCAAACAAAAATTTAAACTCTTACTCTTCTTCTAAGTATGTAACTGTCAAACTAAACACCATCATTCTTTTAGTCAAATATATCACTACTTAAATTTCGGGACGAAATTTCTAAAAAGCAGGGGATACTGTAACATCCGTCAAAAACGGATTTTACCAAACCCGCTCCGTTTATTAACCGAACAATCAGTTTAAAATTTCGTGGCGTATTTAATGCCCAAATTAATTTTAAACGATACATAATTAATTATTATATTGGAATATATAATTTGTTTTGAAAAATTGTTAAAAATAATGAAATAAAAATAAAATGGTTCTGCCGGGTTTCCAACCCGGGTCAGTCAGCCGGGTCAACAGACTTAACACTCAACTCTCCAACCACTGCGCCACTAGTGTTTCTTGTTAATTATTAGAATCAATTAATTCATATCATGATTCCCAAATTCAAAAACCGGCGCCCAAATTTCAGTCGTCGGAAATCCCGACTAACTCGCCAAGAATTTACGATATCTTCAGTTATAACGTAAAACTTAATCACTACATCGGTTATAACCGACGCCTGAGTCCGCGACACAAGCTATAACCGCCGGAGAATTTCTAACCGACGAATCAAGTCGGAAATCGGACCAAATTCATCGATGACCTGCCTTATAAATACCCCCTCAAACCTCTGCAAGCTTTTTCGCTCAAAACCGCACCTTTACCCGACGTAATTCCACTCGCCGGAAAAATTCTGCACCTCGCCGGAAAACCGAGCCCTTCACTTCCGAGCCTTACTGAACCCCCAGAGCTTATACCGAAGTTACCCACATCCATTTCAAGCTTTCTGAAGACTCTCTGCCGCAGGACACACGTCGCTGGAAGTGTCTGCTGTCACCGGAGTTTCGCCGGAGAAACAGAGGAGTCCAGTCGGTATACCTTACGCTTAATTCTTCATTCTTTTTATTTAATCTCACATGTATTTAACCATCAGACACTAACGAACATGATTTAATCTTCGAACCGGTCGGACTTCCGATTCTGGTTAAAATCTAACGAAGAAGACGAAGTGTCCGTTGTCTATAAGTTTAATTTAAATCAAGTTATAACTCGGGTTAGACACACAGTCCAGCGGTGGACTATGTGCACATTAAACACGTAAACGTCTCGAGTTCGAATCTTGTCCCACGCATGCTTGCCTTAATAAAAATGTCTTTTTTTTTGTTAACCGAACCGGAGTCACCGCTGTACATGTTAAGTTTAATAATAACCGGAATAATAACCAAGATAGACACACAGTCCAGCGGTGGACTGTGTGTATGTTTAATCACACGTCACGAGTTCGAGTCCGGTCTACTGCACCGATTCGGACAATTATCTAACTTTTTAAAATAAGGCAGAAATGAAATAATGAAGTTTGTTCATAAGTATAATATAAATCGGATTATTTAACAAGTTAGACACACAGTCCAGCGGTTGACTGTGTGTTAACTCAACCCACAGGTCCCGGGTTCGAGACCTGTGGAGCGCACCGAGTCACTAATTAAAATCTTTTTAGAAATAAGTTGATTTTCGGATTAATCTAATTAATATATAAATATAATTAAAAACAGAAATATTTCGGGTTAGACACGTAGCTCAGATGGTAGAGCTGCGTGCACGCGTACGGGAGGTCTCGGGTTCGAGCCTCACCCAGCGCACACTTACACGCATACGAACCGGTCAAACAGTCAAGGTCAAAGGTCAACGGTCAACGGTCAAAAAAAGTCAACATTTTTTATTATTTTTATTTATTTATTTTAATTAAAAATCAATTAAAAATACTTAAAAATAACATTTTTAAGGTTAGAAAATAGCCTTAAACTCACAAAAATACACCCAACAATCCTACTAAAATGGATTAATAAAATCCGCCTTACTTACCGAAACATTATGCCATTATCTAGGTTAATTTCACTCGTGGTTAAAACCACTTCGCGTGCATTCAACATCATCAACCGAACGCACCCACTGTGAGTGAATCTTACAACTCCCCCTTTTTAATTACACGTTTTGGGGTGTGTCATGTGTCACAAAATAATTAACTCGTTTATTTAAACTTGTGCCATACCATATCGTGATCTAAACTTAGATTGTTTATATTGTTGTGATTATGTATTTCATTTTGTCAACTTATATGAAATTCATTCATTAAGCCCATCAGTTCCTCGTGGGAGACGAGTTGAGCAACGCGTGCCTCAAAACCAATCCATTATTGTTCATGTGTGTATCATTGAGTTTATATTGTTTGTAGTTATGTCTTTCATATTATCATGTTTATGCAATTCATTCATTAGGCCCATCAGTTCCTCGTGAGAGACGAGTTGAGCAACGCGTGCCTCTAAACGATCCATTATTGTTCATGTGTGTATTGTTTAATATTAAATTGATTTATGAATAAGTTTACATCTATTTTTACTCATGTGTGGTTGTGCACTTTATTTCATAATCAATTAAATAAACTTGTTCAAATGTTTTCCATAGGATTCACTCGCCAACTTTTTGTTGATCCAAAAACCCTTTTTACACATGATACAGGTGAACAGGATGAAGCAAGGAAAACATAGGAAATGCCTTAGAAGAAAACAATGAAGCCTAGATTGATATTTAGGACATGTTGTAATATTGATTGTAATTTTCCATTAAAGTGTATTAATGAATATGAAACGTTAAAATAAATGTCATGAGCTTTGATGATAACCCAATCATGCCCCGATCACCTTATCTGCTGCGGGTCGGGGTGTGACAGATTGGTATCAGAGCCATGACTATAGGGATATAGGATAGGTTATTAGACCCTTAGTGTAACATCCGTCAAAAAACGGATTTACCAAACCCGCTCCGTTCATCAACCGAACAGTCAGTTAAAATTTTCGTTGCGATTTAAATGCCCAAAATAATTTTAAACGATACGTAATCAATTATTATGCAGGGATATATATTTAGTTTTTGAAAAACTGATAAAAATCGCAAAATAAAAATGTTTTAATCATGCCGGGTTTCGAACTCGGGTCTGTACCGGTTCAAACCAACAACTTATCACCTAGCCAAACAACCGCTCCGCCACTTTGATTTTCTGTTAACACAGGGAAACATTTAATTCAAATATTCAAGTTCCGAAGTTGAATTCAATCAATTTTTCCGCCCAATTAGCAGTCGTCGGAAATCCCGACGACTTCGCCGTTTAATTACATTTCCGCTCATAATAACCGAAGACTTAACTCCCTCGACGGTTATAACCGACGTCTGAACCCGCGACATCAGCCATAACCGCCGGAGAACGGCTGACTTCGAATTAAGACCGAATTCAGATCCCATTCATCTCAATACTACCCTATAAATACACCCACAACTCGCCAGAAACCTTTCACACTCAAATCGCACCTTTTCTCAGCGAAAAATCACTCGCCGGAAATATTGGATACATCGCCGGAAAACCGTATCATTAACCTTCGAGCTTTACTGAACCCCCTAAACTCTTACCGAAATCACCCACACCCTTTGCAAGCCTTCGGAAGACTCTCTGCTGCAAGAGACTCATCGCCGGAAGAACTTGCTGCCACCGGAGTTCTGCCGGAAAACAGAGGAGAAACAACCGGTACTTTTCACGCCTAAATTCCTTTCTTTTTACTTTTATCTCGTTTGTAATTGATTATACAACGCTAAAGAAACTTGAATCAACATTTCGAACCAGTCAGTCGCCACTTCCGGTTAAAACCAGTGAAGAAGACGACGTTTCAGTAATGGTTAAGTATAATTAAAATCAAGATAATTACCGGGTTAGACACACAGTCCAGCGGTGGACTGTGTGCACTTTTAACGCTAAGGTCACGAGTTCGAGTATTGTCCCTCACACGCTGCCTTGATAAAAATTCCTTTTTCAGCAAACTGAACCGGGTTGATTTAAGTATATGTTAAGTATATTGATAACTGAGTTTATAACCAAGTGAGACACACAGTCCAGCGGTGGAATGTGTGTCCGCTAACCCACAGGTCCCGGGTTCGAGACCTGTGGAGCGCACCGGTTCGCTAGATTTAATTCATTTTTAAAATAAAGTGATTTCTGTTTAATTCTAATTAATGTATATATGTAATTAAAATCGGATATATGACGGGTTAGACACGTAGCTCAGTTGGTAGAGCTGCGTGCACGCGTATGAGAGGTCTCGGGTTCGAGCCTCACCCAGCGCACAATAATATGCCTTCCGAACCGGTCAACGTTAGTCAAAGTCAAACGGTCAAAGTCAACTGTAGCAAAAATAAAATATTTTTTTATTATTTTTATTTAATTATTTTAATTAAAAAATCAATTAAAAATACTTAAAAATAACATTTTTAAGGTTAGAAAATAGCCTCAAACTCACAAAAATACACCCAACAATCCTACTAAAATAGATTAATAAAATCCGTTTACTTACCAAACCATAATGCGATTTATCTAGGTTAATTTCACTCGTGGTTAACACCATTTCGCGTGCATTCAACCTCATCAACCGAACGCACCCAATGTGAGTGAATTCTTACAAACTCCCCTTTTTTATTCATGTTTTGGGGTGTATCATGTGTCGTTTAAACTAATTCTCTTATGCAAATTTGTGCTATACCATTATATGAACTAAACTAGAATGTAACTATTATTGGTTGTGATGTATTACATATTGTCAAAGTTGTATGCAAATTATTTAGGCCCATCAGTTCCTCGTGGGAGACGAGAACAACGCGTGCCTTAAAACTCATACATTAGGCCCATCAGTTCGTAAGAACAACGCGTGCCTCAAAACTCATTCATTAGGCCCATCAGTTCCTCGTGGGAGACGAGAACAACGCGTGCCTCAAAACTCATACATTAGGCCCATCAGTTCGTAAGAACAACGCGTGCCTCAAAACTCATTCATTAGGCCCATCAGTTCCTCGTGGGAGACGAGAACAACGCGTGCCTCAAAACTCATACATTAGGCCCATCAGTTCGTAAGAACAACGCGTGCCTCAAAACTCATTCATTAGGCCCATCAGTTCCTCGTGGGAGACGAGTCGAACAACGCGTGCCTCAAAACAATCATTTGGTGTTTGTGTGTTCAATATTGAATATTATGTGTTGTGTGAATAAATTTACATCTACATTTACTCATATGTGGTATGCACATTATTTATAATCAATTGGATAAACTTGTTCAAATGTTTTTCCATAGGATTCACTCGCCAACATTATGTTGATCCAAAAACCTTTTTACACATGATACAGGTGGACAGGTTGAAGCAAGGAAAACATAGGATATGCCTTAGAAGAGAACCAAGAAGCTTAGACTGATAGTTAGAACATGTTGTATCATTTATTGTAAATTTCCATTAAATTGTATTAATGAATATGAAACATATAATAAATGTCATGAGCTTTGATGATAACCCAATTATGCCCCGATCACCTTTTCCGCTGCGGGTCGGGTGTGACACTTAGAGCCTATACTATAGTCTGCCTAAAATTTAATTGATTAGGTGGTTACATACAAACTTGTGATATTTATTTGTTTCATATTTGTTTAAATTTACAGTCAAACATACATACTTACATACACATTCATTATACATATTTCAATGTTCTTATATCCAATTCATCTTCATACTTTTGTTATTCAAAGATTTTGTTGCAATTTTCAAATCTCATCAAAGTAAGTTCTGCGACGGGCATGTAGTAACTGGAAGGGTACAAGTACCGGTAGTCAAAACGTCCTGTCTAGGTTGGCATTCGTATAAATCCAATATAACGGACCAGTTTGCCTACCTGGGGACTAACGATGAGAGTACGAATGACCTATTAGGCCAAAGCATGCCACACTAAACGTCGTTCGAACTAACCCCACTTTGAGGTGTCACCGTGTCTACACCTGGACACATTCCGAATATCACACGTTGTATACATATTTCTCGATTTTCTCCGGGTTTTAGTGTACGCAACCAGGCTAACACATGCGAACCATATGAAAAACCCGGTATTCATGGGGGCCCACATGATTACGAAGGTGAAGTATGGCGGCATGTAGGGCCTAATGGCGAGCAAAGCCCAAGACATCCTATGGATGTAGTAGATTTATTTTTCTATAATTATTTTATGAATGTTCATTCCTAGTGCGACCCATGATCCCAAAAAAAACATCCAACTCATACTCTTGACATGTATTCCATGTAGATGTCTGCTAACCTCACCGTAGGAAGATGAGAGCAGGAAAAGCCCGCGAGCGCATGGCTGCCCTAATCGCTCAACAAATGGCTGCCGTAATACCCAACATTGTAATCCAAGTACAACAAGCACTTACCGCTAATCCTGTCAATCAAGAAAATCAAAACGTTATCAACTCTCCCCCAAATACCACTAAATGCACCTACAAGCATTTCAAATCATGCGACCCTCCAAAATACAAAGGGACTGAAGGCGTCACCGCTCTCCTCCATTGGTTTGAAGAGATGGAGAACACTTTTCTAAATTGCGATTGCCCCGATGATCGCAAAGTGCGATATGCTACCGGTCGATTATATGGGATAGCACTTACTTGGTGGAATATAGAGAAGGTCAAACGAGGTGTTGAAGATGTTATGACTTTAACTTGGAATGAATTGAAGGAAATCATGACCAGACGATTTTGCCCAAGGAGCGAAATCAAGAAATTAGAAGATAAATTTTATTCGTTGAAGCAAAAGGAAGGAGACCACACCACGTACAACAAAAGATTCCTCGAGTTACATCAAATGGTTCCCAACATGTTCACTCCCCTCTACCGGTTGATCGAGCACTACATTCGAGGTCTTCCGTCAAAGATTCAAGACTCTGTAATAAGTACCGCGCCTGCAACTTTGGAAGCAGCAATGGAGTTAGCTACAGAGCTCACCGAGAACCGAATCCGGAACAAAGACTTCAAGGAGGAGAAGAAGAAGGATAAAGCATCGACTGAAACCTCCGACTACACCTAAACCGAATCCCCTTCTCAACCCAATTCTAAGAGAAAAAGAGACGGGCAACTTTTCGCTGCTATCCAACGAAATCAACCAATTTCACACGCCATACCCATCCAAGCTATCCCAATCACTCAAGTGGCACCCAACTCAACTTACCCAAATAAGAAACCATATCTTGGACCTCACCCTCGATGCAACAACTGTTTTTATCACCATCCCCTTACCCTACCTTGTCGACTATGTGCAACTTGTGGACGCTATGGTCATTTGAGCAGGGTTTGCCGCACCTTTCAAAACCAAATCTCTCCCCCTACTCAAAACATGGTCCAAACCTATCAACGACCCCAATACCCCATGTTCCCATATGTTCGAGCTTGTTTCAATTGTGGCGACCCTACCCACTTTAGAAACACGTGCCCTCAATTGGTTAACATCATAAACGCTCAAGCTCAATCAAACCCAGTTAACCAAGTAAACCAAGAAAACCCAACCGCTAGGCCACCAGCAAGAGGAAGAGTCTTCAACATCAACGCCAATCCTGTCGAAGATAATGACGGCCCAAAAGAAGATACCCAACTAGTCCTCTTCACCGGAAATCAAGAATCAACTCCAATCGTTTAGTTTTATGTTTTTCTTTATCACATGGAACCAATCATAACTTAAGGATAAAGCCAATGGGAATTTGACAAGAATATGGTGGATACGCCGCTGGTACTTCCTATATATAAGTATTCTTGTCAAAGGATCAGAAGCATTATCTGGCGGTTATGAGAGGTTCCATGTGTAAACTGTTTGAGTAATTATTGTTTATTATTTTCAGTACATGCAATTTCATAGGCCGCCGCTCCCCATTACGTTATGAGCGTTGAGCATGTTCCCCATTTCATTATGAGCGTGAACCCGGCGTGCCCACATACGATCGGCTCCGTTTGATTGAGCCTTGATCGCACAGACATTTTCATTTTCAGTACATGCAATACGATCGGCTCCGTTTGATTGAGCCTTGATCGCACAGACATTTTCATTATCAGTATCTTGTGGTTGTTGTGTTTGTTGTAGAGTCACATAGAACTAATCATAACTTGTGGATAAAGTCAATGAAAATTTGACAAGAATATGGTGGATACGCCGCTGGTACTTCCTATATATAAGTATTCTTGTCAAAGGATCGGAGGCATTATCAGGCGGTTATGAGAGGTTCCATGTATAGGCTGTTGTGTGATTATTGTTTAGATTAAATTTATTATTTTCAATACATGCAATACGATCGGCTCCGTTTGATTGAGCCTTGATCGCACAGACATTTTCATTATCAGTATCTTGTGGTTGTTGTGTTTGTTGTAGAGTCACTTAGAACTAATCATAACTTGTGGATAAAGTCAATGAGAATTTGACGAGAATATGGTGGATACGCCGCTGGTACTTCCTATATATAAGTATTCTTATCAAAGGATCGGAGGCATTATCAGGCGGTTATGAGAGGTTCCATGTATAAGCTGTTGTGTGATTGTTGTTTAGATTAAATTTATTATTTTCAGTACATGCAATACGATCGGCTCCGCTTGATTGAGCCTTGATCGCACAGACATTTTCATTTTCAGTACATGCAATACGATCGGCTCCGTTTGATTGAGCCTTGATCGCACAGACATTTTTTCATTTCAAGTATTTTGTGTTTGTTGTATTGGTTGTAGAGTCACATAGGACTAATCATAATTCACTGATAAAACCAATGAAAATTTGACGAGAATATGGTGGATACGCCGCTGGTACTTCCTATATATAAGTATTCTTGCCAAAGGATCAGAGGCATTGTCAGGCGGTTATGAGAAGTTCTATGTATGATTTAGTAGTTTCATGGTAACTAATCATAATTTGCGGATAAAACCAACGAAAATTTGACAAGAATATGGTGGATACGCCGCTGGTACTTCCTATATATAAGTATTCTTGCCAAAGGATCAGAGGCATTATCAGGCGGTTATGAGAAGTTCCATGTAGGATTTAGTATTGTCTTGGTTAAAATTTGTGTTACATTTATATCATCTCGCTATTTAAAGAAATTTGGATTGTGTTCCATTTCTACATAAACTAACCTCTCCATCATAACAAACGAGAGAGGAACTGTCACCATTCAAACATATATGCTGTCAGAATGTGGATTCAAATATTAGCTGTTGTGTTTATTTATGTTCTATAGTCATAGAACCAATCATAACTTACTGATAAAACCAACGAAAATTTGACAAGAATATGGTGGATACGCCGCTGGTACTTCCTATATATAAATATTCTTGTCAAAGGATCAGAGGTATTGTTAGATGGTTATGAGAAGTTCCATGTAGGTTGTAGTATTAGAAGTTTTGCCTTAGGATATAACCATATCCTTCCAAACATATCCAAACTCTTATGCATGATATCATATTTAGCGAATCAATTCTTCTTATCAATACTTTTACAGTAGGCAACAAAAAGCGATTCCTGTAATAGGGTACTTAACCCTTACAAGGAACGTTACCGCCTCAAACAAAAATTTAAACTCTTACTTTTCTTCTAAGTATGTAACTGTCAAACTAAACACCATCATTCTTTTAGTCAAATATATCACTACTTAAATTTCGGGACGAAATTTCTAAAAAGCAGGGGATACTGTAACATCCGTCAAAAACGGATTTTACCAAACCCGCTCCGTTTATTAACCGAACAATCAGTTTAAAATTTCGTGGCGTATTTAATGCCCAAATTAATTTTAAACGATACATAATTAATTATTATATTGGAATATATAATTTGTTTTTGAAAAATTGTTAAAAATAATGAAATAAAAATAAAATGGTTCTGCCGGGTTTCCAACCCGGGTCAGTCAGCCGAGTCAACAGACTTAACACTCAACTCTCCAACCACTGCGCCACTAGTGTTTCTTGTTAATTATTAGAATCAATTAATTCATATCATGATTCCCAAATTCAAAAACCGGCGCCCAAATTTCAGTCGTCGGAAATCCCGACTAACTCGCCAAGAATTTACGATATCTTCAGTTATAACGTAAAACTTAATCACTACATCGGTTATAACCGACGCCTGAGTCCGCGACACAAGCTATAACCGCCGGAGAATTTCTAACCGACGAATCAAGTCGGAAATCGGACCAAATTCATCGATGACCTGCCTTATAAATACCCCCTCAAACCTCTACAAGCTTTTTCGCTCAAAACCGCACCTTTACCCGACGTAATTCCACTCGCCGGAAAAATTCTGCACCTCGCCGGAAAACCGAGCCCTTCACTTCCGAGCCTTACTGAACCCCCAGAGCTTATACCGAAGTTACCCACATCCATTTCATGCTTTCTGAAGACTCTCTGCCGCAGGACACACGTCGCTGGAAGTGTCTGCTGTCACCGGAGTTTCGCCGGAGAAACAGAGGAGTCCAGTCGGTATACCTTACGCTTAATTCTTCATTCTTTTTATTTAATCTCACATGTAATTAACCATCAGACACTAACGAACATGATTTAATCTTCGAACCAGTCGGACTTCCGATTCTGGTTAAAATCTAACGAAGAAGACGAAGTGTCCGTTGTCTATAAGTTTAATTTAAATCAAGTTATAACTCGGGTTAGACACACAGTCCAGCGGTGGACTGTGTGCACATTAAACACGTAAACGTCTCAAGTTCGAATCTTGTCCAACGCATGCTTGCCTTAATAAAAATGTCTTTTTTTTGTTAACCGAACCGGAGTCACCGCTGTACATGTTAAGTTTAATAATAACCGGAATAATAACCAAGATAGACACACAGTCCAGCGGTGGACTGTGTGTATGTTTAATCACACGTCACGAGTTCGAGTCCGGTCAACTGCACCGATTCGGACAATTATCTAACTTTTTAAAATAAGGCAGAAATGAAATAATGAAGTTTGTTCATAAGTATAATATAAATCGGATTATTTAACAAGTTAGACACACAGTCCAGCGGTGGACTGTGTGTTAACTCAACCCACAGGTCCCGGGTTCGAGACATGTGGAGCGCACCGAGTCACTGATTAAAATCTTTTTAGAAATAAGTTGATTTTCGGATTAATCTAATTAATATATAAATATAATTAAAAACAGAAATATTTCGGGTTAGACACGTAGCTCAGTTGGTAGAGCTGCGTGCACGCGTACGGGAGGTCTCGGGTTCGAGCCTCACCCAGCGCACACTTACACGCATACGAACCGGTCAAACAGTCAAGGTCAAAGGTCAACGGTCAACGGTCAAAAAAGTCAACATTTTTTATTATTTTTATTTATTTATTTTAATTAAAAATCAATTAAAAATACTTAAAAATAACATTTTTAAGGTTAGAAAATAGCCTTAAACTCACAAAAATACACCCAACAATCCTACTAAAATGGATTAATAAAATCCGTTTACTTACCGAAACATTATGCCATTATCTAGGTTAATTTCACTCGTGGTTAAAACCACTTCGCGTGCATTCAACATCATCAACCGAACGCACCCACTGTGAGTGAATCTTACAACTCCCCCTTTTTAATTACACGTTTTGGGATGTGTCATGTGTCACAAAATAATTAACTCGTTTATTTAAACTTGTGCCATACCATATCGTGATCTAAACTTAGATTGTTTATATTGTTGTGATTATGTATTTCATTTTGTCAACTTATATGAAATTCATTCATTAAGCCCATCAGTTCCTCGTGGGAGACGAGTTGAGCAACGCGTGCCTCAAAACCAATCCATTATTGTTCATGTGTGTATCATTGAGTTTATATTGTTTGTAGTTATGTCTTTCATATTATCATGTTTATGCAATTCATTCATTAGGCCCATCAGTTCCTCGTGAGAGACGAGTTGAGCAACGCGTGCCTCTAAACGATCCATTATTGTTCATGTGTGTATTGTTTAATATTAAATTGATTTATGAATAAGTTTACATCTATTTTTACTCATGTGTGGTTGTGCACTTTATTTCATAATCAATTAAATAAACTTGTTCAAATGTTTTCCATAGGATTCACTCGCCAACTTTTTGTTGATCCAAAAACCCTTTTTACACATGATACAGGTGAACAGGATGAAGCAAGGAAAACATAGGAAATGCCTTAGAAGAAAACAATGAAGCCTAGATTGATATTTAGGACATGTTATAATATTGATTGTAATTTTCCATTAAAGTGTATTAATGAATATGAAACGTTAAAATAAATGTCATGAGCTTTGATGATAACCCAATCATGCCCCGATCACCTTATCCGCTGCGGGTCGGGGTGTGACATGGAAGACAAATCCATGGGTGTCAACCAGAATTAAGGAAGGCAAAAATCACCTAGTGTGACACTACTTCAATATACAAAAACAAATTACTAAGAAAGGTAATTAAAAACTACCTGGTTCTCACCCAGTGTTTTGTGCCAAGGTTCACATACCAGTGCAAGTCAATCATCACACCAGCTAATTCCTCTGCATAAATTCAAAATGTGCAAGGTAAGGCTTGAACATATAACCAACTAATTGACTTTTGTAAAATAATTAATGTGCGTTCGTGTGTAATTTATTAAACACTTAACGATAATGAGGATCAAGTTCCTGACTATTTCCTTCATTTCATCCTGACCTGCTATAGCTTTGGTCTTGACTTTTATTATTTCTGGTCTCGTACCCAACAGTCACATGAAGTTCCTGACTTTTGATTTGACTTATTCTACCTTCGGCTCATCTAATTTCCTAAATTCATTTCCAGCCTGATTAATGTTGACACTTGTTTATATATTGCTTAAGCTGACTTCCAAGTCTCACCATAGCTACATTCTCCTTAACCCAACAAAAATGGCAAATGAGATAGTTTTTAATAAATAAAAAGCAAAAAGTAACCTGATTATTAGTCGCTTAAAGTGCAGGATCGTCTACATTATGCACCTATTGTTAATGTTAAGGCAACAAAAATAAAGTTGATCATACCTTGTTAACCTCAGCAATAGTGTTGGCAGGTTCATATACTTAGCATTTGGGACCCATGAATGAAACATGCAACTTAGTGAAATCCACATGTTGGAACTCAATTAGTCACCTACACACATGATCTTCTTTAAAAACATGATCAAATCAATGTTTCGCCATATTTGTTGAGTAAAACAGTTGCGTTTTCACGCAGTCGAAAAAACAAAAAGAAAGTACAAACCTCAGAAGGTTATAGTTGAAAGACTACTACGTGTACTTGAGATACAATTTGTCCAGTCTGAAATACTTGAAGTCTGGATCTACAAAGAGACATGTTGTGGGGTTGTAAAGAGGGTATGATGTATTGTATAACCATTTAAATTTAGGTAACATCATCAAATAAAAGAAGAAAGATGGCAATAGTAAAGCCCCCTTGAAATCACCATGAACCTTTCAAATAAAAGGGAAAAATGAATTACTAAACATATCTAATGAATTAAACAAATAAAAAAATTATATCCATGGCATTAGTACCCCAAAATATCATAAAAAATACCTAAAAGAAAAACTAAAATAAACTAAATACCCAGAAAAAAGAAAAACATAGGAATAAAGCTATTTTTTTAAGTAAATTTTATTTCATATATAAGCCAAAAACTTGTCAAGTTACATCAAAACAGAAGGTAGCCGGGCAACAAGCTGCGCCGCCAATCCTTTCTGAATTGCAAACCCTAACCTTCCAAATACAAACCCTTGCCCCCTTGGGGTTGAACAATTGCTGTAGACGACCCGTTGAACCCTCGTCAAGAAGTGGATAGCTTCTGGCGCTAGGGAGCCAAAAGTATCAAAGGCAAAAGGGACAAAGACATGCTGGTTCTTTGCGTAAGCTTTAGCGTGCTTATCCACTTTCTTTGATTCTGTCTTTCTTGCCGCTTGTCCAGCTACAAACCCGTTTTCCCTTAAACCAACCAAAGGGGAAACCCCGTGAGGTCTACACAAGCATGTTTCCCCACAGCCCAGCCAAAGACGAGCAGATCCGCTGGTCGCAGAGTAGATCTCCCTTCCATAGGGTCCGTGAGGAAATTCACAAGGGCCTCTTTCTTAGCCGAAGTCTCAGCTCTTCTTAAGATGTCCCACAAAGCATCACGCACCCAGTCGTGCCGATATTTGAACCCAGGGAGCTCTTTACAGTAAACTGCATGCTCCCCGTATTTATCCATACAAGCTTTACGACATATCGGGCACGTTTCATCTCCCGGGTACATAGGGATCATCAACCGGTATTTGAGAATGGCTCTATATTCTACTGCAGACATACATTGTCCCAACCACTTAATTGGTATAACGGTCAAAAATTCCTGAGCATGGGGACCTTTCAGGCACACAAACACCGCCTTCTGGCGGGATGACAAATCAAAAGCTTCTCCCAGGCTTTGAGCGATTTTGCTAAACAGAGCATTCGCCAAAGTTTTTTGTGGCTTCAAGGGGGCGGTGTCCTTATTAGAGAAACCGCCAATATCCAAGTCTGGGAGAGAGACATTTATTTATTTATTTATTTTTCATTATCTGAATAATACTTGTAGAAAACAGAACTCCTCACAGTAAATGGTTCAAATCACGAATCTACAAATGAAACAAAACTTCTGCCATAGATTTACACAAAAATTGAAGAACTTTGGTGATTATTAATGCTCGACAAAAAAGTAAATTGTTGGAATGGATTATTTTGAACTCAAATAATCAAATATACGATTCGCGAACATCCTTTACTGGGGCGAAACTGAGAATAGGATAAAAAAAACCTTGATCAATTAACACATTAATGGTTGATAGTTTGCCGTCACCATTAGGGTTTGGTAATCGAAATCGTATAAACTCACCTTGATAAGATCTTGGCAACGCCGTTTCAGAGAGAGATAGGATCATTTTTTGGATTAGGTATTGTGAGGAAAATCAGGAATCCTACCTACTAGTGATATGTGGTAGAAGACAACGAAGAAGGGATGAGGAGTGATGAAGAATCTCCTTGAGTTGGAAAATCAGGAATCACAAGGAAAATTGTGAGGATTTACGTTGAAGATTTTTAGGACTTCTTTAACATACGCTGAAGATTTAGGGTTTTTTTAACACAAAAAGAAAGGAGACGGAGTTTGGGCGGGAAAATGAAAGAATTGTACTACGTGGCCCAAATTTCTTTCATTTATTATACATAATAGATATTTAATATTTATAATTAATTTTACATATATATTGTTGTTCTTTAACAAATATTAAGATACAACGTTTTCGTATTTCTGAATATATCATTGAAACATGCTTATTAGTATTTACGTTTCGGTATGAATTGTATTCGAAACAAAGTTTGGTCAAATATAATATATTTTTACTACTTTATTTTTAAGATACACTTTTATAACATTTATGTTTACGGTGATGTAACATTTGTCTTCACCTTAAAATATATCATTGCGACAACGTTTCATTCACTTCCATTTTTTTTAACATTCACTCTACAACGACGTAATGTTTTTTTTTTTTTAAAACATACTGTTGTGGTGTGTTTTTCTATCAATGTTTTGATGTTTAAAACTGGACCGACACTGTACAGTGGACTAAAAGGCAAATACAACAAAAGTCAGGGGCTTTATTGCAAATAAAAAAACATCTCCAACGGTCACAAAACCCCATCACCGTCATCTTCTTTTCTTTCTTCACGTATTTCTTAACGTTTCAGGCGTCTCTTTCATATCACTCAGATATCATCCATCCACTAATCGTCTTTTTCTATTGATAACCTAGAATCAATGGATGTTGCTGTGGTCGACTGGAAAGTCTCAAAGTTCGAAAAAGACATACTCTACGAAGACTTTAACACTCCTCAATGGATTGATTTCTCCAATGACGACCACCCTGTTGTTGACGATGAAGCCTGGTTTATAGACCTGGTAAGTGTGGTTTCGGTTGTCGCCTCAACCAATCGGCCAGATTAGTAGTGAACCAGATTGGTTTACGGTTTAGAAAACTAGGTTCGGTTTTTGGTTTGAAACCTGTAGCCAATAGTGAAGAAATTAGAAGAAAAAAAAAAAAGAATTTTTATTCTATACATTTTTAATAAAAACATTTCACGTTTGTAAATCAAATAATTATCGTACGTATAATCATATTTATTTACGATACACTTATGTTGTTAATTTAATGGATTTTGTGCTATTAATTTATTTTTTCCCCTTTTTTCTCGGTAGACCTTTTAATGCTCAAAAAGTAAAAGGTTTGATCCTTTTTTTATAAACCTATTATTTACCGAACTTTCGAAACTGAACCATTTTAGTTGGTCTGGCCAACCCAACCAACTTGGTCGGTTCGGTTTAGGTTTCCTAATAAACGTATTTACCAGTTTGGCCCAGAAATATGGTCAAAAACCAGACCATGAACACCACTAATTTCTGTTGGGATCTATGATCTTTAAACACTAAATCAATGTTTATTTCCATTCATTCCCCAGAGATGCAGCAGCTCTGAAGAAAAGAGGTTACCCACCAAAGAAAGATTCAAAATGTTTAGCACAGGTTCATGACAGTGAGAATCAGGACCCAACCCCTTCAACTCACAAATCCAAGTCATTAAAAGATATGATCAAATCAAGCTCAGAAAAGAACCATGTATCATCACCAACCGAAGGAACCGCGAGGAGGCCGAGGTTGTTGAAAAGCACATTATCAGCACACAATCTGTTTGCAGGAAGAGATATATTAAACCAGGTAACTGAGTTTTGTGACGAATTAAAACGACTGGCAACACGGACAAAGGAGGAAAGACAGGAAGTGGGAACCTTGATGGAGAGGAAGCCGTTGTTGGAGGTAAAGAAAGACAAATTTGACGAAATTGAGAAGCAAGGAAATGTTAAGGAGAAGCTTACAGGGAAACAGTAAGTTCTAAATGCAGTTTAAATCCGCGAAAATAAATATTTCCTTTTGTGGTTGGTCGTATAGGGGGAGGGGTGTTCTGGATTTGCATTATATAAAGTCAAAATAGTGTTCATTCATGTAATATGTAAATAAATATTTGTCTATGCAGAGCGAATGCAGAGTTAGAAAACAGCCCAATTTCATTAAATATAAAAAACATAAGGGGCAAAGATGAAGCAAGAGTGTTACAGCAGATTCGGACGAATCCTCCATCGCCTCAATGCTTTTCAGCTAATCGTGGAACCACAAAAACAACTCCATCTAAGGCTTTTCGTCCTAGACCTCAGGTACGTTTAACAAGTGACTGATCTTTTTGTCCAAATTTGAATTTTTTAAAACACTTATTTGTGTGAAGCTGAAATATTAACATGCTGTTGAATACCATTTATCCAAGAATTAAAAGTAAGTTTAACAAGTACTGTTTTTTTTATTATTATTATTATTATTATTTTTTTTTGAACGGTGAACGTCATGTATAATTTAAATAATACGATTTTTTAAATGCTTATTTGTGTGAATTTGATAATTTAAGATGCTGCTTGATAGCATTTATCAAGGATTAAAAGTGCAGTGATTGATTTTGTGTAATGGTGATGAAAACAGGAGAGAGGGATGCTTCAAGAGATAGAATGCAAAGAGGTGAAAAAGGAAGTCAAAGTCAAAGGCAGTAATACTACAATACAGAATGAAGCAAAAGGGTTGGATGTCTTATGGTTTTTCAAGCCCTGCACCCTTTCTAGCTAAACATATTTACAAATATAATTGTTTCTTACATTAATTTTATATCTTTTAAATTCATTGATTCTTTCTTTTGTAAATTTGTTTTATGTACCTATAAAGACCCCCACAATGGGTCAATAAAAATGTCAATTTTACATGGTATATTCATGTGCATCCATTGCTTCGAGTGCTTGTATTCCCAAAACTGACAAGTGTATGATCTTTGGGTAATTGTGTTACTTCAAGTATCGCGTTTGTATTTTCGAAACTGGCACATATTAATCCATTGGGGGAGGCTAAACGTACCCCTATGTGAGAGGAATATTACTTTGTCATGGAAGAGAGAGCACTAAGTGTGTGAAAGGAGGGAGTACGCCGAAACACCCTAAATTATTTAACGAAAAGTTGTGTTGTGTTAAGGAACACCCGGTTGGTGATTTCAAACATTTTTCATTTGTCCTGTTTTTAAAGTGAACATATAGTTTTGTGTACAAATGATATGCAATCTAGTAAAATAAAAATTCATGATAATTTAAATCTCAGATTACCCTACATCATGGTGAGATCAATTCGGTTACTACATCATCATACAATAGTATTAGTACATGTTCAATATAAAAATCATGTCATACAATAGTATTAGTACATGTTAAATATAAAAATAGTGAACGTTTTTGGTTAAAAATTGATTCAATGACAACTAGCCATATTATAGATAAACAAAATTACATTGTATGTAAGGATTTTAAGTCCACATCTTGATGTAATGAAATTAATTTAGTTATTCATGGATGTTGTAGTCTAGGTTAACATGGGAAGCCAAAATAAAAACATGCAACTCAATATGTATTATGTATTTATGTGTATCACTTATTAAAATTGTTTGTCTAATTATTGTATTTTGATGCTATAGATTATCACTTTGGTTGGATAGATGCAAAGTGATTAGTCAGCCAAACATTATGTCAAAATAATTAGCTTTGAACATATATTCTTGGAGTTACTTATTCAAATCGAATATTTTCCTTTAAAATCCTTAACATTCAAACTCATCATTGTTATTGGTATCTTTGACGCTAACTCCAAACATCATCTAAACAAACTTTGGTTTAGTTACATTTTAAACCATCTTTTAAAGAACCGACAATTTTCTGACCGACCCTTTGACAGCATCTCAAGGTATCACAATATTTTTGATGAACTCGGTACATGGTACAACCAACATGGAAGTTTTTATATTATTGCAGGTGGTAAACCATAGTACTTATTAGAAGCCTGACGATGGTCATTTGGACGAATGCAAACATCAGTGGTAACGGTGCCACCTAAGCGTCATGGATCAACTTAAATGGTGAATTGAGAAAAAAAAATATGAATGACAGAAAACAATGGAAAAATTGTATTGAATATTTTGGAAGAAGTTGTCTCTTTGTTTACAATACAAGAGTATATGTATAGATAAAAGTATAACTGTCAAAACAGTTATTAGGGGTAAGTTACAAGGAGATGTATTTTGTATATCTGGTTTATAACATCCCCCTCAGATATACATCCTTGTTCATTATACACTATTAACAACATGCATTAGGATGATGTTAAATCGATACTTCAGGACCTATGAGATAAACTGATACTACTGGATCAGTTATGTTGCCTCGTTAAAAACCTTACTAAGAAAACCCAATGGGACAAAACCTAGTTAAGGAAAAGAGTACAGCGTGTATAATGTCCATTCGTTGATTTGTTAGTCTTGTTAAAGAGATCTTTTAGGATCTATAAAGATACCCTTGGGGTATAGTCGAGTCAACAAAGGCTTGAATGTATTCATTAAAGAACGACCAAAAGTTTTCACAGTTAAAAACAAGAACAATGGATAATGGTTTATGGCAATGACAATGAACAATGTTTTATGACAAGTATAATGAATAATGGTTTATGACAAGGACAATGAATAATTGGTTTATGATACGAACAATGGTCGAATGGTTATTTTTGAACAAGGTTACACAACACTTTTTATTTAAAGATATAAACCATACAAAGTTTATTTACAAGATGATTTACAACTCAAACTTACGAAACAAATGTTTCAGTCAAGATTTATGGTTACGAGGTTTTGATTTACTTATATTAACTTGTAAAGTTGATATATATATTGCAATATCAAACACTTTTTTATTTCAAGATTTATACTCGTCGACTCTCGAAGTTGGACGAGGTATTGCAATATAGTTATAAAGCCATGAAGTTGACACTCACAAAACCTATGTTCTCGCTGGCATTTTTATGCTGACTGTATTTTCACATATGTTTCAGGTTTAGTTACATGACGATTGTTGCTGCATACTTCACATAGGAACGGACGCGGACTTTAGTGCCATAAAACAAGAAAGACAATTAAAGTGTTTGTTTAGTTTGTTATAATTCCAAAGACAATGTAATTTGTTAATCATTCAATATAACATAACTTTAGTTACTATGTGTTGTTGAAACAATTTGTTAACGTGACTCCCCAAGTGTTTCCGCCGCGGGTTGTTTTTACGCGATTTGGGGTGTTACATGTTGGTTGAAGGGTTGAAGTTGAGGAATCATTCGGGTTCACGTTCGTGTCATTCGGGTGTCTCCACTTTCGTCTTTTCTTCCTTTGTCATGTTTCTTGTTTTTTATTATACTTTGTTTTCGATTAACTTCATGACTTTGATTGGCTAAATACTTTGAACTACCTAGATGAGATGAATGATTGTTCAATTTTTATTATGGATATTTGATATTTGTGGATTTGTTTATGAACTGTAAAGGGTCCGTTCAATTGATTAGATGTGTTTGCATGCTTGGTAGTGTTTGATTATTGTTTATTGCTTTACATGAATCTTGGTGACGGTCTTTATCACGTAATAGAGTCATGTTAGGTTTAAGGTTTTGGTGACTGTCTATATCACGTAATAAATCTTGGATCTTTAGGGTTGAATGCGCAATAGACCTTAAGAGTAATAATTGGTAATTTTATAAAATCAAGTGTTTTACTAATCGTCAATAGCTGAAGGTGCGAGGTTATTGCTAGGTCTAAGTCATTAAGCCGCAAGGTAGGAGCTTCCTTAGGAAGTAAACCCGTTGGCTAGTGTCTAGCAAGTCTAATCGAGAAAACAAGTCTATCCTTGGTTTAGATCTCGACCGTGAGTGAGCCTTGTAAGGTACTTTCATAAACCCATTAGGTGTCTTGACAAAGAGTCTAATAACCAGTAATTGCAACAACCTCGAGGGTGCTATATCGTGCTTTTGAGAAGGGTTAGAGGTCCTATTAGATTTCCCGAGAGGGGAGAATTATATGATCCCGGTTCCACATTTATCAATATCCTACCAAAATCATTACTAAAAACAATCAGGATTCGAGTCTAGGTAGTGTTTCCACCGTCTGAGTAAAGTCCAGGTTAATTCGTAGTCTTTAGTTAACTTAGTTAATTTAGTTTAATTTTAATTGCTTTATTAGGAACTTTTAGAAACCCCCCCATCAAACAAACAAATATTCAGTCCGTGTCCGTCATAGTCTAAATAGAGTCGTTAACGTAATTAATAGAGTCTCGTGGGTTCGATATCCGGACTTACTTTAGTATACTAGAGTCGATCGGTACACTTTAGTATGTCTTAGTGAGTCTAGAGTATTACTGTGAGTCTAGATTTAGGTTAAATTAGTTGCTTTTAATTGAACTACTTTTAGCACATCAATTTTTTGGCGTCGTTGCCGGGGACTCTTGGCGATTGCGTTAATTACTTTGTTTTGACTTGCTTGATATCATTATGTGCTATTTGTCGTGTTGAGTCGTAGGAGTCTAAATTAGTGTCAGTTTCTTTTTACTTTTATTATGTCCGTTTTAGAGCCGTCTTACTTATTTGTGTTTGGTTTTTCAGTGGATGCCCATACGCGTTCGCAAGGACCTCCGCCGAAGCCGCCTACGAACAAGCTAGCCTTCTCCTCGTCGTCTTTCCAGGTAAGTACTCCTAAACCTTCATCTTCCACCCGTTCTGACTCTACACTCCCATCTAAACCACCGAACTTTGACTTCACACCGAAGTCATCACCCCACAATTCCCCACCACCTTCCCGTACCCAATGTCCACCACCGGTTGTCCAAATGGCATACCTCACCGTTTACCAACAAGCCACTACTGGTTTCACCGGTGCTAACTCCCCATCACCTTACCCGACATCACCAATGACAAATCTTGGCAAATCCCATCATACATCATGACCGCCATTACCAACTCTTGCCAGTTTCACGGTCGTGAGGATGAGGATGCGTCGGCTCACATCAACCGTATCACTCGTCTGTGTGGCACTTTCTCCATTGAAGGTGTCAACCTTGATGCTCGCTATCTCCAGGTATTTCCGTTATCGCTTCCTGGCCGCGCGGCCGTCTGGTTCGATTCGCAGCCAGTAGGTTCTTTTACCAAATGGGCAGGTTTACGGAATGCTTTCTTAGCCAAATACTACCCACCCATGAAAGCATCTCGTCTACGTGATCAGATCCATTCGTTCCGTATGGAATCTAATGAGCCGTACCACCTGGCCTGGGAGAGATTTCAAACCCTACTCTCTCGTTGTTCACATCATGGTTTGTCCGATTGGGCACTTGTATAGAAGTTCTACAATGGTCTCACCCCAGAGATCAGAGCCCGGTTTGACACTTCAGTTGGTGGGCAACTCATGGGTAAGAAATCAGTAGCCGAGTGCAATGATCTTTTTGAGAGTTTCGCGCATTCTGACATGGACTATAGCGCTACCAGCAGGACTTCCATTTCTGTGACTAGTACCTCTTCGACTTCTCGAGGGGTATCCCAAGTTCGCTTGAATTCATCGGTAGCTGCTGCTTTAGACATGATTCAGAAGACCTTCACTAAGGAGTTAGATGAGATTAAGAAAAAGGTCGATCGTTGTGAGGTGTGTAGGGGAGGCCACGATACCATAAATTGTCCCACGGTCACTTTAGAGCAGGTAGAGTACATAGCTGGTCAGTCTAGGGGTCCATTTAATAATAATAATTCTAATTACAACTCCAATTGGTGTAATAATAATAACAACTTTCGCTCTTCCAGTAACCCCCTGGTTTTCCATCCGGTCAATATCAAAGTAGGGAGCAGGGTTTGTTTACGAGTTCGGGTTCAGGGCAGCAGGGTCAGTTTGGTAGTTCAGGTTCAGGAGGGCAGTTCGCTATTGGGGGTCGAATCAAGAGGGTCAGGTTAGTGATAGAGGTCAAGAGGGTAGTCTAGGGAGGATAGAGGAGCTTCTTGCTCATTTGGTCACTAGGGATCAGGTTACTCAGAAAGCCCTCACCGAACTTAGTGGTTTCGCTAAAAATCAAGATCAACTAAATAAGAGTCAAGAGCTTGATAATAAAAACCAACAAGCCGCACTCTTAGATCTTCTGAGACAAGTAGGTGGTCTCACTAAGCAGTTACAAGAGAACCCTCCTAGACAGTTTTCGGGTAACACTTACCCAAACCCGGCTAATCATTCAGCTAAAGCTATTACTACCCATAGTGGTAGGAGTTTAGGAGAGGTTGTTAGAGAGAGTGTTGAGGTCGATGATGAGGAAAGGGTATCGAGTTAGAGACTCCAGGTCAGGTGCACTTTAGGCTAGACCCAACAAGTACCGCACAAACCGAGGAGCCTCAGGTAGAAAAGAGGGTAGAAAAGCAACCAGTTGGGGTAAAGCCATCCCTTTTAGTTGATCATTCACGCGTTCCATACCCCGCCCGCCCTAAGAATCAAAAATATGCTAAGGAATACGGTCACTTTCTCGAGATGTTCAAACAGTTGAAAATAAATCTTCCGTTTATCGAGGCACTTCAGTCCATGCCTAAATATGCCAAATTTCTTAAGGACATTCTCAAGCGAAAGGATAGGATAGGTGAGCTTTCCAATATTCCATTGACGAAGGTTGTTCCACGGTAGTCTTGAATAAGCTACCTGAGAAGTTGACCGACCCGGGCACATTCACTATTCCATGCCTTTTCGGGGGTGCCTTTGCCCCCGCTCATGCATTAGCCGACTTAGGTGCTAGCATCAATTTGATGCCTTTTTCCTTTACGAGAGGTTAGGTCTAGGAAAGCTTACACCCACGCGCATGTCGTTGTCATTGGCCGACCGTTCGGTCAAATACCCTAGGGGAATCGTAGAGAATCTTTTAGTCAAAGTCGATAAGTTCGTGTTTCCCGTTGACTTTGTTGTCCTTGACATGGAGGCCGATGAGAAAGTTCCCATCATCTTAGGCCGTCCATTCCTTTGAACTGCCAAGGCAATCATCGATGTCTTCGACCGTAAGATTTCACTTCGTGCGGATGATGAGATTGTCACATTTGAGATAGATAGAGCCATGCAACATCCAAGTGGGAAATGTAGGTGACTCTTTGTTCTAGTGCGCACTTGCTCATCCTCAATACAGAGTCCGTTTTCTCCACCCAGCATACGAAAGCGACTGCACCCCCAGTGCCACCGAAATTCAAGGGCTTGCAATCCAAGAATTTCTTATAGGTACAACTTGTAACATACGCAACATCATTCACAAAAGCATTAGCTAAGCACTATGGGAAATATCCAAGCGACTTGTAATGTGTCTTAGGTGACTTAACATTACCGTTTGGGGGGTTACTTCCGGAGGTACCTCCACTATGCTCGGAGCAAAGGGCCTCGTGCTGGGCAATGGCCTGTGAGATGCGCTCATGGAGCTCTGCTTCGGTCCTTGGCAGGGAGTTGTTGGTATCGGTATTCCTTCGAGGCGGCATTTTCCTTGTAACAAGGAGATTCGAGTAGGTCAGGCATTATTATATAAGCATCTATGTTATCGAGTAAGGCCTAGGAGATGTATATGCTATATTATATATATATATATATATATATATATATAATATATATATATCCATAGAAAAAATATTTCCACAACAAACAATCCCATAATAACACAGTCATCACATAAACATATATTCTAACAAGGTATTTAATGAGAACATGACCATTGAGCTTTCATTAATAACCAACCACACGTTACATCGTTTTCATTTTGCATCATACCAAAAGAGACATAGGGTCACACTACCCTTGTCTGACAAGTCTGTCAATATACAAAAATAACATGTTCAAAAAGTGGTATTCCATTCTTCACAGTCTCGGCTCAATCGTAGTGCTCTCACCAAAAGTAGTGCATCTGCATAAAACTAAAAACCTACGGTACTGATGGCGGAGGAGGAGGAGGGAAGAAAAGCAAATTGCGGACATGTGCAAGCTCCTCCTCGAGCTCGTAAATACGGTGAAGCAAAAAAGCTAATCTGCTGCTCGATAGTGAGAAAACGAGCATCAAAACCCGAATAGGTGCGGGAGCAGCAGGTGGAGGTACAAATGAAGCTGATGATGAATGTGGAGGGACATAACCGGAATGATAGGGACAGGGTGACCGTCGGGTACCCTCATTGAGCTCCAACTTGAGAACTCTGCGACTCAAAATCTCAAACTGTAACTGGAGTGACATAAGTAGCTCGTCCCGAGTGTAGCTTCCAAACTGAAATGGCTCATCAAGCGATGCTGACGTAAATAGAGTGTAGGGTGTCGTCTGTGGGATCGGAGGGAAATCAGCTGAAGCAAACCGATCAAAACTCGGGGACTGTCCCGAGGTACCCTCCCCTGGTCGGGGAGCGGGAATCTCCTGGAGAAATACAATCGGAAGATCGGTGCGATGGGCATCAGACACAAATGGAGGTGGGGGAGCAACATCAGCGGGTGGAGGTGGTGCGATGAATGGATCAACAAGTGGGAGGTCGAGTGGTGCAAAGATCAGCTCTGGGATAAGAGGCGCAATATCAGGCTATCCAAACGGAACTGGGTCTGGCTCAGGAATATGCTCGGGGATGTGAGGAGGTGTGGGGACTCGAGCAAGTGATAAAGGTGCAATAGACATCGCAGTGTCGTCATCTGAATCGGTGGTATAACGCCAAAGTCCTACGGCTCGTAAGGCTGAGGAAGTCACAGACTCAAAGGAGTCTGGAACTGAATGCAAGCTAGTGTCAGAAGAGATCTCAATAACGGGTATGTCTGGAAGGGTACGTCTACCATAACAACATCGTCAACCTCTCCATTGCCCTGACCATCAACTGGGGGATCATCAAGTAATAGATCAATGTCATCGGCAAAAAGGTCATTGATGGGCCAATCCTCAGGGGAATGACCAGGAGGGGAACTGGATCAAGAATAGGTGCAACAATATGCTCACCATCGGGGTGACCGATGATGATGTGATCATGGATAGGGTCAGGGAAAACAAAAAGATCCTCAATAGGAATGCCATCAGCTATAGGTACGTCGTCTCCAAAATCCGGCAATGCGAAAGGCTGGAAGGCATCGTCGTCATCGGATAGCATCTCCGGATCACTCTCGGTGTCCGATGTGAAAACCTCCGGCTCATGTGCGACCTCATCGTCCGAAACTATGGCCATCGGGTCGTGAACGTCAGACAATCCGCTCTCAGAGGAAGGCATAGGTACCTGTAACATAATAATCATGACATATGCACATATATGAGCTACCATCACATAATGTATACAAATAAAGGCGGTCATCACTTAGTCATGTAATCACATTATTCCTGCATGAAGCCTTATCTTAGCAAGTCTACCCCATGCAAACTAAACCGACCAATGTGACCTTTCTTATGTTCCTTGTTTTTCCTTTGTAAAATATTTGTTCCAAGGATCTTGGCATTTCATAAATGCAATGAAAAGTATTTTGTAAAAATATTTTTATGAGAGAGCCCTAATGATTTTAGTCTAGACTCGAGAAGGAATCCTAGTTCGTACAACCGAAGCTCTGATACCAAGTTGTCACACCCTGACTTTTGCGGAAGCGTATTATGTGTGACTTGATTAATATCATTGCATTCAATTATAACAAACAACTATATGCTAGAAATCATGATGTTCATCCATTACTAAATTTCATAACATTACAACCCACATAGTTTAATACCACACCAAGACTTCGAGTTTAAAGTACAAGCTAACCAAATGTTTAAAGTTCCATGAAAGACTTTGACAAAAGACATAACTTAAACCAAGGCTTTGACTTGTATGTCTTATCTAGGATAAAACACTCAAGTCAAACCCTACAAAACATGGATGACATCATTTATGGTAGACACGTCTTGAAAACTTTCAACCTTCGCCAGATCCATCAATTCCCTGAAATACATGTAGTTTGAAAAACATCAACAAAAGTTGAGCGAGTTCATGTGTTTGCATGTGTGTACAAATAACCTTGTAAACATTTATAAGTATGTGACTGTAAACTGATATGAAAGCTTCTATGAACAGATCAATTAATGATCTGGAAGGTCATTAATATGTGTGCAACGGCGTAGGAAGGCTCAAACCTAGCAGATTTTATACCGGGCTTCCGGCTGGAATACATAGTCACCACCTTCGGCCATATCCGGCCCAGGGGTGGGGCTCGCAACACCCAAATAGATCTATCACTCATGTCCCTCGGTCCTTATACGAGGATTAATGGTCTTAAGTATGCGCCTATCCATTCACATGATCTAACAATTCATTCCTTAGCTAACCATACCATTTGAAATTATTGAAATGTTTGTAGCATGTATTTCACCCCCGAAGTTATAAAACCGAAAACAGTTAAAAGAAAAGGGGGGCATGAACTCACTGTCTTGCGTTCTTTGTTTCCAATGTAACCCGAAGCTGCTACTAGTGTGCACGACTACCTACAACGTACCACAGTTTATTAGACGGGCGGGTCGTGCCTTGACTTAGTACTAATTTGCGTCTTTGAGTTACATTTCAATGTGTCATCAATTTTTATTCCAAGTATAATTATTATTTGTCAAAATGATAAACATTTTAACTTAACTTAAATCTTGGAATATTAGTTGAAATAATATATTATAACTTGTCACACTTATATGTTTGTATGCAAATATTTCCCTAAGATGGGTGGCGTATTCCGGTGTGTATTTATACGTATGACAGTACGTATTTTTATCGTGTGTAATAAGTATTCTTGACTAAATTTTTGTATTAACTTTTCCGGAATAATATTTCTAATAGAAATTCATCAATATATATATATATACTCTCATAACATATATTTTTAAGAGATATTACATAGAAAAATTATTTATAATTTTTCTTTTGGTAAAATAATTGTATTTTCATATAAACTTCAAAATAATATATTATATATATAAATCCACTTCCTATCCAAAATAATATATGTCAAGTTTATTTAAGAAAATACATTTTTCTCTAAAAATAATGACTTCAAATGATTTCAAGAAAATATAAATTTTGATCTACCCAAAAATAATATATTTTCACCTTGTCAAAAATATGTTCTATTTTTGTAATAATCATTGAAATTACATTATCATTCTCTTCATGTCCGAAATACCAAATTACCGTAATATTCTTATGAACTTTAAATTTCGGAATATTTGTAAGTTATATTCCTTATTTATTTTGTCCAATATTTTGGGTGTAAATTATATATTCATACCCTTGGAATATTGGTAATATTTTGGATTATAATTTCTTAGTATTTTGGTGAGTTATATTATTTCAAGTCCTAAAATATTATAACTAATACACATGATATACAAATATTCACATAGAAGGTGACATCTAAATATATGTTTCTCAAATACATATTTAGTCACTTTTATTTTCAAAAACCAACCTCCAATACTTGTAATTTTTGTAAAAAAATCTATGGCAAGCTCTATATGAAAATTCATGGTTTAAAATATACTTGTAAATATTTGTTCAAAAATATTTTTCTAAGTATTTAATTTTTATGAAAATTTCGCCATAGTTTCCCCTTAAAAATGGATGTTTCCATGCTTTCAAAGCATATCATTTTCTTTTATAAATCAACACAATCATTAATACATCAACCAATACTTACCAATTTGCCAAATTCATGCAAAAATTACCACTTCATGAACTTGAAAGTTTACAAAAACTTGTAGTATCTTACTAGTGGTTTTAGTAAGCTTAGTTACTATTTAATGTGTGGTTGTTTATTTAAAAACTTCATTTTTGATGAATTTAGTTCTTTACAACTTGTGATTAAATTTTCTAAAAACGTTTCTTCTTGAGTTTTTCTTGTTACACATATATTCCTACACTTGACTAACTACCTTAAACATGGTTAAGTTCTTTAAGAACAAAGCTTAAGTAAACTTTGTATTTCTAACTTTGTTTTCTTGAAAAATCATTTTTGAAATCATCGATTTACAAGACTTTTTATTTACTTTAATTGTTACTTTACTTGAAAAACAATTTTCACTTCAAGTTCATGATTTACATATGGATAATTATTTTGATCTTAACATAATCATCCCCTCATCTTGCTAGATTATGTCTTTAATCACTATCTAGCAAGATCACATGATGATCAACATTACAAACATGAGCAATCAACAATCAACAAGCATAACAACACTTACACAACTTGTTTTCTTATGATTTTAGTCTTATGTTCAAGTTTCATGTTCAAGATTCATAGTGTTCTTCAAGATTAACAACTTGTATCATACTTTAACCACCAAAACAAGATGTAAAATAGAGTGTAGAATGATCTTACTACTAGCTCAAGGCTAGGGATGATCACTAGATGAAAAGGTGGTGGATAAAAGCTTGTGTGAGTGGTCCTTCAAGCTCCAAGGGTTCCAAGCTTCCTAATCAAGATCCTAACATCCTTGTATCACCTTAGATTGCTTGAATGTTGAATGAAAATGGATGTGTATGTGTGTGGGTGTGTGGCCGTGAACAAGAAAAAAGAAGGAGAAGAATGAGTTGTTTGTTTGGTGGTTATGAACAAGTGTTCATCCAAGGCTTTACTTGCTCCTTTATCCTTCAACACTCTAGTACCCAAAGGTTTATATGCTCAATATCTTAACAACAAATCCTAATAAACAATTGAAATAAAATCAAGGGGTGGCACCCTGGTTGGGGCCGTGAGCATGGGGGGTCTTGGTTGTGATCCAACTTCTAGTTAAGTAATCTAGTTAGGTTTCAAGGGTATTAGTTAGTGTTATATGTGCTTAGGGTTTTTAAGATACAATATGATGTTCGGTGACCATAACTAGCTTCATAACATTGAAACAATGCTTCAAAGCTAGATTTTGTTGTTTCGGGTAATGTCCGGTTGTTCGTTTGGTTACCGGTTCGTTAAAGTGCTAACCAGTGTATTTTAGTGTGCTTTATGTTCCCTTTTATGATGGTTTTGATCCCCAACGCCTAGGAAGGCATTCTGGACTATTTAGTCATATTTCTGCATGATATTAGAGTGTTCAAAGGCTAATTTTTGCTGAAATATGCAGAATTCTGCAGTTTATGAGTGTTTTAGGCACTTTCCGGCACTTAAACTATCTCTAGGAAGGCAGTTTCATGATCCTTACTTTCCTACACAGCATACTAGTGTAACCCTTGTTCCCGGGGCTCATTTTGTGTCTTTACCTCATATTTATCTGAGCACTGAACTCCCGTCAGTACTCCCAGTCAATCCGTTGGCTGAGTTAACTTTGTTTCGTGCACTATTTGAACCATAATGTGTTGCATGCATTAATAATATGAAATCATGCAACGTGTAATGCTCTTGTATGTATATGACAATAGTCAAAAAGTATTCATGTCATTTATTCAAATCAGGCACAATTATTAAAGCACTAATTAGTGTTTAATGTGTACGGAATTACCTGGAAATTTGCCAGTTGTCACAGATCAGAGGTTGAAGGAGTTAAAGGAATTCAAAATGTGATAAGGTACTTCTTTACAATTCGAGGTTTAAGTTGTTTCCTGGAAAGTTGAAGTCGAAGTGGACGGGACCATACGTGGTGAAAGAGGTGTTCCCGCATGGTGCGGTTGAGTTATACGACGAAGCTACAGAGGGTCGTGGAAGGTAAATGGCCATAGATTGAAGCATTATTTAGGTGGCACAATGGAGGAAACTCCTCTCGAAGACATGCCAAACACCACCACTTAGTGTCTTGAGTGAAAGCTCAAGTGTAGAGTTTGTACCAGTTGTAATCTCGTTTATTTTCGATTATTTTTCATAGCTAACGGTTGTTTTTGGTAGTTTCTCGGTCTTTGTTTTGTATTTTCGAGTCATATGCAGGGATTCATAACCAAGGATGTGTGAGATTTGGTGAGAGAACGAGGTTCCAGGTAAGTTCCAGTGTTAGAAAAATTTTGGGAATTGATTTTTGGAAGTTTGGTTAAGTTGAAATTTTTTTCTAAGGCATGAAACTGGCAAATTTACAAAATTTTCTGTTGAAAAAGGATTCTGGCGAGCCGTGAGAGCCTTTGGCTCTCCTTTTCGCGGCCCGCGAGGAGGTAAATCATGCTGACATCAGAAACACGCTCACGGGGCGCGATAGGTTTCTCTATGTGAGTCGCGGCCGCGAGTCCATCTATCTGCAGCCCAGTTCGATTAAACCCCAATTTTCTTCATTTTTGCCCTATTCTTCTCTTCTACAACCGCCAACAACCACCTCCCTTCACCATAATCCACCGGAAACCGCCACCTTTTCACCAAATCTGCAACACACTTCGTTTACATACCTTACTCCATCGATTTCCACTATCAAGCTTCATCTTTTCACCACTAAAACGGGATTTTCTCGGGGGTTTCAAGTTACAACCAGATTTATTTTAGTTTCTCTTGTCTAACTCAAATCCAAGGTATGGTTTCTTGTAATCTTTGTACCATGAGTCGTTTATTTCAGTTTTTACTTAGTTTCGTGTTAGATTTTGTGTCGGTCTTGGTCTAGTCTTGTGTTTGGGCATGTTTAGTGGAAGTATGAGGTTGTGAGTGGTTCGGTTTGGGTAGTTTAGCATAATGCAGGTTGCAGAAGGGTTGGTATTGGGTTGAAATCCTTGTGTTTTGCGGCTGCCATTGATTCGGTTTAGTAACATTGAGTGTGGGGATTCGGATTGGTAATTATAGTGAAACAATGCGATTTTTAACATGTTTTGACCCTTTTTCACTATATATACTATAAAATTTTCAACTTTAATAGGTTTTGGCACTCAATGTTGGTTTGACTTGGCACTCGAGGTTTAATTGAGGACAATTAAAGTGCCGGAAGGGGGTAGTGTACGTTGAGTCGTGTATTTTGAGTCGCTTAGTCTTTAGTTTAGTTTGGTCATGGGTTTACTTATATGCACGTACAGGTACAAAACACTTCGCCTGTACTCAATCTCTATTCGAGCGAGGTTGTTTATAACTTATGCTTTTGTAAACGGTAACACGATTTTTTATTTCACTTTGTTTTTTTGGTTAACCGCGAATGAAATGCTATACGGTTGTTTTCACTTTTCTAAAAAAAATTCAAAAACCCAAAAAAAATTTAAAAATTTAAAAATACCAAAAATAGTTTGCAACTACTAATGATCTTCTTTGCTTTGTCTTGTCAAATTTGAATTGTTTTTCAGATGTCAGGTGAAGGTTCTTCGAGCAAGCGAGGAAGGAAGAGAGGGCCAACAGCTCGTCCTCAAGGAGTCCCAGTTGAGCCGGTGCAACAAGAGGCACCGGAGTATGTTAGGATAATGGAGTATACGGGACCGGGGATTCCACATGGTCAAAGCAATAGGATTAGGGATAGCCCATTGCTGCAGTTTGAACTTAACTCGGGTGAATACCAAAGGTTGGGAACTTTGATTTTGGTAGCCCTGCTACCGTATAGGAGAATTGATTGGGGATTGATGGATCGCCTGGGGGCGAGGGCGAGAGTTGAGCAGTTGTTAGGTCCGAAGTTTAGAAGGGTTTTGGATTGTGACGTAAGACAGTATAAGGAGATCACCTTGGAGTTCCACTCCACATTTGAGTATAAACAGGGGAATTTTAGTGAGAAGGATGCAGTCTTCTTTGCCTTGGGTAGGAGATCATATGAGATGTCCATACCCAAGTTTGCGGTAGCTACAAAATTTTATACGCAAGAGGAAGTGGAGACCGATGAGTTTATGACAAGTTTGCAAGGGGTTTTCAAGAAGGATCATCTTCATAGTGTGCCAGTAAGCGAGTTGGCTAGGTTTTGGGGTACGATTTCCCGGATGCCTTATTTGAATAACATGGTTGCGAGTGATATCACTGATCCGGTTCCTAGGTTTATTCAAAAGATTTTGGCGGCCACCTTAGTTGGTAGGGCCAAGGTGATAATAAGGTGAACCAGGTTAGCTTGTTTTGTTTCATGTGCATGGTAGAGGGGAGACCCGCCAATTTGGCGACTGTGTTTGCTTGGTCGATGAGGAGGCCATGGAGAGGTGGTTCGGGAGCCAGGATTTATTGTGGCCCATATGTCACGTGGTTAGCTGAGAGTTTAGGAGTGTTTGGCAGATACCCGGTTGAGAGGATGAGAGAAGGGTCGACGCCTTGTTTGATGAGGGTTGCGGACTTCAGTCTGCGAGTATTTTGACATACGATGACCCACCATCATGGGATATATTCGTAAGGGTCCACAGGTTCCGCCTCCACGAGGCAGTCTGCCATACCTACTCGCTACCAGAGGCAGACGACCCGCCAGTAGATTCCCGCCAGACAACACCCACTAAGACAGCCTAGACCGGATCCGCTCACATTGGATTCGTTGTATGATAGGATGGAGACTAATTATGGGGATTTACATGGGTATGTTGACGAGCAGTTTAGTGGGCTTAGGCAGGGTCAGCTGAGGATAGAGGATGGTATGAGATATATGATGGAGGTATGTATTTGGGTGTTCCTCCTTTCTTTCGACAGCAGCAGGCGGGGCCCAGTGGCATGCAGGGGGTGGAGCCTTATCATGTCTACCAGCACGAAGAGGAGGAGTCGGAAGATGACGAGTGATGGAAACAGTAGCAGTATGTGCTTATGGAGTATCTTTATGCTTTCATTTTTATTTTTATGCTGTTTTTATCTCTATTTGGTCTGTACTCCTAATATTTGATACTTTAGTACTTGGTCGGTTGGGATGGGTTGGTTGATACTTTGTTTGGTTGGTTGGATGTTTGAGACACTTTTACTTTATCATGTTATGCTACTTTGGTATGTTATTTTGGTTTTGATAGGTTTGGTGTTTATTTATGCCGCTTCGGTTTGCGTGTCCGAGGAATAGGAATTGTTTGCTGAGCGTATTCGGATTGGAGGCATATGTGGAATAGACTGGCACTTTGACAGTCTCGCATATATTAAGCTAAGTCGTTTCCACTTGTATATATTTATTTATGTAGTATTTAGTTTTTAGTTGCTTTGTTAGGTAGTTTGAGTCGTGTCTCGTTCTTACATTAGGGACAATGCAATCTTTAAGTGTGGGGATGGGATACATAGTTTTTAGTGTTAGTTTGAGTCAAAAATTTGAAAATACAAAAAAAAATTGAAAAAACCCAAAAAATTTGAAAAATAGAAAATGTCTTTTGAATAAAGAAGTTTGCAAATAAAGAACGGAAAATGATAGAAAAGATGGGTTTTTGTTCGGGTTCAAATAATGATAATATGAGAATAAAATAATCGAGCTTGTGTCTAGTTTGGGATATGCGGGTAGGCTCGACTTGGTTCTAGGTTCCTTTGATCTAAATATACCTTAATTGTCGGTTTGCTAGTGGGTACCTATCTAGGAAAAATGGGATGTCGAAACTGCAAAAAATAGTATAAAGAATGCCGTTACAAGCTAAAATTTTTAGAATTTTTAATTATGAAAAAAATAGAATAAGTGAGCTTCACTGAAAAAGAAGGTCATGCCAATGTAATCTTCGTTGGAGATAGTGACTCTGACTTAGATTGCCTCTAGGATGGTTGAAAGAAAAGGAAAAAAAATTGCAAAATTTACTGACGCCTAAGTTGTCGCTTTCGGGGATGGTGACTCTGGTTGAGACAGCCTCTTGGTTAGGCAAAGCAAAGTTGAAAAAAAAGGAGAGAAAAGAAAAGTTGATTTTAAATTCTTCAAATTTTGGTATAAAACGGTTGGGAATTTGGGTAAATTATTCGTTCCCTTTGTTCTATAAGCTTGAGGCGGGATTAGGTGGACTATGGCTTCTAGTGTGAGACCCTAGGTAGACTGGCCGCACTTGAACATAAATTGCATGATAAGGGCTTGGAACCGGGTTGAGTTTAAGAGGACAAGTATACTTGCAATCGTGGCTAACACAAGTTTTGGTTCTAATAAGTAATTTATATGTTTGACCCGAATATCTATCTGTCTCTAATTCCGTTTGCATAGATTCTTTTTCGAGTACGAAAAAAGAGTAAGTGTGGGGATATTTGATGTATTGCAAAATACATTAGTTTATCGTGTCCAGTTTGTATAGTTTTGTTAGTTTTAGTTTTGTTTTCAGTAGAATAGTTAGTCTTTTGATCCAATTGCGTTTTGCAGGTCTTGTGCGCTTAAAACAGTTGAAAAATGAGGAAAACAAGTTGAAATATGAAAAAGTCAAGTCCTAGAACGGATTGGAAGGCTCGGGAGCTGAAACGGGTCGAAAATACTGTTTTTATGCTTCTGGCGGGCTGCGACTGGTTCTGGAAATTCCTCTCGCCACCCGCGAGAGGCTATTGGTTTGTTGATGTCACTTATGCGGTCGCGGGCCGCAACCAGGTTATGAAATCCCTCTCGTGCCCAGTGAGAGGGTGTTTTCGTCAGATATGTGCGAGCTGGGTAAGGGTTTAAGTTGCAGAAACATATATAAACATATTTATTGTCCTCAAAACCCTAAGTTACGAATTGGGAGAACTCTGGGCTAATTTGAAGCATCGGATCGAAGATTTTTAAGTCCTAGGAGCTGCTGGTTGAAGGGTTGAAGTCGAGGAATCATTCGGGTTCACATTTGTGTCATTCGGGTGTCTCCACTTTCGTCTTTTCTTCCTTTTGCCATGTTTCTTGTTTTTTATTATACTTTGTTTTTTTTGTTTTTTATTATACTTTGTTTTCGATTAACTTCATGACTTTGATTGGCTAAATACTTTGAACTACCTAGACGAGATGAGTGATTGTTAAAGTTTCGATTTTTATTATGGATATTTGATATATGTGGATTTGTTTATGAACTGTAAAGGGTTCGTTCAATTGATTAGATGTGTTTGCATGCTTGGTAGTGTTTGATTATTGTTTATTGCTTTACATGAATCTTGGTGACGATCTTTATCACGTAGTAGAGTCATGTTAGGTTTAAGGTTTTGGTGACTGTCTATATCACGTAATAAATCTTGGATCTTTAGGGTTGAATGCGCAATAGACCTTAAGAGTAATAATTGGTAATTTTATAAAATCAAGTGTTCTACTGATCGTCAATAGCTGAAAGGTGCGAGGTTATTGCTAGGTCTAAGTCATTAAGCCGCAAGGTAGGAGCTTCATTAGGAAGTAAACCCGTTGGCTATTGTCTTGCAAGTCTAATAAAGAAAACGAGTCTATCCTTGGTTTAGATCTCGACAGGGAGTGAGCCTTGTAGGGTACTTTCATAAACCCATTAGGTGTCTTGACAAAGAGTCTAATAACCGGTAATTGCAACAACCTCGAGGGTGTTATAGCGTGCTTTGAGAAAGGTTAGAGGTCCTATTAGATTTCCCGAGAGGTGAGAATTCTATGATCTCGGTTCCACATTAATCAATATCCTAACAAAATCATTACTAAAAACAATCAGGATTCGAGTCTAGGTAGTGTTTCCACCGTTTGAGTAAAGTCCAGGTTAATTCGTAGTCTTTAGTTAACTTAGTTAATTTAGTTTAATTTTAATTGTTTTATTAGGAATTTTTAGACCCCCCCATCAAACAAACAAATATTCAGTCCGTGTCCGTCATAGTCTAAATAGAGTCGTTAATGTAATTAATAGAGTCTCGTGGATTCAATATCCGGACTTACTTTAGCTACTAGAGTCGATCGGTACACTTGCCGGTTAGTAGTTTAGTGTGTCTTAGTGAGTCTAGAGTATTACTTTGAGTTTAGATTCAGGTTAAATTTGTTGCTTTTAATTGAACTACTTTTAGCACATGAATTGTATTTAATATTTTGGAAGAAGTTGTCTCTTTGTTTACAATACAAGAGTAAGAGAAGGTTCATTGGGGAACACTAAAAAGTGGGAAACAGTGGGGAACCGACTCAAACGAACTCCGATTGGACTCATTCCAGTGGCGTTAGAACCGGCTCGTCGAACCCTAACTAGGATCTCTTAACCCTAAACCCTAAATCCTAACCCCTAAACACTAAACCCTAAAGCTAAAAAATAAGGCTAAAACCTAAGCTAAATCGTAAAATCAAAGTTATAAACCCTAAAAACTAAACCCTAAAGGCTAAACCGTATTAGCTAAACCCTAAAGCTAAACCCTAAAACCCTAAAGCTAAACATAAACCCTAAATACTAATGATTAACCCTAAAACTAAACCCTAAAGCTAAACCCTAAGGCTAAACCCTAATATAAGACCCTAAATCCAAACCCTAATATATTTAGGGTTTAGGGGTTAGGATTTAGGTTTAGGGTTAAGAGATCCTAGTTAGGGTTCGACGAGCCGGTTCCAACGCCGCTGGAATGAGTCTAATCGGAGTTCGTTTGAGTCGGTTCCCTACTGTTCCCTACTTTTTTAGTGTTCCCAATAAACCTCAAGAATATATGTATAGATAAAGTATAACTGTCAAAATAGTTATTAAGGGTAAGTTACAAGCAGATGTATTTGTATATCTGGTTTATAACAATGAAAACTTAATCAGAGTATCATGAGGAGCAATGAAAACTTAATCAGAGTATCATGAGGAGCAAATTGGTACAACATATTATTTTATTTGTGCTATTCAATCTCATATCGTCATGTGGAAAATAAAATATAATATGTTATTTTATTGATAAGAAAGTGTCATGAAAAGTGTACAAAAATTGTAACGAAATCTATCATGACTAAAAATAAATAAATAAAATATGTTTGTGCTATTCAATTCATATCGTCATGTGGAAAATAAAATATAATATGTTATTTTATTGATAAGAAAGTGTCACGAAAAGTGTACAAAACATAATTGTAACGAAATCTATCATGACTAAAAATAAATAAATAAAAATGTTTATACGTTATATGATATGTTTATTTAACTAAGGTAAATAAGCAACTCAAGTCTGATAACCAGTTAGTGGTAACGCGATTGGGGAAAGACTTGGTGTCCTTTATAACTCAGGTTCAACTATCACTCTCTTTATTATTTTCTACGGCATACAGGTAAAGGGCGAATATGGGTGACGTCGGTTTGTCTTGGATGGGAGGCGAGGTTTTACCGATTATTCCACTGTCGTGCCTACAGGCGAGTGGAAGTCTGGTTTTCGCACATCTAAGAAAGCCAAGGGGCTGACAATGATCGAGTAGTCGACCTTGACCACAGCGTCCGGTGTCACGGTAGTTTGAAAATAAAAAAAAACCCAAGTCTACAAAAGTTGAATCTCTCTCTCTCACACGTCCCACCTACTCCGTCAGTACCTGCACGCATCTCCAGCTTCCTTTCATTTCATTTGAATTTCATTTCATTCTTCTTCTCAATCTCCAGCTCTTCTTCTTCTTCTTCTTCTTCTTCTTCATTGGGGAATCCAAATGGCGAGTTTCGGCGATTTAGAATACTCCTCACTGAGCGCAAGTTTGTTACTGCGATGGTGGAACAAGATCGATGAATCTCAACAATGGCAGGGCAGAGTTTTTTATGCTCTCTGTGCTGCCTACGCACTCGTTGCCTTAATCGCTCTGGTATGTTTTTCATTTTATTGTGGATTTAGCTTCTAATTTCTTTAACCTAGGCTACAAGTGTCGATGTTAACCTAGCGTCTTTAGTAGGAGAGGTTTAATGTTGATGTGGAGTTAGGTTTCTGTTTGATTGATTGTACAACTTGGAAGAGTGCATGTTATTATGGTTTAGTGGATATTTGTGACTTTGTGTTAATGCTACTTATTACTAGTAGAATACGCCAAATGTCTCCGGCCGTAGGGCTCGCCTGTCGTCTAGAGGCAAGGGCGCCAGGGGCTCATCTGTCGCATAGGTGCAGGGCGCGAAATGCTCGATTGTTGTCTAGGTTCAAGGCGCGAGGTGCTCACATGTCGCCTATGTGCAAAAGGCTTGTTTGTCGTCTAGGTGCAAGGCTGGAGGTGCTCGCCTGTTGCCTACGTACAAGCCGCAAGGTGCAAAGGGTGGGCCTTAGTTCAAGGCACTTAAAAAGAGATGGCTTATTTAGGCAAGGACGCGAGGTGTATAGTATTATAAATTCAATTTTTAGGGGTTTTAGACGTCTTTTCAGCTTCTTTAGGGCTAGTTTAGGTTAATTTCAGACTTGTTTAGGGTTGGTATAATTGTTTCAAACCTGTTTAGATGATTCTAGACGCGTGCCTTTTGCGCCTTTGACTACATCGTATTTTAGGTCAATGGCAACAACTTTCATTCCATTCTAACACTAGGTTGTATGATTACAGTAACTGGATTGGCTGCTGGTTAAATGGACGTTTTATGTTTATCTCTGAATATTCAGGTGCAACTTGTTCGTATTCAACTAAGAGTACCTGAGTATGGTTGGACTACACAAAAGGTTTTCCACTTGATGAATTTTGTGGTCAATGGATGTAAGGTTGCTATTCTTTTTCATCATTTATGCATCCTTTAACATAGACAGGCCTTTCTCTTTGATCCTTCCTTCATACGCCTTTCCACAGTAAGGGCTTTTGAGTTTGGATTCTACTGGAGTGTTTTTCACGACAAGCCAAAGGTAAGTTACTCCGTTTCATCTTCATTGATTTTACTTTAATCTTAAATACAACCATGAAATTATCAACAACGGGAATTATCATAATATCATTTGCAGGTGTTAGACATGATACTTTTGGATCTTCCTGGTCTTCTATTTTTCTCAACGTACACGTTGCTTGTATTGTTCTGGGCAGAGATATACCATCAGGTACTTCACATAAAGAAATTCTGTATTTTATCATACCTTTACCGACAAAAAGGTTTTAATTTATAGTTTTATACGCATGGTTTTGGTTGATGTCAGTATACATGATTGACATGCATTGGCATACTTCAATAGATTACGAAAATATCACAATCTATTTTCTGAATATCAGGCAAGAAGCCTTCCTGCTGATAGACTCAGACCTGCCTATTTCATCGTCAATGGAGCTGTATACATCATTCAGGTAGTATGAAAAGAATATGAATGTCTTACTTATGATTACAAAAGAACACTATTGCAGTAACAATAAAGATGTTTGAAAAAAAAAACGATATTGAAAGCTGTATGCAATTATGCATTAAACATACAAGTTGGGAGACTTTTGGCCCGTTCTCTTTTCTAAATTTTTCAGTTTGACCCCTTTGGGATAAAACACATTCATAAGAAACGGGTCAGAATTTTCCACCTCACTACTGCTGGGCTACAGTTGTACTTTCATAATATGTTGTAATTGTTTATGAATTTCAGGTTTGCATCTGGATATATATGAGCTTCAGTGACGGTCCTGTTGCTCTTGAGATTGCTGAAATCTTCTTTTCGGGTGAGAACATAGTACAAGATTCACCACAAATGTGTTTGATGTATTTCAAGGATTAGAAATGCTTCATCTGTTGGTTTTCTGCTGCTGCATTTGACATCTTTTAAAAATAGTTTCCTGGTGTATGCAGTTATCTCGCTTTGTGCTGCTCTTGGATTCATTATATACGGTGGGAGGTACCAGCTTATCTAGTGCAAATACAAGTTCGAACATCCCGATGCTTGATGTTGTGACCCCCCCGCGCCCCGCAGAAACAACTTATTTGTTTACATATATTTTTTTATCTTGCAGCTTGTTTGTCATGCTTCGGCGCTTTCCGATTGAATCAAGAGGTCGCCAGAAAAAGCTTCACGAGGTTTGCATCTGTATGACCTGTGACAGGAAGTGTATTTTGGCCTGTGGATGATGCAGAATCTAATTTGTTAAACCTTTTGGGGCTCGTTTTTTGGCAGGTGGGATTTGTGACAGGAATTTGTTGCACATGTTTCTTAATAAGATGTGTGATGGTAAGCTTTAATTATCCAAAACTTGAATCTGCTAGTCATTACTCATTATTATGCTTTTTATTTAATTTTTTTCCTTGCAATAATCAAATTGATTGTGTGCGCTAGGTTGCTATCTCTGCGTTTAACAAGGAAGCTGATGTCCATGTTCGCAATCACCCCATCCTTGATCTTGCTTACTACATGGTAATTTTATGTCGCATTTTGCGTGATTTGTTGATTTTATGTCGCGTTTTACATGATTTGTTTAAGCCCAAATCGACCCATTAAAAAGTAAACGGTTGAAATTAGCATACGGGTTCTTTAATCTAACTACATATATTTGCTGTTTTCTCATTTACCCAGATTGTAGAGGTCGTGCCATCTGCTCTGGTGCTTTTCATCCTCAGAAAACTGCCACCTAAACGTGTGTCAGATCATTACCACCCAATCAAATAATCACAACGATTGTAGCGCCTTTTGTCGGATTGGTGAGCATAACACCTTTTTCTATGTCTATGCTTTTCATCGGTTATGGTGCATATGTCTTTGTGTTCCTTTACTCACGATAATAAGATTCTATTCATCATATGCATGTCTTGCTAACAGCATGACCAGTAGAGACGAAATGTTTACTTGTTTAGGTATTTGTTGACTCATTAGAAGCAGATTTTGTTTCCTGTCCTAAAAAGAGTTTTTTGAGATGAAAGATGGGTTACTTGGATGTAAATTGAGCAAATGCTTTATTTTTATTAATTTTTTGAATGTAATCTGTCATGGGTTGTTGTAGACGTGGTAAAATGGATAGGTCAGGCAATGATGGATACATGTCACAATGGTTTTGGGTCAAAAACATACTTTTTGGTACAGGTCGAGCATTATCGATAACATGACTGTTTTGAACATACACTTGTGCATAAGAAGCATGCTATGTAATATATTTGGTCAAATGAAAAATGGGTTTATAGTAGAGATGGGCATAATCGGGTTTTATTATTACCCGGAACCGGTTCCAACCCGGAACCGGTTCTGCTCGGATGTCATTGGAACCGGGTATGGTGTGGAACCGGCTCCAGTTCCTACCCGGGTTCACACCCAAGAATATGGAACCGTGTAGAACCGGGTACGGGTATTATGGAACCGGGTATGGTGTGGAACCGGTTCCTGTGTGGAACCGGTTCCTGACAGTCGAAAATCTGATTTTTTACTGTTTAGAACCGGTTCCTGACAGTCGAAAATCAGACTTTTACTGTTTAGAACCGGTTCCTAACAGTCGAAAAATCTGACTTTTACTGTTCAGAACCGGTTCCTGATAAAAATGTTACCGTTATAACCGGTTCCTGATAAAAATGTTACCGTAGAACCGGTTCCTGATTAAAAAAAGTTACCGTTGGGAACCGGTTCCTGTTCGTCGAAATCGGTTTTTTTATATAAACCCCTCCCTACTTACCATTTCAACTTACAAACTCACCATCATCAACTTACAAACTCACCATCATCAACTTACAAACTCAATCATCTTCTCAAAAATCTTGCAAAATACCTATGGCAAGCAACGAACAAGTTGTTACTGTCTTAGAGACGAAAAGAAACCCAGCTATATGGAAGAATTTTGATCTCTGTTTAATGTCCGACAGCCACGAGATGGCTAGATGCAAAGCTTGCGGAAAATTTATGAAGGCCGCAGCCAACTCAACCCTTAAGAAACACACTGAGCGGCATTGCCCAGTGACGAAGGCAAGAAAAATGAGACGGGAGAGGTTCCGCAACCAGTTCTTCAAATGTTTGATGAAAACCCGTTGGTTTGGTGTTTTAATAAAGTTTGTGTAATGTTTCTTTCTATTGTGTTTGTTATTTTGTGTTTCTTTCTATCGTTAGTTCCACTTTTCGTATATTTTAACCGGTTCCAAAGGTAACATTTTAACGGTATAACCGGTTCCTTCTAGAACTGCATTTCCGGGTACTGATGGAACCGGGTACTAGTGAAACCGGGTACGGGTAGGAACCGGGTACGGGTAGGAACCGGTTACTACCCGATTCAAATGGTAAAATTGTGGAACCGGGTTGGAACCAACGGGTATTTTGAACCCGGAACCGGTTCTACTTAATGTCGGGTAGGAACTGGAACCGGTTCCAGTTCGGTTCTACCGGTTCGGGTTCGGAACCGGTTTTTATGCCCATCTCTAGTTTATAGCGTGTATAATCAAGTAATCAACATTTTTTTAACAAAAGTATTTGGAACCTACTTTTGCATATTTACATTTAATATATATATTTATATATAGTTTTTATTGCTAAAAACTAGTTGTTTATACATGTGTTAAATAGGTGGGTGTTGTGTACATTAGAGACCATGTAAAAACGTACATCGCCCTAGTAAATACAAACTTCACTTGGTCACCAACCAACAAACGCAAACTTGGATTGATCCCTCAAATAACATGGGAAACACGTGATTAACACGCTACTCTTATCCCCTTAATTACCCATCACACGTGTGATATGCAAATGGTACTAACTTTAGTGTTATTTTACTAATTTCGTGAAAATAACGTTAAAAGCGGCGGATGGTTAATCATGCATCATGTGGTGGCGTTGGTAGCTGAAAGACACGGGGGTATCTGCACCAATCGGTCTCTCTGTCCCGACTGTTTGAGTGTTATGAGCCTTAGTTCCAAGGCTTGATACAAAACTACAATTGAGCCGAGGGTCTCACTGGAAGCAGCCTATCTATTCCTATGAGGTAGAGGTAAGACTGTCTACAACTACCCTCCTCAAACCTACCTTAGCTTTGCTATAGGTGAGATTTACTGGGTATGATGATGACGTGTGATATGCATATAATCATCAGTTAGAAAGAGAGAACGTTGGATGGAGGTAGAATAAAGAAGGGGCAATTTATTTCAAAAGGATGAAACTTCACGAGGTCCCTTCATATTAAAATGGACAGATATGACGTCCTGTGACAAAGAAGGTCCAAAATTAAAATAGAACAATCAACATATGGAGGCAAGACAGTATTCTTTTTGTTATTTTGTCATTTTCAACATTTTGAACTCGCTATTTGAGATAATGCAAACCCCTTTTATATAACACCAACAAAAAAAGCCTAGATGTCAGCCTTTTTGAACTCGTGTGTGTGCATGGCGTGCATGTGTGTGTGTGTTCATAAATACTAGGCTCGTATAAGCTTGTGTCCATCTCAAGTAGGTTGTGTGCAACTCGGCTCTCGTTTACATCCCTAGGCCTTTCCCACAACAGTGCGCCTGCCAATGCCACACCCACACCCTCCACCTTTCCCCCTTGCCGATGCACTTTCTTCCACTGTGTCATCTGTTGTCGTCATTAGTGTTGTCGCCACCTCCACTGCTGACACCATCGTTGCGATCCATTGCGACTACTTGTCATAAAAGTAAAAATATCATGTGAACCCATTTTGATACTTTTTTTTAAATGTCCAATTTAAAGGTAAACCTGTTTGGTTCGAATCTATTATTTATTTGAAACGAAAGAACTCGTATCGCCCGGAACCCATTTTTGTTGAAATGCGTTTCTACCTAAAGCCAAGCCAATTGGACTAGAACCTGTTCTTATTCGGAAGCCGACTTGCCCCAACCTTTTTTTACCTGTTACCCAAACCTGAACCGTCCATTTTGCTAGGCTTAGTTCCAATAAATAATACTACCATAGATGATTTCAATATTTGGAAATCCTTATCATTAATGGTTTATTAATGATGACAAAAGCTTCTCTAGTAGTCAGTTAAATCCATAAGACCTTTATATACTTGACACTAACATGTAATTCTAAAGCACTGATATCTTGATATAACATGCCTAAATACGCTACCCTTAATATTCATTCCACTAAAGATACACACTTGCATACATTTGTTGGTGTTGTATAGTTTGTAACATTTTCTTCAAATGTTGCGCGTGTTCTTGGAGAGTGCATGCAGTTGTACACTAGAACGTCATAAAAGAATACGAGGGAAACTTGTTGAAAGAATAACTTGAATTAATATCATTCAAATGTTATGTTTAATTTATCATGTTACTAAAAGTTGTTGGTCAAGTTTGTTATGTCAAGTTTGTTATAACAGGTGCAACAATTAGAGGGGTCTGAATGAAACATTAGTTGAAGTCGGTGTAATTAAAGATAGTTGAAGGGGCTAAGTGTAAAGTGGAGTTGGTGCTGGTATATAAAGAGAAGTACAAGTTCTAGGGTTTCCAGACACTTCTTCTCATTCTCGCATCACACTTTTTTGTTCTCTCTGTATTATATTGATCTGCTTGTATTTGTTCATCTTGATGTTGGAATCTCGCCTATGAGATCTTGTGATGTTGTAGATCAGGTTGTATCCTTTCCTGTATCCTTTGTATCTTTGTATTTGTTGATCAACTATTGTGTTTATGGTTGTTGGTTGGTTTTAAAAAAATTAATAAGTTAAAATAATAAGATTTTGCCACCGGTTTGTCGCTATTTCTGTGTGTTTAGTCTTGTATTATGTTGATACCACTGGTTTCTACATAATATCAGAGCTATACAAGCTCTTGATTATCATTTCCGCTAGTATTATCTTTGTTATTGTGTTTTTTGTAGGATTATTTTAGGGTTTCTGGACTCAAGAAACCCTAGTTGAGAGATCTTGGGTGTAATAGGGTTTGAGGAGCCCTAATTTGTGGTTGTTGATGTTTCTACGCTTCATCACTTGTGGTGTGAAGATCTGCGCTGGTCTTTGTGGTTGTTGTTATCACAAAGCAAACTAACCAGATTTTGTGTTGAGTGGTTTTCTGATCTTGATCTTGTAATCCTAGAAGGTTACAGATCAGATATGCTATAGGAGGGAGTTAAACGCTTCTGTAAGGGTGTATAATTCCTTATCTCTTATTATTTTGTCATCATTCATTGTGAGTCTAGGCATATCTTGTTACCGGGGTAGTTAGACCGGCCTTGATGGAGTCTTGATTGTTTCTCTTGCGTTGTGGTTGTCTTGGGTGTGTTGCTTCTGTGATATGCTTGTCCAGGCACCTACAGAGTGACGAACCTGGAATCTGGCCTCTGTCACAGATAGCGGTGTTGTGGTTGTAGTATCGTCTTGATTGGTTTTTGTGTTTGTCTGTTACTGATTGTTACTATTTTTTTGTGTTTGTCTGTTACTGACTCTAGCACCTTAACCATTGTTAGCATAAACTTAAAAGGGACTGAGAATTATCCTGTTTGGTCTAATGCTATGAGACTTGCTCTAGAGGCTAAAAATAAATACGGGTTTGTTGATGGTAAATGTGAGAAGTCAAAAGATGATGAGGTCTTAGCAAATCAATAGGATAGGTGTAATTCAGTGGTCATTACTTGGTTGTTAAATTCTATTTCTAAAGAGTTATTTTTAGGGCAAGTGTTTTCTAAACTTGCAACAGAGGTATGGACTGATTTAAAGGAATCCTTTGATAAGGTGGATGGTTCTGTTGTGTATGACTGTATAAGAAAATAAATGGTATTTCTAAAAATGGTAGCACAATTGCTGAATATTACAACAGACTGACAACAATGTGGAAACAATTTGATGCAATGGTGCATCTTCCTTCCTGTTCTTGTCAGGCTTCTAAAGATTATAACGATTTTTCAACTCTTATTAAACTAACGCAGTTCCTTATGGGGCTGGATGATATCTATCAGCCTGTAAGGACTAATATACTAACAAGAGAACCATTCCCTTCCGTTAAGGCTGTTTTTTTAATTGTGTCTAGGGAGGAATCTCATAGGATGACTTCTAGTGGGTCAAAAGGTCAGAATGTTATGTTTCTTTTGTGACTAAGTCTGGTCAATCCTTTGACTCTAGGGGAAGAATGTTAGAGGTCCTAACCCTAATCTAAAGTGTTCACATTGTAATATGCTTGGTCACACTGTTGATAGATGTTTTGAGATTATTGGTTATCCTCCTGGTGTTTAGAGAAGACCAGGAGGACAGTTTGCTAAATCAAATGTGTCTAATAATGGTAATACTATTAAAATCAATACAACTGTTGGGTCTTCAAATTATGTTGGTACTTCTTTACCTTTCACTTCTGAGCAGATTTCTAAACTTTTGAATCTTATTGGTGAGAAATCTGGTGGTGAGCAGTCTATGCCAAATATGGGAGGTGAGTCCTCAGTTTTGTGTAGTTTTGCTACTGGTTTTGTTAGCTGCTCTAGTTCTAGTGTGTTTGGGTTTGAGTACAATTAGATTGTTGATTCTGGTGCTAATCAGCACATGGTTAAATCTGATAGGGGTATGTTTGATTGGGTAGATGTATCTGATTATGATTTAAAGGTTAGTCATCCAAATGGTACAAGTGTTAAAGTGTTTAAAATTGGAAAATTAAAATTGATCAATGATGTTGTGTTGGAAGATGTCTTTTATGTCCCTGAGTATAGTGTAAATCTATTATCTGGGTATAGGTTAGCCAAAGATAATAAAGGTAGCAGTTTTGTTTAATGAAACGAATTATTTAGTATAGGATTTGAGGTCAAAGAAAGTCCTGGTGACTGGTAGTCAGGACAATGGTTTATATTTTGTTGGACAAAATCGTAATTCAGTGAACATGTCTTATAATAGTGTGTTAAAATCTAGTATGTGGCATAGTAGATTAGGCCACCCGTCTGATCAGGTTCTGGCTGTTTAAAAGGTAGCTTAGACATTAAAACTATTGATCATGGTCCTTGTGAGATTTGCCATAAGGCTAAACAAGTAAGAGTTCCATTTCCATTAAGTGAACATAAAACAAAAGAAGTAGGTGATGTAGTTCATTTAGACTTATGGGGACCATACAAAGTTTCTAGTAATGAAGGTTTTAAGTATTTCTTAACTGTTGTTGATGATTTTTCAAGGTCTGTATGGTGTTATCTATTAAAAAATAAAATGGAAGTTTTTGAAAATTTAACTAGTTTTTATGAACTAATTTTAACTCAGTTGAAAAAGAAAGTTAAAATTTTTAGAAGTGATAATAGAACTGAATTTGTAAATAATCAAATGAACAACTTCTTTAAAAACAAAGGTATTTTACATCAGACCACTTGTTCTTATACTCCACAGCTCAATGGTATGGTTGAACGTAAACATAGGCACCTTTTAAACATAGCCAGAGCTTTGTTATTTCAGGGTGGTCTTCCGTTGAGTTTTTGGTCCAACAGCATTCTAACTGCTGTTTACCTGATTAACAGGTTATCCTCATCTGTGTTGTTAGGTAAAAGGCCATATGAAGTTGTTTTTGGTTTTGAACCCTCTTTATCTCATCTTAGAAACTTCGGATGTCTATGTTTTAGCACTTTATTAAATGAATAAGCTAAGTTCACTTATCATGCTGATAAGTGTGTGTTGATTGGGTATTCTAATGTTAAAAAAGGGTATAAGTTGTGAAGTCTAGATAATAAGAAAGTGTTATTTTCTAGAGATGTGAAGTATTATGAAAATGTTTACCCTTTTAAAAATGAACAATTTGAAAATCAAGAGTCTATTGATAAAAGTTTAAATCATATAACCTTTTTTGATTGTTATGACACTGGAACATCTGAAGTTTCTCAAATGCCCAATGATGAAGAGGGTAATAACGGCTCTCATGGTATCAGCAGCCATTAGAACCCTCAACATCTACCACTACCAGTGCTGTTGACCAGTGTCAACAGAGTTCTACTGGAGTTGAAAGTAGTAGTGATCTAGGGTTTCATGGCGAGGCAGAGGACAGTGGAATACCAAATGATGAGACCAACCTATCTGAGGGTACTGTTTTAAGTCTTAGGAGGTCTACTAGAACTTTAGTTGTTCCTAAAAGATTTGAGGATTATGTGTTATGCATGTTTGTCTAGTGAAAATCTTAGCTTTGTTAGTTCGTTGAATAAAACGTTGGAACCTTCTAGTTATAGTGAGGCTGCTAAGGACCCTAGGTGGGTAGAAGCAATGAATAAGGAGATGGAGGCCTTATTCAGAAATGATACCTAGACCCTTATTGATCTACCACCTGGTAGAAAACCCATAGGCTGTAAGTGGGTGTACAAAGTTAAATACAAGTCTAGTGGGGAGGTAGAAAGATTTAAAGCTAGACTTATGGCAAAGGCATTTGACCAAAGGGAAGACCTAGATTTTGGTGAAACTTTTTCACCTGTTGTGAAGATGGTAACAGTCAAATGTATTATTACACTTGCTGTTCAGAATGAGTGGCCTTTGTCTCAACTTGACATTAATAATGCTTTTTTGTATGGCACTATTAATGAGGATGTGTACATGAGTCTACCTCAGGGTTATTATTCACCTGATGAGTCTAGAGTTTGCAAGTTAGTTAAGTCTTTGTATGGGCTGAAACAGGCCCCTAGAAAATGGAATGAAAAGTTGACTGGTGTGTTAGTTGATTATGGTTTTGAGCATAGTAAATGTGATCACTCTATGTATGTATTATCTAGGAACAATGTCTTTATATTTTTATTAGTCTATGTTGATGATATTGTGGTCACTGGGAACAGTATTGAAGAAATTGATCAAGTTAAATTCATTTTAAGCTCAAACTTTCAAATTAAAGATTTGGGTAAATTAAAATATTTTTTAGGTATTGAAGTGTTATATAACAAGTCTGGTATGTGTTTAAACCAAAGGGAGTATTGTTTAGAATTGTTGAGTGAATTTGGGTACTTGGGTTGCAAACCAGTTCATACACCTACTGAACAAAGCTATTTAGTGACTGCTAAATTAACTAAGAACCAAAAGGTTTTAAAAGATGTCACTGGTTTTCAAAAATTAATTGGTAAATTAATCTACTTGTCTTTGACTCGTCTTGACATTAGTTATGCTGTGCAATTCTTAAGCCAGTTTATGCACAACCCAACTGAGATACATCTTCAAATTTCCTTAAGATTGTTAAGGTATCTCAAGTCTTGTCCTGGGCAAAGTGTCTGTCCATAAGAAAGTCAGTGACTGGTTATTGTGTTTACCTTGGTGGTTCTTTGGTTTCTTGGAAAAGTAAGAAACATGGCACTGTTTCTAGATCCACATGAGAGGGTGAGTATCGAGCCATGTGCTCAGCAACCTGTGAGATTATGTGGTTGTTGAACTTGTTAAGAGAAGTTGGTATAAACTGTAAGTTGCCTGTCAAATTGCATTATGAAAGTAAGGCTGCTATATCTATAGCAGCCAATCCTGTCTTTCATGAGAGAACCAAACATTTTGAGGTTGACCATCATTTCTTGAGGGAAAAAGTGACTGCTGGTATTGTTGAGACTGTTAAAGGTGACTCTGAGAGTCAACCAACAGATGGTTTTACAAAAGGTCTAAGTATTATACAGCACAAAATGTTTTGTGAAAAACTAGCTCTGGTAAACGGGTTTACACATTTGAATGAAGGGGAATGTTGAAAGAATAACTTGAATTAATATCATTCAAATGTTATGTTTAATTTATCATGTTACTAAAAGTTGTTGGTCAAGTTTGTTATAAAAGTTGTATTTGTTGATCAACTGATTGATTAATCAGTTGATTGGACGACAGTTGTTCATCAGATCTTACTTTTGTAAGATCTTGGGTATTGGTTGGGTGTTTTCTTGGTTTGGGTCAAATAATAAGATTTTGCCACCGTTTTGTTGCTATTTCTGTGTGTTTAGTCTTGTATTCAGTTGATACCACTGGTTTCTACAAAACTTCCTCGTATAGGATCTAATGATGTCATCCATGATGGTGGAGGGGCGTTAGTTAAGCCAAAAAATTCATAACTAAGAATTTTTCGATGATAACTTCATTACATGTGTTTTACTCCAACACCTATAAACACGAGGGGGAGGGGTGCAGATTTCGGTCTGAATGACTTGAAACTTCTGACGTATGCATGCGTACACCTTGTGGACATGAAGGCCAAGCCAAAACCCTTGGGCTTGTGCAAGCGGGTGGTACTTCGATTCGTAATGTGTTAATTTTTTTCACTCGTGATGTTAGGATCTGAGTTTGGATTGATTGTATTGTTTTAACCAATTTGATAAAAAAATGATAAATCATAAGGAACTTTACAGCGGAAGAACAATTAAAACTTTATAACACAATCAACGAGAGAATAGTTTTCATCATAACATGTTTTCATTACTCAATAGATTAAAAATGATTACAAAGTAACTTACATGTATGAATCACTAAACTCCCCCTCTGACCGAGCTACACACAGAAAAGTTGTACAAGAAAGTGCAAGTGTGAAAAGCTAAATAGAAGAGTACAGGCACTGTCTATTTATAGTACTAACCTAACCACTGATCGTCTATGCTGACATCATCTTGACAATGACATCTAACAACAATAACAAACTCTAACCACTACCTAACCTAAACACTGATAGCAAAGCACTGATGACCCTAACCGCTGATAAGCATAAACTCTGATGAAATATTGCAGATGTTCTTCAAAGGATGATCAGACCTTTGACTTCCAGCAGACCTTTGACTTTTAAGCAATTTTTGACCCATCAGAGGTTTGGTGAATCAGCAGACTTTACAACTGTCAGAGCTTTGGCGTAGAGCAGTTGTTAGAACTAGCAACGGTTTGGTAGCCGGTCTTTGAAAGGAGTAAATCTAAACTCTGTTTATTCTGGATCATATAGAGCAGACTTGTTTTGGCTTTCTATCATCTGTTCTTTTGTAGGGTTCAATCCCAACAATCTTCCCCTAGAACAGATGATGCTAAAACTCTTCTTTATTCATGATCTTTGTGTCTCATCAGTTTTCCCTGATTTGTACTTTGAATTGTGATTTGAAGTTCAAGGAATCTTCATCATCCTCATCCTTGCACAATTGTAGTTCCAAAAGATCTTGAAGGTCAGATACACCCAGGCTTAGTGCATCCTTCCTTGATATACTCACAACTTTCCCAATGGACCTGAGCAGAGTCAATACATGGGTCTTTTTATCAGAGAGCCACTTTAGTATTTCTGAGTTCAATGGGTTTCTTGGGAGAGGAGTTATTTGTGATGAGAATTGAAAAGGTGAACTTTTTGAAAGCCTTTGAAAAAGATCTTCAGATTTAGCAAAAGGCTTCAATGGTTCTTTATTCAAGTCAGGCAAAGGTTCCTTTGTGATAGCCTGCTTACTTTTGTTAGCATCCATTTTATGATCTTGGTTATCCATCTGCAGCTGCCTCTTCTTTTGGTTGAGGGCTTGGATGGTTGTTTCTAAGACCAGATCTGCACTGAGGTTCTTAACATCTTTCCAATCTGGTGCATTCTGTCTTATTTGAGGGTCTTTCTGCATCCTATCAATTCTATCTGCTTCTTGTTTGAGAGCTTGGATGGACCACTCTTTGAACTGGTTCTCCTAGCTTGATAGGGTTTTTCTTTCATGATAAATTTGATGAGGTTTACTCTTTGCTTCTTTTGAGGATCATCTTTTGGAGAATCCACATTCATTTTCTCATTTATCTCTCTTGCATACTCTTCTAATTTCTTTACCTTGTTAAGCTCAAGCTGTTCCCTTTTTGACAAGTAAGCATTACCCTTTCCTTCACTCTCTTCTTCTACTATGACTTTGGCTTGCCTATTCTTTAGTTTTAGATAATCCTCAATGGTTTTGGGATTTCTATAGCCATGAAGAGATGGGAAGGTTCTTTTGGTTGGATCAGCTTCTGTATAGAATTGTAGCATTTATCCTTTTACTACAGGCAGGTCTAAAGGATATGATGTTTCCATAGGAATATTTCTTTTTGGATTTTGACCTTTGAGTGACTCAGCAAAGCAGATATGTAGTGATGGTGAATGGGTGATAACTGGTTTTGGTTTTGGATTTGTTTGGACAACAAGTGAAGATGGTATGTCATCAGGTTTCATTGTAGCCATTCTTCTTCTTTTTCTTGCATAGACCAGTTTTCGTGCAGGGGCATTTGTGCAAACCACTGCTGTCGTAACATCTGCTACTTTGACAGGTGGTTGCTAAGATGAGGAAGGCAACAAATTGTTAGTGGTTGGCCTTTTAATACCAGCAGTGGTTTTGGGACCGGTAGTGGTATCCATCATCTCTTTCTCTTTTATCCTGACATGACTTTGATCGAACCTCAATCGTGTATCTTCATCATCTGCTTGAATTTTCAGGGTTTCATCACCTCCCTTTTCCTTTTCTTTGATAAATGTTTCAGCAGAAGTTACTGAGAGATTTTCCTCAAAGTCATTTTTCTCCCCCTTTTTGGCATCACCAACTCTTTCGAAGATAGGTGCAAGGGTAGTGCCAGGAATGAGAATTTTCTTGATCAGTTTAAGCTCTTCCTGTGTGTCTTTATACCTTGCCTCAAGTTCTTCTTTGAATGTCTGCACTTTTGAATCATATAACTGATTAGCATGCTAAATGTGTTGTTGAAGCAGAGGATACACTTGTGTTGTAATTCTGGTGGCTTGAGCAGAGGATTGAGCAGTGTTTCGAGATTTTGCAGAGTGTAACATCTGTTGCAGCACATTTTTTATGTCTCCCACTGATGCCTCAATCTTTGTGACTTTATCCGTTAATTCCTTATGTTTTAGCTCATCTCCTAAGTTAATAGGATCATCTAAGCTCCTACCAGAGGTGGTAGTTTTATCTAGGATATCATGAGCATGAGATTTATCACTTGCTTCAACCTTAGATGCCCCTTTTTCTTGGTACTGGGGTCTTCCCACTGAAGCAGAGGTTACCTTGGTACCCTCAACAGTGGTTGCCTTCAAAGGAGACTTATATATGAAGCTACTGTCCAGATGTAAATCAATGGATTCAACATCTGTAGTAGCTGCTCTAATTGAACTATCAACAAGGATTTTATGAAATCCAAGTGATGTAGCCCCCTCAACTGTTTGTGGGATAACCATTTGATTTTTATCAGACACAGCCATTGTGGAAGTTTTACTCTCAGTAATGTGTTGGTGAGAGTGGCCTTTTTGTGACTAACTATCATAGGCTTCAAACAGTGATGTGGTGGTTGTTGTGATTTGAAATGTGGAGAGTGGTGTGGAAAGCAGGTTTGTCCTGGGAGATGGACATATTAACATACTCTCAAATGAGGGTGATGTTATCAGTTGTGGGATCCCTGTGGTTACAACATGTTCCTTTTGTGAGGAATCATGAGGAGCTACAGTTTTGGGTGGAGATCTTTCTCCCATCTCTTGTGAGGAAGTAGCAATAGTGGTTTCATGTGACTTTTGTGTTATCACTGGATTAACTTCTGGGATCTCATCTTCCAGAAGGTCCTTTTTGATAGGTTTGATGGGTTTTGAAGGTTTCTTTTTGGTCATTTTAGTGGTTTTTGGTGTGGGTTGCACAGCAGTGGTTGTGCTGCTGTGGTCACCAAGAGCAGTGGGCTCAACAGCTGAGGTTTGAGGAGCAGATGTGGACTCATCTAAATTTTGCTCAGACTCCCCTGCTTGTGTTTTTGAAACTTTTGACTCTTTTGCCATAAAGCGAGTATATGTTTCAGATGATAAACTGTTTATTTGAAAAAGCACACCTTGAACAAGAGCATGTGCACTTTCTTTTGGGATGTTCTGTTGTAAATAATAACTTATGAATCTAGGAAATAGCAGAAAGCATTTTCCCTTTTGTTTTTCATATTTTCTAGATTGGTTGCCAAATCATTAAATAATACTTGGGAGTAATTGTAATCAGATTTAGACATAATGACATACCCCAAGTATTGAATTTTCAATGGTATTTCATGTTGGTGCACCTGGTGTTCGTCACTTGTCGAATAGGCTAGATAGAGCGTGTGTTGAATATTGTATAGGTTAGAATCGAACACACGACCAAAATACGGAGATTATAGTGTAAAAGGGAACAAGTTCGCCCGAACTTGACCTGTATTGGTCAAGTTCGCTCGAACTTGATGTGCCATTAGTCAAGTTCGCCCGAACTTGACTATAAAAGGCCAAGTTCGCTTGAGAAGTGCATGTTGATGTCAAGTTCGGCCGAACTTGTCATAGTCAATTTCGCCCGAACTCACCTACACTCTAGCGAACTTGCCTCCCTATATATAGGTGTGTTGTTCATTTGTCATTTAAGTTTTTGGCATCCCTACGGGGAGGTGCTGCCGGATTCTCTCCAGGAACTCCGGCAGCTGGACTTATAAAGATGTATACTCTTTTGGTATGAATGAAGACTTCTGCTGCATTCTACTTCTACTCCTTTCTGTAATAACATTCTACCGAATCGGTTTACGTTTATCCACTAACTTCCGTCTAGAACCGCCTGATCACGGACCTTCAATTGGTATCAGAGCTACGGTTATCACCTACGCTCATGAATTTGGACATTTATGGACATTAGGAGGGGTTTTAGACGTAAATCATGAAATAAACCTACAATCCACGGACAAAATCCAAAATTGAACGGATATGATTGTTAGAAAACCAATTTCGACTAGATCTATGGTGAAATCATCTCGAAATTCGAAGAAATAAGGATTTTGGATCGAAAAAAGGTGAAAAATGGCTGATATGGGAGACCAAGTTCGCCCGAACTTGACCTGTCAAGGTCAAGTTCGCCCGCACTTGACCTGTCGAGGTCAAGTTCGCCCGCACTTGACCTGTCGAGGTCAAGTTCGCCCGAACTTAACATGGTTTTTCAAGACTTTCATTAAGTTCGCCCGAACTTGACAAAGTTTTTCATGAACTTTCATCAAGTTCGCCCAAACTTGACCGATTTTCATTGAAATTAAGCACAAGTTCGCCCGAACTTGTCTATTTCATGCAAGTTCGCCCAAACTTGGTGGTGGCCAACCAAGTTCGCTCGAACTTGTCACAATTTGACTAAGTTCGCCTGAACTTGTCTCACTAGCATATACAAGTTCGCCGAACTTGTCAAGGAGCATAAAAAAGGCATTTAAAAAATTTATTGCTCGGTTTGATGAGACGGGTGTCCAGAAAAAATTTGGTGATAGAAATTTTTTCGAAATTTTAACGTCCGATACTGACTGTTCGGGACACCGTCAGAGGCCTTAGAGATAGGATGAGATGATGTGGTTAGAGATGGTTGACGATGAGAGAATAGTCATTGATACCAAAGCAATTTGGTGATCATTAGGGTTGAAGACTACCGATGGGCCTAAAGTTAAATTCTGCATTTGATGAAAACTGAAATTCCGGATTTGATGGGGAATTTCAGTATGGTCAAAATTTGCAAAAATGAGGGGAATAAAAAATTTTCAATATTTGAAGATTCCGTCATTTTTGAAATTCGTGACACTGCAACAGTATTCAGGTGGTTTCCGACTACAGATTAACCAGGAAATACAGAGATTTGAGATTCATTTGTAAATTGATCAAGTTGATGTCTAGTTTGAAAGCAGGTGGTTACATAACTGAGTCTTGGAGGAGTTGTTTATCAGATTCTGCGGTCATGGTTGTGGATTGACACCTGAGTCGCGCGTATAGTTTGGAAGCACACACGACTGCCTATCTTTAACTCTCCTTTGCACATGAATTATTGACTGGACTAATCGCCAGGAGATAAGGATGCTTTGTAGTTTCAGTTACCCCAGGTTGTACGCGGTACCATGATTAAGGAATATGATTTATGGGATCGGATCTTCCAGACAAAGAAGTGTACCAGTTGCTGACGAAAGAATTATCCATTTGGGATTCTGTGATCACAGGAAGTTCCGATTATTCAGTTCATGATACAGAGTGATGCTTAAGGGTTAGAGTCCTGATCTCCGTTAATGGAACAGTTAGCTGGATTAGCAGTCGTTAATACCAGTGAGGAACTGAGGACGTTCAAAACGTTCGGTGATGATCTTAGGAATTAATGACTAGCTCCGAAGACGGATGGTTTCAAAATTACCAAGGAAATATGATGATAACATTTGGTGGCCATTATTTTTAATCTTCAAGCAGATGAATCATTCTTCTCTTTGGACTAACCGCCGTTGGATGATGATGTTTGGTGATTAAGTGGCGCTGGTCTACCGGAGATAGCTATATATCTGACATTGTGACTTAAGAAGAAGAATGTGATTTTGATCGCAGACGAATGTTTCTCAGAGTCGAAGTGTTACCAGATTATTTGGTTCCGATGAAGATTTGCTGATTGAAAAAGATTACCGATTTGCTGATCTGGAGTGATTATGGACATTGGGATTTCAGATTATTACGGGTAAACATTTATTTGAAGTTTACCAGTGTGGTAATTCGAAGTTTCTATCAATTGCCGGTTGAGTTTTTGAAGATCGGAAGATCGAGCATGGGAGATATGCGCTAAAACTGAACGTGGATGTGGTTAAAGTTGAAATGGATAAGCTTCATTGATGAGCTTCAAATTGGTGTCTATTCAAGATAATCTGTCGGTCAAGCAAATCAGAGGAGGTTGGAAACTGTGCAACAAATATCTGAACTGGAGATTTCAGGGGAAATTAGATGCTGATAATGCAAACCCGAATCATCAATTAAGGGAGAATTTGTTGACGCGTTTCGACGACAACGACAGATACCTTGATTGAAGTTGCAGAATATTCAAACACGGTTCACGTTTGAAGACCAAGATTCGATAGTAACGAACAAGGGGGAATCTGTTGGTGCACTTGGTGTTCGTCACTTGTCGAATAGGCTAGATAGAGCGTGTGTTGAATATTGTATAGGTTAGAATCGAACACACGACCGAAATACGAAGATTATAGTGTAAAAGGGAACAAGTTCGCCCGAACTTGACCTGTATTGGTCAAGTTCGCTCGAACTTGATGTGCTTTCAGTCAAGTTCGCCCGAACTTGACTATAAAAGGCCAAGTTCACTTGAGAAGTGCCTGTTGATGTCAAGTTCGCCCGAACTCACCTACACTCTAGCAAACTTGCCTCCCTATATATAGGTGTGTTGTTCATTTGTCATTTAAGTTTTTGGCATCCCTACGGAGAGGTGCTGCCGGATTCTCTCCAGGAACTCCGGCAGCTGGACTTATAAAGATGTATACTTTTTTGGTATGAATGAAGACTTCCGCTGCATTCTACTTCTACTCCTTTCTGTAATAACATTCTACCGAATCGGTTTACGTTTATCCACTAACTTCCGTCTAGAACCGCCTGATCACGGACCTTCATTTCATCAAACCCAGTGGTCTTATTGGAAACACATGTGAGCATGGTATGAAACAAAAATTTCATAGGAAGTGGGAATTTTCCCTTTTTCATGGTAGCTTTTGATAAATCTCCTGTATACCCTTTGTTTTCAAAACAATTTGATACTCACTTTAAGGGAAAGAAGTTTTACCTTCTAGATCGTTCATCTGAGAAACCTCTGAAATGGTTTGTGGGGTTATTGGAACCAAGATCCCTCCCACTTTTGACGTGATTGCCCAAGGTTTTTGATTCAGACTTTCAATCGCAACATTTGCCCAGAAATCTCTAAGGGCATTTTGATAAATCGGTACGTTACAGGTTAACAGAGTCTTGTACTTTGAGTAAGACAATATATCAATGATTTCATGAAATTCTGTATTCTTCTTCGTCTTCTCAAAAGTACAGAGGTAATTATGTGGATTTTTGATGTTGAGAGTGTATTTTGGTGATTCATGTGTTGATTTCGCTTTGGGTGCCATGATTATCTGAGGAAATAGTTTTGAGAAATTTTGAAATGGCACAGTAGAAGTGAAAACTCTGTTTGTGGATGAAATAGGGTTTTATAGGGTTTTCAAAAAAGTGATGATGACATGGCATCTGATGCAACGATTGTCGAATAACATCTGTCCACATGTAACCTCTGATTGACAATGGAAGACAGTTGTTTGGCAAACCACTGACAGAGTAACTTATCAGTGGTTGTGACCAAATGTTAATACTATCAGGGGTTTCACATCAGTGGATAGGTTTTTTCTATCCAACAGTGTTTTTAGGCTATCAGAGCTTTGAACAGACTTTAAGGATTTATTGAAAATTGAATTTTAACTACTTTTAAGGATGAATTTCTGATTTTCTAAAAACATTTTATTGCTATTTACACATGGATCACAAGAAAATTTGTTTTTAATCCATGTTTAGCATTCCAAGCCTAGAAATCAAACTGTCAAATGTGGAAGCATCAAGTACTTTTGTCAACACATCTGCTAGTTGATCCTTGGTATGGACATGTTGTAAAGAAATCAGACCTTTTCCATAGCAATCCCTCACAAAGTGATGTCTGATGTCAATGAGTTTGTTAAAATTTTGATAATTTGCAAGGATAGTTTTGACAGACCAAAATGTCCTTCTGAGATTTTTCAATGACATAAGTTTTTAAACCTTTTCAGTCAAAACTTCATTCACATGCTCGTCCTTGTGTACAAACACTTTACAGACCTTGGCAGAGGTTGAATATCTCAGATGGTACAACTATTTTGTCTGTAGGGTCAGGTTTTCAAGGACATTTAAATCTGATTTGAAATGGTCATCATCCAGAGTCCTCTTGATTCACTATCAGAGGGAGTATCTTCCCTTTCTAAAAATAGGGTTCTACTTCAGGCAGATACTTAAGTTTTGTCTATAAAAAACAAGCAAAACTCAAGGTGTATTATCTCCAAAAAAATCAGAAGAGAAATACAGGACCTGATATAAACATGGAATTTCTACTATAAAACTCGTAGAAAATTTCGTGATACGTGAATCAATTAGATCTGATAGATTTCCAGTAATCCTTTTGAAAAATTTATGAATTAAGAGTCCATCTCAGTCACTTTTATGAGACTGATATGGATCCTCTTCATCAATTAACTCCGAAATCAACACAGACTCGAATACAAACAATGGAACCACACAAATCGTGAATTTCCACACAATTTCGACTCCGTTTTCAACAATTAAGAGTAGCACAATATCAATGAGATCGAGTTGATCCTTTTAGGTCAAATTGACGGTTAGATCAATTTGACTGACCAAGCTCTGATACCAATTGTTAGGATCTGAGTTAGGATTGATTGTATTGTTTTAACCAATTTGATAACAAAATGATAAATCGTAAGGAACTTTACAGCGGAAGAACAATTAAAACTTATAACACAATCAACGAGAGAATAGTTTTCATCATAACATGTTTTCATTACTCAATAGATTAAAAATGATTACAAAGTAACTTACATGTATGAATCACTAAACTCCCCCTCAGACCGAGCTACACACAGAAAAGTTGTACAAGAAAGTGCAAGTGTGAAAAGCTAAATAGAAGAGTACAGGCACTGTCTATTTATAGTACTAACCTAACCACTGATCGTCTATGCTGACATCATCTTGACAATGACATCGAACAACAATAACAAACTCTAACCACTGCCTAACCTAAACACTGATAGCAAAGCACTGATGACCCTAACCGCTGATAAGCATAAACTCTGATGAAATATTGGCAGATGTTCTTCAAAGGATGATCGGACCTTTGACTTCCAGCAGACCTTTGACTTTTAAGCAGACCTTTGACCCATCAGAGGTTTGGTGAATCAACAAACTTTACAATTGTCAGAGCTTTGGCATAGAGCAGTTGTTAGAACTAGCAGCGGTTTGGTAGTCGGTCTTTAAAAGGAGTAAATCTAAACTCTGTTTATTCTGGATGATATAGAGCAGACTTGTTTTGGCATTCTATCATCTGTTCTTTTGTAGGGTTCAATCCCAACACGTGAGTTGGACCAAGACTCAAGCTCTTATCCGGGTTGAGTCCAACTCTTGTTAGATCTACACTGAATTGCCAACTCTTATTAGCGGCACTAATTATGTTCGCTAATTTGTATGAGCTGATATTCTATGTTGTTGCTGCCATTAATTTGAAAAACGTTTTGATCTGCTTATAAACGTTCATTAATTATAGAAACGAATCAACTCATCATGATTGATTGTAGACTTCAGGTTTATTAACCCGGGAACTACTTTTCAGTTTTCACTCCATTCTAAGACGTGTTTGTATCAACGGGTCCGTTTAAAAAAAGGAAAACCAGAATAGTTCTTCCAAGGAGTCAGGCAGACTTCAGGTTTAAAATGTGAACACCGCTTTAAAAAGCAAAAGAATACCAAAAAAACAGATTGTGGTAAAAAATATTCCAAACAATTTCGGTATAAAAATGATAATATTTGTATACAACAAAAATGTTATAAGAATTATTATAATAAGTCCTAGATGCCCTCAAAAGAAGTCATGTACTCACTTGACTTTGTCAACTTAATTGTTTTGTTATTTTCCATCTGGTATGTTACTTATTTTTAGGAGATAGTAGGTTTTGGGTTAGTTTTTCCTTTTATTTGTAAGGCTATATAAGCCATTATTAGTTTGAGTTGGGGGTTTGAATAAAAAGTTAAAAGAGTTTATCTCAAAGTCTTGTGTTTTTTGTTACTTTCTTTAGAAATTGAACCACTCAATGGATTATTAGTTATCTAAATCAGACTGTTACACAACATCAACAAGAACTTCTTCAGACATCAAGTTGTAGGTAGGGGCGCGGATATAGCTTTTATATAGCGGTAGCCCCCGCTACCTTTTGACGCTCCGATTGTAATATAAATTTGAAAAAAATTGACGTTTTTTCGATTTCGTTACCCTTTTTTTGAAACGTTGCCCCTATAAGGATTTTCTAGATCCGCCACTGGTTGCAGGTACGGTTTCATGCTTACATTTAATATATTGTTTACTAATATATATGAACGCATGCGTATTCAACATCATAATTTATTAGGTATCCATGTTTTTTCTAGATATTCAGGATTTCTTTTTTTTAATCTCTATACTTAAGCATTTACAATTATATATATGAATGTATGTTCACCTAATTAAGTAATTGGTAATCCTCGGTGAGGGGTAAAGAACCTAAGTGGTTGAGGGTTTAGTCTTATTAATGTATTTTTATAGTATGTTTTTACTGTTCAAAGATAATTATAAAACGTTTACTTATAAATCAATCCTTATATTTTTTGGATTTAATGGAAACGTGGTTGAGTTTGTTTTAATTACTCATAGTCAATTTTCAAAGCATGCTCCTCCTATTTTCATGAAATCTTTGCTTTCGGAAGCCACCACGTTCTGCCTCTCCACGCCAAGGCCCGAAAAGCATTAGTCCCCATGCATTAGAAATGGGTCCTGTGGCTCCGAGTTTTCTAAGGCATTCTTAGGGGGTAGGGGTGGTTATCACCGATCACTCACTCACAACTTCCAATCAAGTTCCGTCATGTCATCAACCATTATTCCATCACTCACAACCTTTTTTAGTAGAAATGCCCATCACTCACAACCACACCCAACAATTCACCACACAACAATTAATATATAACGCGTGATAAATTCCATGCGTTATCAATTTTTGCCGGTGATAAAATGGGTGGCGGCGGTGTGCTGTGATGTTTCACGCGTGAACTTTGCTCATCACGTACAAAAATTCCACCACCCCGGGTGGCCTTATGTTTTTTGAAGAGCACTGGAGAAGAGAAAGGGTCATACTGTGTGCTCTCACTTATAGCGTTGAATTAAGAATTGTATTCTAACTAACCCCGATGCATTCAAGAAGGCTGTATTGGAAACTGGCTCAAGATTACCGATTTCATCAGCAATACATGGTTAGTGACACTAAACACCGAAAGCGAAGCACGGGGAGATCTTACCAAATAGCGAATTCTCAAGAATCGAGAGAAAACAAACATGTCTTTTGAGGTTTCGAACTTTGTTTACTTTTCTGGATCTGTGTATGTAACTTACCTTGTGAGAATTGTCCTATTAAGGTAGGGGTTGAACTAAGTGTGGCAATTCCTTTTCAAACGCGACGTGAATCTGGCATGAAAATCATCAGGTCTTGGGTTGTTAGGTATAATTTAAATTCATTTAATTAAACAAGTTGTGTCCGGATAGACGTGTTTAGCACGTTTGATTGAACAAGTAAAACAACCATGTTAAAATTAGAACAAAAGCCAATGTGCTTATGAACCATTTAACCAATTTATCAATATGTTAACATGTTTAACCCATTAGTTTGATTACAACTCTGTTACAATTCGCCAACTTGTATTCTGCCAACCCATTTGTCTTGTTTACATAGATGATTACATGAATCATGTTGTGATTATATGCTTGTTAGAATTAGAGTTAATGACAAACAAAATAACGTTGATATTAGATAATCATCTCTATACAATCAACCTCCTAATTAAAACAACTCAACATGTTATTTAACGTCAATAGGGCTTGTAGCCCAATGGTATCAAAGTGTTTGCTAAGGTGTAGTCCTATCATGAACAAAACTAGTTGATATACGCCCGCGCATTGCGGCGGGGATCCAGTGTCTGCAAAACATGTGCCGGCAACAGCAAGCAGATACCGAATATCAAAACATAGATAAAATTGATGTAGTAACGATAGTCACTCCCTCCTAAAAAACGATTTTAAATAATCTAATGTATAATAGTAGGACCCACACGTCCTACACGTTGGAAATTCAGTTGTTTTTAGTTTAGTTATTACGGTACTAACACGTTAAAATATGGATGAGCTCGGTACCAGTAATGGCACCGAAAGTGCCGATCTCGAAAATCATCAAAATTAGGTACTGGCAACGAATATACTCGGCACGATACGGTAGGGATGAGCACGGTACCCGTTTGGTACCGAACCGGTTCTTAAAACGTTGAAAAGTGGTACCGGTACCGAATACACCGATTCGGTACCGTACCAGTAAATTCGGGGAAAATGGGAACCGGTACCGGTACCGAATATACCCAGTACGGCACCGGTTTGGTACCCGTACGATACCGGTATTTGAGGGTAAAAACCGGAACTGTACAGGTACCGAAAATGTCAAAAGACGGTATCGAATTGGTAAAAAATATACCCGGTTTGGTAAATTCGGTATCGGTATCGATTAGTACCGATACCTGATATCATATACTTATCCTATGTGATGTTATTGTTATAATATTAAAATAATGAAAACAAAAGAAAAAACAATAAACTAAAAAAAATTATAAAGAAAACAGGAAAAGGAAAAAAAAAAGAAATCAAAGAAAAAAAGGAAAAAAGGAAAAAAAAAAACAAAATGCGAATAGTACTATTCATTGGCATGTAAATTTGAAAGAAAAAAGAAAAAGGAAAAAAAAAACAAAATGCGAATAGTACTATTCATTGGCATGTAAATTTAATATATAGACAATGAAGTATTTAGTAGTAGGTTAGTTTGGTAATAAATATGTTAGAGTAAAATGTCAAAAGTGTCCCTGAGATTTGAGATGTTTGCATGTTACATCCAAAATATTTTATTTTATATTTTATATCTAGATATCTGGCATTTTGATTTTGTTTTTATTTCCATCCGAATCATAAACCTAGTTAAAAGGTATTATTAACTCGTGGACAATTTTGGCAATTTACCCATTTATTTTTCAGTTTTTATTTTTTTCAGTTTTATATTTGACCTTTAAATTAAAAAAACAATAAAAATAATTATAACATATATAGCCTGACCCAATATAGGGTAGGGTTCCTCTACAAAATTTGTTTTTCCTAAAAAGTGTAAGAAGTGATCATAGTCCGTAATTAATGGATGAGATTTAATGAGTGGTAAAATTCTAATATTTGTTTTAATTAAATTGATTGCTTTCTTAGATTAAGGGTATAAAAGTAAATTTAGTGTGTCTTAAATTTAGGAACCCACATACAAGTTCCCCTCGTCTTTTAAAACGTCAATAACTTTTTTAAGTAATTTATGTTAAAAAAATACACCATAATAACGAGCGTTTTTTATAGTTGATATGAGTACCATATTGTTACGTATATTAATAAAATGTGTTTCAACTAATTGATTTGTTTTACCAATTATGGTATGTTTTATATAAATATGACAGCATGATATGTTTTATATGGCAGTGTGTTTTATAGTTTGAATGACAAGTTATGGTGTGTTTTACGAATGGTGTCTTATACATATAACATATGGTGAAGAACTCCCAAAACTATAAAACACAATGTAAAAAAATACAAAGATATGTCATTCGTGAATCATAACTAGTATAACACATCGTGACAAAACCAATACCCAATAAAACACAATGTTAATAATTACAAATACATCTCTTTCCTAAAACATAAACTACTATAACACATTGTGAATGAACTTGTAACTGATAAAACACATCGTCAAGAAATTGTTCATGAAGGATTGTAACTGATAAAGCACATCATCAAGAAATTGTTCAAAGTTTGATTTGTTTACATGCAAAAATGAAAGCTATAACACATTGTGAATGAACCTGTAACGGGTAAAACACAACGTCAAGAATTCGTTAAGAATTAGACATCGACATTGTTTTATCGATCCGTAGAATTCAATTGAAACAAACAAAAAAATCGTGAAGAAAGATGATCGAAGGATGCATGATTCGTTACTATTAACGAAACTTTTGAATTGTTAAAATATAGAGGGTTTCCTTAAAAATATCATTTTATTGTTTTAGAAAAAAAATCTTCTAAAAATAACTTAATTATTATATTACCTTTATGTCCTTTTGTTAAAATTCAGTAGATGCCACATGTCACCATATGAACACTTCTTACACTTTGTAGGAAAAATGGACCTTGTAGCCAACTCCCACCATACACACACACACATCAGAGAGAGAGAGAGAGAGAGATAGACGGAGATTGGTGGAACCGGCCACCACTTGGGGCGGCGACGCGGCGGCAACCACACTAACGGTGGTGAAGGTGGCATGCAGTGGCACGCGTCGGAGAATGATTGTGCCTTAACCGATGAGATAATCGACCTGAAATCGATGTTGGGTTTCCAGAGTGGATCAAGTGGCGTATGGTTCTAGGGTTGTTGTGGAGTGGATCAGGGAAGGTGGCATGCAACCACACTGACGGTGGTGAAGGTGGCATGCAGTGGCACGCGTCGGAGCATGATTGTTCCTTAACCGATGAGATAATCGACCTGAAATCGGTGTTGGGTTTCCAGAGTGGATCAAGCGGTGTATGGTTCTAGGGTTGTGTGTGTGGAGTGGATCAGGGATTTCATGTGCAAAATCGACTGGATTTGTACCGGTGAGGTGCAGGAGAGATGAGTGGCACTATACCAGTGTGTGCAAATGGAGACGATATCTATACTGGCGGGTGCAGAGAGAGACGGGTACAACGGGTTGACGAGGGGAAATGAGGTACGGGTAAATTTATTGGCTTTGCTCTTTTTTATTAATGTAACACTTTATGTCAGAGGAAAGATGCGAGAGAACATGTTACTTTTGGTCAGAGAAGATAGGAGAAATAATGTATTACAGTTCAACCTTACTTTCTTTCTTTCTTGATTTAAACACTCTTACTTTCTTTCTTGATTTAAACAACATGTTCAACCTTTGACTCAGTCTTTCCATTGACCACAGTTAAAACCGTTGTTTTGACCTCTTGAGAAGATGGTTTTGTTTTAATCACCCAAGTTTGTTGTTTTGAAATTGCCTTTTGGGATAAAATTTCAAATCTTTTTATCTTTTTTAATTGATGATTCACCAGCTTCTTTGTTTGAAACGTTATCGTTTGCTGGTTTCACATTATTGATAGATTCAATGTTTCTTTTCAAAATTTGTGTTGGAATAAACTTTGGGGATTTCAAATTCACATCTTCTGGAGATTTCTTAACATTGTAAACAGGTTTTGAGTTGTTTTGTGGACATCATCGTGCGATATGCCTGACTTGGTTGCATTTGAAGCATGTCCTACTGTCATTTCCAACAGAGGATCTGATAACTTGTTCACAATGTTTTTTCTCAGCATAAAATTCATCGTTTGACTGCTCTTTTGCCAAACTTTCCTTCTCACTCTCTTATCTTGTTCCGAAAACAAAGTTTATATTCTTTGAAAAAATTGGTTTTCAAAACCTGTTGTTATTTTTCTTAACATATCCCAACCCTTTTCTTGTATTCTTAGGATAATTGTTTTTCCTTTTTGATTGTTATAATGAGAACGTTTGGGTTTGGAATAGTAATATGCATTCAGATTGTCAAGCTCAGGCATACTCACTTCAACCAATTTAAACACTTGTTCAACTTTTTCAAAATTCACATTCTGAATTGGAAATTCTTGGTCAGGATATAGTTTGTCAGATCCTTTCATTTTATATGCAACCATATTAGGATCATTATTTAAACTAGATTATGATTTTTGAAGATAATTCTTATGAAAACTTTCTTCATTTTCAGAATGTGAACTTGAACTCGTTTTCTCCAAGTTACACTCAACACTCTCGAATTCAGTGATATCACTCTCACTTCCCAAAACATGTTCAACCACGTTTTTAATCACATCAGATTCACAGTCACTATCGGACTTTATAGGTTACATCGATTTTTCAGGCAGCTCGTTTGTTTTTTTTTCAGTTTTAAGTTTTAAATTGAGCGCCTTTTCCACCCCAGAAGGCTTTTTCCTGGAATAGCTTTCCTACATCGGAGGTGGAACTCGATTATAACCTATACCTATGTTATGACAACTCTTGTCATTTTCTTCCTTTTCAATTTTTTCTGGTTTTTTAGGAAGAATATGATCAATCATATATGAAGTGATTGAATAACTTATCAACAACTTATTAACTCGTTCCGTTTCAATTCTCATTTTTTCTTGCTCACTTTTTAGCTCAGCAATCGTGTTAATATGAATATTTATGGCCATTTGTTTATCCATAACCATTGCTTTAAGCATTGAAAGTGTGGCGTTGTCTTCCCTACTCGCTTGTTGGAACTGGTTAATAGTTTTGCTCAGTTTATCATATGCTTCTTTGCTTTCTTTATAGTCACTAGATAGATTATTGGTGAGTTTTTTCAGTTCTTTATATATTTTTTTATCTTTTTCAGAACATTCCTTGCAAGGCTCCAAGCACTTCACACAAGGTTTTTTTATGTCGATGATCTGAACCATACTCTCTTCTTTGACTGACTCATTTACCGACTCAACGTTGACCTTATAGACTTCTTCAGAAACTACCTCTTTCAAATTTACCATCATTGCTTTGTTTGCAATCTCATTGAGATTCTCAGCGTTCATCTTTTTGCTAACATCGATCAATTCTTCTACCTCATGTAAACCCTAAAAATATAGATTTTTATATTATAAACTAAAGTCGGTAAAAGTTAAGATAAAATAACTAGGAATAAATAACCTAGTTAGTCATGAGTCTTGACATAATAAGAAAACTTGGTTAAGACACCCTTTATAAAACTTGATTAAGTGGAGGGACTAAAGTTGACAAAGAACTAAAATTGGTTTTTATTTAATAAAACAAAAACACCAAAACACACACTAAAGTGTGTGTTCTGGTCGTGAGTATCCACAGAGCAAAAAGGGATCTCAAAGTTGAACCCTAACTCATGCAAATCAACCAAACCAAAAGGGCAAATCAAACCCAAATAAAAAACCAAGCTCGAAATAGTGATCACCTAAGTGAAGGGATCACAAGGTATGTCGAATTTCATCTTTTGGTTACATCTTGAATTCTTGATGAAAACTTGAAATCGAAAATGAGCTTGAATGATTGATGTTTGGGTGAAATTAGGATGAATCCATGTCTAGGAGCAAACCCTAGTCAATAGTTTGATGAATTAGTCATGATAATTACGAGATTTATGATCACCCACTTAGGTGTTAAATGGGTTTTGTAGTATGATGAAGAACATTAAATTATGATCATTAATTTGGTGTTATTTGAGTTCCATGAAGTAAATCTAGGTGTTGTTATGCATGCTAGACATATAGACTTGTAAATGATGTTTAATGTTGGCTAAAGAGCTAGTAATGAACTTGATTATTGATGTGTAAAATTATGCCCACAAGGCGCTTGTTAAAATGCCTAAATGAAAGTTAAAATGTAAAAAAAAATAATTTTGAGTAAACCGCATAATTGAATGATATGGCAAATTATGCGAACTATGAAATGATAAGAGTTCTAAACATGTCGTTTGGTTGAACTCTATAGGCAAGGGGATTGAATCTTCAAGCAGACAAGCCGGAGCGGACGCGCGCTTGAAGGAAAAGTTGTGAAGGTACGTAACTTATAGTTTCGTTACAATATGCATAAACATCGGTCGTAGTTATGTTATTTGTGGTGTAGTGTATTATGTGAGTTTGGTATGTCATTGAAGTGACGAAGCTCACTCCACAACCAAACGGGTCAAAATAATGGTTAGAATAAGTTTGGTATGTCATTTAAGTGGTGGTTTACACTCGACAACCAAACGGGTCAAAATAATGTTTAAAAATCGGTAGTGTTCTAAGTGACTTGAATGTCACACAATGAATGGGCATTATGAATGCGTTAGCCAAGAAACGGACACGCTAAATTTGGTTTAAATGAGCCCTTGGATATGGGTCAAAAGTTTAGAAAATGACCTTGTAAAATTTGCTTAAATGCGCATGCTTGAAATGTTGACAACAAGCACCACGCTAATGCGCGTGCAAACCATGTGATGGGAGCAAAACGCTAATGCTTGATAAGCCCGGGAATGGGTAAAGACGTTTGGAAACAATTAGTGATAACAAACTAATAGAGTGACTTAAAACTAAAACGGGTCGAATAATTGCAAAAAGGTATTTATAAGCTAATAGCTTATAAGTCGGATTTCGATACGAGTAAAAATGATTAACGAATCCGTAATTTAATTATGGACGCATAGGAAAAAGAATCAGGCAAAACGGATAAGTAGATAAAAAGTTATGATATTTGAAAGGTTTGAATTTTGATTAAAAACTAGAGCTGGGCAAAAAAACGCAAGTCCAGATACGGACCTGCCGGAAAAGAGTCTCCCCCGTGGCATATGAATCGATGTGCATGGGAAGAGTGTGCTAATACACTCAAACCCGGAAAGTGCACCAAACTTGAATGGTTTAAGCAAGTTGCAAACTTGGCTAAACCTAAGCGAAAAATGCGAATGATAATAAAATGAAATGTTTAATAATTGATATAAACATTTCAGATTCTAGATGGCTGATGAAGGTAATGATGATACGGTGCCGATAGTCACCGAACAAATGAAAGAAGTGATTGCCGAAGACGTTGGAAAGGCAATAGAGAATAGTCTATCCGGGTTTATAGAAAAGATCCAAAACACCGTACTCACGGTAGTGGAAGAGCGGATCAAAAGGTTGGAGGAAAATTTCAACCAATCGAAGGACAAGCCGATGGAGCGAAAGGCTTGCCCGTATAATAAGTTCATGGCTTGCAAACCTCCGATCTACAACGGGGAGGTCGATCCGATAATATGTCAACGATGGTTGAGTGACATGGAAAGGGTGTTTGAAAGGACCCACTGTGATGTAAGTGACTTTGTAGCTTATGGAACAGGTCAGCTGAGGGGTCAACCTAAAGACTGGTGGGACAATATGAAAAAGGAGCTTGGAGTTGAAGCGGTGAAAATTATGACTTGGGATGAGTTTAAGGCACCATTTCTTAAACATCACAGTCCCAAAGCGGTTATCAATAGAATCAAGGAAGAGTTCATCCAAATGAGGCAAATGAAAGCTTATATGAAACATATATGAGTTTTGCAAAAATCTTAAATGAATTAAAGAAATTGGTATAGAAAAATCAAATGATGAGAGAAATGTCAAATTTCTGGACTCTCTACCAAGAGAATGGAGAAGTCTAACCATGACTCTTGCCTCCACACTTGAGTTAGGAAATATGAATCTTCATGATTTGTATAGCATCTTAGTACCCAGAGAGGAAGAAATCTATGAAAATACAAATCAAAGGGGAGGACCAATAGCACTTATTTCCAACTCCCAAAATTCCCAAACACTAATCCACAAACCTCATATATTCAATGCCCAGAAAATGCTGATTCAACATCAGACTTCACAGCTTTTGCTGAAGTAGTTGCATTGCTCACTAAAACTTTTGAGCAGAGGATGAGAGGTGAAGCAATAAATACCAGAAGAGTGATAAATCCAAGATGGAGATGAGAAGTAAAGACAAAGGAAAAGCAGAGGTTGTTTGCTACAAATGCAAGCAAAAAGGTCATTATGCCTCAGAATGCAAAAACAAAAGGCTTAAAGACGTTGCTTACTATGAAAAGAAGTTAGAGGAAGCTAAGAAACAACAGCAGGCTGTAGGATTGATAGCTGGAACAGATGCATGGCTGAAAGAAGACTCATCAGATGATGAAGAGGAAGAAATGGCAAATTTCTGTCTTATGGCGAAATCGTCTGACAATGAAATAGATGCTGCTGAAAATTCTGTAAGTAACAACTCCAATCTTGAACTAGAACTGAAACATCTGATTCAAAACTTTGCTAATCTCCAAGAAAAACAAAATTTGGATCAAAAGATTTCTAAAAAATTACAACAAAAATTAGAAGGTTCAACACTTGAAAATCAACTTTTGATAAAAGAAAGTTTAAATAAACAAGCAAAAATCAATTTTTATGAAAAGGAAAGAAAAGAACTTTATAAAAGGATTCATGAAAAGGAAATAAATGTGAAAGGATTTCAAGAAGCAAAAACTTTCATAGACTACATTGAGTCCACAAAAAGAAACAGAGGAGAAGGACTAGGATATAACATAACAAACTTAAACAATCCAACTGTTTTTGTAAAATCAACAGAAGAAAATTTCAGTGAGTCAGAAAGTGAATCCAACAAATTAGAAATCTCAAGTGATGGTTCATATAGTTTAAAACAAAATTCCTTTGAAACAAATAACAAATCTTCATCAAACACTTCTGAGCTAAACAACACCTGCATGTGCAAAGATATAATCAAAATTGTCAAAAAACATATGCAGCTGAAAAATGAAAACACAACTGTAAGCTCAAAACTTTACACAGTTTCTGATGAGAAAACTGAACCAGAAAGATTAAAGCTAAACAGAATTCCATCAGAAAATGTACCAAAGCAAGTCTGGGTACCAAAATCCTTCTAACCTTACCACTTTAGGACCATCATGTGTAGCAGATCTGGTACTGCGATTCTGGAAGCTCCAAGCACATGACCGGGAACAGGAGCTTGCTTAGTAACTATGTTTCTAAGCCTGGTAAATTAGTTAATTTTGGTAATGGAGTAAAAGGAAGAACTTTGGGCTATGGATGCATCAAACATGGTACATTGACCATAGAAAAGGTAGCCTATGTGGAAGGACTGAAATACAACATACTAAGTTGTGGACAATTCTATGACAAGGGATTTCAGGTAACAGTGTTACCAGAAAAATGCTTACTAATTGGTTTAGATGACAACATATTTATTTGAGAGGAAAAAAGAATAAGAAAATCCATTTACTACTTTAATTTTAATGAATAATTTGAGCATCCTCAAATATGCTTATTTTCAAAAGAAAGCAGTAGTAGTAGTTGGATATGGCACAAAAGATTAGCTCACATAAACTTTAAAAATCTAAACAAATTAGCAAGCAAAAGTCTGGTAAAAGGGTTACCTTACATATCCTCCAAAAAGGATAAATATGTGAAGCTTGTGAAATGGGTAGATAAAAAAGAAACTCACATAAAACTGTGTCTGAATCTTCAATAAAACAAAACTTAGAACTCTTACATATGGATCTGCGTGGACCCATAAGTACAGCAAGTTTTTCAGGAAAGAAGTATATTCTGGTAATAGTAGATGACTACTCAAGATACACTTGGGTGGAATTCTTGACTAAGAAAAGTGAACCATAATTACTTATAAATTTCATCAGAAAAATTGAAAACTTGCTGAACTTACCAGTAAGAAGGGTCAGAAGTGACAATGGAACAGAATTCAAAAATTCAAAACTTGAGACATTCCTCATTTCAAAAGGAATATCTCATGACTTTTCTGCTCCAAGATCACCACAACAAAATGGAGTTGTAGAAAGAAGAAATAGGACTTTGGTTGAAGCAGCAAGAACAATGCTTGCTTATGCCAAATTGCCTATTTACTTTTGGGCTGAAGCAATTGCCAATGCATGCTTTACACAAAACAGAACAATCATCAACAAAAGACATCAGAAAACATCCTATCAAATTATAAATGGTAGAATTCCAAATGTAAAATTTTTACACATTGGGTGCAGATGCTTAGTGTTTAATGATTTTGAAAGTCTTGAAAAGTTTGACAGAAAAGCAGAAAAAGGAATTTTTCTTGGATATTCATTAACATCAAAAGCATTTAGAGTGTTCATAATTACCACAAGAACAATAAGAGAAAGTCTGTATGTATCATTTGATGCACATCAGAATGTGAAGTGTTTTATGAAACACACAAGGAAGCACACAGTGAAAAATCATTAGAAAACTTGAATCAAATGTTAAGTAAATTAACGGAAGAATTTTTAGAATGTTATGAAAACCAAGAAAATGCATGTCAAATTTTAAATCAACCCTGAGCCTGAAACAAGTTCACCAGAAAACAATACAATGATCCAGAATTCTGATGAAATACCAGAAAACAATTCAGAAAATCAGAACTTTGATTTCATGCAACAATCAGAAAATCAGGGGGAAACCTCACAACCATCAGAAAACTTAAACAGGTCTTATAATCAAAGATGGATCAAGGGTTATTCTCAATCAGACATTATTGGAGATCCAAAAGAGGGAGTAAAAACGAGATCTGCTACTACACATGAATGTCTATATGCTGGTTTTCTAAGCATAATAGAGCCAAAAACTGTCAAAGAAGCTCTAAATGATCCAGATTGGGTCATTGCAATGCAAGAAGAGCTTAACCAATTCGAGAAAAGTAAGGTATGGAACCTAGTACCAAGACCAAATGATAAAGCAATTATTGGTACAAAATGGGTGTTCAGAAATAAATCAGATGAACAAGGAGTCATAACCAGAAACAAAGCAAGATTGGTAGTAAAGGGTATTGTCAACAAGAAAGAATAGACTATGATGAAACCTTTGCACCAGTAGCGAGACTTGAAGTTGTAAGAATATTCCTGGCTTATGCAGCATCAAAAGATTTTAAGATATATCAAATGGATGTCAAGTCTGCATTCTTGAATGGTGAAATAGCTGAAGAAGTGTATATACATCAACCAGAAGGCTTTATTGATCCAACCTTTCCAGAACATGTTTACAAACTAAATAAAGCACTATATGGTTCGAAACAAGCACCAAGAGCCTGGTATGACACACTCTCAAAATTTTTGATCAATTCTGGCATCACAAAAGGTACAATTGATACAACTCTGTTTATAAAAACACACAAAGGTCACACACTTTTGGTCCAAATTTATGTAGATGATATTATCTTCGGATCAACAAATGAAAAGTTTTGTAAAAAGTTTGAAAAGTTAATGACCAGTCATTTTGAAATGAGCATGATGGGAGAGTTAACATTTTTCCTAGGCCTTCAAGTCAAACAAAGAACAGATGGAATATTTCTAAGTCAGTCTAAATATGTCAAAACAATTTTAAAGAAATATTCATTAGAAAATTGCTCATCATCAAAAACACCAATGGCAACAAGCAATAAACTGGACTCAGATCCAGATGGAGAATGTGTTGATGTTAAAACCTACAGAGGAATGATAGGATCACTATTATATTTAACAGCAAGCAGACCAGATATTATGTTTGCGACATGTTTTCTGGCCAGATATCAGTGTAATCCTAAGGAGTCTCACTTGAAAGCTGTAAAAAGGGTTTTTAAATATCTCAAAGGCACAACAAATTTAGGTTTATTTTACCCAAAATATAAAATCTTGAACTAATTACATATACACATGCAGATCATGCAGGGTGTAAAATAGACAGAAAAAGCACATCTGGTGCATGCCAACTGCTTGGAGAAAAATTGGTTTGTTGGGCAAGCAAAAAGCAAAATTGTGTTTCCACATCCAATGCAGAATCAGAATACGTAGCTGCTGCAAGTTGCTGCTCACAAGTAATCTGGATGCAAACTCAACTTAGAGATTATGGAGTATACCTGACCAAAACACCAATTCTATGTGATTCCATGAGTGCAATTGCAATCACAGAAAATCCAGTGCATCACTCAAGAACCAAACACATTGATGTCAGGTACCACTTTATAAAAGATCATGTTGAAAAAGGAACCATAGAAATGTACTTTGTTCCAATAGAAAACCAAATTGCTGACATTTTCACAAAACCTCTTGATGAAAAAAGACACAACTTTTTGCTCAGTAAACTTGGTATGGTCAACATAACTCAAGAAGATCACACACAAAACACTTTGTCATCAGACAATAATCAGAAATAATGTGAAAATTCTGATACTACATCAGAATCAGAAATTCTGGCAAAAGATCAGAATTTCTGATAACTTTTTCAAAAATAACCAGAAATTCTGGTTAATCTGAGAAGTCATCAGAAAATCTGGTAAATAACCAGAAAATTGATTTCTGATAAGAAGATCAGAAATTCTAATAATTTTTGCATTACTGATTGTTTCAAATCATCTTCGAAATATGTTTTCCACTGAAAGTTATTTTTTTTCAAAAGCTCAAAGAAACGTATATATGTATATAAATATCAGTTCTTTTTATTTTTTTAGGTTTATCTCTTTAGGGGTAGGGTGTATGCGTCACTTGGCCAAATTCTTGGGTAAAAAATTAATAGCATATGCCCATTTTTCAAATCTCAAATGCTTACTCAGCCTCACTAATAAGGAGAATTGATGACACCTGGCATTTATTGATAATTTCTCTGAGAAATAGCCGCCCAAAATTTAAAGAAAAAGAAAACTGTATCTCACATGCCCTAAAAATAAACCTGACAAAATCTTGGGTTAATAACGGATACAAATGGGGAGTATCTTCGGGTAGGTGCAACCATTTATGGTAAAACTATAACTTGGTTATAAATAACTACCACTTGATCACTGAAACATCACTTTCAAAACTCACATTTTATCAGAAACCCTAGAACAAACTTCTCACAATCTTCAAATGGCCACCATTGATCGCAAATACCTTCCACTCCCCTACTACCCAATCCACAACCTCCGTCTGAGGGGCCAGCTTCAAGGGGAAGCATGGGAGGACTGCAGATTCATCAAGAACCTCCTCCTGTTCCACACCCCACTCAAATTTGCTCTCACCACCTTCATTCATATCCACCCGGAAATCCTGCAACAGTTCTGGACCAACGCTGAAACCTTCCTTACCCCAACCGGGCTGTCGGCTATACGCAGCATGGTCATGAACAAATACACCATCATCCTGAGTGAAGAGACTATCCGGCAGGCGCTGCAGATAGACGATGACAGGAGAGAGACGGTGTATGATAGGGGGGTGCTGGATGCCACGCTAAAGAGAATGGGATACTTCACAGGCAATCGTTCCAAGGGTGTTTGCAAGACAGGCTTCACCAAACCTTTTCAGTTTTTGGTGAAGCAGGTTTGTGTATGCTTTTCTATCAAGCATGCAAACTTTCATGAGTTTTCTTACAAAATCATGGAAGTAGTTGCTGCTATTGTGCATGAACTCCCTTACAACTACTCTCGTTATCTAATGAGAGATTTTGAATACAACATGCACACAAACAAACCCTTCCTGATCATCTACCCAATATTCTTGACAAAAGTCATAAATGGGCAGATAGGGTTTGAAGGCATACCGGTCTGGTACCCAAGGGCTTAAATGATTTTTCAGGGAAACCTGCGAACAAAAGCCTCGTCCCTACTATATTTCACACCGGCACTGAAACCCCTCTATGGACATATATTAAGTATGCTATAAATTATAAAATACCTTAGTAGTTTTTTTTTTTTTGCATGTGTATATATAATATCATGTTTTTTTGGTATAACAAATGTTGAAAATAAGAAAGGAGGATACATAGAAAGAGGGAGATGAAAGAAATAAATAAACAAAAATTAAAAGAAAATTTTCTGTTGATCAAAAAGGGGAAAGATGTAATATATTCCACTCAGAAAACAAATTTAGTTAAAAACTGGACCACACCAACAAAGATCTGGTAGACTTCTGATGAATCTGGTTGATTTCTTGCTAAAATTAGCAGTTTCTGGTAAACTTCTGGTCCATTGTGAAGAATATTCGACAACCCTTGGTAAAATCTAATGATCCTTCCGGAAAATTGTTGTTTAAATCTGGTAAATAACTCAAGAATTTTTGTTTTTGATCAAAATAAATCAAAGAATGAACCCACAAAAGGATGGCTCATAAAAGCTACAACAGAGGAAGTTTCACGAAGGGCATTTAAATTTTTGACAAGTTATTCACAATTCTCAAAATTTCACAAAAACCTTGTCATTTTTGGATGATTCCTAAAATCTACAATAGAGGAAGTTTCACAAAGGTCATGCAAATTTTTCATCCTTTGAAATTTTTTTTTCAAAACTTTGTCAAACTTTTTTTAAGGAACAAATTTTTTTCCTTTCTTTGCCTTCATCAATGAAAATCTTTTTAATGAAGGACAAGTGAAATCTTTCCGATCTCTCTCTCTCTCTCAAAAAAAGGGGTGTATTTGTGATTATTTTCTAGCAAAAAGAAGACATGTATGGCAAAATTCTGGCAACTCCAAAACTCTAATAGAAACCAGAAATTCTGATCATTCAAAATAAAAACAAAAATCTGAAAAAGAGAGAATAAAGGTACAAGGAATAAAAGGGACATTCTATTGGACCTTTTTGAATTTTCAAGGCCCACATGGAGAAAGAAGGGTACTCGACCGTTGGTGGTAACCAATCAAAATCCATCAAATTCCCGTACTGGTTTTAGTAGAACCTGATAAGGACAAAAGAAGGGAATATTAGAAGATTATCCTAACGGTTATTTATCTTAATTGCTCAAAAACATACCCACGTTGTCCACAACATTAAAACCGCAATTAAACCAGCTACAAATCAGTACCAACTATCACCTTTAACAAACATCGTTCAAGACACTCATCTTCTCCATTCAAACCCTAGAAGTCTCTCATAACTCTCAAAATCAAACCCAATGGCCGCTCAAAACATTGTCAATTTAAACCTTCAACCAGTAGAACACGCCGTACCATTCATTGATCCTCAATACCATATGCCCAAAAAGGGGAACAATTTGCAGATGCATCCGAACATTGAGGACTATGATACCAAAACTCAAGTGTCGATAGAGTTTCTGAAGAAGTGTCCAATCTCTCAAGCTTTGATAAAAACCCGTGAAGTACCAGAAGAAATCATCCAACAGGTAATCTACACCCTAGATAATTCAGGGATACAAAAATAGAAGCACATGTTTGGGGAAATTTGTCAATAACTGTTATTCCAAGAAAATTAAGGGAATGTTTAGAACTTCCAGTATATGCAGAGTTTGCACCAATACCACCAAAAGAAGAACTGTTAGAGAAAATGATCACCTTAACGAACTACAAGAGGAAGTGCATAACAATTACCAAATTTAGAAGAAAATATTTGCCTGCCTTATGGCAAGCATTGATGGAAGTTCCGATAAAATGCTTGACATCAAAAATAGGGGGAACCGATCAGATAAGCCAGAGTATAATGACAATCATGTATGGGGTAATCACCGGAAAACAAATAGACTATGCTACGGAGATCTTTCATCTGATAAGAAGATAAGTAATCACTCACAACAAAAGATTACTGACCCATCTTCCATTTCCAAGATTCTGGTCCATTCTGATAGCTCAGAGATTTGAAGAAGCAAATATGGAGATGCCCGTCTCAGAGAACATATGGAAGACACCAATCATGAGGCCTTGGAATGCAAAGGGGGCATGGGATTCAATCAAAGACTTTCCCATGTTACCAGTAGCTATCATAAACATGATACCAGAAAAGACTGAATACAGGGTGAAGTACGAGTTTCTCATACATGAAATGTCAACTCAACCAGAAGCATATGATAGCAGCTCACCAGTTGAAGAAGACGAAGGATCTGCTGCAAATGAAGAACCACCAAAGGAAGAAACAGTGAACAATCAACCAAAAATCCTCCAGAAATATCTCTGCATCAATCAGGTGAATGAATTTCTCATCTTGTCTATACTGCTAGAAGTTATAGTGATAGAACTTCTAGTGGTTCTGTTGGAGGCACTTACAGATTAAGAGCTAGAAGAAATCAAACTGAAGATATACTCTCAATCAGAAAATGAGGAGGAGTATGCATCAGCAACAGGTGGAGGTCACTTAGGTGATCAAAGAAACCTGGAAATGAGAAAGATGTATTTCTCAACAACTCATGGAGGATCATTGAATGTAATGGTTCGAGGAAATGAGGAAAATCCAGGATTGAATGTGTTTCAAAGACCTGGTAAGGAGACTCAGACTGAGCTCAGTGCTCATTTTGAACCCTTAACAATAGCAGCAGGTTTGTCCTCTGCTGGTTTGTTAGCAGCAACATCTGTTGTTCCACCACTCACACAACAAAAACAAATCTCACAGAAAGATATAGATCTCCAAACACTGGAGAATGTGGTCAAGATCTGCACCAAGTCAACAGCAGAAGAAAAGTTGGACCAGATATTGAAAGAACTTTCTAAACAAAAGTCTACAATCAAGCTCATCACTGAAGAAATCACCTGTATCAAAAGACAATCAGAAAGCAACTCACAAATACTAGAACAACTAAAAAAACAGAACAACAACAAGTTTGAAGCTAAAGTCACCAATTTCATTGAAGAAATCAAGAAGGCTGTTGAACACAAGGAGTCTTCTTCTGGTTCAATAATGGAAGAAATTCAAACAATGAAGGCAACCTTTGCCAACCTGGCTGACACAACTGGGAAACTTGGAGAAGAATGGAAACAATTCAAGGAACAAGCAAGCAAAGAGCTCTCACTAGTGAATGAAGAAGAAACGAAAAATGCAAAAATAGTTGAATCAGCCTTGAAACAGCCGCAACAGCAAGTCAGTGATATTTCAAACTTCAAGAAACAGAAACCATAGTCTGCAACAACAGAAACTCCAACCACAGAAGAAGCACCTCAAGAACCACCCATCAATCAAAAGGAACCACAATAAACTGCACCAATCATCATACACGAAGTAAAGCCTAGACTTACTATCATGGGACCACCACAATCTGTCCCTAAAAGAGACATGCTCACAAGGCTTACTACCCCACCACCTCAAACTCAGAAAGTAATTGGAACATCAAGCTCACAGCAGAAGCCTACATCATCAGGAGAATCACTTTTCAGCAGGAACTTAAATGCTCAAGTAAAAAGAAAATGGGAAGCCTCAGCTACCTCTTCCAAGAAAGCAAGAAAAAGTTCAAGAGTTGGACCAGATGGAAAGGTAATTGAAGGATACATACTTGAAATAGATCCTGACACCATGATGTTTCCAGAAAGCTACCTGCAGAGTTACTACTGGGATGACTCCCAAGATGAGCTGGAAAGACCACTTGGCCCAATCAGCAGGGATCTAAAAAGTTTGATAGAAAAAGAGGGAAAAGCTCTTCATTTACCAATGACCAATCCAATCAGAAAACTCAACTGTATCACCCCCAGCAAAACCAGTGATGGACTCATTAGTTGAAAGAATAGATGGTAGTATAGAAAGAGTCCTGGACAGTGAGTTAGGAGGCATTCATCCTCTAGATCTCATCAAGATTAAGCAGGAGCTGGACCAAAGAGATAATAACACTCAAGAAATTAGAAGAGGTCTAGAAATTGTCACCCAGACAGCCACAAAAATGTATGCAAGGGCTGCACTAGCTGACTTTGATCTTGCATCACTTTTGACCACCTTGTCAACAAGAAGGTACATGTCCCTCCGCCTGATACTTCAATACCATCAAATGTTGAAAAAGAAGCAAGAACATGGGTAATCCTTGAAAGACCAACACTTTCCGTAGCATTCCGAGACAAAGATGAGAAGAAAGCTCTTTTTAGAGTTAATGAAATTTACAAGTACTCGAACCAAACTCTCAGCTATATCCAAGAGTGCATGAACAAGAAGCAAGCACAGTTGAAGATCAAGGGACAAGACCAGGAGGCACTCAGGAAGAAGATTGATGACATGATCAATGAATGGGTGACAGCAAGAGGCTGGTACAAGGAAATGATCAGAGTTTGTAACAAGGTGATTGAATACAAAAAGAAGCTCAAGAAAGGAGATGTCTACAAGAGCAACCTGACGATCACCATGTGATTTCTTTGTGTATGGAACAATTCTTGAAAACAACAAAAACAATATGTCTGTAATTTTAAGTACTTCTGACAGTTGGTAGTTTTATCTTATTCCTGTTTTGTCTGTTATTTTTCTCACAATACTTAGGGGGAAATTGTTAGGATACTTTAAATGTAAGTATTGAAGAAAAATATGATCATAACAGATCATGCATGAAGAATGAAGAAATCACAATGGAAGGAAGAGAAGAACAGAGAAGAACCATTCTTCAAATAATCAGAAACACATCAGAATTATCAGAAGACAATTAGAAATATCATTTCTGGTAAACCTGATATGGTTTCTGGTAGAAACCAGCAGTTTCTAGTAAAAAGAACAAATATCATAATTTCTGATATACAAGATACCAGAAATTTTGGTCAGTTGACAAGTTTCAGTTTCTGATCATGTCAACTTGCTCATCTGCTTGTCTCTGCCATTTCCGAACGTAACAAGTTGGCCCGTGCAAATTCATTGAACATACCCAAGGGAAGCTTTTCTTAGCAGGTGCAAGTAGAAGAATAAACTAATTGTTTATTCATTCAAGCTTTCTATAAATAGGAGAGCCAATCACAGGAAAGATGAAGAGAGTACAAACTTAGCATTAAATACACTACACAACCTCTCTTACACCCTTTCACCACAGTATTCTCTCATGTATTTGTTTTTCAACAGCCAATAATCTCTTTGTAAACCTCTTTGTTTTTTAAAGTTATATAAACGAGAAAATTCTGTATCTTGTGTCTTTGAAAGTTTGATTTCTAGTTCCGCACAATATTTTCAATCTTTGTTGAAATCACTTGCCATAACCAAAGATAAGGAATCTCATTGTTAATCTGGGTCCAACAGTTACCGAAGATTGGAGACGTACCAGTGGTACAGGATTATGAAGACGTGTTTCCGAAGGATCTACCGGGAATGCCGCCAGAATGGGAAGTGAAATTCGGAATCGAGTTGGTTTCGGGTGCAAGACCCGTAGCTAAAGCGCCATATCGACTCGTACCATCCGACCTACAAGAGTTAATGTCGCAGATACAAGACCTGCTAGATAAGGGGTTCATACAGCCGAGTGTGTCTCATGGCGCGCACCGGTGCGTGAAAAAGAAAGACGGGAGAATGCGTACGTGCATCGACTACCGGGAGTTAAACAAACATACGGTGAAAAATCGATACCCGCTCCCGAGGATTGATGATTTATTTAACCAACTACAAGGCACAAGTTGGTTCTAAAAAATTGACCTTAGATCGAGGTATCGTCAGCTAAAAGTCAAAGAAGAAGATGTACCGAAGACGGCTTTTCGTACACGGTACGGGCATTATTGTCACACCCCAACCGATGGCGGAATCATCAGGGCGCGGAACTAAGAGAACAGATTGCTCAATAATTTCCACAACGACTATTAATGTGACAATATTTAATAACATCCAATTTCCCATACAATCGAACTAAACATTCACATCAAAATTCATACAGATTACATCATTCTCAAACAAAATAGTTCGACAACTAGGTTTTTATTACAAGTTTCTAAAGACAACCCTAAGTCCAATTGCAGCGTAATCCATCAACCTGTTACATACGTTAAAATACAAGTCAATACAATAAGTAAAGGTGAGCATACAGGTTTAATAGCATAATAATAGCGATAAAGCGTTTACGCATAACCAGCATGTACACGTAGAGAAAGTAAATCTTAGTAAGCTAACAATAATGATATAAGCTAACCAACACGACTGCGAGGTGGAGTATGTGTGATACGTGTTCACAACAGCGAACACGCACGTAAAGCAATATGTGAGCCTTAACAACCCGCAAACCAATCGGTGCTGAGTCTAAACTATAGTACTATCGTTGCTAAGGGTGGTCTGCAAGTCCTCATTATTCACACATAGCAAACAAACATTCAGCGATTCACGTATAACATGCGAGAGCGGTTAGCGTTAAAAGAGTTTAGCGTTGTGTGTACCATGTTTTGATATAGAGAGCGTATGTAACACCCAAAGTGCGTTTTAAGCGAAAAAGGGTTCAAGTATACTCACAGTCGGTGCTCAATGAAGAAACACGAACTACTGTGGATTAAAGGGAACACCAGGATCAGCCTGTAAGCGAGAACAGAAGTGCATCAGTCTTCCGAAGTGCTGAAACGGTCTGCGAAGAGGCAGTAGATAAGTTCGGTCGAACTTGTACTGGCTTTAGTTGGAGGACAACTTCGGGCGAAGTTGTACCCAAATTAAGCCAGGTACAAGTTCGGGCGAAGTTGCCATGGTTCCACAGAAGACTTAGTACAAGTTCGGGCGAAGTTGGCACCAATCTGGTGTCATCTTCGGGCGAACTTGCCCCTTTTTGGAGCGAACTTGTCCGTTTTTGGTCCAAAATCGAGTGTTTTCGCGTCGTTTGCTGAGGAAATCGAGTGTCCATCCCTCCAACGTTGTACTACTGAGCAAAACATAGGCTGGAGTGGTCTTTGAGAGCGAGTTTTAGTCATTTCACAGGAACTCGGGCTAATCCGTGCGAACTTGTCGGTTCAAACGAGTTAGTCCAGTTCGTGTGAAGTGACTGTATCGTCCTTGTGCTTCTGGATTTGAGTTCTTGCTTGAAACAGACGTGATTCCAAATCTATTTCAAGTATTTTCGTTGACAATGCCATGTCCCACTACTTAGTGAACGAAACATAGGTCGGTTAGTCCGTATATGGTGTAAAAATCAATGCTTTGAGTAGTTTCATCATATTTAACACTAGGTGAGTCGAAATCATCAAGATTTCTAGCTTAGAGAGCCAAGGCTAAGTCCAATAAACCCATTTAAGTGTAGATCTAAGCTAAAACAAGAAGTTTTATAGAAAAAGATGAAGATTTTTATAAACAGAGTGGTTTTGATGAAAACGAAGGTGATCCTTGTGTAAAATCGTATTGGAACCGTTGTGGTTTGCATTAAACGAGTGTTTTTGTAATGCCTCGCATTTCGATACTTTCTATTTATGGCAAGCTAGAGTTGTAGTTCTATTTTGGGAAACCTTTGTTTTCGTATTCATCTTTTCATTGTAAACGTTGTAATCGAGACTTGATTCGTAATGGAATAAACATGTTTATCATTATAACTGTTATACGCGTTCATACTTATTATACTTGTTCATACAATACATACACTTGATACACATACTCGAATACGTGAAATACTTGATTATACGCAACACTCATACGTTATGCATACTTCATACGCGACATTTATGCGTTTGTGCACGCATCATACTCGGTGTTTATACTCGATCTCAATTACATTATACTATCATATGCATTAGTACATGTTACATGACCTTATGTTACATTAACAAGTCCAAAAGTGCCTTAGAAATGCACCAAAACCCGTCCAATTGAACAAAACAACAAAAATCAACATTTTTATCCCGACAAGACCCCCATGCGGACCGCATGGGGAGTGGATGCGGTTCGCATCCATGTCTAGGCGAGCTGAAAGTGTTTTCCTCGCGGGTTTGCACGAATCCCACACTTCTAACACCCTCCAATCACCTCCAAAGCTCATTAAACACCCCCTAACTAACCCTAATCATCCCTCTAAAAAACCCAAGCATTCTCCACCCATTTTCCACTTTCACAACTCATTCATCTCTTCTAAATCCTCTCAAGAACACACATAACTTCCAGATTCAGGCAGATTGTGTAAGCTTTAATAAAGTGAGCATAACTTGCTCAAAACTTGACCTTTTCACTTGATTCTTCTTCCTACTTACTTGGATAATCTTTGGGTTGAATTCCAAGGGTTCTCCATGGAGAATCCACAACTGGAAATGCCCCGAAAATGTCCATAAACTTTCTGTTTGTTTTCAAAATCTTTTAAAACTTGTTTATATTCATCCAACTTGAGTTTATCTCATCTCAAACCTATGCCCGAATGCTTACAACACTTCATGTGGTTGGTTAGGCTTAAAAACAAGGTTGAGACATTCAAACAAGAGGATTTATCCTCACAATAATTCTGTTTTCATAGAGCTTCATGCTCACAAGTGGTGCAAGTTCATAACTTATTCATGTGTGTCCACCTTGGTTAGCCTTGGCTATCCTAAACTTTGAGACCACACATCACTTGATGATTTTCATCATTATCTCAAGTAGTTTACAAGTTCTAAAGTGTCACAACCCCGACAACCGTTGACATGTGTCCTTGTGTGCTCTCCGGGTTGTATTCACTTGGCTACTTGATATCATGGTGACACACTTTACTATTCTTGTCATTCACGTTCTTGTTTATGTTATTCATTCATGACCCTCCTTGTTGTCCATGACAACTTGTGTAGTGGTGAATCGTATAATGAGGTTAAATGGATGTTCATCATCCTACCTCCATGCTTGACTTACTTGAATATTTAGAGGTATCAAAGTGGATGGTTCATCCTCCCACCTCCTACATGATCTTACTACTAGGTATACACTATGGATTATAATATAATTCTGAAACCGAACCCTTGATAATGACCAAATAATCACCTATCAAGTAATTAAGTTTATCACTAAAGTACATAGTTCCTTGTCACGATTCTAATAGGTCTCGAACCTATGAAACCATATAAACCCCTTTTCGGGTTGTCATAGTGTCAAGAACAAGTGCTATGTCTTAGTGAATATTTTCATACATAATACTTTAATTCTCCTTTCCGCAATCTCGCTCGAATACTCCAAGCCTACCATTACACTCATAACTAATACCTAAGTTCTTCTTGTAGAAGGACAAGGGGCCATACTCTAATCACCACAACAAAGCTCTCGGGTTTTTGTTAAGTGGAACGCTTAGCAAAACCGTGAGTACACTTGACCCATTTACCGTTTTAACTGGGTTGTAACATGTTTACTTAACAAAATTCACATATCACCAAACTCATGCTTTTACATACTCAATCCTTATACACGAATACTTGTTGTGCCTTGATACATGCTTGATTATACATGCTTGATCATTAACTTAGCTAGCCCAAACTTGACATGTATAGCGCTATAGGAGTAGTACACCACCCGTCGGGGTTATGTTAAGATTCTCATACTTATTTAGTCTTGTCGCTTTTGTGACAAGGAAAGCTCGATCGCGTTAAAACTTTTGTGGAAACTCAGGGTTTGATCTAGTATTGCATGATTAGTATGAACATTTCTTACAATTACCATGTGGATTCGAGTTATACATTTTTATACTTATGCTATGTAATCACAAAACTTGTGTACTCGCCTTTGCCTTTGCATTGAACTCATATTTTTAACATGTTACAGGTTGATGAAGCTTTGCCATGAAATTGGAGTAGAGATGATGCTTAGATACACATATAGATGTTAGGTTTATGAAATGTTGTATCAAATTTTGTCTTGTTATTGTTGTATTTAATTTCAAATGATGTACTTGACAATGTTATTATGAATGAAATATGGGTTTTGTTTAAATATTGTCACCATTAGTATTTATGAGCAATGAGCAATCTCGTTTCGTCTCACTCCGATGTTTCCGCCATCGGTTGGGGTGTGACATATTGGTATCAGAGCCATAACTATAGGGAATTAGGTAGAATTGCCATATTCGACCTAGTCTATAGTTTAAGTGTCCATTTTTGACCATTCTTATATCATGCTTAATACTTTATGCTTCATCATTGCTTCTTTCTTACCTTTTGGTTTTAAATTTATATAATGTCTTTCCTAAGACATTTTACATAGTACACTTGAAGACACTCATGATGCAAACGAGGCGGTTTGCACCAAAATAGGTCCAATGACTTACAATTTTTGGTGAAATCCCTCATTCCGCGTACTCAATTTTTTTCACGAAGTTATACCATCAAGTTAGGAGTGATATCCACATATTGATCGAAACTTCCATTTCATGCTCTAGTGGATCTTACAAACGACTCGGAATATGCTCCTCGTTTAGTAAGAGACAAACCACACTTAGGGTACGAAATCTTCAAGTTAGGGGTGAAACCCGCACTTTGTCGATTAAGTCCCAATCCTCGATTTTCGCTCTCGCCAAAGTTTCGATTTTTCTAATCAATTAGAGATGTGTAGTAACTGAAAGGGTAAAATACCATTAGTCGCTTCTCGATGAGAGTATTTTACCTATAGGCCAAAGCACGTTTCTCTAATTCGAAAGGATCTTTGATTTACTTTGGAAATGTCGGCGTTTCTCTACCCTAAACGATCTCATGTTTTATTGAGCCAATATTTTATGTTATCTCAATTTATATGTGATTTTATACTTGTTACCTTATTCGTTTCGAACCGGTACACATTCCGCACGTTTATCGCAATAAAAAACAATGCTAATCCTCGTGAACACACTAAATTTAAACTCCTTATTCGCATCCATACGTTATTATACATGATATACTTAATGAATTGATGCAAACTTTGTGAACTATACTTGATGAACCCATGCAAACTTATGTGAACCATGCTTGAACCTCATACATGCTTATTCATGCAAAACTGTTTTCCCCATATTATGATCAAGTCTCGTTCCCTTTTTCAATGTTGAACCTCTAGATGAATTCTCCTAACTCGTTCAAGAAATCTAAGAGGTCTAACAAGGGTTCCAACAACAACAACAACAATGAAGACTCCATCTCCAAGTAAGAACTCGTCGGTCTTGTCGCTGAGCAAATGGTCGATCAAATGGCCCCCGTCATACCCGATATCGTTAGCCAGCTTCAAACCATCCATACCGAAGGCACACCCAAATCCTCTGCCAACTCTAAAACCCACAACCCCAAAATGTCCTTCCAATTCAAGCATTTCATGGCTTGTAAACCAGGAGAATTCACTGGCATGGACGGTGTTACCGCCATGATCAATTGGTTTGACGCGATGGAGCTTACTTTTCTTCAGGGCGGGTGCCCTGATGAACTTCGAACCCTCAACGCCACCGGGGTCTTTCGCCAGAGAGCCCTCGAGTGGTGGACTACGGAACATAACAAGCGTGGCAATGAAGCAGCCCACGCTCTCACTTGGGAAGAGCTCAAGCAGCTCATGAGAGATCAGTTATGTCCTCCCCACGAGACCCAGAAGCTCGAAAACGAATTCTGGAACCTCACCCAGCAGGGGAGCGATGTTGAAGGACTGATCACTCACTTCAAACAATTGAGTATCGTCTGTCCTGGACAGGTGGATACGGTTCCTAAAGCGATAACTAAGCTTATTTGTTCACTTTCGCCTGTGATCATGAATCATGTAACCGCCGCAAACCCTAGAACCCTCGAAGAAGCCTATAGCATAACCATCCAGCTTAACCACAACTGCATCCTTCAGGGAGCCTACGACAAGGTTCCTACAAAGCATGCGCACCAAGCCACTGCCAATGCCACCACCACTACTGAGTCACCTCCCCCTCAAACCAAAAAGAACAACCTCAAGAACAAGAAGCGGAAGGCTTCGGTTCAAAACAACACGGTCGTCACTCCGCCTACCCCTACACCTTTAAATGCCATCTCCTCACCCAAAACAAAGATCCACCCAAACGAAACTACACCGGCACTTGGCCTAAGTGTGATCGTTGCACCTATTATCATCTCCCTAATACCCCATGTCGGAAATGCGCCAACTGTAACAGGATGGGGCATTTGCTAGCCATTGTCGCCAAACCAAAAGCAACCAAGCCATTGTCCCTAACCCTAACCCGAACCAAACCCAACCTCAGCGTCAGAATGCTTCTGTGCGAGCATGTTACAAGTGTGGCGATCTCAATCATCTCGCCAATGTCTGTCCTCTTCTCAACTAGCAACATCAGCACCAGCAACAGCAGCAACCTGAGCCTGCAAAGGGGCGAGCTTTCATGCGTACCTCCACTCAAGCTCAAAGCTCTAACGACGTCATCACTGGTACGTTCCTTGTGAACCACATTTATGCTACATGTCTATTTGATACTGGCGCCGATAGGAGTTTTGTATCGCTGGAATTTGAACCTTTGCTTAAGTGCGAACGATCTAAAATGCCTAATCCTTTTGCTGTCGAAGTCGCTAACGGTAAAACCATCTCCGTTGATTCCGTTTTTTTTGTTGCTCTTTGATTCTTAACAATCATTCGTTCTCCATTGACCTCATTCCCATGCAAATGGGTAGTTTCGACATCATAGTAGGCATGGATTGGCTTATGCGAGTTCGTGCCGAAGTAGTTTGTTCTGAAAAATTTATTCGCCTCCCTCTTCCTCAAGGTGATTCCCTACATGTCTATGGCAAGAAACCTTCTAAAGGTCTCAAACTTATGTCGTGCATCAAAGCGAGCAAGTACTTGCGTAAGGAGTACTTTGCCTTTCTCGCCCATATTGTGGAAAAGAAAGATAAAGGTCCGAGCATAAGTGATGTTCCTGTCGTTTGTGAGTTTCCTTCTGTTTTCCCTGAGGATCTTCCTGGTCCTCCGCCTCCTCAAGATGTCGATTTTCGTATTGATCTTATCCCTGGCGCAACTCCTATTGCGAAAGCTCCCTATCATTTAGCACCCTCTGAGATGCAAGAGCTATCAAGCCAACTTCAAGAGCTTCTTGATAAAGGCTTTATACGCCCTAGTACTTCCCCTTGGGGCGCTCCCGTTCTTTTCATCAAAAAGAAAGATGGATCATTCCGCATGTGTATTGAATATCATGAGCTCAACAAGCTTACAGTCAAGAACCGCTATGCACTTCCTCGTATTGACGATCTCTTCGATCAATTGCAAGGCGCGAAGTGCTTTTCAAAGATTGATCTCCGTTCGGGCTATCACCAACTTTGGGTTTCCGAGGAAGATGTACCCAAAACCGTTGTCCGCACACGTTATGGACACTACGAGTTCTTGGTCATGCCTTTTGGCTTGACCAATGCACCTGCAGTGTTTATGGATCTCATGAACCGCGTGTGTAAGCCTTTTCTCGACCATTTGTCATTGTATTCATTGACGATATCCTAATCTAGTCCAAGATGAAAGAAGAGCACGAACGACATTTGCAGTCTCATTCTTCAGCTTTTGCAAACCGAACGTCTTTATGCCAAATTCTCCAAGTGCAAATTTTGGCTAAAAGAGGTTCAACTCTTGGGTCACACCGTCAATGAACTCGGTATACACGTTGACCCTGCAAAGATAGAAGCTGTGAAGAATTGGATTGCACCTAAGTCGCCCTCTGAAATTCGTTCGTTCCTTGGCCTAGCTGGGTATTATCGTCGTTTAATCTCGAATTTCTCCAAGATTTCCGTTCCTTTCACTTCGTTGACTCAAAAAGATAAAGCTTTTGTTTGGGGTCCCGAATAAGAGGAATCTTAACGCTCAAGGACATGCTTTGCAATGCTCCTATCCTCACTCTCCCTGATGGGAACGACGATTTCGTCGTGTACTGCGATGCCTCTAACCAGGGTCTTGGTTGCGTACTCATGCAACGAGAAAAGTAATCGCTTACGCGTCGAGACAACTCAAAATTCATGAGAAAAACTATACTACTCATGACCTTGAACTTGGTGCAGTTGTTTTTGCATTAAAGATTTGGCGACACTACCTTTACGGTACGAAGTGTACGGTCTTCACCGACCACAAGAGCCTTCAACATATCTTTGATCAAAAGGAACTCAACATGCGTCAACGTCGTTGGGTAGAATTGTTAAACGACTACGACTGTGATATTCGCTACCACCCTGGCAAAGCGAATGTCGTGGCCGATGCACTTAGTCGTAAAACTCATGTTAAGAGTGTTCGTTGCTACCAAATCGTGGGAAAACTCAACGAGTTGATTCGACAAGCACAATTTACCGTCATTAACGAGGGTAACCTTGATAGTGAATTGAATTGTGGAGTCGCAAACCCACTCGAAGCTAAACCTGATGGTATTCTTTACTACCATGATCGTATTTGGATTCCCGATCGTCTCAATCTTCAGACTACTTTGAAGGATGAAGCCCACAAATCCCGATACTTCGTTCATCCTGGAGCTGATAAGATGTACCATGATTTGCGTGCATCCTATTGGTGGCCTGGAATGAAACGCGATATTGCTCTTTACGTATCCAAATGTCTTACATGTTCCAAGGTCAAGGCAGAACATCAACGTCCCTCTGGTTTTCTCGAACAACCAGAAATTCTTGTCTGGAAATGGGAGAGCATAGCCATGGATTTCATCACGAAATTGCCTCGTACTTCGTCTGGTCATGACAGCATTTGGGTCATCATTGACCGATTGACCAAGTCCGCGCACTTCTTCACCATTCGTGAAGATTACAAAGTCGAGAAATTGGCTCGTATCTACACGGATGAAATCATTAGTCGCCAGGTACTCCTCTTGATATCATCTCCGATCGCGATGCTCGTTTCACCTCTCGCCTTTGGCAGACTTTTCAATCTGCCCTTGGCACTCAGCTTAATCTTAGCACCGCTTTTCATCTTCAGTCTGATGGTCAAACCGAGCGTATTATTCAAACCTTGGAAGATATGCTTCGGTCATGCGTAATCGATTTTTGTGGCAATTGGGATTCGCACTTACCCTTGGTTGAATTCTCGTACAACAATAGTTATCACGCTAGTATTCAAATGGCTCCATTTTAAGCATTGTATGGTCGTAAGTGTCGTTCACCTATTTGTTGGCACGAGATTGGAGATGTTCAGATCACTGGTCCCGAACTAATATAAGAGACAGCGGACAAGATCCTACTAATACGTGATAATCTCCTCAAAGCACGAAGCCGACAAAAGAGCTACGCTGACAAAAGACGCAAGCCCTTGGAATTTAACATAGGTGATCATGTACTTCTCAAGGTATCCCCTTGGAAAGGCATTGTTCGTTTTGGTAAGAAAGGTAAACTCGCTCCTCGCTACGTGGGTCCTTTCAAAATCTTGGAAAGGATTGGCAAGGTAGCATATTGACTAGACCTACCTCAAACGCTCAACAATGTTCACCCCGTTTTCCATGTTTAAATCTCAAGAAGTGTCTAGCCGAAGAAGGACTTCAGGTTCCGCTTGAAGATCTTCAAATCAATGAAACATTGCATTTCGTGGAAAAACCGGTCGAAATCATGGACCGAGGAGTCAAGCAGCTACGACGCAGTCGGATCCCTATCGTAAAAATTCGTTGGGAAGGGAAACGTGGCGTCGAGTTTACTTGGGAACTCGAGGGTGATATGAAGACTAAGTATCCGCACCTCTTCGTTGCATCTTCCTAAATTTCGGGACGAAATTTCCTAAAGGAGGGGAGACTGTAACGCCTCGCATTTTGATACTTCCTATTTATGGCAAGCTAGAGTTGTAGTTCTATTTTGGGAAACCTTTGTTTTCGTATTCATCTTTTAATTGTAAACGTTGTAATTGAGACTTGATTCGTAATGGAATAAACATGTTTATCACTATACTTGTTATACACGTTCATACTTATTATACTTGTTCATACAATACATACACTTGATACACATACTCGAATACGTGAAATACTTGATTATACCCAACACTCATACATTATGCTACTTCATACGTGACATTTATGCGTTTGTGCACGCATCATACTCGGTGTTTACACTCGATCTCAATTACATTATACTATCATATGCATTAGTACATGTTACATGACCTTATGTTACATTAACAAGTCCAAAAGTGCCTTAGAAATGCACCAAAACCCGTCCAATTGAACAAAACATCAAAAATCAACATTTTTACCCAGACCAGACCCCCATGCGGACCGCATGGGGAGTGGATGCGGTCCGCATCCATGTCTAGGTGAGCTGAAAGTGTTTTCCTCGCAGTTTTGCACGAATCCCACACTTCTAACACCCTCCAATCACCTCCAAAGCTCATTAAACACCCCCCTAACTAACCCTAATCATCCCTCTAAAAAACCCAAGCATTCTCCACCTCTTTTCCACTTTCACAACTCATTCATGTCTTCTAAATCCTCTCAAGAACACACATAACTTCCAGATTCGGGCAGATTGTGTAAGCTTCAATAAAGTGAGCATAACTTGCTCAAAACTTGACCTTTTCACTTAATTCTTCTTCCTACTTACTTGGATAATCTTTGGGTTGAATTCCAAGGGTTCTCCATGGAGAATCCACAACTGGAAATGCCCCGAAAATGTCCATAAACTTTCTTTTTGTTTTCAAAATCTTTTAAAACTTGTTTATGTTCATCCAACTTGAGTTTATCTCATCTCAAACCTATGCCCGAATGCTTATAACACTTCGTGTGGTTGGTTAGGCTTAAAAACAAGGTTGAGACATTCAAACAAGATGATTTAACCTCACAATAATTCTGTTTTCATAGAGCTTCAAGCTCACAAGTGGTGCAAGTTCATAACTTGTTCATGTGTGTCCACCTTGGTTAGCCTTGGATATCCTAAACTTCGAGACCACACATCACTTGATGATTTTCATCATTATCTCAAGTAGTTTACTAGTTCTAAAGTGTCACAACCCTGACAACCATTGACATGTGTCCTTGTGTGCTCTCCGGGTTGTATTCACTTGGCTACTTGATATCATGGTGACACACTTTACTATTCATGTCATTCACGTTCTTGTTTATGTTATTCATTCATGACCCTCCTTGTTTGTCACACCCCGACCCGCAGCGGAAAAGGTGATCGAGGCATGATTGGGTTATCATCAAAGCTCATGACATTTATTATAACGTTTCATATTCATTAATACAATTTAATGGGAAATATACAATCATAATTACATCATGTCCTAAACATCATTCTAGGCTTCATTGTTTTCTTCTAAGGCATTTTCTATGTTTTCCTTGCTTCATCCTGTTCACCTGTATCATGTGTAAAAATGGTTTTTGGATCAACAAAAAGTTGGCGAGTGAATCCTATGAAAAACATTTGAACAAGTTTATTGAAATGATTATAAAATAAAGTGCACAACCACACATGAGTAAAAATAGATGTAAACTTATTCACCAATCATTTAATATTAAATAATGAACACACGAACAATAATGTATTTGTTTTGAGGCACGCGTTGCTCAACTCGTCTCCCACGAGGAACTGATGGGCCTAATGAATGATTTGCATACAACTTCACATTATGAAATACATAACTATAAACAATATATACATTCTAAGTTTAGATCACAATATGGTATGGCACAAGTTTAAATAAACGAGTTAATTTTTGTGACACATGACACACCCCAAAACGTGTAATTAAAAAGGGGAGTTGTAAGATTCACTCACATTGGGTGCGTTCGGTTGATGATGTTGAATGCGCACGAAGTTGGTTTTAACCACGAGTGAAACTAACCTAGATAATGGCATAATGGTTTGGTAAGTAAGCGGATTTTATTAATCAATTTTAGTAGGATTGTTGGATGTATTTTTGTGAGTTTAAGGCTATTTTCTAACCTTAAAAATGTTATTTTTAAGTATTTTTAATGTAAATAAATAAATAAAAGTAATAAAAAAATATTAATTTTTTGACTGTTGACCTGTTGACCGATTTTATTGTATAATTGTGTGCGCCGGGTGAGGCTCGAACCCGAGCCCTCTCGTACGCGTGCACGCAGCTCTACCAACTGAGCTACGTGTCTAACCCGAAATATTTCTGTTTTTAATTATATTTATACCTTAATTGAATTAATCCGAAAATCATTTATTTCAAAAACGATTTAAATGACTCGCTCGGTGTTCTCCACAGGTCTCGAACCCGGGACCTGTGGGTTAGGTTAACACACAGTCCACCGCTGGACTGTGTGTCTAACTTGTGAAATAATCTGATTTTTATTATACTTATATACAAACTAAATAATTTCGTTTCTGCTTTAAATAAAAAGTTTGATAATTGTCCGGACCGGTGCGGTAGTCTGGACTCGAACTCGTGACATGTGGTTTAAACGTTCACACAGTCCACCACTGGACTGTGTGTCTATCTTGGTTATTATTCCGGTTTTTATTAAACTTAACATCTATTGCAGTGAATCCGGTTCGGTTAAAAAAAGGAACATTTTTATTAAGGCGAGTGTGCGTGGGACAAGAATCGAACTCGGGACGTAAGCGTGTTTTATTTGCACACAGTCCACCGCTGGACTGTGTGTCTAACCCGAGATATATCTTGATTTTAATTAAACATATACAATACTGAAACTTCGTCTTCTTCGTTGGACTTAACCAGAACTAATGTCCGACTGGTTCGACGATTTAATCATGTTCATTTAGTGTGTTCCGCTTAATTACAGGTGAGATTAATAAAAGAATGAGAGATTAAGTGTAAGATATACCGAACAGTGGCTCCTCTGTTTCACCGGCGAAACTCCGATGACAGCAGATGATTCCGACGACGTGTGTCTTGCGGCAGAGGGTCTTCAACGAGCTTGAGATGAATGAGGGAGGCTTCGGTATGAGCTCTGGGGGTTCAGTAAGGCACAGAGGTGAAAGGTTCGGTTTTCCGGCGAGTTGTAGAAGTTTTCCGGTGAGTGGAATTACGTCGGGAAAAAGTGTGATTGTGAGCGAAAAAGCTAACAGAGGTTAGAGGGGGTATTTATAGGGCAGGACATCGACGAATTTAGTCCGTTTTCCGTCTTGATTCGTCGGTCAATAAGTTTTCCGGCGGTTATGACTTGCGTCGCGGGTTCAGACGTCGGTTATAACCGATGTAATAGTTAAAGCTTCGGTTAAAACGGAAGAAACCGTCCAATCTCGGCGAAATCGTCGGGATTTCCGACGACTGCGATTGGGCGCGTCGGTTTTGAATTTGAGATTTAGGTTATGTATTAATTGTTTCTAATAATGAACAAGAAACACAAGTGGCGGAGTAGTTGAGCGTGTGTGTGTTAAGTCATTGTTGACCAGATTGACCCGGCTGACCCGGGTTCGAAACCCGGCAGCCTTGTTTTATTTTTAAACCACTTTTTTAATACTTTTTCAAATATAAATTATATATTCCAATATACTTATTAATTATGTATCGTTTAAAATTAATTTGGGCATTAAATACGCAACGAAATTTTAACTGATTGTCCGGTTAATAAACGGAGCGGGTTTGGTAAATCCGGTTTTTGACGGATGTTACAGTATCCCCTGCTTTTTAGAAATTTCGTCCCGAAATTTAAGTAGTGATATATTTGTCTAAAAATGATGGTGTTTAGTTTGACAGTTACATACTTAGAAAAAGAGTAAGAGTTTAAGTTTTTGTTTGAGGCCGTAACGTCCCTTGTAAGGGTTAAGTACCCTGTTACAGGAATCGCTTTTTGTTGCCTACGGTAAAAATATTGATAAGCAGAGTTGATTCACTAAATATGATATCAAGCGTAAGAGTTTTGATATGTTTGGGAAGATATGGTTATATCCTAAAGCAAAACTTCTTATACTACAACCTACATGGAACTTCTCATAACCGTCTAACAATGCCTCTGATCCTTTGACAAGAATACTTATATATAGGAAGTACCAGCGGCGTATCCACCATATTCTTGTCAAATTTTCATTGGTTTTATCAGTAAGTTATGATTGGTTCTATGATGTGACTCTAAACATAAATAAACGCCACAACCAATGTACCAAGAAATTACTAAATCCTACATAGAACTTCTCATAACCGCCTGACAATGCCTCTGATCCTTTGACAGGAATACTTATATATAGGAAGTACCAGCGGCGTATCCACCATATTCTTGTCAAATTTTCATTGGTTTTATCAGTAAGTTATGATTGGTTCTATGATGTAACTCTAGAACATAAATAAACACAACAACCAATATTTGAGTCCAAATTCTGATAGCATACATGTTTGAATGGTGACAGTTCCTCTCTCGTTTGTTATGATGGAGAGGTTAGTTTATGTAAAAATAGAACACAATCCAATTTCTTTAAATGGCGAGATGATATGAATGTTAAATCAGTGAATGTAACACAAATTTCAACCAAGACAATACTAAATCCTACATGGAACTTCTCATAACCGCCTGATAATGCCTCTGATCCTTTGGCAAGAATACTTATATATAGGAAGTACCAGCGGCGTATCCACCATATTCTTGTCAAATTTTCATTGACTTTATCCGCAAGTTATGATTAGTTCTATGTGACTCTACAACAAACACAACAACCAAAACTTGAGTCTTAATTCTGATAGTATCCATGTTTGAATGATGACAATTCCTCTCTCGTTTGTTGTGATGAAGAGGTTAGTCATTGTGGAAGTGAGACATAGCTCAACTTCTTTAAATGATGAAATTGAAATACGCTGAAATGTATGATGAACAAACTTCGACCAAAACATACTAAATCCTACATGGAACCTCTCATAACCGCCTGATAATGCCTCCGATCCTTTGACAAGAATACTTATATATAGGAAGTACCAGCGGCGTGTCCACCATATTCTTGTCAAATTTTCATTGACTTTATCCGCAAGTTATGATTAGTTCTATGTGACTCTAAAACAAACACAACAACCAAACCTTGAGTCTTAATTCTGATAGTATCCATGTTTGAATGAGGACAATACCTCTCTCGTTTGTTGTGATGGAGAGGTTAGTCATTGTGGAAGTGAGACATAGCTCAACTTCTTTAAATGATGAAATTGAAATGCGCTGAAATGTATGATGAACAAACTTTGACCAAAACATACTAAATCCTACATGGAACTTCTCATAACCGCCTGATAATGCCTCTGATCCTTTGACAAGAATACTTATATATAGGAAGTACCAGCGGCGTATCCACCATATTCTTGTCAAATTTTCATTGACTTTATCCGCAAGTTATGATTAGTTCTATGTGACTCTAAAACAAACACAACAACCAAAACTTGAGTCTAAATTCTGATAGTATGCATGTTGGAATGATGACAATACCTCTCTCGTTTGTTGTGATGGAGAGGTTAGTCTATGTAGAAATGGAATACAATCCAATTTCTTTAAATGGCGAGATGCCATAAATGCTAAATCAGTAAGTACAAAACAAACTTCAATCAAGACAATGCTAAATTCCACATGGAACTTCTCATAACCGCCAGATAATGCCTCTGATCCTTTGACAAGAATACTTATATATAGGAAGTACCAGCGGCGTATCCACCATATTCTTGTCAAATTTTCATTGGCTTTATCCGTAAGTTATGATTAGTTCTATGTGACTCTAAAACAAAAACAAACTGAAATAGTAATTCGCATTAGGATCCTTGGATAAGATTCCAATTTATAACTGGGATATGGGAAAATGGAGATAACATAAAGAAAAACATAAAAACTAAGAGGCTATAGTTGAATCTTGATTTTCGGTGAAGGGGACTAGTTGGGTGGTTTCATTTGGGCCGTCATTATCTTCAACAGGGTTGGCGTTGATGTTGAAAGCTCTTCCTCTTGCTGGTGGCCTAGTGATTGGGTTTTCCTGATTTACTTGGTTAACTGGGTTTGATTGAGCTTGAGCGTTTATGATGTTAACCAATCGAGGGCACGTGTTTCTAAAGTGGGTAGGGTCGCCATAATTGAAACAAGCTCGAACATATGGGAACATGGGGTATTGGGGTTGTTGATAGGTTTGGATCATGTTTTGAGTAGGGGGAGAGATTTGGTTTTGAGGGGTGCGGCAAACCTTGCTCAAATGACCATAGCGTCCACAATTTGCACATAATCGACAAGGTAAGGTAAGGGGATGGTGATAAAAACAGGTGTTACATCGAGGGTGAGGTCCAAGGTATGGTTTCTTATTTGGGTAAGTTGAGTTGGGTGCTACTTGAGTGATTGGGATAGCTTGGATGGGTATGGCTTGTGAAATTGGTTGATTACGTTGGGTAGTAGCGAAAAGTTGCCCGTCTCTTTTTCTCTTAGAAATGGGTTGAGAAGGGGATTCGGTTTGGGTGGAGTTTGAAGTTTCAGTCGATGCCTTACCCTTCTTCTTCTCCTCCTTGAAGTCTTTGTTCCGGATTCGGTTTTCGGTGAGCTCTGTAGCTAACTCCATTGTTGCTTCCAAAGTTGCAGGCGTGGTACTTATTACAGAGTCTTGAATTTTTTACGGAAGACCTCGAATGTAGTGCTCGATCAAACGGTAGAGGGGAGTGAACAAGTTGGGAACCATTTGATTTAACTCGAGGAATCTTTTGTTGTATGTGGTGTGGTCGCCTTCCTTTTGCTTCAACGAATAGAACTCATCTTCTAATTTCTTGATTTCGCTCCTTGGGCAAAACCATCTTGTCATGATTTCCTTCAACTCTTCCCAAATCAAAGTCATAGCATCGTCAACGCCTCGTTTGGCCTTCTATGTATTCCACCAAGTAAGTGCTATTCCATATAAACGACCGGTAGCATATCGCACTTTGCGATCATCGGGGCAATCGCAATTTAGAAAAGTGTTCTCCATTTCTTCAAACCAATGGAGGAGAGCGGTGACACCTTCAGTCCCTTCGTATTTTGGAGGGTCACAGGATTTGAAATACTTGTAGGTGCATTTAGTGGTATTTGGGGGAGGGTTGATAACGTTTTGATCTTCTTGGTTGATAGGATTAGCGGTAAGTGCTTGTTGTACTTGGATTACAATGTTGGGTATTACGGCAGCCATTTGTTGAGCGATTAGGGCAGCCATGCGCTCGCGGGCTTTTCCTGCTCTCATCTTCCTACGGGTGAGGTTAGCAGACATCTACATGGAATACATGTCAAGAGTATGAGTTGGATGTTTTTTTGGGATCATGGGTCGCACTAGGAATGAACATTCATAAAATAATTATAGAAAAATAAATCTACTACATCCATAGGATGTCTTGGGCTTTGCTCGCCATTAGGCCCTACATGCCGCCATACTTCACCTTCGTAATCATGTGGGCCCCCATGAATACCGGGTTTTTCATATGGTTCGCATGTGTTAGCCTGGTTGCGTACACTAAAACCCGGAGAAAATCGAGAAATATGTATACAACGTGTGATATTCGGAATGTGTCCAGGTGTGGACACGGTAACACCTCAAAGTGGGGTTAGTTCGAACGACGTTTGGTGTGGCATGCTTTGGCCTAATAGGTCCTTCGTACTCTCATCGTTAGTCCCAGGTAGGCAAACTGGTCCGTTATATTGGATTTATACGAATGCCAACCTAGACAGGACGTTCCGACTACCGGTACTTGTACCCTTCCAGTTACTACATGCCCGTCGCAGAACTTACTTTGATGAGATTTGAAAATTGCGACAAAATCTTTGAATAACAAAAGTATGAAGATGATTTGAATATATGAACATTGAAATATGTATGATGAATGTGTATGTAAGTATGTATGTTTGACTGTAAGTATAAACAAATATGAAACAAATAAACATCATAAGTTTGTATGTAACCACCTAAACAATTAAAATTTAGGCAACTATAGTATAGGCTCTAAGGGTCTAATAACCTATCCTATATCCCTATAGTCATGGCTCTGATACCAATCTGTCACACCCCGACCCGCAGCGGAAAAGGTGATCGAGGCATGATTGGGTTATCATCAAAGCTCATGACATTTATTATAACGTTTCATATTCATTAATACAATTTAATGGGAAATATACAATCATAATTACATCATGTCCTAAACATCATTCTAGGCTTCATTGTTTTCTTCTAAGGCATTTCCTATGTTTTCCTTTCTTCATCCTGTTCACCTGTATCATGTGTAAAAATGGTTTTTGGATCAACAAAAAGTTGGCGAGTGAATCCTATGAAAAACATTTGAACAAGTTTATTGAAATGATTATAAAATAAAGTGCACAACCACACATGAGTAAAAATAGATGTAAACTTATTCATCAATCATTTAATATTAAATAATGCACACACGAACAATAATGGATTTGTTTTGAGGCACGCGTTGCTCAACTCGTCTCCCACGAGGAACTGATGGGCCTAATGAATGATTTGCATACAACTTGACATTATGAAATACATAACTATAAACAATATATACATTCTAAGTTTAGATCACAATATGGTATGGCACAAGTTTAAATAAACGAGTTAATTTTTGTGACACATGACACACCCCAAAACGTGTAATTAAAAAGGGGAGTTGTAAGATTCACTCACATTGGGTGCGTTCGGTTGATGATGTTGAATGCGCACGAAGTTGGTTTTAACCACGAGTGAAACTAACCTAGATAATGGCATAATGGTTCGGTAAGTAAGCGGATTTTATTAATCAATTTTAGTAGGATTGTTGGATGTATTTTTGTGAGTTTAAGGCTATTTTCTAACCTTAAAAATGTTATTTTTAAGTATTTTTAATGTAAATAAATAAATAAAAGTAATAAAAAATATTAATTTTTTGACTGTTGACCTGTTGACCGATTTTATTGTATAATTGTGTGCGCCGGGCGAGGCTAGAACCCGAGACCTCCCGTACGCGTGCACGCAGCTCTACCAACTGAGCTACGTGTCTAACCCGAAATATTTCTGTTTTTAATTATATTTATACCTTAATTGAATTAATCCAAAAATCATTTATTTCAAAAACGGTTTAAATGATTCGCTCGGTGTTCTCCACAGGTCTCGAACCCGGGACCTGTGGGTTAGGTTAACACACAGTCCACCGCTGGACTGTGTGTCTAACTTGTTAAATAATCTGATTTTTATTATACCTATATACAAACTAAATAATTTCGTTTCTGCTTTAAATAAAAAGTTTGATAATTGTCCGGACCGGTGCGGTAGTCTGGACTCGAACTCGTGACATGTGGTTTAAACGTTCACACAGTCCACCATTGGACTGTGTGTCTATCTTGGTTATTATTCCGGTTTTTATTAAACTTAACATCTATTGCAGTGAATCCGGTTCGGTTAAAAAAAGGAACATTTTTATTAAGGCGAGTGTGCGTGGGACAAGAATCGAACTCGGGAAGTAAGCGTGTTTTATTTGCACACAGTCCACCGCTGGACTGTGTGTCTAACCCGAGATATATCTTGATTTTAATTAAACATATACAATACTGAAACTTCGTCTTCTTCGTTGGACTTAACCAGAACTAATGTCCGACTGGTTCGACGATTTAATCATGTTCAGTTAGTGTGTTCCGCTTAATTACAGGTGAGATTAATAAAAGAATGAGAGATTAAGTGTAAGATATACCGAACAGTGGCTCCTCTGTTTCACCGGCGAAACTCCGATGACAGCAGATGATTCCGACGACGTGTGTCTTGCGGCAGAGGGTCTTCAACGAGCTTGAGATGAATGTGGGTGGCTTCGGTATGAGCTCTGGGGGTTCAGTAAGGCACAGAGGTGAAAGGTTCGGTTTTCCGGCGAGTTGTAGAAGTTTTCCGGCGAGTGGAATTACGTCGGGAAAAAGTGTGATTGTGAGCGAAAAAGCTAACAGAGGTTAGAGGGGGTATTTATAGGGCAGGACATCGACGAATTTAGTCTGTTTTCCGTTGATTCGTCGGTCAATAAGTTTTCCGGCGGTTATGACTTGCGTCGCGGGTTCAGACGTCGGTTATAACCGATGTAATAGTTAAGGCTTCGGTTAAAACGGAAGAAACCGTCCAATCTCGGCGAAATCGTCGGGATTTCCGACGACTGCGATTGGGCGCGTCGGTTTTGAATTTGAGATTTAGGTTATCTATTAATTGTTTCTAATAATGAACAAGAAACACAAGTGGCGGTGTGGTTGAGCGTGTGTGTGTTAAGTCATTGTTGACCAGATTGACCCGGCTGACCCGGGTTCGAAACCCGGCAGCCTTGTTTTATTTTTAAACCACTATTTTTAATACTTTTCAAATATAAATTATATATTCCAATATACTTATTAATTATGTATCGTTTAAAATTAATTTGGGCATTAAATACGCAACGAAATTTTAACTGATTGTCCGGTTAATAAACGGAGCGGGTTTGGTAAATCCGGTTTTTGACGGATGTTACATTGTTGTCCATGACAACTTGTGTAGTGGTGAATCTTATAATGAGGTTAAATGGATGTTCATCATCCTACCTCCATGCTTGACTTACTTGAATATTTAGAGGTATCAAAGTGGATGGTTCATTCTCCCACCTCCTACATGATCTTACTACTAGGTATACACTATGGACTATAATATAATTCTAAAACCGAACCCTTGATAATGACCAAATAATCACCTATCAAGTTATTAAGTTTATCACTAAAGTACATAGTTCCTTGTCACGATTCTAATAGGTCTCGAACCTATGAAACCATATAAACCCCTTTTCAGGTTGTCATGTCAAGAACAAGTGCTATGTCTTAGTGAATATTTTCATACATAATACTTTAATTCTCCTTTCCGCAATCTCACTCGAATACTCCAAGCCTACCATTACACTCATAACTAATACCTAAGTTCTTCTTGTAGAAGGAAAGGGCTCATACTCTAATCACCACAACAAAGCTCTCGGGTTTTTGTTAAGTGGAACGCTTAGCAAAACCATGAGTACACTTGACCCATTTACCGTTTTAACCACTTTTGGGTTGTAACATGTTTACTTAACAAAATTAACATATCACCAAACTCATGCTTTTACATACTCAATCCTTATACACGAATACTTGTTGTGCCTTGATACATGCTTGATCATTAACTTAGCTAGCCCAAACTTGACATGTATAGCGCTATAGGAGTAGCACACCGCCCGTCAGGGTTATGTTAAGATTCTCATACTTATTTAGTCTTGTCGCTTTTGTGACAAGGGAAGCTCGATCTCGTTAAAACTTTTGTGGAAACTCAGGGTTTGATCTAGTATTGCATGATTAGTATGAACATTGCTTACAATTACCATGTGGATTCGAGTTATACATTTTATACTTATGCTATGTAATCACAAAACTTATGTACTCGCCTTTGCCTTTGCATTGAACTCGTATTTTTAACATGTTACAGGTTGATGAAGCTTTGCCATGAAATTGGAGTAGAGATGATGCTTAGATACACATATAGACGTTAGGTTTATGAAATGTTGTATCAAATTTTGTCTTGTTATTGTTGTATTTGATTTCAAATGATGTACTTGAAAATGTTATTATGAATGAAATATGGGTTTTGTTTAAATATTGTCACCATTAGTATTTATGAGCAATGAGCAATCTCGTTTCGTCTCACTCCGATGTTTCTGCCATCAGTTGGGGTGTGACAGTTTCTTACTTGGAAAAACAAGGGAAGTCAGTTTTGGGAGCTCTAGAGCGAAGTTGCAGCAAGGAGAGCACGAATGGAGGTGCTGGGTATTTATAGGTGAAGGAGAAATTAAGGTGGCAGGGAACAAGTTCGGGCAAACTTGTCACATTTCAAGCGAACTTGGCACAAGTTCGGGCGAACTTGGCTTTCTGCTTGAATTATGCAAGTTCGAGCGAACTTGCTTGTTATTCTGGTGGCTGGTCAATTTCGGGCGAAGTTGGGGTGCCCAACTTCGGGCGAACTTGGCCTGGTGGCTAAGTTTTGTTCGTTACTTGTTCGTTAGGTGCTCGTTTGGCGATTCGATTCATATTAGATCGTTATGTTAGGCGTTCTAACAAGGCGTTAAGCGTTGCGTTATTAATTTAATGCGATTGAGCGATTTGCGTGAGTCAGAGCGTTGCGATAGCGAGTACAACCATAAATCATAGAGCACACATAACACATAAGTAACAGAATGTAACATAATTAACTGCGATTTGAGTTTGAGAGTTGCGAGTATTAAGCGATTTAAGTGCGATAAATAAGCGATATAATATGCATTTTCAAAATAGTTTAACCACTACAATGAATCTCAGAGTACAAATGAGTTTTCAAACGGAAATAAACGAAAATAATGGAATTCGGATAACAATCCGAAAGATCGGGTTGTTACAATTACGAGTTCCTCGTGATGTCTTTGGGTTGACGAATGCACCCACGGCTTTCATGGATCTCATGAACCGGGTTTGCAAACGTATGTTAGATAAATTGGTGAATGTGTTCATCTACGACATACTGGTGTATTCAAGGAGCAAATCAGATCACGCTCGTCACTTACAAGAAATGTTAGAGACACTTAGACGAGAAAAGCTTTACGCGAAGTTCTCGAAATGCGCCTTCTGGTTACGACAGGTGCAATTTCTCGGGAACATCATTAATGCCGACGGGGTACTAGTAGATCCGTCGAAAATAGAAGCCGTGTCAAAATGGAACCCTCCGAGGAATCCATCGGAAATTAGAAGCTTCTTAGGGCTTGCGGGATATTATAGGAGATTCATACAAGATTTCTCCAAGATCGCTTCGCCGTTAACCAAGTTAACTCCCAAGGAGGAAAGGTTTATATGGGGCGTTGAACAATAAAGGGCATTCCATGCGCTTAAAGAAAAGTTAACCCACGCTCCGGTATTAACTTTGCCGGACGGAGTCGATGATATGGTGGTCTACTCGGATGCGTCACATTCGGGCCTCGGGTGTGTTTTAATGCAACGAGGCAAGGTTATAGCCTATGCCTCGAGACAACTGAAGCTTCACCAAAAGAAATACCCTACGCACGATCTTGAATTGGCGGCAGTGGTATTTGCTTTAAAAATCTGGAGGCACTATTTATATGGGGTGAAGTGCACTATATTTACCGACCACAATAGTCTGAAATACTTCTTTGATCAGAAGGAATTAAACATGAGACAGAGGCGATGGTTGGAAACAGTGAAAGATTATGACTGTGAAATACATTACCATCCGGGAAATTTGCTTTAAAAATTGGAGGCACTATTTATATGGGGTGAAGTGCACTATATTTACCGACCACAATAGTCTGAAATACTTCTTTGATCAGAAGGAATTAAACATGAGACAGAGGCGATGGTTGGAAACAGTGAAAGATTATGACTGTGAAATACATTACCATCCGGGAAAGCCAATGTAGTGGCAGACGCGTTGAGCCGAAAGGCGGATTATTTTCTCTACGGGTGCGTTCGATGCAGCTTATTGTGACACCGGGTTTACTTGAACGCATCCGAGAAGCACAAATCGAAGCAGTGAAAGAAGAGAACTGGAAGAAAGAAAGGATAGTCGGCCAATTGAAGGATTTGATAGATAGTAACAACGGGTTGAAAACCCGCTTCGGAAAGACGTGGGTTCCTAATACGTGCGGAGTACTTGATGAAGCTCACAAATCCCGTTATTCTATTCATCATGGGGCAAACAAGATGTACAACGATTTGAAACGAAATTATTAGTGGCCCGAAATGAAAAGAGATGTTACCAAATATGTGGAGAAATGCTTGACATGTTTGCAAGTCAAGGCAGAGCACCAGGAGCCTTACGGTAAACTTCAACCGTTAGACATTTCGGTGTGGAAATGGGAACATATTACAATGGATCTACGAACCAAACTACCGAGGACGAACCACGGATTTGATGCCATTTGGGTAGTTGTAGATCGACTGATGAAAAATGCTCACTTTATTCCGATTCGTGAGACGTATACATCTGAGAAGATGTTGGAAGTTTATACGAATGAAATTGTGGCACGCCACAGGGTGCCGGTATCCATCGTGTCTGATAGAGATATGAGGTTTACTTCGAACTTTTGGCGTGAATTTCAAGAACGAATGGGTACCAAGTTGTATATTAGTACCGCATACCATCCACAAATAGATGGACAAAGCGAAAGAACGATTCAAACGTTAGAGGATATGCTTCGGGCATGTACATTGATTTTGGCGGAAGCTGGGATGTCTACCTACCACTAGTGTAATTCTCGTATAATAACAGTTACCATTCACGCTTTGGAATGGCTCCATACGAGATGCTTTATGGTAGAAAATCTCGAACTCCGGTGCGTTGGGGTGAAGTGGGTCCTCGTGAACTTGCCCACAAGGATATAATTCGAACCACTAATGAGAAAATAGATATGGTTCAAGCTCATTTGAAAGCGGCTCAGGATCTATAAAAGTCGTATGCGGATAAAAGAAGAAGACCGATCGAGTTTCAGGTTGGTGACAAGGTTATGCTTAAAGTATCTCCATTGAAGGGGATTATCTGGTTCAAGAAAAAGGGAAAGTTAAGCCCAAGGTTTATTGGGCCATTTAAAATCATGGAGTGGGTGCGTAAAGTAGCCTACCAACTGGAACTACCGGAAGAGTTGAGCGGAATACATAGTACTTTTCATGTTTCGCACTTCCGAAAGTGTTTAGCAGATGAAACGGCTTACATCCGCTATGATGATATTGAAGTGGATGATAAACTTAATTATGTGGTGAAACCCATTGAAATTCTTGACTGCAAGATCAAAAGCTTACGGAACAAAGAAATTGACCAAGTGAAGGTTAAATGGGAACACCGCAAGGGATCGGACACTACGTGGGAGTCCGAAAAGGAGATGAAACGCCTCTACCCTACGCTATTCGGTACGTATACTAGTTTCGGGGACGAAAGCTTTTAAGGAGGGTGGACTTGTAACAACCCAAAAATAGAGATTTTTATATTAAAAACTAAAGTCGGTAAAAGTCAAGATAAAATAACTAGGAATAAATAACCTAGTTAGTCATGAGTATTGACATAATAAGAAAACTTGGTTAAGACACTCTTTATAAAACTTGATTAAGTGGAGGGACTAAAGTTGACAAAGAACTAAAATTGGTTTTTATTTAATAAAAAAAAACACCAAAACACACACTAAAATGTGTGTTCTGGTCGTGAGTTTCCAATAACTCATGCAAATCAACCGAATCGAAAGGGCAAATCAAACCCAAATCGAAAACCTAGCTCGAAATAGTGATCACGCAAGTGAAGGGATCACAAGGTATGTCGAATTTCACCTTTTGGTTACATCTTGAATTCTTGATGAAAACTTGAAATCGAAAATGAGCTTAAATGATTGATGTTTGGGTGAAATTAGGATGAATCCATGTCTAGGAGCAAACCATAGTCAATAGTTTGATGAATTAGTCATGATAATTACGAGATTTATGATCACCCACTTAGGTGTAAATGGGTTTTGTAGTATGATGAAGAACATTAAATTATGATCATTAATTTGGTGTTATTTGAGTTCCATGAAGTAAATCTAGGTGTTGTTATGCATGCTAGACATATGGACTTGTAAAAGATGTTTAATCTTGGCTAAATAGCTAGTAATGAACTTGATTATTGATGTGTAAAATTATGCCCACAAGGCGTTTGTTAAAATGCCTAAATGAAAGTTAAAATGTAAAACAAAAATATAATTTCGATGTAAACCGCATAATTGAATGATATGGCAAATTATGCGAACTATGAAATGATAAGAGTTCTAAACATGTCGATCGGTTGAACTCTATAGGCAAGGGGATTGAATCTTCAAGCGACAAGCTGGAGCGGACGTGCGTTTGAAGGAAAAGCTGTGAAGGTACGTAACTTATAGTTTCATTACAATATGCATAAACATCGATCGTAGTTATGTAGTGTATTATGTGAGTTTGGTATGTCATTGAAGTGACGAAGCTCACTCCACAACCAAACGGGTCAAAATAATGGTTAGAATAAGTTTGGTATGTCATTTAAGTGGTGGTTTACACTCGACAACTAAACGGGTCAAATAATGTTTAAAAATCGGTAGTTTTCTAAGTGACTTGAATGTCACACAATGAATGGGCATTATGAATGCGTTAGCCGAGAAACGGACAAAAGTTTAGAAAATGACCTTGTAAAATTTGCTTAAATGCGCATGCTTGAAATGTTGACAACAAGCACCACGCTAATGCGCGCCCAAACCATGTGATGGGAGCGAAACGCTAATGCTTGATTTGTCACACCCCAACCGATGGCGAAAATATCGAGGCGGGATGAAAAAGATTGCTCATTGCTCACAACGCTAATGGTGACAATAATTAATTAAACCGAATTTCATTTCATAAAATAAATTGTCATTACAATACATGGAATTTCAAATAACAATAATAAAAAGGGCAAAATTTGATACAACATAAATAAACCTAAAACGTCTATATGTGTATCTAGCATCATCGCTACTTCAGTTTCATAGCATCGTCCTTCTCAACCTGTAACATGTTTAAAATAAAGTTTAATGCAAAAGCAAAGGCGAGTATAAAATGAGTTTAAACAATTCCACATGGCAAGCTATCGAAACGAGATAAACATTAAAGTCGGCATGTGTCTAACTATATCAAACCAAAGATTGAAACGCAATAAGCTCTTAACATAACCCAACGTTCACAGGTTGTGCATTAATCCTATAGCGCTATATATGTCAAGATAGGCTCGTACGGAGTTAATGATATGTCTAACTCAAAAAGTATAACCCCAAGTTCAATGTATCAAGTAATCAAGTATACATGCATGTATAAGGAATGTTTATGCTTTTACGAATGAAGTTTAAGTGTAAGTTTTCATAGTTTAAGTTGTTACATCCCAAAGAGTGGTAAACGAAAAGGGGGTTCAAGTATACTCACAATTTTGCAAGCGTTCCTACTTGTTGATTCCGTGAAGGGTTGTTTGGTTGATAGAGGAACACCGAGTTATCCTACAAGAGGAAAACGTAGGTGTGAGTATTGGATGTTGATGGAAGATTCGGAATTTGGAATGTGGCATAACAAAATAATGTATACGAAAATAATCACCAAGGTCTAGCACTCGTTTTGACACTATGTTAACACCTATTAGAATCAGAACGAGGAACTAAACACTTTGGTGACCTAACTTAGTAGCTTGACGATAACTATTTAGTTATTATCAAGGTTTCGGTTAATAGTATATTATATAGGTTATAATAGGTATATATTATATCATAAGTCCAATCATGGATGTCATAGAAGTCATGTAGGAGGTAGGAAGATAAATCTTCCATTTAGGAACCTCATGTAAAGTTCACCACTACACAAGTTGTCATAGACAACAAGGAGGGTCAAGAACAAGGATAATAATGGAAATGAAATTACATGTTATCACTATACTAAGTAGCCAAGTAATCTACAACCCGGTGAGCCGACATCGATACAAGTCGAAGGCTAGACGGGGTTGTGTTACTTTCAACTAGCAAACTACATTGGGATAGTGATGAAAAATCATCAAGTGATGTGTGGACTTGTATGTAGGATAGCCCAAGCTAACCTTGTAATCACACTATCTTCAAGTTCAAGACTTGGCATCACTTGTGAGCTTAAAGCTCATGTAAAACAGAAAATTTAGGGTGTTAGAACAGCCCTTATTTCATGTAAAACAAGTTTGGTTAGGCTCACTAATCATAAATTTGATTAGGAGCATAAGAACTCAAGGTTGTTTGAAGAAATCATAAGTTTTAAAGAAGTTTTGTTCAAAACAGAAACTTTGGAGCCTTTTTGGTGAATTTCCAGGTCTGGATTCTCCAAGGAGAATCCGTGGAATCAAACCTAAGGTTAATCCAAGTAATTAGAAAGAAGAATCAAGCAAAAAGACCAAGTATGGAAGAAGTTATGCTCACTTTGGCAAAGATTGATGAATCTGCCAATGTTCTTGAGAATTCAGAGATTATGGTGTGTTTGAGAGAGATTAGAGAGTGATGAAAGTGTAAAAATGCTTGGAGATGGTGTGGTATTTATAGGGGAGAAGTTAGGGTTTGATGGGAGATGTTTTAATGAGGTTTAAGGCCATTGGCGAGGAAGAAAAGTGGGATTTCGTGTAAAACCTACGGCTGGTTTGAATCATCTGCCTGCCAGACCTCATGCGGACCGTATGGGGATGTCCATGCGGTCCGCAAGGCCTGGTCAGAAACACAAAATTTTATTCTTTTTGTTTTGTTGATTGGGGCCTTGTCTAGTTGTTACATATTAATTTTTTTAAGATCATTTTGGGACATTTAAGCATATGAGGCATGTAGCAATAATTGTATAAGTATTAAACGATTATGATTGAGTATAAGCATCATGTATAAGTTTCTTATAAAGCATGTATGCCACGTATTTGCGAGATGTCAAATGTTTTAAACGTGTGCAAGTATCAAGTATCACATTTATGAAGGTATGAGTGTATATAACATGAATTGAAATAAATACGAGTTTCATTATGATTCAAGTCTCGGATTACAACGATTACAATGAAACGACGAATACAAGATTACAAAGTTTCCAAAAAATAGAATTACAACAGGACAAGCCGGAGCGGATGCACGCTTGAAGGAAAAGCTGTGAAGGTACGTAACTTATAGTTTCGTTACATATGCATAAACATCGATCGTAGTTATGTTATTTGTGGTGTAGTCTAATATGTGAGTTTGGTATTTTATTGAAGTGACGAAGCTCACTCAACAACCAAACGGGTCAAAATAATGGTTAAATAAGTTTGGTATGTCATTTAAGTGGTGGTTTACACTTGACAACCAAACGGGTCAAAATAATGTTTTAAAATCGGTAGTGTTTGAAGTGACTTGAATGTCACACAATGAATGGGCATTATGAATGCGTAAGCCGAGAAACGACACGCGAAATTTGGTTTAAATGAGCCCTTGGTTATGGGTCAAAAGTTTAGAAAAATGACCTTGTAAATTTGCTTAAATGCGCATGCTTGAAACGTTGACAACAAGCACCACGCTAATGCGCGTGCAAACCATGTGATGGGAGCGAAATGCTAATGCTTGATTAGCCCGGGAATGGGTAAAGACGTTTGGAAACAATTAGTGATAACAAACAAGTAGAGTGACTTAAAACTAAAACGGGTCGAATAATTGCAAAAAGGTATTTATAAGCTAATAGCTTATAAATCGGATTTCGATACGAGTAAAAATGATAAACGAATCCGTATTTAATTACGGACGCATAGGAAAAAGAATCATGCAAAACAGATAAGTAGATAAAAAGTTATGATATTTGAAAGTTTTGAATTTTGATTAAAAACTAGAGCTGGGCAAAAAAATGCAGGTCCAGATATGGACGTGCTGGAAAAGAGTCTCCCCCGTGGCACGGGAGGGAGTGCATGAACCCGGGCGCGACACGTGACACGAGTCGCGACACATGACAAAGATCCTTAAGTCTCTTGCGACCCGCGAGAGACACATGAACGTCCAAAATTTTTTATTTTTGTTGATTTGATTATGGAACATATTTATACCTGTTTGTAGGCTATCAAAACTAACTTTGAAGTTGGTTTTTTTAAAGTAGGTAATTGTAGCAAGCATCCGGATGAAGATCAAGCAATGAACGTGAACTGAACACATGTATAATGAAGCTTCCGCGTTGATCTTACTTTTTTTTGTTTTAAGTAAACTATGTAAACACTTAGCACTATGTTTTGAATACTTTAAACATGTGTGAAGGTTAAATTGACAAAGTTTTGTAAAGTTTCATTTTTGGTATAAAATGTGTATTTTAAGGATCATAATTATGTTAAATTGAGACGGGTCTTACACCTCAGGCTTAGACTCTTCATCACAATGCACTTTATAGTTCGGCTCAAAAAAACCTGCAAAAGATTTATACACGTCAGGCGGTATTAAATTTTTAAATACACTGTGAAAAATGTCTTCGTCAGCAGAATGATCATATTAATATTCTTCGATTGGAGTTTCATTGCCTCAACATATTCTTCTTCAACTAATTCAGGTTCTTCTATATTCTCTGCCAAAAGTGCAAGACTCTCTCAAAGTTAGAAATATACTTGTTCTAGTTGAGTCATTCGTCCTCCTGAGAAACAACAAGAGCTTTATCTTTGGAATTCGACGATCCATCCTCAATTTGAACCATTCTTGATGTAGTCCGAGGTTGCGAAGGTCGATGATAAATCACCTTTTTATAGTAGTCATCACCAAACGAATTCTGATTTCCGTTTACTTCGTGGTTCAGACATTCTCTCTTGAAGTGTCCCTTCTCTCGACATTTAAAACCAGTAACTTTCGACTTGTCAAATCTAAGCTTTCCATTTGGACCTCCCAAACTATTCCTTATCGTAATCTCCATGAACCATTGAGCTCTGCGAAGAATCGACGCCATGCACCATTTGATATCTATAAGTTCCAAATCTTCTGGATCGAGTTGGTTATAATCTTCCTTCGTCATGTTAGGATTGCCAATCTTTCCAGCCACTAGACTCTCGTATGATTCTAACACAGATGTAAGTAAGGCCATGTGCTGTTTAGCAGTATTCTCATTGAAATCTTGAGCATTCTCTAAATTTACAGCAATAATGCACTGTAAGATTCTTTGGTTCGAGTTGGTTTGGTTGCTCTGGCTGCTTTGAAAATTGTTCTAATTTTGTGAAGATTGGGGTGCTTGTGGTGAGTTAGGATCATAAGTTGGTAATGACTGAAAACCAGTGCCAGTGTTTGAACGGGTATTCGAAGAACTATCTGCCCTGAAAGCAGTATGTATTTTTGGACTTTGAGTATTGACTGTTAAACCACCTTTGTAGTACAAATTCATGTCTTGTTGAATGTGTGAACCTTTGGTTTTAGCCATCTTTTGTATTTCAAGCTCGTGACCTTCTAATTTCTCTATGAACCTTGACAAATTGAGAGTACCATATTCTTAGCTGTTTTTCAAGATTGTCAGATAGGTTGACCATTCTCCTTCAGGCAATGCATCAGCCAGTTTGTTCACCTTTGAAAGATTAAAGATATCAAACTCCTTTTTTAACAAAGCTTTCTTGCTTTTGATCATCTGGGTGCTTCCCTGAAATTTCACCCTTAAAGCATTCCAAACAAATTGAGCGTTACCATCATGTTGTAAAAGAGTAACTATATTTTCTTTAATGGCTTGTTGCAGAATGTTCATCATTTTCTTTTCCCTCACGAACTTATCTTTCTCTTGTGTAGTAAACTGAGTCAGTGTCTTTTCAATCCCATTTTCACCGGTAGGTGCAACATATTTCTCCTCAATGGCGTACCAGCAATCGAAATAATTTGCTTGTACCTAGTTAATGAATCTCTCGTTTCATCCGTAATAAGCTTCCAAACACATCAGCTTTGGGGGTTTAGTCATAGTCCCCATTTCATTGTCGAGATTTAGACTTTGAGTTGCTGCGGTTGAAACTGTTGACGTTGCAAAAGCGTTGTAAAATTCGGTACCCATTTTGTCAAAATTTTTGGTCAAACACAGCTTGGTGCGAAGTAAGCTTCGAACGAAGTGGAGCCTGGTGCGAAGTAACACACGTGAACAATTAAAATCCTAGTTCGTACGAAGTTAAAAGTACCAAATCTTAGATCTGTCTTCGTGCGAAGATAAAGTCCAAAATTTTCAAGAGTTTACTTCGTACGGAGTTAGATTTTACTTTGTACGAGGTTGATTTTCAAACTTGACAAATTTTTCTCTTCGTGCAAGTGAATGTTAAGATTGTGCGAAGGTAGGATTTCAAAAGTTCACGTTTTTTGATGTTTTTTATCATGACTCTAGTTGATTATAGGTCCGATTCTTTCAAGGGTTTGTTATTAGTGAATTTTAAGTAGTCCTGGAAAAAATCAGTCCATTTCGTCCGTTCAATCTCTGAAAAATGATAAAAAGAGTGATAATGAGTACAAGAGAAGTAAAATCTTGATGAATGTCTCAAATCAGGCCTTCTAGCTCTGATACCACTTGTGAGGATCTGCTCATTCAATAAGCTCATGTCCTAATTTTTTTACCTAGTTCGTTATGTGCGGAATTCATGTTAAACTAGTGACAAGTTCAAGATTTACTGTTTAATCTCAATATTTCCTTAATTCAGATCAACGTTTACAGCCTGAGATAAATTTGACAGGGCTTCGCCTTATCAGTCAACAAAGCGATTATAGACTCAAGACCCTAGCACACCTATATATAGACTTTCCACTTCGTGCAATCTTGACATCTACCTTAGTACGAAGTGAACTTTAACCTCGTATGAAGTTAAAAATATAACTTCAAATCTAACAGTTAAAGCCCTATTAGAGATACGAACATGACCCAAAGACGTAGGCGACAGACATTATGCATCAACATTTAGCTAATTCTTTTCATGCATCTTCGCTAACTCAGCTTCTACTTGGTTTCTGTGTCTTAGGAGCCCTGGAATGATTGATACTGCATGATTGCCCATTGGGGTGGGGGGTCTACCCACCCTATGAATCTTCCACAGTTGGGATTCTGTATAGAAGAAAGGATGAAACTTTTAAAAAACAAACATATTGAAATCGGTAAAAATATGTTTCATTATCATGCTTGGACAAGAGTAGAATCGTCGCCCAGGGTTGAGATCAGTCCATGATGTAACTATGATTACATCTTGCCCACAATTGCAGAGAACCATTATCGCAGCTAAATGAAGATGATGCTCAGACGAGGATGGAGATGATCGAGGAAAAAGATGATGAACATTTGATAATGAGAATGGATGGTGGTTAGGTTTGTGGGAAAAAGGGGTAATTTATAGGCATAATAATTTTGCCACATAAAAAGACATAAATACCCCTCACGTGATAAGCACGTGGGTGACTTAATGTTGGAAACAAACTGGAGTTAGGCCCAAGGACTATCCGAGAACAAATTTGACAAAGTTGGGAACTATAGCTGTAATTTTGAAAATGTAGCGACTATAAGTGAAATCTGAGCAAACCACAAGGACTATCCAGGCACTTTTCTCTTTTATTAAAAAGTAAAAGTTGATGAATGGTGATCATAGATGAAAGTTGATTAATGGTGGAGATGAGGTTTCCTTGGTTTTTTCAATTGGAGTGAGTCTTCGTTATATCCTTCCTGTATATGTTAAAACACAATTCATGTTTACTCTGACTTCCTGATATATATGTTTAGAAGCGTACCCTTTTTTAAACAACAAACTAACCTACTTCTAATTTTTTTTATACGCTTAGAAGCCTAGCTTTTTTTAACCGCAAGCTAACCATTATTAATTCCCTTTTTAACCGCAAGCTACTCTTGATTCATCCACCTCCAGGGGCGGAACTACAGTAGGATATTTTCTTTTAGGTCCAGCAATGACCACAGAAATTCGCGCAAAGCTCAAACTGTTATTATTTCGAAACAAGGATATTTTCGCCTGGACACCCACTGATATGGTTGGCGTTCCACGCGACGTTGCCGAACATTGTTTAAACGTTTTTCCTTCAGTAGAGCCGGTGGTACAGAAAAAGCGCAGCTTGGGGCCTGAAAAACTCTCGCAATGAACGAACAAGTGTCAGATGTAACACCCCAAATCGCGTAAATCAACACGCGGCGGAAACACTTGGGTAGTCACATTACAAATTCTTACATAACACATGGTATTTGAAATTTCGTTTTATTGAATATTAACACGATTAGATTGTCCCCGGAATTTAAAATATACAAAAAAAGTATATTATTTGTCTTTCGTGTTTTAAGGCACTAAAGTCCGCGTCCATCCTAGGTGAAGTATGCAGCAACAATCGTCATGAAACTAATCCTGAAACATATGTGAAAAACGAGGTCAGCATAAAAGAATTCCGGCGAGAACATAGGTTTTGTGAGTATCAAATTCATGGCTTTATAACTATATTGCAATACCTCATCCAACTTCGAGAGTCGATGAGTATAAATCGGGAAATCAAAGAGTATTTGATATTGCAATATAATATATCAACTTTACAATTTAATATAAGTAAATCAAAACCTTGTAGCCATGAATCTTGACTGAAAACATTTGTTTCGTAAACTTGAGTTGTAAATTATCTTGTAAGTAAACTTTGTATGGTTTATATCTTTAAATAAAAATTGTTGTGTAACCTTGTTCAAAAATAACCATTCGACCATTGTTCGTGTCAATAAGCAATTGTTCATTGTCCTTGTCATAAACTACTTGTCATAAAACATTGTCCATTGTCATTGTCCTTGTTTCTAATTGTGAAAACTTTTGGTCGTTCTTTAATGAATAAATTCAAGCCTTTGTTGACTCGACTATACCCCAAGGGTATCTTTAATAGATCCTAAAAGATCTTTTTAACAAGACTAGCAAATCAACGAATGATTTGTTAATCATAAACAGTTTCTGTCGTTCCCCAAACTACCCACCAAATCCAGTGAATAGCCTAGTAACGGGATTGTCAATCCTATAGTACCATAAGTTACTACTGGGCGGCATAACAATGTTAATGAATGTCATTTGTATCATGGATGACGCACCAACAAGTTGTATCACATTATTGAAATCATATTGTTATATAAACCATAGCATTTGAACATTGAAAACAATTTAGCACATATGAATTACCCCAAAACATTTGCAAAACATAAAAGAGGGGAGCAATGTACTCGCCTGGGATTTGCGGATAAGCCTTGTGCGATTGTATGAACAAAGCCCAAAGATCAAGGAATCAAGTGTGTCCTAATGAGTCGGATAACATGTAAATAAGTATGGACGTAATCGGAAGAATCGGATAGAATGAGACTTTATAAACCAAATGAGTGTTGGAACTCATATGAAATGGTTTAATAAAGTTAACATTCTGATTTGGATGAATCCTAAGTGCTTTTGACCCATTATGACTCGTTAAGGTAGTTTAAGCCACTTTAACGTGTCATTCGCGTAACTACGCGTTCGGATGGTTAGATATGTGTTACGATAAGTCTAAATTGTCAAATCATGTTTAACATTGTTATTACATCAGGTTACATGTCAAAATTTAGATTACATATGCTTTAGATTGATTTATTCGCAAATAAGGCATTTTGGTCATTATTAAGGAACATAACAACTACTTATCATAACACTAACCAATTGAAGTGACCATAAGGTGTAATCTCAGAGGGTTATTCCCTATATAATTATGGTCATAAAAATATGTTTGGTCGGATCCAAAGATTGACCAAACGGGTCGGATTCGAAAGTCAAAACGGTGATCAAAATCGTTCAACAATCGACTCGAAAAAGCACTAAACTAAAAGTGACGAGTTAGACATGTTTTGATATGTCTAATAAAGTTGTAAAAAAGGTTTTGGTATCAAAACAAACTGTTTTGATACCCGAAATCAGCTCCTTCATAAAATGCGTATTTATCGCCTTATTGACCAAAACTTTGACTCGTCACTAAGACTTGAAAAGGTGGAAATCATTAGGCTTGATCACTAAGGACCATAACCATCATGATCACCATCATATTACAAAGTTCACTTGGACTTTGTTTTAACCAATTCATGATCAAAACTGAAAGTCAAACAGAATGTCAAACTATTGGACTTTTAGCTCAATTATGCTATATGAATTGATCAAGATAGAGATGAAACACTTACTTGCACTCAAAATAGTCAAGGAAACCCAAGAGAAGGCTTCACAAGTGGTTGCAACTCCAGGAAGTGCAGATGAGAGCAAGAAGGTTAAGAAAGGTTCAAATGTGGGGATGATCATAGTATTTATAAAGATCAAGAAGTTACCAAATCATGACAAGTGTTATGCCAGGTGTTAGGACATGGATTAGTGTCCCATTAGGTGTCCAAAGCAGAAGAGAAGTGGCAAAGTTCGAATGATTAGTGTCCTCAATTGAACAGGTTGTTGACAGCTAATTTTTGGTGAGCTGGGCAGGTCCTTACGGACCATATGGTGTCTTGGCTTACGGTCCGTAAGCCTATGACCTGGGCAAAGTTTGCAAAAATTGCAGAACAGGTCCCTACACTACGTTTTGTCGCGTTTTGGCACTTTTAACACCCGTTAACCTCATTTTTAAGCTTCATAAGGATGATAAAGCATAGGGAACTTGAAATGTGCTCAAAAATATCTCAGAGTTTGGTTCGTTTGGGCGTACGGTTGCGGTTTTCGGTGAATTACGACGAAAATCATGACGAACGCGTGCATGACCGTAAAAGCGTAACGAATGATATTTTTGCATTCCAATCATTAAAATACAAGATTTTAATGATTAAAATTTTTTTTGGATGTTCGTACATGTTCCGGATAGCGAAATACGCCAAAAGGCATAGTTTCGCAGAATTTGCAAAATAGCCCCTGAAGTTACAAAAGTGTGAATTTGCCATACCGAAGCCCTCGAACTTATTTCTAAGCTATGTTAAGGGTATTTAGGGTATGTTTAGCTTATGACCTTGTTCCGGAGTGTGCATTGCTACAAGAATTGGCAGACTTTCGTAGTTTGACATAAATAGTCCCTGCGATCGAATAGGCTTGTTTTTGACATACCAAACCTTTCAAAACTTATTTCTAAGTTATGTAAAGGTTATTTAAGGTATGTTATACTTGTGTCACTATTCAGGAATATACGTGGCGTTAAACTAATTACGTTTGCGTAGCAGTTTACGTATATCTTCCAGCAAAAGCTTTGAAGTGTCGAAATTGTACATAGACTAAAATGTATGAATGTCACATGTAATTTTACAATTCTCGGGAATGAAACACAAGATTTCATTTGGTTCGGAATTGTATGATAGTTGAAACGACTTAGATGTCACATTAGAATTATTGGATGCCGGAATCCTGCGCGAAGTAAAGTACCAGACTTGGGTTGCTAATCCAGTCATGGTGCAGAAACATAATGGTGGTTGGTGCATGTGCGTTGATTTTAAAGATCTGAACAAGGCGTGTTCTAAGGATTGTTATTCTCTTTTAGAAATCGACAAGATAGTTGATTCCTTAGCGTGCGTTATTTCGATGGAAGTGTTTTCTCGATTGCTATAAAGGATATCATCAAGTGCTAATGAAGAAAGAAAACGAGGACAAGACGGCTTTCCGCACAGAGAAAAGGCATTTTCTGCTACATAAGGATGCCCTTTAGTCTCCGCAATGCAGGAGCCACGTATCAACGCCTTATTGATACAGTGTTTGGTGATGATATTGGAGTTACGGTGGAGGTTTACATTGATGATCTTGTCATCATGAGTCACACAGAAGATACTATGTTAGCGAACATCCAACGTACCTTTGATTCATTGCGAAAGGTGAACTTAAAATTGAATCCTAGCAAATGTTCATCTGGTATGGAAGAAGGCAAGTTCCTGGGATTCGCCGTTATCGTTTCAAAGTTAATCCTGATAATGTGGAGGCAATCCAGAGAATGTCTTCTCCTACTACTATTAAACAAATGCAACGATTAGCTGGACGATTAGTTGCGCTCAATCGTTTCCTTGCTAATCATGCTGCAAAGTCTTATTCATTAATTCGTACACTGCATAATTGCGTTAAGAAGAATGAATTCTTGTGAATTCGTACCCCACCTGCTTATCACCCCATTCTCCCCTTGGCACCGGAAGCTTCTATCATCACGACGAACAATCGAAAGATTAACCTCTTATGTAGAAAATCTCTCAACAGATCTGATCTGATTCCGGTCGATTAGATCTACTGTTTCTTCAGGGGGGTCAGAATGGTCCATTGACCCTCCAGCGATCTGCCGGCCATGTAAGGTTTGATCTTTCAACCAGTGGGTTTTGAATTTTGACCCCCTTGTGATGGTTACAGGCTTTTGAGATTGTTATTGAAGAGTATTATATTAAAAAAGAAGAAAAGAGTAAAAAGTGTTCATTAGTTTTATATTTTCCGACTGTATGATAGTTATAAAGACTGATGTAAGGAGAAGACGCAAAGGAGATGAAGGGCACATTGATAATTAAATAATATAATAAAAAGTCCAAGGTGTAAGAATGGTCAATATCACTCTGTACTTTTCTTTTAAAATGTTTTTACTATTAGATACTCAACAATGTAAATAAAATTATTAACAATTTAACGTAACTCTTTTATTTTACAACAAATTTTACTTTTTATTAAATAAATTTTGTTTATTTTCGTGAAATGATTTAGTTTGAGATTTGTCAATATTTTATTTTTCTCATTTTTTACTTCAACAAAAAATTTATTAGTTACATTAGTAAATGGATATATATATATATATATATATATATATATACTGAAGGTGTAAAATATAATATTACTTAACATGTGAACATGTGATGTATACACAAGAAATGTATAACGTGCATAAATCTTTTTATAATATGTGTTATTAGGGTCTACCTCATATGTGATTTCTGATATTGTTAATGCGTGATTTCTGATTTTCTTCATGCGTGATTATGTGTTTTTGTTCATGTGTGATTAGGCTTTGATTTTTATAACATGTGTGATTTAACATCGTACACATCACACGTTAAGGAATGTTATACGTTAACTTTTACTTATATATATATATATATATATATATATATATTGGGTTTCATTGGGGAACCACTAAAAAAATGGGAAACCAGGGAACACTCTTAAAAATTGAACTTAACATGTTAAAAATCAATTTTTAAATTCTTTTTCGGCGCTTCTTCTTATAATTACTTGCAGAAGCATTTTTAATAAAAAAATCAAAAACTAAAAATATAAAAAAACAGTTAAAAAGGTTAAAAACATTTTTTTTACAAAAATTATTTTTTTGTTCGAATAGTTTCTACACATTTTTAAAAGGAAAAGCGTTGAAACTTTTTAAAAAAAATGATTTTTAACATGTTAAGTTAATTTTATAAGATATATATTTTTTAAACATTTTTTATATTTTTAGTTTTTGGTTATTTTATTAAAAATGTTTGTACATGCATTTATAAGAAAAAAAAACAAAAAAATTAGAAAAAAATAATGTTTAACGTGTTAAGTATAATTTTTAGGAGTATTCCTCAGTTTTTTAGTGTTTCCCAATGAACCTCACACTAATAAAGTAAATAATTTGTGGGACACATGTTGCTCTATAAAGAGATCTTAATTATGTTTTCCCGTCAAAATAAATAGATAAAGATGATATTTGTTAATAAGATTCAAATAAAAAATATTATTTTAATTAATGAATTTTATCTTTTTATCCTTTACCCTAAATAATAGATATAGATAATATTTGTTAACTAATAAGATTCAAATAATAAATATTATTTAATCCATGAATTTTATCTCTTTATCCTTTACCCTAAATAAATAGATATAGATAAATATTTGTTAATTATTAAGATTCAAATAAAAAATATATTATTTTAGTCCATGATTTTTATCTTTTTATCTTTTACCATTTTGTTAATTAAAATATATTATTTTAATCCATGATTTTTATCTTTTACCATTTTATTTTTCATTCATATTAATCATGTTTTTTTGCTTTATTACAAAAAATAATGACCTATAACAAAATAGTTTATGTTAGTACTCTAATAGTCTATAGTATGTAATCTTTTATAATGAAGGGTTGAGTCCATTTCAGATTTTTAAATAATTGCAAAACTTTCAGAACTCTTAAGAAATAATCAGTTTATCTATACATTCCGTCTCTTTCTCATATTAAATATTTAATGTCACATGTCAAATTTTAAACTATACATTTTAAAAACTATAAGGCATGTTATTTAAAATTAATATTAAAAAAAAATTATAATAAACTATACAATTTAAAAACTATATGACATGTTATTTAAAATTAGTATTAAAAAACATTTAATAAATTACACAGGTCCCTAATCTAGTATATATATATATATATATATATATATATATATATATATATATATATATATATATATTATCTCTCCGATAAAAAATTTCTGGTTTCACCACTATCCCAGCGTCAAGATAGATGAGATGCACCTTATCACGAACTAGTAAATGAAGCCATGCGTTGCGGCGGCACTTCTAACGTCATTGTGGTTCTACATCACATATATCCAAAATTAGGCATATGACTATAAGAGTTGCTACTAAAGATTTAACAATTTCTTCTTTAAACTTTATTTAAATCACAAATGTTACGGTAGCACTTATGCAAAAACGAAAGGTGCATGATCAAAATTTATACCATAGACGGTCAAGCTACATCTTTCCCTTCTTCTCAACATTGTTTATTTGCTTTCCGAACCCCTCCTCAACTACAAAGACGAATCATCATTCACATCATCATCATCTTCCCATTGTTGTGTTACTTCCTTCTTCCTTCACATCATACTATTATCATAACCATCACCAACATACATACATATGATGTATAAACATAGGCAAGTTTAATATACCAAAACTCATGAATCGATGCATATAGAATCAATGTTTAGCTACAGGGATTGAAAAGTAAGATCACACACATGTAAAATAAATAAAAAGTAGAGGCTCAGTATATACAATATTTTAGTATACTACCCTAGGGACATTCAGTTGTTCACGACTCTCTGATGTGAGAGTATACATGTTTGTCAAAATATAACTTGTTTGTTCTGCCTATTTTTAGTTTTCGCAAGAGGTATTAACATAAAATTCTATGCCTATTTTTAGTTTTCGCAAGAGGTATTAACATAATACATTTTCATACCTCATGTAACAAAAGTTACTACAACCTGTAGTCGTATGAATAGAGGGTATATAGGTGCATTATTTAATCATTTTAGCATATTATTTACTGCAGGAACTTATGTTTTAGTTGATTGAAGTATGTTTGCATGATGTGTCTGTGTACTATTGCTGGTTAAAAACTCTTACATAACTTAAGCTTTTAGAATTTAAACTAAAATCAAAATCTTTTAAGTTGGAAAAGGAAAAAAAAAAAAAACTAACCTGGTACAATGCCATTGAGCGACCATTAGCAGTGATGGTGGAAGATTTCTTAAGGGACTCTCGCACCTCCTAGTGCCAGCGGGTTAGGGTTCGAAGAGCGTCAGGCAGTGGTCTGAAAATGGTATGCTGAGATTCGAAAACCATATATCACCAACTACAGAGTTTAAACAATAGACTGGTCATTAATAACTACACAATTGTCTCCAGTATATAACTGTTGAGTTGGAATCAAATCGATAATCATATTCACAAAAACATGCAATATTCATAAAAAAGTTTCGCCTCTAAAAAGCAAATCGGACCTGTACACATTTCAATAACAAATATGCTACAAATCTTAAATTTAAAGAGAGATATTGTGTGAAACAAAAAATTCAGGCCATCACAGAGATCCGAACATCACATACGTTACAACTCGAGTACTCCTAAATAGTTCAATTGTCAATCAATCCATAATCGATAGAACATGTTAAACGTTAGGGAAACATAATCGCGCATCAATGAATCAACAAATCATTGATGTTGATAAACTGAATGAAGACTATTATACGGTGTGATCCCTTAATCGCCGGAGATGAAGAGTAGGGTTTCGCCAACCGTCTGGAAGTGAGATCCGGCAGAAAATCCAAGGGGTATAGTAAATTACACATTAGCGTTGACCGACGAGCAAGTTGGAAATGATATTGTCAAGGCGTGGTGGCTAAGTGGATCTGGAGATGCGAGACCATATAGTGTGACGGAGTAGATGGACATCTAAATAGGATGATGTGGTGGCGATAGGGATACAGTAACCGACTGGAACCCGACTTTCCGCAGACGGCGGTCGACCTCGTAAGAATTGGTGGCCGGGCCCAAACTTACTCTACTCTGTTTCTCTGTTACTTTCTCTTCCTTGTACAGAGTAGATGGCACAACCGTAATTAACATCTTCAACTTGTCCAATCTAGATACTGTTCAATCTACCTAAATTCTGTATAATAGATAAAGATAATTCTGTATAATAGATAATAGATAATAAATAGATAATAGATAATGATATAATTAGGTTTTAGAATGCTACATACTTATCCATCAAACATGTGTTTCACAACAAATTTGAAAGCTAAGGATGTGGGGTATGGGCAGGGGTTGAGGTAGGGGTCGAAGGGTAATGCTGGTGTTACCACCCCGGATGGGCATGCCTTATGACGTGGTCTATTGGGCGGGGTTTTGGCACCCGGCGTTGGGCGGGGCTACCAGTTGAGGTGTCAGGTTTTAATTGGCCAACATTATAGGCGGGTTGACCAAGCGGTTGACCAGTTGAATTTTAAAACCAACCGTTGGGTTGGCCAAGCCCAGCGGTTATTTAAAGCCCACTCGTCCCCCTTCGCTACCCCCAAACCGCCATCCTTCACAACCGACACCCCACCCCGACTGTCCTCTTCGCTACCCCAAACTGCCATCCTTCACAACCGACACCCATGGCTTCCTGGACTAACGAAGAAGGGCGTCGTGAACGCCATGAAAGCTCGACAACCCAGCGAAACCCGGTACTGGCCAGCGGCTTTCGCAAGTTATCAACATAACGTTGGTAACAACCGCCACAACCTCAACGCGTGCCAACACAAGTGGCGCGAACTACGCCCGAAACTAGATCGCTTCAAGGCCTACTACGAAAGTGTCCCGGGCGGGGACATTAGCCACGACGACCGGGTGGCGGTGGCAAATATCGAGTACCGATCTAAGGAGAGGCGCCCGTTCGAAAAGATCGCCCTCTTCGAGATTTATTTAACCCTTTAGGTTTTTTTAAGTTTTAGTATGTTTATGTTTAATATTTGTAATGGTTTTTTTATGTAGGTTTTTTTTTTAATTTTAGTATGTTTATGTTTAATATTAATGTTTTTTGATGTATTTTGTATTTTTTAGGAGTTATTAATAATATTTTTAGGTTTGTTTATAAAAAAAAGAAAAATAAATAAATATACACGTAGCCTAGCCACGCCTCACCATACCTACCAAATTATGGTGTGACCGGCGGTGCCCCTCTATTGACACTTGTCGACCCACACCCCAACCCCACCGTACCCGAAGGTCTAAAAGATTCTTTTATACACACACTTGGAAACAAACTCCAAGGTGACTTTATGTCAATTTGATTGCCCACACAACCAACCCAAACCAGAAGATTTCTTTAATCACTCACATGGCGCCGCAGATAACGCTACAGTAATCCATAACCAATTTCTAGGGTTTCGTTTCACGTGGCGGTGGTAGGTACACACGCCAAATGCCGTAACAAATTCATCTTCTTCTTCATTCTTCCATCAATCCAATCACTATCAATGGAGTCTACACTGTTAGCAACTGCAACCGGTCTCTCCAAAACCCTAACTTACTCCACCGCAACTGCTCGGAGTCATCTCGCACTGCTTCATCTCCGGCGAGCAACCTCCGGTGAGATTCGGAAGTTCGGTTACGCAGCGCCGTTAATTGGGCGGAGGAGTGGAGTGCCGGTGGTTAGGTATCGATTGGCGTGTGTTTCGAGCTCTTCGTTTGCTTCCGGTGGCGGTGGATATGGCGGAGGTGTGTTTGGCGGCGGTGGTGGCGGTGGCGGTGGTGGTGATGGAGAGGTTAAGGTTAATCCGATTGTGGTTGGAGCTGATGATGCTTCTGGTGTTTCGTCTGATGTGATTGTTCTAGATGTTGGAGTAAGCTTTATTATTCTGGCATTTGTCTATATACTGTTGATGATTGATTATGATAATTAGCTTTGCCATTGCTCAGAATTTGAATGTATGATTCACAATGCATTATTTGTCAATTGGTGTGTTTTGTATATTAAGAGGTTTCACAGTGATGCATCATTATGTAAGTATGATCATAGACTAACATAATTATCAATGAGCATTCAGCATATCAGAATAAGAAGTTCTTGTTTTAAGTTAGATTTTTCTGTATAGATATATCAACTAGTGTATCGGATTTTTCTTCAACATTGTTGCTCTAAACTATCTGAAGTTAAGTTACTCTTGTCGATATACTGGATGTTGGTAGATGTAGTAGAACACATAGAAATTGGAGAATCTTTGTTTGTGCATCTGGATTGGGATTGGAGAATTTTGAATTTTTGATACAACTGAACATCGTCAGTTGTCATACATCTCAAACGAATTTTCACAATTATAATTTTGTTGGTATCAGAAGACAATGGGACTGGTAGCATTTATTTGTCGGTTATGTATCATACATATCAATGGCAAGTTTGCTAAGTTAAGTTTAAATGGTTAACACATAGTAAGAAAAGAATGTATTAATGCAACTGGGATGAAATAACAAAAACAATATCAAACTTGATTTCGCGACCTCTCTTTTTAATTGGATGTCACGTATTTCTCAACTTCAAATCCTCTTCTCTGTCAGGGTATGACTTGTGGAGGCTGTTCTGCATGTGTAAAAAGAATTTTGGAGAGTCAAGTAAGTACTTCTACATGAATATTGAATTGCATATCTTCTTTTGTTGTTTTATACTTCAGTTGCAAGGGTTTGTGTTGTTTCGTTTCAAGAGTCGTCTGCTTTAATACTTGTATTTTTGTTATCGTTTGCTAAATTTCGGATGCACAGAAATTGCATATATGTTCACACTCAGCTAGAAATAATCACTGGGACGATAAAGATGAATTGTTACAAATAATAAAATGGAAATTTTGTTGCAATGTGTCAAAAAAAAGTATCTTTTCTTGAAGTTTAAGTTCTTTACTGGTGTATATGTCTTGAATTGATTGGAGTTACTGAAGATGCTTAGTATGTTTACAGCCACTTGTATCAGCCGCCAGTGTGAATCTTACAACAGAGACAGCAATTGTATGGCCTGTACCTGAAGCTAAGGGTACACCAAATTGGCAAAAAGTGTTGGGTGAAGAACTTGCAAAACATTTGACAACTTGTGGATTTAATTCTAACCTTAGAGGTCAGTATCTTCTCAATTATAGTAATTAATTCCATAATGTATTGCAATTCACAGTTTGTAGTTATTTTTATTGTATGTTCAATTTTGTAATTGTGTTCCCTTCTTCAAAAATTATCATTGCAGAGTTTATGATAACAAATACCTGATTAAATGAAGCGAAAATGTTGAGAGACTTATTGATGCTAATATTTTGTTGTGTCTGGTAAAAATGAGCTTTTTGTGCAGTTATCTTGTTAGTTTTGGGTCTCTTCAGCAACGTCGTATTTACGTCTGTTCTTTCTGTAATTTTCTTCTTTTTTGTGTTAGTATTTTGGATTGAGTTGCAAGAATCCATCTGGTTTTGGTTGGCCTACAAGAATCTTTGCATAATATCTTCTCCGGGCATGGACATGATATTGCACTGGCTTCCTCCAAAGTGATGTGCAATATTGTTGGGGGTGATTACGCCATTTTTAGTTGAAAGAAATAGGATTTCATCCCAGCTACAGTTATTTTAATGTTACGGAGATAGGCATCCATGTTATTAAGAGTTTATTTTTTTTGTCAAACAGCGTGTAAAGCGATACATGCTTTTGTGGCTTGACGTATATAGTCGCACGTTGACTGCTAAAAGGGTCTTTCGACAGTCGAAAACCAACGCTTGTTTTTCTTTAATAGAATAAAAATCAAAAGACTATTATCAAAATAGTTAATAAACTCAATATCCTATATTTAGTGTTTGTCTTTTGTTTCATAAGAATTGAGTGTTGTAATTACTTTTAAGTTTTAAACAACCTTCTTGATGAAATTAATCTTCTCTCATATCTTTAATGGATCCCCGGTCACAACACACATGTTTTTTAGAAGAAGCTCATTATAATTATGACTTTTCCTTTAATCACGTGAGCCTTCTTCAGAGTGTTCTTATTAATCGTATTTAGTACACAATACCTTATTGTCGCCGGCATAGTAATTGACATTGAGGATTGGTGGGTAACTGGCAGGTGAGGCTGCTACCAAAGGAGAGCCAACTTAATATTTGCAATGGATTCTTGTTAGAGCAACCATAATCTTTTGTGGTATGTCCTTGTTACCTAGACATTTATTTTGATTTTCCTTATGTCGTTTTGTTTATACCAAAAACTTTAAACTTTATCTTTAAAACGTGATTCAATATTGGAGTTTATTTTAAAAATTTATCTTTAAAACGTGATTCAATATTGGAGTCATTTTAATTTAGTTTTTAAATCCAAGGAATCACATTTTGGAAGTCTTACTTAGCCTGTGTTTTTTTTTCTTTTTCTCATTTTATTTAGTAGCGAATCTAATTTTAGGGTTGTCTTTTTTAACCGAAACCTGAGGCCAAAGTCGATCGAACCCGATTAAAAACCCCGAAGAACACCCCTATCTAACTTCTTCAAAGCATAAGTATACATTTGCATCGAGTAATGATAACTGCTTGATGTCAGTTAAAGAACACTTGAGTTTGTATTCTTCTTTTTTAATTTAAAAAAAGTTATACTATCTTGTTCCTTGTGGTCTATAAAAGTATCTTCTATTATTTAGGTCTTCTCATAGCTTTAATTTTCATAAATTTTTAATATACGGATTGTTGAACGCAAGGGATATCTCTAAAATATTGATTGACTCAATTATGGTTATCTATTCTTACTTTTTGATTCATTTCTTTGACAACTAGATCTTGTGTACCATTTCATTTTTTACTCTTCGTGTTTTTTTCTGTAACGCCCGTTTGTATTCTGTGGGTAGACAAGTAGCTATTTCTATACCTTAAATAAGTTTGCTTAATTATGTTTTTTTTACAACAGTTGGATTATTTTAAAGTTGCATTGTTTTTATCAGTATTGATCTCGCCTATCTTGTATCCTCCACTGATTTGAGTTTTATAACCTCTTCTGCTTTTGTTTATTTAAGCAAGTTCTGAGAGCCGACAGTTTTGTTGCCAAACAAAGCTGAATGTCTTTCCTACTATTTCATGAATCTAGAGGTGGCAATTTCAACCCATTTATTTATGAACAGGTTGACTAGGGTAGTGTTTTATCCCAAACGGGTCTAATAGAAAACTTCAGTAGAGGTCAAACGATTGGAAGTTGCCAGAAGTCTACTTCTAATGCATAGTTGCATACAACCTCCTAATCCTTTTTAATTCGAAGATGGTCCCTATGGTTTGGTGTAATTTCACCTATAGTCCCCAACTTTCTAAAGTTACACCTATAGTCCCCAACTTTTGCACACTCGTTTCTCGGATAGTCCCTGACGTGGATGAAAGTTAGTTTTTGGTGTTAAGGGTGTGTGAAATGACTAAAATGCCCTTACTAATGAAAATATTATTAAGTATCTAATTTTAATAGAAAGTGGGGACCACTTTTTACCCACTACCCACCCCCACCCCCACCCACTTCATCTTCTTCACTCTAAATCACCACCACCACCATCTCCACCTTTCGTCACCATCAATCACCGTAATCCAACCACCCACCATTACATCACCACCATCTACCCTAACCCCACCCCTACCATTCCACCATCAACCCCAACCCCACCCCTACCCTCCCTCTCTTCATCTCCCCAACCCACACCCTTGCACCACCATCTGTATTCGTCTACCCCAACCCCACCCGATTCAAATTAAATTGTTATACTAAGTCATTCGTCACTTGTTGCTAGTCCATGTATATCTCCTAATTTCTTTAGGTTTCCCCTTTTATATATTGCTATATATCGCATCCCCTGCAAATAATATACAAAGCCTTTTCATTTACTCTGATCCTTCATATAAAACGGTTGCAATTCCTCAAATTAATATTAAATTTGCAATGAAATTACTTCAACTTTAGGTTTGGAAGGAGCACATATACCTCTGTTTCACTTACTATCAGAAACAGAGGCCCAAATCAGGTCTAAAACTGTTTAATTTCCTCAAATTAACACAAATTTGTAATCACATCAAATTTAGGTCTGAGAAGAGTAATTCTACCTCTGTTTCACATACTACTAAAAACAGGGGCACAATTTCACTGAACATCAAACCGAAAATTCGGACAGTGAATTCAAATCAGGTTAAAAACAGTTGAAATTCCTCAAATAAACAAAAAAAAAATCAACAAAATTACATCAAATGTAGCACTTATGCCTCTGTTTCACATAGTACTAAAAACAGGGGTTAATTTCTACATTCAAGAGGTTTGCAATCACAAAAACAAAATTGAAGTGACTTGCAACATCTGAGATTGCTCATAAATTGAACAAGTGCTGTCAGAATCAATTGTTATTTTGCAACCCTTCCTCCTGTTTCCGGCGTTAGATCTGTGAAACCACTTCCCACTCCTTTTCCGGTGTAAAATCTGATTATTTGTGCGCATGTTTGTGGTTTTTGCTGACGTAATAGAGATGGGAGGGCTTGCAGGTGGGGTGCAGTGAGGGTGGAGGTAGTGTCAGTGCGGAGAAGAAAGGGAGGGAGGCCGGTGGGTGGTTGCCGGCTTAATCTGCCGTAGAAGAAACATCATCAGAGAAGGAAGGTGTGCCGTGTAGGTGGGTATAAAAAGTAGGCCCTCAACTATATATATTTATGAGAAAAATGCTCGGATAGTCCATGTGGTTTGCCCATTTTTCACCTTTAGTCCCTAACTTTCTAAAATTACAGATGTAGTCCCCAACTTTTAAATTTTCGTTCCCGGATAGTCCCTGACGCAGATGGGAGTTAGTTTTTGGTGTTAAGTGGGTGTGAAATGACTAAAATACCCTTATTGTTAAAAATAAAATATTAAAACAAATAAAAATGTGTGGGTCCATTTAAAAACACAAAACTATATTATCCATCTTCTTCTTGATCTGGTCGATGTTTGGCCAAATAACCACCAACCTCAAATCCAAAATCATGGCCAAGATCACTCACCTGTAAAACCCCAATCCTCAATAAATACCCATATAACCACTCTCTAATATCTCTAATCTCACTCAACATCTTCATCTGTGTGTCCCCAGACCTCGGCCGGAGAAAGGCTCGAAAGCTGCGTAAACAGTCCACCGCCTCCGCCATCACCCCCTACACCCTCCACCATCACCCCCTACACCCTCCACCATCAGCGTCACCGGAAAAACGGCTGATTCAAGTGTGTCTTCGATCCAGTGCCACCGTCATCATCAGAACCGCAGCCGCCGCGAGACGCGTTTATCGGTGAATCTACCGGTGTCTACTTGTCTCTGATGAATTGCAGATCCTCATCATCCCCTTAAGCAAATGCAAGTTGTGGGATCTGATTAGGTTGAGACATGATCTGATGAAGGTTTTAGGATAAAAGTGATGAACCGGAGTAGATAAGCATCATACAAAGATATAAACGGAACAAGGGGATTGGGTTTTGATGGATGTTGGTATCATATTCCATGATATTAATATAATGGAACCACATAGTTATTAATTTGTTGGGTTAGAGTAATGTTTGTTTGTGTACTGGTATCATATTTCATGGGGGATTGGTGGCAGTTGATGTTGAAGATGATTGAAGAGGAGGTGGTGTGGGTTGGGGGAGGAAGATGAAGTTAAAAAGATGGTGGGTCCCATAGTTATCGATGGCGAATAGCGACAAATAGCGACGAGGTACCTATATGCTACGTAGCGATAGCGATGAAATAGCGCTCGCTATTTCGTGTATAGCGATAAGGTAGTAGAAAATTTTAAAAATAAATAAAATAGATATTTACAATTTATATATGTATATAATTTTAATTTTATACTTTTTGTGCACAAAATTCAGAAGTTTAAGGACCAAATGTAAACTAGTGAAGATAGAGAGGTTAAATGTTTAAATACACAAACTAATTTTACACTTTTTATGTAAAAATTATAAGTTTTAGGGGCTAAATATAAGCTGATGAAAAGAGGGGTTAAATGTTAAAATTTCAAAAGTTATTTAACCCTAGAAAGCAATAAACATGGCGCTCTTCATCTTCTTCCTTTGGTCGCCTCTTCTTCTCACAGGTTTCCGGCCAAAAAGCAGCGCCGGCGCCGGAATTCATCGCTGGAGGTCGCTATCTTCACGCTTTTCAGCCGCGAGATCCAAATAGCGGAGACCCATCGCTTCGCAACGCTATTCGCGATAGCGGTCGCTATGGCCGCTATCGATAACTATGGTGGGTCCATAAAGTTATGTGTTTACTTTTCACTTGTAGTCCCACCTTAGAGTAAGGGTATTTTGGTTATTTCACACTCACTTAACACCAAAAGTTGGGGACTATAGCTGTAATTTTATAAAGTTCGGGACTAAAGATGAAAAATGGACAAACCACTGGGAGTATCCGAGCATTTTTCTCTATATTTATTTAACACTAAATTAATTCATTTTGTTTTATTACTAAGGGTAATTTGGTCATTTTACTTGTACTTAACTGCAAAAACTAACCCTCATCCACGTCAAGGACTATCCGAGAAACGAGTGTGCAAAAGTTGGGGACTATAAGTGTAATTTTAGAAAACCACGGGGACTATCTGGGCATTTTTCTCTAAAAATGGACTAAAACAGTTTGTGGGTTAACTCTACCCGTACTAAATTTGACTCATTTTTAACCTAACCCTCTTTGACCGTTATCATGCCACCTCTAATCATGATGCTGATTTAAGACCTTATTATTAGTGCATAACTTTGAATTGTTCTTTAACCATCCTTGTTTGCCTGCTTGTTGCAGATTCCAAGAAAGAAAGTGTCTTCCAAACATTTCAAAGGAAAGTAGAAGAAAAGCGTAACCAATTAAAAGAAAGTGGTATCTCCCTAATTAGCACCTTTATCAAGATTCATGATGTTTAATTGATGTTTTGATCATAACCTTTTTATATTTGACAGGTAGAGGACTTGCGGTATCGTGGGCTCTATGTGCCGTATGCCTTTTCGGCCACGTTTCTCATTTCATAGGAGCCAAGGCTTGGTGGATCCACGCCATGCATTCCACCGGTTTCCACTTGTCGTTATCTTTATTTACATTGTTGATTCCTGGACGCCAACTTATCGTTGACGGTATGAAAAGTCTTATACGGGGGACTCCAAACATGAATACATTAGTTGGTCTTGGGGCAATATCGTCATTTACTGTTAGCTCATTGGCAGCATTGATACCAAAATTGGTAACCACCACTGTTCTTTTGTAAAATACCTTGCTGTTATCTGGCTAATATGCAACACTGTTACGGTCTTGTGATTAGGGTTGGAAGGTGTTCTTTGAAGAACCGATTATGCTGATAGCATTTGTTTTGCTGGGAAGGAATCTTGAACAAAGAGCTAAAATTAAGGCCACTAGTGACATGGCAAGCCTTCTTAGTGTTCTGCCACCAAAAGCTCGTCTTCTAGTGAATGATGGTGATGATGATAAAGAATCAAGCTCAACAGTGGATGTTCCTTGTGACAGTCTCTCTGTAGGAGATAAAATTGTTGTACTACCCGGAGTAAGTAAATGCTATATTTTTTATTTTATATATATAACGTCTGACAAAAATCATTGTTTTGAATACTCATTGTTCAGGATTGTGTTCCTGCTGATGGTATAGTCACAGCTGGTAGAAGCACTGTGGACGAGTCAAGTTTCACGGGGGAGCCACTCCCTGTCACTAAGCTTCCAGGGGTAATGTGGTTGCTACTTTAAAAAAATAAAAACTATATATATTTTTGTGTAAAAAATTAATTCTGAAAATTTGGATCTGTGTCGTAGGCTGAAGTGTCAGCAGGTAGTATTAATCTAAATGGAGCACTTACTGTTGAAGTACAAAGGTCGGGAGGTGAGACCTTCATGGGCGACATTGTTCGTTTGGTAGAAGAAGCTCAAAGTAGAGAAGCCCTGTTCAACGTTTGGCTGACAAGGTCATTTTATAATTTTCTTATATATTGTTTTTAGTAAAGTAGTCTTATCATATATATACAGTAAGTTACTACTTGTTTGATTCTGCTTGATGAATAATGTTGCATGTTGCTTGACTAGGTTGCTGGACACTTCACGTATGGTGTAATGGCAATTTCAGCTGCCACATTTGTGTTTTGGAGTACTGTTGGTGCACGTATATTACCGGTTGCTTTTCAGCAAGGAAGTGCCATGTCATTAGCATTGCAGCTCTCATGTAGCGTTTTGGTATTTAACCTTTTTCTTCACTAAAACATAAAGTCACTTCGTGTTGGTCGTTAAAATTAGTTAAGCAATGTTCTGTGAATGCAGGTTGTTGCTTGTCCATGTGCATTGGGTTTAGCAACGCCTACTGCTGTGCTGGTAATACCGTATATCCAAGATATCTATATAAATCTGTGAAGATAGTCTGCTTTTTATATTTACCTAATTTTTGCTAGTTTTGTAGGTTGGAACTTCACTTGGTGCCACAAAAGGATTGCTTTTGCGTGGTGGAAGTATCTTAGAGAAGTTTTCAGCAGTCAACACAATTGTTTTTGACAAAACAGGGACATTGACCATTGGCAAACCTGTTGTCACAAAAATAGTGACCACTGCATCTGATGAGCATTTCGAGTGAGTATTGATCTGTATTCTTACCGAAAAAGTATATCAGGATCCTATATGATATTTTGTTACATCAGAACTTAGAAGTTTTCTACATATTATAAACTTGAATATAACTGAACCATGTATAAGATGCTATTGAGATAATGGGGAAAGTAACTACGATGCAGGCTAAATTCAAATGAGAAATGGTCTGAAACCGATGTACTGAAGCTAGCTGCTGCAGTAGAATCTAATACACTTCATCCAATTGGGAAAGCTATCCTGGAAGCTGCCCGGGCTGCTAAATGTTCTAACGTAAAGGTATTTACAAAAAAAATGGAGTTTTATTGCCAACTCATATAATCTTACGGAAAAATCTAATTGAAGTATGAAAGTTTATAAACTTGCTCATTTGAAGTCATCATTCTGTTCCTTTTTGCAGTAAACAAGACACCATTGCTATTTGTTATTTCGTGTTAGGTTTGAATAAAATGCTTGATTTTGGGTTCTTAGGACCTGTAATTTGTTAATCTCTCTATTCTGTTGAGATGGTTACCTATAATAATTATGAATGATTTTGTGTATTTACTTCACTGCATTGAGATACTTGACTAACATGGTTTGTCGCTTTTAACTATGTTAGTGTCAGCAGTTCATAAGTTGGTGATTGATTATATGCAGGCTGATGATGGAACATTTATGGAAGAACCTGGATCTGGTGCCGTAGCCTCTTGTGGGAAGAAGATGGTTTCTGTCGGTACATTGGAATGGGTTAGAAGGTACTTATTATGTTGCAACTTGTAACCACTCTGCTATACGAAGCTTTGCATAGAATGCATTCATTAGACACCGAATCTATAATGCAGGCATGGAGTTACTGAGAATCCGTTTATAGAAACTGAAGAATTTAAAAATCAATCAGTTGTGTATGTCGGGATAGATGGTGTGCTTGCAGGTCTTATTTATGTTGAGGATCATATAAGAGAAGATGCTGCACACGTTGTTCAATCTTTGACTAGTGAAGGAATCAATGTATACTTGCTTTCTGGGGATAAAAAAAGTTCAGCTGAATATGTTGCATCCGTTGTCGGTATTCCAAAGGAACAGGTACAATGAGTTTATTCTGGTTCTAGTTATAAAATTATATATGAATGGAAAATATTATTATAATTCTTTTTGATGACCTAAAATTGGGGAGTGGCAGGTGTTTTATGGAGTTAAACCTGATGAGAAAAGTAAATTTATAAGCAGACTTCAGAAGGATCAACATATTGTCGCTATGGTCGGGGATGGAATCAATGATGCTGCCGCGCTGGCTGAATCACATGTAGGAGTCGCCATAGGTGGCGGTGTTGGAGCTGCCAGCGAGGTCGCCTCAGTTGTGCTCATGGGTAACAAAATTTCACAGGTACAGGATGTCACTTTTGCTTATGTGGCTGCAATCCCATGAAGATATTATTTGGATTATATACATAGCGGTGCTAACCTTAACCATTGCAGTTGATTGATGCATGGGAGCTTAGCAGACAAACAATGAACACTGTGAAGCAAAATCTCTGGTGGGCTTTTGGCTACAATATTGTAAGTCATCATTTTATTTATTGAAAAAAAATACTTATATACCTTTTTGTGCTAAATGAGTGAGTAGAACACGGTTGCATTTGGCCCATTTGACGTACTGCTAATTCTGGTTTTGTGACCAAATTTGAGGTTGGGATCCCGATAGCTGCTGGAAGTTTGTTGCCAGCGACAGGGTTGATGCTTACCCCGTCGATTGCTGGGGCCCTCATGGGTTTTAGCTCTATTGGTGTAATGGCTAATTCGTTGCTTCTGAGATTTAGATTTACATCACAACACAAGAAAATTAATGGATCATCATCATCATCATCATCATTCATCATCATTCATCATCATATCAAGTACAAGAAGACATTGAAGCACCCAAAACTCATGTTAAAAATCACATTGATAGTTAGGGTTATAGAGGAGTTGAGTTGTTTAAACAAGGCTTGAGGTTTACTCGTGCCACGTTCATTAAACACAGAACCCAGTTCAATTATTATGCTTTTAATTTTGGGGTAAGATCTTCAAAACCTTCAATTATAACTTATAAGGGTAGTCGGATCATAGTGTTGTTCTTCCAACAAAGGCTCTACCCAGCCCAAATATAATGTGTATGGGTTCACTATTAAGTGTTAACAACTCCAATTTACGGTTTGTGGTGCTAACGTTATAAAATACAGTATAATAATAAAAATACGTCACATAATAAAAATTGTCATTAGATATGAAAAAAAGCATTGCATAGCATAGTTATGTGACAATTTTCATCCATCTTATATCATCACTCATTTGATTACACAATTCTTGTCGTCTTCACATCTTTATCGAATCAATAAATGATAGACCAGTGGGTGTGAAATATGTTTGTTGCTCCCACCATCTTTTGTATAGATTACTAAAACATCATATTCAAACCCTAATGGTCCATAAAAACTTCAAATACATCATCATAGAACCATTAATATAAAATACAACATGCTAATCAACATAAAACACAAGAACGTTTGTCATTCCATAATCAAAGCCCAGAGCCTTATCCTCCAAAAAACAACACAAAACCCACATATATGATGTCTTGGTGATCTTCATTATGTTATTTGTGGGTTTTTTGTGTGTTTTATAGTTGACATTACGGTGTCTTATGACTTTTTACACTTTTAAATAAAATTTGGACTTTCTAGCCAACTCCTAGGCATTAACTTTAATCTACTATAGTACTATGATATAGCAATTTGGTTGTGGAGTTGATACATAATACGAATACCTTTCGGCCAATCTTGGTATATCAAATTCACAAAAAATATAATGCGGGCTCAAAGTGCCTACACATGTAGGCAATTAGGTGGTTATCTTGTAAGATAAGATATGCAAGATAAATGTTTTCATATATGAGTGATTGCCTGGTTGATTCTCTTCTTCCCAACCTGGCGGTTTTAAGCTGCTAATGGTTTATGAGTTCATCAACTAAGAAGTTGGGTTTAACAATAGGGGGGACTGGGTCAACGGGTTATGGGCTTATATGAGTATTTGAGTGAAATTGGGTTATGGGTAATTAAATTTGGACTTATTAAAAATGGGTTTAACTTACTTTTTAGCCTTACCTCGTATCTTTGTATTAACGACATATGTTTTGGGTTTTGAGTGTGAGGAGTATTGAATTTTGAAACATTTTTCTTTTGCCAGATAACTACACAAGCCACTATTGAGTACGATATGAGTTATGCTAGAGGTGCACAAAAAAAACCGTACCCGGAACCGGAACCGGTAAAAAAAAAACCCGGAACTGGTTTCTTTAATACCCGGGTATTATGTACTCGAAACCGGAACGGACCTTACCTGTAGGTATAGATAGAGTATGCAGTTCAATCTCAATACCTGGAACCGGAACTGGAACCGATCATACCCGATTAATACCCGAAACCGGACAAGAACCGGAACCGGAACCGATTATACCCGGCTATACCCGATACATGATTCTCATATCTTTCTTTTAAATTTATGTTAGTGCATTTAATTTAGTTTTCTTACATTATACAATGCATATTTAATAATAATAAACAAAAATACGAGAAAATAGGGTAATAAAAAGCAATAGAGTATTAAAAAATCCGAAAATATAGAGCTAAAAATAGCGGAAATAGGGTATAAAAAACCCGAAAATATGGTATTTTAATACCCGGTTTCTTAAGAACCAGAACTGAACCCTACCTGAAACCGGGTACATAGGGTATGGTTTTTTGGTCAAATAACCGGAACTGAAACCGAACTGGTTATAGCAATAACCGTTTCTAACCTTTAAAATGAGAAACCGAAACCGGTTCATAACCGAAACCGGTTCCATAACCGGAACCGGTTATTAAAAATACCTGATTTGTGCACCTCTAAGTTATGCTACTTGAAGGGGGAGATCCTAGCACAAGTTTTATGGTGTAAGGGTTTCACTCTCAATCAATAATAATGGAGGTATTCCTCTGACCTAAACACCTCTAAAATAAAACACTATTGAGTCTCGTCACAAGAAGAGGGGCCCTCATGTGACCATCCTTGGTTTGGTGAAAGAATAGTACGGAGTGAGAGTAGACTCAGAGAGAACATTCCTTTTTATCATGATTGTACCTTTTTAGTGGAACATTGTTCTAGTTGCCAACTAAGCACAGATTGCTGTTTCTTTTTGCACTTAGAAGGCCCGTTTAGTAGAGAATTTGCAACTTATGCCACCTAAATGTGAGGCTGTGCTTGAACTTGTTTTTTATGTTCAATTTCGTCTTCGTCTTCTCTTTCATGTTAGTCTTTCTCTTTGTCCTATATATGCAAGCAACAAACTTATGTTTGGAATAATAACTGAAAAATGTTACATGGGTGAAAAAGAGGCATGCTATGCTAAAAATGTGGATAATTTTACGTAATAATAACCAAGTTTTCCAAGTATCATATTAAACTTAATTAAAAAAAATGATTCATCTAAAGTCACTACTTTTGTTACACTCTTGTGAATTATTTTTATAAATGTTGATTTTGTAGAAAGTATTAAGTGAGAAGTGATATGGTAAATCTTGGTTAGTATTTAGTGATTATTATTATATTATTATTATTATTATTATTATTATTATTATTATTATTATTATTATTATTATTATTATTATTATTATTATTCTTATTATTTATTATTTTAATTGAATTAGATTGAACAAGTATGAAACTTTAAGGTAATTTGAAAAATAATCACTAAATAATAACTAGGATTCATATATGTTTCGTATGTCACACTTAATTTTTGCCCCAGTTAACTTTTAAAGATTTAAACATTTATAAAGAAATTTCATAAGGTTGGAACCCCTAGTGAAAGTTAAGTGGCTTTGGAAGAACAAAAAACTATTAACAACTTTAGTTCAAAGCTCGTAAGCTTGATTACTATGAATGTACATATAAATAAGAAATGTAGGTTACACTTTTTTACATAGAGCTATTGATGCTTTATAATGTTAAAGTGGGATGTAATCAGTATATAACATTATATACTTTGTAGACAAAAAATGTAAATATAACAAATTCTATACCAGTAAACAATATATGCATTTATTAATCAGTTAAAATAATCCTTGTATAAAATAAGATAATGTGCTATTGGGTCTTCTATAATGTAATGTTGAAAGAAGTTTACTTCTTCTCCCTTATTTATTGTTGACTTCTTTTTTCTTTATCATGCATCACTTGCTCCAGAGAAGGCATAAGATAGGATTTGTTAATCTTGCTTGGTAAAGGCAATACTTGCAAAACTCTTTCTTTCCAAAGAAGATTTTGTTCTTGATCTCATTTACTTAAGTCAAGATTAAGAAAGGAGAGGAGATTCGCATAAGATTTTGAATCGTCAGGTTTAAAATGTTATCCGTGCTTCCATTACATTTTCTAGATTCTTGACAACACATACGAGAGTAGTGTGCCCATCCATTACAAATAACTACAACTCGGGCAGTTACAGAAGTCAAAATCGGCACTAACAATGAATAAAACATCTCTTGTCCAAATGCTAACAGCCACTCAATTCACAGCCCTTATCATATAACAATAATACCAAAACTATAAAAAAACACATTATTTCTGGGTCAAATATCTTCATCGTAAACCAGCTAGCATCGTACTCAGACCATGTAAGTCATAGCCACCTGAATCAAATGTGTGCGAGGAGCACTCAAAGTTGCATCCCCCTTCCTACAGTTCTTCCTCATGAAGGCGTAAAAGTAATTTATGACCAACTTTTTAATAAACCACGAGTCTTTTCTAGCCCGAATGTCACCATGTCCAAGAAGATAAACAACTCCTGATTCCTTAGCCTTGTGCAAGAAAGCAAGCTCGCTCTCAAGACTTTGCTCAGGATCTGAGGGGGCAGGAAGATCCTTGTCAGTCTCTTGTGAAGTGCTTGCTTCTGAAATTGCTATGCTGATGTTGTCGCTTTCATTGACACCAAAATAGACACTGCCATTTGGACCAACTACGACTCTTGATGGGTCATCTTCAAAATCAGAATCCTCATCATCCCCATCACTCTCTAATGATCTTTCTTGAGCTTCACGACGAATGAACTTTTCAAGGCTTTCGATCAACAGTTGCTCGAATAATTGGTGGTTTTCTTTACGCACGTCTTTGTAACCATACCTGTTAACAAATATGGACTTTGAGAATTGCCACAAAATGTTAATGTATGTAAGCAGTTGTTGGACGGTTAGGTTATATTTGATAAACATTCTTTTGAACCTGTGAAAGCCACTATTTATTATATATATATAACAAAGTTCATGCTTATGAATAGTGAGATGGTGCTTATATATATAACAAAGTTCATGCTTCTGAATACTGAGATGGTGCTAAAATGCACCATCTCCCTTTGCTAAAATGAGCATGCCTATCTACGCTAAAATGAGCCCCTTTTGTGGTTTTTGTTTTTTTTGGCTTTCGATTGCACCTGTATACTTTAAATAACTTGCGTTTGTTAATCATACCGATTTTCGGTATTGTACTTTTGAAGTTTTTCCTTTCGGTTGGTATGCTGAGTGTCGGTACTATATGGATACCATAACGAACTGAGCCGATACCGACTAGATTCCCGCCGCAACGCACGGGGAAATTACTAGTTAGAAACATGCAAGAAAAAGTTGGGGTGGGTCCCAACAAACGTTAATTTACTAATACAGGAATGATATCTCAAGAAACAAATTTACCTGGCAATGCAACGGAAAATGTGGTAACTTTTGGAGCAGACTCGCCTGAACAAAAATCTCTCGTTCTGAGGCACAACGGGAACAGGGACGTACTTTATGCACACAAAAATAATCATTGAATGGACAGCTGGCAGAGTAGTGAGAAAGTGTCCAAATATTGCAGGCACACCTTTCACCAGTTCATTGTAAAGCAATCCAATGCCAGGAGCTCTCACAGTTCCTAAATTGCAGCCTAACCCACGCAATACATCCATTGACATCTTTTTCTTGACTTCTGTTTCATACTTGAGCTTACTACCGTAGTTCCAGATGTACATCATGAGAAACATAACTATCCCAAACACCAGTATGATCCAACTTCCATCCCCAATGCCACGTAGGACTGATGAAAAGAATAATAATTCTAACCCCAGAAATATTAACGAAAATAGGACTACTATGATTATGTTTATCTGCCATATAAGAAGCATCACTAGGATAACTAAGAAGGTAGTCATCATCATCACTCCAAGCTCAGCAATACCTGTATTTGTTATACAATCTACATTAGATTCCATCGTCATATTTGGTTGATTGACTTATGGAAATAAAATGGTCATTCAAGTAGATGTTCTTTAATGTAAACACAATTATAACGTAAAAGAGTACCGTATGCATTCCCTATCTCATTGGTGCTTGCAATGGTGCAGACAAGGAGTACAGCAGAGGCCATGAGAAACCAGTTAATGGCAGGAATGTAAATCTGACCCATGAACTTGCGAGATGTATGCACGATTTTCAGCCGAGGAAAACAACCAAGTGCTGTTGACTGTTTAATACAAGAGAATGTTGCTGTTGTCATTGTTCTACTAGCAATCAGTGCAGCAATGTTAGCAATTAGAAACACTGGCCAAAAAACACCATCTGCAAACCCAGCATGAAAGATTATACAAAGCCATTAGTTATACGCATACATATATATTTAAGAGGTAATAAAATGTTTAGTCCAGCACATTGAGTTACTCAATTTTAATAATAATTTATGTATAAGATATGAGGTCAGGATATAATAGGAAGTATGTTTTATGTAGGAAGGATAGGAAGTAATCTTGACCATCTATTAAATAATCAAAGGCTAAGATTAAATGAGTGAGATTGAACAAAAGAAATTAGGCGCGTGCGTTATTTCAAGGGTATTATAGTCCATCAAAGTCAATAATTTCTCTCTCCTCCAATTCCCCCCGCTTTTAAAACGTTAATAACTTTTTCATACGATATTATTTTTTTATAAAATTTCACCATAAAAACGAGCGTTTTTTTATCTTTAAAACGAGCACACTATTGCTATACTTTTGAAAAAAAAAAGTTTTCGATAACCCAGATGCGTAAAACGCAGTGGAAAAAAAATACAAAAAAAAATATTTTTTTTCAAAAACGCAATGGAGTAAAAACACATAAGAAAGTGTTCTTTCTAAAACGCAATTGAAAAAAAAAACACAAAAAAGTGTTTTTTGCTAAAACGCAATGAATTAAAAACAAAACAAAGTGCTCTTTCTAAAACGCAATGGACCAAAAACACAAAAGAAGGTGTTCTTTCTAAAACGCAATGGACATAAAAACACAAAAAAGTGTCTTTTCTAAAACGCAATGGACAAAAAACACAAAAAAATGTCTTCTAAAACACAATGGACAAAAAACACAAAAAAAATGTGTTTTTTCCTAAAACGCAATGGACTAAAAACACAAGAAAATGTATTCTAAGCTAAAAAGCAATAGACAAAAACACAAAAAACATGTTTTTTAATTCTTTTATAAAACGTAATGGGTAAAAAACACACAAAAAAAACGTGTTTTTCATTGTTTTATAAAACGTAATGGACTAAAAAAAAAAAAAAATTGTTTTCCATTATATTTTAAAACGCAATGGTATAAAAACACAAAAAAGATGTGTTTTAGCATGCCCAGTTCATTGTATTTTATAATTGGGTTTTACGAATTCACATGCGCATAGACAAATTAAGATGAAAAACGCAAAATACTGATATGAAAACTGCAATTGCGTTTTAGAAAATCATTGTATTTTACAAATATCTTTAATAGCAGTAATCTACACTCAAAGAAATTGTCATCAAAGAAATTGTAATACCCTCTGTTACTTTTTACACAAATCTAGAACATGTTGGAATCTCAGTGTTATGGAATAATACTTTAATCATAAAAACTCATTTTGCCTTTCACCAAGCATGGTGACAAAACCCTAATAGAAATAGAAATACAGTGATGTACCGGATAAAAAGCACAAACATACTAAAAACATTGAAGAAGACATACCTCAAGGGAACTTATGTTTTTTTCTCAGAACTAATCATGATGCTTTTGTGATAACCGTGTCACTTGCTCATTGAGATCTTTCATTACCAACATTTTCTTTTGGGAAAATCTAATATATTGATGTATATCATTAGTTTGCTGTAATTCAATATAAGCTTAGGGCCATTTTCAAGAAGTAGATGTATCAGGCATCAAAAACGCAACGAACAAATTCAACATTTCTACCGCAGAAACGGCATGAACTATTCCGGCAGCGGACGGCAAGAATCGGAATCATGGTGTACGGTAGCGGCGGCGGTGGTTTAGAAGGTGGCGGTGGAGTTGGTGTGGAAGTGGAGGACATGGTGGCTGTAGTGTAGGATTTGGGGGAGGAGGAAAGAACAAGACGTGAGGTTTTGAGAAAATAAAAAATGACTAAAATACCCTTTTATCTAATTTTAAAGGAGTGCCACATGTCATAACCAGATTCCTTCTTAGCCTTCCTACCCAAATCATACTTCCTATTTGATCTTTTCCCTTAGATATGATTAAGAAACTATATAATTCAAATATTATGCTAATTCTTTTAGAAAGGAGATCTAAGAGGTTGAGAGCTTTAAACACACATAGGTCACTTATGACCCAGTCAAACCCGTTTGACCTGCATCATTTTTAACTGAATTTTCAAAGTATACACATTTGACCCTTTTGAGATAAGCGCAACCAAAATTGAACCATCCATATGTAAATGGGTCGAAAGCGTTAAAAGAGACTTATTGATTCCACAAACAAAATCAAGGCTGCTAGACACACAGTAGGCTCACCAGGGATGGAAGAAAAGAAAGCCTGTGTCGGATCACCACCTTTATCCAATAGGTATGCGGCTTGACCCATGTAACCCAGCATAAGGCACGGAAGTACAAGAAAAACAAATGTAAACTGCACAAAAGTAGCTTCCATAAATAAGCATACACATGAAGAACAGTAAGTCCGCATCTCACAACTTTCAGTTATAGTAGTGCTCTTTTACCTGGATTGTTCTCACAGGAAAATAGCAAAGATCTGCAAACATTGCTTCTGAACCTAAATCACATCAAGGTTACAAAGAATGAAACCATTTAGAACATAAATCAACAGTTACAAGATGATTTATGTTCTAAAAAAAGCAAAATGACTTTCATACAAAAGCAGTGCATGTGGATAAGTGTTTACCAGTTGCACAAAGAAGGCATCCACCCAAAGAGTACCAAGCTTTATATGAGTCGCGTTTGAAATAGTAATAGATGTGAATAGGATTAAATGCCTTCACAACACTGCTGTCGTGTTTCACTAGATTGTAGATGCCTATGCCCCCAAGAGAGCAAAACCATATAAATAAAGCTGGCCCAATAACAAGCCCAACTTTACTTGTTCCATATTTTTGTACACTGAACAAAATAACAAGATATGCAACCGAAATCATCACTACATGATCTGCAATACGCACAAAATAAAATATTGTAACTGGTTAGAAGAAAAAGTTACCTTTATCCAAAAACACTAGAAACAGGACAATTGCACAATATCTTTTAGAGATACAGCATGTATAAAGCAAAAATGAAGAAAACTGACTATTAAGCTATTGCCCTAGAACTATAAATCTTTTTAGTCACCAACTTGTATGCCTGAAAGTTGATGACTTTTTGGCTAAACGCAAAAGCCATAATTTTGAATGTCCTTACTCCATACGAGATATATCGCCTTTTCAGAAAATATTGCTAGCCTAATTAAAATTAATAGGGATAATCATGACTTGCATGTTCTGCTATTACTACCCTGTAGATAAATTAAACAGAAAGAAGCAATCACATTTTTCATATCGTCCGTCTAAGCATTACATGTAGGATCATGTCACCTTGCTCAACTGTAGGAACTCCAACCTTGAAACCACGAACAGCGGATATTACTGTAAGAAAGAAATGATTAAGTAAGCATTTTTAAAACAAGAATAACTTGAGCTTGATCACTTTTTAGGTTATCAGAAATTGAAAAAGGAATAGTGTTCAGTCAAAAATGAAAAGAAAAAAGAGACCTGACATTGCAGGTGTAACAACCCCATCAGCTATGATCATGGAGGTACCAGCAAGTACCAACACTAAAACAAGCTTTTTGAGAGCCAATGAAGTTTCAAGATACTCTTTTATTTTCAATGATCTCTCAAGTTCTGCAGATGGCACCTTCAATCTGAAGCTTGATATGTGTGTATCAGAAGCGAGCTGATTTGGCAGAAGACTAACCTTAGCATGCCTACATATTAGAGAGTATAAAGCAACTGTACCACCTGCAAACGTTTATAAATGACATTAAGCTTGACAAAAAAACATTTAATAGAAATTTTATAACACAAAAATTAGAATAGAAACAATATTAGTCAACCTTACCTTCCCCATCGTCATTTGCTAGAAGAACAATGAGTATGTACTTGATCAATGGGATCAAAATCAATGTATATAAAACGAGAGATAAAGCTCCAATGATATCTTCATTTCCATCTACTGGGGCCCTGCTGAACATCACACTAAAGGTATATAATGGACTTGTTCCAACATCCCCAAAAACAACGCCGAGTGTCTGACAAACTAGAAATAAACTCTTCCCAAAACTAGCATCCTGCAAGTACAGTTTAAGATTTAGAGTGTGGAAATAATGATACTCTTGCTTCATTTGTAACCTTTGCAAGATAAGTTTCCAGACAACTTTATAGGGTAATTTTCTGTTACCAACATAAAGTACAGGACTATAATGACTGGCTAATGAAGCTAAATTTAGGACCCACTGACAAACTACTTATATCAATGAGTGTTTTAAAACTAAAGGAATCTTGTTTAGAAGTCATTCTGCATCTATATTCTCTTTCAAAGTAATCAGATAGTGTTCCTTTCATCATAGGCCCAATTTTAAACCATAGTTGTTAATGCGGTCGCCTAGGCGCGGCGCGGGGCGGGAAAACTGTGCTTAGAGTTCCAAGGCATTTAACGCGTGTGGTGTATGCAGTTATTAATTATTTTTTTTTTTTAAGATTTAGCCTCTATCTATAAGAGACCTTTCAAACTCCCAACAAACATACGAATTTATTGGATTCTCAACAAACGCATTCACTGGATTCTCAAACAAAAACTGCCAATAATCTTCAGGTTCATTCATGTATGCAAATAATCTTCTGTCAATCACTGGAAAACATCTTCTAATCTTGATCCTAATCTGTTATTGTTCGTGTATTATAATCTTGATCCTAATCTGTTATTTAATATCTACATGTCACAGTAACATGTCTTCTCAAAATGAGGCGGGACCATCCGAATACGGAACTCTGATCCGGGACCCTTTGGTTTTGGAACTTTGGTTTTTTGGTTGTTTTGAATATTTGGATTTGCGACTTTTGTTTTTTTGGTTAATGTTTTGAATGATTTGCTTTTATATGATGAATTTGGTACTTTGGTTTTGTTTTAAGATGTATTTTTATATAATTATGTTACTTGCGCTTTTTTTTTTCGGGCCCACGCTATTTTTGCGCATCTCGCCTAGGCCCTGGGCCCAACAAATCGCCTTGAGTGCGCCTCGCGCCTTTAATAACATTGTTTTAAACCCTAGGCAAACTGTGACCCAAGTCACTTTGGCAGCTAATGTTAACAGGTCAGATACAGCACAGTATAACCATGATGAGAGCTAAATTAAACAAAAATCACAACAAAAAGTAGATCAACTACAAATCCATTGAACAAGTCACACGTCCTCGAGCATCCAAAACCTAATAAACTGACCACTAAAAAGTATCTATAACATAAAAACTCAACTACACTAATTTATAAGCTTAATCACATCTTAATTTATAAAAAATTGCTACATTCAACTTCTAATGTACAAACTAGCAACCAAACTTCTAAAAATTAAGCAAAACATATGAATCAATGAGCTAAAAACACACTATTCTCATTAATCGCAACAACTACTAAAAAATAATCAAAACACCAAACCTCAAAATCACTCCTATGAGCACCAGGAACCTCAAGCGCCTCCACACCAAACGAATCAATCCTCGGTCCAGTTCGAATCAACTTCTGGTACAAACTATCTTCATCCTCCGAATCAACATCATGATGCAACGTGAAATCATCTCCGTCACCGTCATCATTATCATCGAAATCGATCTCTGAATCATCCAGGTCCTGAAACACCCAGCGATGCGACTCCATTGAATCCATAGAGCTCAATCCTCCGTTTCCCTTGCTTGTGCTACCTCGATCCGATCCACTTTCCGCCATTGATTGTTCGGTTTTGATTCAGTAGTGTTGCTTTTGTTCCATTGATTTGGTTGTGGAGAAATTGTTCGATTTGAAACCCTAGAGAGATGGGGTGAGTGAGGGAATAAGAAAGTGATTGTTGTTTTGTTTCTTGTTTCGGTAGCGGTTTTTTTTCTTTTTCTTTTTCTTTATGGTGGTTCTGTTCTGTGTGCGTGTTATGATGAGCTTCTTATTGGGGACGGCTGAATTTAACTAATTCAGGTTCTCACTCAGTTAAAAGTTGAGCCAAAAGATTGCGGCTCGGTTGGTTAGGCTCGGTTTATTTTGAATTTGTATCTAAGGCTTGAGTTTAACATTTTTTTTTTAATGGTGAGAATCTTTAATTTATTGTGAAAGAGATCTTACACCCTTCAAAAAAGAGGGTCCTAACCACACTCTGGCCAAACTATATTGTCTTAACTGGGCACACGCTAGCGTTAGAGTTTGGCTAACGGCGTTCCCGGGAACCATACCACCGACTATCAGTGGCAGGGGCTTGCGCCGCCATAAGAGAGAATCTCTCTGTCGTAACGCACATTGAACTAAAACCTGGATGGCTCGGGCTCAAACTCTCGACCTAGGGTCTGGGAGAGCTAGCATTTCATTGTCTTTATCCACCAAATATGACACTAGTGGGGATTGAACTTGAGTCTCCAAGGAGAACCTAAATCTTTCTAACAACTAGACCACAAGTGATGGATATGCTTGAATTTAACTTGTTTTTGAGTTTTGTATCTAAAGTTTAAGCTCGAGTTTGATCCATTCATTATTAATTAATTGTTTTGTTTACAGAAGAGATGAGTACACTAATGGTCTTTGTGATTTGTTGGTATTATATGTTTGATCTTTTAAGTATCGAATATTACACGTGTGTAAACATGTCTAGTTAAGCGCGTCTAAGTTAGCTCAACTCAATTTACCTAAGAGAACCTGGACTCAGTTTGTTTTAGGCTTTATCTCCTTAGCATGAGTTTGACTTGTTAATTATTTATTATTTATTCAGGTGTTTTATTTATATACTGTATACGTAGTTTTATCTATGCTTATCTTATAGTTATTATATTAATTTTTATTATTATTTAATTATTTTATAATAATTGTATAGATTTTAATTTAATACTTAATATGTATATATACGCCTTTTTGTTAACTAATAGAATCGTTTAGTATAATAAGCTTGGTAATTAAACGAGCTTTAAATTTATGCTTGAGCTGTTTACATATTGAAGATGAACTGTAAAATCTTATAATAAACCGATGAGCTGTCTTTTAAATGCATATAAGTTACATGAATCTTTAGGGTGAGAGCGTCCAAAATATGTTTCACTAATTAGGATGTATCTTAAATCAATTTAACACCATGTTTTCGAGAATATATATGAAATATATGATGCCACATGTAAAAAGATGTGATCTCAAAATTTGATCAATAAACCACCTAGCAAAAAGTTGAGGCATTTTTGAGTTGTATTGAATTTTAAAGTCATGAGTCTTATATGTGTTTTTAAAGTTCCTTTTGCCCAACCTCTTAGATAAGCCTTTATAATCGTCTAGCTTGAGCATTCAATGATCATATTATCTACTTCTTCTTGTATAGTTAATTCTGTAAAGTTTTTATTAATTATTTGTTCTATTGTTTTATTAGTTTCTTCGATTTAAAATCTTGTAGTTGATTCTTCTTCTAGATTGTCTAGTAAACTATAATCCATTTCTTCTTGCTCAAATTTATTAAATTCTGTATATATTATTTCTCCTTTATCATTTTCTGTATCATATATTGGGTTAATACTTTCTATATCATCTTCTAATTATGTATCCACAAAATTATATTTCGTTTCTTCTTCATTTTCATTTCATTTTCTTCATATTAACCCCCTCTTTTTTTAAAATTTGTAAACCTTAAACTTTGTACCTCATCAATTCCTTAAACTTTGTACCTCATGAATTCGTAACTTCTTTTAGATACTAATGTTGTATTATCTTCTTCTTTTAAATCATCAATTTGCCATTCTAATCCTGCTAATTCTTCGGGATCTATATTTACAGGATCAATCATTTGTACGGGATTTGATGTTATTGTGTTAACTACTCCATCTATATTAACTATATATTATATTCCTGGTTTGTTACTTACCTTTGTTAGATATGAGAGTGTGTGTAGTGTGTATTTTTCTGATAAAACAGTTAATCAAATTGGAAAGATTGTGGAAGTAGGTTTTCCACCTTAGCTTAATATCATGTTCTTTGACTAAAACACGTCCATCCTCTCCTTTTATAAACTTCACTACTTGTAAGTCTTTTTTTTGCCGCTCCCTAGCTTTAGCAATCTTGAACATATCATGATCCCCTTCTTTAGTTTCTAGGATACATCCTCTTATAGGCTATGTTCTTTGCTTTTGTCATTGCCTTCTTCGCATCCCTCATTGCCACTTTATATCTCTCCCTCAACCTTACTCTCTCATCCTCGTTTGTGCACCTTAAAATAACCCTAAGACTATCTTACTAATCCTTTATTTGGCCTTGACATCTTCATTCCACCACCAGGACTCCTTATGCCCACCTGTCTTAGGCAACATTATTAACAAGATTCACTTTTAATCACTGTTTCATTAATAGTTCAACATGTACAAGATCATAGAAATAGTTGGACAAAGCTATTTATAGACCTAGAAATTACCTTCGTGCGAAGCTAGAGATTTACTTCATACGAAGCTAAGTTATCTTCGTACGAAGGTAATATGTTACCTCGTACGAAGTGAACTTTCACTTCGTGCGAAATGGACATACACACACACATAATCTAACATTTCATTTCTATTACAGTCTCGATATTATTCGATGACGTAGGTAACAAACATATGCATCAACAGTCTCCCTCTTGGCTGTTGCCGCAGTCTTCGAATACTCTTTTTAGCTTCGGAGTCTTTGTTTTCTTCGATCTTCTTCAAATAACTTTAATGTTCTTGATCATCAGATACCATTAACATACTCTTCTTTTCTTGTAAACTTACATATCAACATGCTCCCCCTTACTTTGAGCTTTTTTTTATCTTTGTTCAACATTTTGTCCTGCTCCCCCTTTCAATTTGCTTCCTGTTTAGACTACTAAACATTCAAATAAACATTTCAGTTTCAAACTTTGGAATTTTTAACATAAACATTTCAAATTTTAAGTACTTTATCAATTTATCAACCCTATCAATTAATCAAGTCCTAATTAGTGACCTTAATTATTTGATTTTCTACCAGTTTCAAATTAATGATCTTGGTTGAACATTTTGTGAAACAAACTGATGTATTTATCAAAATTAAGTTTCAAATTAACGAACCTTTTATCATTTCAGATTATTATCAAAAATTCAGATTTTGTTCAGCAACTTTAGATTTTGAAATCAGCTTTTTATCTTCAGTGGTCGAAACTAATATGAAATGAAATGTAATAACTATGTACAAACATATTTTTACAGACATATTTTGTGAGTTTGTGTTAGAGGATCATATCAGTTTTTAAGACATATCACTAGTACCATTGATCTTGATAAAACTTTAAGTTCTAATCAGAATCACTTAGATTATCAGTATACTAATCCACTTAAACCTCTACACATTTCTCAATTGCTCCGAGATACGTTAATTAGATGTCTTAGAACTTGACTTAATAGTGTTTCCCACCTCAGAATAAACTCCCGTATAAAGATTTCCTGGATTTCATCTTGCAGATGAATATATCTAACTAATATCTGTATCTGGGTTGTGCGAGACATTGAGAGCTCAGGTTAGTACCACCGTATAATAAAAAGATATGAAGGCTCAACTTAATAGTGGTGTTCCATATTTGGAATCTTTTGACTGCAATTGTTAGATCTTTTGATACTTTCAATTTTGTGCACTTTTCAGGTTTAAAAGCAAAGGTATTCTACAAGTTCTAGGCCACTGCTGACGAAAAATCAGAAGAACTTGTATAATACCCCATATATCAATTATCTATAAAGACTTAGTATCTCAGAATCCGGCAATCCCTCAAACGAATTTTCGGTGTACTAAGACCATATATCCGAGATATGTTAAGCCACTAATTAACAAGGTTTTTTTATGTTTATATGTCAAATACAATTTACTGAATGTGTGAAGCTTACTAGCACGTCATCACCAAGACCCGTTTAAACTTTTTAACAATACATTTCTTTAGCATACTGTGATAGTCCACTGATGTACTATAATTTCCTTTTTTACACGAAAACTCTTTTTGTCTTTTTCATTTTTTCACTTTTTGCTTTTTAATTTGTTTTTGTATTTTCTAAAAAATTCTCCCCCTAAAATCAAAAACATATTTTTGGATTTTTGTTTTTAGACAGACAACATTAACCAACCGATGAAAATCGCATCAATTCGCCATCCATTACTGTTTCACAATTTCTTTAAAATTCTCATCCCCTCAAGATGACAAAACTTTGACTAGGGGTGTTCAAAACCGGATATCCGAAAATTCAGATATCCGAAATTTTCGGATACCAAATTTCACTATCCGAATCCGTATCCGAAATTTCGGATATCCGAATATCCGAAAATCCAACTTTTTTTATTATTTTTTTCATATTCAGGACCAGCTATTACGGATAGTTTCGGATATCCGAATATAAGTTTTTGGATATTTTTCGGATAGTTCGGATTTTTTCGGATATTTTCGGATACTTTTCGGATATTTCGGATATTTTCGGATACTTCGGATATTCGGATATCCAAAAATAATAAAAATTAAATTTTCGGATATTTCAGATATCCGAAATATCCGAAAATTTTGAAAATCACTATCCGAATCCGAATCCGAAAAAATCGGATATCCGAATTTTGGATTCGGATATCGGATATTTCGGATCTGGATTTTCGGATACGGATAGTTTTGAACACCTCTATCTTTGACACTAATGAGTTTTTTTAACATTTATAAATCTGTCTTTTCAATCAGTTTTGTCTGTTCAACAATGAGGGTTCTGTGAATTTTAAAATTTTCAAAAATATTATTCAATAGCCTAAAAATTTATCATTAAACATCGTGGCTCATCGTCATGTGCCAAGGAACTCAATTCTTCATGATTTACTTTGATATCGGAAGTTCCTGCACACAAACACAAACAATCAGTTGAATAGAGATACCCAAGTCTTTCCAGTCTTAAGTGTACTTTCTTCGATTTTAATTCTCTCTACCCAAACAGATTTATTAACAACTTTTTCAAGTTTAGAAAAATCCTCTAAACTTTCAACTTTTTCACCGATTGTTTAGTATTTTCAAAAGCTTTCTTTTCTTTCATCACTCAAGTTTGGTTTTTAAACATCGCTTTCTTGAAATACAACAAATAATCTTTTTATTCTTTACTATTTTAAGATTCACCAGTTTCAAAATTTGAAAACTTAGTATTAACTGGTTTCACTTTGTTAGTAAATACTTTGACTTGTACCCAAACCTGAGGTGGTACAAACAATGGTGATTTATGCTTTAAATCTCTAGGACTTTTCTTAACATTTGAAACAGGCTTTGTTTGTGGACATCGTCTAGCAGTGTGTCCAAACTCGTTACATCGAAAGCACGTCCTACTGTCGTTTCCAACAGGGAATTTCTCAACCTGTTTACGTTGTTGTTTTTCAGCAGAAAATATTACGTTTGGTTGCTCTTTAGCCACGTTTTCCTTTTCTCTTTCTGAGCTTGTTTCGAAAACAAAGTTTATATTCTTTGAAAAAATCGGTTTTCGAAACTTGTTATTTTTCTTAACATATCCCAAACCTTTTCTTTTATTTTCAGGATAATTCTTTCCTTTTTGATTTTTATAAGAATGTTTAGGTTTGGATTGATAAGAAACATTCGAATTATCAAGCTCAGACAGACTGACTTCAACCAATTTGAAAACTTTGTCAATTTTATCAAGATTCACATTCTGAATAAGAAATTCTTCATCAGATTACAGCTTGTCAGATCCGTTTATTTTGTACATGACAATATTAGGATCACCATTCAAACCATTTTCTGATTTTGGAATATAAGATTTATGAAAACTTTCTTCATTTTCAGAACAAGAACTTGATTCTGTTTTCTTTAAGTTAGTATTTTCATTTTCATTTCCCAAAACATATTCAACCACATCTTTAACCACATATTCACAATCATAGGCTATATTTATGTTATCCGGCAACTCGTCTTTTTGTTCAGTTTTGAGTTTCAAATTGAGCGCCTTCTCCACCCCGTCATGATTTTTTTGGAATAGCTATTCCACATCGGGGGTGGAACACGATGATAACCCGGATCTCTATTTTGATTACCAGACTCATTTTCTTCCTTCTCAGCCTTTTCTTGTTGTTTAGGAGGAATATGATCAATCGCATATGAAGACATGGAATAACTGATAAGCAACCCGTTCCGTCTCTATTCTCATAGTTTCAAGCTCCTGTTTCAGTTTGGCAATTGTCTCAAGATGCATATTTATAGCCATCTATTTGTCCATGACCGTTGCCTTGAGCATTGAAATAGTAGCACCGTTTTCCCTATTTTCATCACGGTATAGATTGATTGTTATACTTAGCTTATCATAAGCTTCTTTCGTATTTTTTAAATCACTTGACAGATTATCGGTATGATGGTTTAGCTCTTTGTACTTCTCATCTTTTTTCCTGACAAGATGGTGTGCGTAAAGCGTGTTATGAATTTATTATTTTGAGCCTATTTTACGTGTTAGTCAAGTTTTAAACTTATAAAACACGATATTTAACTAACACTAAACACACACTTGGGCAAGTGCACCCATCGTGAGCGTAGTTTAGTGTTGGTAAGATACCGAGATCGTCCAAGGACACAAGAGCTTTTAATAACGGTTTAGCGTCAACGTCTAATCGATCCAAATTTTTGATAAAAGGTTTTTAAAGCATAAAATTAAATCTAAGATAAATAAAATAAAATACAAATAGACAAGATAAAATCACTTGGATCCAACTTCTCTTTTATGTATCGTTTGATAGTTTTCGCACTTTCGGACTTTTTAAGAGATTATCTTAGTTATAGTAGTAAGCCCCTCTTTTGAAGGTTACGTTACCCTCAACCCAGTGGTTTGAGTCAGCAGGGATACAATCCCAAAGGGTCGGAATATTGGAAGATAATTAAATAAGTTATTAATGAGAAAAGTGGTAGGCCCCTCTTTGAAGGTGACATTACCCTTGGCTAAGTGGTTTGAGTAAGCAAGGATACAATCCCAAGAAGCCGGTTTAAAGTTTTAATAGTAATTTACATATGAGGGGTTCAAACTATTCACACCCCCGCCATCGAAGGAGTCTATACACTGAACCGAAAACAAGAATTTTACCAAACCACCATTCTAACCCCCTTCCAAGTAGTTAACGCGCTTTATATAGACCGTAAAGACACGAATGAGGAAATCAATGACATCATGAAGAAATGGTTAGGAAAATTCACTTTCAACATAAGAAATTAGTTACTAAAGTCATTAATACATACGCAATTAAAAAGTGCCAAAAGATTAAAAAACTAAAAGTAATATATAAAATATTAGTCTTCACCAAGTGATGTAAGGAATTTAGCCAAACAAGACCTTTGTTTGATAAGAACCCTTACTATCAATCTTGGATCCCGAGACTACTACACACTCTAGATAATAGATGGATGATTGTGGTGGGTGTTGGTGTTGTAGTGGTGGTGGAGTGGTGGCAAAGTGAGAGAGAAGTGGTTTGCCAATGGATGCCTTTAAAGTCAACCAAGAACCCCTACTTATAGCCCAAATAGTAGCCCGGCCACAGCCCCGTGTCCAGCGGGCACAGCCCGTGGCCATCATCTTCTCTTCCTCATTAAATGCAGCTGTCAGCAGAGGGCCCCACACGACCCCGTGTCTCCTGGGCACGGCCCCGTGGTCAACTCTTCGCTACTATCAAGATTCTGCAAATCTTAGAGTTGACCACGCCCCATGTTGGTCTGGGCACGGCCCCGTGGTGGGCGTAGAAGCTTCTGCTGGTTTTGTCTTCAAGTGCAATGCCTGACCATGCCCCATGCCTGGCTGGGCACGGCCCCGTGGTCAGCTTCTGTCTCTCGTTTTTGTCTTTGGGGGTGTTGCTGAGGGGTCGGGCGGCACATTATTCCTTCTTTGTGTATTTATGTTGGTTTTGGCTGCCTATTTGCTTCTTTTGTTCTTTTGAGCTCATTTGATCCTGAAAATACAAAAGGAACAAAGAAACGTGATTTTTCCAATATTAGTACTAAAAATAGGTTATTTTATCCGCATTTGATGTAATTTATATGTTACATTTTGCACACATCAGAAGACTTGCACGGTTTTAAACATTTTGTACATTGTCTTTGTTTCTCAACTTTCTCAATTTTTTTCTCTTCCTGGACTCTTTCAACTTTGAATTTCTAATCAACTTTAAATTTTTCTTCTTCTTCATTTAACGATCCATCAATACTTTCTCAGCAATCATGTCTTCTTCACATTGTGTGTTATGATTATCTCTTTGTTCACCGAAGAGTTCTGCAAAAGAATTATAGACATTAGGAGACATAAATGATTGAAAAGCATTTTGAATAATCTCTTCATTAGTATAATAACACTAATCGGATTCTTCTGGAACTTCATCATAACAAACTTCTTCCATTTCTGGTTCTGGTTCTTTAATAATTTCTGCCAACAATGCATGACTCTTGGCTTTATCTTTTGTTCTTGTCGAATCCTCTTCTAACTGAAACAATCTTGACTGATTCTGAGGTTGAGAATTTCTGTGATATATTGCCTATTTATAATAATCATCAAAAGGATTTTGATGACTTCCAGAAACTTCCCTGATGTGTACAAAATGCAACATATAAATCACATCAAACGATGCATAAAACCAACCCCTTTTCAGTACTAGTGTTGGGAAAACACGTTTCTTTGTTCCCTTTTAATTTACAGGACTAAAAGAGATTAAAAGAACAAAAGGCGCAAACTAGCAGTTGAAACCAACACAAAATACAAGAAGAAGGAATAACATGACATGCACGGCCCCTCGGCAACATATCCCAAGAACAAAAACAAGAAAAACAGAAGCCCACCACGGGGCCGTGTCCACCCAGACACGGGTCATGGTCAACTAACAGCTCCTATAGAAAAGACAAAATGCAGAATTCAACCCAACACAGGGCCGTGTCTAGTAGGCATGGGGCGTGGTCAACGCTAAAATTTGCAGAATCTTCATAGTACAATAGTACTCTAACCACGGGGCCGTGCCCAGAAGACACGGGGTCGTGTGGGTCCCTCTGCTGACAGATGCAATTAATGAAGGGAGAGAATGAAGGGGCCACGGGTCGTGCCCAACGGGCACGGGGCCGTGGTCGGGGCTCTGTTGTGACTATAAACAGGGGTGTTTGGTTCCCTTCAAAGACATCCCTTGGCAAACCACTTCTTTCTCACTTTGCCACCACTCCACCCCCACTACAACACCAACACCCACCACCATCATCCATATTTCATCTTTAGAGTGTGTAGTAGTCTTGGGATCCAAGATTGATCGTAAGATTTCTTGTTAATCAAAGGCTATGTTTGGCTAATCTCTTACATCACTTGGTGAAGAAAAGTCTTTTATTTTATTACTTATGATTTTTAATCTTTCGGCTACTTTTTAATTGGGTTTGTATTAATGACTTTAATAACTAGTTTCTTATGTTGAAAATGAATTTTCCTAACCATTTCTTCATGATGTCATTGATTTGCTCATTCGTGTCTTTACGGTCTATATAAGCGCGTTAACTACTTGGAAGGGGGTTAGGAGGGTGGTTTGGTAAAGTTCTTGTCTCAATCAGTGTATAGATCCTCCGAGGACTGGGTTCAAGCTTACTAGGACCTCTTTCAATGCCCTATGGTATTGGATGGCGGGGGTGCGAATAGCTTGAACCCCTCATATGTAAACTAGTATTAAAACATAAAACGGCCTCTTGGGATTGTATCCTTGCTGACTCAAACCAATTTACCGAGGGTAACGCCACCTTCAAAAAAGGGGCCTACCAGTTTTCGCATTAATAAATTACTTAATTATCTTTCAATATTCCGATCTCTTGGGATTGTATCCCTGCTGACTCAAACCACTAGGTTGAAGGTAACGTCACCTTCACAAGAGGGGCCTACTACTTTAACTAAAATAATCTTTTAAAAAGTCCGAAAATGCGAAAATCATCAAAGGATACATAAAAGAGGAGTTAGAACCAAGTTCTATCTTGTCTATTTGTATTTTTTATTTATCTTTTTATTTTTATTTTTATCTTTCAAAACTTTTATAAAAAATTTGTATCAATTACACATTGACGCTACAACCGGTATTAAAAGCTCTTGTGTCCTTGGACGACCTCGGTATCTTACCAACACTATACTACGCTCGCGATGGGTGCATTTGCCCTAGTGTGTGTTTAGTGTTAGTATAATATCGGGTTTTATAAATTTAAAATTTGACTAATGCGTAAAATGGACTTAAAATATCAATAAAATCATTACACACTTGACACACACCAAGTTTTTGGCGCCGTTGCCGGGGACTCAAGAATTTTAAGAAAGTTTAAAATTGACGGCCTAATTATTTTTTAACCTTTTTCTTTTTAATTTTAAGGATTTTTCTCTTTTTCAACAAATTCTGCGCATTCTGCAGGTAGCAGCACGGGCCGTGCTTGGTCAGACACGGGCCGTGCCCAGCTTTCTTACTGGGAGTTTTTGTTTTCTGAGTTATAGAAGAGCGAACACGGGGCCGTGGAGGTGCACACGGGGCCGTGCACAACTCCCTAGTAACTGGGATCCAGAAAACATAAACTGTGACCTCCTCAACACGGGTCGTGGTCAATATCCACGGGTCGTGGTAAGCTATCTGATCAACAAAACCTTTTATTTTGATCGCAAAACTCAAAGCTTAATCGCAGAGCCTGAAATCTCTACGCGATGCATGAGCTCCAGTTCCGACAAAAACATAAAAGAACCTCTAGACGAACCCGAGCGCTTTCTAAGAAAAAGACTAAAAGCCAAAAATCAAGAGAAAGCTTTGGGACAACAAATCCCAATGGCGGATCAGCTGTGACACCCGGATATTTTGAACCTTATTTGATGTGTTGATACATTTAATATTTATTGAGAATTTTGTTGGCAATTTTAAGATAAACGCTTATCGCGTAACGGTTAAAACGTGAAGCGAACGTCGGTGACCGCCCGAATAATGTTAAAATCCTAAAAATAGTCTGTTATGATTAAAATATTATATTTAGTCATGTTCGTGAAGAAAAATTATTTAAAACGCTTAAAAACTCTATTTTTCGAGTTTAAGCGCGTACTGCGCAGCACAGCGCGCATACTGCCAAATACCGACAACGCTGCCAGTCCAGACAAATAAAATATGGTTCAACAATATTTTGGTGAGTTTATTTTTATAGAGCGTAAAAAATAATTTTAAACGCGTTAAAACGCAATTAAAACGCTAGATAAAATACCCGGTAACGCGTTAAATACCTGTATAAACTTATATATGTGTATGTATAGCGTATATATATGAGAGAGAGGGACTTTTTGGCAGCTCCATGGCAGCCCACCTCTTTCTTGAAAGGTGAATCATGACAAGTGTTGAGGGGATCTTGCATGAGATCTTTACAAAACCAAGAAATCTCCATTATAATCAATTTCCCCAACACCAAAAAGATTGCAATCTCTCCTCACTCTCTCTAAACTCACGTCACACACACATATACACACTTCAAAATTCAAACTTTAAAGATCTTGAAGATTCATGTTCTTTCAAGTTCATTTCAAGCTAGTTTGAAGATCCAAGAGGGCTTTTAAGGTGATTCCAAGAAGTTTCAAGCAAGATCCAAGCTTTGTGTCATCATTTTCATCCAAAAACCCACTTGAATCTTGAAAGACATAAAAACCATCTCTTTTAAAAAATGTTCTTGATTCATGGTGATGAAGATGATAGTAAAAAGTTTCTCTTGTTCTTGAATTTAAACACAAACTTGAAAGCTAAAACAAATGAGTTTTTAAATAAAATAAAAATGGATATATGTGTGTATATATATGGTCGTGGATGTGTATGTATATATGATAGAGATGATGTTTTGATTTTTGATTAACTCTTGTATGATCGGATTCTTGAAAGATGATGCATTAGATGTTTGTACTAAGACATGAATGTGGATGTATGGACATGAAATGATGAATAAAATATGACATGATGAGAATGATTTTTAATCAGGTCCTAAAAACTAAAAATAATAATATTTGAAGTGTTAAATAGCATGAAGCTTTGTCATGAAGTCTACTAGTTTTTAAGTTGTTGCATGTGCTTGAATGATAGTTAAAATGCAAGGGTTTTGATGATTTATACATGATATGATAAATGTCCATTCAAATCAGTAAATAAACATGTAAAAATAAAGTTATTTGATGTATTTTAAAGTTATAAAAATTATGTCATAACTTGGTAGCTTTGCATGTTGTACTTAAGGCTTGAAAAGTAGTAAATCGGGTGATATTTGCATGATTTTTGTGCTATTTATGAGACCTGCATATATATGATTAAAATTATTGTTTTAATCAGTAAATAACTTGTGTTGTGTTAAAATATTCAAGTCGTTTCGATTTGTGATGCTTATAGTAAAGTTCGGTGCAAAACTATGCGTTTAAAACGGTAAAAATCGCATTTTCAAGTGATTTTTATAAAACTGTTTTAGATCAGTAAATAAACTGATATTTTTGATATAAAAATAAGTATTTTAACTTATATTAAGTATCTTTGGTGTTTGGTTAGTCATACGTGACTTCCGACGCCCGAAACGATACCGAAAACGCTAACTACGCATATTTCAATGTACATAAACATGGGTTGTTCAAAAGTGAACTTGGTATATTATGATGTGATATGTGATTATGAGAATATGTTATGTGATATGTTAGATGATAACATGATAGTAGAAGTTTATACTATGCATGTGCACTTGTGCGGTTTAAAACGGTGAATACTGCGTTATATGTGTAACTTATTTGTCGAGCATGAAAATGATACATAGGTAAACTTGATAAGTTATGTCATGTATGAATGCTTTGAAAATGATAATATATATAAGTTAACAAAATACGTGTATTGCGATATTTGTTTATATGTTCATGTTTATGTATATATTACGACAAGCAAACCGTAGATATATTGCTTATAAACTGGTGTGATAACGGATATAACATATTGAGGGTCACCACTAAATCGTTCAAGTCACGAAAATCTTAATATATATGAACACATATATTTAAATACGCCAACATAATCAAAACAAAGACTTTTCAAGAAAATCTCAAAGTTATGTGAAAATTCTAAGTATTGGAGAAACTTAGGAATTTTGTAATATATTGTTTGAGTATTAAATCGTTCTTGCTTAATTTAGGACGAATTAAACAATTTTGTGGGATTGTGTTAACACATAAAAAGGCATGCAAAGGTGAGTACATAGCCCCCTCTTCTACTTTTTATAAATGTTTTGGGGTGAAATATATGTGCATAACTTTACTTTCTGTTTTCTTGACATTATACATGTTTTGTTACATAGTACATATAATACACTATTTCAAAAACAAAAATATTTTTACTTGACATTTTGACTTAGTATGTCTAGTACATGGTCTTCAAACATATCCATGACATGCTTACATTGAAAATGACATTTGATATGTTTAATGGGACAATAATACATTCATTAACAGTGATCGCGCCGACCGGTAGTATGTAATGGTACCATAGGACTTGACAAATTCCGTTCCGGCTCCCCAGGCTTGTTGGGCAGTGTTAGGGATTGACAGAATCTGATAACATTTTTTTCGATAAACCTTGATCCTGATAAGGGTTTATGAGACAGTCTCAAGGCTTGAATGTATGCGATAAAAAATCTGATAAATGTTCTTATCGATAAAAGCAATGGCATTCAAAACATAACTTTTGATTTAAACATTTGTTTATTCAAAGACCGACAATTAAATAAACAGAGCATTATGCATTTGGTTTGAGTAAATACTATTTACTTGCCATACAAGACATGATTTATACTTGACATTAGACATTGTATACACATGACATTTGACATTGGTTTAAACAAGACATTATTTGATGGTCATTGATAAGTGATTTGAATAATGAGACGTGTGTAATACGATAAAGGCACGGTGGATACGCCGTTGGTACTTCCAATATATAAGTGCTTTTATTATATTACATATCGTGGCGTTATCTAAACAACTTTAACAAGGACAAGACATGGCATATTTTATACATATTATTTTCATTCGGTCATTTACTTAACCATATATCATTCTTTTATATCATTTGATTTTCATGATTTAAAAGGAAATATTTTATAAGGTTCATGACTACTTTTCGAAAACATTTCTTTTAACTTTCAAAGTCATGAGTCTTAAACACTAAATCCATGTTACTCACAGGCATTTTTATGCTGACGTATTTACTTTCACATATGTTTCAGGAGCGAATGTCTGATGAGAGCGTGCTTCACTTAGGGCGACTTGGGCCTTAGAAATCTAAAATCAAGAAACTTATTATCATTATGTTATGTTTCTATTTGAATCAAGACAATGTAATAAACTTTTATTATTGTAAAAGTAAACTCTAATTATCATGTGTTGTGAAAAAATAATTCTCCCACACGACTCCCCGACGTTTCCGCCGCGGTTGGTTGCTTTACCCGGTCAGGGTGTGACAGAAAGATTGGTATCAGAGCTCATGGTTATAGAGAATTAGGTTATTAGTAATTCTTTGACCTAGACTATAACCTTTCTAGGACCCTAACACAAGTTATCTTGTGTTTTCATTTTTAAAGCAATACCATCACCTATCCTTAGGTGATTACCAAAACAAAGTCACAAATTTCAGATCCATTTTGAAAATCAATCATCTATCCTTAGATGATTTGTTTTTAGGCTTATGCCTTAAAAATTTTCAAATCTCGTCAAAGTTTGGGTCTTAATAATGTGAACACGTGCAATCTGGAAGGGTGGGTGCCTGTACCCTGAGTTTTCTGTCTAAAGCTAGAGTGTTTGTACAAATCCACATTATCGGACCAGTCACTCTTACCTGGGAACTCTTGCAGTGAGTGTCCACTTATAGGCTAAAGCATGTCTTCGCTATACATTATAAAGACCCATGTACTTTGATTAGTCACCGTGTGTCGTTTGATTGTTTTGAGAAACAAACGAATGACCACCATCCTTATGCTTTGTTGATATTTTCAATACTCCTTTTGTTTTAGCCAAACGCCAATCTCATACATTTCTTTGTGTTCCCTTTTCTTATAGAATGCCTCCTCGACGTGATCAAACTCAAGATGCCGCTATGGCAGCCATGATCGCTCAGCAAATTGCTACTGTACTTCCGAACCTAGTAACCCAGTTAAACCAAGCCAACAACAACAATAACAATGCACCTGTTCCGTGCAACTTTAAGACGTTTAATTCGGCTAAACCGCTCCAATTTTATGGGTCTGAAGGAGCTTCCGGGCTCCTACAGTGGTTCGAGAGTCTCGAAAGCACGTTTCGTCACGTTCAATGCCAGAATGAGCGAAAGGTTGAGTTTGCGTCCAGTGTATTTCAGAAGGCGACGCTTACATGGTGGAATGATGTGATGAGAGACAGGGGTGCCGATGTGGCAATGGCTCAAACATGGGAAGAGCTTCGTGCTCTTATGATGAAGGAGTTTTGTCCTCGTCATGAACTACGGGCACTGGAAAATGAATTCCATGATCTTAAGCAAGATAGTGGAGAGCACCGTGCTTACACGGACCGATACGAAGAACTGAGCCTGCTGTGTCCCACCATGGTCATGCCTCTGGACAAGGCGATTGAGAAGTACATAGATGGTCTTCCTGATCCTATTCAGGATATTGTCACCGGCAGCAACCCTACCACAGTGAGACAAGCCATTGAGCTAGCTGCGACCTTGACTGAGTCTCAAATCAAAAAGGGTAAACTCCACCGCAAGGGTGACAAGAAATCATCTGCCAAGACTGAGAAACAGAAGGGAAAGAAGGTTGAAACCTCAAAGAAGTCTAGGAAACGCAATGCTTCCAAGAACTTTGTTGCTGTTGCACAGACCAATCAAGCTGCTCCTACCCAGCCAACACAACCACCCGCCAAGAAACAGTATGTTGGTACTGCACCTCTATGTAACAAGTGCAATTGTCATCATCAACCACATCTTCAATGTCGTCTTTGCACCAATTGTGAAGATTTGGCCATTTGGCTAACTCATGTCGCTCTCCTCTGCTCCGAATCAAGCGGTTCAAAATCCTACCCAGCAGCCAGCAAATCCTGCACGACCTCCCTTTCCGCCTGGGTCTTGCTACAATTGTGGGGATCTGACTCACTACAGGAACAATTACCCGAAGTTGGGTAATGTGAACCCGGCTCGTGGACGAGCATTCAATGTCAATGCCAACGAAGCGCGTGCCGACAACGAAGTGGTTAACGGTACATTCTATGTTAACAACCAACTTGCTTCTATTCTTTCTGATTCGGGTGCCGACAAGAGTTTTGTATCACTAGCTTTTAAACCTTTACTTGCAAAGACTAGAACAAAACTAGGAAAGCCTTTGACAATAGAGATAGCTAATGGTGAACCCCTTGTACTCGATTCTATCATTCGAAATTGCCAGTTGAACCTCAATAATCACCTTTTTCCCATCGATCTCACGCCAATGCAACTTGGGAGTTTTGACGTTATAGTAGGAATGATTGGTTGACCAAATACCCTGCAGAGGTAGTTTGTTTTGACAAGATTGTTCGTGTGCCGCTTTCGACTGGTGAAATCTTAGAGGTTCGTGGAGAAAGGCCCACTATTAGCCTTAAATTGATGTCAAGCACCCAAGTACAAAGATACCTACGAAAGAATTACGTGGCTTTCTTGGCACGTGTCGTAGAGGAGAAAGACAAGGGTAAGACTATTCAAGACATCCCCGTTGTTCGGGATTATCCTGAGGTGTTTCCTGAAGAGTTACTGGTTTACCCCCAGCACGTCAAATTGAGTTCCGTATTGACCTTGTACCTGGTGCCAACCCGATTGCCAAATCTCCATACCGTCTTGCACCGTCTGAGATGCAAGAATTGTCGAAGCAGCAACAGGAGTTATCTGACAAAGGATTTAGTCGTCCAAGCTTTTCACCTTGGGGCACGCCTGTTCTATTTGTAAAGAAGAAGGATGGATCTTTCCGAATGTGTATCGATTACCGTGAGCTCAACAAACTCACTATCAAAAATCGATATCCCCTACCTCGCATTGATGATCTCTTTGATCAGCTTCAGGGTGCTACCTGCTTTTCGGAGATCGATCTACGTTCTGGGTATAATCAGCTTCGTGTACTCGAAGAAGATATTCCCAAGACTGCCTTCCGCACATGATATGGTCACTATGAGTTCACTATTATGCCTTTCAGTTTAACGAATGCTCCTGCCGTCTTCATGGACTTGATGAATAGGGTTGGTAAGCTTCATTTGGACAAGTTCATCATCGTTTTCATTGATGACATCTTGATTTATTCGAAGACACGAGCTGACCACGAACAACATCTCCGTCTAACAATGGAACTCCTAAAGAAGGAACAACTCTTCGCTAAATTCTCCAAGTGTGAATTTTGGCTTAAGGAAGTTCAATTTTTGGGACACATTGTCAACGAACAAGGTATACATGTAGATCCCGCCAAAATCAGTGAGATTAAGGAATTGGATACACCTACTACTCCTACTGAGGTTCGTTCATTTCTGGGTCTCGCGGGTTATTACCACCGTTTTATTGCAAACTTCTCCAAGATTGCGGTTCCTCTCACAACCTTAACTCAAAAGAACAAACCTTTTGAGTGGGGACCCAAACAAGAAGAAGCTTTCCAGACCTTGAAACAAAAACTCTGTGATGCTCCTGTGTTATCTTTACCTGAGGGAAACGACGACTTTGTCGTATATTGTGACGCATCAAACTTAGGCATTGGTTGTGTTCTCATGCAAAGAAACAAAGTCATAGCCTACGCGTCAAGACAGTTGAAGATCCACGAGAAGAACTACACAACTCATGATCTTGAGTTAGGTGCTGTGGTTTTTGCTCTCAAGATTTGGAGACACTACCTTTACGGAACAAAATGTGTGGTTTTCACTAACCACAAAAGTCTCCAACACATCTTCGACCAGAAAGAACTAAACATGAGGCAACGACGCTGGGTTGAACTTCTAAACGACTACGACTGCGAGATTCGCTGCCATCCTGGCAAAAAAATGTCGTAGCCGATGCGCTAAGTCGAAAAGAACGCGTTAAGCTTCATTGTGTTCAAGTTCGATCTGATATTCAATCCCGCATCTCTCAAGCTCAACGTACATGTATAACCCAAGGCTTGTTGAAAAATGAACTACCTATTAATCTCGAGCTTCAACTCGAAATGAAAGACGGAGAGGTACTCTATTTCATGAACCGTTTACGGGTTCCAAGTCAAGACAATCTCCGCACCTTATTAATGGATGAAGCTCATAAGTCTCGATATTCCATTCATCCTGGTGCAGACAAAATGTATAAGGATCTTTGAACCCAGTATTGATGGCCAGGAATGAAGAAAGACATTGCCATATATGTATCCAAATGCCTTACTTGTCTCAAGGTCAAGGCAGAACATCAACATCCCTCTGGATTATTGGAACAACCAGAAATACTATAACATTTGTCAAAAACGGGTTTCCAAAACCCGCTCCGTTTTGTAATCGAATATCAAGTTATAAATGTCACGTTGTATATTTATGATTATTTTGATTTAGAGTTTGGGATTGTTATGTTTGGTTTATTTTCTTTGTATTGTATGGACATGTTTGGATATTTGGAAATGTAACTTTGACTTTGATAAATATGAAACATATTAGTAAATATCATGAGCTTTGGTGATAACCCAATTATGCCCCGACTCTTATTCCGCTGCGGGTCGGGGTGTGACAAATACTGGTTTGGAAATGGGAAAACATTGCCATGGATCTCATTACCAAATTACCGCGCACTCCTAGAGGTCACGATGCCATTTGGGTAGTTGTTGATCTTCTAACAAAATCTGCACACTTCTTGCCAATTCGTAAGGATTTACCTGCTGATAAGCTTGCCAAGATCTATGTAGACGAGATTGTCTCCCGACATAGTGTTCCCTGAACATCATATCTGATCGAGATGCTCGATTCTCATCTCACTTTTGGAGAACCATACAATCTGCTATGGGAACCCAACTCAATTTGAGCACAACCTATCATCCTCAAACGTATGGACAAACTGAAAGAACAATCCAGACACTGGAAGATATGCTTAGGGCTTGTGTGATCGATTTTGGTGGTAGTTGGAATTCCCATCTACCGTTGATCGAATTCTCCTACAACAATAGTTATCACTCTAGCATCAACATGGCTCCTTTCGAAGCTTTATACGGTCGAAATGTCGTTCACCAGTCTGCTGGAATGAGATTGGTGAAGCTCAGCTCAACGGACCCGAACTCATTCTAGAGACTACAGACAAAGTTCAGAAAATTCGCGAACATCTCTTAACAGCTAGAAGCCGTCAAAAGAGTTATGCGGATAGACGACACAAGCCTTTGGAATTTCAAGTCGGTGATCACGTCCTTCTCAAGGTATCCCTTGGAAAGGTGTGGTCAGATTTGGAAAGAAAGGAAAACTTGCACCATGATATGTTGGACCATTCAAGATCGTTGAAAGAATCGGAAAAGTAACCTACAGACTTGAGCTACCTCCACAACTTGGAAATGTTCATCCAACTTTCCACATGTCCAATCTAAAGAAGTGTTTGGCTGATGAAAACCTCCACATCCCTCTTGATGAAATTTGTGTTTATAACACGATGCACTTTGTTGAGAAGCCAGTTATGGGTCAACCTATGCGGGCTTGCTACAATTGCGGAGACCCAAGCCATTTCAGAAACACTTGTCCAAGGTTGGTAAACATTATTCATGCTCAGGCTCAAGCCAACCCGGTGAATCAAGCGAACCAAGCTCCTCCACCTGCAAGAGGAAGAGCTTTCAATATCAACGCTAATCAGGCTAGGGCCGACGGTAATGTGGTTAACGGTACGTTCCTTATAAATGGTAGATATGCATCTATGTTATTTGATACTAGTGCGGATAGAAGTTTTGTGTATTTAGAATTTGAACCTATCCTAAACCAAAATCGGGATAAGCTCACGGAATCCATAACGGTAGAAGTTGCTGACGGGAAACCAGTTTCATTAAACTCTATTATACGCAACTGTACACTCACCCTAAACGACCACGATTTCTCAGTCGATCTTATTCCTATGAAGCTGGGAAGTTTTGATATCATAATTGGTATGGACTGGCTCAGTCAACATCAGGCAGAAGTTGTATGTCGCGAAAAATTTATAAGTATTCCTCTTTCAAACGGTCAGACTCTTCGAATCTTTGGTGAAACCTTGTCGAAGGGGCTCAGCTTAATGTCTTGTCTTCAAGCCCAAAAATATCTTCGCAAAAATTATGTCGCGTTTTTAGCTCATATCATCAAAAAGGGAACCATGGAGAAGAAACTTGAAGACATTCCAGTAGTAAAAGATTTCCCGCAAGTTTTTCCTGACGACATTTCAGGACTTCCTCTAGTTAGAGAAGTCGAATTCCGTATTGATCTTATACCTGGTGCTACACCAGTTGCAAAGTCTCCTTATAGGTTAGCCCCCTCTGAAATGCAAGAGCTAGCCAGTCAATTACAAGAGTTGACTGACAAGGGATTCATACGTCCTAGCTCATCGCCTTGGGGTGCACCTGTCCTTTTTGTAAAGAAGAAAGATGGATCGTTTCGTATGTGCATCGACTACAGAGAGCTCAACAAATTAACAATCAAGAATCGCTATCCTTTACCTCGCATTGATGATCTTCTTGACCAACTTCAAGGTGCCAACTGCTTTTCAAAAATCGACCTTCGATCTGGCTATCATCAACTTAGAGTACATGAAGAAGACGTCCCAAAGACTGCTTTCCGAACTCGTTATGGCCATTATGAATTCATGGTCATGCCATTTGGTTTAACCAACGCACCAGCTGTCTTCATGGACCTAATGAACAGAGTCTGCAAACCTTATCTTGATCGATTTGTTATAGTCTTCATCGACGACATTCTTATTTATTCAAAGTCTAAATCTGATCATGAGCGTCATCTTCGACTCATCCTTACACTTCTAGAGAATGAAAAGCTTTACGCCAAATTCTCCAAATGCGAATTCTGGTTAAAAGAGGTGCAATTCCTCGGACATGTAGTCAATGACAAGGGAATACATGTCGACCCCTCAAAGATCAAAGCGGTACAAGAATGGCAAGCTCCACGTACCCCAACTGAAGTAAGATCTTTTCTTGGTTTGGCTGGTTATTATCGTCGTTTCATTTCAAACTTCTCTCGCATTGCTGTACCACTCACGGCTTTAACTCATAAGGGAAAACCTTTCATATGGGGACCCAAGCAAGAAGAAGCCTTCCAAACTCTTAAACAAAAACTTTGTGATGCACCAATCCTTACTCTTCCTGAAGGTTGTGATGATTTCGTGGTCTATTGCGATGCGTCAGGGCAAGGATTAGGCTGCGTTCTAATGCAAAGAGGAAAAGTTATAGCTTATGCTTCGAGACAACTCAAGACGCATGAGAAGAACTACACCACTCATGACCTAGAACTTGGAGCCATTGTGTTCGCTCTTAAGATATGGAGACATTATCTCTATGGTACTAAGTGTGAAATATACACTGACTACAAGAGTCTTCAACATATCTTCAATCAAAAGGAGTTAAACATGAGGCAACGAAGATGGGTCGAACTTCTAAATGACTACGACTGTGAAATTCGGTACCACCCTGGCAAAGCAAATATGGTGGCTGATGCACTCAGTCGAAAGGGTTATGCGAACTCCATTCGTCTTCTATGTTCGCAAATCATATCTGACATTAAAGATCAAATTCGAGAAGCCCAACATGTTTCAGTAACGGAAGATGATGTACGAAAGGAGATGTCCTGTGGAGCTGAACTTAAAATTGAAACTAAATCTGACGGTATTCTGTACTACCTAGATCGTATCTGGATTCCTAACCACAACAATCTTCATGAAATTCTTATGAAGGAAGCTCACAAAACGCGATACTCTATACACCCAGGAGCCGATAAGATGTATCAAGACCCACGATATACCTATTGGTGGCCTGGAATGAAAAAGGATATTGCTGTTTTTGTTTCCAAGTGCCTTACATGTTCCAAGGTGAAAGCTGAACACCAAAGACCCTCGGACTTCTGGTCCAACCTGAAATACCTGTATGGAAGTGGGAAAATATAACCATGGATTTCATTACCGGGTTACCTCGCACTTCTGGTGGGTATGACACTATATGGGTAATTATCGACCGACTTACAAAATCAGCTCACTTTATTCCTATCCGCGAAGATTTCAAGAACGAAAAGCTTGCTCGTATTTATATCAGCGAAATCGTAAGCCGACATGGGGTACCGTTAAGCATTATTTCTGATCGTGATGGTCGTTTCACTTCACGAACATGGCAAGCAGTACAATCCGCTATGGGTACGCGATTAGATCTCAGTACCGCCTATCATCCTCAAACTGATGGACAATCTGAGCGCACCATTCAAACTCTTGAAGATATGCTTCGAGCATGTGTCATAGACTTCAAGGGAAATTGGGACGCCCACCTACCATTAGTTGAATTTTCGTACAACAACAGCTATCATTCAAGTATCGGCATGGCACCTTTTGAAGCTTTATATGGTTGTAAGTTCCGATCTCCTGTATGTTGGCACGAAATTGGGGAAGCTCAAATCACTGGTCCATAATTGATCCAAGAAACCACAGACAAGATCCATCAAATCCGAAACAATCTTCTAGCGGCTCAAAGTCGTCAAAAGAGTTATGCAGATAAACGGCGGAAGCCTTTAGAGTTTAACATTGGTGATCATGTACTTCTAAAAGTATCACCGTGGAAGGGAGTAGTTCGTTTTGGTCAAAAAGGCAAGCTAGCACCACGCTACGTAGGACCTTTCAAGATACTCGAAAGAGTAGGACCTGTAGCATACAAGCTTGATCTACCAGAAGAACTCAACAGGATTCATCCCACATTCCACGTGTCGAACTTGAAGAAGTGCCTCGCTGATGAAAACCTCCACATTCCTCTGGAAGATATTCAGATTGATGAATCTATGTATTTTATTGAAAGACCAGTAAAAATCATGGACTTCGGGGAGAAACGTCTACGACGAAGTCGCATTACAATTGTTAGGGTACGCTGGGAGTCGAAACGGGGACCTGAGTTTACTTGGGAACGTGAAGACTCAATGCGCGACAAATACCCACATCTTTTTCCTACTACTTAAATTTCGGGACGAAATTCCTAAAAGTAGGGGATACTGTAACATTTGTCAAAAACGGGTTTCCAAAACCCGCTCCGTTTTGTAATCGAATATCATGTTATAAATGTCACGTTGTATATTTATGATTATTTTGATTTTTAATGATATATAATTAATAAACAAACTAAACTATAAAAATTATATTTGATAAAAAGTGAAAACAAAATAAATAAAAATGAAAAGTTGCTGCCGGGGATCGAACCCGGGTCAGCCGGAACCGAAAACCAAAGACTTAACACACACACACATCACCACTCCGCCACTTGTTGTTTTCTGTCAACTTAGGGAAACAAATAACTCTTATACACAAACCTAGTTTAAACCGGTTGCGCCAACTGAGAAACCGAAATCGGCAATTCAACCGTCTAATCGTTTGATTAATCGCACATTCAGGTTTATAACCGATGCACCGACGATTTTTAATCAATTCAGATTGAATGAACTTCAATTTTGATTATCATCGGTTTTTATAACCGAAAATAATCAAAGTCCAAATTACTTCAATTCAAGACCCCTCTCGCGACTCAGAAACATCATACCAACTTTCCATTTCATTTTCGTCACACATTCGGTTCACCAGAAAGCTTAAATCAACTCGCCGGAAAATTCTGCAAGTTCGCCGGAAAACCGTATTTGTCCTCAAATCGGTAAGTTCTTCAATACCATCATAGTCTAACAGTTGTTAAGCTATTTCTAACTCAAACCTTCCACTTGAGATCGAATTCAGGCACTGTTATCAGATAATTTTAGTTCGCCGGAAAAGTTCTGAAAATCTCTATTTTCATCTGAGAATCGGTAAGGGCATTCAAACCCTCTGTTAACATTTGTTGATCACTTCAATTTCACGATTAGCTAATCAAAACGGTTAATTGTCTTGTTCAGTTGAAGAGCACAAAAACAGAGACCGACACATTGCCGGAATTCTGAAATAAACCGTTCATCGGTATGTTCACTTCTAATTATCGTTTCTGCCATTTCATATTAGATTGTACAATGTTTATCGATCGAACTACACAAGATATAACGGTATAATCTACTGCCTGTAAAATTCAACGAAGAAGATGACTGTGATAACACTATAAGTATAATTAAAATTGGCATTTTAAACGGGTTAGACACACAGTCCAGCGGTGGACTGTGTGCAAATAATACGCACACGTCACGAGTTCGATCCCTGATACACGCACCCTCTATGTAATAAAATGCCTTTTTGATTAAAGCTGAACCGGGTTAACCCCGTTAGTTGTTAAGTATAATAAAAACCGAGATATTAACCAGGTTAGACACACAGTCCAGCGGTGGACTGTGTGCAACACTAAGTCGCACGTCACGCGTTCGAGTCTGGTTAACGGCACCGGTTCGATGATTTAAAATCTTTTTCTAAAAACAAATGAATTTTGAATAAATCGAATTAGTATATAAATATAATTAAAAACAAGATTATTTCGGGTTAGACACGTAGCTCAGTTGGTAGAGCTGCGTGCACGCGTACGGGAGGTCTCGGGTTCGAGTCTCACCCAGCGCATATATGCACACTGACCGAACCGGTCAACAGGTCAACAAGTCAACGGTCAACGCAAAATAAACAATTTTTTTATATTTTTATTTATTTAATTTAATTTAAAAATCAATTAAAAATACTTAAAAATAACATTTTCAAAGATAGAAAATAGCCTTAAACTCACAAAAATATATCTAAAAATTCCATTAAAATCCTTAATAAAATCCACTCATTTACTATATTTTTCCGTTATTATTTAGGTTAGTAATTCTCGTTGTTCAACTCTCCCGACTCGTGCGCATCTCATCATCTCCATTCAAACGCACCCAATGTGAGTGAATCTTACAAATTCCCCGTTTTAATCACGTTTTTGGGTGTATCATGTGTCTTGCTATATATTATATTTAAATCATTGTGCATACATCATATCATGAACATGTGTATTCAGTTTGTTTCAACTGTTGTGTGGTTATCGTTAGATGCAATTTATTATTTCCAGTACATGCAATTTCATAGGCCGCCGCTCCCCATTACATTATGAGCGTTGAGCATGTTCCCCATTACATTATGAGCGTGAACCTGGCGTGCCCACATACGAACGGCTCCGTTTGATTGAGCCTTAATCGCACAGACATTTTCATTTTCAGTACATGCAATACGATCGGCTCCGTTTGATTGAGCCTTGATCGCACAGTTTCATTCATGTTATTTATCGTATGATGTTGGTATGTTAATGTATGCTATCATGTGTTATTGTATGTTATAGTGGTGATTGCTATTGCTACTGCTTGGTTATTTATATTTGCTCATATATGATTATGCACAATTTTTCATTGATAAACTAACAAGAAAATCAATAACAAATGTTTATCTAACAAGGTTCACTCGCCAACTTATGTTGACCCAAAAACCCCCCCATTTTTACACATGATACAGGTGAACCAGCAGCAGCCAGAAACACATAGGATTGGACTAGAAGAATAAAATGATTTAGAGTTTGGGATTGTTATGTTTGGTTTATTTTCTTTGTATTGTATGGACATGTTTGGATATTTGGAAATGTAACTTTGACTTTGATAAATATGAAACATATTAGTAAATATCATGAGCTTTGGTGATAACCCAATTATGCCCCGACTCTTATTCCGCTGCGGGTCGGGGTGTGACAAATACTGGTTTGGAAATGGGAAAACATTGCCATGGATCTCATTACCAAATTACCGCGCACTCCTAGAGGTCACGATGCCATTTGGGTAGTCGTTGATCTTCTAACAAAATCTGCACACTTCTTGCCAATTCGTAAGGATTTACCTGCTGATAAGCTTGCCAAGATCTATGTAGACGAGATTGTCTCCCGACATAGTGTTCCCTTGAACATCATATCTGATCGAGATGCTTGATTCTCATCTCACTTTTGGAGAACCATACAATCTGCTATGGGAACCCAACTCAATTTGAGCACAACCTATCATCCTCAAACGTATGGACAAACTGAAAGAACAATCCAGACACTGGAAGATATGCTTAAGGCTTGTGTGATCGATTTTGGTGGTAGTTGGAATTCCCATCTACCGTTGATCGAATTCTCCTACAACAATAGTTATCACTCCAGCATCAACATGGCTCCTTTCGAAGCTTTATACGGTCGAAATGTCGTTCACCAGTCTGCTGGAATGAGATTGGTGAAGCTCAGCTCAACGGACCCGAACTCATTCTAGAGACTACAGACAAAGTTCAGAAAATTCGCGAACATCTCTTAACAGCTAGAAGCCGTCAAAAGAGTTATGCGGATAGACGACACAAGCCTTTGGAATTTCAAGTCGGTGATCACGTCCTTCTCAAGGTATCCCCTTGGAAAGGTGTGGTCAGATTTGGAAAGAAAGGAAAACTTGCACCATGATATGTTGGACCATTCAAGATCGTTGAAAGAATCGGAAAAGTAGCCTACAGACTTGAGCTACCTCCACAACTTGGAAATGTTCATCCAACTTTCCACATGTCCAATCTAAAGAAGTGTTTGGCTGATGAAAACCTCCACATCCCTCTTGATGAAATTTGTGTTTATAACACGATGCACTTTGTTGAGAAGCCAGTGGAAATATAGGACCGTGAAGTCAAGAAACTTAAGCGCAAGCGCGTACTGATAGTCAAAGTTCGCTGGAATCCAAACGTGGCCTAGAGTTTACTTGGGAACGAGAGGATCAATTGAAGTCGAAGTATCCACACCTTTTCTCACAAGTTTCCTCTAATTAAATTTCGAGACGAAATTTCCTAAAGTAGGGGAGGCTGTGACACTCGGATACTTTGAACCTGTACTAATGTGACACGCGTTATGATTAAATAAAAAGGAAAATTATATTAAATTTGATGTATTTTGATGTTATTTGATGTGTTGATATATTTAATATTTATTGAGAATTTTGTTGGCAATTTTAAGATAAACGCTTATCGCGTAACGGTTAAAACACGAACCGAACGTCGGTGACCGCTCGAATAATGTTAAAATCCTAAAAATAGTCCGTTATGATTAAAATATTATATTTAGTCATGTTCGTGAAGAACAATTATTTAAAACGCTTAAAAACTTTATTTTTCGAGTTTAAGCGCGTACTTCGCAGCACAGCACGCGTACTGCCAAATACCGACAACGCTGCTAGTCCAAACAATTAAAATATGTTTCAACAATATTTTGGTGAGTTTATTTTTATAGAGCATTAAAAATAATTTTAAACGCGTTAAAACACAATTAAAACGCTAGATAAAATACCCGGTAACGCGTTAAATACCTGTATAAACTTATATATGTGTATGTATGCGTATATATATGAGAGAGAGAGACTTTTTGGCAGCTCCATGGCAGCCCACCTCTTTCTTGAAAGGTGAATCATGAAAAGTGTTGAGGGGATCTTGCATGAGATCTTTACAAAACCAAGAAATCTCCATTATAATCATTTCCCCAACACCAAAAAGAGTGCAATCTCTCCTCACTCTCTTTCTAAACTCACGGCACACACACATACACACACTTCAAAATTCAAACTTTGAAGATCTTGAAGATTCATGTTCTTTCAAGTTCATTTCAAGCTAGTTTGAAGATCCAAGAGGGCTTTTAAGGTGATTCCAAGAAGTTTCAAGCAAGATCCAAGCTTTGTGTCATCATTTTCATCCAAAAACCCACTTGAATCTTGAAAGGAATAAAAACCATCTATTTTAAAAAATGTTCTTGATTCATGGTGATGAAGATGATAGTAAAAAGTTTCTCTTATTCTTGAATTTAAACACAAACGTGTATTGCGATATTTGTTTATATGTTCATGTTTATGTATATATTACGACAAGCAAACCGTAGATATATTGCTTATAAACTGGTGTGATAACGAATATAACATATTGAGGGTCACCACTAAAATCGTTCAAGTCATGAAAATCTTAATATGTATGAACACATATATATAAATACGCCAACATAATCAAAACAAAGACTTTTCAAGAAAATCTCAAAGTTATGTGAAAATTCTAAGTATTGGAGAAACTTAGGAATTTTGTAATATATTGTTTGAGTATTAAATCGTTCTTGCTTAATTTAGGACGAATAAACAATTTGTGGGATTGTTTTAACACATAAAACCGCACCCAAATGTGAGTACATAGCCCCCTCTTTTACGTTTTATAAATGTTTTGGGGTGAAACATATGTGCATAACTTTACTTTCCGTTTTCATGACATTATACATGTTTTGTTACATAGTACATATAATACACTATTTCAAAAACAAAAACATTTTTACTCGACATATTGACTTCGTATGTCTAGTATATGGTTTTCAAACATATTCATGACATGCTTACATTGAAATGACATTTGATATGTTTAACGGGACAATAATACATTCATTAACAGTGATCGCGCCGACCGGTAGTATGTAATGGTACCATAGGACTTGACAAATACCGTTCCCGCTCCCCAGGCTTGTTGTGCAGTGTTAGGGAATGACAGAATCCGATAACATTTTTTGTCGATAAACCTTGATCCTGATAAGGGTTTATGAGACAGTCTCAAGGCTTGAATGTATGCGATAAACAAATCTGATAAATGTTTATATCGATAAAAGCAATGGCATTCAAAACATAACTTTTGATTTAAACATTTGTTTATTCAAAGACCTTGTTTTGTACAAGACAATTAAATAAACAGAGCATTATGCATTTGGTTTGAGTAAATACTATTTACTTGCCATACAAGACATGATTTATACTTGACATTAGACATTGTATACACATGACATTTGACATTGGTTTAAACAAGACATTATTTGATGGTCATTGATAAGTGATTTGAATAATGAGACGTGTGTAATATGATAAAGGCACGGTGGATACGCCGTTGGTACTTTCTATATATAATTGCTTTTATTATATTACATATCGTGGCGTTATCTAAACCACTTTAACAAGGACAAGACATGGCATATTTTATACATATTATTTTCATTCGGTCATTTACTTAACCATCATCATTCTTTTATATCATCTGATTTTCATATTGATTTTCATTTGATTTCATAAAAGGAAACATTTTATAAGGTTCATGACTACTTTTCGAAAACATTTCTTTTAACTTTCAAAGTCATGAATCTTAAACACTGAATATATGTTATCACAGGCATTTTTATGCTGACGTATTTACTTTCACATATGTTTCAGGAGCGAATCTCTGATGAGAGCATGCTTCACTTAGGGCGACTTGGGCCTTAGAAATCTAAAATCAAGAAACTTATTATCCTTATGTTATGTTTCTGTTTGAATCAAGACAATGTAATAAACCTTTATTATTGTAAAAGTAAACTCTAATTATCATGTGTTGTGAAAAAATAATTCTGCCACACGACTCTCCGACGTTTCCGCCGCGGTTGGTTGCTTTATGCGGTCGGGGTGTGACAGAAAGATTGTTTGTAACATCCCGGCCTCTCGCACCACCAATATTATCCGCTTTACACCCGATGGGTTGCCCATCCAGGAACTCACGACTTTGTTTTTGGTTGCTCTCACTGGAGACTTCCCAAGAGGTCACCCATCCTAGTACTACTCCAACATGAGCACGCTTAACTGTGTAGTTCTCCTCTCTTCCACTAGCATTAAGCCCAGAACGCGTTGGTGATTTTAAGAGGCAGGACATTCCTTATGAACCAAGATCTCTCATGGCCACGGCCAATGTGGGATTTGCCTAGGGTGTCACAATGGTCCATGTTAATCGGTATTCGCTGTCGGTATTTTTACAATCACCCCCCTAGGGACTCATCGTCCTCGATGAGGTTTGCCCCACCATCCCGAATGGCTCAGGAGTGGCTCTGATACCATTTGTAACATCCCGGCCTCTCGCACCACCAATATTGTCCGCTTTGCACCCGATGGGTTGCCCATCCAGGAATTCACGGCTTTGTTTTTCACGCTCTGGTTACATGGTCCTGGTTCATCAACCAGACATGGGTTTCTGTCTTCTTAGGAATCAAGAATACAGAGGTACGAGCCTATAGAACAGATCCAAAGTTCGCTGAAATCATCAACTCAAGAAATCATCTGCCAAGACTGAGAAGCAGAAGGGAAAGAAGGCTGAAACTTCAAAGAAGTCCAGTAAACGCAATGCTTAATCAGTAGTAACCAACAAAATCAAAATCAAAGACCCAACTTTCAACAACCAAGAAACGAACAACAAAATTTCCCTCAACAACAAGGAGGATGGGAAAGGCTTGAAGATCTCATCACACGCCTTATTTCCGAAACCGACAAAAGGTACTCAGATTGGTTCCTACAAACAGAATCTGACATTCGAAACCAACGAGCTAGCATGCAAAATATTGAAAAACAAATAAGTCAACTAGCCCAAAGTTTCTTCAAAAGACCTTAAGGCGCATTACCTAGCAATAACATTGAGAAACCGGAAAGTAGGTCCTGAGGAAATACCCTTACCCCCTAACAACAACACACAACCCGAACAACCACCAAACCCACCTTCAAACCATAAAAAAACAACCACCCCGATACCCTACCCCGGTCGCTTGCTTCGCCAAAAGACCGATGAGAAATTCACCAAGTTCATAAACCTACTAAAACAATTACATATCAATCTTCCATTCTTCGAAGTCCTTACTCAAATGCCAAAATACTCTAAGTTCATGAGAGACTTCCTCACCCACAAAAGAAAGATTGAAACAATACAACATGTTAACTTGAGTGAAGAATGCTCAGCGGTACTCCTCAACAAACTCCCCCAAAAGAAAATCGACCCCGGAAGCTTCACAAACCATTGCTCCATCGGGGGATCACCCATACGAAATGCATTAGCCGACCTTGGGGATAGCATTAATCTAATGCCCGCCTCCATGTTTAACTAACTTGGGCTAGGAAAGCCGCACCCCAAAAAATGAGCATACAACTTTCCGATAGGTCGGTTAAATACCCTCAAGGTGTCATCGAAAATCTCTTAGTAAAAGTCGGAGAGTTTGTCTTTCCGGTTGACTTTGTCATACTCGATATGGAAGAAGACACCAAAGTCCCCCTCATATTAAGAAGACCATTCCTCGCCACCGCCCGAGCCATGGTAGATATGAGCGATAGGAAGCTAACATTGAGGGTGGGAGACAAGGATATGAAATTCGGGGTGGGACAAAGGATTGAAGATGACCCGATCAACTACATGGATATCATAGACTCAAACTTGGATTACGCTCTCCGCTGGTGCAACACGGGATGTGAGACACCCCGCTCAGGTAACATATGACCGACTTTGGGTCTAGCCAAGGACCCTTATAAACGTAGCGCACCACGGAGGCATTCTGCGGAACTATCCGTAGTATAAATTTAGTTTCACTTTCATGTTTTGTAGTTTAGTTTATATTTTAGGAATAAAATACGCTCAAAAAGATAAAAACTACCAAAGGGACGTAAAAACAGCACCCCATGCACGTAAACAAGAGCCTCCCGACAAATTTCCAGCATTACAGCATGTGCAGCATAGGGCCATGCCCACCCAACATGTCCTCGTGCCCGAGGTTCTGCAAAAAAATTTTCTAACAGGTACCTGACCACGAGCCGTGTCCACCAGACACGCCCCGTGGTCAACCTTCTGTATCTTTCTGTTACTGGCAATCTGACCACAGGGCCGTGGCCGGACAACACGAGCCCGTGGCCAGCTGCCCAGTAACATAATAACTTGTTTTTAACCCACTTTTACACATTCTAATCAACCAAGAACTTATATTTGGATACATTGAGGACAATGTGTAATTTAAGTTGGGGGGATGCTTAAACCTTGAATTTTGTGAGTCCTAAAACAAGTCTTACACAAAACTCACATTGGACCGCTAATCACCCCAAATCTTTTCAATTTTTTTCAATTTTTTACTTGTCTTGGTTTAATTTGGGAATAACAAGTTCTAAAAATTATGTTTTTACAAATTTACACCCGATAGCGTCGTGATAAGAAGAACCAAATAAGAAAATTATAAAAAGGCATGCAAATCCTTTTAAATTTGATTGTATATATGCATGTTCACACTATAAACCCATTCCCACAATAAGTGAGTATTGAGCCTTTACCGAGCATACATATATACATTTTTAGCTAAATGCTCATTTTTCGTTTCTTGTGTGAATAGCCCGCTTGGTTCTTACGACTCTAGAATTTGTCAAGACGATACATTCCTGGTCCTTACCAATTTAAACCCAAGTAAGTAAATGATGGAGACATTAGGACTAACCCATTTCTTTATTCAAAACCATTATTTTTCTCTTTTTCATCCCCTACCAGAAATCCCATAGTTAACCCCTTTGAGCCTAAACCTTTTCATTTCTAAACCCACAAATCAACATTTACCCACAAAAACCTTTTTCGTTTAGAACCATTTGTTTTAGTAAAAAGCTTGGTTGTCTTCAAAATTGTGACATGAAAAAAAACATATAGTTCTTGAAATAACCAAACAAGTTCTTCAAAATCTTGTTTGAAAGTATCTAGTTCAAAAAAAAGTCACAAAATAAAAATTTTACGACACGTGACGCTTTTTACGCTTTTCGTCATTTTTACTAACTTTTAACCCAAAATCACCTACCCTTAGCCCAAGCCTAACCCTTTTCAATTCCTCTTGATGTTTACAAAAGTTTATAGTTAAAAAAGAGGAGGTTTGATCTCTTGTCAAGCATATGGTAGGAATGAGTTCCATGCCGGGATCGAGTGTTATCACAAAAATACATCTTCGGCCGAGTGTTGAGTGATCTCTTGTAAGGTGTGTGAACTTGTCTATAACTAAATAGAATTTTAAAAGGGCATGCTATTCCTAAATAAATAATTTTTCTTAAATTTGTTCTAAATAAATCATGACGAATAGGATTGTAAATAAAATAAAAACAAAATAAAATAAAGATCTTGGATTCCCGACACTCTAGATAAGCCACCAAAAATTCTTCTCTACCTATTCCATTTGGGTGTGTAAGCCACATTTAAGAGTTTTGCTTGAGGACAAGCAAAGATTCAAGTGTGGAGGGTATTTGATGTGTACAAAATACAACATATAAATTACATCAAACGAGGCATAAAACCAAACATTTTTCAGTACTAATGTTGGAAAAACCCGTTTCTTTGTTCCTTTTTAATTTACAAGACTAAAAGAGCATAAAAGAACAAAAGGAACAAATTAGCAGTTGAAACCAACACAAAATACTAGAAGAAGGAATAACGTGACATGCTCGGCCCCTCGGCAGTATCCCAAGAACAAAAACAAGAAAAACAGAAGCCCACCACGGGGCAGTGTCCACCCAGACATGCGCGGTGGTCAACTAACAGCTCCTGCTAAAAAGCTAAAATGCATAATTCAACCCAACACGGGGCCGTGTCCGGCAGGCTTGGGGCGTGGTCAATGCTAAGATTCGCATAATCTTATAGTACAACAATACTCTGACTACGAGGCCGTGCCCAGAAGACACGGGGTCATGTGGAACCCTCTATTGACAGATGCAATTAATGAAGGCAGATAATGAAGGGGCCATGGGCCGTGCCCAGCGGGCACGGGGCCGTGGTCAGGGCTCTTTCTGACTATAAATTGGGGTGCTTGGTTCCCTTCAAAGGCATCCCTTGGCAAACCACTTCTCTCTCACTTTTCCACCACTCCACCACCACTACAACACCAACACCCACCACCATCATCCTTCTTTCATCTTTAGAGTGTGTAGTAGTCTCGGGACAAGATTGATCGTAAGAGTTCTTGTCAATCAAAAGCCGTGTTTGGCTAATCTCTTACATCACTTGGTGAAGACAAATCTTTTATGTATTACATTTTTAATCTTTCGGATACTTTTTAATTAGGTTTGTATTAATGACTTTAATAACTAGTTTCTTATGTTGATAGTGAATTTTCCTAACCATTTCTTCATGATGTCATTGATTTGCTCATTCGTGTCTTTACGATCGATATATAGCGCGTTAACTACTTGGAAGGGGGTTAGAAGGGTGGTTTGGTAAAATTCCTATCTCGTTCAGTGTATAGATCCTGCGAGGACTTGGTTTAAGCTTACTAGGACCTCCTTCAATGCCCTATTGTATTGGATGGTGGAGGTGCGAATAGCTTGAGCCTCTCATATGTAAACTACTATTAAAACATAAAACTGGCCTCTTGGGATTCTGTCCCTGCTGACTCAAACTACTTGGCCGAGGGTAACGTCACCTTTAAAAGAGGGGCCTACTACTATAACTAAGATAATCTCTCAAAAAGTCCGAAAGTGCAAAAATCATCAAAGGATACATAAAAGAGGAGTTAGAACCAAGTGATTATATCTTGTCTATTTGTATTTTTATTTATCTTTTATGTTTATTTTTATCTTTCAAAACTTTTATAAAAAAATTGTATCGATTAGACGTTGACGCTAAACCGGTATTAAAAGCTCTTGTGTCCTTAGACGACCTCAGTGTCTTATCAACACTATACTACGCTCACAATGGGTGCACTTGCCCTAGTGTGTGTTTGTGTTAGTATAATATCGTGTTTTATAAATTTAAACTTAACTAATGCGTAAAACACACTTAAAATATCAATATAATCATAACACGCTTGGCACACACCATTCTCTATTTGGACATTCTCTTTTGAAGTGACCTTTTTCCTACACTTGAAGCAAGTCACCTTGGATTTATCAAATACCAGTTTTGAATCAGAACCTACGAGACATTTCCTCCCAGTAATTTGCAAAAAAAAATTCTGTTCTCCGTACTATACTAGCCATGCACCATTTAATATCAATCAGCCCTCTAATTCCTCCGAATCAATTTGATCATAATCCTCTCTCGTCATTTCAGGATTTCCGATGCTACCTGCAACCAGACTCTCATATGATTCCAACACTGAAGCAAATAAGCTCATATGTTGTTTAGCAGTGTTTTCTGTGAAATCTTGACTGTTCTATAGATTTATAGCCATGGTACACTGCAGGATACAAGGATTGGAGTTGCTTTGACTTTGTTGGCTATTATAACTATTCGAGCTTTGAGATGACTGGGGGCTCTATTTCGGAGTATTTGGCTCAAAGCTAGAAAATGATGTGAAGCCACTACTACTGTTGGAAGTAACTATTGCATAACGAGGTGAACTTTATGCGCTGAATGCGGTTTGAATCTTTGGGCTTTGGATGTTGGCTATTGGGCTTCCTTTGTAGTAAAGATTAACATCTTGTTGAATATTAACATTTTTGTTTTTAGCCATTTTTTGCATTTCCAGTTCATGCCCTTCGAGTCTCTCGATAAATTTACTCAAACTCAAAGAACTATATTCTGAACTATTTTTCAAAATTGTTAGATAAGTCGACCATTCTCCCTGAGGTAATGTGTCGGCCAACTTGTCCACCAGTTCTTCATCTTCTTTTCCCATTCCCAATCTTTTCATTTCCATGACAAGATTACAATATCTCTCAATGACTTGTTTCATTGTTTCTCCTCTTAACACTATGAAGATGTTGAATTCTTTCTTGAGTAGCGCCGTTTTGCTTTTCAAAATTTGTTTGCTACCTTGAAACTTTACTCGTAATGCATTCCAGATTGACTGAGCATCACCATCATGCTGTAGCAAAGTGAATATATCTTCTTTCACGGCTTGTTGCAAGATATTCATCATCTTCTTTTCTCTCACAAACTTTTCTTTCTTTTCTGTTATAAACTGAGTTATCATTTTCTCAAGCCCATTCTCAGCAGTAGGTGCAATATATTTCTCCTTGATGGCTACCAGCAATCAAAGTAATTTGCTTGAACCCAATTCACAAACCGTTCTTGCTAACCTCCATAATCTCATAGATTCATCAATTTAGGCGGGATCTGCATCGTTCCCATTAGATTATCCAGGTTTACATTTTCACAAATCGAATCGGAAGTTGATGTGGACATTGTAGCAAATGAATTATAAAACTAGTTCTCCATTTTATGAAATGATCACTTCATGCGAACTAAAAGACAAAAACAGCAAATTAGATCCAACTTCGGGCGAAGGTAAAACATTGATTTTACAATCTATCTTCGTGTGAAGATAGATTATCAGATTGACAAAGTTTTACTTCATGCGAAGTAAAATTTAACTTCGTGCGATGATTGGTTTTCACTTCGTGCGAAGATAACTTTATTTTCATGCAAAGTGAGTTTATGTTCATGCGAAGAGAATTTCACGTTTTTTGCCATTTTGATCATGAATTCATTGGATTTTAGATCTAATTCTTTCAAGGGTTTGTTATTAGTCAATTTTAAGTAGTCTTGGGAAAAATCAGTCCATTTCGTCTGTTCAATCTCTGAGAAATGATAAAAAATGAAAAATGAGTAGAAGAGAAGTAGAATCTTGATCAAATGTCTTCAAATTAGGCCTTCCTGCTCTCATACCACTTGTAGGTCCGTTATTAGATCCAATAGCCCAGGTCCTAACTTGAGCATCCTAGTCTTAAACGTACAGAATCCATTTTAGAATTAGGCGACATTATTAACAAAATTCACTTTTAATCATTGTTTCATTAATAGTTCAACATGTACAAGATCCTAGAAACAGTTGGACAGAGCTCCGCTGTCTGGTTTGCATAATCGATACATCTTTAAAACATCGCAAACCTATTCATAGACCTAGAAATTACCTTCGTGCGAAGCTAGAGATTTACTTCGTATGAAACTAAGTTATCTTTGTACGAAGGTAATATGTATGTTACCTTCATACGAAGTGAACTTTCACTTCGTGCAAAGTGGACATACACACACATACACACATAATCTAACATTTCGTTCCTATTACAGTCTCGATATTATTCGATGACGTAGGCGACAAACATATGCATCAACAGTCTCCGCCATGGCTGTTGTTGCAGTCTTTGAATACTCTTTTAATCTTGGGAGTCTTTTATTTTCTCGATCTTCTTCAAATAACTTTAATGTTCTTGATCATCAGATAACATCAACACTCTCTTCTTTTCTTGTAAACTTGACATATCAACATGCTCCCCCTTACTTTAGGCTTCCTTTATCTTTGTTCAACATCTTGTCCTGCTCCCCCTTTCAATTTGCTTCCTGTTTAAACTACTAAACATTCAAATAAACATTTCAGTTTCAAACTTTGAAATTTTCAACATAAACATTTCAAATTTTAAGTACTTTATCAATTTATCAACCCTCTCAATTAATCAAGTCTGAATTAATGATCTTGATTATTTGATTTTTCTACTAATTTCAAATTAATGATCTTGGTTGAACGTTTTGTGAAACAAACTGATGTATTTATCAAATTAAGTTTCAAATTAATGAACCTTTTATCATTTCAGAATATATTAAAAAATTCAGATTTTGTTCAGCAACTTTAGACTTTGAAAATCAGCTTTTTATCATCAGTGGTCGAACTTATATGAAATAAAATGTAATAACTATGTACAAACGTATTTACAGACATATTTTGTGAGTTTGTGTTAGAGGATCATATTAGTTGTTAAGACATATCACTAGTACCGTTGATCTTTATAAAACTTTAAGTTCTAAACAAATTCACTTAGATTATCAGTATACTGATCCACTTAAACCTCTATGCATTTCTCAATTGCTCCGAGATACGTTAATTAGATGTCTTAAAACTTAACTTTATAGTGTTTTCCACCTCAGAATATACTCCCGTATCAAGATTTCCTGAATTTCATCTTACAGATGAATATATCTAACTGATATCTGTATCTGGGTTGTGCGAGACCTTGAGAGCTCAGGTTAGTACCACCGTATAGACAAAGAGACGAAGGCTCAACTTAAAAGTGGTGTTCCATATTTGGAATCTTTTGACTGCAATTGTTAGATCTTTTGATACTTTCAATTTTGTGCAGTTTTCAGGTTTAAAAGCAAAAGTATTCTACAAGTCCTAAGTCATTGCTGACGCCAAATCAGAAGAACATGTATAATACCCTAAATATTATCTATAAAGACCTAGTATCTCGGAATCCGACAATCTCTCAAACGAAATTTCGGTTTACTAAGACCATATATCCGAGCAATGTTAAGCCACTAATTAAGAAGTTTTTCTTTATGTTTATATCTTAAAGACAATTTACTGAATGTGCGAAGCCTACTGGCACATCATCAGTGAGACCCGGTTAAACTTTTTAAACTACATTTCTTTAGCATACCGTGATAGTCCACTGATATACTATCATTTCCTCTTTTTACACGAAAAATCTTTTTGTCTTTTTCATTTTTTACTTTTTGCTTCTTAATATGTTTTTGTATTTTCTCAAAAATTTCCGTTCCTATTACAGTCTCGATATTATTCGATGACGTAGGCGACAGACATATGCATCAACTAATCCCAAAATTCTCTCTTTTCTTGAATTCATAGTCCCACTTTTGGTGCGTACGCGCAGATTACTGTTACCACTTCCTCACCTAATATTAGCCTTAACACCATAATTCTATCGCTGTGTCGTATAACCTCAATCACATTCTTATGCAATTCTACATCACTAAAAATCCTATCCATTTTTTGTCCCATCCGACCCCGAATACAACAACTTGTATCCATTTCGCTCTACCCCTATATGCCCCTTCTACCTAGTCTCCTAAAGGCATGATATATGTACCCTATGCCCTTTAAATGCATCTACCACCTCTAACAATTTACCACTTAGGGTTCATACATTCCAAGAGGCTACACGCAAACTATATCTTATATCATTTCCCTTTCCTGCACCCCTCGTCCTTGGACCCGATCTAAAAGAAACGTCATGGCCGTTGTTGTCTATGATCGCAACTAGTCACAAGATATATAAAGAACACACAAGCACCCAATAATGAGTAATAAGCAAGCTAGGACACATAGAGAGCAAAAGAACCACCCTAAGAGTACCAATATACTATGGGTACAATAAGACACAATGAGTAACAATATATAAAGAGCAACTTAGATCACGCAATAAGTAGCAAAATTCAATAAGCAATGTGTAATACTTTATAGTGAGCAACGAGGGTATATAATGACAATAATCAAACCAGGTCATACAAGATATGTTCGAAAAACAATCCAAAAGAGTCACAAAATATGTTAAAATATGTTGACTATGTTAAAATATATAGTTAAACTATATTAAGTATGTTAAAATATGTAATTGTTTTGAATTTGGAAATTCTAATAATATCAATAATATACTAATATAGTTGTTAAGGAAAGAAAGCACCTAAGACTTATCCGAAATATGGACTAGGCAGATCTGCCAGCACCGGAGGAAATAAATCGGAACCTACAACAACATTCAAAACAACGCGGACCGAAGAATCTGTTAACCGAGTTATGTCTGATTAAGCAGGCCCTCCGACATTCAGCTCCTATTATATAATAAAATTACATTAAAATCATAAAATCTTATGTCAGTTTCCCCTTTTAAGTTATAATTATGACATAAAATACATACCATCTTGATTTATGACATAAAACATATTGTAAAAATATAATTTTAAGACAAATGGGTTAAACGGGTCAACCTGCCAACCCGACCGGGTTGACCAGAACCTGACAAGTTTAGCCAAACGGGTTCAACCTGAAACTGACCCGAACTCGTTTAAACTAAACCCAAACCCGCGAATTTCTTGTTAGGTTTGTGTCCTGTAAGAAATTCACACCCCTAGTCATTGTGTTTGTTATCCATTATATTTTAGTCTGTTTGTCAATTTTGTTTTTTTATGTTGTCCATTGAGTTTAATCTACTATCTATTATGTTTTAGGTTGTTGTTCATTGTGTTTTTTAGTCTGTTATCCATTGTGTTTTAATTTGTTGTCCATTGTGTTTTTTTAATCGGATGTCAATTGTGTTTTTAATTTAATACTCATTGTGTTTTACATTATGTCCATTGTATTTTACGCAATTGGAGAGTTTTTTTCTTATAAAAGTATGACAATAGGATACTCATATTAAAGATAAAAAAGGATAAGTCGATTTTATGGTATAATTAAAAAAAACAAATGATGTATAAAAAATTTACAGATTTGTCATTGATAGTTTTTATTATTGTTACTATTTTCAAAGTCAAGCAATTTTGTATAATCTCTTTTTAGTTAATTTTATTGTGATAACAATTCCTATATTAATCAACTTACAAATAATGAATCGAGGATATTAAATTGTTCCAACTAAATAACAAATTTGAGTTAACATGTGTGACAATTAAAAATCGCTACACTGTCACACCCCGAATTTCCAACCGAATCCCGGTGGGCCCGGGTGGGGAGTATCGTGACGTAAGATTGGTATCGTTATAGTCAAACAATCACATATAGCACAACTGAAGTCTTGGATTTAAAATACTATTACAAACTAGAATTTCCAAATGTTCAAATATATATTACAAACGGAAAGTGAATAAAAGATCCACAGGCGGATCGGATAATGTACAAGGCGATTATGTAAACAGACTACTAGGCTTTAATGCAAGGAATTGCAAATTCCTATTAAGAATTTACCGAGCATCTTCTAGCCTACTTACGTACTTGCAACCAGCGCTTAGTCTTTTAAAAATACGTCAGTTTTCACTGGTAAATACAAATAACCGACACATTATGAAAATATTTAAAAATCATTTTCATGTACATAGTGGCCCTTATATTTTCATAAATAACTTGGGATAAACTAATTCTCATGTTATGATGGTACAAGTACAATCTACCAGAAGGCGTCTAGTCTGGAATGATGGTATTATTAACCAATTAGAATGCTAACGGGTCATTAGTTAAGTCATAGACTTGAACCGGTTAGTCTTACATTTAATAAATACGGTATGATACACTAGATTAAGCGGTGACCGGAATAGAATGTTATTTGGACCCGGACAAATACTAAGACTTGTATAATATGGGTAAGCCTTTAACATTCTGGATTTTGATATCAAAATGATAAGGTTAAACCCGTTTTGGCTAAATTACATAAACTAGTCACGTAGGCATAACCGTACGCATATAAGTGAAACCGGGTAACCGGATGAGTCATATACAAGTTCCATATGCCAATATGTTTTAAACATGTTATAATATCAGTAAGATATCAACATGTATGCCCCTCACAGTTTTAAAATCAAGTTACGCCTTAAAAGGGCGTTTTGGTCATTTTACACTTTATAAAAGAGGTTTGCGAGTAAACTGATGTCAAGTTCATAAACATTCTGTAAAAAAATATGTTTTTTATCATGTTATTTGGACCCAGACAAATACTAAGACTTGTATAATATGGGTAAGCCTTTAACATTCTTGATTTTGATATCAAAATGATAAGGTTAAACTTGTTTTGGCTAAATTACACAAACTAGTCACGTAGGCATAACCGTATGCATATAAGTGAAACCGGGTAACCGGATGAGTCATATACAAGTTCCATATGCCAATATGTTTTAAACATGTTATAATATCAGTAAGATATCAATATGTATACCCGTCACAGTTTTAAAATCAAGTTACGCCTTAAAAGGGCGTTTTGGTCATTTTACACTTTATAAAAGAGGTTTGCGAGTAAACTGATGTCAAGTTCATAAACATTCTGTAAAAAAATATGTTTTTTATGATGTTATTTGGACCCGGACAAATACTAAGACTTGTATAATATGGGTAAGCCTTTAACATTCTGGATTTTGATATCAAAATGATAAGGTTAAACTTGTTTTGGCTAAATTACATAAACTAGTCACGTAGGCCTAACCGTACGCATATAAGTGAAACCGGGTAACCGGATGAGTAATATACAAGTTCCATATGCCAATATGTTTTAAACATGTTATAATATCAGTAAGAATCAACATGTATGCCCGTCACAGTTTTAAAATCAAGTTACGCCTTAAAAGGGCGTTTTGGTCATTTACACTATATAAAAGAGGTTTGCGAGTAAACTAATGTAAATTTCATAAACATTCTGTAAAAAATATGTTTTTTATGATGTTATATCAGTAGGATATCAAATATATGTGTGGTTGGTAGTTTTAAACCAAACTATGCCCCGTAAGGGCATTTTGGTCATTTCACACATAGCTTTGTTGACTTATTTGGTATTCTGAGTTTATAACTTACCTACTGTAAAAATATTCAAAAGAAGTTTTAAAATCAGTAGTAACAAGTCTTGGTCCTTAAATATGTTTTTAAACACCATACTATGTGCCGAAACGACGTTAAATGCGCTAAATGACGATTTGAGTGAAGTTTAATAAAAATGAGATTATGATTGAGTTTGTATACTCAAAATATGTTATTTAATATCATATAACAGTAGGTAAAAGATTTAGATGTCAAGAGTGTTGTTAAAACAATTTTATGCGCCGTAAGGGTGTTATCGTCATTTATCGACATTATACAAGGACTTCTATGCAAACTCAGTTTATAAACTGTTTTGATATCCCAAATATTCCATATTATGATATTACATCAGTAGGCTATTAGTTTTGGTGGAGAAGTTATGTTTAAACCTTCTAAAATGGCGAAAATGCATTCTAGTCATTTAAAAGCAGTGTTAACTATATTTAATCAAAACGCAACCTATGGCCAGTTTGTTGACATCAAAATAATTTAATTAAGATTACAAATCAGTATGTAAATTATTTATATGCTTGTTGGTGTTTAAAACCTTCATTTATACAAAAAAAGGCATTTTAGTCAAAGATTGGCACAATGTCAGATACTTGTATAAAACGCAGAATATTAAACGACCATGTAGTATAACTCCAGAGGGTTATACTATACTATAACATGGTCCTAAAACAACTTAAAGTCAGTAGCCTAAGTTGCTAATTCGGGTTAGAACTGAAAGTCAAAGCAGGAGTTAATCCTTGAAACTTTCGGTTGCGAACCGACCATAGACCTGGAATTGACGGGCTGAACATGTTCACACATGTTCTTATAATTATTACCAAGTTATTAAAGTGTTAAAACAGATTTTATAACACCTACATTACTATATATAAATTTATTTCAAAACTGATCTGTTGACTTTTTATGAATATAACTTTGACCCGTCAATTGGTCAAGCAAACGTGATAATTAGGAGGTGCCCTTTAAGGGATTAATGCCTACCTAATTACGATCACGTAGCCCTGTTCGCATCGAACAATAGCTGGACCGTAATGGTCTTAGCCGAAGGTCAAAGCGTTTTTACGTAAACGCTTTGACTTTGGCTTAACGCCTAACAAAAACAACTAAAGCATGATGGAACACTTACAAGTGATCCAAGGGAAGCTTAGAAACTCAGGGAATGCTATAACAACCCGATCTTTCGGATTGTTATCCAAATCCATATTATTACCGTTTATTTCTGTTTCTGTATCGCTTTGTAATCTGGGATTAATTATAATGATTTAAATTATTTTAAAACACATATTACATCGCTTATTTATCGCATTTAAATCGCTTAATACTCGCAACTCTCAACGCAATCAACGCAATGTTACATTATGTTACTTATGTGTTATCTGTGCTTTATGATTTATGGTTATACTCGCTATCGCAACGCTCTCACTCGCACGAATCGCTCAATCGCAGTATTTTATTAACGCAAAGCTTAACGCTTCGCTAAAACGCTTAAATAACTATCTAATACGAACCGAGTCGCCAAACGAACACCTTACGTGCTAATAACGAACAAAACTTAACCACCAGGCCAAGTTCGGCCGAAGTTGGACACCCCAACTTCGCCCGAAGTATGCCAGGACAGCAAAACAAGCAAGTTCGCTCGAACTTGCACAAGATCAAGCAGAACTGGCCAAGTTCGCCCGAACTTGTGCCAAGTTGGCTCGAACTTGTGCCAAGTCCGGCCGAAGTTGCTGTCTGCCCCTTATTTCTCCCTCACCTATAAATACCAAGCACCCTCATTCTCTCACTCCTTGCTGCTAACTTCGCCCCAGAGCTCCCGAAACCTTATTTCTCTGTTTTCCAAGTAAGAATCAACCCGTTATGCAAACTATAACGTTTTCACTACGATTTTACACAAGGATTACCTTCGTTTTCATCAAAACCCTTCTGTTTACGAAAATCTTCATCTTTTTCTGCAAAACTTCTTCTTTTCACTTAGATCTACACTAAACGAGTGTATTTGGACTTAGCGATTGGCTCTCCAAGCTAGAAATCTTGATGATTTCGACTCACCAAGTGTTAGATCTAATAAAAACTGTTTAAAACATTGATTTTTACACAAAAAGCGGACTAGGTGACATATGTTTCGTTCACTATGAAGTGGAACGAGGCGTTTGTCAAGCAAGATCTCAGATCCGGAAGCACAAGGACGACATCGTCACTTTGCACAAACTGGACTAACCCGCACAAACCGACAAGTTCGCCCGAATTAGCCCGAGTTTCTGTAAAATGGCTAAAACTCGCTCCAAAAGACCTCTCCAACCTATGTTTTGCTCCGTAGCTCGAGGTTGGAGGGATGGACACTCGATTTACTCAGCAAACGACGCCAAAACACACGATTTGGTGACCAAAACAGTCAAGTTCGCTCCAAAAGAGCAAGTTCGCTCGAAGTTGTCACCAGATTGATGACCAACTTCGCCCGAACTTGTTCAAATTTCAAGAAAATCAGTCAAGTTCGCCCGAACTTGTACAGTTTCCAAGGAAACCAGACAAGTTCCCCGAACTTGTACAAACTGTAAGACAAACATGTCAAGTTCGCCCGAACTTGTACCAATCCAAGGGATTTGGTACAACTCCGCCCGAAATTGTTCATTGCCCCTCCATACTTCACCCGTTTCAGCATTTCGAAAGACTGATGCCCTTCTGTTCTCGCTTACAGGCAGATCCCGACGCTTCCTTCAATCCACAGCAGTTCATGTTTCTTCGTTGAGCACCGACTGTGAGTATACTTGAACCCTTTTCGCTTTAATGCACTTTTAGGTGTTACATACGTTCTCTATAACAAAACAAGCTGCACACAACACTAAACTCTTTTAACGCTAACCGCTCTCGCATGTTATACGTGAATTGCTGAATGTTTGTTTGCTATGTGTGAATAATGAGGACTTGTAGACCACTCTTAGCAAGGATAGTACTATAGTTTAGACTCAACACCCGATTGGTTCAGGGGTTGTTAAGGCTCGCATACTTACTTTACGTGCGTGTTCGCTGTTGTGAACACGTATCGCGCATACTCACATCGCAGTCGTGTTGGTTAGCTTGTATCATTATTGATAGCTACTTATGTTCACTTTCTCTACGTCCTACATGTTGGTTATGCGTAAACGCTTTATCGCTTTTATTATTATGCTATTAAACCTGTATGCTCACCTTTACTTTATTGTATTGACTTGTATTTAACGTATGTAACAGGTTGAGGATTTTATCGCTACAAATCGGACTTAGGGTTTTGCTTTAGAAACTTGTAATAAATCAGTTATCGATTATTTGAGACGATTTGAATTTGTAATGATTAGGGAATGATTATATGTTGATTGTATGGGAAATTGACGCTTAAATATTTTCATTTAAAATAGTCATTATGGATTCTCTCGAACAATCTGAACCGCTTAAGTGCCACGCCCCGATGATTCCGCCATCGGTTGGGGTGTGACAGATTGGTATCAGAGCCATAACTATAGGGAATTAGGTAGAATTGCCATGTTCGACCTAGTCTATAGTTTAAGTACCCAATTTGACCGATCTTCGACTTAAATGCCTAAACTACTTGCCATAAATGCTTACATCCTTTCCTAAGGCTAACACAATGTACACGCTTGAAAACGCTCGTATTTCACAAACGAGTGATTGTGTCGGGATTAGGTGTGAAAACCAAGAACTTTCGATGAGGTCACTCACTCCGCGTACTCCTTACTGCACGAGATTCTTTCGTTAAGTTAGGAGTGATATCCACATCTTGATAAAAATCTCCACTTCTATTTCCGTGGAACTCCCGACGAGTTCAGTGAAAAGCCACAAACATTGAACGAAGTTGTTAAGTTAGGGGTGAAACCCGCATCTTAATAACTAATTCCACTCCTTGATTTTCAATCTCACCAAAGTCTCGACTATTTTGATGACTTGGGGCACGACGTAACTGGAAGGATAAATGCCTTTAACCGTTGTATGATGAGAGCATTTGTCTATTAGGCCAAATCGTGTGCCCGAACTCAGAGAATTTTCGAACCACTTTGGGTAGTCGCTGTCTCAAAACCCAGGACGCTCCAAATTGATTTAAGCATGCAATCGTCGATTTTACGCATTATCGAGTTTTATTATTAATTATGTGTTTAAATTTTGTGAATTTTACGCTTTATCGATTTCTCGTTTTATCGCTTTTCGCTTTACGAAAATACGCACAACTCGCACAGCTCTCGTAATCTAAAACGCTAATTAATCACAAATTAAACTAAGACGCTCAACTCACTTACGCGAATGTCCTCATACGCGGTATTTCTCGCTTATTTCGCTTATACTACTCGCATCTCGTAGCGCGCTACGCAAGTTTTAGTTAAGGTGAATACGTGCAAAATATGTGCTTACGTGCTTACATGCTTACGTGATTATGTGCTTACATGCTTATGTGCTATACGTGCTTACGTGTTTTGTGCCTTATGTGAATGACAATAATAATAAATATTTGAACAAAACCCATTATAATCAAATCTCGCCTGAATTCCCCATGTGTCATTCTTACAGAATCTCTCTTTCGCAATGGCATCAATAGGATCTCACACTCACCATACCGCTCAACGCAACAACGCCGACAAACGCATCGCTTCTCTTGTAGCCAAGGAAATGGCTAAGGTGATCCCGCAAATCGTCAGCGAAATTCAAGAGGTCAGCAGCAACTCATCGGTTGATTCCAAGAACGATGCTCCGAAATCTCGCTTCACCTTCAAGCAGTTTAAAGCCTGCGGTCCTGCAGCATTCACATACGAAGACGGACTAACCAAGTTTTTCATTGGTTTGAATCGATTGAAGTCACCTTCAGACAAAGCGGATGCCCTGAAAATCTCCGCACTGTTAATGCCACTGGAGTCTTTCAGTCAAGGGCACTTGACTGGTGGACCGCCGAGCGCAACAAGCGCGGTAATGACGAAGCTTACTCTCTCGCGTGGGATGAACTTAAGGAGCTCATGATCAAGGAGTTCTGCCCACCTCACGAAATCCAGAAGCTGGAAAATGAATTTTGGGGTATAAAGCAAAATGGTGGTGACAATGCTGGTCTCACTGCTCGTTTCAAGCAGCTCAGCCTTATCTGCCCAGGTCAGGTGGATACTACAAAGAAAGCTATCAAGAAGTGTCTCCGCGCTCTCCCCGACTGTGTCGCATACTTTGTTCAAGCTGCAAGACCAACTACGATCGAAGAGACTTACCAACTCGCAGCCGAGATCAACGACAAGCGAGTCTTGGCTGGAGCTTTCAAAGTCTCAACCAAGAATCTCAGCCAAGCTACTGTCGAGCCAAGCACCGATACTGCTCCACCTCAAGCCTCCAAGTCAAGCCACCAGAACCGCAAGCGAACAACAAGAATTGCGCAGTAGTCCCGCTCCGAACTCCCAGTCTCGCACAGCTGCTACTCCCAACGCACCCGCTGCTAAGCGTGCGTACACTGGACCTCACCCTCTGTGCTCCAAGTGCACTTATCATCATGCGATTGGAGGAAACTGCCGCTTTTGTGCCAACTGCAACATCTACGGGCACTTCACGGCGCACTGCCGTACCGGTCCACGTCAGCAAGCTCCTCCGCTCTCGCAGCTCCGCCAGCTCCTCTCAATGTTGCTCCTCTCAACCAGGCACCGCAAACACCATCAGTCCAGGCACATGCTTGCTACACTTGTGGCGACCCGAATCATTTCAGCAATGTGTGCCCAAACGATGTTGTGAAACATGAACAGCAGCAGCAGCTTCAGCAAACGCCACCACAGGTGCCGCAGCAACAACAACAACAGGTTGTGCGTGGAAGAGCTTTCAACATCAATCACTGCCAGGCTTAGAATGACAATAATGTGGTCAATGGCACGTTCCTCATTAATGGTATTTATGCTTCTTGTTTATTTAATATTGGCGCCGATAACTGTTTTGTGTCGTTAGAATTTGAAAAGCTTTTAAAATGTAAATGCGCTAATCTCCCAAGTATCTTCGACGTCGAAATCGCCATCGGAAGAACTATTACTGTTAACTCCATTCTACGTGATTGTTCTTTGAAACTCAACAATCACAGCTTCTCGATCAACCTCATACCTATGCAATTAGGTAGTTTTGATGTCATAGTAGGCATGGATTATCTTCGTGAGAACCGTGCTGAAGTCGTCTGTTTCGATAAAATGATTCGTTTTCCTCTTCCAAACGGTGATCAACTACATGTTTACGGCGAAACACCCTCAAAGAAGTTGATGCTTTTGTCATGTACCCAAGCGAACAAGCTTTTGCGCAAGCGATGCATAGCTTTTCTAGCTCACATTGTGAACCCGGAGAAAGAAAAGAAAACCTTGAAAGACGTACCTGTTGTTTGTGAATTCCCTAAAGTTTTTCCCGATGATTTACCTAGTTTACCCCCTACTCGTGATGTCGAATTCCGTATTGATCTAATCCCCGGTGCTACACCTGTCGCTAAAGCTCCCTATCGCCTTGCACCATCTGAAATGTGCGAGCTATCTAGCCAACTTCAAGAGCTTCTTGATAAAGGCTTCATACGCCCGAGCACTTCACCATGCAGGCACCCGTTATTTTTGTGAAAAAGAAAGATGGGACGTTCCGAATGTGCATCGATTATCGTGAACTTAACAAACTCACGATAAAGAACCGCTACCCTCTTCCTCGAATCGATGATTTGTTTGATCAACTTCAAGATGCTACTTGTTTTTTGAAGATTGATTTACGTTCCGGATATTACCAGTTACGTGTTCATGAGCAAGACATACCGAAAAACGCCTTTCGTATCCGCTATGGCCATTTCGAATTCGTGGTCATGCCTTTTGGACTTACAAACGCACCCGCGGTCTTCATGGATTTGATGAACCGTGTGTGCAAAGCCTTCTTGGATCATTTCGTCATTGTTTTCATCGATGATATTCTTATTTACTCGAAGTCGAGAGCCGAACACACGCGACACCTTCGTTTAGTTCTCGAACTCCTCCAGGGAAACCATATCTACGCCAAATTCTCTAAGTGTGAATTTTGGTTTAGTGGAGTTCAATTTCTCGGTCACGTCGTCAATGACCGAGGAATCCATGTCGATCCTGCCAAAATTGAAGCTGTAAAGAGTTGGAATACTCCGAAGAATCCGTCCGAAATCCGTTCCTTTCTCGGATTGGCGGGTTACTACCACCGATTCATCGCCAACTTCTCGAAAATCATCGTTCCGCTTAGCTCTTAGACTCATAAGGATAAACCTTTTGTTTGGGGTTCCGAACAGGAGGAAGCCTTTCAAACTCTCAAGCGTATGCTTTGTGACGCTCCCATTCTTGCACTTGCCAACGGAGACGACGATTTCGTTGTTTTTTGCGATGCCTCTAACCTAGGCCTCGGTTGTGTCCTCATGCAACGAGACAAGGTTATCGCGTATGCGTCTCGATAACTCAAAGTCCACAAGAAGAACTACACTACCCACGATCTCGAACTCGGTGTAGTTGTTTTTGCGTTAAAGATATGGCGACACTACCTTTATGGTACAAAGTGTACGGTCTTCACCGACCATAAGAGCTTACAACATATCTTTAACCAGAAAGAACTAAACATGCGCCAACGCAGATGCGTTGAACTTCTCAACGACTATGATTATGAGATACGCTACCATCCCGACAAAGCTAACGCTGTAGCCGATGCTCTTAGTCGACGAAGCTATGTGTATAGCATTCATGACGTCCAAGCCCAGAAAAAACTCGAAACCCTTATTCGCGAAACCCAGCACGCATGATTCATTGAGAACACCTTGGTGGAGGAAAGGAAATGTGGTGCCGAAACCCAGCTGGAAAGTAAGTCTAACGGGATCTATTATTTCCTGAATCGCAATTGGATCCCTAGCCGCAATAACCTTCGAGAGTTACTGATGACCGAAGCCCATAAGTCTCGATATTCCATTCACCTCGGAGCCGACAAGATGTACCAGGACCTCTGTTCTAGGTATTGGTGGCCGAGCATGAAAAAAGGATATCGCTCTGTATGTTTCAAAATGCTTAACTTGTGCGAAAGTTAAAGCCGATCATCAACGACCCTCTGGCTTACTCGAACAACCCGACATCCCGGTGTGGAAATGGGAGAGTATAGCTATGGACTTTGTTACAAAACTCCCTCACACCTCCTCTGGTCATGATAGCATTTGGGTTATCGTCGATCGTCTTATGAAATCTGCTCATTTTATTGCTATACGAGAAGACTATAAGGTAGAACGATTAGCACGAATCTATACCGACGAAGTCATTTGTCGACACGGGACGCCTCGTGACATCATCTCTGATCACGACGGTCGCTTTACTTCACGTCTCTGGGAGACTTTCCAATCCGCACTCGGTACTAAGCTTAACCTTAGTATTGCGCTCCATCCTCAGACCAACGGTCAAACTGAGCGCATGATTTGCACCCTTGAAGACATGTTTCGATCGTGTGTGATAGATTTCGGTGGTAATTGGGATACACATTTACCTTTGATAGAATTTTCGTACAATAACAGTTATCATACTAGTATTCAAATGGCACCTTTTGAGGCATTATACGGTAGACAATGTCGATCGCCTATTGTATGGCACGAGATCGGAGACGCTTAGATCACTGGTCACGAGTTAATAAAAGAAACAACATACAAGATTCTCCAAATTATAGACAATCTCTTGAAAGCTCGGAGTCGTCAAAAGAGTTACGCCGATAAACGCCGCAAGCCCCAACAATTCAAAGTGGGAGATCACGTTCTCTTAAAGGTTTCACCTTGGAAAGAAGTGATCCGTTTCGGAAAGAAAGGTAAACTAGCGCCACGATACGTGGGTCCCTTTAAGATTCTGGAAAGAATTGGTAAAGTGGCCTACCGACTCGAATTACCGAAAGAACTCAACAACGTACATCCGACTTTCCATGTCTCAAACCTCAAAAAATGTTTAGCGGAGGGAAATCTTCATGTGCCACTTGAAGATTTGCAAATAAATGAAACGCTGCACTTCGTGGAAAAGCCAGTAGAAATCATGGATCGAGAGATCAAGAAACTTCGACGCTCTCGCATTCCTGTTGTGAAAGTCTAATGGGATGGCAAACGCGGCGCCGAGTTCACCTGGGAACTCGAAAGTGATATGAAGGCTAAATATCCTCATCTCTTCGTTACTGTCTCCACCTGAATTTCGGGACGAAATTCCCTAAAGTAGGGGAGACTGTAACAACCCGATCTTTCGGATTGTTATCCAAATCCATATTTTACCATTTATTTCTGTTTCTGTATCGCTTTGTAATCTGGATTAATTATAATGATTTAATTTATTTTAAAACGCATATTACATCGCTTATTTATCGCATTTAAATCGCTTAATACTCGCAACTCTCAACGCAAACTCAAATCGCATTTAATTATGTTACATTATATTACTTATGTGTTATGTGTGCTTTATGATTTATGGTTGTACTCGCTATCGCAACGCTCTCACTCGCATGAATCGCTCAATTGCAGTATTTTATTAACGCAACGCTTAACGCTTCGCTAAAACCCTTAACATAACTATCTAATACGAACCGAGTCGCCAAACGAACACCTAACGTGCATATAACGAACAAAACTTAACCACCAGGCCAAGTTCGGCCGAAGTTGGACACCCCAACTTCACCCGAAGTAAGCCAGGCTAGCAGAACAAGCAAGTTCGCTTGAACTTGCACAAGATCAAGCAGAAGTGGCCATGTTTGCCCGAACTTGTGCCAAGTTTGCTCGAACTTATGCCAAGTTTGGCCGAAGTTGCTGTCTGCCACCTTATTTCTCCCTTACCTATAAATACCAAGCACCCTCATTCTCTCACTCCTTGCTGCTAACTTCGCCCCAAGCTCCCGAAACCTTATTTCTCTGTTTTCCAAGTAAGAATCAACCCGTTTTATGCAAACTACAACGTTTCCACTACGATTTTACACAAGGATTTACCTTCGTTTTCATCAAAACCCATCTGTTTATGAAAATCTTCATCTTTTTCTGCAAAACTTCTTCTTTTCACTTTGATCTACACTAAACGAGTGTATTTGGACTTAGCCTTGGCTCTCCAAGCTAGAAATCTTGATGATTTCGACTCACCAAGTGTTGGATCTAATAAAAACTGTTTAAAACATTGATTTTTACACAAAAAGCGGACTAGGTGACATATGTTTCGTTCACTATGAAGTGGAACGAGGCGTTTTCAAGCAAGATCTCAGATCCGGAAGCACAAGGACGACATCGTCACTTTGGACAAACTGGACTAACCCGCACAAACCGACAAGTTCGCCCGGATTAGCCCGAGTTTCTGTAAAATGGCTAAAACTCGCTCCAAAAGACCTCTCCAACCTATGTTTTGCTTCGTAGCTCGAGGTTGGAGGGATGGACACTCGATTTACTTAGCAAACGATGCCAAAACACACGATTTGGTGACCAAAACAGTCAAGTTCGCTCCAAAAAGAGCAAGTTCGCTCGAAGTTGTCACCAGATTGATGACCAACTTCGCCCGAACTTGTTCAAATTTCAAGAAAATCAGTCAAGTTCGCCCGAACTTGTACATTCAGAACCAAAGTTCCGACTTGTACAACTTAAGACAAATGTCAAGTTCGCCCGAACTTGTACCAATCCAAGGGATTTGGTACAACACCGCCCGAAATTGTTCATTGCCCCTCCATACTTCACCCGTTTCAGCATTTCGAAAGACTGATGCCTTTCTATTCTCTGCTTACAGGCTAACTGCTCTCGCATGTTATACGTGAATCGCAGAATGTTTGTTTGCTATGTGTGAATAATGAGGACTTGTAGAAAACCCTTAGCAACGATAGTACTATAGTTTGGATTCAGCACCCGATTGGTTCAGGGGTTGTTACGGCTCGCATACTTACTTTACGTGCGTGTTCGCTGTTGTGAACACGTATCGCGCATACTCACATCGCAGTCGTGTTGGTTAGCTTGTATCATTATTGATAGCTACTTATGTTCACTTTCTCTAGGTCCTACATGTTGGTTATGTGTAAACGCTTTACCGCTATTATTATTATGCTATTAAACCTGTATGCTCACCTTTACTTTATTGTATTAACTTGTATTTTAACGTATGTAACAGGTTGAGGATGTTATCGCTGCAAATGGGACTTAGGGTTTTGCTTTAGAAAATTGTAATAAATTAGTTATTGATTGTTGAAATTGTTTGAGACGATTTGAATTTGTAATGATTAGGGAATGATTATATGTTGATTGTATGGGAAATTGACGCTTAAATATTGTCATTTAAAATAGTCGTTATGGATTCTCTCGAACAATCTGAACCGCTTAGTGCCGCGCCCCGATGATTCCGCCATCGGTTGGGGTGTGATAAGTGCTCCAAAGTAAGCAGGAGTTTTCCAAGTGAGTAAGAGAGGAGAAAGATGAAGATGAGCAAGGAAATGAGGCAAACATGGTGCCCTTTTATAGTTGAGGAGGGAGTATGAGGCCAAGACAAGTGTCCAGGGGTGTTATGAGAAGCCTCCAGGTGTTTTTGGACGTGTCATAGGCTTCTCAAATGGTGGCATTCGCGACAAAGGTGGCAGGACAGCTTGCTGCCACATTTTCTGTTACTAGCAGGTCCTTGTGGACCGTAACCAGATATGGTTACGGTCCATAAGGACCTCAAGGCCCCCTGGTTTTGGTTTGGTTACGGACCGTAACCAGATATGGTTGCGGTCCGTAACGCCTCCCAGAGATCAAACTTTTGGCATTTTTTCACATTTAGTCCCTCAACTTTTATAAGTGCCGTTCAGAGGTTATAACTTTAACATAACGGCGACCTCGGTCCCTCTCGCTTAGCACGTGGCATACGAGGATCAACGAGACGCGTGTCGGGGTTTCATTGGACGAGTTTTTACGAGGTGTTACATCCTCACCCCCTTAAAAGAAATCTTGACCTCGAGATTTATTCAAACAAATGGGGGTACTTTTGTCGCCTGTGGACTCGACCTCCCATGTGTATTCGGGACCTCGACGAGCATCCCATTTAACTTTTACAATCGACACGTGCTTTCTACGAAGCTTCTTAACCTGTCAATCTTCGATTACTACGGGTTTCTCAAAGAACCGCAAGTTTTCATCTATTTGCACGACTTCATGTGGCATAGCCAACGATTCATCAACCAAGCATTTCTTCAAGTCTGAGATGTGGAATACATCATGGATTCCACTGAGCTTCTCAGGTAACTTAAGGTTATAAGCTACGAATCCGACACGTTCGATAATCTCAAACGGTCCTATATATCTTGGGCTTAACTTGCTCCTTTTACCGAATCGCATGACGCCTTTCCAAGGCGACACCTTCAGTACTACTTTGTCCCCTACTTGGAACTGAAGAGGTTTACGCCTCTTATCTGCGTAACTTTTTTGTCTATCTCGAGCTGCTTTGAGATGATCGCAGATTTGCAAAAATTTATCCGTCGTCTCAAGGAGTATCTCAGGTCCCGTCAGTTGGGCTTCCCAAACTTCTGCCTAGCAAATGAGCGTTCGGCACTTTCTTCCGTTTAAAGCTTCAAACGGAGCAGCCTTGATACTTAGCTATTATTATAGGAGAACTCAATTAGGGGTAAAGGGTTATCCCACTTCCTCCTAAATCGATCACACATGCGCGCAACATGTCATCCAACGTTTGTATAGTATGTTCATTGTCGTCCGTCTGCGGATGATATGACGTACTAAAATTCAATTGCGTGCCCAAGGCTTGTTGAACGCTTTTCTAGAAATGAGAGGTATATCGTGTATCTCTATCGGATACAATAGATACCGGCACGCCATGCAAAGATACAATCTCGTCCACGTAAAGTTTGGCCAATTTGTCGGAGCTGAAAGTCTCTCTGATTGGCAAGAAGTGAGACGACTTAGTCAGTCTGTCCACGATAACCCAGATCGTGTCGTTACCGCGATTAGTCCTTGGTAACTTGGTGATAAAGTCCATAGTTACACATTCCCATTTCCAGGTGGGAATTTCTAGTTATTGTAGAAGTCCTTACGGTTTCTGATGTCGGCTTTAACTTACGAACACGTCAGACGCTTAGATACATGGGTGGTTATGGATTTCTTCAAACCTATCCACCAATAATTAACTTTTGAATCTTTGTACATCTTGTTACCTCCAGGGTGAACAGAGTACTTTGAATTATGCGCCTCTTGGAGGATTAGACCCCTAAGTCCCCCAAAATTTGGAATCCAAATTCTTCCATTAAGTCTGAGGATTCTGTCACTTCCAGGTGTCAACTGCTCAACAGTTTTACCCAATTCTTCGCTTGGAAGGTTTGCCTCTAACAAGGCCTGCTTTTGCGCATTCAAAATCATTTCATTCAAACTACTCTTGAGCTCGATGCTCTTAGCATTGACCTGAATGGGTTTAACCCTTTCCTTGCGGCTTAGTGCATCGGCAACCATATTTGCTTTGCCTGGGTGTAGCGGATCTCACAATCATAGTCATTAAGTGTTTCCATCCACCGGCGTTGTCGCATATTCAAATCCTTTTGATTGAATAAGTGATGGAGACTTTTGTGATCCATGTATATAACACACTTAGTTCCATATAAATAATGTATCCATAATTTAAGTGCAAATACAACACGCCCAACTCTAAATCGTGGGTGGTGTAATTCCTTTCGTGCACCTTTAATTGTCTTGATGCATAGGCAATCACTTTACCTCTTTGCATCAACACACAGCCCATGCCTGTGTGTGACGTGTCATAATAAACAACAAACTCCTCAATGCCTTCTGGGAGAGTCAAAACTGGAGCATTGCTCAGTTTTCTGCTTCAAGATCTCGAAGGCTTCTTGTTGTTTAGGACCCCGATTAAATTTAACATCTTTTCGGGTCAGTGTAGTCAAAGGAGTGGCTATCCTTGAAAAATTTTCTATGAATCTTCTATAGTAGCCAGCTAATCCCAACCAGCTGCGGATTTCTGATGGCGTCTTAGGTGCTTGCCAGTTCATAATAGCCTCGATCTTAGCAGGATCTACTTGGATTCCGCGTTCACTAACGACATGTCCCAAAAGTTGGACTTTGTGGAGCCAAAATTCACATTTAGAAAATTTGGCATAGAGTTTCTCTTGTCTCAATAACTCTAATATGCACCTTAAATGTTTCTCATGATCAAAAAGATTACGAGAGTAGATAAGTATGTTATCTATGAAGACAATGGGAAACTTATCTAAGTATGGTTTGCAGACCCTGTTCATGAGATCCATGAAGGGTGCAGGTGCATTAGTGAGCCTAACAGGCATCACTAAGAACTTGTAGTGACCATATCTTGTCGTGAACGCCGTCTTCAGAACATCTTCCGTTCTAACCTTAAGTTGATGGTAGCCTGACCTCAAGTCGATCTTCGAGAAGTAGCTTGCTCCTTGAAGCTGGTCAATTAAATCGTCGATCCTGGGACAACGGATAACGATTCTTGATTTTTATTTTATTCAACTCATGGTAATCAATGCACAGACGCATTGAACCGTCCTTTTTCTTCACAAATAATATCGGAGCTCCCCAAGGTGATGAGCTGGGTTGTATGAAACCTTTTTCCAGTAGTTCATCAAGTTGTGTTCTTAATTCTTTCATCTCTATAGGTGCTAGACGGTATGGAGCTCTTGCAACTGGTGCAGCACCGGGTAGGATATCAATCCTAAATTCCACTTGTCTGTCTGGAGGTAAACTGGGTAACTCTTCAGGGAAAACATCCGAGAACTCAGATAATAGGCAAGTCTTCAATCTTTGACTTTGGCTCATCAATAGTAACCTGTGCCATATAAATGACACATCCTCTTTTCATGCATCGGATGCCTTAAGCAATGATGCTTTCTCAGGCAACCCGTAATGTAGGTCTCCTTGAATGATGAGTACGTCACCAGTTGGAGATTTAATCTCGATAAGTTTCTTGTCGCAAGGAATGCGGGCTTGGTTACGAGACAACCAATCCATGCCCAAAACTACATCGAACCCCGCAAATTTCATTGGTAGGAGAGAGATATGAACGGAATGATTCTTGATGGATATGGAACATCCATGTAGAATCGTTGAAGCAGTTTCGATAGTTCCGTCAGCGAGTTCTACATCGTAGGTTATGCCTAGAGTTCTTATGGGCAAATTCAACAAATCACTAAACTTATGGTCCACAAATGACTTATCCGCCCTGAATTGAAAAGAACTCTAGCATAAGTATCATTAATTAAGAACGTACCGTTATAACATTATCATTGTTGATCGCTTCCCTAACGTTCATCTGAAAGGCGCGTGCATTCCCTTTCTTTGCTCCTCCTTGCTTTGCAGCGTTGTCTTTGTTGTACTTAGGGCAATTTGGCTTGATGTGCCCTTTTCACCACAATTGAAACAGGGGGCATCCTTCAGATCCCTACAATCCAGGGCCTTGTGCCCCATTTTCTTGCAAATGCCGCAAGGCTTGGCTTGTGACTCAGCTCGACACTGACCTCCGTGTCGTCGATTGCAGTTCTTGCACACCGGTCGGTTATCAGACTTACTATGGTTCCGGTTGAACCCATATTTCCCCTTTTTGTTCGACCTATGGGAGTTATCATCCTCCCTCTTCCTTTTACCTCATTTTCGGATTTGATGGACCTATTCCCTTTTAGGTCCTGAGTCAATGTCAAAGCTAGGTCTACAACAGACCTATAAGTTTCCGGCCTTGAAGCCTTAACATTTCCTTTAATATCCGGCTCTAAACCTCTGATGAAATGCGCAATGCGTTTAGGCTCAGGTGTGATTAAATAAGGCACTAGCCTTGACAAAGAATTGTAGTCGGACACGTACTACTACCGACAATCTAGATTTTTATAGAAAGAGCCAAGAAATCTGACTCAATCTTTTCCACCTCATGAGGGGGACTGTAAGTATCCTTCACTAGTTCAGCAAACTTAGCCCAACTGATGTTATACAGACACAACTTTCCAGCAGACTGCACCATGGCTTTCCACCAAATCAAGGCATCGCCCTTAAACGACTGTGCAGCAAATTTCTCTACATCCCTATCAGCACAACCGTTGATTTCAACGACTGTTTCCATCTCATCCAACCACCTAAGAGCTTCCACAGCTCCTTTCTCCCCATTGAAATCCGGGGGCTTACAAGACGTGAAATATTTGTAGGAGCAACCATCCTTGTTATCTGTCTTGTGTTGGTGTTCTTGCCTCACGCTCCTCACATTTGAGGAGCGTATTGTCACACCCCAACCGATGGCGGAAACATCGGGATGAGACGAACAAATCGTTCATAGCATCATAACGCTAGTTGTGGCAATATAAATTAAATCCAATTTCATAAATTGACTAAAATTCAAATACATTGTCTCAAATGAAATAAAACATAACATAAAAATGTTTATTCTAGAGTGAGTTTCTAAGTCACCCTAACTTGATTTCCTTCACTTCATCTTGACTATCAACCTGCAACATGTATTAAAATAACATCAACAAAATGTTGGCGAGCATACAAGTTTGATACATAATATAATATGTTTAAATAATACCCAAAACATGTAAACAATAAGCAAGTTAACCAATATGCTAAAACGGTGTAAATTATGTGTTCAAACCCAAGTTTCCAACGCAAAGTGTCTTTCCCAAAGTCTAACGGGAGGCTAATGTGTTTAACTTAACAATACCCCAAGTCTCAAGGGCGGTGCGTTACTCCTATAGCATATGCATAGTACCATAATTGTTAAGGTAGGCTTGTAACAAGTTAATGAGCACATAGACACGAAAAGTTTACATAGCATCAAGTATCACAAGCATCACATCGTTCCATGTTTAAAAGTTGGTAGATTGTGAATAATAAAGTTTCAAGTGCGTTATTTAATATAGAACATGTTGCACTCAAAAGTGAACAAAGCAAAAAAGGTCATGTATACTCACCTTTGATTGCGTATAGTTTCTTGAGATTGTGCACGAGTAAAGATGAAGGATCAAACGAAAATGTTTAAACTAGAATAGTTAAGAATTCGTTATTAATTTTTGATTGCGCCAATTTGATATGCGTTGCTTATAAATTAAACGAATTAGAATATATAAAGGAAGCGGTCAAATCCCACGCTTGACGGCTTTGCGGATGAATTGATTAAGTTCCAAGTGAGTATAAATCTTTAACATATCTAAGTAATAATGATTAGCAAGGTGGTAATTTGTATTACAAGAAATAAAAGTTTTAACTTAAAAAAAAAATATATTTAGTGGTAATACTACAAATAATAATGCTAATTAAAGCATAAATAATCATAATGGTTATTACCAATTTATATAAGGGATAAATCTGTTTATCAAAAGTCCATATTACATGCTGCTATAATTAGCCTAGCCCAAACAAAGTGACTGGCCCGAAAAGATAAACTGTTGGCCGAAACCGAAAGCAAAAGAAGTTGGCCAAACCGGCCGAATATTGTATTAAATATACGCCAAAATAGTTTCGAACCTGCGACCTCCAGTTCGCCTACAGCAAGCCCCACCACTGGTTCACCCAACAGCTTTTGATATGATCCTAGTTTTAAATCTTTTAAATACTGGATGTTGAATAGACAATTGTTAACGGAAAATCATACCGAATCGAGACGATGTGATGCGAGAACTTCATCGGTTTCGGACTTCTCCGGCGAAGCTTCGAACTCCGACGGGTATGCAGGTTTCCGGCGACGGTTTACCGGCGGCTGCAGGGATGATCGTCGAACAGAGGGGATGAGAGGGGGTGTAGAGTGAAGTTGTGAGGGTAAAACAAAGATTGAGGAGTCGGAATTTATAGGTATCGAGTGAAGGCATTGAGTCGGGGGTATGTATTTGTTCATGATTGAAGGAAGAATGGAAACACAAATTCTATATCAATCTCGAAAAAATCGAGCGACTTAAGTTTGGAAGCTAAGTTGTCGCCGACCTGGTTATTGTTTAAAAGGAACAGCTTAACTCGCGTTCATATATTAACGGATTCTATATTTATGAATTGACATGGTTGTAGTGAAGTGGTTAGTGGTGTTGTTTGAAACTGCGAGACCCGGGTTCGAGTCCCGCAGTCCGCTTTATTTTTATTGTTTTTGTTATATTTTTATGTTTCAGCAAATACACAAATGGTCCCTGAAGTTAGTTTAGTTAATTGCACCTTTAGTCCCTCTACTTAAACTAACACTACTAACATTAACAAATAACTAAGTTAGTCAAATAGGTAACCTTATATAAATTTGAAACTTAATTAGTTAATAAAATTAACTTGATTAATAAACTTAGTTAACCTTAAGAAAGAAAAAAAGGTTAAATTCTTAACTTTAGATTCTTATTTTTTTTTTGAAAGGAAAACTTCATTCAAAAAACACCACAAGCGGGCCTCAAAACAAGGACCCCCGGGCAAGCAAACGACATTACATCAAATCCAAAGGATATTTACACCAATTATTCCAATCTATATCTTTCCACCTAGATCTATTCCGAATCCAAAAATACGACGATGATTTTATGTTCTCCATAACTTCAATCGGTCTTCAAGATTTTTTAAAAATGTGAGCATTACGTTCATTCCACAACGCCCACATTGTAGTAAAAACAATACCTCTTAAAATGTATTTCGTCTCCTTCGAAACTGTTTGAGTTTCCACCACTTGCAAAAGGTCCGTCACATCGAAAGCAAATATAGGACTCAATCGGCACCACGCACCAACTCTACTCCAAACCTCATTCGAAAACAAACAACCAGTGAAAAAATGAATCGTCGTTTCCGGGTCCGATTAACAAGAACACAAGAGGCGTTTTGCAAATTAACTCCACGTTTAAGCAGCTCCGAAGTAGTTGGAAGCCGGTTGTGAGCAGCCTCCAGACCATGATCTTGCATTTTAAAGGGACCCATCCTTTCCATTTCACCTTTGAATTATTAACTGCCTGCGAAGTAGAGGCGATCAATTTTTTTGCAGCGCTCACAGTGAAAATACCATCGGCTTCAGTCTTCCACTTCCATTCATCTACTCCTCCTCTCCAATTGAAATCATGGATATCACCTAGGAGTTGAAACAGTTCAGTCACTTCCTGATACGACGAAGGAACCGATCTCCAATCCCACTCAAGGCTCTTAACATCATTTACACATCGAAGCCGATCTGAAACCTTGACCCATTTATTTTTTTCCATCCTAAACAGGTTCGGATAAGTAATTCGAAGAGGTTCTTCACGTAACCAAGTGTCTCCCCAAAAGTTAATAGTAGAACCATCACCAAGCATACCAACAAAATCCCTAAAAGTTATTTGTTTAATTAATTAATAAATGGTTAAATAAATAAATAAATAATTATTTAAATCAATAAATAAATTAACTAATTTAATGATTTAATAAACAAATAAATAAATAAATAAATAAGTAAAATATAATGATTAAATAATTAATGAATAATTAAATGATTATAGATAACCGCGAAAATACGGAGCGTTACATGTATTGAGTTCTCCTTTTTATCCGAAGGAGGAGGCTTTGAGAGTGGTTTAGTATGTTTAGAGGTAGAGATGTACAAAAAACTGATTACGCAACTGAAACCGAAAAAAACCCGAAACCGGTTATCTTCAAAACCGGTTTTTTTGTAACCGGTTTGACCGGTTATTAATCGGTTACATAATATGGTTGCCGGTTCGGTTTAGAAACCGGTTATAAAAAAACCGGTTGTAAAACTGGTTAAAGGTAAAACCGGATAAAAAACTGGTTATTACAAAAACCGGTTACGATAAACAACCGGTTAACCGGTAACTTTTATTAAAAAACCGGTTATGAAACCGGTTAACCGGTAACGGCTATTAGAAACCGGTTATTTTTGCCCAGATCAGAAAAACGGTCATATGACTGTTAGGACCGCAAACTAGCCGTTTTTTTTGGGCCTAAAATGCAGCTCCAAAGTAGTATAAAAGGGTGGTGGGTGTTTTGGTTCAATCACACCATTCTCTAATCTCCTAAATCTCTTAAAAACGCTCACTTACGCTCACTTTCTTGTTCGGTAACTCTTACAAAAAGCATGACAAGCTTTAGTGCTCATGATTCGGTCAATGTTGGCGAGTCTACAACCGATACGGTTGTTCGTGTACTTCCAACGAAGCGCAACCCCGACGTTTGATCACATTTTGATTTGTGCGAGATGGCGAATGGGGCGAAAAAAGCACGTTGTCATCATTGTAATGGTTTTTACGCCATAGGGGCAAACACCACCTTGAGACAACACATTGAAAAACCATTTTGCAAGTCGTTGAAATAACAACACAATAGTGGTCAAGCTTCAATGGCAAGTGAAGGCGCTAGCTTGTTCGCGTACAATTTAGATGTGACTAGAGTGGAAATGGCGGAGTTTGTAATCCAAGAAAGTTTGCCGTTCAACCATTTCGACAACCAACGCTACACAAAGATGGTTCAAAGAACTCTCCAACCACGATATACCAATGTAAGTCGTACTACTCTTAGGAGAGATTGTTTAAAATTGTGGAAAAATGCTAAACAAGAATTAATCTCTTATTTTGAAAAATTAGAAACCGGTGTTAACTTGACTAGCGACGTTTGGTCCGCACCGCACGGTTCACCCGACTCGTATATTTGTGTCACCGCCCATTGAATTGAACAGGCGACGTGGCAAATGATGAAACGCACGATTTTGTTTAAACCATTTGATTACCCCCACACCGGTGATCGATATATAAAGCAATCGACAAATGTATTAAAACGTACAAATTGGAAAACAAGATTTTTTCAATAGCTTTTGATATCGCCTCAAACAATACGCTTTCGGTAACGCATTTAAGATTAAAGTACAATCCAATTTGTGAAGGTATTTTTTTCCATAGTCGATGCGTCGCACACATCATAAATTTGGCCGTTCAAGACGGCTTGAAGGTTATTGAACCTCAAAAAGAAGCTTTCAAAAAAATGTTACGTCATATATATGGTCATACGCATAGACATTCAAAATATATTAAAATGTGTAAGGAAACGGGTCGAATATGCTTAGGACCCAATTGGGATGTCGCTCATCGATGGAACTCGACTTGCACCATGTTTGAAAATGCAATTTTGCAAAAGGAAAGTTTAATATCATTTCATAACCTTTTGTCGAGTCGTGGAAAGGTTTCGTCTTACCACCAATCGAATTGGGGTCTTATTGAAACGGTTACACAATTGCTTCAAGTTTTCAAAACGTCAACAAAGACTTTATTGGGGTTTACTATCCAACTAGTTCATTGGTACTTCACAATTTGTTTAAAATGTGTAGGAAATTAAATGAGTTGTCGGGGGGGGGGGGGTAGACCATATTGTGATATGGTAGCTACGATGAAGGAAAAACTAAGAAAATATTTTAAAGAACTACCCGTGGTGTTCACTTTTGACGCCGCTTTAAACCCTTGCTTTAATATTTTGGGAACCGGGTCTTTGATTTTAAAAATTACAAACGAGTTGGATTTAAACACCGATGACAAACCAAACTTTGGCGAAGCCGCAAAAATTCGTTTTAATGAACTTTCAAAATGTTTGATGTTTATGTAACAAAATATGATCAAACCTCGACACACATTCACGATTCAATGAGAAATGTCGCTTTCGGCGAAGGTTCATCAAGTATGGAGGATCAAGATTTGTATGTTTATAACAATTTGTTAGATGAGTCGAGTCAAATGCAACGTGGTAACATAGTGGTAGCGAACTCGGTCGGTATGGTGGGTCGAACTTTCTACAAACAATGACTTCACAAGAATTTAAAATTTTTGATTTGTTGGGTTGGTGGAAAGGAAAGGAAGATCAATTTCCGATCCTAGCCATAGTGACCCGAGATTTACTAACGGTCCAAGCTTCAACCGTAGCTTCAGAAAGTGCTTTTTCTATAAGTGGTAGGGTGATTTCTATATGGAGGACAAAGCTAACACCAAAGGCGGTTGAGATATCGATTTGCTTGAAAGACTACTTGGATGCGGCGGAGAGATGTCAACACATACGCTCACTTGAGGGAGAATTAGATTACGAAGGCGAAGTGTACGAGGACGAGGTTGTAGCCGAATTAACAACCCCAATGACCGAGGAAGAAGCCGAACTAGATGAATTCCTACGCAATAGTTCGAGTTCGGGTTTGGGCGAAGAAGATTAAACGAGGCTCATCAAGATATATTATAGTCCAACTAAAAAAAATATATTAGTGGACGTTCTTGCGGATTAATATTTTAACTTTGCGTTATTTCTTTTGTAACGTTCAGCGTTTGTATTTTCATTGTTATGTAAGCGTTTAGTCCAAGACTTAATCGTATTATTATATTTTAACCGTTTTATATTTTAATTCTTAATACTACACATACAAAAACAGCAGTTCAGCCTCAAAAGTGCAGGAAAACAGCAAGAAAAAATGCATTCTGTGAAAAGATCTGCAGAACCAGTTTTTTTACCGGTTTTTTTTCAACCGTTTATTAACCGGTTATTTATTCAATTAAAAAAACTGGTTTTTTTGTAAACTGATTACTAACCAGTTCTAACCGGTTAGAACCAGTTACAGTTTTCAAATAAAAAAACCGGTTTATAACCGTAACCGGTTTCTCAATAACCGGTTTTCTTGTTCAACAAAAAAAAACCGGTTCGGTTTTTAACCGAAACCGGTTTTCAAAAAAACCGTTTTGTACACCTCTATTTAGAGGTGTGTTTGGATGTATGTTTAGAGTGAGAAGCACTCGACTCCAATTGTTTCTCGGCACGATCCTTTATTTCCTTGTCAACTTCCACGGCAATTAAGGCTTGTAGATCGTCTTTGCTTATGACGATTTTATCATTCACATTATCATTGTTGCGTCGGCTACTGGCCCCATTAGAATGAGCCATTTTATCTGCTTGGTGTTAAAGATATCAGTATACGTTATAATTAGTCATGCACCTTTGATGACTTGTATGCAAAATGATATGGTATTATAAGCCATATAAAAATGTTTAAAGTTTCGGACATGTAAATCCTTCACCTTATAGGGCTAGTGGTCACAATACCACTTTTGCCAGGTGTACTTTAAAATATCACGGCACAAAAGGCCTAATACAGGGGTAATTAAATATGGCAACACTAGCATGTCTCAAAGGACAAAATAAAATTAGCACTAATGGCTTTTTGCAATGACTTGAGACATATGAGCCTTGATCTCCAAAGATCATACGGCTTCGAGGTTTGAACAAAATCTATTACCTCTGGACAGGGAGTCGTAGACCGCCTCTGTCATTGTCACTAATGACATAAATCATAGCTCGTAGGTATTACATCACTAACGGATGTTACATTATGATCATCACATTGATGATACTAGCCAGAATCAAACTTGATTATATAGGCTATAAGGTTTGGACATAGTCCATCACCTAGACAGCTAGTGTGGTTCCTCAAGTCACACTTCCAGGAGAGCTAATATTACTTGAATGTTAACACAAAATAATTATCTTAAAATGGTTTAAATAAGCTAGTCATGATTGCATAGACTAGGAGTCTTAGAACGTAGTTCACCACCTCTGGATAGAAGGGATCATCAACCTTAACTATCATGGAAGAAGGCTTTACTACTTAACTACCTTTTTGCCATTTAGTGTGACCTTATCAGTTGGCGGGTGTAAACCATCAAGAGGATCTTTGGTAATTATTATAGCTGATCATAAATTTCGAGTTAAAATCGAGACAATCGTTTGAACAACGGATGAAGCGGAATACATACATAAATAAATCCCCAAAAGTTCCATTTAACTAATGAGTTATAATTACATTGGTGCCTAAAAATAGGACTTTAATTATCCTCGCATGGACTAATACTTAAAGATAATGTCCACGCAGGGACTAAATAAAAGTAATGTCCACGAAAATACTTTTGGAAATAAATACATAAAGATTAAATACAAGGATTTATCAATCCTTTTTCCCCTTGACTATACCCTTTCAGAAGCTTGCTCGCTTTCTTCTCAGATTTTGCGGCTTTTTGCTGAAGTTCTTTCATCCTTTCCAGGGTCTCATTCATAGCCTCCAATGAGGGTGGTGGTGGCGGTTGTGGCTGAGGTTGCGGTTGTGATGCAACCGGGTATTGATATCCATAAGGTGGAGGTGCAACCGAAGGATGATATCCATAAAAGGGATATCCACCAGTCGAATATGGTATAGTTGAATATGGTGGGAAAGGGGAAGGGTAAAGATCATTATGTGCAGCTACCTCTAAGTAAGGGTCATGTGAAGGTGCCTGATGAAGATAGTTTAAACTAGAAGTGGTAAAAAGATTATATCCAGACGGATCTGGATATGAAGGAATTGGGTTTTCAAAACTCGATGGTGGCTGTTCCACGTTTGGTGGTTATGCCACAGGTGATGGTAGCGGGTTAACCGCAGGTTGTGGTGCTGGTTCCACCACAGGTGATGTGTTGGAGGGTCCACCCATTTGGGGATCCTCAAGAATTGTTGGGTAAGGGCTAGGCAAGGGTGGAAGTGACCCTGCCCTTGGTCCTAGGCGCATCGACATGCGCACCCCACGCCTTCGTGGCGGTTGTGGTTCAGGCGGTGGTAGCGGTTGCTCCACCAGTTCCATTTGTACTTTCTTAGGTGGAGGTTGTTCCTGTTGAGGAGCATGGTATGATGGTGTGTTGTGATAAGAATGGGTGTTGTAGAAGACGTATTGCTCCCACCTTTGTTGGAAATCATCGGGACCTTGGTATGGGGTCCCTGGATAAGAGTTTGAACCGCTGGGCAGTTTAATTGGGTGACCGGGAGATTCGGCCGGAGGCATCTCGGGATTGGAATCCTCGTCCATGTGGTCCGGGGAATCAACAGGAGGGGTGATAGAGGGTGAACGCAAATAAATGTTCGGGTTATACTCTCCATGGTAAGAGTGAGAGTGTGAATGATGGGAATTATGTGTATGGTGGGAATGGTGTGAGTGATGGGAGTGGTGTGAGGAATTTAAAATCGAGTGCCAAATCGGTTCCCATGGCGACGAAGAGTCACCTGACCCTTCATACGGCTTATATTTATGTATATTTGAAAGACCTATCATCGAAGGTCCGCCCCGCATGGGACCCTTTCCTTTGCCTCCTCTACCACTTACTCTCGGCGGCATGTTCCTGCTTCAAAAACAAGTTAAAACAAAACAACGCAAGAATAAATAAAACAATGCAAATGAGTAATCCTAGGTCAAAGTCTAGACTCGAGAGTCTAAGGAATGTGTTACTGTGTCGTTCGAGAAAAACACAAAAGACTAGTGTTGAATTCCCTCAAACGTTGGCTCTGATACCAACATGTCACACCCTGATTTCCACGTTAGTCCCAGTGGGGACTATTGTGACGTAAGTTGATAACATTATAGCCAATCAACACAGAGCAACACAACAGAAGTCTTGGATTTAAAATATTATTACAATCCCGAAAATGTTCAAGTTCAAAATAATAATTACAGACGGATTGTAATAAAGATCCACAGGCGGATCGTAAAAATATGTACAAAAGAGATCAACAGACTTTATTGGCACTGCCAAGGGTTGCAAGTCCTGTACGTAAACACCTGCGCAGCTTCCGGCCTATTACGTGTTGTACATGTATCTTAACTTTTTGAAAATACGTCAGTTTTCACTGGTAAATACAATCAACCGACATATTTTGAAAATATTTTTGAAAATGGTTTTTAGTGCACCTGGCACATTTTTACTAAATAACCTGGGACAGTATAAATGACCTTGTATACAGTTTTACAAGCCTGTCAATACATATGGGGCCCAGTACAGAAACCGAGACATGATCGACTGACACACCACTTCTGAACTTTCACACAGAAAGCACATAATAATAATAATTGGCACTGATGGGTGTATGCCTACACCCCGTGCATAGGTCGTGGCCATTAGCACTTTAATGAGCCTAAGGATATCCCAGACACAGTCAAGCCCACCCCAATGTTTAAGTTATCAGGCAATACAGATTAAAATTAGTTATGAGATTTAGTTATAATCACAACTGGACAAAACATGATCCTATACTCAACCAAGCGGTAATTTTTACCGTATCCCAAGCCCGTATAAGGGAAAATAGGTTAAGAGTATTTACCTGAGCTAAATCCTCAAAAAGTAATAACTCAGCCGCAAATCATGAGATAAGTACAAGTACAATCTACCGGAAGGCGTCTAGTCTGGAATGATGGTATTATCAACCAATTAGAATGCTAACGGGTCCTTAGTTAAGTCATAGACTTGAACCGGTTAGTCTTACGTTTAATAAATACGGTACGATACGCTAGATTAAGCGGTGACCGGAATAGAATGTTATTTGGACCTGAAAAATATAGACTTGTATAATATGGGTAAGCCTTTAACATTCTGGATTTTGATATCAAAATGATAAGGTTAAACCCGTTTTGTCTAAATTACATACACTAGTCACGTAGGCCTAACCGTACGCATATAAGCGAAACCGGATAACCGGATGAGTCATATACAAGTTCCATATGCCAATATGTTTTAAACATGTTATAATATCAGTAAGATATCAACATGTATGCCCGTCACGGTTTTAAAATCAAGTTACGCCTTAAAAGGGCGTTTTGGTCATTTTACACTTTATAAAAGAGGTTTGCGAGCAAACTGATGTCAAGTTCATAAAAAATTTTGTAAAAAATATGTATTTTATGATGTTATATCAGTAGGATATCAAATATGTGTGGTTGATAGTTTTAAACCAAACTATGCCCCGTAAGGGCATTTTGGTCATTTCACACATAGCTTTGTTGACTTATTTGGGATTTTGAGTTTATAACTTTACCTACTGTAAAAATATTCAAAATAAGTTTTAAAATCAGTAGGTAACAAGTCTTGGTCCTTAAATATGTTTTTAAACCCCATACTATGTGCCGAAACGGCGTTAAATGCGCTAAATGACGATTTGAGTGAAGTTTAATAAAAATGAGATTATTATTGAGTTTGTATACTCAAAATATGTTATTTAATATCATATAACAGTAGGTAAAAGATTTAGATGTCAAGAGTGTTGTTAAAACCATTTTATGCGCCGTAAGGGTGTTATCGTCATTTATCGACATTATACAAGGACTTGTATGCAAACCAGTTTATAAACTGTTTTGATATACCAAATATTCCATATTATGATATTACATCATTAGGCTGTTAGTTTTGGTGGAGACGTTATGTTTAAACCTTCTAAAATGCCGAAAAGGGCATTTTAGTCATTTAAAAGCAATGTTAACTATATTTAATCAAAACGCAGCCTATGACCAGAATGTTGACATCAAAATAATTTAATTAAGTTTACAAATCAGTATGTAAATTATTCATATGCTTGTTGGTGTTTAAAACCTTCATTTATACAAAAAGGGCATTTTAGTCAAAGATTGGCATAATGTCGGATACTTGCATAAAATGCAGAAAATTAAACGACCATGTAGTATAACTCCAAAGGGTTATACTATACTATAACATGGTCCTAAAACAACTTAAATTCAGTAGCTAAGTTGCTAATTCGGGTCAGTACTGAAAGTTAAAGCAGGAGTTAATCCTTGCGACTTTTAGTTGCGAAACAACCCTAGACCTGGAATTGACGGGCTGAACATGTTCACACATGTTCTTATAATTATTACCAAGTTACTAAAGTGTTAAAACATATTTTATAACACCTACATTACTAGATATGAATTTATTTCAAAACTGATCCGTTGACTTTTTATGAATATAACTTTGACCCGTCAATTGGTCAAGCAAACGTGGAAATTAGGAGGTGCCCTTTTAAGGGATTAACGCCTACCTAATTACGATCACGTAGCCATGTTCGCATCGAACAATGGCTCGACCGTAATGGTCTTAGCCAAAGGTCAAAGCGTTTTTACGTAAACGCTTTGACTTTGGCTTAAAGCCAAACAAAAACAACCAAAGCATGATGGAACACTTACAAGTGATCCAAGGGAAGCTTAGAAACTCAGGGGAATGCTCCAAAGTAAGCAGGAGCTTTCCAAGTGAGCAAGAAAGGAGAAAGATGAAGATGAGCAAGGAAATGAGGCAAACATGGTACCCTTTTATAGTTGAGGAAGGAGTGTGCGGCCAAGACAAGTGTCCAGGAGTATTATGAGAAGCCTCCAGGTGTTTTTGGACGTGTCAAAGGCTTCTCAAATGGTGGCATTCGCGACAAAGGTGGCAGGGCAGCTGCTGCCACATTTTCTGTTACTGGCAGGTCCTTGCGGACCGTAACCAGATATGGTTGCGGTCTTAAGGACCTCAAGGCGCCCCTGGTTTTGGTTTGGTTACGGACCGTAACAGATATGGTTGCGGTCCGTAACCGCCTCCCAGAGATCAAACTTTTGGCATTTTTTCACATTTAGTCCCTCAAGTTTTATAAGTGCCGTTCATAGGTTATAAATTTAACATAACGGCGACCTCGGTCCCTCTCGCTTAGCACGTGGCGTACAAGGATCAACGGGACGTGTGTCGGGATTTCATTGGACGGGTTTTTACGAGGTGTTACACGACATTTGCGATCTTTAGTCAAAACTCAGATTATGAATTGATTTGATATCCCAAAATGTTTCAATTATGATATTATATCATTAGGTAATGAGTTTGATACGATAAATTATGTTTATAACCATTCTAGGTGCCGAAAGGGCACTTCGGTTATTTTCAAACATAATTTACAATCTTATATGAAAACTCAGTTTATGATCAGTTTAAGAACATCAAAATATGTTAATTACATAAACATAAGTCATTTGCAAGTTCATTATTGATTAAAACCTTATTTCTTGCAAAAAGGGCATTTCGGTCAAAGTATGGCATACTACAAGGACTTGCATATAAACTCAGAATCTAATTATGATCAAATAGTATAACCTCAGAGGGTTATCCTACATTACATTACAATCATAATGAAACTTTAATTCAGTAGCAAACTAATCTAAATCGGGTCAGAATCGAAAGTCAAAGCAGAAGTCAAGCTGCTCGACTTTCGGTTGCAAACCGATATAAGAGCTGGAAATGACGGGCTGAACATGTTCATACATGTTCTAATATTACTTACCAACTTATTCATGTGTCAAAACATGTTGGGATTGAACCCCATGAAAGGAACACATATGTCACACCCGACCGCGTAAAGCAACCAACCGCGGCAGAAACGTCGGGGAGTCGTGTGGCAGAATTATTGTTTCACAACATATGATAATTAGTGTTTAGTTTTACAATAATAAATTTATTGCATTGTCTTGATTCAAACAAAAACATAACATAAGGATAATAAGTTTCTTGATTTTAGATTTCTAAGGCCCAAGTCGCCCTAAGTGAAGCACGCTCAGATCCGACATTCGCTCCTGAAACATATGTGAAAGTAAATACGTCAGCATAAAAATTCCTGTGAGTAACATAGATTTAGTTTTTAAGATTCATGACTTTGAAAGTTCAAAGAAATGCTTTTGAAAAGTAGTCATGAACCTTATAAAGTGTTTCCATTTATGAAATCAAATGAAAATCAGAATCGATGATAAAAGAATGATGTATGGTTAAGTAAATAACCAAATGAAAATAATATGTATAAATTATGTCATGTCTTTTCCTTGAATAAGTGGTTTAGATAATGCCACGATATATAATATAAGAAATGCATTTATATATAGGAAGTACAAGCGGGCTATTCACCATGCTGTTATCGTATTACACCCGTCTCGTTATTCAAATCACTTATCAAAAACCATCATATAATGTATTGTTTAAATCAATGTCACATGTCATGTGTAAACAATGCCCAATGTCAAGAATAAACCATGTCTTGTATGGCAAGTAAATAGTATTTACTCAACCAAATGCATAATGCTCTGTATAGTTAATTGTCTTATACAAAACAAGGTCTTTGAATAAACAAATGTTTAAATCAGAAGTTATGTTTTGAATGCCATTGCTTTTATCGATATGAACATTTATCAGATTTGTTTATCGCATACATTCAAGCCTTGAGACTGTCTCATAAACCCTTATCCGGATCAAGGTTTACCGAATAAAAGTGTTATCGGATTCTGACATTCCCTAACACTGCCCAACAAGCCTGGGGAGCGGGAACGGGATTTGTCAAGTCCTATGGTACCATTACATACTACCGGTCGGCGCGATCACTGTTAATGAATGTATTATTTTCCCATTAAACATATCAAATGTCTTTTCAATGTAAGCATGTCATGAATATGTTTAAAAACCATGTACTAGACATACTAAGTCAATATGTCAAGTAAAAATGTTTTTGTTTTTGAAATAGTGTATTATATGTACTATGTAACAAAACATGTTTAATGTCATGAAAACGGAAAGTAAAGTTATGCACATATGTTTCACCCCAAAATATTTATAAAACGTAAAAGAGGGGACTATGTACTCACCTTTGGGTGCGTTTTTATGTGTTAACACAATCCCTCAAATTGTTTGTTTGTCCTTTCAAGATTCAAGTGGGTTTTTGGATGAAAATGATGATACAAAGCTTGGTTCTTGCTTGAAACTTCTTGGAATCACCTCCAAACCTTCATATAAGCTTGAAATCACCTTGGAAAGCCTTAGGATCTTCAAGAAATGGTTTCAAAATCTGAATTGGGTGTGTTAAGGAGGGTAATCGGCTGAAATGTAAGAGAGAGAGAGAGTTTTGAAGTTGTTGTCTTTGTTAAAGGAAGATTATGTTGGAAACATGGAAGATATGGTCACCATGCATGCATTTCTAGGCAAACACTTGTATGAGAGAGAGAGAGAGTGGGCTGAATGGCTGCCACCTCTTTGTACACACACACACACACCCATACACGCATACATATATATGAACTGTTGGCCAAAAATTGGTATTTTACTGGTTTCCGGGTATTTTATCTAGCGTTTTTATCCCGTTTTAAGGCGCTTAAAATTATTTTTAACGCTCTATAAAAATAAACTCACCAAAATATTGTTAAACAATATTTTATTTGTCTGGACACGCAGCGTTGTCGGTATTTGGCAGTACGCGCTTAAATTCGCCAAAATAGAGTTTTTAAGTGTTTTAAATAATTTTTCTTCACGAACATGACTAAATATAATATTTTAATCATAATGGACTATTTTTAGGATTTTAACATTATTCGGGCGGTCATCGACGTTCGTTTCGCGTTTTAACCGTTACGCGATAAGCGTTTATCTTAAAATTGCCAACAAAATTCTCAATAAATTTTAAATGTATCAACACATCCTATAACATCAAAATACATCAAATTTAATATAATTTACCTTTTTGTTTAATCATAACGCGTGTCACATTAGTACAGGTTCAAAATATCCGGGTGTCATAGTCTCCCCTACTTTAGGAAATTTCGTTCCGAAATTTAATTAGAGGAAACTTGTGAGACAATGTGTGGATACTTCGCCTTCATTTGATCCTCTCGTTCCCAAGTAAACTCTGGGCCACGTTTGGATTCCCAGCGAACTTTGACTATCGGTATACGCTTGCGCTTGAGTTTCTTGACTTCACGGTCCAATATTTCCACCGGCTTCTCAACAAAGTGCATCGTGTTATCAACACCAATTTCATCAAGAGGGATGTGGAGGTTTTCATCAGCCAAACACTTATTCAATTTGGACACGTGGAAGGTTGGATGAACCTTTCCAAGTTGTGGAGGTAGCTCAAGTCTGTAGGCTACTTTTCCGATTCTTTCAACGATCTTGAATGGTCCAACATATCGTGGTGCAAGTTTTCCTTTCTTTCCAAATCTGACCACACCTTTCCAAGGGGATACCTTGAGAAGGACGGGATCACCGACTTGAAATTCCAAGGGCTTGCGTCGTCTATCCGCATAACTCTTTTGTCGGCTTCTAGCTTTTAAAAGGTTGTCACGAATTTCTGAACTTTGTCTGTAGTCTCTAGAATGAGTTCAGGTCCGGTGAGCTGAGCTTCCCCAATCTCATTCCAGTAGACTGGTGAACGACATTTTCGACCGTATAAAGCTTCGAAAGGAGCCATGTTGATGCCGGAGTGATAACTATTGTTGTAGGAGAATTCGATCAACGGTAAATGTGAATCCCAACTGCCACCAAAATCGATCACACAAGCTCTAAGCATATCCTCCAGTGTCTGGATTGTCCTTTCAGATTGTCCATCCATTTGAGGATGATAAGCTGTGCTAAAATTGAGTTGGGTTCCATAGCAGATTGTATGGTTCTCCAAAAGTGAGATGAGAATCGAGCATCTCGGTCAGATATGATGTTCAAAGGAACACCATGTCGGGATACAATCTCATCTACATAGATCTTGGCAAGCTTGTCAGTAGATAAATCCTCGCGGATTGGCAAGAAGTGTGCAGATTTCGTGAGACGATCAACGACTACCCAAATGGCATCATGACCTCTAGGAGTACGCGGTAATTTGGTAACGAGATCCATGGCAATGTTTTCCCATTTCCAAACCGGTATCTCTGGTTGTTCCAATAATCCAAAAGGATGTTGATGTTCTGCCTTGACTTTGAGACAAGTAAGGCATTTGGATACGTATAAGGCAATGTCTTTCTTCATTCCCGGCCACCAATACTGGGTTCGAAGATCCTTATACATTTTGTCTGCACCAGGATGAATGGAATATCGAGACTTATGAGCTTCATCCATCAATAAGGTGCGGAGATTGTCTTGACTTGGAACCCATAAACGGTTCATGAAATAGAGTACCCCTTCGTCTTTCGTTTCGAGTTGAAGCTCGAGATTAAGTGGTAGTTCATTTTTCAACAAGCCTTGGGTTACATATGTACGTTGAGCTTGAGATATGCGAGCTTGAATATCAGATCGAACTTGAACGCAATGAAGCTTAACGCGTTCTTTTCGACTTAGCGCATCGGCTACGACATTCGCCTTACCAGGATGGTAGCGAATTTCACAGTCATAGTCGTTCAGAAGTTCAACCCAACATCGTTGCATCATGTTTAGTTCTTTCTGGTCGAAGATGTGTTGGAGACTTTTGTGGTCAATGAAAACCACACATTTTGTTCCGTAAAGGTAGTGTCTCCAAATCTTGAGAGCAAAAACCACAGCGCCTAACTCAAGATCATGAGTTGTGTAGTTCTTCTCGTGGATCTTCAACTGTCCTGATGCGTAGGCTATGACTTTGTTTCTTTGCATGAGAACACAACCAAGGCCTAAGTTTGATGTGTCATAATATACGACAAGGTCATCGTTTCCCTCAGGTAAAGATAACACATGAGCATCACAGAGTTTTCGTTTCAAGGTCTGGAAAGCTTCTTCTTGTTTGGGTCCCCACTCAAAAGGTTTGTTCTTTTAAGTTAAAGCTGTGAGAGGAACCGCAATCTTAGAGAAGTTTGCAATAAAGCGGCGGTAATAACCCGCGAGACCCAGAAATGAACGAACCTCAGTAGGAGTAGTAGGTGTATCCCATTCCTTAATCGCGCTGATTTTGGCGGGATCTACATGAATAACTTGTTCGTTGACAATGTGTCCTAAAAATTGAACTACCTAAGCCAAAATTCACACTTGGAGAATTTAGCGAAGAGTTGTTCCTTCTTTAGGAGTTCCATTGTTAGACGGAGATGTTGTTCGTGGTGAGCTCGTGTTTTTGAATAAATCAAAATGTCATCAATGAAACCAATGATGAACTTGTCCAAATAAGGCTTACATACCCTATTCATCAAGTCCATGAAGACGGCAGGAGCATTCGTTAAACAAAAAGGCATAACAGTGAACTCATAGTGGCCGTATCGTGTGCGGAAAGCAGCCTTGGGAATATCTTCTTCGAGTACACGAAGCTGATGATACCCAGAACGTAGATCAATCTTCGAAAATCAGGTAGCACCCTGAAGCTGATCAAAGAGATCATCAATGCGAGGTAGGGGATATCGATTTTTGATAGTGAGTTTGTTAAGCTCATGATAATCGATACACATTCAGAAAGATCCATCCTTCTTCTTTACAAATAGAACAGGTGCGCCCCAAGGTGAAAAGCTTAGACGAATAAATCCTTTATCAGATAACTCCTGCAGCTGCTTCGACAATTCTTGCATCTCAGATAGTGCAAGACGATATGGAGATTTGGCAATCGGGTTGGCACCAGGTACAAGGTTAATATGGAACTCAATTTGACGTGCTGGGGGTAAACCAAGTAACTCTTCAGGAAACACCTCAGGATAATCCCGAACAACGGGGATGTCTTGAATAGTCTTACCCTTGTCTTTCTCCTTTATGACACGTGCCAAGAAAGCCACGTAATTCTTTCATAGGTATCTTTGTGCTTGGGTGCTTGTCATCAATTTAAGACTACTAGTGGGCCTTTCTCCACGAACCTCTAAGGTTTCACCAATCAAAAGCGGCACACGAACAATCTTGTCAAAAAAACTACCTCTACATGGTATTTGGTCAACCAATCAATTCCTACTATAACGTCAAAACTCCCAAGTTGCATTGGCGTGAGATCAATGGGAAAAAGGTGATTATTGAGGTTCAACTGGTAGTTTCGAATGATAGAATCGAGTACAAGGGGTTCACCATTAGCTATCTCTATTGTCAGAGGCTTTCCTAGTTTTGTTCTAGGCTTTGCAAGTAAAGGTTCAAAAGCTAGTGATACAAAACTCTTGTCGGCACCCGAATAAAAAAGAATAGAAGCAAGTTGGTTGCTAACATAGAACGTACCGTTAACCACTTCGTTGTCGGCACGCGCTTCGTTGGCATTGACATTGAATGCTTGTCCACGAGCCGGGTTCACATTAGCCAACTTCGGGCAATCGTTCCTGTAGTGAGTCAGATCCCCACAATTGTAGCAAGACCCAGGCGGAAAGGGAGGTCGTGCAGGATTTGCTGGCTGCTGGGCAGGATTTTGAACCGCTTGATTCGGAGCAGGAGGAGAGCGACATGAGTTGGCCAAATCTTCCACAATTGGTGCAAAGACGACACTGAAGATGTGGTTGATGATGACAGTTGCACTTATTACAAAGAGGTGCAGTACCAACATGTTTCTTAGCGGGTGGTTGTGCTGGCTGGGTAGGAGGAGCTTGATTAGTCTATGCAACAGCAACAAAGTTCTTGGAAGCATTACGTTTCCTAGACTTCTTTGAGGTTTTAGCCTTTTTTCCCTTCTGTTTCTCAGTCTTGTTAGATGATATCTTATCACCCTTGCGATGGAGTTTACCCTTCTTGATTTGAGATTCAGTCAAGGTTGCAGCTAGCTCAATGGATTGTCTAACATTGGTAGGGTTGCTGCTGGTGACAATATCCTGAACATGATCAGGAAGACCATCTATGTACTTCTCAATCGCCTTGTCCAAAGGCGTGACCATGGTGGGACACAGCAGGCTCAGTTCTTCGTATCAGTCCGTGTAAGCACGGTGCTCTCCACTATCTTGGTTAAGATCGTGGAATTTGTTTTCCAGTGCCCGTAGTTCATGAAGAGGACAAAACTCCTTCATCATAAGAGCGCGAAGCTCTTCCCATGTTTGAGCCATTGCCACATCGGCACCCTTGTCTCTCATCACACCATTCCACCATGTAAGAGCCCTTTTCTGAAATACACTGGACGCAAACTCAACCTTCGCTCATTCGGGCATTGAACGTGACGAGACGTGCTTTCGAGACTCTTGAACCACTGTAGGAGTCTAGAAGCTCTTTCAGACCCAGAAAATTGGATCGGTTTAGCCGAATTGAATGCCTTAAAGTTGCACGGAACAGGTGCATTGTTATTGTTGTTGTTGTTGGCTTGGTTTAGCTGGGTTACTAGGTTCGGAAGTACAACAGCGACTTGCTGAGCGATCATGGCTGCCAGAGCGGCATCTTGAGTTTGATCACGTCGAGGAGGCTTTCTATAAGAAAAGGGAACACAAGAAATGTGTGAGATTTGCGTTGGATAAATCAAAAGGAGTATTGAAAATATCGATAAAGCATAAGGATGGTGGTCATTCATTTGTTTCTCAAAACAATCAAACGACACACAGTGACTAATCAAAGTACATGGGTCTTTATAATGTATAGCGAAGACATGCTTTAGCATATAAGTGGACACTCACCCCAAGAGTTCCCAGGTAAGAGTGACTGGTCCGATAATGTAGATTTGTACAAACACTTTAGCCTTAGACAGAAAACTCAGGGTACAGGCACCCACCCTTCCAGATTGCACGTGTTCACATTATTAAGACCCAAACTTTGACGAGATCTGAAAACTTTAGAGGCATAAAGCCTGATGATTCGTTTTAGGCATTACACCTTCAATTATGTTTTGTTTTTGGTAATCACCTAAGGATAGGTGATGGTATTGCTTTAAGAATTGTAAACATAAGATAACTTGTGTTAGGGTCCCAGACAAGTTATAGTCTAGGTCAAATAATTACTAATAACCTAATTCTCTATAACCATGAGCTCTGATACCAATCTTTCTATCACACCCTGACCGCGTAAAGCAACCAACGGCGGCGGAAATGTCGGGGAGTCGTGTGGCAGAATTATTGTTTCACAACACATGATAATTAGAGTTTAGTTTTACAATAATAAAATATATTACATTGTCTTGATTCAAACAGAAACATAACATAAGGATAATAAGTTTCTTGATTTTAGATTTCTAAGGCCCAAGTCGCCCTAAGTGAAGCACGCTCAGATCAGACATTCGCTCCTGAAACATATGTGAAAGTAAATACGTCAGCATAAAAATGCCTGTGAGTAACATAGATTTAGTGTTTAAGATTCATGACTTTGAAAGTTAAAAGAAATGCTTTCGAAAAGTAGTCATGAACCTTATAAAGTGTTTCCATTTATGAAATCAAATGAAAATCAATATGAAAATCAGATGATATAAAAGAATGATGTATGGTTAAGTAAATAACCAAATGAAAATAATATGTATAAATTATGTCATATCTTGTCCTTGAATAAGTGGTTTAGATAATGCCACGATATATAATATAAGAAATGCATTTATATATAGGAAGTACAAGCGGCGTATTCACTATTCAAATCACTTATCAAAAACCATCAAATAATGTATTGTTTAAATCAATGTCAAATGACATGTGTAAACAATGCCCAATGTCAAGAATAAACCATGTCTTGTATGGCAAGTAAATAGTATTTGCTCAACCAAATGCATAATGCTCTGTATAGTTAATTGTCTTGTACAAAACAAGGTCTTTGAATAAACAAATGTTTAAATCAGAAGTTATGTTTTGAATGCCATTGCTTTTATCGATATGAACATTTATCAGATTTGTTTATCGCATACATTCAAGCCTTGAGACTGTCTCATAAACCCTTATCCGGATCAAGGTTTGTCGAATAAAAGTGTTATCGGATTCTGACATTCCCTAACACTGCCCAACAAGCCTGGGGAGCGGGAACGGGATTTGTCAAGTCCTATGGTACCATTACATACTACCGGTCGGCGCGATCACTGTTAATGAATGTATTATTTTCCCGTTAAACATATCAAATGTCTTTTCAATGTAAGCATGTCATGAATATGTTTAAAAACCATGTACTAGACATACTAAGTCAATATGTCAAGTAAAAATGTTTTTGTTTTTGAAATAGTGTATTATATGTACTATGTAACAAAACATGTTTAATGTCATGAAAACGGAAAGTAAAGTTATGCACATATGTTTCACCCCAAAATATTTATAAAACGTAAAAGAGGGGACTATGTACTCACCTTTGGGTGCGTTTTTATGTGTTAACACAATCCCTCAAATTGTTTGTTTGTCCTTTCAAGATTCAAGTGGGTTTTTGGATGAAAATGATGATACAAAGCTTGGTTCTTGCTTCAAACTTCTTGGAATCACCTCCAAACCTTCATATAAGCTTGAAGTCACCTTGGAAAGCCTTAGGATATTCAAGAAATGGTTTCAAAAATCTGAATTGGGTGTGTTAAGGGGGTAATCGGCTGAAATGTAAGAGAGAGAGAGAGAGAGAGAGTTTTGATGTGTCTTTGTTAAAGGAAGATTGTGTTAGAAACATGGAAGATATGGAAGATATGGTCACCATGCATGCATTTCTAGGCCAACACTTGTATGAGAGAGGAGAGAGAGTGGGCTAAATGGCTGCCACCTCTTTGTACACACACACCTATACACACATATATATATATCATATATATATATATATATATATATATATATATATATATATATATATATATATATATATATATATATATATATATATATATATATGAATTGTTGGCCAAAAACTGGAATTTTACTAGTTACCGGGCATTTTATCTAGCGTTTTAATCCCTTTTTTAGGCGTTTAAAATTATTTTTAATGCTCTATAAAAATAAACTCACCAAAATTTGTTAAACAATATTTTATTTGTCTGGACACGCAGCGTTGTCGGTATTTGGTAGTACGCGCTTAAATTCGCGAAAATAGAGTTTTTAAGCGTTTTAAATACTTTTTCTTCACGAACATGACTAAATATAATTATTTTAATCATAACGGACTATTTTTAGGATTTTCACATTATTCGGGCGGTCACCGACGTTCGTTTCGCGTTTTAACCGTTACGCGATAAGCTTTTATCTTAAAATTGCCAACAAAATTCTCAATAAATTTTAAATGTATCAACACATCCAATAACATCAAAATACATCAAACTTAATATAATTTGTCTTTTTATTTAATCATAACGCGTGTCACATTAGTATAGGTTTAAAATATCCGGGTGTCACAACAGAGCCAAATAACACTATCCGAGCTTGGTTAAACTATCAGAGTTTACAACCTCTGTTGTACATACACTGCTTTCCCTAAAGACTGCTCTCCTATCACCTGACTTCACAAAGTTGCAAAGGTCTGCCAGAGTTACAAGGATCAGAGGATAGAGATCAGAGCTTAGTCATTAGTTAGATAATCAATGTAACAGTGCTAAGCACTGATAGTTAGTATTAGCAGTGTTTGTAGTTAGTTACATTTAGTTTCCTGTCACTATCAACCCTGACGTCATCAAATATGCTCAGTGGTTAGATAGTTTAGTATAAATAGGTAACTTGTGTAACAGATTAACTTCTCTATTAAAAGATTGCATATCATCTTCTCTGCATTTTCTTACTACCAAACTTTAATTGCAAAGGCTGAGGGGAATTTGTGAATCACATGCGAGTTTACCAACTTGAAAGCATGATGATGATGAAAACAAACGACCATTGCTTGTAGTAAAAGTTTTCCATCTATTTCCGCTGCAAATCTCTTTTAAAACTCAATCATTTTCCATTTTTGAAACAAAAACTACAAGTAATTCAAACTCAGATCCTAACAATTGGTATCAGAGCTTGATTCATCAAATTCGATCGAACAATCGATTTGATTTGAACAGATCAGGTCTCTGCTATTAGTTTGGTTGTTTTTGCTTGATAAACAGAGTTTTATTACGTTCAAAGTTTTTAAAACAGAAATTTATGTAAAATCAACTGAAAATGTCCCAAAACACAAAGGATGCCAACTCTGATCCTTATTCAAACCGACGATGCTCAAAAGAAATGAATATTTCATTTGGCAACGACGAATGGGTCATATCCTTGCTCAGCAAAACACTAGTTGCTGGAGATCTGTTGCTTATGGACCTCACATTCCGATGGTTCCAAGTACAGAGGATCCAACTAAACAAGTGCCAAAAAATCCTGAAAACTTTTCAGAGCAGGATGTTAGAAAATTGAGTTGGATGCTAAGGCATTTAGCATAGTTTCTTCGGCCTTACCCAATGAGATTTATGCTGGTCTACTCCATTGCAATAGTGCAAAGGAGTTATGGGATGGACTAAAAGAGCAATTCGGTGGGACTGAGGAAGTGATAGAAAGTAACAGAGAAGTTCTAAATCAGTAGTATGAAACGTTTTGTCACTTGAAAGGAGAGTCTCTAACACAACAGTTCGAACGTTACAGTTGTCTCATCAGTGAACTTAGACTGGTTAACGTGGTTTTTCCTAATTCGACTGTCAATAGTCGTTTCCGTAGATCGTTACCAGATAAGTGGAAGACTGTAGCTTATGTAACACGAAAATCTGTTGGGTTTAAAGAAATGTCATTGACACAACTTCATGGGATACTCCTCACTTATGAGAGAAAGTTAAACCAGAAAAAGAAGTTGCAAGATTCTGGCAAAATGAGTGATAATTACTCATTGGGTAATACAACTCTTTTTGGCCAAGAAGAGGGATCTGGCAGCAGTAAGGACCAAAGTTATGATCACTATATAAATATTACTTCTGGTGGGAACTTTGGATCTGAAACATATGCACCCAACTATGCTTTCATTGCTAGTGGGGAAAGCCAAACCTCTGACAATCTATCCTTTGAGCTGAATGACTTGCAACACTTTGAACCTTCTGATCTTGAAGAAATGGATATTTTGCACCAACTAGCCCTATTGAGTGTTAGGGCTAGTAAATTCTATAAGAGAACTGGTAGGAAATTTCTAGGATTGCATGGGGGGTTGAAGGTTGGGCTGGATAAATCAAAAGTCAAGTGTTATAAGTGTAATAGGTTAGGACACTTTGCCAGAGAATGCAGGTCTCAAAATTCTGGACCAATAGTGACTCATCCTGGCCCTAGACCTCAGCACACACAAAACACTGTTCATTATTCCCAATATGTCCCTGCTCAATATGTTCAAAACACTGCCCACTTTGCACATCCTGCTACTACTGTTCCAATGCATTATGTTCAATCCAATGCTCCACAAATACAATATGTTCAGGCACCATCACATCCTCAAGTGCATGTACAACAAGCACCCATTGTCACACAACCTGCTCAAATCACTGCTGGTCCAGCAGAGGTTGGTCAACAGAGCGTTTTCACACAAAGTTATGTTGACTGGAGTAGCTTGCCTGAGGATATGACTGATGAGAACTTTACTTTAATGGCTAAAAATGATGTTGAACAAGAATTTTGTTTAATGGCCTTAGAGACAATTGCTAAAGGTGTTGAATCTGTGGAGATAGTGTCAAAAACTGATGAAGTTCAAGTTTGTGATGAAACAATGGTTTCAAGTGAAGAAAAGGAAAATGCTGCTGATGAGGAAAAGAACTCTCATGCTGACCCATGGAATATTGATGTGTGTGAAGATGAGTGTGACTGTGCTCTCATGGCTGCTACAAAGGTATCACCTCAGATCCTTAAAGATCTATGTTCTGACAAATGCATCATTGCTTTTGCAAACATTAAGCAGGTGAATGAAAACCTGAGGAACAAAATTTTAGAAGATGAACTTAATTTTGAAAAACTGATTAAAGAGTTAAAATCAAAGTTAAGTGAAAAAGATTCTGAAATGAGTAGCCTGAGACATGAATCAAGCATAACCAAGGACCAACTCCAAACTATGGTAGAAAAATACCAAGTTTGTAAAGAGGAGTTAGAAGAAACCCAAATCACTTATGAAAAATGGGTTGAGTCCTGTAAAGGTTATGAGATTATGCTTGATGCTCAGATCAAGAGCAACATTAAGTTTGGTGTAGGTTTTCAAACCTATGATCAAAATGAGAAAAATGTTGCTGAAATAGATTCTGAGTTGGTTGAAATAGTCCCAACAAATTTGGCTGGTGAAGAAATACAAATCACAGATAAATCTGGAAACAAAATTGTTTTGGAAAAATCAGAGGTTTCAACAAAAGATAAAGAAATTGAAAAATATCAGTTTAAACCAACCTGGTCAGATGAATGTGATATTTTAGATAACTTTAAGCCAATGGACTTTACAACCTCTGATGGTTTTAAAGCCCCAAAAGCACTGGTGATCCCTATCAAAGATGTACCAGCAGAGGTCACAACCACTGCTGATAAAAAGTCTGATAGGAAAAGAAGAGTAAAGATTAAAAACTTGTTTTGTGAATTTTGTGAAAAAAGAAATCATGTGGCTGCAGATTGTTTTCTTTTAAAAGCCTATGACATTAACAAAACTTATATATCAAAAATTCTTCAAGATGCACCATCTGCAACAAAACAAATCATTTAACTCAAGAGTGTGCCTGTCTCAAAAACTATGAGCAAAAGGTAAAAGAGATCAAGGCAAAAGCACTAGAAAGAGAAGGTTCAAGTTCTGCTGGAAATAAATCTAAGCAGAGTTTTGAACCAACTGAAACATCGGTTACAAAAGCTTTAAACAAAACCTCTGTTCCTATAGAGGGGCAAGTGACAGATGCCCCACCATCAAACTCATTTCCAAGAGGATATGGCCAACCAGCTTATAAAAAGGTTCCTCTTACTTATGAAGGATACAAAAAGCCTTCAAAGCAAAGAGTGAATAAGCATCCCTATGGATACAATCATCTGATAGTAAAAGGTCAAGAGCAGATGTTACAAGAAAAAAATCAAACCACTGACCATTGTCCTAGACTTGAGGCTGGACCATCTGTGACCCCATCCAAAGCCATTTTAGCTTTGGAGACCTATCTTAACTAATCTATTTACTTGATGTGCAGGGATCCTCTACTTGCCTTGATAGCTTATGGTATGTAGATAGTGGAGGTTCCAGGGAACATGACAGGATGTAGAGCCCTTCTCAAGGACTTCATGGCTCATGGGGGGCGGGTGATATATCTTTTGGTAATAACTCAAAGGGAAAGGTTCTAGGGTCTGGGTCGGTTCTGGCTGGTAAACTCAAGTTTGAAAATATGAATTTAATTGATAATCTAAAATTTAACCTGCCGAGTGTCTCACAAATGAGTGACAGAGGGTATGGATCCTTCTTCACTAAGAAAACTTGTCAAATTGTGGGACCAGAGGTTGTTAAAAAGGTTGATCAAATCATTACTGAGAGCAAAGCACAACTCACTGCACACAGAAGTGGGAATGTGTATGTGGTAGATATGCTAAAAGATAAACCTATGTCTGGAACATGCTTATTCTCAGTTGCTTCTAGCAAAGAGACTGAGTTATGGCATCGAAGACTTGGACACACAAATCTTAAAACTATCACCACACTCTCGAAACAAAGTCTTGTAAGAGGTTTGCCTCACAAGCAATTTTCCTGTGATGAACATTGTGTTTCCTGCTTAAAAGGAAAACAACATAAAAGTTCTTTCAAATCAGTTGAAGAGTCCAAAACAAGCCAGTGTTTACAATTGCTTCACATGGACTTGTTTGGCCTAGTGCAAATCAGAGCTTAAAACATAAAAGGTATTGCCTAGTGATAGTTGATGATTTCTCTAGGTTTACATGGACCTTCTTTCTCCACTATAAGGATTAAAATGTAGTCATTTTGCAAAACTTTGTTAAACAAGTAGAAAAGCAATTTGATCTTCCAGTAAAAATCTTTAGGAGTGACAATTGAACAGAGTTTAAAAATAGGGAGTTGGATGCTTTTTGTGAGTCAAAAGGAATTGTTAGACAATATAGCATTCCAAGAACTCTAGAGCAAAATGGGGTGGTTAAAAGGAAAAATAGAACTTTAATTGAATCAGCAAGAACTATGCTTGCAGACTCTAGTTTACCCTTGTCTTTCTGGGCAGCGGCTGTAAACACTGCTTGCTATGTCCAAAACAGAGTTTTGATTAACCCAGGCATCAAAAGACTGCCTATGAGATTTTGTATAAAATCAAACCTCTTATTTCTTATTTTAAAGTTTTTGGCTGTCCATGCTTCATTTTGAACTTAAAAGATTCTATATCTAAGTTTGCAGCCAAAATTGACTATGGTTATTTTCTGGGATACTCAACCACTGCTAAAGCCTACAGAGTTTTTAACTCTAGGACCAAGTGTGTTGAAGAAACTTTGAATGTGAAGTTCAATGAACTTTCATCACTGAAAATCCCAGCAAATTCTACAGAACTTTTTGATTTAGATAAATTCACATTTGCTGATGTTTCTATCAAGCTAGACAATGCAGGTACACCACAATCATCTAGAGAAGATCAAGATCAAGAATATGACTTTGTGCTTCCACAACAGAAGTCAATTCTTCCAACAGAGGATCAAGTGCCACAAGCTCTTGTGTAAACTCTGCCACTTCTGGTCAACAGTGTTTGATCCTCAAACCTCTGCCAGTTCACAAAATCAAACATCTGTTGATAAAAGTCCTACAATTGGGCAACAAAATCATCAGAATGTTACCCCTATACCCCCAATACCACCACCTCCATTTCCATCAGCGGCTGATACTTCAAATTCACCAGCAAAGGTTAGCTCAGCTGATACACATTTGCAGCCATCACCTCAAAATGCTATTGTTCCATACCAAGGTGATTTGAATTATCTCAAAAGCCATCCAACAGATCAAGTTATTGGCAACATCAAATATGGGGTACTCACGCGGAGCCAATCCACCAATATTTGTCTTTTTGCTGGTTTTCTATCACTCACACACCCAGTCAAGTATCAAGAGGCACTGAAAGACAACAACTGGGTAGAAGCCATGCAAGAAGAACTCCTTCAGTTCAAGAGACAACAAGTTTGGGAGCTTGTGCCATTGCCAAAAGATGCAAGTCCAATTGGCACAAAGTGGGTCTTCAAGAACAAAACTGATGAAAGGGGTATTGTTGTCAAAAAACAATGCAAGGCTCGAGGTTCAAGGCTACAGACAGAAAGAAGGTATAGACTATGATAAAACTTTTGCTCCTGTAGCAAGGTTGGAAGCTATTCGCCTGTTCTTAGCTTTTGTTGCTAACCACAACATAAAGGTGTATCAAATGGATATAAAGAGTGCATTTTTGTATGGAAAAAATCAAAGAAGAGGTGTATGTCTGTCAACCTCCAGGTTTTGAAGATGCATTCCATCCTGATCATGTCTACAAGCTCAACAAAGCATTGTATGGCTTGAAGCAAGCACCAAGAGCCTGGTATGAAACTCTATCCACTTTTCTCTTATCCATAGGGTTTACTAGAGGTAAAATAGATAAAACCCTATTCTTAAAATGGAAAGGAAAAAATTTGATGCTTGTCCAAATTTGTGTGGATGACATCATTTTGGATCCACAAGCACTGCTATGTGTGAAGAGTTTTGAAAACTCATGGCAGCAAAGTTTGAGATGAGTGCAATGGGTGAGCTCCAATGTTTTCTTGGTCTCCAAGTTAAACAATTGCAAAATGGTACATTCATCCATCAAAACAAGTATGTTAAAGAACTGCTTAAAAAGTTTGATATGGATGATTGTAAACCATGTAGCACACCCATGGAAACCACCAAGCTAGTCACCATTGATGGTAAAGATGACCTTGTTGATCAAACTCTTTCTAGAAGCATGATTGGGTCTTTATTATACCTAACTGCATCAAGGCTTGACATCATGTTTTGCAACATGTGTTTGTGCCAGATCAAAGGCATTACCTAGAAAGTCTGATCTTATTGCTGTAAAAAAGATAATCAGATACATAAAAGGTGCTCCCACACTTGGTATATGGTATCCAGCTAATGGGAATATTGAGCTTTCAGGTTTTCAGATAGTGACTTTGCTGGGTGTAAAACTACAAGGAAGTCCACATCAGGAGGATGTCAATTCCTAGGTGATTGTCTAGTGTCTCGGCAAAGCAAAAAGCAGGTTACAGTTTCAACATCCACTGCTGAGGCAGAGTATATTGCTGCTGCTAGCTGCACTGCTCAACTCTTGTGGCTTCAAAACCAGTTGCTGGATTTTTGGTCTAACTACACTAAAGACTCCACTCAGATTGGACAGTCAAGCTGCTGAAAACATCATTAAAAATCCAGTTTTCTCATTCAACTACAAAGCACATTGACATCAGACATCACTTTGTGAGAGACTGCTATGAAAAAGGTTTGATTTCTTTGCATCATGTCCATACTTCAGATCAGTTGGCAGATGTTTCAACCAAGGCATTGGATACATCTACCTTTGAAAACTTGATCTCAAGAATTGGAATGCTAAACATGGATTAAAAACATGTTTTCTTGTAAATCCATGCGTACATAGCATCAAAATGTGGTCAGAAAATCAAAAACTCATCCTTAAAAATAGTTAAAGTTGAAATTTTTCAATAAATCTTTAAAAGTCTGCTTATAACATCTATTTGCTCAAAACCTCTGATAAGCTTCAAAATCTTATCCACTGTTAAAGTTTATCATCTGACTTCCATTTTTACCACTTTTTTCAAAAACACTGATAGCTATCCTCTGATAGCGTTAAAAATCGGTACTTTTCTCATCAAAGGTTACACATGGCCAGATGTTAGCCGTCAGATCTTGCATCAGATGCCACGTCATGTTCACTTTTTCAAAACCCTTTTTATCCCTCACCAGTGTTTACCCCAAAACTGTGTCAATTTCAAAAATCTCAAAACAGTTTTTCTCTCTAACACAATGGCTCCTAAATCAAAATCTTCGAAGAAATCCACACAAGCACTTTCACCCTTCACTCTCATAATCAAAACCCCACATAATTACACCGCCATACTTGAAGCGAACGACGCAAATACTCGTTATCATCCAATGATTCGAATTTTGCAAAAGTCGAAATTCAAGCACATGTTAGAAGTCGAAGCCCCAATTTACATTGATTCTCTTCGTGAGTTCTGGAATAATGCTAAGGTTCACTCAACTGCTGCTGGTGTTCCTTATACAATAATCTCAAGAGTAGGGGGAGTGTTGATGCAAATTATCCCCCAATCGATCTCTCAAGTTTCAAGTTAAATGACATAGAACACCCTGTGTCATTTCCCAAAAATGAGATCCAAGCAGAGTTTCTAGAAAGAGGTTATGTAGGCCAGATGAAAGGTATGACCATCTTTAAACCTAACTTTCCTGCTGAGATGAGATTTTTCTTTCACACAATTCTAACTTGTCTCTCAGCAAAAACCACTGCTTTCAACGAAATTCCATTGAACATGCAATATTTGGAGTATGCAATTTTAATTGACACAGATTTTAACTATTCCCTGATACTGTTCAATGATCTTGTGAATAATTTTCAAAATGTTGCAAAAAGAAAAGCTTTTTTGATTCATCCTTGTTTTCTGAGTGTTTATTTAAAAGATCAAATCAAAGGTCCAGAAAGTAAAAAAAGCACTGTGACTAAACCAGGCTGCCTCACTCATGAAACCTTCACCAGAATAACAAACCAATATAAAGTTGCGAAAACACAAGTAGAGGAGGCTGAGCAAGTTTTACCTGAACAAAATGTTCAAACTCAACCTCCTGCTACTGAGCCCACTGCTCTTGGTGACCAGGGCACCACAATCGTTGCTCTGAAGCCCACACCAAAAATCCTCAAAAAGAAAACCAAAACACTTACCAAAAAGCCCACCAAACCCAAAAAGGGTGCTGATCCCAGAGGTTAACCCAGTGACATCACCAAAGTCACAAACCACTGCTGCTACTTCTTCACAGCAGATGGTTCAAAGATCTCCAACCGGCTTTGAAACTCCTCCTTCTTCCTCACAAAAGGAAAAGGTTGTAGACATAGGGACACCAAATTATGAAGCTCTAAATCCACTGGGCTCTATCTTCCACAGCCCCTCTCCCAGGGCACTGTCGCTTTCTACACAGCCACCTTCACCAATGACTACACTTCCACCTACTATGTTACCATTACTAAATGCAACTGAATTAGACCAGACACAAACTAGCACTTCTCAACAACCTATTACTGAGAATATACTTCATCAAGAGGCTGGGTCTGACTCTTTATTCATTGCTAGCCCATCAGCACATGAATAGGCTACATCCCTTGGGTTACATGTAACCGATAGATCAACTCAAGCAGCCACTAAAATTGCTGAACTCCCAAGTTCTCGGTTGGACAGTGGTTTCATTACTAAGACTTGGTTGAAGGCAACCACTGTTGAGGCAACAACTGTTCCTCTGTTGTGGGAAGTCCCTAGTTCCAAGACAAAGGGGCATCTATGGTTGAAGCTGGTACTAAAACCACTGCTAATGTGTAACAACTCAAAAATTCAATTGTTATCTTTCCTTTTGTTTTCCGTTTATCTATCCTTTGTAAATCCGAGATTCAGTTAATAATAAAGTTTATGTTAATTAATTATAGTATTGTACCTTATTATCACATCTAATCGCTTATTAATCGCATCGCTAATCTCATCGCATCGCAAATCGCAATTGATTATGTGGTTTTTATACTATTTATGTGTTATGTGTGTTTGTGGTTATGTTTACAATCTCCTTCGCATCGCTCTCGCACTCTCGAATCGCTAAAACACACTATTATATCAACTATAATGCTTAACGCTTTAATTATAACGCTTAATATAACTATCTAATGCGAACCGAATAACCAAATGAACACTTAAAGCGAAATCGGCAAACGAAACTTGGTCACCAGGGCAAGTTCGGCCGAAATTGCCTACCACAAGTTTGCCCGAACTTGTCTGATAGCCAAGGATCCCTTGTTTGCCATCAAGTTCGTGTGAACTTGCATATGTATATGCAAGTTCGGCCGAACTTAGCCATTCTCCTTTGTAAACTCCCCAAGTTCGCGCGAACTTGTACATTCTTGTACAAGTTCGGACGAACTTGTTGCCAGATCTTGAGAATCTTGACTTCTCCTATAAATACTCAGCTCATCCCTCTCATTTGCACTTGCTGACCAAGTTCGCTCAGGGCTTCCCCATTCCAAATCTCTCGTGTTCTAAGTAAGAAACGACCCGATTTCGACTACAACAACGTTTATCAACAACCAACAAAGGTTTACAAGGATTTTGCACAAGGATCTACCTTCGTTTTCATCAAGAACCCATTCTTTTACGAAAATGTTCATCTTTTTCTTTAAAACTTCTGTTTTTAACTTAGATCTACACAATACGAGTTCGTTTGGTATTAGCAGAGGCTTCCCAAACACGAGATCTGCAAGATCTCGGCTTGTAAGTTCTAGATCTGAGAAAACATTTGATAAATATCGATTTTGACACAAAATACAGACTTTGAGGATGTTTTGTTTATTTTCTGATATGAAACAAAGCATCTATCATTCAAGATCCCAGATCTGGAAGCACAAGGACGTTTATGTTGGTTTCCACAAGCCGGACTAATCCGAACCCCCGAGTTCGCCTGGATTAACCCACGCTTTCGTAAAACGGCTAAAACAGCTCTAAAAGACCTCTCCGACCTAAGTTTGCTCAGTAGCACAGGGTTGGAGGGATGAACACTCGATTTTCCTCAGCAAACGACGCGAGAACGCAAGATTTTGGACCCGAAAACATCAAGTTCACTCGAGAATCACCAGCTCACCAGGTTAAGTTCGACCGAACTTGTACCCATTTGGGTCAAGTTCGACCGAACTTGAGTGTTTCTTCCCCAAGTTTCTTGCAAGTTCGCCCGAACTTGCCTGGTTTCTTAGGAAACCATACAAGTTCGACAAAACTTGCAAAATCATAAGGTTTCCTACAAGCTCACCCGAACTTGACATTTCTTAGGAAACTCATCAAGTTTGACCGAACTTGACTCTAAACCCACCAAAACCCAGCAAGTTCACTCGAACTTGTGTGTTTACACACAAGTTACCCGAACTTGGCTACTGCCCTACCAAGACTTAACCGTTTCAGCTTTTCAGAGACTGATGCACTTCCGTTCGCGTATGCAGGCTGATCCGGTGCTCTTCTCGACTCTTCTCAGATCTCTAATCCTCCTAAAACGCACCCACAGTGAGTATACTTGACCCATTTTCGCTTTATCACACTTTTTGGGTGCTACGTACGTTCCTATATTAAAATCATATCATAAATCAAAACTGTTTATCACACGCGAATAATCTGATTATATATGCTCAATACATGACACTAGAAACATGTGACTAGGACTTATTTTCGTTAACTTGCCTCCTTAGCTAGTATGGTACTATAGTGTGGCTTACACCCGACGGGGTCTAGTTAGGATGGACGCGCAAGCCTTCTCACGGTGGTTAGCATGAGAAATGAGCCTATGTTATGTTAAGTGTTTTGGTGTATCATGATATGTAATTAGATTGTTTCGCAAACGCTTTCTCGACTATGCTAGTATTATTCAAACTCGTATGCTCACCTTTACTTAATTGTATTGACTTGTATTTTAACGTATGTAACAAGTTGAGGATTTTAGCTATGGATGCTTGGATGTTGCATGCTTAGCGTAGTTTTGTTTTGACTTTATTTTGTTTAGTTTCCACGTGTAATAAATCTAGGGGATATCGAACCTCGTTGTTTTTGTAGGAGAACTTAGATTCTGTAGTGATTGTTTAAAATGTTATGTTAATGGTATGGGATGTTAATGTTTGAATGATATTTTTAAATGATTGTTATGGAATTCTCACGAGACAATCTGGTCGCCTAGTGCCACTACCCTGATGATTCCACCATCGGTTGGGGTGTGACAGATTGGTATCAGAGCGCCATAACTTTAGGATAATAGGTAGAATTGCCATGATTTGACCTAGTAGCATGTTTAAGTACCGATTGACCTATCTTTGAATTAAATGCTAATTTACTTGCCATAAATACTTAAATATGCCTTTCCTAAGGCTAATACAATAATACACGCTTGGAAACGCTCGCATCGCACCAAACGAGTGATCAAGTCGAGAATATGTGTGAAAACCGAGAACTCTCGACGAGATCATTCACTCCGCGCATTCTCTCTCACGAGATATCTTCGTTGAGTTAGGAGTGACATCCAAACCTCGACGAAAATCTCCATTTCTACCTAGGAATAAAGTTGTTAACTTAGGGGTGAAACCCGCAATTTATTTTCAATCTCACCAAAGTCTCGGTTATGCCGATGGGTTGGAACACGTATTAACTGGAAGGATAAACGTCGTTAGCCGCTTGCGGTGAAAACGTTTATCTATTAGGCCAAAGCGTGGGTCCAAATGCAAAGGGTAGTCGAATCACCGTGTCAAATGTCTCAAAACCACAGACAATCCCAATTGATTTAAGCCTATATCGTCGATTTACGATCATCGAGTTTATTATTATTATCTACGTGTTTAAAATTTTGAGAATTTTTGCTTTATTCGATTTCTCGCTTTGATGATTTATCATATCATCATTTTCTCGATTTATCGCATTTACGCTCCATCGAATGCATGCACAACTCGTACAACTCTTGAAATCTAAAATGCTAAAAGAATACACAAAGCAAACTAATCGCTTAACTCGCTTACGCCTATGAGGACGTGTGCCTCGTACGCGGTATTATCTCGCTTATATCTCGCATCTCGTATCGCGCTACGCATTATTGTTATTAGAAGGTGAATACGTGCAAAATGTGTGTTTACGTGGATTATGTGCTTACGTGCTTATGTGCTTACGTGATTACGTACCTACGGCTTATGTGTTTTTGTGCCTTGTATGAATTATAATAATAATAATAATAAATATTTAAACATAACTCTATTATAATCGAATCTCATCTAATCTAAATCCTTCGTGTAGATGTCTTCTATGGGATCGCACACCCGAAGGAATCTCCAGCGCAGCAACACCGACAAGCGCATCGCTACAATGGTAGCCAAGGAAATAGCTAAAGTCATCCCGCAAATTGTCTTAGAAATTCATGCTGTAAGCAGCAACTCATCTGTGGACTCCAAGGGAGATGCCCCGAAGCCCCACTTCAGCTTTAAGCAGTTCAAAGCATGTGGACCGCTTATTTTCTCAGGCACCGAAGGGCCGAGTGCCATGTTCCACTGGTTTGACTCTATCGAGGTCACATTCTGCCAGAGTGGATGTCCCGAGGCTTTGCGCACTGTCAAACGCTACCGGCGTGTTCCAATCAAGGGCTCTCGACTGGTGGACAGCCGAGCGCAACAGGCGCGGAAACGAGAAGCCTACGGACTCACTTGGGAGGAACTTAAGGAGATCATGATCAAGGAATTCTGTCCTCCCTACGAGATCCAGAAACTGGAGAACGAATTCTGGATTATCAAGTAAGATGGTCCCGATAACGCTGGTCTCACTGCTCGCTTCAAGCAGTTGAGCATCATCTGTCCCGGTCAAGTGGATACGACCGAAAAGGCAATCAAGAAATACCTCAACGCTCTCCCCGATTGCGTCGCTGACTTTGTTCAAGCAGCACGCCCTGCTACTATCGAGGAGACCTACCAGCTAGCCGCCGAGATTAATGACAAACGAGTTCAGTTTGGTTACTTTAAAAGCAGCAAGGTCGCAAATCAGGCAGTCACCGAATTAGCAGCTCCTACTACCGAACAGCCCCGAGAGCCAAAGAACAGTCGCTGTGGTCGCAAAAGGGAAAACCCGAGCAAGAACTTTGCTCTTACTGCTCCAGCGAACCCTCAGCCACTCTAGTCAGCAGCACCAAACGCACCGCCAGCAAAGCGTGCGTACACTGGTCCTCACCCTATGTGCCCTAAGTGCACATATCATCATGCCGTTTTTGCACAAACTGCAACATCTATGGCCACTTTACTGTGAGTTGCTGTACCGGCCTTTGTCATCCAGCTCCTCAGGCTACAGTAGCTCCAACTTTACCTGCTCCTCCTCAAGCCAACCAGCAGCAAGCTCCAAAGGCACAAGTGTGCTTCGTGTGTGGTGATCCGAACCATTTTGCTAATGTTTGCCCAAACCGCACCGTGAAACAAGAGCCACAGCAGCAGCAGCAGCCACCACCGTAGCCTCAGCAGCAACAAAAGCTGCGCGTGGAAGAGCCTTCAATCTCAATCACCGCCAGGCTCAGAATGACAACAATGTTGTCAATGGTACGTTTCTCGTTAATGGTGTTTATGCTTCATGTTTATTTAATACTGGTGCTGATAATTGTTTTGTATCGTTAGAATTCGAAAAGGTTTTAAAATGTAAGCGCGCTAAACTCCCAAGGACTTTCGATGTGGAAGTCGCCACCGGAAGAACCGTTACCGTTAACTCCGTTTTTCGTGGTTGTAATCTCGATCTCAACAACCATGTCTTCTCGATCAATGTCATACCTATGCAATTAGGTAGCTTCAATATCATAGTAGGCATGTATTTTCTTCGTGAGAATCATGCTGAAGTTGTATGCTTCGATAAGATGATTCGTTTCCCTCTTCCTAACGGTGATCAACTCCATGTTTATGGTGAAACTCCCTCAAAGAAGTTGATGCTTCTATCATGTACTCGAGCACACAAATGCTTGCAAAAGCGATGTGTTGCTTTCCTCGCTCATATCGTGAACCTGGAGAAAGAAAAGAAGACTTATAAAGATGTTCCCGTTGTTTGTGAATTTCCTAAAGTCTTTCCCGACGTTATACCCGGTTTACCCCCTACTCGAGATGTTGAATTCCGTATCGATTTGATTCCAGGCGCTACTCCCGTTGCTAAAGCTCCTTATCGTCTCGCACCATCCAAAATGCGCGAGCTATCAAGCCAACTTTAAGAGCTTCTTAATAAAGGTTTCATACGCCCGAGCACTTCGCCATGGGGCACTCCTGTCCTTTTCGTGAAAAAGAAGGATTGATCGTTCCCTATGTGCATCGATTATCGTGAACTTAACAAACTCACGATAAAGAGCCGCTATCCTCTTCCTCGTATCGACGACTTATTTGATCAGCTTCAAGGTTCTACTTGTTTTTCCAAGATCGATATTCGTTCCGGTTATCATCAGCTACGCATGTTGGAAGAAGACATTCCTAAAACCGCCTTTCGTACTCGTTAGGCCATTTCGAATTCATGGTCATGCCTTTTGGTCTTACCAATGCACCCGCGGTTTTAATGGATTTGATGAACCGTGTGTGTAAGACTTTCTTGGATCGTTTCGTCATTGTTTTCATTGATGACATTCTTATCTATTCGAAGTCGAGAGACGAACACGCACGTCACCTCCGTTTAGTCCTCGAACTTCTTCAAGGAAATCGCCTTTATTCTAAGTTTCTAAGTGTGAATTTTGCCTCGAAGAGGTCCAATTTCTCGGCCACATCGTTAATAGTCAAGGAATTCACGTCGATCCCGCAAAGATTGAAGCTATCAAGAGTTGGATTACGCCAAAGAATGCTTCCGAAATCCGTTCATTTCTTGGATTGGCGGGTTACTACCGTCGATTCATCGCCGACTTTTCAAAAATCATCGTTCCGCTTACCGTTTTAACTCATAAAGATAAACCTTTTGTTTGGGATTCCAAGCAGAAGGAAGCTTTTCAAACTCTCAAGTGTATGCTATGCAACACTCCTGTTCTCTCTTTACCCGATGGAAATGACGATTTCGTTGTTTACTACGATGCCTTTAATCTTGGTCTTGGTTGTGTTCTCATGCAACGAGACAAGGTTATCGCGTATGTGTCTCGACAACTCAAGATCCACGAGAAGAACTACACAACCCACGATCTCAAACTCGGTGCAGTTGTTTTTGCATTAAAGATATGGCGATGCTACCATTACGGTACTAAGTGTACGGTCTTCACCGACCATAAGAGCTTACAACATATCTTTAGTCAAAAAGAACTAAACATGGACAACGTCGATGGGTTGAACTTCTCAACGACTACGATTGCGAGATACGCTACCATCCCGGAAAAGCAAACGTCGTCGCCGATGCTCTAAGTCGACGAAGCTATGTATATGGTATTCGTGACTCTCAAGCTTGTGCTAAGCTTGAAACCCTCATCCGTGCCGCTCAATTCGCCTGCTTTAACGACAATACCCTTCAAGAAGAAATGAAATGTGGTGCCGAAACTCAGCTTGTATCTAAATCTGATGGTATTTAATACTATCTCGATCGTATTTGGATTCTCAGTCGTGATAATCTTCATGAATTGCTAATGACCGAAGCTCATAAATCTCGATATTCCATTTACCCCGGTGCCGACAAGATGTACCAGGACCTTCGTCCTAAGTATTGGTGGCCGGGCATGAAAAAGGATATCGCCTTGTACGTCTCAAAGTGCTTAACTTGTTCGAAGGTTAAAGCCGAACATCAAAGGCCCTCTGGTTTACTCGAACAACCCGAAATCCCGATGTGGAAGTGGGAGAGTATAGCTATGGACTTCATTACTAAACTTCCCCGCACTTCATCCGGTCACGATAACATTTGGGTTATCGTTGATCGTCTCACCAAATCTTCGCACTTTAATGCTATACGAGAAGACTTTAAGGTCGAACGGTTAGCCCGAATCTATACCGACGAAGTTATATGTCGACACAGGACGCCTCATGACATCATCTATGACTGAGACGGTCTTTTACCTCACGTCTCTGGGAGACATTTCAATCCGCTCTCGATACTACTCTCAATCTTAGTACCGCTTTTCATCCTCAAACTGACGGTCAGACTGAGCGTACGATCCGCACCCTCGAAGACATGCTTTGTGTGTGCATATAGATTTCGTTGGTAACTGGGATACGCATTTACCTTTAATCGAATTCTCGTACAATAATAGTTATCAAACCCGCATTCAAATGGCTCCTTTTGAGGCACTGTATGGAAGAAAATGTCGATCGTCTATTGCATGGCACGAGATCAGAGAAGCACAATTACCAGTCCCGAGCTAATTCAAGAAACGACAGACAAATCAGAGACAATCTCTTGAAAGCTCGGAGTCGTAAAAAGAGTTACGCCGATAAACGCCGCAAGCCCCTACAGTTCAAAGTGGGAGATCACTTCTCCTAAAGGTTGCACCTTGGAAGGGAGTGGTCCGCTTCGGCAAGAAAGGAAAGCTAGCGCCTCGATACGTTGGTCCCTTTAAGATTCTGGAAAGGATCGGTAAAGTAGCATATCGTCTCGAATTACCCGAGGAACTTAACAATGTACATCCGACTTTCCACGTGTCTAACCTAAGAAGTGCTTAGCCGAAGAAAATCTGCATGTCCCTCTCGAAGATCTGCAAATCAACGAGACTCTCCATTTCGTGGAAAAGCCTGTGGAAATCATGGACCGAGAGACTAAGAAACTACGACGCTCTCGCATCCCTATCGTGAAAGTCCGATGGGAGGGCAAATGCGGCGCCGAGTTTACTTGGGAATTGGAAAGTGATATGAAGGCCAAGTACCCACATCTATTTGTTACAGCTACTACGTGAATTTCGGGACGAAATTTCCTAAAGTAGGGGAGACTGTAACAACTCGAAAATTTGATTGTTATCTTTCCTTTTGTTTTCCGTTTATCTATCCTTTGTAAATCCGAGATTCGGTTAATAATAAAGTTTATGTTAATTAATTATAGTATTGTACCTTATTATCACATCTAATCGCTTATTAAATCGCATCGCTAATCTCATCGCATCGCAAATCGCAATTGATTATGTGGTTTTTATACTATTTATGTGTTATGTGTGTTTGTGGTTATGTTTACAATCTCCATCGCATCGCTCTCGCACTCTCGAATCGCTAAAACGCACTATTATATCAACTGTAACATTTAACGCTTTAATTATAGCGCTTAATATAACTATCTAATGCGAACCGAATAATCAAACGAACACTTAACGCGAAATCGGCAAACAAAACTTGGTCACCAGGCCAAGTTCGGCCGAACTTGCCTACCACAAGTTCGCCCGAACTTGCCTGATAACCAAGGATCCCTTGTTTGCCATAAAGTTCGTGCAAATTGCATATGTATATGCAAGTTCGGCCGAACTTAGCCATTCTCCTTTGTAAACTCCCCAAGTTCGCGCGAACTTGTACATTCTTGTATAAGTTCGGCCAAACTTGTTGCCAGATCTTGAGAATCTTGACTTCTCCTATAAATACTCAGCTCATCCCTCTCATTTGCACTTGCTGACCAAGTTCGCTCAGGGCTCCCATTCCAAATCTCTCGTGTTCTAAGTAAGAAACGACCCGATTTCGACTACAACAACGTTGATCAACAACCAACAAAGGTTTACAACGATTTTGCACAAGGATCTACCTTCGTTTTCATCAAGAACCCATTCTTTTACGAAAATCTTCATCTTTTTCTTCAAAACTTCTGTGTTTTACTTAGATCTACACAATACGAGTTCGTTTGGTGTTAGTAGAGGCTTCCCAAACACGAGATCTGCAAGATCTCGGCCTGTAAGTTCTAGATCTAAGAAAACATTTGATAAATATCGATTTTGAAACAAAATACAGACTTTGAGGATGTTTTGTTCATTTTCTGATAATGAAACAAAGCATCTATCATTCAAGATCCTAGATCTGGAAGCACAAGGACGTTTATGTTGGTTTCCACAAGCCGGTCTAATCCGAGCCCCCGAGTTCGCCCGGATTAGCCCACGCTTTTGTAAAACGGCTAAAACATCTCTAAAAGACCTCTCCGACCTAAGTTTGCTCAGTAGCACAGGGTTGGAGGGATGAACACTCGATTTTCCTCAGCAAACGACGCGAAAACGCAAGATTTTGGACACGAAAACATCAAGTTCGCTCGAGAATCACCAGCTCACCAGGCTAAGTTCGACCAAACTTGTACCCATTTGGGTCATGTTCGACCGAACTTGAGTGTTTCTTCCCCAAGTTTCTTGCAAGTTCGCCCGAACTTGCCTGGTTTCTTAGGAAACCATACAAGTTCGACAGAACTTGCAAAGTCAGTAAGGTTTCCTACAAGTTCGCCCGAACTTGACAAGTTTCTTAAGAAACTCATCAAGTTCAACCGAACTTTACTCTAAACCAACCAAAACCCACAAGTTCGCTCGAACTTGTATGTTTACACACAAGTTCGCCCGAACTTGGCTACTGCCCTACCAAGACTTAACCGTTTCAGCTTTTCGGAGACTGATGCACTTCCGTTCGCGTATGCAGGCTGATCCGGCGCTCTTCTCGACTCTTCTCAGATCTCTAATCCTGCCTAAAACGCACCTACAGTGAGTATACTTGACCCTTTTTCTCTTTAACACACTTTTTGGGTGTTACATACGTTCTTATATTAAAATCACATCACAAATTAAAACTGTTTATCACACGCGAATAATCTGATTGTATATGCTCAATACGTGATACTAGAAACACGTGACTAGGACTTATTTTCGTTAACTTGCCTCCTTAGCTAGTATGGTACTATAGTGTGGCTTACACCCGACGGAGTCTAGTTAGGATGGACGCGCAAGCCTTCTCACAGTGGTTAGCATGAGAAATGAGCCTATGTTATGTTAAGTGTTTTGGTGTATCATGATATGTAATTAGATTGTTTCGCAAACGCTTTCTCGACTACGCTAGTATTATTCAAACTCGTATGCTCACCTTTCCTTAATTATATTGACTTGTATTTTAACGTATGTAACAGGTTGAGGATTTTAGCTATGGATGCTTGGATGTTGCATGCTTAGCGTAGTTTTGTTTTGACTTTATTTTGTTTAGTTTCCAAGTGTAATAAATCTAGGGGATATCGAACCTTGTTTTTTTGTGGGAGAACTTAGATTCTGTAATGATTGTTTAAAATATTATGTTAATGGTATGGGACGTTAATGTTTGAAAGATATTGTTAAATGATTGTTATGGAATTCTCACGAGACAATCTGGTCGCCTAGTGCCACTACCCTAATGATTCCGCCATCGGTTGGGGTGTGACATAATGATACCATAGCTACAACTACCACTTCAGGTAGGAGTTCAAATGATCCTATTAAATTAGGTGATGAGCTAATATACCAGGATTTGACGGAGAGAGTGACAAAGATAGAAACTATGTTGATGAAATCAAAAGTTTACTGAAGCAGATGATAGCTACAAAAAGTCAACCCTCTGTTCTATCCACTGCTGATCTCAAAGAAGCTCTTAACCCTCTGTTTCAACATCAACAGCATTATTTGGATCTACAACACAAGCACCAGATGAATGATGTTAGAAAGATGGTTGAATCACAGTATCAAGACACTCAGCAGACATTAAAGCCATCAAAGATCATCTACTCACAACCACTGGCCATGCACCTCCAACGGTTATCTTTGTTACAACAGATGAAGACAAAAAGGGGGAGAAACCTTTGGGAAACAAAAAGCTGAAAATAGATGATGATAAGGCCAGACCTACATTAAATATTCCAAGGCCTGATGGTTCAAAGAAGAAAGATTTAACTGATGAAATTGTGGCCAAGGCAAGGGCTAATCACAAGAAGACAGTGATCAAGGAGAGCAGAGTGTTGGTGATAAAAAGATTGAACAACAAAAAGAAAAAGGAGAGGTTGTACTTCATCAAAGAGGATACCTACTAGAAAAGCCAGGCAACCAACATCCACACCTCCTAAAACTAAGTCTGCAACCAATCAAACCATTAAAACCTCTGCCTCTCAAAAACCTATCACATCTTCAAAACCACAACCCACATCCACACAAGCAGATGTTACAGCACCTGTTGTGTCAACATTGTTGATACATCAGAGGTTGCAACAGATGCAACTCTATCCACTGCCATGATCACATTTCCCACATCAACTCATCCTAAGATCCCACTACCACCATCACCCACTTAAGGTTCAAAAGAAGAAAAATCCCAAAAGTGATCAATGATGATGAGATTCATGCACCTCTTCCACTATCATCACAACCAATGACCTCCACATTAGTGATTACAACATCTTCAACTCTTGAAGTTACTCCTACAGCAAAGTTGTATCCTCTTGATTTACCAGCAGTCAGGGAAGAGATCCTAAGTTTCTTTTCAGAGGATGACCCTGATAAAAGAACAATCCTATCCCTTGATGGCTATCCAAGACCTGCAAATGTTGATGACTACCTGGAATTGAAACGGAAGCAAGCAGAGGATATTGTCAAAAGAGAAACTGTTGGTAAAGGTGATAGAAAAATACAGATTGCCATGTCCTTTCAACTAAGTAAAGCCAACATTTTACAAAACTTTATAAAAAACCTGAGCAACCAGTTGTCAGAAAGGGAAGATAAGCTGCTCAAAAGTGAACTCATTGAGTATATCATGGAGAAGAAGTTGTATAAGGCAACAAGGGCACGGTTCAGGGATTGGAGCATAGATGAGCTAAGAGATGAAATCAACAGAATGCAAGAAATGTTGAAAGACCCTCTCAAAAAGCCAACTCCTCCCAACTGGGATTTATACAGGAAATATATGCTTGAAAAAGACTTAAAGTGGAAGAGAATGAAGAATGAACTAATTCAGAATCATTATGGTTCAAAAAACCAAGTGATGAGATGGGGTGAGGTCAGGGTGATAGACACTTACAAAAAGTTGGAAGAAAGGAGGAAAAAGGATCCATCCATGCCTCCTAAACCTGATTATTCAAAAGAAGATGCTATTCTCAAAGCCCAACTCTCCAAAAAGTCCAGCACAACATCTGCCCATTCCACACTTGCCCTGTTACACAGAAAAAGGCAAGGGAGATGTCTCTAAAGACTGACAAAGAGTTTGAGGATACATTTATCAAAGAAGGTATACAAAACATGATTGATCATCCAACATATGATTCAAGTTCCAAGCTGGCTAAAGATTTATCATAAATAGCTCCTTCACAATCCTCAGCAATAAAAGCTCCTTCAAGAAAACCTTCAGACCCAAAAATTCTAAATTGGAAGGTCGACAAAGACACCCATGAATTGACACTGCTCAAGTCTAATGGTAATGCCACTAAACTATCCATGGAAGCTGCTTATGGGCTTACAGTAGAATACTTCCAAGAATTATTTAGAGCTGGAGAAAGATGCTGATGACATAGAATCTCTTAACTTTGAATTTCAATTCAAAGGTCAAATAAGAGAATTCTTCCTGAGGAATAAAGACAAGAATAAAGTGTTTTTGGCATCATCTGTTCCAGGGCGAGATTGTTGGGATTGAACCCCATGAAAGGAACAGATGATACAGAGCCAAATAACACTATCCGAGCTTTGTAACGGCATTTTAGCGACTTTTACACCTTTCGGCGCATAAGTATGGTTTAAAACCATAACCATGAGCCGAGACTTGTTACCTAATGATTTATAAACTTATTTTTAATATAACAACAGTAAGTACAAGTCGCGAACTCAGAATCCCAAATTCGGTTTCAAAGCTATGTGTGAAATTATTAAAATGCCCTTGCAGGACATAGTATGTTTCAAAATCATCAAACACACATATATTTGATATCCTACTGATATAACATGATAATATACATATTTTTATAGATATATTTAAGGTCATAACATCAAATTCACTTTAAAAATCTTTTATAAGCCTAAAAATGACCAAAATGCCCTTGTAAGTCATAAATCGGTTTTAAATATAACTCGGGCCTATCCTTGCAAATGTTACTGATTTTATAACATATTTTAAACATATCTCATTATGGAACTTATATGCGACTCTTACGGTTACCCGGTTTCGCTTATACGCATTCGGTTAAACATCCATAGCTAGTTTACGTATTTAAACCAAAACGGGTTTAACTATGTCCATTCCTTATCAAAATCCAGAATGTTAATGGTGTGCTGTGACAAAAAGGTACCACTATGACATTTACAAGAATCTTTTCTGAGGATCAATACAATCAAAGGTGTCACGCACCTACCTATTGGAATGAGGTTAAGATTTTCGAATCTCAACTCATCACCATGGACAACAAACGAGTACAATAAACAAAGTTCACTGGAGTCCAAATGTTTTCTAGAGATTTTTCTCCGGAAACGAAGGATCACTTGATGGCGATACCCTCTGTTGTGTTTTTACAAGTTTCCTCTAAATTTAAATTTTGTGACGAAATTTCCTAAAGTAGGGGAGACTATGACATCTGATCCTTTTCAAGCATCAAACAATACCGAACAATTCCGAATCTAAATAAATCTTGTGTTTCATTCCTGAGAATTGTGTAATTACATGTGACATTTATACATTTTAGTCCATGTACAATTTCAACTCCTCTAGGCTTTTCTGGAGGTTATACATAAGCTATTACGCAAAACAAAACCAATTTAATATGACGTATGTTCCGGAATAGTTACATAAGCTAAACATACCTTAAATAACCTCTGCATAACTTAGAAATAAGTTTTGAAGGGTATGGTATGTCAAAAACAAGTTTATTCGATCACAGGGACTGTTTACAACAAACTGCGAAAGTCTGCCGATTCTCGCAGTGACGTACGCTCCGGAACAAGGTCACAAAATTAACATACCATAAATACCCTTTAAATAGCTTAGAAATAAGTTTTGAGGGCTTCTGTATGGCAAAACACACTTTTGTAACTTTGGGGGCTATTTTGCAAATTCTGCGAAACTATGCCTTTTTGCATATAACACCATCCGGAACATGTACGAACATCCAAAAATTTTTGTAATCATTAAAATATGGTATTTAGTGATTGGAATACAAAATATCATTCGTTACGTGTGTATGGTCATTTGCGCGTTTGTTACGCTTTTCGTCGTAATAACCGAAAACCGCAAACGTACGACCAAACAAACCGACCTCTAGAACATTTTTGGACATATTTCAAGTTCCCTATACTTTAACATCCTTATGGAACTTAAATATTGGGTTAACGGGTGTTAGAAATGCCAAAACACGTCGAAAACACGTGCAGGGACCTGTTCTGCCATTTTTGAAACTTCAGAACTGAGTATGGGGGCTAGGTGTAGCGCGTAGCTCCAGGGGTTACCCGTCGCATAGCGTGACGCCCCTGTTTTCACAAAATATTAGCTGGTAGCTTCCCAGCTCATTCCCTTGCCACCAATACGTAAATTATGACACCTATCTTGCATTTTGCCACACTTAACCTGCATCTAACGCCTCAATAACACTTGTTATCATCCTAGAGCATTGGCCTAAAACTTGTCATGATTGGGTGGACTTTGGATCATTATAAATACCAATGATCATGTGAATTTTGAACTCTTTAACCACCTTCTTGCTTCAACCTGCCACAAATCCGAATTTTCACTCATTGTGGAGCTTCCTCTGGTGTCTTTGATCTTTTCCCTTGTGTTTATAAGTGATCCTTCATGCCATGTTCAATTTCTATAGCTTAATTTGACTAAAAATCAAACAGTTTGACTTCTGTTTGACTTTTAGTTTTGATCATGAATTGATCAAGTTATGGCTCAATTGAATCTTGCAAAATGATGATAATCAAGGTGGTTATGATCCCTAAAAATCATGCCTACTGATTATCACCATTTTAGTCATTTTGGCAAGTCAAAGTTTCGGTCAAAATGCGATTTTTGCGCATTTTGCAACGGATCTAATTCCAGGAGTCAAAACAGTTTGTTTTGATGCCAAAACTCTTTTATAAACTTATTTAGACATGTCAAAACATGTATAAATCTTCACTCTTATTTTAGTGCTTGTTTAGAATCTAAAGTTGAATGGTTTGACCACCGCTTTGACTTTCTAATCTGACCCAATTGGTTGATCTTTGGATCCGACCAAATATAAATTCGTGAGCATAAATATAAAGGGAATAACCCTCTAAGGTTATACCTTATGGTCATGTTGTTTGGATAGTGTTATGATAACTAGTTGTTATAATCCTCAATAATGACCACAATGCCCTTTTCATGAATAAATCAACTTTGAGCTTATGTAACATAAAATTTGAGATGTATTCTGATTAAATAACATTTTCAAACATATTTAAGCATTAAAGACTCATCATAACACATATCTAACCATCCGAATGTGTAGTTACGCAAATGACGCATTAAAGTGGCTTAAACTACCTTAACGGGTCATAACGGGTCAAAAGCACATAAAAATCTTTCCAAATCAGAATGATAACTTATTAAACCATGTCATACGAGTCCAATACTCATTTGGTTTATAAGGTGCCATTCTATCCAAATCCTCCGTTTTCAAGTTTTGATATTTACTTGTTATCCATTCATTAGGACACACACTTGATTCCTTGATCTTCGGACGTTGATCATACACTTGTACAAGGCTTATTCGCAAATCCCAGGCGAGTACATCACTCCCCTCTTTTATGTTTACAAATGTTTTGGGGTGATTCATATGTGCTAATATGTTTTCAAGTTTTCAAAGTACAAATACTATGGTTTATATAACAATATGGTTTCAATAATGTGATACAACTTATTGGTGCGTTATCCAAGATACGAATGACATTCATTAACGTTGTTATGCCGCCCAGTAATAAGTTATGGTACCATAGGATTGACAATCCCGTTACTAGGCTATTCACTGGATTTGGTGGGTAGTTTGGGGAACGACAGAAACTGTTTATGACTAACAAATCATTCGTTAATTTGCTAGTCTTGTTAAAGAGATCTTTAGGATCTATTAAAGATACCCTTGGGGTATAGTCGAGTCAACAAATGTTTGAATGTATTCATTAAAGAACGACCAAAAGTTTTCACAATTAAAATCAAGAACAATGGACAATGGTTTATGACAAGTACAATGAACAAAGGTTTATGACAAGCACAATGAACGATTGATTTATAACAAGTAAAAATGAATGATTGGTTTATAACAAGTACAATGAACAATGGTTTATGACAAGGACAATGAACAATTGGTTTATGACACGATCAATGGTCGATTTGTTATTTTTGAACAAGGTTACACGACAAATTTTTATTTAAAGATATAAACCATACGAGGTTTCTTACAAGATGATTTACCACTCGAGTTTACAAAACAAATGATTTTAGTTAAGATTCATGGCTACAAGATTTTGTTTTACTTATATCAACTTATTGCAATATCAAACACTTTATGATTTCAAGATTTACACTCGTCGACTCTCGAAGTTGGACGAGGTATTGCAATATAGATATTAAGTCATGAATTTGACATTTCACGAAAACTATGTATTCACAGGCATTTTTATGCTGACCTCGTTTTCACATATGTTTCAAGATTAGTTACATGACGATTGTTGTTGCATACTTCACGTAGGAACGGACGCGGACCTAGTGCCTTAAAACAAGAATGGCAATTAAAATGTTTGTTTAGTTTGTTGTAATTCCGAAGATAATGTAACTCTAATCATTCAAGAATCATAACTTTAATTACCATGTGTTGATGAAACAATCTGTTAACGTGACTCCCCAAGTGATTCCGCCGCGTGTTGCTTTATGCGATTTGGGATGTTACAGGTTGGTATCAAAGTAGCTCCGTGTAGCTATTCTTTTGAGTCAAAGCAGTGAGGAAAACATCATTCTATTTTTAATAATGTGTTTTCTATTATTCGAAAATTTTTAATAATATGGAAACCATAGATTTCCTATGATGACTAGTATAGGAAACTTGTGTATGCTCGAAATTGGAGTCAGAGAGTGTTATGATAGAAGAACATTGGTCAAGGTCCAGAACTTCTAGTAACTTAAATAACGCCACGCTTGCAATGTAATAAGGAACACTTATATATAGGAAGTACCAGCGGCGTATCCACCATGCCCTTATTACATTGTCCCCGTTTCGTTATTCTTATCACTATGGTTCTTACACATGACAAAACTTGCTATGGTTTTCTATGCAAGGGGTTTTATAATTATGTATGCATCCATAATTACTCAATTCGTTGAATAGTCTGCATAGTTCATTTTGTGATATGTAGGGGAAAATCGATCGAGTAAACATGCGATGACTTGTCTAGACCACAAAGGGGTCTCTTCAACTAGATCATCACATGATCTCTTTAACCAGATTGACAAACAATCTTTTTAACTAGATCAACACATGATCTCTTTAATAAGATTGACGAGCAACCTCTTTAATTAGGCCCTGAAAAACCTCTTTAACTAAGTCCTGAAAGACTTCTTTAACTAAGTCCTGAAAGACTTCTTTAACTAGATCAACGAATGACCTCTTTAAATAGACCCTGAAAGGCCTCTTTAACTAAACCCTGAAAGGTTTCTTTAACTTTGGAATAACACCATAAAATCCAAGGGTCTAACTATTTCCATAGAATAGCCCATTAGGGATTTAAGATAGTACTTTTGGATATCCTTCTAAGAATCTATCATATGAAGATATGGAAGATTTTACAAGGATTTGGATAGAGAGCATTTGAATCGACTTGAACACCAAAGATCCTATAGTGATTTGGATAACGCTACAAGGGTGATACAATAATAACACTTATATATAGGAAGTACCATCGGCGTATCCACCATTTTCTTATGGTATTACGCTCGTTTCGTTACCTAAATCACTACTAATCACATAAACACATAATTGCCAACTTGGTCATCAATTTGTACCTTACGCATTAAAGTACACAAGGAATCCAACCAAGGACTTCAACTTAGTACTTTAAACATCCACCAGAATCTAACTATGAAGATAGGAAGATCTTATAAGGATTTTGAGTTTTTTTTTTTTTGAGTGGCGAAAATGTTTTGAGAACTACACACTAGATATGTTAGGTCAACATATGAACCAAAGTGTCTTTGAAAACCGTGTACTTGATATGCTTAGACAGCATACAAGCAGGATGTCTTTTGAAATCATATACTAGTATGCCCAGTCAACATATATAGCAAGATGCAAATAAATCAATGTGCTCATATGCGAAGTCAACATATGCCGCAAAAGTATCTTTGAAATCATGTGAAATGTCTTTGAATGTTTTTTGAAAATATGTATTTTGGTATTATGCACTTTGTATACTAAGTAAATATGCTATGCTAAAATGTTTTTTTTAGAATCTTATGAAATGCCTTTGAAATCATGAAATTTTGAAATCGGTTATAATGTTTTTGAAATCATGTACTATGCAAAGTGTTATGAAACCAGGGAGTTGTGATATGCTCATAAGCATATTGCATAAGACTAATTAAGGACTCATGAAAGTACCCTTGGTATCCATTCAAGGATTTAAAATGGTACTTTGAGTATCTGTTAAGGGTTATAACTTGTACCTTGTACTTTGTTTCTTAAAAGAAACGAGTACTTAGGATTTTTGTGGAGATCGCAAGCGATCACAAAAATGAAAGAAACTACGAGAGTAGTTTAATTTGCAAGGAACCATATCCTTGGTATTGGTATTGTAGGGGAGGAACACACATATATAATCGCATCTGTAAATACAATGGAATCAACCAAATTTATTTATAGACAATCAAAGTGTTTTCAAGGTTCTTGGTAACAAAAGAGAAACAGATAAAAACTTAATTGTTCATAGTTGCATCATTGTTGGCTTGAGTCTAGTTAATATGTTCATCCGCGAGCGGGATTTGCATTTACAAGTCTCAGGCAGTTGTTTCTAAAATGACCCATCTCGCCACAGTTGTAGCAAGAACCTGGTGGAAAGTTAGCTCGAGCTGATCGACAGACGTTTGCCAAATGACCAAGTCGCCCACATGGAGTGCATTGACGACATTGTAAGTGAGCCTGATGATGAGCATTGCACCTATTGCATATGGGTGCTGTACCAGCATAAGGTTTCCTCACAAGGGGTTGTGCTAGTGGATTGGGGGCAGCTTGATTGTTCTGAGCAACTACAGCGAAATTTTGTGAAGCCTTGCACTTCTTTAACTTCTTAGAGGATTCAGTCTTGTTTTCTTTTGGTTTATCATAGGTAGTTTTGTCAGATGGTTACTTATCGCCTTTGCGGAAAAGTTTACCCTTTTTATTTGGGACTCAGTCAGGGTAGCAGATAGTTCGATAGCCTGTCGAACGGTGGTAGGGTTGCTACCAGTAACAATATCCTGAACGGGGTCAGGCAGGCCATCAATGTAATTTTCAATCGCCTTATCCAAAGGCATAACCATCGTAGGACACAATAAACTTAACTCCTGATACCGGTTGGTGTAAGCTCGGTGTTCTCCACTATCTTGCTTAAGATCGTGGAACTCATTCTCAAGTGCCCTTTGTTCATGACGAGGACAAAATTCCTTCATCATCAAAGCTCGAAGCTCTCCCCAAGTTTGTGCCAATGCCACATCGGCACTCCTATCTCTCATTATACCATTCCACCACGTAAGAGCGCTTTTCTTGAATACACTCGACGCGAACTCAACTTTTCGCTCATCTGGACATTGAACAAAGCGGAACGTGCTTTCGAGACTCTCAAACCATTGAAGAAGTCCTGTAGCTCCCTCAGACCCAGTGAACTGAAGTGGTTTAGCCGAATAGAATTGTTTGTAGCTGCATGTGGCTGGTGCATTGTTGTTATTGTTGTTTGCTTGATTTAATTGAGTCACTAGGTTCGGGAGGATTGCAGCCATTTGTTGTGCGATAAGTGCAGCCATTTCGGCATTTTGAGTTGTATCACGTCGAGGAGGCATTCTAGAAAAGAAACATGAAAGAAGACATATGAGATTGACATTCGGAAGAGAATCAATAGAGGCATCAATATATTGAAGAAACATATGGATGGTGGTCACTTATTTGTTTCTCAAAACACACAAATGACGCACGGTGACTGATCAAAGTAAATAGGTCTTATAATGTATCGCGAAGACATGCTTTAGCCTATAAGTGGACACTCACCCCAAGAGTTCCCAGGTAAGAGTGACTGGTCCGATTAAGTGGATTTGTACGAACACTCTAGCCTTAGACAGAAAACTCGGGGTACAGGCACCCACCCTTCCAGATTGCATGTGTTCACATTATTAAAACCCAAACTTTGACGAGAGCTTGAAAATTTTGAAGGAATAAGCCCAAGAACAAACCATCTAAGGGTAGATGATTTCTTGTCAGGTTTTAGAAAAATTTTGACTTTCAAAGGATGTGATATGCTTTGTCTTTGGTAATCACCTAAGGATAGGTAACGGTAATATTTTTAAGAATCTAAACACAAGTAAACTTGCGTTGGGGTCCTAGGAAGGTTATAGTCTAGGTTAAAGCATTACTACTAACCTAATTCCCTATAACCAGTGCTCTGATACCAACCACACACTTGTTAACATCCTAAATCATTGTCATAACACTTGGCATGATCTTGAACACCTTTGGATCATTATAAATACCATGTTCATGATCATTTTTGAGCTTTTAGTCACCTTCTTGCACTAATCAGCTACAAATCCGAATTCGCAACCATCTTGGAGCTATTTCTCTGGTCTTTGATCATTCCTTTGGTGTTTGTAAGTGTTCTACTCATGTCTTGTTCAATTTTTGTAGTTTAAATGGATTAAAAGTCACAAAATTTGACTTTTGTTTGACTTCCAGATTTGATCATGAATTGATCAATAATCCATTTGAACCTTATAATATGATGATAATCAAGATGGTTATGATTGCATATTGATCATGCCTACTGATTATCACCATTTCTAGTCTTTTTGATAAGTCAAAGTTTCGGTCAAATGCGATTTTGCGCATTTTGCAACGGATCTAATTTCGGGTGTCAAAACAGTTTGTTTTGATGCAAAACAGTTTGTTTTGATGCTAAAACTCTTTTATAAACTTATTTAGACATGACAAAACAAGTCTAAATCATCACTTTCATTTTAGTGCTTGTTTAGAATCGTAAGTTGAATGGTTTGACCACCGCTTTGACTTTCGAATCCGACCCGTTTGGTTGATCTTCGGACCCGACAAAGTACTTATTTGTGACCATAATTATAAAGAGAATAACCCTCTGAGGTTATACCTTATGGTCAAGTCATTTGGTTAGTGTTATAATAATTAGTTATGTTCTTCAATAATGACCAAAATGCCCTTTTTGCAAATAAATCAACTTTAATCATATGTAACATAAAATTTGACATATATTCTGATCAAATAACATTTTCAAACATGTTAAAGCATTAAGACTTATCATAACACATATCTAACCATCCGAATGCGTAGTTACTCAAAAGACGCGTTAAAGTGGCTTAAACTACCTTGACGGGTCATAACGGGTCAAAAACACACAAAAATCTTTCCAACTCAGAATGTTAACTTATTAAACCATGTCATATGAGTTCCAATACTCATTTGGTTTATAAGGTATCATTCTATCCAAATCCTCTGATTTCAAGTTTCGATATTTACATTATTATCCATTTTTAGGACACACACATGATTCCTTGATCCTTGGACTTTGATCATACACTCGTACAAGGCTTATCCGCAAGTCCCAGGTGAGTACATCGCTCCCCTCTTTTATGTTTACAAATGTTTGGGGTGATTCATATGTGCTAATTGTTTTCAAGTTTTCAAAGTACAAATACTATGGTTTATATAACAATATGGTTTCAATAATGCGATACAACTTGTTAGTGCGTTATCCAAGATGGCGGCATAACAATGTTAATGAATGTCATTCGTATCTGGGATAACGCACTAACAAGTTGTATCGCATTATTGAAACCATATTGTTATATAAACAATAGTATTTGTACTTTGAAAACTTGAAAACAATTAGCACATATGAATCACCCCAAAGCATTTGTAAACATAAAAGAGGGGAGCGATGTACTCACCTGGGACTTGCGGATAAGCCTGTACGAGTGTATGATCAAAGTCCAAGGATCAAGGAATCATGTGTGTGTCCTAAAAATGGATAATAATGTAAATATCGGAACTTGAAATCAGAGGATTTGGATAGAATGATACCTTATAAACCAAATGAGTATTGGAACTCATATGACATGGTTTAATAAGTTAACATTCTGAGTTGGAAAGATTTTTGTGTGTTTTTGACCCGTTATGACCCGTCAAGGTAGTTTAAGCCACTTTAACGCGTCTTTTGAGTAACTACGCATTCGGATGGTTAGATATGTGTTATGATAAGTCTTAATGCTTTAACATGTTTGAAAATGTTATTTGATCAGAAATATGTCAAATTTTATGTTACATATGATTAAAGTTGATTTATTTGCAAAAAGGGCATTTTGGTCATTATTGAAGAACATAACTAATTATTATAACACTAACCAAATGACTTGACCATAAGGTATAACCTCAGAGGGTTATTCTCTTTATAATTATGGTCACAAGTAAGTACTTGGTCGGGTCCGAAGATCAACCAAACGGGTCGGATTCGAAAGTCAAAGCGGTGGTCAAACCATTCAACTTACGATTCTAAACAAGCACTAAAATGAAAGTGATGATTTAGACTTGTTTTTTCATGTCTAAATAAGTTTATAAAAGAGTTTTAGCATCAAAACAAACTATTTTGACACCCGGAATTAGATCCGTTGCAAAATGCGCAAATTCGCATTTTGACCGAAACTTTGACTTGTCAAAAAGACTAGAAATGGTGATAATCAGTAGGCATGATCAATAGGGATCATAACCATCTTGATTATCATCATATTATAAGGTTCAAATAGATTTTATATTGATCAATTCATGATCAAATCTGGAAGTCAAACAAAAGTCAAATTTTGTGACTTTTAATCCATTTAAACTACAAAAATTGAACAAGACATGAGTAGAACACTTACAAACACCAAAGGAATGATCAAAGACCAGAGAAATAGCTCCAAGACAGTTGCCAATCCAGATTTGTAGCTGATTAGTGCAAGAAGGTGACTAAAAGCTCAAAAATGATTAATGATCCAAAGGTGTTCAAGATCATGCCAAGTGTTATGGAAATGCTTTAGGATGTTAGCAAGTGTGTGGGAGGTGTTAGAAGCAGGTTAAAGGGTGGAAAATTCAGGCCAGGTGGCAAAATTTGCGAATTGGTGGCAAGGAAATGAGCTGGGAGGCTGCCAGCTACACTTTCTGGAAAAACAGGGGCATCGCCACGCGCGACAGGTAACCCCTTTGAGCGTCGCGCTACACCTAGCTCCCAAGTTCAGTTCAGAAGTTTCAAAATTGGCAGAACAGGTCCCTACACGTGTTTCGTCGCGTTTCGGGCAAAATGTCCGAACGTGCTTCGGATAGCGATATACGCAAAAAGGCATAGTTTAGCGAAATTTGCAAAATAGCCCCTGAGGTTACAAAAGTGTGATTTTGCCATACCGAAGCCCTCAAAACTTATTTCTAAGTTATGTAAAGGGTATTTAAGGTATGTTAATATTGTGACCTTGTTCCAGAGCGTACGTCGCTGCGAGAATCGGCAGACTTTCGCAGTTTGTCGTAAATAGTCCCTGTGATTGAATAAACTTGCTTTTGAAATACCAAACCCTCCAAAACTTATTTCTAAGTTATGAAAAGGTTATTTAAGGTATGTTTAGCTTATGTCATTATTCCGGAACATGCATTGCGTTAAACTGGTTTCGTTTGCGTATCAATTTGCGTATAACTTCCATAGAGCTTTGAGGAGTCGAAATTGTACATGGACTAAAATGTATGAATGTCGCATGTAATTATACAAGTTCTCAGGAATGAAACACAAGGTTTCATTAGAGTTGGAATTGTTCAGTATTGTTTGATGCTTGAAAAGGCTCAGATGTCACAGTCTCCCCTACTTTAGGAAATTTCGTCCCAAAATTTAAATTTAGAGGAAACTTGTAAAACACAATAGAGGGTATCGCCATAAAGTGATCCTTCGTTTCTGGAGAAAAATATCTAGAAAACATTTGGACTCCAGCGAACTTTGTTTATCTTTTTCCATATTATTAAAGATCCTTCATTTCCGGACCTCAATGATCAAAGTCCAAAGATCAAGCAACACATCTTTTGAAAGTCAAAATTTTTCCAAAACCTCACAAGAAATCATCTATCCTTAGATGATTTATTTTTGGGCTTTGTTCCTTCAAAGTTTTCAAAATCTCGTCAAAGTTTGGGTTTTATTAATGCGAACACGTGCAATCTGGAAGGGTGGGTGCCTGTACCCCGAGTTTTCTGTCTTAGGCTAGAGTGTTCGTACAAATCCACTTAATCGGACCAGTCACTCTTACCTGGGAACTCTTGGGGTGAGTGTCCACTTATAGACTAAAGCATGTCTTCGTGATACATTATAAAGACCCATTTACTTTGATTAGTCACTGTGTCATTTGTTTGTTCTTAGTACTAAACAATTGATCACAATCCTTATGCTTCGCCGATATTTCTTTTAAAAATTCATTTTGGCTATCCAATATCAATCTCATTCGGTTTCACTCATATTTTCCTTTTCTCTTTTAGAATGCCTCCTAGTCGCAACGATGCTCAAAAGTCTGAACTGGCTGCCACCATCGCCCAACAGATAGGCACAATACTCAGTGGGGCCGTTAAGTTAACCATAGCCTTATCCAATTTTGATGCGACTACTCACGAGGCACCAAAGAAGACGGAAGCCAAGCCTTCAAAAAAATCAAGGAAGCGTAAAGCTTCAAAGAATCCTACATTGATTCCGCTTAACCAAGTGGGACCTAGCCAGGTGACTCTGCCACTCGCTAAGAAACCATACAAAGGAAAAGCACCCCTGTGCAATCAATGTAACCTTCATCACTATGCCAGTGTTCACTGTCGAAAATGTTTTAACTGTGGACAAATTGGTCATACAGCCAAGGTCTGTCGTTTGGCTACCCCACCAAACCAAGCAATGGCAGTTCCTACTCAACTTATTGCAACTCCTCATGCGATACTTGGTTGTCCTAATTACCCACATGGAATCTGCTTCAATGTTGGTTATCCTAATCATTTCAACTAATCAGGCTGGCAAATGACGACTCAATGTATGGATACAAGATCTACACTGGCAATGTTAAGGCTTGTGCTGATGTCTAAATAAACACTTAAACTTCTATGTTTGCTATTTATTTCCCAAGAACCTTGAAAGCACTTTGATTGTCTATAAATAAATTTGGTTGTTTCCATATTATTTACAAATGCGATTATATATGTGTGTTCCTCCCCTACAATACCAATAACATGGTTCCTTGCGAATCAAACAACTCTTGTAGTTTCTTTCATTTTGCGATCGCCCGCGATCTCTACAAAAATCCTAAGTACTCGTTTCTTTTAAGAAACAATGTACAAGGTACAAGTTACAACTCTTAACAAATACTCAAAGTATCACTTTAAATCCTTGATTGGATACCTAAGGATACTTCCATGAGTCCTTAAATGGTCTTATGCAATATGTTTATGAGCATTTCAATGTTCTCTCATTTTCATTATACCATACATAATGATTTCAAAGATATCTTCATGATTTCAAAAGACATTTCACATGGTTTTCAAATATTCTAACATAGCATATTTACCAAATATACATAGTGTATGATTTCATGCATATTTTCAAAAACCATACGTCTTAAATCACAGATTTTTCATATGTTTTCAAAACATTTTAATATGGCATATTTACCTAATATAGCTAGTGCATAATTTCAAAAACATTATATGTATGATTTCCAAAATCATTGAACATATTTTCAAAGACTCCATGCATGATTTTCAACAACATTTTGCTCCGTATATTGACCAAAGATACTTAGCGTGTTTCAAAACATTTTCGCGTACAAATCCTTATAAGATCTTCCTATCCTTATAGTTAGATTCTTCTGGATGTTTAAAGTGCAAATCGAAGTCTTTAATTGAATTCTTTGTGTACTTTAATGCAAGACAATGTGACAACACGATGTGACTAAACCAAATCCTTACAAATCTTTCTATCTTCATAGTAAGATTCTTGCGGATGCTTGAAGTACTAAATGAACTCCTTGATTGGGTTCCTAGTGTACTTTAACTACTTATGTACAAATTGATGACAAGTTAATAACAAGTTGATGACCAAATTGACAATTATGTGATTATGTGTTTATGTGTTAAGTTGATTCAAATGTTCGTTATCCAAATCCTTGTAGAATCTTCCATATCTTCATATGATAGATTCTTAGAAGGATATCCGAAAGTACTATCTTAAATCCTTGAATGGGTTATTCTATGCAAATTGTTAAGCACTTGGATTCCAAAGTACTATTCCTAATTCGATTCATAGTTAAAGAGGCCTTTCATGTAACCCTTGTGCAAAATTTCGAGCTTTCAAAAACTTTTTCTTTGAAGGCATTTCGATAACTGATACCTAAACGTAACCTGTTTAATGCAATGTACACATCGGTACGAGGACACGAGCTAAACATACCCTAAATATCCTTTATGTAACTTAGAAATAAGTTTTGAAAGGTTTGGTATGTCAAAATCAAGCCTATTCGATCACAAGGACTATTTATGACAAACTAACGAAAGTCTGCCGATTCTCATAGCGGCGCACACCCTGGAACAAGTACAGAAGCTACACGTACCCTAAATACCCTTTTACAAAACTTAGATATAAGTTCTGAGGGCTTAGGAATGACAAAAACACCTTTATGCAATTTCAGGGGCTGTTTTGCAAATTCTGTGAAACTATGCCAATTTGCGTATTTCGCTATCCGGAACATGTACGGACATCCAAAATTTTTGTAATCATTAAAATCTTGTATTTTAATGATTAGAATGCAAAAATATCGTTCGTCACGCATTTACGGTCATTTGCGCGTATGTTACGACTTTCGTCATAATTAACCGAAAACCACAACCGTACGACCAAACGAACCGACACCTGAAATATATTTAGACATATTTCAAGTTCCCTATGATTTATCTTCCTTATAAAGCTTAAAAATGGGGTTAACGGGTGTTAAAAGTGCCAAAACGCGTCGAAAAACTAAGTTTTAGGCTGCATGTACCTGTTCTGCCAATTCTGAAACTTAGGAATCCCAGGCGCCACGCGAGAGACCCCCCAAGATCATCCCGCAACACGTGGGGGATGCCCAGTGACAGCAGCTACCTGGCAGCTTCTTGTTCAGCTGACTTGACACCTATAACTCGTTTTTGCCACACTTTCTCTGATCTTGACACCTCACTAAACACTTGGAAACATCCTAGAACATGTCCCAACACTTGGCATGATCTTAAAGCTCTCCAACAACTATAAATACCCTTGACCTTCAACCAAATTCCTTGCTCATTTCCATTTTCTTCTCTCTAAACTCTAAATGGAGTTGCTACCTTATTAGGAGGCCTCCCATCTGAGTTTTTCTAGTAATCTTGGCTTCCTTGAGTGCAAGTAAGTGCTCTAACTAAGCCTTATTCATTCTTTTAGCTTATTACGAGCTAAAAGTCAAACAGTTTGACTTACTGTTTGACTTTCGGTTTTGACCATTAATTGGTCAAGTCAAAGTCCAATTGGACTTTGCAACGTGATCGTAATCACGATGGTTATGATCCTTAGCAATCGTGCCTACTAATTACCACGTTTAGTAGTCGAAGTGACGAGTCAAAGTTTCGGTCAATAATGCGCAAATGAGCATTATAGTATGGAACTATTTTCGGGTATCAAAACCCTTTGTCTTGATACCAAATCAGTTTTTATAAACTTAGTTAGACATGCTTAAACACGTCTAGCTCGTCACTTTTAGTTTAGTACTTGTTTAGGGTCGTAAGTCGAGCGGTCTTGACTACCGCTTTGACTTTCAAATCCGACCCGTTTGGTCACCTTTAGGATCGACCAAGCCCATTATTATGACCATAGTATTATAGGGAATAACCCTCTGAGGTTATAACTTTAAGGTCATACCGTTTGGTTAGTCAAATGACAAGTCGAATATGTTTTCCTTATAATGCCGAAAATACCCTTTTTGCACTTAAATTAGTTTTGAACATATAAGAGCATTGTTTTGACATCAAAACTGATTATACAACTTATATAAACTAATTTTGGCATATTAGACTTGTCATAGGACATATTTAACCACCCGAACCCATAGTTACGTTTATGACCCGTTAAAGTGGTGTAAACCACTTTAGCAAGCCGTAGCGATTCAAAACTCTTTGAAATGCTTCCAATTCAGAATGTTTGATATTATAAACCATAATATACAAGATGCAACTCTTTTTTGGTTTATATACCTCATTCTATCCAATCTCTCGTTTTCAAGTTCGACACACTAACATGTAGTTATCAAATACACTAGGAACCACTTCGACACTTGAACTCTTGATCCTTTGAGCTTTGTTATATCATTTGAACAAGATCTATATGCAAATCCCAGGCGAGTACTTAGCTCCCCTCTTTTACGTTTTTCAAATGTTTTTGGGGTGATTCGTATGTGTAATCTATTTTTCACAATGTATGGCAATTATGTGTTTAGTAAGTGCAGTTTTGTGTAATATTCCTTTTATGCAAGACATGATAATCGGGGACATGACACAAATCCTTATAGTATCTTTCTATCTTTATGGATTGATTCTTGTAGGATATTTTAAGTACAGTCTTAAATCTTTCTATCCTTATAGTAAGATTTCTAAAAAGTACTTTATAAGACAATGGTTAGGTTTATGTGTAGAATTGTTGGTGATTTAGATAACAAAACTAGAGTAATATAATAAGGACATGGTGGATACGCCGCTGGTACTTCCTATATATAAGTGTACTTATTGTATTACCCTTCGTAGCCTTATCCGAATCACCATTAAGATTATGATTTTGTAAGACAATGTGACAAGATAAGTGACTAAACTATATCCCTAACGCATCTATCTATCTTTATAGTTAGATACCCATGGGATGTTTAAAGTACTAATTGGTAGTCCTTTATTGGATTCTGTGTACTTTAATGCGTATTTGACAAGACAATGTGACAAGACAAGTGACTAAACTATATCCCTAACGCATCTATCTGTCTTTATAGTTAGATACCCATGGGATGTTTAAATTACTAATTGGTAGTCCTTTATTGGATTCCTGTGTACTTTAATGCGTATTTGACAAGACAATGTGACAAGACAAGTGACTAAACTATATCCCTAACGCATCTATCTATCTTTATAGTTAGATACCCATGGGATGTTTAAAGTACTAATTGGTAGTCCTTTATTGGATTATGTGTACTTTAATACGTATATGACAAGACAATGTGACCAAGACGATGATTATGTGGTTATTGTGATTAGTTGTGATCTAGATAACGAAACGAGTGTAATACTATCAGAACATGGTGGATACGCCACTGGTACTTCCTATATATAAGTGTTCTTTTTGTATTACTCTTGTAGCGTTATCCAAATCACATTAGGATTTTGTGTTGATTGATTCAAAGTACAATATTCAAATCCTTGTAGAACTCTTTCATATTTTTGTATGTTAGATTCTTAGAAGGATAACCAAAGTATTACTTTAAATCATTGATTTGATTTCTAACAATACTCATGCAAGTTATGACAAGTTTTCAATATTGTTGTTATTAATCTTTGATTGGATTTCTAATAACACACTCACAAGTTTTATGATCAAATTCAAGGCGATTACAATGAACATAGTACAATTTTCAATGACACAAAAATTACTTAGTATTAATCATGTTGCCATATACAAAAACTATTTTGTCACGAATTTCATAATCAAGTTAATGTATTGGAATACTAAATCTTTTTGCCTTTCCTTGGCTTTAAAGAGTCCATTTTCAATAGACGACTCCTGTAGTTGTCGAAGTATTGCAACCCTAAACTTTTGCCATTAACTTGGCTAACAAAACTTTGTACTCGCCAACATTGTTTGTTGATGTCTCGTTTTCACATATGTTTCAGGTTTCGATTATTCAAGTTTGCTGCACATAGGAATGCATCCTGACTTTAGACTTCTTTAATCAAAAGACAACTTCATGTTTTCCTTGTATTGTAAAACGATATTAATAATAGTGAAACAATTTAGTATCAGTTGTGGCTGAGCAATTTGTAATGTGACTCCTCGATATTTCCGCCACGTGTTGTTGTTTTACGTGATCGGGGTGTTACAGATTGGTATCAGAGCACTGGTTATAGGGAATTAGGCTATTAGAATGCCTTTAACCTAGTCTATAACCCTTCTAGGGACCCGAACATGAGTAGACTTAGGATCTCTATCCTAATCCTCATTCTTACTCGTGCTACAACTACTCTATGATTTACAAATCGTCCATCCTTAGATGATTTATCCTAGATCCTTAGGCTTTATGCTTCAAAGTATTCCTCAAAATATTTTCTCAAGAACATTTTCATTGGAATACTTCTCAAAATGTTTTCCTCAAACGTTCTCAACAAAATGTCTCTCGACCTATTATCTCAAACATTATATCAGAAAGGTTTCTCAAAATGTTTTACTCTCAAACATTTTCATCGAAATCTTGGGTTTTAATAATGTGAACTCATGCAATCTGGAAGGGTGAATGCATGTACCCCGAGTTTTCTGTCTAAGGTTAGAGTGTTCGTACAAATCCGAATTTTCGGACCAGTCACTCTTACCTGGGAACTCTTAGGGTGAGTGTTCACTTATAGGCTAAAGCATGTCTTCTCGAAACACTATGAAAACCCATCTATCTTGATCAGTCGAACGATTCCTAAACACTACTACTCGTATGACACTACTCTGACATGTTACCTTCGGTAAGATGTTACGACAATGTTCAACCCATTCGAAACAAAGTTTACTTTTATCTCACGACACTTTATAATACTACCTCGTTTGCAAATACTATTTTTCGCTTTTCAAATTTTCAAATTTTTATTTATTTTGATAAGACTTTTCAAAATATATACACGAAGTTTCTTTATCTGTATAAAAAAATATATTCGATTAAAAATATTTTTATCTTAAAAATTAATTTTCAAAAGTAAAGAAATTTTAACACAAACCATTAACTTGGTTTGTATTTTCTCATCCAAAAGTATAACAAAAGTTTATTTTCAAACAAATTTCAAAACAAAATTCAAAACACTATTCTTCTAAGTACAAGAACACGATTTTGAAACGAATACCAACTTGATATTTTTAAATCACTATGGCGCTTAGATTTATAACAATTTTACAAAATCTAACTTATTTTGTTATAGCTACTTCTTCGAGATGCCTCCTCATCGTGACATCTCGAGGAATGCTGAAATGGCGGCAATGATAGCTCAGTAAATAGCTGATGTACTCCCAAACCTCGTGGCCTAACTCAATCAAATCTACTACAATAACAACAACAACAATGTTCCTACGCCATGTAACTACAAACAACTTAACTCAGCTAAACCACTCGAGTTTAATGGGTCTGAAGGAGCAACTGGGCTCCTACAATGGTTTGAGAGTATAGAAAGCACATTCCGCCATGTTCAGTGTCCTAATGAGCACAAGGTAGAGTTTTCCTCGAGTGTTTTCCAAAAGAGAGCACTCACTTGGTGGAAGGTTGTCATGAGAGACAGAGGTGCAGAAGTAGCTATGGCACAAACGTGGGAAGAATTCAGGAATCTTATGATGAAAGAATTCTATCCACGACACGAAATAAAGCTACTTGAAACCGAATTCTATCACCTTAAACAAGATAGTGGGGAAAACCGTGCCTACACTGACCGATTTGAACAGTTAAGCCTACTCTGCCCCACTATGGTCACACCTTTGGATCCGGACATTGAGAAATACATTGATGGCTTACCTGATCCAATTCAAGATATTGTCACTGGAAACAAACCCGCAACACTTAGGGAGGCTAAGGAATTAGCCGCTACCCTAACTGACTCCCAAGTTAGAAAAGGGAAACTTTTTCGAAAGGGAGACAAGAAACAAACTATACAAGAGAAATCAAGTGAAACAAAGGGTGAACCTTCCAAAAGTTCTAAGAAGCGTAAGGCTTCAAAGAATTATACGATTGCCACACCAATTCCACTAAACTCGGTACCCTTTAAGGGATTTTATTGTGGGAAGCAACCTCGGTGTAACCGTTGCAACTATCACAACCCAACAAATTCTCCATGCCGCCAGTGTACAATATGTGGTCTTTTTGGACATCTAGCTGCGACATGTCGTATCCAAAACCAAGCAGCCCCTACCCAAACTCGTCCTCGCTACCCAGCTGGAGCATGTTTCAATTGTGGTGATCCAAAGCATTTCAGGCGAAACTGCCCTAGACTTGCTAATGCTGACTTAGCTCATGGACGAGTATTCAATATTAATGAGGTTCACGTTGATGATCAAGCACTCATGATCGTTTGAACCTTTACGTTTTATGTTTGTCAACCAAAAACAATGAACATATTCCATTATTATTTGAAATGATAATATAAATTTCAAGAAGTTTTTCTTCATTCTTGTTATTCGTATTCCATTTACAAATTCAAATGTGATTACACTGAGTGTAGTTTACAACTACAAACTTCGAGGATTCTGTTCTTTAGGAACCAAATCTCACAATTTAGCATATTGTGATTGCACATTAATGCATCATACAAGTTCTGCACGATAATTTCTACGAACGCTATGTGACTAACGCCACTACTTTTGTTTTCATGATATTACATACATGGTTTGTTAACCTAATATGTATAGCACATGATTACAAATACCTTTTCGCTTAGTATGTTAACCTAGCATACCTAGCACATGATTTCAAAACATTTTCACGACATACTTACATTGTTGTGACAATCCCTGCTTAGTATATGATTACGCTATCTATATGACTAGTGTGAAACATATATTAATATTGTACTAGGATGAAATACCTTCTAATAATTTTGTTGGATGCAAAACAAGTAGTGTTAACATTTCTAGTCTGAAACACAGTCAATTCAATAGATGTTGTGTTATGACGATGTTTATTTAATTTAGATGTTACTTCGACCTTATTATCTGTTTCCCTTTACTTAACAAGAGGAGCTATGTGGACCACATGATGAAACGCGTAATTATGGGTGCACACTTAATTACGGGAATCGACACATGAGAATCATAATAAACCTTGTTAAGATGGTGGCATAAAATCTAGAATGATTAGGTAACGGGAAGGGTATGACGCAATAAGACCACGGTGGATACGCCGATGGTACTTCCTATATATAAGTGTTCTTATTGTGTTATTCTTCGGAACGTTACCAGAGTCACTTAAGGGTTTTATGTTATCTTGGACCATTATGTGATTGTGTGATTATTTGTTATCTGTTTATTGAATGCAATGAACGAGATGAGTACATTCATTAACTCTATTCGAGCCGACCGGGAGTATATTATGGTGTTAAAGGTGACGACCTTGATGCCATAGGTATGTTGACCTGTCTCCTATGCATGAGATGCTCATGGTACATGGGATGTACCTCGTGGGACGTTAGAAACCGTGTACGTATGGCCAGGCTTGAATGTACACCCTTTGTTTGCTATGGATTTACACTAAGTGCCATAGTATACATAGTGCCATACAAAACAATTTTTACACATTCGATGAAACAATTTTTATACATTCGATGACACTTTAAAGATTCATGAGTTCTAAAGGGTTTAAATACCTTAAGATACCCTGAATATTCTTGCTCACACATTAAATCCCCCCCCCCCCAAAATTTTCAACACCAAACAATGCTCCGCATTTTTGGAATCTAGCACTTTGCTCATCTTTCAATCATTTCAAATGCACTCTATGGTCTCCTTCAAATAAATTTCAGGACGAAATTTCCTAAAGTAGGGGAAACTGTAACCCTAGTGCAAAATTTCGAGCTTTCAAAAACTTTCTTTGAAGGCATTTCGATAACCGATACCTAAACGTAACCCGTTTAAGGCAAAATACACATTGGGACAAGGACAGGAGCTAAACATACCCTAAATATCCTATATGTAACTTAGAAATAAGTTTTGAAAGGTTTGGTATGTCAAAATCAAGCCTATTCGATCACAAGGACTATTTATGACAAACTACGAAAGTCTGCCGATTCTCGTAGCGATGCACACTCTGAAACAAGGACATAAGCTACACATACCCTAAATACCCTTTTACAAAATTTAGATATAAGTTCTGAGGGCTTAGGAATGACAAAAACACCTTTATGCAACTTCAGGGGCTATTTTATAAATTCTGCGAAACTATGCCAATTTACGTATTTCGCTATCCCGTACATATACGAACATCCAAAAATTTTTGTAATCATTAAAATCTTATATTTTAATGATTAGAATGCAAAAATATCGTTCGTCACGCATTTACAGTCATTTGCGCGTCCGTTACGACTTTCGTCGTAATTAACCGAAAACCGCAACCGTACGACCAAACGAACCGACACCTGAAATATATTTGGACATATTTCAAGTTCCCTATGCTTTATCTTCCTTATAAAGCTTAAAAATGGGGTTAACGGGTGTTCAAAGTGCCAAAACGCGTCGAAAAACAAGTTTTAGGCTGCAGGGACCTGTTCTGCCAATTCTGAAACTTAGGAATCCCAGGCGCCACGCGAGAGACCCCCCAAGATCTCCCGCAACGCGTGGGGGATGCCCAGTGACAGCAGCTACCTGGCAGCTTCTTGTTCAGCTGACTTGACACCTATAACTCGTTTTTGCCACACTTTCTCTGATCTTGACACCTCACTAAACACTTGGAAACATCCTAGAACATGTCCCAACACTTGGCATGATCTTAAAGCTCTCCAACAACTATAAATACTCTTGATCTTCAACCAAATTCCTTGCTCATTTCCATCTTTCGTCTCTCTAAACTCTAAGTGGAGTTGCTACCTTATTAGGAGGCCTCCCATCTGAGTTTTTCTAGTAATCTTGGCTTCCTTGAGTGCAAGTAAGTGCTCTAACTAAGCCTTGTTCATTCTTTTAGCTTATTACGAGCTAAAAGTCAAACAGTTTGACTTACTGTTTGACTTTCGGTTTTGACCATTAATTGGTCAAGTCAAAGTCCAATTGGACTTTGCAACGTGATCGTAATCATGATGGTTATGATCCTTAGCAATCGTGCCTACTGATTACCACGTTTACTAGTCGAAGTGACGAGTCAAAGTTTCAGTCAATAATGCGCAATGCGCATTATACGACAGAACTATTTTTGGGTATCAAAACCCTTTGTCTTGATACCAAATCAGTTTTTATAAACTTAGTTAGACATGTTTAAACACGTCTAGCTCTTCACTTTTAGTTTAGTACTTGTTTAGGGTCGTAAGTCGAGCGGTCTTGACTACCGCTTTGACTTTCGAATCCGACCCATTTGGTCACCTTTAGGATCCGACCAAGCCCATTATTATGGCCATAGTATTATATGGAATAACCCTCTGAGGTTATACCTTAAGGTCATACCGTTTGGTTAGTCAAATGACAAGTCGAATATGTATTCCTTATAATGCCGAAATTACCCTTTTTGCACTTAAATTAGTTTTGAACATATAAGAGCATTATTTTGACATCTAAACTGATTATACAACTTATATAAACTAATTTTGGCATATTAGACTTGTCATAGGACATATTTAACCACCCGAACCCATAGTTACGTTTACGACCCGTTAAAGTGGTGTAAACCACTTTAGCAAGCCGAAGCGAGTAAAAACTCTTTGAAATGCTTCCAATTCAGAATTTTTGATATTATAAACCATATATACAAGATCCAACTCTTGTTTGGTTTATATACCTCATTCTATCCAATCTCTCGTTTTCAAGTTTGACACACTAACATGGAGTTATCAAATACACTAGGAACCACTTCGACACTTGAACTCTTGATCCTTTGAGCTATGTTATATCATTTGAACAAGATCTATATGCAAATCCCAGGCGAGTACTTAGCTCCCCTCTTTTATGTTTTTCAAATGTTTTTGTGGTGATTCATATGTGTAATCTATTTTTCACAATGTATGGCAATTATGTGTTTACTAAGTGCATTTTTGTGTAACATTCCTTTTATGCAAGACATGACAATTGGGGACACGAAACAAATCCTTATAGTATCTTTCTATCTTTATGGATTGATTCTTGTAGGATACTTTAAGTACAGTCTTAAATCTTTCTATCCTTATAGTAAGATTTCTAAGAAGTACTTTACAAGACAATGGTTAGGTTTATGTGTAGAATTGTTGGTGATTTAGATAACAAAATTAGAGTAATATAATAAGGACATAGTGGATACGCCGCTGGTACTTCCTATATATAAGTGTGCTTATTGTATTACCCTTCGTAGTCTTATCCGAATATACATTAAGATTATGATTTTGTAAGACAATGTGACAAGACAAGTGACTAAACTATATCTCTAACGCATCTATCTATTTTTATAGTTAGATACCCATGGGATGTTTAAAATACTAATTGGTAGTCCTTTATTGGATTCTGTGTACTTTAATGCGTATTTGACAAGACAATGTGACAAGACAAGTGACTAAACTAAATCCCTAACGCATCTATCTATATTTATAGTTAGATACCCATGTGATGTTTAAAGTACTAATTGGTAGTCCTTTATTGGATTCTGTGTACCTTAATGCGTATTTGACAAGACAAGTGACTAAAGTATATCCCTAACACATCTATCTCTCTTTATAGTTAGATACCCATGGGATGTTTAAAGTACTAATTGGTAGTCCTTTATTGGATTCTGTGTACTTTAATACGTATATGACAAGACAATGTGACCAAGACGATGAATATGTGGTGATTGTGATTAGTTGTGATCTAGATAACGAAACGAGTGTAATACTATAAGAACATGGTGGATACGCCGCTGGTACTTCCTATATATAAGTGTTCTTATTGTATTACTCTTGTAGCATTATCTAAATCACATTAGGAATTTGTGTTGATTGATTCAAAGTACAATATCCAAATCCTTGTAGAACTCTTTCATATTTTTATATGTTAGATTCTTAGAAGGATAACCAAAGTATTACTTTAAATCATTGATTTGATTTCTAATAATACTCATGCAAGTTATGACAAGTTTTCAATATTGTTGTTATTAATCTTTGATTGGATTTCTAATAACACACTCACAAGTTTTATGATCAAATTCAAGGCGATTACAATGAACAAAGTACAATTTTCAATGACATAAAAATACTTAGTATTAATCATGTTGCCATATACAAAAATTATTTTGTCACGAATTTCATAATCAAGTTATGTATTGCAATACTAAATCTTTTTGCCTTTCCTTGGATTTAAAGAGTCCATTTTCAATAGACGACTCCTGTAGTTGTCGAAGTATTGCAACCCTAAACTTTTGCCATTAACTTGGCTAACAAAACTTTGTACTCGCCAACATTGTTTGTTGTCTCGTTTTCACATATGTTTCAGGTTTTGATTATTCAAGTTTGCTGCACATAGGAATGCATCCGGACTTTAGACTTCTTTAATCAAAAGACAACTTCATGTTTTCCTTGTATTGTAAAATGATATTAATAATAGTGAAACTATTTAGTATCAGTTGTGACTGAGCAATTTGTAACGTGACTCCTTGATATTTCCGCCGCGTGTTGTTGTTTTACGCGATCGGGGTGTTACATTTCAGGGCCTAGTTAAAGAAGTCTTTCAGTGCTTAGTTAAAGAGGTCTTTCAGGGCCTAGTTAAAGAAGTCTTTCAGGGCTTAGTTAAAGAGATCTTTCAGGGCCTAGTTAAAGAGATTGCTCGTCAATCTAGTTAAAGAGATCATGTGTTGATCTAGTTAAAGAGATTGCTCGTCAATCTAGTTAAAGAGATCATGTGTTGATCTAGTTAAAGAGATTGTTCGTCAATCTAGTTGAAGAGTCTCTTTGGTGGTCTACTTAAAAGGATAATGCGTTGATCTAATTTAAGGGATCCTGATAAGGTCTAGACAAGTTATTCCATGTTTACTCATATGACTTTTCCCCTACACATCACAAAATAAACAATGCGGACTGTGCAACAAATTGAGTAATTATGGATGCATACATAATTATAAAATCCCTTGGATACAAAACCATAGCAAGTTTTGTCATGTGTGAGAACCTATAGTAATAAGAATAACGAAACGGGAACAATGTAATAAGGGCATGGTGGATACGCCGCTGGTACTTCCTATATATAAGTGTTCCTTATTAAATTGCAAGCGTGGCATTATTTAAGTTACTAGAAGTTCTGGACCTTGACCAATGTTGTTCTATCATACACTCTCTGACTCCAATTTCGAGCACACACAAGTTTCCTACCCTTATAAACAATCTTTCGTTCATTATTCGAAATCCGACTCTTCTCCTTCAAGTTCACGCTCTTTTAATGGTGTGTTGCGACAAATAGATACCACTATGACATTTACAAGAATCTTTTCTGAGGCTCAGCACAATCAAAGGTGTCACGCACCTACCTATTGGAATGAGGTTAAGATTTTCGAATCTCAACTCATCACAATGGATAACAAACGAGTACAATAAACTAAGTTCGCTGGAGTCCAAATGTTTTCTAGATATTTTTCTCTGGAAACGAAGGATCACTTGATAGTGATACCCTCTATTGTGTTTTTACAAGTTTCCTCTAAATTTAAATTTCGGACCAAATTTCCTAAAGTAGGGGAGACTGTGACATCTGAGCCTTTTCAAGCATCAAACAATACCAAACAATTCCGACTCTAATGAAATCTTGTGTTTCATTCCTGAGAATTGTGCAATTACATGTGACATTTATACATTTTAATCCATGTACAATTTCAACTCCTCTAGGTTTTTCTGGAGGTTATACATAAGCTATTACGCAAAACGAAACCAATTTAATACGACGTATGTTCCGTAACAGTTATGTAAGCTAAACATACCTTAAATAACCTTTGCATAACTTAGAAATAAGTTTTGAAGGGTTTGGTATGTCAAAAACAAGTTTATTCGATCACATGGACTATTTACGACAAACTGTGAAAGTCTGCCAATTCTCGCAGCGATGTACACTCCGGAAAAAGGTCACAAACTTAACATACCATAAATACCCTTTACATAGCTTAGAAATAAGTTTTGAGGGCTTCGGTATGGCAAAAACACACTTTTGCAACTTCAGGGGCTATTTTGCAAATTCTGTGAAGCTATGCCTTTTGCGTATAACACCATCCGGAACATGTACGGACATCCAAAAATTTTTGTAATCATTAAAATATGGTATTTTAGTGATTGGAATGCAAAAATATCATTCGTTACGTGTGTATGGTCATTTGCGCATTTGTTACGATTTTCATCGTAATTAAACGAAAACCGCGATCGTACTGCCAAACGAACCGACCTATGGAATATTTTTGAACACATTTCAAGTTCCCTATACTTTAACGTCCTTATGGAGCTTTGAAATGAGGTTAACGAGTGTTAGAAGTGCCCGAAACGCGACGAAACCCGTGTAGGGACCTGTTCTGCCAATTTTGAAACTTCAGAACTGAACATGGGAACTAGGTGTAGCGCGACGCTCAAAGGGGTTACCCGTCATGCGTGGCGACCCCCCTTTTTTCACAGAAACATTAGCTGGCAGCTTCCCAGCTTGTTCCCTTGCCACCAATACGAAAAATTATGACACCTACCTTGCATTTTGCCACACTTAACCTGCATCTAACACCTCAATAACACTTGTTATCATCCTAGAGCATTGGCCTAACACTTGTCATGATCTGGTGGACTTTGGATCATTATAAATACCAATGATCATGTGAATTTTGAACTCTTTAACCACCTTCTTGCTTCAACCTGCCACAAATCCGAATTTTCACTCATTATGGAGCTTCCTCTGGTGTCTTTGATCTTTTCCCTTGTGTTTGTAAGTGATCCTTCATGCCATGTTCAATTTCTATAGCTTAATTTGACTAAAAATCAAACCGTTTGACTTCTGTTTGACTTTTAGTTTTGATCATGAAATGATCAAGTTATGGCTCAATTGAATCTTGCAAAATGATGATAACCAAGGTGGTTATGATCCCTAAAAATCATGCCTACTGATTATCACCATTTCTAGTCATTTTGGCAAGTCAAAGTTTCGGTCAAAATGCGATTTTTGCGCATTTTGCAACGGATCTAATTCCAGGAGTCAAAACAGTTTGTTTTGGTGCCAAAACTTTTTTTATAAACTTATTTAGACATGTCAAAACATGTCTAAATCGTCACTCTTATTTTAGTGCTTGTTTAGAGTCGAAAGTTGAACAGTTTGACCACCGCTTTGACTTTCTAATCTGACCCGTTTGGTTGATCTTTGGATCGGACCAAATATAAAGTTATGACCATAAATATAAAGTGAATAACCCTCTGAGGTTATACCTTATGGTCATGTTGTTTGGATAGTGTTATGATAACTAGTTGTTATAATCCTCAATAATGACCAAAATGCCCTTTTTCGAATAAATCAACTTTGAGCTTATGTAACATAAAATTTGAGATGTTTTCTGATCAAATAACATTTTCAAACATGTTTAAGCATTAAAGACTTATCATAACACATATCTAACCATCCGAATGCGTAGTTACGCAAATGACGCGTTAAAGTGGCTTAAACTACCTTAACGGGTCGAAAGAACATAAAAATCTTTCCAACTCAGAATGATAACTTATTAAACCATGTCATACGAGTCCCAATATTGATTTGGTTTATAAGGTGCCATTCTATCCAAATCCTCCGTTTTCAAGTTCCGATATTTACTTGTTATCCGATTCATTAGGACACACACTTGATTCATTGATCCTCGGACGTTGATCATACACTTGTACAAGGCTTATTCGTAAATCCTAGGCGAGTACATCGCTCCCCTCTTTTATGTTTACAAATGTATTTGGGGTGATTCATATGTGCTAATTGTTTTCAAGTTTTCAAAGTACAAATACTATGGATTATATAACAATATGGTTTCAATAATGTGATACAACTTGTTGGTGCATTATCCAAAATACGAATGACATTCATTAACATTGTTATGCCACCCAGTAGTAAGTTATGGTACCATAGGATTGACAATCCCGTTACTAGGCTATTCACTGGATTTGGTGGGTAGTTTGGGGAACGACAGAAACTATTTATGACTAACAAATCATTCGTTGATTTGCTAGTCTTGTTAAAGAGATCTTTTAGGATCTATTAAAGATACCCTAAGGGTATAGTCGAGTCAACAAAGGTTTGAATGTACTCATTAAAGAACGACCAAAAGTTTTCACAATTATAACACGGAACGATTGGTTTATAACAAGAAACAAAGAACGATGAACAAATGGTTTATTACGAGGAATGAGGAACGACGAACAAATGATTTTAAACAATGTCACACAACAATTTTCGATTAAAGATATAAACCATACAAGTTATTTCAAGACGATTTACAAGTTGGATTTACAAAACAAATGTTTTCGAGTTAAGGATTATGGCTACTAGATTTTATAACTTTTAACCATTTGTTTTAGTTGAATAACTATTACAATATCAAATGCTTTCAAAACAAGGTTTCACTTACGACTCTAGTAGTTGGGTTATTTATACTGCAATATATACAAAGCCATGGACTTGACATGTTCACAAAACCTATGTACTCGCCGGCATTTTTTGCTGACTCGTTTTCACATATGTTTCAGGGAACGATGCTAGATGATACTGATGCGTGCTCATGTAGGATCGGACTTGGACCTAGTGCCTTAATAACAAGAAAGACAATAATTATGCATGCTTGTTGTTTCGTTGTTTAAAAATTTCAAAGACAATTATGACAATGTAATCTATGTTCAATATTCAAATAAAATGAAACTTCAAATACCATGTGTTGTTGAGACAATCTGTTAACGTGACTCCCCAAGTGTTTCCGCCGCGTGTTGTTTTACGCGATTTGGGGTGTTACAGGTTGGTATCAGGTTGGTATCAGAGCCAGGTTTTCCACAGGTAGTACATTGTCGACACGGTACATGAACTTGATGATGACCATTACAACGGTTGCAAAGCAGTGCAGTTCCTGCATATGGTTTCTTTGCCGGTGGTGGAGCAGTTTGGTTTTGGGGAGCAGTTGGAGCGGGTGGTGTGGTCACAGCAAAGTTTTGAGAAGCCTTATGCTTCTTCGACCTCTTGGATGATTCGGCTTTGTTTTTCTTCGGTTTCTCTTGAGTGGACTTGTCAGATTGTTTCTTGTCACCCTTGCGATGTAGCTTCCCCTTTCTGACTTGAGAATCAGTCAGAGTAGCAGCCAATTCAATGGCTTGACAAACGGTAGTAGGGTGGCTTCCCGTAACAATTTCCTGAACAGGATCAGGAAGACCATCGATATATTTCTCAATCGCCTTATCCAAAGGCGTCACCATTGAAGGACAAAGTAAGCTCAATTCCTCGTACCGGTCAGTGTAAGCACGACTCTCACCACTGTCTTGCTTAAGATCATCAAATTCCCTTTCCAAAGCCCTAAGTTCATGACGAGGACATAACTCCCTCATCATTAGAGCTCGAAGCTCTCCCCAAGTTTGGGCTAACGCCACTTCGGCACCTCTATCCCTCATAATACCATTCCACCATGTCAAAGCTCGTTTCTTGAATACACTAGATGCAAACTCAACTTTTCGCTCATCCGGACATTATAGAAAGCGAAATCTGCTCTCGAGACTCCCAAACCATTAAAAAAGTCCCGTTGCTCCTTCAGACCCAGAAAATGCAAGTTGTTTAGTCGAACAGAACTGCTTGTAGCTACACGGAGCTACTTATGGTGTGCTGTGACAAAAAGATAGAAGAACTGTTTGAAACAATATGTTAACGTGATGGTTTCCATATTATTAAAGATAGAATGACTCACCCCACCGGGCCCACCCGAGATTTCAACGAATGATACCAACCTGTAACACCCCAAATCACATAAAAAAACATGCGGCGGAAACATTTGGGGAGTCACGTTAACAAATTGTCTCAACAACACATGGTATTTGAAGCTTCATTTTATTTGAATATTGAACATAGATTACATTGTCATAATTGTCTTAGAAATTTTTAAACAACGAAACAACAAGCATGCATAATTATTGTCTTTCTTGTTATTAAGGCACTAAGTCCAAGTCCAATCCTACATGAGCACACATCAGTATCATCTAGCATCGTTCACTGAAACATATGTGAAAACGAGTCAGCAAAAATATGCCGGCGAGTACATAGGTTTTGTGAACATGTCAAGTCCATGGCTTTGTATATATTGCAATATAAATAACCCAACTACTAGAGTCGTAAGTGAAACCTTGTTTTGAAAGCATTTGATATTCCAATAGTTATTCAACTAAAACAAATTGTTAAAAGTTATAAAATCTAGTAGCCGTGAACCTTGACTCGAAAACATTTGTTTTGTAAATCTAACTTGTAAATCGTCTTGAAATAATTTGTATGGTTTATATCTTTAATCGAAAATCGTCGTGTGACATTGTTTGAAATCATTTGTTCGTCGTTCCCCGTAATAAACCATTTGTTCATCGTTCATCGTTCATTGTTCATCGTTCTTTGTTTCTTGTTATAAACCAATTGTTCCTTGTTATAATTGTGAAAACTTTTGGTCGTTCTTTAATGAGTACATTCAAACCTTTGTTGACTCGACAAACCCCAAGGGTATCTTTAATAGATCCTAAAAGATCTCTTTAACAAGACTAGCAAATCAACGAATGATTTGTTAGTCATAAACAGTTTCTGTCGTTCCCCAAACTACCCACCAAATCCAGTGAATAGCCTAGTAACGGGATTGTCAATCCTATGGTACCATAACTTACTACTGGGCGGCATAACAACGTTAATGAATGTCATTCGTATCTTGGATAACGCACCAACAAGTTGTATCACATTGTTGAAACCATATTGTTATATAAACCATAGTATTTGTTCTTTAAAAACTTAAAAACAATTAGCACATATGAATCGCCCCAAAACATTTGTAAACATAAAAGAGGGGAGTGATGTACTCGCCTGGGATTTGCGAATAAGCCTTGTACAAGTGTATGATCAACGTCCGAAGATCAAGGAATCAAGTGTGTGTCCTAATGAATCGGATAACAAGTAAATATCAGAACTTGAAAACGGAGGATTTGGATAGAATGGCACCTTATAAACCAAATCAATATTGGGACTCGTATGGCATGGTTTAATAAGTTATCATTCTGAGTTGGAAAAATTTTTATGTTCTTTTGACCCGTTATGACCCGTTAAGGTAGTTTAAGCCACTTTAACGCGTCATTTGCGTAACTACGCATTCGGATGGTTAGATATGTGTTATGATAAGTCTTTAATGCTTAAACATGTTTGAAAATGTTATTTGATCAAATACATCTCAAATTTTATGTTACATAACTCAAAGTTGATTTATTCGCGAAAAGGGCATTTTGGTCATTATTGAGGATTATAACAACTAGTTATCATAACACTATCCAAACAACATGACCATAAGGTATAACCTCAGAGGGTTATTCCCTTTATATTTATGGTCATAAATTTTTATTTGGTCCGATCCAAAGATCAACCAAACGGGTCAGATTAGAAAGTCAAAGCGGTGGTCAAACTGTTCAACTTTTGACTCTAAACAAGCACTAAAATAAGAGTGACGATTTAGACATGTTTTGACATGTCTAAATAAGTTTATAAAAAAAAGTTTTGGCATCAAAACAAACTGTTTTGACTCCTGGAATTAGATCCATTGCAAAATGCACAACTTTGACTTGCCAAAATGACTAGAAATGGTGATAATTAGTAGACATGATTTTTAGGGATCATAACCACCTTGATTATCATCATTTTGCAAGATTCAATTGAGCCATAACTTGATCAATTCATGATCAAAACTAAAAGAAGTCAAATTGTTTGATTTTTTAGTCAAATTAAGCTATAGAAATTGAACATGTCATGAAGGATCACTTACAAACACAAGGGAAAAGATCAAAGACACCAGAGGAAGCTCCACAATGAGTGAAAATTCGGATTTGTGGCAGGTTGAAGCAAGAAGGTGGTTAAAGAGTTCAAAATTCACATGATCATTGGTATTTATAATGATCCAAAGTCCACCAAATCATGACAAGTGTTAGGCCAATGCTCTAGGATGATAACAAGTGTTATTGAGGTGTTAGATGCAGGTTAAGTGTGGCAAAATGCAAGGTAGGTGTCATAATTTTTCGTATTGGTGGCAAGGGAACAAGCTGGGAAGCTGCCAGCTAATGTTTCTGTGAAAATAGGGGCGTCGCCACGCATGACGGGTAACCCCTTTGAGCGTCGCGCTACACCTAGCTCCCATGTTCAGTTCTGAAGTTTCAAAATTGGCAGGACAGGTCCCTGCACGTGTTTCGTCGCGTTTCGGGCACTTCTAACACTCGTTAACCTCATTTCAAAGCTCCATAAGGATGTTAAAGTATAGGGAACTTGAAATGTGTTCAAAAATATTCCATAGGTCGGTTCGTTTGGCCGTACAATCGCGGTTTTCGGTTAATTACGACGAAAATCGTAACGAACGCGTGCGTGACCGTAAATGCGTAACGAATGGATTTTTCGCGTTCCAATCACTATCATATAATATATTGATGACTAGAAAAATTTTTGAATGTCCGAACGTGTTTCGGATAGCGATATACGCAAAAAGGCATAGTTACGCATAATTTCCAAAATAGCCCCTGTAGTTACAAAAGTGTGTTTTTGCCATACCGAAGCCCTCAAAACTTATTTCTAAGTTATGTAAAGGGTATTTAAGGTATGTTAAAATTGTGACCTTGTTCCGGAGCATACGTTGCTGCGAGAATCAGCAGACGTTCGCAGTTTGTCGTAAATAGTCCCTGTGATCGAATAAACTTGTTTTTGACATACCAAACCCTTCAAAACTTATTTCTAAGTTATGTAAAGGATGTTTAAGGTATGTATAGCTTATGTCACTAATCTTCAATATACGTTGCGTTAAATTGGTTTCATTTGCGTAACAGTTTGCATATAACTTCCATAGAAACGTTGAGGAGTCGAAACTGTACATGGACCTAAATGAATGAATCACATGTAATTATACAATTCTTGGGAATGAAACACAATATTTCATTAGAGTCAGAATTGATCGGTATTGTTTGATGCTTGAAAAAGCTCAGATGTCACAGTCCTTCGTCTTTCGTTTCGAGTTGAAGTTCGAGTTGGTGAAGTAGTTCGTCTTTCAACAAACCTTGTGTTACACAAGTGCGTTGGGCTTCAAGATACGTGTTTGGATATCAGATCGAACTTGAACACAATGAAGCTTGACACGTTCTTTGCGACTAAGCGCGTCAGCCACAACATTCGCCTTACCAGGATGGTAGCGAATTTCGCAGTCGTGATCGTTTAGGAGTTCAACCCAGCATCGTTGCCTCATGTTTAACTCCTTTTGATTGAATATGTGTTGGAGACTTTTGTGGTCCGTGAAAGCCACACATTCGTACCATAAAGATAGTGTCACCAGATTTTTAGAGCAAAGACAACAGCTCCTAACTCAAGGTCATGAGTCGTGTAGTTCTTTTCGTAGACTTTCAATTATCTCGACGTGTAGGCTATTACTTTATCTCGTTGCATGAGAAGGCAACCAAGGCCTAGATTCGACGCGTCATAATAAACCACAAAATCATCATTACCATCAGGTAAAGATAGAATAGGAGCATTGCAGAGCTTTTGTTTCAAGGTTTGGAAAGCTTCCTCTTGTTTAGGTCCCCACTCAAAAGGCTTATTCTTTTGAGTCAAAGCAGTGAGTGGAACCGCGATCTTTGAGAAGTTTGCAATAAATCGTCGATAGTAACCAGCAAGACCAAGAAATGAGCGAACTTCTGTGGGAGAACATTGCGATGGATCTCATTACCAAACTACCACGCACGTCTAGAGGTCATGATGCAATTTGGGTGATCATTGATCGTCTAACGAAGTCATCACATTTCATAGAAATTCGTGAAGATTATTCTGCTGAAAAACTCGCAAAGATCTATGTTGATGAGATCATATCTCGTCATGGTGTTCCTTTGAACATCAAATCTGACAGAGATGCTCGTTTCTCATCTCGCTTTTGGAAGACCTTGCAATCTGCAATGGGAACCAAACTCAATCTAAGTACTGCTTATCATCCTCAAATGGATGGACAATGTGAGAGGACGATTCAAACATTGGAGGATATGTTTAGAGCTTGTGTGATCAATTTTGGTGGTAGTTGGGACTCGCATCTCCCATTGGTCGAATTCTCCTATAACAATAGTTATCACACCAGCATCAACATGGCGCCTTTTGAAGCTTTATACGGTCGAAAATGTCGTTCACCTGTCTGTTGGAATGAGATCGGTGAGACACAGCTCACTGGACCTGAACTCATCCACGACACAACCGAGAAAGTCAAGAAAATTCACGATAACCTTCTGACAGCTAGAAGCCGTCAAAAGAGTTATGGGACAAGCGACGCAAGCCCTTAGAATTTAAAGTTGGTGACTACGTCCTACTCAAGGTATCCCCTTGGAAAGGAGTGGTTAGATTTGGAAAGAGAGGAAAACTTGCTCCACGATTCGTTTGACCATTCAAGATCGTCGAAAGAATCGGAAAGGTCGCCTACCGACTTGAGCTACCTCCTAAACTCGGGAATATTCACCCGACATTCCACGTGTCCAACTTGAAAAAGTGTTTAGCCGATACAAATCTCCATATTCCACTCGATGAGATTCACGTTGATGATTCTATGCATTTTGTCGAGAAACCGGTGGAGATAATGGACCGTGAAGTCAAGAAACTTAAACGAAGACGAATCCGATAGTCAAAGTTCACTGGGAATCCAAACGTGGACCAGAATTTACTTGGAAATGTGAGGATCAGATGAAAGCGAAGTATCCACACTTATTCTCACAAGTTTCCTCTAATTAAATTTCATGACGAAATTTCCTGAAGTAGGGGAGACTGTGATATCTGTGGCAATCCAAACATGTAACAATGATAAACAAGTAATCAATGAATAAAATCTTATGTTGTACATCTGAATTATGTTTATTTATTTTGATTATTTACACACATTTGATTCTTGCACAATTTCGAACTCTTAAATCGCTTCTATGAGCAAAACCGGTGAACCGATACGCAAAAGAAACCAATTTAACACAACGTATGTTCCGGAATAATGTAGCTACAAATACATTAAATAACCTTCGCATAACTTAGAAATAAGTTTTGGAGGGTTTGGTATGTCAAAAACAAGTTTATTCGATCACAGGGACTAATTACGACAAACTGCAAAAGTCTGCTGATTCTCGTAGCGACGTATGCTCCGGAAAAATAAAACAAGCCTAACATACCATAAATATCCTTTACATAGCTTATAAATAAGCTTTGAGGGCTTCGGTATGGCAAATTCACACTTTTGTAACTTCAGGGGCTATTTTGCAAATTTCGTGAAACTATGCCTTTTTGCGTATATCACTATCCGAAACACGTTCAGACATTCAAAAATTTTTCTAATCATCAATATATTATATGTTCGTGATTGGAATGCGAAAAATCCGTTCGTTACGCATTTACGGTCACGCACGCGCTCGTTACGATTTTCGTCGTAATTAACCGAAAACCACGATCGTACGACCAAACGAACCGACCTCTGGGATATTTTTGAACACATTTCAACTTCCCTATACTTTAAATTCCTTATGGAGCTTTGAAATGAGGTTAACGAGTGTTAGAAGTGCCCGAAACGCGACGAAAAACGTGCAGGGACCTATTCTGCCAATTTTGAAACTTCAGAACTGAACGTGGGAGCTAGGTGTAGCGCGACGCTCAAAGGGGTTACCCGTCGTGCATGGCGACGCCCCTGTTTTTCCAGAAAGTTTAGCTGGAAGCCTCCCAGCTCATTTCCTTGCCACCAATTCGCAAATTTTGCCACCTAGCCCGAATTTTCCACCCTTTAACCTGCTTCTAACACCTCCCACACACTTGTTAACATCCTAAATCATTACCATAACTGAACACCTTTGGATCATTATAAGTACCATGTTCATGATCATTTTTTATCTTTTAGTCACCTTTTTGCACTAATCAACTACAAATCCGAATTTGCAACCATCTTGGAGCTATTTCTCTGGTCTTTGATCATTTCTTTGGTGTTTGGAAGTGTTCTACTCATGTCTTGTTCAATTTTTTTGTAGTTTAAATGGATTAAAAGTCACAAAATTTGACTTTTGTTTGACTTCCAGATTTGATCATGAATTGATCAATATAAAATCCATTTGAACCTTGTAATATGATGATAATCAAGATGGTTATGATCCCTATTGATCATGCCTACTGATTATCACCATTTCTAGTCTTTTTGACAAGTCAAAGTTTCGGTCAAAATGCGATTTTGCGCATTTTGCAATGGATCTAATTCCGGGTGTCAAAACAGTTTGTTTGGATGCTAAAACTCTTTTATAAACTTATTTAGACATGACAAAACAAGTCTAAATCATCACTCTCATTGTAGTGCTTGTTCAGAGTCGAAATATTGAATGGTTTGACCACCGCTTTGACTTTCGAATCTGACCCGTTTGGTAGATCTTTGGACCCGACAAAATACATATTTGTGACCATAAATATATTGGGAATAACCCTCTGAGGTTATACCTTATGGTCATGTCTTTCGGATAGTGTTATGTTAAACAATGGTAATATTAAATATGAGCAAAATGCCCTTTTCGCAAGAAAATCAATTAAAAACATATGTAACCCAAATTTTGACATATAATCTGATCAAATAACATTTTAAACATGTTTAAGCATTTAAAACTTATTATGACACGTATCTAACCATCCGAATGCGTAGTTACGCAGATGACGCGTTAAAGTGGCTTAAACTACCTTAACGAGTCAAAACGGGTCAAAAGCACATAAAAATCTTTCCAAATCAGAATGTAGACTTTATTAAAATATTTCATATGAATTCCAACACTCATTTGATTTATAAAGTCTCATTCTATCCGAATCCTCCGATTTCAAGTATCGATGTTTACACTATTATTCATTTTTAGGACACGCGTGATTTCTCGAATCTTTGAGCTTCGGTTTTCTTATTGATCCACGATTTACTTTGCAATATCAAGTGAGTACATAGTTCCCCTATTTTATGTTTTACAATTTTTTTGGGGTGATTCATATGTGCTAAATGTTTTCAAGTTTTCAAATGCAAATACTATGGTTTATATTAAACACAACGATTTCAATAATGTGAATGAACTTGTTGGTGCGATGTATTTATAACAAGAATGACATTCATTAACAATGGCCAAGCCGACCAGTAGTAAGTTAAGGCGCCTAGGACTGACAATCCCGTTACCAAAATTCCCGGGGTTTGTGGGGAAATTTGGGAAGCGACTGAAACTGTATTTGTAACATACCCTTTGGTGGTATGTTATACGATTTAAGGGACACCATGGGTGGTCTCGAACAAGTCAACAAAGGTTTGAATGTATTCACGAAACAACCAAAAGTTTTCACAATTAAAACAAAGAACGATGACAAATGGTTTATAATAAGGAACGATGAATGATGAACGATGAACGATGAACAATGAACGATGAACGATGAACAAATGAACAATGGTTTATAACAAGGAACAATGAACAATTGATTTATGATAAATGGTTTACGATAAGTGATTTAGATAACGGAACAGGTGTAATGTAATAAAAGCATGGTGGATACGTCGCTGGTACTTCCTATATATAAGTGCTCTTATCACATTACATACGTGTCGTTATTTGCATCACCTGAGCAAATGTTTTTCAAACAAAGACACACAACGATTTTCGATTAAAAATATAAACCATACGAGTTATTTCACGACGATTTACAACTTGGATTTACAAAACAAATGTTTTCGAGTCAAGGTTCATGGCTACGTAATTGTTTTTAGATGATTAATTAATGCAATAACAAATGCTTTTAAAACAAGGTTTTCATTTACGACTCTAGTAGTCGGATTATATGTTGCAATATATACAAATCCATGAACTTGACACACTCACAAAACCTATGTACTCGCCGGCATATTTTTGCTGACTCGTTTTCACATACGTTTCAGGAAATCAAGTTTGATGATGATGCGTGCTCACTTAGGATTCGGACGGACCTTAGTGCCTAAAAATATGAAAGACAATAACTATGCATGTTTTGTTTGTTTGGATGTTTGTTTTTAAAACAATTTAAGACAATATGACAATATAATCCATGTTTAATATTTAACTAAAGCGAAACTTCAAATACCAAGTGTTGTGAAACAATCTGTTAACGTGACTCCCCAAGTGTTTCCACCGCGGGTTGTTGTTTTACGCGATTTGGGGTGTTACAGGTTGATACCAACCTGTAACACCCCAAATCGCGTAAAACAACACGCGGCGGAAACACTTGGGGAGTCACGTTAACAGATGATTTCGACAACACATGGTATTTCATATTTCGTTTTATTGAATATTAAACATAGATTATATTGTCATATTGTTTTAGAACTTTCAAACAAACTTAAACAAGCATATTTATTGTCCTTTTTATTTTATAAGCACTAAGGTCCTCGTCCAATCCTACATGAGCATGCATCAGTATCATCAAGCATTGTTCCCTGAAACATATGTGAAAACGAGTCAGCAAAAATATGCCGGCGAGTACATAGGTTTTGTGAATGTATCAAGTTCATGGCTTTGTATATATTGCAACATATAATCCGACTAATAGAGTCGTAGATGAAAGCCTTGTTTTGAAAGCATTTGTTATTGCAATAATTAATCGTCCAAAAACAATTGATTAAAAATTTATAAAATCTCGTAGCCATGAACCTTGACTCGAAAACATTTGTTTTGTAAATCCAAGTTGTAAATCGTCTTTAAATAACTCGTATGGTTTATATCTTTAATCGAAAATCGTGTGTGTCATTGTTTGAAATCATTTGTCCAAGTAATGTAAAACAACACGTATGTAATGTGATAAAAGCACTTATATATAGGAAGTACGAGCGGCGTATCCACCATGCTTTTATTACATTACACCCGTTCCGTTATCTAAATCACTTATCATAAACCATTTGTCATAAATCAATTGTTCGTTGTTCATTGTTATAAACCATTGTTCATTCGTTCATCGTTCATCGTTCCTTGTTATAAACCATTTGTTCATCGTTCCTTGTTTTAATTGAAAAGTTTTGGTCATTTCGTGAATACATACAAACCTTTGTTGACTTGTACGGACCACCCACGGTGTCCCTTAATCGTATAACATACCACCAAAGGGTTTGTTACATACAGTTTCAGTCGCTTCCCAAATTTCCCCACAAACCCCGGGAAATTTGGTAATGGGATTGTCAGTCCTAGGCGCCGTAACTTACTACTGGTCAGCTTGGCCATTGTTAATGAATCTCATTCTTGTTATGAGTATAACGCACCAACAAGTTCGTTCACATTATTGAAATCGTATTGTTTAATATAAACCATCGCATTTGTACTTTGAAAGCTTGAAAACCTTTAGCACATATGAATCACCCCAAAATATTTGAAAGCATAAAACAGGGGAACTATGTACTCACTTTGATATCAAAGTAAATCTTGGATCAATAAGAAAACCAAAGCTCAAAGATCCGAGAAATCACGCGTGTCATAAAAATGAATAATAGTGTAAACATCGAGGCTTGAAATCGGAAGATTCGGATAGAATGAGATCTTATAAACCAAGTGAGTGTCGGAACTCATATAATATAGTTTAATAAGTTTACATTCTGAGGGAGTCACCTATTGGTGATGATTTGTACATTGTTCTTCTATGTTTTTGAAATGAGGTTAACGACAGAAGTACCCACAATTGTTTGATTGAAATCTCGGGTCGAGATTTATTTTAAGGGGGTCAGGATGTAACACCTCGTTTTTTATGTCCAATATTTTCCCGACACGTGTCCCGGTAATCTGTATGTGTATTTTACGCCAAAACGGGAGGGACCAAGTTTGTCGAATCGCTTATCGTATCCTCGTTATGCCTTGAAATGAAGTCAAGGGGCCAAAATTGCAATTTATGAAAGTATAATGGAGTTGGGAAGTGTAGGGACTAAGTTTGCCAAACTTTCAAACCCACAAGGGGGCGCCGCGCTGCGCGTAGCTCAGGGGGGGAGACCTCCGCGCTATACCTAGCCCCTATCTGGGCAGAATGTTTGTAAGTTGCTGCCAACTAGCTCTTGGACACTTCTTACACGAACTTGTGCCACCTTGCTCGTAATTTTGCCACCATTTGACACCTCTAGGACACTTGTGGGCACCTGAATTCATACCCCAACACCAGGCACCTCCTCTATACTCCATAAATGACTCATTTGTGAGTGCACTCTTATGTTGCAACAAGTTCTTCACACTTAGAGTTTAACAACATACCTTGGAGAAGTTCCAGACGAATTTGGAGCATTCCCTTCTGTTTTTAGCATCATTTGGACCATATGTAAGTGTTCAATCACATGCTAAGTCAATTCCTCATAGTTCTTAGCCTAGAACAAAGTCTCGTCGTAATTACGCCTTGACTTTGCTCTAAATCCGTGTATACTCCCTCATTGTGTAACATCCGCCGAAAAACGGGTTTTAAAAACCCGCTTCGTTTATTTAACGGATATCAAGTTATAAAATTTTGTTGCGTATTTATGATTAGTTTTAATTTTAAACAATACATAATTAATAAACAAATTAGGATTTAAAAAAAAAATTGTTAAAAAGTGAAACTAAGAAAATTAAAAATAAAACAAGGCTGCCAGGTAGTCTTTTCGCTCAAAATCGCACCTTTTCTCGAAGCAATTTCACTCGCCGGAAATATTCTGCCATCACCGGACTTTCGCCGGAAAACCGAGACTCACCTCAAAACGGTAAATACCTCGACCCTTTCTTTTTCAATCCGTTGTTAGACTGTTACTAACTTCAAACCAACAATCAGAATCAATCCCAGACGACATAGCCGGAATATTCAGCTCTCGCCGAAAACTCCGGGAATTTCCAATCTCACGCTGTGAATCGGTATGAACATTCAAAACTTCTGTTAATCCTTGTTTAGTACCCCACTTTCATAACTAATCAAACAAAAATGTTAATTGATTCAATCAGAAGGAATACACAAATCAGAGCCGACGTTCATTGCCGGAATTCTGAGGAAATACAGTTGATCGGTACATTCGATTTTCCTGAACTCATTTTATTCATCACATTTCAACCAGTAATATGTTCGATGAACGACTCAATCAAGACAGTTGAAAAATCGTCGACTGAGTCTTTGAGCGAGAAGACGAAGTCGACTGTGTATAATAAGATGAATTAAAATCAGATTAATAAACGGGTTAGACACACAGTCCAGCGGTGGACTGTGTGCAAATAATAAAAACACGTCTCGAGTTCGATCCCTGCCCCAACCTCACTCCTTTAAACAAAAATGCTCTTTTTAACCGAACCGGGATAACTCACAGAATCATGTTAAGTATAATAAAAACCGGAATATTAACCAGGTTAGACACAAAGTCCAGCGGGGGACTGTGCGCAACACTAACTCGCACGTCCCGGGTTCGAGACTGGTTAACGGCACCGGTTCAATACAATTTAAATCCTTTTTAAAAATAAATGATTTCTGGAATAAATCTAAATAGTATATAAGTATAATAAAAAACAGAAATTTTCGGGTTAGACACGTAGCTCAGTTGGTAGAGCTGCGTGCACGCGTACGGGAGGTCACGGGTTCGAGTCTCCCCCAGCGCACACATACAAACGACCGAACCGGTCAACAGTCAACAGTAACGGTCAACGGTCATGGTCAATGGTCAAAAGTCAACATTTTTTTTATTTTTTTTATTTATTTAATTTAAAAATCAATTAAAAATACTTAAGAATAACGTTTTTAAAGTTAGAAAATAGCCTTAAACTCACAAAAAATATATCCAAAAATCCTATTAAAAATTTTTAATAAAATCCACTTACTTACCGTACCTTTTCATTATTAATTAGGTTAGTTATCTCTCGTCGTCAATCCTCTAAACTCGTGCGCATTCATCATCTTCAAACAAACGCACCCAATGTGAGTGAATCTCTACCAATTCCCCGTTTTAATCACATTTTGGGGTGTATCATGTGTCGCTAGTATTTATTTAAATTAAACACTTGTGCATACATCGTATTCATGATCAAATGTGTTGCCAATATATATCTATTGTTTATGTGGTTAATGTTTAGATTAAAGTTATCATTTTCAGTACATACATTATCATAGGCCGCCGCTCCCCATTACCTATGAGCGTGAGCTGTTCCCCATTACCTATGAGCGTGAACGAGGCGTTGCCAACATAAGATCGGCTCTGTTTGATTGAGCCTTGATCTCACATACATCATCATAGGCCGTCTGTTCCCCATTACCTATGAGCGTGAACGAGACGTTGCCAACATATACATTGTCATTCATATCATATACTCATGCAAGGTGTTGGTGATTGTTTGTTTACATTCGTTTGTTCATGTATGATTATTGCACAATTTTCCATATTAATTCCAATAAGAAATCAATAACAAATGTTTTTAACAAGGTTCACTCGCCAACTTTTGTTGACCCAAAATTCCCCATTTTTACACATGATATAGGTGATCAAGTTGAAGCAAGAAACATATAGGGCGGTCTAGAAGAACAAACCAGTTTAGATTTTGGATTGTTTTAGTTAATTTTTCCTTTCCTTGTATTGTATGAATTTGACATGAAACTTTGAGATGTAATTTGAATTTAATAAATATGAAACATATTAGTAAACATCATGAGCTTTGGTGATAACCCAATTATGCCCCGACTCTTATTCCGCTGCGGGTCGGGGTGTGACAGATTGGTATCAGAGCCATGACTATAGGGATATAGGATAGGTTATTAGACCCTTAGAGCCTATACTATGGTTGATTAGAATTTTTAAATTATTTTGTGTGTTACATGCAAAATTCATGATGTTTATATGCTTTATGTTTATTGTTACATTCAAAGTTATGCAAGCATGTTCATAAATACATACTATTATACAATGCTTATCGTGAATCATATTCTCATACCATATCATATCCATGGAAGCACACACTTCACAATTCATATGATTTTTACAACGATTTTTGTATTTTCAAATCACATCAAAGTGAGTTCTCATGACGGGCATGTAGTAACTGGAAGGGTACGATACCGGTAGTCGGAACGTCCTGTCTAGGCTTGGCATTCGTATAAATCCAAAATAAAGGACCGGTTTGCCTACCTGGGGACTAACGATGAGACTACGAAGGACCTATTAGGCCAAAGCATGCTAAACGTCGTGTGAACTAACACCACTTTGAGTTGTCATTGTGTCTACACACTGGACACCCTCCGACCATACATCCCGCAAACATATTTCATGGTTTTCATTCGGGTGATGCGAGTGTTAAACCGCCAATACAATGTGAATCCTACTAAGCCAATAGTCATGGGGGCCCACATGACTATACAGGCGATGGTATGGGGGACATTGGAGGCCCAAACATGAGCAAACCCAAGACATCCTATGGATGTAGTGCATTATTGATGATTATGTTATTTTATTATTTTAAACGACACATGACACCTAAGCACTCCTTAAACTCACCATCTTCCTATGTATATTCCTGTAGATGTCGGCTAGGCAGCTACGTGGAGGACGAAAGTCAGGAAGGTCAAACGAACGCTTGGCCACTCAAATTGCAAAACAAATGGCCACGGTGCTTCCAGATATTGTAATTCAAGTCCAGCAAGCTCTCACCGCGAATCCTATCAACCCACCAATCAAGAGGATCAAAACATCGACAACCCTCCCTCCAAGAAGTGCTCCTACAAACACTTCAAATTTTGCGATCCCCCAAAGTATGAAGGGACCGAAGGTGTCACCGCTCTCCTCCACTGGTTCGAGGAAATGGAAAACACCTTCCTCAATTGCGATTGTCCCGAGGATCGCAAGTACGTTACGCAACCGGGAGATTATTTGGGTAGCCCTGACCTGGTGGAACACCGAGAAGGGTAAGAGAGGAGTTGAAGACGCTATGGCCTTAACGTGGGAAGAGTTAAGGGAAATAATGACAAAATGTTTCTGCCCAAGAAGCGAACTCAAGAAGTTGGAAGACGAATTCCACTCGCTGAAGCAAAAGGAAGGAGACCATACTTCCTACAACAAAAGATTTCTTGAGCTGAACCAGATGGTTCCTAACTTGTTCACCCCAGTGTACCGCTTGGTTGAACACTACATTCGAGGCCTCCCCTCGAAGATTCAAGACTCAGTCCTCAGCACCTCGCCTGCAACTCTCGAAGCTGCTATGGAATTAGCCACCGAACTTACCGAGAACTGCATCAGAAATGGTAAATTCAAGGAGGAGAAAAAGAAAGCCCCCGTTGAGGGCCAAACTTCAAACCATTCCACCTCCTCCTCAAAGTTTTCAAACAAGAGGAAACGAAGTACTAGAAATTTTGCTGTTACCCAAACCAATTTCCCTATCCCTGCTGCACCCATCACTCAAGTTGCCCCTTCACCCGCACCATACAAAAGGCCATACTCCGGCCCCTACCCAAAATGCACCCGTTGCCAATACCATCACTCCCCCGAACACCCCTGTCAATATTGCACCAGCTGCGGGCGTGCAGGTCACACCATCCAAACCTGCCGCTCGCTGCAGCGAATGAACCGTAACCAACCCACAACCCAAACCCACCATCAAATAATGGGTCAAGCCCAACAACCCCTACTACTACCACCTACACAACATACAGCCCAAACCTACTACCAACCCAACTACCCCATGATGCAACCCATGCGGGCTTGCTACAATTGTGGAGACCCAAACCACTTTAGAAACACTTGCCCACGTTTGGTGAACATTATACATGCTCAAGCTCAAGCAAATCCCGTGAACCAAGCTAACCAAGCTCCTCCACCTGCTAGAGGAAGAGCTTTTAACATCAACGCCAACCAAGCTAGGGCCGACAACAACGTGGTTAACGGTACGTTTCTCATCAATGGTAGTTATGCATCCATGTTATTTGATACTGGCGCGGATAAGAGTTTTGTGTCCTTAGAATTTGAACCCATCCTCAACCAAACCCGTGATAAACTCATGGAATCCATAACGGTGGAAGTTGCTGACGGAAAACCGGTCTCATTAAACTCCATTATCCGAAACTGTACTCTCACTCTAAATGATCACGATTTCCCAGTTGACCTCATTCCAATGAAGTTGGGAAGTTTTGACATTATAATCGGCATGGACTGGCTCAGCCAACATCATGCTGAAGTGGTATGCCGCGAAAAGTTCATTCGCATTCCTCTTGTAGCCGGCAAACCCTACGAATCTTTGGAGAAACCCCTTCGAAAGGACTCAAACTGATGTCCTGTCTTCAAGCCCGAAAATATCTCTGCAAGAATTATGTAGCATTTCTAACTCACGTTGTCAAGAAGGGAAGCAAAGAGAAGAAACTCGAAGATATACCCGTAGTGAAAGAATTCCCGCAAGTCTTTCCCAACGACATCTCAGGACTTCCTCCCAAGAGAGAAGTCGAATTCCGCATTGATCTTATACCTGGCGCTACACCCGTCGCAAAATCTCCTTATAGGTTAGCCCCATCCGAAATGCAAGAGCTGGCCAGTCAATTACAAGAACTGACCAACAAAGGATTCATACGTCCTAGTTCATCGCCTTGGGGTGCACCTGTTCTGTTTGTAAAGAAGAAAGATGGAACGTTTCGCATGTGTATCGATTACAGAGAACTCAACAAATTAACGGTCAAGAACCGCTATCCATTACCTCGCATCGATGATCTTCTAGACCAACTCCAGGGTGCCACTTGTTTTTCAAAGATTGACCTTCGTTCCGGCTATCATCAACTCAGAGTACATGAAGAAGACATCCCAAAGACCGCCTTCCGAACTCGTTATGGCCACTATGAATTCATGGTCATGCCATTTGGTCTAACCAACGCTCCAGCCGTCTTCATGGATCTAATGAACAGAGTTTGCAAACCCTATCTCTATCGCTTTGTTATAGTCTTCATCGACGATATTCTCATTTACTCAAAGTCTAAGACTAATCATGAACGACACCTTCGACTCATCCTCACGCTCTTAAGAACCGAAAAACTCTACGCTAAGTTCTCCAAATGCGAATTCTGGTTAAAAGAAGTACAATTCCTTGGACATGTCGTCAATGACAAGGGAATACATGTCGACCCCTCAAAGATCAAAGCAGTGCAAGAATGGCAAGCGCCACGTACACCAACCGAAGTAAGATCTTTCCTTGGTTTGGCTGGTTACTATCTCCGTTTCATATCAAATTTCTCTCGTATCGCTGTACCACTCACGGCTTTGACACATAAAGGAAAACCCTTCATATGGGGACCTAAACAAGAAGAAGCCTTCCAAACCCTTAAGCAAAAGCTTTGTGACGCACCTATCCTCACACTCCCCGAAGGTTGCGATGACTTTGTAGTATATTGCAACGCATCAGGGCAAGGACTAGGCTGTGTATTAATGCAAAGGGGAAAAGTGATAGCCTATGCTTCTAGGCAACTCAAAACTCATGAGAAGAACTACACTACCCACGACCTAGAACTTGGAGCCGTTGTGTTCGCTCTTAAGATATGGAGACATTACCTCTATGGTACCAAGTGTGAAATTTACACTGACCACAAGAGCCTCCAACATATCTTTAACCAAAAGGAGTTGAATATGAGGCAACGAAGATGGGTCGAACTTCTTAATGACTACGACTGTGAAATTCGGTATCATCCTGGCAAAGCAAATGTGGTGGCCGATGCACTCAGTCGAAAGGGTTATGCAAACTCCATTCGTCTTCTATGTTCGCAAATCATAACCAACATCAAAGATCAAATCCGAGAAGCTCAACATGTTTCCATAACAGAATACGACATACGCAATGAATTATCTTGTGGAGCAGAACTTAAACTCGAAACAAAATCTGACGGCATTCTGTATTATCTAGATCGCATATGGATTCCCGATCACAATAACCTTCGCGATACCCTTATGAAAGAGGCGCACAAAACACGATACTCTGTACACCCAGGAGCCGACAAGATGTATCAAGACCTTCGATACACCTACTGGTGGCCTGGCATGAAAAAGGATATTGCTGTTTTTGTTTCCAAGTGCCTTACCTGTTCTAAAGTGAAAGCTGAACATCAAAGACCCTCAGGACTTCTAGTCCAACCTGAAATACCTGTATGGAAGTGGGAAAACATAACCATGGACTTCATTACCGGGTTACCTCGCACTTCTGGTGGGTATGACATATATGGGTAATCATTGATCGTCTTACAAAATCAGCCCACTTCATTCCGATTCGCGAGGACTTCAAGAATGAGAAGTTAGCTCGTATCTACATCAGCGAAATCGTAAGCCGGCATGGTGTACCGTTAAGCATTATTTCAGATCGTGATGGTCGTTTCACTTCACGAACATGGCAAGCCGTACAAGCCGCTTTGGGTACACGATTAGACCTCAGTACCGCTTATCATCCTCAAACTGATGGACAATCTGAACGCACCATTCAAAATCTTGAAGACATGCTTCGAGCATGTGTCATAGACTTCAAAGGGAATTGGGACGCTCATCCACCATTAGTTGAATTTTCGTACAACAACAGCTATCATTCAAGTATCGGCATGGCACCTTTCGAAGCGTTATATGGTCGTAAGTGCCGATCACCAATATGTTGGCATGAAATTGGAGAAGCTCAAATCACCGGTCCAGAATTAATACAAGAAACAACAGACAAGATCCATCAAATTCGAAACAACCTTCTAGCGGCACAAAGTCGTCAAAAGAGTTATGCAGACAAACGACGAAAGCCCTTGGAATTTAACATTGGTGACCAAGTACTTTTAAAAGTATCGCCGTGGAAGGGAGTAGTTCGTTTTGGCCAAAAAGGCAAGTTAGCACCACGCTACGTAGGACCTTTCAAGATACTCGAAAGAGTAGGACCTGTAGCATACAAGCTTGACCTACCAGAGGGACTCAACAGAATTCATCCCACATTCCACGTATCGAACTTGAAGAAGTGCCTCGCCGATGAAAATCTCCATATTCCTCTAGAAGACATTCAAGTCGATGAATCTATGCATTTCATTGAAAGACCAGTAGAAATTATGGGCTTTGAGAGGAACGTTTAAGACGAAGCCGCATTCCAATTGTTAGGGTACGCTGGGAGTCGAAACGAGAACCTGAGTTTACTTGGAAACGTGAAGACTCAATACGCGAGAAATACCCACATCTTTTTCCTGTTACTACTACTTAAATTTCGGGACGAAATCTCTAAAAGTAGGGGATACTGTAACATCCGCCGAAAAACGGGTTTTCAAAACCCGTTCGTTTATTTAACGAATATCAAGTTATAAAATTTTGTTGCGTATTTATGATTAATTTTAATTTTAAACAATACATAATTAATAAACAAATTAGGATTTAAAAACAAAAATTGTTAAAAAGTGAAAATAAGAAAATTAAAAAATAAAAAAGGCTGCCGGGATTCGAACCCTAGCGGTCAGCCAATGACTTAACTCACACACCTCCAACCACTCCGCCACTTGTGTTATTTGATAACAATACCGAAACAATTAATTCAAATAACAAAACACAGAAATCAAATCCAGTCAATGACGCGCCCATTTCGCAGTCGCCGGAAATCCCGACGACTTCGCCAATAATTGACGGTTTCTATCAATATAACGGAGGAATTAATCTTAACATCGGTTATAACCGATGTCTAAACCCGCGACCCAGTCGTAACCTCCAGAAAACAGCTGACTATGAATCGAGACTAAAATCAGACCCAATTCATCTTGATTCTTCCCTATAAATACACCCACAAGTCTCTGGTAGTCTTTTCGCTCAAAATCGCACCTTTTCTCGAAGCAATTTCACTCGCCGGAAATATTCTGCCATCACCGGACTTTCGCCGGAAAACCGAGACTCACCTCAAAACGGTAAATACCTCAACCCTTTCTTTTTCAATCCGTTGTTAGACTGTTACTAACTTCAAACCAACAATCAGAATCAATCCCAGACGACATAGCCGGAATATTCAGCTCTCGCCGAAAACTCCGGGAATTTCCAATCTCACGCTGTGAATCGGTATGAACATTCAAAACTTATGTTAATCCTTGTTTAGTACCCCACTTTCATAACTAATCAAACAAAAATGTTAATTGATTCAATCAGAAGGAATACACAAATCAGAGCCGACGTTCATTGCCGGAATTCTGAGGAAATACAGTTGATCGGTACATTCGATTTTCCTGAACTCATTTTATTCATCACATTTCAACCAGTAATATGTTCGATGAACGACTCAATCAAGAACAGTTGAAAAATCGTCGACTGAGTCTTTGAGCGAAGAAGACGAAGTCGACTGTGTATAATAAGATGAATTAAAATCAGATTAATAAACGGGTTAGACACACAGTCCAGCGGTGGACTGTGTGCAAATAATAAAAACACGTCTCGAGTTCGATCCCTGCCCCAACCTCACTCCTTTAAACAAAAATGCTCTTTTTAACCGAACCGGGATAACTCACAGAATCATGTTAAGTATAATAAAAACCGGAATATTAACCAGGTTAGACACAACAGTCCAGCGGTGGACTGTGTGCAACACTAACTCGCACGTCCCGGGTTCGAGACTGGTTAACGGCACCGGTTCAATACAATTTAAATCCTTTTTAAAAATAAATGATTTCTGGAATAAATCTTAATAGTATATAAGTATAATTAAAAACAGAAATATTTCGGGTTAGACACGTAGCTCAGTTGGTAGAGCTGCGTGCACGCGTACGGGAGGTCACGGGTTCGAGTCTCCCCCAGCACACACATACAAACGACCGAACCGGTCAACAGTCAACAGTAACGGTCAACGGTCATGGTCAATGGTCAAAAGTCAACATTTTTTTTTATTTTTTTTATTTATTTAATTTAAAAATCAATTAAAAATACTTAAGAATAACGTTTTTAAAGTTAGAAAATAGCCTTAAACTCACAAAAAATATATCCAAAAATCCTATTAAAAATTGTTAATAAAATCCACTTACTTACCGTACCTTTTCTTTATTAATTAAGTTAGTTATCTCTCGTCGTCAATCCTCTAAACTCGTGCGCATTCATCATCTTCAAACAAACGCACCCAATGTGAGTGAATCTCTACCAATTCCCCGTTTTAATCACATTTTGGGGTGTATCATGTGTCGCTAGTATTTATTTAAATTAAACACTTGTGCATACATCGTATTCATGATCAAATGTGTTGCCAATATATATCTATTGTTTATGTGGTTAATGTTTAGATTAAAGTTATCATTTTCAGTACATACATTATCATAGGCCGCCGCTCCCCATTACCTATGAGCGTGAGCTGTTCCCCATTACCTATGAGCGTGAACGAGGCGTTGCCAACATAAGATCGGCTCTGTTTGATTGAGCCTTGATCTCACATACATCATCATAGGCCGTCCGTTTCCCATTACCTATGAGCGTGAACGAGACGTTGCAACATATACATTGTCATTCATATCATATACTCATGCAAGGTGTTGGTGATTGTTTGTTTACATTCGTTTGTTCATGTATGATTATTGCACAATTTTCCATATTAATTCCAATAAGAAATCAATAACAAATGTTTTTAACAAGGTTCACTCGCCAACTTTTGTTGACCCAAAATTCCCCATTTTTACACTTGATACAGGTGATCAAGTTGAAGCAAGAAACATATAGGACGGCCTAGAAGAATAAACCAGTTTAGATTTTGGATTGTTTTAGTTAATTTTTCCTTTCCTTGTATTGTATGAATTTGACTTGAAACTTTGAGATGTAATTTGAATTTAATAAATATGAAACATATTAATAAACATCATGAGCTTTGGTGATAACCCAATTATGCCCCGACTCTTATTCTGCTGCGGGTCGGGGTGTGACACATTTGCGTAATGAAAGCTCCTACGTGCTCATAATGGTGGGGTAATAAACCCTCAAGAGGGCATTCTGTCACACCCTCAATTTCCACTTGCGGAGTTTTACCGCGAGGCGTGTGAACAAACCAGAATCTGAAACACTAGACGTCGAACGACTCTATATGATTTGATAATACGTTTTCAAAATCACTTGTTGTAGATTTTATATTACCAATATTAGCAGAAGCATCAGTTTTAAAGTTTGAGCGGAAGCATAAATAAGTAGTGAAGCGGGCGCCAACACAAACGCCAAAACAAATGAAAAATCCCAAAGCAATATTGATAAATAAGACTCGATAAAAGATGTCTTGTTCAATGCATGTGCGTGCACCTAGAGCTCCTAGCGTCCTGAGAAACATGTAAAGAAACAAGTGTCAACATTAAAGATGAGTGAGTTCACAGGTTTTCATAAATTCGTTTGTTCGGTTATAGTTTGTTATCTCCGTTATCCCTAACCCTGGATAACGTATTGGTTCCATTATTCCAACCCGGAATAATAAGTTGTTGCTTCCAATATTCCAAACCCGGAATATTAAGTTGTTGTTTCCAATATTCCAAACCCGGAATATTAAGTTGTTGTTTCCATTATCCCCAACCCGGGATAATATAGTTGTTTCCATTATTCCAAACCCGGAAATAATACAGTTGTTTCCATTATTCCAAACCCGGAATAATACAGTTGATTCGTAAATAAGTTCAATGTTAACATATATAGGTAGCTAGCCTAAAGTTATGTCACGTAAGTGTTCGCGATCGAAGCTGACTGTTGTGCCTCCGTTTTGCCAGGCCTATCACATGACCATGGCGAAGTTAGGCCGAATTATTCACCCGTTGACCATACCCGGTCGGCTAGCGCGACTAGCTCGGATGGGGCTTGTCGGGCCCAGTAGTACTACTTATAACTCCCCCGCTATTAAACCCAATACTAACGATCCGAGAGATTGACGAGGACTTAAGTGATAAAGCTGCTTAGTGACCATAACATTACATTAACATTAACTTAGTTACCGAATAGTTATGTGACGTTAAATTCGTATAACGTAAAGAGATTGAGTTTGAGAGTGTATACATGTTTCTCCCCCTGTTGTTTAAAAACCGGATAAAGTTAGGGGCCGTGAACTCACCTTTATTTGCTCGGTTAGTGTAGCAAAGATGTTATAAGAGATGGGACCGCTAGTTGCGTCCTAACAAACCAATTAATTCCAAGTCAGTGTGTGAACACACCACTACAAATTCTACACGTAATTTACGCACAAGTGATACACACAAACAACATATCTAACACTCAAACATGCATGCAAGTATCCTCATGTGAACCTAGTGATCAAAACAACTCATCATAAACATAAACCAATTCATGCCACAATTTGGTGCACAAAATCACAAGTTCTCAAATTTCAGCTTAGCACTCATAATTCAGCTGTTTTCTAGGATTTTTATAAAATAGTTCTAACATTCCAAAAATTCCAATATTTTTACAGTAGGTGACATTTATGCCATAGAAATTTATATAAATTTTCCAAGTCCTAAATCTTTACCAATTAACCATAAATATTAATATACTAGGCTGCAGTCAGATTTATCACTTTCTGACTGCAGTCCACGAAAGAATTTATTTAAAAATCATCGATCGTCCGATTAACAAAATTCCAGTTGGAGTTGCCCGGAAATTTCCATACCTAGTTGCTGTACAAAATTCATGACTCAACTCCCTACTGATTTTAAAATCCAACTTGATAAACAACCAACAAAATTTCAGAATTTTCACAGCTTTGGTTACTGAACTTATTTGGCCCTTTAAAAATATCAAACGACTTCAGAAAATTATGAATCCAGCGCCATTAGATTCGTTATTCAAATCTCTACGTTCTAGACATCAGGAAATCCGTTTTTCGACTACTAATGACCGAGTTACAGCCAGATGAAGTCGGCTGTAACTATTACTCAGCATCCTGTTTCAGCATATTATTACCATTAATTCGCACAATCCGTTAATGTCATTAACCTAAGCGATCAAGAATCGGTTTTTCTAATCATAATTCAATACCTATAACATATCCATGCAAACCCTAGTTCATACTTCTAGTTTTTATAAACAAAACACAGCTTATATATTCAGCTTTCAAACAATATTACTTGCAATCTAGTATTAACAAATCCGCAACAATCATTTATCTCATTCGATCATGCAAATCCGAGAACAATCAAAGTTAAAGCACATGTATTCCGAAAACGATCATACTTGTAACTATGATAAATCAGCCGCTTAAAACATATAAAATCCGAAAACAACACAATTGTTTCATTCAATCATTCAATCCGAAACAAACAACAAAATCAACACACATCTAACCGAATATGATCTTGTAACATATGCTGGATTCTAACCTTTGATAACTAGGTAAATGAGCCGAGACTTGGACAAGAATGATCCGGATGTGATGAAAGTTGCGATCGGGGAAAGTGATCAGCGAAAACTGCCGCGATCAAAGGAAGTGTAGGCTGTTTGTTTGCGATTGAGAAGGTGAACAAAGGGGCTGATCTCGATCGATTAGAAGGAGGAAGAGGCTGCCGTCGGCTTCTTTCTCCCTAGGGTTTTGTGTGTGAATGAAACATGCATGGGGTTTGTATATATAGGCGCAAGAAGGGATAAGGGTTACGGTTTGTTCATGAATTCGTGGCCGAGTAACTTGGATTGATTCGGTTTGGGTTTGGGCTTGATCTCGCGGCCAAGTAACTTGGGTTGGTTTGGTTTGGGTTTGATCGGCCGAATAGTTTTAGTTTGAGGTTTGCTCTTGGTTTGGGTTTGATCCTTGTTCTCGGCCGAAGACTTGAGCTAAAGTTTAAAACTTTGTTAACTCCTAGAGTCCCAATGAATCAAAGTTGGTTCGTGTCGCGATTCGGTTCAGTTCGTGTACATATCTACCATAATTATTCTATAACTCAAACAATCACACAACACACATCACGTATTCATTTAACTCGTACACGTTTAATGTTTAGCATATACTTTATTCGACAAGTGTCGCGTTTAAGTTATCCGAAAAACCCGAGATATCACATTATCCCCATGTTGAAAGAATTTTCGTCCCGAAAATTGAGTAAACGCGGTTTAGCATGTAGCGTACATGTTTAGAGTGCCACTCACAAAGAGTTAGTTCGTTTACAAGAAGTTCCCAAGTGCCATACACAAAGATTTCCAAGTGCCATGCACTAGAATTTAGTCAACAATAGTACACGAAAGTATGAGAAATTTCCAGGTTGTCACATAATCCCCATGTTGAAAGAATTTTCGTCCCGAAAATTTAGTTACTGGTATCGTTAGTTTGCTGCTCAGTTGCGAAGAGGTGTGGGTATTTGCTTTTCATTTGGTCCTCTCTTTCCCACGTGAACTCCGGTCCACGCTTAGAGTCCCAACGAACCTTAACGATCGGAATTTTGCTGTGCCTTCGAGTCTTGATCTCACGATCCATGATCTCGATAGGCTGTTCCACAAAGTGCAGTTGTTCATCCACTTGGATCTCATCCAATGGAATAACTAGAGTTTCATCTGATAGACACTTCTTCAGATTTGACACGTGAAATACGTTGTGAACTCCACTGAGTTCGGCAGGAAGGTCTAATTGATAAGCTACGGGTCCGATACGTTTCAAGATTACAAACGGGCCTACGTACTGTGGGTTAAGTTTGCCCCGTTTTCCAAAGCGGATTACACCCTTCCAGGGTGACACCTTTAGTAGGACGCGGTCGCCTACTTGAAATTCGAGCGGTTTGCGTCGTTGATCAGCGTAGCTTTTCTGTCGATCTCGTGCCGCCGCCATGCGGTTTCTGATTTGTACAATCTTTTCGGTAGCCTCAAGTATTAACTCAGGGCCTGTGAGTTGACTGTCACCGACTTCTGCCCAACAGACCGGTGATCTGCATTTACGACCGTATAATGCCTCAAACGGTGCTGCCGAAATACTCGTATGATAGCTGTTGTTATATGAGAATTCTACTAGAGGCAGGTGGATTTCCCAACTATTTCCGAAGTCTACCACGCATGCCCTAAGCATGTCTTCCAAGGTTTGTATGGTCCTTTCACTTTGACCATCAGTCTGAGGGTGATAGGCTGTGCTCATATCTAAGCGTGTTCCCAACGCTTTCTGGAGTGACTGCCAGAAGTTCGACGTGAAGCGAGCATCTCTGTCTGAGATGATGGACGTTGGCACTCCGTGCCGAGAAACTACTTCCTTAATGTAGATGCGAGTCAACTTCTCCATCTTATCTGTTTCTTTAATAGCTAGGAAGTGTGCGGACTTAGTTAAACGATCCACAATCACCCAGATGGTATCGCAACCACCCAAGGTTCGCGGGAGTTTAGTGATGAAATCCATTGAGATCTGATCCCATTTCCACACTGGGATCTCAGGTTGTTGGAGTAGCCCAGATGGCTTTTGATACTCTACCTTGACTTTTGCACAAGTCAAACATTTACTCACGTAGGTGGCTATATCGGCTTTCATGTTGGGCCACCAATACGCAGCTTTAAGGTCTTGATACATCTTATCCGAACCCGGATGGACAGAATATCGAGATTTGTGAGCTTCATCCATGACTAGCTCTCTGAGGTTTCCGTAGAGAGGTACCCATATGCGATTCATGAAATACCGGGCTCCATTGGGCTTTACTTCCCAATCGCGTTCCATTTTTCCCACTGATTCGGCTTTGATGTTTTCCTCCTTAACTGCTTCTAACTGGGCGTCGCGTATTTGTTCGGGTAACCCCGAATGAATAGTGAGTTGTAATGCTCGTACACGACGAGGTTTCAAGTGTTCCTTCCTACTGAGGGCATCAGCTACCACGTTAGCTTTACCCGGGTGGTACCGAATGGCACACTCATAATCGTTCAAGAGTTCGACCCAGCGACGCTGTCGCATGTTCAACTCCTTCTGATCAAAGATGTGTTCGAGGCTTTTGTGGTCCGTAAAGATTGTGCACTTTGTTCCATAGAGGTAGTGTCTCCAAATCTTAAGTGCAAACACTACTGCTCCCAATTCCAGGTCATGCGTCGTGTAGTTTTTCTCGTGAACCTTCAGTTGTCGCGACGCATACGCGATGACTTTATCGCGTTGCATGAGTACGCATCCCAATCCCTGAATGGAAGCATCACAATACACTACAAAGTCATCTGTCCCTTCCGGCAAGGACAGAATGGGCGCACTGCAAAGTTTCTGCTTCAGCAATTGAAATGCTGCTTCTTGCTTGTCACTCCAAGCATACTTGATGCCTTTCTGGGTGAGGGTAGTGAGCGGTTGTGCTATCTTTGAAAACCCCTCGATGAAACGTCTGTAGTAACCAGCCAATCCCAAAAATTGGCGGATCTCCGTCGGTGTCTTAGGTGCTTCCCAGTTTTTGATGGCTTCAATCTTGGCAGGGTCTACGTGGATACCCTTTTCATTCACGATATGCCCGAGAAACTGAACTTCCCGAATCCAGAAATCACACTTCGAAAGCTTGGCATATAGCTTTTCCTGTTGGAGTAATCCTAGCAGTAATCGTAGATGTTCAGCATGTTCTTCTCCACTTTTGGAGTAGATGAGTATGTCATCGATGAACACAATGACAAACTTGTCGAGGTATGGTTTACACACGCGGTTCATGAGGTCCATGAACACCGTGGGTGCGTTGGTGAGACCGAAGGGCATGACCAAGAACTCGTAATGGCCATACCGTGTGCGAAATGCCGTCTTGGCGATATCCTCCTCCCTGACGCGTAGCTGGTGGTAACCGGACCGTAAATCAATCTTAGAGTAGTAACTTGACCCTTGAAGTTGATCGAATAGATCGTCGATGCGAGGTAACGGGTATCGGTTCTTGACGGTAACCTTGTTGAGTTCCCTGTAGTCGATGCACATGCGGAAAGTCCCGTCCTTCTTCTTGACAAAAAGGACTGGAGCTCCCCATGGCGAAACGCTTGGTCGGATAAATCCTTTTTCTAATAGCTCCTGAAGTTGGGTAGACAGCTCCTGCAGCTCGGCTGGAGCTAGGCGGTATGGAGCCTTGGCAATAGGAGTTGCATTGTTTGCCAATTCGATTTCGAACTCCAATTGTCGATGGGGTGGAAGACCAGGTAGTTCTTCTGGGAATACATCGGAAAAATCACGGACGACAGGGATGTCTTCTATACGTTTCTCGTCCTTAGGCTGTTCGGAAATTAGTGCGAGTAAAGCAAAGGAGTTCTTCCTCCGAAGATACTTCTGCGCTTGCATGTAAGAGATGATATTGGTGACGGCGCTTGCCTTATCGCCTTGTACCGTCAGGATTTCGTCGTTAGAGAGCGGAATACGGATAGATTTTTCGAAGCAGAGAACTTCAGCCCGGACGTCGGATAGCCAGTCCATTCCGACTACCACGTCAAAACTACCCAGGGTAGTTGTCATCAGATCAATGGTAAAGGTGTGGCCCGCGAGTTTGAGTTGACAGCCGGACACGATTTGGGTCACATCTACAGATTTACCATCGGCTAATTCTATAACATAAGGGGTCTCTAATGGTTTAAGCGTGAGGTTTAGGTTCTTCCTAAAAGACTCAGATATAAAGCTCCTATCCGCACCCGTATCAAAAGCACAGAAGCAAAATGTTCATTAAGGGGAAACTTACCGGTGACCACGTTCGTGTCGTTTCTGGCCTCTCCGCGGCCCAATGTAAATGCGCGACCTTTAGCACCTCCTGTGCCGCCGTTCCCATTGTTGTTGTTATTATTGTTGTTGTGGTTATTGTGGTTGTGGTTGTTTCCACCATTATTGTTGTTGTTACGCAACTGTGGGCAGTCTCTTCTGAAATGAGCAGTGCTACCACACTGATAGCATCCCCGGTTTATACCCTGCTGCTGACCCTGGGGCTGATTTTGATTTTGTCGGGACATGATTTCTCCGCGACAATCCTTTGCCGCATGTCCCACCTTGCCACATCGTTGGCAGCGGTTTCCGGCACAAGGGCCGTTATGGTGGAGATTACAGCGGTTGCACTGCGGCTTTCGACCTGCATAGCCGCTTGCGTTCGGGTTGTTGTTGTTGTTGGCGGGTTGATTTTGGTGACCCCGGTGGCTGTTGTAGTGATTGAACCGTTTCTGGTTCCCTTGCTGCGGATGAGATGACGAAGACTGTCGAATAGTGGAGTCTTCAAACTTTCTTTTGTTATCCGGGGCAACTTCAGTTGTACCCCGTGCTGGCAGTTTCTTCTGTTCCACCGCCTTATCGGTGAGCTTGTGAGCCAATCGGATTGCTTGATGTTCAGTTACAGGGTTACTAGACATTACCATACCCTGAATTTCCGGAACCAGACCCCCGAGATAGAACTCGAGTCTTTTCTCCACCGTGTTGGCCAATTCGGGACACAGAAATACTAAGTCATGATGTTTTGCGGTGTAAGCTTCAATTTCCGATCCCACCATCTTGTGGTTCCATAAAGCTTGCTCCAACTGTTGCACTCTGTCTCGTGGACAGTACTCCTCTTTGATTAGGGCCTTGAACTCGGCCCATGCCATTGCATTCGCAGCTATAAGTCCACGTGTTTGGACTTGTGCATTCCACCATGTCAATGCCCCATCTTCCAGGGTTGAGGCTGCGTATTTGACCTTGTTGGCCTCTAGGCAGTTGCACATTTCAAAAACGGATTCAGACTTTTCGATCCAGCGGACCAGTCCAATGGGTCCTTCCGCCCCCGAGAATTTGCTTGGCTTTGCGTCAAGGAACATCTTGTAGGGGTTAAAGCCCCCTCCTGCTGACAGAGAACAGGAAGTCAGCAAGGAATTTTACTAGACTGAAGGAAAAATAAACAAAATAAACGAAACGTGTCAGTCGTCTACGTCTCCATCCCCCAATTCACTGTCGTTGCCGTCATCCTGCGCGGCATTTCCAGCTTCTACAGCTGGGTCCTCCTCCGGATCCTCCTCTGGATCCTCCTCAGGGTCCTCCTCTGGATCCTCTTCTGGATCCTCCTCTACCAGCACTGGAGGGGGCCGGTGCTGGTGCAAGTGCTTGATTTTGCAGTTCCTGAATGTTCCAACTATTTTCCAGGACTCTGTCCTCAAGCCAGTCGGCTCTTATCTGCTCAGCACGCAGATCTCTGGCTATGGTGTTACGAGCTATCTTGCTCGTACGATGCTCTTCCTCGAGCGAGTCGGTCTTACCTGTAAGTTGTCGAATCATCCACCCTTGTGCTAGGATGGTTTCCTGCATTCTTTCTAACTGTTTTTGTTGTGTATGCATCAGGATTCTAAGTATGTCAATTCCTATTTCTACAGGGTTAACCGGTTCAACCGGTACAGCAATGGTTGGGCGTAACGACGACTCCTCCCCCAGAGCGAGCCTTTTCCTCGCAGCTGAGCGTGTCTCCACGCCATAAGATGGTATGGGTTCCACCATTGGTGCCTTTCCTGGTGCCCTTGGTGGCGTAGGTCTGTCGGGTGATGATGACATGAGGATGATGACATTGCCTGTTAGGTCGTGTAGTTAGTTACGAGTTGTTTTCATTTCTTATTATGAAGGCATAATCTACCAAACACAGTTGTGGTATATTGCATAACAAGATATAATAATTCGGTGCCAAACTAAGTCTAGTGTCGTGAAATCAGCTATAGTTTAGGTCTACTTCTAATGCAAACCTGGTTCTCTATAGCTAGTGGCTCTGATACCAATCTGTCACACCCTCAATTTCCACTTGTGGAGTTTTACCGCGAGGCGTGTGAACAAACCAGAATCTGAAGCACTAGTACGTCGAACGACTCTATATGATTTGATAATACGTTTTCCAAAATCACTTGTTGTAGATTTTATATTACCAATATTAGCAGAAGCATCAGTTTTAAAGTTTGAGCGGAAGCATAAATAAGTAGTGAAGCGGGCGCCAACACAAACGCCAAAACAAATGAAAAATCCCAAAGCAATATTGATAAATAAGACTCGATAAAAGATGTCTTGTTCAATGCATGTGCGTGCACCTAGAGCTCCTAGCGTCCTGAGAAACATGTAAAGAAACAAGTGTCAACATTAAAGATGAGTGAGTTCACAGGTTTTCATAAATTCGTTTGTTCGGTTATAGTTTGTTATCTCCGTTATCCCTAACCCGGGATAACGTATTGGTTCCATTATTCCAACCCGGAATAATAAGTTGTTGCTTCCAATATTCCAAACCCGGAATATTAAGTTGTTGTTTCCAATATTCCAAACCCGGAATATTAAGTTGTTGTTTCCATTATCCCCAACCCGGGATAATATAGTTGTTTCCATTATTCCAAACCCGGAATAATACAGTTGTTTCCATTATTCCAAACCCGGAATAATACAGTTGATTCGTAAATAAGTTCAATGTTAACATATATAGGTAGCTAGCCTAAAGTTATGTCACGTAAGTGTTCGCGATCGAAGCTGACTGTTGTGCCTCCGTTTTGCCAGGCCTATCACATGACCATGGCGAAGTTAGGCCGAATTATTCACCCGTTGACCATACCCGGTCGGCTAGCGCGACTAGCTCGGATGGGGCTTGTCGGGCCCAGTAGTACTACTTATAACTCCCCCGCATTAAACCCAATACTAACGATCCGAGAGATTGACGAGGACTTAAGTGATAAAGCTGCTTAGTGACCATAACATTACATTAACATTAACTTAGTTACCGAATAGTTATGTGACGTTAAATTCGTATAACGTAAAGAGATTGAGTTTGAGAGTGTATACATGTTTCTCCCCCTGTTGTTTAAAAACCGGATAAAGTTAGGGGCCGTGAACTCACCTTTATTTGCTCGGTTAGTGTAGCAAAGATGTTATAAGAGATGGGACCGCTAGTTGCGTCCTAACAAACCAATTAATTCCAAGTCAATGTGTGAACACACCACTACAAATTCTACACGTAATTTACGCACAAGTGATACACACAAACAACATATCTAACACTCAAACATGCATGCAAGTATCCTCATGTGAACCTAGTGATCAAAACAACTCATCATAAACATAAACCAATTCATGCCACAATTTGGTGCACAAAATCACAAGTTCTCAAATTTCAGCTTAGCACTCATAATTCAGCTGTTTTCTAGGATTTTTATAAAATAGTTCTAACATTCCAAAAATTCCAATATTTTTACAGTAGGTGACATTTATGCCATAGAAATTTATATAAATTTTCCAAGTCCTAAATCTTTACCAATTAACCATAAATATTAATATACTAGGCTGCAGTCAGATTTATCACTTTCTGACTGCAGTCCACGAAAGAATTTATTTAAAAATCATCGATCGTCCGATTAACAAAATTCCAGTTGGAGTTGCCCGGAAATTTCCATACCTAGTTGCTGTACAAAATTCATGACTCAACTCCCTACTGATTTTAAAATCCAACTTGATAAACAACCAACAAAATTTCAGAATTTTCACAGCTTTGGTTACTGAACTTATTTGGCCCTTTAAAAATATCAAACGACTTCAGAAAATTATGAATCCAGCGCCATTAGATTCGTTATTCAAATCTCTACGTTCTAGACATCAGGAAATCCGTTTTTCGACTACTAATGACCGAGTTACAGCCAGATGAAGTCGGCTGTAACTATTACTCAGCATCCTGTTTCAGCATATTATTACCATTAATTCGCACAATCCGTTAATGTCATTAACCTAAGCGATCAAGAATCGGTTTTTCTAATCATAATTCAATACCTATAACATATCCATGCAAACCCTAGTTCATACTTCTAGTTTTTATAAACAAAACACAGCTTATATATTCAGCTTTCAAACAATATTACTTGCAATCTAGTATTAACAAATCCGCAACAATCATTTATCTCATTCGATCATGCAAATCCGAGAACAATCAAAGTTAAAGCACATGTATTCCGAAAACGATCATACTTGTAACTATGATAAATCAGCCGCTTAAAACATATAAAATCCGAAAACAACACAATTGTTTCATTCAATCATTCAATCCGAAACAAACAACAAAATCAACACACATCTAACCGAATATGATCTTGTAACATATGCTGGATTCTAACCTTTGATAACTAGGTAAATGAGCCGAGACTTGGACAAGAATGATCCGGATGTGATGAAAGTTGCGATCGGGGAAAGTGATCAGCGAAAACTGCCGCGATCAAAGGAAGTGTAGGCTGTTTGTTTGCGATTGAGAAGGTGAACAAAGGGGCTGATCTCGATCGATTAGAAGGAGGAAGAGGCTGCCGTCGGCTTCTTTCTCCCTAGGGTTTTGTGTGTGAATGAAACATGCATGGGGTTTGTATATATAGGCGCAAGAAGGGATAAGGGTTACGGTTTGTTCATGAATTCGTGGCCGAGTAACTTGGATTGATTCGGTTTGGGTTTGGGCTTGATCTCGCGGCCAAGTAACTTGGGTTGGTTTGGTTTGGGTTTGATCGGCCGAATAGTTTTAGTTTGAGGTTTGCTCTTGGTTTGGGTTTGATCCTTGTTCTCGGCCAAAGACTTGAGCTAAAGTTTAAAACTTTGTTAACTCCTAGAGTCCCAATGAATCAAAGTTGGTTCGTGTCGCGATTCGGTTCAGTTCGTGTACATATCTACCATAATTATTCTATAACTCAAACAATCACACAACACACATCACGTATTCATTTAACTCGTACACGTTTAATGTTTAGCATATACTTTATTCGACAAGTGTCGTGTTTAAGTTATCCGAAAAACCCGGGATATCACACATTCTCAGATTTTCACGGATTCATGGCCAATTGACGAGTCAACCAAAAAGTCAATAAAACTCAAACTGGGCAGTTTTTGTAAAATTCATAACTAACGATCTGGATGTTATAAAATATATTTTAAAGAATTAATGACCTTAAAATAAGTATTTGGACATATGTCAATAGGTTCGGTTCGTTAATTTTTTGTCTAGGCTCGGTTCATAACCGAAAGTCTCAAACAGTTGACTTTCTGTTGACTTTCAGTTCTTACCCGTTTTGAGCCATTCTTGATACTATGTTTTGGTCATTTTATGACCATGATTATGTCTAAAAATTTGTCCTAGAGTTTTGTGACTCGATTCCTAAGAAATCCGAGTTATTACATAAGTTCCGTAAAAATCCTTAAAATTTTGCAAATAGGTCCTTTTTGTGCAAAATGAGATTTTTTAGCGCATATGAGCATATGGATGATATACTTACTGATATGTTATGATAAGTAGGACCACTTGGGATGTTTTTTCGGTTTATGACTTGAATACATACTTAAAAATCGCTAATCGCCGCTAAATGGCTAAACTACCTTTTTTACGGAAAAAAAGCGAAAATCAAATTTTTATAATTAAAACTTTAACTTACTGATGTAATAAGTTAAGTGACATATTTTTGGCCATTTAAAACAGCTCCTAACTTCAGTTTATATTAAATAACAATTTAACGGCATTTTAGCGACTTTTACGCCTTTCGGCGCATAAGTATGGTTTTAAAACCATAACCAGGAGACGAGACTTGTTACCTACTGATTTATAAACTTATTTTTAATATAACAACAGTAAATACAAGTCCCGAACTCAGAATCCCAAATTCGGCTTCAGAGCTATGTGTGAAATTATTAAAATGCCCTTGCGAGACATAATATGTTTCAAAATCATTAAACACACATATATTTGATATCCTACTGATATAACATGATAATATACATATTTTTACAGAATATTTAAGGTCATAACATCAGATTCACTTTAAACATCTTTTATAAGCCTAAAAATGACCAAAATGCCATTGTAAGGCGTAAATCGGTTTTAAATATAACTCGGGCCTATCCTTCCAAATGTTACTGATTTTATAACATATTTTAAACATATCTCATCATGGAACTTATATGCGACTCTTACGGTTACCCGGTTTCGCTTATACGTGTTCGGTTAAACATATGTAGCTAGTTTACGTATTTAAACCAAAACGGGTTTAACTTTGTCCATTCCTTATCAAAATCTAGAATGTTATTGGTCTTCCCATATAATACAAGTCTATGTACTCGTCGGTCCAATTAACATTCTATTCCGGTCACCGCTTAATCTAGCGTATCGGGATCGTATCACAATTTAGCGTAAGACTAACCGGTCCAAGTCTAGGACTTAACTAAGGACCCGTTAGCATTCTAATATTGGTTACTAATTACCATCACTCCAGACTGAACGCCTCCCGGTAGATTGCTCCTGTACTTGCTCTAGAATACGGCTGAATTTGGATTACTTGCGAACTTCAATTCAGGTAAATACTCTTAACTTATTTTCCCTATACGGGCTTAGGATACGGTAGATTACTACCGCTTGGCCGGGTATGGGATAATGTTTTATCCAGTTATGATAATTAACTGAAATCTTACATAACCTGGTTTTGATCTGTTTTAACTGAAACTAAAACATTGAGGGTGGGCTTGACAGTGTCTGGGATATCCTTGGCTCACTAAATTGGTAGTGGCCACGACAATATAGCATGGCATGTAGGCATACACTGGGAAATTGCTATCCTGCTTTCTTTGTGAAAGTTCAGAGTGGTGTGTTAGTCGATCATGTCTCGGTTTCTATACCGGGCCTCATATGTAAAAGCCAGCATGTAAATCTGTATACAAGGTCTTTTGTACTGTCCCAAGTTATTTATGAAAATGTGCTTTGTGCACCTAAAACCATTTTCGAAAAAGGTTTTCAAAATGAGTCGGTGGAGCGTATTTACCAGTGTAAACTGACGTATTTTCAAAAGCTTAAGTTACAGGTTGCAAGTACGGAATAGGCCGGGAGCTGCGGGGCGAATAACCAAGGAGTTGCGACCTTAGGGAATTGCCTGTTTATAGTCTATTATCATTTTGTATGTATTTCGATCCGCCTGTGGATCTTGTTACAACCATGTCTGTATATATTTATTTTGGACACTAGACATTATCGGTTGTAATAGTTTAGTTATTCCAAGCCTTCCGCTGTGTTATGCTTATTTGGTTACGATGATATCAACTGCACGTCACGATACTCCCCACAGGGCCCACCATTAGACACGTGGATGTCGGGGTGTGACAGGTTGGTATCAGAGCCAACGTTTGAGGGAATTCGACACTTGCCATTAGTGTTTGATCTCAAATGATATAAGAAAATACATTCCTTAGACTCTCGAGTCTAGGCTTTGACCTAGGATTATTCGTTTCCCTATTTTGCTATTTTTCTTGCTTTGGTTTTTAATTTGCTTTGTGACAGGAATTGACGAAGATGCCTCCAAAATTTTCTAGAGGAGCGAAAGGAAAAGGCCTCATGAGAGGTGGAGCAGCGGGTCAAGGACCTTCGAATCCGCATAACTACAACCCTTACGAGGGATCGGGAGACTCCTTACCATCGTGGGACCGTACCGACACTCTATATCCCACGAATATTCCCCACTGCCAAATTCATTGACACGACAACCTACCCAATTTCACCACTCACGCTCCCACTCTTCCCATGGAAATTATAACCTCGATATTCAATTCCACTCACCTTCTGTAACCCCACCTGAAGATTCCCCGGAGCCCATGGAAGAAGACTCCGACCCAGAAATGCCGGCAACGGGATCAATGGGTCATCCCATTTACTTATCCAGCGGATCTAACTCGTACGCTGGAATGCCACAACACTATCCTGATGAATTTCAGGAAAAGTTTTCACAGTATATTATCTACGACACCCCTTCTTACCACAACACACCATCCCACCACACTCCATCCTACCATACACCAATACACCATACTCCTCCACCTGAAGAACAACAGATGGAACAGCCACAACTACCACCTCGTCCACCTAGGAAGAGGAACGCACGTATGTCCGTGCGAATGGGGCCCAGGATTGAGTCACTATCTCCCCAGCCTTCATCCTACCCCACTATCCCAGAAGATCCACAAATGGGTGGACCTTCTTATGCCTCGCCTTACAACGAGCAACCGCCTTCTACTGTTGAGCCTGAGCCTCAACCACCCTTACCATTTGGCAAACCTTTTAAACCACCACCGCCACCGGGTTTTGATAACCCCATACCTACCTACCAACAATTGCCAGAATACAACCCTTTTGATCCTTCTACCTGGCCAGAGCATAGCCATAGCCATCATATACCTCATCCTGACCCTTACCTAGAAGCGGCTATGAATGCTCGCTACCCTTATCCTTACCAATCTGGTGGATACTCTTTCCATAGCCATCAACCACCAGTTGCGCCGCCTCAACCACAACCGCAACCGCCGCCGCCAACTATAAACGTCCTGGACGAAGCAATAGAACGAGTAAAGGAGCTACAAGAGCAATCCGCCAAGGACGCTAAGAAAAACCAAAAGCTATTGAGAAGATTGGTGAAAAAGTTTACTTTAAAATAAGTCCTTGCATGGACAAGTATTAATGTATGTTTCTTATTTTAGTCCCTGTGAGGACAATCTATCTTATTTTCTTGTAAAAGACCCATTTAGGGCAAATGTAATTTGAATTAATGGAATTTATTTTGGATTAATGTTATATATATATAACATTATTATATCAGTTGTTCAAGCCAACGTCTCGATATTGATTCGAAATTTGTGATCTGCAAAACATTTCCAAGAAATCTCCTTGATGGTTTACACCTGCCGAGTGACTAGGTCACATATATTGGCAAAACGGTAGTTAATATGGTATTCTACCCTGATAGTTAAGGTTGAGAAATCCTATAAGGAGTCCCTTCTATCCAGAAGTGGTGAACTGCGTTCTAAACTTCACTAGTCCGCCTGATCTGGACTAGCTACTTAAACCATTTCAAGGAATTGTGTTCTAAAAGGTTAATATATTCAAGGTATTGATCTCCTGGTAGTGTGACCTGAGGAACCACACAAGCCGTCAAGGCAAAGGACTACGTCCAAGCCTTTATAATCTATTTTGATCTCGATCAGAATATCATCAGTGCGATGATTACTTTATTTAAACACCCATTGGTGGTGTAGTGCACACGGGCTATGTTATGTCCATTGGTGACAATGACAGTTGCAGTCTACGACTCTCTGTCTCGAGGTAGTAAAACTACATTCGAACCTCGAAGCTATTTGATCCATTAGTGATCTTGATTTTATAAATCAAGCCCTTAGTGCTGCTTTAAATTTGTCCTTGTGACAGGCCTTTCGTGCCACATTTTTACACCGCCCTTGTTAAGGCCGTTCGTGCCGTTATCAATCAATCAAACAAGTGTATCTAATTAAATTATACGTGATTGCTTCAGCGTCAAAGTACGAGGATGGCCAATTCAGATGAAGCAAATAGCCACCGTGGAGATGGAGATGCCAACGAACATATTGTAACTACTAGAGGTGAACTACAGGCATTAATTGCCACTGAAGTAGAAAAAGCAATTAAGGATCGTGACGAGAAGAACGATGAATCAAGTGCTTCACATACCAAGCATACTTCTAAGCACACATCCAGGCATACATCTTCGCACCATTCTAAGCACTCATCGCAAAAGAAATCTGAACATCCCTCTCATAAGAAGGACGACTCTGAGCACTCGTCAAATATTGAGAAGAAAAGGAAGTAGTATCATAAGAGAACCCAGTTTACTAAGGAAGGGTGATCTTACAAGTATTTCGTGTCATGTAAACCACGTGATTTCACTGTGAAAAGGGAGCAGTGGAAATGCTCCGATGGTTGGATGAAATTGAAACCATTGTAGAAATCAGTGGGTGCGCTGAAAAAGACGTAGTGCAGTATGTAGCGCAATCATTCAAGGGCGATGCCCCCACGTGGTGGAAGTCGATGATCCAATCCTCTAGGAAGGTTCATCTGTATAATCTAAGATGGGAAAAGTTTGTAGAATTGGTGAAGGATGCTTACTGTCCGCCTCATGAGATAGAAAGGATTGAAACATAATTTATTAGGTTAGTCATGAAGAACCTCGATTGTGGAAAGTATGTGTCGGAATTCAACTCTATGTCCAGACTTGTACCGTATTTGATTACTCGAGAATCCAAATGTATCTCACGTTTTATTGGCGGATTAGAGCCGGAGATTAAGGGTGATGTCAGGGCATCTAGGCCCGTGACATTTAGGTCTGCTGTAGACCTTTCCATGGTCTTAACGAAGGATTTGAAGAGACAGAGGTCTCTTAGGTCTGAAGGTGGCGAGAAGAGGAAGAGAGATGATGACAGGTTTCACCGCTTTATCAAGAACAGGAAGTACGGGTCAAACAAGAACCATCAAAGGTCTGATAATAGGCCTAATGCAGAAAGTGCAACAAGCGACACTTTGGTGCGTGTCGGGACGAGCCTCAGTCAATGCCCTGTGGGATTTGTAAGAGCCATGGGGACAAGGCCCTAGAATGTAAGGATTTGAAGGAGGCCACCTGTTTTAATTGTGGCGAGAAAGGACAGATCAAGCCCAACTGTCCTAAGTACAAGAAGGATGACACTGCTAAGGACGATGGGGCAAAGAAAGGAAAAGCTCGTGCTTTCCAGATAAAGCCAAGGAAGCTGTGAAAGATGACAATGTGATAACAGGTACATTCCTTATTAATGATGTTTATGCTAGAGTTCTTTTCGATTCAGGGGCTGATAAATCATTTGTAGATCATAAGTTTAGTGCCTTATTAAACTTGCCCATAAGAACTCTAGACATAACATACGATGTAGAACTCGCTGATGGAACGATAGAAACCGCTTCTACAATTCTTGATGGATGTTTTATTTCCATTAAGGATCACTCTATTCCTGTTTCGCTATTGCCAATGAAGTTGGCAGGTTTCGATGTAGTTCTTGGTATGGACTGGTTGTCTAGTAACCATGCCCATATAGCCTGTAACAAGAAGCTCATCAAAATCAAAACTGTGTCAGGTGAATTGCTGCCTATCCAAGGCGATGTACGTTATGGTTTGTCCGAAAAGGATGTGTTACTTAAAACTTCGAAATGCCTGAAGAAGAATTGTGTCATTTACATGACACAAGCGACCATTGATGAAGCTAAGCCAAAGATTGAAGACCTACCCATTATCTCAGAATTTGCTGACGTATTTACTGAAGACTTGCCTAGTCTACCTCCAGATACGCAAGTAGAATTTATAATTGATATCATACCTAGAGCAGCTCCAGTTACTAGAGCCCCGTACAGACTTGCATCTACAGAAATGAAGGAGTTGAAGATACAACTTGAGGAATTGTTGGAAAAAGGATTTATTCAGCCAAGCACTTCGCCTTGGGGAGCTCCATACTGTTTGTGAAAAAGAAAGATGGTTCAATGCAAATGTGCATTGACTACCGTGAGCTGAATAAGTTAACAATTAAGAATCACTATCCATTGCCCAGGATCGATGATCTATTTGACCAGCTTCAGGGAGCAAGCTACTTCTCAAAGATTGATTTGAGATCAGGTTATCATCAACTCAAAGTTCGTACTGAAGACGTTCCAAAGACGGCGTTTAGAACAAGATATGGTTAGTGATGCCTTTTGGACTCACTAATGCACCAGCAGCATTTATGGATTTGATGAATAGAGTTTGCAAGCCTTATCTAGATAAGTTTGTCATCGTATTCATATATGACATACTTATATACTCTCGTAGTCAGGCGGACCACGAGAAACATCTACGGTGTATTTTGGAGTTGTTGAGACACGAGAAACTTTATGCAAAGTTTTCTAAGTGTGAATTTTTGGTTGCGTGAAGTGCAATTCTTAGGCCACGTGGTTAGTGAACTTGGGATACAAGTTGATCCTTCCAAAGTCGAGGCAGTAATGAACTGGCAAGCCCCCAAGACACCATCCGAAATCTGAAGTTTTCTGGGTTTGGTCGGTTATTATAGAAGATTTATAGAAAACTTTTCAAGGATAGCAACACCATTGACGACCCTGGCCCGTAAAGATGTTAAATTTGTTTGGGGTCCAAAACAGCAGGAAGCCTTTGATGTATTAAAGCAGAAATTAAGTAATGCTCCTGTGTTGACTCTACCAGAAGGAATTGAAGATTTTGTGGTATATTGTAATGCTTCACACACCGGCATGGGGTGTGTACTCATGCAAAGAGGAAAGGTAATTGCCTACGCTTCAAGGCAATTGAAGATACACAAAAGAAACTACACCACGCATTATTTGGAACTAGGTGCCGTGGTGTTTGCGCTCAAACTGTGGAGACATTATTTATATGGAACAAAGTGTGTTATATACACCAACCACAAAAGTCTCCAACATTTATTCAATCAAAAGGATCTAAATATGCGACAGCGTCGATGGATGGAGACGCTGAACGACTATGATTGCGAGATCCGTTATCATCCAGGCAAGGCAAATGTGGTTGCCGATGCCTTGAGCCGCAAGGAAAGGGTTAAGCCCATAAGGATCAATGCCAAGAGCATTCAGGTTAAGAATGATCTGAAAGATAAGATTTTGGAAGCTCATAAGCAAGCTTTGTTAGAAGCGAATCTACTGAAGGAAGAACTGGGAAAGTTGGTAGAACAACTTACCCCGGGAAATGATGGAATCCTAAGGTTTTGTGAACGAATTTGGATTCCAGTTTTCGGAGGACTTAGAGATTTGATTCTCCAAGAAGCACACAATTCCAAGTACTCGATTCACCCGGGCGGTGACAAAATGTATAAAGACTTGAGACCCGACTATTGGTGGTCCGGATTGAAGAAATCGATAGCCACACATGTATCTAAATGTTTGACGTGCTCACAAGTTAAAGCCGAACATCAAAAGTCGTCAGGTCTATTGCAACCATTGGAATTCCCGTGTGGAAATGGGAATGCGTAACTATGGATTTTATTACCAAGTTGCCAAAGACAAAGCGAGGGAATGATGCGATATGGGTGATTGTAGACAGGCTGACTAAGTCGGCTCATTTCTTACCCATCAACGAGACATATAGCTCGGATAAGCTTGCTAAGCTATATGTAATGAGAATGTGTCATTGCATGGTGTGCCAGTATCCATTGTATCAGATAGAGACACAAGATATACCTCTCATTTCTAAAAAGCTTTCAACAAGCCTTGGGCACTCGATTAAATTTTATCACAGCATATCATCCTCAAATGGATGGGCAAAGTGAGCGCACTATACAGATATGCTACGCGCTTGTGTGATTGATCTTGGTGGAAGTTGGGATAGCCACTTGCCACTTGTTGAGTTCTCCTACAACAACAGCTACCATGCAAGTATTCAAGCCGCCCCTTTGAAGCTTTATACAGGAGAAAGTGTAAGACGCCCGTTTGTTGGGCAGAATTTGGGGAAGCTCAACTGACAGGACCTGAGATAGTCCTGGAGACGACAGATAAGATCTTGCAAATTCATGATCGTCTCAAGGCTGCCAGTGATAGGCAGAAAAGTTATGCTGATCAGCAAACCCCACGAATTCCAAGTAGGGGAAAAGGTCTTATTAAAAGTGTCGCCTTGGAAAGGCGTTATGCGCTTCGGGAAAAAGGGCAAGCTAAGTCCAAGGTATGTTAGACCATTCGAGATTATCGAACGAGTTGGAGCTGTTGCATACAAGCTCAAATTGCCCGAGAAGTTTAGTGGAATCCATGATGTATTCCACATCTCCAACTTGAAGAAGTGCTTAGCGGACGAGTCATTGGCTATGTCACACGACGAGGTCCAGAATGATAAGAATCTACGTTTTATTGAGCAACCAGTGGCGATCGAGGATCGTCAGGTCAAGAAGCTTTGTAGGAAGCATGTGCCTATTGTAAAGGTTAAATGGGATGCTCGTCAAGGTCCCAAATACACTTGGGAAGTTGAGTCTGTCATGCGACAGAAGTACCCACAATTGTTTGATTGAAATCTCGGGTCGGGATTTATTTTAAGGGGGTGAGGATGTAACACCTCGTTTTTTTACGTCCAATATTTTTCCGACACGTGTCCCGGCAATCCGTATGTGTATTTTACGCCAAAACAGGAAGGACCAAGTTTGTCGAATCGCTTGTCGTATCTTCGTTATGCCTTGAAATGAAGTCAAGGGGCCAAAATTGCAATTTATGAAAGTATAATGGAGTTGGGAAGTGCAGGGACTAAGTTTGCCAAACTTTCAAACCCACAGGGGGGCGCCGCGCTGCGCGTAGCTTAGGGGGGAGACCTCCGCGCTACACCTAGCCCCTATCTAGGCAGAATGTTTGTAAGTTGCTGGCAGCTAGCTCTTGGACACTGCTTACACGAACTTGTGCCACCTTGCTCGAAATTTTGCCACCATTTGACACCTCTGGACACTTGTGGGCACCTAAATTCATACCACAACACCTGGCACCTCCTCTATACTCCATAAATGACTCATTTGTGAGTGCACTCTTATGTTGCAACAAGTTCTTCACACTTAGAGTTTATCAACATACCTTGGAGAAGTTCCAGACAAATTTGGAGCATTCCCTTCTATTCTTAGCATCATTTGGACCATATGTAAGTGTTCAATCTCATGCTAAGTCAATTCCTCATAGTTCTTAGCCTAGAACAAAGTCTCGTCATAATTACGCCTTGACTTTGATCTAAATCTGGGTATACTCCGTCATTGTGCGTAACGAAAGCTCATACATGCTCATAATGATGGAGGTAATAAACCCTTAAGAGGGCATTCTCAGATTTTCACGGATTCATGGCCAATTGACAAGTCAACCAAAAAGTCAATAAAAGTCAAACTGAGTAGTTTTTGTAAAATTCATAACTAACGATCTGGATGTTATAAAATATATATTAAAGCATTAATGACCTTAAAATAGGTATTTGAACATATGTCAATAAGTTCGGTTCATCAATTTTTGGTCTAGGCCCGATTCATAACCGAAAGTCTCAAACAGTTGACTTTCTGTTGACTTTCAGTTCTAACCCTTTTGAGCCATTCTTGATACTAAGTTTTGGTCATTTTATGACCATGATTATGTCTATAATATTGTCCTAAAGTTTTGTGACTCGATTCCAAAGAAATCCGAGTTATTACATAAGTTCCGTAAAAATCCTTAAAATTTTGCAAATAGGTCCTTTTTGTGCAAAATGAGATTTTTTAGCGCATATGAGCATATGGATGATATACTTACTGATATGTTATGATAAGTAGGACCATTTGGGATGTTTTTCGGTTTATGACTTGAATGCATGCTTAAAAATCGCTAATCGCCGCTAAATGGCTAAACTACTTTTTTTACGGAAAAATAGTGAAAATCAAATTTTTATAATTAAAACTTTAACTTACTGATGTTATAAGTTAAATGACATATTTTTGGCCATTTAAAACAGGTCCTAACTTCAGTGTATATTAAATATCAATTTAACGGCATTTTAGCGACTTTTACGCCTTTCGGCGCATAAGTATGGTTTAAAAACCATAACCAGAAGCCGAGACTTGTTACCTACTGATTTATAACTTATTTTTAATATAACAACAGTAAGTACAAGTCCCAAACTCAGAATCTCAAATTCGGCTTCAAAGCTATGTGTGAAATTATTAAAATGCCCTTGCGGGACATAGTATGTTTCAAAATCATCAAACGCACATATATTTGATATCCTACTGATATAACATGATAATATACATTTTTTACAGAATATTTAAGGTCATAACATCAGATTTACTTTAAACATCTTTATTAAGCCTAAAAATGACCAAAATGCCCTTGTAAGGCATAAATCGGTTTTAAATATAACTCGTGCCTATCCTTGCAAATGTTACTGATTTTATAACATATTTTAAACATATCTCATTATGGAACTTATATGCGACTCTTACGGTTACCCGGTTTTGCTTATACGTGTTCGATTAAACATACGTAGCTAGGTTACGTATTTAAACCAAAACAGGTTTAACTTTGTCCATTCCTTATCAAAATCCAGAATGTTATTGGTCTTCCCATATCATACAAGTCTATGTACTTGTCGGGTCCAATTAACATTCTATTCCAGTCACCGCTTAATCTAGCGTATCGTATCGTATCACAATTTAGCGACTAATCGGTCCAAGTCTAGGACTTAACTAAGGACCCGTTAGCATTCTAATATTGGTTACTAATTACCATCACTCCAGACTGAACGCCTCCCGGTAGATTGCTCCTGTACTTGCTCTAGAATACGGTTGAATTTGGATTACTTGCGAACTTCAATTCAGGTAAATACTCTTAACTTATTTTCCCTATACGGGCTTGGGATACGGTAGATTACTACCGCTTGGTCGGGTATGGGATAATGTTTTATCCAGTTGTGATAATTAACTGAAATCTTACATAACCCGGTTTTGATCTGTTTTGACTGAAACTAAAACATTGAGGGTGGGCTTGACCGTGTCTGGGATATCCTTGGCTCACTAAATTGGTAGTGGCCACGACAATATAGCATGGCGTGTAGGCATACACTAGGAAATTGCTATCCTGCTTTCTTTGTGAAAGTTCAGAGTGGTGTGTCAGTCGATCATGCCTTGGTTTCTGTACCGGGCCTCATATGTGAAAGCCAGCATGTAAATCTGTATACAAGGTCTTTTGTATTGTCCCAAGTTATTTATGAAAATGGGCTTTGTGCACCTAAAACCATTTTCAAAAAAGGTTTTCAAAATGAGTCGGTTGAGCGTATTTACCAGTGTAAACTGACGTATTTTCAAAAGCTTAAGTTACAGGTTGCAAGTACGGAATAGGCCGGGAGCTGCGGGGCGAATAACCAAGGAGTTGCGACCTTAGGGAATTGCCTGTTTATAGTCTGTTATCATTTTGTATGTATTTCGATCCGCATGTGGATCTTGTTACAACCATGTCTGTATATATTTATTTTGGACACTAGATATTATCGGTTGTAATAGTTTATTTATTCCAAGCCTTCCGCTATGTTATGCTTATTTGGTTATGATGATATCAACTGTACGTCAAGATACTCCCCACCGGGCCCACCGGTAGACACGTGGATGTCGGGGTATGACAGTTAAACTATCAGAAGTTACAAACTCTGTTATACGTACACTGCTTTCCCTAAAGACTGCTCTCCTATCATCTGACTTCACAAAGTTACAAAGGTCTGCCATAGTTACAAGGATCAGAGGATAGAGATCAGAGCTTAGTCATTAGTTAGATAACCAATGTAAACTGATAATTAGTATTAGCAGTTATTTACATTTAGTTTCCTGTCACTATCAACCCTAATGTCATCAAAGATGCTCAGTGGTTAGATAGTTTAGTATAAATAGGTAACTTGTGTAACAGACTAACTTGTCTATTAAAAGATCAACTTTTGCATATCATCTTCTCTGCATTTTCTTACTACCAAACTTTAATTGCAAAGGCTGAGGGGGAGTTTGTGAATCACATGCGAGTTTACCAACTTGAAAGCATGATGATGATGAAAACAAACGACCATTGCTTGTAGTAAAAGTTTTCCATCTATTTTCGCTGCAAATCTCTTTTAAAACTCAATCATTTTCCATTTTTGAAACAAAAACTACAAGTAATTCAAACTCAGATCCTAACAAAACATGTGTTTAAACATTTATAATTTCATTTTATAAGTTCTCCGAAAAAGGGCATTTTGACATTTTAATTAAGATAACTTTGACTCGTCATTTGACCAACTTAACGAGATTTCCAGGAGGTTCCCTTTTGAGGGTTTATCACCTACCTTATTACGATCACGTAACCATGTTCGATTCAAACAATGGCTGGACCGGTCTAAACCGAAAGTCAAAGCAAAAGTCAATTTGCTCGACTTTAGGCTTATAAAAGCCTAAGAAAATGAAAAGAACTGGAAAGGAACACTTACTTGTAATCCTTAGAATGTTTAGAACTCAGAGGGAAGCTCCTTTCAAGTTAGGAACTTCCAGAGGAGGAGAGTAGAGAATGATTTAAAGAAGTGGTGCTATGAAAATGGTTGCAATTCATTCCTATTTATACTTAAATGGAATTGATCAGATCTTTACATGTGTCCAGAGGTGTTAGAAGATCACTCTAGGTGTTTAGAATGTGTTGAGACCCTGGAAAGTGTGGTAATTCGCGTATAGGTGTCATACAATACAGGCTGCCATGGCAGATTGCCAATTCTGCCAGCTGCACCTCTTACCGACCGTAAGAGGTGATGGCTTACGGTTCGTAAGCCTTTAGCACGCCCACATATTTGAATGGCTGTCCATAACCGACTCCCAGCTACAATATTTTATAATTCTTACGGTCCGTAAGCTATTAAGCTTTACAGTTTGTAAGGGTCACATAGAGGCCAAAAATTGGCATGTTGACATGTTTAGTCCCTCTATGACCATTGTTTTATAAATTGGCAAAATTAGTCCCTCTCATGCAAATTATTAGGCATATTTGAGAGTGGACTGGACACGTGTCCTTATACAATTCGACACAAATTTCCGAGGTGTTACATACACCCACTAATCCTGGTTGGATAAGAAGTCATCATAATCTTAAATATACAAATAGTTTGAATGTTCTTGATCTTAGAAACTCGTCCCAACAGACGGATAAACTACTAGTTATGGTTGGACTATGTAATCGAGGTGGGGTGGGGTGGGTAATTTATATATTATCTAAATCTAATCTATCTAATCTAAATATTAATTAAAGACTCCAATTAATGCCACATGACAATTTTTCCTTCAATCTCATAACTTTACTTTTAAATCTATTAAAAAACTTGTTATCATTATCCTTATTATTATTATTTATTAGTAGTAGTAGTATTAGTATTGTTATTTATTATTATTATTATTATTATTATATATTATTATTATTGTTATTATTATTTACCATAAGTTATTTCAATTTTAATTTTTATGATCTCTCCGTCTAACTTTGATTAATATTATCTATTAAAACATCTTTCTAATATTATAAAACGATATTAGGAAATTATGGTTTATTTAACCTCTTATAAAATAAATTAATAAAGCTTTTCAATAATTTATTGAAAGTCCTTTTGATAAATGGTGAATTTTGATTATGTAGGCTTACTCATGGTAAGTATGGTTATGTTTGATGAATTTCAATTGTCTAATTAATTGAGGCTATTATCGATCAAGTATCGTTATGTGACTAATTATAACTAATCAATATTATATAAAGATTAAGATATAGAAAATCTTTATAAATATGTTACATGAAATCTACATAATATATAGAGATTAAAAACAAATAGAATCATAAATTAATTTTAAATATATAATATTATTACATTTAGAGTTTACGTTTATTAACGATATTACACTTTTTTATAATATTATATTCTTTAACCATGTGATAATGATATGTAGGATCAAATCGAGCTAAAAATCTGATTTTGAATAAGAATCAAGATGAACACACTCAAAAATATATAACTTTAAAACCCTTTAATGATTTGCAAAAGATGAATACAATTAGCCCCCAAATCTCTCTATAAGTGTGTTACCTAAAGCCCTAAATCTCTATCTATTTATAGCCTAAACCACTTTAGGCTAATTACAATTAAGTCCCTAGAGTTAATATCTTACCAAAAGTAGCAATAAACATGAAGACTAATTAAAATAAGATAATAAATATACTTTGTCTAAACAAAATATATTTAATTATCCAAAGCAATATAACTATCAAATCTCGATCTTCCACACGCCATATCTTTCTTCGATCCTCTCGTGTCGACTTGCGTGTTGACTTTGACTTCTTTGCGTTGACTTTGTTGACTTGATCCGTTGATAACATTAGACTACACATTTTAGACCCAATAATCTCCCCTTAGGCTAATGTTATCAAATTCTTGTATCATCTTTAGAACCGTCAACTTCATGGGTGTTGTGATCTTTAATTTGGCAAGCTTCAGTCTCAATTTTAGACCTAACAATCTCCCCCTAGATTGATGCTTTTCAAATTTCTTTATTGAAGATCTTCTTTTGACACTTTTCTCTTTGAGTACTTTATCTGGATAAGCTCCCCCTTTTTGCATGCACCATCTTTGACAAGTCGGAACAAACTTTTCTACCTCTCATTTTCTTGAGTGAATCAAAAGACGTAGGAGGAGGATTCCTAGCTCGGTATCTTCTGCGATCTTGAGGAAACAGGTGCTTTGGTCTGGTATCTTGCTCAATTGATGATCGGCCATCATTGCATCAAGTAGTCGAAGGAACCTGTTCACAAACATAAACACAACTCCAAATTTTCTTTTAGACTGATTCAAAGTACAGACAAAACCGTATTCATCTGTAGTGTGCAATCAAATGAGTATCTCAATCGGTTTGAGACACAGTTGATATGATATGGAAGACTTAAAAAACAACTATACATACATCAAAATATATATTTTTTTTTCAGGGATTTTAGATTTTAATTTTTTTTTGGTTTTTTTTTTAATTTTTTTAACTTTCAACCTTTGAGATATAGAGCAGATTAAATACAAGATCATACCAACTTGAAAAGCCTAGGCACACTTCAACTTTCTTCAAGATAGCTACGACTCAAGAACGACTGTTGGTATGTTTGTCCATTTAAATCCATGCACCATTCTTTCGACATACATTCGGTGATTAATTATCATGTTTTGGGTAAACTTAGGATGAAGCTAGTGGACCCCACACGTGTTCGGTTAAACTTTTATGTCCTCGTGGTCTTTTGAGATGCCTACTTTACCAACTTAGAAATAGTATCTACTAGGTGATGAGAGCTTCAGGTCTATGTTTCCATAAGCAGAGGAGATGATCATCTTAAATCAGATGATGAGGGCTTCAGGTCTATGTTTCCATAAGCAGAGAAGATGATCATCTGATTAGAGAGCATAGCTAATAAAATATTTACTTAATATATGTACGCGCTCTGGCGTATCTTTTATTCCTATTGCACGACATTAACATTGTGCGTCTTTTTGCTCTTTTTGGGTTGCACACATTGGTGTCTTTTTGTTGCACACATTGGTGTCTTTTCAATAAATACATATATGCATAACATTGTGTGTCTTTTGAACGCCTAACTTTAATCTCACAACCCCTCTTGGACATAATCGGTTTGTGCAATCCTGCAACAAGGTGGGTATCCACATTATCATACGATCTTTATCTTTATCACCAAGATGCAGTTTACTTGTCTGAAATGCTGAATCTACCGACATATCGTTAACTTGGAGCCGCATCTTCCATCAGATCCTATTCGTGTGAAGACATAATCAAGTTAGTTCCTATCATTTCTCATATAAGATCATGATTATTTTGCAATAATTACATCCCGTGGTCAAGAAAGTATTTTAATACTCCCCCTAAAATTTTATTTTTGTACAACCATATACAGAAAAAAATGAAAAATTATAAAACATGTATTTACAAAATAAAGTCTTCCACACCAGGCACATAACATGTACGTTAGCAAGAAAATGAGTGTGTCACAGTGGTACTGATTGCGCGACCAGGTTAGATACCATAACCAAACCTATGATTTTCCTCTCCAAACTTGTATCTGCAACAACCACTGATAATAACCGGTGTTACTAACAGTCCTCCTTGGATGTTCCTACACTCATAAGCAATTCAGTTAGAGAGTGGAACCCAAGCCATCGTAGTCTTGGGTTGTCCCTTTTCATCAAAATAAGAAACCTCCTGAAATACCAAATCTTTTTCCTCATTGATGTATTTTATAACTTTTGGTTTGACTCTCCAAACCTGTGTTGGTTTAAAAATTTTGTTTGTAAAAGATTTAAAGTTTGAAATAATTTTATGTTTAAGACCCGGAGGTAAAGATTGAGGTTTTGCTGTGTTGGTCTTTTTCATCTTTGAGTCATGTGAAACCGGCTTCACATGTGGAGATCTGGATGGAGAGTTTTCCATTCGATCTTTCAAAGATGTGTGATTTTTACCTTTTGATTCAGAGAAGCAATATTGGTTGCCTTTACTGTCTGGATCGTGTCGCTCTGGGCATTGCTTGAGCACATGACCTTCTTTTCCACACCTAAAACAAGCCTTGAATGGCTTTTGAGACTTTGCAGTTCCGTGTGATGTAACTAGGGGTGGGGATTGCTTTGAGCGTGACTCAGCATGTTGACAGACGTGAGGTTTGACAATTTCAGATAATCTTTTGATCTTTGACTCCCCAAGATTTTCATTCATCATCTAAACTTAAGCAATCTTCTAAATACAAGTCTTCTTCAAGTGAAACTTTATTTACTAGACTTATAAAGTCATTTGGGGTTGTTGGTTCTTGAACACCCAAAGGTTCAAGGTTTTTAACCTTTTTATCAGCATCTGCTACTGAAGTTTCCGAGTCATTTGAGCTTTCCCATTCTTGGTATAACTGAAAATCTAACTCGCTTGGAGAATTATTGCTGCATGATGTGTTATCCGATGATGTAGTGGAGCTTAAATTCTTGATTTTCTTCAATTTCTTGTCAAGACGGCTCTCATCTTTTATGCAATCTTCATCATTGTTGATGTCAGTTGAAGTACCTGATCCTTGATCCTCACTTGAGCTTTCTTTGCCACTTTCTGAAGTCATTGTGCTTGAGTCTTCACTGCTGCTTTCTTCGTTTGGCCCTTTATCAGACTCTGACATACCTGTATGAGACTGAACAAACTCGGGAATTTCCGAATCTGTTTTGTTTCAATTCTAGAACAAATACAGTGGGTTCATGCACAACATTTTCATCACAAAAAGCAGATTGCAAATCAACACATTCAACCACTACATTCTCATGGTTGCGGGTCACAGGTTTATGCATATGCCTTTTACAGTCATTCTGAATTAAAGTTTTGTTTGGTTTGTCATTGTTCCAGGCGAACCAATTAACAGTAGTATAACTGTCTCCTGAATACCCTATTCCTATTTTTGTGCCACCACATTCCTCATTGCACACATCCTCCTCATTCTCAATTGCATCTGCATTGCTCTCTGAAACTTTAGTATTTTTGTCATTTTTAGCGACACTTTGAGCAATTAAATCATTTTTATCAATTAAATCGTTTTCTGGATGAGGAGTTGGCATGGAGGTGGAAAGATTATTCTTTCATTTCCCAGCTTGTCTTTGTACCTAATGCCGTCTTTTACGTATGTCGGTCGTTGGCTATCTTTAATATCAACCAATGCCTTTTTGCTTACGTTCCATTTATCAATGGTGAGTTGCAGTTTAGTATTTTTTTTATTTCAGAATTTTCTAACCTTTTGCTTGAACGTTGATAATAAAATCTTTCTTAAAAAGCAACTTCTTTAAAGATTGCATTTCAGTTAAAGTTGAGTTCAACTTTCTCTGATATGCAGCTTCGTTCAGTTTCATTTCTTTATTTACTCGTAAAACTTTTTCTTTTTCTCTATTTAAGGTTACGGTTGAGCAATTTGTAATGAGCCATGACGTTCATACAAGATTTTGAGCACAATTTGGCTTTGAATTCATAGGGGATGCTGTTTACCAATTCCTTATCCTCCTTTTCTTTGGCTGACTCGACTTTCGTTGCTTCTTCAGGAATCTTTTCTTCTATCTTTCCACTTGTGCATTGCTACCTTCTTCCTCCTTCATAGCTTGAGCATTATCGACCATAGTAGTTTTCTCGTTAGACTGTGGAGCCTTTGCAGAGTTTGCGGAAGCGTTAAAGTATGATGTACTAGCGGCCTGGGAGTTTGAGCCACTGGAGGTTATGGGGGCAAAGAATGTCATGTTCTTAGGAGCAGTAGTGGCAGCAGCAGATTGAACAGGTTTCTGAGAGTATCCTGCCTGATTCATTTCTCTCTTGAGCACATCCATTTCAAATGCCTTTAGTGTGTTGATCAGATCCGAGAGAGTGATTGGTGTTGTACTGCACATGAAGGTTCTTCTAAACATCATGCACTGTAAGTTCCATTCTTTTGGAAGGGATTCCAAAAGCTTCTTGATTGAAACATAGTTCGTGACGGGATTAGGAACTTTCTTCATTTTTGTCAACATGTTCAGAAAACGACTGATGTGATCTGACAGACTTTCTCCGCGAATACTTTCAAACATGTCATATTCTTTCTGAACAAGATCTTGGGTTCCGGTGTTTGTTTCAAGTCAACTTGTGCAATGCGGGTTAACTGATTTAGAAACATTTTTTTTTTCAATTAAAAAAAATATTTGTATCACCTCAAAACCAATTCGAATTACTTTGAAAATAACCCCGCATCAACTCCAAGTTTTAAAAGCACTTGGCCCAAACAAACTTGAAACACCTTGCCTGGTTGAATTTTGCAAACACAAGTTAATTTTAAAAGGCACAAAAATAAACTATTGATACCCAGCCTAAACCGATCAAAATTTTAGACCCTCAAATAAAAATTTAAGACCAGGCCTAAATAGAAATTTATAAAACTCGGTCAATCTTTTAGGCCAACAAATAAAACTTAGAATCCTAATAGCCTAAAAAAATTGCTCCAAAATAACTTTTCAAAAAAATTCACTCCAAACTGAAACTTATATAAAGTAATATGGTATAAACTCTAATTATCTAACTTCAAAAATACGATTTACCCAGATGTCAATAAATAGAATAAATAGGTTGGCTATGACTTAATATATGGTTGTGAGTCCGAATATCTTGAAGAACAAAACCTGGGTGGTGGGTACAATGATAATTTTAAACAATCATAATGTTCGCTTTTTATTAAAAGAAAATTATTACCATTTTCACTTCAGCCAACTTTCGATTTTATTTTTATTATTTATTTTTTATTTTAGTTTTTAGTTTTGAAATCCGAATGTCAAACTGTTATACAATCAATTTAGTTTGAATTTTGTTTTAATGTGCTGGACCCCACCTGAGGTGAAACCTGGATGTTAAAAAAGTGAAACCCCAAATTTTGTATAACAACTTCAGTTTCTTCATATACTATCTTCTTTCCTGCAAAATAAAGAACAGCAACTGTCAATTGATTTTGAAACTCTTTTTCTACTCTTTCTAATTCGGAAAAGCAACACAAAAGAAAGATGTTGGTTGATGTTTGTGGTGGTATTCTCGACGGTAGTGGAGATGGGTGGTTGAATGGTGGTGACGGCTTAGTTGGTAATGGTGGTCGTGGGTGCGTGGTAAGGTTGGTTTAGAGTTGATAAACAGAAATTGTGATTGAGAATGGTGGTTTATTTTTATTTGCAGGTTCGGTAGTGGGGTGACGCTGTGACGATGGGTGGTGGTAGTTAACGATGGTGATGAGTGGATTGTTCTTTTTGGTTGCTATGGCGGAGTCCGATGACAGCGATGTTTTTTCCGGTGGACGGTGCGGTTGTCAGAGTGATGATGTTTTGACTGAGATAACAAACAATGACCAGAAAATTTTAATAGCTCTCTTTCTACTCCTTTCTTAAATACGCTGGCCAGAAATAAAGAGCCAGAATAACGTTGCCGGAAAAAAGTCGACTTACCTATTTACCAAATAGGTTGGGCAACTTGAACTCTCGTTCAAGATTTAAGTTCGCTAGCAAATTTAAAAACGCCGGAAAAGTATAAGTTCGTCAGAAACGTTCACCAGAAATATAAAAACGATGGTTGATGAACAAATATGCCCAGAACTTCAACAAAAGTGCCCAGATCAAGAGAAAAAAAAACTTCCAAAGCCCCCCGAAAATCCTCTGATCTGCTCCAAATAATGTCTCTAACTCTTCCTAATCTCAATCCCCAATGCCCAAACAAGCAATGTAAAACATTTTAAATCTAAGTTTTAAAGAAAAGTCAATAATATCAAAACCCCCAAAAAACTTCGAAAGTTTTAAGAATTTTCGTAGGGATATTTGAAGTTTTTTAAATCACAAATTCTAGTACCAAGCTCTGATACCAAATTGTAGGATCAAATCTAGTTAAAAATCTGATTTTGAATAGGAATCAAGATGAACACACTCAAAAATATATAACTTTAAAACCCTTTAATGATTTGCAAAAGATAATACAATTAGCCCCCAAATCTCTCTATATATGTGTTAACTAAAACCCTAAATCTCTATCTATTTATAGCCTAAATCACTTTAGGCTAATTACAATTAAGTCTCTAGAGTTAATATCTTACTAAAAGTAGCAATAAACATGAACACTAATTAAATAAGATAATAAATATATTTTGTCTAAACAAAATATATGTAGTTATCCAAAGCAATATAACTATCAAATCTCGATCTTCCACACGCCATATCTTTCTTCGATCCTCTCGTGTCGACTTGCGTGTTGACTTTGACTTCTTTGCGTTGACTTGATCCGTTGATAACCTTAGACTACACGTTTTAGACCCAACAATCTCCCCCTTAAGCTAATGTTATCAAATTCTTGTATCATCATTAGAACCGTCAACTTCATAGGTGTTGTGATCTTCAATTTGGCAAGCTTCAATTTCAATTTAAGTTTGTGATTTTTATTTTATATATTTAACCCATGTAATACACGGTTTATAACACCTATAAGTTAAATAAAATATATAGTCAATCAATTTTTTTTATATTTAACCCGTGCAATACGAGTTTATTTCTTTTTTAATATAGGTTTTTTATTATTAATAATTATTATTATTAATATTATATAATAACATAAAGAATACTTTCTAATAACTCTAATATTATTATTAATTAATTTATAACATAAGAATATTGATCTAATTCGCACAAGTCTAATCTAATTCTAATATTATTTTATTAAGAGTAAGTTCAAATTTGCTCTCTGTGGTTTGGTCCAAACATCTACTTTGCTCAAATAGTTTCAGTTTGATTTTTTTTGCTTCTTGTGGTTACTCAATTGGTTCATTCTCTTCCCTAGCTTACACTTACACCCTTAAGATTGTTTTTTTACAGGGGCAAACAAGTCTTTTTACATAGGTTGTATGGTGTAGGTTTAAATTACTTAATTATATTAGTTAATTGTTCTTAAACTCAAATTACATATATAATTTTTATACATAAAAACGAGGTATACACATTTGCCTTTATCTAATTTCCAATTAAAATATGTAAATATAAATACGTGAATCTTTTTATATGCATTGTTAACGTTAGGGATGGGATTGGTACCGTATCCGTACCCATACCCGTATCGGTACGGTACATGTACGGGTATTTTCAGTATAGTAACCGCTTTGGTACCATTTTGTTTTTATATAGTTTTTGAGCATTCGTACGGGTACTAAAAATGTAAAATTGACATGAGTACCAATATAATACGAGTACCAAATATATAAAATTGGTACGAGTGCCACTATGATACGGGTACTGTATAGGTAAAACTAATACAAGTACTATAAATACTATAATACGAAATAAAACATCATATAAAAAAACTTTTAAAGGTCTATATAAATAGATTTTACGGTAAATGAGTATCTATTTACCTTTATCTAATTTTCACTTAACATATGCAAATTTAAATATTCAAATCTTTTTATATGGCACACAAAACTGTGACAATGTGTAGTTGGTACTAGTTGAAAGGTAATATAGACTTAAGAAAATTGAATAAATAAAATCATATAGACAAAAAAAACCCCACTTTAGTAATTGTATATAATACTAACTGTTATTTGTTATTAAATTATATAATGTGAAAAATCAATTTTCTTGAGTACGTATCACTTTTCAACTAGTACCAAATATTAGTTACACACTATTACACTTTTGTGTGTCATGTAAAAAGATTTACATATTTAAATTTGTATATGTTAAAAAAATTAGAAAAAAGCAAATAGATATCATTACTATAAAAATCTATTTAATAGGACACTTTGTGCTATATATACATATAAAATACATAATTTAATTTGCATATTTTAATAGAAAATTAGATTTATGCTATTGGGTATATCCCGTTTTTACGTATACATATTATATATGTGATTAGAGTTTATTTAAAAATTAAGTAATTTAAACCTACACCATACTCCCTATGCAAAAGACTTGTTTGCCCTTATAAAAAATCAATTTAAGGGTGTGATGTAATCTAGGGAAAAGGTTGAACAAATTGAGTAACCATAGGGAGCAAAAAAATCAAATTAAAACTATTAGAGCAAAATAGATACCTAAACCAAACCACAGGGAGCAAAAGAGAACTTTACTCATATATAATATATATATATATATATATATATATATATATATATTTTGATCTAATTCGCACGGGTCTAAATTCTAATTCTAATATTATTTTTTTAATATATAATATAAATATAAATTATTGCTGAATATAGCTATAATAGGTTAGAAAATTAACGAATATACACTTCTGAATTTAAATTTATTTTGTATAGTTACTAAATTCTCTGAATTTAAATTTATTTTATATAGTTACTAAATTGTATTTAACTTATGCTTGTAATCTATTTAAAATCAATCATATATAGAAGCTATTTTTCATTATTGTAAATAATATTTAGATAGCGACTTGAGTTTACATTTGATCGTTGGAATAAATTATGGGATGAATTTAGTTTTTTTAGTTATTAACAATAACAAATATATAATTTAAAGTTATAAATAGTGGAATTCCTCGCACAATGCGACAAGAATCCAGCTTCGAGTAATATCAATTTGATTCGTTACGATACTGTTATTCGGTATAGCAACCTAAAGAAAAAACAAATTGACTAAAATCCTTAAACATTTGTATAAAAATCTTGTAGTAACTTAAAAGAATAAATTATACTATTCTTTTCACAAAAAAACAAAACATGGTATCAAAGTAAAACTCGTTAATAACATATGTGCTCTACTAATGTTAAGATTTAGGCGTACTAGCATATTTATCATGTGTAGATTTCCATTTCAAATTATTCATAATTCAAGTTGTCTAAATTGTAAGTTTTAACTTATGTATGTATTGATAAATATCAATAATTATCTATGATATATTAGCATCTTAAATTGTGTTAATTTATTTTGATTTTCTTCAAATTTCAAAGATATTGATATTTTTCTGATTATGAGTGGTCTTAAGCAACTTTTTATGGTATGTATTCAATCGTGTAACACAGGACTGTGATCTTAAATTGTGTTAATTTATTTTGATATTCTTCAAATTTAAAAAAATTGACACTTTTCTGATTATGAGTGGTCTTAAGCAATTTTTTATAAGATATTTTTTTATTCAATTTGTGTAACACACGAGTTTCACAACCTAGTATATAATAATTAATAAAAACTAAAGGGGTAAATAACCTGCTTAAACAAAAAAAAAACAAAATACGCTCCATTTAATTTATTAGTTCCGGCATAAAGAACCATTTGTAATCGAAGCCAATCAGCGATTAAAATCTAAAAACCTAAACATGGTTATAAGATCGATTTAAACCCATAACCTACCCACCGACCCACGCTCACCACTAAAAAGCACATGATGCAATATTCTCTTGTATACTGAGAACTACAATTATGTATATTGTCTTACCAATAACTAAAAATGTTACTAAATTCAACTATATCACATCATCACAAAACTATACAAAAAAAAAAGAAAAAAAAAACTATCAAGAAGAGATAATTACAATATAAATATTCAAGGAAATAGACCCTGGATTATGTGGCAAAGGTTTGAAGTAAGAAAGAACAGTGTAACTTTAGCCTAATTTTCCAATTTCCATTTTTTTCTTCAAAGCCTTGTGACCATGGTAAATGAAAGAATCTACAATCCCTGCAACTGTGAAGATACCTGAACACAACAAAAATGTATCATAAAATTAACCATCAACTGTAACTGTTCAGATTACAAGTAGAAAACAGGAAACTTTTAGTGTGGGTTGTAACATGCCGGGTTGATTGGTTGATCTACAAACACTTTTTTGTTCATTCATAGATAATCAATGTGCTATACATAATTACGAAAACTTATTTCTAATGTTTGTTACCCGTGTGAATTAAAAAAGAACGAAAATCAACCCATTAACAAGTAAATTGGTCCAAAGTGTAAGGGTTGGGTTGTGAACATAATTGAACAGATACATACCTCCAACTATTGCACAAATATTGGTCAACAAGTGTAAGAAGGAAGCATGTGTTTCTGTGAAATTCACCTGCAGTGCCACAAAAAAGAACAAATAAGACCAAGCAAGTGTCAAGTTTTTAATCATGGCTAATAGCTATGATACAACACCTTAATTGCAGAAAGATCATAGTAAAAGAAGACTCCAGGAGGTGTCCGTTGACTCATTTCTGGACCCTTGTAATGTTCTGTCACAGAGAACTGCAGCACACAAATTCAATATGTTTTAGTTGAGTAAAATGTCATTTTAGTCCCTGTAGTTTGGCCCATTTTGTCACTTTAGTCCAAAGGTTTCATTTATCCAAAAAGTTTTCAACATTGTCATTTTAGTCCAACCCCTCGGTCAGTCAGGGGCATTTTTGCCATTTCATGATCGCTGACTTCTATATAAACCAATTCAATTCAAACATCGCCATTTTATACAGAAGCTGCGATTTGCACTAATCCCAATTCAAACCATACAAATCACAAGATCAAACTACTATTAATCATGAATAAAGATGGGGCTTTGGATCAGAGTATAGAAACGAACAAAAAGCACTTAAGAATTTACCTAGTGGTCGGAGCTACCGTTTCCGGCGAGTCCAGACACGCATAGCCAGCAAAAGCGGAGAGAAGACGGGTGTTGAAGGATGCTGGAGAAACAGGGGTGTTGATTCCTGGCATTGAAACGGGTATTCGGGCTTTTTTTGGTAGTTTCCAGATTTACCGGGAATTTTATTGAAGGATGCTGGAGAAACAGGGTCCAGAAGACGGGTGTTGAGGGCGGTTACCAGTCCAAGTAATACGCGTTATCAGGTTTAGACAGAGTATTGATTTGCATACAACGGATAATTAGCTGGTACTTGATCAATCCAGGTTTACCAGAATTTGATTTATCCTCGCCGGCCGGAATCAATGGAAAGACGGTCGGCGATCATGAAATGACAAAAATGCCCCTGAGGACAATGGATGGGGTTAAGTCAGTTGGACTAAAAAAAGGGAATGTTGAAAACGTTTTGGACCCACAGGGAATAAATGAAACCGTTGGAATAAAGTGGCAAAATGAACCAAACCAAAGGGACTTAAATGGCATTTTACTCTAAAAAGTTGATAGCAGATATCCTCTTTAAAAGTTCATTAAGTACCTGATTTGACCTAATAACCTCCCCTCTAAGAGGAGTATACACAGTTGGCACCACCTGTAATTTATACGAAATTTATGTTTGTATATGTATGTGAATGGAGAGATTTGTAGACACTGTAGAAAACTAACCTTTATGAAATACTGATACATTCCATTTGGAGTCTCTTGAAACCAGTGCACCCTGAACAACAATAACAATGGTGGTCAAATCCTTAAGTCTAAGAAGCCAACTGTATTACAGCTATTAGTTAAGAAAAAATCTTACCCATCAAGTGGATTCATAATACCAGGATACGCGTCTCCAAAAAGATAGTTTATTAATCCTGTGACTTATCTGCGAAAATCATTAGCACTTAAAACACACGCTTTTTAAAACTAAGCTTGTATCCAAATAAGTGTATAATATGGCAGCCTACATTATAACCATCCTCTTTAAAATACTTAACATCATGGGGTGCATGTATATTTTCCAGATGAAAGCTTTTGACAAAATGAAAATTTCCGGCCATTTTGTTGACCTCTAAAGATCCATACATGGTACATCCTTCCCCTTCTTCATCTTGAACCCTCTGAACAAAACCTTCTCTTTTGCACTAACATTTCACGAATGTTAACTTTTAGTGTTAGTTTACAACATTTATTTATAATCTTAAAAAAAGGTATAAAAACACTGACCTGGTCAAACAAATCGGGATTCATCAATCCCCAGCCTCTTCTTCGATATGCTTCACGAACCTCGTCACATGAATTACAACATTCGTCCGATGACTGCCATGTTAAATAGTAACAATAGTCAATGATTTGATAGCTTTTAAGGTTCATGTAATCACATTCATATAGTGATGCGTTAAACAAGACGTACGAGTTCGGCACCATAGCATGAACCGCAATATGTTTCATTATGCTGAATCTCACCGCCATGTTTCTGTATTGGCTTTCCAAGCTTAGGGGTACCAATATGATGCGTTCTCACTTGAATCAGATTGCCTTTAGTATCGATTCTTTCCTTTATTACTGCGTGTTTCTGCGAGCATAGATTGTAGTCAAAATGGTGTGCGTGAAATAGCTGGAGAATTATGTTTTAAGCAAACGTACAATATCGAGATGCTGCTCCCCGCTGATATCAATGGCGTCAAGACTGAGTAGGATACATGAAACAGCAGGGAATGTGATATCAAACTGCATTTACATGCAACAGACATAAACTGAATTCTATACACATATTACAATCTAAAACTTAGAAAACTATTATCAATTTGTTACATTTATTTTGAGTTTTTCCCCTCTTGAAGTATCAACTACAAGCTTTGTTTCTGTAATTGTTTGTAAATATAGTCCTGCAATGGGACAAGGTGTCAACAACAACAACATTGCTATGATGAAGATAACGTGTTTAGTGCTACCAAACTATAGTATAAGCACATTCAAAGTGCATATTATATATATCAAGTGGTGACTTTTTGAACAAATAGAAATCTAGAAAATCATGAAAGTGGGATTTTGCTAAGTGTATAGTCATGTCAAAACAATTTCATGCCGTAAGATATATGGTCACATATCAACTTTTACTCGCCCAAATCCTATATATTTTCATTTTACATTCGAATTATAATACATTGGTGAATCCATACACGATATCATCATGTTGTGTATTACATTAGTATTGACGTGAAAAAGGTTAGATTTGGGAGTAAAATGACACTCTTAACGGTCACTTGCGTTGCTAATGGCTGGCAATAACGGAATAACTTGCGTTATGTCGTTTGATAACTACTTAGAGCATTTTATTATATAGTTGATTACATTTAAATTAGCGATGAGAATTCTGATAATCACATACTACATGCAATATTATTATATAAAGAATTCCTGTTTAATCCTGTAAAGGAAAGAGAGAAGAATTAATATACACCTAGCTCGGAGACAAGAAGGAAGATGATAGCAATAGAGGAAGCAAGGGTAATAAGACCACCAGAAAGCGTACGGCTGTAGAAATCCTCATTCACTTTCGGATACACATCCACCTGCTCAACACTCTCTTCATTCTTCCACAGGATCCTCACTTTTCATTCATTCGTTTTACTGTTTCCGGTGGACGATGCCATTTTTCATTTCAATTGCGTTTTTTAGGGCCAATCGCTATTCAAGAATTATTAGCAGGTGTTTATTAGTATGTTTTTTTTTTTTTTGCTAATAACTTGGAATGGTATGTATGTATGTATCTATACCGAGCGAGGTGAATGGTGGGATCAGCCCCTCGCCTAGTGGATGGAATGGAATAGGTATTGGTCACCGATCACAAATAGGTGGGTTTTTTTTAATAAACTAGAATTGATTCCGCGGGTATTTTTAAGGTGATTTGAGCGTACTGTTTGTTTTTTTTTTTTTTTTTTTGAAATTGTCTTTGAAGAAAAAATAATGAGTGATTACATTTCCAGACTAAAGATCAAATACAAATAAAATTAACGTACAAAACGTAAAAACTGAAGGAAAAACCAAAAAAACGCGGTGGTATTTTTGTAAATATTTGGTCTTCAAAATTACTCTACAGGATCATTTGTAGAGTGATTTTGGTCTTGTAGAGTAATTTTGTAAAATGTTCTTGTAGAGTAATTTTGATATTTTGTAGAGTAATTCTGTAAAATGTTCTTGTAAAGTAATTTTGTAAAATGATCATGTAGAGTAATTTTGTTAGCATTTGGTTATGGGGTTTAGCTTTATTGTTTAGTTTTTAGCTTTTAGTTTTTTTTTTTTTTTTTGGGGGGGGGGGGGGGAGGGGGTTAGGTTTTTTAATCAAAATTACTCTACAAGAATATTTTACAAAATTACTTTACAAGATCAAAATTACTCTACATGAACATTTTACAAAATTATTCTACAAGACCAAAATCACTCTGCAAATGATCCTGCAGAGTAATTTTGCTAATTACCCTACGACCATATATTTACTAAAATGCCACCGCATTTTTTTGTATTTTCCTTCAATTTGTACGTTTAGTACGTTAATTTTATTTTCACCGGAACTTAACTCTACATTTCCAAACTTTTAATATTTCAAAAGTTGTTTGAGAAACCAATTGTAGTCGGATTTCATGATATGTAAATGCGGTTGAACCCACATCTTACCACAATTTTGTATTTGTTAATCGTAACGAGATTTCATGGATTGTTTCAAGTCAAACTTTTCAATTAACAATAGACTTTTAGTAAATATACACATAAGACAAATGCTAAACCTATATGACTTCACTAAATTTATTTCTATTTATTATTTATTTTAATCTCTATTTATTTAATTTAATTTTAGTTTAAAATAAACATGTTACTCAAAAAAATAAAATTAATTAAATGAATACAAAAGTCATGAAAACCACAACAATATTAATTTAGATTATTCATGTAAAATATGTATGAATTTATGAGATGACATCACATTCTACATGGATAATATGATTGTGTTTGTGTTTGTGTTTGTGTTTGTGAGTCACCCACATTTCAATATATTTTTCACTGTATCTAACAAATTCTTCAATTATATATATCATAATAAATACTTGTGTCGTTACTCGTCGCAAATGAACTTTAGCAACATATTTACTAGAGTGGGCTTTACACACACACTAGCTATTACTCTTCCAACATAACATATTTACTCTTCTATGATACAGATCATCCTGATGGATCCAACATTATTCATCAGTTTACTACACATATTCAACCGACATTTCATGCAGTAAATTCCATGCACGTTGTGTCATCTCCGTGTGTTTAGTTTATGTTGTAGAAACGTCACCTGGGATACGTCCTTCCGATGATTAATCCAACAAAGAGTGACCCGATCTCCAAACTACAAAACAGAACACTGTTAGGACTCGTTACAGGAATGAGGTTATTCCTGTAACCACCCTCTAGCGTGAGAATTAGTACTCGTATGTGGGAGTAAAAGGAGTCTTAATAAGAGAATTGTGTGTTTACCTTTGCATTAACGTCTTCGATTTATACATATGGGTGAATTAGGGTTTCCTATGAACTCGGAGAGTCGGTTATGTGATATCTCCTACATCTTCGGAGATCATGCAAATCTCATATTTGCATATGGAAAATGCCACTTCGTAAAAAGTGACCACTTCGTGCGAAGTGACCATTCACTTCATGCGAAGGGACTGTTTCTGGAAATTAGCTCGTTTAAGCTCCATTTCGACACTGAGTTCTGTTGAACGAGCATTTAGGAACGAGACAATTTAGTCTTAGCTCATAACAGTTAACCACGAATCGGTTAATATCAGGAACTTGACTAAGTGAAATTTTTAGGTATTTTATAGTATTTAGTTTAGTCCAAGTCCAACAATTAAGTCATAGATGTCAAGCAAGGGGGTACGAATACCTCGTTATATGATTCACCAAAGTTCAAAGCTTATTAACAAAGTTGATAAACCCGGTTGGTGATGAATGTGCTGAATTAAAATATGTTCAAGTGAGGTGTGGAACTTAATTCGGGTAGCCTAGGCCCCTAACGTTCTCACACTAGCTAAAACACAAGTTCATCCTTATTGAGGAAGGGGAACCTAGCTAGCTTGCACACTTGGTATAAAGAAAAGTAGGAGAAGAATTATAAAAGCACAAGGTAATAGTGAGTTAAACTCACTTAGAACAATCTGAGATCAATTTGCTAAGATTCTGTAAGTTTGAGGGTGGAGGTGAGAAGATTCGGAAACATTGAAGGTGAGAAGTGAGCTGGTATTTATAAGAATGAGTTGTTGTCAACACCACTTCGTGCGAAGTGGGATCACTTCGTGCGAGGTGGGTACATGACGTGCGAGGTGGGTACACGACGTGCGAAGTGGTTCAGATCGCACAAGGGTGTAAGTTTTGGGCTGATTTTACGTATTTTAGTCGGTTTTCGAGTATTTTAAGTATAAAGTTGTAACGTATGATTATTGCACGTATAATAAGTATTGATTTGCATGTAAAAACACGTATGTAAATGATTGATTGTATCTGTGCAAGTTTGAATAAAGTATGAATTTTTATTATGATCCACGTCTCGGATTACAAAGTAGGAATTGAAATACGAATAAGATACAAATACAAGTTTCCATAAATAGAAATACAATTACACTTTCTAAGTAAGGAAAGTACAAAAATACGAGGCGTTACATTGGCCACATGGCTACTTCCCCTGCAGTCCAGAACAAGTTGATGTGGTCGTCCGGATCGCTGGTTCCATCGTACTTTCCCACAGCAGGTGGCATTTTTGGCTTGTCTTTTATTTGAGCTTCCGCTATACGCCTGGAAAACTTTGGATCCAAACGTAACTTCCTCCGGTTTATACGGCCTGGTTAATTTGTCTTCTTCTAGGTCCGCAGGTATCTTATAGGTGGACCCTGAGAAACTGGTGGGGTGACCGTCTGTATTACGGGTGATGTCCCAGTATGACCGGGGACAGACGTCACAGTTGTTTGGTTGGACACGAAGTGTGGATGAGGACCCCCTGCCAATATGGGGGTTGTGAATTTGGAAACTCCATGGCATGGCTTGACTTCCTTCGTACGGGTTTCCCAAACCGTACATTTGGGGAGGTGTATATCCGTATGGCGGCATATAGTAGTAAGGCGAAATGTACGCCTGGTTTCCTGAGGTGATCGGGGTATTCACTGCCGCTCTTGGCATAAGTACCGACTGGTGTGGTGGCGTGGACATTGCCGCTGTGAGCGCAGCTGAGTATAATGGCGGAAACTAGAAATCGTCTGCTGGCAAGAAATATTGGGCCGTTGTCCCAATAGCCATCGTGTAAATGGGTTAAGATGGCTGGTAATATTAACTACTTGGTCCTGAATTCGACGTAAACATCGATGGATGGGTGTTTTGAGACACCCCACGTATTTGGCCCTGTGGAGTGGTTGTTATCGTTGTTGGCAACAGCAAAAGGTGGCGTCGACCCCGCGCTTACAGTGGAAGGTCTAGATCCCGAGGTTGGGGTATTCACACGCCCTCTATTGTACACCGGGGGCATCTCCGCATCAAATTCCACCTCCAAAGATTGGGTTATTACTGGAGCGGAGATAGTCTCCATCATGCTTGCTGTCGTCGTATTTCCTTCACCGGTGGATGTCAAAACGGTGCTAGCCATTGCAGTACCTAGGCTCAAAACACGCATTATGGGAATGGATTCCTTAGTATTCCAGGTCCCACAGATGGCGCCAATGTAGAAACGTCACCTGGTATACGTCCTTCCGATGATTAATCCAACAAAGAGTGCCCCAATCTCCAAACTACAAAACAGAACACCGTTAGAACTAGTTACAGGAATGGGGTTATTCCTGTAACCACCCTCCGGCGTGAGAATAAGTACTCGTATGTGGTAGTAAAATGAGTCATAATAAGAGAATTGTGTGTTTACCTTTGCATTAACGTCTTCTATTTATACATATGGGTGAATTAGGGTTTCCTACGAACTCGGAGAGTCGGTTATGTGATATCTCCTACATCTTCGAAGATCATGCAAATCTCATATTTGCATATGGATATTCTCTCATTTAATACTATTATCTTTCCGTTTAATGATGTCTTACCCGAACCGGAGTGACCTAGCCGGGTTACTCCTCCACATATGTATTCCGTGTTTCCATTTTTCTTATGTAACATCATTTCTTTGTGAATTATCTATGCAAGCTACTGGTTGAAGTGATTTGAGAAAATTTCAACCTTGTTAATTCATTTGAGTCAATACCCTGCCTTTGCTAGCTCGTTTTTGGCACACTGAGTGTTGATCCAACGTAATGTGTTAACTTTCCATTAAAAGCGTAGCTCTAAATACCAGCTTGCTTGGGTGGTGTATCTTTAGCGCCAGACTAACTGTAGTTTATCGACCATTTATTTTAAATCACGTGTTGTTTAGGTTGATCTATAAGGCTGGTGGGTTTGGTTTAAAGCCCCTAAGAGCTTTATAGTGTCACGTCAGAGCCACATATGTAGCACATAAGCGAGAGGCTTTATCGTTAACTTGCTCGGTGTGAGATAAAAACCCTACTAAACAAAGTATACAAAAATTAAAGAGGAAAAATCTGATTGGTTGAAAACATTGAGCCACGCCTGCACATATCATTGGTGCTCGTTACTAGGATGGAGTCCTCTCCATAGCGCCCCCTTTCACACCTAGGAAATAGGGAGGGGGAGCCATGGAATACCACCAACAAAATAACAAATGTAAATCATAGCAAGTTACATGAGATACCATCAACACCAAAAGGTTCAAATATCCAACCTAGGGGTGCTCATGGTTTGATTTCAAACCGTGAAACCGCTCAAACCGGTCATCGGTTTGGTTTCAGGGTCGGTTTTTTTTAGTTATCTTTCGGTCGGTCGGTTTCAATATTTGTAAACCATAGCAAACGGTTTGGTTTACGGTTTATAGCAACAACCAACCGTAATAAACCAGACCGGACCGTAAGAATATATTTTATTTTTAATATTTCATATAATATATATATAGACATAAGTAAATTTACATCTAAATTTAATCTAAGTAAGTAAACAAATATGTTAACTATAAAATGGGCCTCACTAATTAATATCGGCCCATATTTTTCATTCTTTTGTTTTATTTTTTCATTTTTAGCACATATGGCCCAAATAGCCTAAATCGAACCGAAACCAAACCGTTAATAACGGTTTGGTTTGGTTTGGTTCGGTTTAAGAAATCAACGGTTCGGTTTCGGTTTTCAATTACCAAAAACCGTGACTAAGAGTTTAGTTCATGGTTTGACCCAAAAGCCGACCAAACCGGACCATGAACACCCAACCTATTCCAAACAAAATTTTTAAATCAAATTTTTTGGATAAAGGGTTACCCCGGTGATTCTATATATTAACAACCAACAAAAGCAAGTAGTGAGGAAAATCTCCCACTAATTCAAACATGAGACACACCCCATGATTATTCGGCGAAAATTGTTAACCCAGGATAAAATCCTCCAGTGGGACATCTCGAGAAGGAAAAACATGAACATGATGTGCAGTTTGCTGAATGTTGACTCCCATGGCCATCTTTTCTTTGAATGTAAATTTTATGAGCAGGTTTGGAACAAGACTAGAGATAAGGTGGGTATGTCTACGGTTCCAAGTGGAGTGACATTATGGCCTGGCTTCTGGCTCGTGCTCGGTCGAAAACTGCGACGCATTATATAAGTAGCGTGTCTGTTGCCTCTACAGCATACATAATATGGCAAGAACGTAATGCCAGATTGTTCAAGAATCAGTCTAGGCCGCCGGATACCATTTGTGAGCTAATATTGAAAACGATTAGGTACAAGCTGATGGGGGTTAAGTTCAAAAATTGTGCGAATGTTAGGAGGTTGCTAGGTGAATAGGAGATCAATAGCAATAATCTATCCGATGACGGAGTCTGATTAATGTGTTTTTACTTGTTTATTTTTCTAGATTTGAGTCTAGTGGTATAGTTTTGGGGTGGTGTTTGTTTTGTTTTGTTAATTTTTTAATCAAATTCACATGTACGCAACTTGAATTAGCAAAAGATTAATTAAAAACCATTTGGATTAGACAGACACAACAACCGGATGACGTCAAAATTGACTTAATTATTTAAAAGAATAACACATAAATATAGTAAAATTAACCAATAATGATGACTAATAAATATCATAAAATAAAAAAATAAACATTAATTAACATAAAAATAGAACAAAGAAGAAAAAACAAGTTTGAAACCAATTATCTTTCAAGCATTGTGAAACATACTGCTTTCCACTAAATATACCTTTTAAGGATATTACTTGTTAGTGGTGGACATGCACCATGTTTTGAGAGTGGAAGGGTGATGCTTAGCAACACCCTATCTTCTTCCAGTTCCGTACTCGTTCCATTCAACATACTAACACAATGATATATGATGAGATACAATTTACATCAGCCACAAAACTGGAACATATAGAAAGTGCAATTCCAGTTGGTGGATGAACATATAAGCATCCAAAACGACACCCTATATTTTATGAACTATAGGTCAAAACTTGGCCTCCATGAGAACTACATACAGTAGATTCAAGACTAGACAAGTAAAAAAGAAGATACACACTGCCCCTACAATTTAACAAGCTTACGAGAGTCCATATCGGACTCTCTTAGATAAGTTATAGATTCTATTTGGGCACGACAAATAGTCGATTCAAAGGCAAACATGCCTATTTAACAAGACGTTAGTTTTTTCGGGTGCTTGAAATCTTGTCATCTGATTCATTTTCCGTTTGCTGACAAGATGGTTTCTTGGTCACCACAGCTGGACCCGTCTTAGATCCATGAACCTGGTAGATTACACACAAGATGACTTTCAGGTTATAGAATTTAATTAAACCAGACTAGAGTTTGTGAAATGGGCGGGGATCCAGGCGCTTTTAATCTGGGTTGGGTTTACCCACAAATACTTTTAATCATTTATTTAACGTTTTTTAATTAAAAATTAATGCATTAAAAGTGATAATTTATAGTTACAAAATGGGGCTTGGTGCATAAAAGGGTGACCAATTTTGCTTGAATTTATTGGTTACTTTTAAGTGACCAACTTAAAAATTCTCTATTTGGTGGTTAAGGTTTCCACATCTACGTCAAATTCATTAGTTCCGTGCATCAAGTTTAAGAGTTAACAAAAGTAGAGAAAAGAAATCCGTTAGTCTTCATTATTTCACTGTAAAATGGATTACCCCAAAATAGAAATCGGACCAAAGTTTGTTACATTACATTTAATGCAAAACGACCTTACAAAAAACACAATTTTGAAAAGAACGACACTTATAAACTCTATGCACTAAAAATAAAAACTGTGACAATTTCAACCCACTTGTTTGATATTATCCATTTGACCCACTACAAATATAACATCCCAAATCAACCTATTTATAAGTAAAAGCATCGTATGATCACCTCAAAACCAAAAAGAAGACTTTAGTGCATCTTACCTTTACATTTGGTTTGAGAGGTAAGGAAGTAGGCATGTTAGATGAGTCTGAAGGCCTATGAAACAATAAATGCGCTACTGTTCGATCTATGGGGTTTGTATCAGTTTCCATATCCATATAGCCAGTGTACCTAAAACACAACATCAAAATATTCAGGTAAAACAGTATTGAACGCCGTCACAACAGGCTTGTAACAAATACGAGGTTATAAATAAAAGGAATCAAAGTGAAAAAAAAAGAAGATAATTGTGACAAATCCCATAGAATATTAAGAGAGACAAGAAAACATACTTGCTAGCCCCCTCGGTCACTAAGGGCCCACCAGTACTAGTGCCATCGTTTATGCCAGCATAGTTATGTCGTTGTTCTGCACTTCTAGCCAAACGGTACAGGCTATCCCTTATACATAATTTAGTCCTCAGATCCAACTGAAAAGTACACAGGTTCAAACCATACAACTTAAAAGGTTAGCAATACAATTTGGGAAAATAAAAAACAGCTCGTGTGCCTAGTACTGCCCTATTTAATTACTGCACATGGCTGTCTTTGCTTTCAACATCTCTTAGCAAAGTGTTCGATAATAATAATAATAATAATAATAATAATAATAATAATAATAATAATAATAATAATAATAATAATAATAATAATAATAATAATAATAATAATAATAATAATAATAATAATAATAATAATAACAATAATAATAATAATAACAACAACAACAATAATAATAATAATAATAATAATAATAATAACAATAATAATAATAATAACAACAACAACAATAATAATAATAATAATAATAATAATAATAAATATAATGACAATGTCATGTGGGGTTTATAACATGACAGAAATAATGCAATATCATATTACCTGAAGCATAGCCTGTTGCAGCTGGCGAAAAGTAGTTGCTTCTAGCGAGATTTCATCCAGCTCAGTACTAAGTGATGAATTCAATTCTGATGACGCCCCCTTTTGAGTGCCCTCCATATCACCTTGAAATTTAATCTCGTTTTCAATCATATGGAATTGCTTTTTGGATTGAGACATGTCATTTCCTGAACCCTGGAGAATCATACCTGATTGATTTTGATTTTGATTTCCAGTATATAAAGGCTGACTAGAACTCTCCATTGAAAGAACCTGCCCTGATGCTTTACTTTCAGATTTGATCCGAGTCATCATCGAGCCACCTTGAGATTGCATTGAAACATGATCATGCCCTTGATGCAGATAACCGCTGCTTTGCATGTAGTCAACAGAATCATGTCCCAAGTTTCCATTTTGCTGCCAGTTGTCCATTGAGGTGATATTTTTATCAAAGGTACCGCTCGAAGAAGTTCGTGTGTCGGTGCTTTTTAAACCAAATTTTCCTAAGCAATGGCCTGATGTCAATCCTTCTGTCAGAGTCTTTTGTCTTGACTGCTCCTTCTGCAATGCAATTAAAGAAACATGAATAATGATGATGTAACATTATACCAATATATGGTTCAATTTCACAAAATACAACAAAACAACCTGATCTTTGTCCTTAAGCTCATCTTTGCTTTCAGGCACAAAACTAGATGTCTTATTATCCGATTCTTGATGTTCATGATCCTGTGAAATATTCGTTGGCTCTGAACATGGAAGCTTAAGATCCATCTTCAATGTATCATCAAGTCCTCTAGCTGGATCATCTGATGTAAACCATACCAATTCATCGTCATTGCCAGTAACGCCTAGTCCAAATGACGAATCACAATTGCTGCACATATAATTATGTATTTTGTAATTCAAAAGATGAATTCTAATTCCTTAAAATGATAAATTGAACATGCTTTAGTTATTTGAGTGAGAATTACCTTAACATCCTGTCCATGTCCTCAAAATATCCAGCATCCGGCCAGCCATAATCATTGGAGAATAAGTTAAGATCATTGAAGGAGTTCCTATCAACTGCACCAGAAGAATCTTTAAGGATTCCCTCATCTGTGCTTAATCCACTACCAGGGTTGATGTTGCTACTTTCGAAGCAATTATTTGATAGTTTACCATCACCAGATTGTACAGTAGGCATGTCTTTTGCTGAGCCAGCATCACCAGAAGAAGCGAATACATCATCAAGCATATTAGACCAAGTATCTTTTTCCATTATGTTTGTTTCTTTATTTAAAGTCTTAAAGACTCTCTCTTCATTGCTTTGAAGAGGAGTCACATCAAGCCGAGGCTTCTTACTTACGTCACCATCACATTTATCTTCACTGCCTTGATCGTCAGTGGGGTGGGGCACTATATGATCACCACTATGTTCAAAATCATCCCAGATAATATCTTCAAGCTGTTACATCAATTACAAAGGTTGGTTATTGTAAAACTACAAGCATGTAGTAGGTGTACAAAGAAGGCACAATATAATTAAATGCTAGTTCCACATATGACAATACTTATCCAACACACAAAACATGTGCGATTCAATGCCATTGGCAAATGATAACTTCATAGCAGCTAGAACTACTTTCCATGTGCAATTAAGAACTTTTAACAGTTGTTAATGTGCATATTAAACTTAATAGTATCTTTTTCATTCTACACCTATCCAAATCTGAGTACAAAAGGCATATAACAACATCAAACATTAGTCATCCATACTGATGCTATGTTCTAGAAGTTCATGTGAACAAAATGATTACCTAACATTAATACTAGCCGATTCCATATTTTACATACTATCAAACAGCTTAACAAAGACAAAGCTCTACCTCATAAATCGACAAGTCTGACATTCCTTCAAATTTATCCAGCACTGATATCGCGTCCCACGAACTGATCTGTGGTCATACTTGACCAAAGTAGCAGTAACAATATAGCAGACAGAGAACCCTTACCTCTGTTCAAGAAATCAGCAGTCCAACTAAAGCCAAATATTTCAATACTACACCTGACAATAAAAAAAATCATTCATATAGAAACACAATCCAACTCCACAACACGTATATCTCAAAAAATTTACCGTTTATCTTTCAATCAAATGAAATCAATCACACGTTACCAAACATTTGACGATTACAGAAGCAAACAATGTAAACCCTAACAAAACAGTTACTATTCACTTAATTCTTCTTTTATCAACTACAGCAACACATCCGATTCAAAACAACATGAAATAATAGCTCATAAACAAGTTTCAATCAATAACAATTAAATTAACCAAACAAAACATAACACAACAGTTAGTATTCATCTAATCCAACTTTCATCAGCTACAACAACACATCCGATGTTGAAACAACATGAAATCAGTCAATCACAGCTCCATAAACAGATTTCAATCAATAACAATCATAGTAAACAAACAAAACAGTTATTATTCATCAAATCCTTCTTTCGTCAACTATAACAAACACATCCGATTAAAAAAAATGAAATCATTTAATCACAGCTCATAAACAGATTTCAATCAATAACAATCAAAATTAAACAAACAAAGCCAAACAAAACAGTTATTAATCATTAAATTCATCTTCAATCAGCTACAACAACAAATCCGATTATAACACAGCACGAAATCAGTCAATCACAGCTTTACAAACAGATTTTAATCAATAACAATCAAACAAACAGTTATACGAGATCTACCGTAAACGTGAACGTGAACACACCGGCTGAAAAATCGGATAAATTTCGCCGCGAAACTGAGCGATTGATATCCACAAAACCCTAGCTCTGAATCCGCAACACACAAATCTCGTAGGTTCTAGAGAGAAAAAATAAAAGTAAAATAAAATAAAAAATGGGTGGGGAAAATAAGGGAGCGTTGATTGGGTGACACGTGGCAGGGAGATCAAAATAAGTGTGAAGGAAGAGAGAGAATCTGGAAATTGGTGGACGAGAGGGATGGATGGTATACGATCTGTTTCCATTGTATGATTGTGCCACGTGGATATTACGGTTGCCACGTGGTCCCCATGGGTAGGCAAGTGGTGGTTCTGGTGGACGCTAGTGCTCTCGTAAGGTCAAAGTCTCCTGTTTTGGGTTTAATACAAAATATTTATATTTATGCTATGGCTTTATAGTCTATTGGCATCTGGATGATCGGAGTTTTGAGATCAATAGGTCTTTGGTTTTATTCTAAATAAGGGTTTTTTTCATATTTATTAGGGTTCCTCCTGAATTGGTGTATAGACATTATGCTGAGTGGAGATGGATATGATCGGATGAGTTCGCTGGCGACACGATTATACTCCACTGGTCCGTCAGTAATCCAAATTTACGGTTCAAAGAAATATATATATATATAATATTTATTGTGGATTTTTTCTCACACTTGGTTTTATACGGAAAACACTCGACTTCCATCTTACTATACTAGAAAAACAAAACTATATACCACTTTTAACCTATATACATGTGACAAAATTTCCAAACACCACACGAGCATGTATTTCCTTTTTAAACCGAAAACATTACTTATACCTTACTTTGCATTAATTATTTTAAAAACTCCATATTAACACGAGAATATATCTAACCGTTTTAAAACAATACTAGTTTAAGAACCCGCAAATTTCACGGGTTGATAAAAGAAAATATATCCATTATCACCAGACATAAATATTTTGATTTTATACACGTTAAAACACAAGCGAACATTTTTAATTAAACGACAAATCGAAATGCATGAATATACATACAACTGGCTATAGGTGAAAACCGGCTAATATTAAGTACTCGTTTGTTACATGGATTAAACAATGTATTATATATAATCATTTAAGTACTCGTAGACTACACAGGTTAAACAATGTCAAATATATAATTTATAATTTTACACAATAATTTTTTTACAATAATAATTCACAAACACATAACCAATTTCTTGTACACCACAATAATAATTCACAAACGTATAACCAATTCTTGTACACCAAATTTGTTCTGTATTTTAAAATTTTCATTTTTGACTATGCCTCTACTTTTTACCCTTGTTAGTATACAAATTGATCATGACTGAAAATCCATTATTTGAAGTACAAACCAAACCCTTGATTGTTATTGTCCTTACCTTTTTATTAATTTTCATTGTAAAACAATTTAATTCATAAATCTACAAAAACTTGTTATAGCATAAATTAACTGTCACATGTACTACTTTAGAAAATTATTTAAAAACATGACCAATATAATTGTCAACATAATTTATCTACTTGGAAACTATTTAGTATTTTTACCCGGATCCCAAAGTAAATGATGAAAGTATATGAATTCATAACCAAATGCAGACCACACACGCCGATTGTGCATATAAATGGCAAACATGTTATCAGTGGCTTCAAATACTCTGTTGGCGATGAAGGTTGCGAAACATTGGTAGGTGTGTCCCGACAAATAAAGTTGCAAGGTTGTTCAGACGTGTGTGAACGGTTCCATCAATGAAAGCAACAGCTCCTTTAGCACGGCACAACTTTGAAACTAAGTCGATGTCAACGCATTTTAAAAACGTATTGCCTAGCGAGTCAGAAGACTAACCTGCACCGGGAGGCTTGCCATGGTTCATCCATCTGCTAACATTGTGCTCTGACATAAATTGTTAAAATATCCTTTTTGAAGATAAAACAAAAAAACAACCCGTTTATGACTTGATTACAAACTCCCAGCCCATTTACAACCTTCCAACCGATTTGACACATCTAGACGGGTCATGTTAAATATACTTGCATTACCTGCTGAGTGGGTAGATACTTCTTCCTACAGTTAAATATTGCATCTGTATCACTTGTGCCCGCACATGAACTCGTCCTGTTTATCCAAATGTTTTGCTTTATTTTACTTTTTGTTTGCATGTTAATACGCTAAAATTACAAATTTACAACCAAGAGTAGAGATCTGTGTAAAATACTTACGTTTAAAATAAAAACATGGTGCTCATTGCTTTTTAATCTTTTAAAATTTGACATATAATACCAGAACAACTTATGACACAACATATTTTTCAAAATTTTAAAAATTAAACATATTAAAGCGCTCATCAGGTCAAGGCATGATCCGTTAAGCGAAATGTGTTCACAGCTTCAGCCCAAAACTGACCAGAATGGCAGCTATATGTCACCATTCACAGCTGGAACAGCCGCCGATCACCACCCGATTCAGCCACCGCACAACGGTAGCCACACACTACCACTAAATGCTAAAGTTTTATGGCTGACGAAAACCCCGTATATGTTTAAAGGTCAGCTTAGCTCGAGAAATATGCGATAAAAACTAACTATGGATCATTCGGGCCAATATGGATTCAGGTTGAAAACGGGTCACAACACCTTTTGTAAAAAAAATATTATTATGTAACTTGAAGGGTGATGTTCCGTTTAAGCTAGGGTTTTAAATAGTCTCTTTTGACTCGAATCATAGCCCAAATCGACTCATATTTAAGTAAATGACTCGAAATCGCCACCGCTAAGATTGTGAATTGCATACCCTCTTTTAGCTCCATAGGTTTTTAGTTGTGTAATTTCTCGTCGGTCTGCCATATCTTTGTTCATTGCAAGCAACCAAGGGACCACCGGTTTTCAAGTTTGATCATGGTATGCAAGTACCTCTGATCTGTAAGAAGGTATAACTTAAAGATTATAAGATTAAAGGCATCAAGAGCTGAAGCTTAGAAGATGAGAGGCATACAAAGGGTCTAGAAGCACTAATCCAGTGATAAATTGGTTCATTGCAAAACCATGTCAACTGTCGTTTTGCAAAATTCCTGCAAAACTGATCGAGATCATACAACTTCTACGTAAAATTAAAAGATTTCCATCAAAAAGGTAGATAAAATAATATGCTTGATGCTTTCTGAAATTCAGATAGAAAGGCATAGAGGTCACGGTTCGAACTTCTACCTACTTAGTTTTCACAATTAAAAGGCATTTCATAGCCTACAGTTTACCATTAAAAAGATACAAATTGAGTCAAAGACTCCAACTTCCAAATAATTGTCTATTAACTCATCTATGTTCCACAAGGGTTAGATCTTACAAAATAAGCAGGCTGGAGTGATCCAAAAAAATTTTTTTTTTTGACTTTTTTCTTGAACTTCACAAATATTTAATGTTTTAGATGTAATTAAAAATAATTATACTATCTGCAATTATAGTCTAACTTTGACATGACACTTTAGGAGGCTTCATGGATTTAGAAAAACTTTGGATGTGTTTGACTAATATTAGAGGTGAAACTAATACAAAATTCAAAGCACCATAGGACTAATAATATTCTAAAGAAAGTCAATCAGTCCACCTTTTAATACAAAATTCAAAACATCATAGGACTAGTAATATTCGAAAGAAAGTCAATCAGTCCACCTTTCTGGCATGAATATGATACAATGGTTATTTTGCAACCATGAGGAACTTGATCACCACTAGAGCTGGTGCATGTTGTAACAGCTGAATTCCTTTGTTTTATTATAATGTATAAATGTTCATATCAACATTTATTTTCAACAATTTAATATATTTTACCAATGTTCATGTTTTTAACAGATAAATATATTGGTTATTATAAACTAAAAAAAATTAAAAAAAAAGTATCATTTCAACCTTACCAGAGCCAGACATGTTTTGACCCAATCCGTTATCCAACCCGTCCATTTTCGCACTTCTAGACAGAACATTACCTGGGTGAGCAAAACTGAAACTCACAACCATAAAACTTGTGGAATGCAATCATTTCTTTGGATTCAATGAGAGTTCAGGGACCTTGACAGCACCGAGAACATTCCTCCCTTTAGGTGTAAATCCACCAAGAACACTAATGGCTTGAGGGGCCCAACCCTACATGCCCCATAACTGCAATTCCAGTTCCCAGCTTCAACAATGTGTTCCCACCCGTGACATCCCTGCTGCTAGCCGTCCAAATTCATTAATGATATTTGAAGGCATAACATAGTAAAGCGAAGGTAAGTATAACACAAAAAAAACATATTCATCTTCGCCCATTATGAACACACATGACCACATTAACCTTTGTATTTCGTCAAACACATGGCAAATACAATGAACTCAAGTGATAGATGCTACCCAATAAAGAATAATAGACTATACAATTATATATATATATATATATATATATATACACACACACATATATATATATATATTAAAACTTGAAGCATTACAATACATAAATCGAACAAAAAAGAACACGAATAACAAATTGAAATCATAAAAAAACGAAATGAATAATATCATTACCACCAGAAGCAGAAGCAGAAGGAAATTGCCAAATGAATAACAAATTGCCGTTCATCATTGTATATTGGCCACCAATCATTTCCCGATTCAAGCACCACACCATGACATCGTCGACGTCCGTCGATCATATCTTTTCAGATTAGCCCTGTGATTTAGAACATCCCTTGAAAACTTTAAGTTTATTTTCTTAAATCAAGGATGGTATCCTTCAACTTCTTTCCATGATTCCATCTATAATCAAATCCCTAAAATAGTGACAGATTATTGGCTATATAATTGAAATCACAGCATGTAATCTTCTAGACAGTGTTGGGAGACAAAAGAACATAAATTAAGTAGATGTTACCTCCACTTGAAGGCCCTTGCACCACTCCAACAGATACAAAAGCAGCAACACAACATTTATGTCAACGATGACACAAATTTATTCATCACCAAACCCTTCATGATACGGATCCAATCAACAAAACAAAGGGTGTTAAGTGTGCATACACTAAACAAAATTATGCAGTATATCACAAATCATCAATATTTTAAATAACACTACAAACAATTTATCTTCATCCTATAAAGTCTCAAATAATCAAACCTTAAATTAAAACAATACCAAACAACCGAGATCTCAAATCAGCACATATATCTTCAAAACCTGCTTCCCTGTCACCGCCGGTCCCACTGCAAGTCCACCAGCCTTCTTAAAATCTTTCTCTTCAACAAAAGCCTGTAGGGGATTTGTTACATTAAATATAAAAAACCTGCAAAGAAAATCAAAAGTTTATCTAAACCAAAAAACAATAAAGGAACAAAACGAATCAATACCTAATGGAGCACGAAGAGTAAGAAGAAGATGATGAGCCACATGAAATTAACAATCGGTTTTGCAGCGGTTTTCATCGTCGTTGGAAACAAAGGTTCGTCGAGTATTGTATCCGACCGGCCATCCATTCTCTATAGATCCTCTCTCCCTCTCTAACCCTAATTTCGCTCTCTCTAATGGAGAAGGAAGGTCTCAAAACAGACAACTCCCCCTCTCTCTTTATACGCATAACCCACCGCCAATTTAGGCAAATAAACAGACGATAACCTATGCACAAACAACACTAATAGCCTTAGGGGCATCAGAGAAGAAGACGGTGGAGAAGAAGAGGGTTTCAGATCCGGTTTGAAATCAAGAGAATTGTAGTGGTGGAAGATGATTAGGGACGACAGAGAAACCGGTTGAAGATCGCGTGTTTTTCTAGCGTGTGTATTGATTACTTTAAGGAGAATAAAGAAATATTAGGGATTTGGCGCCCCTAAAGAATTCTCTGGCCAAAGGCACATCACTCAATTGATTGGCCAGGAATACGGCCATGTGCCCAAAGTGAATTGTTTTAGTATAATAGTTAGATTAGATGTACTAGGGTTGTCATCTTTGATTAAACAAGTCGTGTTCAGGTAGGTTAACTTGGATAAACGATTTTATAAACATGTCAAACCCGTTAATTTGTTTTATTAAACATGTCGACCCACTAACCCATTATCACCGTTAACCTATTTTTTTACAACCAATCAACCCGATTCCTAGCAACTAACCCATCAACTGGTTTGACATAGATAAATGCATTAAAAGGTCGTGTCCGGGTTACACGATGTTTCGGTGTGTGAAAGATAGGGTTGATGTTTTAACATGAATAAAAGCTCGAGTCATGCTCAAGTTGAACAATTTAACATGTCAACCCGAAACTCGCCAACTAACCATAATTTACACCCTTAGACTCTTCTACCAAGTGGTGTGGTCGTTAGATTTTTGTGACAACCGACAAAATTATAGTTAATCCGTACAAACTAATCACAGTTAAATATACAAATACGTGCATTTAAACTTAATTATGTATTAATTGAGTCCACAAAGACTAGCAATATCCGGGTAAATGCATGGGTTTGCATTCGGTAATCGTTGGGATTGCAGTATTCGTAACAAATATAAGTTTATAAAACAAGCGTTGGTGATAATCGTCTAAATATGTGGGAATCACTCTATAGTATTATTATGTGTGCAATACTATATATATATATATATATATATATATATATATATATATATATATATTCAGATATATATTTGTTACTATTTGGAAATTTTGACGCGTAAATTGTAAATTACATTTGCGATACGCGGTTAGCGCCACACAAATACAAACGTATAAAATATATTTTTATATAGCCAACAGTTCCATATTTTTATTATGATTCTATTTCATATTTTATAAAAAAAACGAGTAACTAGAGAGTATATTTAAGTGAGTGTTTTACACATAACGAAACTTAACCAATCTAACACTTAAATCTCCATCATAATCTTACCATGATCACCCTCCCCTTAATCCATGTCGACAATGACAATAGAGAAAGAAAAGAAACGAGTTGCAAGACCCCATCATGTGCCATAAAATACTAAAACAAGTCAAAATTTCTTTACCTGTCTTTTGACTAAAATTGGTACTTTGCTTTCTCATTTCCTGACAAAATTGACAAGAAGCAACAAGGACTAAAATGTAATGATAATTATCCAAGATCACACTCCAAGACATGTGCTTGCTCTTAGTCTAGGTTAACTAGGCCACACTTTTTATTATGACACTAGACTTTCAAAGGGGCATGAATTTCATTGAATCCCTCTCATCCCCATTCATTCGACCACAGCCCCAACTGAACTCACATATAATATATTTCATTTTTCATTCAACTTTGAAACTCAAGCCCAAGGCTGAACCTCCGAGATCAAGTGTTTGGAGCATTGGATTTAAAGGATTCAAGTTCAAGATCTTCTTTTTCTAACTTCATCCTCTTTGCTTGCTTAAAGTGAGTAACAATCTATTAAATACTTATATTAGTTATTAATTTATTTATGTTACAAGTGTAGTTGTATAAATAAGTTCACCCCAACTAGTTGTTGGTTAAATCCAACCTACGAGTCTTAAGGGTTGGTCATATCATAAAGTACTAGTATTCTTAAAATACATGATTGCTATATGGATTACAAAGGTGATGGGCAACTAAATATTTATAGTTGATGACCTTGAAACTTACTGTACATGGAGTTAAGCTCATGAGAAACTTCAAAAATACATGATAAGTTTTAAATATATATATTTTACTAATAATAAGTTCTGTTAAAATCTACATAGTAAACATGAGTTAATCGTTGAAACCATAAACAAATTTATGGCGAAAATCTCATGTTATATGGTATACACCCAACACCTACTACTTTCTTTTGTAAATTCAACACTTATTTTGTAAATCCAAGACATACAAATTAATTTATTTGCACCTATATTTTCGGATATATGTGTGTGTTTATATATATAATATTGGCCATATATATTGGTTCTTTATAACATTTACTGATTCGTGATGATGTACATCCAAGACTTTTGTTAAATTAATGGAAACTAGAAAATTATTTTTAGATTCTTTTATGTATGAATCAATGAAGCATTATGATTATTATTATCATTTTTTTTGCTAGAAACTTACGTATAAACACATATATTTAGATGTATGGGTCTTTAAGACATAATTTTCATAATCTCTATGTTCTTCTTTATGATAATATGCATCAACTATATGGTTATGGTACTAGTATATTGTTTTATTTCAAATATTTAGTTATATATAAATATACATGGACTTTCAGAACATAACTTACAAGACTCTAAAATTAGAGTTCATTCATATTCATGAATAGGTGTATATATATATAGTTAAGACGTAAATCCAAGACATACAAATTAATTTATTTGCACCTATATTTTCGGATATATGTGTGTGTTTATATATATAATATTGGCCATATATATTGGTTCTTTATAACATTTACTGATTCGTGATGATGTACATCCAAGACTTTTGTTAAATTAATGGAAACTAGAAAATTAATTTTAGATTCTTTTATGTATGAATCAATGAAGCATTATTATTATTATTATCATTTTTTTGTTAGAAACTTACGTATAAACACATATATTTAGATGTATGGGTCTTTAAGACATAATTTTCATAATCTCTATGTTCTTCTTTATGATAATATGCATCAACTATATGGTTATGGTACTAGTATATTGTTTTATTTCAAATATTTAGTTATATATAAATATACATGGACTTTCAGAACATAACTTACAAGACTCTAAAATTAGAGTTCATTCATATTCATGAATAGGTGTGTGTATATATATATATATATATATATATATATATATATATATATATAGTTAAGACCTATTAATTTTAGCCATGTTACAAGACTTGTAAAGTTGGGTTCAACTCGATTCAGGTTCGGATCAACACGGTTCAGTTATGGTTCAAACTCGGTTCAGTTACGGTCGACTCGGTTCAGTTACTGTCGACTCGGTTCACTTACGGTTCAACTCGGTGCAACTCGGTTCGACTCGGTTCAAGCTCAGTTTGGTTCAACAAGTCAACCAACAGTCAAAGGGTAGCTTCGTTTCTGTTTTAGTGTTCGGGTCAAACACGGTCAACTCAGTCAACATGGTCAACCTCAGTCCACGGGTCGACACGAGTTTTGGTGAAACATTTACGACACGATTTTCGCTAGATTATTTATATAAATATCCGTTAGCACGAAACCGAGTTCAAACCGACCCGACTAGTGAAACGATAAGTATTTTCGAGATAACTAGTAAATTTAGTGACTTATGCATTTCATATTAAACTTGATCGCAACAAATATTCGACGTTTTAAATATACGTTAGAATTATTTATAATTATTTCGTTAATTATCCATGAGACGAGGCTACATGATGTTTATATTATATATATATATATAATTATATATAATAATATTATATATATATATTACGTTCACATATGTCTATCTACGTACATGACGACTACTTGGAGACCGTACAAACGCTTTATACAAGTTTACGACGTGTATTATTTCCGTATAAACATTTAGTTACATACACGCACTACTATTCGGAACGACTAACACGATTATATATAAATATATTTATATTTTATATATAATATATATATATATATATATGTATTCTAAACATAATGGAAACTAAGTGTTCCCAAGAGTTAGTATTTATCACCGAAAATAAATGGGATTAAACGAGTATAACATTATCGTTTCCATCAAGTTAACGACACCTTCCCGTCGAATCTTTCGGGTAGCGATTCGGTAGAGCTCGGTGACACGTAGTTTAGCTACATTTTTAGTAGAAACTTATAAGTTTATTCGTTGATGGGAATGTTATAGATTGCATGCTAGCGAGTTTACGTTTTGGAAACGACATTATGGATCATATTATGCTAACTTTGCATTGGATATCGAGGTGAGTTCATAACCCCCACTTTTTACGATTTTACATTTTATAAATGTTTCGGGGGTGGAAAGACATGCAAGTTTTGCAAAAGTACACAACATTTCGATGAACGAAAACAACAGATTTCTAAACCATGTTACAAACGAATTCCAACTACACAAATGGTTTACGAAAGGTTTATGCTAAACATACCGGTTTTACAAAACATACGCGTATTTTCAGAACGTGCATGAGTTTCATGGCTAGTGACGGGAATGTCTTAGCTTCAACGAGACTGGATTGTCCTACATACAAACAAGGGGACTGGGTAGTCCTGCTTACATACTCAAGGACTGGGGTGTCCTACATGCAAGTAAGGGGACAGGTTGGTCGTGCTTACAGACTCAAACGGGCTAGGCCCATTCTCATTTGTGCGAGGCACAAAGACTCGAGTGGGTCAGACCCACCTATACTCATGCGAGGCACGAAGACACAAGGATTGGATTGTCCATTACTCAATACTAAGGGCCGTAGGGTCGCTTAAAACTGTACAGTGAAGTCTTCGCTACATATTGCAACTATAACCGCCTGCTAGTCTACCGTCTTAAGTAAACGATTTGGCGAGGCACTTACTAGCTTGGGGTGGGTTATAGGCTCATGCGGGCATGTTGTCTTTGTCGTACGCGGACATCGACGGGTATTCAAATATTACAAAAACAAGGTTCAGTTGACATGCCGAGAAAAATGATTGTATTTATGTATTCTCAACAACTTTTAAACCGGTTACTAAAAAGATTTGTTTAAAATCTTTTTCAAAACAAACTATGAACTCGCTCAACTTTATGTTGATTTTTCGCATGTTTCTTTCTCAGGTTATATTTTCAAACTATGGCACGGTTGGAATAGGAGAACCCTTTGGGACTCGAGTACTTAGCAGGCGTTCAACATTCTAGAAGTCTTAGAAAATATTTACTTCCGCTGTGCAATGAAGATACCAGTCAGATCACGCCCGGCTCTGATGTAATCGATTTGTCAGGATGTGACACTTTTTGATGTCAACAAGGTCTGCAACATTTTTAGAGTCTAAAGCGATTTTTAAATTTGAGTCCCTTTCGAATTGATGGCTTGTTTGCTCCTAAAATGACTTCATTTTCTGTAAATGCATGCAAGTAAATACCTCTATGTAATAGGTAATAAGAATGAATATGTATATATAGTTAATTAAAAGTAATGACATTGATAATTCAAGGATTGGTAAATTTACCCAAATTATTAGGACTTGTGTTACTAACGCTAGACATCTTGTTAATAACATGTCAAATTGTGTTACTAAAACTAGATCTTGTTAATAACGTGTCAAACATATGGGCCGATGACCTCTTTGCCTAGTTGCACCGGGTGCTTATATCCACCAAATTATGTGAGTCTAAGTCCACAAAGTGAGCAATAGATGAATTTTAGGAGTAGACTTTCGGGGTATCTTTCCGTGTTAAAAAAAGACTAATACATATGGAGATGATAATATACAAGAAAATGAAAATTAAAACAAGTTTAGTGGCATGATGGTAATTAATATACAAGAAAATGGTGAAGCAACACACTAAGAACATCTTTGTGGTTTAGAGTCTGGTTTATGATTATGTTTTTAAGGATTTATTTAGAAATTAATTGGTTGGTTGATAAATAAAATGGTATGGAGTATGGGCAAGGTGAATCATCAAGGTAATGTGATGGATCAGTGTAGTGTCTATAAGAATGGAAATAGGCAGTGACTAATACATAATGAGATATATCAGTACTAAGAAAGCAATTGGATGGTATGGAGTATGGGCAAGGTGAATCATCAAGGCAATGTGATGGATCAGTGAAGTGTCTATAAGAATCGAAATAGGCAGTGACTGATACATATGTAGATGCAACATGTTACTAACAATTCAAAATGAGATATATCAGTACTAAGAAAGCAATTGGATCAACAACACACGCGATGATGAGTTTCATTTTCCATCAACAAAGGGCAAACCCAATGGTTGATAAAGTTGTTTCTGCCATCACTTTGAAAGGTTTTAACTTTGTACGAGAATGTGTTGGCACAATACGTACCAAAATATCATTAACACATTATAGAATTCCGTTTTTACCGTGGATACAACCAAATGAGCCAAAATAAGTCATAAAAAGTCACATGATAAAAATAACCATCCATGTGATAGGTGTCGGTCCCCATAAATCACGATGCATCCAATTCAAAAAGAATGTTTTAAAATGTTACGTTGTGCCCTTTGAAAGTTGACAAGAAGAACAACACTAGGTTTTGATAAAAAGTAACAAACATATGTCCTAATTTAGTTAGTAAGAAAAAAAATTAAAAGCGGCATGGTATAATCTATGAGCTTGTAGGAAGGTGGTGAGGTTGAAGCCTCCATGAAATCTTTATGGCCCTTCCATGAGGTAGACTTTCCCTTGTGAGTCACTTTCGAATGGTAGACATTTTTAGAAAATAAAACGCCATTGTCAATTTACTAATGATGTCCACAAAATGGTTTAACTAACTAACTAAATTAACCCTAACTTAGACACTCTAGGTTCTAAATTTATAAACTAAGGCTATATAACCCTAAACCACACAACCGGCAAGTGTACAGATCAATGTAGTACAACCTAAGAGATCCAGGTATCGAACCCACGAGACTTTATTAATTATGTTAACTAGACTCAGTTACTTACCTAAACTGACTCGACTTAATTGTTTTTATCATTTGAGGGGGGTTTTCTAATAACCTAATGCAATTAATTAAAATACTATCTAACACGAACACTGACACGAACTATGACTTTGGATTAATTTAGATGATGAAGAAGCACTACCTAGGTCAAAACCCTACACATGGATGACAGGTTTTCTATCGGAATTGGAACTATTGTGGAACCGGGATCTTAAGATTCTAAACTCAAAGGTAATCCGAAGGACCCTCGACCCTTCTCAAGGTGAAACCTAATAGAACCCTAAAAGCTGTTAATTTACCGGTTTTCGTGGATTCCCTCACGGGTTTTCCAATTGTAATAAAAAGTACCCTAAAACACAATCTACCTCATAACGCGAAAGTCAAGGGGTAACTATGGAATCCTGATCTGACTCGATAAGCAAGGAAGATAGGGAAACTAGGGAGATCTTCTCATAAAGGCTCTAACCCCAACAATCTAAGAACCTAGACGAACCGACAATCTCGCACCTCACGACTATTATGATTAGTTGAATATCTAGACCTACTCAATTCACAATTATAACTCCTATGGATACTACGTCTAGCAGACCATATATTAATAAAAAAACACTCGGTAATTGATCTAACATGAACCTATAACTGAAAGACATTCAACAAGGAAACATGTGAAGCTATTAATCATTCATTGAGCAAGTAAAGATACGCATATACATCTGATCATAAAAACCAAGTCTTTTGCTTTATTATCAAGCCACAATTTGAGTTCTAAAACTAAAAAGAAAACAAGTCATAACATTGTATTCATCAACAACCTAGGCAGTGTTTAAGAAATTAGCCAAGTATCATGGTAGAAATGAGAACAATATGTAATTCAAGTTCACAAAACATGGTTAAATCAATGAAAACAAAGAAACGAGAGGGTGAAACCCGAGAGTCTTCGATCCGGACGCTCCAAAGGTTCAACCTTTTGCTTTCGTATGCTTAAAGTCTCCAACTTTCTCGATTAAAGCTCCAAAATTCGTAGCAGCAAAAAATTCGTCCGAGTGTGATGATATTATGATAATCCTCTTCAAAATTTGTTTTTATATGATATAACTAGGTCAAACTCGAATATAAACAGTTCTGATGCAAACTAGAGACCCGTTGCACGACGGGTATAACCTCCACCTCTTGCGTGACGTGGGAGTCATAAAATACAAATCTTTGACCTTTCTACCCCTCGCGTCACGTGAGGGGTTTGCCTTCTCCCTGTCGCGCTGTGAGGATCTGCTCATCCAATAAGCTCAGGTCCTAATTTGGTTAACCTAGTCTTAAATGTGCGGAATCCATTTTAGAATAGTGACAATATCAAGATTACTATTTAATATCAAAGTTTAATTAATTGTTCAACATTTACAAGATCCTGAAACTATTTTGATAGAGCTTCACCTTATCAGTCAGCAAAATGTTACAGACAAATCAACACACAAAAGTCTATTTATAGACATGCTAGCTTCGTGCGAACTTGGACACTCTACCTTCGTACATAGTGAACTGATCAACTTCGTATGAAGTTAACATACAAACTTCAAAATCTAACATTGTAAGCCCTATTACATGACACGTACATGACCCAAAGACGTAGGCGATAGACATTATGCATCAACAAACTCCTCCTTGGATATTGTCCCAGTCTTGGTTAGTCTCAATCATCAAAAACTTCATAATGTTAAAATCTATCTTCCGAAAAAGTTCTTCCTCGGCTTCTGATGCTTTTCACTTGGAATAGGCGTTTGATCAGTCGGTGAAGCCCACTTCATGAATTGAAATCTTCTAATAGCAACTCTCTTCATGTTCTCAGCAATGCGTTCTTCCTTTCGGATCTGCTTCCTGAATTCCTTTCCTTCCAATTCACGCCACTTCGACTTCCACATCTTTCCGGAGTTAATAACATGTGCGTAACAAACATTTATGACACCCTAGTACTGCCTTGCCTGAACGTTTTCTTTCTCTTCGTAGCATATCTTGTTGTAAAACAAGCATTCGATGTCTTTCTCCGAACAATTAACTAACCACATCGGGTTTAGTATCCTGATCACTCTCCATAATCCTTCAGACTTCAGAACAATCGCTACTTCGCCCGTCTCAATATCATATTGCCACCACTTAAAGAATTCGTTAAAGTCTTGTTCAATATTTAACAGCGGCATATTTTTCATTGCATGTGGCCGCTTCACAATTAAAGTCACGTCTTTCTCTTTTGTGATATGATCAATCTTGATAATCTTATTTGGAATATGTGGCTTCCAATTAAGAAATCCATGTGCAGCTTCAAAATTTATCAACTTCCACAGTCTTTGATCATTGAACTTCATCTGATAGTTGATAGACTATGTCTGACATAATTCTTCAACATCCCACCACGGCAATGTCTGAATATCACATTGATATCAGAAGTATTGAACCCCAAATTCTCTCTTCACTACATGCACGTTCAGTTCTGGTATCCACACCCAGCTCAGAATATCTCCTAACGATCTCTCGTGAAGAAAGTTTAGTGGTCGTCAGAATTTTCTTTCCTTTGAAAGTTCTTTAAACCAAGTCTTTTTCGCTTCGAGAATTTCTTCTTTAGATAACCGTCTCGGAACACTACCATCCTTTACTGTTTCCTTGACCTTTCTCTTCAATCAATTATCTGTTGCTTCAGCAAACATCTCCTGAAATGTTAGGAAGTCATATGTTCCATCACCCGTGTATTAACTGTTTCATCGTCAGAATCATCCTCCATGACAACACGATCATAATCACCAGCATCCTTCACATACCGATAAACATAGTCATCTGGCTTGGCAACACTAATGTTGTTCAGCTCTTCTTCAAAATCAAACTCAAATGAGCTTTCATCTACTCCCAACGTCTGCGCTATCTTTTCCTTAGTATAATTATGCACAAGCTCCCCTTCTTCAACCCTTGCTCCAGATAAAACACTTTAGGTAGCATAATAGGAACAACCGTTATAGGACCAACGTTTGTGAGGATTCCTGTATGCTCTTCTTCGTTAACAGATTCCTTATTCTCCCCTGTCTTTGAGCATCATCTTCTTGATTTACTTCATCGTTAAGATAAGCATCATAGTCAAACGGTTCAGAGATCTTTGCTTCATGCACTACTAAACCAGTACCACCCTAAGAGTTATCGTCATCGTCACCCTTATCATCATCTTTCTTATCACCACCACCAACATCCTCATCCCCATCTTCGTAGTCATCAATCTCTTTATCAAATCTCTATCTATTTCTCCCGTTCTTTCTTCTTCTCTTAGAATTTCTGCTTCTCTGGGATACCAGAAACATCTACAACATCCTAACAAGAACAAACTTAGTAATATCAATTTCAGGCTCTGTTTCCTTTGTTGGTTCAGGCGTGATAACTAGAATCTCATCAATTTTTTCTTTGCCTTTGCCAGCCATTGCAGCTTCAGCTTTCCTAGCCCTTTCAGCAGCCCTTGCCTTTGCCTCATCAATCTCTATTTGATCATATTTAGCATCAAAGTTTATACTGAACCTCTTCTCTAACACTTTGTATAGAACATCAAACGTTTTTGCATTCAACGATTTTTCAACTACAAGATCTTTCACTACCCTGTGAAGTCTTTCATTCTCTGCTGTGACATTAGTAAGCATAGATACTAGCTGCACATTTTCAGATTCAAGGTGTTTAACTCTATTTTCCAAATCTTGAATCTTCTGATCATTAAAGAAATCTCCTTCAAATCCTACAAATTGCAAATCATCTTCAAAAGTTGTAGGACCCTAGGATGAGATTGACGTCTAGTAGAAGATTAGGTGTTGATTGTTGTTGTACAAGAGGTGTTGGTTGTTTCGAAGGTGACGGTGGTTGTTGATGTGATGGTAATTGTTGGTGTGGCGGTGATGGTGGTTGTATAGATGTAACATTTCCTGTTGTAACCTCTACTTCAACTCTCGGTACCTCCTTTTTAGTAATTATTGCCTCAGATTCAATCATCCTGATCTTTGCAGCTTTCTTATACTTCTTTCTTGATTTCTTTGCTGATGGAGAACCAGTTGATTTCTTCGTATCAGAAACTTTACTTTTTACTCTTTTAACTTTCGTTGTTGGTCTATTGATTATTTCTTCTGGTTCTGATGGTACATAGGTTTCATCATCATCACATGTTGCTTTTCGTTTACGCTGTTCAACTTTCTCTGCTTCTGCGCTTTGTTATCAAACGTTCTTGGTGCAATTTTAGGACCAAGATCTTCATAACTCGCAATCGGATTTTCGTCGAGTCGATTCAACATCGCCTTCAAAATCTTGTTTTTCAATCTCCTCAGCAATGCTAGCTACATTTCCTTCTCCTTGTTCGTTATCGGACATTGCAGAAATTACGTCATCATTGACATTCACATTTTCTTCATCATACTCTTCATCGACTAACATCATAACAGCTTTTTTCGATGCTCTCTTTCTCATAGTGACTTGCTTCTTGGGAGTTGTCTTTTTCTTTTTCTTTTCCTCCTTTTCATACCAAAAGCCTCTTTTCGGAATTAATCATCCATGTGTTCCTCTTCGTCATTCTTAGAATTACTTCCATCTTTCCTCCATCTATCTTTGGGTGGGTGCCACATAATTCTCATCTTTTATTGCCCCAAAGAAGTCTCTCTCATCATGTTCTGTTGTTTGCTTCAGATACCGATTCAGACGGACTAAGGATAAACCTCACATGTGTTCCAATTTCAACCCGCCCTTTTTACTCTTTTCAAGATTTGGAAACTGGTTGTCCAACATCATTTGTACGAACCTCAGGTACTGTAAGAATTTCTCTTTCACAATATTCGACTTCATCTGTTCGAAGTTAACTCTTGTAAAGTTGTAAGGCCGATTCAGACTGAGAGCAATGATCATACACATTTGATAGTCCAAAAGAGCATATACCTTCCTTTTTGGTGACTTAAAGCATGAACTACTGAATGCACAAAGAACTTATACAGTCTGGCCAGATAAGCTTTATTGAAGTTAGGAGCATTCACAACCCCTTTGTGGCAAATCAGGAACAACCGTCATCGGTATGACGTCTGTGAGGATTCCTGATAGCTCTGCATCATTTACAGGATCCTTTGTCTCCCCTGTCTTTGAGCTTCGTTTTCCTATTCACTATATCATTCAAGTAAGCATCGTAATCGAATGACTCATTCATCTTAGCATCATGAACAACCAAACCAGTACCACCTTGTGTATTGTCGTCGTCATCACCCTTATCATCATTGTCCTTTTTATCACCACCACCAATATATACATCATCATCTTCATCAAAATCAGTGATCTCTTTCTCAAGCTCTTCAAGGTCTTTATCTTTTTCCTCTTTCTTTCTTTCTAAGAATTTTTGTTTCGTAGAAATCCCATTAACATCAACAGATTCTCCAACAAGCACATAATTCACCAATGGTTTTGATTCTGTTTCTGGCTCAGACGTAACAATACAGATCTCATCAACCTTTTCTTTGCCTTTACCAGCAGTTGCAGCCTCAGCTTCTGCTTTTCGTGCACATTCAGCAGCCCTGGCCTTTGCCTCTTCAATTTCAATATCGTCATACTCTGCATTGAAGTGTATGTTGATTTTTTTCTCTAACACTTTGTATAACACATCAAACTTCTTAGCATTCACCGACTTTTCCACTTCTAGATCTTTAACAACTCTGTGAAGTCTCTCGTTCTCAGCAGTAACATTTGTGAGCATCGAAACCAGCTGCACATTTTTAGCTTCAAGTTGTTTAATTCTATTCTCTTGTAATTTGATTTTGTTCTCCAGATCGGTAACTCTGTTATCATTGAATAGATTTGCATTAAATCCACCTATGAATGGAATATCACCTAAGTCATCAGGAAAACCGATCATGTAAAGATCATCTAGTAGAAGATTGAGGTGTTGATCGTTGTTGTACAGGAGGTGTTGGTTGTTTTGGTGGTGATGATGGTTGTGGTGGTGTAACATGTTGTGGTTGTTGATGCATTAAGTATATTGCCTACGTCTTATGGTTGTGTTTGTAATAGGGCGAAACTGTTAGATTTTATGTTTGTTATGTATGAAGTTATCTTCGTACGAAGATAGGTTATCTTCGTACGAAGATAGAATCTTTCTTCACACAAAGATAGATGTCTATATATAGTTGTGTGAGGATAGATTTGGTAGAACTTTTGTGACTAATACGGCGAAGCCCTATTGTATTTCACAATGATCTGTAACTGTTAAACATTGAATGAAATAAGTAAATTGATTAGTAATCTTGTTAATTGTCACTAATTCATATGAATTCCATGCATATGGACTAGATAACCAAATCAGGACCTTTGCTAAAGGAGATATCGATCATGCAAGTGGTATCAGAGCTCAGGATGCCTGATTTGAAGACAATTGTTCAAGATTCAGCCTAGAAGACTTCTTATTCTACTCATTCTTCTTATTTTCACTTTTAAAAATGAATCCACGGTTAAAATAAACTGATTTTCAAGCATGCTTTGCGAAAATACGTTTAGATAAACTGTTAGGATCTGAGTTTGATTTACTTGTAGTTTTTGTTTCAAAAAATGGAAATAGGATTGAAGTTTAAAGTAAATGCAGCGGAATAGAATGGAAAACTTTTACTACAAGTAAAGGTCGTTGATTTTCATCATCATCATGCTTTCAAGTATGTAAAATTTGCATGTGATAGACAAACTCCCCTCAGCCTATTATAATAAAGCTTGATAGTACAAAAAATGGAAGGAGATGATTTGTGTAAAGATCTTTTTAAGAAGACAAATTGTACTGTACATTGACACTACTATTTATACTAACTATCTAACCTCTGAGCATCTTTAATGACGTCAGGGTTGATAATGACATCTAACAATAATAACAAACTATCTAAACACTGATCCCTAACAACTGTTAGTGCAAAAGCACCGTTACATTGAAAATGCTAAGCTCTACTCCTTTTTCTTCTATCAGACCTTTGGCAATTGCATATCAGATGATGTAAAGGTATCAGTATTTAGAAGGCAGAGTTTAGGTAATCAGAGGTTCTAAACTCTGATAGTATTGACCAAACCAGGATAGTGTATTTTGGCTTTCTATCATCTGTTCCTTTTACAAGTTCAATCCCAACAATCTCCCGTTGGAACAGATGATGCCAAAAATATCTTTTATTCTTGGTCTTTATTGCTCAACAAGAGATCTCTGATTTGGCCTTTAAACTGTAATTGTCCTTCTTTTCAAACACCAAATCCATAAGTTCTTGGAGGTCTTCTACACACAGCCCATATGCATCCTCCATTCTCATCTTGGTAGCTTTGCCATCAGACTTGAGCAATGTCAATTCGTGGAGTTTTTGTCAACTTTCCACTTTAGAATTTTTGGGTCTGAAGGCTTTCTAGGATGGAAAGTTATTGTTGAGGTAGGTTGAATTGTTTGTTGTGCCATTTGAGACAGATCTTCTGCAAGCTTTTGACTGGTCTTATCAGTATGGAAATCAATCATATTTTGGATGCCTTCCTTTATGTGCTCAAACACTCTTTTGTCTTCTTATACCATATTCCTTTGCCTTTTTCTTTGATTCAAGGCCAGAATTGATATATCAGATGTTTCAGATGGTTTTGAAGAGTGTTGGGTCTGTTGAGCTGTATCCTCTGCTGGATACTCTGGCTTCTTTGGCAATGATGGATCAGTTTTTCTTCTTTCGCAAGCCATTTGTATGTTTCAACCACTTTAACCTCTGTCCACCTCATGATTTGGTTCTTCGACCCATAGTTTGCAGCAATCAACTCTTCCTTCATTCTCTTTATCTTCAAATTCTTTTCAGGCAACTTCTTGTGTTTATTCCAATCTGGAGGAGTTGGCTTTTTGAGAGGATCTTTCAGCATATCTTGCATTCTTTGTACTTCTTCTTCCAACTCTCTCACATTTGAACTATGCCCTTGTAGCCTTATATAACTTGGTTTCCATTATGTGAATGACGTAGTCTTCTTTAAGGCTTTTGTCTTCTCTCTCTAACAGATTTTTGGACAAGTGTCTTGCATAGTCTTCTATACTTCTGACTTTCAACTGAAATTGCCAGTAATTTTGAATTACTCTGTCAGACCTTCCCTGAGTATCCCTCTTGGTAATATCTTTAGCTTGTTTGACTTTAAACTTCTTGTATTCTTCCAAGTTTCTTTGTTTGGGATAACCTTTCAGAGATGGGAATTCCATTTTATCTGGATCTTCTTCTGAAAAGAAGGATTTGATTTCTGATTTAACAGCTTGTAGCTCCAATGGGAATTGAGTTGCAAGAGGCACTTTAGTAATTTGAGAAGAAGGAAGTTGAGTAACTGCTATGGTGGACACTGGTTTTGATGACACAGGTATAGGAGGAGGGATGATCTTGTCATCAAGTATAACATTTGTGGTTTTTCTCCTCTTGAACTTGAGATCAGGTGATTGTGGTTGTGGTATTCTTATGGGTGTGGGTAGAGATATGGTGGAAGTTGGAAAGATTACCATAGCAGTGGTTGGATTAACATTTGTTATAACCTCTGCTGTATCAACAGTTGTTGTAACATCTGTTGGGACTTGTTTATCCACTGCTTTTGAAGAAGGAGGTGTAAGTGTTTTTGAGGGAGCAAAAGATATGGTTGGGACAGCAGCTGTCTTAGAAGGTATGGATGTTGATGTTGATTGCCTTGTTTTTCTAACAGGCATCTTCTTTGTTGGAAGACCTAACATTTTCTTTTTCTTTTTGCAGGGCTATCTTTTTCTCCACCAATGCTCTGCTCTCAACAATTGCCCTCTTCTTTGTATTCTCCTTTTTCCCTTGAAAGATGTTGGCTGTTTGATCAATCCTTTTAGAACCATCTGGCTTAGGGATAACCATGTTGGAAGTGCATCTTTGTCATTAAGCTTTAGCACTTCTTTCTTTAAAGGTATCTCCCCTTTTTTGGCATCATCAGTGTTTACCAAAATTACTGTAGGAGGAGAAGCACCAGTGGTTTGCAGGAGATGAGCCTTTATTGCCTTGATATATGCAGTTGTGTCCATATATCTGGCATCAACCATGTTTCTAAGTTCTTGCATCTGATGCTTGTGTTGAAGATCAGCAAAATACTTTTGTTGTTGAAACAGAGGGTCTACGGCTTCTTTGAGGTCATCATGGATATGACTGAGGGTTGGCTCTATGTAGCTATCAATAGTTTCAGCAAATCCTTGATTTCATCAACAGAGCTTTCTATTTTGGTAACTATCTCCGTCAAATCCTGATATTTTAGATCATCACCTAATTTAATAGGATCATCTGAACTCCTACCAGAAAAGGTAGTTGTATCTATGTCATCATGAACAAGAGTCTCAACCCCTGTTTCAAACATAGATGCCCCTTTTTCTTGGTACTGGGGACTTCCCACTGGAACAGAGGTTACCTTGGTAGCCTCAACAGTGGTTGCCTTCAGAAGAGTCTTATATATGTAACCACTGTCCAATTGTAAACTTGGTAGTTTAGCAATTGTAGTAGCTGCTCTTGTTGAACTATCACCATGGGTTACATGTAACCCAAGGGATGTATCCTCTTCAGTTGCTGATGGGCTAGCAATGAGCATAGAATCAGACCCAGTTACTTGTTGGAGTATATTCTCATTGATGGGTTGTTGAGAAGAACTGGTAAATGTTTGTTCTAGGTCAATTGCATTCAGCAAAGGCAATATTGTTGGTGGGAGTGATTTTGTTGATGATGGTTGTGGTGCAAAAAGAGACATTGCCCTGGGAGAGGGGCTGTGGAAGATGGAACCAAGTGGATCCAGATCTTCATAATTTGGTGTCCCTGTGTTTACAACCTTTTCCTTTTGTGAGGAAGAAGGAGGAGTTCAAAGCCAATTTGAGATGCCAACATCTGCTGTGAAGAAGTAGCAACAGTGTTTTCAAGTGATTTTTGTGCTATCATTGGGTTAACCTCTGGGATCTCATCTTCCAGAGGGCCCTTTTTGGGTTTGTGGGTTTTCTGGATATTTTCTTTGGTTTCTTTTTGGAGATTGCTCGTGTGGGTTTCAGGGCAGTGGTTGCAAAGCCCTGATCACCAGGAGCAGTGGGCTCAGTAGCAGGAGGTTGAGATTGAACATTTTGTTCTTGTAAAGCTTGTCAGCCTCCTCTACTTTTGTTTTGGAAACTTTATCTTGATTAGTTATTCTAGTAAAAGTTTCATGAGTTAGGCCGCTTGGATTTTTAACAGCGCCTTGTTTAACATCCGCATCAGGTAACTGATTTTGAAGATAAACACTCATGAATCGTGGATGTATCAGAAAAGCTTTCCTTTTTACAATGTTATTAAAAATTGCCACAAGATCATTGCACAATATCTGAGAAAAATTAAAATCTGATCCTTGTTAAAATTGCATAACCCAGATACTGAATGTTCAATGGTATTTCACTAAAAGCTGTGGTCTTTGCTGAGAGACATGTTAAAAGAGCGTGAAAGAAAAATCTCATTTCAGCAGGAAAATTGGGTTTATAGATGGTCATACCTTTGAGTTGCCCAATGTGACCTCTTTCCACAAATTCAGCATGCATCTCATTTGTAGAGAACGACATAGGATGTGCCATATCATTCAGTTCAAAAACTTGAGAAATTGATTGAGGGATAATAAGCATCAGTGTTTTGCCCACTTTGATTTGATAGCATAAGGAACATCCTTTTGTGAATGAACCTTTGCGTTTGCCCAAAATTGTCGCTGTGCATATTGATAGATAGGGGCTTTGACGGTTAACATGTTCAAAAATTTTGATTCTTCCAAGATTTTTATCATTGAATGATATCTTGTGTTAGAATCAGTTGCCTTAAGAATTGCGGTATAGTTGTGAGGTGTTTTGATTATTAGCTTAAAAGGAGGTGGTTCTGGTTGAGATTTTGCTTTTGATTTAGCTTTGGGTGCCATGATTGAGAGAAAAATTGATTTGAGAATTTTGAATTTGATATGGCAAGGTGAACCTCAGTTATGGATAAAACAAGGTTTTTATAGGGTTTTGAAAAAGTGATGATGACGTGTCATCTGATGCAAACAACTGAGCAATAACGTCTGTCCACGTCTATCCTCTATTTGGCAATGGAAGGTAGTTGTTTGGATAAGCACTGTTTAAGACATGGGCAGTGGATGTGAACAATGTTTTAACACTATTAGAGGATACACTTTGACAATGTATAGACTTTACTAAACGACCAGTGTTTTGATGCTATCAGTGGTTGAAATAGACTTTAAGGATTTATTGAAAAATTCAATTTTAAACTATTTTTTAAGGAAGAATTTTGATTTTCTGAAAACATTCTTATGCTATTTACCACATGGATTACCAGAAAAATTGTTTTTAATCCATGTTTAGCATTCCAATTCTAGAGATAAAGCTTTCAAAGTAGATTTATCCAATGCTTTTGTTAGAACATCTGCTAGCTGATCCTTAGTATGGACATGTTGTAAAGAATCAAACCTTTTTCATAGCAATCCCTCACAAAGTGATGTCTGATGTCAATGTGTTTTGTTGTGGAATGAGAGACTGGATTTTTGATGATATTTTCTGCTAGCTTGACTATCAATTTTGGGAGGAGTCTTTAAAGCAGTTATACCAAAATCCAAAACTTGATTTTGAAGCCACAAGATTTGTGCAGTGCAACTAGCAGCAGGAATGTATTCAGCCTCAGCAGTGCTTGTGGAAACTGCAACTTGCTTTTTACTTTGCCAAGACACTAGGCAATCACCTAGGAATTGGACACCTCCGATGTGGACTTCCTTGTTGTCTTGCATCCACCAAAATCACTATCTGGTAACCTGAAAGCTCAATATTTCCATTAGCAGGATACCAGATACCAAGTGTGGGAGCACCTTTAATGTATCTGAATATCCTTTTGACAACAATAAGATCAGACTTTCTAGGTTGTGACTGGGATCTGGCACAACACATGTTGTAAACATGATGTCTGGCTGGAAGCAGTTAGGTACAATAAAGACCCAATCATACTTCTATAAAGTGTTTGATCAACCAAGTCATCTTTATCAACAATAATGACCAGTTTTGAAGTTGCCATGGGTGTGCCGCAAGGTTTACAATCATCCATATCAAACTTTCTTAAGCAGTTCTTTGACATACTTGTTTTGATGGATGAAAGTGCCATTGTGCATTTGTTTGACTTGTAAACCGAGGAAACATTGCAACTCACCCATTGCACTCATTTCAAACTCTGCTGCCATGAGTTTTCTGAACTCTTCACACATGGCAGTGCATGTGGATCCAAAAATGATGTCATCCACATAAATTTAGACAAGTATCAAATCTTTTCCTTTCCATTTTAAAAACAAGGTTTTATCAATTTTACCCCTTGAAAAACCTATGGATAAGAGAAAAGTGGATAGAGTTTCATACCAGGCTCTTGTGCTTGTTTAAGACCATACAGTGCTCTGTTTAACCTGTACACATGATCAGGATGAAATAGATCTTCAAATCCAGGAGGTTGGCACACATACACTTCTTCCTTGATCTTTCCATACAGGAATGCACTTTTGATGTCCATTTGAAACACTTTGAGGTTGTGGTTAGCAGCAAAAGCTAAGAACAGTCTGATGGCTTCTAACCTTGCTACAGGAGCAAAGGTTTCATCATAGTCAATGCCTTCCTCCTATCTGTAGCCTTGAACCACGAGCCTTGCTTTGTTCTTGACAACAATACCCCTTTCATCTGTTTTGTTCTTGAAGATCCACTTTGTGCCAATTGGACTCACATCCTTAGGCTGTGGTACAAGTTCCCAAACTTGTTGTCTTCTAAACTGAAGGAGCTCCTTTTGCATAGCTTCTACCCAACTAATGTCTTTCAATGCCTCTTGGTACTTGATAGGTTGGATGAGTGATAGAAAGCCAGCAAAAAGGCAAATGTTATGGGATTGGCTTATTGTGATCACTCCTCATTTATGTTGCCAATAACTTGAATCCAATGGATGGCTTTTGAGGAAGATTAAATCACCTTGATATGGGACAAGTGCATTTTGAGGTGAAGCTTGCAAATGTGTATCATCTGAGCTAACCTCTGTTGGTGAATTTGATGGTCCAGACTCTGATTGGAATGGAGGTGGTGGTATGGGTGGTATAGTAGTGGATGTTTGTTGATTTTTATCCAAATTTGATGGATTTTTATCAACAGTGTTTTGGTTTTGAGAGCTAGCAGAGGATTTAGAATTAACCACTGTTGAACCAACAGAGCTTTCACCATTGTTACTAACATCTGCTCCTCTACTTGAAGGACAGATCTTGAAATTTTGAAGAATGCAATCATATCTTTGCTCTTGTGTTGCTGACTGTGATGTACCTGTAGTGTTAGTCTTGACAGACACATCTTCAAATGTAAATTTATCTAGATCAAACAGTTCAGCAGGATTTGCTGGAATTTTCAAAGATGAAAGTTCATTGAACTTCACATTCAGAGTTTCTTCAACACACTTGGTCTTAGAGTTAAATACTCTGTAGGCTTTGGCAGTGGTTGAGTATCCCAGAAAATAACCACAGTCAACTTTGGCTACAAACTTAGAGATAGAATCTTTTAAGTTCAAAATGAAACAAAGACAGCCAAAAACTTTGAAATATGAGATCAGAGGTTTGATTTTGTAAAGCAATTCATAGGCAGTCTTTTGAGGCTTGTGGTTAATCAAAACTCTGTTTTAACATAACAAGCAGTGTTTACAGCCTCTGCCCAAAAAGACAAGGGTAAACCCTTTTGACTCACGATTCAACAAGAGTTCGATTTTTCCTTTCAACTACCCCATTTTGTTTGGAGTTCTTGGGACACTAAATTGCCTAGCAATCCCTTTTGACTCACAGAAGGCATTTAACTCCTTATTTCTAAACTCTGTTCCATTATCACTCCTAAAGATTTTTACTGGGAGGTCATATTGCTTTTCAACTTGTTTGACAAAATTTTGCAATATACCAGCTGTTTCATCTTTCGAGTGTAAGAAGAATGTCCATGTAAACCTTGAAAAATCATCTACAATGACAAAACAAAATCTTTTCTTCATTAAGCTCATGATTTTTAAGGGCCAAACAAATCCATGTGCAGCAGTTGCAAACACTGGGTTGTTTTGGACTCTTCAATTGACTTGTAAGAACTTTTATGTTGTTTACCTTTTAAACAGGAAACACAATGCTCTTCACAAGTAAATTGCTTATGTGGTAAACTCTGATAAGACAATTTTTAGAGAGAGTTGTGATTGTCTTTAGATTTGTGTGCCCAAGTCTTCTATGCCATAACTCTGTCTCTTTGCATGAAGCAACTGAGAATAGGCATGCATTAGACATAGGGTTATCCTTCAACATATCAACCACATACACATTGCCACTCCTATGAGCAACAAGTTGTGCTTTGCTCTCAACAATAATCTGATCAATCTTTTTAACAACCTCTGTTCCTACAATTTGATAAGTTTTCTTTGTAAAGAAAGATCCATATCCTTTGTCACTCATTTGTGAGACACTCAAAAGATTGAAATTTAGATTGTCAATTAAGTTAACATTTTCAAATTTGAGATTCCCAGCCTGGACACACCCTGAACCCAAAACCTTCCCTTTTGAATTGTTACCAAAAGATATATCACCCCTCCATGAGCCAAGAAATCTTTGAGAAGGGCTCTACATCCTGTCATGTGCCTGGAGCCTCCACTATCTACATACCATAAACTATCAAGGCAAGTAGAAGCTCCCTGCACATAAGTAAACAATTAGTTTAGATGAGATTCTAAAGCCAGGATGGCTTTGGATTGGTTCACAGATAGTCCACTCTCAAATCCAGGATTATGGTCAGTGGTTTGAGTTTGCCTTTGTATCCACTGTTGTGAACCTTACTGTCAGATGTTAGTAACCATGTGGATATCTATTCACTTTGGGCTTTGAAGGTTTTTTGTAACCTTCATAGCTCATAGGAACCTTTTGATAATTGGTTGACCATGTCCTCTTGGATACCTGTTGGCAGGTGGAGCATCTATCACCTGTACCTCTCTGGGAACAGAGGTTTTGTTTAATGCTTTTGTAACGGATGTTTCTATAGGTTCAAAGGTCTGCTTAGATTTATTTCTATTAGAACTTGAACTTTCTTTCTCAAGAGCTTTTGCTTTGATCTCTTTTACCTTTTGGTCATAGGTTTGAAGATACACACACTCATGAGTTAGATGATTTGTTTTCCCACAGATGAAGCATTTTGAATCATTTGGGATTACATGAGTTCTGTTTATGTCATATGCTTTTAAAAGAAAACAGTTTTCAGATACATGGTTTCTTTTGTTGCAAAATTCACAAAACAAATGTTTGATTTTTTCTTTTTTCTTTTTATTTGATTTTTTCTCAGCAGATGTTGTAAACTCTGCTGGATGATCTTTGATAGGAATGATTCTTGCCTTTGGTACCTTGACACCTTCAAGAGTTGAGAAGTCCATTGGCTTGAAATTTTCAAGAATATCACATTCATCTGACCATGTGGGTTTAAATTGGTATTTCTCAATTTCTTTAAAAGTTGATGACCCTTCATGTTTTTCAAGAGAAATTTTGTTACCCTTTTTATCAGTGATTTTTATCTCATTTCCAGCCAAATTTGTTGGAACTACTTCAACCTTTCAGAATCAATTTTTGTAATATTTTCTTTGGCTTCTTCTTCATTTACAAAACCAATGCCAAATTTTATGTTACTCTTGATCTGTTTGTCTAGCATAATTTCAAAACCTTTTGAAATTCTACCCATTTTCACATGTGATCTGGGTATCCTCTAACTCCTTTTGCAAAGTTGGTATTTATCTACCATAGTTTGGAGTTGGTCCTTGGTTATGCTAGCTTCATGCTTCAAGCTACTTATCTCAGAATCTTTTAAAATAATTTTGATTTCAACTCTTTGATAAGTTTTTCAAAACTAAGTTCATTTTCTAACATTTTGTTTCTAAGGTTTTCATTCACCTGTTTAATGTTAGCAAAAGCTATTATACATTTTTTTGAATAGAGATCCTTTAAGATATGAGGTGATACCTTAGTAGCAGTCATGAGAGCACAATCACAATCATTCTTCACACACATCAGTATCCCATGGGTCAGATAGAGAGATCTTTTCTTCATCAACAGTGTTTTGATCAACCACTGGTGTAACCACTGCTTCATCACAACTTTGAATTTCATCAGACTATGACCCTTGTTCTACAGACTCATCACTTTCACCAATTGTCTCTAAGGCCATTAAACAAAAATTTTCATTTTCAAAATCATTTTTAGCCATTAGAGCAAAGTTTTCCTCAGATAAATCCTCAAGCAAACTACTCCAATCAACAAAGCTTATGTAAAGAAGCTTTGCTGATTAACCTCTGTCTGAGCAGTGGTTTGAGTAGTTTGAGTGCTTTGTGGTGCTTGTTGCACATGCACTTGAGGTGGTTCTTGAACATACTGAATCTGTGGAGCAGGAGTTTGGATATAATGGACAGGGACATTAGTAGCAGGATGTGCAAAATGTGTAGTATGTAGCATTTGTGGTGCAGGGGTATAATGGGAATAATGATCAGTGCTTTGAGGTCTAGGGCCTAGGTGAGTCACAATTGGACTGGCAGTTTGAGATCTGCATTTCCTGGCAAAGTGTCCTAACCTATTACACTTATAACATTTGATTTTGGAGTTATCCAACCCCACTTTCAACCCCCATGCAGTCCTGGAAATTTCCTATCAGTCCTTTTGTAGAATTTACTTGCTCTAACACTCAACAGTGCCAGCTGATGTAAAATGTCCATTTCTTCCAAATCAGTGGGTTCAAAATGTTGTAAGTCATTCATTTCAAAGGACATATTGTCAGAGTTTTGGTTTTCCCCATTTGCAGCAAAAGCAAAATTGGGTGTGAAAGATGAAAGGATCAGAGGTAAAATTGTTTCCAGATGTTATATCAATATAATGATCATAACCTTGATCCTTCCCACAACCAGAACTCTCTTCATGACTATAAAGAGCAGTGTTACCCAAATTATAGTCGTCAGTTGTTTTCCCAGACTCTTGTAACTTCTTTTTCTGATTCAACTCTCTCTCATAAGTGAGAAGTCGACCATGAAGTTGAGTGAGGGTCATCTCTTTAAAACCAACAGATGTTCGAGTAACGTAAGCTCTAGTCTCCCATTTTTCTGGTAACGATCTTAAGAATCAACTATTGACAATCGAATTAGGAAATTCCACGTTAACCAGTTTCAATTCACTAATGAGACAGCTAAAACGTTCGAACTGTTCTGTTAACGACTCACCTTTTACATGACAAAACGTCTCATACTGTTGATTTAAAACTTTTCTATTATTCTCTATCACCTCCTCAGTCCCACTGAACTGTTCTTTTAGTGCATCCCATAACTCTTTTGCACTGTTGCAGTGGAGCAATCCAGCATAGATTTCGTTGGGTAGCGCGAAGCAACAATGCTAAACGCTTTTGCATCCAACTCTATTTTCTGGAAGTCTTGCTCAGAGTAATTTTCGGGACTTTTTGGCACTTGAGTATTAGGATCCTCTGTGCTGGGAACCATTGGAATATGTGGTCCATACACAACAGATCACCAACAGCCGGTGTTTTGCTGAGCCAGGATGTGACCCATCCGACGTTTCCATATAAAATATTCATTTCGTTTCAACATTGGTGGTATAAACATGGATCCAGTGTTGGAATCCTGTGTGTTTTGAGCCATTTCTGCTTGTTTACAACAGATTTGTGTTTTAAAAACTTTAAACGTAATAAAGCTCTGTATTCAAGAAAAACTATCAAACTAATTAGCAGGGAGAGCTGATCTTTCAAATCAAATTGATATTAATCAAATTTTGATTGACCAAGCTCTGATACCAATTGTTAGGATCTGAGTTTGATTTACTTGTAGTTTTTGTTTCAAAAATGGAAATATGATTGAAGTTTAAAGTAAATGCAGCAGAATAGAATGGAAAACTTTTACTACAAGTAAAGGTCGTTGGTTTTCATCATCATCATGCTTTCAAGTATGTAAACTTTGCATGCGATTCACAAACTCCCCCTCAGCCTATTATAATAAAGCTTGATAGTACAAAAAATGGAAGAAGATGATTGGTGTAAAGATCTTTTTAAGAAGACAAATTGTACTGTTACATCGACACTACTATTTATACTAACTATTTGACCTCTGAGCATCTTTGATGACGTTAGGGTTGATAGTGAAATCTAACAATAATAACAAACTATCTAAACACTGATCCCTAACAACTGTTAATGCAAAAGCACTGTTACATTGAAAATAAAAACAAATAATCTAAACTCTGATGGCTAAGCTCTGCTCCTTTTTCTTCTATCAGACCTTTGGAAATTGCATATCAGATGATGTAAAGGTATCAGTCTTTAGAAGGCAGACTTTAGGTGATCAGAGGTTCTAAACTCTGATAGTATTGACCAAACCGCGGATAGTGTATTTTGGCTTTCTATCATCTGTTCCTTTCTACAGGTTCAATCCCAACATAAACCCTGGAGAAAATCAGAGCAAAAAACAGTCGAATTCATGTCGAAAATTTGAAATAAACGCCATTTTGTGAACCTACTTTCGTGCGATCACAACTCTACCTTCGCAAGAAGATAATTCTATCTTTGCACGAAGATAAAGTTGAACAATCATTTACCTTCGCACGAAGATAAATCAAATTTTGGCAATTTTATCTTCACTCATACCTTAATCCTAATTGTTTCAGTGTTTAACGGTGTTTCAGGCAAATTTGTCAGATAAGCTGGAAGAAGAATTTTATAATGCTTTTGCTACGACAACGGTCAATGCATCGGCTGCAGCCGCACAAAATCTGAACTTAGATAATGAAATGGTGACGATGGTGAAACCCCCGAAGTTGATGAATTTGGAAGACTATGATAGTTGGAGTGAGCGGTTTGTCAATTGGGTTCAAGCAATCACTTTAACTGTTGGTTTGCTATTGAAGAGAAGTATACCACACCAATCGGGGATAATCAATTGGAAAAGACATTGGCTCAATTCACGGAAATAGAGAAAGAAAAGTTTGTCAACGAGAAGAAAATGATGAACATATTGCAACAGTCAATCAAAGAAGACATCTTAATATTGATGCAACATGATGATTATGCATAATCATTATGGAATACATTAAGGGTAAAATTTCTAGGAAGTTCAGAAATGGGAAAAAGTAAAAAGGCATTGCTGAAGAAAGAATTTGATATTTTTAATTTGATGAAAGGTGAGAGTATGAAGCAACTGATCGAGCTTTATTGTCTCCTTGTTGCTCAAATGCGAAGGATGGGAATTCATAAAGAAAACGATGAATTGGTTGATAAGCTGGTAGATGCTTTGCCAGAGGGAGAGTGGTCTACGTACTTAACAATCTTGAAGAATGGTACAGAGTATAGTGGCTTCAATTTACCAAGGTTCATAGAAAGACTCGATGGGCATGGAATGGAAATGGAAAAGATGGCGAAAACAAAAGGTGCTCAAATGCAGCAAGATATAAACTTGTACTTTAAAGGTGGTACTATTGGTGGTCAAAGTCCGAAAGTTCAAATCGCCTTCAGTGCTAACGATTCTGCAAGTTCATCTTGTAATCAATGTTTTCAATTATTCTCTAGCTATGATCAAAATCCACCCAGAACACCTCAGTCTTCACAAAGCTCAAACAATTTCCAAAGTCACCAATCTGGTCAATTAATTCAAACCAAAGAATTCTACAGTGCAACATTGCTGTAAATCTCGAAAACACTCAAGATTTCAACGAACAAACTGCAAAACAGTACATGGCGCTGCTCACTTATGTTCTTGAATCCTATAAATTCCTGGTAGCCAAAATGATTGGGAACCGTGAAATGACTGAAGAAGACTATGATCAGATCTATCCGGTTGAAATGGAATTGATTGAAATCAAGTGGTGCGTGGCTTCTATAGCCTGCAGAGCTTAGAGATGCATGGAGATTACAGGCAGAGATGGATTGGGAGGTTTGAATTGTAAACTAGGATTTGATAAGTCGAAGTTTATATGTTTCGGATGCAGAGAGAAAGGACATTTCAAATGGGAATGTACCAACTAAGAGGTAACAACAATCAGAATCCTTTTCAAGATGAGTACTACAAGAAAGCTATATATCATCGGCCGTCACCACCACAAACAAATTCAAGAATGGTACAGATTGAAGACGGTTCGTCAAATACAAAAGAAAAAGCTTTAGTGGTTGCTCAAGAAGATGAATGTTTTAATTGGGGAAAGTACATATCTAAAAATGAAAGTCTTGCACTTCGGGCTGAGATCATCGAAGAACCTGATTGTTCTGAAGTAGTATCCGATGAAGCTATTGAGGATGCTGTGCTTGGTGGATATTATCCTGAACAACGTGCAAAGGAAGATAATTTGTTGCACAATACTTTTAAAAATTTGATTCTACCTAATATGTTTCCGACTTTTGCAGGTTATTTTGATACAAGCTATCAAGCTCAACCAGAAGAAACAAAGCCTGATTGTATGGAGTTGATAGATGTAAGCAAAGAAATGAATGCTGAGAACTTGACAGAGATTGCAAACAAAGCCATGATGGCAAATCTCAAGAGGTAGTTACTGATGAGGTCAAGGAAGAGTCAGTGTTTGAGTCGATAAAGGAAACTGTCAAAGTTCAGATTGTTGAAGTTGAGAAACCTTGCATGGAATGCCAAGAGCCGTGCAAGGAGTGTGTCAAGAAAATATAAAATTCAAAGAACTGAAAAAACATGCAGATAATTTGTCATCGGATTATAAAACGACCAAAGAAGCTTATGGCAAATTAAGCAAAAAAATTAAACAATTTGAACAAGTCATTAGAGAGAATGATAAAACACTTTCAATGCTCAAGGCAACTGTTATGGACAAATAAATGGCCATTAACATTCACCTTAACACGATTGCCGAGCTGAAAAGTGAATTGGAAAAGATGAGAATTGAAACAGAATGGGTTAACAAGTTGTTAATCAGTTATTCCACCAGTTCATATGTCATTGATCATATTCTTCTGAAAATCGAGAATGAAGTAGATGGCAAAAATGAGAAAAACAAAAGTGTAGGTTACGATCGAGTTCCACCACTCATGTGGAATAGCTATGATAGAAAGAAACCATCTGGGGTGGAAAAGGCACAATTTAAAATTTAAAATTGAAACTGAAAAGAATGATGAGCTGCTTGAGAACAACGATGTAACATACACTACAACTGAAAATGACTGTGAATCTGAAGTGGTAAAAACTGTGATTGAAAATGTTTTAGGAAACGAGCCAGATAACACTGAGTTTGAAAGTGCTGAGTCAAGTCTTGAGAGTTCTGAATCTAATTCACATTCTGAAAATGAAGAAAGCTTTCACAAGAATTATGTGTTATCATCAGAAAATAGTTTAAGTGATGATCTGAATATAGTTGTTTACAAGATGAATGGATTAGATAAACTATATTCTGATGAAGAATTTCCGATTCAGAATGTAAATATTGATAAAGTTGATAAGTTTTTTAAATTGGTAGAAGTCAAAAAAGAAAGATGGTTTGGGTTATAAAACAAGATGCTTCTTTTATTATAAACTGAAACATGTTTACAATAATTACCATAAGAAGGGTAGGGATTACTCGGCAAAAAAAGTGGGATGGTTTAGTTATAAAAAGAAGAAGAATAACAACAGGTTCCGAAAAAAACGAATTTCAGAAAGAAAATTAACTTCTTTTTGGAACTAACACTGTTAGTGAGAAAGAAAACATTGGTAAACAATCCAATGATGAGTTTAAAAAAGAAAAAGAACGTCGTGAACATGCCTTGGATTCCTCTGTTAGAAATAACAGTAGGACATGCTTCAAGTGTAACAAAATCGGGCATATGGACGATAATGTCCTGAAAGAAATCCAAAACCTGCTCATAGTGTTGAGAAGTTCACAGAAGATATGAAACAAAAATGTCCTCAGTTTGTGCCAACACAAATTTTGAAAAGAAATACTGAATTCAACAAAATTGAGAAACCAACAATTAAAAAATGGTTCAAAATTTGAAATAGGAGAATCATCAAACAGAAATGATCAAAAGAATTCAAAATTCTATCCTAAAAGAGCATTCATAAAGGCACAAACTTGGGTGGTAAAGGCCAAACCATCTTCTACTGAAACTAAAACATTTGTTCTTGCTAAGTCTGAGACTGCACAAGATGTTATAGTCAAGGTTCCAAAGTTTGATATTCCGAACCCACCCAAGACCAAGATGGCTTGGGTTTTACTGTTTAAGTAATTTCTTATTTGCATGTGTAGGGGCTCCCGAGGTTAATTATTTCGAAACGTATTATGGATAGAGGAGCTTCTCGTCACATGACAGGAATGCTAGTCTTACTCTATGATGTCAAATCTATTCGTGGAGGCTATGTAGGGTATGCAGAAAATCAAGGAGGAAGGATTGTCAGAGAAGAAAAACTTTCGAATGGAGTGGTCTCGTTTGATAAAGTAAACAATATTGCCGAATTAGAGAACAATTTGCTGAGCACCTCTCAAATTTGTGTTAAGAAGTTTAGATCTCACTTTAATGAAAAAGAATGCTTGATTCTGAAGCCGGGATTCAAAATTCCTGAGGAGTGGATTCTCATGCGCGCTTTGCGAGACAATGATCTGTATGTTCTAGACATGAGCGTTGCATCCACAACCTCAAAATCGGCACAATGTTTTGTAACGAAGGCGACATAAAAAGAATCGTTCTTAGGGCATAGAAAGATGGGCATATCCTCTTGAGAAAGATGCACTGTCTTGTGCACAACAATCTAGTGGAGGGTGTCAATCTTAAAAGTTTTCATCTGAATGACGATTGTCATAGCTGCAAAAAGGGGAAGCAGCATAAGAAATCACACCCCAGGAAGCTTTTGAATTCCATCAAATTACCATTGGAGAAGCTTCATATGGATCTTTTCAGGCCAGTTAACATCAAAAGCATATCCGGTGATCTTTATTGCCTAGTTGTGACAGATGACTATTCAAGACTTTCATGGGGTCATTTTTCAAGAAAGCAAAGATGAGACATTCTAGAATCTTATGATTCTGTTCAGAAAGTTAGAGAACTTGTACCATCTTCCAATCAAAAGAATCTATAGTGACAATGGTACTGAGTTAAAAAACAATCACATGCTCGAATTCTGTAATGACAAAGGTATTCCTCACGAATTCAACGCCCCTTATACTCCGCAACAGAATGGAGTAGCTGAATGTAAGAATCGAATTCTCATCGAAATAGCACGCATGATGCTCACCGATTCAAAGTTACAAGTAAGTAAGTTTCTGGAGCGAAGATGTTGCCTCTGCTTGTTATACTTTGAACAGGGTATTAACCATCAAGGCTCACAAGAAGATATGTTTCGAACTGCTTAATCAACAAAAGCCAAACTTAGAGTTTTTGGAGCCATTTGGATCTCCGTGTACAGTCATTGACCAGGATGTAAATTTGGTGCCAGATCTTTGGACGGTTTCTTCGTGGGTTACGCAAGTATGTTAAGACGTGTATATTTGCCAAGTTTGAACAGAGTGATTCTTGCTCAGCATGTCAATTGTCAGAAATACACAACGCCTACTCAAAAGCCTGGTGATCCCTGGATGTTCAATTACGAGAGTTTATGGAATTCATTCGATCTGCCAAATGTACCTAATGAAGAGGAACTTGTGTTGTTATATCAACAACATCAAGCGTCAGATCAAGAGCAAGTTCCAAGACCCATTGTGGTTACACAACCACCTGTTGGAATAAATGTTTCTGGTGCTGGTCCGAGTAATACTCAAACAGAACCCGTCGTTGAACTAGTAATGAATAACGCAGAGCCCACTTTCGATCAGTCTGCAGATTCTGATTCTAACGCTGAGCCGACGTATGATAATGGGAGTGAACCCAGCTCCAATGAAGGTTCTGAGCAGATAAAAAATTTGTTAAATCAGTCTGCAGGTCCTAGTAATCAGAATGAAGCTTCAACAAGTAGTCAGGTTGCAGAAGAGAACATTACAAATTTAGAGAGTGAAGTTAATGTTCCTAATGAAGTAATGCAAGGAATTGGCCTACCATCCATCGGAGAATATTATTGGAGAATTGCAAGTTGGAGTTAAAACGCGAAATCAGATCAACAAGGATCTAAGTTGTTTTTATACAAAATTGCACAAATTCAAGATATCTGCTTACATCGTTGTTTTATTTAGCTGATTGAGCTGAAATCGAACAAAGAAGCGCTTGCTGATGATAGTTGGGTAAACGCAATGAAGGAGGAGCTGCTACAATTCGAAAAGCTTGGTGTCTAAAAGCTTGTAGACCTACAAGTAATCAGAATGCTATCGCGACTAAATGGGTCTTCAAGTGCAAAAGAGATGATCAAGGGGTAATTGTGCGCAACAAAGCTCGACTGGTTATCAAAGGATTTCATCAGCAAGAAGGCATTGATTATACAGAGGTTTATGCTCCAGTCGCTCGACTAGAAGCAATCCACATTTTCCTAGCGTTTGCGTCATGGAAAGGATATAAAGTGTACCAGCTTGATGTCAAATCTGCTTTCCTTAATGGAAAAGTGAATGAGTTAGTGTACCTCGGCCAATCATCGGGGTTTGTCGATCCAGTGCATAAAGACAAGGTATACTTACTGGATAAAGCATTTTATGGGTTGCATCAGGCCCCGAGAGCCTGGTATGAGACACTCTCTAAGCACCTGTTGAATAACGGCTTTATTAGAGGCACCGTTGATAGCACACTCTTCACAAAGGAAGTAAAAGGACACTTGCTGATCATACAGATCTATGTGGATGGCATCATCTTTGGCTCGACAAATGACTAGTTATGCAAAGAGTTTGAAGAGGTCGTGAAGAAGAAATTTCAAATGAGTTCAATGGGAGAGATGAAGTTTTCTTGGGACTTCAGGTTGATCAGTTTCCTGATGGTATTTTCATCCATCAGACGAAGTATGTTCACGATATCTTGGAGAAATTTGAAATGTCTGGGACATCACCATTATCTACTCCATTGGTAAGCAATCATGGCATCTGTCCAGACGAACACGGAGTCAAGATCGATGAAACCTTATACAGATCGATGATTGGATCGTTGATGTATCTTAGGACTTCTAGGCTAGACATCATGTACCCAACCTGCCTTTGCGCCCGATATCAATCAAGTCCTCGAGTGTCACATCTCATGATAGTCAAACGGATTTTCAGATACCTGAAGGGCTGCCCAAGCACCGGTTTGTGGTATCCGCGAAATGACAACTTCGACCTAGCTGGATATTCTGACTCAGATTTCGGATGCTGCAAACTTAACGCCAAATCTACAATGGTCGGTTGCCAGTTCTTTGGAACACACCTTGTAACGTGGCAGCGCAAGAAGCAAACCACGGTCGCTCTATCTACATGTGAGGCTGGATATGTTTCAGCATGCAGCTGTTGTTCCTATATTTTGTGGATACAACAACAAATGAGAGACTATGGATTGCAGTTTCTTGACACGCTCATATATATAGATAAGAAGGCAGCCATCAATATAACTAAAAACCCGATTCAACACTCTAAGACTAAACGCAATGAAATTCGATATCAATTTATCCGTGATTGTCACGAGATAAAGTTGATTCGAATAGAGAAGATCCACACTGATGAACAAAAAGCTAATTTTTATACCAAACCTTTTGATGGAACCAGATTTAAACATCTTATGAGACTTAATGGTTTGAAAAATCTATCATAGGATGGGGCAATAGAGGTTGAATACGGATCGGATGATGAGTTTTCATGATCCTCATCAGTTTGTCACTTTTATAGTTTTTAGAATTTCTTTCTTTAAAACAAAAATACAAAAATATGTTTTTGATTTTAGGGGGAGAAATATTATCAGGAAAAATATAAAAACATTAAAAATTCAAAATGTACAAAAACATGAAAAAGGAAAAAGAGTTTTAGTGTGAAAAGAGGAAATGATAGTACATCAGTGGACTATAACAATATGCTAAAGAATTGAAGTGTTAAAAGGTTTAAAAAGATCTCACTGAGGATGTGTCAGTAGGCTTTCGCACATTCAATAGATTGTGTCTAAGATATAAACTTAAAAGCATAACTTCTTAATTTGTGATTTAACATCTCTCGGATATATGGTCTTGGTACGCCAAAATTTCGTTTGAGAGATTGCCAGATTCTGAGATACTAGGTCTTTATAGAGAATTGATATCTGGGGTATTATACAAATTCTTCTGATTTTGTGTCAGCAATGGCCTAGAACTTGTAGAATACTTTTGCTTTATAAACCCAAAATAGCAACATATTATAAGTATCGAAAGATCCAACAATTGCAGTAAAAGATTCCAATTTGGAACACTACTTTTAAGTCAAGCCTTCATCTCTTTGTATGTATGATGGTACTAACTTGAGCTCTCAAGGCCTCACATTACCCAGATATAGATATCAGTTAGCTATATTCTCCTGTAAGATGAAATCTTGGGAATCTTGATACGAGAGTATATTCCGAGGTGGGAAACACAATTAAGTCAACTTTCTTACCTAACGTATCTCAGACCAATTGGGAAATGTGTAGAGGTTTAAGTGGACAAGTATACTGACAATCTATGTGAATTTGTTTAAAACTTAAAGTCTTACTAAGGTCAACGGTACTGGTGATAAGTCTCAAAAACTAATATGATCCTCTAACACAAACTCACAAAAATATGTCTATAAATATGTTTGTACATATTTCATTACATTTCATTTCAGAGAAAACCCAAAAAGACATTCAGTGTGTTCTAGCATACACTTTGGAAAAGTCAAAAAGATTTTATTTCTATCTTAGTTTCGACTATCGATGATGGAAAGCGGATCTTCACAATCAAGAGTTGCTGTACGCTGAGAAATCCGGAAGACAACAGGTTGGGAGCTAATCTAAATTAAGAAATGTTTTGAAAAGATTAAAATGTTCATTAATTTGAAACTTTACATTGTTGGAAAACATCAGTTTGTTCACAAAGTGTTCAACCAAGGTCATTAACTTGAACTTGGTAGACATATCAGTTAACTAGGGTCATTAACCTAGACTTGGTAAACTGAGCGGGTTGTTAAAATTGGTAAAATTGAACGTAATTTGAAAATTTTGAAAAAGTGAAGTTCTCTTTGCTCGAAGATAAACTATCTTCGCACGAAGATAATTATCTTCGGACGAAGACTGGGTGCTATATAAGGCTATCTTCGGACGAAGATGGCATATATCACTGTTATGTTTTCTCTGAGTGAAGATAAAGATTTTTCTTGAAAACAACAAAGTGCTGTCCAATTGTTGCTTGGTAGTGGTTGATTGGCACACCATTAACAATGCCTAAGGTAGATTGGACCATAATAACCACGAATTGAATGTTAAATCAAAGATTTCGGTAATCTGTAAATTTAAACTCAGATCTAGCAAAATTTAATGGGCCAAAGCTAAAAACGAACATATCATTGTGTAAATAGGCAATAGTAGCATGTTTTAGAACCTTAAATTTTACTAAAATCGAAAGAAAATTTTGAAGTGTTTTTGAGGCTATCTTCGCACGAAGATAACTTGCAAATGTTAAAACTGACCTGTTGTCTTCGCACGAAGATAAATGTCCAAAATTGTTTACATATCATCTACCTTCGCACTAAGGTAAATGGTAAATTTAAAAAAAAAATTCTAAGTGTTTTGTGTTTGTATTGTGTGTTTCTGTATGATAAGAAATCAAACTTTGATAAGAAGCACAACATCTGTTGTGTTCACGATGAGAAGATTCTTAAAATTGCTCCTTTCAAGTCTATATTGAAGTTTATGAGGGTACTTCCGATAGCCAAAGCACTTACCGATAAACATAAGGCCTATCGTTCTCACATAGATAGGTTTTGGGAACACGCAAACTATTTACCGGAACAAAAAGCTATCAGATCATTCGTATGCGAAAAGAATAAGATAAAGAAGTGTTTAATACGGAGGATCTTGTTCGTCGTGTCCTGGATTTCAAAGATAAAGAAAGTGATCCTATGATGTATACTGAACGCATGTGCAAAGGTTGTTTTTATAGGATGGGATATAAAGGCCATGTTAACACGTAATTTAACAAAGCTTATCTTGGAAGGTCGTACAAGTTTTTTTGTGCATTCTATCATATAGGAAGGGAGGAGGTGATTGCAATTGTTGATTACCAAATGTGCATGATAGCTGCTCTTGCGCTTAACAAGCCATATAACTTCACCAAGATGATATTTGAAAATGAAGTTGAATATTGAGGAAGATAAATTTCTGCAGTACCCCAGGTTTGTTCAGATGATGTTAGATGATCAATTTCCTAACCAGGTGAAAGACAAGAAAGATGAGCTGGTTTTAGATCATATGACGGGATTATCTTTAGTTAGATTGAATCAATATATGAAGCAGGCAACAGAACCTGTAGCAAGAAAGTTCTTTGGAAGATTTAATGACAAAAAATACAAAGCACCTCCGAAAGATAAGTGGAGAAACGAGGGCAGTTGGTCTGATGATGAAGCTTCTAAAATGGAAGGTTTTGAGCCTAAAGGGGTGTATGGTATGAGAGAGAGAATCAGAAGAAACAAAGTACTCCGAAAGCTAAGTATATAAAGAGGAAAGTTGAAACAATGCTTAGAGAAGAAGCTACTGATGAAAAGGCAGAGCATGAACAAAATGTTGAGGCAAATGTGAATGATGAGTATGAGGTATTTTCTCCTACCTCTGAACATGAGAAAGAAACAGAAGAGCTGGTGATGATAATGAGGAAGCTTCTGATGATTCGTTTGATAGAACAATCAAAGAAAATGAGGAAAGAGAAAGGTTGGCACAAGTAAAGAAGAAAAAGAGTGTTGTAGAGTGATGTGTATATTCCTTCTGTCTAAATATGAGATGAAGCAAAAGGCCTGCGTAGTAAGAACAGTAGTCAAAAGGAAGTTGATATTCAAAAGAAAACACTGATTCTGTGTACAAGAAAACCAGAAAGAAGTATTAAACGAGGAAGACAACAAAGCTGAAAAATGTTGTCAATCACCACCAAGAACATCAAATCCACCCTCCCCCACACCCCACCAACTTCACAAAATATACAACCACCACACAATCATCACCACCACCAATCATACCTGATCTTCTTCTCAAAGACATCTAAACACTACATGTACAACAATGTTCTAAATGATCTGGCACGAGATGTTATTGGAAGATAGATTTTCGTTCCACTGGTGATATTCCATAAATATGATATTTAATTAGATATGTTTAATGATTTGAAAATTGCAGAGCTGGAAATCTAATTGTGATGAATGAAGTATAGATTGCAGATTTGGAAAGTCGGATTAAGTGGATAGAATGATAGCAAGAATCTGGGAAACAATGTTATCTATTTTCCTGTCAGAGAATGAAAGGTTGCGAAAGTCGTTGTAGAAATGATACTGAATATCTACGCAACAGAAGGCAGATGGATTTATTTCAGAAGATTCTCATCAGAAAGTTTGGTATTGATTATGCTGCTGAAGTTCATTTAATCGAAAAAGAAGAAGCAAGAGAAAGGATAGCTTAACGAGAAAGGCTAGCTCAAGCTGAACCTGCAGCTTTGGGTAAAGGAAAGGAAAAAATTGATGAAGTTCCTATCATTGTTCAATCTGAGCCAGAAGCTGAATCTGTGCCAGAAACTATTGTTGAAACAAATGTGATTGAAGCTGAAACTGCTATCGAAACAAAGATTGAAGCTGTAGTTAATCCAGGTTCTGAAGGGTTTATACTTATTGGAGAACCAGTTAATGTTTCAGATCCAACTCTGAAGGATAAAATTGTTGAACGAAAAAGATTACATGCAGAGGTTGATGCTATGTTTAGTGATGATGAGAATGTTGATAATAAAGAAGCTGAAGAAGATAAAGATGATGATAATGTGAAAGACGATAAGAAAGATAATGATGACAAGGGCGATGATGATAATACCTAAGGGGAACGGGCTTGATAGTTGAAACTGCAAAGATAAATGAAGCGTTTGATTATGATAGCTTCCTGCAAGATAATGTGAATGAGGAAAATGAAGCTCAGACTCAGGGGGAGCAGAGAGATCAAACACGATGCAGAACACTCAGGAATCTTCACAGCTACTCCAATGACTGTTGTTCCTGATTGTCAACCGCCCCGAATTTTCATGTTAGAGCATGGTGCTAAAGAAGGTGAGTTAGTACACAATCATACGAAGGAAGATATCGCAAAGATGTTGGGAGTTGATGAAGAATCGTTTGATTTTGAACTCAACAACATTACTTTTGAGCCTAATGATTATATGTATACGTATGTGCCTGATGCTGGCAAGTATGATCAAGTAATTGTTGAAGATGCATCAGATGATGATGGTGATTCTGAGAAGTACTTTGGGTTGATACTAATACGTTTCCAACATTTGAAGAATTGTTTTGAGAAAAATTCGATGATTTGTTGAAACGAAGAGTGGAAGAAAATTGTGAAAGAGGGAAGTGTACCGAAACATTTATCCAGAGAAGAGACTGCTGAAGCTAGAAAGTCATGGTTTAGGGAGCTTCCTAAAGAAAGAAAATTTAGACGACCATTGGCGTTCTTCACTCGTGATAAAGACAAGTCTTTGGGAGATATCCTTGGTTAGGGTTGGATCAAGGAACTAAATGTGTATGCCATCAAGAGGGAGTTTGGTGTGCAGTACTTCAAGTATTTGTATGATTTGAAGTCTCAACCTTACTTGGATATAGAAGAGTTGGTTCAAACAAAGATGATAAGTTTTCAGATGAAATTTCACGATGGAGATTAATCAAATATGAAGCATCAGTTGGTTTTAACAGATGGAAGCCATTCATTCTAAAGAAACGAATCAAGATTGATCCTATTACAAAAGAAAAGGATGTGACTTTGGTGATGAAGAGGCCGCATGTGATGAAGAATATGCCTCTGATGAGAATAGAGCAGGATTTTCACGAGTATTTTAACTGGTGGAAGATAGATTCTGAGACAGGTGAAGCTATTATTGTGTTGAAAGCTGATGACACCTAGAAGATTACTAAAGAAATGACTCCACAAATGATTGAGAGACAAAGGATATGGGGTTTATGGAGAACAATTAGAATACTAGACCCGTTGTGGCTAGTAAATTGCTCAGAGAATGATGTAATATGTCTATTTTACAACAAGATCTTCTATGAAGTGAAAGACAAGATTCAAGCGATGCAATTCCAAGGTGTGATCAACGTATGTTATGAACGTGGTATTAATTCTGGAAAATGTGGAGCTCATCAGGGAGAGAGTTAGAGAAGAAAGAGTTCTTGAAAAAAGGAAGGCACTTCGAGAAGATCAAAGAGAATTTTAAGGAAGAACGTCTTAGAAGATTTCAGTATATGACCAAGGTACCTCCGATTGATCAGACACCGATTCCATCAGAAGAACGTCGGAAGCCTCGGAAGAATTTCTTTGGGTGTTAATGTCAAATATGTTGAAGATTTTGAAGACCAACAAAGACTGCGGCAACATCCAAGTGGGAGTTTGTTGGTGCATTACGTATAATGCCTACGTCTTGGGGTTGTGTCTGAAATAGCGCGAAACAGTTAGATTTTATGTTGGTTATGTAGGAAGTTATCTTCGCACAAAGATAGATGTCTATATATAGTTGGTCTGAGGATAGATTTGGTAGAACTTTTGTGACTGATACGGCGAAGCCCTGTCGGATTTCACGATGATCTATAACTGTTAAACATTGAATGAAATCAGTAAATTGATAAGTAATCTTGTTAATTGTCACTAATTCATATGAATTCCGCGCATATGGACTAGATAACCAAATTATGACCTTTGCTAAAGGAGAAATTGATCATATAGTGGGGATAGTTATTGTTAATGAATCACAGGTGGTGATGGTGGTTGTGTAACACTTGGAGTAACCACCGTTTCAGTTTCAGCCTCAGGTGTCTTCCTAGCTTTATTGTACTTGCGTCTAGATTTCTTTACTGTAGGAGATCCTGTTGCTTTCTTAATCACATCTGCAGGCTTGCTTTTCACTCGCTTTGATTTCTTTGCAGGCCTCTCTATTATCTCTTCTAGATCTGAAGGCACATATGTTTCATCGTCGTGACCTAAAGCCTTTTTCTTTCTTTTCTCGGCTTTTTCTGCTGCTGCTCTGGCTTCGAAGTCTATGCACTCATCTGAACTTTCTTCATCGTCACCTTTGAAAGCTTGTTTTTTGATTTCAGCAGCAATATTTACCACATTCACTTCATCCCTTTCCTGATCAGAAGTAGCAGAGAAAAAATCATCTTCAACATTTGTTTCAACTTCAACATGCTGCTCAACTTCAACCTCTTCATCCGTTGTCTCATCTCTTAGTACAGTTTCCACCTTCCTTTTCTGAGCTTTCTTTTTTGGAGTGGTCCTTTTCTTCTTAGTCTACTCTTTCTCATACAATACACCTCTCTTTGTAATGTATCCCTCCATCTTATCATCTTCATTGTCAGAACTACTGTCATCGTTCCTCCATTTATCTTTCGGCGATGCCTTGTAAGCCTTATTCTTGAACGCTCCAAAGAAATTTCTTGCAACCGGCTCTATTTTCTGCTTCAAGTACAGATTGAGACGAACCAGAGAAAATCAGACATATGATCTAATTGTAGCACATCTTTCTTGTCTTTTGCTAGTTTCGGAAATTGATCATCGAGCAGAATCTGGACGAACCTAGGATATTGTAAAAACTTTTCCTTCTCGATGTTCCGCTTCATCTGTTCAAAGATTACTATGGTGAAGTTGTATGGTTTACCAATGCTAGGGCAGCTATAATACACATTTGATAATCAACTAATACATCTCCCCCTCCTTTTTATGACTAAGAGTAGAAACCATAGAATGAACAAAAACTTGTACGACCTTTGAAGAAATGCTTTGTTGAAGGATATGTTCACAAACCCTTTAATACCCATCCGATAAAAACACCCTTTGCACATCCGTTCAGAATACATCATCGGATCGTCATCTTTTTCTTTAAAATCAAGGACTCTTCGTATTAACGCCTCTGTGATAAGTACTTCCTTGTCTTCATTTCCATTCTTACAAGCGATCAGATAGCTTTCAACTAAGGTACAAACTTGGCGTGATCCTAAAACCTTTGTAGGTGGGATCTGTAAGCTTTATGTTTGTCCGTTAAGGTTTCTTTATTGGCAATTCGTCCATACTTCAGAATCTCTTCAAAAGGTGCTATCTAGGAACCTTTTCATTGAGAACACAACATATGTTGTGCTTCGGCTCAAAATTTGTCTTTTTATCCTGCAAACACAATACGAACAAACATTTAGATGAAAATTTTACAAAAATATACCAAATCCTTCTAAGATGTGGACATTTATCTTCGTACGAAGTGACATATATCGTTTTTTACATTTGCAATTCTCACTTCGTGCGAAGTTGATTTTCTCTTCGTGCGAAGTGAATTTTCACCTCATGCGAAATGAACTTTTACTTCATGCAGAGTAACTGTTATGGAAAATTATAAAATGTTTTCAAGATATGATGAAATTGAAGATTCTGTAACATGGTAAAAGTGCCGATTTACCAAGATCTATGTTAAATTTTAATTTTGGTCCGTTAAATCATCCTAGATCTAATTTTTTATGTATGGTTTACCGAAATCGTTCAATACGTTCATTCTACGGTTCAATCTCGTCCAAAATAACTTAGGCATTGTTAGTGGTGTGCCAATCACCAACTACAAGTGTAGATTTGGGCAGCACTTCGTCGTTTGCATTGCAAAATTTTAAGTTCGCACAGAGAAACTGAATAGTGGCTTATGATTTTACTTCGTGCGCAGTAGCTTATTGAGGCCACTGATTTCTCTTTGTATGAAGTGAGGTTTTCTCTTCGTGCAAAGTGAAATCTCACTTCGAGCATTGGTAAGTTCAATTTTTACCAATTTTCAATTTCTCGAACATTTATCAGTTTTAACAACCCACTCAGTTGACCTAGTCAAGTTAATGACCCTGGTTAACTGATTTGTCTACCAAGTCCAAATTAAAGACCTTGGTTGAACACGTTATAAACAAACTGATGTTTTCAAGCAATTTTAAGTTTCAAATTAATGAACTTTTGATCCTTTAAAACTTTTTCTCATTTCAGATAAGCTCCCAACCCGTTGTCCTCTGGATTTCTCAGCATTTAGCATCTTTGGATTTTGAAGATCCGTTTTCCGTCATCGACAGTCGAAACTAAGATAGAAATAAATTCTTTTTTATTTTTCCAAAGTTTATGCTAAAACACACTTAAAATCTTTTTGGGTTTTTCTGTAATGAAATGCAATAACTATGTACAAACATATTTACAGACATTTTTGTGAGTTTGTGTTAGAGGATCATATCAGTTTTTGGGACATATCACTAGTACTGTTGATGTTGATTAAACTTTAAGTTGCAAACAGATTCACTTAGATTGTCCGTATACTAATCCACTTAAATCTCTACACATTTCTCAATTGCTCTGAGATACGTTAATTAGATGTCTTAGAACTTGACTTAATAGCGTTTCCCATCTCAGAATATACTCATGTATCAAGATTCCCTGGATTTCATCTTATAGGTGAATATATCTAACTGATATCTGTATCTGGGTTGTGCAAGACATTGAGAGCTCAGGTTAGTACCATCGTACAGACAAAGAGATGAATGCTCGACTTAAAAGCGGTGTTTCAATTTTGAATCTTTTGACTTCAGTTGTAAGATCTTTCGATACTTTCAATTTTGTGCAGTTTTTGGGTTTAAAAGCAAAAGTATTCTACAAGTTCTAGGCCATTGTTGACGCAAAATCTGAAGAACTTGTATAATACCCCAGATATCAATTATCTATAAAGACCTAGTATCTCAGAATCCAGCAATCTCTCAAACGAAATTTCGGTTTACTAAGACCATATATGCGAGAGATGTTAAACCACTAATTAAGACAAGAGCTTTTCATTATGTTTATATCTCTGAGACAATTTACTGAATGTGCGAAGCCTACTGGCACCTCATCAGCGAGACATGTTTAAACATTTTTGACTTTTTCATGTTTTTATACATTTTCAAATTTTTATTTGTTTTTGTATTTTTCACAACATATTTCTCCCCCTAAAATCAAAAACTTATTTTTGGATTTTTGTTTATAAAGAAAGAAATTTGAAAACTAAAAACTTTGACAAACCGATGAGGATCAAGTCAACTCGTCATTCTCCTCGAATCCAACCTCTATTACCTCATCTGATGTCAGATTTTTCATCCCGTTTAATGTCAAAAGTTATTTAAATTTAGCTCGGTCAAACACTTTGGTGGAAAAATCTGCCTTTTTCTCATCAATGTGGATCTTTTCTATTCGAACCAACTTTTGCTCGTAGCAATCACGGATAAAGCTAGTGTCGAATTTCTATGTGTTTAGTTTTAGAGTGTTGAACTAGGTTTTTAGTTATGTTTATGGTAGCCTCGTTATCTACATATATAGGCGTATCAAGAAACTCCAATCCATAGTCTCTCATCTGTTGTTGTATCCACAAGATTTGGGAACAATAACTGGAAGCTGAAACGTATTCTGTTTCACAAGCAGAGAGAGCGACCATGGTTTGCTTCTTGCATTGCCACGTTACTAATCGCGTGCCAAAGAACTAGCTACCAGCTGTAGTAGATTTAGAATTTAATTGGCAGCATCCGAAATCAGAATCAGAGTATCCAGCGAGGTTGAGATTGTCCTTCTGTGGATACCACAAGCTGGTGCTTGGGAAACCCTTCAAATATCGAAGAATCCGTTTGACGATCATAATGTGTGATACTTATGGATTTGACTGATATCAGGCACAGAGGTATGTCAGATACATGATATCCGACCTTGATGCTGTGAGGTACATTAATGATCCGATCATTGATCTGTATAAGGTCTCATCAATCTTCACTTCTTTTTCATCTGGTCCTATGCCGTGATTGAGAGCCACTAGGGTAGATAATGGTAATGATTCTTACATACTGAGTATCTCCAACACGTCGTGCATATATTTCGTCTGATGTTTGAAGATACCATCCGGAAACTGATCGACCTGAAGTCCCAAGAAGAACTTCATTTCCCCCATAGAACTCATTTCAAATTTCTTTTGCATGATTTTCTCAAAGTCTTTACACAACATGTCATTGGTAGAACCAAAGATGATGTCATCCACATAAATTTGCACAATTAGAAGGAGTCCATCAACTTCCTGTGTAAAGAGGGTACTGTCTATTCTTCCTCTGGTTAATCTGTTCTCTAGAAGATTTGAGAAATCATCTCGTACCAGGCTCTCGGGGCCTGGTGTAAACAGTATAACGCCTTATCCAATAGATAAACCTTTTCTTTGTGTATCAGATCGACAAACCCTGGTGGTTGTCCGACATACACCTCCTCTTTCACTTTTCCGTATAGGAAAGCTGATTGACATCCAACTGGTACCCCTTAAAATCTTTCCATGATACGAATGCCAGGAAAATGCAGATGGCTTCCAATCTAGCGACTGGAGTGTAGACCTTAGTATGATCAATTCCCTCTTGGACAACGAGTCGAGCTTTATTTCGAACAATAACTCCTCTGTCGTCACCCACTTTGTACTAGTTTCTTGTGGTCATCTGGTAGATCAACAAGTTTCCAAACTCCAAATTTCTCAAACTGTTGCAGCTCTTCCTGCATTGCGTTCAGCCAAATTTCTTCGGTAAGCGATTCTTTGTACATTTGAGACAGTATCTTTAATAGGTGCAACTTTAGTATAAAAACAACTAAGATCCTTATTGATCTGATTTTTTATTTTGAAACCAAAGTACAACTCTCCAATGATATTCTTCGATGGTGGTAAGACATCATCCTCGGCATAACCTTGTTTGAGACACTCATTACGCGATCCAGATTAGTGATGTTTTGTTCAGCGGTTTGACTACTAGTGGATGCTTCATTCTGATTACTTGGACCAGTAGCTTGATTATTCAATAAACTTGTAATCAGCTTTGCTCCGTCGTCAGAAGTGGAACCATCATTATCATATGTCGGCTCAGCATCAGAATCAGAATCATCACTTTGATCGAACGTGGGCGCAGAATCATTCATTCCTTGATTTGCAGTGGGATCACTTGTTCCAACAGTCTGAGTAACCAGCTGTTGACTACTTGGCGTAGCTTCTTCATTGTGCGTACCAACAGGTGTTTGAGTAATCACCTCAGGTCTAGGAACTTATTCATGTGATGAAGCTTGTTGTTGCTGATAAAGAATCAATATTTCCTCTTCTGTTGGTTCCGGTTGGTAATTCGAAGATCCATAGACTATCATAGTTGAATAGCCAAGTGTCTCCTGGTTTTTGTGTTGGAGACGTGTATCGTTGACAATCAACATTCTGAACTTCAATAACCCGTTTATGCTCGAAATATAAACTCTTCTAAGCGGACTTGCATATTCCACGAAGAACCCCTCCACCGACTTAGCTCCAAATTTGCCATCTGCATCGATTACTGTGCAAGGTAACCCAAAAGGCTCTAAATACTTCAGGTTTGGCTTTCGCTGGTTAAGTAACTCGAAACACGTTTTCTTGTGCGGCTTAACTGTCAACACTCTGTTCAATGTATAGCATACAGAAGCCATTGTTTCGCTCCAAAAGCTGACTGGCAGTTTAGAATCCGTGAGCATGGTTTTGGCAATCTCTATTAGGGAATGGTTCTTTTGTTCAGCTACACCATTCTGTTGTGGAATATATGGTGCGCTAAACTCATGCAGAACTCCCTTCTCATTGTAGAAGTCGGCTATTCGATTGTTTTTGAACTCCGTACCGTTATCGCTTCTAATACGTCTGATCGGTAAGTGGTACAAGTTCTCCAACTTTTGGAATAAGATCATCAGACTTTCAAAGGTTTCGTCTTTGCTCTCTAGGAACATCATCCATGAAAATATGGAGTAATCATCACTAACAAACCAGACAATATAGATCTACTGAAATGCTTCGTACTTTTACAGGCTCAAAAAGATCCATATGCAGTCTCTCTAGCGGAAGTTTAATAGAGTTGGGGAGTTTTCTAGGATGTGATTTCTTATGTGTTTTCCCTTCTTGTAGCTTATACAATCGTCATCAAGTGAAAACTCTTTAAGTTGACTCCCTCCACTAGGTTGTTATGAACAGGAAATTCATCTTTCTGAGATATATGTGCCCCATCTTCTTGTGCCACATGATTGATTCTTTTTCTATTGCTTTGGACACGAAGCATTGTGCAGATTTCGTCGTTGTTGTCGCAATACTCATTTCTAAGACATAAAGACCATTCTCTCGGGGAGCGCGCATAAGAATCCACTCCTCCAGAATTTTAAATCCAGGCTTCAGAATGAGACATCCACGATCAGTGAAGTGTGTCGTGAACTTCTTATCGCAAATCTGAGAAATGCTTACCACGTTGTTCTCTAACTCGACAATATAGTTGACTTTGTCGAATGAAACCACACCATTTGTTAGAATACCTTCTCCGACTATCCTTCCACCTTGATTTGACATCGTATATTAAGGCTAACATGCACTATATGTCGGGACGCTCCACTATCCATTATCCATTTTGATATTATTGATCTCCGGAGCCCCTGCACATACAATTAAGAAATTATTTAAACAGTGAGACCCCAGCCTTGTCAGTCTTGGGTGGGTTTGGAATATCAAGCTTTGGTACACAAATATTTTTAACTTTGACTTCAACAACCTGTTCAAACTTTGACTCAGTCTTTTTATCAACCACAGTTGGAACAGTTGTTATGACTACCTCAGAGGATGATTTGTTTTTGATCACCCAAGTTTGTTGTTTAGAAATTGCCTTTTTAGGGAAAATTTCGAATCTTTTTGATCTTTCTTGATCGATGATTCACCAGTTTCTTTGTTTGAAACATTAGTGTTTACTAGGTTTCTCATTGTTGTTAGATTCGATTTTCTTTTCAAAATCTGTGTTGGAACAAACTTTGTCTTGCAATATGCCCCACTTGACTGCATTTGAAGCATGTCCGATGTCGTTTCCAACAGCGGATCTCTGAACCTACTCATGACATTTCTTTTCAGCATAGAACTCATCGGTTGACTATTCTTTTGCTAAACTCTCTTTCTCACTTTCTGAGCTTGTTCTGAAAACAAAGTTTATATTCTTTTGAAAATTTAGTTTTCGAAACTTATCATTTTGCTTCTTAACATATCCCACCCTTTTCTTTTGTTCTCAGGATAATTTTTACCTTTTGATTATTATTAGATGAACGTTTGGGTTTAGAATAGTAAGATGCATTCTGATTTTCATGCTCAGATAGACTTACTTCAACCAATTTAAACACTTGTTCAACTTTTTCAAGATTCACATTCTGAATCGGAAATTCATGATCGGAATATAGTTTGTCAGATCCTTTCTTTTGTATGCAACCAAATTAGGATCATCATCCGAACTAGATTCTGATTTTCAAGATAATTCTTATGAAAACTTTCTTCATTTTTAGAAGGTGAACTTGAACTGGTTTTTTCCAAGTTAGGACTCAGCACTTTCAAATTCAGTGCTACCACTCTCTCTTCCCAAAACATTTTCAACAACAATTTTAACCACATCAGATTCACAGTCATTTTCAGATTTTGTGTAGGTTACATCGATGTTCTTAGGAAGCTCGTTGTTCTTTTCGGTTTTGAGTTTTAAATTGAGCGCCCCCAGATGGTTTTTTTTCTGGAATAGATTTCCCACATGGGTGGTGGAACTCGATTGTAACTTACACTTTTGTTATTATCACTCTTATCATTTTTCTTCCTTTTCAATTGTTGGAAGATTATGATCGATGACATATGAACTGGTTGAATACCTGAATAACAACTTATTAACCCTTTCTGTTTCAATTCTTATTTTTTCTAATTCACTTTTTAGTTCAGCAACCGTATTAAGATGTATATTTATGGCAATTTGCTTGTCCATAAGGTTGCTTTGAGCATCGATAGTGTTGCATTATCTTCCGTACTTGATTGTTGAAACTGTTTAATGGTATTGCTTAATTTGTCATATGCCTCTTTAGTTTCCTTATAATCACTTGACAAATTATCAAAATGAGTCTTTTCAATTCTTTGTACTTATTATCTTTTTCGTCACATTCCTTGCAAGGCTCTGAGCACTTCTTGCAAGGTTTTTTCCACTTCAATCACTTGAACCTTAACCTGTTCTTTTACCATCTCTTTTACCGACTCATTCCCTAACTCCACATTTTATTTTTGGATTTCTTCAGGAACTACCTCTTTCAGATTCGCCATCATAGCGTTATTAGCTATCTCGGTAAAGTTCTTAGCATTCATCTCTTTGCTAACATCAGTTATCTCCACAACTTCAGGCTTTGTCTCTTCTTTATAGTGCACCTTATAACTTGGTTCAAAATAACCTGCAAGAGATTTATACATTTCAGGTGGTAATAAATGTCTAAATGCACTGAGTAAAATATCTTGTTCCTCAAGCGAAAGATCATAATCACATTCTTCATATGGAGCTTCATCGAAAGATGCCTCCGTATACTCTTCTTCAACTCGCTCCGGTTCTTCAATTATCTCTGCTAAAAGCTGTTAGGTCCGTTGTACGGATCGTTCACGCACTAATTTGGCAAACCTAAGGTAAACGTGCAGAATTCTTTTCATAGGCGACATTGTAGACAAGTTTGTTACTGTTAAATTACTGTTTCATTGATTAGTAAACGTTACAGCTCCTGGAAACACTTGGACAGAGCTTCGCCTTCCAAGTTACAAAATCTCTGAATGTTACAAATGAAATCACAACACTCCTATTTATAGGAGAACAAGTTCGCTTGAAATGTGTCATGGCCAAGTTCGGGCGAACTTGTCCTTCACAGAACAACTTCGGGTGAACTTGTCCATGTACTTTACAAGTTCAGGCGAACTTGTCTCACATCATACATAAACTTAACGTTTCGCTCCTAAACACAGACTCGACGTTATACGATGATGTAGGCAACATGCATATGCATCAACAGACTCCCCCTTGGATGTTGCCATAGTCATCGGTCTTCAATTAAGTTCCAGAGTCTTTAAAATCTCTTGATCTTTATTTCTTGAATAACTTTAACATCGATGATCTTCATATCTTCGTCAATCTATTCTATTTTCTTGAGCTTGTCTTGATAAAACTTTAATCACAATGCTCCCCCTTACTTTGAGCTTTCTGTTATCTTCAATCAACGTATTTATCAACTCCCCTTTAAAAACTATTTTCTGTTTCAAAGTTCCTCAAACTTTCAAATAAACATTTCAGATTCAAACTTTGAAACATCTAAATACAACCATTTCAAATTTTAATCTTCTCATCAGTTTTAAACCCTCTTAGTTAATCAAGTCCAAATTAATGACCTTGAATATCTGATTTATGTATCAAGTTCAACTTAATGGTCTTGATTAAACATTTTGACTCTAAACTGAAGTATTTATCCAAAGTAAGTTTCAAATTAATGAACTTTAAACTTTTTAGAACAAACTCAATTTCAAAACTTTTGTTCAGCAGCTCTAGATTTGAAAATCAACATTTCATCATCAGTAGTCGAAACTCAAAGATAGAATATTTTTGGTTTTATGAAAATAAATATCGAAACACGAACTATGTACAAACATATTTACAGACATATTTGTGTTGAGTTTTTGTTAAAGGATCATATCAGTTTTTGAGACACATTACTAGTACCGTTGACCTTATTATGACTTTTAGTTTTAAACAAATTTACCTAGATTGTCGATATATTGTCCACTTAAACTTCAACAATTTCTCAATTGTTCCAAGATATGTTAGGTAGAATTTAAAAAACTTAACTTAACTATGGTTCCTATCTCAGAATATACTCCCGTATAAGAATTCCATAGATTTCATCTTACATGTGAGTATAGCGTAATTGATATCTGTATCTGGGTTGTGCGAGACCTTGAGAGCTCAGGTTAGTACCATCGTACAGAAAAGGATGAAGGCTCGACTTAAAGGTAGTGTTCCAAATTTGGAATCTTTTGTACTGCAATTGTAGTATCTTTCAATATTTTCAATTGGATACAGTTTTAGGGTTTTAATGCAAAAGTATTCTACAAGTTCTAGGCTATTGCTTACGTAAAATCAGAAGAACTTGTATAATACCCCAGATATCAATCGTCTATAAAGACCTCGTATCTCAGAATCCGGCAATCTCTCAAACGAAATTTCAGAGTACTAAGTCCATATATCCGAGAGATGTTAAGCCACAAATTAAGCAGTTGTAAAATTTAGTTTATATCCCGGAAAAAATCTACTGAATATGTAAAGCCTATCGACACATCCACAGTAAGACTTGTTTAATTCTTTTAAACTTTACAAATTCTTAGCATACTGTGATAGTCCACAGATGTACTATCATTTCCTTTTTGACGCAAAACTCTTTTTTTCTTTTTCAATGTTTTTGTACTTTTTGCATTTAATATGTTTTTGGATTTTCTGAAAAATTTTTTCTCCCCCTAAAATTCAAAAACATACTTATGGAATTTTTTATTTATAGAAAAACATTGACCAACCGATGAGAATCACTTCAATTCGCCATTTATTTGTGCTTCACAAATTTTCTTTTAAACACTCTCCCCCTCATGATGACAAAAACCTTGACACCTTTGAAATTTTCAACAGTGAGGGTTTTCAACAAGTGAGGGTTCTGTGAAATTTTTTCAAATTTTCTTCAAAAATTTAAAGATCTTCAAGTAAACGTTATTGGAATGTGTTTTCGAAAATTTTTCTCCAAAAATTTTCAAAATTTTAAAGTAAACGTTTTTGGAATTTCGAAATTTGTAAAAATGGCCTTTATATAGAACTTAATAACCCGGTCCTTCTTTAATGTGTGAATGTGTGCGACGGAACTCCATTCTAAGTAATTTGCTTTCATCTCATAAATTCCTACACAAAAATCAAAATCAATTAGTTGAATAATGACACCCAAGCCTTTTCAGTCTTAGGCATTGTTTCTTCAACCTAAATTTAACTTTCTTTTCACAATCAGGTTTATTTTGAACTTTCTCAAGTTTCGGAAAGTCCTCTAAACTTTCAATTTTTAATGATTGTGTAACTTTTTTTTCTTTTACCAACCATGTTTGATTTTTCATTAAAGCTTTCTTGAAATACAATGTAAAAACTTTTTGTTCTCACTCGAGGATTCACCAGTTTCAAAATTTGAAAAATTAGTAATAACTTGTCTCACCTTGTTTGTAGTTTCTGTACATTGTTTCCAAACCTGAGTTGGTACTTTCAAATCCACAGAATTTTTCTTATAGTATGAACAGGTTTAAGATTATTTTGTAGATATTTTCTAGCAATGTGTCCATTTACTCCACTGTTGTGACACACCCTGTTATCATACCGATCCTTTTTATCAAACCATACACTCAAATTATAACATTGATTTTGTGGTAGCCATCTTTCCTGTTACTTCTATAAACTTGATTTGACTTTGAAGCACTGCGGTCCGACCTGTACTACTTATTTTCAAATTTTCGTAAGTTTTGATTTTAAAATTTTTGTGAATTCTTATAATAATTGGATGATCGTACCGATGAACTTTTATTTTTCTTTTGAAACGGTTTAGAATTTCTACAACTTCGTTTTTCCTTTTGTTTCCGTTCTCCATTCTGTTTAGAAGGTTTTTGCGTTGAGCATTCACCTTTTTTAGTAGATTGTAGAACAATTTTTTTTAAATTTTCTTTTAGTTTTAAAAATATTTCATTTTTAATATCACTCTCATCATCGGTATCATCATCACAATCCTCAATTATGACATTATCAAAATTTGCGACATTGTCACTTATTAGAATTTCTTTTTTATTCCCATTGATCGTTTTGGACATATATGATCTAACATTAATGACGAGGCAAAACATTTCAATTTCTTTTCCAAATCAATAATTTTATTTTTAGCACTCTCAACTTCATTTTCAAGTTGAGTTATCTTTTCAAGATGAAAATTTATTGCCTTTTGATTTTCAATATTATTTTTTTTCAAAAACAAAATTTTCATTTTCTAAAATTTTTATTCTATTTTCATTTTTTTTCATTTTCTTTTATCATTTTATTTTCTAATGTCAAACTCTCCAGAGTGGTCAAGAGTTTGGTATTATCTGCCAGATAATCACTTAAATCTTCATCATAGACTGGGCAGATTGGTTTAGAACTTGAAGACTCATTTGTCGATGTACTTGAAACTTGCTCTTCACAGTTCTTCGCCATTATTCTTCTTTCTCTGTTTATCCGATTATCTAAACTTTGTATTTCCAGATCGCTTCCTTGATCACTGAATACACCTGTAGAAGATTGACAAACTTCAGAATTATTAAAACTTTGACAAGAATTTTCATTTTCATATGTAATCTCAGACTCACTTTCCTTCTTTAGTTTTAAAACTTTCAGGTTTTCAATTACAGGAATGTGATCACAAATTTTGTGCATAAATTCATAAAATGATTGATGTCAAATCTAGGTTCCTTTTTAATTATGTCAAAAAATCATCCCATTCTGATGGTAATGCCTCTTCCAATTTCGTAAACTGATCTTCAATATTGATTTTACACCAGTGATTGCCTCGATTTAAATGTTTCATCATTACATTAAAACGTTTTACTAACTCAATTACAGATTCATCATTTTTGTATTTAAACATTTAAAATCTTTTATACCAAATATCATAAAGATCCAAACCAGAAGACAACTCTTCCCAATCATTCATTTTTTAAAATCAATATCTTTCATTTCCGACAAAAATTTGGTTTTCAAAGACTTTATGCAAAATATTACTTTTTAATCGACAATTTTAACATATCGGTTCGTTAAAAACGTTTACAATTTTTCCAAAAACCGTTTTTACCATATTATAGCTTTAAAACCATCTCGTCGATACGAATCTAACGATATATAATGTTCGAGACGTTTTTTCGGGATTTTCATGCCTTTTTTTTAGAAATCGGAAGGATAACTTCATGCGAAGTTGTACTAATCAATTAGGTCAACTTTGTGTGAAGTTGGACTTATCAATTGGTCAACTTCGTGCGAAGTTGCAACAATACAAGTTCAACAATTTTTATCAACTTCGTGCGAAGTTGGTTAACCAGATCAACTTTGTGCGAGGTTGTTCAACAAGTTCGGACAAAAATGTCTTTCAAAACTTGTTTTTTTTTGTAAATTTCGACATGATTTCGATCGTTTTTAGCTCTGATCTTTTCAAGGGTTTTAGTATGATGGATTTTATGTATTATACTTGAAAATCAGTCCATTTTATCCGTGAAATGTCCAAGAAAAGTCAAAATAGAAAGAAATGAGTAGAAGATGTAATGTTCTAAGTCCAATGTCTTCAAATCAGGCCTATCATGCTCTGATACCACTTGTTAGGTCCGTTGTACGGATTGTTCAGGCACTAAATTGGCAAACCTAAGGTAAATGTGCGGAATCCGTTTGCATAGGCGACATTGAAGACAAGTTTCTTACTGTTTAATCACTGCTTCATTGATTAGTAAACGTTACCGCTCCTAGAAACACTTGGACAGAGCTTCGCCTTCCAAGTTAAAAAATCTCTGAATGTTACAAATGAAATCACAACACTCCTATTTATAGGAGAACAAGTTCGCTTGAAACGTGTCATGGCCAAGTTCGGGCGAACTTGTCCTTCACAGGACAACTTTGGGCGAACTTGTCCATGTACTTTACAAGTTCGGGCGGACTTGTCTCACATCATACATAAACTTAACGTTTCGCTCCTAAACAAGACTCGACGTTATACGATGATGTAGGCAACAGACATATGCATCAACAAAAGCGAAGACTCTCAGTCTTGGAAATGTATTTATTCTAGTTGAACCCCTCATCCACTTGAGCAACAACTAAAGCTTGTCTTTTGAACTTGACAACCCATCTTCAATCTGAACCATTCTGGATTGTGTCTGTGTTGGTGCAGGTCGCTGACAAATCGCGTTCTTATAGTAGTCGTCTCCGAAAGGATTTTGGTTACCATTCACTTCACAATTTGGGCATTCCCTCTTAAAATGTCCCTTCTCCCGACATTTGAAACATGTAACTTTCGATTTGTCAAAACCAAGTTTTCCATCAGGACCTCCGGAACTGTTTTTACCCGTGATCTCCATAAACCTTTGTGCTCTGCGAACAATTGATGCCATGCACCACTTGATGTCTATGAGTTCCAATTCTTCTGGATTGAGTTGGTCGTAGTCTTTTTTTGTCATGTTCGGGTTTCCAATCTTTCCGGCCACCAGACTTTCATAGGATTCTAGCACGGATGCAAGCAAAGCCAAGCTTAGCAGTGTTTTCATTGAAATCTTGAGCGTTTTCCAAATTCACATCAATGTTTGTTGGTGCACCTGGTGTTCGTCACTTGTCGAAATAGGCTAGATAGAGCGTGTGTTGAATATTGTATAGGTTAGAATTGAACACACGACCGAAATATGGAGATTTCAGTGTAAAATGGATCAAGTTCGCCCGAACTTGACCTATATTGGTCAAGTTCGCTCGAACTTGATGTGCCTTTAGTCAAGTTTGCCCGAACTTGTCCTGTGAATGACAAGTTCGCCTGAACTTGACCATAGCACATCCGGCGCAACTTGTCTCCCTATATATATGTGTGAGCACATCCGGGCGAACTTGTCTTCCTATATATATGTGTGTGTTCATTTGTCATATAAGTTTTTGGCATCCCTACGGGAGGTGCTGCCGGGATTCTTTCCAGGAACTCCGGCAGATGGACTTATAAAGATGTATACCCTTTCGGTATGAATGAAGACTTCCGCTGCATTCTACTTCTACTCCTTTCTGTAATAACATTCTAACGAATCGGTTTACGTTTATCCACTAACTTCCGTCTAGAACCGCCTGATCACGGACCTTCAATGTTGCATTGGAGAATTCTCTAATTTGAGTTGGTTTGGTTGCTCCAGCCACTTTGAAAATTGTTTGAGTTTTGTGAAGATTGCGGTGTTTCGGGTGAATTAGGCTCATATTTTGGAAATGACTAAAAACCGCTTCCAGTTTGGTTTGAACTGGTACTTGAAGAGCTTTCTGCACTGAAAGCAGTGGGTAACTTAGGACTCTGAGTACTTGCTACTGAACTGCTTTTGTAGTACAGATTTACGTTCTGTTGAACGTGTGAACTTCTGGTTTTCGCCATCGTTTGCATCTCTAACTCATGACCTTCTAGCTTTTCTATGAATCGTGACAAAGTAAGAGAACCATGTTCTGAACTATTCTTCAATATAGTCAGATATGTGGACCATTCTCCTTCGGGTAATGAATCAGCCAGATTGTCTACCAATTCTTCGTTTTCTTTCTGGATTCCAGTCTTTTCATCTTGACCACCAGATGACAGTACCTCTCTACCAACTGCTTCATAGACTCACCTTTGAAGAGATTGAAGATGTCAAACTCTTTCTTCAACATCAGTTTCTTGCTCTCTGTCATCTGAGTACTTCCTTGAAACTTCACTCTCAAGGCATTTCACACAGACTGAGCATCACTGTCATGTTGCAATACATATATCTTCTTTGATGGCTTGCTACAGTATGTTCATCATTTTCTTTTCTCTGACAAACTTATCTTTTTCTTGGTGACTAAACTGAGTCAAAGTCTTCTCAAGCATATTTTCACCAACTGGTGCAGCATACTTCTCTTCAATGGCGTACCAGCATTCAAAGTGATTGCTTGTACCCAGTTCACGAACCTCTCATTCCGACTGAAATAATCTTCTAGACACATCAGCTTCGGGGTTTTTGTCATAGTCCCCATTTCACTATCCAGTTTATATTCTGAGCTGCAGCGGTTGAAACTGCAGACATTGCGAATGCGTTAAAGAATTCAGTATCCATATTGTCAGAAAATTTGTTGAACACTTGCTTCGTACGAAGTAGACCTTGGTGCGAAGTGACCTTAGAATGAAGTAAAACAAAAAAAACAATTAGATTCGTCTTCGTGCGAAGTAAACAATTTCAATTTCTAGATTTATCTTGGTGCAAAGATAAAGTCTTAAATTTGCAAGAGTTTCACTTTGTACAAAATTAGTTTTAACTTCGTGCGAAGATAAAATTATTTTCGTGCGAAGGTAATGTTCACAATTTCACATTTTTTGCCATTTTATCATGATTCTAGTTGTTTTTAGGTTTGATTTTTTCAAGGGTTTGTTATTAGTCCGTTTTAAACAAGCCTGGGAAAAATTTAGTCCATTACATCTGTTCAATGTCCGGGAAATGGCAAAAAGAATGAAAAATGAGTAGAAGAGAAGAAGAATCTTGATCAAAGTCTTCAAATCAGGCCTTCTAACTCTGATACCACTTGTGAGGATCTACTAATCCATTAGCTCAAGTCCTAGATTTGTTTTCCTAGTCATAAAAACACGAAATTCATTTTAGCTAGTGATGATATCAAGATTTACGGTTTTCAACTCATTTATTTCATTAATATGATTAACATGTACAATCCTGAGTGAAATCTGACAAGGCTTTACCGTATCAGTCAACAAAAACAGCTACCGACTCAAGACCTCAACACTCCTATTTATAGACTTCACATTACCTTCGTGCGAGGTGAGAGTCTATCTTCGTACGAAGTGAACTTCATTTCGTGTGAAGTTAATACATACAAACAAGTTTTTTGATAGTTGGATTTTGTAAAGCCGACACCCTGTCTGACAAAGTATTACTCATTCGACTAGATGAAACAGGAACATTGGGAGATGCAGTATTATCCGCAACATGTGAAGGAAGAGGAAGGTGGTAGCGGCGGAAGGTGGAGGTGGCGGCTAGAGTGGTGGAAGTAAAGAAGGAGGTGTGCTATTGTTTTGGACCCATTTTTTGTGTTTGTGATGTTAGGGAAAAAGAACAGGGAGAGGAGGTAAGATGACCCTTTCCCACATGAACCAAAAAGAGGTCAGGCAGACCTTTTAAATGAAATGTCTTCAAGAAAACAAACACTCTACAGACTAAGTCAGCCCATATTCTGCCAATAAAAGAAACTTACAATTCATCTAAGTTAGCCAAGTTATATGTTGATAATATCGTATCTCTGCATGGAGTACCATTAAAAATAGTATCTGATCGTGATACTCTGTACACATCATATTTTTGGAGAAGTTTCCAACAAGCATTAGGCACCTGCCTAAATTTTAGTACGGCCTACCATCCTCAGGCAGATGGTTAGAGTGAGCATACTATTCAGACATTGGAAGACATGCTGAGAGCATGCATGATTGATTTAGGTGGTAGTTGGGATGACCATTTACCTTTGATTGAATTCTCCTATAACAACAGTTATCACACTAGTATAAAAGCTGCTCCATTTAAGGCTTTATATGGAAAAAGTGCAGAACGCTATTTGTTGGGCTGAAGTTAGGGAGAATCAATTATCTGGACCAGTGTTAGTTCTTGAAACCACGGATAAGATAGTTCAAATATGTAACAGATTCAAAGCAGCTCATGACAGACAAAAGAGTTATGCTGACAAGAGAAGAAAACCTCTTGAATTCCAAATCAAAGATAAAGTTATGGTAAAAGTATCACCTTGGAAAGTTGTGATGAGATTTGGAAAGAAGGGCAAGTTAAGCCCTAGATATATAGGACCGTTCGAGATAATTGAACAAATCGGTTCCGTAGCTTACAAGCTTAAGCTACCTAAGGAACTAAGTGGGATACACGACGTATTTCACATATCAAATTTGAAGAAATGCCTAGCTGACGAATCGCTAGCAATGCCACATCATGATGTGCAAATTTATGAAAACCTGAGGTTCATTGAGAAACCTTTATCGATCGAGGATCGACAGGTTAATAAGCTCCAAAAGAAAAAGATCGCCATCGTGAAAGTATGTGAATGCCTTAGGATCGGACCCCAACTTGTGAGCTTCCGGTCATACTTGCTCAGCTAACAGAGGCGGAATTCATTGTTAGATGATTGAACAAACAAAGAACAAGCGATGATTACTGTTTAAACCGTCTGTATATTGATTAACGTTGAAACAATTACAGACTCGAGCAGGGCTTCGCCTCTGATCTCCAAAAACAACATCCTAGACAAACATCCTAAGTCACCTATTTATAGGCAAGACTTGACAGCAACTAAGGGACTAGGATGCTGATTTTGCACAAAATTTTCGTGCGAAAATCCTTACAGATTTCGTACGAAAATTGTAACTATCTTACAAAACTTCAAAACTAAACTTCTGACGCTACGAAACCCTATCTATACATCAGACTTGTCCTAGACGTAGGCAATAGACATATGTGCACCAACAGACTCCCCCTTGGATGTTGCCACAGTCTTGGACAGTCTTCAAAACTTTTTCTTCAAAAACTTTTAACATATTTGACTTGAATCATCCGAAAAATTGCTTGCGTGGCCTTCGACGCTCCTCTGAAGCAATAGGAGTTTGATCTGTAGGAGGAGGTCGGTTGTAAGTGTTCCCAAACTTGAATCTTTCACGGGTGGCCAGCTTTCGTCGTGCTTCAATTCGTTCTTCATTCTTATCTTTCTTTTTCTGTTCTTTGTCTTCAAGCTTTCTCCATGCAGTGTTCCATTCTTTACCTGAATTAATGTTGTTAGCATAACAAAATTCACAATTTTCTGGAACTGCATGGCCTGCTCCTTGTCTTTTTCTTCATAACTGATCTTGATGAAGAATAAGCGTTCAATATCGTTCTCTGAGTAGTTGACCAGCCACATAGGATCTAATACTCTGATTGCACGCCATAGCCCATAAATTCTCTTGTGCATGATCACGGTTTCAGACAAATCTTCAGACATATCCCATGATCCTTCGTTAGGCTCTATACAGATAATAGCCTCTCCAGTACTCGAATCATAATACGACCATTTGAAGATCTTGTAAATATCTTGTTCCATTTTCTTCAAAGGCATATTCTTCAAAACGCGTGGCCTTTTCACAATCAAAGTCACATCTTTCTCTTGAGTAACTGGATCAATCTTTGTCACGGTTTTCAGATTGCGCGGCTTCCATGCCTCAAACTTGATAAGTTTCCATAGACACTGATCATTTGGACGCAGCTTCATACTAAATGTCTTGGTCTGAACCAGCTCTTTTACATCCCATTCTGGCAATGAAGTATATCACCCAATCTTTTGAAGTATTGAACTCCATACTCACGTTTCAAAGCATACACATCAAATTCCTCGATCCATCCACAACTGATAATGTCACCCAAAGATGCGTCAGGGTCTCTGGTGAAGAAAGCTAATGGACTACGGAACTTTCTTTCAGGCGACATCTCCTTGAACCATTTCTTTTTCATTTCTATGATCTCTTCCATTGTTGGTGGTTTAGGAGCCGTCCCCTCTTTAACTGCTTCGGCTACTTTCTGTTTTAACATCTCATCGTCGATCTCAGCAGTCATTTCATCAAGGGTAGGAAACACATCTGTTCCCTCACCCGTATATCTTGCCTCTTCATTATCATCTGAATCCCAATCTTCAATGATGACTTGGTCATAATCATTTGCTTGAGGGATGTCTTCAAACACATAGTCATTAAGCTCTGAGCTCATGTTCTTTAGATCCTCTTCAAAGTCGAACTCGAATGACTCTTCTTGTAAACCAAATAATTCTGCAAGATCAGCCTTGGAGTAGTTATGAACATACTCCCCTTCTTCGACATCGTGCTCGAGATAAATGACTTTAGGCTTTGGCACTGTCTCTTCTACTGACGACTCCCCCTGAACCTGTTCATCGGTTAGTTCAAAAATAGAGTCGTTCATGTAAGCATCAACAGATAAATTTTCATTATCAAATAAACATGCTACATATTCAAACCCTTCCTTTTCTAACTCATCAAACGTTCCATCTACCAAATCATCAATCTCTTTCTTCAGCTCCCATCAACAATTGCCTTTTCTCTTGTCATCGATTCTAAAACACCTTCTCCTTGTAGCACAAACCTCATGCTAACATCAGCAGACGATCATAGATTACTAACTCAGAAGATGCTGGCACGGATTCAACTTCCGGCGCAGACTGTTCGATCAAAGGTGCTGATGAAGTAGCAGCTTTATCCATGGGTATATCATCAATCTTTTCTTTACCTCGGCCTTCAGCATCAGAAGAGCTTTAGAAGCTCGTTCCCTTTCAGCAATCTTCTGTCTAGCTTCCTCTCTCTCAATCTTCTCAATCTCATCAGCGAGAGAGATACCCAGAGTACGAACCAGAATCTTCTTCATAAGCTCCACCTGCTTGTTGTTTGACTCACGCTCAGCCTCATACTCTTCCATTTTCTTTATGATCCTCTAATTCTCTGTCTCGTATCTGCTAGTGTTGCCTTTAAAACCTCCCTCTCATTTTTCAGAACTTTGATTTTTTCTTCATAAACAACAACTTTCTAGGAAGCCTGGAAGTATCTCTCAGTATCATCAGTCACCAGCCTTAGAATCTCCCTGATACTATCCCTATCAGACTCAAGGATCTTTATCTTCTCATCAGCAGATTTCAACTTTTCTTCCAACTCATTGAGCCTTCCAACATAAACGTCATCAGCTGTGAGCCTATCTCCCCCTGGAATACTACCCATCTCAAAGAAATAGTCATCAAAAGCTGTGTCAACTGGAGGATCTTGCTGTGTAGGATGAGCAGATGATGTTGCTTGCTCTTGAGATACAACAGGAGGATCTATAACTGGTGGAGGAGATGGAACACGAGTCTCTGTAGATGTGTGTTGAGGAGGAGGAGACATATGTTGAGCAGATACGCTTGGCATTTCAACAACTGGAGGTTGAGACGTTGGAGGAGGAGATGGAGGACGTACAGAAGTTGTTTCTGTCGTTGGAGCAGCTGGAGTCTCAGTGGCTTTGACTTCAGTTTCATCCGAAGTTTTCTTGTAGTGACTCAGGCTTTCTTGCTACTGTATGTTTTACTCTTTGACCAGCTTTCGTCTTTGTAGGTTTGACAATAGAAATATCTTCTTCAGCCTCAGACGGCTCATAAGTAGTTTCATCGTCACCTGTATCCTTTCGCTTCTTTTCCTCAGCCAACTTTTTCTCTCTTTTTCCTCTCTTGCTCTTTTCTTTGTCTCTTTTCTCCTTCTCTCCTATCCTCTGAATCTGTACTCGATGATGGCCCTTCATCATCACCACCACCTGCCTCGGTTTCTACACCAACCATTCTCTCGATATCTGCAGTGGCTTGTTCCAAAGTTTCTTCAACTTGAACTGATTCAGTTGCTTGCACAGTCTCTTCAACATTCACCTGTTCACTATCGGGCTCATCAATCAATCCTGTGCTAACACCTGCTTGTTTCTTCTGACGCTTTAGAGCTAATGAGGAAGTTTCAGACGCTTTCTTTCTCTTTGTTGCAGTCGAAGTAGAACCTGCTTTCTTCTTGCCATAGTGTCCCTTTTCACCTTCACCTTTAACATACCATATACTTCGTTTTTCAATGAAGACCTCCATCATTTCTGCTTCATCAGCTTCATCACCATGCCCGCTTTCCTTCATTTGCCATCTGGCGGGGCAACATAATCAGCCTTCACAAACATTCCGAAGATAGACTTAAACGATGGAGCCTTCCCCCTTTACGGTAGTTGCTGATGTTGTGGAGGTCAGACGAAGACATGTGTTCTAACTTCAAAATGTCATCCTTCTTTTTCTCGAGATTAGGATGTAAATGGTCAAGAATCATCTACCCTTACCCAAATTCATCACCATTTGATAAAAAATCATCTGCTGAAGTTGTAGGGCTTATTCAGAATCACCGCTACCGTCATACACATGTGATAGTCAACTAAATCATCCCATCCCCCTTTCCTATGGCTTAATGAGCGTGTAATGCAGTGGGCAAGAAATCTGTAGGGCATACCCAGCTTGTTGATCTTAAACGGTGCGGAGTTCACATACCCATTGTAACCCATTCGGTAAAAGCAACCTTTCACAAACTTCTCAGCAAACCCTGGCGGAAAATTACTTTCATCTCTAAAATGCAGTACTGAGCGGATTAGATCTTTTGTGAAGTAATTTAAACATCTTTATCCCCAATCTTTACTGCTGACATAATAGCTTTAGAATCAGCTGATAACTCTGCTGCAGCCCAGAACATATCGACGTGTGAGGCATAAACATCATGATGATGTGTAAGGGCATAATAAACCGCAGCCTCTCCAGAAAGTCTATGTATTGCGAGAACGGAGCAAATTCTGGTACATCTTTGTCGATTAAGCAGTAGGAGTTGTGTATTGGATGGAACTCATACACGGTTTTTTGTGAAACAGAGAGATGTGAGAAACTTAGAAAAATTTTCACAAACAAAAAATTTCTCCAGATTTTCGTACGAAAATTGGTAAAGTATAACCCTTTTAAATTTTCGTGCGAAAATAGCAATCCAAAACATAATCTTTCCTGATATGAATTTCGGCGAAATCAAGATTTTCGTGCGAAAATCAAGATTCGTGCGAAAATCCAATTTTCGTGCAAATCTTCGCTTCCCAATCAGTTAGTTCATTTTCATACCGACTCAAAACGTTTGCAATTTTGACTTTTTCAAGACATTAAAACGGTAAACCTTAGTTACACTTGCCGATTTTAACATTGGAGGGTTCAATTTTAACTTTTACCGGCTAGTTTATCCTACATCTACGTTTTAGTCCGTTTAACGTCCGACGAGTCCACTTTTGACAGTTCAATCTCCGTGAATACCTTCGCCATTATAAGAGGTGTGCAAATCAACCTCCCTAATGTGTCAAAAACATCGAGAAGTGAGTGAACCGAGACAAAGTGCACAAATAACTTCAGAGAATCCCACCAAATTCCTTAACAATTTCGTGCGGAATGATCTGTGCCCTTTCTTATATATAAGCCAGCCGATTTTCGTACGAAAATTTGGCTGGTGAACTTTAGCCAAATTTTCATGCGGAAATTGCATTTTCGTGCGGAAGTTCTTGCTCCTTCTGAAATTTTTCTCAACTTTCCAACTCTTTTGTTTGTTTTCAGTTTTAAATATCCACACAGTTGTCCAAGTCCAAATTAATGACCTTGTTTAACTGTTTTGGCTACCAAGTCCAAGTTAATGACCTCGGTTGACCACCTTTTGACCAAAACTGATATTAGTTTCCAGATTAATGAACTTTTCAAAGTTTCAAACCAGACTTAGTTTCCAGATTAGCTCCCAACCCATAAATCAAACGATTTTCTTCTGCATTCTGTCGCTTTCGACTTTGAAGATCTGTTCTCCATCACTGGTAGTCAGAAACTTTAATCCTTTTGAATTCTGATACTTCTATCCTAGAAACACTTGAAGCAATATGTACAAACATATTTACAGACATATTTTTGCGAGTTTGTGTTAGAGGATCATATCAGTTTATTGAGACACATTACCACCATTGCTCTATATGAAACTTTAAGTTCTTAAACAGATTTTCTTTGGATTGTTGGTATATTGATCCACTTAAACCTCTACACATTTCTCAACTGCTTCAATATGTTAGGTAAATTTTAGCAACATGGCCTAATCTGTGTTTCCCACCTCATAATATACTCCCGTATCGAGATTCCCTAGATTTCATCTCACAGGTGAATATATCTAACTGATATCTGTATAAGGGTGAATTGCGAGACCTTGAGAGCTCAGGTTAGTACTTTCGTACCGAGAAAAGATGAAGGCTCGACTTTGGTGGTGTTCCTCTTGGGAATCTTTTAATTTTTCTACTGTAGAATGTCGTATTATTTTTTATGACATTTTCCTTCATTTTTTATGCAGCTTTTGGGGGTGAATAATGCGAAAGTATTATACAAGTTCTAGGCCATTGCTGACGCAAAATCAGAAGAACTCATATAATACCCCAGATATCAACTAAATATAAAGACCTAATATCTCAGAATCTGGCATTCTTTCAAACGAAATTTCGGGTTACCAAGCCCATATATCCGAGAGATGTTAAGCCACAGATTTACCAGTTTATCTTTTTAGGTTTATATCCCGAAAGCAGTTTACTGAGCGTGTGGAGCCTACCGACATATCCTTAGAAAGACCTATTTAGATGCTTTTAAACACTACATTTCTTTAGCGCACTGTAATTGTCCACTGATGACTATCATCTCCTCTGATACACAAAAACTCTTTTTGTATTTTTTAATGTTTTTTGTATTTTTCATGATTTTTCACCGTTTTTGTATTTTTCACAACCTTTTTAATATTTTTGTATTTTTCACAACTTTTTCTCCCTCTAAAAATCAAAAACATATTTTTGGATTTTTGTTTGTAAGAAAGCATGTAAACTATTTACAGAAAAACATTTTGACTTACAAGTGAGGATTACGTCCCAACATCGTCATCCTCAAACTTAACCTCATAAATATCCCCTTATGATAGATTCTTTAAACCATTTAATTTTGAAAGATTTCGAAATCTTGCTCTGTCAAAAGCTTTGGTGTAAAAATCTACTTTTTGGTCATCAGTGTGGATTTTCTCAATTCGTATCAACTTTTTCTCGTGACCGTTACGGATAAAGTGATATCAAATTTCGATATGTTTAGTGTGTGAGTGTTGACAAGGATTGACCGTGATATCAATAGCCGCCTTGTTATCTATGAAATGGGCGTGTTAAGAAATTGTAGACGTAGTCTCTCATCTGTTGTTGTATCCACAGTATTTGGGAACAACTGGATGCTGACACATATTCAGCTTCGCAAGTAGAGAGAGCGACCGCGGTCTGTTTCTTGCATTGCCATGTTACCAAATGTGTTCCAAAGAACTAGCAGCCGGCAGTTGTAGATTTTGTGTTCTGCTTGCAGCAACCAAAATCAGAGTCAGAGTAACCCGTAAGGTTGAAATCATCGTGACGTGGATACCACAAGCCGGTGCTTGGGCATCCTTTCAAATAGCGCATGATCCTTTTAACGATCAACAGATGTGATTCCTTCGGACTTGATTGATATCTGGCGCAAAGGCATGTGGGGTACATGATATCCGGTCGAGAAGCTGTGAGATACATCAAGGATCCGATCATGGAGTGATACAAAGTTTCATCAACATTTTCTCCATACTTGTCTGGACAAATGTCGTGGTTTGTAGCTAACGGGGTAGATGCGGGTTTAGTTCCTGTCATGTCGAATTTCTCCAACACGTCATAACATATTTCGTCTGGTGAATGAAAATACCGTCTGGCAGTTGTTCAACCTGAAGCCCCAAAAAGAATTTCATCTCCCCCATAGCGCTCATTTCGAATTTTTCTTTCATGACTTTCTCAATTCCTTGCACAGCTGTTCATTGTCAATCCAAAGATGATATCATCCACATAGATTTGCACAATAATCAGATGTCCACCTACATCCTTGGTAAAGGGGGTGCTGTCACTGTTCCTCTGGTGAATCGGTTAGCCAGAAGGTGCTTGGAAAGCGTCTCGTACCAGGCTCTCGGGGCCTGGTGTAAACCGTAAAGAGCTTTGTTCAGCAAGTAGACCTTGTCTTTGTGAATCGGATCAACAAACCCTGGTGGTTGGCCGACATATACCTCTTCTTTTACCTTACCGTATAGGAAAGCAGATTTCACATCCATTGGTACACTTTGGAACCTTTCCATGAGGCGAATGCCAGGAAAATGCGGATAGCTTCTAGACGTGCGACTGGGGCGTAGACCTCGTTGTAGTCTATCCCTTCTTGCTGACGAAAACCTTGAACTACGAGCTGAGCTTTTTTCGAACAACCACTCCTCTATCATCTCTTTTGCACTTGTAAACCCACTGTGTGCTTATCTTTTTCTGCTTCGGCGGTAGGTCAACAAGTTCCTAGACTCCAAGTTTCTGGAATTGCAATAATTCTTCCTGCATTGCTTCCACCCAACTGTCATCTTTAAGAGCATCTCTGATGTTTCCTGGTTCAACCTGAGAACAAAACAACTATGAGAAAATTTATTTTGGAGTGGAGCAACTTTGGAATAAAAACAACTTAGATCTGTATTGATCTGATTTCGCGTTTTCACACCCATTTGTAGATCTCCAATGATGTTATCTGAAGGATGGTAGGAGAGTGATCTTGGCATTACTTCCCCTGGAACATTTACTGAGCTTTCTAAGTTTGTGATATTCTGTTCTGCAACATGTTCTGAAGAAGTAGCCCCATTTCTCGCACTAGTTTCAGCAGCTTGATTGTTGAGATAACTTGAAATCTCTTCTGATCCTTCATCGGAACTGGAATCCCATTATCAAAAGTAGGATCTTGTTCAGGTTCTGCATTTGCTGGCGGTGTGGAAGATGGTTTTGCAGCTGGTGTAACAACTGGTTCTGACTGAGTGTTGCCTGGACCTGCTTCTGAGGAAGGAGTTGTTGTTGGAGAGATTACCAACGGCCCTGTTACTTGCTCTTGATTCGATATCTGATGTTGTTGAAATAGCAAGATAAGTTCTTCCTCAGCGGTTCTTCAGGCAGATCAAATGAATTCCACAACCCGTCGTAATTGAACAGCCACGGATCTCTAGGTTTTTGCATGGCATTGTATATCTCTGGCAATCAACGTGTTGAGCAACAATAACCTAATTTAAGCTTGGGAGAAAGACTCACTTTTGTGGACTTGCATATCCTACGAAGAATCCTTCCAAAGATCTGGCTCCAAATTTTCCTTCCGGGTCCAATACGGTACACGGTGATCCAAAAGGTTCCAAAAACTCTAGATTAGGTTTTCGCTGGTTAAGAAGTTCGAAGCATGTCTTTTTGTGCTTATTGACCGTCATTGCGTGGTTGAGGGTGTAACATGCAGAGGCAACAGCTTCGATCCAAAAACTGATAGGCAACTTAGAATCAGCAAGCATTGTGCATGCAGTCTTAATAAGCGTTTTGTTCTTTCGTTCAGCTACTCCATTTTGTTGAGGAGTATAGGGGCACTGAACTCATGATGAATACCCTTAGCATTGCAGAATTCGAGCATTTTGTTGTTCTTAAATTCAGTACCGTTGTCACTTCTGATTCTCTTGATAGGCAAATGGTAAAGGTTTTCAATCTTTCGAAACAAGATCATCAAGTTTTTCGAATGTTTCATTCTTGCTTTCTTGAAAGAAAACCCATGAGAATCTTGAGAAGTCATTGGTTACGACCACACAATATAGATCACCTGTAATACTTTTCACATTGACAGGCCCAAAGAGATCCATGTGTAGCCTTTCTAGTGGAAGTTTGATGGAGTTGAGAAGCTTTCTCGGTGTGACTTCTTGTGCTGCTTCCCCTTTTTGCAGCTGATACAATCGTCTTACAGATGAAAATTTTTGAGATTCACCCCTTCCATTAGACTGTTGTGCACCAGAAAATTCATCTTCCTTAAGTGTATGTGACCCATCTTCCTATGCCATAGGATTGATTCTTTCTCAGTAGCCTTTGATACAAAACACTGTCCCTCTTTTGAAGTAGTGGATGCGACGCTCATGTCTAAGACATATAGATCATTTTCTCGTGCAGCGCGCATAAGGATCCACTTCTTAGGAATAACGAAACCAGGTTTGAGAATAAGACATTCTTTGTTAGTGAAGTGAGTTGTGAACTTCTTGTCACAGACAATGAAATGCTCAAAAGATTGTTTTCAAGTTCAACAATGTAGTTCACATTGTCGAAAGATACGACTCCGTTTGTCAAAATTCCTTCTCCCACGATCCTGCTGCCCTGTGTTCCCGCAAACCCAACATAGCATCCCTGATGGCTTTTACATTGTACAACAAAGCCAACATCCCTGTCATGTGTCTAGAAGCTCCACTGTCCATGATCCACTTTGAAATGATTGACCTTGGAAGCCCCTACGCACATGAAAAGCATATTACTTAAACAGAGAGACCAAGCCCTTTCGGTCTTGGGTGGGATGACAATGTCGACTTTTGGGAACTTTGGCAACTTTGTCATCTTTCTTAACCTCAATCCACTGTCCAGTCTTAAATTCAGTCTTATCTTTTGATTTGACTGGAACATTGGTTGATTTTGGAGTTACAGGAGATGTTTTAGCTTTGGCTACCCAGGTTTGTGCCTTTGAAAATGCCATTTTGATGTAAAGTTTGGATTCTTTCTTTTCATTTTTCTTTGATGTTTCATCAACTTCAAATTTGGAAATGATCTCAGTTGGCGATTCCTTAATAGTATTGGGATTGTCATTTCTTTTTAAAATTTTGTTGGCGCAAACGTTGGACCCTTTTTCTTCTCATCTACTGTAAACCTCTTTTGTTCATGAACAGGTTTTGGACGATTTCGTGAACATTGTCAGTGCAATATGCCCAACTTTGTTACACCTGTAACAGGTTCTACTGTTGTTTCCAACAGTGTGTTCCAAGGCCTGTTCACGAAGCTCCTTTTCTTTCTTAAACTCTTCGTTGGTTTGTTTGTGAATGATTTCTTTTTCTTCAACAATGTTAGTTCCAAAAAAAAACTCAACTTTCTTTGTGAAAGCGGGTTTTCATGATTTGTTATTTCGTGTCTTTTCAAACCCTAGCTCATCCCTTTTGTTTCCAGGATAACCTCTACCTCTGGGATGAATGTTTTTGTGAGTTTTCTTTGGTTTTGAGTAGAAACTAGCAACATTCTTCTCAAGTTCAGATGTTTCAACTTCAACGAGTTTAAAGAATTTATCGACACGGTCAAAGTTAACATTCTGTACTAGGAATTCTTCATCAGTGTATAGTTTATTGATCCTTTCAGTTTGTAGATAACTACATTAGGATCATCACTTAAACCATTTTCTGATGTTGTGATAAAATTTTCATGAAAACTTTTCTCACTTCCGAATGTGAACTTGACTCAAAATTCTCATTGTTTGACTCAGCACTTTCATAAATTGTGTTGTCAGACTCATTTTAAAAGACATTTTCAAACACTTTGTTTACCACCTCAGATTCACATTCCTTCTCTGTTTTGGAATATGTTACGTCAAGATTTTCAGGCAGCTCGTTATTCTTTTCCGTGAGAAGATTTAAATTCAGCGCCTTATCCACTCCGTCAGGATGTTTCTTAGCATAGCTATTCCACATAGGAGGTGGAACATGATCGTAACATTTTCCAAGACTTTTCTTACCATCTTTACTACTTTCCGGTTTCAGTAGAATGTGATCGAGGACATACATGCTGGTAGAGTAACTGATTAACAATTTGTTAACCTTTCTGTTTCAATTCTGGTTTTCTCCAGCTCACTTTTCAGCTCAACAATTGTGTTAATGTGAAGATTGATGGCCATTTGTTTGTCCAACACAGTTGCTTTGAGCATTGAAAGTGTTTTGTCATCTTCTTTGACAGTTTTCTCATACTGTCGAATGGTCCTGCTGAGCTTATCATAAGATTCTTTTACGGTGTTGTAATCGTATGACAGCTTATCGTTGTATGTTTTAAGTTCTTCAAAAGCTTTTTCTTTCTCAGCACATTGCTCACATGTTTCTGCACATTTTAAGCATGGGCTGACCAATTCGACAGTTTGAGCTTTGATTGTTTCTTTAGCCATTTCAACCTTTTCTACCTGTTCTTTCACACTGACTACCTCATTTGTATTGGCCATGAGTGCTTTGTTGGCAATATTGGTTAAGCTCTCTAGTGTCACAGGCTTGGTTACATCAATCACCTCCACACATTTAGACTTTGTCTCCTCAGGACTTTCCTCTTTGAGACCAGAATCGAAGCTACCTGCAAAAGTTTTCAGAATTGTGTCAAATAAACAGGATTTAGGAGTACCTGTCAGATGTTCCTCTTCCTCTGCTGATGTTCCGAAGTAATCTACCAATAATTCTTCCATCTCTTCTTCTGAAACTTCTTCAGATGCTTCTGGTTCTTCCATGATTTCAGCAACAAGTGCAAGACTTTCCTTTTTGGAACTGAAGTTGTTCCAATTGAACCCCTCATCTTCCTATGTGACCACAAGAGCTTTGTCTTTTGAGTTTAAGGTCCATCCTCGATCTGTACCATTCGTTTCTCTGGCTGTGGATGATGATAAATTGCCTTTTTGTAATAATTATCTCCAAACGGATTATGATTGCCTTTTACTTCTCGGTTTAGACATTCACGCTTGAAGTGCCCTTTCTCCCTGCATTTAAAACATGTGACTTTGGATTTATCAAAGCCTAATTTCCGTCAAGGCCCCTTAAATCATCTCTTCCTGTAATTTCCATAAAACGTTGTGCTCTTCGAACCATTGATGCCATGCACCACATGATGTCAATTAATTCCTTCTCCTCTGGATCAATTTGGTCGTAGTCTTCTTTAGTCATTTCTTGGTTTCCGATTCGACCAGCTACGAGACTTTCATAGGATTCCAGAAAAGCCGCAAGGAGTACCATATGTTGTTTAGCTGCCTGTTCATTGAAATCTTGAGGTTCTGGAGATTTACTGCGATGTTACATTGCAGGATTCTCTGGTTAGAATTGGATTAACTCTGCTGGTTGCTCTGTGGTTGATTTGAGCTCTGAGACGATTGTTGTCCATGGTGATTGTTTGGATTGAAGGAAGCAAACGTTTGAAATCCACTGGACTGGTTGGAGGCCGGACTAGTGTTGTATTAGCATTGAAGGCTATTTGGATCTTGGGACTCTGAACATGAGTGTTTGGGTTTCCTTTGTAGTATAGGCTGACGTCCTGTTGCGAGTTTGATTTCTTGCCTTTTGCCATTTTCCGCATTTCTAGTTCATGCCCTTCCAATTTTTCTATGAATCTCGGCAAATTGAGACTGTCATATTCAGCTCCATTCTTTAGAATTGTTAGATATGTTGCCCAATCTCCTTCCGGCAAAGAATCTGCCAGTTTGTCGACTAGCTCTTCATTTGTCTTGACAATTCCCATACGCTTCATCTGTACTACAGGTGACAATACCTTTCTATGAGTTGCTTCATATTCTTGCATGGAAGAACATTGAACACTTCAAATTCTTTGTTCAGTAACGCCTTCTTTCCTTTTCTGACATTAGTACTTCCTTGAGCTCTCCTTGAGCTCTTAATCGTAAGGCGAGCCATAGTGAATGAGCATCGTCATCGTGTTGCAGGAGAACTAAGATCTCTTCTTTTATGGCCTGCTGAAGGAGATTCATCATCTTCTTTTCAATGATGTATTTTTCTCGTTTCGGATAAACGAACCACTGTTTTCTCAATGCCAAGTTCATTAAGTGGTGGTTGATACTTGTTTTCGAGTGCGAACCAAACTGTTAAGTTTGTCGCTTGAACCCAGTTCTTGAAACGTTCACTCCAACTTTCGTAGTCTTTGATGTTTATGAGCTTTGGAGGCTTTGTAGTGGTTCCTATTTCATTTTCCAGATTCATGTTCTGGGCTGCTACAGAAGCTGTAACGGCTTTTGTAGCGAACGCGTTATGGAATTCTTCTTCACCTGACATCTTGACAAAAACTAGGAAACATATTAAAACTGGATAACTTGAAGTTGACTGAAAATTGAGTTTAGACACAAAATTTTCGTACGAAATGAGTGCTGGATTTTCATACGAAAATCTAGTTTTCGTGCGAAAATTGAAATTTGATACCAAAATCTTGCTGTTAAATAGTGAATGAGCATCGTCATCGTGTTGCAGGAGAACTAAGATCTCTTCTTTTATGGCCTGCTGAAGGAGATTCATCATCTTCTTTCAATGATGTATTTTTCTTGTTCGTCATCGGATAGACGAGCCACTATTTTCTCAATGCCACGTTCATTAAGTGGTGGTTGATACTTGTCATCGAGTGCGAACCAAACCATTAAGTTTGTCGCTTGAACCCAGTTCTTGAAACGCTCACTCTCAACTTTCGTAGTCTTCGATGTTCATGAGCTTTGGAGGCTTTGTAGTGGTTCCTATTTCATTTACCAGATTCATGTTCTGGGCTGCTACAGAAGCTGTAACGGCTTTTGTAGCGAACGTATTATGGAATTCTTCTTCACCTGACATCTTGACAAAAACTAGGAAACAGATTAAAACTGGATAACTTGAAGTTGACTGAAAATTGAGTTTAGACACAAAATTTTCGTACGAAATGAGTGCGGGATTTTCATACGATAATCTAGTTTTCGTGCGAAAATTGAAATTTGATACCAAAATCTTGCTGTTAAATAGTGAATGAGCATCGTCATCGTGTTGCAGGAGAACTAAGATCTCTTCTTTTATGGCCTGCTGAAGGAGATTCATCATCTTCTTTTCAATGATGTATTTTTCTTGTTCGTCATCGGATAGACGAGCCACTGTTTTCTCAATGCCAAGTTCATTAAGTGGTGGTTGATACTTGTTTTCGAGTGCGAACCAAACTATTAAGTTTGTCGCTTGAACCCAGTTCTTGAAACGCTCACTCCAACTTTCGTAGTCTTCGATGTTCATGAGCTTTGGAGGCTTTGTAGTGGTTCCCATTTCATTTTTCCAGATTATGTTATGGGCTGCTACAGAAGCTGTAATGGCTTGTGTAGCGAACGCGTTATGGAATTCTTCTTTCACCTGACATCTTGACAAAAACTAGGAAACAGATTAAAACTGGATAACTTGAAGTTGACTGAAAATTGAGTTTAGAAACAAAATTGTCGTACGAAATGAGTGCCGGATTTTCGTACGAAAATCTAGTTTTCGTGCGAAAATTGAAATTTGATGCCAAAATCTTGCTGTTTTGTTAGTTCAATCTTTTCAGGGTTTAGTCCTCTAATTTTCGTACGAAATCTAATTTTCCGTGCGAAAATACTTGTCTTCTTCAAGCACTTGTTCACAATTTCACGTTTTTGATGATTTCAGCATGATTTTAATGGATTTTAGGTTTGTTTGATTCAGTAAGCTGATTAGTGTCGATTTTAACACGGTATACTAATAACCTAGTCCAAATTGTCCATGAAATCCTTTAGATCTAGAATAAGTTCCAAGAAAAAGTAGAAGAAGAGTTTCCAATGGATGAATCTTGAACTTTGAAGGTTGAATCCAGCTGAAACTTGGTTGTTTGTTCATAAATCAGACCTTAAGGATCTGATACCACTTGTGAATGCTTAGGATCGGACCCAACTTGTGAGCTTCCGGTCAGACTTGCTCAGCTAACTAAGGGACTAGGATGCTGGATTTTTGCACCAAATTTTCGTGCGAAAATCCTTACAGATTTTCGTACGAAAATTGTAACTATCATACAAAAACTTCAAATACTAAACTTCTGACGCTACCAAACCCTATCTATACATCAGACTTGTCCTAGACGTAGGCAATAGACATATGTGCACCAACAAAGTAAAATGGGATTCCCGTCGTGGGGCAGAATACATGTGGGAAGTTGAGACGAACATGAGACAAAAGTACTCCTATCTATTTAAATAAAATCTCAAGGGCGAGATTTCTTTTAAGGGGGTGAGGATGTAACATCCCGCAAAAAAAATATCGAATTATAACATAACACGCGTCCAAACTCCCCATATAGATCTGATCTATGGGAGGAGAGGGACAAATACGTCAAAATGGGGAACGGAATAAAGTCCAAGGACTAAATATGCAAAAATGCCAAAATTCACCTTTAGGAGGTCCTTTAAGGACCATAAGGTATACCCCTTACGGACCACAAGGGGTTCGAAATCTGTAAGATGGTTTAAAACCCCTTACAAACCGTAAGCCTCCTCTTACGGTCCACAAGAGGTGCGCAGACAGCAGAATGGCAGCTGGCACTTCCCTGCTGCCTTGCTGCCACCAAGTTCACAAAATTACCACAAATTCACCTCCTTTGGACACCTTAACTACCACTAATCATCATCCTAAAGCTTCAGATCATACTTGTCATGATTTTGGGTGTTCTTGGATTTGTATAAATAGGTGCCATGGTGTTCATTCAAACACACCATCACATTCATTCTCAATCTATTCTTTGGAGCTTCTTTGGAGTCTAGGAGCAGCTTCCTTGTGTTCTCAGCAGTTCCTCTACTCTAGTAAGTGCTCCTCCTTCTTCAATTTCATTTAGTTAGCTAGTATTCAACTGAAAGTCAAACACTTTGACTTTAAGTTCTGACCACTATGGTCAAGTGAAAGTTCTATCCGAACTTTCCTACGTAAGCGTAATAATGATGGTATGATTCCCCTGCAATGACACCCTCCAACATCATGTTTGGTAGGTAAAATGATAAGTCGAGCATGTTATATATAAAGTCAAAACTAGAAACTATGCATTTTGCGAAAATTGAACTTTTAACTATCTAAACCAATTGTTTTAACATTATATCAGTTTTTATAGACTAACAAAACATATTTTGACATACAACTCATCATACTCAGTTTAGACTCCAGTTCTATAACGAAAGTTAAGCAGTTTAACTTTTGCTTTGACTTTTGATTCTAGCCTGTTTGGTCTACTTTGAAACCCAATCGAGCCATGTTTTGTGACCATATATTACAGTGAATAACCCTCTGAGGTTATACCTTATGGTCATACCATTTGAAGGGTAAATCGAAAAGTCCACTATATATACTTTTAAAATGTCAAAAATTCCCCTACGGCATAAAAATGGTTTTAAAACTTAAGAGGCACATAATTTGACCTCGAAACTGATTATATAACTGATTATACAACATCTGGGAATATGTTTTGACATAACGGACTTGTCATAGACCCATTCAACCTTCTGATGCTGCGTTTACACAAATGGCTAGTTAGTTTATATATAAAATATATAAACTAGTCGAATACGGTTTAAACCTTTAAAAATCAGTTCTGTAGGTCCGTTCTCGGATCCGAAAGCTCAGGTCCTAATTTGATTAACCAAGTTTAAATGTGCGGAATCCATTTTAGATTTAGGTGACATGTTTAACAAGATTACAATTCATCAATTATCTGTTTTCATTAATAGTTCAACGTGTATAAGATCCGGAAGACTCTTGGACAGGGTTTTGCCGTCCAGTCTACAAAATCCAATACCTAATCATCAAGTTCATTCACCTATTTATAGACACAACAACTTCGTGCGAACTTGATGTTTACCTTGGTGCGAAGCTAACAAGTTACCTTCGTACGAAGTGAGGTGTTTACCTTCATACGAAGTGACTTGTTTACCTTCGTACGAATGTGATATGTATACATACAATCATAAATCTAACATGTTGATCATATTACAGAGTCGATATTATTCGATGACATAGGCAACATACATAATGCATCAACAATCTCCCCCTTGGATGTTGTCGCAGTCTTCGAATTCGCAGTCTTCGAATACTCTTTAAGCTTCAGATTCTTTGACCGTCTTCAAGTTTCTTCAATACTTGAATAACTTTCACATTCTTGTTCAGCATATATCATCAACAATCTCCTTTTCACTTTGATCTTGAATAATAAACATTGAATATCAGCATGCTCCCCCAATCTTTGAGCTTTCCTTTATCATCATTCAACATTTTTGTTCGGCTCCCCCTTTAACTTAACTTCCTGTTTATTTTCTTGATCATTCAAATAAACATTTCAGATTCAATCTTTGAAAATTTTCAAATCAAAACATTTCAAAATTTCAAATTTAAACATTTTATCAGGTATAACAACCCTCTCGTTAACAAGTCCAAGCTAATGACCCTGGTTATCTGACTTATCTACCAAGTTCAAATGAACAACCTTGGTTGATTACTTTGTGAACAAATTGATATTTTCTATCAGATTAAGTTTCAAATTAATGAACTTTTTATCATTTCTAAATATTTTTAAATTTCAAATTTTGTTCAGTAGCGTTAGACTTTGGAGATCAACTTTCCATCATCGGTGGTTGAAACTAAGATGAAAATAAAATCTTTTTGGGTTTTTCTGAAATGAAATGTAATAACTATGTCCAAACATATTTACAGACATTTTTGTGAGTTTGTGTTAGGATCGTATCAGTTTTTGAAACATATCACTAGTATCGTTGATCTTGATTAAACTTTAAGCTCTAAACAGATTCACTTAGATTGTCAGTATACTCGTCCATTTAAACCTCTACACATTTCTCAATTGCTCCGAGATATGTTAATTAAATGTCTTAGAACTTGACTTAATAGCGTTTCCCGCCTCAGAATATACTTCCGTATCAAAATTCCCTAGATTTCAACTTACAGGTAAATATATCTAACTAATATATGTATCTGGGTTGTGTGAGACCTTGAGAGCTTAGTTTAGTACCACTGTACATACAAAGGATGAAGGCTCGACTTAAAACTAGTGGTCCAAACTTTGGAATCTTTTGACTGCAATTGTTAGATCTTTCGATACTCTTAATTTTATGCAATTTTCGGATTTAAAACCAAAAGTATTCTACAAGTTCTAGGCCATAGTTAATGCAAAATCAGAAGAACTTGTATAATACCCAGATATCAATTATCTATAAAGACCTAGTATCTCAGAATCCGGCAATCTCTCAAACGAAATATCGGTGTACAAGACCATATATCCGAGGTATGTTAACCCTGTAATTAAGAAGTTTTTTTTATGTTTATATCTCAAAGACAATTTACTGGATGTGCGAACTCTACTGGCGCATCATCAGTGAGACCCGTTTAAACACTTTTTAACACTACATGTCTTTAGAATACTGTGATATTCCACTTATGTACTATCATTTCCTCTTTTTACACGAAAACTCTTTATGTCTTTTTCATGTTTTTGTACTTTTTGCTTTTTAATATGTTTTTGTATTTTCTCCCCCTAAAATCAAAAACATATTTTTGGATTTTTTTAAAGAAAGAAATATTAACCGACCAGTGAGAATCATATCAATTCGCCATCCATTATTACTTTACAATTTTTCTTTTATACTCTCTCCCCTCATGATGAGAAAAATTTTGATTTTAAAACATTTACAAATCTGTCTTTTCAATCAGTCTTGTCTGTTCAACAGTGAGGTCTGTGAATTTTAAATTTTTCAAAATTTTTTAACAAATAGCCTAAAAAATTTGTCACTAATCATCATGGCTCATCGTCATTTGCTAAGGAACTTCACTCTCCTTGAGTTTCTTTGATCTCAGAAGTTCCTGCACACAAACAAACACAATTTGTTGAATAGAGACACCCAAGTCTTTCCAGTCTTGGGTAGTTTCTTCAACTTTGATTTTCTCTACACAATCAGATTTATTTGTAACTTTCTCAAGTATTGGAAAATCCTTTAAACTCCCAGTTGACGTTAACTGTTCAGTTTTTTTCAAAAAAAAAAAAAATTCTCTCATCACCCATGTTTGGTTTTTCTTCAAAGCTTTCTTGAAATACAATGTAGAATCGTTTTGTTCATTTCTTTTTGATGATTCACTAGTTTCATAATTTGAAACTTTAGTATTAACTGGTTTCACTTTGTTTACAGATTCTGTAAATTGTTTACAAACCTGAGTTGGAATAAACATCAGTGATTTTTGTTTCAAATCTTCATAATTTTTCTTGATATCATGAACAGGTTTAGGATTGTTTTTTGGACATTTTCAAGCAATGTGTCCAAGTTTATTACATTTAAAGCACGTCCTACTGTCTTTTACAACAGAGGATTCCTCAACATGTTTACATTGTTGTCGTTGTTGAATAAAAAATTCTTCATTAGGTTGTTTGCAAATATGACTTTCATTTGCACTTTCTGAACCTGTACTAGGTACAAAGTTCACTTACTTCAAAAATTTTGAACTTCCAAACTTGTTATAATTCCTCCTACCATTCCCAGACCCATTGCAACCATCATCATTCCTCTGTTGGTTGTTGTTTGAATAAGAACTTTTGTACTTGGAATAGTAAGATTTTTCACTTTAAAGTTCGAAACTTCTTTTTCTTTTGTCAAATTTTCAATTTCAGAAATTTCGATTTCGACAAGTTTGAAAACCTTTTCTACTCTTTTTATGTTCACATTCTGAATCGGAAATTCAGAATCAGAATGTAGTTATTGAGATCCACACATTTTGTATATTAAAATAGTTGGATCATCATTTGAACTACTTTCTGACATTTTAAGATAAGTATCATGAAAATTTTCGTCATTTTTCAGGCCGAGAACTCAAACTTTCTTTTTCATACTTTAGTTGATTGTTTTCAAAGTTTTTATCTTTTTCTTTTCCCAAAACATTCTCAACCACTTTCTTAACGACATCTGATCCATCATCACCATCAGGTTTTGAATACGTCACATTGATGTTGTTGGGCAACTGATCTTTCTGTTAAGTCTTTACTGTCTTCAGCTTCAAGTTCAGTGCCTTTCCCTCATCGTCAGGTTTTTTTCCTAGAGTAACTATTCCACATCGAGGGTGGACATCGATTGTAACCTAGACCTATATCCTGAAAACCATAGATATCTTCTCCATTTTCATCTTTTCCAGTCGGCTTCGGAAGAATGTGATCCAAAACGTAAGACGCCGTTGAATAACTGATCAATTTTTTATCAACCCTTGCCGATTCTATTTTCATTGCTTCTAGCTCACTCTTCAATTTAGCAATCATGTAATGTGTATGTTTATCGCCATTGTTTGTCCATGACCGTTACTTTTAACATTGAAATTGTAGCGCTGTCTTCCCTACTTGCATTACGGTGTAGGTTGATTGTTTTATTTAGCTTATCATAAGCCTCTTTCGTTTATTTGAAATTACTTGACAGATTATCAGTATGACGTTTTAGCTCTCTATACTTCTCATCTTTTTCCATACAGGACTTGCACGGTTCTAAACATTTAGTGCATTGTCTTTCTATCTCAACTTTCTCAATTTTTCTCTCTTCCTGGACTCTCTCATTGTTGAATTTTTTTATCAACTTTAAAAGCTTCATCTTCTTCATTTAACCGATCGAGCATTATTTTCTCAGCAATCATTTCTTCTTCACATTGTGTGCTCTGATGATCTCTTTGTTCACCGAAGAAACTTCCAAAAGAACTATAGACATCAGGAGTCATAAATGATTGAAAAGCATTTTGAATAATTTATTCATTAGTATAGTAACACTAATCAGATTCTTTTGGAATCATAAACAATTTCCGGTTCCGGTTCTTCAATAATTTCTCCCACCAATGCATGACTTTCGGTTTTCGAAAGATATTTATCCCAGTTAAAACCTTCATCTACATGTGTAGCGACTAGGGCTTTATCCTATGATCTTGCCGAACCCTCTTGTAGTTGAAAAAGTCTTGATTGGTTCTGAGGTTGAGAAGTTCTATAATATATTGCCCTTTTATAATAATCATCAAAAGGATTTTGGTGACTTTCATGAACTTCTCTCTTCGAACATTCTTTTTTGAAGTGACCCTTTTCCCTACACTTGAAGCAAGTCACTTTGGATTTATCAAATCCTAGTCTTGAATCGGAACCAATGAGACATTTCCACCCAGTAATTTCTAAAATAAATTCTACTCTACGAATTATGCTAACCATGCACTATTTAATGTCTATCAGCTCTAACTCATCCGGATAATCTGATCATAATCCTCTCTGGTCATTTCTGGCTTTCCGATTCTTCCTACAACTAGACTTCCATAAGATTCCAACACTAAAGCAAGTAAGCCCATGTGTTGTTTAGCTATGTTTTCTATGAAATCTTGAGAGTTTTTAAGGATTTATAGCAATGTTGCACTGCAGGATATTAGGATTAGAGTTGTTCTAATTGTACTGAGTATTATAAGTGTTCGAAATCTGAAATGACAGGGGTCTCTGTATCGGAGTATTAGACTCAAAACTCAAATAAGATGAAGAACCAAATCCACTGTTGGAAGTAACTGTTGAATAACTAGGTGAACTTTCTGCACTGTACGCGGTTTGAATCTTTGGACCTTGAATATTGGCTATTGGAATTCCTTTGTAATAAAGATTGACATCTTGTTGGTTATTTGTACCGTTTGTTTTAGCCATTTTTGCATTTCAAGCTCATGCCCTTCAAGTTACTCGGTGAATTTACTCAGACTCAACGTACTATATTCTGAATTGTTTTTCAAAATTGTAAGATAAGTCAACCATTCTCCCTGAGGCAATGTCAACCAGTTCTTCATTCTCTTTTCGTATTCCCAATCGTTTCATTCCCAAGACTAGATGACAATATCTCTCAATAACTTGTTTAATCATTTCTCCTCTAAAAGCTATGAAGATATCAAATTCTTTCTTGAGTAGCGCTTATTTACTTTTCAACATTTGTGTGCTCCCATGAAACTTTAACTTTAATGCATTCCAGATTGACTGAGCATCTCCATCATGCTGTAGCAACGTAAATATGTCTTCTTTCACGACTGGTCGCAAGATATTCATCATCTTCTTTTCTCACATGAATTTATCTTTCTCTCCTTGAGTAAACTGAGTTGTAGTCTTTTCATGTCCATTCTCACTAGTAGGTGCAATATACTTCTCCTCGATGGCATACCAATAATCAAAATAATTTTCTTGAACCCAGTTCACAAACCGTTACTTTGAACCTCCATAATCTTCTAGATTCATTAATTTGGGCGACTTCTGGATCGTTCTCATTAGATTATCTAAGTTTAGATTCTGATTAATCGAAGCAAAAGTTGATGTGGACGTTGTAACAAAATAATTATAAAACTCGTTCTCCATTTCTTCAAAAATTTGTGTGTAAACAACTTGGTGCGAAGATAAAATCCTTGTGCGAAGAGACTACTTCATGCGAACTAAAAATCACAAACAACACTTTTCAAGTTCAGTTCGTACAAAGATGCGGCGGTCGGCGAGAACCACGACCCCTACCACCAAATGCAGATCCACGATAGCCACGACCTCCACTAGGATTACCGCGTCCTCGATTAGCATTAAAAGCAGCTGGAGGGGTACTGGTACCATGAATCGATGAATGGAACTGTTCGTATGATTCGGCCTGTGTTATGATATCATGAAGAGATGACAGGGGCTTGATGGTGCGAGTGGCGGTGGAAAACATCTCGAATCTCGGGCCTAGACCACGAAGAAACATGTGCGATTTCTCAGCATCATCAACCGTGTTGGCCGTCAAAGATGTGCTTGAATCGGTGACCAAAGTAAGCCACGGTAGAGGTACCCTTCGAAATCAGACACAACTGATCGTGCAGGTTCTGAATCCGACTGACAGATGTATTGCTAAAGGCCTGTTCAAGTGCCTGCCAAATAGAATAAGCAGTAGGGAGACCGATGACTTCCCCTAAAACTTCTTCGGTGAGGGATGCATTTAGAAGCATAACGGCGTTTTGATCATCAGTCTGCCACGCAAGATACAATGGGTTCGGGGTGCGTTTATCACCATCAACAATCTCAGAAGGGGGTGGATCGGAACCATTGATATGAGCACTTAGGTTTGCACATTGAACACAGGAAGCATTTGGTTTTTCCAATAGAGGTAATTTGTGGGAGTGAGTTTTATGGCTATCATGTGCATGATGGAGTTCATAGGTGCAGAAGTATTAGGGCAGAAGGGGAGGCCATGGACAGGAGAAAGTGAGGAGGGGAAGGGGGAATACGGGGAGAAGAAAGTGAGGAAGATAGACTGGCTATATACCATTTGGATAGATTGAATTGGAATACCTCACAAGATGGAGGATTACAACTATATATACACAGTTACAAATACAAAGAATAAAGGGAAAATGAATGGACACAATGAATAGAGGGAAATTAATGGACATGAATTAATGCACGCTATCAGTTTAAGAGCAAATACAACCATCTTTATTTGTTTTCTTATGTTAAGAGTCTCGATAAGTGTCACACCCCAACCAATGGCGGAAACATGGAGGCGGGACGAAAAAGATTACTCATTGCTCATAAATACTAATTGTGACAATATTTGATTAAACATAATTTCATTTCATAAGAAAATTTTCAAGTACATCATTCGAAGCAAATACAACAATTAAACGTTACAACAACGAAACAAAATACAACGTAAGCTAATCTAGTAAGTTTAGAATGAATTTCTAAAGTATTCCTACTAGGTTTCATCATGCATATCCTCTTCAACCTGTAACATGTTAAAAATACGAGTTCAATGCAAAAGCAAAGGTGAGTACACAAGTTTGGTGAATACATAGCACAGGTATAAAATGTATAACTCGAATCCACATGGTAATTGTAAGCAAAGAATATACTAATCATGCAATACTAGACCTAACCCCGAGTTTCCACAAAAGTTTACGAGATCGAGCTTCCCTCGTCGCAAAGAGCGACGGGACTGATATGAGTATGATAATCTTAACATAACCCTGACGGGTGGTGTGCTACTGTAACACCCAAAAAACGCCGCGGCGGAAATAAAAACGTAATGGTGACGGAAGTTGGTGCCCATAAATATCTTAGTGGACGATGCATCGTTAATTTTGGACATATTACTTAATTAAAACATTTTTTCAAGCTTAAACATAAACCACAACCATAGAGTAGTTAAGTTGTCTCGATCCTTATGGATTTTAATACAGTCGGTCCCAAATAAGTTTTAAAAGTTGTCCAAAGTTTATTATTAAACAAAACATGCATCACAACCACAATACACGCCAAAGATTCCAGAAGCGATGCTCAAGTACCTGAAGAACACGTTAAAATCAAGTGTCAACACAAAGGAGGGTGAGCTCACATATTCAAATTTAAAACAAGGGAAACTTTCTAATTATGTGTTTATTATCAAAACATTCAAATAATATTTTGAAAGTTAATTTATTTCCTTAATAAAATCCATGGGTCAGCCGTCGCAAGTGTTTTTCCCGAAACCTTCGATCTAAAGCATCTTCCCAAGTTTTACATATTAAATTTATAGCATCAAATGTTCAGACTCGTATGCTTGCAAGACATTACGAACTATATATTAACAATAAGGGTATAATCAAGACTAGACTATAATAGAATATCAATTCGTTGTTTGACTTGATCGGAGCGACCGATCACGACGGGGTACTCAACCCGATAGATCTACCAACAATTCCACGTGTTCAATACTTAAATGATTAAACAGCAATACTTGCGCATGCGTCCATATCGGGCCATCTATATCGCTTGCCTCATGAACAATATATGTATGTATATATTATATATTGGATCATGAGAAAACTAGTTTAAATGAGAAAACCAAAAAACTACTAAAAAAGCCAAAAAAACATATCAATTTTTTTGATTTTTTTATAAAAATACGCTATCTATATTATATAAAAAACTTAAAAAAAATGAAAAAAACATATAATGCACATATGCAACATATACATATAATGCACATGTGTAGTACACGTATAGTGCACATGTGCAGTACAAGTTTTTTTTTGAAAAAAAAGTTTTTTATACATAAAAAGCAGCGATTTTTTATAAAAAAATTGTAAAAAAAATTATATGTTTTTTATGCTTTTTTTTTTTTTTTACTTTTTTAGTTAGTTTTACAGTTTTCTTATTTATATCTAGTTTTCACATGATCCTCTTTCTATATATATATATATATATATATATATACATAAAATGATAAATTTAATATCTCATGTTGTACGAATTCCCTGAAGTCCCCACCGAAACGTAAACCATACCCGGTACTTACTCTCTTGAGACCGAGCCAATTCGTCACAACTTTAGATTTAAGCATTTTTAAATCTACATGGTCATTTTCTCTAAAACACCGTAAAATCCCCGTTTCATCTACGAAACATATTTATTCACAAAACCGTTTCTACCCGAAACATATTATATCAAAACCATGTTTTTCTCTAAAAACATATTACATAATTTCCAAATCATATTTTCCACGAAAATATATTCATAGTTTAATCAAAGGCATATTTTATACAAAAGCATATATTAATTCTTTTAAGGCGTGTTCTTCCCCCAAAACATATACAAAACAGTAGAAAGACGGGTTTAGTGACACTCACATTTGGGTGCGTAATTAAATTAGCGCAATCCCACAATTTGATTCTACACGTCCTAATATACGCAGGAACGATTTATCAAACAATATTTTACAAAATTCCAAGTTTTTCCAATAATTAGAAATTTCACATAACTTTGAGATTTTCTCGAAAAATCATTATTTTTGATTATATATATATATATATATATATATATATATATATATATATATATATATACATTTTAATATTTCATGACGTGAACGATTTTATTGGTGACCTTAATGTTATATCCGTTAACACTCCCGTATATAAGTACTATATATCTACGATTTGCGTGTTGTAATATATATACATAAACGTGCACATATACACAATATCATAACACGCGAAATCTCGTTAACTCATACACTTTATCATTTTTAAAGCATGCATACATGAAATAACTTATTAAGTTAACCTATGTATCAATTTTCATGCTCGACAAATAAGTTACACTTTTAACGCGAATTTACCGATTTTACCGCTTTAAACTCACAAGTGTACATGCATAGTCTAAATTCCTGCTATCATGTCAACACTTATCATATTATCATATACACATATTTAAATCACATAACACATTTAGACACATAAGGTTCACCCATGAATAGCCCATTCTAGTGTACATTGAAAAATGCGTATTTTAGTGATTCGGTAACGTTTTCGGGTGCCGAAAGTCACGTATGACTAACCAAACACCAAATAAAATTAATATAAGTTAAAATACTTATATGTATATCCAAAATATCAGTTTAGTTTCTGATCTAAAACAGTTTCGTAAAAACCTCTTAAAAAGGCGATTTTTACCGTTTTTATCGCAGTGTTTTGCGTCAAACAGTACCATAACCATCCAAACTCGATACGACATGATATTTTAACACAATACATGTTATTTACTGATTAAAATGATGGTTATAATCAGGTTAGTTCAGTTTTTGTGTAAGTCACATAAATCATGCGATTTCGTACATTTTACAACTCTTTAAGCACTAAGTACAACATGCAAAGCTAGTAAACTTCATGACAAGTTTCATACCACTTTTATACATGAAATAACCTTATTTTTAAGGTGTATAATCTAATCTAAAAGTATTTTACCACAACATGATTTATTCATCATTTTATGTGCATACACCCACATACATAACTAAGTACAAGCACTTAGTGCATGTATATCATATCATCATCATTTCATATGAACTAAATGCATATATCCACATCTTAAATGCATGTTCATATAATCCAAAAACATTCAAGTTCATCTAATCCTTTACATCATCATCATCACAAGATGCATGTATGTATTATTTATGAACTAACTAACAAAAATTTCATATGTATGCATATTCATATATATACACGGCCACATATATACATATACATCCAAACATGAACTTTTCTTCAATCCACTTTAATCACAAGTCCTTTTTATGTATATCACTTTTAATCATACATGCATGAACTTTTCAAGAATCTAATCAAACAAAGTTCTATCAAAATCAAAACTCAACTCTCTAACATACAGAATCTGATTGAAGAACAAACACATCACATTTTATCATCTGTAACAGTCTTCATTTGTAAAGTTTGGGGAAATTGAATGAGTTTGGTGAAGCATGCAAAGATGAAGAAATGTTGTATCTATCCTATCTAATAAATAAAGAACAACCACGGGGTGTCAGCCCAGTGGCCAGCCTCACCCATTCCAAACGGGAGGACGCGGGTTCGAGTCCAGCTCGGCCCGAATAATCCTGCTGGGTAGTAACCGCCAGCCAGCTATGTGGCTAAGCTAGCTTGGGGAGGGAGAAGCCTCCCACGGTCAGGGGTACCGTGCATTTACCCTTAATAAATAAAGAACTTGGGTTGCCATGTGGCACCCTTGACAATCCAAAGTTTTGGAGGGAAAGTTTTCTATTTAGGATTTTATAATATAACTAGCTAATTATATAAGTAAACTAACTAATATGGTTGTTCTGAAATATATGCTGCATATTAGATCTCTTATCTTATATTGATTTTATATAAAAAATAAAATTAACTAACTAATTATATATTAGATATTTTATATTGATTTATGTTAGTGATTTGTGTGGTAAGAAAAATACTAAATCAAAAAATGTTGATTAGTTACAAATTTTGTAGCTGCATTATTATAATACAAACAGTTATAGAATAATATAAAAACAAGATCATATAAATAAATTTAATATATCTCTTATTTCAATCTCAGCTAATGGAGTTATATAAGTGATGGATACAATATTTTAACTATCAACTACCTATTGTCGTCCCAATTAAGATTATGAGTTCAAAACTTCAGGTAAGAATCATGTTATACGACCCAACAATTGATGGTACTTTTAAGTTAAATTAAATCTCTTATGATTGTCTGCTTATTGTTCTTGACTATGAAGTTTCAGCATAAGCATAAACTGAACCAATTCAATTGATTGAATGACATTACAAATTCTAATGATACCTATTAACAGTTTTATGATAGTTTTTGTTCATGTCGTATAGATTTCGTATGTGTTTTTTTAGCATGTGGTGTGTAAACGATTGATGTGTTACTTTGATTACAAATATGATATAATTTCAATTCTGACTCTGTGTGATTTTGTGAGAAATTCGAGTTGGTATATAAGAAAACGCGTAATTTAATCACTGGTTTGTTAAAGCCTGATCTTGCTCATGGAACTGGACAATTACCAAAGGTGACATGAATTCGTGAGTTTGTAATTCAAGTTTATGTTGCTTACCCGTATATTATTTAATATGTTTGTATTATAAGTTATAATCAAAGTCGTGTTAGTGACTTTTACAATATATTACAGGGAACAATTGTTAAAATTTATAGGTATGGCGATGATTACGTATCTCGTGGTAGTGATGTGTGTACCAATGTCCATTCATTATGAATGAAGAAAGACTTGCATTGGGTGCAAGTCTTCTTGTGAAAATCCAAAATTTGTGCCATGCTGCTTGGCATGATATCATGAATATAAGAAATAAGGTGAACTTTAACTTAAGATTGATTTGCAAATGGATGGTGATTCATTTCTTTAACTTAGGTTTCTAATTTGCAACTCAAAACTTTTGGTAATTTTCAATTTGTGTTTGTTATTGGTTATTGGTATGACTTTTGGTAATTATGAATTTATATTTGTTATTGATACATATGGTTTTGAATTGTATTAGTTATTGGTATGATCTTTTGGTTTTATTACATGTTTTCCAAACTTGTAACTCATTTTTCTATTTCTACTACATTTTTATTTTATGATCCTTGCCACGTATTAAAAAATAATAATAATACCGAGTATTAAACATTTATGTTACAATTTTACGAATTTTATCATTTTTATAGATCAACTCGTATAATACACGGGTTACTAACCTAGTAGAGTAATAATACACATGGAGTATGTATGAATAGTGTACACACAGGCCTCACGCCATAAAGTTGGAGAGAGAAATAACCAAGCACACACTTAGACCATGTGTGAGTGGGAACAAATGACCTATCTTTGGGCATGAAGCGACACATGCGCCTAGTCAATGAAGGGGCTTGAAGTTAAAAAGGATGTACTAGGGCTTGAAATCTTGCAAATTGAATCATCCATATTGGATTAAATTTAAAAATAAAAATAAAAAACCATCAAAAAAATCCTATTGATCATCCAAATTGAATTCCGCGTTTTAAATAACACGCCCAACAAAAAAACGCCTAAAAACACCCCGGGGGGCGGTGCACATGCGTGAAAGAGCGTGGATTAGGGCAAAAAACGCTAATCCCCTCTCCACTACACATAGTATTACAGTGAAATTGTGTGAAAAAAGTTTACAAAATCAGAATTGTCGTGGATGGATGCTTAAACGGATCATAAAACATAAAATAGAAACAAAAAAGTAGGATTTTTCATACGGGTTTTTTTCTCTACATGTGATTTTCTCTAAAAAGTTCTTCATGAGTTTTTTATGTAAAACAAAATCAATAAATTCAAACCATAATCCAAAATGAACGATCAAATTAGGACCAATATTTTTATAGTTTTTGAACTATATATTACAGGTTAGAAAGTTGTTATAGAAATTTATTTCGAGCCTACTCATTCTCCTTTATAAATTAACTAGTTTAGAATCTCATGTATAACACGTGTTGAATAAATATAATTTATATACTAAGTAATAAAAAATATATATTAGAAAACCATGCATTGCATGGGTTGAATAAACATGTATATTATACGGCTTGAATACATATAATTAATTGGTTAGCACATAAACTCGTCAATATATGTTTTTACAAAAATGAACTTTGATGTACTATATATTTTTTTAACATTTTACTTTGTTTTTTATTTACTATTAGATTAGAAACTTATGTATTACATAAGTTATAACAGTTTAGTTTATTTTGTATCTATTAATAGATTAGATACTTGTACGTTACATGCGGTTGAATCTATAAAATATTAAATATTATTAATAAGCAGAAAAATAAAAGAAATAGTTCAAAAAGAAATATTAAATAAATAAGAGAAAAGCGAAAAATAAAATAATTATATATGAATAGTTACTAAAATTAATACTAATAAATAACGAGTTATACTAAATAATATATTGAATTTACTATATATGATAAAACAATCTATTTGTATTTATTATATGGATGTATTATACACCAACTAATATATATAGGATTAGGATTTGGAGAAGACGTCTAAATGTATGAAAACGGTGAGAACGATTTTGGTATTGACATGTGTGTTGTTGCTAACTTATAATAAGGGCAATATTGTCAAAAAGTCCATGCACATACCAAAGACCATGCACATGCAAGTCACATGCATCTTCCACCATCTTTTTTTAAACTACCGTGACTTTTTTATATGTGATTATCTTTTTAAAAAAATTACACCATAAACTCGAGCGTTTTTATTATCTTTCCAACGGGTATACTATTGCTATCACTTTGAAATGAAAAAAATAAATAAAATGAACTGGGTGTTCGTGAAAGTGGGTGTTTTTATGGAATTTTAGTAAAACATGAAAATGTCCAAAATAAATCGTCATCAGCACACTCAGTTCACAAAACGCCATGAAAAACGCCAATAAATACCCAGTTGAAAACGTCATAAACACACCAGTTCAGAAAAACGCCCGTAAAAACCAAATTGAAAACGCCATAAAACAACAAAGTTGAAACGTCATAAAAACTCATTTCATTTTTTTTCGAAAGTTATATCAATACTAGACTCGTTGGAAAGATTAAATGACGTTAGATTTTTGGTGTAATTTTTTTAAAAAATGATCACGTATAAAAAAGTCATTTTGAAATGCATGTGAATAGAATGTGCACCCTTGTTTGGATCTTCACATTTTACCTTCTAGGAGTTCTAAGGTTCCCAATATTTAGAAAAACGCCACCACATCAATCTCAGTCACAAATCACAAAGATCTTGTGACGGAGAATCGTTCTTACCGTTTTCACACTTAAGGTGTTTTCTCCACAACATGTTTCTCTCTCTCTCTCTATATATATATATTGTAGCTTATTAGTATAATACTTATATAATCCATTAACCTGTATAATCTTATCTAATTTAATATGCATAAATAAAGAGATATATGATCCTTTAGATATTTCTAAGCTAAAAAAAACATACAAAATTATGCAAGAATATTATATGCAAGAATAAGTGAGGATGAGATGAATTAAAAAAAAGCTGGGGGAGAATAATGAATAATTGAAATGATTTAGGAGAATGTAAGATTGTTTATAATTTAATAGGTTATACTATATAATCTTGTTATTCATAAAGATTAAATTTAAACACAATGGCACTCTTATAGTATTAATCTATATTAATATTATCCTTATCTTTATTAATAATATCTTTATCATTAATTAATATCTTATATCTTATATATTAATAAATGAAAAAAAATACACTGATGTGATGAGAGCTTCTCAATGCTCATTTTCGCTCCAAAATCATGGGTCCTTTTCTCATAAATGAAGCCCCGTTTTGCCCTAACACGATCCAACCTGTATCTGCACAAACCAATCAAAAACCCTTTTGTTAATATGATTTCATACTATTTAGTGATGAGCTTTTTTTTGATGGATCTGTTTAAATTTGTATTCAACTCAACACTAATTTTATTCAGCCGCTTGCATTCTTCTCTAATCGATCTCTGTGATCTCTCCATTGAAGCTGGCTTATTCAATTCTTTAATGTATGTTTCTCCCTATACATTTAATGATGTTTATCAAATCTATGAATGTTTACTTACATTTCCATAGCCTTCACACAGAAGCTTTCATCTCCCATTCCTCTCCCACCATTTTAATACGGTGCTGGTTTTTATTTTCCAATGACACGGTGCGGTGGCGTTTGATTTTTAGGGTTAAGGTTTTCCAGAATTAGGTAAGCCAGGTGGTGGGTATCTGCATTTCCTCATTTCACGAGAGATTAGGAATTGTGTTGTGGGAGATTTTGATTTGGTGATTCATAGATGCGTTTTCTAATACATGTTTCAATGATCCAGAACAACACAAGATAGCTTTAGTCACGTTTAAAGGTTCAGCGGCTCTTGAAATTGCATTATTGATCTCGGTAATCTCTCAATTTAGTGGAATTGACAGCACATCTTGAAATTGCATTAATGATCTCCGTCAACACTTAATTTTTAGTTATATGCCCAAGTTCTTTAATTTTAGAATGCGATTTGCAAAATTTTTCGACTGAAATGTGTTGTTTATTTTGATAATTTTGCTATGGTTTTTTGGCCAAATTAATAGTTGCGTTACAGTACTAGAGAGTTTGTTTAGTAGACTGTGTTGTTAATTGTTGTGAATCTGTTGTTTTTAATATTCAGACCAATTAGTTGTTGAGAATCTGTTGTTTTCACAGGTTCTAATATTCAGACCAATGAAGAAGTTGCTATGCTGGTGAGTACACTATTACTATTTAGTTCTACTAAATTGTGGCATAATTTGTGCTTTAACATTAAATAATTATTGCTATTATTAAGTTTTACTGTGTAGTACCACATAACCTTATTTGGATGTGTATATTCATCGTGAATTTGTGGTCTATAATCAAGCAGTCTAACACAAACTACGTTAATCTCGATAATAGAATAGCGGTACTATGTAAATGAATGGTTCAATATTGATTGGTTGGAATTTCACTATACTGGGAGGGAAATGGATTTCATGATTACCGGAATGAATGCATGGCCATATATACTAAATCACTTTTATGAACTTAATTCATCTAAAACATCTAGAGTGGGTATAAGCTTAATGTATTGTGTAACATATAAAAAATACTAGGTGCTTCTGTTTGCCGCTTTTGCGTTCCTGTTAGTGTTTGCCTACTGTTTTGTCAATGCAATAAGGTAAAAGAAAATTAACTGGATAGATGGTTAATTAATTATCGAAATATACAAGTTCAAAATTACTCTATTTACAATGATATGAAACTTTGGAAAGATTATGGCGAGTTTGAGTGAAGCTCTTTACAAGAACATGACTTTTTAAAGGTGAGGATGACTTTGTCAACCATTGTCACATTAAAGACCGTAATAAAGGTAAAGTGTTATTTTATATGAGGCTACGGAGATTCTTTTTGGTAAACGATATTTGTATTTTTAACTTCGTTTTCACGACGTTAGAAGTAAAGTGGAAAAGAAAGATTTGGAAAGAAATGGAGAGAACCTCTTTGTTCTAGAGTTATTTTTATTCTATTTTTACAAGAAAAAAAAAAAAAGGTTCTGGAGGGAGGAAGGTTTGGTTGATTTTCTCTTCTAAACATTTTTCCCAAATATAGAAAGATACATAGAGGAAAGGAAATGAGAAGGTTCTGTACACTTTCATAATGAAAAAAATACAAAAGTATCTATACATTTCCCATCTTTTTTTTTCACATGAAACATTTAATTTTATTTTTGTATTGGGACAACGTTAAATATATTATCATGATGTATAATGTCTATTTAAGTCGAGCTAAAATGCGTCAAAGACTTAAAGATTGCTAAATACTCGATTGACCTAGATGCTAAGTGGTCCGGCATTAATATATGAATCTTTGAATTTGCAATGAAATTATTAATTATTTGTGTGCTTATAAGAGAATCTACTAAATAGTAACCACATGTATCTATTTGATACCGGAATATTGAAATATAATTAAGTAAGTTACTAATGTAAAATATGGCATGTCCCTCTTGTCACACCCGTTTGAAGGCGGAAGCGCGCGGTGTGAACTTGATTAGTTTTCATCGCATACGATATAAGTAACAACTACATGAAATTGAAACATGCATGATGTTCATCCATTTTCACAATTATAATTACAAGTCATAGGTTATTTGATACCAAAAGACGACATAAGTTAATAAGTTTTACAAAGTTGACTTGCACAAAATAAAGTTTTAAACATCAAGGCTTTGCATCCTATATTCCGTTAGGGGACGAAATATATGGACCAAACTCTTCAAAAGAGGATGACATAAACATCTTGTTAACCTCTGAGCCTTGAAATCAAAACGCAACATGATCCACTTAATTTCCTGAAATACATGTAATTGAAAACATCAACAAAAGTTGGCTAGTTCATATGTTTTAAATGTGCACCAAATGATCTTAAAAACATTTGAAATATCTTTGTGTGAAAATATGATATGTAAAGCATCAATGAACTTAATGATCATTAATGTTTTGCAAGGCCATTAATATGTGTGACGACATAGGAAGCACTCAACCCTAGACGATTTCAATTCGCTCCACCCGGGTGGGACAACAAAAGCACTACATGCGGCCACACAAGGACCTTTGGGTGGGGCTGCCTACACCCGATAGATCTACCACTCTTGTTCCGCGGTCTTATAAAAGATTAATGGCACTTAAGAGATACCCTTGTCTCACATGATCTAATATTTCATTCCATAGCTAAACCATACCACCGAAAACATGTATTTTCCCCCGAGAGTAAAAAACCGAAAACATTTAAGAGAAAAAGGGGGGGGGGGGAATGAACTCACAAGTTTGTGTCCGTATAAATGCTAGCAAATCAGGTATCCAAAAGCGCGTAATAACCTACAAGTGCTCTAACTTATTAGACACTTGGGTTTATCTTAAATATGTACACGTTGCTCATCTTGAACGTTATTGTATTTGTTATGTATTTGGAACCCTTGTGTATTTTAAATATGTTGGAATTTGTTTTGTATGTTCATTTTAATATATATATATATATATAGGGTTAGGATCATGTGAGAAACACTAGACTAATTGAGAAACTTGAGAAGCATTCTGGACCACACATTTTATTTAAGCTTTTCGTAATATACACATATGTACAGTTTAAAATTGACTATATACATATGTGTATATTACAAAAAGCTTAGGAAAATGTGTGGTCCAGAATGCTTCTCAAGTTTCTCAAATAGGGTGAACTTCTCTTAGGATCCCTAGACTATATATATATATATATATATATAAAACTTCTTTTATATATATGGATCATGAGAAAACTAGTTTAAATGAGAAAACCAAAAAACTAACTAAAAAGATAAAAAAATTTTTGATTTTTTTATAAAAAAATCGCTATATATATTATATAAAAAACTTAAAAAAAATAAAAAAGCATATAATGCACATGTGCAACATATTCATATAATGCACATGTGTAGTACACATGTGCAGTACAAGTTTTTTTTGAAAAAAACTTTTTTTATACATAACAAGCAACGATTTTTATAAAAAAAATTGTAAAAAAAATTGTATGTTTTTTATTTTTATTTTTGTTTTTTAGTTAGTTTTCTAGTTTTCTAATTTATATCTAGTTTTTCTCATGATCCTCTTCCTATATATATATATTGTATTCATAATGTGTAGGAACGGGCCTCGCCCTTCGCGAGTCTTCGTGCCTCGCACAAGCATATGTGGGCCTAGCCCATTAGCGTCTTCGTGCCACGCACGGTTTACGTTCGTTGTGTGGTATATATATTTAAGTATAGTGAACCTCGTTCACTTGTAACAATATGTTTGGTTCGAGAATGTATATTTGTTTCAAAAATATATGTATACATTTTATAGATATAAGTGTTAAGATATTGTTTTTAATGTCGTATATGCGTTGAGGTACATGTACGGTATTTTTGTGAGAGTACACTTCAACAAGTGTATTTGAGTACATCACTTTGTAGTTGCGTATTTTATACATATATGTATACCGTATACATATACTTGTATTTGTATATTTCATTATTGGTATTTATGTTGTATCTATACGTATTCGTGTAAATGTACATTCCTTGTATTCTTGCAATACCACCAAGTGTATTTTTGTACGTATTTCATACGTATCCGTAGATGTGAATAATTATATTTTTACACTTGTGATTATTTTCCTTATACTCCCCGGAATTATTAGCATTGAAATATATTATATTTCCGATGTCGAAAAATATATTATTTTTAGAGTTTCGTCGTAGTAATCATATATATATATATATTTGTGTCGAGAGTGACCAAATGTCATCTGTGATATGTGCACGCTCCTCGTCGTGGCGTTAGGGTGATCGTTGCCAACAATGACGCGTTTATTTCGTTAGGGCGTTTATTATGTTTTTCGTGTTGGGTTCGGATATATATTATTATCTTGTCAATATATATTTGTTTTTGTACGGTTTGTTCGATGTCCCATTGTCCGTTGTCCGCGTCTCGTTTAAATGTATCATGTAAGTGCACTTCGAATGTGTATATTTTGTGTATTATTTTCCGTAAGGATATACATGAAGGCTAATGATTATTTTTATACCCTTGAGCATTTATAGAGATTTCATACATGGTGTGTTCTTTGTATTTAGTTCGTAGAATCCTAACTCTAATACATACACACAATATACATGTATATATACACATATGATGGTTATAAAATATTTTCATATATTTTTGTCCCCAAATATATATATACATAATAAATACACCCCTATAAAAATAATAAGTTGTTTATTAAAGTTCTTGGAAGATTAGGGCTTAACCTTTTTTATTGAAACTTCCTTAATGACGATTAAGGACTAGTCGCGTTTAGCCCTATTAATCATCCCGTTAATCATACTTTAATTGCGATTAGATTTTTAGAAAATTTCGCCATGGTTTCCCCTAAACGATGGCGTTTTCTATGTTTTAAAAACGTATTTAATCTATGTTTACGCCCCTAATCACAATCAATTTCCAATCAAGTTTCAAACCCCAACTTTTGCATGTAACAATTTCACACATTATTATTCTCATAATCCTTGAACTTTATATATATATTTAACCACACTTTATAGTAAAAATAATTACACTTTTTAATTCTTTTAACAAGATTACTTAAACCATCATATTTAACACAGTAATCTTGTTCTTCCATTTAAACAACTTTGATTAACACACTTTTAAAACTGTCATAGTGTAAATCATGATTTTTAATCTCTATGAAAGTTATAAAATGTAAAATCACTCTGTTTTGGGGTAAAGTTCATGGATTATGTGGATGATAATCTTGTTAAGATTTAAACATCAAGTTGTTTAAATCACCATTTTTAATCAAGTTCCATACAAGATCATTCAGCTAAACAACTTACTTTAACATAACCATCAAGAATATATAAGCTAACTAGCACTAAAAAACATAATCAACACAAAATAAATCACATTAGTAGACTTTTTATGTTGAGATTAGTGTTTTGATCTCTGATTTAAGTTAAGTTCAAGATGATTAATGTGACATTTGTGGTATTACGAATCTGTAACGATTATGAGCAAGTTTGTCAATCAATGAAATTCTGTGTTTTATTTATGAATTTTGTTTATTTATCATGACAGTTGCACATATTCGATTATTACACAATAACAAACTCTCGAACTACATCTGGAAGTGAAATCGTAAACTGTTACGTAAACGTAATCAGTTTAACGCGATGTACACTCCAGAAAGATGTCACAAGCTTTATATACTTTAAATATCCTTTGCATAACTTAAAAATAAGTTTTGAAGGGTTTGGTATGTCAAAAACAAGCCTTTTAGATCACAGGGACTATTTACGACAAACTATGAAAGTCTACCGATTCTTGTAGCGATGCACACTCTGGAACAAGTTCATAAGCTAAAAATACCCTAAATACGCTTAACAAAGGTTAGAAATAAGTTTCGAAGGCTTCGGTATGGCAAAAACCTGCTTATGCAACTTAAGGGGCTATTTTGCAAATTCTGCGAAACTATGCCGTTACACGTATTTCTTAATCCAGGACATGTACCCACATCCAAAAATTTTTTTAATCATTAAAATCTTGAATTTTAATGATTGGAATGCAAAAATATCATTCGTTATGCATTTACGGTCACACACGCGTTCGTCATGATTTTCGTCGTAATTAACCGAATACCGCAACCGTACGACCAAATGAACCGGCACCCAGAACAATTTGGACATATTTCAAGTTCCCTATGCTTTATCGACCTTATGAAGCTTGAAAATGAGGTTAACGGGTGTTAGAAGTGCCAAAACGCGATAAAACATGTGCAGGGGCCTGTTCTCCCAATTTTTGAAAGTTGCTGTCAGCTAGGATGGATGCGTACCGCATCCACAAAGCCATGCGGTCCGCATGGGGTGCCCAGCACAACAGATTTGTTGGCAGCAGCTGGTTAATTCTCTTGATGATTAGGCACTCCAATTTGCCACCCTTTCTCTGCAATTGGCAAGTGTTAGGACACTAATCCAACCTCCTTGATGACTCATGGACATTTGTATTAATCTTGTAGCTCCAATTCAACTACAAATAACAAAGTAATTCAAGCATTTGGAACTTTACTCAATCCTTTCTTTCTTTCATCTGTAGTTGCAACCATTTGGTGATCATCTTTTGAGTTCTAAGGCTCTCCTAGAGTGTATGTAAGTGTTTCATTCATGTTTTGTTCAATTCTTTTAGTATATTTAAGCTAAAATTCAAACAGTTTGACTTTCAATTCTGACCATGAATTGGTCAAAACAAAGTTCAATTGAACATTGCAACGTGATTGTGATCATGATGGTTATGGTCCTTAATGATCATGCCTACTGATTACAACGTTACTAGTCATTGTGGCGAGTCAAAGTTTCGGTCAATAATGTGATAAATGCGCATTATACCACGGAACTATTTTCGGGTATCAAAACACTTTGTTTTGATAATAAAACACTTTTATAACTTAGTTAGATATCTCAAAACATGTCTAACTCATCACTTTTAGTTTAGTGCTTGTTTAGTGTAACACCCCGACCGGTAAAAACAACAAACCGCGGCGGAAACGTCGGGGAGTCACGTTAACAGATTGTTACAACAACACATGGTAATTAAAGTTATGTTTTATTGGATATTGAAATTACGTAGTTACATTGTCTTGAAGTTTAAAATAAACTAATTCAACTATTATCTTTCATATTTTAAAGCACTAAGTCCGCGTCCAATCCTACGTGAGCATGCATCAACATCAAACTTGGTTTCCTGAAACATATGTGAAAACGAGTCAGCAAAAATATGCCGGCGAGTACATAGGTTTTGTTAGTGTGTCAAATTCATGGCTTTGAATATGTATTGCAATACCTCGTCAGACTACTAGAGTCATTAATTTAAAAACCTTGTTATCAAAAATATTTGGTATTGCAATGATAACTAACCAACTAAAACAAGTTAGTTATAGTTTATAAAAGACATGTAGCCATGAATCTTGACCAAAACATTTGTTTTGCAAATTCGAGCAGTAAATCGCCTTGAAGAAACTTTGTATGGTTTATATCTTTAATTGAAAATCGTTGCGTCTCGTTGTTTGAAAACCTTTGTTCCAAGTGATGCAAATAACGACACGAATGTAATATGATAAAGGCACTTATATATAGGAAGTACCAGCAGCGTATCCACCATGCTTTTATCACATTACACACGTTTCGTTATCTAAATCACTTACCATAAACCAATCGTTCATTGTCCGTGTCATAAACCAATCATCCGTTGTTCGTGTCATAAACCAATTGTTCATCGTCCGTGTAAAAAAATCGTCCTTGTTTTAATTGTGAAAACTTTTGGTCGTTTTGGTGAATACATTCAAACCTGTGTTGACTCGTCGATACCACCAAAGGGTATCTTTAAATTGCAATAACAAACCACCAAAGGGTTTGTTAAAGTAAACAGTTTCGGTCGTTCCCCAAACTTCCCCACAAACACCGGGAAACTTGGTAACGGGATTGTCAGTCCTATGGTACCATAACTTACTACTGGTCGGCTTGGCCAAAGCTAATGAATGTCATTCGTGTCATGTATATAACGCACCAACAAGTTTGTTCACATTATTGAAATCGTCGTGTTTATATAAACCATAACATTTGTAATTTGAAAACTTGAAAACAATTTAGCACATATGAATCACCCCAAAATATTTGCAAAACGTAAAAAGAGGGGAGCTATGTACTCACTTGGGATTGCAAAGTAACCTTGAATAAAAGATCAAACAAGCTCAAAAGTCTGAGAAATCAAACGTGTCCTAAAATTGGATAACTATGTAAATGTCGGGACTTTAATCGACAGATTGAATAGAACGAGGTCTTGTAAACCAAATGAGTGTTGGAACTTATATGAAATGGTTTAACAAAGTTAACATTCTGATTTGGAAATATTCCTAAGTGCTTTTGACCCGTTATGACTCGTTAAGGTAGTTTTATGCTACTTTAACGGATCATTTACGTAAAAACGTGTTCGGATGGTTAGATATGTGTTATGATAAGTCTAACCAAACTAAGTTTAATATAGTTGCAACATCAGTTTATATGTCAAAACATTGTTAAGATATGCTTAAGTTGATTTATGCGCAAAAAGGGCATTTTGGTCATTTATAGGGCATAATAGACGACTTAACATAACATTAACCAAACGACGTGACCATAAGTATAACCTCAGGGGGTTATTCCCTATACAACTATGGTCACATATATGTGTTTGGTCGGATCCTAAGATCGACCAAACGGGTCGGATTCGAAAGTCAAAGCGGTGGTCAAGACCGCTTGACTTACGACCCTAAATAAGCACTAAACTAAAAGTGACGAGTTAAACATGTTAAACATGTCTAACAAGGTTTATAAAACTGATTTGGTATCAAAACAAAGGGTTTTGATACCCGAAAATAGTTCCGTCGTATAATGCGCATTTTGCGCATTATTGACCGAAACTTTGACTCGTCACTTCGACTAGTAAACGAGGTAATTAGTAGGCACGATCGCTAAGGATCATAACCATCGTGATTACGATCACGTTGCAAAGTCCAATTGGACTTTGCTTTGACCAATTAATGATCAAAGCTGAAAGTCAAACACTGTTTGACTTTTAGCTTGAAATAGCTAAAATGAATGAACAAGGCTAAGTTAGAACACTTACTTGTGCTCAAGGCAGCCAAAGATGAAGAAAAGACTTAGAAAACTCAGTTGGGAGACCTCCAACAAAGTGGGAGTTCTCCTCTTAGAGTTATAGAGAGAAAGGAAAAAATGAGCAAGTTAAAATGTGAGATCAAGGGCCTATTTATAGCTGTGGAGGATGGATTTGATGATCACAAGTGTCAAGGACCATTCTAGGATCATTCCACATGTTCAAAGACGTGTCAAGACCAGTCTAGAATTTGGAGATCACGAATCTTGGGTTTCAAAGCTGTAAAACAGCTGTCTGCCATTTTTCTGCTGTAACTGGGCATCCCCCGCGCGTCGCGGGAGATCTGAGAGGGTCTCTCGCGTGGCGCCTGGGATTCCTAAGTTTCAGAATTGGCAGAACAGGTCCCTACAGCCTAAAACTTGTTTTTTGAAGCGTTTTGGCACTTTTAACACCAGTTAACCCATTTTTAAGCTTTATATGGAAGATAAAGCATAGGGAACTTGAAAAATGCTCGGAAACATTTCGGATGTCGGTTCGTTTGGTCGTACGGTTGCGGTTTTCGGTTAATTACGACGGAAATCGTAACGAACGCGCAAATGACCGTAAACGCGTAACGATTGATATTTTTGCATTCCAATTATTAAAATACTAGATTTTAATGATTACAAAAATTTTTGGATGTGCGTATATGTTCTGGAGAAGGAAATATGCGATTTGGCATAGTTTCGCAGAATTTGCAAAATAGCCCCTGAAGTTGAATAAACATGTTTTTGCCATACCGAAGCCCTCAAAACTTATTTCTAAGTTATGTAAAGGGTATTTAGGGTATGTTTAGCTTATGTCGATGTTCCAGAGTGTACGTCGCGTTAAACTGATTATGTATGCGTAATAGTTTGCGATTTCACTTCTAGAAGTCGTTTAAGAGTTCGGAATCGTGCAAGAATCGAATACGTGCAATTGTCATGATAAAAATACAAATCTCATAAATAAAACACAAAAATTTCATTGATTGATAATTCGTCCGGAATTGATACACGATCGGATCACCTCAAATGTCACAGTCTTCCCTACTTTAGAAAATTTCGTCCCGAAATTTAATTAGAGGAAACTTGTGGAAACAGATGTGGTTTTTTCGCTTTCATTTGATCCTATCGTTCCCAAGTAAATTCTGGGCCACGTTTGGATTCCCAGCGAACTTTGACTATTGGAATTCGTCTTCCTTTGAGTTTCTTGACTTCACGTTCCAATATCTCCACAGGTTTCTTGACAAAGTGGATAGTGTCATCTACGCAAATTTCATCGAAGGGAATGTGAAGATTTGTGTCGGCTAAACACTTCTTTAGATTGGACACATGGAATATTGGGTGAACGTTTCCAAATTTAGGAGGCAGCTCAAGTCGGTAGGCCACCTTTCTGATTCTTCCAACGATCTTGAATGGTCCAACGTATCGAGGTGCAAGTTTTCCTTTCTTTCCAAATCTGGCCACTCCTATCCAAGGGGATACCTTGAGTAGAACGTGATCACCAACTTGGAATTCCAAGGGCTTGCGCTGTTTGTCCGCATAACTCTTTTGCCGGCTTCTAGCTGTCAGAAGGTTATCGCGTATTTTCTTGACTTTGTCTGTTGTGTCATGAATAAGTTCAGGTCCAGTAAACTGAGACTCTCCAACTTCATTCCAACAGACAGGTGAACGACATTTTCGACCGTATAAAGCTTCGAAAGGCGCCATGTTGATGCTAGCGTGATAACTATTGTTGTAGGAGAATTTGATCAATGGTAGATGTGAATCCCAACTACCACCAAAGTCGATCACACACGCTCTAAGCATATCCTCCAATATTTGAGTAGTTCTCTCGGTTTGTCCATCCGTTTGAGGATGATAAGCAGTGCTCAAATTGAGTTTGGAGATTGCATGGTCTTCCAAAAATGAGATGAGAACCGAGCATCTCTATCAGATATGATGTCCAAAGGAACACCATGATGAGATACAATCTTATCGACATAGATTTTGGCGAGTTTGTCAGCAGAGTAATCCTCACGAATCGCCAAAAAATGTGCTGATTTTGTTAGACGATCAATGACTACCCAAATGGCATCATGACCTCTAGATGTGCGCGGTAGTTTTGTGATGAGATCCATCGCAATGTTCTCCCACTTCCATACCGGAATTTCTGGTTGTTCAAGCTAACCAGATGGGCATTGATGTCAGCCTTGACTTTAAGACAAGTTAGGCATTTTGGCACATACAAGGCAATGTCTTTCTTCATACTCGGCCACCAATACTGGGTACGAAGATCCTTGTACATTTTGTCTGCACCAGGATGGATTGAATAACGAGACTTATGAGCTTCGTCCATCAATAAGGTGCGGAGGTTGTCTTGACTTGGAACCCACAAACGGTTCAAATAATAGAGGAATCCATTGTCTCTCGTTTCGAGCTCAAGTTGATGCGGTAATTCACTACCCATCATACCTTGTGTAACACAAGTACGTTGAGCTTGGAAAATACGTGTCTGGAAATCATATTGAATTCGAACACAATGAAGCTTGACACGTCCCTTACGACTGAACGCATCGGCCACAACATTCGCCTTACCAGGATGGTAGCGAATTTCACAGTCGTAGTCGTTTAAAAGTTCAACCCAGCGTCGTTGTCTCATGTTCAGCTCCTTTTGATTGAATATATGTTGGAGACTTTTGTGGTCGGTAAAAACCACGCATTTCATACCATAAAGGTAGTGTCTCCAAATTTTTAGGGCAAAAACTACAACACCTAACTCAAGATCATAAGTCGTGTAGTTCTTCTCGTTGACTTTTAATAGTCTTGACGCATAGGCTATGACTTTATCTCGTTGCATAAGAACACAACCAAGGCCTAGGTTCGATGAGTCACAATAGACAATGAAATCCTTGTTGCCATTGGGTAAAGATAGAATAGGAGCATCACAGAGCTTTTGTTTCAGAGTTTGGAAAGCTTCCTCTTGATTGGGTCTCCACTCAAAAGGCTTATTCTTTTAGTCAAAGCGGTGAGGGGAACTGCGATTTTTGAGAAGTTCGCGATGAATCGATGATCATATCCGGCAAGACCAAGAAAAGAGCGAACTTCTGTGGGAGTAGTGGGTGTGTTCCAATCCTTAACCGCAGCGATTTTGGAAGGATCCACATGTATACCTTGCTCGTTAACTATGTGTCCCAAGAATTGAACTTCTTTTAGCCAAAACTCGCACTTGGAGAATTTGGCATAAAGTTGTTCTTTCTATAGTAGTTCCATAGTTAATCGAAGGTGTTGTTCGTGTTTGGCTCGAGACTTGGAATAAATAAGAATGTCGTCGATGAAAACAATGATGAACTTATCCAAATAAGGTTTACAAACCCGATTCATCAAGTCCATGAAAACAGCTGGAGCATTTGTCAAACCGAAAGGCATGATAGTAAACTCGTAATGACCATATCGAGTGCGAAAGGCAATCTTGGGAATATCTTCGTCGAGCACACGAAGTTGATGATACCCAGAACGTAGATCAATCTTTGAAAAGTAACTAGCACCTTGTAGCTGATCAAAGAGATCATCAATGCGAGGTAAGGGATATCGATTTTTGTTCGTGAGTTTGTTGAGCTCACGATAATCGATACATATACAGAAAGATCCATCCTTCTTTTTCACAAATAGGACAGGAGCGCCCCAGGGTGAATAGCTCGGACGAATGAATCCTTTATCAGATAGCTCTTGAAGTTGTTTTGATAACGCTTGCATCTCGGACGGTGCAAGACGGTAAGGAGATTTAGCAATAGGGTTGGCACCAGGTACTAGGTCAATGCGGAACTCAACTTGTTGTACAGGAGGTAAACCAGGTAGTTCCTCAGGAAACATCTCTGGATAATCTCGAACAACGGGGACATCCAGAACAGTTTTGCTTTTGCCTTTCTCCTCTACGATATGTGCCAGGAAGGCAACATAGTTCTTTCGTAGGTATTTTTGGGCTTGGTTACGGGTCATGAGTTTAAGATTACTATCGGGTTTCTCTCCACGAACTTCTAAGACTTCACCAGAGGGAAGAGGTATTCGAACTATCTTGTCAAAACAAATAACTTCGGCATGATGCTTGGTTAACCAATCCATTCCTTTGATGATGTCGAAACTCCCGAGTTGCATTGGTGTGAGGTTAATGGCGAGAAGGTGGTTATTGAGGTTCAATTGGCAATCACGAATGACAGAATCTAGTTTAAGAGGTTCACCACTAGCTGTCTCGACAATCAAGGGCTTTCCTAGTTTAGTTCTTGGCATTGAAAGTAATGGTTCAAAGGCTAAGGACATGAAACTCCTATCGGCACCCGAATCGAAAAGAACAGAAGCAAGATGATTATTGACAAGGAACGTACCGTTAACGACTTCGTTATCAGCATGGGCCTCGTTAGCGTTAATGTTGAATGCTCGTCCACGAGCTTGATTGGCATTGGCTAACTTCGGGCAGTTGTTCTTGTAATGGCCCATCTCGCCGCAGTTAAAACATGACCTAGGTGGAAAGTGAGGTCGAACAGGATTTACTTGGGGTTGGACAGGGTTCTGTGCAGCTTGGTTTGGAACAGATCGACAAAACGTTGGCCAAGTGACCAAATCTTCCACAAGTAGTACATTGACGACACGGTTGATGAACTTGGTGGTGACCGTTGCACCGATTGCACAATGGTGCAGTACCAGCATATGGCTTCCTTGCAGGAGGTTGAGCTGGTTGGTTTTGGGGAGCTTGATTGGGTTGAGCGGTTGGAGCGGGTTGTGTAGTAACAGCAAAGTTCTGAGAAGCCTTACGCTTCTTTGAACGTTTGGAAGGCTCAGCTTTGTTTCCCTTTTGATTATCTTGAGTGGTTTTGGTGGATGATTTCTTATCGCCTTTGCGATGAAGGTTACCCTTTTTGACCTGAGACTCGGTCAAAGTCGCGCTAGCTCAATGGCATGTTGGACAGTGGTTGGGTTACTTCCGGTAACAAAGTCCTGAACAGGATCAGGCAAACCATCGATATACTTCTCGATTGCCTTATCCAAAGGCGTCACCATTGAAGGACAGAATAAACTCAACTCCTCGTACCGGTCAGTATAAGCACGATGCTCACCACTATCCTGTTTACGATCATGGAATTCGTTTTCAAGCGCCCTCTGCTCATGAGAGGACAAAATTCCTTCATCATTAGTGTAACATTTGTCAAAAACGGGTTTCCAAAACCCGCTCCGTTTTGTAATCGAATATCAAGTTATAAAGATCACGTTGAATATTTATGATTATTTTGACTTAAAATGATACATAATTAATAGATAAACTAAACTATAAAAAGTATATTTGATAAAAGGTTAAAGCAAAATAAATAAAAAAAATATGATGCTGCCGGGACTCAACCCGGGTCAGCCAGAAATCAACTTCAGCGACTTAACACACACTCACAAGACCACTCCGCCACATTGTGTTTTCTGTTATCTCTAGGAACACAAATGAGATTTATACACAAACCCAGTTAAACCGGTTGCGCCAACTGAAAAAGGTAATCGGCAAATCAATCGTCAATTCGTTTGTTTATTCGCACATTTAGTTTATAACCGATGCACCGACGATTTTTAATCAAGTCGGAATTGATTAAACATAAAGCCTCATCATTATCGGTTTTTATAACCGAAAAATCATCAAGTCCAGATTTCTTCAACTTCAGACCACTCTCGCGACTCAGAAATATCATACCAATACTCCATTTCATTTTCGTCACATTTTCAGACCATCAGAACGCCTAAATCAGCTCGCCGGAATTTTCTGCAAAAGTAGCCGGAAAACCGTATTAAACTCAAACCGGTAAAAATACCTCGACTTTACTGTTTCAATCAATTGTTAGAACCTTACTAACATTAACTCATCGCTCATAATCAACCACAGACGACATTGCTGGACTTTCTGTTTTCACCGGAAAACTTCTGGAATTGTCGGAAACTCGCTGATTACCGGTATGCTCATTCAAACGTGCTGATAATCAATACTCATTAGTTCAATTTCACATCTAATCCTTAAACCTGTTAATTGATTCTCACAGCCAAAGGTTCCAAAACAGAGCCGACGAGCTTCGCCGGATTCTCTGAAGAAGACGATCTGTTCGGTATTTTCCGTTCCCCAAACTTTTCGGTTCAATGCTTTCAAATTGATCATCTTGTTCATTAACTAAATTAACCACGTATCAGTTCCTTTGATTGATGTCTGTGTTTGAAATGAAGAAGACGAGTTCAAAGATGACATAAGATTAATTAAAATCGGAACTATAAACGGGTTAGACACACAGTCCAGCGGTGGACTGTGTGCAAACAAAAATCATACACGTCCCGAGTTCGATCCCTGCTACACGCACTCCTTATGTATAAAAATGCCTTTTTGTTTAAAAACTAAACTGGGTTAACTCAGTTAGTTGTTAAGAATAATAAAAACCGAGATAATAACCAGGTTAGTCACACAGCCCAGCGGTGGACTGTGTGCAACACTAAGTCACACGTCGCGAGTTCGAAACCCATCACAGGCACCGGTCCGTTGAATTAAAATGTTTTTGCAATTAAAAGGATTTCGGTTAAACTGAATAAGTGTATAAATATAATTAAAAACAAGATTATTTCGGGTTAGACACGTAGCTCATTTGGTAGAGCTGCGTGCACGCGTACGGGAGGTCTCGGGTTCGAGCCTCACCCGGCGCAAACTAATTCGCTGACCGAACCGGTCAACAGGTCAACGGTCAACGGTCAACGCTAAATAAACAATTTTTTTTTATATTTTTTATTTATTTAATTTAATTTAAAAATAACATTTTTAAAGATAGAAAATAGCCTTGAACTCACAAAAATATATCTAAAAATTTCATTAAAATCCTTAATAAAATCCACTCGTTTAATATATTTTTCCGCTATTATTTAGGTTAGTATTTCTCGTTGTTCCGCTCATCTAATTCGTGCGCATCTCACCATCTCCAATCCAACGCACCCAATGTGAGTGAATCTTTACAAATTCCCCGTTTTAATCACGTTTTGGGGTGTATCATGTGTCTTGTTATATATATATTATAATTAAACCATTGTGCATACATCATATCATGAACATGTGTATTCAGTTTGTTTCAACTGTTGTGTAGTTATTGTTGGATGCAATTTATTATTTTCAGTACATGCAATTTCATAGGCCGCCGCTCCCCATTACATTATGAGCGTTGAGCATGTTCCCCATTTCATTATGAGGTTGAACCTGGCGTGCCCACATACGATCGGCTCCGTTTGATTGAGCCTTGATCGCACAGACATTAATTTAGATTTTCAGTACATGCAATACGATCGGCTCCGTTTGATGACTGTCGCACAGACAATTTACATTTTCAGTACATGCAATACGATCGGCTCCGTTTGATTGAGCCTTGATCGCACAGTTTCAATTATGTTATTTATTGTATGATGTTGGTATGTTCAAGTATGCTATCATATGTTATTGTATGTTATCAGTTGTGATTGCTATTTGCCACTGCTTGATTATTTACATTTGCTCATTTATGACTATGCACAATTTTTCATTGATAAACTAACAAGTAATTCATTAATAAATGTTTATCTAATAAGGTTCACTCGCCAACTTATGTTGACCAAAAACCCCATTTTTACACATGATACAGGTGAGCCAGCAGCAGCTAGGAACACATAGGACTGGACTAGAAGAATAAAATGATTTAGAGTTGGGATTGTTATGTTTGGCTTATTTCTTTTATATTGTATGAACATGTTTGGATATTTGGAAATGTAACTTTGACTTTATTAAATATGAAACATATTAGTAAATGTCATGAGCTTTGGTGATAACCCAATTATGCCCGACTTTATTCCGCTGCGGTGGGGTGTGACAGATTGGTATCAGAGCCATGACTGTAGGGATATAGGATAGGTTATTAGACCCTTAGAGCCTATACTATAGTCGATTAGAAACTTATAAGATTTTTGTGTGTTACATGCCAAATTTCATGATGTTTATATGTTTTATGTTAAATGTTACATTTAATATTGTGCAAGCATGTTCATAAGTATGTATTATCATATAATGCCTATCATGAATCGTATACTCATAACATATCACATCCATGAAAGCACACACCACATCATATTGCTTTTACAATGATTTTCGTGTTTTCAAATCTCATCAAAGTGAGTTCTCATGACGGGCATGTAGTAACTGGAAGGGTACAAGTACCGGTAGTCAGAACGTCCTGTCTAGGCTGGCATTCGTATAAATCCAAAATAAAGGACTAGTTTGCCTACCTGGGGACTAAGATGAGAGTACGAAGTACCTATTAGGCCAAAGCATGCTATACCAAACGTCGTGTGAGCTAACCCCACTTTGAGTTGTCATTGTGTCTACACCTGGACACGTTCCGACCAAACATCTCATGAACATATTTTGTGGTTTGCATTCGGGGGATGCGAGTGTTAAATTGCCAATACTAATGTGAATCCACCAAGCCAATAGCCATGGGGGCCCACATGACTATGTAGGTGAAGGTATGGGGGACATTTGAGGCCCAACATGAGCGAACCCAAGACATCCTATGGATGTGGTTGCATTATTGATATTTAAGTTATTTTCATTTTCTTAAAGACAATGACACCTAAAAAGACTCCATAAACTCACAATCTTCTTATGTACGTTCCTGTAGATGTCGTCTAGACAACAACGAAGGGGTAAAAGATCAGGAAGGTCTCAGGAACGCTTGGCCACACAAATCGCGAAACAAATGGCCACGATACTGCCTGACATTTGGTCCAAGTGCAACAAGCCCTCGCTACAAATCCTACTCACCCTCCCCAACAACATGACCAGAACATCGACAACCCTCCTACTAGCAAGTGCTCTTACAAACATTTTAAGTCTTGTGATCCTCCTAAATTTGAAGGGACCGAGGGTGTCACTGCTCTCCTACATTGGTTCGAGGAGATGGAAAACACCTTTCTAAACTGCGATTGTCCTGAGGATCGCAAGGTTCGATACGCCACCGGGAGACTATTTGGGGTAGCTCTCACTTGGTGGAATACTGAGAAAGGGAAGAGGGGAACTGAAGATGCAATGGCCTTAACTTGGGAGGAGTTAAGGAAATCATGACTAGGCGTTTCTGTCCTAGGAGTGAGATTAAAAAGTTGGAGGACGAATTCCATTCTTTAAAGCAAAAGGAGGGAGATCATACCATCTACAACAAGAGGTTCTTAGAGTTGAACCAAATGGTCCCTAACTTGTTCACCCCAACTTATCGCTTGGTCGAGCATTATATTCGAGGTCTTCCCTCGAAAATTCAAGATTCAGTTCTCAGCACTTCACCAGCAACACTTGAAGCTGCTATGGAACTAGCCACTGAACTGACCGAAAATCGCATTCGAAACGGTAAATTCAAAGAGGAGAAGAAGAAAGCCCCCATTGAGGCTCAAACCTCAAACCATTCTGGTTCCTCCTCGAAGTTTACTGGTAAAAGGAATCGAAGCACAAGAAACTTCACCGTCACACAAACCAATTACCCTATCCCTGCTGCACCCATTACCCAAGTCGCCCCTTCACCTGCACCATACAAAAGACCATACTCTGGCCCATTACCAAAATGCAACCGTTGCCAATACCACCATTCTCCTGATCATCCTTGCCAATATTGCACCGGCTGTGGTCGCGCAGGTCATATGTTCAAACCTGTCGCATGCCTCATCGAACGAACCGTCACCAGCCTTAACCCAAACCCACCAACAAATAATGGGTCAAGCCCAACAACCCCTACTACTACCACCTACCCAACATTTAGCCCAAACCTACTATCAACCCAACTATCCCATGGTACAACCTATGCGGGCTTGCTACAATTGTGGAGACCCAAGCCATTTTAGAAACACTTGTCCACGTTTGGTGAACATCATTCATGCCCAAGCTCAAGCAAATCCGGTGAATCAAGCTAACCAAGCTCCACCACCTGCAAGAGGAAGAGCTTATAACATCAACACCAATACTGTTGAAAATAATAACGGCCCAAACGAATCACCCAACTAATTTCTCCTCGCCAAGAATCAAGACTCAACTCTAATCGTCTAGTTTTAATGTTTTTCTTTATGTTATCTCCATCTTTCCGTATTCCAGTTGTAAAATTTGGAAATTATGTATCCAAGAATTTTAATACGATTTGATATTACAGTTTTGTTCTATACTCATTGATTTAACATTTATATCATCATACATCTTGACGTATCTCAATCTCATCATTTAAAGAAGTTGGGTTGTGTCACACTTTTACTTAGACTGACCCCTTCATCAAAACCAACGAGAGAGGTACTGTCAACATTTAGTCATGTATCATTTCAGAATTGAGACTCAAGTTTTGTTTGTTGTGTTGTTTATGTTTTAGATTCACATAGAACTGATCATGATTTACTGATAAAGCCAATGAAAATTTGACAAGGATATGGTGGATACGCCGCTGGTACTTCCTATATATAAGTATTCTTGGCAAAGAATCAAAAGCATTACCAGGAGGTTATGAAAAGTTCCGTGTAGGTTTAAATATCATCATGGTTGAAGTTTTTGTTTATGATCATTACAAATGCATCGGTTCCCTCAAAACTGTTATAAATAAAATCGTAAGCGATATCAAAGATCAAATTCGAGAAGCCCAACACGTTTCAATAACGGAAGAAGATGTGCGAAAGGAGATGTCTTGTGGAGTTGAACTTAAAATTTAAACTAAATCCGACGGTATTCTATACTGTCTAGATCGCATATAGATTCCTGACCACAATAATCTTCGTGATATTTTTCTGGTGAATGAGACGCACAAAACACGATATTCTATACACCCAGGAGCCGACAAGATGTATCAGGACCTTTGATACACCCACTGGTGGCCTGGAATGAAAAAGGATATTGCTGATTTTGTTTCCAAGTGTTTTTCATGTTCCAAAATAAAAGCTGAACACCAAAGACCCTCAGGACTTCTGGTCCAACCTGAAATACTTATATGGAGGTGGGAAAATATAACCATGGATTTCATTACCAGGTTACCTCTCACTTCTGGTGGGTATGACACTATATGGATAGTAACTGATCGACTTACAAAATCAGCTCACTCTATTCCTATCCGCGAAGATTTTAAGAACGAAAAGCTAGCTCGTATTTGTATCCGCGAAATCGTAAGCCGACATGGAGTACCGTTAAGCATTATTTCTGATCGTGATGGTCGTTTCACTTCACGAACATGGCAAGCAGTACAATCCGCTATGGGCACGCGATTAGATCTCAGTACCACCTATCATTCTCAAACTGATGGACAGTCTGAGCGCATCATTCAAACTCTTGAAGATATGCTTCGAGCATGTGTTATAGACTTCAAGGAAATTTGGACGCTCATCTACCGCTAGTTGAATTTTTTCGTACAACAACAGCTGTCATTCAAGCATCGGCATGGCACCTTTTGAAGCCCTATATGGTTGTAAGTGCCGATCTCCTGTATATTGGCACGAAATTGGGGAAGCTCAAATTACTGGTCCAAAATTGATCCAAGAAACCACAGACAAGATCCACCAAATTTGAAACAATCTTTTGGCGACCCAAAGTTGTCAAAAGAGTTATGCAGACAAACGACAGAAGCCTTTAAAGTTTAACACTGGTGATCATGTATTTTTAAAAGTATCACCGTGGAAGGAAGTAGTTTGTTTTGGTCAAAAAGGGCAAGCTAGCACCACGCTACGTAGGGCCTTTCAAGATACTCGAAAGAGTAGGTCCTGTAGCATACAAGCTTGATCTACCAGAAGAACTCAACAGGATTCATCCCACATTCCATGTATCAAACTTGAAGAAGTGTCACGAAAACCTCCACATCCCTCTGGAAGATATTCAGATTGATGAATCTATGCATATTATTGAAAGACCTGTAGAGGATCATGTACTTCGTGGAAAAACGTCTGCGATAAAGTCGCATTCCAATTGTTAGGGTACGCTGGGAGTCAAACGGGGACCTGAGTTTACTTGGGGATGTGAAGACTCAATGCGCGAACAATACCCGCACCTTTTTCCTACTACTATTACTTAAATTTCGGGACAAAATTTCTAAAAGTAGGGGATACTGTAACATTTGTCAAAAACGGGTTTCCAAAACCCGCTCCGTTTTGTAATCGAATATCAAGTTATAAAAATCACATTGAATATTTATGATTATTTTGACTTAAAATGATACATAATTAATAGATAAACTAAACTATAAAAAAGTATATTTGATAAAAGGTCAAAGCAAAATAAATAAAAAAATATGATGCTGCCGGGACTCGAACCCGGGTCAGCCAAGAAATCAACTTCAGCGACTTAACACACACTCACAAGACCACTCCGCCACATTGTGTTTTCTGTTATCTCTAGGAACACAAATGAGATTTATACACAAACCCAGTTAAACCGGTTGCGCCAACTGAAAAACGGTAATCGGCAAATCAATCGTCAATTCGTTTGTTTATTCGCACATTCAGTTTATAACCGATGCACCGACGATTTTTAATCAAGTCGGAATTGATTAAACATAAAGCCTCATCATTATCGGTTTTTATAACCGAAAAATCATCAAGTCCAGATTTCTTCAACTTCAGACCACTCTCGCGACTCAGAAATATCATACCAATACTCCATTTCATTTTCGTCACATTTTCAGACCATCAGAACGCCTAAATCAGCTCGCCGGAATTTTCTGCAAAAGTCGCCGGAAAACCGTATTCAACTCAAACCGGTAAAAATACCTCGACTTTACTGTTTCAATCAATTGTTAGAACCTTACTAACATTAACTCATCGCTCATAATCAACCACAGACGACATTGCTGGACTTTCTGTTTTCACCGGAAAACTTCTGGAATTGTTGGAAACTCGCTGATTACCGGTATGCTCATTCAAACGTGCTGATAATCAATACTCATTAGTTCAATTTCACATCTAATCCCTTAAACCTGTTAATTGATTCTCACAGCCAAAGGTTCCAAAACAGAGCCGACGAGCTTCGCCGGATTCTTTGAAGAAGACGATCCGTACGGTATTTTTCGTTCCCCAAACTTTTCGGTTCAATGCTTTCAAATTGATCATCTTGTTCATTAACTAAATTAACCACGTATCAGTTCCTTTGATTGATGTCTGTGTTTGAAATGAAGAAGACGAGTTCAGAGATGACATAAGATTAATTAAATCGGAACTATAAACGGGTTAGACACACAGTCCAGCGGTGGACTGTGTGCAAACAAAAATCATACACGTCCCGAGTTCGATCCCTGCTACACGCACTCCTTATGTATAAAAATGCCTTTTTGTTTAAAAACTAAACCGGGTTAACTCAGTTAGTTGTTAAGAGTAATAAAAACCGAGATAATAACCAGGTTAGTCACACAGTCCAGCGGTGGACTGTGTGCAACACTAAGTCACACGTCGCGAGTTCGAAACCCATCACAGTCACCTGTCCGTTGAATTAAAATGTTTTTGCAATTAAAAGGATTTCGGTTAAACTGAATAAGTGTATAAATATAATTAAAAACAAGATTATTTCGGGTTAGACACGTAGCTCATTTGGTAGAGCTGCGTGCACGCGTACGGGAGGTCTCGGGTTCGAGCCTCACCCGGCGCAAACTAATTCGCTGACCGAACCGGTCAACAGGTCAACAGGTCAACGGTCAACGGTCAACGACTAAATAAACAATTTTTTTTTAGATTTTTATTTATTTAATTTAATTTAATTTAAAAATCAATTAAAAATACTTAAAAATAACATTTTTAAAGATAGAAAATAGCCTTGAACTCACAAAAATATATCTAAAAATTTCATTAAAATCCTTAATAAAATCCACTCGTTTAATATATTTTTCCGCTATTATTTAGGTTAGTATTTCTCGTTGTTCCGCTCATCTAATTCGTGCGCATCTCACCATCTCCAATCCAACGCACCCAATGTGAGTGAATCTTTACAAATTCCCCGTTTTAATCACGTTTTGGGGTGTATCATGTGTCTTGTTATATATATATTATAATTAAACCATTGTGCATACATCATATCATGAAAATGTGTATTCAGTTTGTTTCAACTGTTGTGTAGTTATTGTTGGATACAATTTATTATTTTCAGTATATGCAATTTCATAGGCCGCCGCTCCCCATTACATTATGAGCGTTGAGCATGTTCCCCATTTCATTATGAGGTTGAACCTGGCGTGCCCACATACGATCGGCTCCGTTTGATTGAGCCTTGATCGCACAGACATTGACAATTTACATTTTCTGTACATGCAATACGATCGGCTCCGTTTGATTGAGCCTTGATCGCACAACATTGACAATTTACATTTTCTGTACATGCAATACGATCGGCTCCGTTTGATTGAGCCTTGATCGCACAGACAATTTACATTTTCAGTACATGCAATACGATCGGCTCCGTTTGATTGAGCCTTGATCGCACAGTTTCAATTATGTTATTTATTGTATGATGTTGGTATGTTCAAGTATGCTATCATATGTTATTGTATGTTATAGTTGTGATTGCTATTTGCCACTGCTTGATTATTTACATTTGCTCATTTATGACTATGCACAATTTTTCATTGATAAACTAACAAGTAATTCATTAATAAATGTTTATCTAATAAGGTTCACTCGCCAACTTATGTTGACCCAAAAACCCCATTTTTACACATGATACATGTGAGCCAGCAGCAGCTAGGAACACATAGGACTGGACTAGAAGAATAAAATGATTTAGAGTTGGGATTGTTATGTTTGACTTATTTCTTTTATATTGTATGAACATGTTTGGATATTTGGAAATGTAACTTTGACTTTATTAAATATGAAACATATTAGTAAATGTCATGAGCTTTGGTGATAACCCAATTATGCCCCGACTCTTATTCCGCTGCGGGTTGGGGTGTGACAATTAGAGCCCTAAGCTCTTCCCAAGTTTGTGCTAAGGCTACATTAGCACCTCTATCTCTCATAATACCATTACACCATGCAAGAGCTCTCTTTATGAATACGCTCGACGCAAACTCAACTTTTCGCTCGTTTGGGCATTGCACATGACGAAAAGTACTTTCGAGGCTCTCAAACCATTGCAAAAGCCCAGTAGCTCCCTCAGACCCAGAAAACGAGAGTGGTTTAGCCAACAAAATTGTTTATAGTTTCACGGAACTTGTGCATTGTTATTGTTATTGTTGTTCGCTTGATTGAGTTGGGTCACAAGATTTGGGTGTACAGCAGCAATTTGCTGAGCAATAATAGCTGCCATTTCGGCATTTTGAGTTGTGTCACGTCTAGGAGGCATTCTAAAAGAAAACATGGAGGAAGATACGTGAGATTGATATAAATCAAAAGAGGTGTTGAAAATATCAATGAAATAAGGATGGTGGTCATTTGTTCGTTTCTCAAAACAAACAAACGACACACGGTGACTAATCAAAGTAAATGGGTCTTTATAATGTATCACGAAGACATGCTTTTGCCTATAAGTGGACACTCACCCCAAGAGTTCCTAGGTAAGAGTGACTGGTCCGATTAAGTGGATTTGTACGAACACTCTAACCTTGGACAGAAAACTCGGGGTACAGGCACCCACCCTTCCAGATTGCATGTGTTCACATTAATAAAACCCAACCTTTGACGAGATTTGAAAACCTTGAAGGCTAAAAGAGACCGATGATTCATTTTTGACTTTATGCCTTCAATTTTGTCTTGTTTTTTTGTAATCACCTAAGGATTGGTAATGGTGGTGTATTAAGAATCTAAACGCAAGTAAACTCGCGTTAGGGTCCTAGGAAGGTTATAGTCTAGGTCAAAGCATTACTAATAACTAATTTCTCTATAACCAGTGCTCTGATACCAATCTGTAACACCCCGACCGCGTAAAAACAACAAACCGCGGGGAAACGTCGAGGAGTCACGTTAACAGATTGTTACAACAACACATGGTAATTAAAGTTATGTTTTATTGGATATGAAATTACATAGTTACATTGTCTTGAAATTTAAAATAAACTAATTAAACTATTGTCTTTCATATTTTAAGGCACTAAGTCCGTGTCCAATCCTACGTGAGCATGCATCGACATCAAACTTGGTTTCCTGAAACATATGTGAAAACGAGTCAGCAAAAATATGCCGGCGAGTACATAGGTTTTGTGAGTGTGTCAAATTCATGGCTTTGAATATGTATTGCAATCCCTCGTCAGACTACTAGAGTCGTTAAGTTAAAAACCTTGTTATCAAAAGTATTTGGTATTGCAATGATAACTAACCAACTAAAACAAGTTAGTTATAGGTTATAAAAGACTTGTAGCCATGAATCTTGACGAAAACATTTGTTTTGTAAATTCGAGTAGTAAATCGCCTTGAAGAAATTTTGTATGGTTTATATCTTTAATTGAAAATCGTTGCGTGTCATTGTTTGAAAACCTTTGTTCCAAGTGATGCAAATAACGGCACGAATTTAATATGATAGAGGCACTTATATATAGGAAGTACCAGCGGCGTATCCACCATGCTTTTATCACATTACACACGTTTCGTTATCTAAATCACTTACCATAAACCAATCGTTCATTGTCCGTAGTCATAAATCAATCATCCTTGTTTATGTCAATAACGATTGGTTTATGACGATGACGATTTATTTATGACAATGACGATTATTTATGAAATGACATTTGTTATGACAATGACGATTTAGTTTATAACAATGACGATTTGGACGATTGTTTTAACAAAGACGATTGGACGATTGGTTTATGATAAGTAATTCAGATAATGTGGCGGGTGTAACGTGATAAAAGAATGGTGGATACGCCGCTGACACTTCCTATATATAAGTGCTTTCATCATAATACATACCGTGGCCTTATCAAAATTTCTTGGAACAATGTTTTCAAACGATGTCACGTAACGATTTTCACTTAAAAATATAAACCATACAAAGTTTTCTTTTAAATCAATTTATAACTTGGTTTTATAAAAGAAACATTTTGGTCAAAGATTCATGGTTACAAGATTTTTCATAAACTTTAACCAACTAGTTATGGTTGGTTAACTATATTGCAATATCAAACACATTTGATACAAGTATCCATTCACGGCTCGAGTAGTCCGACGAGGTATTGCAATATATATATGAGACCATGGATCTGACACACTCACAAAACCTATGTACCCGCCGGCATTCTTTTATGCTGACTCGTTTTCACATATGTTTCAGGGAACAATGCTTGATGATACTGATGCATGCTCACGTAGGAATGGACTTGGATTTTAGTGCTTTAAAACTGGAAAGATAATTACTATGTTTGTTTAGTTGTGTAAACCTCAAGACAATATAACAATGTAATCATGTTAATATTCAATAAAACAAAACTTCAAATACCATGTGTTGTTGTAACAATCTATTAACGTGACTCCTCGACGTTTCCGCCGTGGTTTGTTGTTTTTACGCGGTCGGGGTGTTACAGATTGGTATTAGAGCACTGGTTATAGGGAATTAGGTTATTAGTAATGCTTTGACCTAGACTATAACCTTCCTAGGACCCTAACGCGAGTGTGCTTGCGTTTAGATTTAAAACACAATAATGTCATCTATCTTTGGATGATTAACAAAAACAATACAAAAGTCACAAAAATCTTTTCCGAAAACCTTTTACAAGAAAGCATCCATTCTTAAATGAATCGTTTTCGACTCTAAGTCTTTAAAGTTTTCAAATCTCGTCAAAGTTTGGGTTTTAATAATGTGAACATGTGCAATCTGGAAGGGTGGGTGCCTGTACCCTTGAGTTTTCTGTCTAAGGCTAGAGTGTTCGTACAAATCCACTTAATTGGACGAGTCACTCTTACCTGGGAACTCTTGGGGTAAGTGTCCACTTATAGGCTAAAGCATGTCTTCGCAATACATTATAAAGACCTATTTACTTTAATTAGTCACCGTGTGTCGTTTGTTTGTTTTGAGAAACGAACGAATGACCACCATCCTTATTTCTTCGATATTTTCAATACCTCTCTTGATTTATTTCAATGTCAATCTCACAAATTTTCCTTCATGTTTTCTTTTAGAATGCCTCCTCGACGTGATGCAACTCAAAATGCCGAAATGGCAGCCATTATCACTCAGATATTGCTGCTGTACTCCCAAATCTCGTGACCCAACTTAATCAAGCGAAAACAACAACAAAAATAACAATACACCTGCTCAGTACAACTATAAACAATTTTGTTCGGTAAACCACTATTGTTCTCAGGGTCTGAAGGAGCTACTGGGCTCCTGCAATGGTTCGAGAGTCTCGAAAGTACTTTCCATCACGTACAATGTCCAAATGAGTGAAAGGTTGAGTTTGCATCGAGTGTATTCAAGAAAAGAGCTCTTACATGGTGGAATGGTATTATGAGGGATAGGGGTGCCGATGTGGCTATGGCACAAACTTGGGAAGAGCTTAAGGCTCTTATGATAAAGGAATTCTACCCTCGCCATGAACAACGGGCACTGGAAAATGAATTCCACGATCTCAAGCAGGATAGTGGGGAAAATCGTGCTTATACTGACCGATACGAAGAGTTGAGTTTGTTATGTCCAGGAATGGTGACGCCTTTGGATAAGGCGATTGAAAAATATATCGATGGTTTGCCTTATCCGGTTCAGGATATCGTCCCTGGCAGTAACCCCACTACCGTTCGCTAGGCCATTGAGCTAGCTGCAACATTGACCGAGTCTCAGGTCAAAAAGGGTAAACTTCATCGCAAGGGCGATAAGAGATCATTTGCTAAGTCAACCCAAGAGAAACCAAAGGAAAACAAAGCCGAACCATCCAGGAGATGGAGGAAGCGTAAGGCTTCATAGACTTTTGTCGTTACTGCACAACCAGTTCAAGCCGCTCCCAACCAACCAGCTCAGCCTCCTGCAGGGAAACCGTATGCTGGTACTGCACCATTGTGCAACCGGTGCAATGGTCATCACCAACTCACCAGCCATGTCGTCAGTGTAACTCCTATGGAAAACTTGGTCATTTGGCCAACAATTGTCGATTTATTCCCAACCCAGCTGTTCAAAACCCCGCTTAACCTCAAGCTAATGTTGCTCGACCTCACTTCCTACCTGGTTCATGTTACAATGGTGGTGAAATGGGTCACTACAGAAGCAACTGCCCGAGACTAGCGAATGCCAATCAAGCTCGTGGACGAGCATTTAACACTAACGCTAACGAGGCTCGTGCTGATAATGAAGTTGTTAACGGTACGTTCTTTGTTAACAATTGTCCTGCTTCAGTTCTTTTCAATTCGGGCGCTGATAGAAGTTTTGTGTCCTTAGCCTTTGAATCTATGCTTTCAATGCCGAGAACTAGACTAGGAAAGCCTTTGACAGTAGAAGTCGCTAGTGGTGAACCTCTTGTGCTCGATCATGTTATTCGAAATTGCCACATAAACCTCAACAATCATTTGTTTTCTATTGACCTCACGCCAATGCAACTTGGGAGTTTCGACATTATTATTGGAATGGATTGGTTAACCAAGCACCATGCCGAAGTTATCTGTTTTGACAAGATTGTTCGAATACCTCTTCCCTCTGGTGAAGTCTTGGAAGTTCGTGGGGAGAAACCCGCTAGTAATCTAAAACTCATGACTTGCACCCAAGCCCAGAAATATCTACGAAAGAACTATGTAGCTTTCTTAGCACATATCATGGAAAAGAAAGGCAAGGGTAAAAGTATTCAAGATATCCCTGTTGTTCGGGATTATCCTGAGGTGTTTCCTGAAGAATTACCTGGTTTACCTCCTGTACGTCAAATTGAGTTCCGTATTGACCTTGTACCTGGTGCCAACCTAATTGCTAAATCTCCTTATCGTCTTGCACCGTCTAAGATACAAGAATTATCAAAACAACTTCAAGAGTTATCTGACAAAGGATTCATTCGTCCGAGCTATTCACCTTGGGGTGCCCCTGTCCTATTTGTGAAAAAGAAGGATGGATCTTTCCGTATGTGTATCGATTATCGTGAGCTCAAAAAACTCATGATCAAGAATCGATATCCCCTACCTCGAATTGACGACCTTTTTGATCAACTACAAGGTGCTATATGTTTCTCCAAGATCAATTTGCGTTCTGGGTATCATCAGCTTCGTGTACTCGAGGAAGATATTCCCAAGACTACCTTCCGCACAAGATACGGCCACTACGAGTTCACTGTTATGCCATTTGGTTTGACGAATGCACCTACCGTATTCATGGACTTGATGAATCAGGTTTATCTAGACAAGTTCATCACTGTATTCATCGATGACATTTTGATTTATTCCAAGTCTCGAGCCGAGCACGAACAACATCTCCGATTAACAATGGAACTACTGAAGAAAGAACAACTTTATGCCAAATTCTCCAAATGTGAGTTTTGCTTGAAAGAAGTTCAATTCTTGGGGCACATAGTCAACGAGCAAGGTATACATGTGGATCCTTCCAAAATCGCTGCGATTAAGGATTGGAAGACACCCACTACTCCCACAAAAGTTCGCTCTTTTCTTGGTCTTGCTCGTTATTACTGACGATTCATCGCGAACTACTCAAAGATCATGGTTCCCCTTACCGCTTTAACTCAGAAGAATAAGCCTTTTGAGTGGGGACCCAAACAAGAGGAAGCCTTTCAAACGTTGAAACAAAAGCTCTGCGATGATCCTATTCTATCTTTACCTGATGGCAATGATGATTTTGTTGTCTATTGTGATGCATCAAATCTAGGTCTTTGTTGTGTTCTCATGCAACGAGATAAAGTCATAGCCTATGCGTCAAGACAATTGAAAATACACGAGAAGAACTACACGACTCATGATCTTGAGTTAGGTGTTGTAGTCTTTGATCTCAAGATTTGGAGGCACTATCTTTATGGTACGAAGTGCGTGGTTTTCACTGACCACAAAATCCTCCAACACATATTCAACCAAAAGGAGCTAAACATGAGACAACGACGCTGGGTCGAGCTATTAAACGACTACGACTGCGAGATTTGCTACCATCTTGGTAAGGCGAATGTTGTGGCTGGTGCGCTTAGTCGCAAGGAACGTGTCAAACTTCATTGTGTTTGAATTCAATCTGATATCCAAACAAGTATGCTTCAAGCACAACGTACATGTGTGAATCAAGCTTGTTGAAAAATGAGCTACCTCAAAATCTAGAACTCCAACTCGAGACGAAAGACAATGGGTTACTCTATTATTTTAATCTTTGTAGATTCCAAGTCAAGACAATATTCACACCTTATTAATGGATGAAGCTCATAAGTCTCGTTATTCAATCCATCCTGGTGCAGACAAAATGTACAAGGATCTCTGTACCCAGTACTGATGGCCGGGTAGGAAATCAGATATTGCCTTGTATGTGTCGAAATGCCTAACTTGTCTTAAAGTCAAGGCGGAACATCAACGTCCATCTGGTTTACTTGAACAACCAGAAATACCAGTTTGGAAATGGGAGAACATTGCGATGGATCTCATTACTAAACTACCGCGCACATCTAGAGGTCATGATGCCATTTGGGTAGTCATTGATTGTCTGACAAAGTCATCACACTTTTTGGCAATTCGTGAGGATTACTCTGCTGACAAGGTCGCCAAGATCTATGCCGATGAGATTGTATCTCGTCATGGTGTTCCCTTGGACATCATATCTGACAGAGATGCTCGGTTCTCATCTCACTTTTGGAAGACCATGCAAACTGCTATGGGAACCAAACTCAATCTGAGCACTGCTTATCACCTCAAACGGATGGACAAACCGAAAGAACAATTCAAACACTTGAGGATTTGCTTAGAGCCTGTGTGATCGACTTTGGTGGTAATTGGATTCGCATCTACCGTTGATCGAATTCTCTTAAACATGGCGCCTTTTGAAGCTTTATACGGTCAAAAATGTCGTTCACCTGTCTATTGGAATGAAGTGGGAGAGTCTTAGTTTATTGGACCTGAACTTATTCATGACACAACAGACAAAGTCAAGAAAATACGTGATAACCTTCTGAGAGCGAGAAGCCGTCAAAAGAGTTATGTGGACAAGCAATGCAAGCCCTTGGAATTCCAAGTTGGTGATCACGTCCTACTCAAGGTATCCCCTTGGAAAGGAGTGGTCAGATTTGGAAAGAAAGGAAAGCTTGCACCACGGTACATTGGACCATTCAAGATCGTTGAAAGAATCGGAATGGTGGCATACCGACTTGAGCTACCTCTTAAACTTTGGAACATTCACCCAAAAATTCACGTGTTCAATCTAAATAAATGCTTAGCCGACACAAATCTTCACATTCCACTCGATGAAATTCACGTTGATGACAATATGCACTTCGTCGAGAAACCTGTGGAGATCTTTGACCGTGAAGTCAAGAAACTCAAACGAAGACGTATACCGATAGTCAAAGTTCGCTGGGAATCCAAATGTGGCCCAGAATTTACTTGGAACGAGAGGATCAAATGAAAGCGAAATACCCACATCTTTTTCCACAAGTTCCCTCTAATTAAATTTCGGGATGAAATTTCCTAAAGTAGGGGAGACTGTGACATTTGTGGTATTATGAATCTGTAACGATTATGAGCAAGTTTATCAATCAATGAAATTTTGTGTTTGATGTATGAATTTTGTTTATTTATCATGACAATTGCACATATTCGATTATTACACGATAACAAACTCTCGAACGACTTCTGGAAGTGAAATCGCAAACTGTTTACGTAAACGTAATCAGTTTAACGTGATGTACACTCCAGAACGATGACACAAGCTTAACATACTTTAAATATTCTTTGCATAACTTAGAAATAAGTTTGAAGGGTTTGGTATGTTAAAAACAAGCATTTTCGATCACAGGGACTATTTACAACAAACTACGAAAGTCTGCCGATTCTTGTAGCGATCACACTCCAGAACAAGGTCATAAATACCCTTAACATAGCTTAGAAATAAAGTTTCGAGGGCTTCAGTATGGCAAAAACATGCTTATGCAACTTCAGGGGCTATTTTGGAAATTCTGCGAAACTATGCCGTTACACGTATTTCTTAATCCGGGACATGTACGCACATCCAAAAATTTTTGTAAATATTAAAATCTTGTATTTTAATGATTGGAATGCAAAAATATCATTCGTTACGTATTTACGGTCACGCACGCGTTCGTCATGATTTTCGTCGTAATTAACCGAATACCGCAACCGTACGACCAAACGAACTGACACCAAACATTTGTTGACATATTTACAGTTCCCTATGCTTTATCGTCCTTATGAAGCTTGAAAATGAGGTTAACAGGTGTTAGAAGTGCCAAAACGCGACGAAACGTGTGTAAGGGCCTGTTCTGCCAATTTTTGAATGTTGCTTTCAGCTAGGGTGGATGCGGACCGCATCCACAAAGCCATGCGGTCCGCATGGGTGCCAGCACAACATATTTGTTTGGCAGCAGCTGGTTAATTCTCTTGATGATTAAGCACTCGAATTTGCCACCCTTTCTCTGCAATTGGCAAGTGTTAGGACACTAATCCAACCTCCTTGATGACTCATGGACACCTGTATTAATCTTGTAGCTCCAATTCAACTATAAATAACAAAGTAATTCAAGCATTTGGAACTTCACTTAATCCTTTCTTTCTTTCATCTGGAGTTGCAACCATTTGGTGATCATCTTCTGAGTTCTAAGGCTCTCCTAGAGTCTATGTAAGTGTTTCATTCATGTTTTGTTCAATTCTTTTAGTATATTTGAGCTAAAAATCAAACAGTTTGACTTTCTGTTAGACTTTCAATTCTGACCATGAATTGGTCAAAACAAAGTTCAATTGAACATTGCAATGTGATTGTGATTGTGATCATGATGGTTATGGTCCTTAGTGATCATGCCTACTGATTAACACGTTTACTAGTCATTGTGGCGAGTCAAAGTTTCGGTCAATAACGCGATAAATGCACATTATTGACGGAACTATTTTCGGGTATCAAAACACTTTGTTTTGATACTAAAACACTTTTCAACTTAGTTAGATATGTCAAAACATGTCTAACTCGTCACTTTTAGTTTAGTGCTTGTTTAGGATCGTTTGTCGAGCGGTTTTGACCACCGCTTTGACTTTCGAATCCGACCCGTTTGGTTGATCTTTGAACCCAACCAAATACATATTTGTGACCCTAGTTGAATAGGGAATAACCCTCTGAGGTTATACCTTATGGTCATATCATTCGGTTAGTGTTATGAAAATTAGTTGTTATGATCTTCAATAATGACCAAAATGCCCTTTTTGCAAAGAAACAACTATAAGCATATGTAACATAAATTTTGACATGTAATCTGTTATAACAACAATATTAAACATGTTAAGCTTTAAAGACTTATCATAACACATATCTAACCATCTGATAACATAGTTACGCAAATGACGAGTTAAAGTGGCTTAAACTAACTTAACGGGTCATAGCGGGTCAAAAGCACTTAAGAACCTTTTCAAATCAGAATGTAGACTTTGTTAAACCGTTTCATATGAGTCCCAACACTCATTTGGTTTACAAGACCTCACTCTATCCGATCCACCGACTAAAGTCCCGATGTTTACACAATTATCCAATATAGGACATGCTTGATTTCTCGGACTTTTGAGCTTTTTGATCTTTGATTCAAGGTTACAATTGCAATCCCAAGTGAGTACATAGCTACCCTCTTTTTATGTTTTGCAAATATTTTGGGGTGATTCATATGTGCTAAGTTCTTTTCAAGTTTTCAAGTTACAAATGTTATGGTTATATAAAAGAGACGATTTCAATAATGTGAACGAACTTGTTGGTGCGTTGTATTGAGGACAAGAATAACATTCAATAACTTTGGCCAAGCCGACCAGTAGTAAGTTATGGTACCATAGGACTGACAATCCCATTACCAAGGTTCCCGGGGTTTGTGGGGAAGTTTGGGGAACGACCGAAACTGTTTACTTTAACAAACCCTTTGGTGGTTTGTTAATGCAATTTAAAGATACCCTTTGGTGGTATAGACGAGTCAACAAAGGTTTGAATGTATTCAATGAAACGACCAAAAGTTTTCACAATTAAAATAAGGACGACTTATTTTTGTCAATAACGACTGGTTTATGACAATGACGATTTATTTATGACAATGACAATTTGGTTTATGACAATGACGATTTAGTTTATAACAATGACGATTGGACGATTGGTTTTAAAAAAGACGATTGGACGATTGGTTTATGATAAATAATTCAGATAACGTGACTGGTGTAATGTGATAAAAGCATGGTGGATACGCCACTGGTACTTCCTATATATAAGTGCTTTCATCATAATACATATCGTGGCCTTATCTAAATTTCTTGGAACAATGTTTTCGAACGATGTCACGCAACGATTTTCACTTAAAGATATAAACCATACGAGGTTTTCTTTTAAATCAATTTATAACTTGGTTTTATAAAAGAAACATTTTGGTCAAAGATTCATGGTTACAAGATTTTTCATAAACTTTAACCAACTAGTTATGGTTGGTTAACTATATTGCAATATCAAACACATTTGATACAAGTATCCATTCACGGCTTGAGTAGTCCGACGAGGGTATATGCAAAATCTGACACACTCACAAAACCTATGTACTCGCCGTCATTCTTTTATGCTGACTTGTTTTCACATATGTTTCAGGGAACAATGCTTGATGATACTGATGCATGCTCACGTAGGAATGGACTTGGACTTTAGTGCTTTAAAACTGGAAAGATAATTACTATGTTTGTTTAGTTGTGTAAACCTCAAGACAATATAACAACGTAATCATGTTAATATTCAATAAAACGAAACTTCAAATACCATGTGTTGTTGTAACAATCTGTTAACGTGACTCCCCGACGTTTCTGTCGCGTTTGTTGTTTTTACGTGGTCGGGGTGTTACAATTAACATGTACTTTCATAAGCTATATAATATAAAAAGAAAAAATGTAGAAGATGATCTTACAAATTTGCAAAGGTTTAATGAGCTTTAGATGAAGACTAGGATGATAAGAAAGCTCCAAAACAATCTTTAATGATTCGCCAACCTTGCAAACTCCTTAAACCACCTTAAAATGGATTATAAAGGCTTAATATGGTGTGTTTATTGAATGACAAAGAAGAGATTGAGGGTGTTTGGGGCTACCGTAACAAGAGGGGAGGAAAAGGGGGTTTTGGTGTTGATATTTGTTGAGAAATGATAGATGGTGATAATGTCTTATGTTATAAATTTCAAAGTCTTGAGATTTTGGTCAAATAAAATCTTGTTTCACCATACATGTCCATCATAAAAAATCTTGAGTGATTTGAAATGGATATGGCCGTCATGGGGGTGTACAAGTATGGTTTTTATTATTACTATTTTTTATAACATGTAATACATGTGATGAAATATTTAAGTTATAGATATTTTGGTAATTAGGAAAGTCTTACCTCATTAGGGCACTAATTATGTTTAGGATGTTAAACCAGTCTTACATAGTTCATTAGTTTAGTGGGTATTGATTTTGGATGGTAAAAACGCCACTAGTTTGCTCGTCGGTTCGATATCGGGTGTTATATGTAAGTTGTAATATAATACCGGGAGCTACGGTTTTATTTTACCATCGATGCTATGTCGTTTATTTAAGGCGTTTACGATGCCAAAATATGGCTAACTAGTTCGCTAGCGTTTTTGTCACACCCTGGTCGAAACGGAAGCGCAAACGTGTGACTTATAGGTAATCATTGTAATAAGTCGTGTAAACAAATAATAATTAACAACGATGCCTTGGTCATACATATAAATTTGAAATCAAAGTTTACAAGCTTCAAAAGTGAATTCCCAAGTTTCTGACAAGTTTGCATATGTTATCCAAAAACAACATTTAAGTTAAGTTACATCACAAAAGTATGTTTGTTATCATCATGAAGCATGTGAAGGTTTTGGCTCCCATATACCCATACGAAGTTAGGATATAAGAGGCAAATCCTTCAAAAATGGCATTCGTTGCTATGTCGTTTCCAATCTCCCGAGGCCTATCACTATTCATGCCTTGTTTCCTGAAATACATGTAGTTTGAAAAATCAACAAAAGTTGAGCGATTTCATGTAGTTTTGTTTTTGTATAAATTCTCATAGTTGTAATCCAATATTGAAATCCAGGTATGTTAATAACAAAGGATCTATCATGGGTAGCGAGCCCCCTGACATCATGTGCCATAAGTAAATAACCAAACCGAGACACTGTGTCCTCAATTGGGCTCCCAAAAGCACTCCATGGTCAACAACTAGGAGTGGAGCATGCCTCAAGCTCAATAGATCTACACATTTTGCACCTTGGTCACTAAGTGATTAATGGTTACTATTGTTATCATTGTCATCATCCTACTTACGCACATCGGTCGTGTTATCATCTAAACCCATAACTAACATACCATTTGTCATAACATGTATTTTCCCCCCGAGTGTTATAAAACCGAAAACGTTTAAAGGAAAAGGGGGTCACAAACTCACTGAATTGCATCCCGTAAGATATGCGTACAATCACAAATGATCTCCCGGTCTCGTACCGTAACCTACAAGTGTCCTAGACTCCGTTAGACACTTAGGCCTACGCATATACTATGTACAAGTTCTCCCATCTTGTATTAATTGTTTTAAGTTGTGTGTTAGGTGAATAATTCTTAAGTTGTTAATATATATTTCACCAAATATATATTCTCGTGCCTCATGAGTTGTATGAACGGGCCGAAGCCCTCTTGACTTTGTGCCCCACCGAGTATGATGTACGTGTCCTTGACTTCTCGGAGTCGGGTCTCACACGGTTGGCTTGACGATGTTGCAAACGGATATATTTTATATTCTTAAAATATATTTTCTCGTTTAAAAGTAATTGTTATTCACCGTCTAATTGTATGTGTATATTTATTCTCAAATTAGTATATGTATTTTCCAAATATGATGGGTTGTTAAAAATAATATAATTTTTAACTTATACTCGTATTCATATACTTATACTTCTCCAAGTATCCTCATGTTAGATCTATGACCAAGTCAAGGTGTATAGTTGTATTTATTTTCTAAAAATAAATATTTTAATTCGTCAAAATAATATTGCTAACATTATTTCTTGTATAAGTATACTTGTGTAGGGGGTTGTATGGCTCGTCATTTTATTAAATGTATACTTAGACAAGTATACATATATTTGTGTATAAATACTCTTGTATTTTCATATTAAGTGACAAGAATCATCCCTTGCGATGATTATATTTTTCCGGAAATTACGTTTCTTAAAAATAATATATTTTTAGGACTTGTTTGTAATATATATAGTTTTACCAACCTTACTAAAAATATATATTTTGCTCTCAATTCATATATTTGTCCATATAATTGTCCATTCGTCCAAAGCCCATATTTTGATCAAGAAATTTGTATAAATAAATATATCTTGTTGTGTGTCCATGCACCCAAGTATGGGTATTTTGTGTGTGTTATTTAGGTATTTTTCCTTGGTATTTTGAGGGTATTTGTATTTATACTCCATTGGGAGTATTTAGTGTATTAAATCCCCTAATTGTCTACTACTACATAATATACATAATATACACAAAAAACACACATTTCTTGGTGACCATAATTATATATTTATCTATATATATATATATTTATACTTGTTTTTAAATTTTTAGAAAACATTATTTTCTTTACTTATATTTTTATATAAAAATAGGGGGAGGCCATGTTTAATTATAAACAAAAGTCTAGTAACAAAAATTATATTTTCTAAGTGTTTGAATTTTATAAAAATTTGGCCATAGTCTCCCCTAGATTTAGGAGGTTTCCCATGTTTTAAAAAATGTGTTAATCTTTACAAACTCATCAAATCATCCACAACAATTTTACAAGTATAAACATAAGCATAAAAATGCATTCTTTATACCAAGATGAACTCAAAAGTTTGTAAAATCTTGTAGTCTTTTAACATGATGTTTAACATGTCCATTTATCTTTAAAAACATGAGTTATCTTTATTTACACAACTTTGTAGAAAAATCATCTTTAACAACTTTTTTCATCCATCATTTTAAGAACTTATAATCATAAACATCACATGTTTAACCACTTTACCAAGTTCAGCTTTCAAGTGTAACAAGTTCATCTTCATGCTTTTCATGGATCCTTCAAGATCCATGTATATAATTGCTAGATCTTCACATCTAGCAAGTGTAATCATGATGGATATCAACTATAACACAAATAAGAAAATACAACTTCGTTACAACTTCAAGATTATGTTTATTTTCTTTCGATGATGTTATTAGTTCATATTGTTCATTTTGTTAAGGTGATGGTTTTAGATGGTTTCACTTGTAAATTATAGATATACTAGTAACATGAACTAAAATAAGGATCAAGACCCTCACTACTAGCTCTTGTGGCTAGGGAAGTGGCAAAGAAGAACTAGTGATGAAGATGACGCAAAGAAGGTGGATAAAAGCTTCCTAGAGAGGTCCTTCAACTTCCAACACTTGCAACCTTCTTAAATAAGCTTGAGACAACTTAGAACAACCTTGGATTTTCTTGAAATGAACACAAGAATGGAGGCGTAAAGGGGATGTTTGGGTCATGAGTATGGAGGGAAAGGAGGAAGAAAATGAAGTTGATTTTTGGTGAAGTGATAAGGTTGGAGGATGTTAGGTTATCTTGTCTCCTTATAACTTCATGCAACTTCTCCATCCATTAAACCTTTCTATTAACCACAAGGCTTCAACAAACATGGGGAGACAACATGAGGGCTAGTGGGCCCTCATGTTGACCGTCCACTCTAGTAGGGGAGGGGGGTTAAGTGATCAAGTTTGAAAGTTTAAAGGTTCTTGTGTAAGGATGAGGGTTTAATTAGATGTTATGTGAATTTAAGTGTTTTTAACCAAAATGAAGTGTTTGATGAATTTAACTAGTCTTATAACATCAAAATAATGTTAACTAGTTCATATGATGTGTCTAGTTGTGTTCGGGTGTTCATTTCGTTTTGGATCGTTAAAATGCTAAGTTGTATGAATTGTATGATATGAGGTGCCTTTAATTCCATATGATGCTTTAAGGGTTTTCCAAATGAATTATAATGTTTAACCTGGATTCTGGAATTAGAATGAATTGTCAATTGCTGAATTATGCTGAAATGTGCTGAATTGTTTATTTATAGTCCGTTTCGGACAATTTTTAGTGCTCATATTATTTTCGGGACGTGTTATCCTAAATCCTTGCTTTCCCACATAGGATTTATTATTTATGCTATTGGACTTCCATCCAAGTCCTAAAATTGTCGTTAAGCTGAGTATCGGAACTGTGCCGAGATAGCTAGTCTAACCGGCAAGTCTACTAGTTGTTTCAGTGCACTGCCTAAACTGTTTTCAGATGCGACTCTCAAAATGAATGACATGCACTATTTATATGTATTTCATGGCAGTTTCAGACATATAGATGTAAGCAAGCAGTACATGATATTTTAAACACATACTTTCATAATTAAATTGACTAACTAGTTTTACGGAAGTTACCCGGAAGTGCTAGTTGTCACAGTTTTGGGTTAGGCAATTGGATGGTAGAAATATAATTTGTTCGCCTATCGGATCGAATTTGGTCAAGTTACGAATGACGCGATGTAGTACCGGGAATTTACGTTTCGGGTATCCCATTGATATCCGTAAGCTAATTTTAATGTATAACCTCATAAACAAGTCTTACGAGCATTAAAATGCTGTATTTTAGTGTTGCGGACGATTTATTTTTGTTACAATTTGGCGCGGATCAGACACTTTATGTTTATGTTAATTTTTTGGAAAGTTTATGTGTTTTATTATTTGGTGCCCCTAATTAGGGCTTTTTATTTGTATTTCAAGTGTAGTATGCGTTCAGAACATTCGTTGCTCGTCCGAACAATTTTTAGAACTAGCTGGCATGAATAGTGTGTTCCGATAAATAGTGTTTTCATCATTTTGCCAACATATTTGGACATAGTTTCTAGTTTTCTCGCGAGCGATGAATGTAACGATTTTAATTGACATATTTAACCATGTACTATGATTGCTAGACTTTACAGACCTAATCAAGCATTAATTAAGTCCTAACGAACGCAACTAAATGTATAATTAACTTGTTAAGGTGTACGGAATTACGATTGTTTTTGCCGGTTGTCACACCTCTTTTGGAGGCAACGCTACCCTCAGCTGTATTGGTCTGAGTCAGCAAGGACACAGTCCCGCAAGGCCGCTTTAAAGTTTTAATAGTAGTTTATTTATAAGAGACTCAAGTTGTTCTTACTCTGCCTCAAAGGAAGTTCTAATAAGCTTGACCCAAGTTCTCATAGGATATATACACTGAACGAGGCAAGAACTTTACGCATGCCACTGATGTGCTAAAAAGTAGTTTAATAAAAATAGCTAAAATTAACCTAATTCTATACTCTAAGTAATACTCTAGACTCACTAAGACACACTAAACTACTAACCGGTAAGTGAACCGGTCGACTCTAGTATAGCTAAGGCAAGTCTGGATATCGAACCCAACGCTAATGACTCTATCTAAACTAGGACTGACACGGACATGACTAATTGTTTATTTGATTGGGGGGGGGGTTACTAAAAATCCTAAAAGTGCAATTAAATTAAACAAATCAACTAGACTAACTAAACACGACTTTGGACGAAGGTTATACTCAGTGATGATGAAGACTGGCCAGGTTGGAATCCCCCTTGCTATCATAAAGCTTCCTATCAGATAAATGATGTAAATTTGAACAAGGATCTTTAAATTCTAAACCCTAACAGAAACTAAACAGGACCCCCAACCCTTCTCGGGAAGACACCTATGGAACCCTATATGCTGTTATGAACACCAGTTAACTAGACTTCCTTTCAGTTATCTACTTTCTAGAAAGTACCTTAGTGTGATTAAGTGCCTCTCGGTGGAAAATCTAAGGTAACAAAGGATCTTGGTTTGGTTTATTAGACTAAATTATGGCAAGGCAACTAAGACGGGTGGTTCTAAGAACCTATCCTAGAGATTTACTCAATTAGACCTATTAATAACCTAGCACCTTTCAATGACTAAAGTTAGCAGAATATTAAAACCGAATTAACTATTAATTATTGTTTCCATGGTTTATTGGCCAATTCACCACAAGATTACCCGAAACCCGCTAAGACTCGAATATCAACACAAACTCATTATATGAAAGACATTCAACAGAATTCATGTCAATATGCATATGCACCAAACCAATGAACCAAAGTTGTTTACTTTACTAGAAAACCCAAAATAAACATCATAAATCCAATAAAAAACTAAACTTTAACAAGGGTTCATCATTAACCTAGGCAGTTATAAGCGTTTAGCCAAGAAACATTGTATTAAAGATCAAAACAAAAGTTCTAAAGAAGAATTCATCATGATAAGAGAACGAATTAAGAAACAAGAAAAACCGAGAGAAGATGAAACCGGTTAAATCTTCAAACTTTCAACTTCCAGCTCTGAAGCATGATTCCCAAGCTTCTTTGCCTTCAAAACCTGCTAGCACAACTCTCGAATGCAGCTTGAATGTCTAAAATTCGTAACTAGGGCTCATGGAACGTCCACAATCCCTGCAATTAACAAAACCTCTGTAAACTGGGCTTCTCGCGCCCTTGCGAAAGAACAATGAATACCGGTCGTGGCCTGCGACCGTGTTGAGGTCCAGCAAATCTTCTCATGCCTCTCGCACCCCGCGAGAGGATGTTACCTATCTTGTCGCGGCCCCCCAGAAGTCGTTAGTGCATTTCGCTTTCGTTTCAACTTCCAAGCCTCCAAACATGTTCTGAAACTTAATTTCTTCGTACTTTATCTCGTTTGTTGCACTTTTTAGTTGTTTCAAACTACCGAGACCTGCAAAACGTGATTGGATCAGAAGTACACATATTCTACTAACAACCGACACTAACACTAACGAAAACCATACAAACTATACACGATAAAAAGATGAATTTTGAAATACATCAAATATCCCTATACTTGCTCTTTTTCGTCCTTGAAAAGAATCTATGCAAACGAAATCATAGATGGCTAAGTATTCGATTCAAAAGCTAAATTACTTATTAAGATCAAAACTTACCATTGTTTTTGCCGGTTGTCACACCTCTTTTGGAGGCAACGCTACCCTCAGCCATATTGGTCTGAGTCAGTAAGGACACAGTCCCGCAAAGCCGCTTTAAAGTTTTAATAGTAGTTTATTTATAAGAGACTCAAGTTGTTCTTACTCTGCCTCAAAGGAAGTTCTAATAAGCTTGACCCAAGTTCTCATAGGTATATACACTGAACGAGGCAAGAACTTTACGCATGCCACTGATGTGCTAAAAAGTAGTTTAATAAAAATAGCTAAAATTAACCTAATTCTATACTCTAAGTAATACTCTAGACTCACTAAGACACACTAAACCACTAACCGGTAAGTGAACCGGTCGACTCTAGTATAGCTAAGGCAAGTATGGATATCGAACCCACAGACTCGATTAACTACACTATGACTCTATCTAAACTAGGACTGACACGGACATGACTAATTGTTTATTTGATTGGGGGGGGGGTTACTAAAAATCATAAAGTGCAATTAAATTAAACAAATCAACTAGCTAACTAAACACGACTTTGGACGAAGGTTTATACTCAGTGATGATGAAGACTAGCTAGGTTGGAATCCCCCTTGCTATCATAAAGCTTCCTATCAGATAAATGATGTAAATTTGAACAAGGATCTTAAATTCTAAACCCTAACAGAAACTGAACAGGACCCCCAACCCTTCTCGGGAAGACACCTATGGAACCCTATATGGCTGTTATGAACACCAGTTAACTAGACTTCCTTTAGGTTATCTACTTTCTAGAAAGTACCTTAGTGTGATTAACTGCCTCTCGGTGGAAAATCTAAGGTAACAAAGGATCTTGGTTTGGTTTATTAGACTAAATTAGTGGCAAGGCAACTAAGACGGGTGGTTCTATGAACCTATCCTAGAGATTTACCAATTAGACCTATTAATAACCTAGCACCTTTCAATGACTAAAGTTAGCAGAATATTAAAACCGAAATTAACTATTAATTATTGTTTCTATGGTTTATTGGCCAATTCACCACAAGATTACCCGAACCCGCTAAGACTCCGAATATCAACACAAACTCATTATATGAAAGACATTCAACAGAATTCATGTGAATATGCATATGCACCAAACCAATGAACCAAAGTTGTTTACTTTACTAGAAAACCCAAAATAAACATCATAAATCCAATAAAAAAACTAAACTTTAACAAGGGTTCATCATTAACCTAGGCAGTTATAAGCGTTTAGCCAAGAAACATTGTATCAAAGATCAAAACAAAAGTTCTAAAGTAAGAATTCATCATGATAAGAGAACGAATTAAGAAACAAGAAAAACCGAGAAGATGAAACCGGTTAAATCTTCAAACTTTCAACTTCCAGCTCTGAAGCATGATTCCTAAGCTTCTTTGCCTTCAAAACCTTGCTAGCACAACTCTCGAATGCAGCTTGAATGTCTAAAATTCGTAACTAGGGCTCATGGAATGTCCACAATCCCTGCAATTAACAAAACCTCTGTAAACTGGGGCTTCTCGCGCCCTTGCGAAAGAACAATGAATACCGGTCGTGGCCTGCGACCGTGTTGAGGTCCAGCAAATCTTTTCATGCCTCTCGCACCCGCGGAGGATGTTACCTATCCTGTCGCGGCCCCACCAGAAGTCGTTAGTGCAATTTTCGCTTTCGTTTCAACTTCCAAGCCTCCAAACATGTTCTGAAACTTAATTTCTTCGTACTTTATCTCGTTTGTTGCACTTTTTAGTTGTTTCAAACTACCGAGACCTGCAAAACGTGATTGGATCAGAAGTATGCATATTCTACTAACAACCGACACTAACACTAACGAAAACCATACAAACTATACACGATAAAAAGATGAATTTTGAAATACATCAAATATCCCTATCACTTGCTCTTTTTCGTCCTTGAAAAAGAATCTATGCAAACGAAATCATAGATGGCTAAGTATTCGATTCAAAAGCTAAATTACTTATTAAGATCGAAAACTTACCATTGTTTTTGCCGGTTGTCACACCTCTTTTGGAGGCAACGCTACCCTCAGCCATATTGGTCTGAGTCAGCAAGGACACAGTCCCGCAAGGCCGCTTTAAAGTTTTAATAGTAGTTTATTTATAAGAGACTCAAGTTGTTCTTACTCTGCCTCAAAGGAAGTTCTAATAAGCTTGACCCAAGTTCTCATAGGATATATACACTGAACGAGCAAGAACTTTACGCATGCCACTGATGTGCTAAAAAGTAGTTTAATAAAAATAGCTAAAATTAACCTAATTCTATACTCTAAGTAATACTCTAGACTCACTAAGACACACTAAACCACTAACCGGTAAGTGAACCGGTCGACTCTAGTATAGCTAAGGCAAGTATGGATATCGAACCCACGAGACTCGATTAAACTACGCTAATGACTCTATCTAAACTAGGACTGACACGGACATGACTAATTGTTTATTTGATTGGGGGGGGGGGGGTTACTAAAAATCATTAAAAGTGCAATTAAATTAAACAAATCAACTAGCCTAACTAGACACGACTTTGGACGAAGGTTTTACTCAGTGATGATGAAGACTAGCTAGGTTGGAATCCCCCTTGCTATCATAAAGCTTCCTATCAGATAAATGATGTAAATTTGAACAAGGATCCTTAAATTCTAAACCCTAACAGAAACTGAACAGGACCCCCAACCTTCTCGGGAAGACACCTATGGAACCCTATATGGCTGTTATGAACACCAGTTAACTAGACTTCCTTTAGGTTATCTACTTTCTAGAAAGTACCTTAGTGTGATTAACTGCCTCTCGGTGGAAAATCTAAGGTAACAAAGGTTCTTGGTTTGGTTTATTAGACTAAATTGTGGCAAGGCAACTAAGACGGGTGGTTCTATGAACCTATCCTAGAGATTTACCCAATTAGACCTATTAATAACTAGCACTTTCAATGACTAAGTTAGCAGAATATTAAAACCAAATTAACTATTAATTATTGTTTTTATGGTTTATTGGCCAATTCACCACAAGATTACCCGAACCGCCTAAGACCCGAATATCAACACAAACTCATTATATGAAAGACATTCAACAGAATTCATGTGAATATGCATATGCACCAAACCAATGAACCAAAGTTGTTTACTTTACTAGGAAAACCCAAAATAAACATCATAAATCCAATAAAAAAACTAAACTTTAACAAGGGTTCATCATTAACCTAGGCAGTTATAAGCGTTTAGCCAAGAAACATTGTATCAAAGATCAAAACAAAAGTTCTAAAGTAAGAATTCATCATGATAAGAGAACGAATTAAGAAACAAGAAAAACCGAGAAGATGAAACGGTTAAATCTTCAAACTTTCAACTTCCAGCTCTGAAGCATGATTCCTAAGCTTCTTTGCCTTCAAAACCTTGCTAGCACAACTCTCGAATGCAGCTTGAATGTCTAAAATTCGTAACTAGGGCTCATGGAATGTCCACAATCCCTGCAATTAACAAAACCCTCTGTAAACTGGGGCTTCTCGCGCCCTTGCGAGAGAACAATGAATACCGGTCGTGGCCTGCGACCGTGTTGAGGTCCAGCAAATCTTTTCATGCCTCTCGCACCCGGCGAGAGGATGTTACCTATCCTGTCGCGGCCCACCAGAAGTCGTTAGTGCAATTTTCGCTTTCGTTTCAACTTCCAAGCCTCCAAACATGTTCTGAAACTTAATTTTTTCGTACTTTATCTCGTTTGTTGCACTTTTTAGCCGTTTCAAACTACCGAGACCTGCAAAACGTGATTGGATCAGAAGTATGCATATTCTACTAACAACCGACACTAACACTAACGAAAACCATACAAACTATACACGATAAAAAGATGAATTTTGAAATACATCAAATATCCCTACACTTGCTCTTTTTCGTCCTTGAAAAAGAATCTATGCAAACGAAATCATAGATGGCTAAGTATTCGATTCAAAAGCTAAATTACTTATTAAGATCGAAACTTACCATTGTTTTTGCCGGTTGTCACACCTCTTTTGGAGGCAACGCTACCCTCAGCCATATTGGTCTGAGTCAGCAAGGACACAGTCCTGCAAGGCCGCTTTAAAGTTTTAATAGTAGTTTATTTATAAGAGACTCAAGTTGTTCTTACTCTGCCTCAAAGGAAGTTCTAATAAGCTTGACCCAAGTTCTCATAGGATATATACACTGAACGAGGCAAGAACTTTACGCATGCCACTGATGTGCTAAAAAGTAGTTTAATAAAAATAGCTAAAATTAACCTAATTCTATACTATAAGTAATACTCTAGACTCACTAAGACACACTAAACTACTAACCGGTAAGTGAACCGGTCGACTCTAGTATAGCTAAGGCAAGTCTGGATATCGAACCCACGAGACTCGATTAAACTACGCTAATGACTCTATCTAAACTAGGACTGACACGGACATGACTAATTGTTTATTTGATTGGGGGGGGGGGGTTACTAAAATCCTAAAAGTGCAATTAAATTAAACAAATCAACTAGACTAACTAGACACGACTTTGGACGAAGGTTTTACTCAGTGATGATGAAGACTAGCTAGGTTGGAATCCCCCTTGCTATCATAAAGCTTCCTATCAGATAAATGATGTAAATTTGAACAAGGATCCTTAAATTCTAAACCCTAACAGAACTAAACCTACGAATGAACAGGACCCCCAACCCTTCTCGGGAAGACACCTATGGAACCCTATATGGCTGTTACGAACACCAGTTAACTAGACTTCCTTTAGGTTATCTACTTTCTAGAAAGTACCTTAGTGTGATTAACTGCCTCTCAGTGGAAAATCTAAGGTAACAAAGGATCTTGGTTTGGTTTATTAGACTAAATTGTGGCAAGGCAACTAAGACGGGTGGTTTTAAGAACCTATCCAAGAGATTTACCCAATTAGACCTATTAATAACCTAGCACCTTTCAATGACTAAAGTTAGCAGAATATTAAAACCGAATTAACTATTAATTATTGTTTCTATGGTTTATTGGCCAATTCACCACAAGATTACCCGAACCCGCTAAGACCCGAATATCAACACAAACTCATTATATGAAAGACATTCAACAGAATTCATGTGAATATGCATATGCACCAAACCAATGAACTAAAGTTGTTTACTTTACTAGAAAACCCAAAATAAACATCATAAATCCAATAAAAAACTAAACTTTAACAAGGGTTCATCATTAACCTAGGCAGTTATAAGCGTTTAGCCAAGAAACATTGTATAAAAGATCAAAACAAAAGTTCTAAAGTAAGAATTCATCATGATAAGAGAACGAATTAAGAAACAAGAAAAACCGAGAAGATGAAACCGGTTAAATCTTCAAACTTTCAACTTCCAGCTCTGAAGCATGATTCCCAAGCTTCTTTGCCTTCAAAACCTTGCTAGCACAACTCTCGAATGCAGCTTGAATGTCTAAAATTCGTAACTAGGGCTCATGGAATGTCCACAATCCCTGCAATTAACAAAACCCTCTGTAAACCGGGCTTCTCGCGCCCTTGCGAGAGAACATAAATACCGGTCGTGGCCTGCGACCGTGTTGAGGTCCAGCAAATCTTCTCATGCCTCTCGCTCCCAGAGAGGATTGTTACCTATCCTGTCGCGGCCCACCAGAAGTCCTTAGTGCAATTTTCGCTTTCGTTTCAACTTCCAAGCCTCCAAACATGTTCTGAAACTTAATTTCTTCGTACTTTATCTCGTTTGTTGCACTTTTTAGCTCTTTCAAACTACCGAGACCTGCAAAACGTGATTGGATCAGAAGTACGCATATTCTACTAACAACCGACACTAACACTAACGAAAACCATACAAACTATACACGATAAAAAGAAGAATTTTGAAATACATCAAATATCCCTACACTTGCTCTTTTTCGTCCTTGAAAAAGAATCTATGCAAACGAAATCATAGATGGCTAAGTATTCGATTCAAAAGCTAAATACTTATTAAGATCGAAACTTACCATTGTTTTTGCCGGTTGTCACACCTCTTTTGGAGGCAACGCTACCCTCAGCCATATTGGTCTGATTCAGCAAGGACACAGTCCCGCAAGGCCGCTTTAAAGTTTTAATAGTAGTTTATTTATAAGAGACTCAAGTTGTTCTTACTCTGCCTCAAAGGAAGTTCTAATAAGCTTGACCCAAGTTCTCATAGGATATATACACTGAACGAGGCAAGAACTTTACGCATGCCACTAATGTACTAAAAAGTAGTTTAATAAAAATAGCTAAAATTAACCTAATAAGTAATACTCTAGACTCACTAAGACACACTAAACTACTAACCGGTAAGTGAACCGGTCGACTCTAGTATAGCTAAGGCAAGTCTGGATATCGAACCCACGAGACTCGATTAAACTACGCTAATGACTCTATCTAAACTAGGACTTACACGGACATGACTAATTGTTTATTTGATTGGGGGGGGGGGGTTACTAAAAATCCTAAAAGTGCAATTAAATTAAACAAATCAACTAGACTAACTAGACACGACTTTGGACGAAGGTTTTACTCAGTGATGATGAAGACTAGCTAGGTTGGAATCCCCCTTGCTATCGTAAAGCTTCCTATCAGATAAATGATGTAAATTTGAACAAGGATCTTTAAATTCTAAACCCTAACAAAACTGAACAGGACCCCTAACCCTTCTCGGGAAGACACCTATGGAACCCTATATGGCTGTTATGAACACCAGTTAACTAGACTTCCTTTCGGTTATCTACTTTCTAGAAAGTACCTTAGTGTGATTAACTGCCTCTCGGTGGAAAATCTAAGGTCCTAAAGGATCTTGGTTTGGTTTATTAGACTAAATTGTGGCAAGGCAACTAAGACGGGTGGTTCTAAGAACCTATCCTAGAGATTTACCCAATTAGACCTATTAATAACCTAGCACCTTTCAATGACTAAAGTTAGCAGAATATTAAAACCGAATTTACTATTATTTATTGTTTCTATGGTTTATTGGCCAATTCACCACAAGATTACCGAACCCGCTAAGACCCGAATATCAACACAAACTCATTATATGAAAGACATTCAACAGAATTCATGTGAATATGCATATGCACCAAACCAATGAACCAAAGTTGTTTACTTTACTAGAAAACCCAATATAAACATCATAAATCCAATAAAAAACTAAACTTTAACAAGGGTTCATCATTAACCTAGGCAGTTATAAGCGTTTAGCCAAGAAACATTGTATCAAAGATCAAAACAAAAGTTCTAAAGTAAGAATTCATCATGATAAGAGAACGAATTAAGAAACAAGAAAAACCGAGAAGATGAAACCGGTTAAATCTTCAAACTTTGAACTTCCAGCTCTGAACCATGATTCCCAAGCTTCTTTGCCTTCAAAACCTTGCTAGCACAACTCTCGAATGCAGCTTGAATGTCTAAAATTCGTAACTAGGGCTCATGGAATGTCCACAATCCCTGCAATTAACAAAACCCTCTGTAAACTGGGGCTTCTCGCGCCTTGCGAGAGAACAATGAATACCGGTCGTGGCCTGCGACCGTGTTGAGGTCCAGCAAATCTTCTCATGCCTCTCGCACCCGGCGAGAGGATGTTACCTATCCTGTCGCGGCCCACCAGAAGTCGTTAGTGCAATTTTCGCTTTCGTTTCAACTTCCAAGCCTCCAAACATGTTCTGAAACTTAATTTCTTCGTACTTTATCTCGTTTGTTGCACTTTTTAGCTGTTTCAAACTACCGAGACCTGCAAAACGTGATTGGATCAGAAGTACGCATATTCTACTAACAACCGACACTAACACTAACGAAAACCATACAAACTATACACGATAAAAAGAATGAATTTTGAAATACATCAAATATCCCTACACTTGCTCTTTTTCGTCCTTGAAAAAGAATCTATGCAAACGAAATCATAGATGGCTATGTATTCGATTCAAAAGCTAAATTACTTATTAAGATCGAAACTTGTGTTAGCCACGATTGCAAATATACTTGTCCTCTTAAACCCAAGCCCGGTTCCAAGCCCTTATCATGTAATTTAGATTCAAGTTCGGTCAATCTACCTCAGGTCTCACACTAGAAGCCGCAGTATCACCTAATCCCGCCTAAAGCGTATAAAACAAAAGGAACGAGTCATTCAACCCATTTCCTAACCGTTTTATGCCAGAATCAAGAGAATCTAAAATCAATTTTCTTTTCTTTTACCTTTCTCTTTTTTTTCTCTTTGAGCATTAGACTTTGCTTTACCTAACCCAGAGATTGTCTCAACCAGAGTCACCATCCCCGATAACGACAACGTAGGCGTCAATATTTTACAATTTATTTCGACTTATCCTAGAGGAAATCTAAGTCAGAGTCACCAACCCGAACGGAGATTACATAGGCCTCGTCTACTTATTCAATCAAGCTCATTTATTATATTTTTCTATGATAAAAAATTCTAACAATTTTAGCTTAAATGGCATTCCTTATACTGTTATTGGCGGTTTCAGCTTCCCATTTTTTCCTAGATGAGTACCCACTAGTAAACCGACAATTAAGGTATATTTAGATCAAAGGAACCTAGAACCGAATCGGGCCTACTCACTACCTCCCAGACTAGACATCTGCTCAACTATATTAACTCATATTATCATTATTTGAACCCGAACAAAAACCCGACTTTTCTATCATTTTCTGTCTTTATTTTGCAAACTTCTTATTCAAAAGACATTTTCAATTTTTTTTCAATTTTTTTGGATTTTTCAAATTTTCTATTTTATTTTCAAATTTTTCGACTTTTTATTGACTCAACTACCTAAATTAACACTACGACTCAAGTGCCACATCCCCACTTAAAATTTTGCATTGTCCCTAATGCAAGGATGAAAACACTATTCTAAACCAAACGACTACTACTAAAAATTAGATAAAAATATACAAAAATACAAGTTAAACGACTTAGCTGATATGCGAGACTGTCATTGTGTAGTCAATTCCACATATGCCCTCTAATCCAAACACGCTCAGCAAACAATTCCCAACTCTCACATGGAACTAAAGTGGCAAAACCAACACCATACCTATCAATCAACTTCTGAACCTAAACCATCCCAACCGCAACTTGGAACATACTCAAAACAAGCCTGAAACTAAACCTAAACGAGACCCGATACCTAAACATGCAACTAAACTAGCTAAAAACTAAAATAATAAGACTCGAGCAACAAATTTGCCAGAGAAACATACCTGGAAGTCGATCTAGACAAGAAAAACTAAGAGACTAGCTAGCAAGCTTCAAAACCCTTGAATTCGTGTGTTTGGTGGTGAAAGGTGAAAGAGTTATGATGAAATCAGGTATGGAATGGTGTGGTTGAAGTATGGGTGGAATATAGAGGTGAAAGGAGGTGGTACACGGTGGTGTATGGTGGTTTTTTGTGGCTGCCGTGGAGTGTGTAAGGGAATAAATTAGGTCGTAAAATGAAGAATTGGGGCGGAAAAGGTTGTTAGTCTGCGTCACAGTCTCTTGCGGGTTCCAAAAGAAGTGGTTAATCTTCTCACGCCCCGCGACCGAGCAATGTTGTTCCGAGGTGATTAGCCTCTGGCCGGCCGTGACCGGGTGAGGCATAACCTCTCGCGCCCTGCCAGAAACCTTAGTTTACATAAAGTTTTTTTCTTTTTGATGGCCAAATGCCTTAGAAAATTTTCCAATTCTTACCAAAACCTTCCCAAAACCTTTTTCAACCCATTTGAAACATTAAATCTTACCTACAACGCCAATTCTTCATCAATTTCAGCTCTGTGACGGTGATGAATTCCTGCAAAACACTTCACAACACAAAAACACAAAACATGAACTATGAAAAACTACCGTTAACGACCCAAAAACACGAAACGAGGACCAAAACTAACTATACAAACTCTACACTTGAGTTTTCACTAAAGACTGGAGCGAGGGGAATTTCGAGAGGAGTTTCCTCCGTCTTGGTGGGATCGATGGGCCCTCTTAAATAGTGCTTTAGCTGATGGCCTATCTGTGACATTTGTGCCTTTTCAACCATTGTACAATCTCGAACAATTTCCGATCCAATGAAATCTTGTGACATTTGCATGTTTTAAGTCCTTGTACAACTTCAAACTCTCAAACCTTTTCAGGAAGTAAAATGATAAACTGTTACGCAAATGTAGTTAGTTTAACATGATGTACACTCCGGAACAAGGACATAAGCTAAACATACCCTAAATACCCTTTACATAACTTAGAAATAAGTTTTGAGGGGTTCGGTATGGCAAAAACATGCTTATTCAAGCTTAGGGACTATTTGCGACAAACTGCGAAAGTCTGTCGATACTCGTATTTTTGAATACGAACCACATATACAAATCCAAATATTTTTGTAATCAATAAAATTTTGTATTTTATTGATGAGAATGAAAAAATATCAATTGTTGCGCAATTTCGGTCATTTCCGTATTCGTTATAGCATTCGTCGTAATTAAGGGAAAAACGCAACCGTACAACCGAACAAACTGCATTTGGGCAAAATTCAAGTCATATATGCTTTAACATCCTCATAGACCTCAAAAATTTGGTTAACGGGTGTTAGAAGTGACAAAACACGATGAAACAAGTCCAGGGGCCAAATCTGCCTAAAATGAAACTTTTGGCCAAGGTAGCTTATGGTAGCATAAGCTACGGTAGGCACTGGCAGAATTGCCTTGCAGCCCATGGTTTTCTTTGATTGCACCCCAAGTCCACGAATTTTTCTGGTTTGTAGCTGCAAGTGACATGTGTTATGACCACCCTAAGATCCTCACCTCACTAAACACTTGTGATGATCCTAGAACACTTCCTAACACTTGGCATGATCCTATGATCAAGCTTCAAGTATAAATAGCCCCCATGTTCAACCTCATTCTTCGCTCATTTCATTTCTTTCTCTCTAATTACTCATTCCTGGAGTTTGCTTCTTCTTAGAGGCCTCCTACTGAGTATTCTTGCCTTCCTAGAACACAAGTAAGTGTTCTTTCCTAGTCTTGTTTATTATTTTAGCTTATTTTGAGCTAAAAGTCAAACATTTACTTTCTGATTGACTTTTGATTCTGACCATAATTGGTCAAGACAAAGTTCAATCGAACTTTGCAATGTGATCGCAATCACGAAGGTTATAATCCCTAGCGATTGCACCTTCTGATTACCACATTTACTAGGTGAAGTGACGAGTCAAAGTATCGGTCAAAGATGCACATAATGTGCATTTTATGATGAATCTATTTTTGGGTATCAAAACACCAAGTGTTGATACCAAATCAGTTTTAAAAAACTTAGTTAGACATGTTTTGACATGTCCAACTTGTCATTTCAAGTTTAGTGCTTTATTAGGGTCGTAAGTCGAGCGGTCTTGACCACCGCTTTGACTTTCAAATCCGACCCGTTTGGTCGATCTTAGGATCCGACTGAACACATATTTGGACCATAGTTGTATAGGGAATAACCTACTAAGGTTATACCTTATGGTCACGTTGTTTGGTTAGTGTTATGATAAGGCACTTCTATGTTCTTAATATGACCAAAATACCCTTTTTGCGCATAAATCAATTTTAAGCATATGTAACCAATGTTTTGACACATAAACTAATGTTACAACATTATCAAACATGTTTTAACATCTAAGACTTATCATAAGACATATTTAACCATCCGAACATATATTACGCAAATGGCCCGTTAAAGTAGCGTAAACTACCTTAACGAGTCATAATGGGTCAAAAGCACTTAGGATCCTTTCCAAATCAGAATAATAAGCTTATTAAGCCATATCATATGAGTCCCAAGACTCGTTTCGTTGTAAGACTTCATTCTATCCGATCTTTCGTTTAAAGTCATGTCACAATAACATAGTTATCCGACACATTAGGACACGTTTGAGCTTTGTCTATTCCATTGATTCAAGCACACTTACGCAATCCCAAGTGAGTATATAGTTCCCCTCTTTACGTTTTTAAATGTTTTGGGGTGATTCATATGTGCCTATCAGTACTTTCTTGTTTTCATGACATTACACATGTTTTGCTTATCTAGTACATATTGTACATGATTTCAAATACATTTTGCTTCGAATATTGACCTAGCATACCTAGTACATGATTTCAAAGACATTTTGCTTCATATGTTGACTTAGCATACCTAGTACATGATTTGAAAGACATTTTTTACTTCGTATGTTGACTTAGCATACCTAGTACATGATTTCAAAGACATTTTGCTTCATATGTTGACCTAGCATACCTAGTACATGGTTTCAAAACATTTTCACGACATGTTTACATTGTTCTAGACATTTTGGTGCATTGAACTCGACAATGATACATTCATTAACATTGATCACACCGATCGGTAGTATGTAATGGTACCATAGCTTTGACACCCCATTCCCGCTTCCTAGTTTGTTTGGAAGTATCCATGGGGAATGACAGAATCCGATGAATATTGATAAACCTTTGTCCTTATAAGGGTTTATCTGACAGTCAATAAGGCGTGAATGTATTCGCAAACAATCCATAATTATATGTTTACATAATGAAAACAAAGATTTTATAAAACAAACCCTTGGATTAAATAAGACCTTTGTTTAATCAAAAACATGGTTTTATACACGAAATTTTGTTTATACAAGACACTTGCTTATACATGATAATGGTTTACACACGACACATTTTATACAAGACATGACATATTTTGGTTATTAAGTTAATCATGCATCATTCTTTTGAATCATTTGATTTTCATATGATTTCATAAAAGGAACATTATAATGGTTCATGGCTACTTTTGTATTTGTTAAACATTTCCTTTTAAACATTCAAAGCCATGAATCATTATCACAAAACCTATGTTACTCACAGACATTTTTATGTTGACGTTTTTTTTTCACATATGTTTAAGGAGCAATTGTTTGATGATTTGATTGCATACTTCACATAGGATGGACGTGGGCCTTAGTGACTTTAAAACTTGAAAGATAATTTGATTGTATTTGGTTTCGTTATTCCAAGACAATGTAATTTAATAAAACAAAACTTAAAATACCAAATGTTGTGAAACAATTTCCTGTCATGTGACTCCCCAATGTTTCCACCGCGGTTTGTTGTTTTTCACGATCGAGGTGTTACACGTTCACCTTCCATGTAACTCCATCGGATTCAGCTTGCAACTCAACCGTGCCGTACGGGAACACTTCCTTTATTGGGCCCTGTCCACTTCGATTTGAGCTTTCTGGCAAACAAATTTAATCTCGAATTACAAAGAAGTACCTTATCACCGGCCTTAAATTCCTTCAATCCCTTCAACTTTCGATCATACAGCGCCTTCGTTTTCTCCTTTATACTCCAAGAACGCTCATACGATGCATCCCTATGGGCTTCTAACTCGTGGATATGAAAGAAACGCTTCCGAGCCGCTTCTGTGAGATCTAGATTGACGGTCTTAAGGGCCCAAAGCGCCCGGTGCTCTAATTCTATCGGAAGATGGCAAGCCTTGCCATAGACAATCATGAATGGTGTGGTCCCTAGAGGTGTCTTGTAGGCGGTTTAAATGCCCACAACGCATCATCAGGCTTGCCGGACCAATCTTTCCTACTTCTATCTACCATCTTTTCTAAAATTCTCTTCACTCCAATTTGCATTCTCAACTTGACCGCTAGTTTGGGGATGGTACGCAGTGGAAAAACGATGAGTGACACCGTAGCGTGCTAATGCCTTCTCCATCACGGCATTGCAAAAGTGAGTGCCATGCTCACTAATGATAGCTCTAGGTGTACCGAAACGCATAAATAGATTCTTAAGAAATCTCACCACCACTCGGGCATCGTTTGTAGGTAAAGCTTGGGCTTCAACCCACTTGGAGATGTAATCAATCGCCACGAGGATGTACCTATTCCCACTAGAGACAGGGAAAGGTCCCATGAAGTCGATGCCCCCCAAATCAAAATTTCAAGGATTTGGATTGGATTTTAGGTATCTCATCCTTGGATGAGATGTTGCCGATGCATTGGCAATGATCGCAATTCCTAACAAACTTTAAAGCATACTTTACAACCGAAGACCAATAAAAACCGCAATCAAAGACTTTTTGAGCGATGACGTGTGGACCGTGATGACCTCCCGTTAAGCCCTCATGAACAAGCCTAAGAATGTCTAACCCTCTTCTCACTCACACACCTTCTAAGAATTCTATCGGCCCCTACCCTAAAAAGGAACGGGTCGTACCATATGTATATCTGATGTAGAGTAGAAACGATAAGTAAGATCAATCACGTTGATTCTACGAGTACCCGTGATGAACTTGTCCCAACCCCAAAATTCAACCCAAAGGGCACGGAATTTGAAGTGAAAAACTGTTTTTTCCAAAACTGAAATCTGATCATTATCACCTCATAACCAACATAGAAATAGAGTTATAAATTCGAAACAGGCCCCAAAGTACACTCGGGCTAAAAACTAAAACAAAACAAAAGTTGGCAAAAAGCCCGAAAAAACATAAAATGAAAAATACTCATAGAAATAAGTCTTTTTTGGGCCCGAACGTCCACCCAAACTGCCTAAGGTGTTTGCAGCAAAATGGGATTTTTTCTCACGATCGTTTTGACCGGTCGCACGCCCAAAACGGACCCCCGTAGCCCAAGTTAAAGCCATTTTAGTGAAGCCCCATTTGTCACGCGATCTTGGGCCTCCAAATATAACATAGCCCGCTCCTCCACACTTGGGCCCGCATCATTCCCCCTGGATAGACAAAATTCGACCTCGTATTACCAACATGGTTCATCATCAGAAGAATCCCCATAATAAGGCAACAAGTGCCTCACATTGAACACATCAGAACAACGAATGTGACTAGGCAACTTTAGACGATACGCATTCGGGTTGATCTTCTCCACAATTTCAACTGGTCCAATCTTCTTAGCTGATAACTTGTTGTATTCTCCAACGAAAAAATGATCTTTAGTCAAAGCAGCCCAAACAAAATCACCTTCCTCGAAGTCAACATGCTTACGTCTCTGATCAGCAGCTTGTTTATACTTCGAATTAGCTTGGGTCATATTATCATAAACAGCCTTATGAACCTCATGTAATCCTTCCACAAAATCTTGAACCCTCTTTGGGACAGGCCCAGAAATAGAAAGTGACATCAAATCAAGTGGTCCCCGGGGCTGACATGAATAAACCACCTGAAACGGGCTAAATCCGGTGCTCCGATTGACAGCATGATTATGGCAAACTCAGCTTGGCCTAACTTTTGATCCCATGCCTTCACATGATCTCCAACCAAACACCTCACAAATTACCAAGTGACCGATTAACAACTTCAGTTTGGCCATCAGTTTGGGGGGTGATAAGCACTGCTGAAGTTGAGTTGAGTGCCATCCATTTTCCACAAACTACGCCAGAAATGGCTCAGAAATCGAGTATCCCGATCAGACACGATAGAAGAGGGTAGCCCATGCAAACGGTACACATCTCGAAAGAAGAGTTGGGCCACATTAACAGCATCAGTCGTCTTCTTGCAAGGAATAAAATGGACCATCTTAGAAAACCGATCCACCACCACAAAGATAGAATCATTACCCCTCTGAGTACGGGGTAACCCTAACACGAAATCCATACTAATATCAACCCATGGTTGTGTGGGGACAGGCAAGGGCATGTAAAGACCTGCATTAGTAGCTGTGCCCTTTGAAATCTGACAAACACGACACCTTTTCACATAACGGTCCACCTCTTTCCTCATAGTAGGCCAAAAATAAGAACCTGCAACCAGTTGTAAAGTACGATCACGACCAACATGCCCTTCACCATGTAACTCCCTAATAATCTGCAAGCGAAGACTAGAATTAGAGATACATAGTTGATTCCCCTTGAACAGAAAAACTTCATGTAACAGAAAGTCTGACTTTTTCCCAGCACCCACATCCTGCAAAATGATTGAGAAAAATGGGTCAGTGACCAACTGCTCACGAATGACCTCTAGACCCGGCTCAGCAACCTTCATGGATACAAGTAGATTACTCCTCCTGCTTAGGACATCAACAACCCTATTTGAAACACCAGTCTTGTGCTTGACCACAAAAGTAAACTTCTCAAGAAAGGCCAACCATCGCCCATGCTTATGAGATACCTTGTCTTGAGTACGAATATGCCTTAGGGAATCATGATCAGTGAATAAAACAAACTCTTTATGAAACAAATAATAACGCCAGTGCTTTATAGCTTGGACCACTGCATAAAACTCCAGATCAAAAGTGTTGTACCTCAACTTTGGCCCAGATAACTTCTTACTAAAATAAGCAACAGGCCTACCACCCTGACTGAGAACCCCGCCGATTCCAACATTTGAAGCATCAGTATGAAGTTTAAAAACTTGTGAAAAATCAGGCAATACCAGAATTGGTGCTGAAGTGATCTTGTCTTTCACAAGTTGAAAAACCAACTCTGCCTCTTCTATCCATACAAACGTCTTCCCCTTTATACAATCTGTCACCGGGGCCATAATAGAGTTTAAATGAGAATGAACCGCCTATAGAATGAAGCAAGCCCATGGAAACTACGAACTTCAGTAACGGTAGTAGGAGTTGGCCAATTTCTAACAGCCTCTACCTTGGATTCATCAACCTGTATCCCATCACCAGAAACAACATACCCCAAGAACAAAACCTTAGGGGTCATGAACACACACTTCTTAATGGCTGCATAGAAACTGTCTCTACGAAGCAAAGTCAAAACCTGCCTCACATGCACAACGTGGTCACTGAAAGAAGCACTATAAATAAGAATGTCATCAAAATACACAACCACAATTTCCCAATGAAGGGCCAAAGCAACTGATTCATCACACGCATAAAAGTACTAGGTGCGTTTGACAAACCAAATGGCATCACCAACCACTCATACAACCCTTCACGAGTCTTGAAGGCAGTCTTCCACTCGTCACCCGGCCTAAGACGAATCTTGTAATACCCACTCTTCAAATCTAACTTTGTAAAAATAGTAGCACCACTAATCCGATCAAGCAAATCATCAAGTCGAGGAATAGGAAACCTGTACCTCACAGTAATCTTGTTGATTGCTCGGCTGTCAACACACATACGCCAGGTGCCATCTTTCTTTGGAGTCAACAAAGCAGGAACACACAAGGGCTCATACTTTCGCGAACATGACCGTTAGAAATCAACTCTTCAACCTGCCTCCGCAACTCCTCATTCTCACTAGGGCTCATTCTGTATGTGGTCTGTTGGGCAACTGTGACCTAGTCTCCAAGTCAATGTGATGTTGGATGTCACGCAACGGTGGCAATCCATCAGGCAACTCATCAGGGAAAACATCAGAAAACTCCTCAAGCAAAGGAAACATAGCATCAGGAATTTCAAATTCCTCGGGCACCGGCTTCCCCATCAACACAAAAACACTATCCCCCTCCTCCAGTTCATCTTGAAACTGGCTAATAGTCAATAGAGTGCCTGAATGTTTCGTGGTTAACTGTTTAGGCTCGGTAGGAACAAGAGTGATCTTCACAACGCCAAATAGAAAACTATACGTATTAGATCGCCCATTATGCTCTATGTTCCGCTCGTATTTCCAAGGCCTACCAACAAGAAGTGACACGCATCCATAGGGACCACATACACACAACATCATCTTTGTATGTGGACCCAATAGAAATGGAAACAAGGGCTCGCTTAGACACCGAGACCTCTCCACCCTTCTTGAGCCACTGAAGCTTGTAAGGCTTCAGGTGACTCTCTGTCTTCAGAGACAACTTCTGTACCGCCTCTTCAGATATCAAATTATCACAACTTCCAAAATCAATAACGAACGTGCATACCTTACCCAAAATGGTACATGTTGAATGGAAGATATAGGAAAATCCCATTTCGCTGCAAACGCCTTAGGCGGTTTGGGTGGACGTTCGGGCCCAAAAAAGGCTTATTTCTATGAGTATTTTTCATTTTTATGTTTTATTGGGCTTTTTGCCAACTTTTGTTTTGTTTAATTTTTGGCCCGAGTGTATTTTGGGGCCTGTTTCGAATTTATAACTCTATTTATATGTTGGTTATGAGGTGATAATGATCAGATTTCAGTTTTGGAAAAAACAGTTTTTCACTTCAAATTTCGTGCCCTTTGGGTTGAATTTTGGGGTTGGGACAACTTCATCACGGGTATTCGTAGAATCAACGTGATTGATCTTACTTATCGTTTCTACATCAGTTGGTATCAGAGCCGAATACCTGGCTCAAAATGCCTCCGAGAAGAAACAGACTCGATGAAGTTTATGAACGGGAGTTGGAGCAGCGGCTCATGGCCCGAATGGATCAACGATTGGACCAGGTAGTCGATCAGTTGACTAATCAGATGGAAGGCTTGATGAATCGTAGGAGGCAGCAACCCGATGATGGGTATGGTTCAGATTTCAGTAATCCGTTTGGCGTTGGTTCGGATTCCGGTGGCGATCAGGGGGATCGGCCGAGGGGAGACCAAGGAGAGGGCAATCGACGTTGGGATTCTGGGATAAGGGTTGATATTCCGGAATTCGATGGAGCTAGTTTGAACCCAGAGGGGTTCATCGATTGGTTGTCCACTGTCGAGGAAGTGTTTGAGTACAAGGAGGTTCCTGAGAATAAGCGGGTGGCTTTGATTGCTACCAGATTGCGTGGTAGGGCTTCTGCCTGGTGGCCACAATTGAAGCTTACACGAGAAAGGCTCGGGAAGTCGAGAATCGTGACATGGACCAAGATGAGAAAGTGCTTGCGGTCCAACTTCTTGCCACATAACTTTCAACGGTTGATATACCAGCGTCTGCAGAACTTAAAGCAGGGGGCTAATTCGGTTGATGATTATACAACCGAGTTTTACCAGTTGATCGCCAGGAACGATATTCAAGAGGCGGAGGAGCAACTTGTTTCTCGGTATATTGGGGGTTTGAGGGTGAAAATCATGGAGTCAGTGAATCTTTTTGATCCATTGACCATTGCAGAGGCACACCAACGGGCGTTGGCCTTTGAGAAGCAAAACCGACGGTCGAGTGGTTCGTATTCTAACGCCCCTAGTGGGGGGAATGTACAGTCGGGTGGTGGGGCACCTCGCGGGGGGCCTAGCCAACAGAGACCAGGGGTAACAATACCGGGTCAGCCTCTAAAGGGGCTAGTAGTAGTGGTCCGAGATGTTTCAGTTGTGGTGAAACGGGCCATTGACAAGCTGAGTGTAAAAAGGCTGGTAAACGACACCTGTTTGTCGAGTCTAAGGATGAACAAAATGAAAAATACTCATAGAAATAAGCCTTTTTTGGGCCCGAACGTCCACCCAAACCGCCTAAGGCGTTTGCAGCCAAATGGGATTTTACCTCACGATCGTTTTGACTGGTCGCATGCCCAAAACGGACCCCCGTAGCCCAAGTTAAAGCCATTTTAGTGAAGCCCCATTTGTCACGCGATCTTGGGCCTCCAAATATAACATGGCCCGCTCCTCCACACTTGGGCCCGCATCAATATCCTAGCATCTCTAAAGAATTTCTTCCTTTTTGGGTGGTCATCCCCTTCAACACCACCCCATTCGCTATGTAGTTTTCCAAGGCCGTGAACCATGGCATACCCTCTTTCTCCGCAACAACAAACTCAACCGACTCGTGAGGGAATCTATCCCCTATCGTCTCCTCATGAATCTCCTTTCTAGCCGGATCCTCCAATCTTGAGAGATGATCGGTCGCAACATTCTCCGCCCTTTCTTATCTTTGATTTCTACGTCGAATTCGGAAAGCAAGAGAATCCATCGTATAAGATGAGGCTTAGAGTCTTGCTTTTGGAAGAGATAACGCAAAGCCACATGATCGGTGAACACAATGGTTTTAGATAGCATGAGGTAAGAACAAAATTTATCGAATGTGAACACGACGGCTAGAAGTTCTTTCTTGGTGGTCGTATAGTTCTCTTGGGCATCGTTGAGGGTTTTGCCCGCATAGTAGATTGGGTGGAAATGATTTTCTACTCTTCGCCCCAAAACTGCACCGACTGCATAATCGCTCACGTCACACATGAGCACAAGGGGTAAGCTCCAATTGGGCGATATAAGAATGGGAGCACTCACAAGTTTCTCCTTTAAGAACTCAAAAGCTTTAAGACACTCCTCGTCGAAGACATAAGGAACATCCTTCTCAAGGAGTCGGGTCATCGGGCGTGTGATTTTAGAAATGTCTTTGATAAAACGCCGGTAGAAACCCGCATGACCAAGAAAACTACGGATGGATTTGATGTTCATCGGTGGAGGAAGCCTACTAATGGTGTCAATTTTGGGTCTATCTATCTTTATACCCGCTCTAGAAATCTTATGTCCTAAGACAATCCCCTCCGTCACCATGAAGTGACACTTCTCCCAATTAAGCATCAACTTCGTCTTAACATACCTCTTCATCATCCCCTCAAGATTAGCTAAGCACCGATTGAATGAATTGCCATAAACCGAAAAATCATCCATAAACACCTCCACGGAATTCTCGATCATATCTTGGAAAATGGCAACCATACATCATGTACGTGTACGTACCATACGGGCATGTAAAGGTTGTCTTCTCTTGATCCTCCAGTGCGATTGGGACCTAGAAGTAACCGGAAAATCCGTCGAGAAAACAATAGAATTGTTGACCCGCGAGACGCTCTAGCATTTGGTTAATGAATGGGAGTGGAAAATGGTCCTTCTGGTGGCATCGTTTAGTCTTTGGTAATTGACACACACTCGCCAACCGGTGACCGTACGTGATGGGATGAGTTCATTCTTCTCGTTCATGACAACTGTCATCCCCTCTTTCTTTAGAACGACTTGGGTAGGGCTCACCCAAGAAGATTTGGAAATTGGGTATATCAACCCGGCCTCTATCAACTTCAACACCTCCTTCTTAACCACTTCTTGCATGTTTGGGTTGAGGCGTCTTTGAGGTTGCACTGCCGGCTTATATACCGGTGGGTGCAAAAAGTAGGGCTTATCCACTTTATGTCGGGCAACCTCCATGCAATGGCCTCTTTGTGTTCCTTTAACACCTCAAGCAACCTCACTTTCTCCTCCTTCGCCAATTTAGAAGAAATTATAACATGCACACTCAAACTCTCTCCTAGAAACGCATACTCTAGGTGTGATGGAAGGTCCTTAAGCTCTAAAGGGATCGGAGTATCTACAGGTCGACTCTCACTCTCCTCCCTAATCTTACAAAGCTCTAACATTTCGGGAACCCAAAGTGGGTCATCCTCTCCCTCTTCAATTTCAACCTCCTCCTCCTCCTCATCAACTACTATCGCACTCACTAAATCGGCTCCACTAATCATCTCTACCACTCGGGTGTTGCATAGACCTATCAATCTCAAATGTGACATTTTCATCACCCGCTCTAAGTGTAATCTTACCGTCAAAGACATCAATGATTGTCTTTGCGGTACGTAGGAAAGGGCGGCCTAAAATGATAGGAACTCGCTCATCGGCCTCCGTATCTAGAATGACGAAATCAATGGGAAAATCGAACCTATCAACCTTCACTAAGAGATTTTCTACGATTCCACGAGGATACTTAACCGAACGATCGGCCAAGGACAATGACATGCACGTAGGAGTGAGTTCTCATAAACCCAACTGCTCGTAGAGAGAAAATGGCATCAAGTTGATGTTGGCCCCTAGATCGGCTAAAGCATGAGCGGGAGCGATGGCACCACCAAAAAGACATTGGATGGTGAAAGTGCCCAGGTTGGTGAGTTTTTCCTGCAATTTATTGAGAACAACCGTAGAACAACCCCCTGTGAATACAGCTTATCCTTGCATTTAAGAAGATCTTTCAAAAACTTAATGTATTTAGGCATGTGTTGGAGGGCCTCAATGAATGGAAGATTGATTTTTAGTTGTGTGAACATGTCAAGAAAATTCTCGTATTCCTTAGCATACTTTTGTTGCTTAAGGCGGGCGGGTAGGGTATGCAAGAGTGATCTACGAGTGGAGATGGCCTAACCTCTATCGGTCTCTTTTCTATCCTACTCTCAACTTGGGGCTCGCGGTTAGGTATGGTACTTTCTGCGACTAGCCTATTTTGCACCCTCATCGAAGCCTCCATCTCTATCTCTCATCTACCTCTTCCACATCCTCTACCTCGACTCTCTTTCTCTAACTACCTCCCCTAAACTCCTACCACTACGGGTGGTGATCGTGTTCGCTGAATGGTAGCCGGGTTGGGTTGCGTGTTACCTGAAAACTGACCACGAGGTTGTTCTTGAAACTACTGAGCGATACCACCAACGGACCTTTGAAGATCTAAGAGTGCGGACTGTTGATTTTTCAAGAGAAGATCCTGATTCTTTAAAAGAGCATCGTGTTCCGCTAACGTTTTCTGAGTGACCTGGTCCTTAACAACTAATTAAGAAAGAAGTTCCTCAATCCTCTCCAAACTACCCCCTGAACCCCCACTCCTAGTATGACCCTCTTGGTTTGAACCCCCTGTTAGGAAACTTTCTATGTAAGTATTGAAGAAAAATGTAATCGGTATGATTAAAGGATGAAGATAAAGGTTACAGAAGGCCAACACAACAAGAAGAAACAAGGCAGAACACTAGAAGAGAAGAACACATCCTCAACATCAATCAATAACCGACACCAAACAATGAGAGACAATTCTGATGGATCTAATGACGTTTTTTATGAATATCAGAAGATTCTGGTAAAAGTCTGATCATCAAATTTTCTGAAGATCTGTTCATCAGATTTCTGATGAGGTATCAACAGAAATTCTGATGAAACACACTTGTTTAAAAAACAGCTCTCCCACATTTGAAAATGCAAGTTGTTCTAAATGCAATAAATATGACAATGAGCTACTTTATGTAGAGCAAATGCATGAATAAACAAATGTTTATTCATGCCCAAGACTTTCTATAAATAGAAGGTCTCTAAGGAAAGGACATGAGTTAAGCCTAGCATTTAATCCGTACTACTAAAAACTCCACTGCCCTTTCATCACAGAATTACACAAGTATTCGTTTTGTACTAGCCAATAATCACCCAATCACCTTGTAAACCATTTTGTTTCAAAGTGATATATAACATGAAAATTCTGTAAGCTCTGGTTTCTTGAAAGTTCGATTTCTATTTCTGCACACTATTTTCACAACTGTTGAAATTGCTTGCCATATTGCAATAAAGGAACTATTTTTCTTTGTCCATCTGGGACCAACAATTCGTATCAGAGCAGATTGAATAATATATTTTCAAACGATCAATTGCTCACCCCTTTTATTTAAATATGTAAAACTTTCAAACCTGGAATAATGCTTTCAACATAGGGTTTATGTCAAAGCCTCCGACTTTGGTTAGGGAGGAGTACTCCCAATGGAAAATCAGGATGATCAATTTCCTAAATGGACATGATCGAGCTCTATTTCAATCCATTGTGAGTTGCCCACATGTGCCTATGCTTGACATACCAGGCACACCAGCAACTGATGATTCACCTGAAGTACCATCATCTTTTGCCCCAAAAGCAGAAAAATTTTGGGGTGATGTTAAGAAAAAAGGTGGAAGCAGATGAAAGGGCCAAATCACTTTTGATTATGACACTTCCCAATGACATATTTTCTCAAGTAGATGCATGTGCATCAGCCAAAGAAATATGGGATCAGTAGGAAAATCTTTGTGAAGGAGGAGAAAGAATGAAAAGAAATAAGAGAACAAACTGTGTCTCCTCATATGAGAGATTTAAAAGTTTACCAAATGAAAGCATGTATGAAACATATAATAGATTTGCAAAACATTTAAATGAGCTAAATAAATTTGGAATTGAAAAATCAAATGATGAAAGGAATGTGAAATTCCTAGATGCTCTACCAAGAGAGTGGAGAAGTCTAACCATGACTTTAGCCTCCACTTTAGAGTTAGGAAATATGAGTCTACATGACTTATATAGCATCCTTGTCCCCAGAGAAGAGGAAATATATGAAGAATCAAATCAAAGAGGGGGATCTATAGCTCTTATCTCAAACTCACAAAAAGCGCCAGCTTGTGATCCACAAACTTCAAACTATCAAAATCCAGAAAATACTGATACTTCATCAGTTTTTCTACATTTGCTGAAGCAATTGCACTACTCACTAAAACATTCGAGCAAAGGCTGAAAGGAGGAAGCCATAAGTACTAGAAAAGTGATAAAGGGAGGATGGAAGGAAAACAAGGGATAAAGGAAAAGCAGAAGTTGTTTGCTATAAGTGTAAGCAAAAGGGTCACTATGCATCAGAATGCAAGAACAAAAAGCTGAAGGATGTTGCTTACTATGAAAAGAAGTTAGAAGAAGCCAAAAAGCAACAACAAGTTGGTCTGATAGCAAGAACAGATGCATGGCTGACAGATGACTCTTCTGATGAAGACGGAGAAGAAATGACAAATGTTTTTCTCATGGCAAAACTTTCTGATGAAGAAACTACAAACTCAGAACTAAAGGTAAACTCTAAAAATTTTGATCTTGAGAAAAATTGAACAAACTCATGACAGATTTTACAAACTTTCAAGTAAAACAAAATCTGGAAAGTAAAAAATCAGATGAGTTGCAAACAACATTGAATAAACTTATAGTTGAAAACCAGTTATTAATTGAAGAAAGCTTAAACAACAAAGCAAAAGTTGAATTTTACTAGACAGAAAGAAAAAAACTGTATGTGCACATTCATGACAAATAATGTAAAAGGTTTTCAACAGGCAAAAGAGTTCATCAACTTTACTGAAACAACACCAAAAAACAGAGGCGAAGGATTGGGTTACGTTAAGACAAATACCAAAAATCCTACTATCTTTGTAAAAGCAACAGATCAGAAATCTGATAAAATAACATTAGAATCTGACACAGAATCAATAAGTTCTGATAACTCTTTTGTAATTTCAAAAGACACATTTCAATAAACATCTACAAAAATATCAAAAAAGTTTCATCCAAAATATCCAAAACTTCCATCACAAAATCATGTATCGGAAACTTCTGATAAAGAATCTGGTATGTGTGTTGATATACTAAAACTGATTCAACACCATCTCCAAACAAAAGTACAAGAGTCTGTTCATGGATCAGAATGCAACAGATATTCTGATGAAAACACATCCAAAGTAGGAAGCCTGATTAAGAAGTCATCAGAAAAAGTACCCAAGCAAGTCTGGGTACCAAAAACCCTCTAACTTTACCATTTCAAGACCATCATGTGTAGCAGATCTGGTACTGCGACTCTGGAAGCTCCAAGCACATGACTAGAGATAGGAGCTTACTCAGTAATTTTGTATAAAAACTGGGTAAATTAGTCAACATTGGAAATGGAGTAAAAGGGAGGACATTGGGATATGGATGTATAAACTATGGTTCATTGACCATTGAAAGAGTAGCCTATGTGGAAGGCTTAAAGTACAATCTACTAAATTGTGGTCAATTCTGTGACAAGGGATTTCAGGTAACCTTCCTACCAGAAAAATGTTTGCTGATTGGTTTGGATGATAATAAAATTTACTTAAGTGGAAAAAGGATCAGGAAGTCCATCTATTACTTTGATTTTAAAGAAGAAACCAAGCATCCTCAGCTGTGCTTATTTTCAAAATCCAACAAAGGTAATACTTGGTTGTGGCATAAAAGATTAGCACACTTGAACTTTAAAAATCTGAGTAAATTAGCAAACAAAGGGTTGGTAAAAGGTTTACCATTCATATCTTCAAAGAAGGATAACTTGTGTGAAGCTTGTGAAATGGGAAAATAAAAAAGAAGTTCACACAAGACAATTTCTAAATCATCAATTTCACAAAATTAAGAACTTTTACACATGGATCTTTGTGGACCCATAAGCACTAAAAGTTTTTCTGGAAAGAAGTACATTCTGGTGATTATAGATGACTATTCCAGTTACACTTGGGTAGAATTTCTAAGAAAGAAAAGTGAAACTCCGGATCTGATCATAAATTTTATCAGAAAAAAATAACTGTAAGAGGGATCAGAACAGACAAGGAACAGAATTTAAAAACTCAAAACTTGAGAATTTCATAACCATCAAGGGAATCTCTCATGACTTCTTTTCTACTCCAAGAACCCCACAACAAAATGGAGTTGTAGAAAGGAGAAACAAAACCTTAGTTGAAGCAGCCAGAACAATGCTTGCTTATGCAAAACTTCCCACATATTTTTGGGAAGAAGCTATAGCAAATGCTTGTTTTACCCAAAACCAAACCATAATCAATAAAAGACTACATAAAACACCATACAACATCATAAATGGTAGACTACCAAATGTAAAATTCTTGCACACATTTGGTTGTAGGTGTTTCGTTTTCAATGATGTTGAAAGTCTTGAGAAATTTGACAGAAAAGCAGAAAGTGGAATTTTTCTTTGTTATTCTTTGTCCTCAAAAGCATATAGGATTTTTATTCTAACACAAGGACAATCAGAGAAAGTCTGTATGTGTCTTTTGATGATTCAACAGAGACAGAAGTTTCTGATGAATATATGAAAGAACTAAACCCCTCTGATAAACAAGAAAACCTCAATAAACATTTTGAAAGTTTAATGAATGAATTTTTAGAACATGATCATTATCTAAAAGGAATACCAAAAGAACAGTAATGTACTAACCTTGCAGAAGAAATGGAAAATGCATCAGAAATTCTGACACAAAATCATAATAACACAATCTCATCAGAAAATCTGTCTGATAATCAGAATTCTGATACATCCCACCCTATTGAGGTAAATAATCAGGGAGAAACATCAAGTCCATCAGAATCAACAAATTCACATATCCGTGTCAGATGGGATAAAAGGACATGCTCAGTCAGATATATTGGAAATATAGATGACGGCGTAAGAACAAGATCTGCAACAGCACATGAATGTGCATTTGCTTCCTTTTTAAGCATAATTAAACCAAAATCTGTCAAAGAAGCTCTGAACGATGCAGATTGGATACAAGCAATGCAAGAAGAGCTAGATCAATTTGAAAAAAGTCAAGTATGGAATCTGGTGCCAAAGCCAGAAAATAAGTCTGTCATTGGTTCAATATGGGTATTCAGAAACAAATTTGATGAAAATGGAATGATCACTAGGAACAAAGCAAGGCTGGTGGTGAAACGTTAATGTCAACAGGAATGGATAGACTATGATGAAACCTTTGCATCAGTGGCAAGACTAGAAGCAGTAAGAATTTTTCTTGCCTATGCAGCATCCAAAGACTTCAAGGTATATCAAATGGATGTGAAATCTGCATTCCTAAATGGTAAGATTCAGGAAGAAGTATATGTGCATCAACCTGAAGGCTTTGTTGATCCAAAAGTTCCAAATTATGTTTACAAATTAAACAAAGCTTTGTATGGTTTGAAGCAAGCTCCTAGAGCTATGGTATGAAACTTTATCAAACTTCTTAATCAATTCTGGCTTCACAAAAGGTACAATTGACACAACTCTCTTTGTTAAAACACATAAAGGTCACACTCTGTTAGTCCAAATATATGTAGATGACATTATATTTAGATCAACAAATGAAAAATTTTGCAAAAAGTTTGAAAAATTAATGACCAGCCACTTTGAAATGAGTATGATGGGTGAGTTAACTTTTTTCTTAGGTTTACAAGTCAAACAAAGAATTGATGGAATTTTCTTGTGTATGGTTTGAAGCAAGCTCCTAGAGCATGGTATGAAACTCTCTCAAACTTCTTAATCAATTATGGCTTCACAAAAGGTACAATTGACACAACTCTCTTTCTTAAAACACATAAAGGTCACACTCTGTTAGTCCAAATATATGTTGATTACATTATATTTGGATCAACAAATGAAAAATTTTGCAAAATGTTCAAAAATTAATGACCCGTCACTTTGAAATGAGTATGAGTTAACTTTTTTCTTAGGTTTATAAGTCAAACAAAGAATTGATGGAATTTTCTTGTGTCAAACTAAGTATGTAAAAACAATTTTGACCAAATACTCACTTGAAAACAACTCAATTTCAAAAACTCCCATGGCAACAGGAAATAAACTTGGTTCGGACAAAGAAGGAAAAAGTGTAGATATTAAAACCTATAGAGGAATGATAGGATCATTGTTGTGCTTAACTGCAAGTAAACCAGACATTTGCTACATGCTTTCTGGCAAGATATCAATGTGATCCTAAAGAGTCTTACTTAAAAGCAGTCAAAAGGGTTTTTAAATATCTAAAAGGCACATCAGAACTTGGTCTTTGGTATCCTAAAGATACCAGTCTGGAGCTAATAGCATACACAGATGCAGATTATGCAGGATGCAAGATTGACAGAAAAAGCAATCTGGTGCATGCCAAATGCTGGGAGAGAAGCTAGTATGTTAGGCAAGCAAAAAGCAAAATTGTGTTGCTACATCAACAGCAAAATCTGAATACATAGCAGCAACAAGTTGCTGTTCACAAATGCTATGGATGAAGACATAACTAAAAGACTATGGAGTAAATCTGACAAAGATTCCTGTCTTGTGAAAGTGCAATAGCTATCATAGAAAATCCAGTTCATCACTCAAGAACAAAACACATAGATATCAGGTATCACTTTATCAAAGATCATGTTGAAAAAGGTAACATAGAAATGTATTTTGTACCAATTGAAAATCAAATTGCTGACATTTTCACAAAACCATTATATGAAAAGAGACATAATTTTCTGGTCATCAAACTTGGGATGGTCAACATAAAATGTGATGAAATTTCTGAAAACAACTTGTCATTAAAACAAAAGGAAAATCGTGAGTCCAACTGCGAAGAATAAAATATTTTGTTAAACACATTAGTTATTCTGATAAATTATCTTAGTGTCTGATGAATCAATAAACAATTTGGTAAAATATCAGAAAATCTAATGGTACCTTAGAAATTCTGATAAATTATCCAAAAATCTGATAAGTTATCCGAATATTTGATAGCTCATCAGAAATCCTGATAAATCAACAGAATATGGATTATTTACTGATAATTCATCAAACATATGTTAAAAATCAAGATGTCGCGCTTTTCTTTTGCACATATAATATACAAACATAACCCAATGAATGTAAATTTTTTTCTCTTTCTTTTACTTTTTTTTAAAATATACTTAATAAAATTTTTGAGGAAAAAAAAGAGAGATAAAGGGAGACAAGGAGCCACTTGCATGAACATACAGCAGTATGCATCACAAATGACCCCTCTGAACAAAATTAATTATGAATACTCTTTTAATTCAATTCATAATCGGCTTAGTCACATTGCTTAGAAGAGTACATAAGGGGACACCTGGGCAGAGAATGATTATGATCTACTAGTTGTAGCCGCTCAATCAATAAATACACAAGACTTTCACCTACACAACACACCGGACACACCACTGAATTTTTGGTTTTTCATTATGCTTTGGTTTGGTATTATCTAGTTTTATTTTATTGTCTTTGTTTTATTGTGTATATATGAAATATATTAGCTATATTAAAAAAGGGAGGTTGTTTCATGTAGGGGGGAGAAAACAAAAACAAAGGGAAAGGAATAAGGAAGAAAAAGGATTTAAATACACAAAAAAATGGAGGGAGTTAAGACAAATGAACTTAGGTCTATCAGAAAGAAAATACTTTGACATATAAAAAGAAATTTTCTGATAAAATAAAGTTTAAAATAACTTCAAAATCTGGTCAGTTAAATCTTCAAAAGGAAATGATAATGAAGAAAAGAAACTGTGTGAAATTTTAGAAAACAATATTCACTACTATTATCTTTAAAAAAAGGAAGTTTTACAAAATATTTCTTGAAGAAAAGAACAAAGACTTTGAGTTGCACCAGAAAAGCATGTGTAAGTGATTCCTATGAAACTCTACTCATTCCATCTCATCTTAAAAATAAAAAAATAAAAAATGCTGCCATTTCTGATGAACATCCACTCATTTCTGATGAGTTTCTGTTAATTTTTTATGAAATGGAAACATCAAAAAATTTATTCGAAAACCTTTCTAAAGTGATATAATCTAACAGAGTTTTGATGTCAAAAGAGAAATGAATGTCAGAATTTAAAAATGGATTCTATTGGACCTTTTACGAAAAGAGGCCCCACTGGAAGAAAAAGGTGTAATTTGGAGGTAGCATTGACCAATAAAAATTCTTTGCTGAAAGGATATACATCAAAACCTTAGTAGATAAATTGACGGTTTTTTCTCTCTTTCAAAAAGAAATTAACTCCCATTTAAATTGTCATTAACCCACTTAAATACTAACCAGCCATGATATACCACCCACGATCTTTATCTCAAAAACCCACCTCTTCGAAACCTTCCAGCTCAAGAACCCTAAATTTGTTTTCTCTCAAATTCAAAGTCTATTACCATGGCCGCAATCAACCCGTCAACCTCAACAATCCACCCATCGAACACTCTGTCCAATTCCTCAATGAAGAAAACTTCCTACCAATAAAAAGCAACAACGAGAAGCTGAATACGAAAATTGAAGATTATGATATTAAATGCCAAATTCTGATAGAATACTTGACAGGATCCCCTCTTGCACAAGCTTTGGTCAAATCAGAAGAAGTACTCAAAAGTATCTTGCCACAACTCGTCCACACTTTGAATGAAACAGGCACCGATGAGTTGAATGCTCATCTATGGGGAAATATCTTCCTAAAAATCACAACAGAAAAATAAGGGAATGTTTGGAAATACCCATATCTGAGCACTATGACCCTATACCTGCTAAGGAAGATATGTTTGAGCAACTTGAAACAGTGATGAGCTACGAGAAGAAAATCACAAAAATCGATAAATTCAAGAGACATGAATTGCCTGCCTTTTGGCAAGTAATGATGGAGATTTTAAACAAGTGTATGACGTCCAAGATTCGGGGAATCGATCAGATAAACATGAATGTTTTAACAATCATGTTATGTCTCAGTACCGGAACAAACATTGATTATCGAACAGAGATATTCAGACTGATGAAAAGATCAGTTTTAACAAAAGATGGAAGAATCACCCACATTTACCATTTCCCAGATTCTGGTCAATACTAGTTTCTGATGCCTTCGCTGAAAAGAATGTTGAATTCCCTGCATCAGAAAACATATGGAAAACTGAAACCATGAAACCTTGGTGTATTGTCAATGCTTGGAAATCAGACAGTGATGTTCCAGCACTACCAGAGAGTATGATGAATCTAATACCAGAGGAATCACCTTACAAGGCACAACACTTGGAACTCTTAAACAAGAGACAAGAAAATGCTGAAGTTTTTGATAGTACATCCCCACCAGAACATGATGATCAACAGTCAATGGCACCACATACAAAGGAAGAAGATCAAATTGCTAGACTGACACCAGAACCAGAGGGGAGTGATGAACAAAACCAAGGGTTTGAGCAGCATCATGCAGAAGCATCACATATGGCAGAAATAGGTGAACAAAATATTAAATTTAATGAAAATATTGTTGCAAATTCAACAGACTCAGATAATGATGAATCAATTCAAGGAAGTTATGTTGTGTTGCCTAGAAAAACTGTTTCTATTAGAAAAGATTTGAGTACTTCCAAAGATCCACTCTCTAAATCAGATAATGAGGAGGAGAATGTGATTGCAACAGGTGGAGATCAGCCAACATATCAAGGAAATCTGGAAGAGAAAAATCAGAGTTTCTCTACAACTCATGGAGAACCATCAATGGTTCAAGGATGTGAGGAAAACCTGAATTTGAATCAGTTTCAATATTCTGGTAAAGTTGTACAGGTTGAAACATCTAGTCAAGCTCATGACTTTGCAACAGCAGTAAGTTTGTCTTCTGCTGGTGTTAGAAGGGGAGCATTTGTTGTTCATCCTATTACCCAACCACCAACCATGACATCTGAACAACTTTGTGAAAAGCTAGACAACATAACCAAGGCCTGCACAGGAAGAACTCCTACAGAAGAGAAGCTGGATCTGTTGCTGAATGAAATTAAAAGTCAAATATCAGATATAAAGAGTCTGTCAGAAAATGTTGAAGTTATCAGAAAATAAACAGAAAGCAACACTGAAGTCTTGAAGAAGCTACAACAGTCATCAGAAAACAAAGAAGCAACGACAGATATTGAAAAAGCTCTTAAGGAGATACAAGAAAAGATAGCAGAAGCTTTGACCACAAGAGATACTTCAAATTCTGGGAAGATTCTGGAAGAAATTCAAATACTAAGGGCCAATAACAACAGTATAGCATATGCACTTGAGAAGATGGTGAAAGAATGGTTTGCACAACACAGTGAACACAGAAGTGAGTTTCAAAGATTGCAAGAACAGGAAAGACGAAATACCCAGAATTTAAGTGATTTACAATTAATTATTAAGGGTCTGCAACTAAACATTGCCAACTTGGCAAAGTTAGGTGTGCAAGAACTTGAAACTCTCATACCACAAAAACCACCACTTCAAAAGAAACCAGAAACCACCCAGCAAACAGAAGCAAGTCAAACACACTCAATGGCTCAGCTCAAACCTACCTCAATGGGTCCTCCTCCTGAAGCTCCTAGAATGGAAAGACAAAGGATTCTGGATACTCCACCATTTGGAACCACAGTTGGGAGTAGTTCATCCAAAGAGGTCAACCCAAAATGACCACTTCTGGTGAAACTATCTTCAGCAAACAAATCGTTTTAGCTGAGAAAAGGAAATGGGAAGAGACTGTAACATCATCAAAAAAGCCAAGAAGAAATCGGAGAAGTTCTCAGGGAAACCTGAAAGAATACATGGTTCTAACTATTGATCAAGACACTATGATGTTCCCTGAACATTACCTCAGAGAATGCTATTGGAATGATGAGATAGACAAACTTGAAAGGCCTCTCTCCAATTAGCACAAGAATAGTAGATGTAAGATTGAAGAGAGACAGGACCATCCTATACACACCTCTCACCAATCCAGTGGTCAGAATTGATAGAATAAATGAGCATTCTTATTCAGACAAAATCATGGGAACACACTCGTGAGCTATCCGACTGATTCACTAAGCTAACAGAGGCGGAATTCATTGTTAACCGAGTGAACAGACAAATGACAAGATTGATGATACTGTTTAACACGTCTGAATCTTATATTAATCAACTTTGAACAGATTACAGACAAGAACGAGAAGGGCTTCGCCTCTGGTCTCTAAAAACAGCATCATAGACAAACACCCCAAGTCACCTATTTATAGGGGAAACATATTCGCACAAAGTGACTTGGATGTGGGGAATTTTCGTACGAAATTTTTTTTACGAATTTGGAATTTTCGTGCGAAAATTTTGACAACTTTACAAATATTAAACATATGACGGTTACGATCCCAAGCTATACATCAGACATATCCTAGACATAGGCAATAGACATTAGTGCACCAACAGACTCCCCCTTGGATGTTGCGGCAGTCTTGGATGGTCTTCAAAAACTTTTCTTCAAAAATCTTCAAAAAGCATTTAACTTGATCAACCGAAAAAGTGCTTAGGAGGCTTTCGACCCTCCTTAGAAGGAATAGGAGTTTGATATATTGGAGGAGGTCGATTGTATGTGTTGTCAAACTTGAATCTTTCTCGTGTAGCAAGCTTTCATCTTTCTTCGATCCTTGCCTCCTTTTTATCTTTCTTCTTCTTTTCTTTTGCTTCAATCTCTCTCCATGATGTGTCCCAAGCTTTACCTGAGTGAATATCATGAGCATAACAAACGTTAATGATCGTTTGGAACTGTAGAGCTTGAGCCTCATCCTTATCCTCAGTAGCTGATCTTCACACAGAATAGACGTTCAATTCTTCGAACAATTTACCACCCACATAGGATCCAACACATGAATCCCTCTCCATAACCCGTAAATACGCTTGTGAGCAACGATATACTCTGATAATTCTTCGATGATCTTCCAAGAGTCTTCATCGGGCTCAACACAAATAAATCTTCACATGTGCTTGAATCATAGTGTCGCCATTTAAAGATCTTGGGGCAATCTTGTTCCATTTTCATGAGCGGCATATTCTTCATCACACGTGGACCTTGACAATCAAAGTTACATCCTTCTCTTGAGAGAATAGATCGATCTTCGTCACCTTTCTTGCATAATGTGGCTTCCATCATGGAAAATTGTGCATCGCTTCGTACTTAATCACTTTCCACAAATCTAGATCATGAAACTTGATCTTTAAGTTGAATAACTTGGATTGTGTCAGCTCCGTTACATCCCATCCTTTAAGTATCTGAAATACTGAACCCCGAATTCTCTCTAATGGCGTACACATCCAGTTCTTCGATCCATCCCAGCTAATAATGTCTCCTAATGAAGCATCAGGATCTCTGGTGAAGAAAGCCAAAGAACGTAAGAACTTTCACTTGGCTGGAAGATCTTTGAACCATTTCTTTTTCATCTCAACGATCTCTTCCTTTGATATTTGATGAGGCACTGATCCAGACTTTACTGCCTCTTCAACCTTGCTTTTCAATAACTCCTCATTCGCAGATGAAAACATTTCTACAAAGGTTGGGAAGACGTCTGTACCCTCTACGCATACGTAGCATGTTTGTCATCAGAATCATCAGAATCCCAATCTTCGATAATCAGATGATCGTAGTCATTAGCATATGGAACAGGCTGGAAAACATAGTCATTTGGTTTGACACTTGTGTTGTTCAAATCATCTTCAAAGTCAAACACAAATGATTCTTCATTCAGACCATAGAACTCTGCTAATTCGGCTTTAGAGAAGTTATGCACATACTCCCCTTCTTTGACACCATGCTCTAGATAGAATATTCTTAGTTTAGGCACAACAGAAACAAACGACGATGAAGTCGCTGTGAGGATTCCTGCTTGTCTTGAACCTAGATCCACATCTCTTGACTCCCCCTGAACTAGACCTGCAGAATTATGGTTAGCACAGTCAATCAAGTACACAGAAATGTGTAGATTTTCATTAAAAACATCATCTGTTACATGAGATCCAGAACTCCCAACAACACCATGATCATCCTTTTTCCCACTAGCACCACTATCTACTTCTTCATTATCAAAGTAAGCATCAACCTCTTCTTCTATCTCTTGATCCATCTGCCTCTTTTTCTCTAACTTCCTCTCCATGTACTTGCGGTGCTTTTCTGGAAGCCCTGAATAATCAAACTCAACATCATGCGGCAACCCTATCAAGAAAAACCGCGGAGGAGGTGGCTTATACACAACCATATCAAGACATACTGGCACGGATTCAGCTTCCGACGAAGATTGTTCTATCATAGGATCTATAGAAATAACAACTTCAGGCTCAGACTAATTTTCAACAAACAGACCTTCTATCTTTTTCTTTCCTCTGCCTTCTGCATCTGATAAAGCCTTTGAAGCTTGTTCTTTTTCTGCAACTCTTTGCCTAGCCTCTTCTCTTTCAATCTTTTCTATTTCATCTGCTAGTGAAATCCCAAGAGTTCTAAAAAGAATTTTCTTCATTAGCTCAATTTACCTATTGTTTGACATTCGTTCGGCCTCGTATTCATCCATCTTCTTAATCATCCTTTCATTTTCTGTCTCGTAAGTTTTAAGTGTTGCCTTTAAAAATTCCCTCTTATTATCTAACACCTTGATTCTATCCTCATAAGCAGAAATTTTCTGAGATGAGTGCATAAAACTATCATTATCATCAGTCACAATCCTCAGGATTTCCCTTATGATGTCTCTGTCTGACTCAAGGACCTTGATGCGTTCCTCAGCATTCTTAAATTCAGCTTGCAATTCTCCCAGCCTTCCTTCATACACTTTGTTAACTGAAAAGGTTTCTCCTCCGGGAACATCTCCAAAATCTAAATCGAATTCATCAAACCCTGTATCAAATCCTACTTGTGTAGGGTGAGATGTCAATTGATGCTCTGGCTAAGAATTGGTAGGAGGAGTGAGAATAGGTGGACATGGAGGAGACAGTATCGGAACATCCGTTGAAGTGTGTTGTGGTGAGGAGATGGCGGCTGCTGTGGAGAGATAGGATGAGGAGACGGTTGCAGAGGAGGAGGAGGTGGAGCTGAAGCAGAAATCTCAACTGTAGATGGAGTAACAGGAGGATCCGCAGCTTTAGTCTTTAACTTGATTCTTAACTTTCCAGCAGGAGACTCAGGCTTTTTCAACACATCCCTCTTAACACGTTTAGTAACTGGCTTTCTAGCAGGTTTAACCACTGCAATCTCCTCCTCATATTCAGACGGAATAAAGTCAGCATCGTCATCTCCAACTTCTTTTCTCATTTTATCTTCAAAGGCCTTTCTTTTCCTCTCCTCTTCTTTCTTTTTCAACTCATCCTCGGAATCAGGACCAGAAGATGATCCATCATCATCACCATCACCATCACCTCTCCTAACAGATCCAAACTCTTGTCGTTCAATATTGACAGCCAGGATTCAACATTCTCCACATTCACTTCCTCTTAAACATGCTCAGAACTAGGAACTTCTTCAGGCTCTGGTTCATCTACTAACCCTGTAACAACACTAGACTGCTTCTTTTGACGTTTAGGGGCATATGAAGAAGATCCCGCAGCTTTCTTGCGCTTTGATGTAGTAGAGGTGGTTGTAGCCTTTTGTCAAGTATAGTGACCTCTACCCTTTTGTCCATCACCTTTTACGAACCAGTGACTGCGCTTCTCCTCAAAATTCTCCATTGCGTCTAACTCTTCTTTCTCATCCCTACTACCTTCATTTCTCCATTTCTCACTCGGAGGAGCTTGGTAGTTTTGATTGACGAATAATCCAAAAATAGGCTTGAAAGCCGGTGCCTTGCCGCCTTTTCTGTAAATGCTGTAGTTATGAAGATCAGACGGGGACATGTGCTCTAACTCCAGCAAATCATCTTCATCCTTTTCTAGATTAGGATGCAAGTGATCAAGTATCATTTGTATAAATCTAGGATACATGCCAAAATCGACCCTTTCCTAGAGTCAATACCATCTGTTCGAAAACCAACTTGCTGAAGTTGTAAGGCTTGTTAAGAATAAGGGCAACGATCATACACATCTGGTAGTCAATCAGATCGTCCCATCCACCTTTCCTGTGACTGAAAGATCTTGTAACACAATGAGCAAGGAAGCGATAGGGTAGACCAAGTTTGTTGATCTTGAACGGTGCAGAGTTCATGTAGCCGTTATAACCCATTCTAAAAAAGCATCCCTTCACCATTTTGTCAGTAAACCCCGTGGGTAGTCACTTTTGTCGTCTATCTGCAGCACTTTCTGAATCAGGTCTTCTGTAATCGTGACTACAATATCTTGATCTCCCTAACAGCTGACACAATGGCCCTCAGTTCTGGTTGTAGTTCTGCCGCATCCCAAAATCGCTCAATGTGTGACTCGTACACATTATGATGCGTAGTAAGTGCGTGAAAAATCGGCAGACAAGTCATGAACTCATGATACCGTGCAAACGACACATATTCTGGTACATCTTTATCTAACAAGCAACATGAATTGTGCATTCCCTGAAAAATCGCTGACTTATCCTGCAGCACACAGAGACGCGCAAAAGTCAGACAAAATTTTCAAACACAAGAATAGAAAAATTTTTGTACGAAAATCTCAGAAATTTTTATCCTCAAATTTTGTGTGAAAATGTCAAAAACATTTTGGACTAATTTTCGTGCGAAAATAAAGCCTATTTTCGTGCGAAAATTCTCCTCCTCTCCGGTTGAAATTTCCAACACTTGAAACTTGAACCGATTTGTAAACTTGTGATTTTCATGAAATTGAACTGGTAAATCTAGATTAAAAGAGCCGATTTTAACATTGGTAAGTTCAATTTTAAGTTTTACCGGCTAGTTTATCCTAGAACTATGATTTATGTCCGATTTTGTCCAAAGTCCTTAGAGTTAAGGTCCGATCTTGAAGTTATACCTTCACCTTTATGAGAGGTGCATCGACCAACCTCCCTAATGTGATAAACGTGAAAGAAAGTGAGTAGAAGCAGAGTTTTTGTCACACCCCGACCATGTAAAACAACAAACCGTGGCGGAAACGTCGGGAGTGTTGTAAGAGAACTATTGTTTCAAAACCATGGCACATAAATTAGGTTTCATTAGATAATATTGTTTACATTGTCTTGGATAAAAACGGAAATACAACAAAAGTTAAGCTAATATTTTGGATTTTATAGTTAGTAAGGCCCAGTCCGCCCTAAGTGTAGCTAGCTTGACATCAAACATTTGCACCTGAAACATATGTGAAAATAAAGTCAGCAAAGAAATGCCGGCGAGTACATAGGTTTTGTGTTGATGCTTCATGGCTTTGAATATTTTAAGAAAAGTTTAAAGTAATAAAAAGTCACCATGAACCATAAAAAGTTTCTTTTATAAAAACCATATGAGAAATCAATATGATATAAAAGAAATAATATATGGTTAAATAGATAACCAAAAGTAAGTTTTGTCTTGTGTAAATTGTCATGTCTTGTATTTTGTTTAAAAAAAATGATTTAGATAACGCCATGATATGTAAGATAATAAAAGCACTTATATATAGGAAGTACCATCGGCGTATCCACCATGCTTTATCATATTACATACGTCACGTTATTTAAATCACTCACCATAAACCAATAATCAAATGTCGAGTAAATATATGTCATGTAAACAATGTCGAGTAAACAATGTCATGTAAATAAATGTCATGTAAACAATGTCGAGTAAACTAATGTCGAGTAAACAATGTCATGTAAATAAATGTCATGTAAACAATGTCGAGTAAACTAATGTCGAGTAAACCATGTTATGTAAATAAGTGTCATGTAAACAATGTCGAGTAAACCAATGTCGAGTTTTATAAACCATTTGCCTTTATTGTTAAAACATATATTATGGGTTGTTGGCGAACACATTCAAGCCTTGTTGACTGTCGGATAAACCCATATCCGGTCAAGGGTTTATCAAAGTTCATCGGATTCTGTCATTCCCTAAGGTTGCTTCCAAACATACCTAAGAAGTGGGAACGGGATTGTCAATCCTATGGTACCATTACATACTACCGGTCGGTGTGATCAATGTTAATGAATGTATCATTGTCGAGTTTAACACACCAAAATGTCAATAACAATGTAAGCATGTCTTGAAAATATCTTGAAAATGTCTTGTAAATGTTTTGAAAACCATGTACTAGTATGCTCGGTCAACATACATAGTAAAAAAATGTATTTGTAAAACCAATGTGTTAATTATGCAAATCAACATGTGACTCAAAATGCAATGAAAATCATGTAGTATATGTATTATGTAATCAAAGCATGTATAAAGTTATGAAAAACACGAAAGTAATCATAGGCACAATATGTTTCACCCTAAAACATTTGAAAACATAAAAGAGGGGACTATGTACTCACTTTGGTTGCAATAAAGTCCTTGTTCAATAGAATAAACCAAGATCAAGAGTCCGTGAAATCAAGCGTGTCCTATAAATGGATAACTATATAAATATCGGAACTTGAAATCGGAGGATTTGGATAGAATGGGACCTTATAAACCAAATGAGTATTGGAACTCATGTGAAATGGTTTAATAAAGTTAACATTCTGAGTTGGAAAGATTTTTAAGTGCTTTTGACCCGTTAAGGTAGTTTAAGCCACTTTAACGCGTCATTTGCGTAACTACGCATTCGGATGGTTAGATATGTGTTATGATAAGTCCTAGTTGCCAAAATATACTTAATATTGTTGTTACATCAGATCGTATGTCAAATTTTATGTTACATATGCTCTTAGTTGATTAATTATCATAACACTATCCAAAGGACATAACCATAAGGTATAACCTCAGAGGGTTACTCCCTTTATATTTATGGTCATAAATATGTATTTGGTCGGATCTAAAGATCAACCAAACGGGTTAGATTCGAAAGTCAAAGTAGTGGTCAAACCGCTAGACTTTTGACTCTAAACAAGCACTATAACAAAAGCGACGAATTAGACATGCTACATATGCCTAACTAAGTTTATAAAAGTGTTTTGGCATGAAAACAGCCTGTTTTGATACCCGAAAATAGATCCGTTGCAAAATGCGCAAAAATCGCATTTTGACCGAAAACTTTGACTTGTCAAAATGACTAGAAAAAGGTGGAAATCAGTAGGCATGATCATTAAGGATCATAACCACCTTGATTACCATCATATTGCAAGGTTCAATTGGACTTTATGTTGATCAATTCATGATCAAATCTGGAAGTCAAACAAAAGTCAAATTTTGTGACTTTTAGTCCATTTAAACTACAAAAATTGAACAATACTTGAATGTAACACTTACAAATACCAAGGATGATCAAGGAATCACAGAGGAGTCTTCAAGATGGTTGCAAACTTCAGATTTGTAGCAGATGAGAGCAAGAAGGGAATGAAAAATTTAAATGTGGGGATGATCATGGTATTTATAATGATCAAGAGGTGATCAAGATCATGCCAAGTGTTAAGACAATGTTCTAGGATGTTAACAAGTGTTATTGAGGTGTTAGAAGCATGTTAAGTGTGGCAAATTTCGAGCTAGGTGTCAAAAATTGCGAATTGGTGGCAAGGAAATGAGCTGGGAATCTGCCAGCTAACTTTCTGTCAAAACAGGGGCCTCGTCGTACGCTACGGTACCGTCGCGCTACGCCATGCCACGCTACGCCACACGCCACGCCCCCTTTGTCTGAAACTTTCAAAAATGGCAGAACAGGTCCCTGCACATGTTTTCGTCGCATTTTGGCATTTCTAACACCCGTTAACCCCGTTTTTAAGTTCCATAAGGATGTTTAAGTATAGTTAACTTGAAATATGCTCAAAAATATCTCAGGGGTCGGTTCGTTTCGTCGTACGGTTGCAGTTTTCGGTTAATTACGACGAAAATTGTAACGAACGCGTAAATTACCGTAACTGCGTAATGAATGATATTTTTGCATTCCAATCATTAATATACTTGATTTTAATGATTAAATTTTTTTGGATGTCTGTACATGTTTCGGATAGCGAAATACGCGAAAAGGCATAGTTTCGTAGTTTTTGCAAAATAGTCCCTGAAGTTGTAAAAACATGTTTTTGCCATAGGGAAGCCCTTAAAACTTATTTCTAAGTTATATAAAGGTATGTTTAGCTTATGTCAATGTTCCGAAACGTAAGTTGTGTTAAACTGATTAAGTTTACATAACAGTTTGCGATTTCACTTCAGAAAATGTCTAAAGGATCGGATTTGAACAAGGATTAAAAATACACAAATGTAATAAGTAAATATACAAAACTCATAAAATGTAACACAAAATTTCATTAATATAATATCGTCAGATACAATACAAAGATTAGAAAGCACAGATGTCATAGTTTTGCTCAAGATCGCCTAGAGAGAAAAAGATTTCTCCAAGTGTTGAAGATGACAAATTTCGTGCGAAATCTGTTTTATCTCTTCATATATATAGGCAAATATTTTCATGCGAAATATTGCTCAAATTTTCGTGCGAAAATTTTTGCATTATTTTCATGCGAAAATCTTCCACTCCTTTAAACTTTCTAAATTTTTCGTGTGTTTCAGTTTTATTTACCCACTCGGTTGACCAAGTCCAAGTTAATGACCTTGTTTAACTAATTTGGCTACCAAGTCCAAGTTAATGACTTGGTTGACCGCGTTTTGACCAAAACTGACATTTTCTTTTGATTTTAAGCTTCAAATTGATGAGCTTTTAAACGTTTCAAACCAGAATTTGTTTCGAGATTAGCTCCCAGCCCCTGGTTTCTTAGCTTTCCTTCAGTATTCTGTCGCTTTCGACTTTGAAGATCTGTTTTCCATCACTGGCAGTCAAAAACTAAAGTAGAGATGAAAATCTTTTTGAACTTTTAAATATTTATTAAACTAAAGATACTTAAAGCAATATGTACGAACATATTTACAGACATATTTTTACGAGTTTGTGTTAGAGGATCATATCAGTTTATTGAGACATATTACCAGTATCGTTGCTCTAGATAAAACTTTAAGTTCTTAAACATATTTTCTTTAGATTAGTATACTGGTCCACTTAAACCTCTATACATTTCTCAACTGCTTCAAGATATGTTAGGTAATATTTAGCAACATGGCCTAATATGTGTTTCCCACCTCAGAATATACTCCCGCATCGAGATTCCCTAGATTTCATCTCACGGGTGAATATATCTAACTGATATCTTTAAAGGGTGAAATGCGAAATCTTGAGAGCTCAGGTTAGTACTTTCGTACAGAGAAAGAGATAAAGGCTCGACTTTAGGTGGTGTTCCTCTTGGGAATCTTTTAAATTTTGTACTTCAGAATGTCGTATCTTTTAATAACATTTTTCTTCATTTTTTTATGCAGCTTTGTGGTGAATAATGCGAAAGTATTATACAAGTTCTAGGCCATTGCTGAGGCAAAATCAGAAGAACTCGGATAATACCCCAGATATCAACTAAATATAAAGACCTAGCATCTCAGAATCTGGCATTCTCTCAAACGAAATTTCAGAGTACCAAGTCCATACATCCGAGAGATGTTAAGCCACAGATTTACCAGTTTATCTTTTTAGATTTATATCCTGAAAGCAGTTTATTGAACGTGCGAAGCCTACTGACACATCCTTAGAAAGACCTGTTTAGACACCTTTTAAATGATACATTTCTTTAGCGTACTGTAACGGTCCACTAATGTACTATCATCTCCTCTTATACACAAAACTCTTTTTGTCTCTTTTTTTAATTTTTTGTATTTTCAAGGGTTATTTTCAATTCAATTTTTTACTTCAAATTTTTCAATGTTTTTGTATTTTTTGCAACTTTTTCTCCCCCTAAAATCAAAAACATATTTTTGGATTTTTGTTTTTAAGAAAGAATGAAAAATATTTACAGAAAACATGTGATATACCGATGAGGATCACATCACGACATCGTCATCCTCAAATTCAACCTCATAAACATCCCCTGATGTCAGATTCTTTAAACCATTTAATTTTAAAAGATTTCGAATGTTCTGTCAAAAGCTTGGGTGTAAAAATCAGCTTTTTGGTCATCAGTGGGGATTTTCTCAATTCGTACCAACCTTTCTCGTCACAATCACGGATAAAGTGGTATCGAATCTCAATATGTTTAGTGCGTGAGTGTTGACAAGGATTGACTTTGATATCAATAGCCGCCTTGTTATCTACGTATATTGGCGTATCAAGAAATTGCAGTCCGAAGTCTCTCATCTGTTGTTGTATCAACAAAATTTGGGAACAACAACTGGATGCTGAAACGTATTCAGCTTCACAAGTAGAGAGAGCGACCATGGTCTGTTGCTTGCCTTGCCACGTTACCAAACGAGTTCTGAAGAACTGGCAGCCAGCCGTTGGCATTCAGCTTGCAGCAACCAAAATCAGAGTCAGAGTAACCCGCGAGGCTGAAGTCGTCATGTCGTGGATACCACAAGCCGGTGCTTGAGCATCCTTTCAGGTAGCGCATGATTCTTTTGACGATCAGCAGATGTGATTCCTTTGGGTTTGATTGATATCTGGCGCAAAGGCATGTGGGGTACATGATATCTTGTCTCGAAGCTGTGAGATACATCAAGGATCCGATCATGGAGCGATACAGTGTTTCATCGACTCTTTCTCCAGTTCATCGGGTCAAATGTCGTGGTTTGTGGCTAAAGGGGTAGATGTGGGTTTAGTTCCTGTCATGTCAAATCTCTCCAACACGTCATGAACATACTTCGTTTGGTGAATGAAAATACCGTCTAGCAGTTGTTCAACCTGAAGCCCCAAAAAGAATTTCATTTCTTCATAGCACTCATTTCAGATTTCTCTTTCATGACTTTCTCAAAGTCCTTACACAGCTGTTCATTTGTCGACCAAAGATGATATCATCCACATAGATTTGCACAATAATCAGATGTCCATCCACTTCCTTGGTAAAGAGGTACTGTCTACTATTCCTCTGGTGAAACGGTTAGCCAGAAGATGTTTGGAAAGCGTCTCGTACCAGGCTCTCGGGGCCTGGTGTACACCGTACAGTGCTTATTTCAGTAGGTACACTTTGTCCTTGTGTATCGGATCGACAAACCATGGTGGTTGGCCGACGTACACCTCCTCTTTTACCTTACCGTACAAGAAAGCAGACTTCACATCCAACTGGTACACTTTAAAACCTTTCCAAGATGCGAATGCCAGGAAAATGCGGATAGCTTCAAGACGCGCGATTGGGGCATAGACTTCGTTGTAGTCTATGTTGATGCATATGTCTATTGACTACGTCATCGTATAATATCGAGTCTGTATTTAGAAGCGAAATGTCGAAGTTTATGTTTGTAAAGGGTCAAGTTTGCTTGGAATGATGTGTGGATAGTCAAGTTCGGCCGAACTTGACTAAGCAAGTTCGCCCGAACTTGCATCTCACCAGCGAACTTGCACTCCTATAAATAGGAGTCTTGACATTTCATTTGTAACTTCAGTGATTTTGGCACAGAGACGGCGAAACTCTGTCCAAGTGTTTCCAGGATCTTAACGTCTACACATTAATGAAACGATGTTAAACATTAACAAACTTGTCTACAATGTCGCCTATGCAAACGGATTCCGCACGTTTACCATAGGTTTGCCAAATTAGGACCAGAAAGATCCGTACAACGGACTTACAAGTGGTATCAGAGCAGGATTGGCCTAATTTGAAGACATTGGACATAGAACATCTCATCTTCTACTCATTTCTTCTATTTTTAACTTTTCTTGGACAATTCACGGACAAAATGGACTGATTTTCAAGTATAATACATAAAATCCATAATAGTAAAACCCTTGAAAAGATCAGAGCTTAAAACGACGAATTCATGCCGAAAAATTCAAAAAACCATGTTTGAAATCACAACTTCGCTCGAACTTAACATCAAGTTCGCTCGAACTTGACTGAAAAACTCAAAATTTTCATCAAGTTCGCCCGAACTTGACTGATTTTTCAAGGTTTTTACTCAAGTTCACTCGAACTTGACTGTTTTTTCATCATTTTTAGTCAAGTTCGCCCGAACTTGATAAAAATTTGTTGAAAGTCTATACAAGTTCGCCCGAACTTGCTATCTCTTGAAAATTCACATAAGTTCGCTCGAACTTGCTATTTTTCATAACATCTCAACACAAGTTCGCTCAAACTTGTTAAGTCTGTGACAAGTTCGCCCGAACTTGTCCAATTTTTCTAAAGAAAATAAGGCATGAAAATCCCGAAAAACGTCTCGGACATTATATATCATTAGAATCGTATCGACGAGACGAGTTTAAGCTCTAATCTGGTAAAAACAGTTTTCCTGAAAAATTTTAAACATTTTTAGCAAACCTAGACGTTAAAATTGTCGATTAAAAGGTCAAATTTTACTAAAAGTGTCTGTTTGCTAATCATTTTTTCAAGTGTTTTGAATGACATATTAGTTTGGAAAACGAAATGGGGTCCGTGAAGCCGTCAATGTTGATAAGTTTTGATGACTATGAAGTTTGGAAAGGAAAATTTGAGAGCTGGGTCCAAGCTATGCATTTCCGCAGTTGGGCCGCGATTGAGACAGGTTATGTCGTTCCTAGAGATGAGAATCAGAAAATTCTGGAGAAGTGCAAATATTTTACTCAACAGAAAGATGATTATTTTGCTGAAAAGAAAATGATTAATCTTATCCAGCAATCAGTTAAGGAAGACATCCTGATACTTTTACCAGAATATAAGACTGCGAAAGAATTATGGACATCTCTGAAGAATAAGTTTCAAGAGAGTGTAGTGGTTAAGAACTGTGAAGCTCTAGTTTCAAGTATATCCACAAATGAATCTTCAAGTTCTAAACCAGTCTGCCTGGTCTGTGATGTAGACAATTATCAGGCAGATAATACCAAACTCTTGAATGAAATTGAGAGTTTGACATTAGAAAATGAAAATAAAAGAAAATGAAAAGAATAAACAAAATAAAAATTTTAGAAAATAAAATTTACAAATGGTAGTAGATTTTCAAAATGAAATAAACATGTTTAAAAATAAAAAAAATTGTTGTTTTTGAAAAAATAAATATAGAAAATCAAAAAGCAATCTCATATTGAGAAAATAGCTCAACTTGAAAAAGAAGTTTAGACTGTTAAAAAGAAAGCTGTTAATTCAGAAAAATTATTGAAAGGTTTTGTGACCTCCTCATTAAAGTTAGATCATATATGTCCAAAACCGATCAATGTTAATAAAAAGAAAAATCCAATAAGTAACATTGTTAAAATTATGACGATGTCATAGTTAAAGATTGTGATGATGATAAAATATTTTTAAAACTAAAAGAAAATTTTCAAGAAAATAATCTACAATCTACTGAAAAAGGTGAATGCTCAACGCAAAAACCTTCTAAGCAGAATGAAGAACAAAAACAAAGTTTTAAAAGTTCTCAAAACAAAAATAAAAGCTCATCGGAACAATCATCCAATCATTATAAAAATTCAAACAAATTTGAAAAACAAAACTCACAAAAATTTGAAAATAAGTGGTGCAGGTCGGACCACAGTGCTTCAACGTCAAATCAAAGTTACAGGAGAAGAAGGAAAGAGGGCTATCACACGTCAATGTTATGATTTGGGTGTATGGTCTGATAGAAAAGATCGATATGAGAACAGGAAGTGTCATAAATATGGAGTAACTAGACACATTGCTAGTAAATGTTTACAAATTAAACCTAAACATGCTCATATTGATAAGAAAAATTTTGAGGATTTGAAAGTACCAACTCAGGTTTTGAAACAATGTACAGAAACTACAAACAAGGAAAAACCAGTTATTACTAAGTTTTTGAATTTTGAAACTGGTAAATCCTTGAATAGTAGTGAACAAAAAGTTTCTACATTGTATTTCAAGAAAGCTTTAATGAAAAATCAAACGTGGTTGGTGAAAGGAAAAGAATTTACACAATCAGTGAAAATTGAAAGTTTAGAGGACTTTCCAAAACTTGAGAAAGTCCAAAATAAACCTGATTGTGTAAAGAAAATCAAAATTAAGGTTGAAGAAACAACGCCTAAGACTGCAAAGACCTGGGTGTCACTATTCAACTAATCGTTTGTGTCTTTGTGTAGGAACTTCCGATTTAATGGTAAATTACTGAGAATGGAGTTCCGTAGCACTCGTTGAAGATGGGTCGGGTTATCAAGTTCTATATAAAGGCCTTATTACATTTCTATAACGTTTACTTTACAATTTTTGAAAATTTTTGGAGAAAATTTTTCGAAAACACATTCTAATAACGTTTACTTGAAAATTTTGAAGAAATATTTGAAAATTTTCACAGAACCCTCACTGTTGAACAGACAAAACTCATGGATTTAAATTGTTATAAACGCAAAAGTGTCAAGGTTTTTGTCATCATGAGGGGGAGAGAGATTTAAAAGAAAAACTGTGAAGCAGTAATGGATGGAGAATTGAAGTGATTTTCATAAGTTGGTCAATGTTTTTCTATAAATAAAAATTCCAAAAATATGTTTTTGAATTTTAGGGGGAGAAAAAATTTTCAGAAAAAATCCAAAAACATATTAAATGCAAAAAGTACAAAAACATTGAAAAAGGCAAAAAGAGTTTTGTGGATAAAAAGGAAATGATAGTACATCAGTGGACTATCACAGTATGCTAAAGAATTGTAAAGTTTAAAAAGTGATAAACAAGTCTTACTAAGGATGTGCCGATAGGCTTTACATGTTCAGTAAATTGTTTCTGAGATATAAACTAAATTTTACAACTGCTTCTTGTGGATTAACATCTCTCGGATATATGGACTTAGTACTCCGAAATTTTGTTTGAGAGATTGTCTGATTCTGAGATACGAGGTCTTTATAGATGGTTGAAATCTGGGGTATTATACAAGTTCTTCTGATTTTGCGTAAGCAATGGACTAGAACTTCTATAATGCTTTTGCAAAAATCCCCTAAAACTGCATTCAATTGAAAATATCGAAAGATACTACAATTGCAGTACAAAAAGATTCCATTTTGGAACACTACCTTATAAGTCGAGCCTTCATCTCTTTGAAGATACGATGGTATTAACCTGAGCTCTCAAGGTCTCGCATAACCCAGTTACAGATATCAGTTACGCTATACTCACCTGTAAGATGAAATCTAGGGAATCTTGACGCGGAGTATATTCTGAGGTGGGAACCATAGTTAAGTCAAGTTTCTTAATTCTACATAACGTATCTTGGAATAATTGAGAAATGTATTGAAGTTTAACAGGACAAACATATCGACAATCTAGGTAAATTTTTTTAAAACATAGTGTCATGAAAAGGTCAATGGTACTACTGATATGTCTCAAAAACTGATATGATCCTTTAACACAAGCTCAACAAAAATATGTTTGTAAATATGTTTGTAAATACTTAGAGTTTGAAATTCATTACATAAAAACAAAAAGATTATATTATCTTTTAGTTTTGACCACTGATGATGAAATGATGTTTTTAAAAATCTAAAGCAGCTGATCAAAAGTTTGAAAATTTCAAATTGATCTGAAAAGTTTAAAAGTTCATTAAGTTGAAACTTACTTTTGAATAAACGCATTAGTTAAGTGTCAAATCGTTTAATCAAGATCATTAAGTTGAACTTTGATACATAAATCAGTTATTCAAGGTCATTAATTTGGACTTGAATAATTGAGAGGGTTTAAAAACTGATAAAAAGATTAAAATTTGAAATATCATGTTTAGAGATTTCAAAGTTTGAATCTAAAATGTTTGTTTGAATGTTAGAGGAACTCTGAAACAGGAAGTTGATTTTAAGGGGGAGCTGGATAAATCATGTTGATTGAAAATTCCAGAAAGTTCAAAGCAAGAGGGAGCATGGTGATTAAAGTTTTATCAAGACAAGCTCGAGAAGAAAAGAGAAAAGGATTGTAGATGCTATGAAGATCAAGGAGTTAAAGTTATTCAAGAAATAAAGATCAAGAGAACATTATAGACTCAGGAACTTAATTGAATAATGATGACTACAGCAACATCCAAAGGGGAGTCTGTTGATGCATATGTCTGTTGCCTACGTCATCGTATAATATCGAGTCTGTATTTAGAAGCGAAATGTCAAAGTTTATGTTTGTAAAGGGTCAAGTTCGCTTGGAATGATGTGTGGATAGTCAAGTTCGGCCGAACTTGACTAAGCAAGTTCGCCCGAACTTGCACTCCTATAAATAGGAGTCTTGACATTTCATTTGTAACTTCAGTGATTTTGGCATAGAGACTGCGAAGCTCTGTCCAAGTGTTTCCGGGATCTGTAACGTCTACACATTAATGAAACGGTGTTAAACATTAACAAACTTGTCTACAATGCCGCCTATGCAAACGGATTCCGCACGTTTACCTTAGGTTTGCCAAATTAGGACCAGAAAGATCCGTACAACGGACCTATAGTCTATCCTTTCCTGCTGATGAAAACCTTGAACTACGAGCCAAGCTTTGCTGCGCACAACCACTCCTCTATCATCTCTTTTGCACTTGAAGACCCACCTCTGATTTTGTGAAAGATCAACAAGTTCCAGACTCCAAACTTCTTGAATTGCAATAATTATTCCTACATTGCTTCCACCCAACTTTCAACTTTAAGAGCATCTCTGTAGTTACTTGGTTCTACCTGAGAAACAAAACAAGTATGAGAAAATCTAGTTTGGAGTGGAGTAACTTTAGAATAAAAACAACTAAGATCCTTATTGATCTGATTTCGCATTTTACTCCAGCTTGTAGTTTTCCAATGATGTTGTCTGATGGATGGTAGGAGACTGATCTCAGCATTACTTCACCTGGAACATTCACCGTGCTATCCAAATTTGTGACATTTTGATCAGCAACCTGTTCTAAGGAAGTAGCCTCATTTCTTGCACTGGTTTCTGCAGCTTGAGTGTTAAGATAACTTGTAATCTCTTCTAATCCTTCATCAGAACTTGATCCTCCATCATCAAAGGTTGGAGCTCTTTCAGGATCTGCATTCACTGGCTAAACAGAAGATGGTTTGTGTTGTTTTGAATTGGTGTGACTACTGGTTCTGACTGAGTGTTGCTCGGACCTGCTTCAGAAAATTTGTTGCTTGTTGAAAAAGAAGAAGAAGAAATCACTAATGGTTGGGTAACTTGCTCTTGATTAGATATTTGATGTTGTTGAAATAACAAGAGAAGTTTTCCTCAGATGGTTCTTCTGGCAAGTCGAATGAATTACACAACCTTCGTAATTGAACAGCCATGGATCACCAGGTTTTTGCATAGGCGTTGTGTATCTCTGGTAATCAACATGTTGAGCAACGATAACCTGATTCATGCTAGGTAGATAGACTCTCTTTTGCAGACTTGCATACCCTACGAAGAATCCTTCCAAAGATCTGGCTCCAAATTTTCCCTCTGTGTCCAATACAGTACACGGTGATCCAAAAGGTTCCAGAAACTACAGATTAAGCTTTCGTTGGTTAAGAAGTTCGAAGCATGTCTTGTTATGTGGCTTGACAGTCATTACTCGGTTAAGGGTGTAACATGCAGACACAACGGCTTCACTCCAGAAGCTAATAGGCAGTTTTGAATCAGCAAGCATCGTGCGTGCAGTTTCAAAAAGCGGTCTGTTCTTTCGTTCAGCTACTCCATTTTGTTGCGGAGTATAGGGGGCACTGAACTCATGATGAATACCCTTAGCATTGCAGAATTCAAGCATCTTGTTGTTCTTAAACTCAGTACCATTGTCACTTCTGATTCTCTTGATAGGCAAATTGTAAAGATTTTCAATCTTTCAAAACAAGGTCATCAAATTTTCAAATGTTTAATTCTTGCTTTCTTGAAAGAAAACCCATGAGAACCTTGAGTAGTCATCAGTCACGACTAGGCAGTATAGATCTCCCGAGATACTTTTCACATTAACCGGTCCAAAGAGATCCATGTGTAGCCTTTCTAGTGGAAGCTTGATTGAGTTTGGTAACTTTATCGAGTGTGATTTCTTATGCTGCTTCTCCTTTTTGCAGCTAAGACAATCATTTGATAAATGAAAACTTTTGAGATTCACCCCTTCCACTAAGTCGTTGTGCACCAAATAATTCATCTTCCTTAAGTGAATGTGACCCATCTTTCTGTGCCATAGAATTGATTCCTTTTCAGTGGCTTGGGATACGAAACAATGTCCTTCCTTTGAAGTAGTGGATGCGACGCTCATGTCCAAGACATATAAATCGTTTTCTCATGGAGCGCGCATGAGGATCCACTCTTCGGGAATTATGAAACCAGGTTTAAGAACAAGATACTCCTTTTCGTTGAAGTGGGTTGTGAACTTTTTGTCGCAGATTTGAGATATACTCAGTAAGTTGTTCTCGAGCTCAGCAATGTAGTTCACCTTATCGAATGACACCACTCCGTTTGTAAGAATACCTTCCCCCACGATCATGCCGCCTTGTGTTCTGGCAAACCCAACATAACCTCCCCTGATAGCTTTTACATTGTATAGCAAAGCTAACATTCCCGTCATGTGCCTGGAAGCTCCACTGTCCATAATCCACTTTGAAATGATAGACCTAGGAAGCCCCTTCACACATATGAAAAGTATATTACTTAAAGAGAGAGACCCAAGCCCTTTCGGTCTTGAGTGGGATGGCAATGTCGACCTTTGGAACATTGGCAACTTTGATTTCCTTTTTGACTTCAACCCACTGTTCAGTCTTTGGTTCTGTTTTATCTTTTGGTTTGACTGGAACATTGGTTGATTTTATGATTACAGGAGATGGTTTTGTTTTTGCAACCAAGGTTTGTGCCTTAGAAAATGCCTTTTTTGATGTAAAGATTTGATTCCTTCTTTTCATTTTTCTTTGATGTTTCACCAACTTCATACTTTGAAAGATTTTCAATTGTTGGTTTCACATTAGGGTTGGAATTAGGGCTGTTCATTTTTATCCAAAACCCAAAACCCGGCCCGAATTCAAAGCTATCCGAACCCGAATTAGCAAATATCGGAAAACCCGAACCCGAGAAACCCGAATTCAATCAACCCGAACTTTAAATGGTTTGGTTATTGGGTTAGTTTTCTCAAACCAAAAACCCGAACAACCCGACCCGAAAAACTAGAAACACGAAACCTGATTAAAACCCAAGCATTTACTATTTTTTCCTTATAGAAGTATTTTGGTTTGGAGTCTTTACTATATGGAACATTAAGTTTTTGGACTTTTAAATATTATAATAGCATATTGTCAAATACTATTTGAACTTTGATGATATTTTTAAAGTAGCTATATGAATTTTGATGATATTTTGTAAAAAAAACATTTATTTTTCATTTTACATCTAAAGCCGAAAACCGAATAACCCGACCCAAACTAACCCGAACCCGAATAACCCAAACCTGACTAACTTGAACCTTAAATGGGTCGGCTATCGGGTCAATTTTCCTAGACAAAAACCCGAACAACCAAACCCGAAAAACCCGAAACCGGAAGAAAAAACCCGATGAACACCCCTAGTTGGAATCATCATTTCTTTTCAAAATCTTTGTGGGCACAAACTCAGGACCCTTTTTCTTCTCATCTACTGTGAATCTTCTTTGTCCATGAACAGGTTTTGGATGACTTTGAGAACATTGTCGAGCAGTATGCCCAACATTGTTACATCTGTAGCATGTCCTGTTGTTGTTTCCAACAGATTGTTCCGAAGCTTGTTCACGGAGTTCCTTTTCTTTCTTAAACTCATTGTTGGTTTGTTTGTTAATGATTTCTTTTTCATCTACTGTGTTTGTACCAAAAACAAACTCAACTTTTTTTTGTAAGATTTGGTTTACGACTCTTGTTGTTAGTTTTCTTCTTTTCAAACCCTAACCCATCCCTTTTGTTCTCAGGATAACTTCTTCCTCTTGGGTTAATTTGTTTGTTAGACCTCTTTGGTTTTGAGTAAAAACTAACAACTTGTTTTTCAAGATCAGATGTGTCAACTTCAATGAGTTTAAAAAATGTGTCGACACGATCAAAGTTAACATTCTGGATTGGAAAATCTTCATCAGTATATAGTTTATCTATCCTTTCAGTTTGTAAATCACTACATTAGGATCATCATTTAAACTATTATCTGATGCTGTGATAAAATTTTCATGAAAACTTTTCTCACTTCCAGAAGGTGAACTTGACTCAGATTTCTCATTGTTTGACTCAGCACTATTATAAATTGTGCCGTCAGACTCATTTTCGAAAACATTTTCAACCACTTTGGTCACCCCATCGGATCCACAATCCTTTTCAGTTTTGGAATAAGTTACGTCAAGATTTTCAGGCAGCTCGTTACTCTTTTCAGTGAGCAAATTTAGGTTCAGCACCTTTTCCACCCCATCTGGTCGTTTCTTAGCATAGCTATTCCACATGGGTGTGGAACATGATCATAACATTTTCTTTGACTATCAACACTCTTCTTTCCTTCTTTGTTGTTTTCGGTTTTCGGAAGAATGTGATCAATAACGTACATACTGGTAGAATAACTTATTAACAATTCGTTAACTCGTTCAGTTTCAGTTCTTGATTTCTCCAGCTCACTTTTTAGCTCAGAAATTGTGTTGTTTTGATTGTTAATTGCGATTTGTTTGTCCATCATAGTTGATTTGAGCATTGAAAGTGTTTTTTCATCTTCTTTGATTACTTTCTCATACGAATGGTCCTGCTAAGTTTATCACATGATTCTTTTACAGTGTTATAATCATATGTCAACTTATTATTGTGTGATTTAAGTTCTTTAAAAGCTTTTTCTTTTTCAGCACATTCTTCACATGCTTTGTCACAATTTAAGCATGACCTGACCATTTCGACAGTTTGAGTTTTGGTTGTTTCTTTTACTGTTTCAACCTTTTCTACCTGTTTCCCCACACTGACTACCTCTTTCGCATTAGCCATAAGAGCTTTGTTGGCGATGTCAGTTAGGCTCCTAATGTCACAGGTTTGGTTACATCGATTACTTCTACACATTCTGTCTTATCTCTTCACTGCTTTCATCTTGATGACTTAAATCAAAACTACCTACAAAAGTTTTAGGAATTGTATCAAACAAACATGGTTTAGGAGTACCTCTCAGACATTCTTCTTCTTCTTCTGCTGATGATTTCTGAAATAGTCTGCAAGAACTTCTTCCATTTCTTCTTCTGAAACTTCCTTTGTTGATTCAGGTTCATTCATGATTTCGGCTACTAGAGCAAGACTTTCTTTCTTTGTAATAAAGTTGTTCCAGATGAACCCCTCATCTTCTTACGTGACTACAAGAGCTTTATCTTTGGTGTTCGAAGGTACGTCTTCAGTTTGCACCATTATTTTCTCAGGTTGTGGTCGGTGATAAATCGCCTTCTTATAGTAATCATCCCCAAATGGATTATGATTTCCTTTGACTTCGCGATTTGGACATTCACGCATGAAGTGTCCTTTCTCCCTACATTTGAAGCGTGTAACTTTGGATTTATCAAATCCGAGTTTTCCATCAAGACCTCTCAAATCGTCTCTCCCTGTGATTTCCATGAAGCGCTGAGCTCTTCGAACCACTGATGACATACACCACATGATATCTATCAACTCCATCTCTTCCGGATCAATCTGGTCATAATCTTCTTTGGTCATTTCCGGATTTCCGATTCTCCCAGCTACTAAGCTTTCATAAGATTCCATAACTGCTGCAAGTAATACCATGTGTTGCTTTACGGTTTGCTTGTTAAAGTCTTGAGCATTCTGAAGGTTTACTGCAATATTACATTGTAGTACTCGCTGGTTGGAATTAGATTGATTCTGATGGTTGTTTTGTGGTTGGTTAGAGCTTTGAGACGATTGTTGCCCCTGATGAATACTTGGATTGAAGGAAGCAAACTATTGAAATCCACTTGACTGGTTTGAAGGTGGACTTGCGTTAGAACTAGCGCTGAAAGATATTTGAATCTTTGGGCTCTGAAAAGGTGTATTTGGATTTCCTTTGTAGTACAGACTCACATCCTGTTGCGAGTTTGATCTTTTGCTTTTTTATGTCTTCTGCATTTCTAATTTCTCGATAAATCTTGGCAAACTGAGACTATCATATTATGATCCATTCTTCAGGATGGTTAGATAGGTAGCCCATTATCCTTCAGGTAGCGAATCTGCCAGTTTATCGACTAACTCTTCATTTTTCTTAACAATTCTCATTCGCTTCATTTGAACTACCAGGTGGCAGTATCTTTCTATTAGCTGCTTCATCGTTTCGCCTTGAATGAGGTTGAAAACTTCAAACTCCTTGTTTAATAGTGCTTTCTTTCCCTTTCTCAGCTGTGTACTTCCTTGTGCCCTCAAGCGTAAGGCAAGCCATAATGACTGAGCATCATCGTCATATTGTAAGAGAATCAGAAGATCCTCCTTTATTTCTTGTTGAAGAAGGTTCATCATCTTTTTCTCATTGACGTACTTCTCCTTTTTCTGGATCAGATAATTGAGCCAAAGTCTTTTCAAGACCATGTTCATTAAGCGGTGCTCAGTATTTGGTCTTGATTGCGAACCGGCAAACAAAATTAGTTGCCTTAACCCATTTTTTGAACCTTTCACTCCAACTTCCGTAATCCTCAATGTTCATGAGTTTCGTAGGTTTTATGGTTGTTCCCATTTCGTTTTAGAGGTTCATATTTTGAGCTGCTGCAGATGTAGTGACTGCTTGCGTGGCAAACGCGTTGTGAAAATCTTCCTCGCCTGACATCTTAAAAACACTTTTAACAAAAAAACAGATTAGTTCTGGTTAGCCTGACGCAAACTGAGTAATAAGAACAGAGACTGATCACAAATTTTTGTACGAAAATTGAAACTGATTTCCGTACAAAAATTAGATTTCGTATGAAAACGGAATTCGTACGAAAATATTTCGTATGAAATTTTGACCTTAGGAAAGATGAATTGATTTCTACTTATACTCTTTGCTTTCGTGCGAAAATCTTCTCTTGATTTCGTACGAAAATTCTAATCTGGTTGAACACTTGTTCACAATTTTACGTTTTTAGCAATTTCAAGCATGATTTTGATGGATTTTAGATCTGTAAGTTTCAGGGATTCGTTAGAATTGATTTTAACACATCATACTATCCTAGTCCAAATTGTCCATGAATTCTCTTAGATCTAGATGAAGTTTCAAGAATGAGTAGAAGTAGAGCTCTTTAATGAATAATCTTGATCTTTGAAGGTTGAATCCAACTGAAACTTGGTTGTTTGTTCTAAAATCAGACCTCAAGGCTCTGATACCACTTGTGAGTGTAGGATCAGATCCAACTCGTGAGCCACGGACTGATTCCCTCAGCTAACAAAGGCGGAATTCATTGTTAACCGAGTGAACAAACAAACGACAAGATTGATGATACTGTTTAACACGTCTGAATCTTATAATTATCAACTTTGAACAGATTATAGACACGAACGAGCAGTGCTTCGCGTCTGGTCTACAAAAACAGCATCATAGACTAACACCCCAAGTCACCTATTTATAGGGAAACATATTCACACCAAAGTGACTGGGATGTGGGGAATTTTAGTACGAAAATTTTCGTGTGAAAATTCTGATAACTTTACAAATATTAAACATATGACGGTTACGAGCCCTAGCTATACATCAGACACATCCTAGACATAAGCAGTAGACATTAGTGCACCAACAAATACTCCTTGCTCAGGGCAGATGGTAGTGTAACAACAGTCATGGATAATGACTTGGCTGATGAGCTTCATCCCTTGGACATTATATAGATGAAACAACTTATTGACCAAGAGAAGGGAAAAACAAACAATAGAAGAGCCATCAGCAGCATTGTTGACACAGGAAGAAAAGTGTATCAAAGAGCAGCCATAGTAGATTTTGATCTAAGCATCTATTTTGAGTACAGCAAGAAAGTGCATGACCTCCTCCTAACACAGAGATTCCAGCTGAACTTGATATTTCAAAAGCCAGAACAGGAGCAATCTTTGAAACACCTGAACTCTCAGTGGTATTCAAAGATATTAATAATGAAAGAGATTTGTTCAGAGTTAGTGAAATTTGCAGGTACTCAAATTAGACTTTGAATTACATCAAGGACTGTAAGAACAAGAAACAAGACCAACTCAAGAAGAAAGCAAGAAACAATGAACAGCTGAGGAAGAAAATTGAAGATACAACTGAAGAATGGAAGATAGCTAGGGGATGGTACAAGGACTTATACAAAGCAACCCACAAGAGAATTGAGAACAAGATGCAGTTGAAGAAGGGTGATGTTTACACGAGTGGGCTGAAGATAAATTAAGAGAACTCTTAGCTTATGATATGGTTTCAAAATGACTGTTTTTGAACTTGTTTAAACTTTTCATACTTGGTTTGTTTAAGCATTTTCTAAAGTTTGTTTGATAGTCATGATTTATCATTTTTCTTACAATACTTAGGGGGAAACTGTTAGGAAACTTTCTATGTAAGTATTGAAGAAAAATGTAATCGGTATGATTAAAGGATGAAGATAAAGGTTATAGAAGGCCAACACAACAAGAAGAAACAAGGTAGAACACTAGAAGAGAATAACACATCCTCCACATCAATCAGAAATCGACACCAAACAAGGAGAGACAATTCTGATGGATCTAATGACGTTTCTGATGAATATCAGAAGATTCTGGTAAAAGTCTAATCATCAGATTTTCTGATGATATGTTCATCAGATTTCTTATGAGGTATCATCAGAAATTCTGATGAAACCCACTTGTTTGAAAAGCAGCTCTGCCATAATTGAAAATGTAAGTTGTTCCAAATGGATTCAATGAATATGACAACGAGCTACTTTATGCAGAGCAAATGCATGAATAAACAAATGTTTATTCATGCCCAAGATTTTCTATAAATAGAAGGTCTCTTAGGAAAGGACATGAGTTAAGCCTAGCATTTAATCCATACTACCAAAAACTCCACTGCCCTTTCATCACATAATTACAAAAGTATTCGTTTTGTACTAGCCAATAATCACCCAATCACCTTGTAAACCATTTTGTTTCAAGGTGATATAAAACTTGAAAATTCTGTAAGCTCTGGTTTCTTGAAAGTTTGATTTCTATTTCCGCACACTATTTTCACAACTGTTGAAATCGCTTGCCTTACTGCAACAAATGAACTATTTTTCTTTGTCCATCTAGGACCAACACCCCCACTACTAAACTGTCCCCCCGAACCTAAACTCCAAAACTGACCCTGCCCCCTGTTTTGATATTGACTTGACTTGAAACCAGAGGGATTACCGGAAAAACGGAAATTATTTTATTATTATTATTATTATTATTATTATTATTATTATTATTATTATTATTATTATTATTATTATTATTATTATTATTATTAATATTATTATTATTACGCCAGTTGGAGTTATAATTATTACTATTATTGAACGGGTTGGTGGAACCTCGGGTTTGTCTTGTGATGAACTCGACCTGCTCATGTGAGCGTGGGACATTCAATGGTATCGTGACCTCCCCTGTATACCTCACATTTATCGACTTTTTCTTAATCTCTTGGATTTCCTTGGTCACATCTCTCCTAAGGTTCTCTATCGCAACAGCTACCGTAGTTTCCAAGCTAACTTGGTGTACTCCTCGAGCGGCCCAGGAAGTACTAGAGACAGGAATTGAATTCCTAGTGGTCGCGCTATAGTCGATGTCGGAATATGCAAAGCTTTCGAAAAGATCATTACACTTGGCTACTAATTTCTTACCCATAAGTTGCCCTCCAGCAGAAGTGTCAAACCAGGCTCGGGTTTCAGGAGTGAGCCCGTTGTAGAATTTCTCTACAAGCGCCCAATCAGACAATCCGTGCTGAGAACAACGAAACACTAAGGTTTCGAACCGCTCCCATGATAGGTGGTATGGCTCATCAAGTTCCATCCAGAACGAATGGCTCTAGTCGCGGAGACGAAATGCTTTGGCGGGTGGAAAGTACTTAAGGAGAAAAGCATCCCAAATACCAGCCCAAGTAGTGAAGGTACCTGCTGGCTGTGAATCGAGCCAAGTGGCGGCTCGACCTGCTAAAGAGAAGGGAAAAACTTGGAGGACACGAGCATCATTGTTAGCACCTTCAAGGTTGAAAGTGCTACAAAGGCGGGTAAGGCGGTTGATGTGAGCTGGGGCGTCCTCGTCATCACGACCGTGAAATTGACATGAATTAGTGATAGCCGTCATGATGTATGACGGGATTTGCCAAGATTTTTCGTTATGATAGCGGGAAGGGTGATGGGCGAGGTCGCACCGGTAAAACTGGTTGTGGCTTGTTGGTAAACGACTCGGTTGGCCATTTGGGCGACAGGTGGTAGACTTTGGGTACGGGAAGGTGGTGGGGAATTATGAGGCGACGACTTCAGAGTGAAGTCAAAGTTTGGTGGTTTAGATTGGAGAGTAGAGTTAGAAAGGGCGAAGGATGAAGAGAAAGAAGTACTAACCTTTAGAGAAGAAGACGAGAAGGAAGACTTGTCCTTAGGCGGCTTCGGCGGAGGTGCTTGCGAACGCGTATGGGGCATCCACTGCAAAACCGAAGACAAACAAGTAAGAAAACTCTAAAAATTGACTCGATAAAATAAAAAGACATTAAAACTATTTAGACTCCTACGAATCAAACAAGACAAATAGCACGTATGATGTCAATTAAGTCCAAACAAAGTGATCAACGCAATTGCCAAAGTGTCCCCGGCAACGGCGCCAAAAACTTGATGTGCTAAAATGTAGTTTAATAAAAATAACTAAAATTAACCTAATTCTAGACTCTAAGTAATACTCTAGACTCACTAACACACACTAAACTACTGACCGGCAAGTGAACCGGTCGACTCTAGTATAGCTAAGGCAATTCCGGATATCGAACCCACGAGACTCAATTAGACTACGCTAATGACTCTATCTAAACTAGGACTGACATGGACATGACTAATTGTTTATTTGATTATGGGGTTACTAAAAATCCTAAAAGTGCTATTAAATTAAACGAATTAACTAGATTAACTAGACACGACTTTGGGCAAAGGTTTTACTTAGAGATGATGAAGAATACCTAGGTTGGAATCCCCCTTGCTATCATAAAGCTTCATATCGGATTAATAATGTGAATTTGAACTGGGGTCTTTAAATTCTAAACCCTAAGAGAAACCAAACATGACCCCCAATCCTTCTCAGGAAGACACCTATGGAACCCTATATGGCTGTTATGAACATTGGTTAACCAGACTTCCTTTCGGTTATCTACTTTCTAGAAAGTACCTTAATGTGATTAACTGCCTCTCGGTGGAAAATCCAAGGTAACTAAGGATCTTGGTTTTGTTTATTAGACTAAATTGTGGCAAGACAACTAAGACGGGTTATTCTAAGAACCTATCCTAGCGATTTACCCAATTAGACCTATTAATAAACTAGCACCTTTCAATGACTAAAGTTAGCAGAATATTAAAACCGAATTAACTATTAATTATCGTTTCTATGGTTTATTGGCCAATTCACCACAAGATTGTCCGAACCCGCTAGACCCGAATATCAACACAAACTCATTATATGAAAGACATTCAACAGAATTCATGTGAAACAGATAAACAATAGTCAATCAAGTAATAATACGCATATGCACCAAACTATTGAACCAAAGTTGTTTACTTTACTAGAAAACCCAAAATCAACATCATCAATCTAATAAAAATCTAAACTTTAACAAGTTCATCATTAACCTAGGTAATTATAAGTGTTTAGCCAAGAAACATTGTATCAAAGATCAAAACAAAAGTTCTAAAGTAAGTATTCATCATGATAAGAGAAGGAATTAAGCAACAAGAAAAAGCGAGAAGATGAAACCGGTTAAATCTTCAAACTTTCAACTTCTAGCTCTGAACCAATGATTCCCAAGCTTCTTTGCCTTCAAAACCTTGCTAGCACAACTCTTGAATGCCGCTTGAATGTCCAAAATTCGTAACTAGGGCTCATGGGATGTTTAAGATGTTTATATAGTTTTCCCAAGGCCAAAATCCCTGCAATTCACGAAACCCTCTGTAAACTGGGGTTTATCGCGCCCCGCAAGTGAACAATGGGTACCAGTCACGGCTCGCGACCGTGTTGAATTATGGCAAATCTTCTCATGCCTCTCGCACCCCATGAGAGGATGTTACCTGGCCTGTCGCGGCCCGCCAGAAGACGTCAGATGCATTTTTCGCTTCTGTTTCAACTTTCGAGCCTCCAAACATGTTTAGGTACTTAATTTTTTCGTATTTTATCTCGTTTCTTGCACTTTTCAGTTGTTTCAAACTACCGAGACTTGCAAAACATGATTGGATCAGAAGTACGCATATTCTACTAAAAACCAAAACTAACACTAACGAAACCATACAAAATATACATGATAAAAGGATGTATTTTGCAATACATCAACCACCCTTCTAACCCCCTTCCAGACAGTTAACGTGCTTTATATAGACCGTAAAGACACAAATGAGTGAATCAACGAAACATGAAGGATGATAGAATAAAATTCACTTTCAATATAAAAAACTATTTATATGAGTCACTAATACACACACAATTAAAAAGTTAACCAAAGCTAGGAAATCAAAAGTAATACATAAATAACTTGTCTTCACCAAGTAATACATAATTTTTGTCCTGAAATCAAAAGTATACACAAAAACGCACTTTTTTCACTGTTAGTATTAAAAAGGGTGGATTTATATAGTATTTCATACAATTTATGTAACACCTACCAAAATACCCTAGAAGGAACCGTAATCAAAACTCCAGACACACACGACGAAACCCGACACAAAAACGAAAAATCCACATCCTGGCATCCCAGGCGCCACGCGGGGCATACTCATGCATCTCCCATGACACGCGGGGGAGTACCAAGATACGTGGCCCCAGAATGCGACAAGTGGCAAGTCTAAATGGGTGACGATGCTGACCTAGATTTAGCTAGACGTCGTCGCGCCACGCGGGAGAGTCCTCATTTCCTCCCGCGACGCGTGGGCGAAGCCCAGGTGGGCTATATAAGGGGTAACATTGGACGAGTTCAGTTGCTAATTTTAGATGTCAAAATGGGTACTACTTCTCTCTCGAATCGTTATTCGAATACCGAATCCCCTAAAACCCCTAAACTCTGCCCCGTAGCCAACGTACTAACCCGATTCACTGGAATGATAGCCTATCTGATCGATTTGAATAAGGCTATACTTTGTTGTCACCTTGTGGTTTTGATCTCATGATTATCGTTAAAGTTGAAATGAGTTAATACACTAATACGTGTGCATTGTGTGTTTAATTAGGAACCCAAGAATTAGACCAGGAGGCTATTACTATAAACCTTAAATCTGCAATGTGAGTCATTCTCTTTTTCTCAATTACTTTCAAAACCCTAAATGTTTTCTAGTTGTATTTACAATGATTAAGTTTTCGTATTCTAAAATTACTGCCGGTATGTGGGGTATTGTATACACTACTTGATAATCTTCACTATTGGACAACGGATTAGCCAATGAGTGATATGACCACAGTCACAGGAACTGCCACCGAGTGACAAATATTGATTGAGTAACTGTCAGATGTAAACAAATGTAAAAACCCTTAATGCTGTAATTACAATACAATGTCTTTTTATTAAATCTGAATGAACTCAATGGTATTTTTCGCTAACCAAATGTTTTGAAGCGCGTTTCAGGTGATTTACTGTGAAGGAAAGGAAAGTGCTATGAAGCACTCAAGCTTAAATAAGTGGCTATGTAAACCTGAATAAAACTTGTTTTGTAATCAAGGGTTTACCCCTGTGAAAAGCCTTTATGTAATATGGGTTTCATCCCACAGTTTATGAAATGAAAACTACAGTGCTTTAAACACCGGTGCCACTGTATCTGCTCATGACTCCCGTCCAGTATAGGGTCGGGGGTTGTGACAGAAGGTGGTATCAGAGCTACTAGTTTAAGCTAATTAAGTAATGTTAAAATACTTAAAAGTAGTAGTCATGGAATACATGAAATAACTTATGTGATCACTGTGATGCTAACAAATTATTATTTTCAGAGTTCGTTGTTTTTATTGTTTTTGGCTAACAGTATGAGCGATAGAGATTTGGCCGAGACTTTCGAACACATATTTGTTAATAACTCCGATATAGATGAAGATTAAGTCGGTACCCAAACCGGATACGAAACTGATAAAGACGAACCAATGATATTTCAGTCTCAGCCGATAAATAGAGCACCTCCGAAAAGAGAAGATTAGATTAGCAAGTGAAAACGAATAAAAAGAAGAAGAAAAACCCAACCGCAACAACAACCAAACAAACTGGAAAACCAGCAGGGAACCCAACTATAAGAGAAAGTTCCAATCCAGTTCCCGTGCCAATGACATGGTCAGAACTAGACCAACGCCTGGTGAATTAAGAAATGTTCAGGCTAATAACAAATGAAATCGATCTAAATATGCCACCTCAACCCGGAAACCCAGAACCTATACTCCTGAACCCATAATGCCAAACCAACCACTTCAAAACCCAGTGGAAGAGTGGTGGACCAACGACTGGGCTTTCCAAGACCTAATCACCAATCCTTTTCAATTTTACCCGAATTACCAACCTGCACCCGTAGCTTATCCCCCAGTGAACCTTGAGAACGTTGCAGAACTTTGCCACTATGGAGAGGAGTTGATGGACACTGGCAACCGGATACGTACTATGGGAGAAAATCTCGTCTGGAAGTACGACGAGAGGGAACATCACTTCTGAAGCCGGAACTAACCCTTTACTATATATATGTGGTAGTGTATGTAAAATATACGAAGCATAGCATATATAAAAAGAGTAAAAGTCGCAATGATCGACGATTTTGACAATATGCTCTGACTTGTTATGTTCATGGGATTTTGATTATTTTATTAATTATTATGTGTTATTAATATTTGAAATTTGTTTATAATACAGATGTCAAATGAATTTAGTCAATCGATCCAGAACAATCATGAAAATTCTCTGGATAAAAGTGAGATAGAGAATATAATAGCTCAGGGAATAGCTGATGCCATACCCCTAATTATCGAGGCTATGAGTAGCAAACATAACCGTAGCAATGATTTTTGCCACAGCGTCAAAGGAGATAATGATATTTTTATCAAAGCTCCATTTCATTTGAAAATGAAGGCAATAACTTCCTGATGTACTTATAAAGATTTTCTAGCCTGTAAGCCAATAGAATTCGCAGGTAGTGAAGGAGCCATAGCTGCTCTGCGATGGTTGGAAAAGACTGAAGCTATTCTTAAGATTAGTAAATGTGTCGAAGAAGATAAGGTAATGTATGCCTCTAATCTCTTTAGAGATGAGGCATTAGAATGGCGGAACACGATTCTTCAGGCAAAAGGAAGTGACATGGCTTATGCCATGAACTAGAAGGAATTTAAGGAAATGACAGAAAGGAAATTATGTCCTCCTCATGAAAAGCAACAAATGGCTAATAAGTTCTTAAATCATAAAATGGCCAATATAAATTGTCTTGAGTATACGACAAAATTCTTTGAATATGCAAGAATAGTACCAACTTTGGCTTCGCCAGAACCTGTACTAACTTCTCGTTGTATTTGGGGATTAATTAGTGAAATCCGTTATATAGTCAAAGTAGCCAGACCTCATACTATTGAGGAAACAGTTGAGTTGGCAAATACTTTGACTGACGGATTAATCCGCACTAGAGAAGAAAACAAGAAGAAAGAATTAGCCCAGAAAAATTACCCAAGAATTTCACTCTGGTAATACCTACAGAAGGAGAGGATTTGGGCAGTCTTCTGCATTACCTTTCTGTAAATTCTGTGAACACTCAGGGGGGTGTGTTAGGTACTGCAATTTCTGTAAAACACATGGGCATAAAGAGGAACATGTAAAAAGAAAGCTACTTTCAGTTTCAACTGCGAAGAGACCGATCACATTAAACCAAATTGCCCGAAACTTATTAAGCACCTGACAATAAGGCAAAAGCAGCAGACGGAGCCAAGAAGAACGCAAGAGCATTCGTGCTTATAGCGTAGGAGGTAACAATGTTTCACGACATGATCGCTGGTACGTTTCTTGTCCATGTTGTCTATGCTAAAGTATTATTTAACTCGGGTGCAAATCAAAGTTTTATAAATACTGCATTCTGTCAAGCGCTTAATCAACCATTAACTAAGCTTAGTCAAGCTTATATGGTTGAAACGGCGGAAGGAAACTCCACCAACATACGTGAAGTACTTCAAGGAGGGAAGATAGAATTTTAAGTACATAAGTTCACAGCAAACCTGCTACCAAGAATCTAGCTGGATTTGATGTAGTATTAGGAATTGATTGGTTTGTGGCCAATCATGCTCGAATCCTATGTGATCAGAATACTGCTAAAATTCGTACGCCAACAGGAGAAATGATCATGATTCGAGGATTTAAACCAACCAAGTCTACCAAATTCATCTATGTGATGAAAGCTGCAAGTTATGCACGGAAGCAAGGCATAGTGTATCTGATCTCTGTGATCATTAACACTGGAGGCGAGGAACTGAAAGAAATTCTGGTAGTATCGGAATACCCCGACATTTTCCCAGAAGATCTACCTGGACTACCTCCTGACCGAGAAGTAGAATTCAGAATTCATCTAATACCTGGAACTGCACCAATTGCTAAAGGACCTTATCGATTAGCACCGACGGAGATGCTCGAATTAAAGAAGCAATTAGATGAATTACTAGAGAAAGGTTTCGTACAACCAAGCTCATCCCCTTGGGGAGCACCTGTGTTGTTTGTCAAGAAGAAGGGTCGTTCGATTCGTATGTGCATCCATAATAGGAAATTGAATAAGGTCACAATCAAGAATCGATACCGAGAATGATGATCTATTTGATCAACTCCAAGGAGCTCGATGCTTTCCCAAGATTGATTTACGCTCAGGATACCATCAACTAAAAGTACAGGAAGAGGACATTCCTAAACTGCTTTCAGAACAAAGTATGGTCATTACGAGTTTATAGTCATGCCATTTGGCCTAACAAATGCTCCAGCAGCATTTATGGACATGATGGATAAGATATGTAAATCGTACTTGGATAAATTTGTAATTGTCTTCATAGATGATATACTTATTTATTCCAAGAGTGAAGAAGATCATGCTAAGCATTTACATGTACTTTTAACATTGTTGAGAAAAGAGAAGCTTTATGCTAAATTCTCTAAATGTGAATTATGGTTGCAAGAAGTGCAATTTTTAGGACATTTGATTAACCATGAAGGAATTCATATGGATCACACAAAGATCGAGACAATTACCAAATGGAAGGTTTCTAAGTCACCTACGGAAGTCAGAAGCTTCCTAGGACTAGCATGATACTATCGATGTTTTCTTCAAGATTTTTCACGAATATTCATTCCATTAATCAAGTTAACGTGTAAATCGATTAAGTTTGAATGGGGACCCAAGCAGGAAGAAGCTTTTACAAATTTGAAGCAAAAGTTAATGAATGCGCTGATACTTGCATTACCAGAAGGAACTAAGGGTTTTATAGTCTTTTGTGATACTTCTAAATTAGGATTGGGGTGTGTATTGATGCAATGGGAGAAAGTAATTGTTTACACGTCTAGGCAATTGAAGAAGCAAGAAGAAAACTATACAACTCACGATTTAGAACTAGGAGCAATAATTTTCTCCTCAAAATTTGGAGACATTATTTATATGGTAGTAAGTTTACCATCTTTACTGATCATAAAAGCTTAAGACATATTTTGGGCAAAAAGAGTTGAACATGAGGCAAAGACGATGAATGGAAATTCTAAGTTACTACAATTGTGATATCCAATACCACGAAGGTAAAGCTAATGTGGTAGCTGATGCCTTAAGTCGTAAGTATCATGATAAGCCGAGAAGAATATGTGCTCTCAGGTTAAATATGCAAATAGATTTAATGGAACAACTGAAAAGTACCAAGGAAACAGCAATCAAGGATGATGATGAAGGATTAACAAGAATGATGAAGGAATTAGAGAAAGGAACAAATGGAATTTGGAAATTGCATTATAAAATAATTTGGGTACCTATCCAAGGAAACCTACGCCAAAGTATTTTAGTGGAAGCTCATAAATCTAAGTATAGGTTGCATCCTGGTAGTGACAAGATGTATCAAGACTTGAGAAAGAATTTTTGGTGGATAGGAATGAAAAAGGATATAGCCAGTTACGTCTCTAAGTGTTTACTTGGTTCGCAAGTTATAGCTGAACATTAGAAACCTTCAGGTTTACTTCAACAATTAGAAATGCCAGTATGGAAGTGGTAATTAATAACAATGGATTTTGTCACCAAATTGCCCAAAACAAGGAAAGGTAATGACACAATCTGGGTGATTGTGGATAGGCTAACCAAATTAGCCCATTCTCTACCAATAAAGGTGTAACATTTGTGCCTTTTCAATCATTGTACAATTCCGAACAATTTCGTACTCAATGAAACCTTGTATTACATTTCTGGGATTTGTATAATTATCCATTTTGCACATTTTCAATCCTTGCACTACTTCAAACTCCCTCAAAAACATTTCTGAAAATAATACGTAAATTATTACTCAAACGTAATCAGTTTAGCGCGACATACACTCCTGAACATGGACATAAGCTACACATACCCAAAATACTCTTTATATAACTTAGATATAAGTTTTTAGGTATGACAAAAACACGCTTATACAAGTCCAGGGACTATTTCGACAAACTGCAAAAGTCTATTGGCCCGTATTCAAGATATGAACCATGTGTACCAATCTAAATATTTTTGTATTCAATAAAATCTTGTATTTTATTGATAAGAATGTAAAAATGTCAATCGTGCACAATTTCGATCATTTTCGTGTTCGATAAAACGTTGTGTGTTATTTGCGAAACGCGTAACCGTACAACCGAATGAACCGACATCAACGAATTTTCAGGAAAAATCCAAGTTACACATGCCTTAACACCTTTAAATAGCCTAAAAATTAGGTTAAAGGGGTTTAAAAGTGACAAAACGCGTCATTACAAGTCCAGGGGCCAAAACTGCCAAATTCCAAAGTTAATAGGGGGTCTCGCGGGGCGCGAGAGAATCAGGCTAAGCTCTCGTGGGCTGCCAGAGACTGCCAGTGACAGATTGTGTGCAGCCAGCAATTTTGATTTCCTTGGAGCCCAAGAACTCGAATTTTCCAGCTTTGTTCCTGCATTTGAGAAATGTTAGGACTTCCCTTAATCATTGCCACCTCATGGGACACTTGTGATGATCTTGTGGCATCCAAAATTGTGACATCTGAGCCTTGTCAAGCATTAAACAATACCGAACAATTCCGAATATAATGAAATCTTGTGTTTCATTCCTGAGAATTGTGTAATTACATGTGACATTTATACAATTTAGTCCATGTACAATTTCAACTCCTCTAGGCTTTTCTGGAGGTTATACATAAGCTATCATGCAAAACGAAACCAATTTAATACAAAGTATGTTCCGGAATAGTTACGTAAGCTAAACATACCTTAGAAATAAGTTTTGAAGGGTTGGGTATGTCAAAAACAAGTTTATTCGATCACAGGGACTATTTACCACAAAATGCGAAAGTCTGCCGATTCTCGCAGCGACGTATGCTCCGGAACAAGGTCACAAGCTTAACATACCATAAATACCCTTTAGCTAGCTTAGAAATAAGTTTCGAGGGCTTCGGTATGGCAAAAACATGCATTTGTAACTTCGGGGGCTATTTTGCAAATTCTGTGAAAATATGCCTTTTTGCGTATTTCGCTATCCGGAACATGTATGGACATCCACAAATTTTTGTAATCAATAAAATATAGTATATTAATGATTGGAATGCAAAAACTATCATTCGTTACGCAATTACGGTCATTTGCGTGTTCGTTTTGATTTCATCGTAATTAACCGAAAACCGCAACTGTACGACCAAACAAACCGCCTATGAGACATTTTTGGACACATTTCAAGTTCCCTAAGCTTTAACGTCCTTATAGAGCTTAAAAATGGGGTTAACGGGTGTTAAAAGTGCCAAAACGCGTCGAAAAACAAGTTTAGAGGCTGCAGGGACCATTTCTGCCAGTTTTGAAATTTGAACCTCTGGCGGGGCGCGACTCCCTTAGCCTAAATGACTCGCGGCCCACAAGAAGCCATCGGACGTAGAAAAATAAGCTGGCAGCTTCCCAGCTCATTTCTTTGCCATCAATTCGCAATTTTTGACACCTAGCTCGAAATTTGCCACACTAAACTGCTTCTAACACCTCTACAACACTTGTTAACATCCTAGAGCATCTCCAAACACTTGTCATGATCAAATTAACCCAATTCAACTATAAAAACCAAGGTATTCTTCATTTTTGAACTTTTAGAAACACCTTCTTTGATCCTTTCTTCTCAAATCCGAAATTGGCAACCACTTTGGAGTTTCCTCTATGATTCCTTGATCATCCCTAGTGTTTGTAAGTAATTCATTCATGTTTTGATTCAAGATTTTTTTTAGTTTAATTGGGTTAAAACTCAACAGTTTGACTTTCTGTTGACTTCCAGATTTGATCATGAATTGATCAACATAAAGTCCAATTGAATCTTGCAATATGATGGTAATCAAGGTGGTTATGATCCTTAGTGATCATGCTTACTGATTTCCACCATTTCTAGTCATTTTGACAAGTCAAAGTTCGGTCAAAAATGCGATAAATGCGCATTTTATGCCGAAACTAATTTTCGGGTGTCAAAACAGTTTGTTTTGATGCCAAAACTTTTTTATAAACTTAATTAGACATGCCAAAACATGTCTAGATCTTCACTCTCATTTTAGTGCTTGTTTAGAGTCGTAAGTTGAACGGTTTGACCACCGCTTTGACTTTCGAATCTGACCCATTTGGTGGATCTTCGGACCCGACCAAATACATATTTGTGACGATAAATATAAAGGGAATAATCCTCTAAGGTTATACCTATTTGTCATGTAATTCGGATAGTGTTATTATAATTAGTTATTATGTTCTTCAATAATGACCAAAATGCCCTTTTCGCAAATAAATCAACTTTAAGTATATGGAACATATATTTTGACAAGTATTCTGATCAAATAACATTTTCAAAAGTATTTAGACATTAAAGACTTATCATAACACATATCTACCCATCCGAATGCGTAGTTACGCAAATGACGCGATAAAGTGGCTTGAACTACCTTAACGGGTCATAACGGGTCAAAAGCACACAAAAAATCTTTCCAACTCAGAATGTTAACTTATTAAACCATGTCATATGAGTTTCAATACTCATTTGGTTTATAAGGTATCATTCTATCCAAATCCTCCGAATTCAAGTTTTGATGTTTACATTATTATCCATTTTTAGGACACACACTTGATTCCTTGATCTTTGGACGTTGACCATACACTTGTACAAGGCTTATCCGCAAATCCCAGGCGAGTACATCGCTCCCCTCTTTTATGTTTTACAAATGTTTTGGGGTGATTCATATGTGCTAATTGTTTTCAAGTTTTCAAAGTACAAATACTATGGTTTATATAACAATATGGTTTCAATAATGTGATACAACTTGTTGGTGCGTTATCCAAGATACGAATGACATTCATTAACGTTTCTATGCCACCCAGTAGTAAGTTATGGTAGCATAGGATTGACAATCCCGTTACTAGGCTATTCACTGGATTTGGTGGGTAGTTTGGGAACGACTGCAACTCTTTATGACTAACAAATCATTCGTTGATTAGCTAGTCTTGTTAAAAAGATCTTTTAGGATCTAGTAAAGATACCCTTGGGGTATAGTCGAGTCAACAAAGGTTTGAATGTACTCATTAAAGAACGACCAAAAGTTTTCACAATTATAACAAGGAACAATTGGTTTATAACAAGAAACAAAGAACGATGAACAATGAACAATGAACGATGAACGATGAACAAATGGTTTATTACGAGGAATGATGAACGACGAACAAATGATTTCAAACAATGTCACATAACAATTTTTGATTAAAGATATAAACCATACAAGTTATTTCAAGACGATTTACAAGTTGGATTTACAAAATAAATGTTTTCGATTCAAGGTTCATGGCTACTAAATTTTATAACTTTTAACAATTTCTTTTATTTGAATAACTATTGCAATATCAAATTCTTTCAAAACAAGGTTTCACTTACGACTCTAGTAGTCGGTTATTTATATTGCAATATATACAAAGCCATGGACTTGACATGTTCACAAAACCTATGTACTCGCCGGCATATTTTTGCTGACTCGTTTTCACATATGTTTCAGGGAAAGATGCTAGATGATACTGATACGTGCTCATGTAGGATCGGACTTGGACCTAGTGCCTTAATAACAAGAAAGACAATAATTATGCATGCTTGTTGTTTTGTTGTTTAAAAATTTCTAAGACATTTATGACAATGTAATCTATGTTCAATATTCAAACAAAATAAAAATTTAAATACCATGTGTTGTTGAGAAAATCTGTTAACGTGACTCCCCAACTGTTTCCACCGCATGTTTTACGCGATTTTGGGTGTTACAGGTTGGTATCGGAGCACTGGTTATAGGGAATTAGGTTATTAGTAATGCTTTGACCTAGACTATAACCTTCTTAGGACCCCAACGCAAGTTTACTTGTGTTTAGATTCTTAAAAGATTACCATCACCTATCCTTAGGTGATTATCAAAAACAAAGCATATTACATCCTTTGAAAGCTAATTTTTTTTCTAAAATCTCACAAGAAATCCTCTATCCTTAGATGGTTTATTCTTGGGCTTATTGCCTTCAAAATTTTCAAACTCTCATCAAAGTTTGGGTTTTAATAATGTGAACACCTGCAATCTGGAAGGGTGGGTGCCTATACCCCGAGTTTTCTGTCTAAGGCTAGAGTGTTCATACATATCCACTTAATCGGACCAATCACTCTTACCTGGGAACTCTTGGGGTGAGTGTCCACTTATAGGCTAAAGTATGTCTTCGTGATACATTATAAGACCCATTTACTTTGATCAGTCACCCTGTGTCATTTGTGTGTTTTGAGAAACAAACAAGTGACCACCATCCATATGTTTCTTCAATATATTGATGCCTCTATTGATTCTCTTCCGAATGTCAATCTCATATATCTTCTTTCATGTTTCTTTTCTAGAATGCCTCCTCGACGTGATACAACTCAAAATGCCGAAATGGCTGCACTTATCGCTCAGTAAATGGCTTCAATCCTCCCGAACCTAGTGACTCAATTAAATCAAGCAAACAACAATAACAACAATGCACTAGCTCCGTGCAGCATGTTCAGCTAAACCACTTCAGTTCACTAGGTCTGAGGGAGCTACGGGACTTCTTCAATGGTTTGAGAGTCTCGAAAGCACGTCCGTTTTGTTCAATGTCCAAATGAGCAAAAAGTTGAGTTCGCGTCGAGTGTATTCAAGAAAAGAGCTCTTACGTGGTGGAATGGTATAATGAGAGATAGGAGTGCTGATGTGGCATTGGCACAAACTTGGGGAGAGCTTCGAGCTTTGATGATGAAGAAATTTTGCCCTCGTCATGAACAAAGGGCACTTGAGAATGAGTTCCACGATCTTAAGCAAGATAGTGGAGAACACCGAGCTTACACCGACCGGTATGAGGAGTTAAGTTTGTTGTGTCCTACGATCGTTACGCCCTTGGATAAGGCGATTGAAAAGTACATGGATGGCCTGCCTGACCCCATTCAGGATATTGTTAATGGTAGCAACCCTACCACCGTTCGACAGGCTATCGAACTATCTGCTACCCTGACTGAGTCCGAAATAAAAAAGGGTAAACTTTTCCGCAAAGGCGACAAGAAACCATCTGACAAAACTACCTATGAAAAACCAAAAGAAAACAAGACTGAATCCTCTAAGAAGTCAAAGAAGTGCATGGCTTCACAAAATTTCGCTGTAGTTACTCAAAACAATCAAGCTGCCCCCAATCAACCAGCACAACCCCTTGCGAGGAAACCTTATGCTGGTACAGCACCTATATGCAACAGGTGCAATGCTCATCATCAGGCTCACCTACAATGTCGTCAATGCACTTCGTGTGGGCGACTTGGTCATTTGGAAAACGTCTACCGATCAGCTCGAGCTAACTTTCCACCAGGTTCTTGCTACAACTGTGGCGAGATGGGTCATTTTAAAACAACTGCCCGAGACTTATAAATGCAATTCCCGCTCGTGGATGAACATATTAACAAGACTCAAGCCAACAATGATGCAACTATGAACAATTAAGTTTTTATCTGTTTCTCTTTTGTTTAACAAGAACCTTGAAAACACTTTGATTGTCTATAAATAAATTTGGTTGATTCCATTTTATTTACAAATGCGAGTATATATTTGTGTTCCTCCCCTACAATACCAATACCAATAACATGATTCCTTGCGAATCAAACAACTCTTGTAGTTTCTTTCATCTTGCGATCTCCCGCGATCTCCACAAAAATCCTAAGTACCTGTTTCTTTTTAAGAAACAATGTACAAGGTACAAGTTACAACTCTTAATGAATACTCAAAGTATCACTTTAAATCCTTGATTGGATACCTAAGGATACTTCCATGAGTCCTTAAATGGTCTTATGCAATATGTTTATACTACAACCCTCTAATTTTTTTCATAACACTTTGCAAGGTACATAATTTCAAAAACATTATACTGATTTCAAAATTTCATGATTTCAAATATTTTTCATAAGATTCTAAAAGCTACTTAACATAGCATATTAAGTTAATATACGAAGTGCATGATTTCAAAATACGTATTTTCAAAAAAAACTCTATACATTAATTCAAGGATTTTTCATGTGGTTTCAAATCAATTTAACAAATGTATATTTACCTAATATATCTAGTGCATAATTTCGAAAACATTATACATATGATTTCAAAAACATTAAGCATGTTTTCAAAAAAAAATCATGCATGATTTTCAAAGACACTTTTTGCGGCATATGTTGACTTAGCATATGAGCACATTGATTTTCATTACATTTTTGCTATGTATGTTGTCTGAGCATGCTAGCACATTGATTTCATGGACATTCCTACTTCGTATGTTGACCTAGTATAACTAATACAAGGTTTCAAATTACTTTTGCTACATGAACCCCAAATCCTATTAGGATCTTCCTATCTTCATAGTTAGATTCTTACGGATGCTTAAAGTACTAAATGAACTCCTTGATTGGATTCGTAGTGTACTTTAACTACTTATGTACAAATTGATGACAAGTTAATAACAAGTTGATGACCAAATTGACAATTATGTGATTATGTGTTTATGTGTTAAGTTGGTTCAAATGTCCGTTATCTAAATCCTTGTAGAGTCTTCCATATCTTCATATGATAGATTCTTAGAAGGATATCCGAAAGTACTATCTTAAATCCTTGAAGGGGTTATTCTATGCAAATAGTTAAGCCCTTGGATTCCAAAGTACTATTCCTAATTTGATACAAAGTTAAAGAAACCTTTCAGAACCTAGTTAAAGAAGTCTTTCAGGGCTTAGTTAAAGAGGTCTTTCAGGGCCTAGTTAAAGAAGTCTTTTAGGGCTTAGTTAAAGAAGTCTTTCAGGGCCTAGTTAAAGAGATTGCTCGTCAATCTAGTTAAAGAGATCATGTGTTGATCTAGTTAAAGAGATTGCTCGTCAATCTAGCTAAAGAGATCATGTGTTGATCTAGTTAAAGAGATTGTTCGTCAATCTAGTTAAAGAGATCATGTGAAGATCTAGTTAAGGAGACTCTTTGGTGGTCTACTTAAAGAGATCATGCGTTGATCTAATTAAAGAGATCCAGATGTGGTCTAGACAAGTCATTCCATGTTTACTCATATGATTTTTCCCCTACACATCACAAAATAAACTATGCTGACTGTGCAACGAATTGAGTAATTATGGATGCATACATAATTATAAAATCCCTTGCATAGAAAACCATAGCAAGTTTTGTCATGTGTGAGAACCTATAGTAATAAGAATCACGAAGCAGGAACAATGTAATAAGGGCATGGTGGATACGCCGCTGGTACTTCCTATATATAAGTGTTCCTTATTACATTGCAAGCGTGACGTTATTTAAGTTACTAGAAGCTCTGGACCTTGACCAATGTTGTTCTATCATACACTCTTTAACTCCAATTTCGAGCACACACAAGTTTCCTATACTAGTCTTCATGGGAAACCGTTATAAACAATCTTCCGTTCATTATTCGAAATCCGGCTCCTTTCTTTCAAGTCCATGCTCTTTTTATGGTATGCTGCGACAAAAAGATACCACTATGACATTTACAAGAATCTTTTCTAAGGCTAGTACAATCAAAGGTGTCATGCACCTACCTATTGGAATGGGGTTAAGATTTGCGAATCTCAACTCATCACCATGGACAACAAACGAGTATAATAAACAAAGTTCGCTGGAGTCCAAACATTTTCTAGAGATTTTTCTCCAGGAACGAAGGATCACTTGAAGCGATACCCTCACATATGTTTTCACAAGTTTCCTCTAAATTAAATTTCGGGACGAAATTTTCTAAAGTAGGGGAGACTGTGACATCTGAGCCTCGTCAAGCATTAAACAATACCGAACAATTCCGAATCTAATGAAATCTTGTGTTTTATTCCTGAGAATTGTGTAATTACATGTGACATTTATACATTTTAGTCCATGTACAATTTCAACTCCTCTAGGCTTTTCTGGAGGTTATACATAAGTTATTACGCAAAACGAAACCAATTTAATACAACGTATGTTCCGGAATAGTTACGTAAGCTAAACATACCTTAAATAACCTTTTCATAACTTAGAAATAAGTTTTGAAGGGTTGGGTATGTCAAAAACAAGTTTATTCGATCACAGGGACTATTTACGACAAACTGCGAACGTCTGCCGATTCTCGCAGCGACGTACGCTCTGGAACAAGTTCACAAGCTTAACATACCATAAATACCCTTTAAATAGCTTAGAAATAAGTTTTTAGGGCTTCGGTATGGCAAAAACATGCATTTGTAACTTCAGGGGCTATTTTGCAAATTCTGTGAAAACTATCATTCGTTACGCAATTACGGTCATTTGCGTGTTCGTTTCGATTTTCATCGTAATTAACCGAAAAACCGCAACTGTACGACCAAACGAACCGACCTCTGAGACATTTTTGGACACATTTCAAGTTCCCTAAGCTTTAACGTCCTTATAGAGCTTAAAAATGGGGTTAACGGGTGTTAAAAGTGCCAAAACACGTCGAAAAACAAGTTTAGAGGCTGCAGGGACCATTTCTGCCAATTCTGAAATTTGAGCCTCTGGCGGGGCGCGACTCCCTTAGCCTAAATAACTCGCGGCCCACGAGAAGCCATCAGACACAGAAAAATAAGCTGGCAGCTTCCCAGCTCATTTCTTTGCCACCAATTCGCAATTTTTAACACCTAGCTCAAAATTTGCCACATTTAACCTGCTTCTAACACCTCTACAACACTTGTTAACATCCTAGAGCATCTCCAAACACTTGTCATGATCAAATTAACCCAATTCAACTATAAAAACCAAGGTATTCTTCATTTTTGAACTTTTAGAAACACCTTCTTTGATCCTTTCTTCTCAAATCCGAAATTGGCAACCACTTTTGAGTTTCCTCTATGATTCCTTGATTATCCCTAGTGTTTGTAAGTAATTCGTTCATGTTTTGATTCAAGATTTTTTTAGTTTAATTGGGTTAAAACTCAACAGTTTGACTTTCTGTTGACTTCCAGATTTGATCATGAATTGATCAACATCAAGTCCAATTGAATCTTGCAATATAATGGTAATCAAGGTGGTTATGATCCTTAGTGATCATGCTTACTGATTTCCACCATTTCTAGTCATTTTGACAAGTCAAAGTTCGGTCAAAAATGCGATAAATGCGCATTTTATGCCAAAACTAATTTTCGGGTGTCAAAACAGTTTGTTTTGATGCCAAACTATTTTATAAACTTAATTAGACATGCCAAAACATGTCTAGATCGTCACTCTCATTTTAGTGCTTGTTTAGAGTCGTAAGTTGAACGGTTTGACCACCGCTTTGACTTTCGAATCTGACCCATTTGGTGGATCTTCGGACCCGACCAAATACATATTTGTGACAATAAATATAAAGGGAATAACCCTCTGAGGTTATACCTATTGGTCATGTAATTCGGGTAATGTTATTATAATTAGTTATTATGTTCTTCAATAATGACCAAAATGCCCTTTTCGCAAATAAATCAACTTTAAGTATATGGAACATAAATTTTGACAAGTATTCTGATCAAATAACATTTTCAAAAGTATTTAGACATTAAAGACTTATCATAACACATATCTACCCATCCGAATGCGTAGTTACGCAAATGACGCAATAAAGTGGCTTAAACTACCTTAACGGGTCATAACGGGTCAAAAGCACACAAAAAATCTTTCCAACTCAGAATGTTAACTTATTAAACCATGTCATATGAGTTTCAATACTCATTTGGTTTATAAGGTATAATTCTATCCAAATCCTCCGAATTCAAGTTTCGATGTTTACATTATTATCCATTTTTAGGACACACACTTGATTCCTTGATCTTCGGACGTTGACCATACACTTGTACAAGGCTTAACTGCAAATCCCAGGCGAGTACATCGCTCCCCTCTTTTATGTTTTATAAATGTTTTGGGGTGATTCATATGTGCTAATTGTTTTCAAGTTTTCAAAGTACAAATACTATGGTTTATATAACAATATGGTTTCAATAACATGATACAACTTGTTGGTGTGTTATCCAAGATACGAATGACATTCATTAATATTGCTATGCCGCCCAGTAGTAAGTTATGGTACCATAGGATTGACAATCCCGTTACTAGGCTATTCACTGGATTTAGTGGGTAGTTTGGGAACGACTGAAACACTTTATGACTAACAAATCATTCGTTGATTTGCTAGTCTTGTTAAAGAGATCTTTTAGGATCTATTAAAGATACCCTTGGGGTATAGTCGAGTCAACAAAGGTTTGAATGTACTCATTAAAGAACGACCAAAAGTTTTCACAATTATAACAAGGAACAATTGGTTTATTACAAGAAACAAATAACGATGAACAATGAACAATGAACGATGAATGATGAACAAATGGTTTATTACGAGGAACGATGAACGATGAACAAATGATTCCAAACAATGTCACAAAACGATTTTCGATTAAAGATATAAACCATACAAGTTATTTCAAGACGATTTACAAGTTGGATTTACAAAACAAATGTTTTCGAGTCAAGGTTCATGGCTACTAGATTTTATAACTTTTAACTATTTGTTTTAGTTGAATAACTATTGCAATATCAAATGCTTTCAAAACAAGGTTTCACTTACGCTCTAGTAGTCGGGTTATTTATATTGCAATATATACAAAGCCATGGACTTGACATGTTCACAAAACCTATGTACTTGCCAGCATATTTTTGCTGACTCGTTTTCACATATGTTTGAGGAAAGATGCTAGATGATACTGATGCGTGCTCATGTAGGATCGGACTTGGACCTAGTGCCTTAATAACAAGAAAGACATTAATTATGCATGCTTGTTGTTTCGTTGTTTAAAAATTTCTAAGACATTTATGACAATGTAATCTATGTTCAATATTCAAATAAAATAAAAATTTAAACACCATATGTTGTTGAGAAAATCTGTTAACGTGACTACCCAAGTGTTTCCGCCGCGTGTTGTTTTACGCGATTTGGGGTTTACAAAAACACTACAAATAGCAAGCCATTTACACTTGCTCATTTCTCATTTTTTTCCTCCCACTCTCTTGGAGCTTGTTTCCAATCATTAGGAAACCTCCTACTGAGCTCTTAAGTGTTCCTCAACACAAGTAAGTGCTCACTCCTAGTCTATTTCATTTATTTTAGCTATTTTGAGCTAAAAGCCAAACAGCTTGACTTTCAGTTTTGACCATTTTTGGTCAAGTCAAAGTTCAATTGAACTTTGAAACATGTTCGTAATCACGAAGGTATTAATCCCTTGTGATTGCACCTTCTGATTTCCACGTTTACTAGTCGAAGTGATGAGTCAAGGTTTCGGTCAAAGATGCACATAATGTGCATTTCACGAAGAAACTATTTTTGGGTATTAAAACTCCAATTTTTGATACCAAATCATTTTTATAACTTAGTTAGACATGTTTCAACATGTCTAACTTGTCACTTCAAGTTTAGTGTTTATTTTGGGTCTAAGTTGAGCGGTTTGACCACCGCTTTGACTTTCGAATCCGACCCGTTTGGTCGATCTTTGGATTTGGCCTAGCGCATTTTAGGACCATTGTTGTATAGGGAATATCCCTCTGAGGTTATACCTTATTGTCTTGTAGTTTGGTTAGTTATATGATGAGTTGCTTTTATGATCTTTTAAATTGACCAAAATACCCTTTTTGCGCTCAAATTGACTTTAAGCATAAGTAACCAAAGTTTTGACATCTAAACTGATGTTATAACATAATCAAACTTTTTTTGGAATGTAAGAATCATCATATGACGTATTTGACCATCCGATCATATAATTACTCTTATAACCTGTTAAAGTAGCGTAAACTACCTTACGTGTCATAACGGGTCAAAAGCACTTAGGATCCTTTCCAAATCAAAATGTTAAGTTTTTTAAACCATATCATATGAGTTCCAACACTCATTTGGTTTATAAGACTTCTTTCTACCCGAATCCTCTGATTAAAGTCTCGACACGCTAACATAGTTATCTGACACATTAGGACGCACTTGAGCTTTGTTCATTCTCTTGATCAAGGACACCTTTGCAATCCCAAGTGAGTACATAGTTCCCCTCTTTTACGCTTTCAAATGTTTTGGGGTGACTCATATGTGCTAAATAAATTTTAAGTTTTCAAAAACCAAGTCTATTGTTTATATAAAACAATACGATTTCATTAATGTGAAGAACTTGTTGGTGCGTTATCCATGAAACGAATGACATTCATTAACATTGATCATGCTAGCTGGTAGTATGTTATGGTACAATAGGACTGACAATCCCGTTATTGGACTGTCCACTTGATTTGGTGGAAGTTTGGGTAATGACAGAAATTGTTTCTGATTAACAAATCATTTGTTGATTTGTTAGTCTAGTTAAAGAGACCCTTTGGTGGCCTATTAAAGATACCCTTTGGTGGTATAGTCAACACAGGCTTGAATATGTTCATTAAAGGACGACCAAAAGTTTTCACAATTAAAATACGGACGACTGGTTTATAACACGGACGATTGATTGATGACACAGACAATTGGTTTATGACACGAAACAAATGGTTTATGACACATAAAAATGGTTTATAACACGGACGAATGGTTTATGACATGGACGATTGGTTTATGGTAAGTGATTTAGATAACGAAACGGGCGTAATATGATAAAAGCATGGTGGACACGCCGCTGGTACTTCCTATATATAAGTGCTTTTATCGTATTACATATCGTAGCGTTATCCGAATCACTTCGACAAATGGTTTCGAAAAATGTCACGCAACAATTTTCACTTAAAGATATAAACCATATAAAGTTTTCTTTTTAAATCGATTTATTACTCGGTTTTGCAAAAGAAAAGTTTTTGGTCAAGATACATGGCTACAAGCTTTTACAACTCATACCAACTTGTTTAGTTGGTAAAATATATTGCAATATCAAATACTTTGATACAAGGTTTTCAATTATTGACTCACGTAGTTGGACAAAGTGTTGCAATATCATATACAAAGCCATGAATTTGACACACTCACAAAACCTATGTACTCACCGGCATTTTTATGCTGACTATCTTTTCACATACATTCAAGAGTCAATGTTTGATGATTTGATGCATGCTTCACGTAGTATTGGACGCGGGCCTTAGTGACTTAAAATATGAAAGACCATTTTATTTATATTTTGTTTCTGTTTCTCCCAAGACAATGTAAACATTTAAACTTAATAAAACAAAACTTTTAAATACCATGTGTTGTGAAACAATTTCCTGTAATGTGACTCCCCGATGGTTCCGCCGCAGTTTGTTGTCTTACGCGATCGGGGTGTTACAGAGATTGGTATCAGAGCTCATGGTTATAGGGAATTAGGTTATTAGTAATGCTTTGACCTAGACTATAACCTTTCTAGGACCTAACGCGAGTTATCTTGCATTCAGATTCTTAAAACAATACCATCACCTATCCTTAGGTGATTAGCAAAACGAATCCACAAGATACAAATCCGTTTTGAAATTTTTCATCTATCCTTGGATAAATCGTTTTTGGCTTTAAGCATTTGATGTTTTCAAAAATCTCGTCAAAGTTTGGGTTTTAATAATGTGGACACATGCAATCTGGAAGGGTGGATGCCTTACCCTGAGTTTTCTGTCTAAGGCTAGAGTGTGCGTACAAATCCACTTAATCGGACCAGTTACTCTTACCTGGGAACTCTTGGGGCGAGTGTCCACTTATAGGATAAAGCATGTCTTCATGATACATTATACAAGCTGTTTACTTTGATTAGTCACCATGTGTCATTTGTTGGTTTTAAGTAGCAAACGAATGACCACCATCCTTGTATTTCGTTGATATTTTTAACACCACTCTTGATTATCCAATGTTAATCTCATATATCTTCCCTCATTTTTTCTTCTAGAATGCCTCCTTGACGTAATACAACTCAAGATGCCGATATGGCAGCTATGATCGCTCAGCAAATTGCTGTTGTACTACCAAACCTCGTGACCCAACTAAACCAAGCGAACAACAACAACAATAACATAATAATGCACCCACTCCGTGCAACTATAAACAAATTAACTCGGCTAAACCACTCAAGTTTACTTGGTCGGAAGGATCTGGTGGGCTCCTGCAATGGTTTGAGAGTCTCGAAAGCCTATTTCGACATGTTCAATGCCCGAATGAGTGAAAAGTTGAGTTTGCATCGAGTGTATTCCAGAAAAGAGCACTCACATGGTGGAACGGTGTGATGAGAGATAGGGGTGCCCACATGGCAATAGCACAAACGTGGGAAGAGCTTCGAGCTCTAATGATGAAAGAATTATGCCCACGTCATGAACAACGGGCACTAGAAAATGAATTCCACGATCTTAAACAAGATAGTGGAGAGCACCGTGCCTATACTAACCGTTACGAAGAATTGAACATGTTGTGTCCCACCATGGTCACCCCGTTGGATAAAGCAATCGAGAGGTACATTGATGGCCTGCCTGATCCCGTTCATGACAATGTTACTGGTAGCAACCTTACCAATGTTCAATAGGTTATCGAATTGGCTGCTACCCTAACTAAGTCTCAGGTCAGGAAGGGGAAACTGTTTCGCAAGGGCGACAAGAAACAGGCAGCTAAGACCACTCAAGAGAAAACAAAGGGAAACAAAGTTGAGCCTTCCAAGAAGTCGAGGAAGCGTAAGGCTTCACAAAATTTTGCAGTCATTGCGCAACCCAACCAGAACACTCAAAACCAGCCAGCACAACCTCTTGCGAGGAAACCCTATGCTAGTACTGCACTGTTGTGCAATCGGTGCAATGGTCACCATCAAGCTCACCAACAGTGCCGCCAATGCACCTCGTGTTGAAGATTCGGTCACATAGCCAATGTATGTCGTTCTGCCCCAAATCAAGTTGTTCGAAACCCTGTTCAACCCCAAGCCAACCCTACTAGACCTCCATTCCCACCTGGTTCTTGCTACAACTGTGGCGAGATAGGTCACTTTAGAAAAAACTGCCCAAAACTGGTGAATGCGAATGCAAATTCAGCCTATAGATGTGCATTCAACATCAATGCCAATGAGGCCGTGCTGATAACGAAGTCGTTAACGGTACATTCCTTGTTAACAATCATTGGCTTCTGTCCTTTTTTATTCGGGTGCCGATAGAAGTTTTGTATCCCTAGCTTTTGAACCTTTGCTTTCAATGCCTAGGACTAAACTAGGAAAGCCCTTGACAATAGAAATAGCTAGTTTGTACTCGATTCAGTCATTTGTAGTTGCTAGTTAAACCTCAATAACCACTTTTTTCTCATTGAACTCACGCCATGCAACTCGGGAGTTTCGACATCATCATAGGAATGGATTGGTTAACCACACACCATGCTGAGGTGATTTTTTTCGAGAAAACTTGTTCGTTTACCTCTTTCTTCAGGCGAAAGCTTAGAAGTTCATGGAGAGAAACCCTCTAGTAACCTAAAACTCATGAATTGTACCCAAGCCCAAAAATACCGAAAGAATTATGTAGCCTTCTTGGCACATATTGTAGAGAAGAAAGGCAAGAGCAAGAATATTCAAGATATCCCTATTGTTATGGATTATCCTGAGGTGTTTCTTGAAGAGTTACCTGGTTTACCCCCAACATGTCAAGTTGAGTTTCGTATAGACCTTGTACCTAGTGCCAACCCTATAGCCAAATCTCCTTACCGTCTTGCACCGTCTGAGATGCAAGAGTTATCAAAACAACTCCAAGAGTTATCAGACAAAGGATTCATTCGTCCGAGTTTTCACCTTGGGGCGCTCCTGTCCTATTCGTGAAAAAGAAGGGTGAATCCTTCCGAATGTGAATCGATTATCGTGAGCTCAACAAACTAATGATCCAAAATTGATATCCCCTATCTCGCATCAAGGTGATCTCTTTGATCAGCTACAAAGGTGTAATATGACGAATAGTTTATGAGACGGACGATTGGTTTATGGTAAGTGATTTAGATAACGAAACGGGTGTAATATGATAAAAGCATGGTGGATACGCCGCTGTACTTCCTATATATAAGTGCTTTTATCGTATTACATATCGTAGCGTTATGCGAATCACTTGGACAAATGGTTTTGAACAATGTCATGCAACAATTTTCACTTAAGGATTTTAACCATACGGAGTTTTCTTTTTAAATCGATTTATTACTCGGTTTTACAAAAGAAAAGTTTTTTTGTCAAGATTCATGGCTACAAGGTTTTACAACTCATACCAACTTGTTTAATTGGTTAAATATATTGCAATATCAAATACTTTGATACAAGGTTTTCAATTATCGACTCACATAGTCAGTTAAAGTATTGCAATATCATATACAAAGCGATGAATTTGACACACTTACAAATCCTATGTACCACCAGCATTTTTATGCTAACTATCTTTTAACATACGTTTCAGGAGTCAATGTTTGATGATATGATACATGCTTCACGTAGGATTGGACCCGAGCCTTAGAGACTTAAAATATGAAAGACAGTTTTAGTTCTATTTTGTTTCTATTTACCCTAAGACAATGTAAACATTTAACTTAATAAAACAAAACTTTAAATACCATGTGTTGTGAAATAAATCCTGTAACGTGACTCCCGGATGTTTCTGCCGCGATTTGTTGTTTTACGCGATCGGGGTGTTACAGAAGGAAACCTATAGTATGGAAAGATTAGCTAAGCTATATGTAGATGAAGTAGTTTGATTATATGGAGTTCCGTTATCCATACTGTCTGATAGAGATAGTCGTTTTACTTCTCATTTTTGGAAAAGTTTCCAAAAAGCTATGGGAACACGACTAAAGTTAAGTATAGGCTATCATCCTCAAACTGATGGACAAAGTGAGAGGACAATCCAAACACTGGAAGGCATGTTAAGGGCTTGTGTAATAGATTTTGGAGGAAGTTGGGATAATCATTTGCCATTAATAGAATTCTCCTATAACAATAGTTATCATACAAGCATTAATGTTGCTCCATTTGAAGCACTTTATGGACGAAAGTGCCGAACTCCCGTATGTTGGGCAGAAATAGGAGAAAACAATTATCAGGTCCTGAGATTGTACAAGAGACAACTGACAAGATAATTCAAGTCAAGAAAAGGTTAAAGACAGCACGAGATCGTCAAATGAGTTATGCTGATCATCGACATAAACACATTGGAATTTCAAGTTGGAGACAAAGTACTGTTAAAAGTTTCTCCTTGGAAATGAATAGTTCAATTTGGTAAGAAAGGAAAGTTAAGCCCAAGACATGTTGGACCATTTAAGGTTATCAAGCAAATTGGACCAGTAGCCTATCAGCCACAGTTACTTGAAGAAATGGTTGGTATACATGATGTATTTCATGTATGTAATCTAAGGAAATGTTTAGTTGATAAATCATTGATGGTACCTCTTCAAGATACAGAGGTAACTGAAAAATTAAATTTTGTTAAGAAACCTCTCCAAATCGAAGATAGGAAGATTAAGAATCTCAAACATAAAAGATTAGTTCTGGTCAAAGTAAAGTGGGACTCGAAACGAGGACCATAATATACTTAGAAATTAAAATAAGAAATGAAACAAAATGTATGAACTTGTTTCAGTGAATCTCGAGGAGATTCTAAACAAGGTGGGGAGGATGTAACAACTCCCAAAATACCCTAGAAGGAACCGTAATCGAAACCCAGACGCACACGACGAACCCCGACACGAAAAACAAAAAATCCACATCCTAGCATCCCAGGCGCCACGCGGGGGATACTTCTGCATCTCCCGCGACACGCGGGGAGTACCAAGACACGTGGCACCTGAATGCGACAAGTGGCAAGCCTACACGGGTGACGATGTTGACCTAGCCCTAGCTAGGAGTCGTCGCGCCACGCGGGGGAGTCTCCGGTTCCTCCCGCGATGCGCGGGGGAAGCCCAGGTGGGCTACATAAGGGGCAACATTGGACGAGTTCAGTTTCTCATTTTCGATTTCAAAATGGATACTACTTCTCTCTCGAATCGTAGTTCGAATACCAAATCCCTTGAAACCCCTAAACTCTGCCCCGTAGCCAGCGTACTAACCCGAATCACTGGTCCGATACCCTCTGATCGATCTATAAACAATTCAACGGATGTTTAAGTGCTACCTGAATAAGCTATACTTTGTCATCACGTTGGGGTTTTGATCTCGTGATTATCCTTAAAGTTGAAATGAGTAAATACACTAATATATGTGCATTGTGTGTTTAATTAGGAACCAACGAATTAGACCAGGAGGCTATTACTATAAACCTTAAATTTGCAATGTGAGGCATTCTTTTTTCCCAATTACTTTCAAAACCCTAAATGTTTTCTAGTTGTATTTCCAGTGATTAATTTTTTGTATTATGCAATTACTGCCGGTATGTGGGGTTTTGTATACCCTACTTGATAATCTTCACTATTGGACAACGGGTTAGCCAATGAGTGATATGACCACAGTCACAGGAACTGCCACTGAGTGACAAATATTGATTGAGTAACTGTCAGATATAAACAAATGTAAAAACATTTAATATTGTAATTACAATATGGTGTCTTTTTAGTAAATCTGAATGAACTCACTAGTATTTTTCGATGACCAAATGTTTTTGAAACGCGTTTCAGGTGATTTACTGTGAAGGAAAGGAAAGTGCTATGAAGCACTCAAGCTTAAATAAGTGGCTATGTAAACCTGAATAAAACGTATTTTGTAATCAAGGGTTTCATCCCACAGTTTATGAAATGAAAACTACGGTATTTTGAAAACTTTGATATTTTCCTGACACCCGGTCCTGATAAAAATTCCGCTACGAAAATTTTAATAAACACCGGTACCACTGTATATGCTCATGTCTCCCGTCCAGGGTAGGGTCGGGAGCTCTGACAATATATATGTTGCATTTGGCGCATATCATGTTTACAAGACATGTGGGAAACGATATGTAAATTCCTGTTGTATCCACACATTTGGTTGCAAAATATCTCAAATCGTCTTATTTCTTTATACTTAAGTCATTATATATGACCAAGCGATTGGAAGCATTTTTCGTGACTAAAATTTTGTGATTGTACAATTGTGAAGATATGTTTTGAGAAAACAATAAACTATGATGTGAATTGTCTATTCTGTTAAATTATTTTTAACAAACATCATTGCTATGACTCTTACGGAAAATAACCTGTTTTCCAATTAGAATAGAGTAAATTGCACAAAACATCCTTTATGTTTCCTCAAACTTGCAGGTTCCAGCCTTAATGTTTAAAAGTTGCTAAAAACAACCTTTAAGTTTATTTTTGTTGCGGGTTCAATCCTTTACAGCTAACCACGTTATTTTCTTCAGTTAAGTTCCCTCACATGCATAACATGTGAGGGTATATTCGTCATTTTGGTTGATCATTTGAGGGAACTTAACTGAAGAAAATAACGTGGTTAGCTGTAAAGGATTGAACCCGTAACAAAAATAAACTTAAATGTTGTTTTTAGCAACTTTTAAACATTAAGGCTTGAACCTGAAAATTTGAGGAAACATAAAGGATGTTTTGTGCAATTTACTCATTAGAATATTTACCCCTCACAAAAGAGATAATTCTTTCTATACCTTATACAACAATTTTAAAATGTTTGATTTGATCATTATATTGTTTATCTATAAAACATTTAAATATATAAGGGAACAATTTAAGATTTTTGACGAGTTGCTTATCTATAAATATACTTATTTTCCCGCACATCATACATTTTAAATAAACAAGGGGTTTAAGCAAATTTTAAACGGGCGCGACCACTCGCATAACCCCTTACCTAAGCCCGCCCTTGTGGCCAGTCTAGAATGTTGCGAGGTTATACCAAGATTGTCCCCATGTATTGCTAGTAAATAAACTCTAACTAATAAAATATCCCGAGCGTTGCGGCCTCGTAAGTTAAACTCGATTAAAACCATTTGATAAAAAACACTGGTGACGAAATGTAGATAAAACACACGTGATAGTATATTCGCAAATCACCAAAATGTTACATCGTAAATTAAACTCGATTAAAACCATAACATATCCAAATTTGTTACAATTACTAAACAAATTTAACAAAAGGAATCCGATAAAACTATAATTATTGTAAAACTAAAAAAATATAGAAAATATAACACACAATATTTTAACATATTTAATAAAAGCATAGGAAAAAAGAATGAGTATAAGATTCATAATCATTTAATTTGCTATTTGGTTCATAAAAATAAAATATAAAAAAATGTGTCTAGGTTTCATGTGACTAAAGTGTAAAAAGGAATTTTTTTGTGACCAAAACAAAAAGGACAAAACACTGTTGTAGCTAATATGATGTTATTTAATATATATTCTAATTTTTACATTTATTGTTCACATCATTTAAATGGTTCAACCCTTGAAATTCACATGTGATAACCTTTAATTAATATACCTTATTTATCACGCATTAATGCTTTGTTAATTTTCTTTTAAAATATATATATATATATATATATATATATATATATACGGTTGTGTTTAATAAAATTTAAATATACAAACTCGTGAGTATTCAGTTTTAAAATATATATATATATATATATATATAGTTGGGTTTAATAAAATATAAATATCCAAACCCGTGAGTAATCACGGGTGATAACCTAGTATCTTTATATAATGAATATCTTAATGATAAAAATAAGTATTTATGATTAAGTAGGAGAGAAAGGCGGAAAAACAAAAAGATAGATTTTTCCAATGAACGACACGTGTCATCTATAGGTTTCTTTTATCGAATAGTATAGAAGATTATTTTTTTCCGGCATTACGGACTGGAGTTTGGTCGTATTTCCCTGTGCTACGTGGCATGACCTTGCTTATTATCCATTCGGCTCATCGAAAACCATAAAAGCAAATACCGCTACTTGTTTCGATACTATCAATACCGGAAACAATGATGTTCGCTCATAATCGGTTTGGTTCATCACGGTGCTACCACAGTAATTGCACTCGCTATAGCCTACAATATCGAAAAAATACTCACTTTTAAATACAACTCTGTTTTCATAAAAAAGTTATTACAGGATGTTGACAAGAAAACTAAAGACAACCGCAAATTATGTTTTTTAAATAAAGTTCACGAACAAAAGTTATTCCCCCGTGCTACGTGACATGAGTTTGGTCGTTTTCCCCACACTACACGACGTGAGTTTAGTTGTTATCGCCTCGGCTCGTCGAAAACCATAAAATTGAATGCTAGAACCGGTTCCAATACTATTGTAATCCAAACTGTTGTGGGCAATATAAAAGTTATGAAACTTCACTATTTGGTATAAAACTATCCTTGCAAGTTTTGTAACATTATAAAGGATCCACCCCAATTATTTTGTCTAAATATTTATATAATATATAAACCGGGTCCTATGATTTTCTGCCCCTGAAACTTTTGGTCATCCTCCGTCACTATACATTTTTAACGATATGTTGGATGGATTCGAAACATATGGCTGTTACTATTTGGTATGTTGGTAGTGTGTTGACATTGAAGTTTGAGGTTACACACATTGTCACAGAAGCATCATGGTCTCTCATTGGACGAAAATGTAAGATATTATTATCATACGAAAAAGTAGCATGCATCCTGAATATACATAGCATCTATCTTCAATCAGTATTCAAACATAAATTACACATTTCAAGATGCTTGAAATATGAACAAACTATGAAAGAAAAAAAAGTTGTACGCCTCCTCACAAGTAACGTACAATCATTAACGGTTTACAAAAGCAATGCTTATGCAAAAATGATTAAAACATGACTTAATTAAATTGAATAGTGTATGACTTTATTCTTCAATCCGATTCACTTGCCTCAAATTCGACGACATATTTTCATTATACCCTTAACATAGTAAATGATGTACCAATGTGGGTGGTGGTCAATTGGCAAAGACAAATCTTTTAAATTTCTAGGCTTGAAAAAAGGAGATCTTAAATTCAAGTCCAATAAACACTAGGATTAAAAGAAATTCACCATTCAAAAAAACATAGTAAATGATAAGCCCACACAAAATAATTCTACGTTGAGTTATAGTTGTGTTACTTATGTACATCACACTCTACTAATACAACATTTTCAAAAACCAACATTAGTAAAAAAATAGGGTTTGTGCCAATAAACATAATCTGAAAAAGCCACGACTCACCATCTACACATGATAGATAAATAACTAGTTCTGTCACGTATCACAATTATATAAGGTCAAGATTCTTTTCCGCGCTTTTCTTGTTCACCAATTTGTATTCTATTTATTATTTTAAATATTTTAGAAAGTTAATTTAAAAGCAATAGTAATAAAACATAATACATAATTCTGATTTCAAAATAATATTATATAACTCTTAAATCTTCATTACTTACTATTTAGTATTTTATTTGTTCAACTCGTAAGATACGAGCTTTTAACCATTCTTTATTATAACTTAATAACAATCGTATATGTATTGATAATATATGCACGTATAAAAATAAAAATAGTGATGGACTCTTAACTAACGAACCTAGAAGGCCATCTCTAGCCTGAGCTGTTCTACAAGTTAAACGTCTTAGTCCAGCTCAGCTTGAACATCTTAACTTCTTGTAACTTAATTTGAACTCGACTCAAATATCTTTTTTAACGGCTAGCACAACTGGCTCCGAAGACACCCTCTAACTCCCTCAGGACAAGAACAAGCTCTTAAACCCTCCTCCAAGTTCAAATCCTTCCTAGTGACCTAGGACGAGAACAAGCTCTTAAACTCTGCCCAAGTTGAAATCCTTTCTAGTGATGCTTACTTCAATTATGTAAATATTGCACTTAGTATGGATTAGGGATAAGCATGGTGTCCGTTCAGTATCGGAAAACGGGAAAAGTGGGTACCGGTACGATACTGGTATTTTACCCGTAAGTACCGGTGCCGGTATAGAAAAAAAAAGAAAAGTGAGTACCGGTACCGTAACCGAATATACCCGGTACAATACCAGTACCAAATGCTCATCCCTAGTAGGGATTAAGCCCAACTCATTTACTTTTCAAAATCCTTTTTTTAAAAGTAAAATGCCTGGATAGTCCTTGTGGTTTGCAAACATTTCACCTTTAGTCCCCAACTTTTTAAAATTACATATATGCTCATGTGGTTTAACAAATTGTTACTAAGATAGTCCTTACACTGGATGGCCGTTAAGTTTTCCAGTTAAGTGTGCGTAAATGACAAAACTCCTTATTAATAAAAAATTAACTGAAACATTAATATAATTAATTATTTATTTGCAATTCAAAGTGGGCCCCACCATTGTAACCTAAATATAAAAACCTAGCCCTCTCCCCACTCAAGTTCATCTTAGTCTGCATATCACCCACCCTCCAGCATCATCTTCTACCACTACATACACCGTCGTCCTCTACAATTGTCTTCTACCACTGCCACCCACCCTCCACCTTGATCTTCTACCACCGCCTCTACCCTCCACAGTCACCCTCTACCACTGCCTCTATCCTCCACCCGTGTAAAAAAACATCCCTGAGAAGGTTTTTTGCTGCCTCTAGTATACAAATAGACACCTGCAGCCTCCTCGCCGTCAGTAACTACTAATCGCCGGTTCTTCTCTAGAAAACTTATCACATCCCCAAAAACCTAGATCTGGCCCTTACGTGGTGTCTATCGGAGGTGAGAATTACGAAGTGGGATGGCTTTTGTTTAAATGTAAACAAAACTTTGGGTCTGTGGATGTTGCAGAGGATCTATGGATGAAAGTTAGAAATAGAAGAAAGTTACTCAGAAGTTAGAGATAGAGAGTGTTAGTTGAGAGAACAAAATGGATAGATGGTGGTGAGAGAAAAACTTTCGTTTAATTTGGTCAAATCGAAATTCCTTTGATTTTGTACATGGTTATGTTCAATTTTGAGTTATTTGTGAACAACTTGTAATGGAGTTATTAATGGCGTCGATTCCTGTGTGTATGTTGTGATGTAAATTGGTCGGAATCGTAAGTAAATTTGAGCCCTCGTTTTTCCGGTAATTTGTGAACAATTTGAAAAGGAGTTGTTGAAAAGACGATAGGGAAAGGTGTGTTGGGTAGGTTTATATTTTATCAAGAAGTGAGTTTGATCAGATGAGCCCTTTGTTTTCCGGTGAAGGGGTAGTGGTTCTTTAGTGGTCGGAATCTTGTCGCTGGCGATATGGGGAAGATGACCACAAAAAGGATTGATAGAGGTTGGGACTTAAAATTTTTTTTTTCAATTTCTGGGTCCAACTAAGTTTTCAATATTTTCTTTTAATCCATAATTGATGTATCTTTTTAAGAGTAAGGGTATATTAGTGTTTTTACACCAACTTAACTTTAAAAACTAACGCCCATCCATACTTGAGAGCATCAGTGCAACATATTTGTAAACCATAAGGAGCAGAAATGTAATTTTAAAATATTAGGGACTAAAGCTAAAATTTTACCAAACCACATGAACTATCTGGGTATTTTACTCTTTTTGAAATATAAAATTTTAACCCGTTATCCGACCCGTTTCACATAAACCCCGAAGTCCGCCCAACTCTTACTAAGCGACACTCCCAAACCCCCCACACTCTTGCTTTCTCCGCCATCTTCCTCCTCAATCTCCGCCCTGTTTCAACTCAAATACCCCCAATTTCACCTTCGATCCTCACTCTCCAATGGCGTCTTCATCTCTCACTCACTCAATAATATCCCCACAATCCCCAATTTCCAATCAAACCCCCAAACCCCCTCAATTAATCAACTCCGCATCCCCAAATCCCCTGTTTTTTCAACCCAATTGAAGACCATTTTCACCCCAAATTGTGCTTCATCCGCCAGTGATACCATCTCAACTGATGACACACCGATCGAACTCAGTAACCCTGTTTTTCCCTTTTCTAGTTTCATCTTTTAAGTTTCAATTTTGTGTCTTGATTGGTGGTTTAATGTGGGTTTTTACAGAGTATCCTGCTTTTCCTACGGTTGTTGATATTAATCAGATTCGTGACATTTTACCACACAGGTTTGTGAATCGTGATTTTGGTTTTGTTTGTTTGATTGATTTGTGATTTGGGTTTGTGTTTTGTTGCAGGTTTCCGTTTTTGTTGGTGGACAGGGTGATTGAGTATAACCCAGGAGTTTCAGTTGTTGGGATCAAGAATGTGACTATTAATGATAACTTTTTTCCTGGGCATTTTCCGGATAGACCGATTATGCCTGGTGTTCTTATGGTTGAGGTAATCTTTGTTCAAGTTTCTAGCTTTATGTGTGACAGATTTGTTTTCTTTTGAGTGTTTGTGTTTGAATCTATAATCCCTATTAGACCAACTTATGTAGTGTAAGGGGTCATTATTTTAAATGTTTCCACAAGTACGTGCATTTCAGACAAGTGTATACACTTTGGTAATAGCGAATTGGGTTGGACCTTTTTGTGTTATTTTTAACATGTTTAGGTACTTCAATATGACAAAATTACGTTGAGGGACCTTCGTGCAAAATAAGAAAGTATGTTGCTTTTGTATTGCAAAACTCTTGTTTAAATTTACAGTTTTACGCATGATAGAATATAATTGTTTTCTTTTAGGTGTTTAGTTTAGATCTATTCAATAATCAATATGAATGTGTATAACACATGATTGGCCTATAAAGATAATTATTTGATAACTTTGTGTAATTGTATCATGAGTTGTAACCTTTGGTAAATTTTAGTTTGATAATTAAACCAATCGTGTAAAGTTGTAAAATCATAACTTTGAGGTTGGTGAAAATTGTTATGAGAAGTCAAAATGTGGGTGGATGTTTGAATTGAATGACCATGTCACAAGTTTGTTTTCAATTCTCACCTACATTTCTTGTCATTGTTTGGTATGAAATTTGTAAGCAATTAGTACTTTCATTTATAGCTACCAACCCTTTAAATCTCTCTCTCTCTCTGTATATATGTATATAGGCGAGGATTATTATAGAACACTAAAATATTGCGAGAACAAAAACAACATATATAAATCGTATAAATGTATTAGTAATTCGTTCATACCTGGTACTTTAAAACTTTTGCTCTTGTACATAAAAAATCATCAAATTAATTTGTTCATGTATGTTTTAATTTTGTATGGTTTACCTACACATGTGGAGGTTGGTTATGTCTCCTACGCATGTGTAGGTTAGTTACATGAACAAACAATCAAACTAATTTGTTATATTTATTTAATTTATTTTATTTTTGAATTTTAGGAGAGAGTAGTGAGAAACAGCCATTACTTTTATACCATTTTCTTTTATTTTGAAATTTTTTAGATTGGAAAAATGAATGGTTAGATTTGTTCTTATAAAATGAATGGTAACTTGTGTTCTTGTAATAATTTGTGTTCGTCCATCTAAAAACAAAATTTAACATTTCCTTGTTATATCTCTAAAATCTTTCTTCTGCATGCTAGTAAACATTAGATAATATTGATTAATGATTATGGTTGTCAAGATATCTAAACACTGCACTGTACAAGGATTCCATAGCATTGTGGCTGGCAAATGCCAGTGAAAACTATTGGGAATATTCCCTTCTGTACTTGCAATTATAAGCGTTATTAAACAAGGCGCATTACACCTGTTGAAGCCCATGTTTTCTGTAATGTGGAAGTATGGGTGGCAAAATTGGCCGTTCTTGGACAGATCATATCGGGTCTAGTCGACCTTGGATAGTATTTCCATATTAGCGTGTTAAATATAACTACAAAAAATATAGTAATGCATTATTTGTTGACCCATTTGATTGAGATTGTCGTGTGTATGAGATAGTTGTTGAAGTTCAAGTATATTTTCTTGCAGGCAATGGCACAAGTTGGGGTGTGGTAATGCTGCAACCAGAAGTGGGCGGGTCACGTGAAAATTTCGTCTTTGCTGGAGTAGACAAGGTTAGATTCAGGAAACCAGTGGTGGCCGGAGACACTTTGGTCATGCGAATGACACTCACAAAACTTCAAAAACGATTTGGAATTGCTAAGATGGACGGGAAGGCTTATGTTGGAGGCGAGGTGGTTTGTGAGGGCGAGTTCATATTGGCCATGGGTAACACAGTAAACTAAGCTGATCCTTTTTCGGGTTTTTCTCTGTAGTATTTGCTAATGTAAGTTTTGCATATCTTCGACTTTCCATTCATTTGAGCCGTTTATCTTGCATCGTGTGTGGACAAAATCGATTCTTGCTGTTTAATTAATATTTGGATGGGAGTTCTTGATCTTTCGAAGCAAAATTGTTTGGTTGAGTTGTATTTCAGGGGTGGATATCTTAGGAAGAGAAACTAACACCTATTTGAATATATAGACATCTTTCGTTTACTGTCCCACACGTCATGTGAAATGTTAAGCATCAGATTTTCCAGGAAGGTTTGAATACTATGTAAGCGTCTATTGCCACTTTACTCAGTTCAGAAACACCAGTTAATCATCACTTTAGAAGTTAAGCGTTGTGCAGCGCTAATCGTTTAGAAAACTTAGGCCATCTATTGACTTTACGTGATCTAGAAACATATGTAAAACACGATATAAGGAACCAAACTTTGCTTTTTAAACGTTTCTCTATATAAATTTACATGTTACATTACACAATCACTTTCCCCTTATAACCCAAGAGCACCAAGTGGTGTTTTCCCTTGTCCTGCCTCAAAGTAGAATATCAACATTGCCACCATTGCTAACCTTGCATGCTTAATCTCAGCCACCTTCAGCCTGTCAAGCTTCTCGGTATCCGGGCATAAACTCCGTTCTGGATCGTACCCGCAAAGCTTAACGGGTCGAAGAATTTGCCCCCTGGATAACCTTGTTCTCCAGTGGCATTGGCAAAATTCTCTGCGGTCTTTGACCACGGGGTGGCCCAGTCAACAGACTGGGACTCAGGGTTAAAAAAGTCAACCCACCGTTTGCTCTCGACCCAACCCATGAGAAGGAGCTGGGTCCCGAGCAGAGTCCCGAATGAAAACGGGGCGAAGGCACCAGGGTCGGCTCCGGCTTCGAACCATGGGATGCCGCTCCATGCCTGGCCCACAAAGATACCGAGAACCGCTGCCATGGCCCACCGCCCGTGGATCAGCTCGGCTTCTCGGTACCATTTTAGAAATGCTGGGTCCTTTCCTAGACCGAGCGGGTCAAACCCGAAATCTCCTGGGAGCCTGTAGTTAATTAACCAAATTCAGTACTTTCTTTTATAAAAATAAAGCATGCAGAACCCTCGTGCATCGGGTTTGCCTTTTTTTATATAAAACGCAACACAAAGGAAAAAACTTACGCTCCATCGAGCCATTCAGGGTCAATCAAGTTTCCACCGCCTTTAACCACGGGGATCCACGACTTCTTAGCAGCGACAGCGGATGTGATGACAAACCGCCTTGGAGCAGACGCCACGGTAGCACCGCCAACGGGTGCGGAGAGCAGGGTCTGGCTCCTTTTCCCACCAGACAAGAAGGTTGATCCTAGCCCATTAACCACAGCAGTAGAGGCAGCTGCCATTGTTTGTTTGCAAATAAGGTCGTTTGTGCCTTTGTGGTGGTGTTTTAGTGAATCTGAGTATGGAATTATATTGAGATGGTGGTATCTAAAGAGAAGATGTGGATGGTGCCACGTAGGATGAAGTTGAATCTTGGATAGATTTTTGACCAATGATATGTGAGAAGATGATATACCATCCATCCACTTGTATTATAGTGTGGTGGCCACTTTCAAGTCATAATGGGTTAGATTCATGACATGCTATTTTTTTTGTACATGTCATGTCATAATGTGTGTGAATCCAAAATCAAATCCACCAACTAATCAATGATGTCACAAGTTGTTAATCATGTTATTGCAAGAGTTTAAAGGTGGGTGGTTTGTATTGTTCTTTTGGGTTTTGGAAATGTTGGGCACATCATTTTGAGGGTGAGTTTTAGGATTTGCTTCATTTAAATATTTCACTCATATAGGAGTAACAATATGTAAAAACACCTCAAAACTAACTAGTACATAAAGGGATTTTTGTTAATAGGGACATAACATCATAAACTTAGTTTACGGGAAACTCCAATCTTTGGATATACATATGCAAAAATGGATACTTATTATCATCAAGGATCTGGATAAGAAGATGAATTTCAATGTAGTTTAGGTCATTGTTAACGAAGAATGCTCGCTTTTGTGCTGATGACTTATTCAGCAGATAAAACGATGGAAACATACCTCTAGGCGGTAGTTGCTAGACATGGATTTTCAATTAGTTTCTCAAGGATTCTAGTTGTACTTCCTAGAGAAGGTTTCAAGACAATTTGTGTAGCAACATGACCATGAGTACACCACACCTTAAACGAATTGCCAAAAGGAAAGACGGTTTGATATATTGAGTGTAACAAACACCCCAACCCGGCTACGAATAACTGAATAAAGAATTGAAGGAAATGACTTGCAGAAGTGAAATACTATATATTCTGGGATTACAAATACTTGCACACAACATGCTCCTACAGTATCATATCTCGAAGCAAGGCATTAATGTTGCCTTTTGAAATGAAATAAAGTTTACCAACTTTAATTTGGTCATAAAACTGATCAGCTACAGCATTGAAGCATGTTGCTCTTATTTCAGAGTCAAGAAGATCAAAAGAAACACACTTTGCCGTCTCCTTTTGCACTGTTGTTGTAATGTGTAAGTTCTGTTTTTGCAGTCACATGGGCTTTATTTAACAAGGGTTCAAAGCAGCAATGGCAGTATGGAAATGGTTTGGCATTACCAATAATATCACAATTCGTCAGAATCACATCAACGATTATAATAATAACCCTGAAAAAGTAACTAAAATGTCAGACCAAAATTTTATATGATGAAGTAAGTTGGTACATAGACAAGATTTTAACTGGTTAAGGGTAAACGGAGTGGTAGGTAAACCCCTTCGGTAAACGGGTTTACCGATCAGTAACACCGCCGCCGATGGTGTTTACCGATCGGTGAAAGGGTGAGAGCCATGAAGCTTTACCGATCGACGGGGGTTGTTTTTGACCGTTGGAGACTTCAACGGCTATAATGCCGTTTAAAAAAAATATATTTTTTTTAAATTTAACTATAAATTAATTCAAACCCATTCAATTTCATACCCAAACCAAACCAAAAAATACCAAACATTTACCCAATCATTCCAAAACAAATGACGGATGAAATCCCGTTGTTTTTTCACCCGATAGTAGCGACGAATCATCCGGTAGTAGCATTCTTTTTTGTTTCCAAAATCTCATCGAAGAAGCCGAACTTCAAGACACAAGCACATTTAACCGAAGGAGATATATTGAACGTCAACGTGAGCTTGGGCACGAGACACTCATGGCGGATTATTTTGTCGATGACCCGAAATACAACGTTGATATTTTTCGGCATAGGTTCTGTATGTTGAAACGTTTGTTTCTAAAAATTGTGAGCGACGTGGATGCGAACAACTTGTGGTTTCAAGAGGGCTTCGATGTGCGAGGTAGGAAGGGCTTTACGCCGTTTCAAAAGGTTACCTCGGCTATTAAACAGCTCGCAACCAGTAGCCCTCCAGACGAGAACGACGAGTACTTGCATTTCTTGTTTTCATGACATTATACATGGTTTATTTATCTAGTACATGATTTCAAAGACATTTTGCTTCGTATGTTGACCTAGCATACCTAGTACATGGTTTTCAAAGACATTTTGCTTCGTATGTTGACCTAGCATACCTAGTACACGGTTTTCAAAGACATTTTGCTTCGTATGTTGACCTAGCATACCAAATACACAGTTTTCGAAGACATTTGCTTCGTATGTTGACCTAGCATACCTAGTACATGGTTTCAAAACATTTTCACGACATGCTTACATTGTTTTAGACATTTTGGTATGTTGAACTCGACAATGATACATTCATTAACATTGATCACGCCGATAGGTAGTATGTAATGGTACCATAGGATTGACAATCCCGTTCCCGCTTCCTGGGTTCGTTTGGAAGTGACCTTAGGGAATGACAGAATCCGATGAACATTTGATAAACCTTTATCTTTATAAGGGTTTACCTAGTACATGGTTTTCAAAGACATTTTGCTTCGTATGTTGACCTAGCATACCTAGTACACGGTTTTCAAAGACATTTTGCTTCGTATGTTGACCTAGCATACCAAGTACACAGTTTTCGAAGACATTTGCTTTGTATGTTAACCTAGCATACCTAGTACATGGTTTCAAAACATTTTCACGACATGCTTACATTGTTTTAGACATTTTGGTATGTTGAACTCGACAATGATACATTCATTAACATTGATCACGCCGATCGGTAGTATGTAATGGTACCATAGGATTGACAATCCCGTTCCCGCTTCCTGGGTTTGTTTGGAAGTGACCTTAGGGAATGACAGTTGCTGATGAACATTTGATAAACCTTTATCTTTATAAGGGTTTATCTGACAGTCAACAAGGCTTTGTATTCACCAACAATCTATATTTGTATGTCTACACAATAAAAGCAATGATTTATAAAATAAAACCTTTCATTAAACATGATATTTGTTTATTCAAAAACATTGTTTTATACACAACATTTTGGTTATACAAGACAATTGTTTATTCATGACATTGGTTTACACATGACATTGGTTTAGACATAGACATTTGGTTTTTACATGGCATCGGTTTAAACAAGACATTCATTTGTTGGTTTATGGTAAGTGATTTAAATAACGGGACGTGTGTAATATGATAAAAGGTGGTGGATACGCCGTCGGTACTTCCTATATATAAGTGCTTTTGTTATATTACATATCGTAGCGTTATCTAAACCGCTTCAAATAAAAATACAAGACATGACATATTTTATATTGGTGCATATTCTGTGACACCAACTTAATAGTTTAAGTATTTAGTCTTTGGATATTTTGTATTGGGCTTAGCTTATTGGTTAGATAGTTTATTATTGTAATGAGCTTGGAGAATGGCCTAGCTCAGTTAGTAGCCCAGTTCACAGACATGTGGTATATAAACATGTTTTGTGATTAGGGTTTGTAATGCTTAGAGAATTCTAGAGAGAGAAAGTGTAGAGAATTCTAGAGAGAGAATTCGCTTTTGTGAGAAAAGCAAGATCATAGAGATAGGCTGTGAGGTTGTGTTAGGTATTGAGTTGATTGTAAACTGCAAGTTGGATAATCAATAGAATACCGGTTTAATTATAATTATGTTTCTACTGTTTTCTGTGATAATCTAATCTAGAGGATTCCGTACTCTAGGTTAGATAGACGATTCTGTGAAGATCCATAGGACTAAGAGGGCCTACAATTGGTATCAGAGCATTAGGCTCTTGATTGGTTGGTTCAGAATTGTTTGCTGCTGAAAATTGCGGTTTTGGGCTGTTTGGTGGCTGAAAACAGGAGGCAGAAAAGGCTGTTTCGGGTTTTCGCGTTTTTACTATTGATTCTGCGTTTTTGTTTTGGTTGGTTTTGCAGGATTTTTGAAGAATTTTGGCTGGAAAACTTGAAGATTCGAAGATTTGTTCTTCGTGTTCTTTATTGTTCTTCAGATTTTTGTAAAATTTGCTGATTTTGGTTGTTTGATTTTGCAGGATTCTGAAAAGATTTGATCAGATCCCTGAAAATCGGACTTGATGTTGACTGGCTTGCTGAACAAGTTTTAGCGTTTTTGTCATTTACGCAGTCAGGACCTGTGTATTTGACTGAATGGTGTAATTAAATGAACCGGCGTATTTGACTGGGTGGCGTATTTAAATCCAAAGGCGACTTTGGTAACTGTGATAATAGTCCTCAGTGACATTATTACGGTGATCGGCGACTTTACTAGTCATCCTAATACTGAACTGGCGTATTTAACCAGCGTAATTGACCTGCCAGTGTAATTAAACCCAACGAAATTAACTCACCAGCGCATTTAAGAGCGTATTTGAACTTAAACCAGCGAAATTAAAAAGGTGGAAAGTTAACAAGCTGACGTAACCAGAATTATATGTTTTCGGACACATAAATTGAACCGTAGACAATCTTAGTAAATGGACTGCACGGTTAGACTCGTGTGATTTTTAGGACAAAAAAACAGTTTTCGGACTATTTTTGTACGGTTTTACCGGTACGGTTACGGTAAAAGCTTGAAAAAGACCAGTAGAGAAGTTAGAGTTGGATTTTTACACAGGTGTACCAAAATCAATTTAAACTTTTAAGCTACGTGATGGCCAAAATTAACAAAAACAAAAAAGACGAAACTGATAAATGTTAAACAATATGCTGATTGGAAGGGGAAGTTTGAAGCGGTCGTTCAAAGTGAAGATGCTAGAATGTGGAGTTGTATGCTTGATGGGTACATTGCTCCCACACGTTGAGTTGGCGGAAGAAAAATAGTGATTTCATATGAGAAAATGGATAAACATGAGAAACGGATGTTTGATGCTGAGAAGCGAGCTTTAGCAATGATAAAGAAATCCTTACCTGCGGAAATTAGTTATATTTTCAGTAAGTATGTGACATCTAGAGAACTGTGGAAAGCTTTAGAAAACCGTTATCAGAGTTCTTTAGGAAAAAGTACAACCAATCGTGCTTATGTGAAATGCGTCAGCTCGGATGTTAAGTCAATTAGACTTGCAAGCGTAGCTGAGACAACTGTGGTGAAGGATGCAGAAGTTTCAAAGTGCTTGATTGGTGTGAATGAACTTACAACGGAGGTGACGGTAAAATCAGAATCTATAAGTCATACATGTCATAATTGCACTGAACTACAAGGTAAAGTTAACAGATTATCGGAGCAAAACAAAATCTTGTTAGTTGAATTAGAAAAGCTAAAAGAGTCAAATGTTCTTTTGATAAAAGGTGGTACAGATTGTCTAAATAAAATCAAATCAAATGAACAAGAAATCAACAGTTTAACAAGCAAGGTCAATGAACTGTTGCAGATCATTGATTTGGCTCATGAAACTGTAAAGAATAAAACTAATGAAGTTTCTGAAAAGTGCAGGGAATTAGCAGTTGCACAAGACCAAATCCTTGAACTTAATAAAAAAACTAGACCGGTTTGGAAAATCTTCGTTAGTTAGGACTCAAATTCAGAAAAGTTTGAAAAATAGTAATGATAGAACGAGAGTGGGGTTTAGTAAAGCTTCACCGTCCAAGGATCAGGATTACTCATTTTTACCAAACGAGAATGAGTTAACTGATTGTGTACCTACTACACCAGCTGTAGTGGATCCGATAACTGTGGACTAGCCAAATAATCTAGTTCCTTTAAAAGAATCTGTTGGATCTAACAGTACACCACATAAATTGGATGAGGATACTGAAGATGAAAGGAACAGAACATTTAAAAAGAGATTTAACAAAAAAAAATTTATAAGAAGAAATCTTGTTTTAAATGTCACAACAAAGGACATGTGTCAAGTTGTTGTCCCTTTAAGAAAAATAAGCAAAAAGTTGATGAGGTTAATGATGGGAATAGGGTTGGTTTAAATAACAATGTGAAACCACATTGTCAAAGTAATCAATCCAGATTTTAATCAAAGACTTCACCATCATGAAGATTTGATAGACCAACATGTATTTCTCCTCAATTTAGTCATTTTAATGGTAAATCGAATCGATTTCAAAGTAAAAATTTTGGATATCAAAATCGATACCAGGCTGTTGTTAATCGAAATTTTCAAAGAAGAAATGGATATACGAGATTTTGTAACTCAAATGTTCAACAAAATCCAAATTTTTTTCAAAATTCAGGGTATGATAATGGTAGAAGAAGGTTTCGAGATAATGATTTTCAAAGGTCAGAAAATCAGAGAGTTTATTGGAACTCTCGCGATCAAAGACATAGTGAAAATTATAGATCTTATTCAACAACAAGGAATACATCCAAGACACCAGTAGGGTGTGATGGATATTGGACAGTATTATCTTATGTGGACATTTATGGTCAACCCAAAACCGGTAGGGTTTGGGTTACCAAGTCTAACTGAGTTGTTGAGTATATGTGCAGGATTACTAAGAAGGACTGTTGATGTGTTCGACAATGGTTATTCCTGTAAAGCATCTGAGGTAAATAGTAGGTTACAAATGGTAACGAATTATTTACTTCTGTGATTAATAATGATTTTCAAAATTTTAAAATTGAAAATCTTAATGTCAGATTGAAGTGGGGGTCTGTTTGTGTTTTAAATTTCTGTTTTTGAAACTTGCTCCATAAAAACAAAATTTAGGGGGAGAAATTTCCCTAAGACAAAAAGAGTTTAGTTAGTGCGTGAGTTTAGGGGAGTAAGTTAAAAGTTTTTCATAAGAATTTTGTAAATAGTTTACTGCTTTCTTAAAAATAAAAAAACATAAAAAAAATAGAAAACAATAAAAAGAATAGAAAAAATCAAAAATGAGTTATTACTGTGTTGAAAAAGAAGAAATGATAGTACATGAGCAAGTTAGACTGTCACACTGATTTGAACTTAAATTTGCATAAGTGTGATAGCAGCTTCATCATATGATGTACCAGTAGGCAAAGACATGAAATAATCAACTTACCATGGTGATATAAACATAAAAGAACTATGTATGAGTGGGTAACATATCAGTGGCGTATGGTTTTATAACCTTAAATCCGAAATCTGAAGTTTTGGGTCTTTATTTTGTTATTTCATCCGGGGTATCAAGGTTGTCCTTCTGCTGCATCCAGATATATGCTGACCTAGGCACAGCCAGGATATCTAAAAAGAGCTAAAAATGCCAAATCCTAGAAATTAAAGAAGCTCTCCTAGAGAGTCATTCAAATGTGCAAAATGCATAATCGTACCATAATCTGTGGTATTTGTCTTAACCCTCGTTGGATATTGGTCTCTTTGCTGTACGAAAGTACTGATTGATCACCAATTATCTAACGTTGTAAAACACAAAGGATGAATTTCGGTATACTCACCTACTATGATGAATCTTTGTGCATACCTTGATCGTGGGGAAATGTCCTGAAGTGGGACACACTAGTACATCAGTTAAAATTACCTTAACATATCACTGGGTAAAGGTACTTGAAATATTCATGTGTTTTGTTTAAATGGATAAACATACTGGTAAATGGTAATCATCTTGAACGTTATTCATGAAAATCTAAAGAGAAAATTAAACTGCTTGTGTGAAACAGTTTGATTTGACTGATATGATCTTCTTGCACATGATTCTCACAAAAATGTAGTGTATATATTTTTCAGTTTGTTTAGTTAGTCTTTGAAAAATATCAAAAATACCAAAAATAATTTTTTTGAAAGACTTCCATTTTGAATTGATAGTTTGTTGTTTTTGCATGATAAGATAAAATATTGGTTTATCTAGAATGTGAAAAAGACTAATGGTTTTTCGAGATACTTGCTTGTGTTTCTAAACAGATTGATGCAGTTATCAAACTGAAGTGCAGAATACAAGTACAGTGAAGATTTTGTGTGAATTTCACTGGAATGAAGAATGTGTGAAGATGCATGGTAGGATCCTTCTACTACATTGCAGAGAGAAAATGGAAAAGTTGGAGCTTACTTGCTTAACCAAAGATTGCTAGTTCACTGGTCTACAATGAATGAATTTTTTTTGAGATTGGAAGCATCAGCTAAGGGGGAGTCTGTTGATGTCAGAATCTGTGTATAGCTGAAGCTATCCAAAGACCAAAAGACTACAAGATGTTTGAGGACAAAGTTACGCTATGAAGCTATTGTCAAGGGGGAGTCTATTGGTGCATATTCTGTGACAACAGCTTAATAGTTTAAGTATTTAGTCTTTGGATATTTTGTATTGGGCTTAGCTTATTGGTTAGCTAGTTTATTATTGTAATGGGCTTGGAGAATGGCGTAGCCCAGTTAGTAGCCCAGTTCACAGACATGTGGTATATAGACATGTTTTATGATTAGGGTTTTTAATGCTTAGAGAATTCTAGATAATCTAATGTTAGTACCATTTTAATTATAATTCTGTTTCTACTGTTTTCTTTGATAATCATCTAGAGGATTCCGCACTCTAGGTTAGATAGACGATTCTGTGAAGATCCATAGGACTAAGGGGACCTACATTTTATACAAGGCATAACATATTTTGGTTATTAAGTTAACCATGCATCATTTCTTTTAAATCATTTGACTTTACATGATTTTATAAAAGAAACATTTTATAATGGTTCATGGCTACTTTTGTATTAGTTAAACAATTGTGTTAACACTCAAAGCCATGAATTCATCATCACAAAACCTATGTTACTCACATGCACTTTTATGCTGATGTTTTATTTTCACATATGTTTTAGGAGCGAATGCTTGACTATGAACATGCTTCACATAGGGCGGACTTGGGCCTTAGTTTATCTTAAAACTTACAAGACAAATGTTATGTTTTATTTATATTTTCCCAATACAATGTAAACAATTAAATTCAATAATGCAAAACTTTATGTGCCAAGTGTTGTGAAACAATAGTTCTGTGACATGACTCCCCGATGTTTCCGTCGCGGTTTGTTGTTTTACGTGGTCGGGGTGTTACACATCTGTCTGGCCAAACAGATGTTTGGATCAAAGCAACAGAGGATAGTCTAAACAGAGGTTTCCCAATGTAACAGTACTTTTTGTATCAGTGTTTAGCATAGTTAGATCAGATGTTAGATTTGCATAGATGTTTGCAATATCTGTGGAATCTTTTCTTTAGGAATGTTAGATGTCACTATTAGGGTGATGTCAGCCTATCATGAACAGAGCTTTAGTACTTAGTATAAATAGATGTCACATGTTAGAGATCTGTTTCATCACTTAACACATTCTTTTTGTACGAATAGTTTTTCTTACTGATTAAGCTGAGGGGGAGATTGTAGATACATTCTGTAATACATTTAAATCATTGTGATTAATGAAAAACAGTTGTTGATAATATCTTCCTACTTGTGAATTTTATTGTTTTATCAGTATTTGTTTACAAGTATCAAACTCACATCCTAACATACAAAGATCAACACACAAAGATGCAATACTATTCGTTGCCCAGAGTAGAAAAGTATATAACTCAAAAAGTGTCTTACGCATACCCTATTCTTCAAAATATCAAAAGAGAATGTTTATGACAACCGGTAAATTTTGGTTTATAATTACGCATATAACAAACATTAAGACCATTAAGATGGAAATTAATTTAAATGGGCCCTTTGAATGCCTAGGAACGTCTATTCTGCTTTACAGTACGCGAATGGTGATTTGCGGGAAACCTGACGAGTGTTAAATGGTAACGAACTGACACCGGATGAAATACTGATAACACTGAAAAATGCGAGTTCGTATATGTATATATAGACACATAAATTTATTTTCCGTATTTATATTTCTTCCGAACGCATACGTGAACGAAAAACGCGATAGTAAGAACGCATCGACAACGAAACAGGAGCATCAGAACGAAAAACAGACTTGAAACGACAATCGAAGCACTATACGCGATTTAACGCAACCGAAGAACATACGCATCAAACATCAACTTCCCACATAATTTTAAGTGTTTTTGACGTGAGCGAGGGTGTGTATATTTTTATTATATTTTTAAGTACTTTTTACTCGTTTATCAAGCTTTACAATTATAAAACACGATATAACACTATCACTCTCTACAACACGCTAGGGCAAGTGCACCCATCGTTGGTGAAGTATAGTGATGGTAAGATACTGAGATCGTCCAAGGACATAAGGGCCTTTAATACCGGATTATCGTCTACGCCTAATCGACCCAAATTTTGAGAAAAGATTTTTTTTTAAATAAGTAAAAAAAGAAAGAAACTAAAGTAATAAAAGAAACAAATAGATAAGATAGAATAACTTGGTTCCGACTCATCTTTTACGTATCCTTTGATGATTTCCACACTTTGGGTTTTTCAAGAGATTATCTTAGTATAGTGACATGTCCCTCTTTTGGAGGCAACGCTATCCTCGAGCATATTGGTCTAAGTCAGCAGGGATACAGTCCCGCCAGGCCGAAATATTGAAAGATAGTTAAGTAAGTTATTAATGCAAAATGTGGCATGTCCCTCTTTTGGAGGCAAAGCTACCCCCGGCCATATTGTTCTGAGTCAGCAGGGATACAGTCCCGCAAGGTCGATTCAAAGTTTTAATAGTAGTTTATTTATAAGGGATTCAAGCCGTTCTTACTTCCCAAATTTGACGCTATCTGCCTCAAAGGAAGTCCTACTAAGCTTGAATCAAGTCCTCGCAGGATCTATACACTGAACAAGGCAAGAACTTTACCAGACCACCCTTCTAACATCCTTCCCAGGCAGTTAACGTGTTTTATATAGACCGTAAAGACACGAATGAGTTAATCAACAAAACATGAAGAGAAGATAGAATAAAGTTCACTTTCAATATAAAAAACTAGTTATTAAAGTCACTAATACAAACCCAATTAAAAAGCTAACCAATGTTTGGAAATCAAAAGTTATATATAAAAGATTTTGTCTTCACCAAGTGATGTAAGAGATTAGCCAAGATGACCATAGTTTGACAAAGGCTCTTACGATCAATTTTGGATCTCGAGACTACTACACTCTCTAAACTCTAATGATTGTGGTAGATGATGGTGGTGGAGTGGTGGTAGGTGTGAGAGAAATGATTTCCAAAGGGATGGATTGCAATTGAACCAAGCAACCCTATTTATAGTTGCAAACAGATGCTTTACATGGCCCTGTGCCCCCTTCTTCTCTATCTTCATTTAAAGAGGTTTGTCAGTCCAGATGCTTGCACGACCCCGTGGCCATTGTACTTGCTGTACTATCCAAGATTTGCATATCTGGAAGTTGACCACGGCCCGTGTCCATGGGATACGACCCTGTGTCTCTTGTCTGCTTCTGTTTATCTTCTTCTTTCTGGAATCTTGAGTGGGGCACGACCAGGTGCTTGTCTTCTGATTTGTTGTTTTTGGTCTTGGGGTGAAGCTCAGAGGGTCGGTATGATGTATCAGGTTTCTTCTTTTGTATGTACACAGGTTTTGTCGTTAATTTGTTCCTTTTGTACATTTAAGCTTTTTTAATCCTGAAAATCAAAAGTATACAAAGAAACACACTTTTTCCAATATTAGTACTAAAAAGGGTTGATTTTATTCCTTATTTGATATAATTTATATGTTGCATTTGGTGCATATCAAATACCCCCACACTTGAATCTTTTCTTGTCCTCAAGCAAAACTCTTTAATATTGCTTACACACCCAAATGGAGTTGGTAGAGAAGAAGTTTTTGGGTCTTGTTTATAGAGTGTCAGGAATCCAAGTTCTTTTTATTCTTATTTTTATTTTATTTACAATCTTATTCCACATGATTTATTTAGAACGCTTTTTAAGAAAATAAATATTTAACATACCTTTTAAAATTTCATTTAGCTATATACAAATTCGCACACCTCACAAGTGATCACTCAACACTCGGCCGAAGATGTATAAATGAAATGCTCGGTTCCGGTATGGAACTTACTCCTACCATATGCTTGACAAGCGATCAAACCTCTTCCTTTTTTAACATAATCCTTCTAAATATCAAGCGGACTTTTTAAGGGTAGGTTTTTGTTTAAGGGTAGGGTAGTTTTATTTGAAAAGTTACTAAAGGTGTAAAATGTCGGTTTTCTTTTGAAAACTTTATTTATTTGTGACTTAGGTACAACCTAGAGGTTTATAAGCAATAAGTTTGCTTATTTTATTGCAAGCAACTAAATATTTTTTTAATAGAATAAATATTCAAAAGATAACTAAGTCACATATTTTTGTGTATTTCAAAAGAACCGAATTTTACTAAAATAAAGGGGCGTAAAAATAAAAGTCGTTTTGGGTGATGGGTGATTTATGCAAAATTGTATTTTGTGGATTTTGAAATGAAAGGTTTAGGCTCAAAAGGGTTAAATAAGGGTAATTTTGTTTTCTGGTGGAGGGATAAAGAGAAAATAAGGTTGAAAAAAAGAAAAAAAAAGGTTATAGTCCTAATGCCTGAATCATTTACTTACTTGGATTAGTTGGTAAGGACCGGGAATGTATCGTCTTGTTAATGTATAGATTCGTAAGAAACGTACGGGCTATTCACACAAGAAATGAAAAGTGACCATTTAGTAAGGATATGATATTGATTGCTCGGTAAAAACTCAAAACTCACAATTTGTAGGAAAAGGGTAAATGTGTGAATATATATATATATACACACACATAATCAAATTTTAAAAAGACTGTCATGACTTTTTTATAAAATTTTCCTGTATGCTTCTTTTTATCACGGCGTGATCGGTTGTAAATTTATTAAAACCTAAATTTTTAGAACTTGGTTTCTATAAAAAGATTTTTGCGAGTTTTGTGTAAGGCTTGTTTTAGGATTAATAAATTCAAGTCCCCCCCCCACACTTAAATTACACACTGCCCTCAATGTGTCCAAAATTGGTTAAGTCTGATTTAATGTGTAAAAGTGGCTTAATAACAACAATTTTTCCAAATATCAGACATTGGACACTGCCCCGTGTTAAAATTGCCAGTAACATGTTTTTATCAAAACTTACAGAAGGTTGACACGTGGGCATGTCAAAGAGGCACAACCCCGTGTGGCTAGTCCAGAAGGAAAATGTTTCAGCGACGAAGAAGCACGGGGGCGTGTCTGGGAGACACGACCCTGTGTGAAGCTACTATTCGTTTTATAAAAAGGTGGTTAAGGTTTCGGGCTTCCTGTTTCGGGTCCGTGTGTCATATGCTTGGTGGATCCAAGCATCCCAAGGTACCTGTAAGCTTATTCATACCACAACAAAAACAATCTAACAAGAAAAATAAAAAAAATCCTAATTTACGATTGTTTAAGACTAAAATCCACCACACAAACATAAAAATAAAAGGTGCAGAAAAGTAAATTGTTCAAACGGATCGCAACCTGCGATCATCATCATTGTTTAAAGGGAGGAAAGAGTTAACCTGTCACGTCGCCACTATGCCACCACCTTCGCCACCATCGCCTAATCCGAGTCCATTTCCTCGCCCTCCTCCTCTTCATTCCGGTATGCCATATGCTCCCGAATGTAGGCGATGTCAGAACGCATAGAGGCCATATTCCTCTCCATACCACCAACACGAGTGTTGATGCTTTGTCCCGTGGTGAAGGCGTTTTGGGAGACTTGTAGCATTTCCTATGTGGGATCGAGTTCTTCCTTAGCAAAGGTTCATAATTTGATATCTAGTCCCTCATTGCGGAATTATTATGAATTAGTGACAATTACACAAGATATACTATTAAATGTTTGATTTCAATCAATATACTCATGTTTACAAGCCAGAAATCCGACAGAGCTTCGCTGTCAAGTCTCCCAAAATTGTTACAAATGAAATGCCAAGACTCCTATTTATAGACCTAGCCACTTTGCACCAAACTACAATTCGTACGAAGTGACTTTAAAACACAATAAATTTACATTTTGACACTTCTAAAGCCTGTACAATCTAACTAGACCTAAGACGTAGACAATAGACATCGTGTATCAACAAACTCCCCCTTGGATGTTGTCGTAGTCTTGGCCAGTCTGCAAAATCTTCAATCTTTTGACAATCAACGTCCAAAGAAATGTTTCCTCGCCTTTCGTCGTTCTTCAGAATGTATGGGCATTTGATCAGTCGCTGGTGCCCATTTCATAAACTGAAACCTTCTTAGTTGAGCTTCATGACTTTTTTCAGCTATTTGCTCAAGTCTCTTTTCTTCTTTCAAAAATTCTTCTCTCTCCAGCTCTCTCCATTTGGATTCCCACATGATACCTGAATTAATACCATGCGCATAGCAAACGTTAATCACGCCCTGGTATTGCATCGCTTGTGTCTTCTCATTTTTCTCATAACATATCTTGTTGAAGAATAAACATTTAATATCTTCCTTCGAACAATCTACTAGCCACATCGGGTCTAGAATATGAATTGTTATCCACAATCCCCAAATTCTCCTTCTCTCAATCAATTCAGGAGTAACTTCTTCAGTAATCTTTTGACTCTCATCAGCTTTCAAAACTATCACCACTTCCATCGTTTCAGGATCAATTTGCCACCATCGAAAGAATTCATGAAAATCCTGTTCAGTCTTCATTAAAGGCATGTTCTTCATCGCTTTAGGCCGTTTCATCACTAACATAACATCTCTTTCTTTTGTGACTTTATCAAACTTGATACGTCTCTTTGGTATAAACGGTTTCCATTTGTTAAAACCAAGAATCGCTTCATACTTTATCAATCTCCAGAGACGTTGATCATGAAACTTCATTTGGAGATTTATCATTCTTAAATAGCACAAGCTCTTCAATATCCCAGAAAGGTAAACTCTTCAGATCATTCAAGTATTTGAAGTACTGCACTCCAAATTCCCGCTTAATCGCATAAAAATTCAACTCGGGAATCCAACCAAATCTTAAAAATATCACCCAAAGACTTGTCTGTATCACGTGTAAAGAACGCTAGAGGTCTCCTGAACTTTCTCTCTTTTGGCATATCTCGAAACCATGTCTTGCGTGCTTCAGCTATCTCTTCTTTTTGATACACGTTTAGGCATGTTTCCTTCATTAACTGTCTCTTCAATCTTTCTTTTCAGAATATCATCATTCAATTCACTGAATAGTTCCTCGAAAGTAGGAAAACTATCAGTATCAATACCAGTATACTTTGCAGCTTCATCATCATCAGATGCATCTTCAACAACTATATGGTCATAAGAATCTGCTTCTGGAATATGCTTGTAAACGTAGTCATTCGGTTTAAAAGCACTAATGTTATTCAGCTCTTCTTAAAAATCAAAATCAAATGAACTTTCATCAATCTCGAGCATCTTTGCAATCTCCTCTTTAGTCTAATTGTGGACAAGTTCACCTTCTTCCACATTGGGCTCTAAATATAGAATCCGGGGCTTATAATTATCAGAACAACTGTAAATGGTTTAACTGTGAGGATTCCTCATAATTCTTCAGTCTGTTTAGGATCAGTTTGCTCCCCCTTACTTTCAGGCAGTGTTGAAGTAATAATTAGTCGCTAGTTGGGCGGTGGGGTGGGGACTAGCGATTAATCGGGATTAATTGGAATTAATGGGGATTAATCGGGATTAATTTGATTAATCGGCGACTAATCAGGGATTAATCAGGGATTAATCAACACCTAGTCGGGATTTTTACAACCATGCTTTCAACATCTCTTTCCTCGTTCGCTGAATCATCTGACAATGTATCAAAATCAAAAGAATCGTTGATCTTTGCAGATTCAACTAGCAGCCCTGTACCACCATGGGTGTTATCTTCGTCATCACCCTTGTCATCATAATCTTTATCATCTTTTTTCGACAAATCATCATCATCTTTGTCTTCCTCATTATCATCATTTTTCTCAGCATCACCCTCTTTTTCAGTATCAACTGCTTTTTCTATCTCTGGTTCTGTATCTGTATCTTTCTTAGCTTGTGAGCTCGAACCAGCTCCAGAGTCATTAATAACCATTGCTTCAATTACTTTCTTTTGTTTTCCTAAAGCAGCAGACTCTGCTTTAGGCTTTCTTTGATTTTCTTCTACTCTTTGCCTAGCTTCTTGAGCTTCAAAACGATTTTATTCAGCAGAAAAATCAATGCCCAGATTGTTCTCAACACCTTTTGCAGCATATCAAACTTTTTGTTGCTTTGTGCTTTCTCATTCTCAAGATCATTCACCACTTTCCTCAGCCTTCCATTGTCAGTAGTTAAACTTTCAATAACAGCTTTCGAATATTCTCGATCGTTTTCCAAGAACTATATTTTTCCATTCATCATAGTATTTTCTTCTTCGAGAACTTTGTTCTTATCTTCTAACACTTTTATCCGACCTTCAAGTTTAGCAATCTTTGGCTCGTTAAACATCTCAGCAAATCCTTTAGTGGACATTCCTTCAGTATATTGCTCACCCGGAAGTGGAATTCTACCAAATTCTTCTTGAAATCTTTGCTCATATAAAATTGCGGTGTAGACTTTGATTGGCTCGAAGGTGTTTGTTTATGTGGAGTAGTTCATGGTGGTGTAATATGTGAGATTGGTGGTGGTGGAATAGGTTGAGATACCATTGGAGGAATTAATGGAATAATGGTTTCAATGTTAAGTATGCCAGTTTGAATAACAAATGGTGTAGCAGGCGGTTGTTGTGGAGAGAACGATGTATGAACTGGTGAAGCAGGTGGTTGTTAAACACTTTCTGATTCAATCACCGGTGTTTTCTTTTTCTTGTACTTTCTCGGTTTCTTAACATTTGGAGATCCTGTATACTTGTAATTGAGTTCCAGATTTGCTTTTCACACATTTAGATTTCTTTTTTAGTCTTTCTTCTTTGGATTCATTTTCTGATGTAACATAAACATCATCTTCAACACCTTTCTTCTTTAACAACTCTTGTTCTTTCTCTTGTTGAAACTGTTTCTCCCTGATATCCATTGAATCTTCTGAATCAACATCATCACCAGCAGCCATTTGTTTCTCAGTATCAGAAGTAGCAGGTATAACCCCATGATCACTATGCTCTTGTTCACCAACATCCCGTTCAATGTTAGCATCGGGCTGCACTTCAACATTTATTTCCGGTTGTACTTCAATATTTTGTTCAGGCTGATCATCAGGCTCGTCAACCAATATTGTTTTTGCAGCTTTATTTGCAGGATGTTTTTCTCTTCTTTTCAACTTCCTCTTTTACATACCATCTGTTGCGTTAGCAACAAACCCTTCTAAACGTTCTAATTCATCTTTTTCATCACCACTATTAGCTTTTCACAATTTTCCCTTTTCAGGTGCCACATAATCTTTATTTGCAATAGCCCCGAACATCGGCTTAGGAACTAGTTCAGAGTCTTGTCTAGATATTGATTCAATATTTGCAGCGTATCATTATCCATATGATCTAACTTCAAAATATCGCTATCTACTTTCTTTAGATTCTTGAACTTGTATCTAACAACATCTGGATGAATCTTGGATACTGAATGAACTTATCAGGACTAGTGTTCTTTGCCATATGCTCAAATATAATGCAAGAACAATTGTACGACAGATTCAGAACTAACACCGTAGCCATGCACATCTGGTAATCAAGAATATCATCAAATCCACCTTTTCTGTGGCTTAGCGCTTGTACTAATGAATGAACAAAGAATTTGTAAGGACAACCCAGATTTCCCTTCTTGAATGTTGTAGCATTTACAAACCCTATGTAGCCCATCCTGTAGAAACATCCCTTCACCATATACTCAGGATAACCAGTTGGGTGTGTTTCTTCGTCTTTAAAATCTAAACTTCGCGAATATCTGCTTCCGTGATCTTTACTTTGAAATCCATGTCTTCTATCTTCACCGCCGAATATAAAGTCTTTTCGCTTTCAACATAATGTGCCACATTCCAAAAGTATTCAACATGTGATCTGTACGGAGTGTGCTTATTTGTCAACGCTTTTGTAACTCGAATTCGTCCCATAAGCTCCAAAATATCTTCAAACGGCTTTAACAATGAAAAAATTTTCTTTGTCTAGCAAACAGCAGATGTTGTGTACTGGCGAAAAATTCGACTTCTTTTCCTGCACATACAGATAACACACGGCATCTAGAAATTTTACAAAAAAATACAACATTTGAGCACACTTCGTAAGAGTTGTGTGTTCTTCAATTCGTACGAATTGATCTATCACTACAACAAAATCACTTGCAGACACTTCGTACGCATGAGAGTTCGAGTGTTTATTCAGACATCTGCACAAGCCTTGATGTTGCCAGTGTTACTCTTGTGCCAACACAATGAGTCATCATTTGTCAGCCAGGTTAGTTGAAGTGATTAGGATAACCACAATTGATGCAGATTCCATGTGGGTAGTTAGGACAACCCGATATCGCATGAGGAGTTGCGGTAATTGGAGTAGGAACTGCCATAACTTGATTTGGTGAGGTAGTCAAATGACATACCTTTGGCTGTATGACCATTTTGTCCACAGGTAAAACATTTTCGGCAGTGAAACTGGCATAGTCATGAAGGTTACATTGATTGAACGGATGTGCTTTTCCTTTGTATGGTTTCTTAGCGGGTGGCGGGGCCACCTAGCTAGGTCCCACTTGGTTAAGCGGAATTGGATCAATCAATGTAGGATTCTTTGAAGCTTTATGCTTCCTTGATTTTTTTGAAGGCTTGGCTTCCGTCTTCTTTGGTGCCTCGTGAGTAGTTTTATCATCAGAACTGGATAAGGCTACAACCAACTTAAGGGTCCACTGAGTATTATGGCAATCTGTTGGGCGATGGTAATAGCCAGTTTAGACCTTTGAGTATCGCTGTGAGGAGAAGGCATCCTGGAAAAGATAGAGGAAAATATGGGTGAAACCAAACGAGATTGATATTGGATAGCCAAATGAATTGTTAAAAGAAATATCGGCGAAGCATAAGGATTGTGATCAATTGTTTAGTACTAAGAACAACAAATGACATAGTGACTAATCAAAGTAATGGGTCTTTATAATGCATCGCGAAGACATGCTTTAGCCTATAAGTAGACACTCACCCCAAGAGTTCCCAGGTAAGAGTGACTAGTCCGATTAAGTGGATTGTACGAACACTCTAGCCTTAGACAGAAAACTCAGGGTACAGGCACCCACTCTTCCAGATTGCATGTGTTCACATTATTAAAGACCAAACTTTGACGAGAGTTTGAAAATTTGAAGGCAATAAGCCCAAGAAAAAACCATCTAAGGATAGATGATTTCTTGTGAACTTTTAGAAAAATTTTGACTTTCAAAAGATGTGATATGTTTTGTTTTTGGTAATCACCTAAGGATAGGTGATGGTAATGTTTTAAGAATCTAAACACAAGTTAACTTGCGTTGGGGTCCTAAGAAGGTTATAGACTAGGTCAAAGCATTACTAATAACCTAATTCCCAATAAGTACCATGTGTTGTGAACCAATTTGTAACGTGACTCCCCAAGTGTATCAAAGCCATGGTTATAGGGAATTAGGTTATTAGTAATACTTTGACCTAGTCTATAACCTTCCTAGGACCCCAACACAACTCTTCTTGCGTTTAGATTCTTAAAACTATACCATCACCTATCCTTAGGTGATTACCTAAAACAGAACATAACACTTTCTTGAGAGTCAAATTTTTCCAAAACCACACAAGAAATCATCTATCCTTAGATGGTTTGTTTTGGGCTTCATGCCTTCAAAGTTTTCAAAATCTCGTCAAGGTTTGGGTCTTATTAATGTGAACACGTGCAATCTGGAAGAGTGGGTGCCTGTACCCGAGTTTTCTGTCTAAGGCTAGAGTGTTCGTATAAATCCAATTAATCGGACCAGTCACTCTTACCTAGGAACTCTTGGGGTGAGTGTCCACTTATAGTCTAAAGCATATCTTCTCGACACATTATAAAGACCCATTTACTTTGATTAGTCACTGTGTCATTTCTTTGCACTTAGTACTAAACAAATGATCGCAATCCTTATACTTCGTCGATGTTTTAAATATCTTCTATTTATTCAATGTCAATCTCACACATTTCTCTCATGTTTCCTTTCTTTTAGAATGCCTCCTCGTCGCAACCTACTCAAGATGCCGAAATGGCGGCTTTAATTGCGCAACAAATGGCCGTCGTACTCCCGAACCTTGTGACCCAACTAAATCAAGCTTACAATAACAATAACAACATCAATGCACCTGCGCAATGCAACTATAAACAATTTTGTTCAGCTAAACCGTTGAAGTTTTCTGGGGCTGAGGGAGCTACTGGGCTCCTACAATAGTTCGAAAGTATCGAAAGCACTTTTCGTTATGTGCAGTGCCCAAATGATTGCAATGTAGAGTTTGCTTCGAGTGTCTTTCAAAAGAGAGCACTTACATGGTGGAATGGTGTGAAAAGAGACAGGGGTTCTGAGGTAGCGATGGCTCAAACGAGGGAGGAGCTTCAAGCTCTTATGATGAAAGAATTATGCCCACATCATGAACAAAGAGCACTTTAGAATGAGTTCCATGATCTTAAACAGGATAGTGGAGAACATTGTGCCTACACTGACCAATATGAGGAGCTAAGTTTGTTGTATCCTCCGATGGTTACGCCTTTGGACAAGGCAATCGAAAAATACATTGATGGCCTGCCTGACCCTGTTCAGGACATTGTTACTGGTAGCAACCCTACCACTGTTCGACAGGCTATCGAACTCTTTGCCACCCTGACTGAGTCCTCAAATCAGAAAAGGGAAATTGTTTCGCAAGGGCGACAAGGAACAAGCCGCTAAAACCACACAAGAGAAACCCAAAGAAACCAAAGCTGAACCTTCCAAAAGGTCAAAGAAGCGTAAGGCTTCACAAAACCTTGATGTGGTTACTCGACCCAACCAAGATGTTCCCAACCAACCAGCACAACCCCCTGCTAGAAGACCATACAATGGAACTGCACCTCTGTGCAACCAATGTAACCTTCATCATCATGCCAATGTACAATGCCGAGATGTTTAAATTGTGGGCTCATTGGGCACACAGCTAACATTTTCCGGGTTGCTGTTGCACAGAACCAAGTTGTTAACAACCCTGCTCAGGGACATGCTCCTAATTTTAGAATTAATGAGCCTCGTGCCAACAACAATGCAGTTTTAAATAACTAGAAGTTGACATTTTGATTTCCTTTTTGTTATCCAAAACTCTTTTCAGTTATTTTGTAATGACATTTCAATTATAAACTATTGTGCTTGTATGCGTAGGTGTGTCAAGATATCAAGTTTCTAGAGTCTCATTCTTTATGAAATTGAACAATTCTCTTAATACATCTCATCTATTGATCGCACATTCTTTACCAATTCTATGAACTCGTTTATCCGTGGAAAATGTATAGTCTTATTGGTTGACGTGAAACACGTGAGACACACGCACTATTCCAATTGTTGAAACAAAGCATTTTTTTGACCATATACATGACCTACCACTTGGCAAGATAAGCTATGCGGATTATGCAATAAGTTAAGTAATTATGGGTGTACACATAATTATGAAACTCGATTCATGGGAACCATAGTAAGTCCTGTTAAGTATGATGACATGAAATCTAGAGTGATTAGATAACGAGGCGATTATAATATCATAAGAACATGGTGGATATGCCGCTGGTACTTCCTATATATAAGTGTTCTTATGGTATTATTTGTCGTAGCGTTATCCAAATCACTTGAAGATTTTATGTTATCCAAGACCCATATGTGTTAACCTAAACAAGAATCGAAAACTATCTATATTCATTTTCGTTTCTGATGAAGTATCCATTGATGAAAAATGAATTAGCTACTCATTTTTCGCTACTGAAGAGATATCCATGGGAAATGAATAATCTATATCAAATTCACATTCATTTTCGCTCCTGACGAAGTATCCATCGAGGAAAATGAATTATTCATTCGTTTTAGCTTCTGAGAAATATCCATTGGGAAAATGATGAATTCATTCTGCTTCTAATGAAGTATCCATTGGAAAATGAATTATCCATTCATTTCTGCTTCAGAAGAAACATCCATTGGGGAATGAATACTACTGTCCTAATTTTTCATTTCCACTTCTGACGAACTATTCATTGGAAAGTGAATTATCCATTCATTTTCGCTTCCAAAGAAATATCCATCGGAGAAATTAATAACCTATTTTACAATCTTTCATTTCCACTTCTGACGAAGTATCCATTGAAAAATGAACTATCCATTCATTTCCACTTCCGAAGAAATATCCATCAGGGAAATGGATAATCTATTTAACAATCTTTCATTTCCACTTCTGACGAAGTATCCATTAGAAAATGAATTATCCATTCATTATCGCTTCCGAAGAAATATCCATCGGGGAAATGATTAATCTATTTAACAGTCTTTCATTTCCACTTCTGACGAAGTATCCATTAGAAAATGAATTATCCTTTCATTTTCGCTTCCGAAGCAATATCCATCGGGGAAAAGAATCACCTATTCAACAATCTTTCATTTCCGTTTTCTGATGAAGTATCCATTGGAAAATGAATTATCCATTCATTTTCGCTTCCGAAGAAATATCCATCGGGAAATGAATCACCTATTCAACAATCTTTCATTTCGCTTCTGACAAAGTACCCTTTGAAAATGAATTATCCATTCATTTTCGCTTCTGAAGAAATATCCATCTGAAAATGAAACACAAACTTAATCCAAATAGAACCCTCTACCTCAATAGTTCGATTCTTAAAGGATACTCACAGTATTATTGATTTATATAGTTTTACCACAAACCAATTCCTCATTCCCACTTCCAGCCTAATTGAGGAAGTATCCATTAGGGAATGAGCGCAATGCATATAACGATCCATTCCCATTTCTTGCATTATTTGAGGAAGTAACTACTAGGGAATAGGATAAAGTTATACCTTATATAGGAATCTATGATGGGGTATTCTATGCATATTGATAAAAACCCTTGATTCCATACAAAACCAATATTTGACACAAACTCATGAAGACAGTCTCCTATGAATGCACTCCAGCTTTATGCAAACAGACTCCTACGAATAAATTTCAGGACGAAATTTCCTAAAGGAGGGGAGACTGTGACACTTCATGTTTCAACGTGTGTAGGGGCCTGTTCTGCCATTGTTTGAAACTTGCTGCCAGACCACATGCTTACGGACCGTAAGCATTGGACCCATACGGTCCGTAAGTGTGCTCCAGCACATCAGAAAGGTGGCAGCAGCTGGTTAATTCGCTCATTGACTCATCAAATGAACTTGCCACCCTAAGCTCTGCATTTGACAAGTATGGGACACTAATCTAACATGTTAGTGAGTCATGGACACTTGTCTTACTCCCAGACCTCCAAGAAATCTATAAATACCCATGCTCATCATTCATGAAAAGTTTTAGTCAACTCATTTTCTGCTAAAAACTGAAGTTGCAACACTTTTGGTGATCAATCTCTGAGATCTTGGCATTCCTATAGTGTTTGTAAGTGCTTTCAATCATGCTTTGTTCAATTCTTGTAGTTTAATTGGACTAAAAGCCACAAAGTTCGACTTTTTTGTTTACTTCTAGATTTGATCATGAATTGATCAACATAAATTCCATTTGAACCTTGCAATATGATGATAATCAAGATGGTTATGGTCCTTAATGATCATACCTACTGATTTCCATATTTTCTAGTTATTTTGACATGTCAAAAGGTCAAAAGGCGATAAATACGCATTTTTATGACGGAACTGATTTTTTGTATCAAAACAGTTTTTTTTTGGTACAAAAACTCTTTTACAACTTCATTAGACATGTCAAAACATGTCTAACTTGTCACTTTTAGTATAGTGCTTGTTTAGAGCGGTAAGTCTTGCGATTTTCGCCACCGCTTTGACTTTCGAATCTGACCCGTTTGGTTGATCTTTGGACCCAACCAAATACATATTTATGACCATAATTTTTAAGGGAATAACCCTCTGAGGTTATACCTTATGGTCATGTCATTTGGTTAGTGTTATGATAATTAGTTGATATAATCTTCAATAATGACCAAAATGCCCTTTTTACAAATAAATCAACTATAAACATATGTGACATAAGTTTTGACATATAATCTGATTAAATAACATTATTAAACATGTTTTGGTAATTTACAATTATCATAACACATATTTAACCATCCGAACACATAGTTACGCAAATGACGCGTTAAAGTGGCTTAAACTACCTTAACGGGTCATAACTGGTCAAAAGCACTTAGAAACCTTTCCAAATCAGAATGTTAACTTTGTTAAACCATTTCATATGAGTTCCGACACTCATTTGGTTTACAAGACCTCATTCTATCCGATCCGCCGATTATAGACCCGATATTTACACAATTATCCGATTTTAGGATACGCTTGATTTCACGGCCTCTTGATCTTGGTTTATCTTCTTGAACAAGGACTTTATTGCAATCACAAGTGAGTACATAGTCCCCTCTTTTACGTTTTATAAATGTTTTGGGTGAAATATATTGTGCCTATGACTACTTTCTAGTTTTCATGACATTATACATGCTTTGATTACATAGTACATACAGTACATGATTTCCATTGCATTTTGCAGCATTTGTTGACTTAGCATATGAGCACATTGATTTACAATATTTCTTGCTATGTACGTTGACTGAGCATACTAGTACATGGTTTTCAAAGACATTTCTTGCTATGTATGTTGGCTGAGCATATTAGTACATGGTTTCTAGACATTTTCATAACATGCTTACATTGTTCAAGACATATTGGTGCGTTGAATATACAATGATACATTCATTAACATTGATGTTGACCGGTAGTATGTAATGGTACCATAGGTTTGACACCTCATACCCGCTTTCTAGTCGTTTGAAAGTATCCATTGGGGAATGAAAGAATCTGATGAACATTAATTGACCTTTGTTTTTATAAGGGTTTATTCGATAGTCAACAAGGCTTGAATGTATTCGCCAACAATCCTAATATATGTTTTTACAATAAAAGCAATGGTTTATAAGACGTAACTTTTGGATTTAAACAAAACCTTTGTTTATTCAAAGATATTCTTTTATACAAGGACGATTGGATTATAACAAGGACAATTGGACGATTGGTTTATGGTAAGTGTTTTAGATAACGAGGCGTCTGTAATATAATAAAAGCATGGTGGATACGCCGCTGGTACTTCCTACATATAAGTACTTTTATTATATTACACATCGTAGCGTTACCTAACTCACTTTGAACTAAGACAAGATATGACATTTTATTACAAGACATTGGATATTACTCGACATTGTTACACATGACATTAGTTTATACATAACGTCTGGTTTACTCTAGACATTGTTTATACATAACATTTTGTTATCACAAAGACCTTGATTTATACATGATACTTTTTATACAAAGACACGACATATCTCATACAAAGACATGACTACTATTACAAAAGACATATTTTGGTTATTGAGTTAACCATGCATCATTCTTTAAATCATTTGATTTTCATATGATTTTACAAAAGAAAACATTTTTACAAAGGTTCATTGGCTACTTTTAGTTAAACATTTCTTTTTAACAAATCAAAGCCATGAATCCTCATCAACAAAAACCTATGTTACTCACATGAATTTTTATGCTGACGTACCTATTTTCACCAGGTTTACTTTTATGACGATTGTCGCCACATGCTACATATAGGATGGACTCGGGCTTTAGTGACTTCAAAATATGAAAGACAATTTGATTGTATTTCATTTATGTTATTCCCCGGCAATGTAATATGATATTCAATAAACCAAAACTTTAAGTACCATGTGTTGTGAAACAATTTGTAACTTGACTCCCCAAGTGTTTCCGCCGCGTGTTGTTGCATATTATGCGACTTGGGGTGTTACAGATTGGTATCAGAGCCATGGTTATAGGGAATTAGGTTATTAGTAATACTTTGACCTAGTGTATAACCTTCCTAGGACCCCAACGCAAGTCTTCTTGCATTTAGATTCTTAAAACTATACCATCATCTATCCTTAGGTGATTACCTAAAATAGAACACAACACTTTCTTGAGAGTCAAATTTTTCCAAAACCACACAAGAAATCATCTATCTTTAGATGGTTTGTTTTGGGCTTCATGCCTTCAAAGTTTTCAAAATCTCGTCAAGGTTTGGGTCTTATTAATGTGAACACGTGCAATCTGGAAGAGTTGGTGCCTGTACCCTGAGTTTTCTGTCTAAGGATAGAGTGTTCGTACAAATCCACTTAATTAGACCAGTCACTCTTACCTGGGAATTCTTGGGGTGAGTGTCCACTTATAGGCTAAAGCATGTCTTCTCGATACATTATAAAGACCCATTTACTTTGATTATTCACTGTGTCATTTGTTTGCACTTAGTACTAAACAAATGATCGCAATCCTTATACTTCGTCGATATTTTAAATATCTTCTATTTATTCAATGTCAATCTCACACATTTCTCTCATGTTTCCTTTCTTTTAGCATGCCTCCTCGTCGCAACGCTACTCAAGACGCCGAAATGGCGGCTTTATTTGCGTAACAAATGGTTGCCATACTCCCGAACCTTGTGACCCAACTAAACAAGCTTACAATAACAATAACAACATCAATGCACCTGCGCAATGCAACTATAAACAATTTTTTTCAGCTAAACCGCTCACGTTTTCTGGGTCTGAGGGAGCTACTAGGCTCCTACAATAGTTCGAAAGTATCAAAAGCACTTTTCGTTATGTTCAGTGCCTAAATGATCACAAGGTAGAGTTTCCTTCGAGTGTCTTTCAAAAGAGAGCACTTACATGGTGGAATGGTGTGAAAAGAGACAGGGGTTCTGAGGTAGCGATGGCTCAAACGAGGGAGGAGCTTCAAGCTCTTATGATGAAAGAATTATGCCCACATCATGAACAAAGAGCACTTTAGAATGAGTTCCATGATCTTAAACAGGATAGTGGAGAACATTGTGCCTACACTGACCAATATGAGGAGCTAAGTTTGTTGTATCCTCCGATGGTTACGCCTTTGGACAAGGCAATCGAAAAATACATTGATGGCCTGCCTGACCCTGTTCAGGACATTGTTACTGGTAGCAACCCTACCACTGTTCGACAGGCTATCGAACTCTTTGCCACCCTGACTGAGTCTCAAATCAGAAAAGGGAAATTGTTTCGCAAGGGCGACAAGGAACAAGCCGCTAAAACCACACAAGAGAAACCCAAAGAAACCAAAGCTGAACCTTCCAAAAGGTCAAAGAAGCGTAAGGCTTCACAAAACCTTGATGTGGTTACTCGACCCAACCAAGATGTTCCCAACCAACCAGCACAACCCCTGCTAGAAGACCATACAATGGAACTGCACCTCTGTGCAACCAATGTAACCTTCATCATCATGCCAATGTACAATGCCGCAGATGTTTAAATTGTGGGCTCATTGGGCACACAGCTAACATTTGCCGGGTTGCTGTTGCACAGAACCAAGTTGTTAACAACCCTGCTCAGGGACATGCTCCTAATTTTAGAATTAATGAGCCTCGTGCCAACAACAATGCAGTTTTAAATAACTAGAAGTTGACATTTTGATTTCCTTTTTGTTAGTCAAAACTCTTTTCAGTTATTTTGTAATGACATTTCAATTATAAACTATTGTGCTTGTATGCGTAGGTGTGTCAAGATATCAAGTTTCTAGAGTCTCATTCTTTACGAAATTGAACAATTCTCTTAATACATCTCATCTATTGATCACACATTCTTTACCAAATCTATGAACTCGTTTATCCGTGGAAAACGTACAGTCTTATTGGTTGACGTGAAACACGTGAGACGCACGCACTATTCTAATTGTGGAAACAAAGCATTTCTTTGACCATATCCATGACCTACCACTTAGCAAGATAAGCTATGCGGATTATGCAACGAGTTAAGTAATTATGGGTGCACACATAATTATGAAACTCGATGCATGGAACCATAGTAAGTCCTGTTAAGTATGATGACATGAAATCTAGAGTGATTAGATAACGAGGCGATTATAATATCATAAGAACATGGTGGATAAGCCGCTGGTACTTCCTATATATAAGTGTTCTTATGGTATTATTTGTCGTAGCGTTATCCAAATCACTTGAAGATTTTATGTTATCCAAGACCCATATGTGTTAACCTAAACAAGAATCGAAAACTATCTATATTCATTTTCGTTTCTGATGAAGTATCCATTGATGAAAAATGAATTAGCTACTCATTTTTCGCTTTTGAAGAGATATCCATTGGGAAATGAATAATCTATATCAAATTCACATTCATTTTCGCTCCTGACGAAGTATCCATCGAGGAAAATGAATTATTCATTCGTTTTCGCTTCTGAAGAAATATCCATTGGGAAAATGATGAATTCATTCTGCTTCTAATGAAGTATCCATTGGAAAATGAATTATCCATTCATTTCTGCTTCAGAAGAAACATCCATTGGGGAATGAATACTACTGTCCTAATTTTTCATTTCCACTTCTAACGAACTATCCATTGGAAAGTGAATTATCCATTCATTTTTGCTTCCAAAGAAATATCGATCGGAGAAATTAATAACCTATTTTACAATCTTTCGTTTCCACTTCTGACGAAGTATCCATTGGAAAATAAACTATCCATTCATTTTCACTTTCGAAGAAATATCCATAAGGGAAATGAATAATCTATTTAACAATCTTTCATTTCCACTTCTGACGAAGTATCCATTGGAAAATGAATTATCCATTCATTTTCGCTTTCGAAGAAATATCCATCGGGGAAATGATTAATCTATTTAACAATCTTTCGTTTCCACTTCTGACGAAGTATCCATTGGAAAATGAATTATCCATTCATTTTCGCTTCCGAAGAAATATCCATCGAGGAAAAGAATCACCTATTCAACAATCTTTCATTTCCATTTTTGACGAAGTACCCATTGGAAAATGAATTGTCCATTCATTTTCGCTTCTGAAGAAATATCCGTTGGAGAAATGAAACACAAACTAAATCCAAATAGAACCTTCTACCTCAATGCTGGATTCTCAAAGGATACTCACAGTATTATTGATTTATATAGTTTTACCACAAACCAATTCCTCATTCCCACTTCCAGTATAATTGAGGAATTATCCATTAGGGAATGAGCACAGTGCATATAACAATCCATTCCCACTTCTTGTATTAGTTGAGGAAGTAACTACTAGGGAAAAGGATAGTCATACCTTACATAGGAATCTATGATGGGGTATTCTATGCAAATGGATAAAAACCCTAGATTCCATACAAAACAAATATTTGACACAAATTCATGAAGACAGTCTCCTACGAATGCACTCTAGCTTTATGCAAACAGACTCCTACAAATAAATTTCGGGACGAAATTTCCTAAAGGAGGGGAGACTGTGACACTTCACGTTTTCAATCCTTGTTCAAAATCGAGTTGTTAAACAATTTCTTGAAGGTTATACGTAAACTATTACGTAAACGTAATCAGTCAAATGCAACGTATGTTCCGGAATAGTGACATAATCTAAACATACCCTAAATATCCTTTACATAACTTAGAAATAAGTTTTGAAGAGTTTGGGATGTCAAAAACTAACTTATTCGATCACAGGGACTATTTACGACAAACTACGAAAGTTTGTCGATTCTCGTAGTAACATATATTCCGGAACAATGAGACAAGCTTAACATACCTTAATTACCCTTTATATAACTTAGATATAAGTTTTGAGGGCTTCGGTATACCAAAAACTCACTTTCGCAACTTCAGGGGCTATTTTGCAAATTCTGTGAAACTATGCAAATTCACGTATTTCTCAATACGAAACACGTACGCACATCCAAAAATTTTTGTAATCATTAAAATATTTTATTTTAATGATTTGAATGCAAAAATATCATTCGTTAGGCATTTACGGCCATTTGCGCGTTCGTTACGATTTCCGTCGTAATTAACCGAAAACCGTAACAGTACGACCAAACGAACCGACACCCGAGACATTTTTGAACATTTTCAATTTCCCTATACTTATTCTACCTTATGGAGCTTGAAAATGAGGTTGACGGGTGTTAGAAGTGCCAAAACGCGACGAAACGTGTGTAGGGGCCTGTTCTGCCATTGTTTGAAACTTGCTGCCAGACCACATGCTTACGGACCGTAAGCATTGGACCCATACGGTCCGTAAGTGTGCTCCAGCACATCAGAAAGGTGGCAGCAGGTGGTTAATTCGCTCATTGACTCATCAAACGAACTTGCCACCCTAATCTCTGCATTTGACAAGTATGGACACTAATCTAACATGTTGGTGAGTCATGGACACTTGTCTTACTCCTAGAACTCCAAGAAATTATAAATACCCATGCTCATCATCCATGAAAAGTTTTAATTAACTCATTTTCTGCTACAAACTGAAGTTGCAACACTTTTGGTGATCAATCTCTGAGATCTTGGCATTCCTATAGTGTTTGTAAGTGCTTTCAATCATGCTTTGTTCAATTCTTGTAGTTTAATTGGACTAAAAGTCACAAAGTTTGACTTTTTTGTTTACTTCCAGATTTGATCATGAATTGATCAACACAAAGTCCATTTGAACCTTGCAATATGATGATAATCAAGATGGTTATGGTCCTTAATGATCATACCTACTGATTTCCATATTTTCTAGTCATTTTGACATGTCAAAGTTTTGGTCAAAAGGCGATAAATACGCATTTTTATGACGGAACTGATTTTTTGTATCAAAACGGTTTGTTTTGGTACCAAAACTCTTTTACAATTCATTAGACATATCAAAACATGTCTAACTTGTCACTTTTAGTATAGTGCTTGTTTAGAGCCGTAAGTCTTGCGGTTTTGGCCACCGCTTTGACTTTCGAATCTGACCCGTTTGGTTGATCTATGGACCCAACCAAATACATATTTATGACCATAATTATTAAAGGAATAACCCTTTGAGGTTATACCTTATGGTCATGTCATTTGGTTAGTGTTATGATAATTAGTTGATATAATCTTTAATAATGACCAAAATGCGCTTTTTACAAATAAATCAACTATAAACATATGTGACATAAGTTTTGACATATAATTTGATTAAATAACATTATTAAACATGTTTTGGTAATTTAGAATTATCATAACACATATTTAACCATCCGAACACATAGTTACACAAATGACGCGTTAAAGTGGCTTAAACTACCTTAACGGGTCATAACTGGTCAAAAGCACTTAGAAACCTTTCCAAATCAGAATGTTAACTTTGTTAAACCATTTCATATGAGTTCCAACAATCATTTGGTTTACAAGACCTCATTCTATCCGATCCGTCGATTAAAGACCCGATATTTACACAATTATCCGATTTTAGGATATGCTTGATTTCACGGCCTCTTGATCTTGGTTTATCTTCTTGAACAAGGACTTTATTGCAATCACAAGTGAGTACATAGTCCCCTTTTTACGTTTTATAAATGTTTTGGGGTGAAACATATTGTGCCTATGACTACTTTCGAGTTTTCATGACATTATACATGCTTTGATTACATAGTACATATAGTACATGATTTCCATTGCATTTTGCGGCATATGTTGACTTAGCATATGAGCACATTGATCTACATTATTTCTTGCTATGTACGTTGACTGAGCATACTAGTACATGGTTTTCAAAGACATTTCTTGCTATGTATGTTGACTGAGCATATTAGTACATGGTTTCTAGACATTTTCATAACATGCTTACATTGTTCAAGACATTTTGGTGCATTGAATATACAATGATACATTCATTAACATTAATGCCGACCGGTAATATGTAATGGTACCATAGGTTTGACACCTCATACCCGCTTTCTAGTCGTTTGAAAGTATCCATTAGGGAATGACAGAATCCGATGAACATTAATTGACCTTTGTTTTTATAAGGGTTTATTCAATAGTCGACAAGGCTTGAATATATTCCCAACAATCCTAATATATGTTTTTACAAGAAAAGCAATGGTTATAAGACATAACTTTTGGATTTAAACAAAACCTTTGTTTATTCAAAGATATTTTTTTTATACAAGGACGGTTGGATTATAACAAGGACAATTGGACGATTGGTTTATGGTAAGTGTTTTAGATAACGAGGCGTGTGTAATATAATAAAAGCATGGTGGATATGCCGCTGGTACTTCCTATATATAAGTACTTTTATTATATTACACATCATAGCGTTACCTAACTCACTTTGAACTAAGACAAGATATGACATTTTATTACAAGACATTGGATATTACTCGACATTGTTACACATGACATTAGTTTATGCATAACATCTGGTTTACTCTAGACATTGTTTATACATAACATTTTGTTTACACAAAGACCTTGATTTATACATGATACTTTTTATAGAAAGACACGACATATCTCATACAAAAACATGACTACGATTACAAAAGACATATTTTGGTTATTAAGTTAACCATGCATCATTCTTTAAATCATTTGATTTTCATATGATTTTACAAAAGAAACATTTTTACAAAGGTTCATTGGCTACTTTTAGTTAAACATTTCTTTTTAAAAAATCAAAGCCATGAATCCTCATCAACAAAAACCTATGTTACTCAGGCATTTTTATGCTGACGTACCTATTTTCACATATGTTTTAGGTTTACTTTTGTGATGATTGTCGCCACAATGTTACACATAGGATGGACTCGGGCTTTAGTGACTTTAAAATATGAAAGACAATTTGATTGTATTTCATTTATGTTATTCCAAGACAATGTAATATGATATTCAATAAAACAAAACTTTAAGTACCATGTGCTGTGAAACAATTTGTAACGTGACTCCCCAAGTGTTTCCGCCCCGTGTTGTTGAATATTACGAGATTTGGGGTGTTACAACCAAGTCCAAGTTAATGACCTTGGTTGAACACTTTATGAACAAACTGATACTTGGACAATGTAAACTTTCAAACTAATGAACTTTTGATCTTTTTAAAGCATTTTTCACTTCAGATTAGCTCCCACCCATCGTGTTCCAGATTTCTCTGCATTCGGCACCTTTTAGAGTTTGAAGATCCATTTTCCATCACCGGTTGTCGAAAATAGGATAGAAATAAAATCTTTTTAAATTTTCCAATGTTTATACTAAAATACACTGAAAATCTTTTTGGATTTTTTAATCGGAAATAACAATGAACTTTGTACAAACATATTTACAGTCATATTTTTGTGAGTTCGTGTTCAGAGATCATATCCGTTTTTGAGACAAATCACCAGTACCGTTGACCTTTTTAAGACTTTAATATTTAAACAAATTTACTAAGATTGCTGATATATTTGTCCACTTAAACTTTACCACATTTCTCAATTGTTCTAAGATATGTTAGGTAATTTTAAGAAAGTTAACTTAATTGTGTTTCCCACCTCAGTATACCCCCGTATTAAGATTCCCAAGATTTCATCTTACAGCTGAATATAGCTAACTGATATATATAACTAGGTAATGCGAGGCCTTGAGAGCTCAGGTTAGTACCACCGTACCGACAAAGAGATGAAGTCTCATCTTAAGGTGTGTTCCAATTTGGAATCTTTTTACTGCAATTGATAGATCTTTTGATACTTACAATTTGCTATAGTTTTAGGGGTTTTTAAGCAAAAGTATTCTACAAGTTCTAGTCCATTGCCGACGCAAAATCAGAAGAACTTGTATAATATCCTAGATATCAATTCTCTATAAAGACCTAGTATCTCATAATCAGGCAATCTCTCAAACGAAATTTCGGAGTACCAAGTCCATATATCCTAGAGATGTTAAGCCACAAAATAAGAAGTTGAATTTTTAAGTTTATATCTCAGAAACAATCTACTGAATGTGAAAAGCCTACCGGCACATCCTCAGTGAGATCTGTTTAAGTCCTTTTAACAATTCAATTCTTTAGCATACTGTGATAGTTTACTGATGTACTATCATTTCCTCCTTTTACACAAAACTCTTTTTATCTTTTTCATGTTTTTTTGTACATTTTGATTTTTTATATGTTTTTGTATTTTTACCAACTTTTCTCCCCCTACAATCAAAAACATATTTTTGGATTTTTTTAAAGACAGAAATTCTAAAAACTTTAAAAGTGACAAATCGATGAGAATCACAAGAACTCATCATCTGAGCCATATTCAACCTCAATTTACCCATCCGATGTTAGATTTTTCATACCATTTAGTCTCATTAGATATTTAAATTTGCTTCAATCAAAAGTTTGGTATAAAATCAGCTTTTTATTCATCAGTGTGGATTTTTTTCTATTCGAATGAACCTTTTTTCATAGCAATCACGAATAAAGTGATATCGAATGTCAATGTGTTTAGTTCTTGAGTGTTGAACCGAATTTTTAGTAATGTCGATAGCTGCCTTATTATCTACGTATAAGGGCGTGTTAAGAAACTGCAATCTAAAGTCTCTCATCTGTTTTCGTATCCACAAAAGCTAGGAACAACAATTGGAAGATGAAATATATTCAGCCTCACAAGTCGAGAGAGTGACCATGGTTTGCTTCTTGCACTGCCACGCTACTAATCGTGTTCCGAAGAACTGGAAACGACCGTTGTAGATTTAGCGTTCAATTTGCAGCAACCGAAATCTGAATCAGCATATCCAGTGAGATCAAAGTTGTTCGTTGTGTGGATACCACAAGCCGGTGGTTGGGCAACCTTTTAGGTATCTGAAAATTCTCTTAACAACCATCAGATGTGACACTCGTGGATTGGATTGATAACGGGCACACATGCAAGTTGGATACATGATGTCTGGATGAGATGCTGTCAGGTACATCAATGATCCAATCATCAACCGATATAAGGTTTCATCAATCTTGGCTCCATGTTCATCTGGGCAGATGCCGTGATTAATCGCCCATGGTGTAGATAACGGTTTTGTGCTGGTCATCTTGAATTTCTCCAAAATATCATGCACATACTTCGTCTGATGAATGAATATCCCATCAGGCAATTGATCAACTTGCAATCCTAAGAAAAATTTCATTTCGCCCATTGAACTCATCTCAAACTTCTTTTTCGTAACCTTCTCAAATTGTTGGTGCATATGTATGTTTCCTACGTCATTGTATATCGAGTTTGAGTGAATAGGGCTTAATCTGTTAGAAATTAGGCGTATTTAAGTTAGTTTGGTGACAAGTTCCCTCGAGGTTGGTTATGAGATGTCAAGTTCGGCGAACTTGACTAAGTCAGTTCGCCTGAACTTCTCACTCACTAGCGAACTTATACAACTATAAATAGGTGCCTTGGCATTTCATTTGTAAGTGGGGAGAGATTTTGGCACAGAGACAGCAAAGCTCTATCAGATCCGGTTCTCAAATGTATTGAACTTTAGATCAATGAAAACAACATTTAAATGAGTAATTCTTGTTATTTGATTAACTTGTCATTAGTTTCCGCCTAATCGGACAATAGATAACAAATTTAGGTTCCCGTGCTATTCGTGGACGTTCCTACAAGTGGTACAGAGCCTGGATACCTAAATTTGCTGGAATCAAGACAAGAATTTCTCTATTTCATCTCCATTCTATCATTTTTCTTAACATTTTCACATATTTGATGATTTCATGGACAAAATCAGCTAAAAATTGAATATGTCATGTAAAATACAATAGTGATAAACCCATGGGAGTTTGGACATCAAATTCAATCGAACTGATATCAAAAGTTGAAAAAACCATGATTTGGAAAACCATGTTGGACGAACTTGAGACCAAGTTCGACCGAACTTGACTAAAATTCTCTGAATTTTACTCAAGTTCGCCCGAACTTGATAATTTTTCAAGGCTTTAACATCAAGTCCGCTCGAACTCAGCTTAAAAATTCTCCAAATTTTATCAAATTCGACCGTACTTTATAAGATCTGCGAAAATTTGCCTAAGTTCGCTCGAACTTAGCTCTTTCTTGAAAAAATTTCTTAAGTTCGATCGAACTTACTGTTTTTCTTGAAACTTACTCTCAAGTTCGCTCGAAGTGCAATTTTTCTCAAAATCTACATCAAGTTCGACCGAACTTGAGGTCGTGTGATAAAATTTGAATCTTGTCATATAAGTTCGACCGAACTTGTGAAAACGTGAAATCAAAAGCTGTTTTCACACAATTCGACCGAACTTGTCTGTTACTAATCAATTTTCGAGTGTTTTTGTTTGTATTTTCAGATAAGTCTTTAGTTTGACAAAATGGAAGATTTTCACAACGTGTTTGTTTCTCAAATGGCTTCTTCATCAAATGCTAATGTTCTTGCGGCAAACCAGATGAATATCGACAATGAAATGGGTACTACATCGAAACGCCAAAGCTAATGAGCATGGACGAATTTGAAGGGTGGAAAGAAAAGTTTGTGAATTGGATACAAGCGAATCAATTCAACAGCTGGGTTGCAGTTGAGGAGGGTTATAAATGGCCAAAGGATGAGCGTGATCAAGATCTTCCGCTGAACAAGTTTTCAAATACTGACAAAGATAATTATGTTGCTGAGAAGAAAATGATCAGCTTGATACAACAATCAATAAAGGAAGATATCTTGATATTATTACCAGAATATGATACTTCGCAAGAATTATGAAATTCTCTTTGTGAAAAATTCAAAGGAAGTGATGAAATGATCAAAAGCAAAACGGCTTTAATCAAGAAAGAATTCGAGATCTTCACGGTGATAAAAGGTGAAACAATGAAGCAGATGCTCGATAGATACTGTCACCTCATGGTTCAGATGCGGAGACATGATATCAAAAGATCTAATGAAGAGCAAATCGAGAAGTTGGCTTATGCACTTCCAGAAAGAGAATGGACAACATATCTGACGATTCTGAAGAATAGTCCATCTTGGAGACATTTCAAGTTGTCATCCTTCATAGACAAATTGGAAGGACATGAAATGGAATTGATGAAGATTGCAAAATCAAAGAATGCTAATGTTGTTCAAGATGTCGGTGTCTATTACAAAGGAGGTATTCCAGATACTCTGATTCAAAGCCCAAAAATTCAAACAACATTTAGTGCATATGCAAATTCTTCTCCAAGTCAAAGTTCTCCGTATGCTGGATATACAAGTGCAAGTTCAAGCTCATCATTCCAAAATTAGACAAATCAAGCTAGTTCTGATTCAAATGTTTTCCAATGCAACATAGAAGTTGATTTGAAGAATGTTTTTCCAGAAAAGGTGGCTAAACAGCACATAGCACTTCTTGCTACCGTTCTCGAATCATATGAAAGTCTTGTTGCTGGAAAGATCGGTAATCCAGAGATGATCGCCGAAGATTATGATCAGGTGGACGAAGAAGAATTGGAGCTAATGGATATCAAATGGAGCCTTGCATCCATTATCAGAAGAGTTTCTAAATTTGTGGCGCTCACTGGAAGGGATATTGGTAATTCAAGTAATAAGCTTGGATTTGACAAGTCTAAAGTCACATGCTTCAGGTGTCGACAAAAAGGACACTTCAAACGAGAATGCAGCAATCAAGAAGCAAGTGGAAATCAAAACCCTTTCGGCAGCAACAATGAGTATTACAAGAAAGCTCTTCAATACAAGCCATATCCAAAGAGAACACAAGTCGAAGTAGAAGATAAACTACAAAGAAAGCCGAACAAGCTCTTGTTGCCAATCATGAAGAAGATGGTTTTGACGGGAACAGATACATCGGAAAGAAAACTGGTGTTGCTATAATAGCAGAGTTAGTGGATGAATCTGATGCATCATATGTCGATGTTGCTTTGGAAAATGCCATTCTGGAAGGTTATAGGCAGAGAGCTGAGGAAGAAGAATTAGCTTACCTTGAGATGCAAAGGCAAGAAGCTTTGAAATAAGAGGCAGAAAAGGTAAAATCTGAGGTAAAAATGTCTGAAAAGGAAGTTGTGAAAATTCTGGAGGTTGAACAATCTTGTACAAAGTGCGCAAGTCCTTGTGAACCATGTCTTGATAAAGTCAAAGTCATAAGAGAATTGACTATACACAACGAAAACTTTCGTTATGATTACAGAACCATAAAAGAAGCTTATGACAAAATATCCAGTAAATATAAATATGTTGATAATGCTAATCGCGAGCTAAATTCTAATGTCAAAATGTTAAATGCAACTGTAATTGAAAAACAAAAGGCAATTAACATGTACATTAACACAATTGCTGAGACAAAGCGTGAGCTTCACGAAATAAAGATAGAAACGGAACGGGTAAGACAGCTTCTAAAGAGCTATACCACAAACGCGTATGTCATTGATCACATTTTACCTACGATTAAATCGGAGGAAAATGGTGATAAATCAAAGCGTAAAGAATACGGAAGTGTTCCTCCACCACTTCTTGCAAGTTATTCCTGCAGGAAGACGATGAGATTGAAAAGGCATTTAATTTACTCATTTTGTCAGAAAAGAAAAATAATTTGCCTGAGAACATTGACGTAGACTTTAGGAAATCAAATGATGACAATGAAGCGGTGGTAAAAAATGTGGTTAAAAATGTGTTGGGAAATGATTCTGATAACGGCAGCTCTGAAAGCGTCAAATCAAGTTTGAAAAACTCGGAATCACAATCTGAAGATGACGATACATCATCGAAACATGATCTAAGTGATGATCCTAATGTTGTCATGTACAAAATTAAGGAATCTGATAGATTGTACTTCGATGATAGTTTTCCGATTCGGAACGTGAAAGAGGATCAATTTGATAAAATTTTCCAACTTGTAAAAGTTTCATCAGATGATCTTGAGAAAAACGAGAAAAAATTTTACTCAAAACCCAAAAGGAATGCTAACAATTATCGAAAGTTTGGTGGTGATTTTCCTGAGAACAGGAGAGCAGGTTTGAGTTTAGAGGAAAGTGAAGAAGAACCGAGAAAGAATCAGAAGTCGTCATTTCATGAATACAAAGGTAAACACATGAAGTTTGTATATGGGATGAATACGGTTCAAGAAGAAGGTATGATCGGTAACAAGTCGAACGATGAATTCAAAAAGGAGAAAGAACTTCAGGACAAGGCTAAAACCAATTCCACAAGTGGACTGAAACCCACTAGTGGAAATGTTTCTGATAATCGGACTTGCTTTAAATGCACTACTATTGGTACACATTGCTCGCAAGTGTCTGAATTTAAAGCCTGTGTTTTCACAAAGAAAAACTGAGTCAAAAGATGAAAAGTAAAAACAACCAGAGATTGTAAAATCTGTCACAGAGTCAGATAGAAACTAAGAATCTAAACAAGAAGTGAAACCTAAAATTGTGTCAGTTTGAAAACTCAATTTTTGAAAAAGGTGAAACCTCAAAATTTAATGAAAACAAAGATTCTAGATTCTATATCAAGAAAGCTAGAAATAAGCTACAATCTTGGGTTGCTAAGAAAAAGTTTTCATCATCTGAAAAACCAAAGTCTTTTGCTGATAAAACTGAAAATGTCAAATCAACTGAGTCAGTAAGCAAACAGACAAAGAAAGAAAAGGTAAAAACGTTTTCAGAATCAACAATGGATGATATGTTTGATTATGATTTTGATTTTGATGATGAATTTGAATAAGTTTATGATGCTTATCAGTACAAACCCAAAATCAAAAAGGTTTGGGTTTCATTTTTCAAATAGTTCTTTGTTGAGTCCCAAGATCCACTATATCAAAGTTTGATACAGGATAGTGGAGCTCCATGAGTTTTAACTTATCTAGAAAGTCATATTCTTTGATGGTTTTTGAAATTACAAGTGGTTAAAAAAAGAAAAATTTGAAAATTTGAGAAAATCCACACCGTTGAACAGAACACTGATTGTTATATTGAAAAATCATTTAAAATTTGATTTCCTACAAGTGGTTCTTAAAAGTGGTTTTTACAAGTTGATGTTATCAAAGTTTAATGGTTTGTTTTGCTGACAGGTGATGATGCAGAAAATGAAAAAAAGGATCGGACGACGAGTTCTCGGGATCCTCATTGGTTTGTTACAGTTTTAGAAGAATTTCTTAAAACCTAAAATCCAAAAATTTGTTTTTGATTTTAGAGGGAGTAAGAAAATTTGAAAATTTTTGGAAAAATAAAAAAATATGAAAAAGTTGAAAATTCAAAAACATTAAAAATTCAAAATGTACAAAAACATTGAAAAAGACAAAAAGAATTTGGTTGTCAAAAAAGAAATGATAGTATGTCAGTGGACTATCACAGTATGCTAAAGAATTGTAAAGTTTAAAAGTGATAAACAAGTCTTACTGTGGATGTGTCGATAGACTTTAAACATTCAATAAATTGTTTCCGGGATATAAACTAAATTTCGCAACTGCTTAATCTTGTGGATTAACACATCTTGGATATATGGACTTAGTACTCCGAAATTTCGATTGAAGGGTTGTCTGATTCTGAGATACGAGGTCTTTATAGATGATTGATATCTGGGGTATTATACAAGTTCTTCTGATTTTGCGGAAGCAATAGCCTAGAACTTCTATAATGCTTTTGCTAAAAATCCCAAATTAGCATGCAAAATTTGAAAAAAAAAATATCGAAAGATCTAATCATTTGCAATGCATAAAAGATTCCTTAAGTGGAACACACCTTAAAGACGAGACTTCATCTCTTTGTCTGTACGGTAGTACTAACCTGAGCTCTCAAGGTCTCGCATTAACCTCAAAGACAGATATCAATTACGCTATATTCACCTGTAAGATGAAATCTAGGGAATCTGGATTCAGGAGTATATTCAATAAGTGGGAACCACAGTTAAGTCAAGTTTCTTAAATCATATCCTAACATATCTTGGAACAATTGAGAAACGTTGAAAAGTTTAAGTGGACAAACATATCGACAATCTAAGCAAACGAGTTTAAAACTTAAAGTCTCAAAAGGTCAACGGTACTGGTGATATGTCTCAAACAACTGATATGATCCTTAGACACAAATTCACAAAAATATGTCTGTAAATATGTTTGTACATAGTTTACTTTACTTGTTAAAAATTCTGTAAATACTTTATTTGCTTTTCAAAATAAAAACAAAAAGATTTTCAGTGTGTTTTAGCGTAAATTTTCTAAAATACAAGATTTTGTTTCTACGTTAGTTTCAACGAGCCAATGTTGGAGAACGGATCTTCGAAGTCTGGTAAGAAAATCTGATGAATGTTTAAAAGTTTATTAATTTGAAACTTTAAAATCAGATTGTTCGTAACGGTTTTTCAAACTGAGATCATTAATTTTTACTTGGTTGATATATTTGGTTAATCAAGGTCATTAACTAAGTGGGTTTTTAAAAATCAAATAATAAAAACATGAAAGTTAAAGGTCCTAAATGTAAAATGTATTCAAGGTCATTGAGTTGAACTTGAAACAATTAACTTTTTTGAAAAGATTGAAGTGAAGATTAAAGTTTGAAATGTTGATAGTACAAAATTTCAAAATATTGAATCTGAAACGTTTATTTGAATATCAGAATTTATTTAGATAGGTAGTAAAGTTTTAGGGGGAGCTAGATAAAACATTGTCAAAAGATTTCAGAAAGCTCAAAGCTAGGGAGAGGTTGAAGTCTAAAGATCAAAGCAAAGGGGAGTCTGGGACTAAAGCTTAAAGCTAGGGGGAGCATGTTGATTAAAAGTTTTATCAAGATAAAGCTCAAAGAAAGAGAAGGAGGATAAAAGATCTAGATGATAAAGTTTATTCAAGAACTAAAGATCGGAAGACTCAGAAGATTTTAAAAGTCAAAATGACTACGACAATATCCAAGGGGGAGTCTGTTGGTGCATATGTCTGTTGCCTACGTCATTGTATATCGAGTCTGAGTGAATAGGGCTTAATCTGTTAGAAACTAGGCGTATTTAAGTTAGTTTGGTGACAAGTTCGCTCGAGGTTGGTTATGAGATGTCAAGTTGGCCTAAACTTCCTTTCTCACTAGCGAACTTATACACCTATAAACAGGTGCCTTGGGATTTTATTTGTAAGTGGGGAGAGATTTTGGCACAGAGACAGCGAAGCTCTGTCAGATCCGGTTCTCGAATGTATTGAACTTTAGATGAATGAAAACAACATTTAAATGAGTAATTCTTGTTATTTGATTAACTTGTCATTAGTTTCCGCCTAATCGGACAATAGATAACAAATTTAGGTTCCCGTGCTATTCGTGGACGTTCCTACACAAATTCTTTGCAAAGCGCATCATTCGTAGAGCCAAAGATGATGTCATCCGCATAGATTTGTACAACCACCAGGTGTCTACTAACTTCTCTAGTGAAGAGTGTGTGCTATCAACAGTGCCTCTTGTAACCATAGTCTAACAGGTGCAGAGTGTATCATACCAGGCTCACAGGGCCTGATACAACCCATATAATGCTTTATCTAGTAAGAATTGTAACAACTCAAAAATTCGATTGTTATCTTTTCATTTTGTTTTCCTGTTTACCATCTTTTGTAATTCCGATATTCGATTTATAATAAAGTTTATGTTGATTACTTGTGGTGTTGTACGTTATTATCGCATCTAATCGCTTATCAAATCGCATCGCTAATCTCATCACATCACAAATCGCAATTATTTATGTGGTTTTATATTATTAATGTGTTATGTGTGTTTGTGGTTATGTTTACGCTCGCTATCGCATAGCTCTCGCACTCTCGAATTGCTAAATCGCACTATTATATCAATTAAAACGCTTAATATAACTAACTAATACGAACCGAATAACCAAACGAACTCTTAATGCGAAACAAACGAAGAAAACCCAGATTGGTCAACTCGACTTGGTGACTCAAGTTGCCGAACTTGGCTGACCAAACTATATTTCTTCATTAAACCTCACGCTCGAACTTGCATATACATATGCAAGTTCGGCCGAACTTAGCCATCCACACTTGAAAACCTAGCAAGTTCGCCCAAACTTGCATGGAAACATGCAAGTTCGACCGAACTTGGTCTCCGTCAGCTCTCATTTTGCCTTCTCCTATAAATACCAAGCTTTGTTCGCTCATTTGAACTTGCTGCAAGTTTGCCCAGAGCTCTCAAAACCTGAAACCTTCGTGTCCTAAGTAAGAATCAACCCGATTTCACTACAACAAAGTTTATCAACGATCTACAAAGGGTTTTACAATGATTTTGGCACAAGGCGTAGCCTTCGTTTTCATCAAAACTCATTCTTTTACGAAAACCTTCATCTTTTTCTTCAAGAACTTCTGTTTTAAGCTTAGATCTACACAATACGAGTTCGTTTTGCGATAGTAGAGACTTCCCAAACACGAGATCTGCAAGGTCTCGGCTTGTAAGTGATAGATCTGAGAAAAACCTTTGAAAACCATTGATTACTACACAAGATACGGACTTTTGATGATGTTTTGTTCATTTTCTGGTATGAAACGAAGCATCTATCATTCAAGATCCCAGATCTGGAAGCACAAGGACGTTTATGTTGGTTTACACAAGCCGGACTAATCCGAACGAACCCCGAGTTCACCCGAATTAGCCCACGCTTTTGTAAAACTGCTAAAACAGCTCTAAAAGACCTCTCGACCTAAGTTTGCTCAGTAGCACAGGGTTGGAGGGATGAACACTCGATTTTCCTCAGCAAACGACATGAAAACGCAAGATTTTGGACCCGAAAACATCAAGTTCGCTCGAGAATCATAGTCCTGTCAAATTCACCGACTTCACAATGGTCAAGTTCGACCGAACTTGGGTTAATTCACCAAAATCTCTTACAAGTTCACCCGAACTTGTCTAGTTTCCTAGGAAACTATGCAAGTTCGCCCGAACTTGCCTTGCTAGTAAGGTTTTCTTACAAGTTCGCCCGAACTTGACAAGTTTCCTAAGGAAACTCATCAAGTTCGACCGAACTTGACTCAACCTCATCAGATTCATACAAGTTCGCTTGAACTTCTGTGTTTACACACAAGTTCGCCCGAACTTGGCTACTGCCCAACCAAGACTTAACCGTTTCAGTTTTTCATAGACTGATGCACTTCCGTTCGCGTATGCAGGCTGATCCGACGCTCTGCTCGACTCTCCTCAGATCCTCTAATCTTACTTAAACGCACCCACGGTGAGTATACTTGACCCATTTTCGCTTTAATGCACTTTTTGGGTGTTACGTACGTTCCTATATCAAAATCACTTCACAAATCAAAACTGTTATTCACACGCGAATAATCTGATTGTATATGCTCGATACGTGATACTAGAAACATGTGACTAGGACTTATTTTTGTTAACTTGCCTCCTTAGCTAGTATGGTACTATAGTTTGGCTAACACCCGACGGGGTCTATTTAGGATGGTCGCGCAAGCCTTCTCACGGTTGTTAGCATGAGAAATGAGCCTATGTTATGTTAAGTGTTTTGGTGTATCGTGATATGTAATTAGATTGTTTCGCAAACGCTTTCTCGACTATGCTAGTATTATTCAAACTCGTATGCTCACCTTTACTTAATTGTATTGACTTGTATTTTAACGTATGTAACAGGTTGAGGATTTATAGATTGGATTCCTTGGATGTTGCATGCGTAGTTTAGCTTGCTTTATTTAGTTTGTTTTAGAACGGTTTGTAATAAAATCTAGGGGAGATCGAATTGGATTGTGTTTAAGAGATTTTTGTTGAATTGTAATGGTTGTTTGAAGATTGTATGAGTTTGATAGTATTGGATATTAAGTGTTGATTATTGTCTTTGAATTAATTGTTATGGAATCTCTTGCTCAATCTGATTTGCCTAGTGCCACTACCCTGATGATTCCACCATCGGTTGGGGTGTGATAGATTGGTATCAGAGCACCATAACTTTAGGATAGTAGGTAGAATTGCCATGATTCGACCTAGTAGCATGTTTAAGTACCCAATTGACCTATCTATGACTTAAATGTTCAACTACTTGCCATAAATGCTTAAATGTGCCTTTCCTAAGGCTAATACAATAATACACGCTTGGAAACGCTCGCATCACACCAAGCGAGTGATCAAGTCGAGAATAGGTGTGAAAACCGAGAACTCTCGACGAGATCATTCACTCCGCGCATTCTCTGCATGAGATACTTTCGTTGAATTAGGAGTGACATCCAAACCTCGACGAAAATCTCCATTTCTATCTAGGAATAAAGTTGCTAAGTTAGGGTGAAACCCGCATCTTAGTAACTAATTCCACAGTTCGATTTTCAATCTCACCAAAGTCTCGGTTATGCCGATGGTTTGGAACACGTATTTACTGGAAGGGTAACCATCGTTAGTCGCTTGGGGTGAGAACATTTATCTATTAGGCCAAAGCGTGGGTCCAAATGCAAAGGGTAGTCGAATCACTTTGGCGTGTAAAACGTCTCAAAACCCCGGACTGTTGGGGTTTTGTCATGTTTATCAAAGCCATTTTATCCATATAAAATGAAAAACGCAGCGGAATAATTATTTAAAACCTGTTGCTTTTAAGATATAAAACCCATTTTATATGCAAAACCAAAGCCCGGATCCATATATGAATATGCATGCTATCAAAAAACACAACCATAGGGTGTTTTAAGAAACGACCTTTCAAGGAGCTAGGAGATGGAAGAAGATGATGATTCTTGAATGACAATCTTCAAAGGAGAAGACCTCAAGCTTGTATACCCCAAGCCTTCCAACAAACACCTTATGTTGCTAGGATTTTCACTTATGAACACCTCTCGATCAACCAACCTTTGGCGAAATTCTAGAGAGAATTTGAGAGTGTTCTTGCACTTGAAATCTTAATGTGTGTGTAAGAATTACAACCCCTTCAATAATGAATCAAATCCACTATATATATAATATCTTGCAAGATCTTTCTTGGATATTGTGAGATTTATAAAGATCTCACAAAATCTTCCAAGATATCCATATATTCTTGTAAGATCTTTCTTGGATATTGTGAGATTTGTAAAGATCTTACAAAATCTTCCAAGATATCCATATATCTCTTGTAAGATCTTTCTTGGATATTGTGAGATCTTAAAAGATTTGCAAGATATTTTCTTTTAAATTATGTCTTGTATTATTTTATAACTTTTATAAAATTAACATCATATGTTTACAAGACTTTATGCAATATCTCATAACCTTATATAATGTTATTTAACCCATTAAATAACAAAATAATATATACTCTCAAAATAAATTATCCATATAATTTATTAGTTCCTCAAGTGCAATTATTTAGAAAACCAATTTCTAAATATTCTAAGTGTTAATATTTATTTGTTTGATCATATCATAAATAAATATTATAAGTGTTTGTCTAGCTTGTTATTGGGTATGACCCGACTTGGATCATAACGTACTAGCCACATCAATTTAATATGTGTCTTGGCATACCGATTCCAACAATCTCCCACTTGCACAGGATACATAGAAGATTGATGCAAGTAGTAAATACCGCCTAACAACGGTTTACTACCCCTAATACGTATGACGAAGTGCCATTCAATAACATCATCCCCTTCAAGTCCCTTACTTGAAAATGATTTAGGTGAATCTATCTTTTATCCTTTTGTTACAGATGTCATGTCAAATCCAGAGACATAGAATGATCATTCTCTATTGATTTAACTTTAGCAGGCCTTAGACATCTTACTCTCAACGAATAAGAGGAACAAATCCCTTCTTGACTACATACGTCTCTCACAATCACCTTGTACCACACCTGAGCTTAGCCTTATGTACCGCCATATTTCAGAACAACGAAGAACTAAGTCAAGGTATAATATTTGGTGAATATCAAGACCCAATATGTATCTCAGGTCAGAGGATACTATGATATTCGCCTTTACTCAAAATTACTTATGATCAATCACAAAGATTCCATGTAGGAATATTTGAGAGCGGGTCAGTCCAATATTTGTATCCCACAAATATCTATGAACTTTGGCAGCAACACTTTGCTCTATATCCATACCTAATGAATATCCACCAATCCGAGTTCATAATAGTCTTACCTTCATATTTTTTCCCACAAATATGATAGACTACGGACATTTAGAATAATTAACTTATGGATTTAAACATGCTAAAAATGGAACATAACTCAAAATTACCATAATTGTTAAAATGAGGTTAAAATAACAATTGTTTCGATATCCAAATACTAAATAGATCAAATCCAATCACTAGAATATCAAAGTCCTAAGGCACAAGTATGACCCTCATGCTTTGGCCGTTCAAGGAGCTTCGTGAGAGGATCCGCAATGTTTTGATCGGTGTGAACTTTTTGAATACATATTTTTCCCTTTTCAACTTCATCCCTTATGTAGTTGAATCTCTGCTCAATGTGCCTAGTCTTTTGATGTGCACGAGGTTCCTTAATTTGTGCAATCGCACCCTCGTTATCACAAAAGATCTCTAGGGGATCCTGAATGGTAGGGACTACCCCTAGGTTGGCAATGAATTTCTTTAACCATGCAGCTTCTTGTGTTGCCAATGAAGCGGCGATGTATTTTGATTCTGTAGTGGACAATGCTACAACATCCTGCTTCGAGCTCTTCCAAGAGACAGCAGCTCCATTCAAAATGAAGACATACCCAGATTGTGATTGAGAACCATCACGGTCAGTTTGGAAACTCGCATCCGTGTAACCCTTTACAACGAGTTCCTCTTCACCAGATCCATATATTAGAAACATATCCTTAGTCCTTCTAAGGTATTTCAATATACTTTTAACAGCCATCCAATGACTTTTACCTGGATTTTGCAGGTATCTACTTGTCATGCTTAAGGCGCATGACACGTCCGGTCTAGTGCATATCATTGCATACATGATGGGGGCCTATAGCAGACGCATATGGGACTCCTTTTATTCTTTCTTGCTCATCCTTTGAGCTTGGACATTGAGACGTATTCAGTATCGTTCCCTTTTGAATAGGTACCAAACCTTTCTTAGAGTTCTCCATCTTGAACCTTTTCAAGATTTTGTCAATGTATGCACTTTGGTTCAAACCTATCAAGCGCCTTGATCTATCCCTATAGACCTTTATTCCCAAAATATAGGAGACTTCACCAAGATCCTTAATGGAAAAACAACTTCCAAGCCAGGTTTTTACACCTTCCATGGTTGGAATATCATTTCCAAATAGTAGAATGTCATCAACATACAGTACTAGGAAAGTGGTGATGCTCCCACTAGCTTTCTTATACACACAAGCTTCATCGGCGTTCTTGATGAATCCAAAATTCCTAATTTCTTCATCAAAACGGTGATTCCAACTTCTAGATGCTTGTTTCAATCCATAGATTGATCTCTTTAACTTGCATACTTTGTTAGGATATTTTGGATCGACAAAACCTTCAGGCTGAACCATATAGACATCTTCATCAAGATAACCATTAAGGAAAGCAGTTTTGGCATCCATTTGCCAAATCTCATAGTCATATATGCAGCTATGGCAAATAATATCCTAATTGACTTTTGCATCGTGACGGGCGAGAAGGTTTCATCATAATCAACCCCTTGAGTTTGAGTGAAACCTTTTGCTACAAGTCTCTCTTTATAAGAATCCAAGTTACCATGCATATCGGTTTTCTTCTTGAAAACCCACTTACTTCCAACTACTTTGGAGTTAAGAGGTGGTACAACCAATTCCCATACTTGGTTGTCATACATGGATTGCATCTCTACATTCATGGCTTCAAGCCACTTGTCACAATCGGATTGTGATACTGCATCATGGTATGTGGTTGGTTCATCCGAATCTACCACGTAGCATCCATCCATAAAAAATCCATATCTTTCAGGTGGATTACTAACTCTACCAGATCTGCGAACGTTTTGTGTGTATTGATCAACCTCTTGATCCTCTTCAACAACCTCTTGTTGAGTGCTAGTATGAACCAAACGTGTATCGGCTTGTGGTTCTTGATCCTCATTAAGTTCCACTGTTCTACTAAAGGAACTTAGCTTCCAAGAACTCAGCCTTTCGAGCAACAAATACCTTTTGCTCTGTTGGATCGTAGAAATAATATCCTATATCATCTTTAGGATATCCTACAAAGATACACTTAGTGGATCATACTTCCAATTTATTTGGGGTGTATTGCTTCACATAAGCTTCACAACTCCATACCTTCAAATATGATAATGATGGAGCCCTTCCATGCCATATTTCAAAAGGTGTCTAATCCACTTTCTTGGTTGGGGCCATATTGAGTATACGAGCCGCGGAGAGCAAAGCGTAACCCCAAAATGATAGAGGTAATCTGCTTCTAGCCATCATAGATCGAACCATATCCAATAGAGTTCGATTCCTCCTTTCAGACACACCATTATGTTGTGGTGTTCCAGATGGAGTAAGTTATGAGATAATCCCACAACTCCTAAATGATCTTGAAAAGCATCACTAAGGTATTCACCTCCTCTATCGGTGCGAAGGACTTTGATTGTTTCTTGAGTTGATTTTCTACTTCATTTTGGAAGATTTTGAACATTTCAAAAACTTCATCTTTGTGTCTTATCAAGTACACATAACCATAACGACTATAGTCATCGGTAAAACTAATGAAGTAACTTTCACCACTCCTAGTCATTGGCTTAAAAGGACCACATACATCCGAATGTATGATACCTAGTAAGTCTTTTGCCCTTTCAAAGGTGCCACTGAAGGGTGCCTTAGTCATTTTGCCTTGTAAACAATATTCACATACATCAAATGAATCATCTCCATTTGTTTCCAAAAGACCATTCTTTCGAAGTGTTTGCATGCGATTTCTGCTTATATGACAAGGCGACAATGCCAAAAATAGGTCTCACTTAAATCCATTTTGAGTTTCTTGGTGATTGCATGGTACATTGAACTATCAAATGATGTATTATCATGAACCAATTCATAAATACCATTTGAAGGTTTAGCTTTGAAGTAAACATGCCATTCATCAAAACATAAATGTCATTGTTCACAAACTTTAAACTAAAACCATATTGTAGCAAAAGGGAAACTAAAATAATGTTCCTAGTCAAACTAGGAGCATACAAAACATTTTTAAAATCACTTCCAAACAACTTGGAAGCTTCAACACATAGTCTCCTTGGGCTTAGACTTTAATTTTTGCTCCGTTGCCCATGCAGAGACTAGCGTCTCCCGTTTTATAATGTTTATTTCTTTTGAACCCCTGCAACAAATTTCATATATGAGTTCCACATCCAGTATCCAATACCCATGTGTTTTAAGAAATAACATTAAGGTCAATATGTATCATAAAGATTGTACCTGAGGTTTGCCCCGTATCCCTCTTGGTTTTCAACTCCTTTAGATAGGTTTGACAATTTCTTTTCCAATGCCCTATCTCTCCACACTCAAAGCATGGGTCAGTCGAAGCAACCTTTTGCTTCTTTTCCGTCGGTTTCGTGGGTTCCGCTTTAACCTTTCCTTTTCCCTTCCCTTTGACGTGGCCCTTCCTTTTGTCAAAACTTGCCTTGGAGTCGAGGTGGAGCCTCATCTTGTTGCCTCCCTCATTGATCATTAGAACGGGTAAAGCCTTTTTACCCATGCCCGCCTCGGCAGTTTTGAGCATTGCATGAAGCTCACCAATGCTCTTATCCCATCCATTCATGTTATAATTCATGACGAAAGTCTCAAACTTCTTTGTTAAAGAGTTGAGGATCAAATCCGTAGCCAACTCTTTAGAGACAGGACAATTAAGCCTTTTGAGGCGATCAATGTGGCTCTTCATCTTAAGGACATAAGATGAGACCGATTGGGTTTCCTCCATTCGACATGCATGAAGCGCTCGAACCGTTTCGAAGCGTTCTACCCTTGCTTGTTGAAGGGACATTTCCTTCAATTGGGTAATCATGTCATATGCCCCGTGATGTTCAAAATCCTTTTGAATTTCAGGAATCATAGTTCCTAAGATGAGGCAAGAGGCTTGCATAGAGTCCTCTGTATACTTAACCCAATCGTTATAGGCTTCCACATCTTCCATGTTAGGTTCATCGGGAATGGGATCGTCCAACACATAGGATATCTTTTCTTGCTTGAGAACGATTCTCAAGTTTTGATACAAATCCATGAAGTTGTTATGGTTGAGACGATCCTTTTAAAGGATGGTTCTTAGTGATAGGTTACGGACGGTTGGGTAATTGTGTTTGCATTGTTAGCGGCCATCTACAAAATTTTAACAAAGTTCAATTTATGGTATTTTCGATATTATTAAATTTTAATTATTAATACCCTTTTATGTCTCATAGACAATTAATAATTATAATCTAGAATCCAACGTTACATTTAAATATTGGTTAGGTGACCTTTATCCCATTATTTAAATTAACAAGGTAGTCAACGTTTGACGATTGCAACTCTTTGCAATTTCTAGCCATATGGGATTGGTTAAACATATTTATGTTTAGTTGGCATGTTTAATCCCATCAACACCTTTGTACGCCATGCTTTGGTGACCCTAAGCACATGGTTTCCAAATCAAGTCGTCCTACTTACACACACATGTGAGTTTACCCATACAAGTGGTTAGGTGTCCTTTATCCCACAAATATGGTAAGCCCACCTCCAACACACAAGTTCCTTCAAATGTGGTTAGGTGACCTTTATCCCACAAAGAATTCCCAAGTGATTCGAGTGACTTGTTTTATAAAAGGGATTTTAAGTTTTCAAAATTCTAGTTTTAGAAAACTTTATGTACCATACATTTGCATGCATTCAAATTCACGGTACTTTAGTGAAAACCAATTTTCAAGGTTCTTTTAATAAAACCCATTTTATTATAAAATCATTAACCTTTAATAAAACATTTTATTAACCACTTTAATGATTTTTAAAGAACCAATTTTAAGCTTGTTGTGTTTATTAGTTTGTTAAGCATCCATATCCACATATCATCCAAACAAGATAATAAAACAACCATACAAGCATAACACATAAAGCTATAGGTGCATAACCATAGCCAACTATTTTTGACAACACTTGTTAGCCGAAACAAGTGTGCCAAAAGGTCCTTCCTAAAAAGGGTGAATATTGGCACAAGAAATGTGTCGTTGAACTCCCACTTGAACCCGCATCCAAATGCTTCAAGTCTTCCTTTTTTGTGATGATTTCTTCACTTTCTTTGGGCTTCTAAATGATCTTTAAATTCAGCTCCAAACTTCTTTGGGCTTCAAAAATGTGCTTTGGTTATTGGGCTAAATCCCGTTAAGGACTATGAAGTCCTTTAGGCCCAAAATTGGCCAAAACCAAAAACGCATTTTGTGTGCATCTTCTTTCACAATAAAGTATCCTAATACATTTTTTCTAGTAAAAGAAATGCAACTAATCTATTTACTTACATACCAAATGAAAATAAATACATTACATATTTTTCAAATGGAAGAACAAAGACATTAATTATTACAACCCATTGAAATAATTAAATATAAATCACAAACACAATCATTCAATATATTCAAACACAAGGTCACGGCTAGGTTATGAACACCAAAATATACATCCACATATGTATATTATTCAAGAGCAAAATTGGTTCCCTTTTATAACCCATATTTTCGACCAAGAATGAAAAACCGAAAAGTGTGAGTTTTTTTCCAAACAAACAAATCATCCATATGATTTAATTTTTCAAGATTCCTTTATGCATGTATGAAAATAATCTTGAAAAACAAATGGAGAACCATGTTTAAAATTTTCGGACATAGGGTTTCTCCAAACGCAAATAACCGAAATTTTTAAATCCTTTGAAGCATGCATTCATATAAGCGGTTCTGATACCACTGTTGGGGTTTTGTCATGTTTATCAAAGCCATTTATCCATATAAAATGAAAAACGCAGCGGAATAATTATTTAAAACATGTTGCTTTTAAGATATAAAACCCATTTTATATGCAAAACCAAAACCCGGATCCATATATGAATATGTATGCTATCAAAAAACACAACCATAGGGTGTTTTAAGAAACGACCTTTCAAGGAGCTAGCAGATGGAAGAAGATGATGATTCTTGAATGACAATCTTCAAAGGAGAAGACCTCAAGCTTGTATACCCCAAGCCTTCCAACAAACACCTTATGTTGCTAGGATTTTCACTTATGAACACCTCTCGATCAACCAACCTTTGGCCGAAATTATAGAGAGAATTTGAGAGTGTTCTTGCACTTGAAATCTTAATGTGTGTGTAAGAATTACAACCCCTTCAATAATGAATCAAATCCACTATATATATAATATCTTGCAAGATCTTTCTTGGATATTGTGAGATTTATAAAGATCTCACAAAATCTTCCAAGATATCCATATATCTCTTGTAAGATCTTTCTTGGATATTGTGAGATTTGTAAAGATCTTACAAAATCTTCCAAGATATCCATATATCTCTTGTAAGATCTTTCTTGGATATTGTGAGATCTTATAAGATTTGCAAGATATTTTCTTTTAAATTATGTCTTGTATTATTTTTTAACTTTTATAAAATTAACATCATATGTTTACAAGACTTTATGCAATATCTCATAACCTTATATAATGTTATTTAACCCATTAAATAACAAAATAAAATATACTCTCAAAATAAGTTATCCATATAATTTATTAGTTCCTCAAGTGCAATTATTTAGAAAACCAAATTCTAAATATACTAAGTGTTAATATTTATTTGTTTGATCATATCATAAATAAATATTATAAGTGTTTGTCTAGCTTGTTATTGTGTATGACCCGACTTGGATCATAACGTACTAGCCACATCAATTTAATATGTGTCTTGGGCATACCAATTCCAACACGGACACTCCCAATTAATTTAAGCCTATATCGTCGATTTACGCATCATCGAGTTTATTACTATTTACGTGTTTAAAAATTTTGAGAATTTTCGCTTTATTCGATTTCTCGCTTTGATTATTTATCATATCATCGATTTCTCAATTTATTGCATTTACGCTCCATCAAATATATGCACACTCGCACAGCTCTCGTAATCTAAAACGCTAATTAATACACCAACCAAACTAATCGCTTAACTCGCTACGCCTATGAGGACATGTGTGTCTCATACACAATATTATCTCGCTTATATCTCGCATCTCATATCGCGCTACGCATTGTTACTATTAGAAGGTGAATACGTGCAAATATGTGCTTATGTACTTATGTGTTTCTGTGCTTACGTGCTTATGTGCTTACGTGTTTACGTGCCTATGTGTTTATGTGATTTTGTGCCTTGTATGAATAATTATAATAAATATTTTAAACATAACTCTATTATAATCGAATCTTGTCTAATCCAAATCTTTGTGTAGATGTCGTCACTCGGATCCCATACTCGCCGTACTGCTCAACGCCACAGCGACAACAAGCGCATCGCTTCACTAGTCGCCAAGGAAGTGGCAAAAGTCATCCCACAAATCGTCTCAGAGATTCATGCTGTGAGCAGCAACTCGTCAGTTGACTCGAAAGCTGAGAACCCCAAGTCACGGTTCAGCTTCAAAAATTTCAAAGCTTATGCACCTCTCGCCTTCACGGGCAACGATGGACCGATAACTATGTTCCATTGGTTTGACGCCATCGAGGTCACCTTTAGGCAAAGTTGATGCCCTGATGACCTCCGCACAGTGAACGCTACCGGAGTCTTCTAGTCTCGTGCTCTTGACTGGTGGACCGTCGAAGGAATAGGCGCGGTAATGATGAAGCCTACAGTCTATCTTGGGAGGAACTCAAGGAAGTGATGTTGAAGGAGTTTTGTCCTCCGCACGAACTGCAAAAGCTCGAGAATGAGTTTTGGGGAATCAACCAGGATGGTCCCGACAATGCTGGATTCACTGCTCGGTTTAAAATTTTGAGCATCATCTGTCCCAGCCAGGTTGATACGACTGAGAAAGCTATCAACAAGTACATCCGTGAATGTGTTGCAAATTTTGTGAAAGTTTCTCATACTACAACCATCGAGGAAACCTTCATGCTCGCCGCTGAGATCAATGATCAGCGAGTCCAAGATGGGTATTTCAAGAATCATGTGAAAGTTGCCAATCAAGCTATCGTCGAACTAACTGCTGCTACCGAACCACCAAGTGACCCGAAGGGAAAGCGTCAGGGACACAAGAGAGGAAACCTGAGTAAGAACTATGCCCACGCCGCTCCAGCAAACCCGCAACCGCTTTAGTCAGTCGCTCCGAACGCACCCCCAGCTAAGCATGCGTATACCGGACCTCACCCTCTGTGCCCTAAGTGCACATATCATCATGCCGTTAGTGGCAACTGCCGGTTTTGCACAAATTGCAACATCTACGGCCACTTTACAGTCAGCTGCCGTAGTGGTACTCAGCAGCCAGCTCCTCAGGCTCCTGCAGCTCCAGCTTTACCCGCTCCTCCTCAAGCCAATCAGCAGCATGCTCCAAAAGCACGTGTGTGCTATGTTTGTGGTGATCCGAATCATTTCGCCAATAACTGCCCGAATCGTCCTGTCAAGCAAGAGCAGCCAGCACCGCAGCCTCAGCAGCAGCAGCAGCAACCACAAGCTGCGCGTGGCAGAGCCTTCAATCTCAACCATCGCCAGGCTCAGAATGACAACAATGTTGTCAATGGTACGTTTCTCGTTAATGGTATTTATGCTTCATGTTTATTTGATACTGGTGCCGGTAATTGTTTTGTATCGCTAGAATTCGAAAAGGTTTTAAAATGTAAGCGCGCTAAACTCCCAAAGACTTTCGATGTGGAATTCGCCACCGGAAAATCCGTTACCGTCAATTCCGTCTTGCGTAGTTGTAATCTCGATCTCATACATATGCAGTTAGGTAGCTTCGATATCATAGTAGGTATGGATTTTCTTTATGAGAATCATGCTGAAGTTGTATGCTTCGATAAAATGATTCGTTTCACTTTTCCAAAATGGTGATCAACTTCATGTTTATTGTGAAACGCCCTCAAAGAAGTTGATGTTTTTTTCATGTACTCGAGCACACAAATGCTTGCAAAAGCGATGTTTTGCTTTCCTCGCTCATATCGTGAACCCGGAGAAAGAAAGACGACTTATAAAGACGTTCCCGTTGTTTGTGAATTTCCTAAACTCTTTCCTGACGACTTACCCGGTTACCCCCTACTCGCGATGTTGAATTCCGTATCGATTTAGTTCCCGGAGCTACTCCAATTGCTAAAGCTCCTTATCGCCTCGCACCATCCGAAATGTGCGATATATCAAGCCAACTTCAAGAGCTTCTTGATAAAGGTTTCATACGCCCGAGCACTTTGCCATGGGGCGCACCTGTCCTTTTCGTGAAAAAGAAGGATGGATCGTTCCGAATGTGCATTGATTATCGTGAACTTAACAAACTCAGGATAAAGAACCGCTATCCTCTTCCTCGTATCGACGACTTATTTGATCAGCTTCAAGGTGCTACTTGTTTTTCCAAGATTGATCTTCGTTCCGGCTATCATCAATTGCGTGTGTTGGAAGAAGATATGTTGAAAACCACCTTTCATACTCGTTATGGCCATTTCGAATTCGTGGTCATGCCTTTTGGTCTTACAAATGCACCCGCGGTCTTCATGGATTTGATGAACCGTGTGTGTAAAGCCTTCTTAGATCGTGTTTATTGATGACATTCTCATCTATTCGAAGTCGAGAGACGAACACGCGCGTCATCTCCGTTTAGTCCTCGAACTTCTTCAAGGAAATCGCCTTTATACTAAGTTCTCTAAATGTTAATTCTGGCTCGAAGAAGTCCAATTTCTCGGCCACATCGTTAATAGTCAAGGAATTCACGTCGACCCTGCAAAGATCGAAGCCGTCAAGAGTTGGATTACACCGAAGAATGCTTCGGAAATCCGTTCATTTCTTGGATTGGCGGGTTATTACCATCGTTTCATCACCGACTTTTCAAAAATCGTCGTTCCGCTTACCGCTTTAACGCATAAAGATAAACCTTTTGTTTAGGATTCCTAGCAAGAGGAAGCTTTTCAAACTCTCAAGCGTATACTATGCAACGCTCCTATCCTCGCTTTACCCGACGGAAACTACGATTTCGTTGTTTATTGTGATGCCTCTAATCTTGGTCTTGGTTGTGTGCATATGCAACAAGATAAGGTTATCACGTATGCGTCGTGCCAACTCAAGATCCACGAGAAGAATTACACAACCTACGATCTCGAACTCGATGCAGTTGTTTTTATATTGAAGATATGGCGACACTACCTTTACGGTACGAAGTGTACGATCTTCACCGACCATAAGAGCTTACAACATATCTTTAATCAAAAAGAACTAAACATGCGACAATGACGATGGGTTAACTTCTCAACTACTACGATTGCGAAATACGCTACCATCCCGGCAAAGCAAACGTCGTCACCGATGCTCTCAGTCGACGAAGCTATGTATATAGTATTCATGACTCTCAAGCTTGTGCTAAACTTGAAACCCTCATCCGTGCCGCTCAACATGCATGTTTTAACGAGAATACCCTGCAAGAGGAAATGAATTCTGGAGCCGAAACTCAGCTTGTATCTAAATCTGATGGTATTTATTACTATCTTAATCGCATTTGGATTCCCAGTCGTGATAATCTCCGTATTTTGCTAATGATCGAAGCTCATAAATCTCGATATTCCATTCACCTCGGTGCCGACAAGATGTACCAGGACCTTCGTCCTAAGTATTGGTGGCCGGGCATGAAAAAGGATATCGCCTTGTACGTCTCAAAATGCTTAACTTGTTCGAAAGTCAAAGCTGAACATCAAAGGCCCTCTGGTTTACTCGAACAACCCGAAATCCCGATGTGGAAGTGGGAGAGTATAGCTATGGACTTCGTTACTAAACTTCCCCGCACTTCCTCCGGTCACGATAGCATTTGGGTTATCGTTGATCATCTTACTAAATCTGCGCACTTCATTGCTATAAGAGAAGACTTTAAGGTCGAACGGTTAGCTCGAATCTATACCGACGAAGTCATTTGTCGACACGGGACGCCTCGTGACATCATTTCTGACCGCGACGGTCGCTTTACCTCGCGTCTCTGGGAGACTTTTCAATCCGCTCTCGGTACTACTCTCAATCTCTGTACCGCTTTTCACCCTCAAACCACGGTCAGACTGAGCACACGATCTGCACCCTCGAAGACATGCTTTGTGCGTGCATCATAGATTTCGGTGGTAACTGTGATACACATTTACCTTTAATCGAATTCTCGTACAATAATAGTTATCATACTAGCATTCAAATGGCTCCTTTTGAGGCACTGTATGGAAGAAAATGTCGATCGCCTATTGCATGGCATGAGATCGAGAAGCACAAATCACCTGTCCCGAGCTAATTCAAGAAATGACAGACAAAATCCTCCAGATCAGAGACAATATCTTGAAAGCTCGGAGTCGCCAAAAGAGTTACACCGACAAACGCCGCAAGCCCCTGCAATTCGAAGTGGGAGATCATGTACTCCTAAAGGTTGCACCTTGGAAGGGAGTGGTCCGCTTCGGAAAGAAAGGAAAGCTAGCGCCACGATACATAGGACCCTTTAAGATTCTAGAAAGGATTGGCAAAATGGCTTATCGACTCGAACTGCCGGAGGAACTCAACAACGTACATCCGACTTTCCACGTGTCCAACCTCAAGAAATGCCTAGCCGAAGAGAACCTCCATGTACCTCTCAAAGATTGCAAATCAACGAGACTCTCCATTTCGTGGAAAAGCCTGTGGAAATCATGGAGCGAGAGACCAAGAAACTCCGACGCTCTCGCATCCCTATCGTGAAAGTCCGATGGGAGGGCTAACGCGGCGCCGAGTTTACTTGGGAATTGGAAAGTGATATGAAGGCCAAGTACCCGCATCTATTTGTTACAACTACTACTTGAATTTCGGGACGAAATTCCCTAAAGTAGGTGAGACTGTAACAACTCAAAAATTCGATTGTTATCTTTTATTTTGTTTTCCTATTTACCTATCTTTTGTAACTCCGAGATTCGATTTATAATAAAGTTTATGTTGATTACTTGTGGTGTTGTACGTTATTATGCATCTAATCGCTTATCAAATCGCATCGCATCGCAAATCACAATAATTTATGTGGTTTTATATTATTTATGTGTTATATGTGTTTGTGGTTATGTTTACGCTCGCTATCGCATCGCTCTCGCACTCTCGAATCGCTAAATCGTACTATTATATCAATTAAAACGCTTAATATAACTAACTAATACGAACCGAATAACCAAACGAACTCTTAACGCGAAACAAACAAAGAAAACCCAAGATTGGGTCAAGTTCGCTCGAACTTGGATGACTCCAAGTTCGGCCGAACTTGGCTGACCAAACTATATATCTTCATTAAACCTCAAGTTCGCTTGAACTTGCATATACATATGCAAGTTCGGCCGAACTTAGCCATCCACACTTGAAAACCTAGCAAGTTAGCCCGAACTTGCATGGAAACATGCAAGTTCGACCGAACTTGGTCTCCATCAGCTCTCATTTTGCCTTCTCCTACAAATACCAAGCTCTGTTCTCTCATTTGAACTTGCTAAACCCAAAACCATTCGTGTCCTAAGTAAGAATCAACCCATTTCACAGCAACAACGTTTATCAACGATCTTCAAAGGGTTTACAATGATTTTGGCACAAGACGTAGCCTTCGTTTTCATCAAAACTCATTCTTTTACGAAAACCTTCATCTTTTTCTTCAAAAAACATATGTTTTAAGCTTAGATCTACACAATACGAGTTCGTTTGGCGATAGTAGAGACTTCCCAAACACGAGATCTGCAAGGTCTCGGCTTGTAAGTGATAGATCTGAGAAAAACCTTTGAAAACCATTGATTTCTACACAAGATACGGAGTTTTGATGATGTTTTGTTCATTTTCTGGTATGAAACGAAGCATCTATCATTCAAGATCCCAGATTTGGAAGCACAAGGACGTTTATGTTGGTTTACATAAGCCGGACTAATTCGAACGAACCCCGAGTTCGCCCGTATTAGCCCACGCTTTTGTAAAATGGCTAAAACAGCTATAAAAGACCTCTCCGACCTAAGTTTGCTCAGTAGCATAGGGTTGGAGGGATGAACACTCAATTTTCCTTTAGCAAACGACGCGAAAACGCAAGATTTTGGACCTGAAAACATCAAGTTCGCTCGAGAATCACCAGCTCCCTGGTCAAGTTCGACTGAACTTGTATCCAGATGGGTCAAGTTCGACCGAACTTGGGTTAATTTCACCAAAATCTCTTACAAGTTCGCCCGAACTTGTCTAGTTTCCTAGGAAACTATGCAAGTTCACCCGAACTTGCCTTTCCAGTAAGGTTTTCTTACAAGTTCGCCCAAACTTGACAAGTTTCCTAAGAAAACTCATCAAGTTCGACCGAACTTGACTCAACCTCATCAGATTCATACAAGTTCGCCCGAACTTGGCTACTACCCAACCAAGACTTAACCGTTCCAGCTTTTCGGAGACTGATGCACTTTCGTTCACGTATGCAGGCTGATCCGGCGCTCTTCTCGACTCTCCTCAGATCCTCTAATCTTACCTAAATGCACCGACAGTGAGTATACTTGACCCATTTTCGCTTTAATGCACTTTTTGGGTGTTACATACGTTCCTATATCAAAATCACTTCACAAATAAAAACTGTTATTCACACGCGAATAATCTGATTGTATATGCTCGATACGTGATACTAGAAACATATGACTAGGACTTATTTTCGTTAACTTGCCTCCTTAGCTAGTATGGTACTATAGTTTGGCTAACACCCGACGGGGTCTAGTTAGGATGGTCGCGCAAGCCTTCTCAAGGTAGTTAGCATGAGAAATGAGCCTATGTTATGTTAAGTGTTTTGGTGCATCATGATATGTAATTAGATTGTTTCGCAAACGCTTTCTCGACTATGCTAGTATTATTCAAACTCGTATGCTCACCTTTACTTAATTGTATTGACTTGTATTTTAACGTATGTAACAGGTTGAGGATTTATAGCTTGGATGCCTTGGATGTTGCATGCCTAGTTTAGCTTGCTTTATTTAGTTTGTTTTAGAACCGTTTGTAATAAAATCTAGGGGAGATCGAATTGGATTGTGTTTAAGAGATTTTTGTTGAATTGTAATGGTTGTTTGAAGATTGTATGAGTTTGATAGTATGGGATATTAAGTGTTGATTATTGTCTTTGAATTAATCGTTATGGAATCTCTTGATCAATCTGATTCGCCTAGTGCCACTACCCCGATGATTCCGCCATCGGTTGGGGTGTGACAAGTATACCTTATCCTTATGCACTGGATCGACAAACCCGGTGGTTACCGACATACATAAGCTCCTTCACCTTTCCGTAGAGAAAAGTAGATTTGACATCAAGCTGGTACACTTTAAAACCTTTCCATGACGCAAATGCCAGAAAAATGCGGATTGCTTCTAATCGTGCGACTGGAGCATAAACCTTTGTATAGTCAATGCCTTCTTGCTGATGAAATCCTTGGACAACCAGTTGAGCTTTGTTTCGTACAATCGCTCCTCGATCGTCTCTTTTGCACTTAAAGACCCATTTAGTATCAATAGCCTATTGATTAGCCGGTGGATCAACAAGTTTCCAGACTCCAAGCTTTTGGAATTGTTGCAGCTCTTTCTTGTCACACCCTGATTTCCATATGTATCCCGGTGGGCCCGGTGGGGAGTATCGTGACCTAAGATTGATATCATCATAACCACACAACATTTTATAGCACAACGGAAGTCGAATGGAATAAAATACTATTACAAACGTATTTTTTGAAATTCAAATATAATACATAACGTTCGTAATAGATCCACAGGCAGATTGAAATATTATAACAAAAGGAAATTTAGAAGACTTTGGGCTTTCTAAGCAAGGAGTTGCAAATTCCTCTTTAGCTTTTGCCGAGCACTTCCAGCCTATTTCGTTATCTTGCTACCTGCGCTTAGTGTTTTGAAAATACGTCAGTTTTCACTTGTAAATACAATTAACCGACATGTTTTTAAAATATTTCAAAATATTTTATGCACACAATGGTACATTTATTTTCATAATTAACTTGGGACAAACTATATCTCATGTTATCAGTTTTACACGCTAATAATACATTTAGGGTCCGGAAACCATGCCGAGATCATGATTAACCGACACACCACTTTCATACCTTTATTAGGTATACCCATATTGAGTTATAAAATAATTTAGCATCTGTCGGGTGTATGCCTACACCCTGCGCTTAAGTCGTGGCAATTTATAATTAATGAGCCGAGGATATCCAAGACATAGTCGTATTAACCCCCAATGTTTAATATTAAGCAATAGAATTAAAACAGATTATATTGAATTTCCTGACTCATTTGTCTTTGAATCCCATATGCGACCATGCGGTAAATATTTTACCGTATCCTAAGCCCGTATAGGGAAAATAGGTTAAGAGTATTTTCCTGGTTTAACAATATTCTTCAATAAGAAAACAAGATAAACTAGCAGTATAAAAAATAACTAGCTCGGATGCAATCTACCAGAAGTCTCTAGTCTGGAGTGAATGGTATTATTAACCAATTAGATGGTTAGCGGGTCTTTATATAAGTCATTGACTTAGACCGACTAACTTAAAATATTGAAAACGGTACGATACGCTAGATTAAGCGGTGACCGGAATAAAATTTAGTTTAAACCCAACAAGTACTATGACTTGCATAATATGGGTAAACAATATACATTATGGAATTTGAGGATAAAAATGATAAGGTTTGACCCGTTTCGGTAAACTTACATAAATGTCTTCATAAGCTTATCCGAACGCATAAATGCGATACCGTGTAACCTGATGAGTCATGAACAAGTTATACATGCCAATTACTTTAAATAAGTTGTGATAAACTTATATACCCGATAAGGTTTTAATATAAAACTTTGCCTCTTAAGGGCGTTTTGGTCATTTTGTGACATTAAAAAGGAACTTGTATGTAATATGATGTTATGATCATAATCTTTCTAGAAACAATATTCTAATTATGATATAATATCAGTAAAGTATCAAATATATGTGTGGTTCATTATTAAAACCAAACTATGCACCGAACGGGCATTTTGGTCATTTCACACATAGTTTTGACGTCATAATTGGGATTCTGAGTTTAGAACATTTACCTACTGTAAAAGTATTGAAAATGTGTTTATAAATCTGTCGGTAACAAGTCTTGGTGGTCAAGTATGGTTTGAAACCATAATATGCGCCGAAACGGCGTTTAATTCGCTAAATGACGATTTATGCGATGTTTAGCGTGAACTGAAGTTATGAACAGGTTTGAATGACCAAGATGTGTTATTTAATATAACATATTAGTAGATAATTCGTTTTTATAAGAAATACTTGATGGAAATCAATTTACGCGCCAAAAGGGCGTTTGTCACACCCCGACCGCGTAAAACAACAAACCGCGGCGGAAACGTCGGGGAGTGGAGTAACAGAAGGATTGTTTCAACAACCATGGTAATTAAAGTTTTGTAATATTGATTCAAATTGTTTACATTGTCTGGAAATTTACTGGAAACATAACATAAATTTATTTGTATTGCTAATTTTAAATCACTAAAGCCCAAGTCCGCCTAGGTGTAGCATGATCAACCTTAGATATTAGCTCCTGAAACACATGTGAAAATAGGTACGTCAGCATAAAAATGCCTGTGAGATACATAGGTTTTGTTGATGAGAATTCATGACTTGAAGTTAAAATAATAGTTTAACGAAAAGTAGTCATGAACCTTATAAAATGTTTTCTTTTATAAAATCATATGAAAATCAATGTGAAAATCAAATGATATAAAAGAAGGATGTATGGTTAAATAATTAACCGGATTAAAATGAATTGTATAAAATATGCCATTTGTAAAACAATGTCTTGTGAAAAATATATGTTATTTGTACCAAATGTGTCATGTCTTTGTCTTTGTCGAAGTGGTTTAAATAACGCTATGATATGTAATATCATGAAAGCACATATATATAGGAAGTACCAGCGCGTATCCACCATGCTTTTATCATATTACACACATCTCGTTATTTAAATCACTTATCAAATAACCACAAAAAATGTCTTGTCTAACAAATGTCAAATGTCATATGTAAACAATGTAATGTATCACAATGTTATGTATAAACCATAACTTGTATAACAAATGTCTTGTATAACAAAATGTCATGTATAAAACAATGTCTTGAATAAACAAAAGTTTAAATCAAAGTCATGTTTTGCAAAACTAATGCTTTATTTGATATGAACATTTATGTAGTTATGTTTATCGCATACATTCAAGCCTTGAGACTATCGGATAAACCCATATCAAGTCAAAGGTTTATCAAAAATGTATTCGGATTCTATCATTCCCTACTTCCATAAAAAACCTAGGAAGCGGGGAACGGGATTTGTCATGTCCTATGGTACCATTACATACTACCGAGCGGCGTGATCAATGTTAACGAATGTATTATGTCCCATTAAACATACCAAATGTCATAGTCAATGTAAGAAATGTCATGAAAAATGTTTTTAAACCATGTACTAAGTATGCTAAGTCAACATACGAAGTAGAAATGTCCATGAAATCAATGCGCTAGCATGCTCAGTCAACATACATAGCAAAACGTAATGTAAATCAATGTGCTCATATGCTAAGTCAACATATGCCGCAAAAGGTGTATTTGAAAACAATGTGCTAGCATGCTCAGTCAACATACATAGCAAAACGTAATTGAAATCATGTACTAGATGAACATAGCAAGAATATTTCATGAAAGCGTGAAAACGTGAAAGTATCGAGTAGGCACATGTGTTTCACCCCAAAATATTTGAAAAATATAAAAGAGGGGCCTATGTACTCACTTGGGGTTGCAAAAGTATACTTGTTCTAAGAAGAATAATAAAGCTCAAGAGTATGAGGAATCAATTGGTTCCTAAGATCGGATAACTATGTTAATAAGTCAGGACTTTAATCGGCGGATTGGATAGAATGATGTCTTATAAATCAAATGAGTGTTGGAACTCGTATGGTATGATTTAATAAACTCAACATTCTGATTTGGACGTGATCCTAAGTGCTTTTGACCCGTAATGACCCGTTAAGGTAGTTTACGCTACTTTAACGTGTCATTTGCATAAACGCATGATCGGATGGTTAAACATGTCCTATGATGAGTCTTAAATGCCCAAACATGTTAAATAATGTTTTAATATCAGTTTATATGTCAAAAATTTTGCCACATATGCTTAAAATGAATTTATGCGCAAAAAGGGCATTTTGGTCATTTATAAAGGGCATAATAACGACCTATCATAATACTAACCAAAAGACGTGACCATAAGGTATAACCTCAGAGGGTTATTCCCTATATAACTATGGTCACAAATATGTGTTTGGCCGGATCCTAAGATCGACCAAACGGGTCAGATTTGAAAGTCAAAACGGTGATCAAGACCGCTCGACTTACGACCCTAAATAAGGACTAAACTAAAAGTGACGAGTTAAACATGTTTAACTAAGTTAGAAAATTGATTTGATATCAAAACAAAGTGTTTTTATACCTAAATATGTTTCCATCGTAAGATGCACATAATGCGCACTTTTGACCGAAACTTTGACTCGTCACTTCGACTAGTAAACGTGGTAATCAGTAGGCATGATCGCTAAGGATCATAACCATCGTGATTACGGTCACGTTGCAAAGTCCAAGTGAACTTTGACTTGACCAATTTATGGTCAAAACTGAAAGTCAAACAGAAAGTCAAACTATTTGACTTTTAGCTTAAACAAGCTAAAAGAAATGGAACAAGACTAGGAGAGGGCACTTACTTCAGTTAGAGAACACTTGATGAGCCCCAAGAATAAGAATGCTCAGTTAGGAAGCCTCCAACTATGTGGTAGCCTCCAAGTAGAGCAAGAGAGAAAGAAAGAGTGAATGAGCAAGGAATTGGTTGCAAAAATGGGGGTATTTATAGATTTCTTAAAGCCACAAGATCATTCCAAGTGTTAGGGGATGTTGTAGGATCATTACAAGTGTTTAATGAGGTGTTGCAACCAGGAGAAGTGTGGCAAAAACGAGTTTTAGGTGTCAAATCAAATGAACAAGAAGCTGCCAGGTATCTGCTGCAACTGGGCATCCCCCGCGCGTTGCGGAAGATCTGGGTGACTCTCTCGCGTGGCGCCTGGGATTCCAAAGTTTCAGAATTGGGAGAACAGGTCCCTGCAGCACGTTTAAGGTGCTTTTGACACGTTTGACCCCTGTTAACCCTAAATTTTGGCTTTACAAGGATATTAAAGCATAGGGAACTTGAAATATGCTCAGAAATGTCACGGATGTCGGCTCGTTTGGTTGCACGATTGCGGTTTTCGGTTAATTACGACGAAAATCGTAACGAATGTGCAAATGACCGTAAACGCGTAACGAATGATATTTTTGCATTCCAATCATTAAAATGCTATATTTCAATGATTACAAAATTTTTTCGATGTGCGTATATGTTCCTGATTAGGAGTTAGGCGTAACGGCATAGTGTCGCAGAATTTGCAATAATAGCCCCTGAAGTTGCATTAGCATGTTTTTGCCATACCGAAGCCCTCAAAACTTATTTCTAAGTAATGTAAAGGGTATTTAGGGTATGTTTAGCTTATGCCGTTGTTCCGGAGTGTACGTCGCGTTAAACTGATTACGTTTGCATAACGTATGCGATTTCACTTCCAGAAGTGATTTGAAAGATCAGAATTGAACAAGGATTGAAAACATCAAATGCCATAAGTATTAAAATAAATCTCGGAATAAAACACAATGTAATTTAATAAAAAATTGTTTCAGAATTGTACGATGATTAAAAGACACAGATGTCACAGTCTCCCATACTTTTGGAAATTTCGTCCCGAAATTTAACTAGAGGAAACTTGTGAGAATAGATGTGGATATTTCGCCTTCATCTGGTCCTCTCGTTCCCAGGTAAACTCTGGGCCACGTTTGGACTCCCAGCGAACTTTAACAATCGGTATACGTCTGCTCTCTAAGCTTTTTGACTTCACGATCCAAAATTTCTACAGGTTTCTCGACAAAGTGTAACGTGTTATCAACACGAATTTCATCAAGAGGTATGTGGAGGTTTTCATCAGTTAAACACTTTTCAAATTGGACACGTGGAATGTTGGATGGACGTTACCAAGTTTAGGAGGTAGCTCAAGTTTGTAGGCTACCTTTCCGATTTTCTCAATGATCTTGAATGGTCCAACATATCTAGGTGCAAGTTTTCCTTTCTTTCCAAACATACCACGCCTTTCCAAGGGGATACCTTGAGTAGGACATGATCTCCAACTTGGAATTCTAAGGGCTTGCGTCGTTTGTCCGTGTAACTCTTTTGACGGCTTCTAGCTGTAAGAGATTATCGCGAATTGTTTTGACTTTATCTGTTGTGTCTTGAATGAATTCAGGTCCAGTGAATTGAGATTCGCCGATTTCATTCCAACAGACAGGTGAATGACATTTTTGACCATAAAGAGCTTCGAAAGGAGCCATGTTAATGCTGGTATGATAACTGTTGTTGTAGGAGAATTCGATCAAAGGTAGATGCGAATCCTAACTACCACCAAAGTCGATTACACAAGCTCTGAGCATATCCTCCAGTGTCTTGATTGTCCTTTCGGATTGTCCATCCGTTTGAGGATGATAAGCAGTGCTCAGGTTAAGTTTGGTTCCCATGGCAGATTGCATGGTCCTCCAAAAATGAGATGAGAATCGAGCATCACGATCAGATATGATGTCCAAAGGGACACCATGACGAGATACAATTTCATCAACATAGATTTTAGCAAGTTTGTTAGCAGGGAAATCCTCACGGATTGCTATAAAGTGTGCTGGCTTGGTTAGATGATCAATGATTACCCAAATGGCATCATGACCTCTAGATGTACGCGGTCATTTGGTAATGAGATTGCAATGCTTTCCCATTTCCAAACGGAATTTCTGGTTGTTCAAGCAAACCAAAAGGGCATTGATGTTCTGCCTTAACTTTGAGACAAGTAAGACATTTAGATACGTACAAGGCAATGTCTTTCTTCATACCCAGCCACCAATACTGGGTACGAAGATCCTTATACATTTTGTCCGCACCTGGATGAATTGAATAACGAGACTTGTGAGCTTCGTCCATTATCAAGGTGTGGAGATTGTCTTGACTTGGAACCCATAAACGGTTCAGATAATAAAATAACTCATTGTCTTTCGTTTCAAGTTGAAGCTCAAGATGATGTGGTAATTCATCACCCTTTATGCCTTGTGTAACACAAGTTCGTTGAGCTTGGGGGATACGGTTTTGAATATCAGATCGAACTTGAACACAATGTAGCTTGACTCGTTATTTACGACTAAGAGCATGGGCTACGACATTCGCCTTGCCAGGATGGTAGCGAATCTCACAGTCGTAGTCGTTCAGAAGTTCGACCCATCGTCGTTATCTCATGTTTAGTTCTTTCTGATTGAAAATGTGCTGGAGACTTTTGTGGTCTGTGAAAACCACACATTTTGTACCGTATAAATAGTGTCTCCAAATTTTGAGAGCGAAAACAACAGCACCCAACTCAAGATCATGAGTGGTGTAGTTCTTTTCGCGAACCTTCAATTGTATTGATGCATAAGCTATAACTTTGTTCCTTTGCATGAGAACACAGCCAAGGCCTAAGGTCGATGCATCACAATATACGACAAAGTCGTCGTTACCTTCAGGTAAGGATAAAATAGGAGCATTACAAAGTTTCTGTTTCAAGGTCTGAAAGGCTTCTTCTATTTTGGGTCCCCATCAGAAGGTTTATTCTTTTGAGTCAAAGCAGTGATGGGAACCGCAATCTTTGAGAAGTTTGCGATAAATAAACGGTAATAACCCGCGAGACCAAGAAATGAACGAACTTCGGTAGGAGTAGTAGGCGTATCCCATTCCTTAATCGCACTTATTTTGGCGGGATCTACATGAATACCTAGTTCTTTGACAATATGACCCAAGAACTGAACTTCCTTAAGCCAAAATTCACACTTGGAGAACTTGGCATAGAGTTGTTCTTTCTTTAGGAGTTTTATCGTTAGACGGAGATGTTGCTCGTGATCGGCTCGAGAATTTGAATAAAATGTCATCAATGAAAACAATGATGAACTTGTCCAAATAAGGCTTACAAACCCTATTCATCAAGTCCATGAAAACAGCAGGAGCATTTTTCAGACCAAAAGGCATAACAATGAACTCATAATGATCGTATCGAGTGCGAAAAAGTTTTGGGAATATCTTCTTCGAGAACACGAAGCTGGTGATACCCAGAACGTAGGTCAATCTTTGAGAAACAAGTAGCACCTTGTAGCTGATAAAAAAGATCACAATGCAAGGTAGGGGATATCGATTTTTGATTGTGAGTTTGTTGAGCTCACGGTAATCGATACACATACGGAATGATCCATCTTTCTTTTTCACAAATAGGACTGGAGCGCCCCATGGTGAAAAGCTTGGATGAATGAATCCTTTGTAAGACAACTCCTGAAGTTTTTTAGATAGCTCTTGCATCTCATACGGTGCAAGACGGTATGGGGATTTGGCTATAGGGTTGGCACCAGGTACAAGATCTATGCGAAACTCGACTTGTCGTGATGGGGGTAAACCGAGTAGTTCTTTAGGAAACACCTCAGGATAATCCCGAACAACAGGGATGTCCTGAATAGATTTGCCCTTGCCTTTCTCCTCTACGATATGTGCCAAGAAAGCAACACAATTCTTTCGTAGGTATTTATGGGCTTGGGTGTATGTCATGAGTTTAAGGCTACTGACAGGTTTTTTCCATGAACATCCACGGTTTCACCAGACGGAAGGGGTATACGAACATTTTATCAAAGCAAATCACCTCAGCATGGTGTTTAGATAACCAATCTGTCCCTAATATGATATCAAAGCTCCTGAGTTGCATTGGCGTGAGGTCAATGGCAAAAAGATGGTTATTAAGGTTCAATTGGCAATCACGGATGAAGGAATCAAGAACAAGGGGTTCACCACCAGCTATTTCGACTGTCAAGGGCTTTCCTAGTTTGGTTCTAGGCATGGAAAGCAAAGGTTCAAAAGCTAGGGATACAAAACTCTTATCAGCACCCGAATCGAAAAGAATTGAAGCAGGATGGTTGTTAACAAAGAACGTACCGTTGACTACTTCATTGTCAGCCCGAGCCTCATTAGCATTAATGTTAAATGCTCGTCCACGAGCTGGGTTTGCATTTGCCAACTTCGGACAGTTATTTCGGTAGTGGGTAAGATCTCCACAATTGTAGCAAGACCTAGGTGGATAATGAGGTCGTACAGGCTGCTGAGCAGGGTTTTGGGCTATTTGATTCTGGGTGGGAGCAAAACGGCAAGTGTTGGCAAGATGACCAGATTTCCCACAGTTAGTGCAAACGCGGCACTGTAAATGTGGTTGATGGTGACTGTTACACTTGTTGCACAGAGGTGCATTGCCAACATATTGTTTCTTGGCCGGTGGTTGAGCAGGCTGATTGGGAGTAGTTTGGTTAGGTTGTGTAGTGAGAGCGAAGTTCTTAGAAGCCTTGCACTTCCTCGACTTCTTGGAGGTTTCAACTTTGTTACCCTTTTGCTTCTCAGGTTTAACAGACGGTTTCTTGTCACCCTTTCGGTGAAGCTTACCCTTTTTCACTTGTGATTCAGTAAGGGTTGCAGCTAGCTCAATGGCTTGACGGACAGATGTAGGGTTACTGCCAGTGATGATGTCTGGACAGGATATGGCAGACCATCTATGTACTTTTCAATCGCCTTATCCAAAGGCGTCACCATCTCAGGACATAATAGGCTCAGCTCTTCATACAGATCGGTATACGCACGGTGCTCACCACTGTCCTGCTTTAGGTCATGGAACTCATTCTCAAGCGCCCTCTTTTCATGACGGGGCAGAACTCTTTCATCATTAGAGCTCTAAGTTCCTCCCATGTCTGATCCATCGCAACATCAGCACCCCTATCTCTCACCACTCCGTTCCACACGTGAGTGCCCTCTTATGAAATACACTTGAAGCAAACTCGACTTTACGATTATCAGGACACTGAACAAAGGAAAAGTACTCTCAAGACTCTGAAACCACTGTAGGAGCCCAGTTGCTCCTTCAGAACCACTAAACTTGAGTGGTTTAGCCGAGTTAAACTGTTTAAAGTTGCACAGCAGGTGCATTGTTATTGTTGTTGGCTTGGTTGATTTGTGTAGTGAGATTTGGTAGCATAGCAGCCATCTGTTGTGCTATGATAGTTGCCAGTTCGGTGTTAGGTGGTGGTACGTTTCGTCGAGGAGGCATTCTAAAAGAGGAAATATGAGAGAAAACGAGTGAGATGAATGTTCGGGTAATCAATATGAGGTGTCATAAAAATCAACGAAATGAAAGGATGGTGGTCATTCGTTCGTTTACTTGCAACAAACAAACGACACACAGTGACTAATCAAAGTAAATGGGTTTTTATAATGTATCACAAAGACATGCTTTAGCCTATAGGTGGACACTCACCCCAAGAGTTCCCAGGTAAGAGTGACTGGTCCGATTAAGTGGATTTGTACGAACACTCTAACCTTAGACAGAAAACTCAGGGTACAAGCACCCACCCTTCCAGATTGCATGTGTTCATATTATTAAAACCCAAATTTTGACGAGATTTTGACAAACTTTGAAGGTAAAGAGCGCCGATGATTTGTTTTGGCCTTTAAAATGAAGTATACTTTGTTTTTGGTAATCACCTAAGGATAGGTGATGGTATTGATGGTATTGTTTTAAGGTCTAAACACAAGATAACTTGAGTTAGGGTCCTAGAAAGGTTATAGTCTAGGTCAAAGCATTACTAATAACCTAATTCCTATAACCATTGGCTCTGATACCAATCTTTTCTGTCACACCCCGACCGCGTAAAACAACAAACCGTGGCGGAAACGTTGGGAAGTGGAGTAACATAAGTATTGTTTCAACAACCATGTTAATTAAAGTTTTGTATTATTGATTCAAATTGTTTACATTGTCTGGAAATTTAATAGAAACATAACATAAATTTATTTGTCTTGCTAATTTTTAAGTCACTAAAGCCCAAGTCCGCCTAAGTGTAGCATGATCAACCTCAGATATTAGCTCCTGAAACAATGTGAAAATAGGTACGTCAGCATAAAAATGCCTGCGAGATACATAGGTTTTGTTGATGAGAATTCATAACTTGAAGTTAAAATAATAGTTTAACGAAAAGTAGTCATGAACCTTATAAAATGTTTTCTTTTATAAAATCATATGAAAATTAGAGTTAATTTCCCGGATAGTCCCTGTGGTTTCACGTTTTTTCACGTTCAGTCCCCACCTTTTTGAAATAGCAGGTTTGTTCCCTGTGGTTTGTTTTGTTGTTACTCGGATAGTCCCTGGCCCTAACAGACGTTTGTTTTGAACGTTAAGTCCCCTCACGTGTCCCCCACGTGAGGGTATTTTAGTTATTTTCTTTAGTATTTTATTATTATTATTTTCCTATTAATACCTAACTAATTATCATCTTCAACCTCACAACAACTCTGAAGATCATCTTCATCCTCACAAACAAATTTGATCATCATCTTCATTGTCGCGACAAGTCTGAAGATCATCATCTTCAACCTCACATTCTTAGGCCATCGTTCAACAATGGTGCTTTGCACATGTGTCAAGATGCAACCATACTTACATCTTGGACAGATCTCAACCCCGGACGCCGTTTCTATGCATGCCCCGACAAGGTGATGTTTCTAAAGCCTTTATTCCACTTCAAAATTTACGCAATCAGAATGCTTACCTTCGGTTTTTTTACATAACCCCAAATGTGTAAGGTTCTTAGGTTCGGTGGACCCCCCAATGTGTCGACATGCAATTGCAATCATCCAAGGTCTTCTGAGATACAGGAACCAGATCGAGCTTGAAGTTGCTCAGCTGCAAGAAAAAAATCGATTGAAGAATAAGATGATATTGGTGTTGTTGATGACTGTAGGGTTTCTATGTTTGTTGTTACTTGGTATTTGAATTAGGTTTAGGTTTATGTTGGTTTGATAAGTGTAGGTGGGTTGCTTGTTATGGTTTATGTAATGTCTTGTAAAACATGAATGAATGAAGTGTGTGATCTTTATGCTATATGAAATGTTGTTGTGCCGATTTAAGAAACAAGCATAGTCACTGAGTTATAATATTGTGCGAAACAAGTTTGTCTTTGTGCAAAACAAGAAGTTTGTGCTAATAAAGTGTCGTAACCTATTTATAGCGTCGTAACCTGTTTAAAGTGTCCGCAACCTGTTTAATAGTGTATGCAACCTGTTTAATAGTGTACGAACCTGTTTAAAGTGTCTGAACATGTTTAATAGTGTTACGCAACATGTTTAATAGTGTACACAACTTGTTTAATAGTGTCGCAAACCTGTTTAATAGTGTCTGTAACCTGTTTAAAGTGTTCAAAACCTGTTTAATAGTGTCCGTAACCTGTTATACAAACTCTTCACAACCTATTTGTGCAAAAAAACTATGTAGAAAGACAACACATGTGCAGAGCAGGTTTACTAAAACAAGCCATAACAGTAAACAAGCTGCTGTGATTAAAATGCATACAAGCAAACAAGTTGCTGTGATAAGTAACTTAAAATACCCATAACATTAAACATCCAAACGAGCGAACAAGTTTAGTTAACAAAACACGACCATAAAACATTGTCTTAAAAAACACGGACCATAAACCATCTAAACAAACACAAAAGATAGTAGCAACAGCTTTAGGGACAAGCCCTCAAAAAACAAGCAGACATGAACCATTAAACATTAAGCCATTCAAACACTTGGACCTTCCTGATTCCCAGCATTGCCTTGGTGAACTTTCTTTGGTTGTTTCCCTTTCTTGATCCGCCCACAAGTCCTTGAATTGTGACCTTTACCACCACATTTCTTGCACTTCACAGGTTTCCACCTCTTGTAAGCTTTCCACCTTCAACCTCAACTTCCTTCCCCTTCGCCTTCTTTTGTCTTTCAGCCTCTCCAATTCATCTTGCAATTCAACTTGATCCTTTCTCCTTTTCTTCTTGGGCCTGCCAACTGACTTGTGGTGCAATGGGGGGTCAAGGTGGTAGGGACATTGGATTTTGGCCAAAGATCTCTGCCATTAATGGGTTCTACTTTGTGTGAGTACACAACTTTCCAAGTGTCCAACCAGTAGCATTGATTTACCCATGATTCAGGGGGCCCAACATCCTGCCCATGTAAAGCCATGTCCCAGTTCACTGCAACTGCATGTCTACATGGGATCCCAATAATTTCCCACTGCCTGCAACTACAAACCATCTCTTCAACATCGACAACCCTTTGTGAAATGTGTCCAGCTCTACTAACCTGGTACTTAGGCCCACTAGACCACTTAACAGTGTAGTTTGATGCATCTTTTTTGATATATGCTAGTATTTTGGTAGCACTAGGTGTTAGTGGACCATTACACTTACCTATGACCCTGATCACATTCACAATCCTCTGTATTAAATACTCTCTCATAAACTCCAAAGCTGAAATTATTGGATTATCCCTGCCCTCAACTGTTTTAGCATTTAACATCTCGCACATATTATTCAGTAGCACATCAGATATGGCCCTTCCTGCATAGTGTTTACAATGAAATTATGATATGCATCTAATCTAATGTATGTTGTAAATCAAATCACATGTAATAATGTTTACCAGTGTAGTGGGATCTGGCCAGTGTTGTGGTGGGATTTCTCTCAACCAGTCATATGCTTCACGGTTGTACCTTTTAAACTCCTCCATCTTCTCCTCAAACTCAGGCACAGTAGTTGCACTTGCAGCATTTCTCAGGAAGTGTTTGAAAGCAATGCCTCTCCATTGTAGCTTCATGTTCTAGTGAATATGCCTAAGGCAAAAACGATGCTCAGCTGCTGGAAAAACTTGATTGATTGCAGGTATGATTCCCTAATGAAAACAGTTTATACAAGTAGTTAATAAATAAGTTAATAAATTAACCAATGAACAGAAAACTGAATTTAATGCATGTATACCTTCTGCCTGTCAGAAATAAATGTGAAGTTTGCATTTGCCGGAAGATCTAAATCATCTTGGATACATTGCAAGAACCATGTCCACGAGTCTTTATTTTCAGTCTCCACAATGCCATAAGCCAATGGGTTAATGCCACTGTTTGGGTCTAACCCTACTTCAGTCAACATTTGACCCGGGTAGGGGCCTTTCATAAATTCCCCATCTAACCCCAACAACTCCCTTCTACATGCTTTAAATCCCTCTTTTAATGGACCCAAACAAACATAAATCCTTTTGAAGATCCTAGTAGGTGCACTAGGGTTACATTCTGGTTCAACCACAAACTTAACAATTGTACCTGGATTTGTGTTGGTCAACTTACAACATAATCCCTCAACTTAGGATACTGATCTTTGAAATCACCCTGCATTTTCTTTGTTGCTTTCAATCCTGCCCTAAAAGCCTTCAATACAAATCATGACAGTATTAGCAAGTAAACAGAGACAAACAACAAGTTAACTAGAACTTTAGCTACTTACTAGAAACTGTTATCACAATAAACAAGATCTAAGGTAATTACCAGAAACTGTTATCACAATAAACAAGATCTAAGGTAATTATCAAAGATATCACATAAACAAGATATATACCTTCATTTTTGAAACACCCAGCTTCTACCGCCTTCCAAGCTCCTCTTGAATGCTTTTAACTGGAACATTAGGGTTTGCTTGCACTTGCTGAATTATCCAATCTTCCTTTTCCATGAATGTTGATGTGAATGCTTGAATCTTCCTGGATGGTAAGTGTCACACACTGACTCGCAGCGGAAGACAAATGCAGGGTGCGGCAGACACGTGGTAATTCTCCATAGTTTAAAAACATGATATCATAAATAGAGAGAACCTCGGTACAACATATTATCAGTATCATATTACACACCATAAGTTTCAGTACAGTACTACGAGCTATCACAACTCTTATTCTGATACAGTTCACTACTACAGCCTCCACACACACGTTTCTTACTCTCGCTTCACTTTACCGAAATGCATGTTAGTTTTAAAAAGGTCAGCTAAACGCTGCGTGAGTCCCACTAGTTTAGTTGTTATGAAACAATCGGTTTTAACAAGTTTAATTGCACTAGTTACGTCACAGTCATTGTCACGGTTATAGTCACAGTCACAGTCATGGTCATGGTCATAATTACTCCGTGTCAGACAGACACATCATCGCACCGGGTTGTGTCAAGACAGGCACGTCATCCCGACAACTAAGTCATGTTTCCCTGCAGTTATGCCTAGTTAACATAACCGAATTTAGGACGCTTGCAGTTGCAGAGTCACCGACACACAGCGTCACCTAGACATTGCCTGGAGCAACTGGGTAAGTCAAACCAATAGTACTATCCACTACCCACGGCTTATGCTAATCACTTGTAGAGGGGACGTAGTTCGTGTGTCAGATAATTCACATCATCACAAGTTGGTGCAATTAACATAGTTTCATAACATGCAAGTCATTCCAGAAAACAGTGAAACAGTTTACAAGTGGGAGAGTAAAACTCACTCCCAAATTGGTGTATTCAACACATTTTTTAACATGCAAGTCCCTAGAAAACCATAAAACAGTTTAAAAGCGGGGAAGTGAAACTCAAGTGCTAATAGGGGTCCCACACACGAGTGGTCGCATAGCTGGATCAACTTTAATAACACACATGCAAGCATGGACTCATCAGTATTTAAACTGGTAATAGTTATAACTTGGATCTGGTCAGGAGTTTTTACTCCGGATTGAGTCTATAGGACACTTGTATGGTGATGGACATCAGGGTAGTATTAGTTTCCAGTTTGGCTTCCAGGCACCGATTCGCGTGCCAGCCAAAGTCAGTAGTTTAACGTGTTTGGTTAATGGTACGAGAATACCAGTAGTGCCAACACGTGGTTATTCAAAAATGATTAACTTTCCATTAAGGGAGTTTGAGTGTTCGGGGGGTCTAAGTTACCCAATTTTGAGTTTCCATTTTCACCGTCGAGGATTCTCCCGAATTGTCTTAGAGCACACCCATAGTCCCTAATTTCTCGGGAATCTCCCGGGATACTCCCAGTGTTCCAACTATAGTATTTTTCGGGTTGGGTCAGGTCCCAGTCTGGCAGGTTCGTTCTACGGTAAACTGCCGAAAATGATTTAAATAAATTATTTTTAATCCAAATAAATTCCCATTTAATCTAGAATTGGACTAAAATCTATAAAAATTTATATAACTCAGTGAAAATCAGTAGATCATGATATAAATTTCTGGGAATTTATTTTGGTAATTTTTATATTTAAATAAATTATTTATAAACCCATTTTTAACCACATAATTAACATAAAATACTTTCAGAAGTTAAAAAATTCCGAAAACATTGATTAACCTCCTATATATGTCCAGGAATATCTCCAAAAATCTTGAGAATATTCCGATTTCATTTTGGTGCGTTTCCGGCTACCGAAAACTCCCAAAAAACGTGGATTTTTAACCCAAACCAAAACTCAACCAATGGACTCCGAATTTTCCCAGATCATTCCCCATATTTTCGGTAGTGTCTCTGTAAAATTTGGTGATTTATTGAACCTTTAGATATTTATTCTGAAATTCGTTCGGTAAAATAGTTAAACATTCACCAAAAATAATAGAAAATTCCAAAAATTCTAAAATTTTACGTGGACCTTCCTGAAAATACCCTACATCACCATACCAATATTCAGCTCAAACAAAGTTACACGGAGCAAGTTATAGGCAAAACAATTTTCTGCCTAGCCTAGATTCGTTTTCAGATGTTATACCTAGCGATTCTTCCATTTCCAAGCATTTATCTTGATCCTAAAGTGTGTAAAGGCTATATTCAGTAGCTACACACCAACTACAATCAAAATATGCTAGAACTTAGATCAATCAAGCTTTAATTCATTGTTTTTTGGTTAATCGAATAGTTAAGCGATTTTTTTCGAATAAGAGTTTATTAGGGTATCAAACCCCATTGATTAGCAACCATTGCTGCCATATAACACCAGGGGTATATGTGTTGTTCATATTCAGCCCTAAAATTTGTTTAACTCCAAAATTCATGGATTAAAAAGCATTTTTCGGCTAGAAATCACATTTAATCAAGAAACCAAGCTTGAAACCTTAATGATTTGAGTTAATACCTTTGATTTGAGTTGGTTTATGGGTGAATTCAGCTGATGAAGAAGGTTGGAGAGCAGATATTTGAGGGATTTTTGGAAGTGTTTTGATTAAAATAAAAGAAAAGAAAAAAATACTTTTATAACCATGTGGGGGGTGGTGGTGGCATAGAGGTGGGCCCCTAGGGCCACCTCATGCTTCGTTTTACGTGCGTGAAGATGATGTGTATCCTACAGATAAGCATGGGTTTGTTTCGGTCCGGTGCGCGATCTCGATTTGCGTGACGGACTCCGTTTTGCGCGTACTTAGTGTCAAAAGACTCGGTTTTAAAATTATGCATAACCGTCTAAAATCCGAACTCAGTTACGTTTTAATCATAAAAGTCTCATTTGACGTTCGTTTAAGTGTTTTTAAGCTTGATCGATCGTTTCTTGCACATTCGGTTGCCTTATGTTATGCCCGAAACGAATGCGTTTCCCCAACTGGGAGCTGCTTCGTTTTGCGTGCCCGGGCTTTGATTATTTTTAAACCTTATGTCACAATCTATGGCACAAATCTAAGTTATTCCTGGAACTCGGAATCTTAAATAAGACTACCGGTAAACTAATATTCAACGTCAAAGGTCTAATGCGCTGTTAAACGTCAAGTCTCCGTTTAACACGTTGTTCAAGGCTAAGGGCACCAACCTCGCATCGTTGGTCGTTAGTAGTGTCATGTCAACCATGACGTGCTCTTGGATTCCTTCGAGATATAACATATATCATTTGGCACAACACACAAGTCATGAATTTCACAAGGTTTACGCACAATTATAGTTTTAGTCATGCTTTAAGTTTAGGACCAATTAAGGTGTACCTGGTTTCATCATGGGTATCACAGTCTCCTCTGGTTAAGAAATTTCATCCCGAAATTTACTTTGTCATGTTAGGAAAGAGGTGAGGGTATTTTCTACAGAATTCATCCTTCCGTTCCCAGGTATATTCAGGCCCTTGTTTAGAGTTCCACCAGACTTTAACTAGTGAAATTTGTTATGTCTTAATTGCTTGACCCTACCATCAACTATTTCCACCGGCTCTTCCACAAAGTGGTCTATCGTCCACGTCTATGTCTTCCAAAGGTACCTGGGTGGCTTCGGCTGACAGGCATTTCTTCAGGTTTGATACATGGAAGACATCGTGAATGGCACTAAGTTTGGTTGGTAACTTCAACCGATACGCTACCGGACCTACCTTGGCTAAGATCTCGTATGGCCCAATGTAGCGCGGGGCTAGCTTTCCTGCCTTTCCAAATCGGATAACGCCCTTCCACGGCGATACCTTTAACAGAACTCGTTCACCTACTTCGAACGCTAATGGTTTTCTGCGTACATCAGCCCAGCTTTTCTGTCGACTCTGGGCGGCTTTCAGACGGTTCCGAATCTGATGGACCTTATCGATCGTTTCCTGAACTAGTTCAGCTCCTGTCAGTTGTGTGTCACCCACTTCGACCCAACAAAGTGGTGATCGACACTTTCGACCATAGAGGGCCTCATACAGGGCTTCTTGAATGCTACTATGGTAACTATTGTTATACGAGAATTCAACAATTGGAAGATGTTTGTCCAGCTTCCTCCAAAGTCTAGGACACAGGCCCGAAGCAAGTCCTATAGTGTCTGAATCGTGCGTTCCGATTGACCATCGGTTTGGGGATGATAAGCAGTGCTCAGATCGATTCGTGTCCCCAATGCTTCTTGTAGTTTCTGCCAGTATCGCGAAGTAAAGTGGCTGTCTCGGTCGGAAATAATAGCTATTGGGACACCATGTCTAGCTACTATCTAATTAGTGTAAATTTCGGCCAACTGGTCGGTCTTATATTTAGTGCGAATCGGAATAAAATGCCGGATTTGGTCAATCGATCTACAATTACCCAAATCGCATCATGACCACGAGGTGTTTTTGGAAGATGGGTCATGAAATTCATCGTGATTTCTTCCCACTTCCACTGAGGTATCTCGGGTTGTTGCAACATCCCCGAGGGTTTCTGATATTCGGCCTTGACTCGCGCACAAGTCAAGCATTGGCTCACGTATTCGGCCACGTCCTTTTTCATTCCGGCCACCAATAAAACTCTTTCAGGTCATGGTACATCTTATCTGTACCGGGATGATCGAATATTTCGATTTATGAGCCTCATCCATTATTAATTGTCTCAGCTCCGCACTTGTAGGAATCCACACCCGATTCTTAAATTACAATACGTCATCTGTTTTCCTCACAAAACTTTTCTCGTTCCCGTGCAATCCTTCACCAGGTAACTCGCTTTCCTTCAGGGCTTGCATCTGCGCGTTCGGATTTGATCTATCAGGCTTGTCTGCACGATCATTCCCAAGGCTCTCACTTGCAGGTGCTTAATTCGATCCTTTCTACTCAGCGCATCTGCTACTACATTAGCTTTCCCCGGGTGGTACTTTATCTCGCAATCATAATCATTTAACAATTCCACCCGTCTGCGCAGCCTCATGTTTAAGTCTTTTTGATCGAAAATATGTTGAAGGCTTTTGTGATCGGTATATATAGTACACTTGGTACCATATAAATAATGCCTCCAAATCTTTAATGCGAATATAACTGCTCCTAGTTCCAGGTCATGAGTCGTGTGATTCTTTTCGTTCACCTTCAGTTGTAAGCGTACGCGATAACTTTATTCCTTTGCATAAGGACACATCCAAGTCCTTGTCGTGATGCGTCGCAATATACGACAAATCCGTCATTGCCTTAAGGTAACGTCAAGATTGGGGCCTCACATAACTTTTTCTTTAACAGCTGGAACGCTGTCTCCTGGTCTTCACCCCATTCGTACTTTCTATCCTTCTTCGTCATGCGGTTAACGATTCGCGATACTAGAGAAACTTTCGATGAAGCGACGATAATATCCTACCAATCCTAAGAATTGGCGTATTTCTTTTGGGGATTTCGGCGCTGGCCAGTTCTTGATTGCTTCAATCTTGCTTGGATCCACATGAGTTCCATGTTGATCCACCACAGGCCTTAGAAATTGTACGACTTGTAACCAAAAGTCGCACTTAGACAACTTAGCGTATAGTTGTTCGGTCCGTAGTATCTCCAAGATAACACGCAAATGATGCTCGTGCTCGTCCTTACTCTTGGAGTAGATCAAAATATCGTCAATGAAGACGATGACAAATTTGTTAAGGTATGGCTTACATGAGGTCCATGAACACCGGGGTGCGATAGTTAACCCAAAGGGCATAACTAGGAATTCGTAGTGGCCATAGAGAGTTCGAAATGCGGTCTTAGGAATATCGTCCTCTTGGACCTTCACTTGATGGTAACCTGACCGAAGGTCTTTCTTAGAAAAGTATCGGGCTCCTTGCAGTTGATCGAAGAGATCATCGATTCTTGAAGAGGGTAACGATTCTTGATAGTGACTTTATTCAATTCCCGGTAGTCGATGCACATTCGGAAGCTACCGTCCTTCTTCTTTACAAATAATATGGGGCTCCCCAAGGGGAATAACTAGGACGGATAAAACCACGATCGAGTAACTCCTGTAAATGCGTCGATAGCTCTTGCATCTCGGACGGTGCAAGACGATATGGAGCCTTGGCAACGGGTGTCGTTCCCGGTATTAAGTCGATGCGAAACTCGACTTGCCGATTGGGCGGCAATCTGGGCAGTTCTTCCAGGAACACATCAGGGTATTCACATACTACCGGGATGTCTTCAATCCGTTTCTCGGCTGGCTCCTCCGATGTGATGCTAGCTAAGAACATGTCACATCCCTGTCGTATACATTCAATGCCTTAAGGTGAGATATAAGGTTCAACGTCGCGCCTAACTACCTCCTTGTACCATAATTATATCCGTGGGGGATAAAGGAATCTTCACAACCTTTTGTTCGCATAACACCTCCGCATGATGGTTGGACAACCAGTCCATTCCTACGACAATATCAAAACTACCCAACTCTACTGGTAAAAGGTCAATAGTAAACTGGTAACCGTTAAAGGTTATAGGGCAATTAACAATTAGTTGGTGACTGGTAATTGGTTTCCTGCTGGCAAGTTCAACGGTATAGGGGTGTTTCAGGTCAACAGCAGGCATATTCAAGAGTGGCAAAAATGCAATTGACATATAACTTCTATCGGCTCACGTATCAAATAACACTGAAGCAAATTGATTGGAAACGAGGAACGTACTTGAAACCACGTTGGGATCCTGGCATGCGTCACCAGGTCCCATGACAAAGGCACGACCTCAGTCTGCATTCGAGGTAGATGCTTGGTTCTGAGTGTTCCTGCCTGCCATCTGTTGGGCTAACTTCGACAACTATTTTGAAAATGCTCCGTGCTGCCACATCCAAAGCATGCACGGGGGTATGCAACCTGTGGTGCTTGGTTGCTGAGGTCGCTGATGAAGAGATTGAGGCCTAGCAGGTTGAAAACGGGTTGGTTTGGGATTTGGTTCCATGTCCATCTTACAGTCTTTGGCAAAATGCCCATTGTTATGACATTTCGAGCATACCACTGCTCGGCATATACCAGAGTGTGGAAAGCGCATTTATTGCACTTTGGGCCTTTCCTTTGTAACCATCAAAGTTACCCGTGGGGGTAGTCATGGCGTAGTTCTAGCTAGTGTTTATCCCCCTCTTTGGCGCTGCTGCCCTTGCGTGATTATTCTCCGGGGCTTCCCGCTTGTTTCTGGCCGACTCTCCCGGCATTGTCAAAATCTTACGCCTAACCATGTCATATGTAGCGGTACCCGACCTGGCTACCACCTCGTGCATGGTTCGATATTCCACCGAATTAATGATACTCCTAACCTCTGGGGCCAGTCCCCAGATATACCTTTCAATCCTCTTGGAATCTGGTGGACCATGTCTGGCAAAATACGCGCCAGTTCATTAGAGCGGTTGGTATAACCTGCATGATCAGGCCCTGCATTTGCAGGTTCCAGAACTCGTGCTCCAGTTTCGGAATTTCATGGGTTGGGCAAAACCTTTCCCTCATCAGTATCTTGAGATCATCCCAAGTCATCCATTAATCGCGTCCTGTCCGCGAGTGTGAACAATAGTGTTCCATCAATTTAAAGCATGGTCAATAAAGGTACAGGTGGTATACTTAACTGCGCAATTAGCAGGGACAGTTACTTTGTTCAGCACTGATTCCGACTTTTCGACCCATTTCACAAACCCTTTGGGTCCCGCAGTACCATTGAATTCCATCGGTTTGCATTCCATGAAATGCTTATATGTGTAAACCGGCCTACCATTATTTTGATTATCGTTTTGCCCTACCGGTCGGGTTGCAGATTCGGTTGCGGGTTAGCATTAATGCCGGCGCTAACCTGTGCCACAATCGTGGGAATAACAGCTCGGAGTTGTTACGCTATCAGTTGCGTAATTTCTGCCTCAGTCATCTGGGGCATGCGTTTCGGGGCCATTCTATTATAAACAATAGATGTCTAGGTATCAATGTCACATATCCAGTTAACACATATCACACATTTGGTTAGAACATATACACACTCATCACACTGATCATGCACAAATATCACATGGTCATATTTTAGTATAATCTATATCTATTATATATATATATATATATATATATATATATAGGAATGTCATCATCATACAAGTGTCAAAATTTGCACATAGACTTAACCCATAAGGGCCAGTGCTTAGATGTGCGGTCAAAATGTGTCACCACAGTGTCGTACAGACTCGATGCAACAAAAGTACTAACCAGGAAAACGTGAAAAATACTATGATGCATCACTACCTCAACATGGGTACAACCCAGTGCTTCGTAGGATGTACAAAAGATACATCATCTTTATCTATACTGAAAGAAAAACCATACTAAGAACGCCACATCCACCATGCCAATCCTCCAAAACCTACAACCAAACCTACGATCGCACCGATGCATCCGTATACCAACGCATGGAAATGATCCTGCTCATGGTGAACATACCCCATACCCTGCTGTAGCGCAATGATCGCCTGCTGTAAGACGATCAAGTAGTCTCCCATCGACCTTCGTTGCTGCTCATCCACATCCCGTGCCATCCGTAGTAGTGAAATCTGCTCGAGCAGAAATCCATCAAGCTGCTCTCGGTGATGGGAGCAGGCACCTCCTGAGGAGGAACAGGTATACCCTAGACGGGTGGAGAAGGCTCTCTAAATGGCTGGGAGGGGCGCCCTCTCTCATATGTGTGAAACGGGGAAGGGTCCTCCCAGTGTGGGGTCAGAAAATGAGCCATGAAGTCTGCTGGGTCCCTATAGGTACGGGTGTCGGACGAATAAGGGACCTAGGTGGTGTAAACACAGGTACAGGTGTAAGTACCCTCCAATGAGCCGTCTGTCAGAGGTCAAAAGTGGGTATCCCAAGAGGGCTAGATGAGGAGGGTGAATAAGTACTCGGAGTGGAAGGAGTGTATGGCTCAGGCGGTGTCTCGGGTGACGGTAAGCGGGGTGCTACCGGCTCCCACTCCCAATGCCCCGTGGCGGGAGTAAGCTCCTAGGGATAGGTCCTACTGGTATGGCAACATCCGGGGTACGGACTATGCTCCGAGGAGCTAGTCGGGTGGTGTGATGGTGAACGGTAGGTGCTCAATGCCTTCCCCGTCGCGCCTAGTACGAGGTCGGGTGGGTAGGACCACAACAATACCCAGAGGGATCGGGCGAGTAACTCGATGACAAGAGGGGTTCAGCGGATCCTCCTCAGGATCAGTCTCCATATGCGAGTCGACTGGTGACTCGAACGATCAGACATGCTACCTGAAAAAGAAAACCACACACAATGCTGATTGAACTGACCCAAAATACCGAACTCAACATTCCACAAATATACACATAAGCACGTATTGCACGCAGTTTCAGTTTTTACGATTTATAAAAAAATTATTGCGGTTGGTGACGTTACTAGACGGATTTCCGTCCTATCTCAATTACGTTCCCAGAATCACCAAGTATGAGCAGATAAATTATAGTGTTCCGGACCACAATAATTTATTTTCCCCACCAGGGTTTCCTAGTAATAGCCATACTACTAAGTTTCTAAAGGTTCTCAGTGTGTGGAGACTAACTTAGGATTATAGTCTAGGTTCTTTTGAGATACCTAGTTTCGCTATAACCGAAGGCTCTGATACCATCTTCTGTCACACCCCGACTCGCAGTGGAAGACAAATGCAGGGTGCGGCAGACACGTGGTAATTCCCCATAGTTTAAAAACATGATATCATAAATAGAGAGAACCTCGGTTACAACATATTATCAGTATCATATTACACACCATAAGTTTCAGTACAGTACTATGAGCTATCACAGCTCTTCATCACCATACCAAATTTCAGCTCAATCCAAGTTACACGGACCAAGTTATAGGTAAAACAATTTTCTGCCTAGACTAGATTCGGTTTTCGGATGATATACCTAGCGATTCTTCCGTTTCCAAGCGTTTATCTTGATTCTAGAAGTGTGTAAAGGCTATATTCAGTACCTACACACCAAGTACAATCCAAATATGCTAGAACTTAGATCAATCAAGCTTTAAATCATTGTTTTTTGGTTAATCGAATAAGAGTTGATTAGGGTATCAAACCCCATTGATTAGCAACCATGGTTGCCATATAACACCAGGGGTATATGTGGTGTTCATATTCAGCCCTAAAATTTGTTTAAAACTCCAAAATTCATGGATTAAAAAGCATTTTTCGGCAAGAAATCGCGTTTAATCAAGAAACCAAGCTTGAAACCTTAATGATTTGAGTTAATACCTTTGATTTAAGTTGGTTTATGGGTGAATTCAGCTGATAAAGAAGGTTGGAGAGCAGATTTTTGAGGGATTTTTGGAAGTTTTTTGATTAAAAATAAAAGAAAAAGAAAAAAAAATACTTTTATAACCATGTGGGGGGGGGGGGTGGTGTGGCGGCATAGAGGTGGGCCCCTAGGGCCACTTCGTGCTTTGTTTTACGCGCATGAAGATGATGTTTATCCTACAGATAAGCATGGGTTCGTTTCGGGTCCGGCGCGCGTTCTCGATTTGCGTGACGGACTCTGTTTTGCGCGTACTTAGTGTCAAAAGACTCGGTTTTAAAAATTATGCATAACCGTCTAAATATCCGAACCCAGTTACGTTTTAATCATAAAAGTCTCGTTTGATGTTCGTTTAAGTGTTTTTAAGCCTGATCGATCGTTCCTTGCACATTCGGTTGCCTTATGTTATGCCCGGAACGAATGCGTTTCCCAACCGGGAGCTGCTTCGTTTTGCGTGCCCAGGCTTTGATTATTTTTAAACCTTATATCACAGTCTATGGCACAAATCTAAGTTATTCCTGGAACTCAGAATCTTAAATAAGGCTACCTTTAAACTAATATTCAACGTCAAAGGTCTAATGCACTGTAACGTCAAGTCTCCGTTTAACACGTTGTTCAAGGCTAAGGGCACCAACCTCGCATCGTTGGTCCTTGGTAGTGTCATGTCAACCATGACGTGCTCTCGGATTCCTCTGAGATATAACAGATAGCGTTTGGCACAACACACAAGTCATGAAATTTCACAAGGTTTACGGACAATTATAGTTTTAGTCATGCTTTAAGTTTATGACCATTATGGTGTACCTAGTTTCGTCATGGGTATCACAGTAAGCACTTGTGTTCCGGGTTTTATGTTTTAACTACCATTGTTTCTTCATCAGCATTGAGTCTTGAAAGGTAAAGCAACCAAGGACAAGATACACTATTTAACCTACTTTTTCATTTGTCATTACATGTAAGATTCCTTGAAAGGTAAAGCAACCAAGGACAATAGAATGCCTATTAATTCTATCCTTTGCTTCTTCTAAAGTACCAAACAACTGTCCAATATAGAACCTAACATCTGACATAGATGTATCATCCCTCATTTTTCTTTTAATTTCTTTCAGTTGCCTACTTCTTCTAGTTTCAAAGTCTTCAATTGAATCTTCAGATAAACTATCAAATGATTCAAAGCTTAAATTTCACCAGCTAATAGCTCATCACTATCATCCTCTTCATGGTTGCCTATAGATTCATGATATGATCCTATATACTCCTCTCTAGTGTCAACGTGTTTATGGAATTCCCTATTGTCAAGACCAGGCTCCTCATCTACATAATCTTTCTCAACCTCATAATCACTGTCTTCAGAGTCATCATTCTCACTTGAGTCATCAGCCCCACTTGATTCATTATCTTCATTAGATGCATCATTAGCATCAGACTCATGGTCATCTAGATTATCATTCACATTTTGATATTCTTCATCTACAGGGAAGTCCATAGAAAAGTCAGCATTATCAATGTCAAAGGAAAAACCATCAATAAATGATGCATCTTGGACCTTATCAGGTTCACCTACCACAGCCCCTTATCAACATTACTACCATCCAAAGCCACCTTATCAACCTTACTACCATCCACAGCCACCTTATCAACCTTACTACCATCCATAGACCCCTTATCAACCTTACTACCATCCACATACCCCTTATCAGTGCAATGTCTATTATCAACAATTTGCATGTTATTGTCAATATCCACAATCTTAGATCCCACAACCTAACTAATAACATCATACTCATGCACACTATCCCTAACATCCTCACTAGAACCATCACCAGATTTGTTCCATTCTAAAAGTATTTTTTTTTGCAGCCCTACTCTTCTGTCTAGGTTAACTAGTGCAAGAGTATTACCAGAATTCTCTACATCGTCTGATTCCTGAATAACCACTTTTGATGAGTGTGGAGAGGTAAAGTATGTTGTAAGATTAGTAACACCATGTTCAATGAACAGATTAACTACCTTATGTTGTGAAACATACTTCCCCAAATGTAGAACATCAGAATCATTACCTAAAGTGCTAAGCCAAAGTCTAAGTCTTTTCCAGGAATTTGAAAATTGTAGTATAATTTGACATTTTCAGTTTCAATCTTTAGGTCTTTCACCATGTAATCTATTTCGTGAACAGAAAACTCTTCCAAGTTACAAAAATCAACAAAATTATGCCTCCCACACAAGTATCTCCTTCCAGGAAAGTTTCTAAATGTTCCACTATGATGAATCTTTAATAAGAACTAGTTCTCAAAACCCTCTGTTTCAAAAAAAAAAAACATATCAATTTAGGGTTTAAACACCACAATGAGACAACCTATGAACAATTTCCTGTTCTTGAACAAAATCATCTAGGGTTTAAAAAACTCACCATATGTTTGCTCTGGAACGAATGTGGAATCGTCTTCTTCAGTGCACCTTATTTCCCAATTTTGACCTGGCCGGCGAGGGGGATATTGTGGATCATCTTCTTCCATTTATGATCGCAGATAGGTGTAGAGATAGAGAGAATTAGAGAAGAATGTGAAGAGGGTTTTTGGGAGGGAGATACAACTGACAAGTGACCTGCATGCCATTAATTAATAGTGACTAAAGAAAATGACTAAAATACCCTCATGTGAGGGACACGTGAGGGGACTTAATGTTCAAAAAAACGTCTGTTAGGGCCAGGGACTATTCGAGTAACAACAAAACAAACCACAGGGAACAAACCTGCTATTTCAAAAAGGTGGGGACTAAACGTGAAAAAACATGAAACCACAGGGACTATCTGGGCAATTAACTCTGAAAATTAATGTGAAAATCAAATGATATAAAAGAAGGATGTATGGTTAAATAATTAACCGGATGAAAAAGAATTGTATAAAATATGCCATTTGTAAAACAATGTCTTGTGAAAAATATATGTTATTTGTACCAAATGTGTCATGTCTTTGTCTTTGTCGAAGTGGTTTAAATAACGCTACGATATGTAATATCATGAAAGCACTTATATATAGGAAGTACCAGCGGCGTATCCACCATGCTTTTATCATATTACACGCATCTCGTTATTTAAATCACTTATCAAATAACCACCAAAAATGTCTTGTCTAACAAATGTCAAATGTCATATGTAAACAATGTAATGTGTCACAATGTTAGGTATAAACCATAACTTGTATAACAAATGTCTTGTATAACAAAATATCATGCACAAACAATGTCTTGAATAAACCAAAGTTTAAATCAAAGTCATGTTTTGCAAAATTAATGCTTTATTTGATATGAACATTTATGTTATGTTTATCGCATACATTCAAGCCTTGAGACTGTCGGATAAACCCATATCAAGTTAAAGGTTTATCAAAAATGTACTCGGATTCTGTCATTCCCTACTTCCAAGCAAACCTAGGAAGCAGGGAACGGGATTTGTCAAGTCCTATGGTACCATTACATACTATCGAGCGGCGTGATCAATGTTAATGAATGTACTATGTCCCGTTAAACATACCAAATGTCATTGTCAATGTAAGCAATGTCATGCTAAGTCAACATACAAAGTAGAAATGTCCATGAAATCAATGTGCTAGCATGCTCAGTCAAGATACATAGCAAAACGTAATGTAAATCAATGTGCTCATATGCTAAGTCAACATATGCCGCAAAAGTTGTATTTGAAATCAATGTGCTAGCATGCTCAGTCAACATACATAGCAAAACGTAATTGAAATCATGTACTAGATGAATATAGCAAGAATATGTCATGAAAGCGTGAAAGCGTGAAAACGTGAAAGTATCGAGTAGGCACATGTGTTTCACCCCAAATTATTTGAAAAATATAAAAGAGGGGCCTATTAGGGTTGCAAAATTATCCTTGTTCAAGAAGAATAATAAAGGTCAAGAGTATGAGGAATCAAATGGTTCCTAAGATCGGATAACTATGTTAACAAGTGGGGACTTTAATCGGCGGATTGGATAGAATGATGTCTTACAAATCAAATGAGTGTTGGAACTCATACGGTATGATTTAATAAACTCAACATTCTGATTTGGAAGTGATCCCAAGTGCTTTTGACCCGTAATGACCCGTTAAGGTAGTTTACGCTACTTTAACGTGTCATTTGCGTAAACGCATGATCGGATGGTTAAACATGTCCTATGATGAGTCTTAAATGCCCAAACATGTTAAATAATGTTGTAATATCAGTTTATATGTCAAAACTTTAGCCACATATGCTTAAAATGAATTTATGCACAAAATGGCATTTTGGTCATTTATAAAGGGCATAATAACGACCTATCATAATACTAACCAAACGGCGTGACCATAAGGTATAACCTCAGAGGGTTATTCCCTATATAACTATGGTCACAAATATGTGTTTGGCCGGATCCTAAGATCGACCAAACGGGTCAGATTCAAAAGTCAAAGCGGTGATCAAGACCGCTCGACTTACGACCCTAAATAAGCACTAAACTAAAAGTGACGAGTTAAACATGTTAAAACATGTTTAACTAAGTTAGAAAACTGATTTGATATCAAAACAAAGTGTTTTGATAATAAATATGTTTCCGTCGTAAAATGCACATAATGCGCACTTTGACTCGTCACTTCGACTAGTAAACGTGGTAATCAGTAGGCATGATCGCTAAGGATCATAACCATCATGATTACGGTCACGTTGCAAAGTCCAAGTGGAATTTGACTTGACCAATTAATGGTCAAAACTGAAAGTCAAACAGAAAGTCAAACTGTTTGACTTTTAGCTTAGAGTTAAATGCCATTTCAGTCCCTGTGGTTTGGGCCATTTTGCCTATTTAGTCCAAAGGTTTTATTTTTTGCATCTAGATCCAAAAAGGTTTCATCATCGGCATTTTGGTCCAACTGACTTTACTCCATCCATGCATCTCAGTTAGTCAAGGGGTATTTTTGTCATTTTGTCTATTATTTTAATTAAAGGTTTATTTTGTATCACTATTAAAACAATCCCTTTCTCTCTGTATCACTAGTACCACTACCATCCATTGCTTCTATTGTCTGATAAAGGGGAGATTCACAATGAAATTGGAATTCTGTTACTGCAAGTGAAGATGAGTTCTTTAGGTTGACTTCCAAAGAGGAGAAATCGGTTGTTGAGAGGGATAAATAGATGGGGATAAGAGTGAACCGAATATAAAAAGTGATCATGTTGTTGAATCTAGGATTTGGGGCAAAACAAAAAACCCAGAGGAATTCATATTTTTTTTCTGTGTAGCCAGTCGATTGATGGGCTTGTTATCATATCTATCCCTCTTTAATCCCAAAATTCATCCTTTGACCAACTGAATCCATAAACCTGAATAATGCCCATGGTGGTAATTAAACATAATATACACACCTGCAATCAGATTAACAATATATATCCTCAGATTAAATAATAAAGTTAATTACATGTTCTGGCAGCATCTCCGTTGCTGGTGGTCACCACTACAAACCACCAACGACAACTTCATGACCGGAACCACCTTTACCCGTCACGAGCCACCAACCTGGGTGCAACCCTAATACCGTCACGAGCCATAGCGGCATCTAATAAATCTACGTCGGAAAATTGCCCAGCCAAGATGAGTAAATCACAGGCACTGATTCACTTAGACGATTAGAAAATCATCATCATTGCCTATTGTAAAAAGAGTAAATGCGCAGATAGTCTCTAAGGATGTTGCTTACAAACAAGCCCATCAATCGACTGGCTACACAGAAAAAAGGCTGGGGTGGTAGTGGTGGAGGTGTGCCAATGGCCGGTGAAGGGGAAGGTGGAGGTGGAGGTGGAGGTGAGGTGATGGTGTTAGATAGAGGGATATAGGGGGGGGGGGTGGTTGGGTTTTATAACCAGATATATGTTTTTATATAAATACCCAAAAGAGTTAAAGAATACAAATAAACCTTTAATTAAAATAATAGATAAAATGACAAAAATACCCCTTGACTAAGTGAGAAGCATGGATGGGGTTAAGTCAGTTGGACCAAAATGGCAACGAAACCTTTTTGGATCTAGATGCGAAAAATGAAACCTTTGGACTAAACTGGCAAAATGGCTCAAACCATAGGGACTAAAATGACATTTAACTCTTTAGCTTAAATAAGCTAAAAGAAATGAAACAAGACTAGGAGAGGGCACTTACTTTAGTTAGAGAACACTTGAAGCGCCCCAAGAATAAGAATGCTCAGTTAGGAAGCTTCCAACTATGTGGTAGCCTCCAAGTAGAGCAAGAGAGAAAGAAAGAGTGAATGAGCAAGGAAATTGGTTGCAAAAATGGGGGTATTTATAAATTTCTTGAAGCCACAAAATCATTCCAAGTGTTAGGAGATGTTGTAGGATCATTACAAGTGTTTAGTGAGGTGTTGCAACCAGGAGAAGTAGGCAAAAACGAGTTATAGGTGTCAAGTCAAATGAACAAGAAGCTGCCAGGTATCTGCTGCAACTGGGCATCCCCCGTGCATTGCGGGAGATCTGGGTGACTCTCTTGCGTGGCGCCTGGGATTCCAAAGTTTCAGAATTGGCAGAACAGGTCCCTGCAGCACGTTTAAGGTGTTTTTGACGCGTTTGACCCCCCGTTAACCCAAAATTTAGGCTTTATGAGGATGTTAAAGCATAGGGAACTTGAAATATGCTCGGAAATGTCACGGATGTCGGCTTGTTTGGTCGTACGGTTGCGGTTTTCGGTTAATTACGACGAAAATGGTAACGAACACGCAAATGATCGTAAACACGTAACGAATGATATTTTTGCATTCCAATAATTAAAATGCTATATTTTAATGATTACAAAATTTTTTGTATGTGCATATATGTTCCGGATTAGGAAATACGCATAACGGTATAGTTTCGCAGAATTTGCAAAAATAGCCCCTGAAGTTGCATTAGCATGTTTTTGCCATACCGAAGCACTCAAAATTTATTTCTAAGTTATGTGAAGGGTATTTATGGTATGTTTAGCTTATGCCATTGTTCCGGAGTGTACATCATGTTAAACTGATTAAGTTTGCGTAATGGTATGCGATTTCACTTCCAGAAGTGATTTGAAAGATCATAATGGAACAAGGATTGAAAACATGAAATGCCATAAGTATTAAAATAAATCTCGGAAAAAAACACAATGTTATTCAATACAAAATTGTTTCAGAATTGTACGATGATTAAAATACACACAATGTCACATCGTTATCGTCATTTACCAGCATAATACACGAACTAGTGTGTAAACTCAGAACGTAACCTGAGTTTATATCCCAATTACTTATATTTATGATATTACATCAGTATGTTAGTCAATAACAAGTTCTTTGTTGATTAAAACCTCATTTTTTATCAAAAGGCCAAAGTAGTCATATATTGGCATAATAAGAACAAAAGCAACAACTCGAATTCTGATTATGATCTTGTAGTATAACCTTTGGGGGTTATACTACATCACATTACGATCATAATGCAACCTAGAGGCAGTAGCTAAGGTTGCTAAATCGGTTCCTAATCGGAAGTCAAAGTAGAAGTCAAACTTCACGACTTTCGGTTGCGAATCGACACTAAAACTAAGATTGACGGGCTGAACATGTTCACACATGTTCTATTATTTATTACCAAGTTATTTTAGGTGTCAAAAAATTTTTATAACATATAGAAACTCGGATTATGAGTTTTATAAAAATCTTGACCAGTTTGAGTTTTACTACTTAAACTTTGACCCGCCAATAGGTCTATCAAACGTGATCTTTAGGAGGTGTCCCTTTAAGGGACTAACACCTAGCTAATTATGATCACTTAGCCATGTTCATATTGAACATTGGCTGGACCATAATAGTCTTAACCGAAAGTCAAAGCGTTATTACGATAACGCTTGACTTTTAGCTTTAAAGCCAATTAAAATGAACTAAGCAGGGATGGAACACTTACTTGTGGTCCAAAATAGCTTAGACGACTTAGTAGGATGCTCCAGTGATTAAGAACTTCCACCTTTGTGCCAAAGAGGAGAAAAGATGAGAATGAGCAAGTCTTTGAGGCCAAATGTGAAGCCTATTTATACTTGAAGAGTATAAACTAGATCAAGCCAAGTTATAGGGCATGATCCCTGATACCTCCAAGTGTTTTTGAGGTTGCATTCACTGAGCAAAGGTGGCAAAAACGCGAGAAAGGTGGCAAGCTAAGAAGCTGCCAAGAAGACTGCCTCTGGCAGGTCCTTACGGACCGTAACCGTAAGTGGTTGCGGTCCTTAACCGCCTTAAAACTCAAATGCTCAGGTTTGGCTTGCGGTCTGTAACCACTTACGGTTACGGTCCGCAAGGGCTTCACCAGAGACAAAAATTTGCCTTTAATCACATATGGTCCTTCAACTTTCAGACGTCGTTCAGAGGTTATATTTTAACATGACGACAATGCCGGTCCCTCTCGTCCCAGACGTGGCATACGGGGATCAACGGGACACGTGTTAAATATCATTGGTTATAAAATTTTCGAGGTGTCACATTCCTGCATTTCGTTTACCCAGCTTTCATCAGCAATCGCTTCTTTTACATTCTTTGGTTCAATCTGTGAAATAAAACAACGATATGAGCAAATTTCTTGAATAGGTGTTACTTTAGTATAGAAACAGCTTAAATCCTTGTTGATTTGATTTCGCATTTTCACTCCAGCACGTAATTCTCCAATAATATTGTTCGAAGGATGGAATGATAAATTCCTTGGCATTACTTCATTAGGAACAAATACTCAGCTCTCCAAGTTAGTGATATTCTGCTCAGCAACAGTGTTACTTGTCGAAGCTTCATTTTGATTGCTAGGACCTGCTGATTGGTTCAATATACTTGTTATCAACTCAGATTCATCATCGGAACTAGATTCATCATTTTGATCATAAGTGGGTGTTGTTTCAGAATCAGAGTCATCAGCTTGATTAAGATTGGGCTCTGTTGAATTCTCCACTGGTTCGACAACTGGTTCTGCTTGAGTATTGCTCGAACCTAGACTAGAATCAATAGTACCAATAGGTGGTTGATTAACCACTAGAGGCCTTGGAAGTTGTTCTTGATTAGCTACTTGATGTTAGTTCCGCTTCATCAGGTTGTTCTGACAGATCAAATGAATTCCACAAACTCTCATAATTTAACATCCAAGAATCACCAGGCTTTTGAGTAGGCATTGTGTACTTTTGGCAATCAACATGCTAAGCTAAGATGACTCTATTTTGACTAGGCAAACATACTCGACGTTGAGGACTTGCATAGCCTACGAAGAATCCTTCCAAAGATCTAACCCCAAACTTACCATCCGGATCTATGATAGTACATGGTGATCCAAACCGTTCTAAGAATTCTAGATTCGGCATTCTTTGATTGAGAAACTCAAAACATGTCTTCTTGTGAGGTTTAATAATTAGAACCCCGTTCAACGTGTAGCATGCAGAAGCAACAGCCTCGCTCCAGAAACTTACTGGTAACTTCGAATCAGCGAGCATTGTTCTTGCCGTTTTGATAAGACTTCGATTTTTACGTTCAGCTACTCCATTCTGTTGAGGAGTATAGGGGGCACTGAATTCGTGAAGAATACCTTTATTATTGCAGAATTCGAGCATACGATTGTTCTTAAATTTAGTACCATTATCACTTCTGATTCTCTTGATTGGCAAATGATATATTTTTCGGTCTCTTCCTCCGAGTGAAGTTAGCCACTCTCAGCTTGGTCCTTTCTTCCTAGATGATTTTCATAGCTATCCGGCAAGAAATAGGTCGTGCAGAAAATGAAAATTTTTTTTTTTCGAGCTTTCGGAAAAGAATCATCAAATTTTGAAACGTTTCATCTTTACTTTCCTGAAAGAATACCCATGACCAGAGAATGTTGATTGCCAGAAGTACATAATGCCTACTCAAACCTAGAATAATCATCTGTCACAACTAGACAATATAGATCTCAAGAAATGCTTTTGACATTTACAGGACCAAAGAGATCCATGTGAAGCCTTTCTAGTGGTAGCTAGATTGAATTCAACAGCTTTTTGGGATGTGATTTCTTATGTTGCTTCCCCTTCTTGCAACTAAGACAATTGTCATTCAGATGAAAACTCTTCAGATTGACACCCTCTATTAGGTTGTTGCGAATCAGGAAGTTCATTTTCCTCAAATGAATGTGCCCCATTTTTCTATGCCATAACACAGATTCATTTTCTGTTGCTTTGGATACAAAACATTGTGCCGACTTTGATGTGGTGGATGCAATGCTCATATCAAGTACATGAAGATCGTTTTCTCTCGGAGCAAGCATAAGAATCCATTCCTCCGGTATCTTAAATCCCGGCTTCAAAATCAAGCATTCTTTGTCGTTAAAATGTGTTGTGAACTTTTTATCACAGATTTGAGAGATGCTTAGCAGATTGTTCTCTAACTCAGCAATATAGTTCACTTTATCGAGTGACACCACTCCGTTCGAGAGCTTTCCTTCCCCGACTATCCGACCTCCTTGATTTCCAGCAAACCCTACGTAGCGTCCTCGAATTGATTTAACATCATAGAGCAAAGCTAGCATCCCTGTCATATGTCGAGAAGCTCCACTGTCCATGATCCACTTTGATATAATCGACCTCGGGAGCCCCTGCACAAATGAATAAGAAATTACTTAAACATGGAGACCCAAGCCTTCTCGGTCTTGGGTGGGTTAGGAATATCATATGTTGGAACCCTAACTTCCTTCTTGATTTCAACCCACTGTCTAGTTTGTGATTCAATTTTACCTTTTGGTTTTACTGGAATAGTTGTTGATTTAGTAACATCAGAAGATGGTTTTGCGTTTGGTACCCAAGTTTGTGCCCTAGAATGTGCCTTTTTCATATAAAATCTTGAATCCTTTTTCCATTTTTATTTGAAGATTCACCTTTTTCAAGATTTGAGAAATTTATTATAACATCTTTGTTAGATTCATGATCTCGTTTTAAAATCTGTTTAGGCACAAACTTGGGTTTCTTCTTTTTTTCTTCTGTTGACTTATTAACTTGGTGAACATGTTTAGATTTAGAACACTTTTGTGCGATATGCCCAACCTCATTGCACTTAAAACATGTCCTATTATCTGAGACCTTAAAATTCTTAGCTTGTTCACGGAATTCTTTTTGTTTCTAAATTCATCTTTGGATTGTTTTCCAATATTTGCTCTCTCTTACCGTGTTTGTCCCAAAAACAAACTCAACTTTCTTTTTAAAATTCTGTTTCTGAAACTTTTTATTATTCTTCTTTTGTTCAAAACCCAAACCTTCTCTCCCATTCTAAGGAGAGTCCACACCTTTTTATGATAATTGTTGAAGACTTTCTTTGGTTTGGAATAAAATGCAGTTACATTCTTTTCAAGTTCAGACGGATCACCTCAGCAAGTTTAAAAAGTTTATCAATACAATCATCTTTCACATTCTAGATCGGAAATGTTTCATCAAAATACAAATTTTCAGATCCATTCAGTTTGTAGATAACTACAATAGGATCGTCACTTAAATAGTCTTCTGACGGTGACTAATAATTTTTGTAAAAACTCTCCTCACTTCCAGATTGCGAATTTGAATCAGAACTTTTTAGACTCCGATTCAACACTTTCAAAATTTGAGTCATCTGAATCACTACCAAGAAAATTTTCAACAACATTTTTTACCAATTTTGTTTCTAGTCATCTTTAGGTTTAGTATATGTTACATCAATGTTCTCTTGCAGCTCATTAATCATTTTAGTTTTCAGTTTTAAATTGAGAACCTTTTCCACCCCTGCAGGTTTTTTTCTAGCATAGCTTTCCCACATGGGTGGTGGAACATGATCATAACCTACACTCTTTTTTGTTTCATTCTTATCATTTCCTTCCTTTTCAACTTTAGGAAGAATATGATCGATGACATAAGAACTGGTTGAATAACTGATCAAAAGTTTTTGACCCTTTCTGTATCGATTCTTGTCTTTTCTAATTCATTTTTAAGTTCAGCAATCATGTTCAAATGTATATTTATTGCCATCTGCTTATCCATCACGGTTGCTTTGAGCATCGATAGAGTTTTAACATCTTCTCTGTTGATCTGTTCATATTGTTTAATTATTCTGCTCCATTTATCATTAGCTTCTTTTATTGTGTTATAATCACTTTTCAGTTTGTCTGAAGATTTTTAAACCTCTTTTAAAGCACTCGTTGCAAACGCGTTGAAAAACTCCGGATTATCCATCATATCGAACAAATTTCCTGAAAACCAGTTTAACATTGAAAAACAATTATTAGAAAACCACTTTGTACGAACTGTGAATGATCACTTCGTACGAGTTAGATTGATTTTTGATACGAATTGATAAATCTGATCACTTCGTGCGAACTGTATGGTCACTTCGTACGAAGTGTAGGGTTAATTAGTGCGAGTTATGTCCAAATTTTGATGTTTTGCCATTTTTGACATGAAAACGTGTGTTTTAAGATCTGATCTTCTCAAGGGTTTATCTAATGATGATTTTACACATTATACTCGAAAATCAGTTCATTTTAACCGTAGGTTCGTTTAAAAATGAAAAATAAAAAGAATGGAGTAGAAATAGAAGTGAACCTTGTGTCAAAGTCTTCAAATCAGGCTCCCTGAGCTCTGATACCACTTGTAGGACCGAGTTCTTCCTTAGCAAAGTTACCTAATTTGATATCTTGTCCATAATTGCGGAATTATTATGAATTAGTGACAATTACACAAGATATACTTTTAAGTGTTTGATTTCATTTCAATAGATTCACGTTTACAAGCCAGAAATCCGACAGAGCTTAGATGTCAAGTCTCCCAAAGTTGTTACAAATGAAATGCCAAGACTCCTATTTATCGACCTTGCCACTTCGCACCAAACTGCAATTTGTACTAAGTGTGCACTTCGTACCAATTGGATAGTTCGTACGAAGTGACTTCAAAACACAATAAAGTTACATTTTGACACTTCTAAACCATGTACAATCAAACTAGACCTAACACGTAAACAATAGACATCGTGCATCAACATTCTGCATGAGATTATACAAATTATGCAAGTTATGAAAGTCGCTCCTCCCTTGGGAGGAGGATCTCAGAGCGAAACTATAGGAGTAGCGTTGAGGACGCTTGGGGTCATCTTCGATTGCCAGGACTTGATCCGGATCGTTTGGGCTCCAAACTTTTCCTTTGTTATCCTTGAAGCGTAGAAGCCCGTGGTGCAGTCGGCGATGAGGTTCAACCTGCAGCATAGCATGATGTCGACCCGGGTGACGCCAACCCCTTTTAAGAAGCTTCGTAGGGTGCGTCTGGCATAGGTCCTGTAGACCCGGGCAATCCAGCCACCAAAGAATATAGGCGTCAAATGTGTGGCTCTAGCATTTGAGGCCATATTCTTCAGTAGCATGCATGCGACGTTTAGGGGCTATTGGTTCAGGATGCAATAAAGGCAAGTGAGCTCCCGAAGATTAACAACGCCCCCGCTATCTTTCCTCTGGCACAGAATACCGCTTAGGATCCGATGTATGTAACGAATGAGCGGGTCCTGTATTTTGGTACTCTTGGAGTGACTCGGGTTGTATATCCGTCTCCTATCTGTGCCTAGAATGTTTTCCTTGTATTGGTAGGCAATTCAAAAATACGTTTCGTGAAGACGGGCTCGCCAACGTCTTCTTCAGTGTAGATCTCCACATATACACCAAATTTAGCCACTGAAATACCATACCAAGTACCACCACACCTGAATGTAACCACTCCATTATCAAACATATCTTCGATGTCTTTTTTGAGGGCAAATGCACTCAAGAATTCAAGGTTGAATTCATGAACCGATTGAAGCGATGCCTCAAGAAAGAGTCAAAGGGGTCCCGCCACTAGACAGTCATAGTGATCTTTTTGCCCCACGGTATCCAAGGTTTTCGTAGTAAACTTGCTTCGGTGGCTCTTAATTGCGTGTCTTGAGTATCTCCATTCGGGCCTTGCAATGCGCATGTTCAGATTTGAACTTCAGCCAGTTGTTGGGGGGGCATTTTTTTTCAAAGAACGAACAGTTAAATAGTTAAGTACGGTTAAAACTGTGAAAAATTGAGACACATGGGGTCTGCACACGGCCTCGTGCCTTATAGGCACAACCCTGTGTTGCATGTTTTTCAGGGGGCACAACCCTGTGGCTAAGAGGCACGGCCCCGTGTTAACTTACTGTTTTGCCCAAAAATCAAGTTTTTCGAGCCGGCTTCGAAAAGTCCATAAAATGTTTTGTCCCCCATGTGCGGTATATGCCGATATACAAACCCCAAGTGTCAATTTCAAGTTACCAACACGTTTCACCCTTCAATTATTAGTTTTTTCAGTTAAGAACAAGTGTTTGCAAGAAACTGGTTGAAATTTTCTGAATTTTTCACTGGTTTGATGATTTACTCTCTAAAACACTTCTACTATCTACTACTAACGATCGAAGAAAAAAAATCGGATCGACATGGGTCAAGTTCAAGAACTCTAGATTTTCCCAAAATATTGATCTGATTTCCCATGCAAAACATAAATCGAACTAATCCATATGTTAGGAGTATACCTTGCAAGAATTTGGTGTGAAGTAATCATTGAAAAGTTGCAGGAGAGCGCGAGGAACCGGTGATTCTGAGAAACGGTCCGTGTTGGTTATGAAAATGAAACTCCTAAGAAAAGGGTTTTATCCCGCCTGCAGTTTTGACACGGCCGAGTCTAAGAGGCATGGTGCCGCTCTTTCCTTTTTTTTTTATCATTTCTCTGTCGCTTGATTCCTCGGCTTGTTTACTTGGTATAATGACTTTTAGGCATGATCTTTTCACGACAAACTTGCAAGATGGATTAATATAACAAAGTAATAAATATATACAAGTTGTTATTATTTTCTTTTACTTATCTATCTCTTCCAATGTTATTTCTGTTTCTTCATCCTTGAGGAATCCTTCATAGAATTTAAGCCTTTGTCCATTTACTTTAAATGGTTCTCTGTTTGGAAGCTTAATATCTATTTCACCGTGAGAGTAAACTTTGGTGATGGTAAAAGGTTCGGACCATGGAGACTTAAGTTTTCCCAGAAAAAGACGTTGCCTAAAGTTAAAGAGGAGTACTAGATCTCCTTCTCTGAATTCCTTAGGGCCGCTTATGTATTTGTCGTGTATTCTTTTTGAGCGTTCCTTATAGATTTCTGAGTTGGAATATGCTTGAATTCTTAGTTCATCTAGCTCATTTAAGTGGTGTAGGCTGTCTTTTCTTGAAATGCTCAATATGCTATGGGAGGTGATAGTTTTTTTCCATAGACTAGCTTATATGGTGTGTTACCTATTGGTGTTTTGTAAGCTGTTTGAAATGCCCATAATGCATCGTCTAATTTGTCTGCCCATTCTTTTCGATTTTGACCCGCAGTTTTCTCTAGGATTCTTTTTAAACCTTGATTTATTACTTAGGCTTGACCATTGGTTTGAGGATGATAAGCGGTTGAGAGACGGTGATATACTCCATAACGTGTTAGACTTTTTTTTTCGATGTTTAGATTGCAAAAGAAGGTTCCTCTATCACTGATTAGGGCTTTTGGTGTTCCAAAATGTGAGTACAGCTTTTTCAAGAATTTTACTACCACTCTTCCGTCATTGGTGGGAAGAGCTTCGACCTCGGCCCATTTAAAAACATACTCGATAACCTCTAAGATGCATTTGTTTCCTTTTGATGGTGGGAATGGTCCAATAAAATCCAATCCCCAAAAGTTGATATTTCACAAATAAGAATGTTATTTTATGGCATTTCGTTTCTTCTTGATATGTTGCCTACTCGCTGTCATGCATCACATGTTTTGACCAATACATAAGCATCTTTTTGTATTGTGGGCGGGTAAAATCCAGCATGATACACCTTCCGTGCGGTGCTGGCTATTCCATGATGTTCTCCACATGGTCCTTCATGAAAATGGCGAAGAATTTGTCTTGCTTCACGACCATGGACGCATCGTCGAATGAGTTGGTCCGCACATATTTTGAAAAGATATGGGTCTTCCCAAAAATAGTGTTTACATTAGCAAAGAATTTATTTCGCTAATGATAGGACAACCCTTTGATGATAGTGCCATTAGCTAAGTAGTTAGCAAAATGTGGGGAATTTTTAAGGTTCTTCTCTATATTCTACCATCTCTAAGGATTTTGTGGGGAATTTTTCATTGATGACTTCTTCTCGAGTTTTTTCGAAGATAGGGTCTTCAAGACGAGACAGGTGGTCAGCAGAAGTGTTTTCTGCTCCTCTTTTGTCTTTTAATTCTATGTCGAATTCTTGAAGGAGATGAATCCATCTTATGAGACGTGGTTTCGCGTCTTATTTTTTCAAAATGTATCATATGGCAGCGTAGTCTGTGTAGACTATAGTATTGGAGAGCACATTTATCAAATTCAAATACTACAGCTAGTAACTCTTTTTAAGTGGTCGTGTAATTTTCTCGAGCGTCGTTAAGAGTTTTACTAGCGTAATATAAGGGATGGAAGTGTTTTTCCTTTCTTTGTCCCAAGACTGCTCCAACATCAAAATCGCTTGCACCGCACATGATTACGAATGGTATTTCCAGTCTGGTGCAATCATGATTAGTGTTTTGACTAGCAGATCTTTAAAGGCAAGAAATGTTGTCATGCAGTCTTTTTCAAAGATGAACGGGGCATCTTTTTCAAGTAGCTTAGTTAGAGGTCGAGAGATTTTTGAAAAGTCTTTGATAAATCGCTATAGATCCGGCATGTTCCAGGAAACTTTGGATGGCTCGAACAGATGATGGAGGAGGTAGTCGGGAAATAGTATCGATTTTTGCATGATCGACTTCCATTCCTGCGTTGGAGATTTTGTGACCGAGTACTATTCCTCCTGTGACCATAAAATGACACTTTTCCCTATTAAGTGCGAGGTTAGTCTCCTCACATCTAGATAACATTCGTTCAAGGTTATCGAGGCATTGGTCGATTAAATCACCGAAGATAGAGAAATCATCCATGAAAACTTCCATGGTTTTTCTATCATATGGTGAAAAATGGCCACCATGTATCGTTGGAAAGTTGCAGGTGCGTTGCATAGACCAAATGGCATGCGTCGATATGCAAAAGTTCCGCTAGGACAAGCTAAAGTGGTTTTCTCTTGGTCTTTTTGGGCACTGGGAATTTGGAAGAACCCAGAGAATCCATCTAGAAAACAATATAATTTGTGACCAGATAAGCGCTCTACATTTGTTCAATGAAGGGTAAAGGAAAATGGTTTTTTCTTGTGGCTTCATTGGGTCTCCTATAGTCAATGCAACTCTCCCTCTGGTGACGGTTCTTGTTGGATTGAGCTTGTTGTTTTCGTTGGTCACAACCGTCATCCCACCTTTTTCGGTATGACTTGGACGGGACTTACCCATGGACTATTGGAAATGGGGTAGATAAGTCCGGCGTCTAAGAGTTTGATGACTTCCTTTTTTACTACTTCTTGTACGTTAGGATTAACCCTTCTTTGTGGTTGGATTACCGATTTGTAGTCGTCTTCCATTAAAATTTTGTGTTTTGCACATGGATGGACTCATTCCTTTGATGTCCATCAGGTTCCATGCAATTGTCGTTTTATGTTTTTAAGCAAATTAAGTAATTTTTCTTTTTCTTGAGAAGTGAGATACGAGGAAATGATGACGGGAAGTTTACCTTGGTTATCTAAAAAAACGTATTCTAAGCCATTCGGAAGTTCTTTGAGTTCTAGAGAAGGTGGGTCTTCAATAGATCGCTTAGTTCTTTGAGTTCCTTGAGCTTTTCTTTATCAACATTCAATGTTTTTGTCCTGCTCCCCCTTTTTCTTAACTTCCTCTTTATTCACATAATCATTCAAATAAACATTTCAGATTCCAACTTTGAAAATTTTCAAATCAAACATTTATCAAATTTTCAAAATTTTCAAATTTTAATCATCTTATCAGTTAAAACATTCCCTTATTTAACCAAGTCCAAGTTAATGACCCTGGTTATCTGATTTATCTACCAAGTTCAAATGAATGATCTTGGTTGATCACTTTGTGAACAAAATAATGTTTTCTATCAAATTAATGAACTTTATATCATTTCAGGACTTTTCATTTCAAATTTTGTTCAACAACTTTAGACTTTGAAAATCCGCTATTCATCGTTGGCAGTCGAAAATAATATGAAAGTAAAATCTTTTTGACTTTATGAAATAAAATCTTCTACGTACAAACATATTTACAGACAAATCTTTGTGAGTTTGTTTCAGAGGAACATATCAGTTTATTGAGACATATCACTAGTACCGTTGATCTTGATTAAACTTTAAGTTTTAAACAGATTCACTTAGATTGTCAGTATATTGGTTGTTGGTGCAGAATGTCTTTGTCTTGGTCTTATATCAAGTCTGTATAGATTAGAGTTGAATAGGCTAGCGAAACGAAGTATTTATGTATGTTTAGGACAAGTTCGCTCATGGTGACCATGTAAAGTCAAGTTCGCCCGAACTTATCTATCCACCAGCGAACTTGCTCCTCTATAAATAGCTAGCATGTCATTCTCATTTGTAACTTTGGCATCTTTGAGGCGAAGCTCTGTCAAATTGGAGACTCAACGTTATATCAATAAAATTGACGATTAATTGACTAATTCTTGTTGTTTGGTAATCATGTTGTAATATTTCCGCTATTATGGACATTAGATATCAAATCTAGGTTCCTATGCTATCAGGATCGGTCCTACAAGTGGTATCAGAGCTAGAATAGCCTGATTTGATTGATATCAAGACAAGAACACTTCTAATTCTACTCCATTCTTCTATTTTTCTTAAATTTACACAAAAATGAAGAATTCACGGGCAAATTATGTCCAATTTTGAATATGACATGTTAAATACATGATAGATAAACCCCTGAGAGTTTGGAAACTGAAATCAAACGAATTGGTGTCAAATTGTTGAAAAACCATGTTTTCCAAACACATGATCATCGAACTTGTTAGCCAAGTTCGGCCGAACTTGAGCTAGAAAGTCACTTTTTAAGTGGATTTCTATCAAGTTCGCTCGAACTTGAAGAATTTTTGAGAGATTTATTGCTAAGTTCGCTCGAACTTGCTAAGGAATCTTTGATATTTTATCAAGTTTGACCGAACTTGATAAAAATCAGGAAATCTTAGGCTAAGTTCGCCCGTACTTGTGAATTTCTTATAATTTCCAAACTGCAAGTTCGCTCGAAGTTACAAATTCATTTTATAAATTCACGTAAGTTCGACCGAGGTTGTCTCAGGAACATTTTCAAATTAGAATTTACAAGTTCGACCGAACTTGTGATTAAGCCTGAAATTCTTCATTCTCAAACTACAAGTTCGACCGAACTTGTAGTAAAACTAATATTTTCAAAAGTTTTGACGTGTTTTCAGCGTACGTGTCTTGATATTCATAATGGATGATCTACAGAGAACGTTTATGTGAGGAGTGGGTACATCCAATGCCAATGTGATACAGCAAGTCAACCTTCATAACGAAATGGGCACGTCCGTTAAACCGCCGAAATTAATGAGTATGGACGAGTACGAAGGATGGAAGGAGAAATTTACTTATTGGGTTCAGGCCATGCATTTCCAAGGCTGGGTATCGATTGAGAGAGGTTATACTGTTCCGTTGGATGAACATCAGCAAGTTCTGGAGAAGTACAAGTATACTACAATACAGAAAGATGAGTACATTGCTGAGAAAAAGATGATAAGCCTCATTCAACAATCTATGAAAGAGGATATTCTGGTCTTCTTGCCCGAATATACGACTGCAAGAGATCTCTGGTTATCACTGCAAAAGAAATACCAAGGAAGCGCAGAGATGATCAAGAGTAAGAAAGCTCTCATCCTGAAGGAGTTCGATATCTTTAACATGTTGAAGGGAGAAACAATGAAACAGATGATTGAGCATTGTCCAAATGAGAAGACACGGTCTCGAGAAGACAGAACAAGAGTACATCGATAAGCTTGCAGATGCGTTACCTGACGGAGAGTGGACTACGTACCTCATGGTCTTGAAAGAAAGTCATAACTGGGAATTCTTTAAGCTGTCTACATTCATCGACAAACTCGAAGGTCATGAGATGGAACTTCTAAAGATTGCAAAGTCGAAGAATGCTAACATTGTTCAAGATGTTGGTCCGTATTACAAGAACGGAATGCAAGACAACATTTCAAGTCCAAAGATTCAAACAGCATTTAATACAAACATAACTTCTTCGCCACAGAATCAACCACAATATGACCAAAGTCCACAAAGCTCTTCGTTCTCAAGCACAGGGTCAAATGCTTCTTATAAGAGTCAAGCAAATCAGAATCAACAAACAAATTCTGATCCAAATGTGTACAAGTTTAACATTGCTATAAATCTAAACAATGTTGTTTCTGAGGAAGTTGCAAAACAACACATGTCACTTCTCGCCACTGTTCTAGAATCATATGAAAGTCTTGTAGCCGGAAAAATTGGCAATCTCGAAATGACCGCCGAAGACTACGATCAGGCGGACGAAGAAGAGCTTGTACTGATGGATATCAAGTGGTCACTAGCTTCTATCATTCGAAGAGTGACAAAGTTTGTTGCACTCACTGGCTGAGATATCGGAAATTCAAGCAACAAGCTAGGGTTCGACAAATCGAAGGGCACTTGTTTTAGATTCCGACAGAAAGGGCATTTCAAGAGACAATGCAAAAATCCTGAAGCCACGGGCAATCAAAGTCCATTTGGACGGGGCAACGAATATTACAAGAAGTCACTTCACTACAAGCCTTTTCCAAAGAAGACACAGGTTGAAATCCAAGAGAAACCAAACAGCAGTAAAACTGATAAGGAAAGGGTTGCTTCAAACGAGGATGATGGCTTCGAATGGAATTCTTATATCGGTAAGAAGACCGGAGTTGTATTGATGGCTGAGATCGTTGAAGATACTTCTGCCGAAGAAGCAGCAGTGATAGAAAATGCTCCACTGGAACAATATCTGCAACAACAGGAAGAAGAGGAAATGTATCTTCACATGAAGACACAGGGCATTTTAACTCCTAATTCATCTTCTAGTTTTGCAGGTAACTTTGACGGAAGTTCTCAAGAACAAGTTGTCGAGGAGAAATCGATTGAAGAAGTTACTGATGTTGTTCAAGAAGTGACTGCTGAAAACCTCAAGGACTTTGCCGATAAAGCTATGATGGCGAATTTAACAAAGGTAGGTCCAGAGGTAAAGGAAGTTGTCAAAGTGCAAGTTGTAGAGGTTGTAACACCTTATACAAAATGCACCAAGCTATGTGCAAAATGCGCCGAAAAATCACAAATCATCGCTGAACTCAATGTACATAATGAACATTTCAAATATGATTATCGTACAATGAAGGAAGCGTATGACAAAATGGAAGATGATTATGGCAGGCTCTATAGAAATAACATTGAACAACATGATACTATAAGGATGTTGAAAGGTATAGTAATGGATAAACAAAAAGCAATAAACATTTATATCAACACCATTGCTGAAACCAAGCAACAAATCCAGGACATGAAAATTGAAACAGAACGTGTTCAATAACTTTTAAGAAGTTACACAACTAACGCATATGTTATTGATCATATTCTTCCCACTATTCCATCAGAAGAAAAACCTAAAAACAAAACTGGTAAAGAATACAACAATGTTCCTCCACCCCTATGCGAGAAGTATTGTCGCAAAACGGTTGAAGGGATAGATAAGGCACTCAACATTGAGTTGTTATCTGAAAAGAAAAATGAGTTGCCGGAGAACATTGATGTAGTCTTTACTAAATCAGATGATGACAATGCGGTAGTGAAAAAGGTGGTTGAAAATGTTCTGAATGATTCTGATGATGGCATCATTGAGAGCGCCACCTCGAGTTTGAACAGTTCTGACACAAATTCTGAAGATGACGATACATCATCAGAAGATGATCTATGTGATGATCCTAACGTTGTCATGTACAAGGTTAAGGAATCTGATAGATTATACTTTGATGACAGTTTTCCGATTCGAAACGTCAAAGAAGATCAATTGGATAAACTCTTCAAACTGGTTGAAGTTACATCAGAAGACCTGGAGAAAAATGAAAAGAGATTCTATTCAAAACCCAAAAGAAATTTCAATAACTACCAAAGAAATGGTGGAGATCATCCGGAAAACCGGAAAGCTGGGTTGGGTTTAGAGGAATCTGATGAACCTAAAAAGAAAATGTCACCATTTCATGAGTATAAAGATAAAAACATGAAATTTGTTTATGGGACGAACACGGTTCATGAGGAAAGTTTGATCGGGAAACAATTAAACGATGAGTTTAAGAAACAGAAAGAACTTCGAGATAAGGCAAAAACCGCAAGTGGTGTAAATCCACTAGTGGACATTCACATGATAATCGGACTTGCTTCAAGTGCAATGAAGTTGGTCATATTGCACGCAAGTGTCCGAAATCAAAACCGGCTTATCTTCGAAGGAAAAAAGTTCAGATGTTGTGAAACCAAAGCAACCAGAGTTTGTAAAACCGGTCATGATTTTGAAAAGAAACGAATCAAAACCTGAAGATAAACCTAAACCTGAAAAGAAGTTTGCAAATTCAATTTTCAAAATAGGTGAATCTTCAAAAGCAAACGAAACAAAGTTTTACATCAAAAAGGCTAACATAAAATCACAAGCCTGGATTGTAAAAAGGAAGTTTTCAATATCTGAAATCACTAAGTCTGAGCCTGTTAAGACTAGTGATAACATCAAAAAATCAATATCTAAAATCACTAAGTCTGAGCCTATTAAGACTAGTGATAACATGAAAGAATCAAAATATGAAATCAAAATTGAAAATGTCAAATGTTTGAAAGATAAAAAGAAAGTGAAGTTTTCAAACATAAACATCATAGAAAATCCAGATGATGAATATGAATTTGATTATGCTGACGAGTGTGAATTTCATTACGACGATGGTTATCCAATTCAACCCAAGACCAAGAAGGCTTGGGTCACGTTGTTTAACTAATTGTTGAAATGTGCAGGGGCTCTAGAGATCCGTACTTTCCAAGTAGATTCTGGATAGTGGAGCTTCCAAACATATGACAGGAATGAAAGCGCTCTTGTTCGACATAAAAGCTATCAACGACGGATATGTTGGATTTGCTGGAAACCAAGGTGGAAGGATTGTCGCCGAGGGAAAGCTCTCAAACGGAGTTGTTTCATTTGATCAAGTGAACTACATTGCAGAGCTTGAGAACAACCTTTCGAGTATTTCTCAAATTTGTGATAAGAAGTTTACATCCACTTCAACGATAAAGAATGCATGATCATCAAACCGGGTTTCAAAATACCAGATGAGTGGATACTCATGCGTGCACCGAGAGAGAATGAATTGTATGTTCTTAACATGGGACATGCTACTACTTCTTCAAAAACAGCGCAATGTTTTGTTTCGAAAGCTATTGAGACGGAGTCAATCTTATGGCACAAACAGATGGGCCACATTCACCTGAGAAAGATGAATCATTTGGTGCATAATGATTTGGTGGAAGGTGTGAATCTGAAAAGTTTTCATGTGACAGATAATTGCCTCGAGTGTATAAAGGGAAAGCAGATCAAGAAATCTCATCCGAAAAGGATTCTCAATTCGATAAAGTTGCTGCTCGAAAGACTTCATATGGATCTCTTTGGTCCAGTGAATGTCCGAAGCATCTCTGGAGATCTCTACTACTTAGTAGTCACAGACGATTATTCCCGATACTCGTGGGTATTCTTCCAAGAATCAAAAGATGAGACGTTTGAAAACTTAGTGATTCTTTTCAAGAAACTTGAGAACCTGTACCATCTTCCCGTGAACGCATTAGAAGTGACAACAGTACTGAGTACAAAAACACCAAAATGAGGGAATTCTGCAACGCTAAAGGGATTCTGCACGAATTCAGTGCTCCTACACTCCGCAACAAAATGGAGTCGCTGAACGAAAGAATAGAACATTGATAGAAACTGCAAGAACAATGCTCGCAGATTCTAAAGTTCCCGTCAGTTTTTGGAGTGAAGCAGTTGCAACGGCTTGCTACACACTTAACATAGTCTTAACATTCAAACCAATGAAGAAGACTTGTTTTGAAATGATCAACCGACGGAAACCAAATTTGAAGTTCTTAGAACCATTCGGAGCGCCATGTACTGTAATCGATCAAGATGGCAAATTTGGGGCTAAATCACTCGAAGGTTTCTTTGTCGGATATGCAAGTCCATTGCAAAGAGTTTATGTTCCCTCGTTGAGAAGAGTAATTGAAGCGCAGCATGTTGATTGTTTTAACTATATGGATCCTATTCAAAGAAGAGGTGACGCATGACTATTTAACTGTCAAGATCATTGGAAGTCGTTCGATTTGCCTGACGAACCATCCGATGAAGAAATTGCAGCTCTTTACTATCTTCATCAATCAACAAATCAAGAGCAAATCGTCAGACCAATTGTGGTTAATCAACCCACTTTGGGATCATCTTCTTCTGGTGCTAGTTCAAGTAATAGCGGTGGTCAAGAAACTCAAACAGAACAAGTGACATCGGCTACAGAACCAGTCAATACTACAGTGATTCCTAATCTTTCTGAAGCACAAAGTTCAGACTCGGACGAGGCTCCAACATTCGATGCCGATGGAGAATCTTCTTCAGATGAAGAAGCAGAGCAGATTACAAGTTTAATGAATGAATCTGCAGGCCCGAGTAGTGTTCCTGACGTTGAAGTAGTGGTAGATCAAAATATCACAAATCAAGAGAATATTGTGGTTGTTCCAGGCGAAAGTGATGCCAAGATCATATTCCTATCATCCGTCAAATTCTACAATAGGCGAATTACAAACTGGTGTGAGAACACGGAGTCAAATAAACAAAGCTTTGAGTTGTTTCTATACTCGTGTTGCTCCAATTCAAGAGTAATGCTACTATTCATGTTTCATATCCCAAATAGAGCCAAAGAATGTTTCTGAAGCTTTAGGCGATGAAAACTGGGTACAAGCAATGCAAGAGTATCTATGACAGTTCGAGAAGTTAGGAGTGTAGAAGCTTGAAGACCTGCCTGAAAATCAGAAAGCAATTGATACTAAATGGGTCTTTAAATGCACGCGAGATGATCGGGGGGTTATAGTTCGAAACAAAGCTCGGGTTGTTGTCAAGGGATTTCACCAGCAGGAAGGGATAGACTACACGGAAGACTACGCACCAGTAGCTCGCTTAGAATCTATTCGAATATTTCTTGCGTTTGCAGCATGGAAAGGATTTAAAGTCTATCAGTTGGATGTCAAATCAGCTTTTCTGTACGGAAAATTACGCGAGAAGGTGTACTTCGGACAACCACCGGGGTTTGTCGATCCACTCAACAAAAAGAAAGAATATCTTCTTGATAAAGCTCTTTTACGGTTTACACCAAGCCCCGAGAGCTTGGTACAAGACGTTATTGCAACATCTCGTGGGAAACGGCTTTGTCAGAGGAACTGTGGATAGTACTCTCTTCACCAGAGAAGTTGGTAGTCATCTAATTATAGTTCAAATCTATGTGGATGACATCATCTTTGGATCAACAAATGATAGTCTTTGCAAGGAGTTTGACGGCATCATGAAGAAGAAGTTCGAAATGTCTTCGATGGGCGAAATGAAATTCTTCCTCGGATTGCAAGTAGATCAACTTCCAGACGGTATTTTCATTCATCAGACCAAGTATGTGCACGACATCTTGAAGAAGTTTGATATGGAAAGCTAGAAGCCGTTATCTACTCCTCTTGCTCTTAATCACGGGATTTGCATCGACGAAACTGGAACCAAAGTTGATGAGACGCTCTACAGATCAATTATAGGATCGCTGATGTATCTTACGGCATCGCGCCCAGATATCATGTATCCTACCTTCCTTTGCGCCAGATATCAGTCCAGCTAGAGAATATCACACATGCAGATCATGAAGTGAATCTTCAGATACTTGAAGGGATGTCCAAGCACCGGCTTGTGGTACCCGAAGAATGATAACTTCGATCTGACAGGATATGCTGATTCTGATTTTCGTGCAGATAAATTGAATTCAAAATCGACTACAACGGGATGCTAGTTCTTCGGAACAAGAATGGTAACCTAGCAGTGTAAGAAACAGACTACGGTCGCTCTCTCTACCTGTGAAGCTGAGTATATCTCGGCCTCCAGCTGTGTTCACAGATTCTGTGGATACAACAACAGATGAGAGACATGGTCTGCAATTTCTCAACACTCCGCTGTATGTTGATAATAAGGCAGCCTTGATATAACCAAAAATCCGGTTCATCACTCACGCACTAAACACATTGAAATTCGTTATCACTTCATTCGTGACTGCTATGAAAAGAAGTTGGTGCAAATAGAAAAAATCCACACCGACGAACAAAAGGCTGATTTTTATACCAAACCATTTTCTTTATCACGGTTTAAATACTTGTTGAGAATTAATGGTATGAAAAATTTGCTGGCAGGTGCGGAAGTTGAGGTTGAATACGGATCGGACGACAAGTTTGCGTGATCCACATTGGTTTGTCTATATCTTTCTAGTTTAGAATTTTATAAAAAACTAAAATACAAAAATATGTTTTTGATTTTAGGGGGAGAAATGTTAGAGAAAATACGAAAACATTTGAAAATTTTAAAATTCAAAAACCTATGAAAAATGCAAAAAGTACAAAAACATTGAAAAAGACAAAAGGAATTCAGTGTCACAAAAAGGAAATGATAGTACATCAGTGGACTATCACAGTATGCTAAAGAAATGTAAAGTTTAAAAGTGATAAACAAGTCTTACTGTGGATGTGTCGATAGGTTTAACACATTCAGTAAACTGTTTTCGAGATATAAACTAAATTTTACAACTGCTTAATCTTGTGGATTAACACATCTTGGATATATGGACTTAGTACTCCGAAATTTCATTTGAGAGATTGCCTGATTCTGAGATACGAGGTCTTTATAGATAGTTGATATCTGGGGTATTATTCAACTTCTTCTGATTTTGCGGAATCAATAGCCTAGAACTTCTATGATACTTTCGCTATAAACCCCTAAACTGCATGCAATCTTGAAACGTAACGAAAGATCTAATCATTTGCAGTCCTAAAAAGATTCCTTAAGTGGAACACACCTTAAAATCGAGCCTTCATCTCTTAGTCTGTATGGTAGTACTAACCTGAGCTCTGAAGGTCTCGCATCAACCAATATCAATTACGCTATATTCACCTGTAAGATGAAATCTAGGGAATCTTGATACGGGAGTACATTCAAGAAGTGGGAACCGCAGATAAGTCAAGTTTCATAAATCATACATTAACATATCTTGCAACAGTTGAGAAATGTGGTAAAGTTTAAGTGGACAAATATATCGACAATCTAGGTAAACAAGTTTAAAACTTAAAGTCATCAAAAGGTCAACGGTACTGGTGATATGTATCAAAATTAACTGATATGATCCTTAGACACGAATTCACAAAAATATGTCTGTAAATATGTTTGTACATAGTTTACATTGTTCTGTACATAGTTTATCTGCTTTACAGATTAAATCCATAAAGATTTTCAGTGTGTTTTAGCATAAACTTACAAAAATACAAAAAGATTTTGTTTCTACAATGTTTTCAGCAAACCAATGTTGGAGAACGGATCTTCGAAGTCTGGTAAGGTGCTAAACTGGTGGAAATCTCATTGACAACAGGCTGGGAGCTAATCTGTAAAATCTGAAAAGTCAAAACAATGAAAAGTTCATTAATTTGAAAATTTAATTTTGAAAATATCAACAGTTTGTTCGTAACGGGTCAAACCGAGGTCATTAACTTGGACTCGGCAGACAAATCGGTTAACCTAGGTCATTAGCTTGGACTTGGTCAACTGAGTGGATTTTTATAACTGGTAAAAAGTTGAAAGTTCAGGGACTAAATTGCAAAAATTTGAAAAATTGAATTTGAGTTTAGGAAAGTCCGGCCAAACTTTCTTAACTGTTTAAAAGTTCATCTGACAGGAAGTTTAGGCTGTATGTGAAACTGTAAGTTCACCCGGAATTAAGAATGGGCTTTGTGTTTTGGGCTTGCAAGTTCGCCCGAACTTGCCAAGGTATAAATACCTTGCAAGTTCGGCGAACTCATTACCGCAATCATACCTTCTCTGAGCGAACTTAGCAGTATTTGACCGATTTGTGAAATTGTCAAATTAAAGCCGTTACTCTGCCAAAATTAGCATTGTTTGTGGTGATTTGCACACCATCTAAAATGGAAGAGGTGTGTATTTGACTGTTGAACTAATTGAATCAAATCGATGAACATTAGATCTAAAATACTAATCTGTTAGATATAGGGTTCGAATGGATAAATTGAACTTAAAATCATTATAATCAACTAAAACCGACATTAGATTCGAGTTTGATTTAGTTTATATGGTCATTGTTGCAAATTGCAGATTGTTTGGGAAGGAGATAACAAGTTCGACTGAACTTGTTATCAAGTTCGACCGAACTTGTTAACAAAGCATTGAATAAAACTGATCAGAATATACGTTCGACCGATCTTCAATTAAAACCTGAATTTGAAAATTATATAAGAAGTTCGTCCGAACTTGTGGTTTAAAGTCTGAAAATTGTGTTAATTGTAAGTTCGCCTGAACTTAGTTTTGAAATGATGAACATGCTGTTATGTATGTTCGGGCGAACTTGGCAAAAACATTGTGTTATACACACATCAAGTTCGCCCGAACTTGATGAAATATGTTGAAAAATTTTGTAATTTTTTTCGTAATGCGTGCTAAGTGTTTTGCGTCGTTTTCAGGATCAAGCACCACCTCGGGCATTACGATGGACTTTTCAAAATTCCATAACACCTGCATTACGCTTGATAAGGCGATATGTCCGTCGCTAAAGGAATACGAAAGTATATTGAAGTTTTTAAAGGAGTGCCCTATTCATCAAGCTATCACGGAGCGCACAATGTCATATCGTTCTCACACGTATCATTTCTGGATGAACGCAAGCCTTAGTGCTGACAAGAAGACCATTATGTCATCAGTACAACTTGGAGACAAAAACAAAGCAATCACTGTTACAGAGGATGATATACGTAGGATATTGCAGTTCAACGATGATAAAGATGATCCTATTTTCTTGGACGAAAAGATGGTGAGAGGTTGTTTTCATCGTATGGGGTACAAAGGAAGCGTTAATAAGCCGACATTGAAGAAAGGGGAAGTGCCTAACCCCTACAAGCTCCTCATGCATGCTATTATTCATACTTTCAGTCACCGTAAAGCGGGCCTTGACGATGTGCAAGATTACATGGCCTGTATGGCAACAGCGTTAATTCTGAAAAAGCGCCATTCAATTATTCTAAGCTTGTTTTCACACATATGTCGAAGAATATGGAAGACGAGATTGTGTTTATATCCGAGGTTTGTGCAGATGCCTATGATGAAAAGTTTACAGACATTGCACGAGATCCAAACGATGTTCTATATCTTAGTCACCTCGATGATACAACAGTAAAGAAGTTGATCAAGTTCCAGAAACAAGACTCAGCACCAGTGGCAAAGCCAGTATTTGGGGAAATTAAAGATGAAAATTATATTGCGCCGTCTGATAACAAGTGGAGGAAAGATGGAAGTGGTGACGAGAAAGAGTTAAACGCAGGGAAGGAATGGTTTAAAGCTTTCAAGCCGAAAACTCAAAGTGAATGGTTTCTAAAGGCCGAAGTCGAAAAGCCTAAAAAGAAGCGAGCGGCTAAGAAAGTTGATACAATGCTTGTCGATGAAGATGAACCTGTTAATGTTCAAGTTGAAGTGGTTCTAGCGCAACAGTTGTTACTGAAAGTCAAGATGTTGAAAGAACAACTCAGGCAGACGATGTTATTTCTGCTACTTCCGAGAATGATGAAGATTCTGATGATTCTCTTGAGAAAGCTACAAAGAAACAATAGCAGAGACTGAGGCAGAAAAAGTCAAAGAGACTGATGCTGATTTTGATCCAAATCTTGAAAAAGAGTCTGACGAGGAGAGACCCAAGAAAAAAAGCTAAGAGTGTGAAGTCTGCTGTAGTTTCAATGACAAAGACTACAGGGTCTCCTCAGGCAAAAGGCAGGAAGAAATCTCAGAAACCTGCTAGTCGTCGATACAAAGGAAAGCCAAAAAGCGCAGAAGTTACACAAGAACCTTCTGGCGCACAGGAGAAAGGAGTCACACAAGAACCTCCTACACAAGAACCTCCTGTTGTTATTACTGCTGAAGCTGAACGTCCAGGAGTCACACAAGAACCTCCTGAGGCTGGATTACTTGAAGTGCCTATTATTTCATCTCCGGTTCCTCCAACGACTTCTCATTTTGAAAGTACTACTCCTAAGAAGTCTACACCAAAGGCTGCTACTCCAAAGTGTACTCCAACTGCAAATCTGTTTGGTGATATGCAGAATGAGCCAATTAGTCTTCAAGATCTGAATGATTTCTTTCCGGATACCAATGTTGATCTTCTTGAGAAGCGTGTGAAAATCTTGTAAGATGAATTAGCCAAGAATGAAGAAGAAAAAGCTGAGCTGATTAAGAGAATGAATCAAAGCGCAGTTGAGAAAGAGATGTTTGATGATAAAGTCAAAGTGTTGGAAAGTGAAAGAGAATTTTTCAAAGCTCTAATTGAAAGCTTGCAAGATGCCAATGAAAAGCTGCAAACAGAGATTGCTGAGTTGAAAATGATTCAAGCCCTAAATGATCGAAGGTTCACAAGGATGCAGAAAGTTTTATCTAATACTCTTGGGATTGATTTCATTGCTGAGTACGATCGTTTAGATAGGCGAGAGGCTAAAGAAAGATCTGAAAAAGAACTCGCAGCTAGTGGCAAGGGCAAAGGTGTTAAAGGTGAAGCACCTAAATTTTCTGAGGCTGCAGAAAAGTCTGTTGGAGAGAACGTTGAAAAAGCTTCTGAGTCTGATGTTACTAAGGTTGACGAATCTGTCAAGCCTTCTGATCCTGTAATTGCTTCTGAAGAAAAGGACGATGAAGAAGCATAAGATGAGGATAAAAATGATGATGACAAGAAAGAAGATTCTAATTATGAAGATTGGAATAATGCTGATGATGATGATGATCAGGGAGGAGTTGGTATGAAAATTAGTGAAGCAAAAGTCTCTGATGACTTTGATTTTTCTTCTCTAATGGATGATGAATCAAACAAGATGAATGATCAAATTGAGGGGATTCAGGGCAAACAAGGCCTACTGAAGATATTGAAATGTCTGATGCAATCACTATTGCTAATCCTGTTGCTGCAATTCCATCAAAACCATTGATACTTATGCTTGAACATAATGTTGAAAAGGGAGAATATGTGCAAAACTATATGAAGGAAGATCTGGCAAAGTTGATTGAAGTTGATGCAGAATCTCTAGATTTTGATTTTGAGGAACAAGCGTTGAACGTAAACACATTTGAGCCGAATGAGTATCACTATCAGAGAAGGTTAGAAGCTGATGAGTATAACAGGGTGATAGTAGAGGATTGGTCTTCTGATGATGAAAACAATGAATCTGCGAAGTACGTCGGTCCTAACACTGATAGTTTTCCTACATTCGAGGAGATGTACAATCAACTTGATGAAGATAGGTTGAAAGAGAAAATCGAAGAATCGATACGAGAAGGTTAAGTTACGAAACCAATGACAAAGGAGGAAATAGCTCAAGCTAAGAAGTCCTGGTTCAAAGAGATGCCACATGAATGTAAGTTTCGACGTCCTCTAGCATTCTTTACCAGAGATAAAGATGTGTCATTGGGGGATATCCTAAGTTGGGGATGGTTCAAGGAGTTGAATGTGTATGCTATTAAACGTGAGTTTGTAGTGCAATACTTCAAATACTTAGAAGATTTCAAGACCTTACCGTACTGGGATGTGGGGGAGCTTGTTCAAACCGTGAATGTTACTTATCATATGAAGTATATTGATAAGTTATTATGGAAGATGATCAAGTTTGAAGCGACAAAGGGATTTAAGTATTGGAAGCCATTTATTCCAGGCCGTCGCATCAAAACAAACAAAAAGACAGGAGAAAAGGATATGACGTTGATTATGAAATGACCGAGAGCGATGAGGAACATGCCCTTAATGCCGATTGAACAGAATTTCTATCCAGTGTTTAAGTGGTGGCAGATTGATCCTACTACATGCGAAGCTGTTATAGTATTACGATTTGAGGAACATCTGGATATCACGAAGGAAAGGGTGGAGATACTTGGGTTTCAGGGTATGAGAGGTTTATGGAGAACAATCAGGATACTAGACCCGATGTGGCTAGTGAACTGCTCGAGAGAAGATATCAAGTGCCTGTTCTATACTAAGATTGTATTCGAAGAACGAGAAAAGGTACAAGCTATGCAGTATCAGAAGGTCGTTAATGTATGTTATTCTCGAGAAGTGAATTCTGGAAAGATGTGGAATACAAGCTGGAGGGATCTTGAACGAGTTGAATTTCTAAAGGAAGAAAAACGTCTTGAGGCTATACTTGAGAAAGGTAGGGCGGCAAGGCTTAGAAGGTTTCAGTACATGAACAAAGTTCCTCCTACAGATCAGACGCCAGATCTGAAACAAGAATGACGAAAGAAGCCATTCAAGAACTTCTTCGGACGTGTTCGTTAATGTTTATTTTGAAGACAGAGTTTTGAAGACTGATACAAGACAAAGACGATATCCAAGGGGGAGTCTGTTGGTGTAGAATGTCTATGTCTTAGTCTTATATCGAGTATGTGTAGATTAGAGTTGAATAGGCTAGCGAAACGAAGTATTTATGTATGTTTAGGACAAGTTCGCACATGGTGACCATGTAAAGTTAAGTTCGGCTGAACTTGACATAGTCAAGTTCGCCCGAACTTATCTATCCACCAGCGAACTTACTCCTCTATAAATATCTAGCATGTCATTCTTATTTGTAACTTTGGCAACTTTGAGGCGGAGCTCTGTCAAATTAGAGACTCAACGTTATATCAATAAAATTGACGATTAATTGACTAATTCTTGTTGTTTGGTAATCATGTCGTAATATTTCCGCTATTATGGACATTAGATATCAAATCTAGGTTCCTATGCTATCAGGATCGGTCCTACGCTGGTCCACTTAAACCTATACATTTCTCTATTGTATCGAGATACGGTAATTAGATGTCCTAGAACTTGACTTAACAGTGTTTCCCACCTCAGGAATATACTCATGTATCAAAATTACCAAGATTACATCTTACAGGTGAATATAACTACTTGATATCTGTACTTAGGGAAATCGAGACCTTGAGAGCTCAGGTTAGTATTACCGTACAGACAAAGAGATGAAGGCTCGGCTTAGTAAGTGGTGTTCCATTTTTGGAATCTTTTTACTTCAATTGTCAGATCTTTCGATACTTTCAATTTTGATGCAGTTTGGGTTTTAATTGCAAAGTCTTCTACAATCTCCGTGCCATTGCTTATGCAAAATCAGAAGAACTTGTATAATACCCCAGATATCAAATATTTATAAAGACATAGTATCTCAGAAATCAATAATTTCTCAAACGAAATTTCGGTGTACTAAGACCATATATTCGAGAGATGTTAAACCAGTAATTAAGAAGTTTTTCTTTATGTTTATATCTCGAAAAAAATCTATTAAATGTGCGAAGTCTACTGACACATCATCGGTGAGGCCTATTTAATGATTTTGAAACTACGTTTCTTTAGCATACTGTGATAGCTCACTGATGTACTATCATTTCCTCTTTTTACACGAAAACTCTTTTTGTCTTTTTCATGTTTTTGTACATTTTCAAACTCTTATATGTTTTTGTATTTTTGTTTTTTTTTAAAGAAAGAAACATTTACCGACCCATGAGAATCACATCAATTCGCCATCCATTACTGCTTCACAATTTTCTTTTAATGTTTTCAAATTTTTTCTTTATCTTTTACCCCTTATGATGATAAAAACATTGATATCATTGATTTTAAAAACATTCTCAAATTTGTTTTATCAACTGTTTTGTCTGTTCAACAGTGAGGCTTTTATGATTTTTAATCGTTTTCAAAAATTTTCTAAAAATAAACATTTTTGCATAATTTATTATAGCCTAAAAATTTTCCATTTGAATAACCCGGCTACTTTCGCATCATATGCCAAGGAACCTCAGTCTCCATGATTTACTCTGATCTCGGAAGTTCCAGCATAAAAATACAAACAATTAGTTGAATAATGACACCCAAGTCTTTCAGTCTTGGGTGGATATTCTTCAACATTGATTTTCTCTACACCATCAAATTTATTTGTGACTTTATTAAGTGAAGGAAAATCCTTTAGACTCTCAACTTTCTCACAGCTTGCATGATTCTAAACTTTTTGTGCACTATCTTTCTTTCTCAACTTTCTCACTTCTACTCTCTTCTTTGACTTCCTCGACCATGAATTTCTGATCAATTTTAATAACTTCATCTTCTTCGTTTAATCGATCAAACATTACTAGATTTTGTATCCTAGCAATTTCCTTGATTACTGAAGAAAGCATTATAAACATCAGGAGACTAACAGTGTCACACCCCAACCGATGGCGGAAACATCGAGACGGGACGAAATAGATTGCTCATTGCTCATAAATACTAATTGGCGACAATATTTAAATAAAACCCATATTTCATGCAACACTGTCATACGTTACAAGGAATTTCATATACAACAATAACAAAGGGCAAAATTTGATACAACATTTTATAAACCTAACGTCTATATGTGTATCTAAGCATCATCACTACTCCGATTTGATGGCAAATCTTCATCAACCTGTAACATGTTAAAAATACGAGTTCAGTGCAAAGGCAAAGGTGAGTACACAAGTCTGGTGATACATAGCATAAGTATAAAAGTGTAACTCGAATCCACATGGTAATTGTAAGCAAAGTTCATACTAATCATGCAATACAAGATCAAACCCCGAGTTTCCACAAAAGTTTAACGAAATTGAGCATCCCTTTGTCACAAAAGCGACAAGACTAAAATGAGTATGATAATCTTAACATAACCCCGACGGGCGGCGTGCTACTCCTATAGCGCTATATATGATAAGTTGGGCTAGCTAAGTTAATGATCAAGCATGTATAATCAAGCATGTATCTAGGCATAACAAGTATTCAAGTATAAGGATTGAGCATGTAAAAGCATGAGTTTGTGATATGTGTATTTTGATATGTAAACATGTTACAACCAAAAAGTGATTAAAACGGTAAATGGGTCGAGTGTACTCACGGTTTTGCTAAGTGTTCCAGTTAAGAAAACCAGGGAGCTTTGTTGTGATGTTTAGAGTTTGGCACCTTGTCCTTCTACAAGAAGAACTTAGGTATTAGTTAGGAGTGTAACTGTAGATTTGGATTATTCGAGCAATTACGAAAATAAGACTAAAGTATTATGTATGAAAATAATCACTAGACATAGCACTTTTTCTTGACACTAATGATAACCCGAAAGGGTTTAATATGGTTTCATAGGTTCGAGACCTATTAGAATCGTGACAAGGAACTTCATACTTTAGTGATAAACTTATTAACTTGATAGGTGACTATTTAATCATCATCAAGGGTTCGGTTTTAATGATATATATTATAGCCATACATATATAGTTTATGTACATACATATGTTATAAGTCAAGCATGAGGTAGGATGATGAACACCCATTTAGGAACCTCTTTTGTATTCAAGTAAGTCAAGCATGGAGGTAGGATGATGAACATCCATTTAACCTCTTTATATGATTCACCACTAGAAGAGTTGTCATAGACAACAAGGAGGGTCATGAATGTACAATAAGAAATGAACTAATACACAACTAATCTAAGAGAACATCAATTGATGAGTGGTCTTGAAGTTAAGGATAGCCAAGGCTCACCATGGTGGACACACATGAATCAAGTTATGAACTTGCACCACTTGTGAGCTTAGCTCTACGAAAACAGAAAGTTTGTGTGACAACTGTGAAAAATCCCGGTAAACTTTGATTGGTTGAGTCCGTGGTAACCGGACGTGATATGTATATCATGATATTATTGTGATTATATGTAATACCCATGACAAAACCAGGTACACCTTAGTTGTTCCTAAACTTTAAGCATGGTTAAAACAATAATTGCGTGTAAACCTTGCAAATTTGCATGACTAGGGTGTTGTGCGAAACGATGTCTGTTATTTCTCAGGGGAATCCGAGAGCACGTTAGGGTTGACATGACACTATTAAGGACCAACGATGCGAGGTTGGTGTCCTTAGCACTTGACAACGTGTTAAACGGGGACTTGACATTTAACAACCATTACACACTCGACTGTGCCAACGATAGGGCCCTTTTTGATTCTGAAAGCATGAAACATTTTGATTATGTGCCATATACTATGACATAAGATAAGAAGCAAATCGGAGCTTGGGCACTGCAAAACGAGATGTTAGCGGTTAGGGAAACGCTTTGTTTTAAGGGCGACGAAAGGCAAACCAAACATGTAAGGAACGGTCAATCAAGCCTAAAAACACTTAAACTAGCGTCATACGAGGCTTTTATGATCAAGACGTAACCATGCTCGGATTTCAAGACGGTTATGCTCCGTATTTAAAACCGAGTCTTTTGACACTAAGAACGCGAAAAATGGAGCCCGTTTCGCAAATGAGCCTAAACGCAAACGGAAGATAAACATCATCTTTTAGCACGTAGTACGAAGCATGAGGTGTCCCACATGGGACCCGCCCCAAACCGCCACCCCCCTTATATATATTAATTATTTTAATTTTTTATTTCCATTTTAATCCCACAAAATAACAAAGGGTTTCTGCAAATTTTTGCCATAACCACAAGAAATCCAGCTGATCATCTTCTAAACATCAACAACTCAAAGGTATAAACCTTGGCTCATATGGTTTTAATCATGTTTTCTTAATTAAACGCGATTTCTAACCGAAAAACTCATTTTAATCCATGATTTCTGAAGGTTTAAACAAGTTTATAGGCTGAATAAGAACACCTTGGGAATTCCCTGGTGTTATATGGCAGCCATGATCATAAATTTGGGGTTTGATACCCTAAGCAACACCTATTCAACAAAAATCGCATAACTATTCGATTAACCGAAAAACAATGAAACAAAGCTTGATTGACCTAAGTTCTAGCATATTTGGATTGTACTTGATATGTAGGTACTGAATATAGCTCACAACCACTTCTGGACTCAAGAGAAACACTTGGAATCGAAGGAATCGCTAGGTATATCACCCGAAACTTGAATCTAGAATAGGCAGAATATTGTTCGGACAAAAACTTGGTCCGTCTGTATTGGATTGAGCTAAAATTTGGTATGGTGATGTAGGGTATTGAAAGGAAGGTCCACGAAAAATTTTAGAATTTTTGGAATTGTGTATGACTCTTTTACCAAACGAAATTCGGAAAAAATACCAAAAAAGTCAATAAATCACCATAATTTACATGAACACTAAGGAACATATCGGAAAGCTTCTTGGAAGCTTTGGAGTCCATTGTTTAGTTTTGATTCGGATAAAAAATCCCTGTTTTTATGAGTTTTCGGTAGCTGGAAACGCACTGAAAAGAAATTGGAAAAATCCCAAATTTTACAGGGAGTTTCTAGGAAGGTAAGGAAGTTTCTGGAATATTTTGGGAATTTTTGGACATCGGATGATAAACAAAGTGAATTATCCGAGTAAATACTGTTTTACAAATAATTTATTTAAGAAGTTAAAATAGCTTTATAAATTCCCAAAAAAATTTTTTGGAATCCATATAGTCTTACTGAGTTCTACAAAAATTTCCAGGATTTTATGAACTATGTAGATTAAATGGGATTTTTCGACTTTTAAAACACTTATTTTAACTAAATTCGGCAGTTTACCGGACAACGAAACTGCCAAACTGGGAAGGACCAAAACCAATTTTGACTATAATTGGAGGGAGGTTCCAGGGTAAGCGGAACACTCTGGGTGTGTTCCACCACCGTTCGGGAGAAACCCTGACGACGAGAATGGAAAATCAAATTTGAGCAACCTAAACTACCAAACACCCAAACTCCCTTAATGAAAAGTTAATCTTTCTTAAATCACAACATGTTGACACTATTGGTATTCTCGTACCATTATCCGAACGTGTCAAACAACCGACTTTAGCTGTCACGTGAACCGGTGCCCTGGAGCCACATGTGAAACTAATCATACGCTAACATCCATCACCACACCAGGATACTATATGTACAATTGAACTGAAAATACCCACTTGGACCCGAGTTATAGGCATTACCGACCTAGCGACTGATATTAGTAATTACTTGCATGAGTGCTGTTAAAGCCGAACCAGCTTACATAGACTCCTATTGCTACCTGTGACGCTACTATCCTATGAGTTTCACTTCCCCACTTTTGAATGATTTTACTGTTTTCTGGGGACTTGCATGTTATAAACTGTGTTGATTACACCAACCTGGGAGTGAATCTTACTCCCCCACTTCTAAACTGTGATACTGTTTTGAGATGATTGGCATGTTACGAAACTGTGTTAATTGCACCAACATATGACGTGAATTATCTAACATACAAACTACCTCCCCACTGCAAGACAAGTGATTAACGTAAGCCTGTGGACAGTAGATAGTACTATCGGTTTGACCAACCCAGTGCCACGTCTGACGGGTGTCGGCACTAGGCTATTGCACTCGTCCTAATTTGGTTGTGTTGTTAGGCATAACTACTATGGGGCGTTGAACTACACGTGACGCAGTTGATGGGCCGGGAGTGTATTTTGACACGGTCCGGTGGCCGGTAGTGTCTGGGATGACACGACCCAGGGAAAAACAATCAAGGTTTCACTTGTATACTCGTGTAATTCCATCCGTGACTGTGACCAGTGCAATTAAACTTGCGAATCCATATTATTACACAACAACTAAACCAGTGGAACTCACCAGCGTTTAGCTGACCCCTTTTTAAAACTAACATGCATTTCAGGTAACTTGAGACTGAGGTGATCCATGTATGTTGTTCCAGACGGGTTTGTAGACGAATCCTGATATAGACGCATGCAGCTTAGAAGACTTATGTGGTTAATGGGAACACCAGTTGTATCATACATGTAGTATGTAATCAACGTTTTGTAAGTAATAAAATGTAGTGTCTTTATAAACAATGTGCTTGTACCAGAGATGTCTGTTGCATCCTGTATTTTTTCTTCCGCTGCAAGTTGGGTTGTGACAGAAGATGGTATCAGAGCCATTGGTTATAGAGAATTAGGTGCCTATAAGGAAACCTAGACTATAACTACAGGCTCGGACTTTAGTGGACATCATTGGAAAAATTAACCTCTTCTTAAGGTCGTAGTGAACACTATAATGTATCCTATTTGCAAGTACCAGGATGGCCTTGTGGGGCAAGTGGGTTATTATGGTCCGGAACGTAATAACAGACTTGCTCATACGAGGCAGTGTTGGGAAATCCGCGGTAATAAACACACTTAAAACGTGGAATGATACATACGTGTACCAAGGTGAAAATGTGTGAATGTTTGTGCGTGAATTGATACATGACCTGGGATTGGTGGATAATGTGTTACTACATATGCCTTCGGGATAGGCAGAAAACTGGTATTAAAGACCATTCCACATTCCTACTAACCACATGTTTAATATACACTAGAGTTGGATTCATATCACGCCCACAGTTGTTACTTATACTTTATGAAGTGAGAACCCAAGCCTTTAGTGCGATTTGATCTCACCAACTCTATTCTTATATCTACTATAATGACGATTATGTACCAAACTGAGACTTCAATAAGAACATAGACACCCAACAAAACGACCTGTCGTTCTAATAGACTGGGAGGATGTGTACGGATCCTTATTCCAATTCTCGTTGCTTCATATTCGATTGTTATACAAGCACAGAGTTCAAACATTTTATGAAACTTTTCATCCTTGAACCCACGTTTCATTTGATTGTCTGCTGGATTCCTCTTTTGCTTAAAATATTGGCTTTAGCCCTCACGTCATATGATACTATGATGCTCAGTGGTATTCTTTAGAACATGTTTCGATATATGTTATACCTGAATATGACGATCTCTGGGTCATGAAGATGACATGGAGTGTGTGAATAAGTTACCCTTCCTACTGTCATTCGATTCCATGGGATATAAGGTTTGTGATGGTAAATGCTTTGCGTTGTGGAATATTGTTTCGTGTGACCATCGGTTACATTGTGTCCTATTATGATTATTGATTGTTTCGGATTTTAGTTGGTTAGTCGCGAAAAGCAATATTAAGCTGAATATCTTGGTGAACAAAACATTGATCAGGTATATGGGTGTGGTGGATACGCTGCGGTACTTCCTACATATAAACACCCGGCTACATGATCAGGGTACCGTTACTCAGGGCAGACGGGCTTCATGTTGCGATTCGTTCAGTGATGTTTTGGGCAACGTGGTGTTGGGACTTTGACCCTGTTTGATGCGATAGATGATGCCATAATTGTCATAACCACAATATCTATATATGTTCGCGGTGATTTTCAATGAAAGGTAGTTTGGGTCAACATATAATGACCCTTGGGGTTAATCCTGGGAAGATCCTTCTTAGAATATGTAGTACGACTTTCTAGGGGTACTACACCTCGGTAGTACTCTGCACTGCACCATTTGGGTATAGCCGTGATAGCTTACCCACATCGATTACCCAATGATTAATTCAGGATAAGTAACAATGTTCTGTCTTTGGTAAGACAATTCAGCGTAATTTATTTCTTTTGGCGGGATTTGCTAGAATGTATATCCATTTGTTCGAAATCATTACGTTGCAACGAACCAATTATACTTATGTCACCGACCGTCTATAGGAAGTTATTCGGTTGAAGTGTATATTTCCTTTACTAGCTATTGTTCACTAGTGATACAATCTCTAATTCTTAGCAAGGACGCGTAATTAGCGTCAGTGTTGATATCCCAAGGGGATTTAAGGGTAACACATAAATGGGGAAACTTATTGGATGTAATCAAAGTTCGGCAGGGAGTTGTGTGGGTGCGGATCGGATGATAATAAGACTTGTTGAGGCGAGAACAATTTGTCCATATTCCTCGTAACTGTTAATACTTCGTATTAACCGAACACTCATATGTATACGTTCATTTATAAATATCACAACATTAACCGCGGTCCAATCCAAGTGTCAATTTGGTAAATGTCGGTTGAGGGTGACATAACCCCTGTACGAAGTAAGAAAACTATAATCAGAAAGTAATCCGATTCATTGCTTCAAATCACTTCAACTCTCCTTACTAACACTGTTGGAAAGGGTTGAGTCCGGTACATATAAATTACTAAAGTAATACACCCTATTTTTAATCAATGTTCAACCATGCTGCGGTATGTTATCTTCCTATAGAATTATGATAGGTATTTCGGCGATAGAACCAAGTGGCGTACAACCTTGAATCCTATCGATTTAATTCAAACTAATACAAGGTAAATCCCCAGTAACTTGAGAATAATGACGGGAAGGAACTAAGAACTATCTCTGAATGCAAATTTAGTAAACAAAATGACACAAAGCGAATTTTCGTCAGATCGATTATTTTATTTACATATATATATAATTCGAAGGACGACATTTAAAAGAATCATATAAAATGTTTATATAGCAAACGATCCCTTGTTTTTAGCATCGCATAACCTGGTAAAAATATGTTCCAATGAAAGACGAGATCGGCTTTGAATAGTATTCGAGTACCGTAATACGATGATTAACCTATGTGACAACTCTTATTTACATCTTCAAACTCTAGACTACACGGGGTCCTGACCTGAATTCCTTCGGTAACCTTGAGATAATAAGTCTTGAATCAAAATCACCCGTATAAGGGGGGTGCATTCGTTCTAGAAATCGCATAAGAGATACATGGTTCTTTGATTCCTTTCGGTTAAGGCTTTCGCACCAGACACCTACGACGACCGTGTGAGTGGTCCTGGGTAGGGACCAACTCTGATATTTGTACGTCTATAAACCATATTGACTCCCCAACTCTACGATAATAATAATACCTGGGGATCACCATATGTCTCCTCCTCTTCCTTGAAACATTTGAGGAGTCCAAATATTTATACACGATGTTATTCCAATTCCTAAGGGATGTTTGAAATTCCCTTGGACCTTTGTAAAGGTGTTATTTGGTAACGGTTTCCTACATGTGTAGGAGGATGATACATGGGATACACTGGCTTTCATCTGTCGATTGGACACAAAGTGAACGATACCCTACGCTTGTGAGTAACCAACAGCATGTGTTAAACGGTGTTGCTAGTCCTAGTGAGAATACGAGGACTAAATTCTCTAGATCAGGGGAATATTGTTAAAACACCCCCCGTCTTCGTTCAACTAGTTGGTACCTTCAATTGATTTTCAGTTTGATCGATTAAAATAAGTATTCATAAAATACGATGCTACTAAGAAACCCGATTCCTCGTTATTTTCGAGTGCCGAAAATTCTTGGGTTACCGTTAGAAATAAGAACGGGAGAAATCTTAAGTATAATACTGTATATATACATATATGCCTGGGTATTCATACCATGAGGGAAATTCACGATCGTGGGGATGATTGTCGAAAGTTGGCGCTATCAATTACGCGATTTCCGCCTCGGTCAATTGTGGTGAGCGTTTCGGGGCCATTCTAGTATAAATAATACCTATATACATGTATCAATGTCACATATTCAATTACCCCATATCATACAATTTCGTTGCATGCATGAGTCCACAACATGTATAATCAACATCATTATCATGTATATAATAATATTCGTCATCATGCAACTGTTAAAATTTGCACTTAGACTTAACCTAAAAGGGCCAGTGCTTTAAGGTGCGGTCATATCATGTCACCAGGGGACGTACATACGCCATACTACGAAAAGCACGAACCACCCTACATGAAGGAACACGGTCAAAATTAAACTCTCTTTGAAATAGAGTAATCATGAGTCGTCTGAATATCATAATTGGTGTCTTTTGTGTGCCGAACCCACCTGGGGTAAGCTAACCCGTAAATCTAGTAGTCCCGATCATTCCAGATGAAGGGACTAGTGAATCTTTTGAATACGTCCCTCCATGTCCATCCAGAGGGAAATTCCGTTAGTAAGCACGTCGTATATTCTTAAAAGAGGAATAAGACTTTGACGCGACAACTAATTCTCTTCAATTTGGAGAGTTACTTAACACATGCTACGAATTGTAAATACCTCGATGTGCGATACGAAGTCAAACTAAATGACCAAAGTGTAAATCAGTGCTTGGTTGGATGCACCGACTGGATGGAAAATGGCATTCATAACCTTTACTCGTATCCTAGCCGTCAGAGTGCTAGACTTATCTCGATTGGTTACGACTTTCATTCAGCCTTTCTTAAAATTTGTAATTTAAAGAGGTTGTCGAGCGATTTTGGATCTATGTTACTACATTTCCAAGCATCACGTATTCCTTCCGGGCCCTATTGGGAAACAGAACTGACTAATCCTACGACAAAGGGTCGAGAAACTCAACGACCCTAGTCTCGACCAACCCGGGGGCCAGGTCTTCATTTCTTGGTTACATTATTAGGAATATGAGAATCATGGAAAAATCAGATTCAATGGTCAACTGTCCCTATCGGAACTAGGGTGACTATGGATTCGGGCTTTAGCCCATGGGTTCATAAAATCACACGAATTTTTCAATCTAAACCAAAATGGTTTGGCATGAATGAACTCGACGAAACCCTTACTTTTAATCGGTGATTCAAATGGCGGAGGTGCCAAGATGGGAAGGCATTATATCTTTCTATACTCATATACAGTTTAGATCATACCACGTCTGACTTGAAAAACCACGAGACCGAGACGGTCAAGTGGTGATTAACCACCTTATGACTAGTATAGGTTATATTTGCCTAGGCATTAGGTAATCTTTCGAGAACATGATGGGAAATGATTACTTCTCATTGTCTCCATTAACGACATCCTTATGAAACGTTAGTCCAGCGTGGCTATGTTCCTACCCTGCGAGGGGTACTCCGTTGAGGGGGAATCTCGATTCGATGACTCGTTACTTAGTCATCTTTTACAAAATTACCTGTACGTATAGATTAAATCTAGTCCCACTTGTAGGGGCATCATGGTGATACTTGTGGTCACTAGACACTCGTCACACCTCAAATATGTCTACGTAAGAGTAGCATTCTAGAGGTGGTTTTACTTGAGTGAAAACCGCATTGGATACACACTCTACCATTCCCGGTATATGGGAATTTTTATACGATTATCTCCCGGAAAATCATATTGATGTTATCAAAGCTATTAAGTGGTTTTCTTCTAGAGAAGATATAAACAGTTGTACAACATCTGGAGCCAAGCTCCCGAAACTTAACGCAAACGGAAGTATTATTATAGAAATTTCATATCCTTATGACGTAATCCGACTACTGGTGAGTAGTGCGAGCACACCACAGATGTAAGTATGTAGATTCGTTATACTCGTGTACATGCTCGCCTTATGGTGGCCTTAGGCTCTTAAAAGCCTTTCTCTTTCTTATTCTCTGCCATAGAGCAGGGACTCTCGTGGTCGGTTAGTATTAACCGAAGATATTTACGTACACGACAACAAGGGAAGATTGTCGCGCACCACTCGGTGTGACCAAATTTATTCCCTTAACACAAACATGCGGAGCATTATGCTCATCATTGCGACGTTCGCAACGAACCCTGGGAGGGTACCCATACTCCTCCTCTATAGGGGGTGTTCAATAACTATAAAAAAATCATAAATGAAACTTATGGTGTTTAATGGTGAAGATAATGAATGCAAAGAAAACGTAATTGCAGTTATCTGCAAACTGAATACGAGACTCCTATTCTACGGTGAGTCCAACAACACTCTCACTTTCAGATTGGGAGTGATGACAAACGTTACTTTTAACAATACGTAGGAATTGTGGATGGACAAATTACACAGCTACTATGTAGCACAATCATCATCCCTGTACGATGATGATACTAAATGAAAAGCGAAAACACACTCGTCTGTCGAATGGCTGACTCAACTGTAAAGACTGAGCTTTCCAATGAATTACTAAATGAAATTTCAGGACGAAATTCTTTTAACCTGGGGAGGCTGTGACAAGTGTGAAAAAACCCGGTAAACTTTGATTGGTACGAGTCCGTGGTAAGCGGCCGTGATATGTATATCATGATATTATTGTGATTATATGTGATACCCATTACAAAACCAGGTACACCTTAATTGTTCCTAAACTTTAAGCATGGTTAAAACATAATTGCGTGTAAACCTTGCAAATTTGCATGACTTAGGTGCTGTGCGAAACGATGTCTGTTATATATTGGTGGAATCCGAGAGCACGTTAGGTTTGACATGACACTATTAAGGACCAATGATGCGAGGTTGGTGTCCTTAGCCCTTGACAACGTGTTAAGCGGGAACTTGACATTTAACAGCGCATTACACACTCGATTGTGATTATTAGGCCAACGATAGGGCCCTTTTTTATTCTGAAAGCACGAAACATTTTGATTATGTGCCATAGACTATGACATAATATAAGAAACAAATCAGAGCTAGGGCACGCAAAACGAGACGGTTCCCGGTTAGGGAAACGCTTTGTTTTGAGAGCGACGAAAGGCAAACCAAACATGTAAGGAATGGTCGATCAAGACTAAAAACACTTCTAATGTCATACGAGGCTTTTATGATAAAAATGTAACCATGCTCGGATTTCGAGATGGTTATGCTCAGTTTTTAAAACCGAGTCTTTTGACAGTAAGAACGCGAAAAAACGCAGCCAGTTTCGCAAATCGAAGACGTGTCCGGGACCCGAAAATGAACATAAACACAAACCGAAGATAAACATCATCTTTTAGCACATAATACGAAGCACGAGATGTCCCACATGGGACCCACCTCAAACCGCCACCCCCTTATATATTATTTTTTTTCTTTTTTATTTCCATTTTAATCCCAAAAATTACAAAGGGTTTCTCCAAATTTCTGCCGTAACCACAAGAAATCCAGCTGATCATCTTCTAAACATCAACAACTCAAAGGTATAAACCTTGGCTCATATGGTTTTAATCATGTTTTCTTGATCAAACGCGATTTCGAACCGAAAAACTCATTTTAATCCATGATTTCTGGAGGTTTAAACCAGTTTATGGGCTGAATAAGATCACCTTGGGAATTCCCTGGTGTTATATGGCAGCCATGATCACAAATCTTTGGGGTTTGATACCCTAAGCAACACCTATTCGACAAAAATCGCATAACTATTCGATTAACCGAAAAACAATGAAACAAAGCTTGATTGACCTAAGTTCTAGCATATTTAGATTGTACTTGATATGTAGGTACTGAATATAGCTCACAACCACTTCTGGACTCTAGAAAAACACTTGGAATCGAAGGAATCGCTAGGTATATCACCCGAAACTTGAATCTAGAATAGACAAAATATTGTTCAGACCATAACTTCGTCCGTAGGTATTGGATTGAGCTGAAATTCGGTATGGTGATGTAGGATATTGACAGGAAGGTCCACAAAAAAGTTTAGAATTTTCGGAATTTTGTATTATTTTTAGTGAATTTTTGACTCTTTTACCAAACGAAATTCGGAAAAAAAATACCAAAAAGCAATAAATCACCATAATTTACATGAACACTAAGGAACATATCGGAAAGGTTCTTGGAAGCTTTGGAGTCCTTTGTTTAGTTTTGATTTGGATTAAAAATCCGCCTTTTATGAGTTTTCGGTAGCCGGAAACGAAGTGAAAAGAAATCGGAAAAATCCCAAATTTTTACAGGGAGTTTCTGGGTAGGTAAGGAAGTTTCTAGAATATTTTGGGAATTTTTGGACATCGGATGATAAACAAAGTGAATTATCGGGTAAATACTGTTCTACAAATAATTTATTTGAGAAGTTAAAATAGCTTGATAAATTCCCAAAATAGTTTTATTGGAATCCATATAGTTTTACTGAGTTCTACAAAAATTTCCAGTATTTATGAACTATGTAGATTAAATGGGATTTTTCGACTTTTAAAACGCTTATTTTAACTAAATTCGGCAGTTTACCGGACAACGAACCTGCCGAAACTGGGAACGGTCCAAAACCTATTTTGACTATAATTGGAACATCGGGAGTATTTTGGGAGGTTCTAGGGTAAGCAGAACACTATGGGTGTGTGTTCCAACCATCGTTCATTTGAGAGAATCCCTAACGACGTAGAATGGAAACTCAAATTTGAGCACTAAACTCCGCAACATATCCGAACATGTCAAACAACCGACTTTAGCTGGCACGCGAACCGGGCCTGGGAGCCATATGTGAAACTAATCATACCCTAACATCCATCACCACACCAGGATACTATATGTACAATATGAATGAAAATGCCCACTTGGACCCGAGTTATAGGCATTACCGACCTAGCGACTGATATTAGTAATTACTTGCATGAGTGTTCTTAAAGCCAAACCAGCTTACATAGACTCCTATTGCTATCTGTGACGCTACTATCCTGTGAGTTTCACTTCCCTACTTTTGAATGATTTTACTGTTTTCTGGGGACTTGCATGTTATAAACTGTGTTGATTACACCAACCTGGAAGTGAATCTTACTTCCCCACTTCTAAACTCTGATACTATTTCTGAGATGATTGGCATGTTACGAAACTGTGTTAATTGCACCAACATATGATTTTCAAGACAAGTGATTAACGTAAGCCTGTGGACAGTGGATAGTACTATCGGTTTGACCAACCCAGTGCCACGTCTGACGGGTGTCGGTACTAGGCTACTGCACTCGTCCTAATTTGGTTGTGTTGTTAGGAATAACTACTATGGGGCATTGATCTGCACGTGACGCAGTTGATGGGCCGGGAGTGTCTTTGTGACACGGTCCGGTGGCTAGGAGTGTCTGGGATAACACGGCCGGGGAAAAACAGTCAAGGTTTCACTTGTATACTCGTGTAATTCCATCTGTGACAGTGACCATTGCAATTAAGCTTGCGAATCCATATTATTACACAACAACTAAACCAGTGGAACTCACGCAACGTTTAGCTACCCCTTTTTAAAACTAACATGCATTTCAGGTAACTTGAGACTGAGGTGATCCATGTATGTTTTCAAGACGGGTTTGTAGACGAATCCTGATATAGACGCATGCAGCTTAGAAGACTTATGTGGTTCATGGAAACACGTAGTTGTAACATACATGTATTATGTAATCAACGTTTTGTAAGTAATAAAATGTAGAGTCTTTGCAAACAATGTGCTTGTACCAAAGGTGTCTGTTGCATCCCATATTTTTTCTTCCGCTGCAAGTTGGGGTGTGACAGTTTGTAAGGATAAAGTCCTCTTGTTTGCATGTCTCAACCTTGTTTTTAAGCCTAACCAACCACAAGAAGTGTTGTAAGCATTCGGACATAGGTTTGAGATGAGTTAGACTCAAGTTTGTTGAACATAAACAAGATTTGAAAGTGTTTAAAAACAAATAGAAAGTTTTGGGACACTTTAGAGGCACTTCCAGTTCTAGATTCTCCATGGAGAACCCTTGGATTTAACCCTAAAGATTATCCAAGTAAAATGAAAGAAGAATCAAGAAAAAAGACCAAGATTTGAGCAAGTTATGCTCACTTTTGTGAAGGTGGTACAATCTGCCCGAAAATCTGATATTGCAATTGATTTGGAACAATTTGGGAGTGCTTGAGAGTGATTAGATGAAGATTGGAAAGTGTTTGAGGTTTGGGGAAGCTTGGGTTATATAGTGGAAGAGTTGGGAGGTGTTTGGGAGGTTTTAGTTAGGGTTTAAGGCCATTGGGTGAGACCAAAATGTGGGGATTCGTGCTAAATCCGCGAGCCAAAACACATTCTGCCCGCCCAGGGTCCCTACCGACCGTAAGGCTACACCCTTGCGGTCCGTAAGGACCTTAGCCGGGTTAAAGTTTGGATTTTTTTAATTTGTCACATGGTTAAGGGTTTATTTGATATTCTAAGGTATTTTATGGAATAACAAGGCATTGCAAGTATTAGTATCATGTCTCTAAGTATATGTATGCATCGGATCATCGAGATCGAGTACTCACGTCGGATGAAAAGCGGTGCTAAGATTAAGCTGAGTACCAAGGGCGGATTAAAAAGTTTGCCAAAGGCGAGAGGTGAAACGAGCATCACGATCAGAGATAATATCAAGAGGAGTACCATGACGACTAATGATTTCATCCGTGTAGATACGAGCCAATTTCTCGACTTTGTCATCTTCATGAATGGCGAGGAAGTGCGCGGATTTGGTTAATCGGTCAATGATGACCCAAATGCTGTCATGACCAGACAAAGTACGATGCAATTTCGTTATGAAAATCCATGGCTATGCTCTCCCATTTCAAGACATGAATTTCTGGTTGTTCAAGCAAACCAGAGGGACGTTGATGTTCTGCCTTGACTTTGGAACACGTAAGGCATTTGGATACATAAAGAGCGCTATTACGTTTCATTCCAGGCCACCAATAGGATGCACACAAATCATGGTACATTTTATCACTCCAGGATGAACGGAGTATCGGGATTTGTGGGCTTCATTCATCAAAGTAGACCGAAGATTGAGGCGATCGGGAATCCAAATACAACTTTAGTAGTAAAGAATACCATCAGGCTTGGCTTCGAGTGGGTTTTCGACTCCACAATTCAATTCGCTATCAAGGTTACCCTCGTTATGACGGTAAATTATGCTTGTCGAATCAAGTCGTTGAGTCTTCCCATGATTTGGTAAAACGAACACTCTTAACATGAGTCTTACGACTAAGTGCATCGGCCACGACATTCGCTTTGCCAGGGTGGTAGCGAATATCGCAGTCGTAGTCGTTTAACAATTCTACCCAACGATGTTGACGCATGTGGAGTTCCTTTTGATCAAAGATATGTTGGAGGCTCTTATGGTCGGTGAAGACTGTACACTTTGTACCATAAAGATAGTGTCGCCAAATCTTTAATGCAAAAAAACTACACCAAGTTCAAGGTCCTGAGTAGTATAGTTTTTCTCATGAATTTTGAGTTGCCTTGACGCGTAAGCGATAACTTTGTCTCGTTGCATGAGAATGCAACCAAGACCCTAGTTAAAGGCATCGCAGTACATGACATAGTCTTCGTTCCCATCGGGGAGAGTAAGGATCGGAACATTACAGAGCATGTCCTTGAGTGTTTGGAAGGATTCCACTTGTTCGGGACCCCAAACAAAAGGTTTATCTTTTTGAGTCAACGAAGTCAAAGGAACGACAATTTTTGAGAAGTTTGAGATGAAACGACGATAATACCCAGCTAGGCCAAGAAACAAACGAACTTCAGAAGGCGACTTAGGTGCAATCCAATTCTTCACAACTTCTGTCTTTGCAGGGTCAACATGAATACTGAGTTCATTACGGTGTAACCTAAGAATTGAACCTCTTTTAGCAAAAATTCACACTTGGAGAATTTGGCATAAAGACGTTCGGTTTGCAAAAGCTGAAGGATGAGACACAAATGTCGTCCATGTTCTTCTTTCGTCTTCGAGTAGGTTAGGATATCGTTGAAATGATCGAGAAAAGGCTTACGCATGCGGTTCATGAGATCCATGAACACTGCTGGTGCGTTGGTCAAACCAAAAGGCATGACTACGAACTCATAGTATCCATAACGTGTGCGAAAGGCAGTTTTGGGTACATCTTCCTCGGAAACCCAAAGTTGATGATAGCCAGAACGGAGATCGATCTTCGAAAAGCACTTCGCGCCTTGCAATTGATCGAAGAGGTCATCAATACGAGGAAGTGGGTATCGGTTCTTGACTGTATGCTTATTGAGCTCACGATAATCAATGCACATCCGAAAAGACCCATCTTTCTTTTTGACAAACAAAACGGGAGCGCCCCAAGGGGAAGTACTAGGGCGTATAAAGCCATTATCAAGAAGCTCTTGAAGTTGGCTTGATAGCTCTTGCATCTCCGAAACGGTAGGGAGCTTTCGCAACAGGAGTTGCGCCAGGGATAAGATCATACGAAAATCAACAATTAAACTATATTTACAAGAGAAAAAACAACTAATTTTACTTTATTTTGTATTTTATCTTATATAAGAATAAAATAATCATATCATAGGGAATTGAGTCAATTTTTATTTGAATAAATGATACAATCAATAAAAATGATTTCTTACCCCATATGGGAATTTCGTAAATTATATAACTTTAAAGAAAACCAACGAACACGAATATAAAGAAATACTTTGTATAAGTCAAAAATGATCAAATATGGCGGAGGACCAGGAAGATCCCAGGGAAAACAGAATGAAATTCACAAACGACAGGAACATCACTTATGTTAGGACCTTTGTCCATCTTTTCCACAACATGGGCGAGAAAGGCAAAGAACTCCTTACGCAAGTACTTGTTCACTTTGATGCACGACATAAGCTTGAGAACTTTAGAAGGTTCTCGCCATAGACGTGTAAAGAATCACCTTGAGGAAGAGGGAGGAGAATAAACTTCATGAAACAAACAACTTCGACATGAACTCGCATAAGCCAATCCATGCCTACTATGATGTCGAAACTACCCATTTGCATGGGAATGAGATCAATGGAGAATGAATGATTGTTAAGAATCAAAGAGCAACCAGAAAGAACGGAATCAACGTATATGGTTTTACCATTATCAACTTCGACAGCGAAACGATTAGGCGTTTTAGAGCGTTCGCACTTAGAAAGGGTTCAAATTCTAGAGATACAAAGCTTCTATCGGCACAGGTATCAAATAGGCATGTAGCATAAATATGGTTCACAAGGAACGTACCAGTATTGACGTCATTAGAGCTTTGGCTTGAGCGGAGGTAAGCATGAAAGCTCGTCCTTTAGCAGGTTTAAGCTGTTGCTGATGCTGATGCTGATGCTGCTGGTTGAGAAGAGGACAAACATTGGCGATATGATTGGGATCACCGCATTTGTAACATGCTCACACAGGAGCATTCTGACGTTGGGGTTGAGTCTGGTTCGGTTTAGGGTTAGGGACGATGGCTTGGTTGCTTTGGGGTTGGCTACAATGGCTAGAAAGATGCCCCATCCTGTTACAGTTGGCGCACTTTCAACATGTGGTGGAAGGGAGATGGTGGTAGGTGCAACGATCACACCTAGGCCAAGTGCCGGTGTAACTTCGTTTGGGTGGATCGTTGTTTTGGTGGAGGAGATGGCATTTAGGGGTGTAGGGGTAGGCGGAGTGACAACCGCGTTTTTTGAACACAAGCCTTCCGCTTCTTGTTCTTGATGAGGTTCTTTTTAGGTTGAGGGGGAGGCGATTCGGTAGCGGTGGTATTGGCGTGGCTTGATGCGCATGCTTCGTAGGAACCTTGCCATCGGCCCCCTGAAGGATGCAGTTATGGTTAAGCTGGATGGTTATGCTAGAGGCTTCTTCGATGGTTCTTGCGTTTACGGCGGCTACGTGATTCATGATCACAGGCGAAAGCGAACGAATAAGCTTAGCTATCGCTTTAGGAACTGTATCCACCTATCCAGGACAGACGATACTCAACGTTTAAAGCGAGCGATCAGCCCTTCAGCGTCGCTCCCTTGTTGCGTGAGATTCCAGAATTCGTTTTTTAGCTTCAAGGTCTCGTGGGGAGGACAGAACTGATCTCTCATGAGCTGCTTGAGCTCGTCCCAAGTTAGAATGTGGGTTGCTACGTTGCCACACTTGTTGCGTTCCGTAGTCCACCACTCGAGGGCTCACTGGCAAAAGACCCCGGTAGCGTTGAGGGTTCGAAGGTCATAAGGGAACCGCCCTGAAGAAAAGTAAGCTCCATCGCGTCAAACCAATTGATCATGGCGGTGACACCGTCCATGCCAGTGAATTCGACTGGTTTACAAGCCATGAAATGCTTGAATTGGAAGGACGTTTTGGGGTTATCGGTTTTGGAGTCGGCAAAGGATTTGGGAGTCTCGGTATTGATGGTTTGAAGCTGGTTAACAATATCAGGGATGACACGGGCCATTTGATCGGCCATTTGCTCGGGACAAGACCGATGAGTTCTTGCCTGGAGATGGAGTCTTCATTGTTGTTGTTGTTGTTGTTGGACCCCTTGTTGGACCTCTTGGACTTCTTGGACGAGTTTGGAGAATTCATCTAGAGGTTCAACATAGAAGAAAAGGGAATGAGACTTGATCATAACATGGGGAAAAACAAGTTTTGCATGAATAAGCATGTATGAGGTTCAAGCATGGTTCACATAAGATTGCAGGAGCTCATCATGTATAGTTCACAAAGTTTGCATGAATTCATTAAGTATAGCATGTATAATCATGTATGGATGCGAATATGGAGTATAAATTTAGTTTGTTCACGAGAATTAGCATTGTTTTTGGATGCGGTAAACGTGCGAAATGTGTAACGGTTCGAAATGAATAAGGTAACAAGTTTAAAATCACATAAAAATTGAGGTAACATATAAGATTGGCTCAATAAAACATGAGTTTGTTTCGGGTAGAGAAACGTCGACAATTCCAAAGTGAATCGAAGATCCTTTCTAATTAGAGAAACGTGCTTTAGCCTATAGGTAAAATACTCTCATCGAGAAGCGACTAACGGTATTTTACCCTTCCAGTTACTACACGTCTCTAATCGATTAGAAAATCGAAACTTGGCGAGAGAGAAAATCAAGGAATGGGACTAGTGGCAAGGTGCGGGTTTCACCCCTAACTTGACAACATCGTACCCTAAGTGTGGTTTGTCTCTTACTAACCCGAGGAGCATATTCTGACTCGTTTGTTAGATCCACTAGAGTATGAAATGGAATTTGTCATCAAGACGTGGATATCACTGCTAGCTTGATGGTATAACTTTGTGAAAAATCGGATACGCGGAATGAGGTATTTCACCAAAAATTGTAAGTCATTGGACCTATCTTTGTTCAAATCACCTCGTTTGCATCATGAGTGTCTTCAAGTCTTCAAGTGTATTGTGTAAGCGTCTTAGGAAAGACGTTATGTAAGTTTCAAGACCAAAAGATAGGAAGAAGCAATGAGGAAGAATAAAGTTTTAAGCATAATACGGGAATGGTAAAAAATGGACACTTAAACTATAGACTAGGTCGAACATGGCAATTCTACCTAATTCACTATAGTTATGGCTCTGATACCAATCTGTCACACCCCAACCGATGGCGGAAACATCGAGGCAGGACGAAATAGATTGCTCATTGCTCATAGATACTAATTGGCGACAATATTTAAATAAAACCCATATTTCATTCATAACAACATTGTCATACGTTACAAGGAATTTCAAATACAATAATAACAAAGGGCAAAATTTGATACAACATTTTATAAACCTAAGGTCTATATATGTTTCTAAGCATCATCACTACTCCAATTTCATGGAAAAATCTTCATCAACCTGTAACATGTTAAAAATACGAGTTCAGTGCAAAGGCAAAGGCGAGTACACAAGTTTGGTGATACATAGCATAAGTATAAAAGTGTAACTCGAATCCACAAGCTAATTGTAAGCAAAGTTCATACTAATCATACAATACTAGATCAAACCCCGAGTTTCCAAAAAAGTTTAACGAGATCGAGCTTCCCTTGTCACAAAAGCGACAAGACTAAAATGAGTATGATAATCTTAACATAACCCCGACGGGCGGCGTGCTACTCCTCTAGCGCTATATATGATAAGTTGGGATAGCTAATGTTAATGATCAAGCATGTATCTAGGCATAACAAGTATTCAAGTATAAGGATTGAGCATGTAAAAGCATGAGTTTGTGATATGTGTATTTTGATATGTAAACATGTTACAACCAAAAAGTGATTAAAACGGTAAATGGGTCGAGTGCACTCACGGTTTTGCTAAGTGTTCCACGAAAGAAATGCCGGGAGCTTTGTTGTGACGTTTTTAGAGTTTGGCACCTTGTCCTTCTACAAGAAGAACTTAGGTATTAGTTAGGAGTGTAACGGTAGATTCGGATTATTCGAGCAAGATTACGAAAATAAGACTAAAGTATTATGTATGAAAATGATCACTAGACATAGCACTTGTTCTTGACACTAATGATAACCTGAAAGGGTTTAATATGGTTTCATAGGTTCGAGACCTATTAGAATCGGGAAAAGGAACTACATACTTTAGGGATAAACTTATTAACTTGATAGGTAACTATTTAATCATCATCAAGCATTCGGTTTTAATGATTTAATTATAGCCCATACATATATAGTATATGTACATACATATGTTTAAGTCAAGCATGAGGTAGGATGATGAACACCCATTTAGGAACCTCTTTTGTATTCAAGTAAGTCAAGCATGGAGGTAGGATGATGAACATCCATTTAACCTCTTTGTATGATTCACCACTACATGAGTTGTCATAGACAACAAGGAGGGTCATGAATGTACAATAAGAAATGAACTAATAGACAACTAACTAAGAGAACATCAAGTGATGAGTGGTCTCGAAGTTTAGGATAGCCAAGGCTAAACATGGTGGACACACATGAACAAGTTATGAACTTGCACCACTTGTGAGTTTGAAGCTCTATGAAAACAGAAAGTTTGTAAGATAAATCCTCTTGTTTGCATGTCTCAACCTTGTTTTTAAGCCTAACCAACCACAAGAAGTGTTGTAAGCATTTGGACATAGGTTTGAGATGAGTTAGACTCAAGTTTGTAGAATATAAACAAGATTTAAAAGTGTTTAAAACCAAACAGAAAGTTTTGGGACACTTTAGAGGCACTTCCAATTCTAGATTCTCCATGGAGAACCCTTGGATTCAACCTAAAGATTATCCAAGTAAAATGAAAGAAGAATCAAGAAAAAAGACCAAGATTTGAGCAAGTTATGCTCACTTTTGTGAAGGTGGTACAATCTGCCCGAAAATCTGATATTGAAATTGATTTGGAACAATTTGGGAGTGCTTGAGAGTGATTAGATGAAGATTGGAAAGTGTTTGAGGCTTGGGGAAGCTTGGGTTATATAGTGGAAGAGTTGGGAGGTGTTTGGGATGTTTTAGTTAGGGTTTAAGGCCATTGGGTGAGACCAAAATGTGGGGATTCGTGCTAAATCCGCGAGCCAAAACACATTTTGCCCGCCCAGGGTGCCTTACCGACCGTAAGGAACCGTTAAGGACCTTAGCCGGGTTAAAGTTTGGATTTTTGTTAATTTGTCACATGATTAAGGGTTTATTTGATATTCTAAGGTATTTTATGGAATAACAAGGCATTGCAAGTATTAGTATCATGTCTCTAAGTATATGTATGCATCGGATAATCGAGATCGAGTACTCACATCGGATGAAAAGCGGTGCTAAGATTAAGCTGAGTATCAAGGGCGGATTAAAAGTTTGCCAAAGGCGAGAGGTGAAACGAGCATCACGATAGAGATAATATCAAGAGGAGTACCATGACGACTAATGATTTCATCCGTGTAGATACGAGCCAATTTCTCGACTTTGTCATCTTCATGAATGGGAGGAAGTGCGCGGATTTGGTTAATCGGTCAATGATGACCCAAATGCTGTCATGACCAGACAAAGTAGATGCAATTTCGTTATGAAAATCCATGGCTATGCTCTCCCATTTCAAGACATGAATTTCTGGTTGTTCAAGCAAACCAGAGGGACGTTGATGTTCTGCCTTGACTTTGGAACACGTAAGGCATTTGGATACATAAAGAGCGCTATATTACGTTTCATTCCAGGCCACCAATAGGATGCACACAAATCATGGTACATTTTATCATCTCCAGGATGAACGGAGTATCGGGATTTGTGGGCTTCTTCATCAAAGTAGACCGAAGATTGAGGCGATCGGGAATCCAAATACAACTTTAGTAGTAAAGAATACCATCAGCTTGGCTTCGAGTGGGTTTTCGACTCCACAATTCAATTCGCTATCAAGGTTACCCTCGTTAATGACGGTAAATTATGCTTGTCGAATCAAGTCGTTGAGTCTTCCCATGATTTGGTAATAACGAACACTCTTAACATGAGTCTTACGACTAAGTGCATCGGCCACGACATTCGCTTTGCAAGGGTGGTAGCGAATATCGCAGTCGTAGTCGTTTAACAATTCTACCCAACGATGTTGACGCATGTGGAGTTCCTTTTGATCAAAGATATGTTGGAGGCTCTTATGGTCGGTGAAGACTTACACTTTGTACCATAAAGATAGTGTCGCCAAATCTTTAATGCAAAAAAACTACACCAAGTTCAAGGTCCTGAGTAGTATAGTTTTTCTCATGAATTTTGAGTTGCCTTGAGCGTAAGCGATAACTTTGTCTCGTTGCATGAGAATGCATCCAAGACCCTGGTTAAAGGCATCGCAGTACATGACATAGTCTTCGTTCCCATCGGGGAGAGTAAGGATCGGAACATTACAGAGCATGTCCTTGAGTGTTTGGAAGGATTCCACTTGTTCGGGACCCCAAACAAAAGGTTTATCTTTTTGAGTCAACGAAGTCAAAGGAACGACAATTTTTGAGAAGTTTGAGATGAAACGACGATAATACCCAGCTAGGCCAAGAAACAAACGAACTTCAGAAGGCGACTTAGGTGCAATCCAATTCTTCACAACTTCTATCTTTGCAGGGTCAACATGAATACTGAGTTCATTGACGGTGTAACCTAAGAATTGAACCTCTTTTAGCAAAAATTCACACTTGGAGAATTTGGCATAAAGACGTTCGGTTTGCAAAAGCTGAAGGATGAGACACAAATGTCGTCCATGTTCTTCTTTCGTCTTCGAGTAGGTTAGGATATCGTCGAAATGATCGAGAAAAGGATTACGCATGCGGTTCATGAGATCCATGAACACTGCTGGTGCGTTGGTCAAACCAAAAGGCATGACTACGAACTCATAGTATCCATAACGTGTGCGAAAGGCAGTTTTGGGTACATCTTCCTCGGAAACCCAAGTTGATGATAGCCAGAACGGAGATCGATCTTCGAAAAGCACTTCGCGCCTTGCAATTGATCGAAGAGGTCATCAATACGAGGAAGTGGGTATCGGTTCTTGACTGTATGCTTATTGAGCTCACGATAATCAATGCACATCCGAAAAGACCCATCTTTCTTTTGACAAACAAAACGGGAGCGCCCCAAGGGGAAGTACTAGGGCGTATAAAGCCATTATCAAGAAGCTCTTGAAGTTGGCTTGATAGCTCTTGCATCTCCGAAACGGTAGGGAGCTTTCGCAACAGGAGTTGCACCAGGGATAAGATCAATACGAAAATCAACAGCTCGAGGAGGCGGAGGACCAGGAAGATCCTCAGGGAAAACAGAATGAAATTCACAAACGACAGGAACATCACTTATGTTAGGACCTTTGTCCATCTTTTCCACAACATGGGCGAGAAAGGCAAAGAACTCCTTACGCAAGTACTTGTTCGCTTTGATGCACGACATAAGCTTGAGAACTTTAGAAGGTTTCTCGCCATAGACGTGTAAAGAATCACCTTGAGGAAGAGGGAGGAGAATAAACTTCATGAAACAAACAACTTCGACATGAACTCGCATAAGCCAATCCATGCCTACTATGATGTCGAAACTACCCATTTGCATGGGAATGAGATCAATGGAGAATGAATGATCGTTAAGAATCAAAGAGCAACCAGAAAGAATGGAATCAACGTATATGGTTTTACCATTATCAACTTCGACAGCGAAACGATTAGGCGTTTTAGAGCGTTCGCACTTAAGAAAGGGTTCAAATTCTAGAGATACAAAGCTTCTATCGTCACAGGTATCAAATAGGCATGTAGCATAAATATGGTTCACAAGGAATGTACCAGTAATGACGTCGTTAGAGCTTTGGGCTTGAGCGGAGGTAAGCATGAAAGCTCGTCCTTTAGCAGGTTTAAGTTGTTGCTGATGCTGATGCTGCTGGTTGTGAAGAGGACAAACATTGGCGATATGATTGGGATCACCGCATTTGTAACATGCTCACACAGGAGCATTCTGACGTTGGGGTTGAGTTTGGTTCGGGTTAGGGTTAGGGACGATGGCTTGGTTGCTTTGGGGTTGGCTACAATGGCTAGAAAGATGCCCCATCCTGTTACAGTTGGCGCACTTTCATCATGGGGTGGAAAGGAGATGGTGGTAGGTGCCGGTGTAACTTCGTTTGGGTGGATCGTTGTTTTGGTGGAGGAGATGGCATTTATGGGTGTAGGGGTAGGCGGAGTGACAACCGCGTTGTCTTGAACAGAAGCCTTCCGCTTCTTGTTCTTGATGGGGTCTTTTTAGGTTGAGGGGGAGGCGATTCAGTAGCGGTGGTATTGGCGGTGGCTTGATGCGCATGCTTCGTATGAACCTTTCCATAGGCCCCCTGAAGGATGCCGTTATGGCTAAGCTGGATGGTTATGCTAGAGGCTTCTTCGAGGGTTCTTGGGTTTGCGGCGGCTACGTGATTCATGATCACAGGCGAAAGCGAACGAATAAGCTTAGCTATCGCTTTGGGAACTGTATCCACCTATCCAGGACAGACGATACTCAACTGTTTGAAGCGAGCGATCAGCCCTTCATGTTGCTCCCTTGTTGCGTGAGATTCCAGAATTCATTTTGTAGCTTCTGGGTCTTGTGGAGAGGACAGAACTGATATCTCATGAGCTGCTTGAGCTCGTCCCAAGTTATAATGTGGGTTTCTACGTTGCCACACTTGTTGCGTTCCGTAGTCCACCACTCGAGGGCTCACTAGCAAAAGACCCCCGGTAGCGTTGAGGGTTCGAAGGTCATCAGGGCAACCGCCCTAAAGAAAAGTAAGCTCCATCATGTCAAAACAATTGATCATGGCGGTGACACCGTCCATGCCAGTGAATTCGACTGGTTTACAAGCCATGAAATGCTTGAATTGGAAGGACGTTTTGGGGTTATCGGTTTTGGAGTCGGCAAAGGATTTGGGAGTCTCGGTATTGATGGTTTGAAGCTGGTTAACAATATCAGGGATGACACGGGGCATTTGATCGGCCATTTGCTTGGAGACAAGACCGATGAGTTCTTGCTTGGAGATTGAGTCTTCATTGTTGTTGTTGTTGTTTTGGACCCCTTGTTGGACATCTTGAACGAGTTTGGAGAATTCATCTAGAGGTTCAACATAGAAGAAAAGGGAATGAGACTTGATCATAAGATGGGGAAAAACAAGTTTTGCATGAATAAGCATGTATGAGGTTCAAGCATGGTTCACATAAGATTGCACGGGTTCATCATGTATAGTTCACAAAGTTTGCATGAATTCATTAAGTATAGCATGTATAATCACGTATGGATGCGAATAAGGAGTAGAAATTTAGTTTGTTCACGAGAATTAGCATTGTTTTTGGTTGCGGTAAGCGTGCGAAAGTGTAACGGTTCGAAATGAATAAGGTAACAAGTTTAAAATCATATAAAAATTGAGGTAACATAAAAGATTGGCTCAATAAAACATGAGTTTGTTTCGGGTAGAGAAACGTCGACAATTCCAAAGTTAATCGAAGATCCTTTCTAATTAGAGAAACGTGCTTTAGCCTATAGGTAAAATACTCTCATCGAGAAGCGACTAACGGTATTTTACCCTTCCAGTTACTACACGTCTCTAATCGATTAGAAAATCGAAACTTGGCGAAAGAGAAAATCAAGGAATGGGACTAGGTGGCAAGGTGCGGGTTTCACCCCTAACTTGACAACATCGTACCCTAAGTGTGGTTTGTCTCTTACTAAACGAGGAGCATATTCCGACTCGTTTGTAAGATCCACTAGAGTATGAAATGGAAGTTTTCATCAAGAGTGGATATCACTCCTAGCTTGATGGTATAACTTTGTGAAAAATCGGATACGCGGAATGAGGTATTTCACCAAAAATTGTAAGTCATTGGACCTATCTTTGTTCAAATCGCCTCGTTTGCATCATGAGTGTCTTCAAGTCTTCAAGTGTATTGTGTAAGCGTCTTAGGAAAGACGTTATGTAAGTTTCAAGACCAAAAGATAGGAAGAAGCAATGAGGAAGAATAAAGTTTTAAGCATAACACGGGAATGGTAAAAAATGGACACTTAAACTATAGACTAGGTCGAACATGGCAATTCTACCTAATTCCCTATAGTTATGGCTCTGATACCAATCTGTCACACCCCAACCGATGGCGGAAACATCGAGGCAGGACGAAATAGATTGCTCATTGCTCATAGATACAAATTGGCGACAATATTTAAGTAAAACCCATATTTCATTCATAACAACATTATCATACGTTACAAGGAATTTCAAATACAATAATAACAAAGGGCAAAATTTGATACAACATTTTATAAACCTAACGTCTATATATGTTTCTAAGCATCATCACTACTCCAATTTCATGGAAAAATCTTCATCAACCTGTAACATGTTAAAAATACGAGTTCAATGCAAAGGCAAAGGCGAGTACACAAGTTTGTTGATACATAGCATAAGTATAAAAGTGTAACTCGAATCCACAAGCTAATTGTAAGCAAAGTTCATACTAATCATACAATACTAGATCAAACCCCGAGTTTCCAAAAAAGTTTAACGAGATCGAGCTTCCCTTGTCACAAAAGCGACAAGACTAAAATGAGTAAGATAATCTTAATATTACCCCAACGGGCGGCGTGCTACTCCTATAGCGCTATATATGATAAGTTGGGCTAGCTAATGTTAATGATAAAGCATGTATAATCAAGCATCTATCTAGGCATAACAAGTATTCATGTATAAGGATTGAGCATGTAAAAGCATGAGTTTGTGATATGTATATTTTGATATGTAAACATGTTACAACAAAAAGTGATTAAAATGGTAAATGGGTCGAGTGTACTCACGGTTTTGCTAAGTGTTCCACTAAAGAAATGCTGGGAGCTTTGTTGTGATGTTTTAGAGTTTGGCACCTTGTCCTTCTACAAGAAGAACTTAGGTATTAGTTAGGAGTGTAACGGTAGATTCGGATTATTCGAGCAAGATTACGAAAATAAGACTAAAGTATTATGTATGAAAATAATCACTAGACATAGCACTTGTTCTTGAAACTAATGATAACTCAAAAGGGTTTAATATGGTTTCATAGGTTCGAGACCTATTAGAATCGTGACAAGGAACTACATACTTTAGGAATAAACTTATTAACTTGATTGGTAACTATTTAATCATCATCAAGGATTCGATTTTAATGATTTATATTATAGTCCATACATATATAGTTTATGTACATACATATGTTATAAGTCAAGCATGAGGTAGGATGATGAACACCCATTTAGGAACCTCTTTTGTATTCAAGTAAGTCAAGCATGGAGGTAGGATGATGAACATCCATTTAACCTCTTTATATGATTCACCACTACACGAGTTGTCATAGAAAACAAGGAGGGTCATGAATGTACAATAAGAAATGAACTAATACACAACTAATCTAAGAGAACATCAAGTGATGAGTGGTCTCGAAGTTTAGGATAGCCAAGGCTAACCATGGTGGACACACATGAACAAGTTATGAACTTGCACCACTTGTGAGTTTGAAGCTCTAGGAAAACAGAAAGTTTGTAAGGATAAATCCTCTTGTTTGCATGTCTCAACTTTGTTTTTAAGCCTAAACAACCACAAGAAGTGTTGTAAGCATTCGGACATAGGTTTGAGATGAGTTAGACTCAAGTTTGTTGAACATAATTAAGATTTGAAAGAGTTTGAAACCAAACAGAAAGTTTTGGGACACTTTAGAGGCACTTCCAGTTCTAGATTCTCCATGGAGAACCCTTGGATTTAACCCTAAAGATTATCCAAGTAAAATGAAAGAAGAATCAAGAAAAAAGACCAAGATTTGAGCAAGTTATGCTCACTTTTGTGAAGGTGGTACAATCTGCCCGAAAATCTGATATTGCAATTGATTTGGAACAATTTGGGAGTGCTTGAGAGTGATTAGATGAAGATTGGAAAGTGTTTGAGGCTTGGGGAAGCTTGGGTTATATAGTGGAAGAGTTGGGAGGTGTTTGGGAGGTTTTAGTTAGGGTTTAAGGCCATTGGGTGAGACCAAAATGTGGGGATTCGTGCTAAATCCGCGAGCCAAAACACATTCTGCCCGCCCAGGGTGCCCTACCACCGTAAGGCTACACCCTTGCGGTCCGTAAGGACCTTAGCCGGGTTAAAGTTTGGATTTTTTTAATTTGTCACATGGTTAAGGGTTTATTTGATATTCTAAGGTACTTTATGGAATAATAAGGCATTGCAAGTATAAGTATCATGTCTCTAAGTATATGTATGCATCAGATGATCGAGATCGAGTATTCACATTGTATAATAAGTATGCATCATGTATGAATGTCGAGTATTATCAAATGTATCATGCATTCGAGTGTGTGTATCATGTGTAAGTATTGTATGAGCATGTATAACAAGTATAGGGACAAAATGTATATTTCCATTATGATTCAAGTCTCGATGTGATACCCATGACGAAACCAGGTACCCGTTAATTGGTCCTAAACTTTAAGTCCTGCTTAAAACAATAATTGCACGTAAACTTGTAAACTCGCATGACGTGTGTGCTATGCTAAGCAATATCGATAATGTCTCAGAGGAATTCGAGAGCACGTCATGGTTAACATGACACTATTAAGGACTAACGATGCGAAGTTGGTGTCCGTAGCCTTTAAACACGTGTTGAACCGAAGCTTTTCGTTTAGTAGTGCATTAAACCTTTGATGTTGATTATTAGGCTATCAGTAGCATCATTTAAGATTTTGAGTTCCCGAAAAAACTTAGTTTTGTGCCATAGACTATAACATAAGGTTTGAAGCTAATCGTAGCCTGGGCACGCAAAACGAAGCAACTTCCCTGTTAGGGAAACTTCTTCGTTTCGGGAATAACATAAGGCAACAAATGTGCAAGGAACGATCGATCAAGCTTAAAAAACACTTAAACTACCCTAATACGAGACTTTTATGATTAAAACGTAACTAGGTTCGGATTTTGAGACGGTTATGTACGATTTTTAACACCGAGTATTTTGACACTAAGAACACGCAAAACGGAGCCCATTTCGCAAATCGAGAATGCGTCCGGAACCCGAAAACAAACCTAAACGCAACACGGAAGATAAACATCATCTTTTAGCACGCAATACGAAGCACGAGGTGGCAACATGGGGCCCACCCCAAACCGCCCCACCCTATTTTATTATTTTTTTTCTTTTAAATCCTTTTTATTATTTCATTTTTACTTAGTTTATTCTTCAAACCTGCACTAAAACACTTTCAATTCAGCTGATTACAACCTTAAACAACAACAAATCAAAGGTATAACTCTTGTTTCTTAAGGTTTTAATCATGATTTCTTGAGAAAACTTGGTTTAAGTCATGAAAACCCTTTTTAATCCATGATTTTTGAAGGTTTAATCAAGTTTATAGCTGAATAAGAACACCTTGGGAATCCCCTGGTGTTATATCACAGCCATGGTCACAAACCTTTAGGGTTTGATATCCTAATCAACACCTATTCGACAAAAATCGCATAACTATCCGATTAACCAAAAAACCATGAAACAAAGCTTGATTGATCTAAGTTCTTCTAGCATATTTGGATTGTACTTGATGTGTAGGTACTGAATATAGCTCCTACACCCTTCTGGACTCAAGAAAAACTTGCGAAACGGAGCTTGCATTAGGTATATCGCCCGAAAACGAATCTAGAGTAGGCAGATTATTTTTTTTGGGTATAATTTAGTGTGGTGGTCTAGGGTATTGTCAGGAAGGTCCACGTAAAATTTAAGAATTTATGGAATTTTCTACGATTTTTGGTGAATTTTTACTGTTTTACTGAAAGAATTTCGGAAAAATTACCAAACCAATTCAATAAATCACCAATTACAGAGAAACTAAGGAACATATGATGAATGTTTTGGGAAATTTCGGAGTCCATTGGTTGAGTTTTGATTAGGGTAAAAAATCCGCATTTTTACGAGTTTTCGGTAGTCGAGAACGCACCAAAACTAAATCAGAAAAATCTCAAATTTTTATGAGAAGTTCCTGGACATTAAAGGATGTTCTAGATTTTTTTGGGAATGTTTGGACCACTGATGATAATTAATGCTAATTATTTTATTAAATATTGTTTTATAGATAATTTATTTAAATAAGGAAAGGGCCAAAATAATTCCAAAATTATTTTTCCCATAATCTACAGATTTTTACTAACTTGTATAAAAATTTGCTGATTTTTATTCAAATTACAGATTAAATGGGAATTTATGGAATTGAAAATAGGTTATTTTAAATCAATTTCGGCAGTTTACCGTGTAACGAACCTGCCGGAACTGGGAACTGACCCAACCTGACAAATACTAAAACTGGAACACCGGGAGTACTCCGGGAGATTCTCGGGAAATTGGACACTATGGGAGTGTCCTAAGACAGTTCGGGAGAATTCCCGACGGTGAGAATGGAAACTCAAATTTGGGCAACCTAGGCTCCCCAAACACTCAAACTCCCTTAATAAAAACTTAATCATTCTTAAATAACCACGTGTTGACACTATTGGTATTCTCGTACCATTATCCGAACACGTTAAACTACGGACTTTGGCTGGCGCCCAAACGGTGCCCGGAAGCCAAACTGAAAACTAATACTACCCTGACATCCATCACCATACCACTTTCCTACAGACTCAATCCGGATTAAAAACTCCTGACCAGATCCAAGTTATAGCCATTACCAACCTAGATACTGATTTGAGTTCGTACTTGCATGCTTGCTACTAAAGTTGATCCAGTTGCCTGATCACCCTTTTGTTGAGACTACTACTCGTACAGTGAGTTTTCACTTCCCCACTTCTAAATTGTTTTACTGTTTCGGGGGACTTGCATGTTAAAACTGTGTTGATTACACCAAATTGGGAGTGTGTTTCACTTCCCCACTATTAATCTGCTTTACTATTCTCTGGAATGATTTGCATATTACAAACTATGTTAATTGCACCAACTTGTGATGATGTGAATTATCTAACACACGAACTACCTCCCCACTACAAGTGATTAGCGTAAGCGTGGACAGTGGATAGTACTATTGGTCTGACAAACCCAGGCCGCGCCGGACGGGATGTCGGCAACAAGTTCTGCACGCGTCCTAAACTCGGTTATGTTGTTAGGCATAACTACATTCGGGCGTTGAACTGCACGTAATGCAGTTGGTGGACCGGGAGTGTCTGGGTGACACTGCCCGGGGCAAAACAGTCAAGGTTTCACTTGCTTTCTCGTGTAATTCCATCTGTGACTTTGACCTGTGCAATTAAACTTGTTAACACATATTGTTACACAACAATTAAACCAGTGGAACTCACGCAGCGTTTAGCTGACCCTTTTTAAAATTAACATGCATTTCAGGTAAGATTAAACAGGAATAAGGAATGTGCGTGTGGATGGCTTGGGTAGTAGAATGTAGCAGAATAAGAGCTGTAGTGGCTTGTAGTACCGTACTTGAACTTATGGTTTGTAATATGATGCTATTAGTATGTTGTAACCGAGGTTCCCTTTTTAGATGATATCAGTGTTTTAAATTATGTGGAATTACAATGTGTTTGCCGCACCCTGCAATTGTCTTCCGCTGTGAGTCGGGGTGTGAAGAAGATGGTATCAGAGCCTTCGGTTATAGCGAACTAGGTATCCCTAAGGAACCTAGACTATAATCCTAAGTTAGTCTCCACACGTTGAGAACTTCTAGAGACTGAGTAGTGTGGCTATTACCAGGACGGCCTTGTGGGGCAAATAAATTATTGTGGTCCGGAACACCATAATTTATCTGCTCATACTTGGGAGTTCTGGGAATGTCCTTGAGATAGGACGGGAATCTGTCTATTAACATCACCAACCATGAATAATTTTTAAAAATCTTAAAATCAAAATTGTGTGCAACACGTGCTTATGTGTATAATTGTGGAATGTTGAGTTTGGTTATGTCGGGCAGTCAAATCAGTGTTGTATGTGGTTTTCTTTCTACAGGTATCATGTCGCATCACTCGAGTCGCCAGACTACTTCTCATACGTAGACCGATCCTGAGGTGGATCCGCTGACACCCCTCTTGACATCGAGCAAGTCGCCAGATCCTTCTGGTTACTGTTGTGGTCTTTACCCACCCAGACCTCATACTAGGCGCGAGGGAGAGGTCTCGAGCGCCTACCTCTCCCCACCTGACTAGCTCCTCGGAGCATAGTCGTACCCTAGATGTTGTTATACCAGTAGGACCTATTCCTCGGAGCCCTACTCCAGCCACAGGGCATTGGGAGTGGGAGCCGGTAGCACCTCGCTTTACCTTCACCGGAGACTCCTCCTGAGCCTTATACTCCTTCTACCTAGAGTGCTTACTCACTCTCTTCACCTAGTTCCCATGAGATACCTACCCATTGCCTTCGATAGATGGCTCGTCGGAGGGTACTTACGCCTGTACCTGTGTTTACACCACCAGTTTCTCCTATCCGTCTGAGATCGGTACCTATAGGGACCCAGCGGCACTCTACTGCCCGTTTCCTTACACCACCTAGAGAGGATCTTTCTCCTTTTCACACTTATGAGCGAGGTGACCCTTCCCAGCCGTTTAGAGAGCCTTCCCCACCCGTCTGGGGCATACCTGTTCCTCCTCAGGAGGTGCCTGCTCCCATCACCGAGAGCAGCTTGATGAGGTTTCTGTTTGAGCAAATTTCATTGTTACGGATGGCGCTGGATGAGGATGAGCAGCAGAGGAGGTCGATGGGAGACTACCTGATCGTCTTATAGCAGGCTATCATTGCCTTACAGTAGGGTATGGGATATGTTCACCATGAACATGATCATTTCCGGGCGTTGGTATACGAATGTATCGGTGCCATTGTAGGTTTTGTAGCAGGTTTTGGAGGGTTGGCATGGTGGATGTGGCATTCATGGTATGGTTTCTTTCTAGTATAGATAGAGGTGATGTATCTTTTGTACATCCTACCAAGCACTGGGTTATACCCATCTCGAGGTGGTGAGATAGTCATAGTATTTTTGGGTTTCTGTAGTTCGTGTCGTTGTGGTATGATGTATCTACGTCACTTTGGTGACATGTTTTGACAGCACATTTAAGCACTGGACCTTATGGGTTAAGTCTATGTGCAAATTTTGACGCTTGTATGATGACGATATTATATATATATGACGATTCTTTTGACTATATGTGCCATGGACTGATGTGTGTGCGATATGTTTTAGCCGAATATGTGATATGTGTTAAACTGGATACGTGACATTGATACCTATACATCTATTGTTTATAATAGAATGGCCCCGAAACGTGCACCACAAATGACTGAGGTAGAAATTGCGCAAATAATAGCGCAACAGCTTCAGGCAGTCATTCCCACGATTGTGGTGCATGTTAGCGCCGGTATCAATGCTAACCCATAACCGAACCCGCAACCAGGACCCATAAGTCAAAATGACAATCCAAACAACGCGCAAAACAAGGTTAGACTGGTTTGCACGTATACGCACATCATGGAATACAATCCAATGGAATTTAGTGGAACGAATGGACCGAATGGATTAGTGATATACAATAAGCGAGAATCCCTAGGAAGTAATCGAGCGGGGGCAGCAACACCGAAGAAAGGGAAAGCAATTAGCCAGAGTTACACCATGACTACCCCAACCGGTAACTCTAATAACTATAAAGGAAAAGCCCCAAAGTGCAACAAGTGCACTTTCCACCACTTTGATGTGTGCTGAGCAGTGATATTCTCGAGGTGTCATAGAAATTGACACTATGCCTGAAAATGTAAGATGTCCATGAAACCAGACCCTAAACTAATTCGCTTCCAACCCCCTAAGTCTCAACCTCTACATCAGCGACCCCAACAGCCAACACAATAGGTTACCTACCCCCGTACGTGCTTTGGATGTGGCAGTACGGAGCATTTCCGTAAGAGTTGTCCGAAGTTAGCTCAGCAGGCGGCAGGAAGGAACATGCAGAACCAAGCATCTACCTCGAATACGGCTCGAGGCTGTGCCTTTGTCATGGGGCCTGGTGACACACGCCAAGATCCCAATGTGGTTTTAGGTACGTTCCTCGTTTCTGATCAATTTCCGTTAGTGTTATTTGATACGGGAGCAGATCGAAGTTATGTTTCGATTACATTTTTGCCATTATTGAATATGCCTGCTATTGATTTAAAACAACCCTATACCGTCGAACTTGTTAATGGGAAACCGATCATTAGTCACCAACTCCTTTGTAACTTCCCTATAACCCTTAATGGCTACCAATTTACTATCGATCTTTTACCCGTAGAATTGGGTAGTTTTGACATCGTCGTAGGAATGGATTGGCTGTCCAGCCATCGTGCGGAAGTGTTGTGTGAACAAAAGGATGTGAAAATTCCTTTATCCCTGACGGATGCGATCATGGTACAGGGTGAGAAGTTAGGTACCATGCTAAACCTCATATCTCACCTTAAGGCATTAAAGCATATACGACAGGGATGTGACGTGTTTTTAGCCAGCGTCACGACGGAGGAACCAGCCGAGAAGCGTATTGAGGACATTCCGTAGTATGTGAATACCCCGATGTATTCCCGGAGGAATTGCCCGGATTGCCGCCTAATAGGCAAGTCGAGTTTCATATCGACTTAATCCCGGGAACGGCACCCATTGCCAAAGCCCCATATCGTCTTGCACCGTCCGAGATGCAAGAACTATTGACGTAGCTGTAGGAGTTACTTGATCGTGGTTTCATCCGTGCTAGGTATTCCCCTGGGGAGCCCCAGTTTTGTTTGTGAAGAAGGACGGCAGCTTCTGAATGTGCATTGATTACCAGGAATTGAACAAGGTCACTATCAAGAATCGTTACCCTCTTCCAAGGATCGATGATCTTTTTGATCAGCTACAAGGAGCCCGATGTTTTTCTAAGATAGATCTTCGGTCAGGTTACCATCAAGTGAAGGTCCCAGAGGACGATATTCCCAAGATAGCATTTCGAACTCGTTATGGCCACTATGAGTTCCTAGTTATGCCCTTTGGGCTAACCAACGCACCCGCGATGTTCATGGACCTCATGAACAGGGTATGTAAACCATACCTCGACAAGTTTGTCATCGTCTTTATCGACGATATCTTGATCTACTCTAAGAACAAGAATGAGCATGAGTATCATTTACGTGCTATATTGGAGACACTACGGAAGGAACAATTGTATGCTAAGTTGTCTAAGTGCGACTTCTGGTTGCAAGTCGTACAATTTTTAGGACATGTGGTGGATCAGTATGGAATTCATGTAGATCCAAGCAAGATAGAAGCAATCAAGAATTGTCCTGTGCCGAAATCTCCAAAAGAGATACGCCAATTCTTGGGGCTGGTAGGATATTACCGCCACTTCATCGAAAACTTCTCAAGCATTGCCCATCGTTGACCGCTTTGACACAAAAGGGGAAGTATGAATAGGGTGAAGACCAGGAAACAGCGTTCCAGATGTTAAAGAAAAAGTTATGCGAGACCCCAATCTGACGCTACCCGAAGGCAATGACGACTTTGTCGTATATTGTGACGCATCGCTACAAGGGCTTGGATGTTTCCTTATGCAAAAGAATAAAGTTATTGCGTACGCTTCTAGACAGTTGAAAGTGCACGAAAAGAACTACACGACGCATGATTTGGAACTAGGCGTTGTTAGAATTGCACTAAAGATTTGGAGACATTACTTATATGGTACCAAGTGTACTATATATACGGACCACAAAAGCCTCCAACATATCTTCGACCAAAAGGAATTGAACATGAGGCAGCGTAGATGGGTGGAATTGTTAAACAATTACGACTGTGAAATAATGTACCACCCGGGGAAAGCTAATGTGGTAGCGGATGCGCTAAGTAGGAAAGATCGAATTAAACCCCTCCGAGTGAGAGCCTTGGGAATGATTGTGCAGATAAGCCTGATAAATCAAATCGGAATGCCCAGATGCAAGCCCTGGAAGAAAGCCAGTTACCCGGTGAAGGATTGCACGGGAATGAGAAAAGTTTTGTGAGGAAAACGGACGAGGTGTTGTATTTCAAGAATCTAGTGCGGATTCCTACAAGTTTGGAGCTGAGACAGTTGATCATGGACGAGGCTCATAAATCGAAATATTCGATTCACCCTGGCACAGATAAGATGTACCACGACCTTAAAGAGTTTTACTAGTGGTCGGGATGAAAAAGGACATGGCCGAGTACGTGAGCCAATGCTTGCTTGACTTGTGCGCGAGTCAAGGCCGAGTATCAGAAACCATCGGGAATGTTGCAACAACCCGAGATACCTCAGTGGAAATGGGAACAAATCACGATGGATTACATGACCCATCTTCCGAAAATGCCTCATGGTCATGATGCGATTTGGGTAGTCGTCGATCGATTGACCAAATCCGCACATTCGATTCGTACTACCTACAAGACCGACTAGTTGGCCGAAATCTATACTAATGAGATAGTAGCTAGACATGGTGTCCCGATTGCTATTATTTCCAACCGAGACAACCATTTTACCTCGCGGTACTGGCAAAAGTTACAAGAAGCTTTGGGGACAAAATTTATTTGAGCACTGCTTACCATCCCCAAACCGATGGCCAATCGGAACGCACGATTCAGACACTAGAGGACTTGCTTCGTGCTTGTGTCGTGGACTTCAGAGGAAGCTGGGACAAGCATCTCCCACTAGTGGAATTTTCATATAACAATAGTTACCACAGTAGAATCCAGGCAGCCCCATACGAGGCACTCTATGGTCGAAAGTGCCGATCACCACTTTGTTGGGCCGAAGTGGGTGACACTCAACTGACGGGATCTGAACTAGTTCAGGAAACGACCGATAAGGTCCATCAGATTCGGAATCGCCTGAAAGCCGCTCAGAGTCAGTAAAAGAGTTGGGCTGATGTATGTAGGAAACCGCTATCGTTCAAAGTGGGTGAACGGGTATTGTTAAAAGTATCTCCATGGAAAGGCGTTATCAGATTTGGAAAGACCGGAAAGTTAGCCCCGCGATACATTGGACCCTACGAGATCCTAGAAAAAGTAGGTCCCGTAGCATATCGGTTGAAGCTACCAACCGAGCTTAGTGCTATTCATAATGTCTTCCACATTTCAAACCTCAAGAAGTGCCTAGCATGCGAAGCCACCCCGATACCCTTGGAAGACATACATGTTGACGATAGACTCCACTTTGTGGAAGAACCGGTAGAAATAGTTGATGGAAGGGTAAAACAATTAAGGAACAACAAGATTTCACTGGTTAAAGTCCGGTGGAACTCGAAACAAGGACTTGAATGTAACAGGGAACGGAAGGATGAATTCCGTAGAAAATATCCTTACCTTTTCCCCTAGCTAGACATGGTAAATTACGGGGATAAATTTCTTAACCAGGGAGACTGTGATACCCATGATGAAACCAGGTACCCCTTAATTGGTCCTAAACTTTAAGTCCTGCTTAAAACAATAATTGCACGTAAACTTGTAAACTTGCATGACTTGTGTGCTATACTAAGCAATATCGATAATGTCTCGGAGGAATCCGAGAGCACATCATGGTTAACATGACACTATTAAGGACCAATGATGCGAAGTTGGTGTCCGTAGCCTTTAAACACGTGTTGAACCGGAGCTTTTCGTTTAGCAGCGCATTAAACCTTTGACGTTGATTATTAGGTTATCGGTAGCATCATTAAGATTATGAGTTCCAGAAACAACTTAGTTTTGTGCCATAGATTGTGACATAAGGTTTGAAGCTAATCGTAGCCCGGGCACGCAAAACGAAGAAGCTTGCCGGTTAGGGAAACGCCTTCGTTTTGCGCATTCAATAAGGCAACCAAATGTGCAAGGAACGATCGATCAAGCTTAAAAACACTTAAACTACCATAATATGAGACTTTTATGATTAAAACATAACTGGGTTCGGATTTCGAGACGGTTATGTATGATTTTTAAAACGAGTCTTTTGACACTAAGAACACGCAAAACGGAGCCTGTTTCGCAAATCGAGAACGCGTCCGGGACCCGAAAACGAATCTAAATCGCAACACGGACGATAAACATCATCTTTTAGCACGTAATACGAAGCACGAGGTGGCCACATGGAGGCCCACCCCAAACCGCCACCCCCATATTTTTTTTTTCTTTTAAATCCTTTTTATTATTTCATTTTTACTTAGTTTCTTCTTCAAACCTGCACTAAAACACTTTCAATTCAGCTGATATTAACCTTAAACATCACCAAATCAAAGGTATAACTCTTGTTTCTTAAGGTTTTAATCATGATTTCTTGAGAAAACTTGGTTTAAGTCATGAAAACCCTTTTTAATCCATGATTTTTGAAGGTTTAATCAAGTTTATGGGCTGAATAAGAACACCTTGGGAATCCCCTGGTGTTATATGGCAGCCATGGTCACAAATCTTTGGGATTTGATACCCTAATCAACACCTATTCGACAAAAATCGTATAACTATCGATTAACCGAAAAACCATGAAACAAAGCTTGATTGATCTAAGTTCTAGAATATTTGGATTGTATTTGATGTGTAGGTACTGAATATAGCTCCCACACCCTTCTGGACTCAAGAAAAACCTACGGAAACGGAGCTTGCGTTAGGTATATCGCCCGAAAACCAAATCTACAGTAGGCAGATTATTGTTTTGAGTATAACTTGGTCCGTGATAGTTGAATTGAGCTGACATTTGGTGTGGTGGTGTAGGGTATTTTCAGGAAGGTCCACGTAAAATTTTAGAATTTTTGGAATTTTCTACGATTTATGATGAATTTTTGACTGTTTTACCGAAAGAATTTTGGAAAAATTACCAAACGAATCAATAAATCACCACATTTTATAGAGACACTAAGTTACATATGGGGAATGTTTTGGGAAATTTTGGAGTCCATTGGTTGAGTTTTGATTTGGGTTAAAAATCCGCATTTTTGCGAGATTTCGGTAGCCGGGAACGCACCGAAACGAAATCGGAAAAATCTCAAATTTTTGTGAGAAGTTTCTGGACATTAAAGGATGTTCTGGAATTTTTTGGGAGTTTTTGGACCACTAATGATAATTAATGTTAACTATTTTATTAAATATTGTTTAATAGATAATTTATTTAAATAAGGAAAGAGCCAAAATAAATTCCTAAATTATTTTTCCCATAATCTACAAATTTTTACTAACTTGTATAAAAATTTGCAGATTTGTATTCAAATTATAGATTAGATGGGAATTTAAGGAATTGAAAATAGGTTATTTTAAATCAATTTCGACAGTTTACCCAAACACTCAAACTCCCTTAATAAAAAGTTAATCATTCTAATTAACCACGTGTTGACACTATTGGTATTCTCGTACCATTATCTGAACACGTTAAACTACGGACTTTGGCTGGCAAGCGAAACGGTGCCCGGAAGCCAAACTGAAAACTACTACTACCCTGACATCCATCACCATACAGTGTCCTATAGACGCAATCCAGAGAAAAAACTCCTGACCAGATCGAAGTTATAACCATTACCAATCTAGATACTGATTTGAGTTCGTACTTGCATGCTTGCTACTAAAGTTAATCCAGTTGCCTGGTCACCCTTTTGTTGAGACTACTACTCGTACAGTGAGTTTTCACTTCCCTACTTTTAAATTGTTTTACTGTTTTCTGGGGACTTGCGTGTTAAAACTTTGTTGATTACACCAAATTGGGAGTGTGTTTCACTTCCCCACTGTTAATCTATTTTACTGTTCTCTGGAATGATTTGCATATTACAAACTATGTTAATTGCACCAACTTGTGATGATGTGAATTATCTAACACACGAACTACCTCCCTACTACAAGTGATTAGCGTAAGCCGTGGACAGTGGATAGTACTATTGGTCTGACAAACCCAGGCCGCGCGACGGGATGTCGGCAACAAGGTCTGCACGCGTCCTAAACTCGGTTATGTTGTTTGGAATAGCTACATTGGGGCGTTGAACTGCACATGACGCAGTTGGTGGACCGGGAGTGTCTGGGTGACACTGCCCGGGGCAAAACAGTCAAGGTTTCACTTGCTTTCTCGTGTAATTCCATCTGTGACTTTGACCTGTGCAATTAAACTTGTTAACACATATTGTTACACAACAATTAAACCAGTGGAACTCACGCAGCGTTTAGCTGACCCTTTTAAAATTAACATGCATTTCACGTAAGACTAAACAGGAATAAGGAACGTGCGTGTGGATGGCTTGGGTAGCAGAATGTAGCAGAATAAGAGTTGTAGTGGCCGTAGTACCGTACTTGAACTTATGGTTTGTATTATGATGCTATTAGTATGTTGTAACCGCGGTTCCCTTTTTAGGTGATATCATGTTTTTTAAATTATGGGAATTACCATGTGTTTGCCGCACCCTGCAATTGTCTTCCGCTGCGAGTCGGGGTGTGACACTCGATTACAACGTTTACAACGTAATGAAGATTACGAATACAATATACTTCCAAAAATAGAATTACAACACGAACTTGCTATAAATAGAAAGTAAGTAAAACGCGAGGCGTTACATGATGTGATGTCGAAGTCTCACGTAAATTTAAACCAATTACTACTAAATAGCTAGCGGTAAGTGGGTATCGAACACATGGAGTTTGTGGAAAATGTGTCTATTTTATAGTTTTATTGACCAACTAAATTAAACTAATTGTAGAAAATAATTTCAATGATTTCGATTGTTTGATTTTAAAACGAAAATTAACTAAATTGCAAAAACAATTATCAAAGAGTTGTTGTAAAACATATTAGGAGAAAGTGACCATCCTAGACTTCTGGTTTGCTTATGACAATTGTGCTTTGATTCACTCGAAAGAATCACATAAACATGATTCATGTGCAATTGCTTGTTGGTGATAAAAGGGAACCAAGTACTCGGATTATAACAATGCGAGGATGTTACCTGATGACCAATTAACTAATATCCAACCCTAATCCTTCCCGTGATATCTCGATTGTCAACGACACCAAGAACGTACGATTTAGATTAAGATCAAAACATCAATTAACAAATTACAAACAAACATTCACACATCATAATAAACCAACAACGATTGCAAGTCTATAATTCTAGAAATACAAATCAAAACACAAAAGTCTCAAACAAACCTTCAATCTAGGATGATCACCATACGTTTAGCCACGCATCGCTTGGTGAACCATCATATCAATAAGTTTAGTGTTCATATGAATCAAAAACATAAACGGATGATTAAAATTGTTCACAAACACTTGCTAGAGCCAAAATTCGCCCAAAAACTGTCTAGAAACGTTCCCCAATGAAGAGATATCGAAAAGACACTTCAAAACGAAGTCTTATGGGGCAGTTACACTTTTCACACTTGTAACACCCCAATCGCGTAATACAACAACATACGGCGGAAATATCGGGGAGTCACGTTACAAATTGCTCACAACTACTGGTACTAAATTGTTTCATTATTATTAACATTGTTATACAATACAAAGAATACATGAAATTGTCTTTTTGATTAAATAAGTCTAAAGTCCGGATGCATTCCTATGTGCAGCATGCTCGAACAGTCATTAACCTGAAACATATGTGGAAAAAGACATCAACAAACAAGGTTGGCGAGTACATAGTTTTGTTGACCAAGTAAATGGCAAAAAGTTTAGTGTTGCAATACTTCGACAACTACGAGAGTCGTCTATTGAAAAAGGACTCTTTGAAGCCAAAGAATGGCAAAAATATTTAGTATTGCAATACATTGACTTGATTATGAAACTTGTGACGAAAATAGTTTTGTATATGGCAACATGATTAATACTAAGTGAGTTTTATGCCATTGAAAATTTTACTTTGTTCATTGAAATCGCATTGAATTCAGTCATAAAACTTGTGAGTATGTTATTAGAAATCCAATCAAGGATTAATAACAACAATATTGAAATTGGTCATAACTCGCGTGAGTATTATCAGAAATCAAATCAATGATTTATAATAATACTTTGGATATCCTTCTAAGAATCTAACATATAAAAATATGAAAGAGCTCTACAAGGATTTGGAGAATTGTACTTTGAAACAATTGAACACAAAATCCTATGTGATTTGGATAACGATACAATGGTAATACAATAAGAACACTTATATATAGGAAGTACCAAAGGCGTATCCACCATGTTCTTATGGTATTACACTCGTTTCGTTATCTAAACCACCACTAACCACATAAACACATAATCGTCAACTTGGTCATCAACTTTTATATACGCATTAAAGTACATAAGAATCCAAATAAAGGACTACCATTTAGTACTTTAAACATCCTACAAGGATCTAGCTATGAAGATAGATAGATAGATGCTTTAAGGATTCGGTTTAGTTACATCGTCTCGTCACATCCTCTTGTCACATACGTATTAAGGTACACAAAGAATCCAAATAAAGGACTACCATTTAGTACTTTAAACATCCTACAAGGATCTAACTATGAAGATAGACAGATACTTTAAGGATTTGGTTTAGTCACTTGTCTTGTCTCATTGAATCATAAAATCCTAAATCCTAATGGTGATTCGGATAAGGCTACGAAGGGTAATACAATAAGCACACTTATATATAGGAAGTACCAGTGGCGTATCTACCATGTCCTTATTGTATTACTCTAGTTTCTTTATCTAAATCACCAACAAATCTCTACACATAAACAATAACCATCGTCTTGTAAAGCACTTCTTACAAATATCACTAGAAAGATAGACAGATTTAAGACTGTACTTCAAATATCCTACAAGAATCTAATTATAAAGATAGAAAGATTCTACAAGGATTTGTCTCGTCAATCGTCGTGTTTGCATAACAGGAATAATACACAAAAAGTATTAGTAAACACATACATGCCATTCATTTGAGAAAAATTGGTTACACATATGAATCACTCCAAAACATTTGAAAAATGTAAAAGAGGGGAGCTATGTACTCACATGGGATTGCGTATAGCTCTTGTCAATGGATCAAGAGTTCAAATGTTAAAATGGTTCCTAGCGTATCGGATACTATGTGTTAGTGTCAAAACTTGAAAACAAGAGATCGGATAGAATGAAGTCTTATAAACCAAACGAGTGTTGGAACTCATATGAAATGGTTTAATAGACTTAACTCGTATGAATCCTAAATGCTTTTGACCCGTTAAGGTAGTTTCCGCTACTTTAACGTGTCATTTGCATAAAAACTCATTTGGATGGTCAAACTAGTCTTATGATAAGTATTATATGCCAAAATAAGTTTAATAAAGTTGCAACATCAGTATATACGTCAAAAAATTGGTTACGTATGCTTAAAGTGAGTTTATGCGGAAAAAGGGCATTTTGGTCATTCATAAAGGTAAAATAGACGACTGATCATAACACTATCCAAACGACGTGACCATAAGGTATAACCTCAAAGTGTTATTCCCTATATAACTATGGTCACTAATATGCGTTTGTTCGGATCCTAAGATCGACCAAACGGGTCGGATTCGAAAGTCAAAGAGGTGGTCAAGACCACTCGATAAAACAAGTGCTAAACTAAAAGTGACGAGTTAGACATGTTAAACATATCTAACTAAGTTTACAAAATTGATTTGGTATAAAAAAAAAGTGTTTTGATACCCGAAAATAGTTCCTTCGTATAATGCACATTTTGCGCATTATTGACCGAAACTTTGACTCGTCACTACGACTAGTAAAGGTGGTATTCAGTAGGCATGATCGCTATGGATCATAACCATCGTGATTACGATCAGGTTGCAAAGTTCAATTGAACTTTGTCTTGAGCAATTAATGGTCAAAGCTGAAAGTCAAACAATGTTTGACTTTTAGCTTGAAATAGTTAAAAAAATGAAACAAGACAAGGAGAGAGCAGTTACTTGTGTTGATGAACACTTGAAGGGCTCCAAGAAGAAGAATGCTTAGATGGGAGGCCTCCACTAAGGTGGTAGCACTCCAACTTAGAGCAAGAGGAGAAGAATGAGAAATGAGCAAAGAACAAGGTGAACTTTGATGGGTATTATAGTGTTCTTGGATCAACAAGATCATCACAAGTGTCCTAGGAGGTGTCATGATCTTAAGAGGGTCCTAACACATGTCCAAAGCAGGAACAATGCTGGAAAATTCGAATGCTTGGTGTCCAAGAGATTAAACAAGAGGCTGCCAACAAAACAGCTGAGCTTGGCACCCCATGCAGACCGCATGGCTTTGTGGATGCGGTCCGCATCCACCCTTGCTGGCAACAACTTTCCGAAATTGGCAGAACAGGCCCCTACACACATGTTTCGTCGCGTTTTGGCACTTCTAACACCCGTCAACCCTATTTTTAAGCTCCATAAGGATGAATAAGCATAGGGAACTTGAAATATGTCCAAAAATGTTTCGGATGTCGGTTCGTTTGGTTGTACGGTTCGGTTTTCGGTTAATTACGACGAACGCCTTAATTAACGCGTAAACCACCGTAATTGCGTAACGAATGATATTTTTGCATTCCAATCATTAAAATGCAATATTTTAATGATGGAAAAAATATTTGGATGTACGTACGTGTTCCGTATTAAGCAATACGCGAATCGACGTACTTTCACGGATTTTGCAAAATAGCCCTAGAGTTAAAATAACGTGTTTTTGCCATACCGAAACCATCAAAACTTATATCTAAGTTATGTAAAGGATATTTAAGGCATGTTAAGCTTGTATCATTGTTCTGGAGTGTCCGTCGCTACGAGAATGGGCAGACTTTTGTAATTTGTCATAAATAGTCCCTATGATCGAATAGGATTGTTTTTTACATACTAAACCCTTCAAAACTTATTTCTAAGTTATGTAAAGGATATTTAGGGTATGTTTAGCTTATGTCTTTGTCCCGGTGCTTACGTTATCTTAAACGGGTTATGTTTAAGTATCAGTTATCTGAAAGCCTTCAAAGAAAAAGTTTTTGAAAGCCCGAAATTTGGCACAAGGGTTACAACGCCTGGGCACCACCGTAGATTACGGTGCCACCGTAGCCTACGATGGCCAACAAAAATCCCTACGGCGCCAGAGACTGTCTTACGGTGACAAAATGCTTCCAGCTTCCACCGTAAGCTACAGTGGCACCGTAGCCTACGGTGGTCGCTGGCCTTTGCTTCTTTGTTCGTTTGTCACTATTTCAAGTCTCTGTCTCGGCTTCACCAAGAACGAGCACCCATCCGCATGCATTAAAATCCTTTCTTTACGCTTGTTTGTACCCGCAAAGCAAGCACACCGTAGTTACTCTATTCCACTAATTAACCCGATCAAATGTGAGAATTTGCAAAATTTAAAGCACTTAAAGGTTGTCCAAAGGAACACCCATCACATCCCCACACTTAATCGTAGCTTGTCCCAAGCAACACATCAAACCATTTTCAAGTTCATAAACAATTCCATTCAAACCAAGCAAATACATGTTGTCCTTTTACTAACCTAACATCATACCACATGACACACCCCTCACAAATAACTATCCTCTCGGTGACAACAAAGATGCTAGCACAAATTTGCTAGAACCCTCAATACAAATATGTAAATGTGCGATAATATACTTGTATGCAAATCAATGCTCTGCCTACATCATGCTTAGCTTGCTTGTAAATCAAAAGGACTTAACGGTTATAACTGGGCTAGGCGTAAAGGCAGGAATTGGGAATATATATGCAAAATAGCTAACAATTCAACCCGGTCTTTATATTCTACTAACAAAACGTTAACAACTATGTACATACTAACTAACTCATTTTTTCCATTTTTCGTTGCTTTTTCTCTCTCTTTTTCTGATTTTTCTTTCTTTTTCGTTTTTTTAAACCAACAACGATTGCAAAACAACCAAACATCTAAAACAAGATGATCAAACTAATAGACCGGGCTGAATAAGGGTTAATTTTTTAGAGAAATTTGGCACGGGAAACAAATGATCGGCTTAAAGGTCAAATGGGCTACTAAAGTCCAAACCCCCGCCCTTCTCACTATCATGCTCATATATATAATTTATGAGGTCCAACCCCCCCAATCCCACACTCTCACACATCCAGACGAAGCTACCTAAATGCCCTTATCATCTCTACAAGCAAACAAGCTAAGGCCTCAAAATGCATTTACCAACAAGTTCTATTAACACAATTCACACATCACCACTCAACCAAAGAAAATTTTTCTAGTTGCCATATGTGTCTGTGCACAAATACTCACCAAGAAAGGGCAAATTAGGTTACCGATGTGCCATGCGGATTGATGACAAGCTTTCATTCACACTCTTCACTTCGTTTAAAAATTTTCAAAAACCCCAAAAATTTCCCCCATCCCCACACTTGGGATACATTGTCCCCAATGTATGGTCTTTGGAGAACTGACCACTCACACAATCAATCAACATCAACTTTTGTTTAGCTTCTCAAACCCCAAATTTCCTTTTTTTAAATTCAATTATTCAAAAACTCCATCAATAGTTCCCAACCCATCAACTATGACTTCAACACACCACCCAACCGCCCAACCATAAACATAAACAAAAATATATATAAAAAAAAGTACAAAATGAGAGAGAACACGACCTGATTAATATTATCTCAGTTGAGGAAGCCCAAAGATAGATATCATAACATCCGTGAACTCTCCAAACCCAAACGAACCACTGCTACTACCACCTTGATCTCCTCCTTGATCGGTTATTGGCTTCCCATGCCCGTGTGTGAATCCACCCATTGCGAATGATGTAATGGTGGGGTGGGGTATGTCACACTACCGTCGTAAGGTGGTAGAGTAGAATAATCCACAATAGGCGGGTCGGCAACAACCGGTTGGCCCGCGTGCCAAGCGTCATGCATCCGTTATTCCGGTCATCAAGGTAGTGGTTGTTTATCTCTTCTTCATGAGCATATATGTGAGCTCTATTCCATTGCTCCTGTCAGTCATAATTTTGCTTCAATGACCGCTCCATGCTCGCTCCCATAAACGTTTGATGATCAAAAGCTACTTGACTAGAATCGGACCAGTCCGAAAAAGTAGGCGGATGCATTCGTTCCACAACTTGTTCCATCGACCCACCATATGCCCAATTTGAATCATATGACATTTGCGCATAGTCAAATGCACTTCAAATATATCCCGACTGGGTTCCGCCTCTACTTCCACTTGGTCCTTCCCTATCAGTATCCACAGGCACCACATTAGGATTATCCATGTAATCCTCATCACCACTCTGAATCTCCTCCTCACTTTCAGGATCATCAGCCTCTCCTGGTGGTAATGGTCTCGCATCAACTTTTAAACCCTCCACCTTTGACCTTTCCTTTTCAGCTTGTGATACCTTTCCGATTCTAAATACGACCAACCAGGCCCCAACTTTTTAACATCAAATGGTTTTAATTTTTAGACGACCCTTTATCATCCTACGTGATTGCCCCGTACATCTTGAGTAATGCGGTAATCAGTCGACAATGTGGAATTATCTTTCGCTGATCGCTATTTCGACTTATCCACATAATGTTCAACACCAAAAATCAGAAAGGAAACAGAGGAGATCCCCTCAACAATATATACAAAATTGGTATTTCTCGGATATCTCACCTCAACCTTATCACCCCTTCGAGGAATCACATTCTGGTGCAAATCACCAACATTAACTTTGCTTCTATTATCAAATTCTTTCGATACAACTTCCCATATGTAGTACCCGTAAGAATAGATAATCCAACATAGTTTGCCATCGTGGGTGCTTCTCTAGTGAGAAGTACAAATCTTCCAATTTAGGGATCATGTACTGAGCTATAGGTTTACTGTCAAACTTTGTTACCCATCTCAAAGAATCAAAGGACATCTCAACTTCAATCCCGTTTACGTCCTAGTCAACTTCATTTTTACGCACCTTTGAAAGGGGGACATTTTAGAATAGCCATCCACTCCTGAATTTCTACGTCATACCAGTTTTTTTCTTCCTTATCATGGCATTTAAGCGCCGCCTCCCAACTTAGCGCCCGAAATTTCACGGTGATACCAAACGGACCAAAATCTACCTCACGGACCTCCTTCTCACAAATAAAAGCTTCGTTGCGTTGGGCCAGTGCATTCATCTGATCATGAAACAACACGGATTGCCACTCAGATGGTTGATCATGCAATGGACCAGTCGTCCACTTCGGCTTTGGCCCTCTTGGCTGCTCCTCCTCCTGTTGTTCCTCCTCTTGGTCTTGATCAGCCAAACGAAATAACCTTCTTTTCGTTCCCGATTTTCAGCCGGATTACTAGATGATCCAACATGCTCTTTCCCTTTACGACCCACATTCCTGCACATCACAATCAAAACACACAAACACACAAAATCAATTCCTTTTCGTTCACCTTCCCCACACTTGCTTATTACAATGGTTGTAGATATAAAGACATAAGCTTTTATCTTTTCACAAAATTCGGGCTTGATGTCTCTACCTTAAAAGGATTTCCCAAAAATATCATCCCCATCTACAACCATATCCTCAACTAACTCACACGTTCATATCATCTAACCTCTATAAGCAAGTGGGTAAGCAAAAAAAATTATAACAACTTACCATTCTGCAATGCACCTGAAATAATGAACATAAATTGCATACCTTTTCTTTCAAGAAGATGAGAATGACAAGAGCTTCAAGCTAAACACCACCCCACAAAAACCCCCAAATTTTCGAACCCCTAGTGTCCAAAATCGACCACCAAAACAGAGGAATCTTGAAAAGATAAACACAAATCTGAATTCCTTGTGAAATTTTAGCTAAGATTGACCCAAAAATCACTTGATTTGGTTGAGATTTAAGAGAATGGTGCAAGGTTTTGGTTATGGAGGTTAGGGTGTCGTGTTTGGGGTTGAATGGGGAAGAAGGTGAAGTTTTATGATGAAAAAGATTGAAATCCCATGTATGTGGTTGAGAAAAATGGGAAATTTTCGATTTTTTTTACTACCCGACCCCACTCGCCAGCCAGCCACCGTAGCTTACGGTACCACCGTAAGCTACGGTGGTTACTAGCAATATCAATTGCACCGTAAGACAGTTTACAAACGGCGTAGGGTTTTCAACATGCCACCGTAAGCTACGGTAGGACCGTAACCTACGGTGGTATCTGGGCAACAATATTTTATTTATAATTTTTTAAATTTTTTTAGACTTTTGAAATTTTTATGATTTTGTTATTTTCAGAAAGCATGAAAATTGCCCTACCCCCATGGAAAACCCGTGTTGTCCTCAACACTATGTTAAAGAAATTCAAGAGAACCCCACACTTGTTTCGAACACAAGTTAAAACGGGTATAGTAATTGTTTAAAACACTAAACTATACTATGCTAAGCTATATATTTACCGAACCTGGGCCTCTTATGCTTGTTCTTCGTTCACTGGGCGTAGAATATAGCCCACACTGTCAAGATCTAAGTTGTTGATGTCATTTCCTTCCAAATACGGCTTGAGCTGGTGCCCATTCACCGTTTGCTTCTTGTTGGTATGAACATCCAAAATATCAGCATCACCAAATCGACCCACTCGCGTAATCTCATATGGACCCCTCCATTTACTCTTCAACTTGCCCGCGAATAACTTCAATTGAGAATTATACAACCACAACTTATGACCCAGTTTAAAGGTCCGTTTCCTAATCTTCGCACCGTGAACCTTTTTTAGTTTGTCTTTGTTGTGCGGAAGCACATTCATACGCCTCATCTCGAATTTCCTCGATTTCACTTAGTTGTAGTTTCCGAATTCTACCTGTTTCATCATAATCCGCATTCACCATTTTGATTGCCCAATGATCCCGGTGAGCTAACTCCATTCGTAATTGACATCCTTTCCCATACACCAACCGGTATAGAGTTGTACCGATAGGAGTTTTATAAGCCGTCCTATATGCCCACAATGCATCATCCAACTTACTCGACCAATCGTTTCTATCTGTTCGCACCGTCTTCATGAGAATTTCTTTGATTTGACGGTTGGATACTTCAACTTGGCCACTTGTCTAGGGGTGGTATGGAGTAGCAATCAGATGGTTCACATTTTACCGCTTCAACAATTTCCCGACATTGAAAATTTTAAAATGTGACCCACCATCGCTAATTATAACTCGCGAAATACCAAACCAAGCAAAGATATTGGATTGAACAAACTTACAAATGACCGAATGATCATTGGTCCTTGTGGGTATGGCTTCAATCCACTTCGAGACATAATCTACCGTGACCAAGATATACAAAAACCCGTTCGAACTCGGAAAAGGCCCCATCAAATCTATGCCCCACATATCGAATATCTCAACCACCAAAATGGGTTGCAAAGTCATTTCATCTCGCTTCGAATACTACCCATTTGTTGACATCGTGCACACTGTCGAGCATATTCACATGCATCCTTGAAGATTGTAGGCCAATAAAACTCGCATGTAAGAATTCGGTATCCCGTCTTGTAACCACTAAAGTGACCCCCACAAGCTGACGAATGAGCATGGATCAAAATATCTAACATTTCCGTCTCAGACACACACCTTCGAATCACTTGATCGGGCCCAATCTTAAACAAGTCCAGTTCATCCCATATATATTGCTTGACTTGGGCCATAAATTATTGTCTTCTCTTCTTGGTCCAATGGCTTGGAAGTGCACCCGTGGCTAAGTAATTCACATAATGGGCATACCACGGTGCAACAAAAGTGGACACAACCAATATTTGTTCATCAGGAAACCGATCATTAATTTCACTTGTGTCATCAATACCTTCCAACGGAATTCGGGATAAATGGTTCGCCACGACATTCTCACATCCTTTCTTATCCTGAATTTCTAAATCAAAATCTTGCAACAAGAAAACTGAACCGTACCATGATCCGAATATACCACAACCTAGCTCCCCCAAATATATGGACGAAACTTGTCCAAGGCATACACCACTGCTAATAACTCTTTTTCGGTTGTGGTGTAATTCAGTTGCGCTTCGGACAAAGTTTTACTCACATAATAAATCACCACTGGTTCCTTGTCAGCCCGTTGACCCAAAACTGCCTCAGTAGTCGTGTCACTTGCATTGCACATTATCTCAAACGGTTGGAAAATAGGAGCTTTCACCAACTGTTCCTTCAAAACATTGAAAGCTTGCAAACATTCACTAGTAAACTCGAAAGGGACATCTTTAAGCAACAAATTACATAAAGGTTTAGTAATAACACTAAAACCTTCAATAAATCGTCGATAAAAGCCCACATTTCCCAAAAATGATCTCACCCCCTTTACATTCTTTGGAGGAGACAAAGATGATATTACTCGAATTTTTGCCTTGTCTACCACCATCCCCTTTCAAAAATGACATGGCCCAACATAATACCCTCTTGTACCATGAAATGACTTTTCTCCCAACTTAGCACCAAGTATTTCTCAACACATCTTTTTAAAACTTTTTGTAATTCGTTGAGACACGACTCAAAACTTGTGCCAAAAATGAAAAAATCATCCATAAATACCTCAAGTGACTCCCCAACCATGTCCGAGAAAATATTCATCATACATCGTTGGAAAGTTGTCGGGGCATTACACAAGCTGAATGCAATTCGCCAAAAGCAAAAGTGCCATAAAGACAAGTAAAGGTGGTTTTGTGTTGGTCATCTGGGTGAATGGCAATCTGGTTATATCCCGAATACCCATCTAAAAAGCAGTAATATTTTTGACCGGACAATTTTTCAATAATTTGGTCAATGAAAGGTAATGGAATATGGTCCTTAGAAGTGGTATTCGATACAAACACGCCACCCGGTGACTGGTCGGGTGGTGATTTGTTCACTGTTTCATCTCTATAACTTGAATGCCTGCCTTCTTAGGCACAACTTGGGTAGGACTTACCCAAGCACTATGTGAAATTGGATAAATAATACCTTCATCGAGCCACTTAATTACGTCCTTTTTTACCACTTCACGTAAATTCGGGTTCAATCTTCTTTGAGCTTCACGTGTCGGTCTTGCATCCTCGTGGTAATAATCTTGTGCATGACTATTGATGGACTAATTCCCTTCAAGTCGGCGATTGTCCATCCAATAGCACCCTTGTTTGCCTTTAACACTTCCAATAACGCTTCTTCTTGAGCCAGCTCCAAATTAGAGGCAATAATGACCGGTAAAGTGTCATTATCCCCTAAAAATGCATACTTCAAGTGGCTCGGCAAATCCTTCAATTCTAACTTTGGCGGCTCCTCCAATGAAGGCTTTGTCCCCGAACTAATTCCCACTGGTAAGCTCTCAAACTGATGTGTCCATGGCGGTCGACCCTCTTTCATTGCTAGAGCATCTAACTTTTGTTCCTCGATCCTCAACGCACAAGCGTGTACCTGTTCAGAAAAATCACAAACACAAGACTCCATGCTATCCTCCTCCTACTGATGCGGTTCACATCCATCAACTAAGTCTGTCATAAAACACTCATCAACACCAAGAGAATTAGAAACGTTAGTAAAAACATTTAATCTCATTTTTCTGTTGCCGAGTGTCATGTCAACCGTACCAAATCGACAATCAATAACAGCATGAGTGGTGCTCAAAAATGGCCGACCCAAAATGACATTTTGTTGTTGTTTTGGGTCCGCGGATGAGTAGTCTAAGACTAGAAAGTCATCAGGATAGTAAAACTCACCAACTTTAACTATAACATCTTGCACCATCCCTCGAGGTAGCTTATGAGACAAATCCACCAAAACTACCGTTGTCTCAACCCGATTTAATGGACCAAAATCATATTGGTCATGTAAACCCCCCTGGTAAAATACTTACTCCTGCTCCTAGATCGAGTAATGCCTTTGACATCTGAAAATTTCCAATTTGAATATCTATAAGAGGCGTTCCCGGATCTTGGAGCTTAGGAGGAAGATCCCCTTTAAGCACCGCACTTACCCGCTCGGTTAAGTCGACCCGTTTAGGTACCTTTTTCTGTTGCCTCTTTTGTGTGCATAATTCTTTTAAAAATTTAGCATAGGCCGGTACTTGTTTTATTGCATCAAGTAAGGGGAGGTTAACTTTGACTTGTTTGAAAACATCCAACAATTCCTCCTTTTGAGGACCCCTTTTGAAATGAATTTTTTCTTACCCAGGTCAATTAAAGCCGAAGGAAACGGGACTTGACTAAGTCCCCCTTCCTCAATTTTATCTTGTAAAATTTCACTCAACCCCGGTTTTTTATTTCCTTTTCAACATTAGGGTCCTTAGACACAATTGAGGGTGACACTTCATCCTCATCACTTTCATTTCCTGCAATATCCTCAACCACCCCATCAACCATACCCGGTGACTAGTTTTCCTTAAACTCTTTACCACGTCTTAAGACACTAACATGGTTAATAGCAACATTACGCGAATTACTATGAGAGGGATTTACCTTGGTGTCGCTAGGTAGTTGACCTTTACCTTTTTTAACTCTGCCACCTCACTCGCAAGTTGACCCATTTTGGTAGTCAATGTTTGAATACTTTTATCACTGAACCTCATCCTTTTGCATCTGGACCTCATCAAGTTGGTTCCTTTTTTTGCATGTCTTGTTGCATCATCCTAAGCATATCCATGGCTCCATTCCCACTCGATGAAGTTTGACCCAAAGAACCACTTTGTCCACCCACTTGTTGCTATTGCCCTTGATAGCTTTGATTATTCCAGCCTCTAAAATTATCTTGGTTGTATTGTTAACGCAGAACAAAATTCCCTTGAGCTCCTTATTCGGGTTGGCTTGGTTCGCTGGGTTACCATAGCGAAAATTAGGATGATTTCTTAATCCGGGATGGTAGGTATTTGAGTTCATGTTAAAATTTCTACCACCCCTTGAATAGCATTCACCTCCTCTACTCATTCTTCAACCACACCGACCATACACACGTTCCCCAAATGACCCAATTTGTTGCAGTTAGTACACACATTATAAATTTGGTTGGTAGTGTGTACCTCTACATCCTACACGGCGTTCACTTGTGGTCTTGTAACTATAAACTTTTTATTCCTTGATGCTTGTGCTTGCTTTTGGAGTTGAATGACATTTGTTCCAAGAAATCCCAATCGTCTTGCTCGTAATTGGTGCCAAATGTACCATTAGAGACCGACACTACATCACGAGCATCACCATCACTCAACCCTTCACGAAAAGCATGTAATAACTCCCAAAGAGCAATCCCATGATGTGGAAAATTTTTAAGCATCATATTAAAACCTATTAAACGCCTCATGAAACATCTCCCCCACTTGTTGTCGAAATTCTCGAATACTTTTTCGTTAATCATTAGTCTTTTGGGCGGTGAAAAATTTTTCCAAAAATCCTTGTTTCATTTCTGCCCATGTATAAATCGAAGCGGATGGTAACCTATAAAACCACCTTTTGCCTTGTCTTCCAACGAGAATTGGAAGAGTAGCAACTTAACGTCATCGGATGAAAATCCTTGACCTCCAATAGTATTACAAATGGAATCATAGGACTCTAAGTGGAAATAGGGTTCTTCCGATGCTAACCCTTTATACTTAGGCAAACCTTGGAGTGCATTGGTTCTAACCTCAAATGTACTTCCATCCGGATGGTGAGGAATTACCACCAGAGAAGGGTTGTTAGTGATAACCGGTCAGAAATGAGCTTCAACCCCCTCACCACTTCTCTATGGTATCTTCGTGGAGCACCTAACGGTACTCTTGGTCGACCCACTTGATCTTGCACCGCCCCTTGAGGTGCAAATTGTTGTTGATAATGACGTTGTTGAATGGCTGGTTGTTGCATCGGCCTTTGAAATTGTGGAGGTTGCTGAAATTGTGGTTGTTGATATTGAGGTTGAACTTGTTGCAAAGGCATTGGCCCAAGTGGACGAACTTGTTGTACCCTCGTTGGTTGCCTAACCACTTCTTGAATCGGTTCCAATTGTTGCCTTTGTTGATAAATCATACCTCCTTGAGGTCCCAAGTTTGCCTCCATCTCCCCCATAATAGTACCCCTCTTATTCGTATCCTCTAAACTCTTCCACATACCCATCATCAAATCCATTTCCTCCAATACTCGAAGATTGCACATATTGAGAAAACGGGTGATGAAAACCCGTTTGATGTGAGGGTTGGAAAGTGGATGTAGTATGAACAATGGTTGAACTTGGTTGGAATTGATTTGGTGGTTTTGTTGAATGGAAGATGATTAACCGGCAGTTGGTAAAAAAGATGAAAATGTGGAACCATTGTTGTTGAGGTAAAGGTGAGAGCGGGTTCGGTTTGAGTGATTGTGGGTGATGTGGTGTTAGTTGGTTGTACTTCCAATGTGGAAGTAGGATTGGTAGTAGGGTTCGGTGAAGGTGTAGACGGTGATGTTTGACCCGTAGTGAGAGTCGGTAAATCCATGGTGTGTTTTAGTGTAGTAGGTGTTGTAGGTAAACTAATGATTTGTTTTCTCGGAGTAAGACACGGTCTTGTTGTAGGTTCGCTCGATTTTGGGATCAAATGCTAGCGGTGATGACTTGTGAGAGCTTCTAGTATGCATACACCTGTAGGTTCCTGCACACTAAACACAACCAGCGTTAACCCGAAAATAACAAAACATAGCTACTAAATTAACACACGTTGCGCACTACTCCCCGACAATGGCGCCAAAATTTGATGTGATGTCGAAGTCTCACGTAAATTTAAACCAATTACTACTAAATAGCTAGCGGTAAGTGGGTATCGAACACGTGGAGTTTGTGGAAAATGTGTCTATTTTATAGCTTTATCGACCAACTAAATTAAACTAATTGTAGAAAATAATTTCAATGATTTCGATTGTTTGATTTTAAAATGAAAATTAACTAAATTGAAAAAACAGTTATCAAAGAGTTGTTGTAAAACAGATTAGGAGAAAGCGACCATCCTAGACTTCCGGTTTGCTTATGACAATAGTGCTTTGATTCACTAGAAAGAATCACATAGACATGATTCATGTGCAATTGCTTGTTTGTGATAAAAGGGAACTAAGTATCTCGGATTATAACAATGCGAGGATGTTACCCGATGACCAATTAACTAATATCCAACCCTAATCCCTCCCGTGATATCTCGATTGTCAACGACACCAAGAACGTACGATTTAGATTAAGATTAAAACATCAATTAACAAATTACGAACAAACATTCACACATCATAATAAACCAACAACGATTGCAAGTCTATTATTCTAGAAATACAAATCAAAACATAAAAGTCTCAAATAAACCTTCAATCTAGGATGATCACCATACGTTTAGCCACACATCGCTTGGTGAACCATCATATCAATAAGTTTAGTGTTCATACGATTCAAAAACATAAACCGAATGATTAAAATTGTTCACAAACACTTGCTAGAGCCAAAAATTCGCCAGAAATCTGTCTAGAAACGTTCCCCAATGATGAGATACACAAAAGAAACTTCAAAACGAAGTTTTATGGGGCAGTTACACTTTTCACGCTGGGCACGACCGTAGGCTACGGTGCCACCGTAGCCTACGGTGGCCAGCAAAAATCCCTACGGTGCCCAGCGACTGTCTTACGGCGACAAAATGCTTCCAGCTTCCACCGTAAGCTACGGTGGCACCGTAGCCTATGGTGGTCACTGGCTTTGCTCCTTTGTTCATTTGTCACTATTTCAAGTCTCCGTCTCGGCTTCACCAAGTACGAGCATCCATCCGCATGAATTAAAACCCTTTCTTTACGCTTGTTTTTACCTGCAAAGCCAAGCACACCGTAGTTACTCTATTCCATTAATTAACTCGATCAAATGTGAGAATTTGCATAATTTAAAGCACTTAAAGGTTATCCAAAGGACCACCTGTCAGAGACATAAATGCTTGAAAAGCATTTTGTAGAAATTCTACTTCAGAAAAGTAGCCCAGATTAGAACTTTCTGAAACTTCATCGTAACAAACTTTATTATAAACCCCATTCTCCATTTCGTTAAAAACTTGTTATGTAATTTCTTTGCGCGAAGTGAAGACCACTTCGTACGAACTAAAATAAAAACACCCAATAAGATTCAACTTCGTGTGAGGTAAAAATTGTGAACTTTTAAAAACTTTCACTTCGTACGAAGAGAAAGTTCACTTCGTGCGAAGTAAGACTTAGATCGTGCGAGGAGAGTGTTCAAAATTTCATGTTTTTTTGCCATTTAGATCATGATTTCAGTTGAATTTAGGTCTGATGCTTTTCAAGGGTTTGTTAGAACATGATTTTACTTAATCCTTGAGAAAATTAGGCCATTTTGTCCATTAAATCTTTGAAAAATGATCAAAATGAGATGAAGAAAAGTGTTTGTGGCTGAATCTTGTTGAATGTCTACAACTTAGACCTTCTAGCTTTGATACCACTTGTAGGTCCATTCTAGGATCCGATAGCTAAGGCACTAACTTGAATAACCTAGTCTTAAACGTGCAGAATCCATTTTAGAGTTAGGCGACAATATTAACAACATTCACTTTTTAATTGTTGTTTCATTAATACTTCAACGTTTACAGATCCTGGAAACAACTGGACAGAGCTCCGCCGTCCTGTCTACAAAAACCAATACCTAACACTCAGCTTGCACCTCTATTTTATACTTCTTCTCTTTGTGCGAAGCTAGGTGTAACGCCTCGCTTTTTCATACTTTCTATTCATAGCAAGCTCGTGTAGTAATTCTATTTTGGAAACCAAGTGGATTCGTATTCTTCATTTGTTGTAATCGTTGCAATCGAGACTTGAATCATAATGGAAATTATACATTTTTATACTTGTTATACTTAACCATACATACTTATACATGATGCTTATACTCGAAAACGTGACATACTTGTGAATACGCGACATTTATACTTTATGCATACATTATACACGATGTTGATACTCAAACTCGATCCTTTTATACATACACATACATTATAGCACACCTTGTATACTTATAACACTTTATTGTATCGTAAAATACCATTATACAACTTATAAACCCGTCACACTTGATCAAAACAACAAAATATAAAAGTTGGTCCCGGACGAGGTCCTTGCGGACCGCAAGGGGAAACCCTTAAGGTCCGTAAGGCACTCTAGGCAGGACAGATTGTTTTGGCTCGCGTTTATGCATGGATCCACACACATAAACCTCACCCAATCACCTCTAATGCACCATTAAACACCTCCTAACCACTCCCCACTCTTCCCCTATAAATAAAACCCTAATCCAAGCCATTTTACACTTTCATAACTCTCTAATCCTTCCTAAATCACTCTCAAATCATCTCAAGTTCTTGCAACATCAGAATTTTCAGGCAGATTCATACACCTTTACAAAAGTGAGCATAACTTGCTCAAAACTCAACGAAATCTCGTGATTCTTCTTTCTAATTACTTGGATAATCTTTAGGTTTGAATCCAAGGGTTTTCAATGGAGAATCCAGACTTGGAAATGAACCTAAAGTGTCCACAAACGTTCTGTTGTGATTTAAACTCTTCCAAAACTTGTTTAATCTTATCAAACTTGAGTCTAACTCATCTCAAACCTATGTCCTATGCTTACAACACTACTTGTGGTTGATTAGGCTTAAAACAAGGTTGGGAAACTCAAACTAGAGGATTTATCCTCACAAAATTTCTGTTTTCATGGACCTTTAAGCTCACAAGTGATGCAAGTTCTTGAACTTGTTCATGTGTGTCCACCTTGGTTAGCTTGGGCTAACCTAACTTTGAGATCACACATCACTTGATGATTTTCATCATTATCCCAAGTTAGTTTCCTATATTGAAAGTGTCACAAACCCATTTAGCCTTTGACGTGTGTCAAAGTGTGCTCACCGGGTTGTATTTCAATTGGCTACTTGGTATCATGGTGACACACTTTACATTCTTGTCATTTCCATTCTTGTTATATTATTGTTCCCAGACCCTCCTTGTTACCTATGGTAACTTGTGTAGTGGTGAACATCATACGAGGTTCCAAAATGGATGGTTAATCCTCCCACCCCCTACTTGACTTACATGACACCAAGAGGCTCCAAAGTGGATGGTCCATCCTCCCACCTCCTACATGACTATATAACTATATGTAAATCTATGGACTATGTAATATATCAAACTGAACCCTTGATGATGAATATATAATCACCTATCAAGTTAATAAGTTTTATCTCTAAAGTGTGTAGTTCCTTGTCATGATTCTAATAGGTCTTATGAAATCACATTAAACCAATTCGGGTTCTCATAGTGTCAAGAACAAGTGCTATACCTTAGTGCTTATTTTCATACTGTAATACTTTACTCTCATTCCCTTTAAATCTTGCTCGAATAATACGAATCTTCCGTTACACTCATAACTAATACCTATGTTCTTCTTGTAGAAGGACAAGGTGCCAAACCCTAATCACAACGAGCTTGCGGGATTTCCCTAAGTGGAACACTTTAGCAAAACCGTGAGTACACTTGACCCATTTACCTTTTATCACTTTTGGGTTGTAACATGTTTCCATATCCAAATACACTGTCACAAACTTATGCTTTTTACATGCTCAATCCTTATACATGAATACTTGTTAAGCTTAGATACATGCTAGATTATACATGCTTGATCATTAACTTAGCTAGCCCAAACTTAACATGTATAGCGCTATAGGAGTAGCACACCACCCGTCAGAGTTATGTTAAGATTATCATACTCATTTTAGTCTCGTCACTTTTATGACGAAGGAAGCTCGATCTCGTTAAACTTTTTTGGAAATTCGGGGTTTGATCTAGTAGTGCATGATTAGTATATACGTTGCTTACATTACCATGTGTATTCGAGTTATACCTTTTATACCTATGCTATGTATTCACCAAACTTGTGTAATCGCCTTTGCTTTTGCATTGAACTCGTATTTTAAACATGTTACAGGTTGAAGAAGATGATGCCATGAAATCAAAGTAGTGATGATGACTTGATACACACATAGACGTTAGGTTTATTATTATTGTATCAATTTTGTCTTTTGTTATCATTGTATTTGAATTTTCCCATGTAATGTATGACAATTTACGCATGAAATGAAATCCGGTTAATTATTTATTGTCCCAATTAGTTTTATGAGCAATGAGCAATCTCTTTCGTCCCGCCTCGATGTTTCCGCCATCGGTTGGGGTGAAAGATTGGTATCAGAGCCATAACTATAGGGAATTAGGTAGAATTGTCATGTTCGACCTAGTCTATAGTTTAAGTGTCCATTTTGACCATTCCTGTCTTATGCTTAAAACTTTATTCTTCCTTCATTGCTTCTTCCTTTTCCTTTGGACTTCAAACTTACATAACGTCTTTCCAAAGACTTTTACACAAAACACTTGAAGACACTCGTGATGCAAACGAGGCGATTTGCACCAAGATAGGTCCAATGACTTACAATTTTTGGTGAAATCCCCAATTTCGCGTATTCGAATTTTTCACGAAGTTATACCATCAAGTTAGGAGTGATATCCACATCTTAATGGAAACTTTCAATTCATACTCTAGTGGATCTTACAAATGAGTTGGATATATTCCTCGTTTAGTAAGAAACAACCACACATAGGGTACGAAATTGTCAAGTTAGGGGTGAAACCCGCACCTTGTTGATTAAGTCCCATTCCTCGATTTTCAATCTCGCCTAAGTCTCGAATTTTCGATCGACTAGGGACATGTAGTAACTGGAAGAGTAAAATGCTGTTAATTGCTTCTCGACGAGAGCGTTTTACCTATTAGGCCAAAGCATGTACCTTAACTCGAAAGATCTTACGAATCACTTTGGAATAGTCATCGTTTCTCTACCCGAAAGGATCCCATGTTTTATTGAGCCAATCTTTTATGTTATCTCAATTTTTATGTGATTTAATACTTGTTACCTTATTCGTTTCGAACCGTTACACAACTTGCACGTTTTATCGCAATAAAAAACAATACTAATTCTCGTGAACACACTAAATTTATACTCTTTATTTGCACTCATACGTGATTATACATGCTGTACTTGATACATTCATGCAAACTTTGTGAACCATACTTGATGAACCCATGCAATCTTATGTGAACCATACATGAACCTTATACATGCTTATACATCCAAAACTTTTTTTCTTTATTATGAAAGTCTCATTCCATTTTCTTCTATGTTGAGCCTTTAGATGAATTCTCCTAACTCATCTAAGAAATCCAAGAGGTCCAACAAGGGGTCCAACAACAACAACAACAATGAGGACTCCATCTCCAAACAAGACCTCGTTGGTCTTGTCGCTGAACAAATGGCCGATCAAATGGCCCGTGTCATCCCCGATATTGTTAGCCAACTTCAAACCATCCACACTAAAGCCAAACCCAAATCCTCCACCGATTCAAAAACCAAAACCCCTAAAACATCCTACCAATTCAAGCATTTCATGGCTTGCAAACCAGTCGAATTCATTGGCATGGACGGTGTCACCGCCATGATCAATTGGTTTGACGCTATGGAACTGACCTTTCTTCAGGGCGGGTGCCCTGATGAACATCGAACCCTTAATGCTACCAGGGTCTTTCGCCAGAGAGCCCTCGAGTTGTGGACTACTGAACGCAACAAGCGTGGCAACGAAGTAGCCCATGCTCTACCTTGGGACGAGCTTAAGCAGCTCATGAAGGATCAGTTCTGTCCTCCCCACGAGACCCAGAAGCTCGAGAACAAATTCTGGCATCTCACGCAACAAGGGAGCGACGCAGAGGGACTGATCACGCAATAGTTAAGTATCATCTGTCCTGGACAGGTGGATACAGTTCCCAAGGCGATAGCTAAGCTCATCGTTCGCTTTCGCCTGTGATCATGAATCACGTAGCCGTCGCAAACCCAAGAACCCTCGATGAAGCCTTTAGCATAACCATTCCAGCTTAACAATAACTGCATCCTTCAAGGGGCCTACGACAAGGTTCCTACGAAGCATGCGCACCAAGCCACCTGCCAATACTACCACCACTACCGAATCACCTCCCCCTCAAGCCAAAAAGAACAACAACAGGAACAAGAAGCGGAAGCCTTCTGTTCAAAACAACGCGGTCGTCACTCCGCCTGCCGTACACCTCTAAATGCCATCTCCACTACCAAAACAACGATCCATCCAAACGAAACTACACCGGCACTTGGCCTAGGTGTGATCGTTGCACCTACCACCATCTCCCTTTGTTGGGATTGACCCCTACAAAAGAACAGATGATAAAATGCCAAAACAGAGCTGGTCTAAATGATTCAGAATAAACAGTGTTTTTGATTTATAACTTGCCTCATTGACAAGGCATCTAACATCTGATAGCTCTAACATCTACTCAAGGCTAAGCTCTTTGGCTATAAAGACTGGTGAAGACCAAACCTCTGCTTGAAGTCAAAAGTCTGCTGGAAGTCAAAGGTCTGATCATCCTTGGAGAACATTGGATAAAGCTTCATCAGTGGTTAGTAAATCAACCTTGGCTAGCTATCAGTGTTTTGCATATGTATCAGAGGATAGCATTAGCAGTGGTTAGAAGTTGTTAGGTTTGTTAGATGTCATTGTCTTGGTGATGTCAGCAAAGATGCCACAGAGGTTAGGATTTGTACTATAAATAGACAGTGCATGTACTGTTCTATTTAGCTCACACACATACACTTATATTGTACGATCTAATCTGTGTGAAGCTCAGGCTGAGGGGGAGTTAGTGATTCATGCATGTAGTTACTTGTAATCATTTCAATCTTTTGAGTAATGAAAATATTGTGTGATGAAAGCTAATCTCTCATTTGGTTGCGTTACAAAGTTTTAAATTGCATTCCGCTGCAAGGTATTATGTGTTTTATCTTATTTATGATCATTTTGTTTAAAACAACACAATTAGGTCAAACTCAGATCCTAACAATTGGTATCAGAGCCTGGTAAGTCAAATTCGATCTAACAATCGATTTGACGTAAAAAGATCAGCTCAATTTCTCTGATACTGTGTTATTCGTAATTGTTGGAAAACAGAGTAAGAGCCAAATCACTTTATATATGATTTTATTATTTGTGTCAAAATTTGTGATGTTTCCATGAGCGACAGTTGCTAAGGATTCATCTTAAGTCTTTAAAAGACTGAGGTGAACCTAAACCTTAGGAACAAGATCTATATGAGAAACAAAAGTTATAAGAAAATTTCAAAAAGGTTAAATCCTATAAATGTTATGGGTTGCCATTTAGAAAACCAGATCAAAAGTAATGTGAATTCTAGCATAAGCATTTTTCAAAAAGGTCTAAGATTAAACATTATTGTAGATGATTCTGGATTAATTACTCTTTCCTTAAAAGCTTTCCAATGAATGTTACGAATTTGCCTATGGAAAGGATAAAATGGGAATAAAAGAAAAATCACAAAACTCTGAAAGTGTGTTTATCTCAAAACTTTTAGTAACAAAAGAAAAGAGTATAAACATAAAACACCTAAGAGCTTACAAGCTAGTACTACAGAAGGAAAACCTATAATTGAACTTTCGTCGCTGCTCAACATTTATTACCAAACATGCTGAGTGCAACCACTATTTACAGGTAGGTTCAGGTAACTGATGTATATCAAGTTAAAAAATTGTTTTAAAGGAGAACTTAGAACATCAATCAGGTCTAATTGATTCATTTATCAAGAAATGTTTACTTATTTTTGATAGTATAGATTTCATGTATATATCAGGACATGTGTTATTTCTTTTCAGTATTTGTGTTCTCTGGAAAGTAATACATGTTGAGCTTTCACTTGTTTTAGATAGTTAAAGCTCAAAACCTGCCAGGAAGTAAAACCTTTCTACTTTAGAGAGAAGGGAGTTACTCTTCCTTGATAATGGATCAAAAGAATTCTGTTGATGGTCAAGGTTATCTCATATTATGCGTGTCTAGGCTAACCTTGCAAATACTCACATTTCTCACCACAAGAGCAGCAGATGTTCAAAACAACTTGATTTCTTTATGAGGGATTGCTATAAAAGGGTTTGATTTCTTTATAACATATCTTGTCTAAAGATCAGTTGGGAGATGTACAAACCAAAAATTGGAATCATCTGTCCTTAAAAACTTGATCTCTAGGCTTGGAATGCTAAACATGGATTAAAAACAAAACTTTTGTGATCCATGTGTAAATAGCAATAAAATGTTTTTAGAAACTCAAAATCCATCCTTAAAAATAGTTTAAAATTGAATTTTTCAATAAATCCTCAAAGTCTGTTCAAAGCACTGATAGCACAAAAACACTGTTCGTTTAGAAAAATCTATCCACTGTCAAAAAGTGTATCTCTGATAGTTGAAAACACTGTTCTTATCCACTGATCAAAATTTTCATTAGTGTTTAGCCAAACAACTGTCTTCCATTTTCAAACATATGTTACACGTGGTCAGATGTTATTCGACAGTTGTTGCATCAGATGCCACGTCATCATCACTTTTCAAAAACCCTATAAAAACCTTATTCTATTCATAATGGGGGTTTTCATCTTACTGTGTGATTTCAAAAATCTAAAACAGTTTTACCATAAATCATGGCTCCAAAACAAAATCAAAAGCAAAATCTAAACCCGTACCATTTACATTCAAGTTAATCATCAAAACTCCTCATAACTACGCTGCAATTTTAGAGGAAACCCAGTCAAATACGAGATATCATACAATGATTCGGCTACTAAAGGAGTCCAAATTTAAGGAGATGCTGATGGCAAAAGCCCCAATTTATGAAGGTTCACTCAGACAATTTTTGGGCAAATGCTGAGGTTCACTCAATAAAGGGAGTACCTTATGTGATAATCTCAAGAGTGGGTAAAACCTTGATGAAAATTACCCCACAATCGATCTCACAGGTCTTTAAATTGAATGACATGTCACATCCTGTGACATTTCCTCTGGGTGAGATCCAAGCGGAGTTTATTGAAAGAGGTTATGCTGGTCAACTCAAAGGTATGACTATATACAAACCAAATTTCCCTGCTGTGATGCGATTTTTCTTCCATACTATTTTGACATGTCTCTCAGCAAAAACTACTAGTTAATGAAATTCCATTGAACATGCAATATTTGGAATATGCTATTTTGACTTATTCAGATTTCATAATATTGCAAAAGAAAAGGCTTTTCTGATACATCCCAGGTTTTTAAGCATATATCTTCAAAATCAATTACCTGGAGATGATTCTAAAATTGGCCTAGTTAGCAAAGCAGGAGCTATGGGTCATGAAACTTCTACACGCATTTCTAATCAAGATAAAGTTTCAAAAACCCAAGTAGAGGTGGTAGAGAAAGATTTATCAGAACAACCTGCCCAAACTCAACCACCTGCTACTGAGCCTACGGCTCTTGGTGACCACAGCAACACAACCACTGCTGTGCAACCCCCACCAAAAACCACCAAAAAGACCAAAAAGAAATCCACCAAACCCACAAAAAGGGTCTTCTGGAAGATGAGATCCCAGAAGTTAACTCAGTGACAACTCAAAAGTCACAAGAAACCACTGTTGCTACTTCCCCACATCAGCTGGAAAGATCTCCAACCAAAACCAAAACTCCTCATGATTTCTCACAAAAGGAACATGTTGTAAGCAAAGGGAATCCACAACATGAGACATTACCCTCATTTGAGAGTATGTTGAATAGCTCTCCTCCCAGGGCAAATTCTCTGTTAGGATCTGAGTTTGAATTACTTGTAGATTTTGTTTCAAAAAAAGAAAATGATTGAATTAAAAGAGATTTGCAGCGGAATAAGATGGAAAACTCTTACTACAAGCAATGGTTGTTTGTTTTCATCATCATCATGCTTTCAAGTTAATTAACTTGCATGTGATTCACAAACTCCCCCTCAGCCTTTGCAATTACAGTTTGGTAATGAGAAAATGCAGAGAAGATGATATGCGAAAGTTGATCTTTTCAGAGACATGTTTAAAGGTTACAAGAGTTGCTAATTTATACTAACTATATAACTTCTAAGCATCTTTGATGACGTCAGGGTTGATAGTGACAGGAAACAATATGTAACTAACTCTAAACACTTCTTATACTAACTATCAGTGCTTGGCACTGTTACATTGATTAACTAAGCTAATGACTAAACTCTGATTCCTATCTTCTGTCCTTGTTAACTCTGATAGACCTTGAAGCTTTGTGAAGGTAGATGAGCAGTCTTTATGGAAAGCAGTGTAAGTACATCAAAGGATGTAACCTCTGATAGTTGAATCAAAGCTCGGATAGTGTTGTTTGGCTTTATATCATCTGTTCCTTTCATAGGGTTCAATCCCAACAATGATGCCAAAAACACTTTATTCTTGGTTTTTATTCCTCAGAAGGAATTCTCTTATTTGACCTTTGAATTGAAGTTCAAAGTTAAGAGATTCCATGTCATCAGCATCCTTCACCAGCTCTAAACATAGTAGTTCTTGGAATTCTTCTACTGTAAGCTCATAAGCATCTTCCATGGATAGTTTAGTGGCTACACCATCAGACTTGAGCAATGTCAATTCATGGGTGTCTTTGTCGACCTTCCATTTTAGAATTTTGGGTTTGATGGTTTTCTTGAAGGAGCCTTTATTGTTGAATGAGCCATCTTTGACAAATCTTTGGCCAGCTTGGCACTTGTATCATATGTGTGATAATCAATCATATTCTGAATCCCTTCTTTGATAAATGTATACTCAAACTCTTTGTCAGTCTTTTCATTCATCTCCCCTTGCTTTTTCCTGTGTTGCAGGGCAAGTGTGGAGTGGGCAGATGTTGAGCTGGACCTTTTAGAGAGTTGAGCTCTGAGGATAGCATCTTCCTTTGAGTTGTCAGGCTTGGGACGCATGGATGGATCCTTTTTCCTTCTTTCTTCCAAAATTTTGTAAGTGTCTAACACCCTCACCTCACCCCATCTCATCACTTGGTTTTTGGAACCATAATGATTTTGAATCAGTTCTTGCTTCATTCTCTTCAACTTCAAGACATTTTCAGAGATATCTTTCTTGTATAAATCCCAGTTGGGAGGAGTTGGCTTTTTGAGAAGGTCTTTCAACATTTCTTGCATTCTATTGATTTCTTCTCTCAGCTTATCTACGCTCTAATCCTGAACTGAGGCCTTGTTGCCTTATACATCTTCTTTTCCATGATATACTCAATGAGTTCACTCTTGAGCAACTTATCTTCCCTTACTGACAACTGGTTGCTCAGATCCTTGACAAAGTTTTGCAGAATGGTGACCTTACTTGGTTGAAAGGACATGATAATCTGTATTTCTCTATCATTTTTACCAGCTGATTCTCTTTTGGCAATATCCTCTGCTTGCTTCTTTTTCAATTCTAGATAAGCATCAACATTTGCTGGTCTTGGATAGCCATCAAGGGATAGAATTGTTCTTTTGTCAGGGTCCTCCTCAGAAAAGAAACTTAGAATCTCTTCCCTGACTGCTGGTAAATCAAGAGGGTACACCTTTGTTGCAGGGATGACTTTAAGAGTTGAAGAAGTTGTAAGCTCTGATGTGGGGATCATTGGTGTTGATGATAGTGGAAGAGGTGCAGAGATCTCATCATCATTTATCACTTTTGTGATTTTTCTCCTTTTAAACCTTAAGGTGGGTGGTGGTTGTGGGATATTTGGGGGTGCAGATAATGGTTGAGTTGATGTGGGAAATGTGATTACGGCAGTGGATAGAGATGCATCTATGGCAACCTCTGCTGTATCAATAGATGTTGACACAACAGTTGCTGTAACATCTGGTTGTGTGGATGTGGGTTGTGGTTTTGAAGATGTGATAGGTTTTTGAGAGGCAGAGGTTTTCATGGTTGGATTGGTTTCAGGCTTAGTTTTAGGAGGTGTGGATGTTGGTTGCCTGGCTTTTCTAGCAGGAGCTCTTTTTGAAGAAGTACCAACCTCTCCTTTTTCTTTTTGCTGATCAATCTTTTTCTCAACCAACACTCTGCTCTCCTCAATCACATTCTTCTTGTGACTAGCCCTTGCCTTGGCCACTAGTTCTCAGTTAAATCTATCTTCTTTGAACCATCAGGCCTTGGAATGTTCAATGTAGGTCTGGCCTTATCATCATCTATTGTTAGCTTCTATGGACCCAAAGGTTTCTCCCCCTTTTTGGCTTCATCTGTTGTAACAAATATAACCGTTGGAGGTGCATGGCCAGTGATTGTGAGTAGATGTGCTTTAATGGCTTTAAGGTCTGCTGCAGTGTCTTGATACCTTGATTCAAACATGTTTCGAACATTATTCACATGATGCTTGTGTTGTAAATCCAAATAATGTTGTTGATGTTGAAACAGCGGGTTAAGAGCTTCTTTGAGATAAGCAGTGGATAGAACAGAGGGTTGACTTTTTGTAGCTATCATCTGCTTTAGTAAATCTTTCATTTCACCAACAGAGTTTTCTATTCTGGTCACTCTCTCCGTCAAATCCTGGTATTTTAGATCATCACCTAATGTAATAGGATCATCTGAACTCCTACCAGTGGTGGTAGTTATATCTATGTTATCATGAGCAGTGGTTTTAGGACCAGCTTCAAACATAGATGCCCCTTTGTCTTGGTACTGGGGACTTCCCACAATAGAGGTAACAGTTGTTGCCTTAGCAGATTGCCTTCAACCAAGTCTTATTAATGAAACCACTGTCCAACTGAGAACTAGGGAGTTCAGTAATTGTAGTCGCTGCTTGTGTTGAAAAATCACCTAGGGTTACATGTAACCCAAGGGATGTAGCCTCTTCATTTGCTGATGGGCTAGCAATGAATAAAGAATCAGACCCAGCCATTGGATGAAGTATATTCTCAGTAATAGGTTGTTGAGAAGTGCTGGTTTGTGTCTGAACTAATTCAATTGCATTCAGCAATGGTACAATTGTGGTTGGAAGTGAAGGTATCGGTGAGGTGGTTGAGTAGAAAGCGACATTGCCCTTGGAGAGGGGTTGTGGAAGATAGACCCAAGTGGGTCTAGAGCTTCATAAAGTGGTATCCCTGTGTCTACAATCTTTTCCTTTTGTGAGGAAGAAGGAGGAGTTTCAAAGCCGGTGGGAGATCTTTGAACCATCTGCTGTGAAGAAGTAGCAGCAGTGGTTTGTGACTTTGGTGCTGTCACAGGGTTAACCTCTGGGATCTCATCTTCCAAAGGACCCTTTTTGGGTTTGGTGGGCTTTTTGGAGATTGTTTTGGTTTTCTTTTTGGAAATTTTTGGTGTGGGTTTCAGGGCAACGGTTGTGATGCCCTGATCACCAAGAGCAGTGGGCTTAGTAGCAAGAGGTTGAGATTGAACATTTTGTTCTAGTAAAACTTGCTCATCCTCCTCTACTTATGTTTTCTCAACTTTATCTTGGTTTTTTATTCTGGTGAAAGTTTCATGATTAAGGCTGCCTGGATTAACCACAGCGCCAATTTTACTTGCAAGACCTTTAATTTGATCCTGTAAGTAAACACTCAAGAAACATGGATCATCAAAAAAAGCTTTTCTATTTTCAATATTTTTAAAGTTATTCACAAGATTATTGAACAGTATCTGGGAGTAGTTCAAATTGGTGTCAGTTAAAATTGCATACCCTACATATTGCATGTTTAATGGGATTTTATTGAAAGCAGTGGATTTTGCTGAGAGACAAGTAACAATGGTGTGAGAGTAAAATCTCATCTCAGCAGGAAAGTTAGGTTTAAAAATAGTCATACCTCTCATCTGGCCGATATAACCTCTTTCCAGAAACTCTACTTGGATCTCATTAATTGGAAATGACACAGGGTGTTGTATGTCATTTAACTTGAAAACTTAAGAGATCGATTGGGGGCTAATTTGCATCAACACTCCCCCTACTCTTGAAATTATTGTATACGGAACACCATCAGCAGATGAGTGAACCTTTGCATTTTTCCATAAATCACGAAGAGCATCAATGTAAATGAGGGCTTTGACGGTTAACATGTGCAAGAATTTACACTTTTGCAAAATTCGAATCATTGGATGATAGCGAGTATTTTCGTCGCTTTCTTCAAGTATGGCAGTGTAATTATGTGGGGTTTTGATTATGAGAGTGAAAGGTGGAGGTTCTTCTTGCGATTTAGCTTTGGATTTGAAGATTTTGATTTGGGAGCCATGATGTTTGAGTGAAAAATTGTTTTGAGATTCTGAAATCGACACAGTTTAGGGTAACCAATGGTGAGATAAAACAGGGGTTTTATAAGGGTTTTGAAAAAGTGAACATGACGTGGCATCTGTTGCAAGCTCGGATGGCTAACATCTGGCCACGTGTAACCTCTGATGAGAAAAGTAACCGTTGATGTGGCAAAATACTGTTTTAGGACAGTGTTTTGGACAATACTGATTTTGTTAACACTATCAGAGGATAGCCATCAGTGGTTTTGAAGAGGTGAAAAATAGAAGCCAGAGGATACACTGTATCAGTGGATAAGATTTTAAAGCCTATCAGAGGTTTTGAGCAAACAGATGTTGTGACCAGACTTTTAAAGATTTATTGAAAAATTTCAATTTTAAACTATTTTTAAGGAATTTGTGAATTTCTGAAAACATTTTGATGCTATGTACACATGGATTTACAAGAAAACTTGTTTTTAATCCATGTTTAGCATACCAAGCCTTGAGATCAATTTTTCAAAGGCAGATGTATCCAATGCCTTTGTTAAAACGTCTGCCCATTGATCTGAAGTATGGACATGATGCAAAGAAATCAAACCTTTTTCATAGCAATCTCTCACAAAGTGATGTCTGATGTCAATGTGCTTTGTAGTTGAATGAGAAACTGGATTTTGATGATATTTTCAGCAGCTTGACTGTCCAATTTGAGTGGAGTCTTTAGTGCAATGATACCAAAATCCAACAACTGGTTTTGAAGCCACAAGAGTTGAGCAATGCAGCTAGCAGCAGCAATATACTCTGCCTCAACAATGGATGTTGAAACTGCAACCTGCTTTTTGCTTTGCCAAACACTAGGCAATCACCTAGGAATTGACCTCCTGAGTGGACTTCCTTGTAGTTTTACACCCAGCTAAATCACTATCTGAAAACCCGAAAGCTCAATATTCCCATTAACTGGATACCAGATACCAAGTGTGGGAGCACCTTTTATGTATCTGAATATCCTTTTTACAGCAATAAGGTCAGACTTTCTAGGTAATACCTGTGATCTGGCACAAACACATGTTGCAAACATGATGTCTAGCCTTGATGCAGTTAAGTACAATAAAGACCCAATCATGCTTCTATAAAGAGTTTGATCAACAAGGTCATCTTTACCATCAATGGTGACTAGCTTGGAGGTTGCCATGGGTGTGCTACATGGTTTAGAATCATCCATATCAAACTTTTTAAGCAGTTCTTTCACATACTTGTTTTGATGGATAAATGTACCATAGTGCAATTGTTTAACTTGAAGACCAAGAAAACATTGGAGCTCACCCATTGCAGTCATCTCAAACTCTGCTGCCATGAGTTTTCGAAACTCTTCACACATAGCAGTGCTTGTGGATCCAAAAATGATGTCATCCACATAAATTTGGAAAAGCACCAAGTATTTTCCTTTCCATTTTAAAAACAGAGTTTTATCTATTTTGCCTCTAGTAAACCCTATTGATAAGCGAAAAGTGGATAGAGTTTCATACCAAGCTCTTGGTGGTTGTTTCAAGCCATACAATGCTTTGTTGAGCTTGTAGACATGATCAGGATGAAATGCATCTTCAAAACCTGGAGGTTGACAGACATACACCTCTTCTTTGATTTTTCCATACAAAAATGCACTCTTTATATCCATTTTAAACACCTTTATGTTGTGGTTAGCAGTAAAAGCTAAGAACAGGCGAATAGCTTCCAACCTTGCTACAGGAGCAAAGTCTCATCATAGTCTATACCTTCTTCCTGTCTGTAGCCTAGAACCACGAGCCTTGCTTTTTTTTGACAATAATACCCCTTTCATCAGTTTTGTTCTTGAAGACCCACTTTGTTCCAATTGGACTTACATCTTTTGGTAGTGGCACAAGCTCCCAAACTTGTTGTCTTTTGAACCGAAGGAGTTCTTCTTGCATGGCCTCTACCCAGCTGTTGTCTTTCAGTGCCTCTTGGTACTTGACTGGCTGTATGAGTGATAGAAAACTAGCAAAAAGACAAACATTTTGGGATTCGCTTCGTGTGAGCACCCCAGATTTGATGTTGCCAATAACTTGATCTGCTGGATGGCTTTTGAGATAAATCAAATCACCTTGGTATGGAACAATAGCATTTTGGGGTGATGGCTGCAAATGTGTATCATCTGAGCTAACCTCTACTGGTGAAATTAAAGTATCAGCCACTGATGAAAATGGTGGTGGTGGTATTGGGGGTATAAAGGTAACATTCTGATGATTTTGGTGCCCAGATGTAGGACTTTTATCAACAGATGTTTGATTTTGTGAACTAGCAGAGGTTTGAGGATCAACCACTGTTGACCCAGAAGTGGCAGAGTTTACACAAGAGCTTGTAGCACTTGATCCTCTGTTTGAAGAATAGACTTTTGTTTGGGAAAGCACAGAGTCATATCCTTTATCTTGATCTTCTTCAGATGATTGTGGTGTACCTGCATTGTCTAGCTTGATAGAAACATCAGCAAATGTGAATTTATCTAAATCAAAAAGCTCTGCAGGATTTGCTGGGATTTTCAGTGATGATAGTTCATTGAACTTCACATTCAAAGTTTCTTCAACACACTTTGTCCTAGAGTTAAAAACTCTGTAGGCTTTGGCAGTGGTTGAATATCCTAGAAAATAACCACAATCAATTTTGGCTGCAAACTTAGATATAGAATCTTTTAAGTTCGAAATGAAACATGGACAGCCAAAAATTTAAAATATGAAATGAGAGGTTTGATTTTATACGAAATCTCATAGGCAGTCTTTTGATGCCTAGGGTTAATCAAAACTCTGTTTTGAACATAGCAAGCAGTGTTACAGCCTCTGCCCAAAAGGACAGGGGTAAACCTGAATCTGCTAGCATAGTTCTTGCGGATTCAATTAAGGTTCTGTTTTTCCTTTCAACCACCCCATTTTGTTCTGGAGTTCTTGGAATGCTATATTGTCTAACAATTCCTTTTGACACACAAAAAGCATCCAACTCCCTATTTTTAAACTCCGTTCCATTGTCACTTCTAAAGATTTTTACTGGAAGATCAAATTGCTTTTCTACTTGTTAGACAAAGTTTTGCAAAATGCTTGCAGTTTCATCCTTAGAATGAAGAAAGAAGGTCCATGTAAACCTAGAGAAATCATCAACTCTCACTAGGCAATACCTTTTGTGTTTTAAGCTCATGATTTGCACTGGGCCAAACAAGTCCATGTGCAACATTTGTAAACACTAGCTTGTTTTGGACTCTTCAATTAATTTGAAAGAACTTTTATGTTGTTTGCCTTTTAAACAGGAAACACAATGTTCATCACAGGAAAATTGCTTGTGAGGCAAGCCTCTTACAAGACTTTGTTTTGAGAGTGTGGTGATAGTTTTAAGATTTGTGTGTCCAAGTCTTCTATGCCATAACTCAGTCTCTTTGCTAGAAGCAACTGAGAATAGACATGTCCCAGGCATAGGATTATCTTTTAGCATATCTACCACATACACATTCCCACTTCTGTGTGTAGTGAGTTGTGCTTTGCTCTCAGCAATGATTTGATCAATCCTTTTAACAACCTCTAGTCCCACAATTTGACAAATTTTCTTAGTGAAGAAGGATCCATATCCTCTGTCACTCATTTGTGAGACACTCAGCAGGTTAAATTTCAGATTGTCAATCAAATTCACATTTTCAAACTTGAGTTTACCAGTCAGAACCGATCCAGACCCTAAAACCTTTCCGTTGAGTTATTACCAAAAGTTATATCACCCCCATGAGCCATGAAGTCCTTGAGAAGGGCTCTACATCCTGTTATGTGTCTGGAACCTCCACTATCTACATACCATAAGCTATCAAGGCAAGTAGAGGGTCCTTGCACATTTAAGTAAATAGATCAGTTAAGATTGGTCTCCAAATCCAAAATGGCTTTGGATGGGGTCACAGATGGTCCAGCCTCAAGTCTAGGACAATGGTCAGTGGTTTTGAAATTTTCTTGTAACATCTGCTCTTAACCATTACCTATCAGATGATTGTATCCATAAGGGTACCTATTTACTCTTTGCTTTGAAGGATTTTTGTAGCCTTCATAAGCATGAGGAACCTATTTATAAGTAGGTTGGCCATACCCTCTTGGAAATGAGTTTGAAGGTGGGGCATCTGTCACTTGCACCTCTCATTGAACAGAGGTTTTGGTTAAGGCTTTTGTAACAGATGTTTCAATTGGTTCAAAACTCTGCTTGGATTTATTTCCAACAGAACTTGAACTTTCTCTTTCAAGTGCTTTTGCCTTGATCTCCTTTACCTTTTGTTCATAGTTTTTGAGATAGGCACACTGTTGAGTTGAGTGATTTGTTTTGTTGTAGATGGTGCATTTTGAAGAGTTTTTGATAACACAAGTTTTGTTAATGTCATAGGCTTTTAAAAGAAAACAATCTACAGCCACATGATTTCATTTTTCACAAAATTTACAAAACAAGTTTTTAATCTTTACTCTTCTTTTCCAATCAGACTTTTTCTCAGCAGTAGTTGTAACCTCTGCTGGCACATCTTTGATAGGGATCACCATTGCTTTTGGGGCTTTAATACCATCAGTGGTTCTGAAGTCCATTGGCTTAAAGTTCTCTAAGATATCACATTCGTCTCACCAGGTTGGTTTAAACTGATATTTTTCAATTTCTTTATCTTTTGTTGAAACCTCTGGTTTTTCCAAAACAATTTTGTTTCCAGCTTTATCTGTGATTTTTATCTCTTCACCAGCCAAATTTGAAAGGACAACTTCAACCAACTCAGAATCAATTTCAGCAACATTTTTCTTATTTTGGTCATAGGCTCTAAAACCTACACCAAACTTGATGTTGCTCTTGATCTGAGCATCAAGCATAATTTCATAACCTTTGTAGGACTCAACCCATTTTTCACAAGTGATTTGGGTTTCTTTTAACTCCTTTTTACAAACTTGGTATTTTTCTACCATAGTTTGGAGTTGGTCCTTGGTTATGCTTGATTCATGTCTTAGGCTACTCATTTCAGAATCTTTTTCACTTAACTTTGATTTTAACTCATTAATCAGTTTTTCAAAATTAAGTTCATCCTCTAAAATTTTGTTTCTCAAGTTTTCATTCACCTTTTTGATGTTTGCAAAAGCAATGATGCATTTGTCAGAACATAGATCTTTAAGGATCTTAGGTGATACCTTTGTAGCAGCCATAAGAGCACAATCACACTCATCCTCACACATATTAATGTTCCATGGGTCAGTAGGAGAGTTCTTTACCTTATCAGCAGCATTTTCTCTTTCTTCACTTGAAACCACTATTTCATCACAAACTTGAACTTCATCAGATTTTGACACTATCTCCACATATTCAACACCTTCAGCAATTGTCTCTAAGGCCATTAAACAAAATTCTTGTTCAACATCATTTTTGCCATTAAAGCAAAGTTTTCATCAGTCAAATCCTCAGGCAAACTGCTCAAGTCAACATAACTTTGTGTGGAAAAGCTTTGTTGACCAACCTCTGCTTGACTAGCAGTGGTTTGAGCAGGTTGTGTAACAATGGGTGCTTGTTGTACAAGCACTGTACAAGCACTTGAGGATGTGATGGTGCCTGAACATATTGAATTTGTGGAGCATGGATTGAACATAATGCACTAGAACAGTGGTAGCAGGGTGTGCAAAGTGGGTAGTGTTTTGAACATGTTGAGAAGGGGCATATTGTGAATAATGAGCAGTGTTTTGTGTGTGCTGAGGTCTAGGGCCAGGATGAGTCACTATTGGTCCAAAACTTTGAGACCTGCATTCTCTGGCAAAGTGTCCTAGCCTATTACACTTATAACACTTGACTTTTGATTTATCCAGCCCAACCTTCAACCCCCCATGCAAACCTGGGAATTTTCTACCAGTTCTCTTATAAAATTTACTAGCCCTAACACTCAATAGGGCCAGTTGGTGCAAAATATCCATTTCCTAAAGATTAGAAGGTTCATGTGTCGTAAATCATTCAGCTCAAAGGATAGATTGTCAGAGGTTTGGCTTTCCCCACTAGCAGTAAAAGCATAGTTGGGTGCATATGTTTCAGATCCAAAGTTCCCACCAGATGTAATATCTATATATTGATCATAACTTTGGTCCTTACTGCTGCTAGAACCCTCTTCTTGGCCAAAAGAGCTGTATTACCCAATGAGTAATCATCAGTCATTTTGCCAGAATCTTGCAACTTCTTTTTCTGGTTTAACTCTCTCTCATAAGTGAGTAGAATCCCATTAAGTTGTGTCGAGACATTTCTTTAAACTCAACAGATTTTCGCGTTACATAAGCTACCGTCTCCCACTTATCTGGTAACGATCTAAGGAAACGACTATTGACAGTCGAATTAGGAAAAACCACGTTAACCAATCTAATTCACTAATGAGACAGCTGTAACGTTCAAATTGTTGTGTTAGAGACTCTCCTTTCAAGTGACAAAACGTTTCATACTACTGATTTAGAACTTCTCTATTACTTTCTATCACTTCCTCAGTCCCACCAAATTGCTCCTTAAGTGCATCCCATAACTCCTTTGCACTATTGCAATGGAGTAGACCAGCATAAATTTCATTGGGTAAGGCCGAAACAACTATGCTCAATGCCTTAGCATCCAATTCAATTTTCTGGAAATCCTGCTCTGAAAAGTTTTCAGGATTTTTTGACACTTGTTTGGTTGGATCTTCTGTGCTTGGAACCATTGGAACGTGAGGTCCATAAGCAACAGATCTCCAGCAACCGGTGTTTTGCTAAGCAAGGATGTGACCCATCCGTCGTTGCCAAATGAAATATTCATTTCTTTTGAGCATCGGCAGTTTGAACAAGGAACCAGAATTGGCATCCTGTGTGTTTTGAGACATTTTCAGTTGATTTTTTACAGATTTTGTTTTAAAAACTTTGAACATAATAAACTCTGAATATCAAGCTAAAAACAACCAAACTGATTAGCAAGAGAGCTGATCTGTTCGAACCAAATCGATTGTTAGATCAAAGTTGATGAATCAAGCTCTAATACCAATTGTTAGGATCTGAGTTTGAATTACTAGTAGTTTTTGTTTCAAAAATGGAAAATGATTGAATTAAAAGAGATTTGCAGCGGAATAAGATGGAAAACTTTTACTACAAGCAATGGTCGTTTGTTTTCATCATCATCATGCTTTCAAGTTAATTAACTTGCATGTGATTCACAAACTCCCCTCAGCCGTTGCAAATACAGTTTGGTAATGAGAAAATGCAGAGAAGATGATATGCGAAAGTTGATCTTTTAAGGGACAAGTTTAAAGGTTACAAGAGTTGCCTTTTTATACTAACTATCTAACCTCTGAGCATCTTTGATGACGTCAGGGTTGATAGTGACAGGAAACAATATGTAACTAACTCTAAACACTGCTTATACTAACTATCAGTGCTTGGCACTGTTACATTGATTAACTAAGCTAATGACTAAACTCTTATTCCTATCCTCTATCCTTGTTAACTCTAACAGACCTTGAAGCTTTGTGAAGGCAGATGATAGGATGAGCAGTCTTTATGGAAAGCAGTGTAAGTACATCAGAGGATGTAACCTCTGATAGTTGAACCAAAGCTCGGATAGTGTTGTTTGGCTTTATATCATTTGTTCCTTTCATAGGGTTCAATCCCAACATTCTCCTTCCTTCCCACACCACATATCTAATTTCCACCATCTACACAACCACTGTTTGGTGCCATTGAAACTCAGACACAAAATAGTCCGTCTCACCAACATATTACTAAGAGTACAACTACAACAAGGGCTATGTCTGAATCATTTCAATTGGTTAACTCACAAACAGATGAGGAGGCTACACCACATGAATTTCACGAAATTCATGTTGGTAGTTCAAGTGGAGCAACTGGTCTATCTCTGGACAGTGGTTACATAAGTAAGTCTCCCTTGAAGGCAATCTCTACTGAGGCTACCAGGGCAACCATTGCTGGTATTAAAACCACTACTGCGTTTGTTAGGGAAACCTCTGCTGTAGAAAGAAGTCCCAGTACTAAGAAAAAGGGGCATTTGTGTTTGAAACAAGGGTGAAACCTCTGTTCATGATAACATAGATATAACTACCACTTCTGGTAGGAGTCAGATGATCCTATTAAGTTAGGTGATGATCTAAATTCTAAAGATTTGACGGGGAGAGTTACAACAATTGAGACATCAGTGGCAGATATCAAAAATATGTTGCAATAGATGTTAGAAACTTCAAAGTCTCAAAACACTGCTCAATCCTCTGCTCTTCAAACCGCTGATATAATCAAACAAGTATATCCTATGTTTCAACAACAACGCCAACTTGCTGACCATTAACATGAAATACGTGTAAAAATGCTCAAATATTTGGTTGATGAAAGATATAGAGAAACTCAGGCAGACCTAAAGGGCATCAAAGAATTTCTTACAAAGAAGTCTGGCACTTCCTCTACACCTATCTTCGAAAAAGATGATGCCAAAAAGGGGGAGAAAACTAACTTTGTGGATAATATGTCAAAGCAAAAGCAAGAACCTGCAAAAGAATCATTGGTAACTTCTGCTGAAACATATGTCAAAGAAAAGAAAAAGGGAGTTGATGAAACCCTAGACATTCAAGCAGATGATGAAGATACAGGAAAAAGGACTTCTAAGAAGGATCTTGGCACTTCAAACAAAAAGAAATCACCATCACAAGAACCTAAAAAGCAAACCTTTGCTGGTCTCAAAACCACTGCTAGTACTATATCCACTGCTGCACCTAAACCAAAAACCCCACCTCACAAATCATCTGCTAAAAAGCAGAAAACAATGCCACCACCTTCATCACCAATCCTCACTGCAACAGATGTTGTGACTACAAAAGGTACAACAGATGTTAATACAACAGTGGTTGAGACAACAGTTCCTTCATCAGTCGTTAGCCAAGCCACTGTTATCATATCTTCTCAAATCCAAACCCCTGTAACACACATATCCACAACAACTCATTCACCAAGCTCAGTCTATACAAGAAAAAGAAAATTCAAAGTGACTGATGATATACCCACACCTACATCACTTATTCTAACCAATCCAAAACCTTTCATCCCTCCATCATCACCAACATCAAACCCATGTACTCAATCACCTATTGGCCGTAATCCTACAAGAAAAATACCCTTGGCAGTAAATTATCCTATGGAATTTCTTGTAGTTAAAGATGAAATGTTACAATTTTTCACAGAGGATAAGCCATCCAAAAGAACATTTCCCTCTCTTTTCGGCTACAGAGCTCCAAGGAACATTGAGGAGTATCTGAAATTCAAAGTCAAACAAGCCAAAAACATTGCAAAAGAAGAGAGTAAAGGGAAAGGTGAATTTTACTTGTCAAGTCAATCCAGCATGTACTTAGTAAAGTTAAGAAACTAGAAGACTTTGCAAAAGAATTGAACAAAAAGAGGTCAACTCAATCACCTGATGCTAATATTCAAAAGAAACTAAGAAGAGACTTCATAGAAATTATCATGAGAAACAAACCATATCAAGCTGAAGAGCATCAATTTGAAGAATGGCCTCTCAAAGCTCTTCAAGAAGAAGCAAAAAGGTGTGAAAGAATGAAGAATGATCCTCAGATAAGTAAGATTGCACCAGACTGGAACAAGTTAAAGAAAGCTAATTCAAGTGCAGATCTTGCCTTAGATGAATACATCTAAGCCTTCAATCAAAGAAAACAGCATCAAATGGATAAGATACATGAAAAGTAGGAAGATGAAAACATGAAAGAATCACAAATGGATGCTACTTCATCAGATTATCAGAATCCACCTACTATCACTACCACATCCTTATCAGGCAGACCAACTTCACCAAACTCATCAAAAATAAAACTTCTCCCAAGAAACCCATTGAACTCAAAAATACTAAAGTTCCAATGGGAAAGTTGAATATATAACAAGGAAAGATGCACTAAGCCTGGGTGTAGCTGACCTTCAAGATCTCCTGGAACTCCAACTGCGCATGGATGAAGATGATGAAAATTCCCTGAGTTTTGAACTGCAGTTCAAGAGTCAAATCAGGGAAAAATTGATGAGAGAATAAAGATCATGAATAAAGAAGAGTTTTGACATCATCTGTTCTAGGGGAGATTGTTGGGATTGACCCCTATAAAAGAACAAATGATAAAATGTTGGTGCATATATGTCTATTGCCTACGTCTATGATAAGTCTGTTGTATAGATAGGGTTTCGCAGCGTCAAAAGTTATGTTTTGAAATATTTTAGTTTGTATAGTGCTGGAGTTTTCGCACGAAAATCAGTAAAGATTTTCACACGAAAATTTTGTGCGAAAATCTCAGTGTCCTAGTCCCTAGTTGCTGTCAAGTCTTGCCTATAAATAGGTGATTTAGGATGTTTGTTATGTATGTTGTTTTTGTTGATCAGAGGCGAAGTCCTGCTCGAGTCTGTAATAGAATTACGAAGTTAATTAATATAAGATACAGACGGCTAAATAGTAATCATCACGCTTGATCTTTTGTTTGTTCAATCAGCTAACAATGAATTTCGCCTCTGTTAGCTGAGCAAATCTGACCGGAAGCTCACAAGTTAGGTCCGATCCTAGCATTCACAAGTGGTATCAGAGCCTTGAGGTTTGATTTGTGAACAAACAACTAAGTTTCAGCTGGATTCAACCTTCAAAGTTCAAGATTCATCCATTGAAAACTCTTCTTCTACTCTTTCTTGGAAATTAATCTTGCCCCTGAGGATTTCAAGGACAATTTGGACTAGGTTATTAGTATAACGTGTTAAAATCAATTCTAAAACAGTTCGTTGAAACATACAAACCTAAAATCCATCAAAATCATGCTGGAAATTGCCAAACATGTGAAATTGTGAACAAGTGTTCAAAGCAGACAAGAATTTTCGCACGAAACACTAGATTTCGTACGAAAATCAAGAGACTAACTTCTGATAAGTTTGAATTGATAGAGGATTTAATTTTTCACACGAAACAAAATTTTCGTACGAAAATCAAGTTTTCGCATGAAAATCCATGACATTATTTCGTACGAAAATTCTCAGTTCCTTCCTAATTTTCAGTTAGTTTCAAGTTAACCTGATCTAATCTGTTTTCTGTTATAAGTATTTTTAAGATGTCAGGTGAGGAAGAATTCCATAACGTGTTTGCCACACAAGCAGTTACAACTTCCGTAGCAGCTCAGAATATGAATCTCGAGAATGAAATGGGAACCACTACAAAGCCTCCGAAACTCATGAACATAGAAGATTATGAAAGTTGGAAGGAGAGATTCAAAAACTGGGTTAAGGCAACAAACTTAGACTGCTGGTTTGCACTTGAAAACAAGTACCAAGCACCCCTTAACGAACTTTGGGTTGCTTGTCGGATGATGAACGAGAAAAATATGTTAATGAGAAAAAGAGGATGAATCTCCTCCAGCAAGCCATAAAGGAGGATATCTTGGTTTCCTCTTACAACATGATGACGACGCTCAGTCATTGTGGCTGGCTTTAAGATTAAGGGCACAAGGGAGTACTCAGGTCAGAAAAGGAAAGAAAGCGTTACTGAACAAAGAATTTGACGTATTCAATGTTCTTTCGTGCGAAAACATGAAGTAGCTCATAGAAAGATATTGCCACTTGGTAGTACAGATGAAGCGTATGGAAACTTTCAAGACTAATGAAGAATTAGTTGATAAATTGGCTGACTCACTGCCTGAAGGAGATTGGGGAACATATCTGACCATCCTAAAGAATGGAGCCGAGTATGATATCTTAGTTTGCCAAGATTCATCGAAAAATTGGAAGGTCATGAATTAGAGAGGCAGAAAATGGCAAAGAGCAAAAAGTCGAACTCGCAACAGGATGTAGGTATATACTATAAAGGAAACCCAAATACACCAATTAGAGTCCCAAAATTCAAACAGCTTTCAGTGCCAACTCAAATGCTAGTCCAGCATCTAACCAGTCCAGTGGATTTCAAAAGTTTGCTTCCTTCAATCCAAACAATCACCAAAGACAACAATCGTCTCAAAGCTCCAATCAACCACAAAGCAATCAGCAAAATCAATCCCATTCTAACCAACGAATCTGTAATGTAACATTGCAGTGAACCTCCAGAATGCTCAAGACTTCAATGAGCAGACCGCTAAGCAACACATGGTGCTACTTGCAGCAGTTCTGGAATCCTATGAAAGTCTTGTGGCTGGAAGAATCGGGAATCCGGAAATGACTAAAGAAGACTATGACCAAATTGATCCGGAAGAGATGGAATTGACTGACATCATGTGGTTGCATGGCATCAGTGGTTCGAAGAGCTCAACATTTTATGGAAATTACAAGAAGAGATGATTGAGAGGTCTTGACAGAAAATTAGGATTTAATAAATCCAAAGTCACATGCTTCAAATGCAGGGAGAAAGGTCACTTCAAGTGTGAATGTCCAAACCGAGAAGTAAAATACAATCATAATCCGTTCGGGGATGATTATTACAAAAACGCGATTTACCATTGACCACAATTAGAGAAAAGAATGGTGCAGATCGAGGATGGACCTTCAAACACAAAAGACAAAGCTCTTGTTGTCACACAAGAAGATGAAGGGTTCAATTGGAATAACTTCATTTCCAAAAAGGAGAGTCTTGCTCTTATCGATGAAATCATTAGAAGAACCCGAATCATCGGAAGAAGTCTCAGAAGAAGAAATGGAAGAAGTTCTGAAGGTCCGTGATCAGGCGGTTCTAGACGGAAGTTAGTGGATAAACATAAACCGATTCGGTAGAATGTTATTATAGAAAGGAGTAGAAGTAGAATGCAGCGGAAGTCTTCATTCATACCGAAAGAGTATACATTTTTGTAAGTCCAGCTGCCGGAGTTCCTGGAGTGAATCCGGCAGCACCTCCCCGTAGGGATGCCAAAAACTTAAATGACAAATGAACACACACAAACTATTTATAGGGTAAGAAGTTCGCTGGTAAGCATCTACGTTCGGGCGAACTTGACATCAACATTACCATTATGAGCGAACTTGACCTTCACAGGTCAAGTTCGAGCGAACTTGACCTCCACAGTCAGTTCGATCGAACTTGTTATATTTTACACTGAAAACTTCGTATTTTGGTCGTGTGTTCAATTCTAACAAGTTCGATCGAACTTGTTATATTTTACACTGAAAACTTCGTATTTCGGTCGTGTGTTCAATTCTAACATGTACAATACTCAACACACGCTCTATCTAGCCTATTCGACAAGTGACGAACACAAAGTGCACCAACAGATTCCCCCTTGTTCGTTACTGTCGAATATTTGTCTTCAAACGTGAGCCGTGTTTGAATATTCTACAACTTCAATCAAGGTATCTGCCGATGTCGTCGAAACGCGTCAACAAATTCCTCCTTAATTGATGATCCGGGTTTGCATTATCAACATCTAATTCCCCCTGAAATCTCCAGTTCAAATATTTGTTGCACAGTTTCCAACCTCCTCTGATTTGCTTGACCGACAGATTATCTTGGATAGATACCAATTTGAAGCTCATCAATGTAGCTTCTCTATTTCAACTTTAACCACATCCGCGTTCAGTTTAGCGCATATCTCCCATGCTCGATCTTCCGATCTTCAAGACTCAACCGACAATTGATAGAAACTTCGAATTACCACACTAGTAAACTTCAAATCAATGTTTACCCACAAAAATCTGAAATCCTGATTTCCGTAATCACTCCAGATCAGCAAATCGGTAATCTTTTTCAATCAGCAAATCTTCATTGGAACCAAATCATCTGGTAACACTTTGAATCTGAGAATCACTCGTCCATGATCAAATCACATTCTTCCTCTTCAGTCATAATGCCAGATATATAGCTATCTCCGGTAGACCAGTGCCACTTAATCACCAAACATCATCATCCAATGGCGGTTAGTCCAAAGAAAAGAATGATTTATCTGCTTGAAGACTAAAAATAATGGCCACCAAAGGCTATCATCAGTTAGCGTATCTGGGATAACTTCATATCTCCTTGGTAATTTTGAAACCATCCGTCTTCGGAGCTAGTCATTAATCCTAAGATCATCACTGAACGTTTTGAACATCCTTAGTTCCTTCATCGTACTAACGACTGCTAATTCAGCTAACTGTTCCTTAACCGGAGATCAGGACTCTAACCCTTAAGCATCTATCTGTATCATGATCTGATAAATCGGAACTTCATAGGATCACAAAATCTCAATGAATCTCAATTCTATGCATTTCCCGAAATCTGCAATCGGTAACCACCCATATACTGTTGCAGTAGTCACAAATTTCAAAAATGCCGAAATCTTCAAATAATGAAAATTTTTTATTCCCCCTCATTTTTGCAAATTTTGACCATACTGAAATTTTTACTGAAATTCCCCCTCAAATCCGGAATTTTCAGCTTTCATCAAATGCGGAATTTAACTTTAGGCCCATCGGTAGTCTTCAACTCTAATGATCACCAAATTGCTTTGGAATCAATGACTACCCTCTCATCTTCAACCATCTCTAACCTCATCATCTCAGCCTATCTCTAAGGCTTCTGACGGTGTCCCCGAACAGTCAGTATCGGAACGTTTAAATTTTGAAAAACTTCGATCACCATTTTTGTTCTAGACACCCGTCTCATCAAACCGAACAATATTTTTTTTCAAGTTCGGCGAACTTGACGAAAAGTCTTGAAAAACCATGTTAAGTTCGGGCGAACTTAACCTCGACAGGTCAAGTTTGGGCGAACTTGATGAAAAGTCATGAAAAACTTTGTCAACTTCACACGAACTTGATGAAAAGTCTTGAAAAACCATATTAAGTTTGGGCGAACTTGACCTCGACAGGTCAAGTTCGGGCAAACTTGGTCTCCCAAATCAGCCATTTTTCACATTTTTCGATCAAAAATCCTTATTTCTTCGAATTTCAAGATAATTTCACCATAGGTTTAGTTGAAATTGGTTTTCTAACAATCCTATCCGTTCAATTTTGGATTTTGTCCGTGGATTGTAGGTTTATTTCATGATTTACGTCCAAAACCCCTCCTAATGTGCATAAATGTCCAAATTCATGAGCGTAGGTGATAACCGTAGCTCTAATACCAATTGAAGGTCCGTGATCAGGCGTTCTAGATGGAAGTTAATGGATAAACGTTAACCGATTCGGTAGAATGTTATTACAGAAAGGAGTAGAAGTAGAATGCAGTAGAATCTTCATTCATACCGAAAGAGTATACATCCTTATAAGTCCAGCTGCTAGAGTTCCTAGAGAGAATCCGACAGCACCTCCCCGTAGGGATGCCAAAAACCTAAATGACAATTGAACACACACCACCTATTTATAGGGTAAGAAGTTCGCTGGTAAGCATCTAAGTTCGGGCGAACTTGACCTAGTCAAGTTCGGCCGAACTTGACATCAACATTACCATTATGAGCGAACTTGACCTTCACAGGTCAAGTTCGAGCAAACTTGTTACATTTTACACTGATAACTCCATATTTCGGTCGTGTGTTCAATTCTAACCTATACAATACTCAACATACGCTCTATCTAGCATATTGGACAATTGTAGGAACGTCCACGATTAGCACGGGAACCTAAATTTGTTATCTATTGTCCGATTAGTCGGAAACTAATGACAAGTTAATCAAATAACAAGAATTACTCGTTTAATAGTTTTTTTCATTGATCTAAAGTTCAATACATTCGAGATCTGGATCCGACAGAGCTTCGCCGTCTCTGTGCCAAAATATCTCCCCATTACAAATGAAATCTCAAGGCACCTATATATAGTTGCTGAAGTTCACTGGAGAAGAGCCTTAAGTTCGCCCGAACTTGATCTAGTGAAGTTCGGCCTAACTTGACTTCTCACATGAAGTCTCAAGCGAACTTGACTCAACACTTACTTAAATACGCCTTTTTTTCACTATTCTATACAACCTCGATACAAGACTATTATATAGATTTATGCCCCAATAGACTCCTTCTTGGATATCTACTTTGTCTTGTTCGGTCTTCAGAAACTCTCGTTTATTCCAGACTCGTTCTCGTGTAATGACAAAGGCAACAGATATATGCACCAACAGACTCCCCCTTGGATGTTGCCGCATTTCATCTACTTTCATAGACATCTTTGACAATAATCATCCTCGTCAGTCTTCAAGTGTTAGAGTCTTCTTTGAACGCCTCGTAATCATCAGACTTGTTCCTGAGTCTTTATCTTTATCTTGAATAAGCATTAAACTTTATGATCTTCAAACGTTCTCTTTTATTCAATTTATCTTGATAAAACTTTAAATCTCAAGCTCCCCCTTCCTGTGAGCTATGCTCCCCCTAGCTTTGAGCTTTATCTTCAATCACGTTTCATCATGCTCCCTATAAAACTTTACTTCCTGTTTCAAAGTACTTGGGAATTCAAATAAACATTTCAGATTCTAACTTTGAAATTTTGTACCACATGTATTACATACCACCTGTGCAATACTTGTATTTCAAATTTTAATCTTTATTTTTCAGTTATTTCAAGTTCAAATTAATGACTTCGAAAAATTTAACATTGAAAACCTTTTTCAATTCATTTTAATTTTTCAATTATTGAAATGAAATCCACTTAGTTGATTAAGTCCAAATTAATGACCTTGATTAACTAATTTTGTCTACCAAGTCCAAGTTAATGACCTTGGCTAAACCCGTTTTGAACAACTGATATTATTTTCAATCTTAAAGGTTCAAATTAATGAACTTTTTCTTACCAAACTTTGATGATCCGTTCTCCAACATTGGCTCGTTGAAAATCTTTTTGGATTTAAAAAGTAAGTAAAGTATTTACAGAACTTTTAATAAGAAAAGTAAACTATGTACAAACATATTTACAGACATATTTTTTTGAATTTGCGTCTAAGGATCATATCAGTTTTATTGAGACATATCACCAGTACCGTTGACATTTTTTGAGACTTTAAGTTCTAAACTTGTTTACCTAGATTGTCGATATGTTTGTCCTCTTAAACTTCATCACGTTTCTCAATTGTTCCAAGATATGTTAGGATATGTTTTATGAAACTAAACTTATCTATGGTTCTCACCTCTTGAATATACTCCCGTATCAAGATTCCTTAGATTTCATCTTACAGGTGAGTATAGCGTAACTGATATCTGTATTCTGGTTGTGCGAGACCTTGAGAGATCAGGTTAGTACTACCGTACAGACAAAGAGATGAAGGCTCGTCTTTCAGGTGTGTTCCACTTAAGGAATCTTTTCAGCATTGCAAATGATTAGATCTTTCAATTTTTTCAAGTTTTGCATGCTATTTGGGGTTTTTAGCAAAAAGCATTATAGAAGTTCTAGGCTATTGCTTCCGCAAAATCAGAAGAACTTGTATAATACCCCAGATATCAACTATCTATAAAGACCTCGTATCTCAGAATCAGGCAACCCTTCAATAGAAATTTCGGAGTACTAAGTCCATATATCCAAGAGGTGTTAATCCACAAGATTAAGCAGTTGTAAAATTTAGTTTATATCCCGGAACAATTTACTGAACGTGTGAAGCCTATCGACGCATCCACAGTAAGACTTGTTTATTACTTTTAAACTTTACATTTCTTTAGCATAATGTGATAGTCCACTGATGTACTGTCATTTCCTTTTTTACAACAAGATTCTTTTTGCCTTTTTCAATGTTTTTGTACTTTTTGAATTTTTTTCAATGTTTTTGAATTTTCAACTTTTTCATATGTTTTTTTTTTATTTTTCAACAAATTTTTAAATTTTCTTACTCCCCCTAAAATCAAAAACATATTTTTGAATTTTAGATATTAACAAATTCTATACGAAAAATGTAACAAACCAATGTGGATCTCGTGACCTCGTCGTCTGATCCTTTTTCTCAATCCTGTATCTGCAATTGTTTAACAAACAATCACTAAACTCATTTACCACTTGTAAAAGCAGTTTGAACATGTAAGAACTTTGATATCAGTTTTTCCATTCAACGGTGTGGATTTTCATAGTTTTGACTTTTTAATAAAAATTTTCTTCTTAACTACTCCCCCTCAAAATGACAAAGATTTTAACATTCTAGATAAGTTAAAAATTATGAAGCTCCTCAATCCCGAATCAACTTTGATAAGCTGGACCTTGAAACTCCTGCACATGAAAGGGTTTAGTTAAAAAGTTCAACTCAAGCCTTCTTGGTCTTGGATTTTGGATATAACTCCTCATACACCTCTTCGTAATCACTTTCGTATGCTCTTTGATAAGCATATTCAATATCACAACCTTCAAACTCACAATCAACTTTACTTTTATTTTTCTTGATTGATTTGACATTTTCGGTTTTATCACAAACAACCTTCACTTTTTCAGGTGATTTCTTTTTAGCTATCCAAGCTTGAGAATTAACTCTAGCTTTCTTGATATAAAACCTAGAATCATTGTTTGACTTTGAAGTCTCTCCTTTTTGAAAAATTAAAATATTCAAATTTTGATTCATTTTTAGGTTTTATTTCAAGATTGGATTCAACATTACGTTTCATTTCTTTTAAGTCAACATTTCTTTTTAAAATTCTGATTTGACCATTATCAGATTGCTTTTGTTTTACCTCTTTTGAAACTTCTTTTCTTCTAGGATACACAGGCTTAGACTTCGGACACTTGCGAGCAATGTGACCAACTTCATTGCATTTAAAGCAAGTCCGAGTGTCATGAACCTGTCCACTAGTGGGTTTTACTCCACTTGCGGACTTAACCTTGTCCCGAAGTTCCTTTTCTTTCTTGAAATCATCGTTTGACTTCTTACTAATCAAGCTTTCTTCTCGAACCGTGCTCGTTCCGTACACAAACTTTATGTTCTTACCTTTGTATTCCTGGAACGTTGACTTCTGATTCTTCCTCGGTTCATCTTCAGCTTCTTCCAAACCTAAACCTGCTCTCCTGTTCTCAGGAAAATCACCACCGTTTCTACGGTAATTGTTAAATTCCTTTTCGGTTTAGAATAAAACTTCTTTTCATTTTTCTCGAGATCATCTGATGAAACTTTCACAAATTTAAACAGTTTATTGATTTGACCTTCTTTCACATTCTGAATCGGAAAGCTATCATTGAAATATAATCTATCAGATTCCTTAACCTTGTACATGACAACGTTAGGACCATCACTTAGATCATTTTCTGATGATGTATCGTCACTTTCGGATTGTGAACCAGAACTGTTTGAACTCGAGTTAGCGCTTTTAAAGCTTCCGTCATCATAATCATTTCCCAAGACATTTTTTACCACATCTTTTACCACCGATTCATTGTCATCGTTTGATTTCGTAAAGTCTACGTCAATGTTTTCAGGCAATTTATCTTTCTTTTCTGATAGAAGTAAAAGATTAAATGCCTTTTCAATATCATCACCTTTCTTGCAGCAGTAACTTGCAAGAAATGGTGGAGGAACATTTCTGTAAACTTTACGCTTTGAGTTATCAACATTATCCTCCGACTTAATCGTAGGAAGAATGTGATCAATGACATATGCGTTTGTGGTGTAACTTTTTAGTAATTGTCTGACTCTTTCTGTTTCAATTTTCATTTCGTGAAACTCACGCTTTGTCTCAGCAATTGTATTAATGTACATGTTAATTGCCTTTTGTTTTTCAATAACTGTGGCATTTAACATGGTGACATTAGCGTTCAGTTCACTGTTAGCTCTTTCAACATGTTTATATTTGCCTAATATTTTATCATAAGCTTCTTTTATGGTTCTGTAATCATAACGAAAGTTTCCGTTATGTTCAGTCAATTCTCTTATGACTTTGACTTTATCCAGACAGGGTTCACAAGGACTTGCGCATTTGTGCAAGGTTTTTCAACCTCCACAACTTTCACAATTTCCTTTTCAGACATGCTTACCTCAGCTTTTACCTTTTCGGCTTCTGCTTTCAACTCTTCTTGCTTTTGCGTCTCAAGGTAAGCTATTCCTTCTTCCTCTGTTTGTTGCATGTATCGTTCCAGAACTGCATCCTCCAGGACAGCTTCTACCTCTGCTCTCTGCATTAATGCTTCTTGAATAGCATTTTCGATAGCAACATCCACAAATGATGTCTCAGATTCATTCACAACCTCTGCCATCATAGCAACACCAGTCTTCTTTCTGATGTATTTGTTCCAATCGAAACCATCGTCTTCATGATTGGCAACAAGAGCTTGTTCGGCTTTCTTTGCAGGTTTATCTTCAACTTCAACTTGTGTTCTATTTGGATATGATTTGTATTGCAGCGCTTTCTTGTAATATTCGTTACCGGTTCCAAAAGGGTTTTGGTTTCACTAGCTTCTGTTTATGGCATTCACGTTTGAAGTGCCCTTTTTGTCGACATCTGAAACAAGTAACTTTCGTTTTGTCGAAACCAAGTTTATTGCTTGAATTACCAATATCCCTTCCAGTGAATGCTACAAATTTTGAAACTCTCCGGATAATCGATGCTAAGGACCATTTGATGTCCATCAGTTCCAACTCTTCCTCATCTACCTGATCATAATCCTCAGCTGTCATTTTAGGATTTCCGATCTTTCCAGCAACAAGACTTTCATACGATTCCAGAATTGTAGCAAGAAGTGCTATGTGCTGTTTTGCAACTTTTTCAGGAAACACATTCTTTAAATCAACTGCTATGTTCCATTAGAAAACATTTGAATTAGAAGTAGATTGGCTTGTTTGATGAGATTGACTTTAAGAAGAAGAATTTGAACCAACATATGAATAACCAGTGTTTGGAGAATACTGATTTTATGACGATTGATCTGATGTATTCATGTTTGCACTAAATGCCTTTTGGATTTTTGGACTTTGAATCGGAGTATCTGGAACACCACCTTTGTAATAAACTCCGACATCCTGAACAACATTAGTGTTTTTGGATTTTGCAATCTTCATCAATTCCATTTCATGACCTTCAAGTTTGTCAATGAAAGATGACAACTTAAAATGTCTCCAAGATGGACTATTCTTTAAAATCATCAGATACGTTGTCCATTCTCCTTCTGGAAGTGCATCGGCCAGCTTCTCAATTTGCTCTTCGTTAGTTCTCTTGATATCATGTCTTCGCATCTGGACCATAAGGTGACAATATCTATCAATCATTTGCTTCATTGTCTCTTCTTTGATCATTGTGAAGATCTCAAATTCTTTCTTTATCAAAGCCTTTTTGCTTTTGATCATTTCATCACTTTCTTTGAATTTTTCGCAAAGAGAATTCCATAATTCTTGAGAAGTATCATAATCTGGTAATAATATCAAGATATCTTCTTTGACAGATTGTTGTATCAAGCTGATCATCTTCTTTTCAGCAACATATTTCTCTTTGTCAATCGTTGAAAACTTGTTCAGTGGAAGATCTTGATCACGTTCATCTTTGGGCCATGTTTAACCATCTTCAATCGCAACCCAGCTGTTGAATTGATTCGCTTGAATCCAATTAACAAACTTTTCCTTCCATCCCTCGAACTCGTCCATACTCATCAACTTCGGTGGTTTCTGAGTAGTTCCCATTTCATTATCGAGGTTTATCTAGTTAACCGCAATTGAATTTGACGTTGAGGCTTCTGCTACTCCGGCTGCAAACGCGTTAATCTTCCATTTTGAAAATCGAGACACGTATGCTGAAAACACTTGAAACTTTGAAATATATTAGAACTAACTACAAGTTCGGTTGAACATGTAGTTGAAAGATGAAAATTTTCAGTTTTAATCCAAGTTTGGTCGAACTTGGATAAAGAATTTCAAAAAATTTTTATTTTGAGCGAGCTTGTGAAAATTATCATGAAACAGATAAGTTCGGTCGAACTTATGTGAAAACAATTTTTAATTTCAAGTATTCACAAGTTCGGTCGAACTTAGGTAATCAAGTTTCAAATTTTATCACTTACACTCAAGTTCGGTCGAACTTGAGGTGAAATTTTGAAAAAAAAAGATTTCAAGCGGATTTGTAACTTTTTCAGAAGAAACTGTTAAGTTCGGTCGAACTTAGGTTTGAATTTCATGATAAAAAGTAAGTTCGGGCGAACTTGAATGAATTTTCACTAAAATTATATCAAGTTCGGGCGAACTTGATGGAATTTCAAGCAAAAATCAACAACTTCGAGCGGACTTAAGCTCAAAAACCTTAAAAATTACTCAAGTTCGGTCGAACTTGATGAAAATTCCAATATTTTTCAATCAAGTTCGGTCGAACTTAGTGTTAAGTTCGGCCGAATCTAGTTTCCAAAACATGGTTTTTGCAACTTTTTGATATCAAAACGTTTGATTTTAGTCTCCAAACTCTCAGGGGTTTATCTATGATGTATTTAAAATGTCATATTCAAAAATGAACAGAATTTGTCCGTGAATTCTTCATTTTTGATCAAAAGTTAAGAAAAATAGAAGAATGGAGATGAAATAGAGAGATTCTTGTCTTGATTTCAACAAATTCAGGTATCCAGGCTCTGATACCACTTGTAGGAATGTCCACGATTAGCACGGGAACCTAAATTTGTTATATATTGTCCGATTAGGCGGAAACTAATGACAAGTTAATCAAATAACAAGAATTACTCGTTAAATAGTTGTTTTCATTGATATGAAGTTCAATACATTCGAGATCCGGATCCGACAGAGCTACGCCGTCTCTGTGCCAAAATATCTCCCCGTTATAAATGAAATCCCAAGGCACCTATATATAGTTGCTGAAGTTCGCTGGAGAAGAGATTTAAGTTCGCCCGAACTTGACTTCTCACATGAAGTCTCAAGCGAACTTGACTCAACACTTACTTAAATACGCCTTGTTTCACCTATTCTATACAAACTTGATATAAGACTATTATATAGATGTTATGCCCCAATAGACTCCCTCTTGGATATCTACTTTGTCTTGTTTGGTCTTCAGAAACTCTCGTTTATTCCAGACTCGTTCTCGTCTAATGACGAATGCAACATACATATGCACCAACGAATTCTGGCAGAGTACTTTAAGATCATCAGCGGAAGAAGAAGAATGTCTCAGAGGTACCCCTAAACCCTGTTTATTTGACAAAAATTTGAAAACTTTTGCATGTAGCTTCGATTCTGGTCACAAAGAAGAAAGTCATGAGGAGATAAAGACAGAGAGAATGGAGGTGATTGATGTAACCAAGCATGTAACACTTGAGAGCTTAACCGACATTGCCAACAAAGCGCTCATGGCCAACACAAACGAGGTAGTGAGTGTGGAAGAACAGGTAGAAAGTTGAAACAGCTAAAGAAACAATCAAAGCTCAAAATGTCGAAATGGTCAGCACATGCTTAAAATGTGCAGAAGCATGTGAGTATTGTGCTGAGAAAGAGAAAGCTTTTAAAGAACTTAAAACATACAATGATAAGCTGTCATACGATTACAACACCGTAAAAGAATCTTACGATAAACTCAGCAGGACAATTCGACAGTATGAGAAAACTGTCAAAGAAAATGATAAAACACTTTCAATGCTCAAAGCAACTGTGATGGACAAACAAATGGCCATTAATCTTCATATTAACACAATTGTTGAGCTGAAAGTGAGCTGGAGAAAACTAGAATTGAAACTGAAAGGGTTAACAAATTGTTAATTAGTTACTCTACCAGCATATATGTCCTTGATCACATTCTTCCAAAACCAGAAAACAGCATAGAAGGTAAGAAGAGTAATAAAGGCCTTGGAAAATGTTACGATCATGTTCCACCTCCTATGTGGAATAGCTATGCTAAGAGACATCCTGACTGAGTGGGTAAGGCTTTGAATTTAAATCTACTCACTGAAAAGAGTAACGAGCTGCCTGAAAATCTTGACGTAACATATTCCAAAAAGAAAAAGAATGTGAATCCGAAGTGGTAACCAAAGTGATTGAAAATGTTTTTGAAAATGAGTCTGATAGCTCAATTTACAAAAGTGCTGAGTCAAACAATGAAAAATCCGAGTCAAGTTCACCTTCTGGAAGTGAGAAAAGTTTTCATGAAAATTTTATCACAACATCAATAATGGCTTAAATGAGGATCCTAATGTAGTTATCTACAAACTGAAAGGATCAGATAAACTATATATTGATGAAGAATTTCCAGTCCAGAACATTAACTTTGACCGTGTCGATAAATTTTTTAAACTCATTGAAGTTGAAACATCTAATCTTGAGAAGAATGTTGCTGGTTTCTACTCAAAGCCAAAGAAGTCTAACAAAAACATTCATCCTAGAGGTAGAGGCTACCCTGAAAACAAAAGGGATGGGTTAGGGTTTGAAAAGAAATGAAATAACAAATCAAGAAAACCAGATTTCACAAAGAAAGTTGAGTGTGTTTTTGGACAAATACTGTTGAAGAAAAAGAAGTCATTAAAAAACAAACCAACGAAGAGTTTAAGAAATAAAAGGAGCTTCGTGAATAGACTTTGGAACACACTGTTGGAAACGACAGTAGAGCTTGTTACAGATGTAACAGAGTTGGGCATATTGCACGACAATGTTCTCAAAATCGTCCTAAATCTGTTCATGAACAAAGAAGGTTCACATTAGATGAGAAGGAAAAAAGGTCTAGAGTTTTTGCCAACAAAGATTTAAAGAGAAAAGAAATTCCATTTCTAATATGTGTTAGGATCTGAGTTTGAATTACTTGTAGTTTTTTGTTTAAAAATGGAAAATGATTGAATTAAAAGAGATTTGTAGCGGAATAAGATGGAAAAATTTTACTACAAGCAATGGTCATTTGTTTTCATCATCATCATCATGCTTTCAAGTTGATTAACTTGCATGTGATTCACAAACTCCCCCTCAGCCTTTGCAATTACAGTTTGGGAATAAGAAAATGCAGAGAAGATAATATGCAAAGTTGATCTTTTAATAGACAAGTTTAAACTGTTACAGAAGTTACCTATTTATACTAACTATCTAACCACTGAGCATCTTTGATGACGTCAAGGTCGATAGTGACAGGAAACCAATTGTAACTAACTGAAAACACTGCTAATACTAACTATCAGTGCTTAGCACTGTTACTTTGATTTAACTAAGCTAATGACTAAACTCTGATCTCTATCCTCTGACCCTTGTAACTCTGGCAGACCTTTGAAGCTTTGTGAAGGAAGATGATAGGATGAGCAGTCTTTAGGGAAAGCAGTGTATGTACATCAGAGGTTGTAACCTCTGGTAGTTTAACCAAAGCTCGAACAGTGTTATTTGGCTTTGTATCATCTGTTCCTTTCATTGGGTTCAATCCCAACAATCTCCCCCGGGAACAGATGATGCCAAAAACACTTTATTCTTGGTCTTTATTCCTTAGAAGGAATTCTCTTATTTGACCTTTGAATTGAAGTTCAAAGTTAAGAAATTCCATGTCATCAGCATCCTTATCCAGCTCTAAACATAGTAGTTCTTGGAAGTCTTCTACTGCAAGCTCATAAGCAGCTTCCCTGGATAGTTTAGTGGCTGCACCATCAGACTTGAGCAGTGTCAATTCATGGGTGTCTTTGTCGACCTTCCATTTTAGAATTTTTGGGTCTGATGGTTTTCTTGAAGGAGCTTTTATTGGTGAGGTTTGAGCAGGAGCTTTTTGTGATAGATCTTGGGCTAGCTTGGCACTTCTATCATCTGTCAGTTAATCAATCATGTTCTGTTTGCCTTCTTTGATAAATGTATCCTCAAACTCTTTATCAGTCTTTTCAGACATACCCTCTTACCTTTTTCTGTGTAACATGGCAAGTGTGGAATGGGCAGATGTTGAGCTGGACTTTTTGGAGAGTTGAGCTCTGAGAATAGCATCTTCTTTTGAATAATCAGGCTTATGAGGCATGGATGGATCCTTTTTCCTTCTTTCTTCCAAACTTTTGTAGGTGTCTATCACCCTCACCTCACCCCATCTCATTACTTAGTTTTTGGAACCTTAATGATTCTGAATCAGTTCTTGCTTCATCCTTTTCAACTTCAAAGCACTTTCAGTCATATCTTTCTTGTATAAATCCCAGGTGGGAGGAGTTGGCTTTTTGAGAGAGTCTTTCAACATTTCTTGCATTCCGTTGATTTCTTCTCTTAGCTTATCTATGCTCTAGTCCATGAACTGTGCCTTGTTACCAAGCAGCTTATCTTCCCTTACCGACAACTGGTTGCTCAGATCTTTGGCAAAGTTTTGTAAAATGGTGACTTTACTCGGTTGAAAGGACATGACAATCTGTATTTCTCTATCATCTTTACCAGCTGATTCTCTTTTGACAATATCCTCTGCTTGCTTCCGTTTCAATTCTAGGTAATCATCAACATTTGTAGGTCTTGGATAGCCATCAAGGGATAGGATTGTTCTTTTGTCAGGGTCATCCTCTGAAAAGAAACTTAGGATCTCTTCCCTGACTGCTGGTAAATCAAAAGGATACAACTTTGATGCAGGAGTGACTTAAAGAGTTGAAGACGTTGTAAGCACTGATGTGGAGGTCACTGGTGTTGATGATATTGAAGAGGTGCAAAGATCTCATCATCATTGATCACTTTTGTGATTTTTCTCCTTTTGAACCTTAGAGTGGGTGATGGAGGTTGTGGGATTTTTGGTGGTGTGGATAATGGTTGAGTTGATGTGGGAAATGTGATCATGGCAGTGGATAGAGTTGCATTTGGTGCAACCTCTGCTGTATCAACAGATGTTGACACAATAGGTGCTGTAACATCTGCTTGTGTGGATGTGGGTTGTGATTTGGAAAATGTGATAGGTTTTTGAGAGGCAGAGGTTTTAATGGTTGGATTGGTTGCAGGCTTAGTTTTAGGAGGTGTGGATTTTGGTTGCCTAGCTTTTCCAGCAGGTATCCTTTTTGATGAAGTACCAACCTCTCGTTTTTCTTTTTGCTAATCAATCTTTTTCTCAACCAACACTCTGCTTTCCTCAATCACTGTCTTCTTGTGACTGGCCCTTGCCTTGGCCACAATTTCATCAGTTAAATCAATCTTCTTTGAACCATCAGGCCTTGGAATATTTATGGTAGGTCTTGCCTTATCATCATCTATTGTTAACTTCTTTGGACCCAAAAGTTTCTCCCCCTTTTTGGCTTCATCTGTTGTAACAAATATAACCGTTGGAGGTGCATGGCCAGTGGTTGTGAGTAGATGTGCTTTGATGGCTTTAATGTCAGCAGTAGTGTCTTGATACCTTGATTCAAACATGTTCCTAACATCATTCATCTGATGCTTGTGTTGTAGATCTAAATAATGTTGTTGATGTTGAAACTGAGGGTTAAGAGCTTCTTTGAGATCAGTAGTGGATGAAGAGGGTTGACTTTTGGTAGCTATCATCTGCTTCAGTAAAATTTTGATTTCATCAACAGAACTTTCTATCCTTGTCACTCTCTCCTTCAAATCCCGATATTTTAGCTCATCACCTAATTTAATAGGATAATCTGAACTCCTACCAGTGGTGGTAGTTATATCTATGTCATCATGAGTAGTGGTTTTAGAACCAGCTTCAAACATAGATATCCCTTTGTCTTGGTACTGGGGACTTCCAACAACAGAGGTAACAGTTGTTGCCTCAACAGTGGTTGCCTTCAACCAAGTCTTAGTAGTGAAACCACTGTCCAACTGAGAACTTGGGAGTTCAGCAATTGTAGTGGCTGCTTGTGTTGAACTATCACCAAGGGTTACATGTAACCCAAGGGATGTAGCCTCTTCATTTGCTGATGGGCTAGCAATGAATAAAGAAGCAGACCGAGCCTCTTGATGAAGTATATTCTCAATAATAGGTTGTTGAGAAGTGTTGGTTTGTGTCTGAACTAATTCAATTGCATTCAGCAATGGTACAATTGTGAGTGGAAGTGAAGTCATTGGTGAAGGTGGTTGTGTCGAAAGCGACATTGCCCTGGGAGAGGGGCTACGGAAGATAGATCCAAGTGGATCTATAGCATCATAATTTGGTGTCCCTGTGTCTACAACCTTTTCCTTTTGTGAGGAAGAAGGAGGAGTTTCAAAACCGGTAGGAGATCTTTGAACCATCTGCTGTGAAGAAGTAGCAACAGTGGTTTGTGACTTTGGTGCTGTCACTGGGTTAACCACTGGGATCTCATCTTCCAGAGGACCCTTTTTGGGTTTGGTGTGCTTTTTGGAAATTGTTTTGGTTTTCTTTTTGGAGATTTTTGGTGTGGGCTTCAGAGCAGCGGTTGCGGTGCCCTGATCACCAAGAGCAGTGGGCTCAGTAGCAAGAGGTTGAGTTTGAACATTTTGTTCAGGGAAAACTTGCTCAACCTCCTCTACTTGTGTTTTCTCTTCTTTATCTTGGTTAGTTATTCTGGTGAAAGTTTCATGATTAAGGCGGCCTAGGTTAATCACAACGCCTTGTTTACTTTCAAGACCTTTAATTTGGTCCTGTTAATAAACACTTAGGAAACGTGGATGCATCAAAAAAGCTTTTCTTTTTTCAATATTTTTAAAATTATTCACAAGATCATTGAATAATATCTGAGAGTAGTTTAAATCTGTGTCAGTTAAAATTGCATACCCCAGATATTGCATGTTCAATGGGATTTCATTGAAACCAATGGTTTTTGCTGAGAGACAAGTAAGAATCGTGTGAAAGAAAAATCTCATCTCAGCAGGAAAGTTAGGTTTAAAAATTGTCATACCTTTCATCTGGCCTACATAACCTCTTTCCAAAAACTCTGCTTGTATCTTATTTTGAGGAAATGACACAGGGTGTTGTATGTCATTTAACTTGAAAACTTGAGAGATCAATTGGGGGCTAATTTGCATCAACACTCCCCCTACTCTTGAGATTATTGTGTAAGGAACACCAACAGCAGATGAGTGAACCTTTGCATTTTTCCAAAAATCTCTAAGAGAATCAATGTGAATTGGGGCTTTGACTGTTAACATGTGCTTGAATTTCGACTTTTGCAAAATTTGAATCATTGGATGATAGCGAGTATTGGCATTGGTTTCTTCAAGTATGGCGATAGAATTATGTGGAGTTTTGATTATGAGAGTGAAGGGTGGAAGTTCTTGTGTGGATTTCTTCGAAGATTTTAATTTGGGAGCCATGGTGTTAGAGAGAAAAACTGTTTTGAGATTTTTGTAATCGACACAGTTTAAGGTGAACACTGATGAAGGATAAAACTGGGTTTTTATAGGGTTTTGAAAAAGTGAACATGACATGGCATCTGTTTGCAAGATCTGATGGTTAACATCTGTCCACGTGTAACCTCTGATGAGAAAAGTAACCGTTGAGGTGGCAAACCACTATTTTAGGACAGGGGATCGGACAATACTGATTTTTAACACTATCAGTGGACAGCTATCAATGTTTTGAAAAAGTGGTAAAAATGGAAGTCAGAGGATACACTTTTACAGTGGATATCAGAGGTTTTAAGTAATCAGATATTATGATCAGACTTTTAAAGATTTATTGAAAAATTCAGTTTTAACTATTTTTAAGGATGAGTTTTTGATTTTCTGAAAACATTTTGATGCTATGTACGCATGAATTTACAAGAAACCTTGTTTTTAATCCATGTTTAGCATTCCAATTCTTGAGATCAATTTTTCAAAGGTAGATGTATCCAATGCCTTGGTTAAAACATCTGCCCATTGATCTGAAGTATGGACATGACGCAAAGAAATCAAACCTTTTTCATAGCAATCTCTCACAAAGTGATCTCTGATGTCAATGTGCTTTGTAGTTGAATGAGAAACTGGATTTTTAATGATGTTTTCAGCAGCTTGACTGTCCAATTTGAGTGGAGTCTTTAGTGCAGTTACACCAAAATCCAACAACTGGTTTTGAAGCCACAAGAGTTGAGCAGTGCAGCTAGCAACAGCAATATACTCTACCTCAGCAGTGGATATTGAAACTGCAACCTGCTTTTTGCTTTGCCAAGACACTAGACAATCACCTAGGAATTGACATCCTCCTGATGTGGACTTCCTTGTAGTTTTGCACCCAGCAAAGTCACTATCTGAAAAACCTGAAAGCTCAATATTTCCATTAGCTGGATACCATATACCAAGTATGGGAGCACCTTTTATGTATCTGAATATCCTTTTTACAGCAATAAGGTCAGACTTTCTAGGTAATGCCTGTGATCTGGCACAAACACATGATGCAAACATGATGTCTGGCCTTGATGCAGTTAGGTACAATAAAGACCCAATCATGCTTCTATAAAGAGTTTGATCAACAAGGTCATCTTTACCATCAATGGTGACTAGCTTGGAGGTTGCCATGGGTGTGCTACATGGTTTACAATCATCCATATCAAACTTTTTAAGCAGTTCTTTCACATACTTGTTTTGATGGATAAATGTACCATTGTGCAATTGTTTAACTTGGAGACCAATAAAACATTGGAGCTCACCCATTGCATTCATCTCAAACTCTGCTGCCATGAGTTTTCGAAACTCTTCACATATAGCAGTGCTTGTGGATCTAAAAATGATGTCATCCACATAAATTTGGACAAGCATCAATTCTTTCCCTTTCCATTTTAAAAATAGGGTTTTGTCTATTTTACCTCTAGTAAACCCTATGGATAAGAGAAAAGTGGATAGAGTTTCATACCAGGCTCTTGGTGCTTGTTTCAAGCCATATAATGCTTTGTTGAGCTTGTAGACATGATCAGGATGGAATGCATCTTCAAAACCTTGAGGTTGATAGACATACACCTCTTCTTTGATTTTTCCATACAAAAAGGCACTCTTTATATCCCTTTGAAACACCTTTATGTTGTGGTTAGAAGCAAAAGCTAAGAAGAGGCGAATAGCTTCCAACCTTACTACAGGAGCAATGGTCTGATCATAGTCTATAACTTCTTCCTGCCTGTAGCCTTGAACCACGAGACTTGCTTTGTTTTTGACAACAATACCCCTTTCATCAATTTTGTTTTTGAAGACCCACTTTGTGCCAATAGGACTTACATCTTTTGGCAGTGGCACAAGCTCCCAAACTTGTTATCTTTTGAACTGAAGGAGTTCTTCTTGCATGGCTTCTACCCAGCTGTTGTCTTTCAGTGCCTCTTGGTACTTGACTGGCTGTATGAGTGATAGAAAACCAGCAAAAAGACAAATATTTTGGGATTGGCTCTGTGTGAGCACCCCAGATTTGCTGTTGCGAATAACTTGATCTGCTGGATGGCTTTTGAGAAAAATCAGATTAACTTGGTATGGAACAATAGCATTTTGAGGTGATGGCTGCAAATGTGTATCATCTGAGCTAACCTCTGCTGGTGAATTTGAAGTATCAGCCACTGATGAGAATGGAGGTGGAGGTATTGGGGGTATAGAGGTAACATTCTGATAATTTTGGTGACCAAAAGTAGGACTTGTATCAACAGATGTTTGATTTTGTGAACTGACAGAGGTTTGAGGATCAACCACTGTTGACTCAGAAATGGCAGAGTTTACACAAGAGCTTGTAGCACCTGATCCTCTGTTGGAAGAAGAGACTTTTGTTTGTGGAAGCACACAGTCATATCCTTGATCTTGATCTTCTTCAGATGGTTGTGGTGTACCTGCATTGTCTATCTTGATAGAAACATCAGCAAATGTGAATTTATCTAAATCAAAAAGCTCTGCATGGTTTGCTGGGATTTTCAGTGATGAAGGTTCATTGAACTTGACATTCAAACTTTCTTCAACACACTTTGTCCTAGAGTTAAAAACTCTGTAAGCTTTAGCAGTGGTTGAGTATCCTAGAAAATAACCACAATCAACTTTGGATGCAAACTTAGATATAGAATCTTTTAAGTTCAAAATGAAGCATGGACAGCCAAAAACTTTAAAATAGGAAATCAGAGGTTTTTTATACAAAATCTCATAGGCAGTCTTTTGATGCCTGGGGTTAATCAAAACTCTGTTTTGAACATAGCAAGCAGTGTTTACAGCCTCTGCCCAGAAAGACAAAGGTAAACCAGAATCTGCTTGCATAGTCCTTGCTGATTCAATTAAAGTTCTATTTTTCCTTTCAACCACCCCATTTTGCTCTGGAGTTCTTGGAATGCTATATTGTCTGACAATTCCTTTTGACTCACAAAAAGCATCCAACTCCCTATTTTTAAACTTTGTTCCATTGTCACTCTTAAAGATTTTTACTGGAAGATCAAATTGCTTTTCTACTTGTTTGACAAAGTTTTGCAAAATGCCTGCAGTTTCATCCTTAGAGTGGAGAAAGAAGGTCCATGTAAACCTAGAGAAATCATCAACTATCAATAGGCAGTACCTTTTGTGTTTTAAGCTCATGATTTGCACTGGGCCAAACAAGTCCATGTGTAGCAGTTGTAAACACTGGCTTGTTTTGGACTCTTCAATTGATTTGAAAGAACTTTTATGTGGTTTGCCTTTTAAACAGGAAACACAATGTTTATCACATGAAAATTGCTTGTGAGGCAAACCTCTTTCAAGCCTTTGTTTTGAGAGTGTGGTGATAGTTTTAAGATTTGTGTGTCTAAGTCTTCTATGCCATAACTCAGTCTCTTTGCTAGAAGCAACTGAGAATAAGCATGTTCCAGACATAGGATTATCTTTTAGCATATCTACCACATACACATTCCCACTTATGTGTGCAGTGAGTTGTGCTTTGCTCTCAGCAATAATTTGATCAATCTTTTTAACAACCTCTGGTCCCACAATTTGACAAGTTTTCTTAGTGAAGAATGATCCATATCCTCTGTCACTCATTTGTGAGACACTCAGCAGGTTAAATTTCAGATTGTCAATTAAATTCACATTTTCAAACTTGAGTTTACCATCCAGAACCGACCCAGACCCTAAAACCTTTCCCTTTGAGTTATTACCAAAAGATATATCATCCCCCATGAGCCACGAAGTCCTTGAGAAGGGCTCTACATCTTGTCATGTGCCTGGAATCTCCACTATCTACATACCATAAGCTATCAAAGCAAGTAGAGGGTCCCTGCACATCAAGTAAATAGATCAGTTAAGATTGGTCTCCAAAGCCAAAATGGCTTTGGATGGGTCACAGATGGTCCAGCCTCAAGTCTAGGACAATTGGTCATGGTTTTGAAATTTTCTTGTAACATCTGCTCTTGACCATTTCCTATCAGATGATTGTATCCATAAAGGTGCCTGTTTACTCTTTGCTTTGAAGGCTTTTTGTAACCTTCATAAGCATGAGGAACCTTTTTATAAGCAGGTTGGCCATACCCTCTTGGAAATGAGTTTGATGGTGGGGCATCTGTCACTTGCACCTCTCTTTGAACAGAGGTTTTGTTTAAGGCTTTTGTAACAGATGTTTCAATTGGTTCAAAACTCTGCTTAGATTTATTTCCAGCAGAACTTGAACTTTCTCTTTCTAGTGCTTTTGCCTTGATCTCTTTTACCTTTTGTTCATAGTTTTTGAGATAGGCACACTGTTGAGTTGAGTGATTTGTTTTGTTGCAGATGGTGAATTTTGGAGAGCTTTTGATAACACAAGTTTTGTTAATGTCATAGGCTTTTAAAAGAAAACAATCTGCAGCCACATGATTTCTTTTCTCACAAAATTCACAAAACAATTTTTTAATCTGTACTCTTCTTTTCCTATTAGTTTTTTATCAGCAGAGTTGTAACCTCTGCTGGTACATCTTTGATAGGGATCACCAGTGCTTTTGGGGCTTTAATACCATCAGTGGTTGAGAAGTCCATTGGCTTAAAGTTTTCTAAGATATCACATTCATCTGACCAGGTTGGTTAAACTGATATTTTTCAATTTCTTTATCTTTTGTTGAAACCTCTGGTTTTTCCAAAACAATTTTGTTTCCAGCTTTATCTGTGATTTTTATCTCTTCATCAGCCAAATTTTTGGGGACTATGTCAACCAACTCAGAATCAATTTCAGTAGTATTTTTCTCAATTTGGTCATAGGTTCTACAACCTACACCAAACTTAATGTTGCTCTTGATCTGAGCATCAAGCATAATCTCATAACCTTTACAGGACTCAACCCATTTTTCACAAGTGATTTGGGTTCTTCTAACTCCTTTTTACAAACTTTGATTTTAACTCTTTAATCAGTTTTTCAAAATTAAGTCATCTTCTAAAATTTTGTTTCCCAGGTTTTCATTCACCTTCTTGATATTTGCAAAAGCAATGATGCGTTTGTCATAATATAGATCTTTAAGGATCTGAGGTGAAACCTTTGTAGCAGCCATGAGAGCACAATCACACTCATCTTCACACACAACAACATTCCATGGGTCAGTAGGAGAGTTCTTTTCCTTATCAGCAGTATTTTCTTTTTCTTCACATGAAACCACTGTTTCATCACAAACTTAACTTCATCAGTTATTGACACTATCTCCACAGATTCAACACCTTCAGCAATTGTCTCTAAGGCCATTAAACAAATTCTTGTTCAACATCATTTTTGGCCATTAAAGCAAAGTTTTCATCAGTCAAATCCTCAGGCAAGCTGCTCCAGTCAACATAACTTTGTGTGAAAAAGCTTTGTTGACCAACCTCTGCTAGACTAGCAGTGGTTTGAGCAGGTTGTGTAACAATGGGTGCTTGTTGTACAAGCACTTGAGATGTGATGGTGCCTGAACATATTGAATTTGTGGAGCAGTAGATTGAACATAATGCACTGGAATAGTGGTAGCAGGATGTGCAAAGTGAGCAGTGTTTTGAACACGTTGAGCAGGGGCATATTGGGAATAATGAGCAGTGTTTTGTGTGTGCTGAGGTCTAGGGCCAGGATGAGTCACTATTGGTCCAGAATTTTGAGACCTGCATTCTCTGGCAAAGTGTCCTAGCCTATTACACTTATAACACTTGACTTTTGATTTATCCAGCCCAACCTTCAACCCCCCATGCAAACCTTGGAATTTTCTACCAGTTCTCTTATAGACTTTACTAGCCCTAACACTCAATAAGGCCAGTTGGTGCAAAATATCCATTTCTTCAAGATCAGAAGGTTCAAAGTGTTGCAAGTCATTCAGCTCAAAGGATAGATTGTCAGAGGTTTGGCTTTCCCCACTAGCAGTAAAAGCATAGTTGGGTGCATATCTTTCAGATCCAAAGTTCCCACCAATGTAATATCTATATAGTGATCATAACTTTGGTCTTTACTGCTGACAGATCCCTCTTCTTGGCCAAAAAGAGTTGTATTACCCAATGAGTAATCATCAGTCATTTTGCTAGAATCTTGAAACTTCTTTTTCTGGTTTAACTCTCTCTCATAGGTGAGGAGTATCCCATGAAGTTGTGTCAACGACATTTCTTTAAACCCAACAGACTTTCTCGTTACATAAGCTACAGTCTCCCACTTATCTGGTAACGATCTAAGGAAACGACTATTGATAGTCGAATTAGATAGAACCACGTTAACCAGTCTAAGTTCACTAATGAGACAGTTGTAACGTTCGAACTGTTGTGTTAGAGACTCTCCTTTCAAATGACAAAACGTTTCATACTGCTGATTTAGAACTTCTCTATTACTTTCTATCACTTCCTCAGTCTCACCGAATTGCTCTTTAAGTGCATCCCATAACTCCTTTGCACTATTGCAATGGAGTAGACCAACATAAATTTCATTGGGTAAGGCCGAAGCAACTATGCTAAATGCCTTAGCATCCAGTTCAATTTTCTGGAAATCCTGCTCCGAAAAGTTTTCAGGATTTTTTGGCACTTGTTTAGTTGGATCCTCTGTACTTGGAACCATTGGAAGTGAGGTCCATAAGCAACAGATCTCCAGCAACCGGGTTTTGCTGAGCAAGGATGTGACCCATCCGTCGTTGCCAAATGAAATATTCTTTTCTTTTGAGCATCGGCAGTTTGAATAAGGATCCAGAATTGGCATCCTGTGTGTTTTGAGACATTTTCAGTTGATTTTTACAGATTTTGTTTTAAAAACTTTGAACGTAATAAAACTCTGATATCAAGCTAAAACAACCAAACTGATTAGCAAGAGAGCTGATCTGTTCGAACCAAATCGATTGTTAGATCGAATTTGATGAATCAAGCTCTGATACCAATTGTTAGGATCTGATTTTGAATTACTTGTAGTTTTTGTTTTAAAAATGGAAAATGATTGAACTAAAAGAGATTTGTAGCGGAATAAGATGGAAAACTTTTACTACAAGCAATGGTCGTTTGTTTTCATTATCATCATGCTTCAAGTTGATTAACTTGCATATGATTCACAAACTCCCACTCAGCCTTTGCAATTACAGTTTGGTAATAAGAAAATGCAGAGAAGATGATATGCGAAAGTTGATCTTTTAATAGACAAGTTTAAACTGTTACAGAAGTTACCTATTTATACTAACTATCTAACCACTGAGCATCTTTGAAGACGTCAGGGTTGATAGTAACAGGAAACCAATTGTAACTAACTGAAAACACTGCTAATACTAACTATCAGTGCTTAGCACTGTTACATTGATTTAACTAAGCTAATGACTAAACTCTGATCTCTATCCTCTGACCTTTGTAACTCTGGCAGACATTTGAAGCTTTGTGAAGGCAGATGATAAGATGAGCAGTCTTTAGGGAAAGCAGTGTATGTACATCAGAGGTTGTAACCTCTGGTAGTTTAACCAAAGCTTGGATAGTGTTATTTGGCTTTGTATCATCTGTTCCTTTCATTGGGTTCAATCCCAACAATATGAATCCAATAACTGAAATCATTTCAAAATTTGAAGTTGGTAAAACATCAAAGAAAAATGGAAAGAAAGAATCTAATCTCTACATCAAAAAGGCATTTTTGAAGGCATAAACTTGGGTTGCCAAAACAAAAACATCTCCTGTGACCACAAAATCAACCAATGTCCCAGTCAATCAAAAGAAAAGACTGACTCAAAAACTGGACAATGGGTTGAGATTAAGAAAGATGTCAAAGTTGCCAAAGTTCCAAAAGTCGACATTGTCATCCCACCCAAGAGCCGAAAGGGCTTGGGTCTCTCTGTTTAAGTAATATGTTTCTCATATGTGCAGGGGCTTCCAAGGTCAATCATTTCAAAATGGATCATGGACAGTGGAGCTTCTAGGCACATGACAGGGATGTTGGCTTTGCTGTACAACGTAAAAGCCATCAGGGGAGGTTACGTTGGGTTTGCCAGAACACAGGGCAGCAGGATCGTGGGAGAAGGAATTCTAACAAACGGAGTTGTATCTTTTGACAAAGTGATTTACACTGCTGAGCTTGAGAACAATTTTTTGAGCATTTCATAGATTTGTGATAAGAAGTTCACAACACACTTCAATGACAAGGAATGTCTCATTCTCAAACCGGGTTTCATAATTCCTGAGGAGTGGGTCTTCATGCGTGCTCCTCGTGAAAATGATTTATATGTCTTAGACATGAGCGTTGCATCTACTACTTCAAAGGAAGGACAGTGTTTTGTATCAAAGGCCACTGAAAAAGAATCTATTCTTTGGCATAGGAAGATGGGTCACATACACCTTAGGAAGATGAATTTTCTGGTGCACAACAATCTAGTGGAAGGGGTGAATCTCAAAAATTTTAATCTGTCAGATGACTGTATCAGCTGCAAAAAGGGGAAGCAACATAAGAAATCACACCCTAGAAAACTTCTTAATTCTATCAAGCTTCCGCTGGAAAGGCTTCATATGGATCTCTTTGGGCCTGTCAATGTAAAAAGTACTACAGGAGATCTATACTGCCTGGTCGTAACCTATGAGGAACACCACCTAAAGTCGAGCCTTCATCTCTTTCTCTATATGGAAGTACTAACCTGAGCTCTCAAGGTTTCACATTTCACCCCTCTACAGATATCAGTTAGATATATTCACCTGTGAGATGAAATCTAGGGAATCTCGATAAGGGAGTATATTCTAAGGTGGGAAACACAGATTAGGCCATGTTGCTAAAAATTACGTAACATATCTTGAAGCAGTTGAGAAACGTGTAGAGGTTTAAGTGGATCAGAATCCCGACAATCTAAAGAAAATCTATTTATGAACTTAAAGTTTCATCTAGAGCAACGATACGGGTAATGTGTCTCAATAAACTGATATGATCCTCTAACACAAACTCGCAAAAATATGTGTGTAAATATGTTTGTACATATTGCTTTAAGTATCTTTAGTTTAGAAGTATTAAAAAATTCAAAAGGATTTTCGGTTTGTTCTTTAAGTTTTGACTACCGGTGATGGAAAACAGATATTCAAAGTCAAAAGCGACGGCATGCAGAGGAAAATCTTTTGAATTATGGGCTGGGAGCTAATCTGGAAATAAAGTCTGGTTTAAAACGTTTAAAAGTTTATTAATTTGAAACTTAAAAATCAAGGGATAATGTAAGTTTTGGTCAAACAGTGGTCAACCAAGGTCATTAACTTGGACTTGGTAGCCAAAACAGTTAAACAAGGTCTTGGACTTGGACAACTGTGTGGATAATTAAAACTGAAAAACAATCGAAAAAGCTAGAAAGTTGAGATATTTCAAAGGTTAACAATTTTTGCATGAAAATTGCGATTTCCGCACGAAAATTTGGCCAGTGTATACAATGCCAATTTTCGTACGAAAATTATAAGGCTATATATAAGGGTGAATGAAACAGATTCCGCATGAAAACTTGTCTTCAGTTTGCTGCGGATTCTCTGAGGCGATTTTGATCTATCCCTCATTACACTCGATTTCCGACTTATTCGATACATTAGGGAGGTTGATTTGCACACCTCTTGTAATAGCAAAGGTATAAAACCGAGATCGAACCGTGAATTTGGGCTATTTGGACTTAAACGGACCAAAAACGTAGTTCTAGGATAATCTAGCCGGTAAACCTTAAAATTGAACTCTTTAATGTTAAAATCTAGCCGATTTATTATGCTCTCACACATAAGCATGATGTTTATGCATCTCACATTGATCGTTTTTGGGGCGCAACAGAGTTACAAGCCGAACCAAGGGCTATCACGTCAGCAGTTAGAGTTGGAAAGGATGATGTTGCGATTACCATCACATAAGATCTTATACGAACAGTGCTGCATCTAAGAGATGAAAGCAGTTTTACTACAGGCTTCACAGAAAACTTCGTCAAAGGATGTTTCTATCGCATGGGCTACAATGGTTATGTGAACTCTACTCCTTACAAGATCAACAGGCTAGGTCTGCCCTACAGATTTCTAGCTCACTGCGTTACACGTTCATTATGCCACAGAAAAGGGGGTTGGGACGATCTCGTAGATTATCACATGTGCATGATCGTAGCAATGATTCTGAACAAGCCGTACAACTTTAGCAAGATGATTTTTTATCAGATGGTGATGAATTTGGGAAAGGTTTGATTCTTGCAGTATCCAAGATTTATTCAAATGATTCTCGACCACCTACACCCAAATCTCGAGAAAAAGAAAGATGATATATTGGAGTTAGAGCATATGTCCCCTTCAGACCTCCACAACATCAGCAATTACCATAAAGCGGGAAAGGCTCCAGCATTTAAGCCTATCTTTGGTACGTTTGTTAAAGCTGATTATGTTGCTCCGCCAGAAGGTAAATGGAGAAATGAGGGAAGTGGAGATGAAAGCGAAGAATGGAACATGATGAAAGATTTTGTTGAGAAACGAAGCATATCGTATATCAGAGGAGAAGGAGAAAAGGGCCATTATGGTAGAAAGAAAGCTGGTTCTACTACCTCTGCTACAAAGAGAAAGAAAACATCAGAGACTTCCTCCTCAGCTCCCAAGCGCCAAAAGAAACAACCAACTGTTGGTACAGGTTTGATTGATGAACCTGATGTTGAACAAGTTCTTGTTGAAGAAATTGTGCGCACCAAGGAAGCAACTCATGAAGAATCTGTCAAAGACACCGCTGAAGAGATAGAGGGAATGGTGGGTGTTGAAACAACAGCAGGTGGTGGTGGTGATGAAGGGCCATCATCAAGTACTGATTCTGAAGATAGGAGGGAAGGTGAGAGAAAAGAAAAAGAAAGGAAAGAACAAGAAAGGATAGAGAGAGAAAGGAAATTATAAGAAGAAAAGAAACGTAAGGCTACGGGAGATGATGACACTAAATATGAGCCATCTGAGGCCGAAGAAGATATAACTGTTGTCAAGCCTGCGAAAAAGAAAATTGGAAAAAGGGTTAAGCATGCTGCAGCTCGAAAGCCTGAGTCTCCTGCTAAGAAGCTTAGAATCAAGCTAATAACAAAGCCTGAGTCTTCTCAGCCACAGACAACATCATCAGCTCATCCTACACAACAACATCCTCCAGCAGATACAACCTTTGATGATTTCTTCTTTGATTATGGTGCTATTCCAGGGGGAGAATTTTTCAGCTGATGATTTATATGTTGGAAGAGTTAGAAACAAAATTGAAAAATGCTAATGAGAAGATCAAGATACTTGAGTCCAATAGAGATAGCATCAGGGAGATCCTAAGGTTGGTTACTGATGATAACGAGAAATTCTTTCAAGCTACACAGAAAGTCTCTGTTTATGAAGAAAGGATAAAGTATTGGAGAATGAGAGAGAGAGATTCTGATGGCAACTCTCAAGAGCTATGAGACTGAAAATCAGAGGATAATCAAGAAGATGGAAGAGTATGAGGCAAAGCGAGAATCGAACAACAGGCAGGTTGATCTCATGAAGAAAATTCTGGTTCGAACTCTGGGAATCTCTCTCACTTATGAGATTGAGAAGATTGAGAGAAAGGAGGCTAGACAAAGAGTCGCAGATAGAGAACAAGCTTTGAAAGCTCTATCAGATGCAGAAGGCAAAGGAAAGCAAAAGATTGATGATATGCTTGTCACTAGCCAACATATGCATGAAGCTGTTGTTTCATCGGATCCTGTGATCGAACAATCTGCGCCGGAAGCTGAATCCGTGCCAGTAGTCTGAGTTAGTCGTCTATGATCCAACTGTTGATATAACTTAGAGGTTTGTGATTCAGGGGGAAGGGATCTTAGAGTCGATGAAAAAAGAGAAAGATAGCACAGAGGAAGTTAGAAAGGGAGATCGATGATATGGTAGATGAGACATGTGAAGTAATAGAGAAGGAAGGGATGGAATCTGTACTTAACTTATTTAATAATGAAAACGTGATCGTTGATGCGTATATGAATGACTTTGTTTTTGAACTAACAGATGAACAGGTTCAGGGGGAGTCGTCGATCGAAGTTGATGAGACAGTGCCAAAGCGCAAAGTCATTTATCTTGAGCATGATGTCGAAGAAGGAGAGTACGTTCATAACTACTCGAAGGCTGATCTCGCTAAGCTGTTGAGAATCGATGAAGAGTCATTTGAATTCGATTTTGAAGAAGAGCTAAAGAATACAAGTTCAGAACTGAATGATTACGTATTTGAAGATGTTCCACAGGCTAACGATTATGATCAAGTGATTATAGAAGATTGGGATTCAGGCGACGAAAATGTGGAAGCAACTTATACAGGTGAAGGAACAGATGTGTTTCCTACCTTTGCTGAAATAACTGCTGAAGTAAACGATGATATGCTAAAGCGCAAAGTAGAAGAAGCAGTGAAAGATGGCATGACTCCTAAACCACCGACCAAAGAAGAGATCATTGAAATGAAAAAGAAATGGTTCAAGGAAATGCCGCCAGAAAGAAAGTTATGTCGCCATTAGCTTTCTTCACCAGAGATCCTGATGCATCTCTGGGTGACATTATCAGTTGGGGATGGATTGAAGAACTTGATGTGTATGCTTTGAAACATGAATTTGAAGTTCAATACTTCAAATACCTGGATGATATAAAGACTCTGCCTGAGTGGGATGTAAAAGAGTTGGTTCAGACCAAGACGTTCAGTATGAAGTTAAGGCCGAATGATCAACATCTTTGGAAGATGATCAAGTTTGAAGCTGAACATGGTTTTAACTACTAGAAACCACACAAGCCACGAACCGTCACTAAGATCGATCCAGTTACGCAAGAAAAGGATGTTACTTTGATTGTCAAACGGCCACATGTTATGAAGAATATGCCTTTGAAGAAGATGGAACAAGATTTTTAAAAAATCTTCAAATGGTGGCACTACGATATGTCTGAAGATCTATCTGAAACCGTGATCATCCATAAGAGAATTTATGGTTGTGGCGTGCGATCAGAGTTTTGGATCCGATGTGGCTTGTCAACTGCTCAGAGAAAGATATTGAACGCCTATTCTTCATCAAGATCAGTTATGAAGAAAAAGATAAAGAGCAGGCCATGCAGTTCCAGAGGATAGTTAATGTGTGTTATGCTAACAATGTTACTTCAGGTAAAAACTGGAACACATCCTGGAGAAAGCTTGGAGCCGAAGAATAGAAAAAGAAAGATCAGAAAGAAGAAAGAATCGAGGCAAAATGAAAGTTGGCTTCTCGTGAAAGATTCAAGTTTGGCAACACTTACAATCGACCTCATCCCACAGATCAGATTCCCATTGCTTCTGAGGAGCATCGAAAGCCGCCAAAACACTTTTTCAGATAATCAAGTCAAATATGTTTAAAGATTTTTGAAGAAAAGTTTTGAAGACTATCCAAGAATGCGGCAACATCCAAGGGGGAGTCTGTTGGTGCATATATGTCTATTACTTACGTCTAGGATAAGTCTGTTGTATAGATAGGGTTTCGGAGCATCAAAAGTTATGTTTTGAAAGATTTTACTATGTATAGTGCTGAAGTTTTCGCATGAAAATTAGTAAAGATTTTCGCACGAAGTTTTCGTGCGAAAATCTCAGTGTCCTAGTCCCTAGTTGCTGTCAAGTCTTGCCTATAAATAGGTGACTTAGGATGTTTGTTATGTATGTGGTTTTTGTTGATCAGAGGCGAAGCCCTACTCGAGTCTGTAATCATTACAAAGTTAATTAATATAAGATATAGACAGTTAAACAGTAATCATCACGCTTGTTCTTTTGTTTGTTCAATCAGCTAACAATGAATTCCGCCTCTGTTAGCTGAGCAAGTCTGACCGGAAGCTCACAAGTTGGGTCCGATCCTAGCATTCACATAAAATGCCAAAACAAATCTGGTCTAAATGATCTAGAATAAACACTGTTTTTGATTTATAATTTCCCTCAATGACAAGGCATCTAACATCTGATAGCTCTAACATCTGCTCAAGGCTAAGTCTGTTGGCTATAAAGACTAGTGAAGACCAAACCTCTACTTGAAGTCAAAAGTCTGCTGGAAGTCAAAGGTCTAATCATCCTTTGAAGAACATTGGATAAAGCTTCATCAGTGGTTACGCTCATTAGTGGTTACGCTCATCAGTGGTAAGCATCAACATTGGCTAGCTATCAGTGTTTTGCATATGTATCAGAGGATAGCATTAGCAGTGGTTAGAAGTTGTTAGGTTTGTTAGATGTCATTGTCTTGGTGATGTCAGCAAAGATGCTACAGAGGTTAGGATTTGTACTATAAATAGACAGTGCATGTACTGTTCTATTTAGCTCACACACATACACTTATATTGTACGATCTAATCTGTGTGAAGCTCGGGAAGAGGGGGAGTTAGTGGCATGCATGTAATTAATTGTAATCATTTCAATCTTTTGAGTAATGAAAACATTGTGTGATGAAAGCTAATCTCTCAGTTGATTGCGTTACAAAGTTTTAAATTGCATTCCGCTGCAAGGTATTATGTGTTTTATCTTATTTATGATAGATGTTTTTTAAACAACACAATCAGGTAAAACTCAGATCCTAACACCCTTCCACCGCGTGTCAAAAGTGCGCCAACTGTAACAGGATGGGGCATCTTTCTAGCCATTGTCGACAAACCCAAAACAACCAAGCCATTGTCCCTAACCCTAACCCGAACCAAGCTCAACCGCAACGACAAAATGCTCCTGTGCGAGCATGTTACAAGTGTGGTGTGGGTCCGGATCGCGGCGGTTTCAGACGGACGTTTAAGCGTACGATAGCAGATTCAGTAGAACGTTATTACAGAATGGAGTAGAAGTAGAATGCAGCGGAAGTCATACGTTTATTCATTCATACCGAAAGTGCATACATCTTGTCAGGCTGGCAGAGTTCCTGGAGAGAATCCGCCAACGCCTCCCCTCAGGGAGCTTCCAAAACTTACAAACAAATGAACATACAACTTATATATATAGGGATGAGATTTCATACGAAAATGCTACATATTTTCATACGAAAATTGACCATTTCATACGAAGCTGACAGATTTCGTATGAAATGTGTCCATTTTCTCATCCGACTTTCGTGCTCTGGTCGTGTGTTCGTATCTAATCTATACAATATTCAACAGACGCTCTAACTAGTCTATTCGCACAGTGACGGACACAAAGTGCACTCACATGTGGCGATCCCACTCATCTCGCCAATGTTTGCCCTCTCCTCAACCAACAGCATCAGCAACAGCAGCAGTCTGAGCCTACAAAAGGACGAGCTTTCTTGCTTACCTCCGCTCAAGCCCAAAGCTCTAACGACATCATCACTGGTACGTTCCTTGTGAACCATATTTATGCTACATGCCTATTTGATACTGGTGCCGATAGAAGCTTTGTATCTCTAGAATTTGAACCCTTGCTTAAGTGCGAACGATCTAAATTGCCTAATCCTTTCGCGGTCGAAGTCGCTAATGGTAAAACCATCTCTGTTGATTCCGTTCTTTCTAGTTGCTCTTTGATTCTTAACGATCATACGTTCTCCATCGATCCCATCCCCAGGCAAATGGGAAGTTTCGACATCATAGTAGGCATGGATTGGCTTATGCGAGTTTGTGCCGAAGTTGTTTGTTCCGAAAAATTCATTCGCCTCCCTCTTCCTCAAGGTGATTCTCTCCGCGTCTATGGCGAGAAACCTTCTAAAGGTCTCAAGCTTATGTCATACATCAAAGCGAACAAGTACTTGCACAAGGAGTGCTTTGCCTTTCTCACCCACGTTGTGGAAAAGAAAGACAAAGGTCCAAGCATAAGTGATGTTCCTGTCGTTTGTGAATTTCCTTCCGTTTTTCCTGAGGATCTTCCTGGTCCTCCGCCTCCTCGGGCTGTCGATTTTCGTATTGATCTTATTCATGGTGCAACTCCTGTTGTGAAGGCTCCCTATCGATTAGCACCCTCGGAAATGCAAGAGCTATCGAGCCACCTTCAAGAACTTCTTGATAAAGGCTTTATACGCTCTAGTACTTCTCCTTGGGGCGCTCCCGTTCTTTTCGTCAAAAAGAGAGATGGATCTTTCCGCATGTGTATTGACTATCGTGAGCTCAAAAAGCTTACAGTCAAGAACCGCTATCCACTTCCTCGTATTGATGATCTCTTCGATCAATTGCAAGGCGCTACGTGCTTTTCAAAGATTGATCTCCGCTCTTGTTATCATCAACTTCGAGTTCTCGAAGAATATATGCCTAAAACCGCTTTCCGCACATGATATGGACATTATGAGTTCGTGGTCATGCCCTTTGGTTTGACCAACACGCCCGCCGTGTTCATGGACCTTATGAATCGCGTGTGTAAACCGTTCCTCGATCGTTTTATCATTGTATTCGTCGACGATATTCTCGTCTACTCCAAGACGAAAGAAGAGCATGGACAAAATTTGCGTCTCATTATTCAGCTTTTGCAAACCGAACGTCTTTATGCCAAATTCTCCAAGTGTGAATTTTAGCTAAATGAGGTTCAATTCTTGGGTCACACCGTCAATGAACTCGGTATTCATTTTGACCCCGCAAAGATAGAAGCTGTGAAGAATTGGATCGCACCTAAGTCGCCCTTTAAAATTCGTTCGTTTCTTGGCCTAGCTGGGTATTATCGTTGTTTCATCTCAAACTTCTCAAAGATTTCCATTCCTTTGACCTCATTGACTAAAAAAGATAAACCTTTTGTTTGGGGTCCCGAACAAGAGGAATCTTTCCAAACGCTCAAGGACATGCTCTGTAATGCTCCTATCCTTACTCTCCACAGTGGGAATGACGACCTTGTGGTGTATTGCGATGCCTCTAACAGGGTCTTGGTTGCATTCTCATGAAACGAGAAAAGATATCACTTACGCGTCAAGGCAACTCAAAATACATGAGAAAAAACTATACTACTCATGACCTTGAACTTGGTGCAGTCGTTTTTGCATTAAAGATTTGGCGACACTACCTTTATGGTACAAAGTGTACGGTCTTCACCGACCATAAGAGCCTACAACACATCTTTGATCAAAAGGAACTCAACATGTGCCAATGTCATTGGGTAGAATTGTTGAACGACTACGACTGTGACATTCGCTACCATCCTTGTAAGGCGAATGTTGTTGCCGATGCGCTTAGTCGTAAAACTCATGTTATTAGTGCTCATTGCTACCAACTCGTGGGGAAACTTCTTGACCTCATTCTTGACGCACAACATTCAGTCATTAGCGAAGGATACCTCGAGACTGAGTTAAAAACCGGTGACCAACGTCCATTCACAGCTCAGGCCGATGGTATTTTCTACTTCAACCATAGCATGTGGATTCCTGATCGTGGTTCACTTCAGACTACCTTGATTGATGAAGCTCACAAATCCAAATACTCCGTTCATCTTGGTGCTGATAAGATGTACCGTGATTTGCGTGCATCTGATTGGTGGCCTGGAATGAAACGTGATATCACTCTTTACGTGTCCAAATGCCTTACGTGTTCCAATGTCAAGGCAGAACATCAACGTCCCTCTAGTTTGCTCGAACAACTAGAAGTCCATGTCTGGAAATAGAGAAGCATTACCATGGATTTTATTACCAAATTGCCTCATACTTCGTCCGGTCATGACAGCATATGGGTTATCTTTGACCGATTGACCAAATCCGCTCATTTCCTCGCCATTCGTGAAGATTACAAAGTCGAGAAATTGGCTCGTATCTACGTGGATGAAGTCATCAGTCGTCATGGTACTCCTCTCGATATTACCTCTGATCGTGACGCTCGTTTCACCTGCCGCCTTTGGCAAACGTTTCAATCCGCACTTGGCACTCGTCTTAACCTTAGCATAAGTCTGATGGTCAAATCGAGCGTACAATCCAAACCTTGGAGGATATGCTTCGTTCTTGCGTTATCGATTTTGGCGGCAATTGGGATTCACACTTACCCTTGGTTGAATTCTCGTACAACAACAGTTATCACGCTAGTATTCAAATGGCTCCATTTGAAGCATTGTATGGTCGTAAGTGTCGCTCGCCTATTTGTTGGCACGAGATTGGAGATGTTCAGATCACCGGTCCCGAATTAATACAAGAGACGATGGACAAAATCCTACAAATCCGTGATAACCTCCTCAAGGCTCGAAGTCATCAAAAGAGTTACGCAAACAAGAGACGCAAACCTTTGGAATTTAATGTAGGTGATCATGTACTTCTGAAGGTATCCCCTTCGAAAGGCGTTGTCCGTTTTGGTATGAAAGGCAAACTCGCTCCCCGCTACGTGGATCCTTTCAAGATTCTCGAGAGGATTGGCAATGTAGCATATCGACTGGACCAACCCCAAGCACTCAACAATGTTCATCCAGTATTTCATGTTTCGAATCTCAAGAAATGTTTAGCTGAAGAAGGACTTTAAGTGCCACTCGAAGATCTTTAAATCAACGATACATTACACTTCGTGGAGAAACCGGTCGAAATCATGGACCGAGGAATCAAGCAACCATGGCGCAGTCGAATCCCTATCGTCAAGGTTCAATGGGAAGGGAACCATGGCGCTGAATTACTTGAGAACTCGAGAGTGATATGAAGACTAAGTATCCGCATCTTTTCGTTACATCTTCCTAAATTTCGGGATGAAATTTCCTAAAAGAGGGGAGACTGTAACGTCTCGCTTTTTCATACTTTCTATTTATAGCAAGCTCGTGTAGTAATTCTATTTTTGGAAACCATTGTATTCGTATTCTTCATTTTGTTGTAGTCGTTGTAATCGATGCTTGAATCATAATGGAAATTATACATTTTTATACTTGTTATACTTAACCATACATACTTATACATGATGCTTATATTCGAAAACGTGACATACTTGTGAATACGCGACATTTTTACTTTATGCATACATTATACACGATGTTGATACTCAATCTCGATCCTTTTATACATACACATACATTATAGCACGCCTTGTATACTTATAACACCTTATTGTATCATAAAATACCATTATACAACTAATAAACCCGTCACACTTGATCAAAACAACAAAATATAAAAGTTGGTCCCGGACCCGGTCCGTAAGGCACTCTGGGCAGGACAGATTGTTTTGGCTCGCGTTTATGCACGATCCACACACATAAACCACACCTAATCACCTCTAATGCACCATTAAACACCTCCTAACCACTCCCCAGTCTTCCGCTATTAATACAACCCTAATCCAAGACATTTTACACTTTCACAACTCTCTAATCCTTCCTAAATCACTCTCAAATCATCTCAAGTTCTTGCAACATCAGAATTTTTGGGCAGATTCATTCACCTTTACAAAAGTGAGCATAACTTGCTCAAAACTCAACGAAATCTCGTGATTCTTCTTTCTAATTACTTAGATAATCTTTAGGTTTGAATCCAAGGGTTCTCCATGGAGAATCCAGACTTGGAAATGCACCTAAAGTGTCCAAAAACTTTGTGTTGTGTTTTAAACTCTTCTAAAACTTGTTTCATCTTATCAAACTTGAGTCTAACTCATCTCAAACCTATGTCCTAATGCTTACAACACTACTTGTGGTTGGTTTGGCTTAAAAACAAGGTTGGGACATTCAAACTAGAGGATTTATCCTCACAAACTTTCTGTTTTCATGGAGCTTTAAGCTCACAAGTGATGCAAGTTCTTGAACTTGTTCATGTGTGTCCACCTTGGTTGGCTTGGGCTAACCTAACTTTGAGACCACACATCACTTGATGATTTTCATCATTATCCGAAGTTAGTTTGCTAGATTGAAAGTGTCACAACCCCGTTTAGCCTTTGACGTGTGTCAAAGTGTGCTCACCGAGTTGTATTTCACTTGGCTACTTGGTATCGTAGTGACACACTTTACATTCTTGTCATTTCCATTATTGTCATATTATTGTTCTAAGACCCTCCTTGTCATATCATACGAGGTTCCAAAGTGGATGGTTAATCCTCCCACCTCCTACTTGACTTACATGACACCAAGAGGTTCCAAAGTGGATGGTCCATCCTCCCACCTCCTACATGACTATTTAACTATATGTAAATCTATGGACAATATAATATATCAAACCGAACCCTTGATGATGAATATATAATCACCTATCAAGTTAATAAGTTTTATCACTAAAGTGTGTAGTTCCTTATCACGATTCTAATATGTCTCGAACCTATGAAATCACATCAAACCCGTTCGGGTTCTGTTGGTGGATATGTATGTTGCCTACGTCATTGTATATCGAGTCTGAGTGAATAGGGCTTAATCTGTTAGAATCTAGGCGTATTTATGTGAGAAATAGGCCAAGTTCGCTTGAGATTGGAGTTGAGAAGTCAAGTTCGGCCGAACTTGACTAGGTCAAGTTTGCCCGAACATATACTCTCATCAGCGAACTTCCCTTACTCACCAGCGAACTTGAGATAGTATATATAGGTGCCTTGGTTATTTCATTTATAACTTGGAGAGATTTTGGCACAGAGACTGCGAAGCTCTCTCGGATCCGGATCTCGAATGTATTGAACTTTAGATCAATGAAAACAACATTTAAATGAGTAATTCTTGTTATTTGATTAACTTGTCATTAGTTTCCGCCTAATCGGACAATAGCTAACAAATTTAGGTTCCCGTGCTAATCGTGGACGTTCCTACAAGTGATATCAGAGCCTGGATACCTAAATTTGTTGGAATCAAGAAAAGAATTTCTCTATTTCATCTCCATTCTATCACTTTTCTTAACATTTTCACATATTTGATGATTTCATGGACAAAATCAGCTAAAAATTGAATATGTCATGTAAAATACATCATAGATACACCCCTAAGAGTTTGGACATCAAATTCAATCGAATTGATATCAAAAAGTTGAAAAAACTATGTTTTCAAAACTCATTTTCATCGAACTTAGAAGCCAAGTTCGACCGAACTTGACTTAGAAACTCACTTTTTAAGTGATTTTCTATCAAGTTCGACCGAACTTGAGGATTTTTGGAAGAAATCTTTGATAAGTCCGAACAAACTTGCATAAATTTCATTGTTTTTCTTCAAGTTCGCTCGAACTTAAGGAAAATTATTGAAGTTGGTTTCAAGTTCGACCGAACTTGCGAATTTTTCTTCAAAAACTAATTGTTAGTTCGCTCGAAGTGACTCAGAATATTTTTCAAAACAAAAGACATAAGTTCGATCGATCTTGAGATTAAAATCTGAAATTCTTCATTCAATATCAAGTTCGACCGAACTTGAGGTGCTGGTGATAAAACTTGAAATCTTTTCTAAGTTCGACCGAACTTATGAAAAAGTGAAATCATAATCTGATTTTCAAACAAGTTCGACCGAACTTGTCTGGTTCTAATCAATTTTCGAGTGTTTTTTACCCTGTTCTCGGATAAGTCTTCAGATTGTCAAAATGGAAGATGTCCACAACGTGTTTGTTTCACAAATGGCTTCTTCATCAAATGCTAATACTCTTACGGCAAACCAGATGAATATCGACAACGAAATGGGTACTAGGTCAAAACCGCCAAAGCTAATGAGTATGGATGAGTTTGAAGGGTGGAAGGAAAAGTTTGTGAATTGGATACAAGCGAATCAATTCAACAGCTGGATTGCAGTTGAGGATTGGTACAAATGGCCAAAGGATGAACGTGATCAAGATCTTCCGCTAAACAAGTTTTCATCGACTTACAAAGAAAATTATGTCGCTGAAAAGAAAATGATTAGCTTGATGCAACAATCAGTAAAAGAAGATATCTTGATTCTTTTGCCAGAATATGAAACATCACAAGAATTATGGCACGCTCTTTGCGACAAATTCAAAGGAAGTAATGAAATGATCAAAAGCAAAAAGGCCTTAATTAAAAAAGAGTTCGAGATCTTCACGATGATCAAAGGTGAGACAATGAAACAGATGATTGATAGATATTGTCACCTCATGGTCGAGATGCGAAGACATGACATCAAAAGATCTAACGAAGAACAAATCGAGAAGTTGGCCGATGCACTTTCTGAGGGAGAATGGACAACGTATCTGATGATTCTAAAGAATAGTCCATCTTGGAGACATTTCAAATTGTCATCCTTCATCGACAAATTAGAAGGTCACGAAATGGAATTGATAAAGATTGCTAAATCAAAGAATGCTAATGTTGCTCAAGAATTATAAAGGAGGTGTTCAAGATACTCTGATTCAAAGTCCAAAAATTCAAACAACATTTAATGCAAATATGAATTCTTCTCCAAATCAGAGTTCTCCATATGCTGGTTACACAAGTGCTAGTTCAAGCTCTTCATGCCAAAATCAGAATAATCAGTCATATCAGACAAATCAATCCAGTTCTGATTCAAATGTTTTCTAGTGCAACATAGCAGTTGATTTGAAGAATGTATTTCCTGAAAAAGTTGCCAAACAGCACATAGCACTTCTTGCTACTGTTCTTGAATCGTACGAAAGTCTTGTTGCTGGAAAGATCGGTAATCCGGAAATGACTGCCGAGGATTATGAACAAGTAGACGAAGAAGAGTTAGAGCTGATGGATATAAAGTGGAGTCTAGCATCTATCATCAGAAGAGTTACCAAGTTTGTGGCCACTCACTGGAAGGGATATTGGAAATTCAAGCAATAAGCTTGGGTTTGACAAGTCAAAAGTCACATGCTTCAGGTGTCGACAAAAGGGACACTTCAAACGTGAATGCAACAATTAAGAAGCAGGTGGAAACCAAAATCCTTTCGGTAGCAACAATGAGTAATACAAGAAAGCTCTTCAATATGAGCCATATCCAAAGAGAACACAAGTCGAAGTTGAAGATAAATCTGCAAAGAAAACCAAACAAGCTCTTGTTGTCACTCATGAAGAAGATGGTTTCGATTAGAAAAGATACATCAGAAAGAAAACAGGTGTTGCCATGATACCAGAGTTAGTAGATGAATCTGATACATTGTATATTGATGCTGTTCTAGAGAATGCTATTCTGGAAGGTTATAGGCAGAGAGCTGAGGAAGAAGAGTTAGCTTACCTTGAGATGCAAAAACAAGAAGCGTTGAAATTAGGGGCAGAAAAGGTAAAAGCTAAGGTAAGTGTGTCTGAAAAGGAAGTTGTGAAAGTTGTGGAGGTTGAAAAACCTTGCACAAAGTGCCAAGTCCTTGTGAACCATGTCTTGATAAAGTCAAAGTCATAAGAGAATTGACTGTACACAACGAAAACTTTCGTTATGATTACAGAACCATGAAAGAAGCTTATGAAAAATATCAAGCAAATATAAAATTACGAAAAAGCTAATCGTGAACTTAGTGCTAATGTAAAGATGTTAAATGCTACGGTAATTGAATAACAAAAAGCAATTAACATGTACATTAATACTATTGCCGAAACAAAGCGTGAGCTTCATGAATATAAAGATAGAAACAGAAAGGGTAAGACAATTGCTGAAAAGTTACACTACAAACGCTTATGCCATTGATCACATTTTACCTACGATTAAGTCGGAGGAAAATGGTGATAAATCAAAGCGTAAAGAATACGGAAGTGTTCCTCCACCACCTCTTGAAAGTTACTCCTACAAGAAAGATGATGAGATTGAAAAGGCATTTAATCTTTTACTCTTATCAGAAATGAAAGATAAATTGCCTGAGAACATTGAGTAGACTTTACGAAATCAAATGATGACAATGAAGTGGTTGTAAAAAATATGGTTAAAAATGTGTTGGAAATGATTCTGACGAAGGCAGCTCTGAAAGAACCAAATCAAGTTCGAAAAACTCGAATCACAATCTGAAGATGACGATACATCATCTATACATGATCTAAGTGATGATCCTAATGTTGTCATGTACAAGATTAAGGAATCTGATAGATTATACTTCGATGATAGTTTTCCGATTCAGAACATGAAAGAGGATCAACTTGATAAATTTTTCAAACTTGTAGAAGTTTCATCAGATGATCTTGAGAAAAACGAGAAAAGAATTTACTCGAAACTCAAAAGGAATGCTAACAATTATCGAAAGTTTGGTGGTGATTTTCCTGAGAACAGGAGGCAGGATTGGGTTTGGAGGAAAATGAAAATGAGCCGAGAAGGAACCAGAAGTCGCCATTCCATGAGTACAAAGGTAAACACATGAAGTTTGCGTACATGACGAATATGGTTCAGGAAGAAGGTTTGATTGGTAAAAAATCAAATGATGAATTCAAAAAGGAGAAAGAACTTCGGGACAAGGCTAAGACCAAGTCCACAAGTGGATTGAAACCCACTAGTGGAAATCTTTCTGATAATCGAACTTGCTTTGAATGCAATACTGTTTGTCATATTGCTCGCAAGAATCAAATAGAAACGATGAATCTAAAGACGAAGTGAAACCTAAAACAAGTTCAAGGTTTGAAAACCCAATTTTTGAAAAAGGTGAAACTTCAAAATTAAATGAAAATAAAGATTCTAGGTTCTATATCAAGAAATCGAGAAGCAAGTTACAATCTTGGGTTGCTAAGAAAAAGTTTTCATCAACTGAAAAACCAAAGTCTGTTGCTGACAAACCTGAAAATTTTAAAACAATCGAGTCAGTATCAAGACAAAGAAAGAAAAGGTCAAAACGTTTTCAGAATCGACATTGGACGAAATGTTTGATGATGATTTTGAAAGTGTTTATGATGCTTATCATGTCAAACCCAAAACCAAAAAGGTTTGGGTTTCCTTATTCAAAAAGTTGCTTTGTGTGCAGAAGTTCCAAGGATCCAATTTGTCAAAGATAAACCTGGATAGCGGAGCTTCATGTTGCTTAACTTATTCAGAAAGTCAAATTCTTAATCATTTTGAGAAAAGAAGAAGTGGAAAAGGAAAAATTGTCAAAATCAAATTGTGCAAATCCACACCGTTGAACGAAACACTGATTTTATAATCTTTTATGCTTTCATGTTAAAAGGAATTTTAATGGTTACGTTTGTTGAACAAGGTGCAGATGCAGATGCTGGAAAAAGGATCGGACGACGAGTTCTCGGGATCCACATTGGTTTATTATCTTTCAAAATAATATTTCTTAAAAACTAAAATCCAAAAATGATTTTAGGGGGGAGTAAGGCAAATTTTAGAAAAATCAAAAACATATGAAAAAGTTGAAAATTCAAAAACATCGAAAAAGACAAAAAGAATTTTGTGTCAAAAAGGAAATGATATTACATCAGTGGACTATCACAGTATGCTAAAGAATTGTATAGTTTAAAAGTGATAAACAAGTCTTACTGTGGATGTGTCGATAGGCTTAACAGTTTAGTAAATTGTTTCCGGGATATAAACTAAATTTCACAACTGCTTAATCTCGTGGGAAATTAACTCATCTTGGATATATGGACTTAGTAATCTGAAATTTCGATTGAAGGGTTGCCTGATTCTGAGATACGAGGTCTTTATAGATGATTGATATATGGGGTATTATACAAGTTCTTCTGATTTTGCGGAAGCAATAGCCTAGAACTTCTATAATGCTTGCTAAAAACCCCAAATTAGCATGAAAAAATTGAAAAGAATCAAAAGATCTAATCATTTGCAATGCTTAAAAGATTCCTTAAGTGGAACACACCTTAAAGACGAGCCTTCATCTCTTTGTCTGTATGGTAGTACTAGCCTGAGCTCTCAAGGTCTCGTATTAACCCAAAAACATATATCAATTACGCTATATTCACCTGTAAGATTAAATCTAGGGAATCTGGATTCGGGAGTATATTCAAGAAGTGGGAACCATAGTTAAGTCAAGTTTAATAAATCATACCTAACATATCTTGGAACAGTTGAGAAATGTTGTAAAGTTTAAGTGGACAAACATAACGACAATCTAAGTAAACAAGTTTAAATCTTAAAGTCTCAAAAGGTCAACGGTACTGGTGATATGTCTCAATCAACTGATATGATCCTTAGAAACGAGTTCACAAAAATATGTCTGTAAATATGTTCGTACATAGTTTACTTTCTTTAAATTGCTTTACAGATTAAAACTAAAAGAAGATTTTCAGTATGTTTTAGCATAAACTTTCTAAAAATCAAAAAGATTTTGTTTCTTCATTAGTTTCAACAAGCCAATGATGGAGAACGGTTCTTCGAAGTCTGGTAAGATGCTATAATGGTGAAAATCTTGATGACATCTGTTAAAAACCAAAATAATCAAAAGTGTTGAAAAGTTCATTAAATTGAAACTTTAAAATTGAAGAAAAACATTAGTTCATCTACAACGGTTTCAAACCAAGGTCATTAATTTGAACTGGGTAAACGAAATTGGTTAACCAAGGTCATTAACTTGGACTTGGTCAACCAAGTGGATTCATAATTGAAAATTTTTAAATAAACAAAGGCTTAAATGTTAAAAGTGTTCAAGGTCAATAATTTGAACTTGAATATCTAAAGTTTTGAAAATATTAAAAAGAAGATTCAAACTTTGAGATTTTATAACAGATTTTTGAATCTGAAATGTTTATTTGATGTCTTAGAACTTTGAAATAAAAAGTAATGTTTTAGGGGGAGCTGGATAAAACATTGTCCAAAGATTTCAGAAAGCTCAAAGCTAGGGGGAGTATGAAGTCCAAAGCTTGAAGCAAGGGGGAGAGCTTAAAGCTAGGGGGAGCATGTTGATTAAAAGTTTTATCAAGACAAAGCTCAAGAAAGAGGAAGAAGATATAAAGATCAAGACGTTAAAGTTTATTCAAGAACTAAAGATCGGAAGACTCAGAAGATTTTAAAAAGTCAATGATTGCGGCAACATCCAAGGGGGAGTCTGTTGGTGCATATGTCTGTTGCCTACGTCATTATATATCCAGTCTGAGTGAATAGGGCTTAATCTGTTAGAATCTAGGGGTATTTATTTGAGAAATGGCCAAGTTCGCTTGAGATTGGAATTGAGAATTCAAGTTCGACCGAACTTGACTAGGTCAAGTTCGCCCGACCATATACTCTCATCAGGGAACTTCCCCTACTCACCAGCGAACTTGAGATAATATATATAGGTGCCTTGGTTATTTCATTTGTAACTTGGAAAGATTTTGGCACAGAGACGGTGAAGCTCTGTCGGATCCGGTTCTCGAATGTATTGAACTTTAGATCAATGGAAACAACATTTAAATGAGTAATTCTTGTTATTTGATTAACTAGTCATTAGTTTCCACCTAGTCGGACAATAGATAACAAATTTAGGTTCTCGTGCTAATCGTGGACGTTCCTACAGGTTCTCATAGTGTCAAGAACAAGTGCTATACCTTAGTGATTATTTTCATACTATAATACTTTACTTTCATTCCCTTTAAATCTTTCTCGAATAATCCGAATCTTCCGCTAGACTCATAACTAATACCTATGTTCTTCTTGTAGAAGGACAAGGTGCCAAACCCTAATCACAACGAGCTCGCAGGATTTCTCTAAGTGGAACACTTTAGTAAAACCGTGAGTACACTTGACCCATTTACCTTTTATCACTTTTGGGTTGTAACATGTTTCCGTATCAAAATACACTATCACAAGCTTATGCTTTTTACATGCTCAATCCTTATACATGAATACTTGTTATGCTTAGATACATGCTAGATTATACATGCTTGATCATTAACTTAGCTAGCCCAATCTTAACATGTATAGCGCTGTAGGAGTAGCACACCGCCGTCGGGGTTATGTTAAGATTATCATACTCATTTTAGTCTTGTCGCTTTTGTGACGAGGGAAGCTCGATCTCGTTAAACTTTTGTGGAAACTCGGGGTTTGATCTAGTAGTGCATGATTAGTATATACTTTGCTTACAATTACCACGTGGATTCGAGTTATACCTTTTATACCTACGCTATGTATTCACCAACTTGTGTACTCGCCTTTGCTTTTGCATTAAACTCGTATTTTAAACATGTTACAGGTTGAAGAAGATGATGCCATGAAATCAAAGTAGTGATGATGACTAGATACACACATAGACGTTAGGTTTATTATTGTTGTATCAATTTTGTCTTTTGTTATCATTGTATTTGAATTTTCCCATGTAATGTACGACAATTTACGCATGAAATGAAATCCGATTAATTAATTATTGTCGCAATTAGTTTTATGAGCAATGAGCAATCTCTTTCGTCCCGCCTTGATGTTTTCGCCATCGGTTGGGGTGTGACACTAGGTTTACCTTCGTACAATCTCGATTACATTTGTATGAAGTGAGCTATCCACCTTCGTACGAAGTGACTTGCTTTACCTTCGTACGAAGGTAGATATACATACAATAGTAAATCTAATATATCTTTCCTATTACAGACTCAATATGATTCAATGATGTAGGCAACAGACATATGCATCAACAGTTCGTCATCGCGGTCGATGGCCAAAACGGTTTGTTTGGTAGCGGCTTCCTCTTCAACGCACTGGTCATTTTGTTCCTCCATATCAGGTGGCTCAACTTCATCTTCCAACAAGGGGTCGTCATTGCCGATTGGGTATCTCATTGATTTATTTACATTAAACTTTCGTTTATAGGCCCCAAGTTTAGCGGGAAAATCATGATATTTTTGTTTGGGCAACGCTTGATTGGTTTTTACGAAAAAGTTGTCCCAACACGAGTAGAGCATCATTTAAGATGACGAAGTCGGTTGGTACAATTGTTTGGTTTGTTTGAATGAGAACGTCTTCAATCACTCCTGTAGCGTGTTTAATTTTTTGATTACCAAGAGGATAGGAATTTTGATCGGAAGAAAATCACCATACCTAATCTTTCGAATATGTAGCTAGGCATTATGTTAACGTAAAGATCTTTTTCTATTGAGATTTTACTAATATAGATGTTTTGAATTAACATGTTACCAGTTTTATTTTAATCCAATTTTTTCTCTTGTATTAGTGAGGTTTGATCTTTAGTTAAATTAATACTTGCTACTTCTTTGATGTTAGGATTAGTGGTTAACTCTTTTAACCACTTCGCATGAGATGGAACCAAATTATGATTTTCAAGAGAAGGTTGTAGGATGTGTATTTCTTGGAGGTGTTTTTGTTCCTCCTTGAAATTTACCTTTAAGACTTACCTTCCTAATGGCTTGGTTTGGGTTTCTCATCTTCATGTGTTGGGTTTTCTTTGAGTGGTTCCTCTTTTATCGGTCTGAGGTTTCACCTCTTTGGTACAAATGGTCTCTTCCTTTGCACAATATTGCTTGATCAAGAATTCTAAGTCCTTGAGACTCTGTATTAGGATTTCGGCTTCGGGCATGATTGTGGGTGGTGTCTCTTACATTTCAAACGCTGGAGTGTTCCAATTAAAGCTTTACTATGGAAGCTCAAACCTTGGTTCCTAATATATTATGTATGAGGTTGATGGTTGAAAAAGGTAACAATTTTGTACCGAATGGGATTCACCACATATGTAATAACCCATTTCTAGGATAGTACCCAGAAGATCACGACTCTCGGGAATTTAGAACTTTTGTGAATACAGAAGGTTTACACGACCCCATGCTTAGGACTGTGTTTTATTCGGGGATTGTGTTAACACGGCCCCGTGTCAAATGAAACATGGCCTCGTGTGAGGCTTCTTTGAAAACGTTTTGTTTGGTTTCAGTTATAGCAGATTAGACACAACCCCAAGTCAGTGTGGCACGGCCCCGTGTTCAGCTTGTGTAACTGAAATTTTCAGAATACAAAGAAGAATTTGGACAAAAAAACTAAAGAAAATGACTAGGCTGTTGATTTTAAGCTTTCTTAAAATCCTTGTGTCCCCAGCAATGGCGCCAACAAACTTGACGTGACGAGGGTGTGTATATTTTACTATATTTTTAAGTACTTTTTATTCGTTTATCAATCTTTACATTTATAAAACACGATATAACACTGTCACTCTCTACAACACGCTAGGGCAAGTGTACCCATCGTTGGCGTAGTATAGTGATGGTAAGACACTGAGGTCATCCAAGGACACAAGAGCTTTTAATACCGGATTATCATCAACGTCTAATCGACCCAAATTTTGAGAAAAGATTTTTTTAATAAGTAAAATAAAGAAAGAAACTAAAGTAATAAAAGAAACAAATAGACAAGATAGAATCACTTGGTTCTGACTCATGTTTTATATATCCTTTGATGATTTCCACACTTTGGGTTTTTCAAGAGATTATTTTAGTTATACTGGCACGTCTCTCTTTTGTACGCAACGCTACCCTCAACCATATTGGTCTGAGTCAGCAGGGATACAGTCTCGCAAGGCGGAATACTGAAAGATAATTAAGTAAGTTATTAATGCAAAATGTGGCATGTCACTCTTTTGGAGGCAACGCTACCCTCAACCATATTGGTCGAGTCAGCAGGGATACAGTCTCGGAAGGCCGGTTTAAAGTTTTAATAGTAGTTTATTTAAAAGGGATTCAACCCGTTCATACTTCCCGATTTGACGCTATCTGCCTCAAAGGAAGTCCTAATAGGCGTCAATCAAGTCCTCCCTGGATCTATACGCTGAACGAGGCAAGAACTTTACCCAGACCACCCTTCTAACCCCCTTACCAGGCAGTTAACGTGTTTTATATAGACCGTAAAGACACGAATGAGTTAATCAACATAACATTAAGAGATGATAGAATAAAGTTCACTTTCAATATAAAAAATTAATTATAAAAGTCACTAATACAAACCCAATTAAAAAGCTAACCAAAGTTTGGAAATCAAAAGTACTATACAAAAGATTTTGTCTTCACCAAGTGATGTAAGAGATTAGCCAAGGATGACCATAGTTTAACAAAGGCTCTTACGATCAATCTTGGATCTCGAGACTACTACACACTCTAAACTCTAATGATTGTGGTAGATGATGGTGGTGGAGTGGTGGCAGGTGTGAAAGAAATGGTTTGCCAAGGGATGGATTGCAATTGAACCAAGCACCCCTATTTATAGTTGCAAACAAAAGCTTTACACGGCCACATGCCCCCTTCTTCTCCGTCTTCATTTAATGAGTTGTGTCATCCAAATGCTTGCACGGCCCCGTATGTCAGCGGCACAACCCTATGGCCATTGTACTTTCTGGAATCTTGAGTGGGGAACGATCTAATGCGTTGGTGGTATGCCCCGTGCTTGTCTTCTGACTTGTTGTTTTTTGTCTCGGGGTGAAGCTTAGAGGGTCGGTATGATGTATCATGTTTCCTACTTTTGTATTCATGCTAGTTTTTGCCGTTAATTTGTTCCTTTTGTACATTTAAGCTATTTTAATCCTAAAAATCAAAAGTATACAAAGAAACACACTTTTTCCAACATTAGTACGAAAAAGTGTTGATTTTATACATTATTTGATACTAGCAGGGAACCCGCGCGATGTTGCGGGGGCGATAACTTACAACGCAGTACTCGTTTTATGTTAGTTTATCAATCCTCTCGTGGTATATTGTATAGTACTTTTAGGCTAGAGAGTGTGGGAGTCATGGTTAGGACATGATTCGCCATGTCGGAACATGAATGGAAAGCTATACCACCCCTTGCCTGATCCACCATGGTTTGGATGGATTAAACCATGGCAATCATGGTCATTCTTTCCATTTTTTCAAGAAATCATTACCTTTTTTCTTTAGACAAAGATAAATTAAAATAAACAAGAGGATAGTGGTTTGGGTCATGACCACACCCTTAGGGTGGTGGTTTTGGATGGTGGATTAGAGATGAGTGACATGACACCGACGTGAAGAGTCATGGTGGTCATGAGGGTCATGACCACACCCTATACCCTTATAATTTTAATATCAATATGGTCTATGTGTACCATGCACACATCTCAATTAAATAGTCATTTAAACAACTGCCCAGCTGTTCGAAATCCCGCTCAACCTCAAGCAAATGTTGCTCGACCTCACTTCCCACCTGGTTCATGTTACAATTGTGGTGAAATGGGCCACTACAGAAACAACTGCCCAAGACTAGCGAATGCCAATCAAGCTCGTGGAAGAGCATTCAACATTAACGCCAACGAGGCTCGAGCTAATAATGAAGTTGTTAACGGTACTTCTTTGTTAACAATTGTCCTGCTTCAGTTCCTTTTTATTCGGGTGGTGATAGAAGTTTTGTGTCCTTAGCCTTTGAATCTATGTTTTCTATGCCGAGAACTAGACTAGGAAAGCCTTTGACTGTAGAAGTCGCTAGTGGTGAACCTCTTGTGCTCGATCATGTTATTCGAAATTGCCAGATAGACCTCAACAATTATTTATTTTCTATTGACCTCACGCCAATGCAACTTGGGAGTTTCGACATCATTATTGGAATGGATTGGTTAACCAATCATCATGCCGAAGTTATTTGTTTTGGCAAGATAGTTCGTATACCTCTTCCCTCTTGTGAAGTATTAGAAGTCCGTGGAAAGAAACCCTCTAGCAACTTGAAACTCATGACTTGTACCCAAGCCTAGAAATATCTTCGAAAGAACTATGTGGCTTTCTTAGCGCATATCATGGAGAAGAAAGGCAAGGGTAAAAGTATTCAAGATATCCCTGTTGTTCGGGATTATCCTGAGGTGTTTCCTGAAGAATTACCTGGTTTACCTCCTGTACGTCAAGTTGAGTTCCACATTGACCTTGTACCTGGTGCCAACCCTATTGCTAAATTACTTTATTGTCTTGCACCGTCTGAGATGCAAGAATTATCGAAACAACTTCAAGAGTTATCTGACAAAGGATTCATCCGTCTAAGTTATTCTCCTTGGGGCGCTCCTGTCCTATTTGTGAAAAAGAAGGATGGATCCTTCCGTATGTGTATCGATTATCATGAGCTCAACAAACTCACGATGAAAATCGATATCCCCTACCTCGAATTGACGACCTTTTTTATCAACTACAAGGTGCTACATGTTTCTCCAAGATCGATCTGCATTCTGGGTATCATCAGCTTCGTGTACTCGAGAAAATATTCCCAAGACTGCTTTCCGCACAAGATACGGCCACTTACGAGTTCACTGTTATGCCATTCAGCTTGACAAATGCACCTGCCGTATTCATGGACTTGATGAATCGGGTTTGTAAACCTTATTTAGACAAGTTCATCATTGTTTTCATCGACGACATCCTTATTTATTCCAAGTCTCGAGCCGATCACGAACAACATCTCGATTAACAATGGAACTACCGAAGAAAGAACAACTTTATGCCAAATTCTCCAAATGTGAATTTTGGTTGAAGGAAGTTGAATTCTTGGGCACATAGTCAACGAGCAAGGTATACATGTGGATCCATCCAAAATCGCTGCGATTAAGGATTGGAACACACCCACTACACCCATAGAAGTTTGTTCATTTCTTGGTCTTGCTGGTTATTACCGTCGCTTCATCGCGAACTTTTCAAAGATCGCGGTTCCCCCACTACTTTAACTCAAAAGAACAAGCCTTTTGAGTGGGAACCCAAACAAGAGGAAGCTTTTCAAACATTGAAACAAAAACTCTGCGATGCTCCTATCTTATCCTTACCAGATGGCAACGATGATTTTGATTCTATTGTGACGCATCAAATCTAGGTCTTGGTTGTGTTCTCATGCAACGCGATAAAAGTCATAGCTTATGCGTCAAGACAATTGAGGTCCACGAAAAGAACTACACCACCCATGATCTTAAGTTAGGTGCGGTTGTTTTCGCACTCAAGATTTGGAGGCATTATCTTTACGGCACGAAGTGTGTGGTTTTCACTGACCACAAAAGCCTCCAACACATATTCAATCAAAAGGAGCTAAATATGAGACAACGACGTTGGGTCGAGCTATTAAACGACTACGACTGCGAGATTCGCTACCATCCTGGTAAGGTGAATGTTGTGGCTATGCGCTTAGTCGTAAGGAACGTGTCAAACTTCATTGTGTTTGAATTCAATCTGATATCCAAACACGTATCCTTCAAGCACAACTTATAATGTACGTGTATGAAATAAGGCTTGTTGAGAAATGAGCTACCTCAAAATCTAGAACTTCAACTCGAGACGAAAGACAATGGGTTACTTTATTATTTGAACCGTTTGTGGGTTCCAAGTCAAGACAATCTGCGCACCCTATTGATGGACGAAGCTCATAAGTCTCGTTATTCAATCCATCCTGGTGCAGACAAAATGTACAAGGATCTCCGTACCCGGTACTGGTGGTCGGGTATGAAAACGAATATTGCCTTGTATGTGTCGAAATGCCTAACTTGTCTCAAAGTCAAGGCCGAACACCAACGTCCATCTGGTTTGCTTGAACAACTAGAAATACCGGTATGGAAATGGGAGAACATTGCGACGGATCTCATTACTAAACTACCGTGCACGTCTAGAGGTCACGATGCTATTTGGGTAGTCATTGATCGTTTAACGAAGTCAGCACACTTTTTGGCAATTCGTGAGGATTACTCCGCTGACAAGCTCGCCAAGATCTATGTCAATAATATTGTATCTCAACATGGTGTTCCTTTGGATATCATATCTGACAGAGATGCTCGATTCTCATCTCACTTTTGGAAGACCATGCAATCTGCTATGGGAACCAAACTCATTTGAGCACTGCTTATCATCCTCAAACGGATGGACAAACTGAAAGAACAATTCAAACACTAGAGGATATGCTTAGAGCTTGTGTGATCGACTTTGGTGGTAATTGGGATTCGCATCTACCGTTGATCGAATTCTCTTACAACAATAGTTATCATGCCAGCATCAACATGGCCCTTTCGAAGCTTTATACGGTCGAAAATGTCGTTCACCTGTCTGTTGGAATGAAGTGGGAGATTCTCAGTTTACTGGACCTGAACTTATTCATGACACAACAGACAAAGTCAAGAAAATACGTGATAACCTTGTGACAGCGAGAAGTCGTCAAAAGAGTTATGCGGACAAGCGAACGCAAGCCCTTGGAATTCCAAGTTGGTGATCACATCCTACTCAAGGTATCCCCCTAGAAAGGAGTGGTCAGATTTGAAAGAAAGGAAAACTTGCACCACGATACATTGGACCCATTCAAGATCCCTGAAAGAATCGGAAAGGTGGCCTACCGACTTGAGCTACCTCCTAAACTTGGGAACGTTCACCCAACATTCCACGTGTCCAATATAAAGAAATGTTTAAACCGACACAAATCTTCACATCCCTCTCGACGAAATTCATGTTGATGACACTATGCACTTTGTCGAGAAACCCGTGGAGATTCTGGACCGTGAAGTCAAGAAACTTAAACGAAGACATATACCGATAGTCAAAGTTCGCTGGGAATCCAAACGTGGCCCATAATTTACTTGAGAACAAGAGGATCAAATGAAAGCGAAATACCCACATCTATTTCCACAAGTTTCCTCGAATTAAATTTCGGGACGAAATTTCCTAAAGTAGGGGAAACTGTGACATTTGTGGCGATTCGATCATGCAACGATTACGAACAAGTTATAATCAATGAAATTTTGTGTTTTATTTATGAGTTTGTTTATTTATCATGACAATTGCACATATTCGATTCTTGCACGATGATAAACTTTCAAACTGACTTCTGGAAGTGAAATCACCAACTGTTACATAAATGTAATCAGTTAACACGACGTACACTCCGGAACAATGAAACAAGTATATCATAACCTAAATATCCTTTTCATAACTTAGAAAAAAGTTTTGAATGATTTGGTTTGTCAAAAACAAGCCTATTCGATCACAGGGACTATTTACGACAAACTACGAAAGTCTGCCGATTCTCGTAGCGACACACACTCCGTGTCACACCCTCAATCTCCACTTGCGGAGTATTACCGCGAGGCTGTGATCAAACCAGAATCTCAGACACTAGCAATGTCGAACGACTCTATATGATTTATTTAAACGTTTTCCAAAAACATTTATTGTAAACATGCAGTCATTTTCAAAGTTCCAAAGTTTCAAAGTTTAGCGGAAGCATTAGAATAAAGTAACGGGCGCCAACATAAACGCCAAAACCAAAATCCCAAAAATAATCATTAATAAAGACTCGCTAAAAATGTCTTGATCAAATGCAAATTGGTGCACCTAGCGCTCCTAGCGTCCTGAGAAACATGCAAAGAAACAAGTGTCAACATTAAAGAAGAGTGAGTTCACAGATTTTATAAGTTCACATGTTCGGTTTAAAAGATTAGTTTTCCCCGTTATCCCTAACCCGGAATAACGACATAGTTCCATTATCCCTAACCTGGAATAATAATGTTGGTTCGTAAATAAGTTCAATGTTAACATGTAGGTAGCGAACCTAAAGTTACGTCACGTAAGAGTTCGCGATCGAAGCTGACTGTTGTTGCCTCTGAATTACCAGGTCTATCACTGACCATGGCGAAAGTTAGGCCAAATTAATCACCCGTTGACCATTCCCGGTCGGTTAGCGCGACTAGCTCGGGTGGGGCTTGTCGGGCCCAGTAGTACTACTATAATTTCCCCGCTATCTAACCCAATACTAACGATCCGAGAGTTGGTTGAGGACTTCCGTGATAAAGCTACTTAGTGACCATAACATACATTAACATTAACTTAGTTATCGAATGGTTAACGACGTTAATTTCGCATAACGTAAAAGATAGAGTTGTAGAACGTATACATGTTTCTCCCCCTGTTGTTCAAAAACCGGATAAAATAGGGGCCGTGAACTCACCTTAAATTGTTCGGTTAGATAAATGCAAAAGAAGTAAAGGATGGAACCGCTAATCGCGTCCTAACATGTCAACCGATTCAAAGTTAGTGTGTGAACACACTGACACAAAACCCTACGCATAACTAACACACAGTACGGCACACATAATAACCAATTCGAAACCATAATCATGCATGCAAAGTATCACCATACAAAATAACGACCAAATGAACTTGTCACAAACACAGGATAAGTCATCCAACACTTAGACACACACAAACGTAAGTTATCATGTTTCGAGAATTTTTATAAAATAGTTCCCATGTTCCAAAAATTCTAAAAGTTTTACAGAGGGTTACAATTAGCCTGTAAAATTTAGTGTAAAATTTTCAAATCCTAAATCTTTACCAATTATTTATGAAAATTTATATACTAGGCTGCAGTCAGATTCGTCGCTTTCTGACTGCAGTCCATGAAAAAAATCATTTAAAAATCATCGTTCATCCGATTAACAAAATTCTAGTGGGAGATTTTTGGAAACTCCTGTCTCCGGTTACTGTACAGATTTCATGACCTAACCCCATACAGACTATGAGATCCGACTCGATAAACAACCTGCAAATTCTGCAGAAATTACGCAGCTTCAGCTACTGCACTAAATGATCATTTAAAAATAGCAAAGGACCTTAGAAAAATACGAATCTGGCGCCATTTGATGTGTTTTTCAAAAATACACATTTTAGGCTTCAGAAAAGCAGCTTTTCGATAAATAACGATCAGTTTACAGCCAACTGAAGTTGGCTGTAAATGTTAATCATCTTTCCGTTTTCGATTTTATAATACTCAAACAAGTTTAAACGACCATGACACTTAGTTGTATCGATTAACAGCAGGTTAACTTATCAAATATCATCTAGCACATCAAGATTCACACAAACCCTAGGTGAATAACACCCTAAACATCATCACGAACGCAGCCAACACTCATGTATACATGCATGTCATCGAATATCTCAAGCAGTAGTATTTCACCCGAAACTTATCATGAAATCAGTGAATATTTACCATAAACGACACAAGAACACAGCCATGTATCCACAAAAACACCCTAAACCGCAAACTAACAATCAAACTAACCTTGGGGCGGAGAGAAAGCACTAGAGAGGAAGAAGACACGATCGAAGGGGCTGATTTGCGAGGGGGGGCTGTTGGTTCTCTTCTGTCGTCGCACCCAGAAATCAAAAAGTAGTGTTTGCTATTTTTTTTTGAAAACCCCATGCATACATACGTATACATACATAAGAGGCCATGGGGCGGTTTGGGCCATTCCTTGGGCCGCAAGGAGTGTGGGCCGCAAAGGGGGTGTGGGTGGCGGGTTGGGTTTGCTTGGTCGCGAAGTCGAAACGTTTCACAGGCTCGATTCGGTTTGGCTTATAAATAGAATTTACTAACCGATAATTATAACCTGATAAATAACTACACACAATACGACTCGACAATTATTCGCGACACGAAGTTTATAAAATATTAAATCACGTATGTGGAGTGTGACAAAATAGATTCACAAACTTCTAATAACACGTAGCACATAATTCAGATACGACCCGTTAAAACTCCCAAACATCATGTATTCCCTAAATACTAAAGTTAGAGTAGTAATTGCGAGCGCGTAACTAGTTCTCCGAATTAAATTAGCGTAGGAATGAATAACAATAAAGTAACCGTTTAAAGTACCTGAAAAACCGGGATGTCACATAATCCCCATGTTGAAAGAATTTTCGTCCCGAAAATTTAGTAAACGTGGTTTAGAATGCAACGCACAAATGTTCAGTTTGTTAGAATGGTACAAGGAAATCCCAGCCTGTCATATCATCCCCATGTTGAAAGAATTTTTTCCCGAAATTCAGTTGGCGGTAACATCAGATTGCTGCTCAGCTGCAAAAAGGTGTGGATATTTTCTTTTCATTTGGTCCTCTCTTTCCCACATGAACTCCGGTCCACGCTTAGAGTTCCAACGAACCTTGACGATCGGTATCTTGCTGTGCCTTCGAGCCTTGATCTCACGGTCCATGATCTCGATAGGTTGTTCCACAAAATGCAGTTGCTCATCCACGTGAATCTCATCCAATGGAATGACTAGGGTCTCATCTGATAGACACTTCTTCAGATTGGACACGTGAAAAACGTTGTGAACTCCACTTAGTTCGGCAGGAAGGTCTAACTGATAAGCTACGGGCTCGATACGCTTCGAAATCACAAATGGGCCTACGTACCGTGGATTTAGTTTGCCTCGTTTTCCAAAACGAATTACACCCTTCCAAGGTGACACCTTCAGTAGGACACGGTCACCTACTTGAAATTCGAGTGGTTTGCGTCGTTGATCAGCGTAACTTTTCTGTCAATCTCATGCCGCTGCCATGCGGTTTCTGATTTGCACAATCTTTTCAGTAGCCTCGAGTATCAACTCAGGACCTGTGAGTTGACTGTCACCGACTTCTGCCCAACAGACCGGTGATCTACATTTGCGGTTGTACAATGCTTCAAACGGTGCTGCCTGAATACTCGTATGGTAACTGTTGTTATACGAGAATTCCACTAAAGGCAGATGGATTTCCCAACTGTTCCGAAGTCTACCACGCATTCCCTAAGCATGTCCTCCAAGGTCTGAATGGTCCTTTCACTTTGACCATCCGTCTGAGGGTGGTAAGCTGTGCTCATATCTAAGCGTGTACCCAACGCTTTCTGAAGTGTCCGCCAAAAGTTGGACGTGAAACGAGCATCTCTGTCTGAAATGATGGACGTTGGCACCCCGTGCCGAGAAACTACTTCCTTAATGTAGATGCGGGTTAACTTATCCATCTTATCTGTTTCTTTGGTCGCTAGGAAGTGTTCAGACTTAGTTAGACGATCCACGATCATCCAGATGGTATCGCAACCACCAGGAGTTCACGGGAGTTTAGTGATAAAGTCCATCAAGATCTGATCCCATTTCCACACTGGGATTTCAGGTTGTTCAAGTAGCCCTGATGGCTTCTGGTATTCCACCTTGATTTTCGCACAAGTCAAACACTTGCTCACGTAGGTGGCTATATCCGCTTTCATGTTGGCCCACCAATACGCGGCTTTAAGGTCTTATACATCTTATCCAAACCAGGATGGACAGAGTATCGGGATTTGTGAGCTTCGTCCATAACTAGTTTTCTAAGGTTTTTGTAGAGAGGTACCCATATACGATTCATGAAATACCTGGTACCATTGGATTTCACTTCCCAATCGCGTTCCATCTTTCCCACAGATTCGGCCTTGATGTTCTCTTCCTTAACCGCTTCTAGTTGCACGTCGCGTATCTGTTCGGGTAACCCAGAATGAATTGTGAACTGTAGTGCTCGTACCCGACGAGGTTTCAAGTGCTCCTTCCGACTGAGGGCATCAGCTACCATGTTAGCTTTACCCGGGTGATACTGAATGGCACATTCATAATCGTTTAGGAGTTCGACCCAGTGACGCTGTCGCATGTTCAACTCCTTCTGATCAAAAATATGTCGGACGCTCTTGTGATCCGTGTAGATTGAGCACTTGGTTCCATATAGGTAGTGTCTCAAAATCTTAAGTGCAAACACAACTGCTCCTAATTCCAAGTCATATGTCGTGTAGTTCTTCTCGTGGACCTTCAACTGTCGGGATGCATACGCGATGACCTTATCATGTTGCATGAGCATACATCCCAATCCCTAAATGGAAGCATCACAATATACCACAAAATCATCTTGTCCCCTCTAGCAAGGACAAAATGGGCGCACTGCAAAGCTTCTGCTTCAGTAATTGAAATGTTGCTTCCTGTTTATCACCCCAAGCATATTTGGTGCCCTTCTGAGTGAGAGTGGTAAGTGGTTGTGTGATCTTGGAAAATCCCTCGATGAAACGTCTGTAGTAACCAGCCAAACCCAAAAATTGGTGGATCTCTGTCGGTGTCTTGGGTGCTTCCCAGTTCTTGATAGCATCGATCTTGGCGGGATACACGTGTATTCCCTTTTCATTCATGATATGCCCGAGGAACTGAACTTCCCGAATCCAGAAATCACGCTTCAAAAATTTGGCATATAGTTTCTCATGTTGAAGTAGTTCCAGCAATAACCGCAGATGCTCAGCATGTTCTTCTTCACTCTTGGAGTAGATGAGTATATCATCGATGAACACGATGACAAACTTGTCGAGATACGGCTTACACACGCGGTTCATGAGGTCCATGACACCGCGGGTGCATTGGTGAGACCGAAGGGCATGACCAAGAACTCGTAATGGCCATACCGAGTGCGAAATGCCGTCTTGGAGATATCCTCTTCTCTGACGTGATAACCGGACCGTAGATCAATCTTGGAGTAGTAGCTTGACCCATGAAGCTGGTCGAAAAGATCGGCGATGCGAGGTAAGGGGTACCGGTCTTGACGGTAAACTTATTGAGTTCCTTGTAGTCGATGCACATGCGGAAGGTCCCGTCCTTCTTCTTGACAAAAAGGACTGGAGCTCCACATGGCGAAGTACTGGGTCGGATAAATCCTTTTTCCAACAATTCCTGAAGTTAGGTAGACAGCTCTTGCAGCTCTGCTGGAACTAAGCGGTACGGGGCCTTGGCGATAGGAGTCGCATGGCTCGCAAATTTGATTTCAAACTCTACTTGTCGATGTGGTGGAAGACCGGTAACTCCTCTGGAAACACATCGGGAAAGTCATGGACGATGGGGATATCTTCAATCCGCTTCTCGTCCTTAGACTGCTCGGTGACCAGTGCGAGTAAAGCAAAGGAGTTCTTCTTCCGAAGATACTTCTGAGTTTGCATGTAAGAAATGATGTTCGTGACGACGCCTGCCTTCTCGCCTTGTACCATCAAGACTTCGTCGCTAGAGAGCGGAATACAGATAGCTTTCTCGAAACAGAGAACTTCAGCTCGGCCATTGGATAGCCAATCCATTCCGACTACCACGTCAAAACTACCCAGAGTAGTTGTCATCAGATCAATGGTAAAGGTGTGACCCACGAGTTTAAGTTGACAGCCGGTCACTAGATGAGTCACATCTACAGATTTACCATCAGCTAATTCTATGATGTAAGGGTCTTTAGGGTTTAGGCGTGAGATTTAGGTTCTTCCTAAAAGACTCAGATATAAAACTCTTATCCGCACCCGTATCAAAAAGTACAGTAGCAAAATGATCGTTAAGTGGAAACTTACCAGTGACCACATTCGAGTCGTTTCTGGCCTCCCCACGGCCTAGCGTGAATGCACGTCCTTTGGCACCTCCTGTGCCACCATTTCCATTGCTGCCATTATTGTTATTGTTGTTGTTGTTGTTATTATTCCCACCATTGTTGTTGTTGTGAAGTTGCGGGCAGTCTCGCTTGAAATGGGCAGTGCTACCGCACTGGTAGCATCCCCGGTTATTACCCTGGTGCTGGTTCTGATTCAGTCGTGACATAATCTCCCCGCGACAATCCTTTGCCGCGTGTCCTGCTTTGCCACATCGTTGGCAGCGATTTCCGGCTCAAGGGCTGTGATGATGGAGGTTACAATGATTACATTGCGGCTTCCGACCCGCATAGCCGCTCGAGTTCTAGGTGTTGTAAGCAGACCGATTGTTGTGACCCCGATTGTTGTTGAAGTTGTTGGACCGCTTCTGGTTTCCTTGTTGTGGCTGGGCTGATGAAGACTGCAGAGCAGGTGAGTCTTCAAATTTCCTTTTGTTGTCAGGGACAATTTCAGTTGCACCCCTAGGTGGCAACTTCCTTTGCTCCACCGCCTTATCGGTGAGTTTATGTGCCAGCCTAATCGCTTGTTGCTCCGTCGTAGGGTTGCTAGACATTACCATGCCCTGGATCTCAGGGACCAGACCCCCAAGATAAAACTCAAGTCGTTTAGCAACGGTGTTAGCCAAATCGGGACAAAGAACACCATATCATGATGTCTTGCCGTGTACGCTTCAATTTCTGACCCGACCATCTTGTGGTTCCATAACGCTTGTTCCAATTGCTGAACTCTGTCCCGCGGATAGTATTCCTCCTTGATTAGAGCTTTGAACTCGGTCCAGGCCATTGCGTTCGCCGCAGCAAGCCCACGCGTTTGGACTTGTGCGTTCCACCAGGTTAATGCCCCATCTTCCAACGTCGAGGCAGCATACTTGACCTTATTAGCTTCGATGCAATTGCACATTGCGAAAACCGATTCAGACTTTTCGACCCAACAGACCAGTCCTATGGGTCCTTCAGCTCCCGTGAACCTGCTCGGTTTCGCATCCAAGAACATCTTATAGGGTTAAGACCCCCTCCTGCTGGTGCGTTAGGAGCACCTGCTAGAGCAGCGTTCACGTGTTGTTGGATTAAAGCGGCCAATTCTTCAGCTGACATGTTGAGATTTCCGTGACGACTGGTTGCCATTTCAGATCTTCGCAAGACAAGACAAACACATACCGATAAGTATTATCCAATATAGTTATCATATTCCACACTTCAATGATCACACAATTTATGTCAACCCAACAAATTAAACAACCAAAAGGAACATTCGATTAAATAAATTGTAATGTCTCACAAAATACCAACCAAACATATCAGTTTAATTATAAAATTTCCAAGTTCAAACATAAGTGGAAACAAACAAACTAAAGGAAACAAAACGAAGATTGGCAACACGGGTTAGTCATCTATGTCTCCATCCCCCAAGTCACTATCATTGCCGTCTTCCTCTTCAGCGTTTTCAGCTTCAACAGCCAGGTCCTGTTCTGGCTCTTCTTCCTCGGATCCTCCTCCGGGTCTTCCTCTGGATCATCCTCTTCGTCTTCTACCAGCGCTGGAGGGGCCGGTGCTGGTGCGAGTACTGGGATAGGTCGTGCTTGGTTCTGCTCTAGTTCGTGAATCCTCCAACTGGACTCAAGAACTCTGTATTCGAGCCAGTCAGCCCTCAGCTGCTCAGCACGAAGGTCCTTAGCTAAAATGCTTCGAACTCTCTTATTCTCATCTTGCTCTTCCTCGAGCTCTTCAGTTTTACCAGTCAGCTGACGTATCAGCCATCCTTGTGCTTTGATAGTCTCTTGCATTCTCTCCAGCTGTTCCTGTTGTTTCTTTAGTACAGCTCTAAGTAGATCGTCCCCCACTCCTAAAGAGTTGACCGGTTTGACCGGTACAGCAGTGGTTGGACGGGAGAACGACTCCCCTCCTAGAGCGAGTCTTTTCCTGGCAGTTGAGCGTGTCTCCACGCCATGAGGTGGTGAGGGTTCGACCATGGATGCCTTCCCCGGCGCCCCTGATTGTCGAGAACTGTCGGATAATGATGATGACATAGCCTGCCGGGTTGGTGAAGTTAGTTACGAGCTGCGTATATCACAATATATATATATATATATATATATATATATATATATATATTACATAGAACAATTGTAGTATAGCACATAACAAGATATCACAGTTCGGTGCCAACTAAGTCTAGTGTCGTGTAACAGCTATAGTTTAGGTCTACTTTAAATGCAAACCTGGTTGTCTATAGCTAGTGACTCTGATACTAATCTGTCAACCCTCAATTTCCACTTGCGGAGTATTACCGCGAGGCGTGTGATCAAACCAGAATCTCAGACACTTGCAATGTCGAACGACCCTATATGAGTTATTTAAAAGTTTTCCAAAAACATTTATTGTAAACATGCATAGTCATTTTCAAAGTTCCAAAGTTTCAAAGTTTAGCGGAAGCATTAGAATAAAGTAACGGGCGCCAACATAAACGCAAAAACCAAAATCCCAAAAATAATCGTTAATAAAGACTCGATAAAAATGTCTTGATCAAATGCAAAGTGGGTGCACCTAGCGCTCCTATCGTCCTGAGAAACATGCAAAGAAACAAGTGTCAACATTAAAGAAGAGTGAGTTCACCGGTTTTATAAGTTCACATGTTCGGTTTAAAAGATTGGTTTTCACCGTTATCCCTAACCCGGAATAACGACATAGTTCCATTATCCCTAACCTGGAATAATAATGTTGGTTCATAAATAAGTTCAATGTTAACATGTAGGTAGCGAGCCTAAAGTTACGTCACGTAAGAGTTCGCGATCGAAGCTGACTGTTGTTGCCTCTGAGTTACCAGGTCTATCACTGACCATGGTGAAAGTTAGGCCAAATTAATCAGCCGTTGACCATTCCCGGTCGGCTAGCGCGACTAGCTCGGGTGGGGCTTGTCGGGCCCAGTAGTACTACTATAATTTCCCCGCTATCTAACCCAATACTAACGATCCGAGAGTTGGTTGAGGACTTTCGTGATAAAGCTACTTAGTGACCATAACATACATTAACATTAACTTAGTTATCGAATGGTTAACGACGTTAATTTCGCATAACGTAAAAGATAGAGTTGTAGAGCGTATACATGTTTCTCCCCCTGTTGTTCAAAAACCGGATAAAATATGGGCCGTGAACTCACCTTAAATTGCTCGGTTAGATAAACGCAAAAGAAGTAAAGGATGGAACCGCTAATCACGTCCTAACATGTCAACCGATTCAAAGTTAGTGTGTGAACACACTGACACAAAACCCTACGCATAACTAACACACAGTACGGCACAAGTAATAACCAATTCGAAACCATAATCATGCATGCAAAGTATCACCATACAAAATAATGACCAAATCAACTTGTCACAAACACAGGATAACTCATACAACGCTTAGACACACACAAACGTAAGTTATCATGTTTCAGCTTGTACACTCATAACTAGGCTGTTTTCGATAATTTTTTTAAAATAGTTCCCATGGTCCACAAATTCCAATATTTTTGCAGAGGGTGCCAATTAGCCTATAAAATTTAGTGTAAAATTTCAAATCCTAAATCTTTACCAATTATTTATGAAAATTTATATACTAGGCTGCAGTCAGATTCGTCGCTTTCTGACTGCAGTCCATGAGAAAAATCATTTAAAAATCATCGTTTTATCCGATTAACAAAATTCCAGTGGGAGATTTTTCGAAACTCCTCTCTCCGGTTACTGTACAGATTTCGTGACCTAACCCCATACAGACTATGAGATCCGACTCGATAAACAACCTGCAAATTCTGCATAAATTACGCAGCTTCAGCTGCTGCACTAAATGATCATTTAAAATAGTAAACGACCTCAGAAAAATACGAACCTGGCGCCATTTGATGTGTTTTTCAAAAATACACGTTTTAGGCTTCCGAAAAGCAGCTTTTCGATAAATAACGATCAGTTTACAGCCAACTGAAGTTGGCTGTAAATGTTAATCATCTTTCCGTTTTCGATTTTATAATACTAAAACAAGTTTAAACGACCATGACACTTAGTTGTATCGATTAACAGCAGGTTAACTTATCAAATATCATCTAGCACATCAAGATTCACACAAACCCTAGGTGAATAACACCCTAAACATCATCACGAACGCAGCCAACACTCATGTATACATGCATGTCATCGAATATCTCAAGCAGTAGTATTTCACCCGAAACTTATCATGAAATCAGTGAATATTTACCATAAACGATACAAGAACACAACCATGTATCCACAAGAACACCCTAAACCGCAAACTTACAATCACACTAACCTTGGGGCGGAGAGAAAGCACTAGAGAGGAAGAAGACACGATCGTAGGGGCTGATTTGTAAGGGGGAGGCTGTTGGTTCTCTTCTGTCGTTGCACCCAGAAATCAAAATGTATGGTTCGCTATTTTTTTTGAAAACCCCATGCATACATACGTATACACACATAAGAGGCCATGGGGGCGGTTTGGGCCATTCCTTTGGCCGCAAAGGGGGTGTGGGTGGCGGGTTGGGTTTGCTTGGTCGCGAAATCGAAACTTTTCACAGGTTCGGTTTGGTTCAGCTTATAAATAGAATTTACTAACCGATAATTATAACCTGATAAATAACTACACACAATACGACTCGACAATCATTCGCGACACGAAGTTTATAAAATATTTAAATCACGTATTTGGAGTGTGACACAATAGATTCACAAACGTCTAATAACACGTAGCACATAATTCAGATACGACCCATTAAAACTCAAAACATCGTGTATTCCCTAAATACTAAAGTTAGAGTAGTTATTGCGAGCGCGTAATTAATTCTCCGAATTAAATTAGCGTAGGAATGAATAACAATAAAGTAGCGCGTTTAAAGTGCCTGAAAAACCGGGATGTCACACTTCGAAACAAGGTCATGAGCTTAAAATACCTTAAATAACCTTTACATAACTTAGAAATAAGTTGTGAAGGCTTCGGTATGGCAAAAACACGCTTTTGTAACTTCAGGGGCTATTTTGCAAATTCTGTGAAACTATGCCGTTACGCGTATTTCTTAATCCGGGACATGTACGCATATCCAAAAAAAATTTTAATAATTAAAATCTTGTATTTTTAGTTATTGGAATGCAAAAATATCATTCGTTGCGCATTTATGGTCATGCACGCGATCGTTACGATTTTTGTCGTAATTAACCAAAAACCACAACCGTACAACCAAACGAACCGACACTGGGACATTTTTGGACATATTTCAAGTTCCCTATGCTTTATCGTCCTTATGGAGCTTAAAAATCAGGTTAACGGGTGTTAGAAGTGCCAAAACGCGATGAAACGTGTGTAGGGGCCTGTTCTGCCATTTCCTGAAACTTGTGCCCAGCAACCCTGCTTACGGACCATAAGCATATGGACCATACGGTCCGTAAGGGTGCTCCAGCACATCAGTTTTGTTGGCAGCAGCTGGTTAACCCTCTTGTTGATTAAGCAAACGAACTTGCCACCCATTCTCTTGCATTTAACACGTGTTATGACACTAATCCTAACCCTTGATGACTCATGAACACTTGTAATGCCCTTGTTGATCCAAGAACTCTATAAATACCATGTTCTTCTTCACATTTGAACTTTTACAACATCCAATCTTGCTCTCATCTGCTATTATCTGAAGTTGCAATCATTTGGAGATCATCTTCTGAGTTCTAAGGCTCTCCTAGAGTGTATGTAAGTGTTTCATTCAGATCTTGTCCAATTATTTTAGCATATTTGAACTAAAAATCAAACAGTTTGACTTTCAGTTCTGACCATGAATTGGTCAAAACAAAGTTCAATTGAACTTTGCAACGTGATTGTGATCATGATGGTTATGGTCCTTAGTGATCATGCCTACTGATTACCACGATTACTAGTTATTGTGGCGAGTCAAAGTTTCAGTCAATAATATGATAAATGCGCATTTCACTATGGAACTAATTTCGAGTGCCAAAACAGTTTGTTTTGTTACCAAAACAGTTTTATAACTTAGTTAGACATGTCCAACTATGTCTAATTCGTCACTTTTAGTTTGGTGCTTGTTTAGGAATGTTTGTCGAGCGGTTTTGACCACCGCTTTGACTTTCGAATCCTACCCGTTTGGTTGATCTTTGAAACCAACCAAATACATATTTGTGACCATAGTTGAATAGGGAATAACTCTTTGAGGTTATACCTTATGGTCATATCATATGGTTAGTGTTATGATAATTAGTTGTTATGATCTTCAATAATGACCAAAATGCCCTTTTTGCGAATAAATCAACTATAAGTATATGTACCATAAATTTTGACATGTAATCTAATAAAATAACATTTTCAAACATGTTTAAGCATTAAAGACTAAACATAACACATATCTAACCATCCGACTACATAGTTACGCCAATGACGCATTAAAGTGGCTTAAACTACCTTAATGAGTCATAACGGGTCAAAAGCACTTAGGATTCATTTCAATCAGAATGTAGACTTTGTTGAACCATTTCATATGAGTTCCAACACTCATTTGGTTTACAAGACCTCATTCTATCTGATCCACCAATAATGTCGTTTACACAATTATCCGATTATAGGACACACTTGATTTCTCGGACTTTTGAGCTTGTTTGATCTTTGATATAAGGACACTTTTGCAATCACACGTGAGTACATAGCTCCCCTCCTTTTTACATTTTGCAATTATTTTGGGGTGATTCATATGTGCGAAATTCTTTTCAAGTTTTCAAGTTACAAATACTATGGTTTATATACGAGACGATTTCAATAATGTGAACGAACTTGTTGGTGAGTTATATTGAGGACAAGAATAACATTCATTAACTTTGGCCAAGCCGACCAGTAGTAAGTTATGGTACAATAGGACTGATAATCCTGTTACCAAGGTTCCCAGGGTTTGTGGGGAAGTTTGGGAATGACCGAAACTGTTTACTTTAACAAACCCTTTGGTGGTTTGTTATTGCAATTTAAAGATACCCATTGGTGGTATAGACGAGTCAACAAAAGTTTGAATGTATTCAACGAAACGACCAAAAGTTTTTCACAATTAAAACAAGGACGATTTATTTATGACAATGACGATTGGTTTATGATAATGACGATTTGGTTTATGACAACGACGATTGGTTTATGACAATGACGATTGGTTTATGACAATGACGATTTGGTTTATGACAATGACGATTTGGTTTATTAAAATGACGATTTGGACGATTGGTTTATGGTAAGTGATTTAGATAACGATACGTGTGTAATGTGATAAAAACATCGTGGCGTTATTTGCATTACTTGAACAAATGTTTTCAAAAGATGACACACAACGATTTCAATTAAAGATATAAACCATACAAGTTATTTCAAGAAGATTTACTACTCGTATTTACGAAACAAATGTTTTGGTCAAGATTTAAGCCTACAAGTCTTTTATTAACTATAACTAAGTTGTTTTAGTTGGTTAGTTATCATTGCAATATTAAATACTTTTGATAACATGGTTTTCAATTAACGACTCTAGCAGTCTGACGAGGTATTGCAATACATATACAAGGCCATGAATTTGACACACTCACAAATATTTTTGCTGACTCGTTTTACACATATGTTTCAGGGAACAATGCTTGATGATTCTGATGCATGCTCACGTAGGAATGGCCATGGACTTTAGTGCTTTAAAACTGGAAAGATAATTACTATGTTTGTTAGTTGTGTAAACCTCAAGACAATATAACAATGTAATAAATGTTAATAATCAATAAAACGTAACTTTAATTACCACGTGTTGTTGTAACAATCTGTTAACGTGACTCCCCGATATTTCCGACGCGGTTTGTTATTTTTACGCGGTCGGGGTGTCACAGCAGCGTCACCGTAGCCCGACTATAGGGCGATGGCAGCGGCAGTGGTGGTGGTGTTTTAATGGGTCTCGTTTCAGATTCGGTCGGGTCAGATTTGGTTCGGGTTCGGGTCGACAATGTTTACTTGTTTCAGAATTGGTTCGTGTCAGATTTGGTTCGGGTTCGGGTCAACAAGTCAACTCGTTTCAGAATCGGTTCTGATCAGATTTGGTTCAAATTCGGGTCAACAATGTCAACTCATTTTGGAATTAGTTCGGGTCATATTTGGTTCTGGTTCGGGTCAATGGAGGTCCAACTTGGTCACCGGGTCAACACGAGACTTGGTAAAATTTTAAGGACGCGAATTATATTATTACTTTTATATAAATATTATTTTAATGCGAAACTGAGCTCTAAACCAACCTGACAAGTGAAAATGATAACTATTTTACGAGCGAACTATTAATTACTTGGACTTGTACATTCCATGTGTATATAACTTGGGTATATAATAGTTAAAAGTCGAACTGAAACGTGACATAATATATATATATATAAATATATATATATATATTGGACTTGCATTCGACAAAAAGTTATGTATTGAACATATGACGGAAAATTATATATATTGTTGTTACATTATTTGTTGAGTTTTGAAATTTATCGACAACTTGTATTGCCGGGATTATCTTAAAACAGAGGAAACTCTACCTATTTTTCGTACAAATCCATAACACGGAACACGTTATCACTTTTAACAACGAAACATATCGAAACTCGAGTATTTTATAAAATAAATATAAGTATATATTTATTTTGGTGATTCTTGTAACTCACAAAAACGAGTTTACAGCATTTCAACGAACGCGGTTTATAAGATAATGTAACTCAAAAATTTATATAAAACAAATATAACTATTTATATTTATATATATATATATTTATTTCAAACGTCTAAATGGAATACGACGCGTTACTGCATGATCTTAACAAATAATGTTATCTGAGTCATTTCGATAACAAACAAACGAAGTCGATTCTAACAAGCGAACAACTATATAATTAATTTATTAATTATAAATGAGACGCAAGACTATTATTTCGGCTACGCAATGTTATATATATACACACACACATATATATGTACATTCTACTAAAAGTGCGACGAGTCGTGTTATTGTTCATTAGCGTGTATGACGACTATTCGAAAACCTGTGTGAATACATTATACGGGTTTACAACGTGTATTATTTTCATACAAACATCTGTTTACACACGCGTACTACCATTCGAGATGACTAACAAGATTTCATAAATCTATACTATATTAAAAAGCATATCCAAAGGGCAACTTAAGGTAATTTGTCACTTTACTTAAAACACCTTTAATGCATGTTGTATAAGTCTTTAAAGCACATGAAAATGAAAGGACATCGGGCGGGATTTCAAATTTCAAAACACATAGATACAACTGGCATTAGGGTTTGATCTTTCTCATTCTTATCCGCCTAAATCTGCCCTCTCTCTCTCTCTCTGGCAATTTTCGTTCTAATCTATCCCTGGAATCATCTCATCTTTGGATCCACTTTCAAGTTGATCCCAATCACCAACGTTTAGGGTTTTGCAGATCTTGAAAACACGCAGATGCTTTGAAGTTCGAATTCGATTTTAGGTTTTTTTTAAGATGCACATCTGGCCAGATCTAGGGTTACCATCACAGGTATATTTTCTTCATAACTGATTATGCTTTTGTATTTCATATTGTTTGTTTTAATCTGTGCAGTTAGTGTGAAAATGTATTAGGGTTTTCATTTTGGGGGGAAACTGGTGAGGATGTGAAACCAGCATACGGAGGAGACGAGGAAGCTTTCTTGAAGGAAGTGTTGAGGCTGTGATGCATAAGCTGAGCTTCAAACGCTATGATGTTTGGTTGATCTGTGCAGTTGGTGTGAAAGTGTATTAGGGTTTTCATTTGGTTATTCCATCATCGTGGTCACCAGGGAGAGTTGATTTAGAGAATAAGCGTTGTTTTGGTGACATAATGTCACACCCCGATAAACCGATTACATCAGAGCCGGGCGTGATCTGACTGGTATCTTCATTGCACAGCGGAAGTTTAAAAGTATTCTAAGACTTCTAGAAAGTAGAACGCCTGCTAAGTAATCGAATCCCAAAGGGTTCTCCTATTCCAACCGTGCCTTAGTTTCATTTTTGAAACCTGAGAAAGAAACATGTGAAAAATAAACATAATGTTGGCAGGTTCATAGTTTATTTGTTTTGTTTCAAATGAATCTTAAAACATTTGAAAATCATGCATTTGAAAACCGGTTTGTGAGATCATAGTATCTCAAAGCGTATGAAATGTCATAACTCTATATCGGTATTAAAATTGTTTCTGTAATGTTTGTAAACCGATGCGTGTAACTATTGTGTTCATACATTGGTAATAAAATGTTTTCTGCCGCATCTGTAAATCGGAATTTAAATGTTTTCTGTTGTACTTGTAATCCGGTATTGAAATCATAGTATGTAGGATACCTATGGGACCTAAGGATCAATCTGTGTGTAGCTAATACACTGGCCTATGGTCTATAAGTAAATAACCAAACCGAGACGACTTTGACATCATAAGGAACACAAAAGCACTCACAAAGGGTTAAAAACCCGGAGTGGAGCGCGCCTCAAACTCGATAGATCTATACCTTTTGCACTTGGTCACTAAGTGATAATTGTTACTCTTGTCATCATCCTACTATGCACAGTGATCTGTTATCGTCTAATCCCATAGCTACATACCAACTGTTATAAACTGTGTTTTCAATGTGTGTGAACGGGCCTCGCCCTTCATATGTCTTCGTGCCTTGCACGCGTGTCATTGGGCCTAACCCTTGTTATCTTGTCATCCGTGTTATTGAGCCTAGCCCATGTTATCTTATCATCCGTGTGTATTGTATGCTTTCGTAAAACTTTGTCTTTCCACCCCGAAACATTTAAAAAATGTAAAACGGTAAAAGTGGGTTATGAACTCACCATGATATCCTTTTGCAAAGCGATCTTAACGTGATTCCGTAATGTCATTCCAAGAACATGAACTCACTAGCGTGCAACTATAGCATTCCTATCATGGAGTATCTTATAAGTCTCTAAACAAAATAATGTAGTTAAACTACGTGTCCGAGCTCTATCAAATAGTCAACAAACGATCCTTAGAAGGTGTTATTATCTTGTCTTGAAATAAACCATCTACGGTTATCTTGGAAACGACTTAGTTTCTGAGAGGTTTGAAACATATACTTATATATAAACATAAATATATTCATGAAATCTTAGTAGTCGTCTTGAATAGAAGGGCGTAGATGAATAGTAGTACGACTCGTGATTTTCACAAGATATAGATAGATATATCTGTGTTTGTGTGTGTGTGTATATATATATATATATACGTTGATATATGATATATCCATATATGTAAAACGTGGCGTACCTGAAATGTTTAATATATATGTATGATACGGTAATATGTCATGGTAGATTCCGTAAGATATAAATATATATACATATATTCACTCGTTGTTATCAAAACGACTTGGTTAATAATGCGTTAGAATCGTACAATAGTGTGTCGTGTTCGGTTTAGACGTTCGAAATAAACAGTTTTATATAAGTACATTTTTATATAAATATTTGAAGTCTCGACGTTTGAAATAAATATAAACTATATTTATTTTATAAAATATTCGTGTCGTAAACGTTGCAAATAAATATAATACTAATTATATTTACTTTAAATAATCATCGAGTAATAGAGGTTTGGATTAAGCATAAGAAATTATGTTTATACGAAATAAATTATCATGTTTCGTTATCTTGTTATCACTTTTCTCGAAACGTAATAAACTTGTTTTTGTAAATTATATTTTGTCGCCAAAAATAAATATACGTTTATACTTATTTTTATATAAGGATTTGAACCTCGATAGGTGTCATTTTGGAAATAAAATGTGTTTCGTATTAAAGATTTTTACGAAAAAACGGGCAGAGTTTCCTCTATTTTTAGACGATCCCGACAATGCAAGTTGTCGTTATATTTTCAAAACGCAACATTCAAAACAACAACTATATATATACAACTTTCCGTCTTATTTCAAATATACTTTTTGTTGATTACAAGTCCAATTTAAATACCTTTCGTAACGTGTCGACTCAGTTTGTGTCTAAAATAATTATATGTATTACGTACACAAGATGTTTAACCAAAACCACATATAAGTCCACGGATTTTATTTTTCTTAACGATTTGGTTAGTAGGTTCGGATTAGAGTTCAATGTTGCCTTAAAACGGAAATTAAAATAATTATTTATTAACTTTGCAATAATATTATTACCAAGGATAGCATTGACCGGTTGACCCGAACGGAATCTGACCCGTTGATCGTGTTTGACCAGTTGACTGAATTGACCGGAATTCCAAAGCGTGCCCGAGTCCCGTTGATTGCCTTGACCACAGTTGACCGAAACAAATCCGCTGTCGATGAAAACTGACTGAACCGAACCCGAACCAAATCTGAGTTGGCTGGACCGAGTCACAAAATGAAAGCCACCATCAACCCGAACCCGAACTAAAATATCACCGCTGCTCTCGTCTCCACGACCGGTCGACACTCCAAACACCCCTAAGAGAAAGAAACAGAAAAAGAAGGTGAAGGTTTTATGGTTACCGATCTGAAAGAGGGAAAAGGATGGGGGTTCTTACCGGAGTGATAATCGAATCGCGGCTGTCAGCTCTGAAAATAGTACTCTCATTGCTCTGAACATAAAATGGAGGCTAGAAACGGACTCGGGAGGTCCGATTTAGGGGGTACAGCCCGGTTTCACCACGAAAAACCACCTCCGACGCCGTCCGCGGCGGCGCCACAACCGCCTCCGCCGTCACCGGACCACCGCACGTGGTGGCCGGCCATCGTGCTCCATCGCCGCTCCGCCGGGCTCTAGCCCCAGAGTTCTAGTGAGAGAAAGTTGCAGAGAGAAGGGTGAGGAGAGAGAGAGTGTGTAGGTTATGGTGTTTGTGTGTGTGTAACTAGCTATTTATAGCTAGGGTTTGTGGGTTTGGGCCAAAGGCCCACAAGCCCGTTTCTAATGTTTTAAGCGGCCTGATCATATTTCTGGAGCCCGTTTTCACACCTGAACATCGTATAATGTGGTAATTTGTTATATTAGGATCTAAAGTATGTACAATGGTGTCGGAAGTTGACGTTTGACGCGTTCGTTCGTCGGTCGCGTTAAAATCGCGAAGTTTTTCGATCCGATTTCGACTGCAAATATTAAATTTCAATTACGAAGCTAATTATGTCATAATATTTCAGTTTTGAAGGTGATACTCGAGTCTGATGCTTCCGTTTTGCCGTCAGTGCGTTCTAGCAGTTGCGTTTTTCTTTCACGTTTGCGTTTTGTGACGTTCGAAAGCACAATAAATTCGCAAAACTAATTTCATATGTATAAATTATACTAATAAAATTCGTATCTATCAACGTTTTCAGTATTTTGTCCGGTGTCAGTTCGTTACTGCTTATCGTTCAGTAGTTTTCCCGCAAATCAACATTCGCGTACTCTAAGGCCGGATAGACTTTCCTACGCACTCCAATAGGCCTAATTACGTTAATTAACGTCTAATTACGCTCCGTGTTATTGTCTTAATGTTATTTATACGCGTAATTATAAACCGGAAATTGCCGGTTGTCACATTCTCCCCCCTGTTAAAGAAATTTTGTCCTCGAAATTTAGACTATGTTATCTCCTTAGAATTTTTTCATGAATAGATAAATGTCTAGAAAATGAATCAAGACATGTCCGAATGATATGAATACAATGTGTGACATCACGGCTTTTCAGGTATCTTAAACGCGCTACTTCACGGTTATTCATTCCTACGCTAATTTGATTCGGAGAATAAATTACACGCTCGAAATAACTACGCTAACTTTGTGAACTCATCGAGTGAATTACGTGCTATGTGTTATTAGACGTTTATAAGTTTTGTGAATTATTATATCATGTTTTGGTTTCGTGATTATTAGTTTATAAAATATATATATATATATATATTAAATAAATAGCCGAACCGAACCGAACCGCGAAACGTGTCGACCTCACTTCCTTGTGGCCCAAGTAACTAGCCTAAACTTGAAGCCCAAGTTACCCACCCAAACCCCCCCTTGCGGCCGCAAACCCACCCCACCCCTTCTCCTTTTCTTTTTCCCTTGTTTTGTATAAATAGGCATGCATGGGTTATGTTTTCAAAAAAAAAAAAAAACACACACACAAACCCTAGCTCTAAGAGCCGACGGCAGCCCCCCCCCCCCCCTCTCTCTTGATCGCAACTTCCTCCAAAACCGAAGTGATTCCAATCTTGTTCCCGGTTCGCTAATCTTCATCGTATCAATGTTAGGACTTTAATTGTTTTGCAAATCACATTAGGGTTTATGAAATTTTGATCATGATTGTATGTATTGTTTGAATCATTGTTATGAAAGTGTTATGGTTTATGTTTAGATCGGTTAATTGTGCGAGTTTTTGCGATTATGTATTGTTTGAATCATTGTTATGAAAGTGTTATGATATGTGACTAATAAACCTGTTCTTGATCATTATTAATTAGAGTCTTGATCGTTTAAGCGTATTCTATTGCGATGAAAGCCGAAAACTGGTTGCTGAATGGTATTTACAGCCAACTTCATTTGGCTGTAACTTGGTCATTATTTATCAAAAAGTGGATTTTCTGAAGCGTAAAACGTATATTTTTGAAGAAATCTTCTAATGGCACCGGTTTCATATTTTTCTGAGGTCGTTTGATATTTTTAAGTGGTCACTTAAGTGCAGTAACTGAAGCTGTGTAAATTCTGAAAATTTGTTAGTTGTTTATCGAGTCGGATCTCATAATCTGTAGAGGGTTGGGTCATGAAATTTGTACAGAAACTGGAGACGTAAATTTCCGGGAAACTCCCACTGGAATTTTGTTAATTGGAAGAACGATGATTTTTAAATAATTTATCCCGTGGACTGCAGTCAGAAAGCGACGAATCTGACTGCAGCCTAGTATATAAATGTTTATGAATAATTGGTAAAGTGTTAGGACTTGAAAAATTTACATAAAATTCTACAGTTTAGTTGACACCTTCTGTAAAAAAATTGGAATTTTTAGAACGTTGGAACTATTTTATAAAAATCCCCGAAAACAGCCTAGATATGAGCGTACAAGCTGAAACTTGTAACTTGCGAATGTGGGTACCAAAGTGTTGTATGAGTTGATTTTTGTTTATGATAAGTTGGTTTGATCACTATTTTGGTATGATAATACTTTGCTTGCATGATTGTGTTTTCGAAATTGTTATTATGTGTGCCGCATTGTGTCTTAGTTATGCGTAGGGTTTGTATCAGTGTGATCACACACTAACTTTAAATCGATTGACATGTTAGGACGCAATTAGCGGTCCCGTCATTTGCTACTTCTGTGTTACACTAACCGAGCAATTAAAGGTGAGTTCACGGCCCCTATTTTATCCGCTTTTAAACAACAGGGGGAGAAACATGTATACATTCTATAACTCTATCTTTTTACGTTATGCGAAATTAACGTCGTTAAACTACTCGGTAACTAAGTTAATGTTAATGTACGTTATGGTCACTAAGCAGCTATATCACGGAAGTCCTAGACAAACTCTCGGATCGTTAGTATTGGGTTAGATAGCGGGGAAATTATAAGTAGTACTACTGGGCCCGACAAGCCCCACCCGAGATAGTCGCGCTAGCCGACCGGGTATGGTCAACGGGTGAATAATTTGGCCTAACTTTCGCCATGGTCAGTGATAGGCCTGGCAACACGGAGGCACAACAGTCAGCTTCGATCGCGAACACTTATGTGACATAAATTTAGGCTCGCTACCTACATGTTAACATTGAACTTAATTACGAACCAACAATATTATTCCGGGTTAGGAATAATGGAACCAACAACAATATTATTCCGGGTTAGGAATAATGGAACCAACATCATTATTATTCCGGGTTAGGAATATGGAACTATATCGTTATCCCGGGTTAGGGATAACGGGGGAAACAAACTCTTAACCGAACTAATGAACTTATAAAAACCTGTGAACTCACTCTTCTTTAATGTTGACACTTGTTTCTTTACATGTTTCTCAGGACGCTAGAAGCTCTAGGTGCACTCACTTGCATTGATCAAGACATCTTTTTATCGAGTCTCATTTACGAATATTGTTTGGGTTTTTCTTTAGTTTTGGCGTTTGTGTTGGCGCCCGTTACTTTACTTTACTTTAATGCTTCCGCTCAACTTTAAAACTAATGCTTCCGCTAAACTTTGAAACCAAACTAAGACAATTTGAAAATAACTATGAATGGTTAAACAAATGATTTTGGAAAACGTATAAACAAATCATATAGAGTCGTTCGATGTTACTAGTGTCTCAGATTCTGGTTTGTTCACACGCCTCGCGGTAAAACTCCGCAAGTGGAAATTGAGGGTGTGACAGATTGGTATCAGAGCCTCTAGCTATAGAGAACCAAGTTTGCATTAAAAGTAGACCTAAACTATAGCTTATTACACGACACTAGACTTATTTTGGCACTGAACTGTGATATCTTGTTATGTGTTGTACTACAACTGTGTTTTGTAAAATATAAATGCATATTGTGATGAACGCAACTCGTAACTAACTACACAACCCAACAGGCAATGTCATCATCATAATCCGACAAACCTTTACAACCAAGGGCGCCGGGGAAGGCACCTATGGTCGAACCCTCACCCCCTCATGGCGTGGAGACATGCTCAGCTGCTAGGAAAAGACTCGCTCTAGGAGAGGAGTCGTCCTCACGCCCGACCACCGCTATGCCGGTCGAACCGGTTAACTCGTTAGAAGTAGGGAACGACCTACTTAGAGATATGATAAGAAAACAACAGGAACAACTAGAGAGAATGCAGGAAACTATCCAAGCACAGGATGGATGATACGACAATTAACGGGTAAGACTGGAGAGCTCGAGGAAGAGCAATATGAGAATAAAATAGCTCGTAACACTTTAGCTAAAGATCTACGTGCTGAGCAGCTGAGGGCTGACTAACTCGAAGATAGAGTTCTTGAGTCCAGCTGGAGGATTCAAGAACTAGAACGGAATCAGGCACCAGTACCAGTACCCGCACCAGCACCGGCCCCTCCAGCGCCGGTAGAAGAAGAAGAGGAGGATCCAGAGGAGGATCCGGAGGAAGACCCGGCTGTAGAAGCTGGAAACGCCGCGGAGGATGACGGCAACGAGAGCGACTTGGGAGATGGAGACGTTGAAGACTGACTCGTCTCGTCAATCCCCCTTTTGTTTCCTTTAGTCTATTTATTTTCTACTTATGTTTGAACTTGAAATTTTATAGTAAAACTGATATGTTTGGTTGGCATTTTGTGAGACGTTGACATTTATTTAATCGAATATTCCTTTTGATTGTTTAATTTATTTGGGTTGACATAATTTGAGGGATTATTTAAGTATGGAGTAGGATAACTATATTGGATATATATACTTATCGGTGTGTGTTTATGTTATCTTGCGAAGATCAAAAATGGCAACTGGACGTCGCGGAAACCTCAACATGACACCCGAAGAATTGGCCGCAATGATCCAAAAACACGTGAATGCTACTCTGGCAGGTGTTCAAAACCCACCAGCAGGAGGGGGTCTTAACCCCTACAAGATGTTCCTCGATGCGAAACCGAGCAAATTCACGGGTGCAGAAGGACCCATAGGACTGGTCCGTTGGATTGAAAAGTCTGAATCGGTGTTCGAGATGTGCAATTGCCTTGAGGCCAATAAGGTCAAGTATGCTGCCTCAACGCTGGAAGATGGGGCATTAACCTAGTGGAACGCGCAAGTCCAAACGCGAGGACTTATTGCTGCAAACGCAATGGCCTGGGCCGAGTTTAAGGCCCTAATCAAAGAGGAGTACTGTCCGCGGGACAGAGTTCAGCAGTTAGAGCAACCGTTATGGAACCACAAGATGGTGGGATCTGAAATTGAAGCATACACAGCGAAACATCATGATCTGGTGTTCCTATGTCCCGATCTGGCTAACACCGTTGAAAAACGACTTGAGTTTTATCTTGGGGGTCTGGTCCCTGAGATCCAGGGCATGGTGATGTCTAGTAACCCTGCGACGGAACATCAAGCGATCAGGTTGGCGCACAAACTCACCGATAAGGCGGTGGAACAAAAGAAGTTGCCATCTCGGGGCGCAACTGAAGTTGTCCCTGATAATAAAAGAAAATTTGAAGACTCGCCTGCTCGACAGTCTTCGTCAGCCCAGCCACAACAAGGAAACCAGAAACGGTTCAACAATTTCAACAGCAATCGGGGTCACCATAATCAGTCCGCCAACAACACCCAGAACACCAGCGGCTATGTGGGTCGAAAGCCGCAAAGTAATCATTGTAACCTCCATCATCACGGCCCTTGTGCCAGAAATCGCTGCCAACGATGTGGCAAAACGGGACATGCGGCAAGGGATTGTCGCGGGGAAATCGTGTCTCGACAAAATCAAAATCAGCACCAGATTCAACAGCAAAGTACTAACCGGGGGTGCTATCAGTGTAGTAGCACTACCCATTTCAAGCGAGACTGCCCGCAACTTCGTAACAACAACAACATGGTGGGAACAACAACAACAACAACCACAACCACAACAACCACAACAACAACAACAACAATGGAAATGGTGGCACAGGAGGTGCCAAAGGTCGTGGATTTACGCTAGGCCGCGGAGAGGCCAGAAACGACTCGAACGTGGTCACCGGTAAGTTTCCCTTTAACGAACATTTTGCTACTGTACTTTTTGATACGGGTGCGGATAGGAGTTTTATATCTGAGTCTTTTAGGAAGAACCTAAATCTCACGCCTAAACCCCTAGAGACCCCTTACGTCATAGAACTAGCCGATGGTAAATCTGTAGATGTGACCCATTTAGTAACCGGCTGCCAACTTAAACTCGCGGGTCACACCTTTACCATTGATCTGATGACAACTACCCTGGGTAGTTTTTACGTGGTAGCCGGAATGGACTGGCTATCCGACGTCCGAGCTGAAGTCCACTGCTTCGAGAAATCTATCCGTATTCCGCTCTCTAACGATGAAGTCTTGATGGTGCAAGCCGAGAAGGCAGGCGCCGTCACAAACATCATCTCTTACATGTAAGCACAGAAGTACCTTCGGAGGAAGAACTCCTTCGCTTTGCTCGCACTGGTCACCGAGCAGCCTAAGGACGAGAAGCGTATAGAAGATATCCCCGTCGTCCGTGACTTTTCCGATGTTTTTCCAGAGGAGTTACCTGGTCTTCCACCACATCGACAAGTAGAGTTTGAAATTGAATTGGCGAACCATGCAACTCCTATCGCCAAGGCCCCGTACCGCCTGGCTCCAGCAGAGCTGCAAGAGCTGTCTACCCAACTTCAGGAATTGTTAGAAAAAGGATTTATCCGACCCAGTACTTCGCCATGGGGAGCTCCGGTCCTTTTTGTCAAGAAGAAGGACGGGACCTTCCGCATGTGCATCGACTATAGGGAACTCAATAAGGTTACCGTCAAGAACCGATACCCATTACCTCGCATCGACGATCTCTTCGACCAACTTCAAGGGTCAAGCTACTACTCCAAGATTGATCTACGGTCCGGTTATCACCAGTTACGCGTCAGGGAGGAGGATATCGCTAAGACGGCATTTCATACTCGGTATGGCCATTATGAGTTCTTGGTCATGCCCTTCGGTCTCACCAACGCACCCGCGGTGTTCATGGACCTCATGAACCGCGTGTGTAAACCGTATCTCGACAAGTTTGTCATTGTGTTCATCGATGACATACTCATCTACTCTAAAGGTGAAGAAGAACATGCTGAACATCTACGATTACTGCTGGAATTACTTCAACAGGAGAAACTATATGCCAAGCTTTCAAGTGTGATTTCTGGATTGGGAAGTTCAGTTCCTCGGGCATATTGTGAATGAAAAGGGTATCCACGTTGATCCCGCCAAGATCGATGCTATCAAAAACTGGGAAGCACCCAGGACACCGACAGAGATCCGCCAATTTTTGGGTTTAGCTAGTTACTACAGACGTTTCATCGAGGGATTTTCAAAGATCGCGCAACCGCTTACCACCCTCACAAGAAAGGCACTAAGTATGCTTGGGGTGACAAGCAGGAAGCAGCATTTCAATTGCTGAAACAGAAACTTTACAGTGCAACCATTCTGTCCTTGCCTGAAGGGACTGATGATTTTGTGGTATATGGTGACGCTTCCATTCAGGGGTTGGGATGCGTACTCATGCAACGTGATAAGGTCATCGCGTATGCTTTCCCGACAATTGAAGGTTCACGAGAAAAACTACACAACACATGACCTGGAATTGGGAGCAGTAGTGTTTGCGCTTAAGATTTGGAGACACTACCTATATGTAACAAAGTGCACAATCTATATAGATCACAAGAGCCTCCAGCATATCTTTGACCAGAAGGAGTTGAACATGCGACAGCGTCGCTGGGTCGAATCCTGAACGATTATGAATGCGCCATTCGGTATCACCCGAGTAAAGCTAACGTGGTAGCTGATGCCCTCAGTAAGAAGGAGCACTTGAAACCTCATCAGATACGAGCACTACAGTTCACCATTCATTCGGGGTTACCCGAACAGATACGCGATGCGCAGTTAGAAGCAGTTAAGGAAGAAAACATCAAGGCCGAATCTGTGGGAAAGATGGAACGCGATTGGGAAGTAAAACCCAATGGTGCCCGGTATTTCATGAATCGTATATGGGTACCTCTCTACGGAGACCTCAGAAAGCTAGTCATGGACGAAGCTCACAAATCCCGATACTCTGTCCATCCTGGTTCAGATAAGATGTATCAAGACCTTAAAGCCGCGTACTGGTGGCCCAACATGAAAGCGGATATAGCCACCTACGTGAGCAAGTGTTTGACTTGTGCGAAAGTCAAGGTGGAATACCAGAAGCCATCGGGGCTACTCCAACAACCTGAGATCCCAGTGTGGAAATGGGATCAGATCTCAATGGACTTTATCACTAAACTTCCGCGAACTCTGGTGGTTGCGATACCATCTGGGTAATCGTGGATCGTCTAACTAAGTCCACACACTTCCTAGCGATCAAAGAAACAGATAAGATGGATAAGTTGACTCGCATCTACATTAAGGAAGTAGTTTCTCGGCACGGAGTGCCAAGGTCCATCATCTCAGACAGAGATGCTCGTTTCACGTCCAACTTTTGGCAGTCACTTCAGAAAGCGTTGGGTACACGCTTAGATATGAGCACAGCTTATCACCCTCAGACGGATGGCCAAAGTGAAAGGACCATTCAGACCTTGGAAGACATGCTTAGGGCATGTGTGGTAGACTTCGGGAGCAGTTGGGAAATCCATCTGCCTTTAGTGGAATTCTCGTATAACAACAGTTACCATACGAGTATATCGGCAGCACCGTTTGAAGCATTATATGGTCGTAAATGTAGATCACCGGTCTGTTGGGCAGAAGTCGGTGACAGTCAACTCACAGGTCCTGAGTTGATACTTGAGGCTACTGAGAAGATTGTGCAAATCAGAAACCACATGGCAGCAGCACGAGATCGACAGAAAAGCTACGCTGATCAACGACGCAAACCGCTCGAATTTCAAGTAGGCGACCGCGTCCTACTAAAGGTGTCACCCTGGAAGGGTGTAATCCGTTTTGGGAAACGGGGCAAACTAAACCCACGGTACGTAGGCCCATTTGTGATCTTGAAGCGTATCGGGCCCGTAGCTTATCAATTAGACCTTCCTGCCGAACTCAGTGGAGTTCACAACGTTTTTCACGTGTCAAATCTGAAGAAGTGTCTATCAGATGAGACCCTAGTCATTCCATTGGATGAGATTTAAGTGGATGAACAACTGCACTTTGTGGAACAACCTATCGAGATCATGGATCATGAGATCAAGACTCGAAGGCACAGCAAGATACCGTCGTCAAGGTTCGTTGGGATTCTAAGCGTGACCGGAGTTCACGTGGGAAAGAGAGGACCAAATGAAAAGCAAATACCCACACCTTTTTGCAGCTGAGCAGCAAGCTAACGTTACCACCAACTAAATTTTCGGGACGAAAATTCTTTCAACATGGGGATGATGTGACAGCCTGGGAATTTCTTGTACCATTGCTAACAAACTGAATCTTTGTGCGTTGCATGCTAAACCGCGTTTACTCAATTTTCGGGACGAAAATTCTTTCAACATGGGGATAATGTGACATCCCGGCTTTTCAGGTATCTTAAACGCGCTACTTCACGGTTATTCATTCCTACGCTAATTTGATTCGGAGAATTGAAATTACACGCTCGAAATAACTACGCTAACTTTGTGAACTCATCGAGTGAATTACGTGCTATGTGTTATTAGACGTTTATAAGTTTTGTGAATTATTATATCATGTTTGGTTTCGTGATTATTAGTTTATAATATATATTATATATATATATATATATATTAAATAAATAGCCGAACCGAACCGAGTCGCTAAACGTGTCGACCTCACTTCCTTGTGGCCCAAGTAACTAGCCTAAACTTGAAGCCCAAGTTACCCACCCAAACCCCCCTTACGGCCGCAAACCCACCCCACCCCTTCTCCTTTTCTTTTTCCCTTGTTTTGTATAAATAGGCATGCATGGGTTATGTTTTAAAAAAAAAACAAACACACACAAACCCTAGCTCTAAGAGCCGACGGCAGCCCCCCCCCCCCCCTCTCTTGATCGCAACTTCCTCCAAAACCGAAGTGATTCCAATCTTGTTCCCGGTTCGCTAATCTTCATCGTATCAAGGTTAGGACTTTAATTGTTTTGCAAATCACATTAGGGTTTATGAAATTTTGATCATGATTGTATGTATTGTTTGAATCATTTTTATGAAAGTGTTATGATTTATGTTTAGATCGGTTAATTGTGCGAGTTTTTGCGATTATGATGTTTCGTTGAATACAAGAATCATAGGCTGCGTTTTGTGATAAAAATCATATTATATGATTAGGGTTTGCATGAGTATGGATGTACATGATGATATGTGACTAATAGAGTCTTGATCGTTTAAGCGTATTCTATTGCGATGAAAGCCGAAAACAGGTTGCTGAATGGTATTTACAGCCAACTTCATTGGCTGTAACTTGGTCATTACTTATCGAAAAGTGGATTTTCTGAAGCGTAAAACGTATATTTTGAAAAACGCTTCTAATGGCACCGGTTTCATATTTTTCTGAGGTCGTTTGATATTTTTAAGTGGTCATTTAAGTGCAGTAACTGAAGCTGTGTAAATTCTGAAAATTTGTTAGTTGTTTATCGAGTCGGATCTCATAATCTGTAGAGGGTTGGGTCACGAAATTTGTAAGAAACTGGAGACATAAATTTCCGGGAAACTCCCACTGGAATTTTGTTAATTGGATGAACGATGATTTTTAAATAATTTCTCCCGTGGACTACAGTCAGAAAGCAACGAATCTGACTGCAGCCTAGTATATAAATGTTTATGAATAATTGGTAAAGTGTTAGGACTTGAAAAATTTACATAAAATTCTACAGTTTAGTTGACACCTTCTGTAAAAAATTGGTATTTTAGAACGTTACAACTATTTTATAAAAATCCCCGAAAACAGCCTAGATATGAGCGTACAAGCTGAAACTTGTAACTTGCGAATGTGGGTACCAAAGTGTTGTATGAGTTGATTTGTGTTTATGATAAGTTGGTTTGATCACTATTTTGGTATGATAATACTTTGCATGCATGATTGTGTTTTCGAATTTTTTATGTGTGCCGCATTGTGTGTTAGTTATGCGTAGGGTTTGTATCAGTGTGATCACACACTAACTTTAAATCGATTGACATGTTAGGACGCAATTAGCGGTCCCGTCATTTGCTACTTCTGTGTTACACTAACCGAGCAATTAAAGGTGAGTTCACGGCCCCTATTTTATCCGCTTTTAAACAACAGGGGGAGAAACATGTATACATTCTATAACTCTATCTTTTTACGTTATGCGAAATTAACGTCGTTAAACTACTCGGTAACTAAGTTAATGTTAATGTACCTTATGGTCACTAAGCAGCTATATCACGGAAGTCCTCGACAAACTCTCGGATCGTTAGTATTGGGTTAGATAGCGGGGAAATTATAAGTAGTACTACTGGGCCCGACAAGCCCCACCCGAGCTAGTCGCGCTAGCGGACCGGGTATGGTCACCGGGTGAATAATTTGGCCTAACTTTCGCCATGGTCAGTGATAGGCCTGGCAACACGGAGGCACAACAGTCAGCTTCGATCGCAAACACTTATGTGACATAACTTTAGACTCGCTACCTACATGTTAACATTGAACTTAATTACGAACCAACAATATTATTCCGGGTTAGGAATAATGGAACCAACAACAATATTATTCCGGGTTAGGAATAATGGAACCAACATCATTATTATTCCGGGTTAGGAATATTGGAACTATATCGTTATCCCGGGTTAGGGATAACGGGGGAAACAAACTCTTAACCGAACTAATGAACTTATAAAAACCTGTGAACTCACTCTTCTTTAATGTTGACACTTGTTTCTTGACATGTTTCTCAGGACGCTAGGAGCTCTAGGTGCACTCACTTGCATTGATCAAGACATCTATTTATCGAGTCTCATTTAGAATATTGTTTGGGTTTTTCTTTAGTTTTGGCGTTTGTGTTGGCGCCCGTTACTTTACTTTACTTTAATGCTTCCGCTCAACTTTAAAACTAATGCTTCCGCTAAACTTTGAAACTAAACTAAGACAATTTGAAAATAACTATGAATGGTTAAACAAATGATTTTGGAAAACGTATAAACGAATCATATAGAGTCGTTCGATGTTACTAGTGTCTCAGATTCTGGTTTGTTCACACGCCTCGCGGTAAAACTCCACAAGTGGAAATTGAGGGTGTGACACAATGACTTACTACCACAATAAGAACCCAATGGTTCAACTGAAATTTTTTTCTTAAATTGATGCCAAGTGAACGAGATGTAATGACACAATCACCAGTGCGACTAATTTTACGAAGGTCCAACAAAGGAGGAATTCAACCAAAAGATGCCCAATTGAACGTTTGTTGGGATTGAACCCTTTCAAAAGGAACAGATGACATAAAAGCCAAAATCACGTCAACTATTTGATCCTGATAACAGAGGTTACAAAATCTGTTCAAGAACAACTGCTTGGCCTAAGCTCTGATCTCTACCATCTGCTAGAACTAAACGACAAAGATCAAAGGTCTGTTGAAGACCATCAGAGATATCCAGCAGATTTTAGTTATATTAGTTTTATATTTAATGTAACAGTGCCTTTGCACTGATCAGTGGTTAGGCATAGCAGTGCTTAGAGTTAGTTTTATTTGTTACATGTCACTATCAATCCTGACATCATCAAAGATGCTCAGAGGTTAGAAGTGTTAGTATAAATAGTCGATCAGTTGTACTGTTTTTATTATCTATTGAAAAGCTCATTCACCAATCATCTTCTCTACATTTCTGTACTATTCAAACATTCTAAATTGGGCAAAGGGGGAGTTTGTGATTCACATGCAATAACTATAAAAGTTTGAGAGAATGATGATCAAAGCAAACTACCATTAGTTGTGATAAAAGTTTTCCATCTATTTCCATTGCATTAAACTTTGATTACTACGTTCATTTTCCATTTTGAAACAAAAATCAAAACTAATTCAAACTTATATCCTAATAATTGGTATTAGAGCTTGGTCAATGAAACTTTGATAACTATCAATTTGATTTGAAAGATCAGCTCTCCCTACTAATCCGTTTGATAAGTTTCTTTGGAAACAAATTTTTATTACGTTAAAGTTTTTAAAAAAAAATCTGTTGAAAACCATTCAGAAATGTCTTAAAACACACCGGATTCCAACATTGGATCCATGTTTAAACCACCGATGTTGAAAAGAAATGAATATTTCATATGGCAACGTCGGATGGGTCACATTTTAGCTTAGCAAAACACCGGTTGTTGGTGATCCGTTGTATTTGGACCACATGTTCCAATGGTTCCAAGTACAGAGGATCCCAATACTCAAGTGCCAAAAAATCTTGAATTATACTCTGCGCAGGATTTCAAGAAAATAGATTTGGATGCTAAGGCATTTAGCATTGTTGCTTCTGCTTTAACCAATGAGATCTATGCTAGACTGCTCCGCTGCAATAGTGCAAAACAGTTCTGGGATGCACGAGCAATTCGGTGGTACTGAGGAAGTGATTGAAAACAATAGAGAAGTTCTGAATCAACAGTATGAAACCTTATGTCACGTCAAAGGTGAGTCTAACCCAATAGTTCGAACGTTTTAGCTGTCTCATAAGTGAACTCAAACTGGTGAACGTTGAATTTCCTAATTCGATTGTCAATAGTCGTTTCCTTAGATCTTACCAGAGAAGTGGGAGACTGTAGCTTACGTTACATGAACATCTATTGGTTTTAAAGAAATGACACTCACACAGCTTCATGGTCGACTTCTCACTTATGAGAGAGAGTTGAACCAGAAAATGAAGTTGCAAGAGTTTGGTAAAGTGACTGATGATTACACCTTGGGTAACACAGCTCTTTATCGCCAAGAAGAGGGTTTTGGTAGTGGAAAGGATAAGGGTTATGATCATTTTATTGATATAACTTCTGGAGGAAACTTTAACTCTGATTCTTACTCATCCAACTATGCATTTACTACAAGTGGGGAAAGCCAAACCTCGACAATCTCTCTTTTGAGTTGAATGATCTTCAACACTTTGAACCATCTGATTTGGAAGAAATGGACATTTTGCATCAACTGGCTCTATTAAGTGTTAGAGCTAGTAAATTTTACAAAAGAACTGGTAGAAAATTTCCAGGGTTGCATGAGGGGTTGAAGGTTGGACTAGATAAGTCTAAAATCAAGTGTTACAAGTGCAATAGGTTAGGACATTTTTCCAGAGAATGCAGATCTCAAACTTCTGGACCTATTATCACACATCCTGACCCTAGACCTCAACACACACAAAGCATTGCCCAGTATTCCCAATATACCCTTGCTCATCAAGCGAAAACACTGCTCACTATGCACACCCTGCTACCACTGTTCCAGTGCATTATGTTCAAACCACTGTTCCACAAATTCAATATGTCCAAGCACCACCACCTCAAGTGCATGTGCAACAAGCACCTCATGTCACTCAAACTACTCAAACCACTGCTCCGGCAGAGATTAACCATCAAATCTTTTTCACAAAAGGCTTTGTTGACTGGAGTAGTTTGCCCGAGGATTTAACTGATGAAAACTTTGCTCTTTTGGCCAAAAATGATTTAGAACATGAAAAAAAAATTTAATGGCCTTAGAGACAATTGTTGAAGGTGATGAGTATGTGGAACAAGTGTCTAAATCTGATGAGTTTCAAAGTTGTGATGATGGTTTCAAAAGATATTGTTGATGAAGAAAGAACTCTCTAGTTGACCCATGGGATACCAAAGTGTGTGAAGATGATTGTGACTGTGCTCTTCTAAAAAATGCATCATAGTTTTTGAAAAAAATAAAAAGGGTAAATGAAAACCTTAGAAACAAAATTTTGGAAGATGAACTAAATTTTGAAAAACTCACAAAAGAGTTTTTAATGACAAAAAGGGGGCAAGCACTCCATTTCAGAGGTTTTAAATGGTTAGTTTAGCAGCGTGGAATATTAAGGGGTTGAACAGTCCTCTCAAACAAACAGAGGTCGACAGGTTGTGAAGGATAATAATCTGAGTTTTTGTGCGATTCTTGAGTCTCATGTTGATGTTGGTAACCTTAGTAAAGTGTGTAGAGCTGTTTTCCGGAATTGGGATTGGACCTCTAATTGGGGTCGGTGTTATAAGGGTGCTCGTATCATTATTGGTTGGAACTCGGCGGTCTTTGATGTTATGGCTTTAACTCAAACTGATCAGGTTATGCATGTTCAGATTATTTTTAAAACTGAAAAGAAGGTATTTTTTTGCTCGGTTGTCTATGCTGCGAATAATTATGTCACTCGAAGGGAGATGTGGCACCAGCTATCATGCGTAAAGTGTTGGTTAACAGTAGTCCTTGGGTTATCATGGGTGATTTTAAGTCAGCTCTTAACCTAGAGGATAAGTCCATGGGTGCTTCTTCTATTACAGCTGGTATGCGTGACTTTCAAGATTGTGTTGCTAATATAGAGGTTTTTGATATCAATATAACAGGTTTTCATTTTACGTGGAACCAAAAGCCCAAGAAGGGGACCCTGTTCTTGAAAAGATTGACAGGGTTTTGGGGTAATACCCCGTTCGTGGATGTGTTCCCTGATTCATTTGCTATTTTCAAACCGTATAGAATATCGGACCATTGTCCGTGTATTCTTAAGTTACCTGTAGGGGGAAAATGAAGCCTAGACCGTTTAAATTTGCTAACTTTTTAATTCACAAACCTGGTTTTCTTGATCTTGTGAAAAGAAGTTGGGATACTCGTATATAGAGTGTGCATCAATTTCGTGTGGTAAAGAAGCTTCGAATGTTAAAGTCTCCTCATCGGGCTCTTCTATTCAAGCAAGGAAACTTACATAAAAAGGTTGATGATCTTCGCAGTGACCTGGATAGTATTCAGCGTGATATTGATTGGGACCCATTCAGCGAGGACCTACGTGTTGCTGAAACTAAGACTTTGCATGACTTCCAGGAGGCATGTCTGGATGAGGAACAATTCCTAAAAGACAAATCTCAGGTTGATTTGTTGATGGCAGGTGATGCTAACACAGGTTTCTTTCATATGTCACTGAAGAGTAGGAACCATATGATTCTAGTGGAGTTTGTTTTGAGGGTGAGAATGTTCCTAAAGCTTTTGTAAATCATTACGAGAAGTTCTTAGGTTGCGAGGGTGAGGTGTCTCTCCTCCCATCTCCTGATCTGTTTACTCAGTTGTTGAGTCCAGAAGCTGCTTCTAATATGGTTCGCCAGATTACGGTAGAAGAGATCAAGACGGCTATGTTTGATATTGGTAATGATAAAGCGCGGGGTCCTGATGGGTATACAACTGCTTTTTTCAAAAGTGCTTGGCCTATCTTAGGGAGTGAGGTTTCAGATGCTATTCTTGATTTCTTTAACACAGGTAGATTACTCCAAGAGCTTAACCATACGCTAATTATCCTTGTGCCAAAGGTCTCGACACCGATGGTTATCACTAATTATCGGCCGATCTCATGTTGTAATGTCATCTATAAGTGTATTAGTAAGATTGTTGATGAAAGTATGAAAGACACGCTTAATGATATTGTGAGTATCAACCAATCGGCTTTTGTGCCAGGAAGGAAGATTTCGGATAATGTTCTGCTTACTCAAGAACTGATGCACAATTATCATAGGAATGTTGGGCCTCCTAGGTGTGCGTTCAAGGTGGACATTCAGAAAGCTTATGACACGGTTGAATGGAGTTTCCTGGAAAGTGTTTTGTTAGGTTTCGGCTTCGTACAGAAAATGGTGGATTGGATTATGGTGCGTGTTTCGTCTACTTCTTATGTGGTATGTGTTAATGAGAATGTTCACGGGTATTTTAAAGGGAAACGGGGTTTAAGACAAGGAGATCCAATGTCCCCTTGTTTGTTTACTCTTGTTCTGGAGATTCTGAGGTGTATTTTACAACATGCAACCAGAATTGACTCTTCTTTCAGATTTCAAAATAGGTGTGAAAAGCATAAAATTATTAATCTTTGTTTTGCTGACGATTTGTTCCTGCTTTCAAGAGGTGATATTGTTCAGCTAGATGTATTATGGCTTCACTCACAAGTTTATTAAGATGTCAGGTCTGGTTCCGAGTGTTCAAAAAAGTACTTGCTTCTTTTGTAATGTGCCTAATCATGTTAAAAGTGCTATTTTGAGTATCATGCCATTGTGGAAGGCACTCTCTCTCTCTCTCTCTGTGAGATATCTGGGTGTTCCCCTTATTTCATCTAGGCTCCTCTATAAGGATTGCAGTATCCTTGTAGAGAGAATGGAGCATCGCATTATGAATTGGAGGAATAAACTTCTATCCTTTGTAGGAAGGCTACAACTGATCATTTACGTTTTGTCTTCTATGCATATCTACGGGTCGTCAGTGATTATTTTGCCGGCTCGGGTAATTCCGATTTGGAGGCCAAGATGCGGAATTTTCTTTGGGCTCAAGGTTCTTATCAGAAAGGGAAGGCTAAGGTCTCTTGGAAAGATATTTGTGTCCCAAAATATGAAGATGGGCTGGGTATTCGGCATATTGGTGATGTTAATAAGTCATTGATGGCGTCTCTGTGGGTTGCTTGGATACATTCCTACCGTTTAAAGAATCGGAGCTTTTGTGATTGTAAGTCTCCTACGAATTGTTGTTGGATTTGGAGAAAAATTTTACAACTTTGGCCTCTTCTTAGGAAATATATTTGGTCCAAAGTGGGTGATGGTAGAAGAACTTCAGCTTGGTATGATTACTGGTGCGATCTCGGGCCTCTTTGCAACTTTCTGTCCCCGAGAACTATTACTAATGTTGGGTTTTCGCTTGACTCCACAGTAGGGATATCTCGATCAATGGTTCTTGGTTATGGCCTACGGCTTGGAGGGACCTATTCCCGGTTTTGATCCAGATCAATTTGCAGTTAAATCATGGCATTAACGATCGCCTTGTATGGAAGGATGGTAATGATCTTCAGGATCATTCTTCATCTACTGTTTGAATTCTCTTCGGACTAGGGTGCCGGAGGTGACGTGGGTGAATGTTGTGTGGTTCTCACAATGTATTCCAAGGCATGCTTTTCTCATGTGGCTGATTATGCGTCGTAAGTTATTGACCCAGGATAAGATTTTACGATGGGATGCCAAGAGGAGGAGAAATATGAACATGATGTGCTGTCTATTGTGCTATGCGGATGTTGATTCGCATAATCATCTTTTCTTTGAATGCAACTTCTCTTCTCAAGTCTGGAATATGATTAGAGGTAAAGCGGGGATGACGGATGTAGACCCAAAGTGGAATGGTATAGTGGATTGGCTAAGTGCTCGTGCCCAATCAAAATCAGCCGCTAATTATGTTAGTAGGCTGGTTGTAGGTGCTTCGACTTATGTTATTTGGCAGGAATGGAATGCTCGCTTATTCAAGAACCATTCGAGACCCCCGGACACTATTTGTGCAACTATTTTGAACACTGTTCAATATAAGCTGATGGGAGCGAACGCAGCCTGCTAGACGACTGGGAGATTCATGGTGATTGTTTCATCGATAGTGGCGGCTGATTGAGTTTTTCTCGTTTTTTGGTCTAGATTATAGTCTAGTTGTTTTGTTGTGTTGTTTTGGTTTAGTTTACATTCATGGGGTGTGTCTCATGTTTGAACTAGTGTGGATATTGCCTCACTACTTGATTTGATTTGGTTGTGAATATATAGAATCACCGAGGTAACCCTTTACCCAAACAAAAACAAAGACTCTGAAATCAGCTGCCTAAAGCATGAGGCAAGCATAACCAAAGACCAAATCCAAACTATGGTAGAGAAATACCAAGTTTGCAAAAAGGAGTTAGAATCTACCCAGATCACTTGTGAAAAATGGGTAGAGTCTTGCAAAGGTTATGAAATCATGTTGGAAAATCAGATCAAGAGCAACATAAAATTTGGCATTGGATTTAACAAAATGATCAAGTTTCTAAAAATGTTGCTAAAATTGATTCTGAGATGGTTGAAGTTGTTTCCAAAAACTTGGCTGGTGAAAAAATAAAAGTCACAGATAAAAAAGGAAACAATATCATTTTGGCAAAAACCTGGGGATCCTCAACTTTTCAAGTGGTTGAGAAATATCAATTCAAACCCACATGGTCAGATGAGTGTGACATTTTAGAAAATTTCAAGCCAATGGACTTCTCAACCATTGAAGGTATTAAGGAACCAAAAGCAAGGATAATCCCTATTAAGGATCTTCCAGCAGATGTTACAACATCTATGGAAAGGAAGTCTGAAAAAGGGAAGAGGAAGGAAAAGGTCAAAAAATTGTTTTGTAACTTCTGTGAGAAAAGAAATCATGTCACTGAAAACTGTTTTCTGTTAAAATCTTATGACATAAACAAAACTTGTGTGATCCCAAATTCTTCAAAATGCATTATTTGTGGAAAAACAAACCATATGACTCAAGAGTGTGTGTATCTTCAAACCTATGACAAAAAGGTAAAAGAGATCAAAACAAAAGCTCTTTAGAGTCAAAATTCAAGCTCTGCTAGAAATAAATCTAAGCAGATCTTTGAACTTGTTGCAACATCTGTTACTAAAGCACTGACCAAAAACTCTGTTCCCAGAGAGGTACAAGTGACAGATGCACCACCTGCAAACAGGTATCCAAGAGGATATGGTCAACCTGTTAATCAAAAGGTCCCTTTTAGTTATGAGGGTTACAAAAGGCCCTCAAAACCAGAAGTCAATAGGCATCCTCATGGTTATCAACATCTGACAGGAAATGGTTCACAACAGTGGTTACAAAGACCAATTCTAACCACTGACCATTCTCCTGAATTAGAGATTGGACATTCTGTGACCCCATCCAAAGCCATTTTGGCTTTGGAAACCCACCTAAACTAATTGTATACTTATGTGCAGGGAGCTTCTACTTGCGTTGATAGTTTATGGTAAGTAGATAGTGGAGGCTCCAGGCACATGACAGGATGTAAAGCCATTCTCAAAGATTTCATGACTCATGGAGGGAATGATATATCTTTGGTAACAATTCAAAAGGGAAGGTGTTGGGGTCAGGGAGTGTTCAAGCTGGGAAACTCAAATTTGAAAATGTTAATCTCATTGACAATCTAAAATTTAATTTTCTGAGTGTTTCACAAATGAGTGACAAAGGATATGGATCCTTCTTTACAAAGAAAACATGTCAAATTGTAGAACCAGAGGTTGTTAAAAAGATTGATCAAATCATTGCTGAGAGTAAAGCACAACTTGTTGCTCATAGGAGTGGCAATGTGTATGTGGTTAATATGCTGAAAGATAACCCAATGTCCAATACATGCCTGTTCTCAGTTGCTTCAAGCAAAGAGACAGAGTTATGGCATAGAAGACTTGGGCACACAAATCTAAAAACTAGCACCACTCTCTCAAAACAAAGTCTTGTCAGAGGTTTAACTCAAAAACAATTTACCTGTGAAGAGCATTGTGTTTCCTGTTTAAAATGTAAACAACATAAAAGCTCTTACAAGTCCATTGAAGAGTCCAAAACAATCCAATGTTTGCAATTGCTGCACATGGATTTTTTGGCCCTATAAATATCATGAGTCTCACAAAGAGAAGGTATTGTTTGGTCATTGTTGATGATTTTTAAATGTTTACATCGACATTCTTCTTGCACTCTAAAGATGAGACTACAGGAATTTTGCAAAATTTTGTAAAACAAGTTGAAAAGCAATTTGACCTTCCAGTAAAAAATTTAGAAGTGATAATGGGATAAAGTTTAGGAACAAGGAGTTGGATGCCTTCTGTGAGTCAAAAGGGATTGTTAGGCAATATAGCATCCCAAGGACTCCAAAACAAAATGGGGTGGTTGAAAGGAAAAAACAGAACTTTAATTGAATCAGCAAGAACTATGCTTGCAGACTCATGTTTACTCTTGTCTTTTGGGGCAGAGGCTGTAAACACTGCTTGCTATGTTCAAAATAGAGTTTTGATTAACCCTAGGCATCAAAAGACTGCCTACAAAATTCTTTACAAAATCAAACCTCTGATCTCATATTTCAAAATTTTTGGTTGTCCATGCTTCATTTTAAACTTAAAAGATTCAATCTCAAAGTTTGCAGCCAAAGTTGATTGTGGTTATTTTCTGGGATACTCAACCACTGCCAAAGCCTATAGAGTTTTTAACTCTAGGACAAAGTGTGTTGAAGAAACTCTGAATGTAAAGTTCAATGAACTTTCTTTTTGAAAATCCCAATAAATCCTGCTGAACTGTTTGATTTAGAAAATTTTACATTTGAAAATGTGTCTGTCAAGACTGATCATGCAGGTACATTAGAATAACACATCGAGATCAAGGATATGACTGCGTGCTTCCAAACTTCATAGTTAGTCATGCCACCAGAGGAGCAGATGTTAGTAACAATGGTGAAAGCTCTACGGCTCAACAATTGTTGATCCATAAACCTCTGCCAGCTCTCAAAATCAAACCACTGTTGATAAAAATCCACAAAATGTGAACAAAAATCAACACAATCTCACATCCATACCTCCTACCTCCACCACCATTTCAATTAGAGACTGGAACTTCAAATTTACCAACATATGTTTGCTCAGATGATACACATTTGCAGCCTTCACCTCAAAATGCTTTCGTGCCATACCAAGGTGATTTGATTTCCTCAAAAGCCATCCGTTGGATCAAGTTATTGGAAACATAAATGAGGGAGTGCTCACAAGAAGCCAATCCCAAAACATTTGCCTCTTTGTTGGCTTTCTATCACTCACACAACCTGTCAAGTACCAAGATGCACTAAAAGACAATAGCTGGGTAGAAGCTATGCAAGAAGAGCTCCTTCAATTCAAAAGACAACAAGTTTGGGAACTTGTACCACTACCTAAGGATGTATGTCCAATTGGCACAAAGTGGGTCTTCAAAAACAAAACTGATGAAAGGGGTATTGTTGTCAAGAACAGAGCAAGGCTCGTGGTTCAAGGCTACAACAGGAAGAGGACATTGACTATGGTTAAAGCTTTGCTCCAGTAGCAAGGTTAGAAGCCATCAGACTGTTCTTAGCTTTTGCTGCTAACCACAACATCAAAGTGTTTCAAATGGACATCAAAAGTGCATTCTTGTATGGAAAGATCAAGGAAGAAGTGTATGTGTGTCAACCTCCTGGATTTGAAGATGCATTTCATCCTGATCATGTGTACAAGCTCAACAAAGCCTGTATGGTCTAAACAAGCACCCAGAACCTGGTATGAAACTCTATCCACTTTTCTCTTATCCGTTGGATTTTCAAGAGGTAAAATTGATAAAACCTTATTTTTGAAATGGAAAGAAAAAGATTTGATGCTTGTCCAAATTTATGTGGATGACATCAAATTTGGATCCACATGCACTGCCATGTATGAAGAGTTTAGAAAACTCATGGCAGCAGAGTTTGAAATGAGTGCAATGGGTGAGTTACAATATTTTCTTTGTCTTCAAGTTAAACAAAAGCATAATGGCACTTTCATTCATCAAAACAAGTATGTCAAAGAACTACTTAACAAATTTGATATCACTGACTATGTTGGTGCATAATGTCTATGTCTTAGTCTTATATCGAGTCTGTATTGTATAGAGCTGAATAGGCTAGGTTTTGAAGTATTTATAAAGTGTTTTAGCCAAGTTCGGTCATAAGTCATGTAATGTATGCATGTTCGGCCGAACTTGCATAGGCAAGTTCGGGCGAACTTGCACCTTCCATGGCCGAACTTGTTGTGCTATAAATATCTAGCTTGTGTGTCTCATTTGAAACTTTGGCAGTGTAGAGGCGAAGCTCTGTGAGTCTGTAATCTGAACGTTTAATCAATGAAACTGACAATTAACTGATTAATTCTTGTCTATTGGTAACACGGCGTAATATTTCCGCTATTATGGACGTTAGATATCAAATTTAGGTTTCTAAGCATCGAGGATCGGTCCTACAGTGGTGTCAGATCTAGAACAGCCTGATTTGATAGTATCAAGACAAGAACACTTCTATTTCTACTCCATTCTTCTTTTTCTTTAACTTTTGATCACAAAATGAAGAATTCATGGTCAAAATCTTTTGAATTTTGAATATATCATGTAAAATACAACAAAGATAAACCCTTGAAAGATTGGAGACCAAATTCAACCGAATTCATGTCGAAATTTTGAAAAAACTATGTTTTTGAAAACCCTCAGGAACGAACTTGTTGGCCATGTTCAGCCAAACTTGCACTAAAACATCACTTTTCAAGTGATTTTTAGTAAGTTCACCCGAACTTAGGTGATTTTTGAGGAAGTTTTAGTCAAGTTCGCTCGAATATACTAAATTTTTTTAATTTTACATCAAGTTCGACCGAACTTGTGTAAAATCAAGAAGATTTTAAGTAAGTTCGCCCGAACTTGCTTGTATTTCATCAAAGTTCTTTTGAACAAGTTCGCTCGAAGATAAACGAAATTTTTCAAAGTAACCTAACAATTCGACCGAACTTGTTAGAAAATTCAAGAATTCTTCATTTGTCACTACAGTTCGACCGAACGTGTAGTAGGACTAACTGTTTTCAAAGTTTTTAAAAAATTTCACATACACGTTTCGTGATTCACAATGGAAGATCAACTAAGAGCTTATATGTCTGGAGCTAGTTTGTCAAATGCCAATGTGATTAATCAAGTCAATCTTGATAACGAAATGGGAACAACCGTCAAACCGCCCAAGCTGATGAGCATGGACGAATACGAAGCATGGAAAGAGAAATTTACCTACTGGGTTCAAGCCATGCACTTCGCTAGCTGGGTGTCAATTGAAAGAGGTTATACTATTCCGGTAGATGAGCATCAACAAGTTCTTGAGAAGTACAACTACTCGACAGCTTAGAGAGACGAATACATTGCAGAGAAAAAGATGATAAGTCTCATCCAACAGTCTGTCAAAGGAGATATTCTGATCTTGCTACCAGAGTATACTACAGCAAGAGAGCTTTGGTGGTCGTTACAGAAGAAATACCAAGGCAGTGCTGAAATGATCAAAGCAAGAAGGCTCTCATTCTGAAAGAGTTCGATATCTTCAGCATGTTAAAGAATGAGACCATTAAGAAAATGATTAAGCGTTTCTGTCACCTCAAGGTGCAAATGCGAAGACACGGTCTTGAGAAGACGGAACGAGAATACATCGACAAACTTGTTGACGCACTACCAGAGGGTGAATGGACTACGTATTTGATGGTTCTGAAGAATAGTGATAAGTGGGATTTCTTCAAGTTGTCTTTATCGATAAACTCGAAGGCCAGGAAATGGAGCTTCTGAAGATAGCAAAGTCAAAGAACGCTAATGTAGTTCAAGACATCGGTTTGTACTACAAAATCGGAATGCAAGATAACATTTCGAGTCCAAAAATTGGAACTGCTTTTAGTGCAAACATAAATGCTTCTCCACAGAATCAGAATCATTCACAGCCTCAGTATGACCAAAGTCCACAAAATTCTTACTCGAGCACTGGTTCAAATTCAACATTCCAAAGTCAAGCAAATCAGAACCAACAGCAAAGTTCTGATCCGAATGTTTACAAGTGCAACCTCGCAGTGAATTTGAACAATGTTGTTTCAGAAGAAGTTGCAAAACAACATATGTCACTACTCGCTACCGTCTTAGAATCTTATGAACGTCTTGTTGCCGGTAAGATCGGAAACCCCAAAATGACCGCAGAAGATTATGACCAGGTTGACGAGGAAGAACTCAAACTAATGGACATCAAATGGTCCTTAGCTTCGATCATCAGGAGAGTGACAAAGATCGTTGCACTGACGGGCCGTGACATAGGAAACTCCAGCAACAAATTGGGTTTTGACAAATACAAAGTTACGTGTTTTAGATGTCGACAGAAGGGACATTTTAAAAGAGAGTGTAAGAACACAGAGGCAACCGGAAATCAAAGTCCTTTCGGAGAAGGGAATGAATATTACAAGAAGGCACTTCAATATAAACCATTCCTGAAGAAAACTTAGATTGAGATCCAAGAAAAGCCAAATAGTAGTACCACGGAGAAAGCCATGGTTGCATCTACAGAAGATGACGGTTTTGACTGGAACTCCTATATTGGAAAAAAGACCGGAGTTGCTTTGATAGCAGAGATAGTTGAAGATAATTCTGCAGAGGAAGCAGCAGCAGCAGCAACAGCAGCAGCAAAGCAGCAGCTTTTGAACAAGCTATTCTGGAACAATACTTGCATCAACAACAGGAAGAAGAGGAATATATTCATACGCAGAGACAAGGAATTTTATCCTCTAATTCTTGTGACAGTTTTGCAGGTCACTTTGATGGAAGCACGAAAGAACAAGTGTTTGAGGAGAAAAAGATTGATGAAGTGATTGTTGACATCACTCAAGAAATGAAAGTCGAAGACCTCAAGGACATGGCAGATAAAGCTTTAATGGTGAATCTAACCAAGGTAGGTCCAGAGGTAAAGGTTATCGAGAAAGAAGTTGTCAAAGTACAAGTTGTAGAGGTTGACAAACCTTGTACAAAATGTACTATACCTTGTGTCGAATGTGCCGAAAAATCAAAGATCATCGCTGAAAACAATGTGCATAACGATTTGTTAAAATAAGATTATCGCACAATGAAAGAAGCGTATGACAAAATGAAAAATGATTATGGCAGACTCGACAGAAATAACATCGAACAACATGATAATATATGGATGTTGAGTGGTACAGTAATGGATAAACAAAGAGCAATTAACATTTACATTAACACCATTGCTGAAATCAAACAACAACTTCAAGATATGACAATCGAAACTGAAAGAGTCAGACAATTGTTAAGAAGTTATACCACCAATGCATATGTTATTGATCACATTCTTCCAACAATCTCATCCGAAGAAAAATCTAAAAAGAAAGTGGGCAAAGAATATAGCAATGTTCCTCCACCCCTTTGCGAGAAATACTGTGTTAAATCTGAAGAAGGAATGGACAAGGCACTCAATGTTGAATTACTTTCTGAAAGGAAAAACGAGTTGCAAGAGAACATTGATATAGTCTAGCTAAATCTGATGATGATAACAACGTTGTGGTTAACAAAGTTGTTGAAAATGTTTTAAGTGATTCTGATGATGGCAGCTTCAAAAGCGACAACTCGAGTTCAAAGAAATCTGATTCACATCTGAAAATGACAATAAGTTGTCAGAAGATAGTCTAAGTGACGATCCTAATATTGTAATGTACAAAATTAAGGATTCGGATCGACTATACTTTGATGATAGCTTCCCCATTCAGAATGTGAAAGAAGAATTGCTTGATAAATTCTTTAAACTCGTGGAAGCCACATCAGAGGAATTGGTAATCAATGAACGAAAATTCTATTCCAAACCTAAAAGAAACAATTACCGAAGAAAAGGTGGTGATCATCCGGAAAACCGGAGAGCGGGGTTGGGTTTAGAAGAAGAAACTGATGAATCTGTAAAGAAATCATCACCATTTCATGAATATATAAACAAAAACATGAAGTTTGTATGTGGGACGAATACAGTTCATGAGGAGAATTTAAATGATGAGTTCAAGAAAGAGAAAGAAATTCGAGATAAAGCCAAGGTTACAAGTGGTGCCAAACCTCTAGTAGGAAAAAACCACCGGTTAAAGGACATCCACTTGATAATCGGACATGTTTCAAGTGCAATGAAATTGGTCATATGGAACGACATTGTCCGAAATCAAAACCGGCTTATCCTCGAAGAAGAGATTCTAATGTTGTTAAACCAAAGCAACCAATGTTTGTAAAACCTGTAAAGATTTTGAAACGAAATGAATCAAAATCAGAAGTTAAACCAAAGTCTAAAATTTTTTTTGAAAATTCCACTTTCAAAAAAAGTGAAACTTCTAGGTCAAATGAAAACAAGTTTTACATCAAAAAGGCTAATATCAAATCTCAAACCTGGATTGCTAAGAAAATGTCAACAACATCTGGTGTTGTTAAGTCTGAGCTAGTAAAGACTGACAACACAAAAGAATCAAAGTCTGAAATCACTAAGTCTGAGCAGGTGAAGACTAGTGAGAATGTGAAAGAAATTAAAATAGAAATCAAGAACGATAATGTGAAATCTGTAAAAGATAAGAAAAAAGTGAAATTTTCAAACATTAACATTGTTGAAACAGATGATGAATTTGATTTTGATGATGTTGATAAGTTTGAATATGCTTTTGTTGATGGTTATCCAGTAAAACCCAAGACCAAGAAGGCTTGGGTAGAGCTTTTTTACCTAATTTCTGAATTTTGCAGGGCTCCAAAGATCCGTACTTTCAAAGTGGATTTTGAATAGTGGAGCATCCAGGCACATGACGGGAATGAAAGCATTGCTATTCGACATTAAAGCTATCAATGGTAGATATGTTGGATTTGCATGAAATCAAGGTGGAAGGATAGTCGCCGAGGGAAAACTCTCCAATGGCGTAGTTTCATTTGATCGCATGAACTATATTGCAGAACTTGAGAACAATCTTCTGAGTATATCGCAGATTTGTGACAAGAAGTTTACAGTTCATTTCAACGACAGGGAGTGTATTATCTTGAAGCCGGGATTCAAAATTCCAGATGAATGGATTCTGATGCGAGCACCACGAGAGAATGATTTATATGTTCTTGATATGGGTGTTGCTACCACTTCATCACAATCAGCATAATGTTTTTTATCTAAGGCTACTGAAAAAGATTTTATTCTTTGGCATCGCAAGATAGGGCATATTCATTTGCGAAAAATGAATTTCTTGGTTCATAATGATCTTGTAGAAGGCGTAAATCTTCAAAGTTTACAGATGTCTGATCATTGCTTGGAATGCAAGACGGGAAAGCAGATCAAGAAATCACATCCAAAAAAAATTCTAACCTCAATCAAGTTGCCATTAGAACGTCTACACATGGATTTATTTGGTCCTGTAAATGTTCGAAGCATATCAGGAGACTTATATTGCTTGGTCGTGACAGATGACTATTCGAGATATTTGTGGGTATTCTTTCAAGAATCAAAAGACGAAACATTTGAGAACTTGGTTATTCTATTCAAGAAACTCGAGAACATTTATCATCTGCCGGTCAGACGCATTAGAAGTGACAAAGGCACAGAGTTTAAGAATAACAAAATGAAGGAATTCTGCAACGCAAAAAAGGATTCTGCACGAGTTAGTGATCCCTATACTCCACAGCAAAACGGAGTTGCTGAACGGAAGAATCAAACTTTGATTGAAACTACGAGAACCATGCTTGCAGATTCTAAACTTCCAATCAGCTTCTGGAGTGAAGCGGTTGCTGTGGCTTGCTACACACTAAACAGGGTTCTCACTGTCAAACCAACAAAGAAAACTTGTTTTGAGATGATAAACCGATGGAAGCCAAATTTGAAGTTCTTAGAACCATTCGGTGCACCTTGTACCGTAATAGACCAAGATGGCAAATTCAGAGCTAAATCTCTCGAAGGTTTCTTTGTCGGATATGTGAGTCTGTTGAGAAGAGTATATGTTCCTTCATTGCGAAAGGTTATTGAAGCACAGCACGTGGATTATTTCAATTACACGGATCCTATTCAAAGGAAATGTGACGCATGGCTGTTTAACTATCAAGACCTTTGGAAGTCATTTGACTTGCCCAAAGAACCAACTGACGAAGAAGTTGCAGCATTATATTATCTTCACCAGTCAGCGAATCAAGAGCAAGTTGTTCGACCAATTGTGGTTAATCAACCCACGTTGGATCCATCTTCTTCTGGCGCAAGTACATACATTAGTGGTGTTCCGGCTGAAAATGTTTCTGAAACATTATCATCACCCACTACTCTTCCAACGAATGCCTCTACCGAACCAATGAATACAACAACAGAGCCCAGTATGCCTCAGAATCAAGATTCTGATTCAGATGAAGCACCAACATTTGATGCTGATGGGGAATCATCTTCTTCAGATGAAGAAGTGGAGCAGATAACAAGTCTTCTTAATCAATCAGCAGTCCCGAACAACAGAAATGAAGCTTCATCAAGCTCTCCAAACATTGAATTGGTTGTTGATCTCAACATCACTAATCAGCAAAACTCAGTAGATGTTCCAGGTGAAGAATTGCCGCGATCATATTCCTATCATCCATCAACAAATATTATCGGAGAACTTCAAACTAGTGTTAGAACTCGAGGGCAATTAATAAAGCACTCAGTGGTTTCTACACACGTGTTGCTACAACCCATAACTATTGTTTCCATTCATGTTTCATCTCTCAGATTGAGCCTAAGACAGTTAATGAAGCTTTAGCAGATGAAAACTGGGTACATGCAATGCAAGAAGAATTATTGCAATTTGAGAAGTTGGGTGTGTGGAAGCTTGAAGACCTACCAGAAAATCAGAAAGCAATTGATACAAAATGGGTCTTTAAGTGTAAACGTGATGATAGAGGAGTTATTGTTCGTAACAAAGCTAGGCTTGTTGTCAAGGGATTTCACCAGCAGGAAGGGATAGACTACACTGAAGTCTATGCACCAGTAGCTCGCTTGGAATCTATTCGAATATTTCTAGCTTTCACATCATGGAAAGGATTTAAGGTCTACCAATTGGTTGTCAAATCAGCTTTTCTGTATGGCAAATTACGCAAGAAGGTGTCGTTGGACAACCACCGGGGTTTGTCGATCCACTTAACAAGAAGAAAGCGTACGTACTGGATAAAGCACTTTATGGTCTACACCAAGCCCCGAGAGCTTGGTACAAGACGTTGTCGCAACATCTCGTCGGAAACGGCTTTATCAGAGGAACTGTGGATAGTACTCTTTTCACCAGAGAAGTTGATGGCCATATAATTATAGTTCAAATCTACGTTGACGACATCATCTTTGGATCTACAAATGATAGTCTCTGCAAAGAGTTTGAGGGAATCATGAAAAAGAAATTTGAAATGTCCTCATGGGCAAAATGAAGTTCTTTCTTAGTTTGCAAGTAGATCAACTTCCGGATGGTATTTTCATTCATCAGACTAAGTATGTTTACGACATCTTGAAGAAGTTTGGAATGGAAAGCTTGAAGCCTCTATCTACGCCTCTTGCTCTCAACCACGGCATTTGCGTTGACGAGACTGGATCCAAAGTTGACGAGACGTTATACAGACCGATGATTGGATCGCTGATGTATTTGACGGCATCGCGCCCAGATATTATATATCCAACCTGCCTATGCGCCAGATATCAGTCAAGCCCGAGGATCCTACACATGCAGATCGTGAAGCGTATCTTCAGATATCTAAAAGGATGCCCAAGCACCGGCTTGTGGTACCCGAAGAACGACAATTTCGACCTCACAGTTGAATTCAAAATCAACTACAGCGGGATGCCAGTTCTTCGGAACAAGAATGGTAACCTGGCAGTGTAAGAAACAGACTACGGTCGCTCTCTCTACCTGTGAAGCTGAGTATATCTCGGCCTCCATTTGTTGTTCACGGATTCTGTGGATTCAACAACAGATGAGAGACTATGGTCTGCAATTTCTAGACACTCCACTGTATGTTGATAACAAGGCAGCCATCGATATAACTAAAAATCCAGTTCATCACTCACGCACAAAACACATTGAAATTCGTTATCATTTCATTCGTGATTGCTACGAAAAGAAATTGGTACGAATAGAAAAAATCCACACCGACAAACAAAAGGCTGATTTTTATACCAAACCATTTTAATTATCACGGTTTAAATACTTGTTGAGAATTAACGGTATGAAAAATTTGCTGACATGTGCGGATGCTGAGGTAGAATACGGATCGGATGACGAGTTCGCGTGATCCACATTGGTTTGTAAATACTTTTCTAGTTTAGAATTTTATTAAAAACTAAAATCCAAAAATATGTTTTTGATTTTAGGGGGAGAAATGTTAGAGAAAATACAAAAACATTCGAAAAATTTTAAAAATCCAGAAACATATAAAAATTCAAAATGTTCAAAAACATTGAAAAAGAAAAAAAATTCAGTGTCATAAAAGGAAATGATAGTACATTAGTGGACTATTACAGTATGCTAAAGGAATGTAAAGTTTTAAAAAAGTAATAAACAAGTCTTACTATAGATGTGTCGATAGGCTTAACACGTTCAGTAAACTGGTTTCGAGATATAAACTAAATTTTACAACTGCTTAATCTTGTGGATTAACACATCTTGGATATATGGACATAGTACTCCGAAATTTTGTTTGAAAGATTGCCTGATTCTGAGATACGTGGTCTTTATAGATAGTTGATATCTGGGGTATTATACAAGTTCTTCTGATTTGCAGAAGCAATGGTCTAGAACTTCTATAATACTTTAGCATTAAACCCCAAATTGCATGCAATATTGAAAAGTATCGAAAGATATAATCATATGCAATGCTGAAAAGATTCCTTAAGTGGAACACACCTTAAAGACGAGCCTTCATCTCTTTGTCTGTACGGTAGTACTAACCCGAGCTCTCAAGGTCTCGCACAACCCAGATACTGATATCAATTACGCTATATTCACCTGTAAGATGAAATCTAGGGAATTTGGATACGGGAGTATATTCAAGAAGTGGGAACCACAGATAAGTCAAGTTTCATTAATTTTACCATAACATATCTTGAAACAGTTGAGAAATGTGGAAAAGTTTAAGTGGACAAATATATCGACAATCTAGGTAAACGAGTTTAAAACTTGAAGTCATTTAAAGGTCAACGGTACTGGTGATATGTCTCAATCAACTGATATGATTCGTAGACACGAATTCACAAAAATATGTCTGTAAATATGTTTGTACATAGTTTACATTGCTTATTTCATTGTATTTCAACTTTACAGATTAAAAATCAAAAAGATTTTCATTGTGTTTTAGCATAAACTTACAAAAATACAAAAAGATTTTATTTCTACATTGTTTTCACCAAACCAATGTTGGACAACGGATCTTCAAAGTCTGGTAAGATGCTAGAACTGGTGGGAATCTCTTTGACAACGGGCTAGGAGCTAATCTGTTAATCTGAAAAGATAAAACAATAAAAAGTTCATTAATTTGAAACTTTGATTTTGAAAATATCAAAAGTTTGTTCGTAACGGGTCAAACCGGGGTCATTAACCTGGACTCGGCAGACAAATCGGTTAACCAAGGTCATTAGCTTGGACTTGGTCAACTGAGTGGATTTTCATAACTGGTAAAAAGTTGGAAAGTTCAGGGTTAAAAATGAAAATTTTGAAAAAAAAGTTAAATTTTGAGGTTTTGCAAGTTCGGCCGAACTTGCTAAACAATATAAAGTTTTCACAAACAGCAAGTTCGACCGAACTTGCAAATGATTGTTTGTTTTTACAGTAAGTTCGCTCGAACTTCTCTGGGCCTCATTTTGGGCTTAACAAGTTCGGCCGAACTCATTCACTTGATATCAGAACCGTTTTGAGCGAACTTGAGCTTTTAGAGAGAATTTTGTGAGAAATTGGCACTTTTGAGCCGTTATACTGTCCGATTGAAGTTAGTTTTTGGTGATTAGAACACCAATTACTATGGCAGAGGTACTTAATTAAGAATAAACCATGATTGAACTATTAAAGAAACAAAACCAAATCTAAAAACTTAAAATTTGATAGTTTTAGGTGTTATTGGACAAAATTGAACATAGATCTTTGATCTATACTTAAAATCGACCGTGAAATTGATTTTGATTGAACTGAAATACATGTTTGCATGTTTGAACTTAGTTGATCAGTTGAAGAAGACGACAAGTTCGGCCGAACTTGTTGCAAGTTCGACCGGATTTGTCCAAAACACAACTAAATGAACCAGAAACATGTTCGACCGAACTTGATTGTTGAAATGTTTTTGATCCAATCATGTTCGACTGAACTTATGTTAACAAAATGATTCCTTTATATTGTAAGTTCGCCCGAACTTGTTCTTTAATGTGTAACATGTGTCTCATACATGTTCGGCCGAACTTAGGAAAAATTGAATAATAAAAACTGTAAGTTCGCCCGAACTTGCATTAGAAAACGTTGAACATGTTTGTTACATGTTCGGGCGAACTTGTTAAAATCAGAGTGTTTAACACTAATCAAGTTCGCCCGAACATGATTAAAGTGTTAGAAAAATTTTTGTGATTTTTTCTCGAAAAGCGTGCTAATTGTTTTATGTCATTTTTCATGCACAGATTCCACCGCGTGTTATCTCAGTTGAGTTTTCAGAAACTCACAATACATTCATCACGCTTGACAAGTCTATTTGTCCGTCGCTGAAAGAATATGACAGCATTTTGAAGTTTCTTTAAGATAGTCATATTCGTCGTGCAATTACTGAGCGCACCGTATCTTATCGATCTCATATTGTTCACTTCTGGATGAACGCGAGTCTAAACGCTGATAGAAGACAATCACTTCTACAGTACAAGTTGGTGATGAGATAAAGCCGATCACAGTCACTGAAGGTGATATCCGAATGATTTTGGAGCTTAAGAATAAAGAAGATGATCTGATTCATCTAGACGAGAAAATGGTTCGCGGATGCTTTTTCCGCATGGGCTACAAAGGAAGTGTAAACAAGCCAACCTAAAGAAAGGGGAAGTGCCTAACCCCTAAAAGCTTCTGATTCATGCGCTGATTCATACCTTTAGCCATCGCAAAGTCGGTTTAGATGATGTTCATGACTATTTGGCTAGCATGGCAACGGCGCTTACTCTGAAGTAGCCGTTCAATGTTTCGAAGTTAGTGTTTACTCATATGTCAAAGAATATGGTGGATTCGAGATTGTGCCTTTATCCAAGATTTATTCAGTTGTTGACTGATGAGAAGTATACCAACATAGCTCAAGATCCAAATGACGTTCTTTATTTAGTTCATCTCGACGAAACCACAGTGAAGAAGCTTATCAAGTTCCAGAAACAAGCTTCAGCTCCTATTGCAAAGCCAGTATTCGGAGCGATTAAAGATTCAGATTATGTCTTGCCACCTGGAAACAAATGGAGAAAGGATGGTAGTGACGATGAAAAGGAACTTAAAGCTGAGCAGGAATGGTTTAAAGAATTAAAACCGAAGGCAAGGAGTGAATGGTTTTTGAAGGCTGAGGCTGATAAACCGAAAAAGAAGCGAGCGTCAACGAAAGTTGAAACTTTGCTTGTTGATGAGGAGGAGACTGAGAATGTTGAGGCAGTGGCTGGATCTAGCGCTGCAGTCGTTAATGAAAGTCAAGAAACGGTGAAAACGACTCAAGAAGAAGTAATTTCTGCTACGTCCGAAAATGAAGAATCTGATAAAGAGCCTGAAAAGACAGAGGCTGAAATAAGAGAAGAAAAAGAAAGGAGACTTGATACAGATTTTGATCCGAATGCAGAAATAGAATCTGATGAGGAGAGGCCTAAGAAAAAGGCGAAGCGTACAAAGTCTCCAGCAATCGAAATATCTAAGAAAACTACAGGGCCACCGCATACTAAAGGAAAACGAAAAGCTAAAAAAGCTCAGAAAGCGGTGAGCAAAAGATACAAGAGCAAAGTGCAAAGCACAGAAGCCACACAAGAACCTTCTGGTGCTCAGGAGAAAGGAGCAACACAAGAACCTCCTCCACAAGAACCTCCTCACAAGAACCTCCTGTTATCGTTCATGTCGAAGACGAAAGGCCAGGAGTTACACAAGAACCTCCTGTGTCTGAATTTATTGAAGTTCCGATCGCTGAATCGCCGCGTGCTCAAAAGACTTCTATTCCTGAAAGCTCACGCCGAAGAAGTATACACCGAAAGCTGCAACACAAAAGATTCAACACCCAAGACACCGAGGGGAAGTATGTTTGGTGCTATGCCACACGGTCTAATCAGTCTTGAAGATTTGGATGAATTTTTCCAGAGAGAAATGCTGAAATGTTGAAAAACGTTTGAAGGTATTAGAAGATTAAGTTGCACAGATTGAGGTTGAAAAGGCTGAGCTTGAAAAGAAGGTGAATCAGAGTGAAGTTGAAAAAGAAATACTTGATGATAAAGTGAAGGTGCTCGAGAATGAACGAGAATATTACAAGGCATTGATAGAAAGTCTGCAGGACGCAAATGAAAAATTACAAACAGAGATTGCAGAATTGAAGAAAATTCAAGCTCTAATGATCAAAGATTCATCGGATTACAAAAGGTGTTATCCAATAATCTGAATATTGATTTTATCGCTGAATACGATCGTCTGGATCGTCAAGAAGCCAAGGAGCATGCTGAAAGAGATTTGGTTGAGAGTGGTAAAGGAAAGCAGGTTGAGGGTGAAATTCCTAAATCTACTACTGAGAAATCTTCCGATGTCCCCGAGAAATCTACTGAAGATGTTTCAAAAGCTCTGAGTCTGATATACAAAAGGTTGACGAATCTGTCAAGCCTTCTGATCCTACCATTGTTACTGAAGAAAAAGACAATGAAGAAGCCAAGAAAGAGGATAAGAATGACGAAGAGGAAGAAGGATATGAAGATTGGAATGTTGGGGATGATGATGATGATTTTGATCAGGGTAATGATGATTTTGATCAAGGTGGTACAGGCTTAAAGATCAATGAAGCTAAAGTTTCTGATGAATTTGATTTTTCTGATTTGATGGACGATGAATCTAATCAAATGGAAGATAAAAGCCAGGGGGGATTCAGGGCAAAAAGGGTCTTCAGATGATATTGATTTGCTAGATGTTGATCGTTTTGCGAAGCCTATGACTGCAGTACCTGCGAAGCCTTTAATACTGATGTTGGAACACAATGTTGAAGAAGGTGAGTTTGTACATAATTAATCGAAAGAAGATCTGGCGAAGCTAGTTGAAGTTGAGAACTTGGAGTTTGATTTTGAGGAGATAATGAATGTCAATACATTTAAGCCAAAAGAGTATCAGTACGAAAGAAGATTTGAAGCTGATGAATACAACCGTGTGATTGTTGAAGACTGGTCCACAAATTATGAAACAGAACAGAAAGATAAGTATGTTGGTCAGGATTCAGAAAGTTTTCCTACATTTGAAGAGATGTATAAATAGCTGAATGAAGATATGTTGAAAGATAGAATTACTGAAGAGCTACGTGAAGGAAAAATTCCTAGGCCAATGACCAAAGAGGAGATAGCTGAAGCGAGAAAGATCTGGTTCAAGGAGATGCCTCGTGAACGTAAATTTCAACGTCCACTAGCATTCTTCACCAGAGATAAAGATGTTTCTTTGGGAGATATATTGAGTTGGGGATGGTTTAAGGAGCTCAACGTATATGCAATAAAAAGAGAGTTTGGAGTGCAGTACTTCAAATATCTTCTGATTTAAAGACATTGCCGTATTGGGATATGGAAGAGCTGGTACAAACAGTGAACGTTACTTATCAGATGAAGACAGTTGATCAATTATTGTGGAAGATGATTAAGTACGAAGCTGAAAAAGGTTGGAATCACTGGAAGCCGTTTATTCCGAAACGAAGAATAAAAGTTAACAAGGTTACAGGAGAAAAGGACATAACTTTGATTATGAAACGTCCTAGAGCTATGAGGAATATGCCACTTATGCCGATCGAACAGAACTTTTATCCTTTATTCAAGTGGTGGCAGATTGATCCAGCTACTTGTGAAGCAGTGATTGTATTAAAGTTTGAAGATCATTTAGATATTGCTAAGGAACGAGTTCAAGTGATGGGTTATCAAGGTATGAGAGGATTGTGGAGGACGATAAGAATTCTAGATCCTATGTGGTTGGTTAACTGCTCGAGAGAAGATATAAAATGCCTTTTCTATAGCAAGATTGTGTTTGAAGAAAGAGAAAAGGTACAAGCGATGCAGTATCAGAAAGTTGTTAACGTTTGTTATGCACGTAATGTAAATTCTGGGAAGATGTGGCAAACAAAGTGGAGGGATCTGGAAAGAGTTTAATTTCTTAAAGAAGAAATCATAAGTGAGGCGATTAAAGAAAAGATGGAAAAAGCGGTAAGGCAAAGTTCGCTAAGAATGGCTAACTTCAAAAGACCACCGCCAACTGATCAAAGACGGATCCGAACTAAGATTGACGAAAGAAGTCGTACAAGAACTTCTTTGGTCGGGTACGTTAATGTATATATGAAGACAGAGTTTTGAAGACTGATAAAAGACGAAGACGATATCCAAGGGGGAGTCTGTTGGTGCATAATGTCTATGTCTTAGTCTTATATCGAGTTTGTATTGTATAGAGCTGAATAGGCTAGGTTTTGAAGTATTTATAAAGTGTTTTAGCCAAGTTCGGTCATAAGTTATGTAATGTATGCATGTTCGGCGAACTTGCATAGGCAAGTTCGGGCGAACTTGCACCTTCCATGGCCGAACTTGTTGTGCTATAAATACCTAGCTTGTGTGTCTCATTTGAAACTTTGGCAGTGTAGAGGCGAAGCTCTGTCAGTCTGTATTATGAATGTTTAATCAATGAAACTGACGATTAACTGATTAATTCTTGTCTATTAGTAACACGACGTAATATTTCCGCTATTATGGACGTTAGATATCAAATTTAGGTTCATAAGCATCGAGGATCGGTCCTACAGACTGTAAACCTTGTAGCACACCCATGGCAACCTCAAAGCTTTTCACTGTTGAGGACAAAGATGACTTGGTTGATCAAATTCTCTATAAAAGTATGATTAGGTCTTTATTGTACCCAACCGCCTCTAGGCTAGACATCATGTTTGCAACATGTGTTTGTGCCAGATCCCAGTCAGCACCTAGAAAGTCAAACTTAATTGTTGTGAAGAGGATATTCAGATACATAAAAGGTGCTCCCACACTTGGTATCCGGTATCCTGCTAATGGAAACATTGAGCTTTCAGGTTATTCAGACAGTTATTTTGCTGGTTGTCAAACAATAAGGAAGTCCACATCAGGAGGAGTTCAATTTCTAGGTGATTGCCTAGTGTCTTCGCAAAGCAAAAAGCAAGTTGCAGTTTCCACATCCACTGCTGAGGCATAATACATTGCTGCTGCAAGTTGCACTGCTCACTCTTGTGGCTTCAATTTCAGAGGTTTTTTGGGTTAAATGACCTAGATCATGCTACTACCTTTCCAATCCCCGAGTTACACACGAGTTCATCGAAAGAGGGTACGTTGGTCAACTTAAAGGTAAGACTATCTATAAACCTCAATTTCCTGCTGAAATGAAATTTTTCTTCCATACATTGTTGACATGTTTGTCTGCCAAGTCAACTGCTTTTAATGAGATACCTTTGAACATGTAATACTTAGGGTATGCAATTTTAACAAAATCCGATTTTAATTTTTCCCAAGTATTGTTCAATGACTTGGTGGCAAACATAAACAACATTAAAAAGGATCGCTCACCTTTTCTGATGCATCCATGATTTTTAAGTGTTTATCTTCAAAAGAAGATTGGTGATGCTGTTAAACAAGGTGCTGTGACATCACATGGCAGCCTAACTCATGAAACTTTTACTCGCATCACCAATCAATCAAAATCAAAAACACAAGTAGAGGGGGAAGAGCAAATTTTAGAACCAACATCACAAAGCTCAAGCCCACTGCTCCTGGAGATCAAAGCACTACAACCGGTGCTTTGAAACCCACACAAGCAATTTCCAAAAAGAAACCAAAGAAACAATCCAAAAAGCCCACCAAACCAAGAACCAAAAAGGGTCTTCTGGAAGATGAGATCCCAGAAGTTAACCCTGTGACAACACAAAAGTCACCAGAAAAAATTGTTGCTACTTCCTCACAACAGATGTTAGAAAGATCTCAACCCCTTGGCCAAACTCCTCTTGATTCCTCACAAAAGGAACAAGTTGTAAGCACACGGACACCAAATTATGAAGCTCTAGATCCACTTGGCTCTATCTTCCATAGCCCCTCTCCTAGGGCAATATCTCTTTCTACACCACAACCCTCCCAATAAAACTTCCACCTACTATATTACCTCTGTTGAATGCAATAGATATGGATCAAATACAAATCAGTTCTTCTCAACAACCTATCATTGAGAATATACCTCCACAAGTGACTGAGTTTGATTCCTCTATATTTGCTAACCCATCAACAGTTGAGGAGGCTACATCCCTTGGGTTACATGTAACCCTTGGTGATAATTCAAGTAGAGCAATCACTACAATTGCTGAACTCCCAAGTTCTCAGTTGGATAGTCCTTACATCTATAAGACTCTCTTGAAGGCAACCACTGTTGAGGTTACCCAGGTAACCTCTGTGGAAGTCCCCAGTACCAAGACAAAGAAGCATATGTGTTTGAAGCAAGTTTTGAAACCTCTGCTCATGATATCACAGATAAAACTACCACAAGTGGTAGGAGTTCAGATGATCCTATTAAGTTAGGTGATGAGCTAAAATACAAGGATTTGACGGAGAGAGTTGCAACACCGATCGCGTAATATATCAACACGCGGCGGAAATATCGAGGAGTCATGTTACAAATTGCTCAGCCACAACTGATACTAAATTGTTTCACTATTATTTACATTGTTTTACAATACAAAGAATACAAGAAATTTGACTTTTGTTTAAAGAAGTCTAAAGCCCGAATGCATTCCTATGTGTAGCATACTTAAATGATCAATAACCTGAAACATATGTGAAAAAGAGACATCAACAAACAATGTTGGCGAGTACATAGTTTTGTTGGCCAAGTAAATGGAAAAAAAGTTTAGTGTTGCAATACTTCGACAGCTACAGAGCTGTCTTTTGAAAATGGACTCTTTGAAGCTAAGGAATGGCAAAAAGATTTAGTATTGCAATACATTAACTTGATTATGAAACTTCTGACAAAATAGTTTTGTATATGGCAACATGATTAATACTAAGTAATTTTTATGCCATTAAATTGTACTTTGTTCATTGTAATCGCCTTGAATTTGATCATACAACTTGTGAGTATGTCATTAAAAATCCAATCAAGGATTAATAATAACAATATTGAAAATTTATCATAACTTGCGTGAGTATTATTAGAAATCAAATCAATGATTTAAAATAATACTTTGGTTATCCTCCTAAGAATCTAACATATAAAAATATGTAAGAGTTCTATAAGGATTTGGATAATGTACTTTGAATCGATCGAACACAAAACCCTATTGTGATTTGGATAACGCTACAAGAGTAATACAATAAGAACACTTATATACAGGAAGTACCAACGGCGTATCCACCATGTTCTTATGGTATTACACTCGTTTCGTTATCTAAATCACAACTAATCACAATAACCACATAGTCATCATCAATTTGTCACATTGTCTTGTCACATACGCATTAATGTACACGGAATCCAATAAAGGACTGCCAATTAGTACATTAAACATCCTACAAGAATCTAACTATGAAGATAGACAGATGCTTTAAGGATTTAGTTTAGTCAGTTGTCTTGTCTCATTGTCTTGTCACATACGCATTAATGTACATAGAATCCAATAAAGGATTACCAATTAGTACATTAAAATCCTACAAGAATCTAACTATGAAGATAGATAGATGCTTTAAGGATTTAGTTTAGTCACTTGTCTTGTCTCATTGTATCACAAAATCTTAAATCCTAATGGTGATTCGGATAAGGCTAAGAAGGGTAATACAATAAGCACACTTATATATAGGAAGTACTAGCGGCGTATCCACCATGTTCTTATTATATTACTCTAGTTTCGTTATCTAAATCACCAACAATCTCTACACATAAACCATCGTCATCGGCGTGTAAAGCACTTCTTAGAAATCTTACTATAAAGATAGAAGATTTAAGACTGTACTTCAAGTATCCTACTAGAATCAATCTATAAAGATAGAAAGATACTATAAGGATTTGTTTCGTGTCCCCAATTGTCATGTCTTGCATAAAAGGAATACTACACAAAAATTGCACTTAGTAAACACATAATTGCCATACATTGTGAAAATTTGATTACACATATGAATCACCCCAAAAACATTTGAAAAACGTAAAAGAGGGGAGCTAAGTACTCGCCTGGGATTGCGTATAGATCTTGTTCAAACGATATAACAAAGCTCAAAGGATCAAGAGTTCAAGGGTCAAAGTGGTTCCTGGTGTATCAGATAACTACATGTTAGTGTGTCGAACTTGAAAACAAGATATTGGATAGAATGAGGTATATAAACCAAACAAGAGTTGGATCTTGTATATTATGGTTTATAATATCAAACATTCTGAATTGGAAGCATTTCAAAGTGTTTTAACTCGCTACGGCTTGCGAAAGTGGTTTACGCCACTTTAACGGGTCCTAAACGTAACTATGGGTTCGGGTGGTTAAATATGTCCTATGACAAGTCTAATATGCCAAAATTAGTTTATATAAGTTGTATAATCAGTTTAGATGTCAAAACAATGCTCTTATATGTTCAAAACTAATTTAAGTGCAAAAAGTGTATTTTCGGCATTATAAGGAATACATATTCGACTTGTCATTTGACTAACCAAACAGTATGACCTTAAGGTATAACCTCAGAGGGTGATTCCCTATAATACTATGGTCATAATAATGGGCTTGGTCGGATCCTAAAGGTGACCAAACGGTCGGATTCGAAAGTCAAAGCGGTAGTCAAGACCGCTCGACTTACGACCCTAAACAAGTACTAAACTAAATGTGACGAGTTAGACATGTTAAACATGTCTAACAAGGTTTATAAAACTGACTTGGTATCAAAACAAAGGGTTTTGATACCTGAAAATAGTTCCGTCATATAATGCGCATTTTGTGCATTATTGACCGAAACTTTGACTCGTCACTACAACTAGTAAACGTGGAAATCAGTAGGTACGATCGCTAAGGATTATAACCATCGTGATTACGATCACGTTGCAAAGTCTAATTGGACTTTGTCTTGACCACTTAATGGTCAAAGCTGAAAGTCAAACACGGTTTGACTTTTAGCTTGAAATAGCTAAAAGAATGAACAAGACTATGGAAGAGTACTTACTTGTGTTTGAGAAACACATAAGAACTCAGAGAGGAGGTCTCCAATTGCTGGAAACAACTCCAAAGAGATGGGAGGAAGAAAGAATGGAATGAGCAAAGAGAAATGGTGAAGATCAAGCCTATTTATACTAATCTTGGAGCTCCCAAATCATGCCAAGTGTTGATCTAGGTGTTAAGGTATGGATTAGTGTCCCTCCAAGTGTCTAATGCAGGTTAAAGGTGGCATAGATGGTGACTTGGTGGCCAAGGAAGTTAACAAGAAGCTGCCAGCTTGAATTTAAGAAGCTTCTGAGCTGGGGACCCCTCACGGACCGTATGGGGTTTTGCCTTACGGTCCGTAAGGCCCTTGCAGGGGCAGAAGTTTCAAAGATTGGCAGAAATGGCCCCTGAACTTATTTTTGTAGCGTTTTGGCACTTTTAACACCCGTTAACCCCATTTTTAAGCTCCATAAGGATGAATAAACATAGGGAACTTGAAATATGTTCAAAAATGTCCCAGGTGTAGGTTCGTTCGGTCGTACGGTTGCGGTTTTCGGTTAATTACGACGAAAACGTAACGAACGCGCAAATGACCGTATACGCGTAACAAATGATATTTTTGCATTCCAATCATTAAAATACTATATTTTAATGATTATAAAAATTTTTGGATGTGCGTATATGTTCAGGATAACGATATACGTGAATCGACATAGTTTCGCAGAATTTGCAAAATACCCCTGAAGTTAAAATACAGTGTTTTTGCCATACCGAAGTCCTCAAAACTTATATCTAAGTTATGTAAAGGATATTTAGGGTATGTTTAGCTTATGTCCTCGTCCCAGTATGTTACGTTTAAGTATCAGTTATCGGAAAGCCTTCAAAGAAAAAGTTTGAATGTCCGAAATTTTGGCACAAGGTTTACAAGAGTTACTGAAATTGAAAACTCTGTGGATAAATCAAAGAAATGATGAAGCAGATGTTAGTAGACTCTAAAAGTCAATCATCTATTCTACCCACTGCTGAGCTATGGCAACTTATGTATCCTCTGCTTCAACAACAAAGACAACTTGCTGACATCTAACATGAACAACACATGCAACAGTTCAAAATTTTAGTTGATGCAAGAGACACAATTGCAGATATAAAGGCCATTAAAGCTCATCACCTTCAAACCACTAACACTTCTCCTCCCACTGTGATTCTGGTTAACACATATGATGCCAAAAAAGGGGAGAATGAAAGAGAAGGGTTAAGACTCAAAACAGATCAATTTTCAAACCAACAGTGGATATCCCAAGACCAGATGGAACCAAGAAAATTGATGGGACTCAAAACATCTTGGCTAGGGAAAAGGAGAGAAATAAGTAAAGGGTAAGAGATGAGAGCAAAGCTTTGGTTGAACAAAAGATTGCTCAACAAAAGGAAAAGGAAGAGATAGGTACTTCTCAAAAGAAGAGAGCTGCTAGAAAAGCAAGACAACCATCATCCACAACTTCCAAAACCACTTTTGTCACTCCAACCTCAACCTCTGCTCCCACAAAATCTCAACCACCATCAGTAACTACAACCATCACTACCACAACCACAATATATGTTATAACTCCTGTTGTGTCAACAACAGTTGATGCAGCAGTGGTTACAACAGATGTTAACCCATCCATTGCTATGATCACTTTTCCTACCACCACTCACCAAATATCCACACCCACCAGAATTCCTAAGCATCCACCATCACCCAAACTAAGATTCAAAAGAAGGAAGAGCTCACAAGTTATAAACTGATGATAATATCATTCCTTCACCACTTCCATTGTCTTCACAACCACTGACCTCACCTCCAAAATCACTTTTGACTCCTACATCATCTCAACCACTTGCATTAGTACCTCTACCCACTCAGTTCCCTCTTGACTTACCAGTAGTTAGGGAAGAGATCAAATCTTTCTATGCTAAGAAGACTCTGAGAAAAGAAACTTCCCATCTCTGGTAGGATATCCAAAGCCTGCAAGCATAGAAGAATACCTGAAAATAAAAGGTATCCAAGTAGAGGATATAACAAAAAGGGATACACAAGGAAAGAGTGATAGAGAAGTGCAAAACTATATGCAATACCAGCTAAGCAAAGTCAGAAGATTGGAAGATTTCTCAAAAGACTTGCGCAAAAAGCTATTTGAGAGAGATGATGAAAGCTTGAAGAAGGATTACATAGATCACATCATGGAGAACAAGCAATACAAGGCCACCATAGCACAATTTAAAGACTGGACAGTGAGTGAGCTACAACAAGAAGTTGAAAGAATGCAAGAAATGTTGAAAGATCCACTAAAAAAGCCCACTCCTCCAAATTGGACCAAGTATAAGAAAAATGTGCATGACAGAGCTTTGAAGCTCAGGAGAATGAAAGAAGAATTGGTTACTGCACATTATGGCACCAAAAATCAAAACACAAGGTGGTCAGAGGTCAAGGTTATAGACATTACAAAAGGCTTGAAGAAAGAAGAAAGAAAGAAAGATCCTTCAATAGCAAAGAAGCTTGATTACACAATAGAGGATGCAACTCATCAGACCCAACTTACCAAAAGTCATCTGCAACATCTGCTCCTTCCATCCTAGCCTTAAATCAAAGAAAAGGGCAGAGAGAGATGTCAAAAGAAGATGAGAGAAGGTATGAGCTGGATCTCATTAAGCAAGGAATTATGGACCAAGTTTAATTTCACACTAATGATGCAAATAACATGTTAAGAGAAACTTTATCAATGATTGCACATCAACTTCATCCATCCCTCTCAACAATAAAAAGCCATCTAGAAAGCCTTCTAATCCAAAAATTCTAAAGTGGAAGGTCAACAAAGACACCCACGAATTGACTCTGCTCAAATCAGATGGCAAAGTTACCAAGATGTAAATGGAGGATGCTGTGGTTAAGTGCAGAAGACCTCCAAGACCTGATGAACCTGGACCTTGAAAAGGATGAGGATGATATAGAGTCTCTTAACTTTGAACTATAGTTCAAAGGCCAAATAAGAGAACTCTTGTTGAGAAATAAGGACAAAAAATAAATGTGTTTTGGCATCATCTGTTCCAGGGGGAGATTGTTGGGATTGAACCCTTTTAAAAGGAACAAATGATACAAAAGCCAAATCACATCACTTATTTGATCCTGGTAAACAGAGGTTACAAACTCTGTTCAAGAACTACTACTTGGCCTAAGCTCTGATCTCTGTCATCTGCTAGACTAAACGACAAAAGATCAAAGGTCTGTTGAAGACCATCAGAGGATTTCCAACAGAGTTTATTTTATTATTTCTTTATTCGATGTAACAATGCTTATGCACTAATCAATGTTAGGTCATCGGAGTTTGTAATTAGTTATTTTTGTTATCTGTCACTATTAACCCTGACGTCATCAAAGATGCTCAGAGGTTAGAAGTGTTAGTATAAATAGTTGATCATATTGTACTGTTTTATCTATCTATTAAAAAGATCATTCACCTATCATCTTCTCTGCATTTTTGTACGATTCAAACGTTCTTATTGGGCTAAGGGGGAGTTTGTAATTCACATGCAAAAACTATAAGTTTAAGAGCATGATGATCAAAGCAAAAACCATTAGTTGTGATAAAAGTTTTCCATCTATTTCTGCTGCATTGAACTTTGATTTCTACTTTCATTTCCATCTTTGAAACAAAAATCACAACTAATTCAAACATAGATCCTAAAATATGTTTTGCATTGGGTATGTTTAAGATTGGTTTTAGGTAATCAGAATCCCTACCCATATCTTTTAACTGCATAAGATCGTAAATTGGGGAAAACCAACACAAAATGAGTATGGTATATACAAGCTCATCTGCTATTGGTATGGTGTTCTTGTGTTGTGATTGGGTATGAGACATGGATCCCCTAATTCCCTAACTATTTCTAACACTATGATTGTGATTGTGAAACATATAATTTGATTTTGACTTGTTTTTGTTTTTTTAGAATTACCTTTATATGATTCGTGGAAGAAAGCACTTCAAAAAAAGAATAAGCTTCACCATTTAGCAATGCTTGAAATGCTTTTGTTGGAGAAGAACTGGTTCCGGATTCTATGAAGCAACGGGAAGAAGATTCATGTTGACCATTAATAGAACCAAACGTAATGAATTGGTATTTAGTGTTATATGGATTTCTTACTGAAATTAGAAATATGTGTAGTAAAGATCTTGCAAAGAAGTCATGCTATAAAAATTTGTTTTCAAATGCTATAAATGAACCGGATTATTCCTTCAGGTGGTGATGGTGGTGTCTTTGCTGGTGATGGCGCGCCAGGTGCGATCAAGAAAGAAGAAATGGTCAAATAGAAAGAAGAGTCGGGTGATGTAAGATCTCTTATAAAATCTTTGGATTCAAATCTTTGTTTGATGATGGTTCTTTGAATTTTAAATTGAGTTCTTATATCTATGTAAACTGTTGATCTTTAATTTTGTTTGTCGTTTTTAGTAGGTTGATCTTAATTTTTATAAGAGAATTATTGTTGGGTTAATAAAGTCCTGTTAAAACGAAGGTTGGTTGCTAAGAGGAGGTGATTCGAGTGCATACATGGTTGCATCTCGGTTGGCTATTGCAAATGCACCACCTGCTTATGTGGTTAGCGGAGTCATTGGCTGGCAGGTGAGTTGGTATTTCCTTATATTGATTAGTTCAAGCTATGCTTTATCTCAGTTAAACCAAGTGAGTTGGTTGAAATTGTCACTTTCAAAACTAAGTAATCTTTCTTTTTTGATATTTTGGTTTTGAGACGTGCAACTTTTTTGTATTACAGTTTATTTACATGACATTTCATTATTTGATGAAGAGTTTGGTAAGACATTGCAAAAATTGCAAGCGCTTGTTTGCCGGAAACAATACTTGGAGTCTATACATGACCATAATGAAATACTCAACTTAAGTATTAGGGGAACCCGAAGATATTTGCTTAGATTTCACACTTCCTGGCTATCCTGATTTTCTTCTCCAAACAGGCGATGACAATGTCCATCATAATCATGTTTTAAAATATTTTTAAGTCTTTATGTTATTCTAGCATTTATTATAAGATTCTCTTACGGGTTGATTTAAAGAATTTGGACAATTTGGAAGAGTACATTTCTCTGTTAGTCGATGGCACTGTCAAGATTGGTTTCACACGACAGATGGAAGCATTTAGAGCTGGAATTAATCATGTCATTTTTTATTCTTATTTGATGCGCTTTTTTATTTATAGAAACCAACAAATAGGGATGAGCTCGGTACCACCTGGTACCGAAAATTCCAAAAAATGGGTACCGGTACTGAAAATACCCGGTACGGTACAGTACGGTTCGGTACCGGTATGGACCGGTATTTAAGGGTAAAATTCAGTAAACACCGGTATCGAAAACGGTAAATTTCGGTACCAAAAATCAACTTGGGTTGGGAAATTAGGTACTGGCACCGGTTCCGGACCGGTACCTGGTACCATTTGCTCATCCCTATTAACAAATGTACCATTTGCTTATCCCTACCAACGAATGTTAATTAGTCAGTTTGGGCTTAATTGATGTTAAAATTTGAAGACACCTAAATATAGTCAATAGTAAACATGTTCATGGTATTAAATATTTGTAGATTGTTTCCAATATACTGAGGCTAAAGACACCCGCTATAAGCTTATATGAAAATTAGAGAGGCATGTGGTTTACATCAACATTAGAGCTTAGATTGACGTAGTTATTATTTTTTTTATATATACAACGTTTGTACAAGATTTTCTTTGTTTCCTATATTGAAGCACTATAAAAAGTATACAGAGATAATTGATAAAGTAACCGAAAACAGGCATCGCATTGTAAATTGTCGTCGTCGTCGCCTGTGACACCCAACTATTTTGAGTCTGTACCATACTAGTGCGACATGCGTTATGAATAAATAAAGCTAGTATTTTAATGAATATGGTGTTATTTAATGGTATTTTATGTGTTGGTAAATCCAAACTTTGATAAAAAAAATTATGTTGGCAATAATAAGATAAACGCTTATCACGGAATGGATAAAATGCGAAACGAACGTTGGTGACCGCCCGATCAATATTAAAATCCTAAAAATATTCCTTTATGATTAAAATGTTATTTTTAATCATATTCGTAAGGAAAAATTATTTAAAACGCTTAAAATTCCTATTTTACGAATTAAAGCGCGTATTGCGTAATACAGTGCGTATACTGCGAAATACAAACAACGCAACCAGTCCAGTCAAATAAAATATTGTTCAGCAATAATATGGCGAGTTTATTTTTATAGAATGATAAAAATAATTTTAAACGCCTTAGAATTTAAAATGCGAGATAAAATACCCGGTAGCCAGTAAAATACATGTTTTTACCTAATATATATTATATATATGCATGTATATGTGAGAAATATGTGTGTGCATGTGAGAGGTGGCGGCTAGGGGAGTCCTCACACACATTCTCTCTCTCTTGACACTTGCACATAGACAACCTAAACAATCATTAAAACCCCTAAACACTCCACTATTTGCAACTTCCAACATTCACAAACTCATCATCTTCACTCTCTCTCTCTCTCTCTATATCTCGGCCGAACACCCCCTCCCACACCTCCCTTTTCAAATTTTGAAGCTTTTCTTGAAGATCCAAGCTCATTCCAAGGTGTTTCCAGGTTATCATGAAGGTCTAAGAGTGATTTCAAGAAGGTACAAGCTCCATATCATCTTTTATCAAAACCCACCAAAAACTTGAAGGTATAAAACTTACTTTTTAAACTATGTTCTTGATTATTGGTGATGCTTATGATAGTGGAAGGTTTCTCTTGATCTTGGAATTAATCACTAACTTGAAAACATTAACAAATGGGTTTTGAAACAAAATAAAAAAGGAAATGTGTACATATGTATGTATGGCTATAGGTATGCATGTATGAGTGTTAGAGTTTGAGTTTTGATTTTGATTGATTCTTGTTTGACATGATTCTTGAAAAGTGAATGCATACATGATCAAAAGAATGTTCTAAAAAGGTTCTTGGTGATTTGAGTTGGGTATGTAAAAAGGAAAATTTTTGAAGTACATATGTAAGTATGTATGTGTCGTGTATGTATATGTATGTATGCATGCATGTGGGTTTTTGTTATAAATGAAAGAATATGTTATGTTAAAATATTAAGTAGTTACGATTTGGGATGCTTATAGTAAAGTTAGGTACAAGACTATGCGTTAAAAACGGTAAAAATCGACTTTTAAAGTGATTATTGAAAAATTGTTTTAGATCAGGTTATAAACTGATATTTTTATGATAAATATAAGTACTTTAACTTATATTAAGTATCTTTGGTATTTGGCTAGTCGTACGTGACTTCCGACGCCCGAAAATGTGATACCCATGAACCAGGTACACCTTAATTGGTCCTAAACTTTAAAGCATGCTTAAAACAATAATTGCGCGTCAATCCTAAAAACCTGCATGACTTGTGTGCTATGGTAAACGATATGTGTTATGTCTCGGAGGAATCCGAGAGCAAGTCATGGTTAACATGACACTATTAAGGACCAACGGTGTGAGGTTGGTGTCCTTAGCCTTAAACGACGTGTTAAACAGAACTTTACGTTTAACAGTGCATTAATTATTTGACGATGATTATTTGGCCATCGGTAGGGCTATTTAATATTCTGAGGTCACGAAACACCTTAGTTATGTGCCATAGACCAGGACATAAGATTTGAGGCAAATCGGAGCTTGGGGCACGCAAACTGAGGCACTCTCCCGGGTAGGGAAACGCCTTTGCGTTAGGAGCAACGAAAGACAAACCAAACATGAAGGGAACGGTCAATCAAGCCTAAAAACACTCAAACTAACTTAATACGAGGCTATTATGATTAAAACGTAACCGTGTTCGGATTTCAAGACGGTTATGCACGGTTTTTAAAACCGAGTCTTTTGATACTTCAAATGCGAAAACGGAGCCCGTTTCGCAAATCGGATAGCATATGGGACCCGAAAATGAACCTAAATGCAAAACCAAAGATAAACATCATCTTTTAACACGTATTTTGAAGCACGACAAGGCACCATGTGGGGTAGGGGTACCACCCCCCCCCCCCCCCGAAACCGCCACCCCCCCCCCCTTTTATATTATTCTTTTTCTCATTTTAACACCAAAATTCTGCCATCTTCTCTCAAGTTCAAGCTGATCATCCTTATAATCCAACTAAATTAAGGTATTTTTACAAGTTTTGAGTAATTTTGATGAGGTTTTCTTGATTATACATGATCTAGCATACAAAAACTCTTTTTAATCCATGTTTTGGAAGCTTTCAACATGATTCTTGGCTAAACAAGATCACATCAGGGATTTCTTGATGTTATATGGTAGCCAAGGTCATGAAACTTCGGGTTTTGATGCTCTAATCGACCCCTATTCGACCAAAAACGCGTAACAAAGTTCTAAGCCGAAAAACAATGAAACAAGGCTTTAGTGACCTGAGTTATAGAATAATTGGATTGTTCTTGATGTGTAGATACTGAATATATATCACTCGCACACTTCTGGACTCAAGAGAAACGCCCGGATTCGAAGCTTGTGCTAGGTATATCGCCCGAAACCTTAAACTAGCGTAGGCAGATTATTGTTTGGTCTATAACTTGGTCCATGATGCTTGGATTGAGCTAAAATTTGGTGTGGTGATGTAGGGTATTCACAGGAATGTCCATGTAAAATTTTATAATTTTTGGAACTTTCTACGATTTTTGGTGAATTTTTAATTGTTTTACCAAAAGAAATCCAGAAAAAATACCAAACAGAGTCAATAAATCATCAAAATTTATATGAAAACTAAAGAACATAGGGAATGTTCTAGGAAGTTTGGAGTCTATTGATTGAATGTTTATTCGGAATAAAAATCCGCGTTTTTAGGAGTTTTCGGTAGCCGGAAACGCACTGAAACGAAATCGGAAAAATCCCAAAATTATGCAGGGAGTTCCTGGACATATGAGGGACTTACTAGAAAATTTTGAGAATTTTTAGACATCGGATGATAAGTAATGTGAATTATTTGGTTAAATACTATTTTACAAATAAATTAATTGAGTAATCAAAATAACTTTATAAATTCCCAAAATATTTTTCCTTGAATTTATATATTATTACTGATTACTACAAAATTTCCAGAATTTTATAAAATACCTAGACCAAATAGGATTTTTCAGATTTTAAAACAGTTATTTTAAAATAAATTCGGCGGTTTACCGTGTAACGAACCTGCCGAAACTGGAACGGACCAAACCCTATTGTGACGATAAGTAGAACACCGGGGGTATTCTGGGAAGTTCCAGGGTAAGATGGACACTCTGGGTATGTTCCACCACCGTTCGGGAGAATCCCCGACGGTGAAAACGGAAACTCTATTTTGGGCAAACTAGACTCCCCAAACGCCCAAACACCCTTAATGGAAAGTTAATTTTTCTTAAATAACAACATGTTGATACTATTAGTATTCCCGTGCCATCAACCGAACATGTCAAACTACTGACTTTGGCAAGCACGCAAAACGGTGCCCGGAAGCCAAACTAGAAACGGATACTACCCTAACATCCATCACCATAACAGTGTCCTATAGATTCAATCCGGGTGAAAACTCCTAACCACGCCCAAGTTATAACCAGTACCAACTTAGTTACTGACTTGAGTCCATACTTGCATGTGTGTAATAAAGTTGATCCAGTTGATTGATCACCCCTTTTTTGCTTAGATTACTATTTCACTATGAGTTTCATTCCCCCACTTTTAAACTGTTTTACTGTTTTCTAGGGTGATTTGCATGTTACAAACTGTGTTAATTGCACCAACTTGTGAAGATGTGAATTATATAACACACGAACCCGGTAAAACATACCCCACTGCAAGTAATTAACGTAAGTCGTGGGCAGTGGATAGTACTATTGGTCTGACAAACCCAGTTGCCGCCAGACAAGTGTGTATGTAGGCAGCCAGGCAACTGCACGTGTCCAAAACTTGGTTATGTTGTTAGGCATAACTACAGGGGACATTGACTAGATGTGGAGCAGTCGATGAGCTGAAGGTGTCTGTGGTGACACGGCCCAGCGAACTGGAGGTGTCTGTGTGACACGGTATGGTTATGACAGTAAAGGTTTCACAGGTGCTCTCGTGTAATTCCATCTGTGACTATGAACTGTGCAATTAAACTGTTAACGCCTTTTGTTACGAAACAACCAACCCAGTGAAACTCACGGCTCGGTTAGCTAACCCTTTTTAAAACTAACATGCATTTCAGGCAAAACTAAACAGGAATAAGGAATATGTGTATGGAATGGCTTGGGTAGCGGACTGTAGCAGAATAAGAGCTGCAGTGGCTCGTAGTACCGTACTTGAACTTGTGGTTTGTAATATGATATTATAAGTATGTTGTAACCGGTGTTCCCTCGTATGATGATATCACGTTTTTAAATTATGAGGAATTATCATGTGTCTGCGTACCCTGCAAATGGTCTTCCGCTGCGAGTTGGGATGTGATAGAAGATGGTATCAGAGCCATCGGTTATAGCGAATTAGGTATCCCTAAAGAACCTAGACTATAATCTCAAGTTTAGTTTCCTCGCACTGAGAACCTCTAGAGACTGAGTAGTGTGGCTATTACCAGGACGGCCTTGTGGGGCAAATAAATTATTGTGGTCCGGAACACAATAATTTATCTGCTCAAACTTGGGAGTTCTGGGAACGTCATTGAGATAGGACGGGAATGCGTCTACTAACCTCACTAACCATAAATAATTTTTAAAATCTTAAAATCAAGATTTTGTGCAATACGTGCTTGTGTGTATATCTCTGTAATATTGATTTTCGGTTATGTCTATCGGCAGATCAGTGTTGTATGTTGTCTTTCTCTACAGGTACCATGTCGCGTCATTCGAGTCATCAGACTGCCTCTCGTACAGAGACCGATCCTGAGGAGGATCTACTTATGCCCCTTCTGTCATCGAGTAATGAGCCAGATCAGTCCGGTTATTGTTGTGGTAGTTACCACCCTAGACCCCGTACCAGGGTCGAGGGAGAGGTCTCGAGCACCTACCGTTCCCCGTCTAACCACCCACCTAGCTCCTCGGAGCGTAGTCGTACCCCTGAGGTAGTTGTTCAGGTAGGACCTATCCCCCGGAGCCCTACGCCTGCTATGGAGCATTAGGAGTGGGAGCCTGTAGCCCCTCGTCTACCTACACCAGAGACTCCCCCTGAGCCCTATACTCCTACCCCCGAGCACTTACTCACAAGTTTCACCTAGTTCTTTTGAGGTACCTGTAACGCCCGACTTTTTCGTACCTTCTTATTCTAGCAAATCATGTTGTACTCTCTTTGTAATCTACTTTCGTTCTATTGTAATTCGAAACTTTTGATCATAATGAAAGCGAAACTATTTTAATCACGTTTGAGCATTGTAATATCCAAGATACTTGATCCGTTAATTACGCAATGAAATTCGATACTCGTTAAACTAAATTCGTTACGAATATGATTATTTATTCATAATTTAAATTAAATAATTAAATTAATTAAAATTTTGCAATTTAAAAAGTTCATTTTTTATAATAAATTTTGTAGTTCCAATAAATTTGGGAGTTAGTAATTTTAAACTAGCCTAGATATTTTAATGGTGAGGTAATAATGTAGTCAAGGGTGTAATTTGTAATTCAATGATTCTTAAAACTTTCAGGGACCATTGTGCATATAATTGCAAGTAGTAGGTTTTTAATCAAAAAAATAAAATAAATAATAAAACCGGTGACCGCGGGACTCGAACCCGGGTCAACCGGTTTAACATTCACACGCTCAACCACTCCGCCACCAACTTCACATGTGAAGCAATCCGGATTAAAAATCCTTAAACACACACTCGCCGTGACCAGTCCAGCCCAAGCAAGCCACGAACAGCGAATTTTTAGGCGGAATTTTGATGTTTTTTTGAGTTTTAAACATGTTTTAACATTTAATACTTCACCAAACGCAACCCTAATTCTTCCCTATAAAAACCCATCATTCTCCAAGCCTTTTTACACTTTTCTAATCATCAAAACACTCTCTAATCCTCCATAATCAAGCTGAAAGTTGTAAATTCGGGCAGAATTACTCTTCTTCACTAAAGTGAGTGTAACTCACTCGTTTCTCAACGAAAACACTCCATTCTTTTTCCCACTTGCTTGGTTTGACCTTGTGCACATCAGGCCCTGGAATGTCACAAAAAAGGCTCCAAAGTGGACTGTTTTGATTTATATTCTTCAAACTTTTATAAAACTTGTTTAACTTGAGTTCAACTCATATCAAACCTATGTCCTAATGCTTACAACACTATATGTGGTTGGTTAGGCTTAAAAACAAGGTTGAGACATGTCAAATTAGAGGGTAAAACCTCACAAACTTTCTGTTTTCGACTAGGGTTTACACCCACAAGTAGTGTTCAAGTTAAGCTTGATGAATGTGTGATATTTGGACTAGCTTGGGCTATCCATCATGGAATCCACACACTACTTGATGATTTTTAATAGCTTAGTTGTCTCATTTCATTCTTTACTTGTAAGTTCATGACCCTCCTTGTGTCTAAGACACATGTGTAGTGGTGAATCTAAAGAGGTCTTAAGTGGATGGTAAATCCTCCCACCTCCTACTTAACTTATGTAAACTACAAAGAGGTTCCTAAATGGATGGTTCAACCTCCTACCTCATGCTTGACCTATATGACATAACGTACACTATATAATACTTATCTATTATCGAAGTAATCGAACTCTTGATGATGAACAAGTGGTCATTTGTCAAAATACTAGGTTATATCATCTAAGGGCCATAATGCTTCTCACGATTCTAGTGGGTTGCCCCACGAAAACACATAAACTCTCTTGAGTTTCAATAGTGTCAAGAACAAGTGTCATGTGTACAAGATGATTACTTTCGTATGACTATTTTTCATGTTATAAGTTCCAAAATCTATGATTCCCCATTATCATTCCATTACTCACACACCTTCGTTTATCTCATGTAGGTTAGTCTCGGTGTTCCATCCTCAACTCTCCAATTTTCACGGAATAACAAAGGAAAGCTTTGCAAAACCGTGAGCATACTCGATCCTTTTTTCCTTTTTACACTTTGGGTGCAACATGTACATTATACAAAAATCACACGACACATAAACTATTTTAATCTCTATCCATGCTTAACATGAAACTACTTGATGCTTGTTAGATTTGTATGTTATGTAAACTATTTGTGTCGATATATGCTTCATTAACTTTGCTAGCCTACCTTAACAATTATACCGCTATAGGATTAACGCACCGCCCACGAAACTTGGGGTATTGTTAAGTTAAACATGTTAACCTCCCGCTACTTATTGGGATAGGCTATTTTAACGCGTTGGATTCGTGGGTTTGAACATACAGTACACCGTTTCGGCATGCTAGTAAACTTGCATATTATGGTTCATGTTGGATATGAGACTTTAAACAACTTTATTCTATATTATACTATGTAACAAAACTTGTATGCTCGCCAACTTTTTGTTGATTGATGAGGTGATGTTACAAGATGAAATAAGACTTAGGTGGACTTAGATACGCTCCTAGATTAATCTATCTATTTTGATGTTATGTTGTTTTGAAATAATTGTTGTCTATTAATTGGAATTTTTTTATGTCATTTTAGTTTTGAATGAAATTTGAATTTAATCTATATTGTCACATAGTGTTATGAAGTTTTGAGCAATTTGTTCGTCTCATCCCGATGTTTTCGCCATCGGTTGGGGTGTGACAGATTGGTATCAGAGCCATAACTATAGGGAATTAGGAAAAGTAGGAATGCTTTGCCCTAGTCTATAGTTTTAGGAATTTGATTCTTATTTTTTTGTTTAAAACTCCATTCATTCTACCTTATTTGCATCTATTTCTCCTTCTTGGTCTATTAAACTCACATGCCTTTCCTAAGGCCAACATAAATACACTTGAAGCTTTGAAAACACTCATGTTTTACCAACGAGGCGATTTGCACCAAGATAGGCCCTATGGCCCACAATTTTTGGTGAAGTCCCTCATTCCGCGTATTCAATTTTGCACGAAGTTACGCCATCAAGCTAGGAGTGAAATCCACATCTTGATAGAAAACTCCCATTTCATACTCTAGTGGACCTTTCTAACGAGTTGGAATTCGCTCCTCGTTTAGTAAGAAACAGCCACATTAGGGTACGAAATCATCAAGTTAGGGGTGAAACCCGCACCTTGTCGATTAAGTCCCATTCCTCGATTTTCAATCTCGTCAAAGTCTCGATTGTTTCAATCGATTAGAGATGTGTAGTAACTGGAAGGGTAAGATACCGTTAATCGCTTCTCGACGAGAGTATCTTACCTATAGGCCAAAGCATGTTTCTCTAATTTGAAAGGACTTTCGAACCACTTTGGAATAGTCGACATTTCTCTACCCAAAACAATCCAATGTTTTATGAGCCTCTCTTTTATGTTATCTCAATTTATATGTGATTTTAAACTTAATACTTCGTTCATTTCAAACTTTTACACGATTCGCACGTCTATCGCAATCAAAAACAATAATAATCTCTCGTGAACAAACTAAATTTACGATGCTTTCATTATACATGTTATGCTATGTGGAATTCATGTTTATGCTATGTGAGGAAAATTGAACATTTTATACACTATGTGAAACTATATGCTATGTGATGCATTCATGAAAGCAATTTTTCTTAAACAATCATTATGATCACGTCTCACTTATTCGTTCTTTTAAATCTTTGATGTCTTCTCACCTCTCCAACTCGATTAAGAAGTCGAAGACCAACTCCAAAAAGAAAATGATGGCTTTCATGGCCAATCAAATCACTCGTATCGTCCCAAAGATCGTTACCTAAATTCAAGCTTCGAACACCCCCAACGGTTCCGTGGAATCGAAAGCGGCTCAACCCAAAACTGTGAACTTTAATTACAAGAATTTTTCATCTTGCAACCCTAAGCCATTCACTGGAAACGATGGGGTGACTGTTATGCTCGAGTGGTTCGACAGCATAGAGGTCACGTTCATCAATAGTGATGTCCCGAAGAGCTCAAAACGCGTAGTGCGACTGGGGTATTCCAAGCCCGAGCTCTAGAATGGTGGACAAACGAAAGGAATCTTCGTTCTAACGAAGAGGCTTATGCTTTACCTTGGGAGGAAGTTAGGACACTCATGATGGAAGAATTCTGTCCCCCGCACGAGCAACAAAGGCTGGAAGATGAATTTTGGACTCTAAAACAAATTGGCGACGATAACCAAGCCTACACCACCCGTTTCAAGCAACTCAGTTTCATTGTTCCTCACCTTGTTTCGACCCTTGATCGCAAAATCCGCAAGTACCTCCATGGGTTACCTCCTGCTATGCGAGATACCATCGAGGCAGCCAAACTCGATAATATCGAAGCCGTTTATCACCTTGCCGCTTCCCTAAACAACAATCGCATTCGCGATAAGCAAACTGCAACTCCCGTTTCTTCCAAACAAGCCCATCAACTTACCCAACAATCAAGTGGCAACAAGGGGAAGAAGCGAAAGCAATCGAACCCTAGTTGTAACGCGGTTGTACCAGCTGTTAACCCAAACCCTGCTACACCTGCAAGCGATCGAAAGCCATACACTGGGATTCACCCCAAGTGTACTACCTGCAACTATCATCACCCTGCCAACGTCAATTGTGGCCATTGTACCGTTTGCAACCGTTTTGGCCATAACACCGCCTATTGTAAGAACAATCCTGCACCACAAGCCCAACAGGCTCAAAATACTAGACCAGCTAGAGCCTGCTACAAGTGTGGCGATGCTTCGCATCTTCATCCTCAATGCCCTTAATTGAATCAGGAACAACAATAAGCTTCTAGAGGATGAGCTTTCAACATCAATGCAAACCAACGCGCAACGACAATGAAGTCGTTAATGGTACGTTTCTTGTTAATAACCTTTACGCTTCAATGCTATTTGATACTGGTGCGGACAAAAGCTTTGTGTCCATTGAATTTGAATCTTTGTTAAATTGTACACGCTCTAAGCTGCCTAAGTCGTTTTCCGTTGAAGTCGCCAATGGCAAATCCATCTTAGTCGATTTCATCCTTCGTGATTGTCTTCTCACTCTTAACGAGCACACCTTCCCTATCGACCTTATACCCTGCAACTAGGTAGTTTCGACATCATAGTAGGCATGGATTGGCTTCGTAAGAACCATGCTGAAATTGCTTGCCACGAGAAATACGTTCGTTTGCCTCTCCCATCTGGTGACACATTACGCGTCTATGGAGACTGACCTTCGAAAGGACTGAAATTGATGTCCGGCAAACAAGCGAATAGGTACTTACGTAAACAGTACTTTGCCTTTTTAGCCCACGTTGTGGAAGAAAAAGGCAAGGGAAAAAGCGTAAGTGATGTTCCAGTGGTACGCGACTTCCCTGACATCTTTCCTGAAGATTTACCTGGTCCTCCTCCACCTCGATCTGTTGATTATCGTATTGATCTCGTACCTGGTTCGACTCCTGTTGCCAAAGCTCCTTATCGTCTTGCACCCTCTGAGATGCAAGAGTTATCTACTCAACTCAAAGAACTCCTCGATAAGGGTTTCATACGACCAAGTACCTCACCTTGGGGTGCTCCTGTGCTTTTCGTCAAGAAAAAGGATGGCTCGTTTCGCATGTGCATCGACTATCGTGAGCTCAATAAACTCACCATCAAAAAACGTTACCCTCTCACACGCATCGATGACCTCTTTGACCAACTTCAAGGCGCAACTTGCTTCTCCAAGATCGACTTGCGATCTGGATATCACCAACTTCGTGTTCTCGAAGAGGACATTCCCAAAACCGCATTTCGCACTCGCTATGGACACTATGAGTTCGTGGTTATACCTTTTGGCTTGACCAACGCACCCGCTGTGTTCATGGATCTTATGAATTGTGTTTGTAAACCATATTTGGACCGCTTCGTAATCGTTTTCATCGATGATATTCTTATTTATTCGAAGACGCAAGCTAATCACGAACGTCATTTACGCCTCATACTCGAACTTTTGCGTAGTAATCGTCTATGCGCGAAGTTTTCAAAATGCGAATTCTGGATCAAAGAAGTCCAATTCCTTGGACACGTTGTCAGTGAGAAAGGAATCCATGTTGACCCTTCCAAATTGAAGCAGTGAAAAATTGGACCGCGCCTAAAACTCCTTCTGAAATCCGTTCTTTCTTAGGATTGGCAGGTTATTACCGCCAATTCATCTCGAACTTTTCGAATATCGCTGTTCCTCTCACTTCGTTGACTCAAAAAGAGAAACCTTTTGCTTGGGGTCCCGAGCAAGAGGAATCTTTTCAAACCCTCAACAACTTGCTTTGTAACGCTCCTATTCTCACTCTCCCTGCCAGGAATGATGATTTCGTGGTATATTGCGATGTCTCAAATCGTGGTCTTGGTTGTGTTCTTATGCAACGAGACAAGGTCATCGCTTATTCCTCTCGTCAACTCAAAATACATGAGAAAAACTATACTGCCCACGATCTCGAGCTTGGCGCGGTTGTTTTTGCGTTAAAGATTTGACGACACTACCTATATGGTACAAAGTGTGTGGTTTTCACTGACCATAAGAGCCTACATCACATCTTTGACCAAAAGGAACTAAACATGCCTCAGCGACGTTGGGTGGAATTGCTTAACGACTAGACTGTGAGATTCGCTATCATCCTGGTAAAGCGAATGTCGTGGCCGATGCTCTTAGTCGTAAGGCTCATGTTAGTAGCATTCGTTGTTTTCAAATCTCAAGCGATCTCCACATTTGCATTCGTGAAGCTCAATACTCGTCAGCAAATGAAGGAAGTCTAATTGACGAAGTACGAGGTGCTCCTATGGATCAACTCGTGACGAAATCAAACGGACTTCAATATTATCTTGATCGTATTTGGTTGCCACATCGCGACAATCTTCGTGAATTCATTATGAACGAGGCACACAAATCCAAGTACTCGATTCATCCTGGTGCTGATAAGATGTACCATGATCTTTGTACGTCCTATTGGTGGCCTGGTATGAAGAAGGACATTGCCATCTATGTTTCAAAATGCCTCACTTGCTCAAAGGTCAAAGCTGAGCATCAGCGTCCTTCTGGGTTACTCGAACAACCTGAGATCCCCGTTTGGAAATGCGATAGCATTGTTATGGACTTCATCACCAAACTTCCATGTACACCTTCTGGCCATGATAGCATTTGGGTAATCATCGACCGTTTGACCAAGTCAGCTCATTTCCTTCCTATTCGTGAAGACTTCAAAGTTGAGAAACTTGCTCGAATCTACACTGATGAAATCATATGTCGTCATGGTATACCCATTGACATCATCTCTGACCGTGATGGTAATTTCACTTCCCATCTTTGGCAAACTTTCCAGTCCGCTATGGGTACTCATTTGAATCTCAGTATGGCTTTTCATCCTCAAACGGATGGATAGACTGAACGTACTATCCAAACCCTAGAGGACATGCTTCGTTCTTGTGTCATCGACTTTGGTGGTAGTTGGGACATGCATTTACCATTGATCGAATTCTCGTACAACAATAACTACCACTCCAGTATCCAAGTGGCCCTGTTCGAGGCATTGTATGGTCGCAAATGCCGATCTCCTCTTAGCTGGCATGAGATTGGTGACAAACAAATTACTGGCCCTGAGATCATACAAGAAACGACGGACAAGATTCTTCAAATTCGTGATAATCTACTCAAGGCTAGAAGTCGACAAAAGAGCGATGCTGACAAGAGACGTAAACCATTGGAGTTTAACGTTGGTGACCATGTACTTCTCAAAGTATCTCCTTGGAAAGGAGTAGTTCGTTTTGGTAAAAAGGGAAAACTGGCCCCTCGTTATGTTGGTCCTTTCAAGATACTCGAGAGGATTGGTAAGGTGGCATATCGACTCAATTTACCTCAAGAACTCAGCAACGTTCATCCAACGTTCCACGTTTTGAATCTCAAGAAGTGTCTCGCTGATGAAGGACTCCAAGTTCCTCTTGAAGATCTCCAAATCAACGACACCTTGCATTTTGTGGAGAAACCCGTCGAAATCATGGACGGAGATGTTAAGAAACTAAGGCGCAGTCGAATTCCTATCGTCAAGGTTCGAAGGGAAGGAAAACGTGGCGCTGAATTTACTTGGGAACTCGAGAGTGATATGAAGACTAAGTATCCGCATCTCTTCGTTACTTCTTCCTAAATTTCAGGACGAAATTTCGTAAAGGAGAGGAGACTGTAACGCCCGACTTTTTCGTACCTTCTTATTCTAGCAAGTCATGTTGTACTCTCTTTGTAATCTACTTTCGTTCTATTGTAATTCGAAACTTTTGATCATAATGAAAGCGAAACTATTTTAATCATGTTTAAGCATTGTAATATCCAAGGTTCTTGATCCGTTAATTACGCAATGAAACTCGATACTCGTTAAACTAAATTCCTTACGAATATGATTATTTAGTCATTATTTAAATTAAATAATTAAATTAATTAAAATTTTGCAATTTAAAAAGTTCTTTTTTTATAATAAATTTTGTAGTTCCAATAATTTGGAAGTTAGTAATTTTAAACTAGCCTAGATAGTTTAATGGTGAGGTAAAAATGTAGTCAAGGGTGTAATTTGTAATTCAATGATTCTTAAAACTTTCAGGGACCATTTGTGCATATAATTGTAAGTAGTAGGTTTTTAATCGAAAAAATTAAATAAATAATAAAACCGGTGAGCGCGGGACTCGAACCCGGGTCACCAGGTTCAACATTCGCAAGCTCAACCACTCCGCCACCAACTTCACATTTGAAGCAATCCGGATCAAAAATCCTTAAACACACACTCGCCGCGACCAGTCAGCCTAAGCAGGCCGCGACCAGCGAAGTTTTAGGCGGAATTTTGATGTGTTTTTGAGTTTAAAACATGTTTTAACATTTAATACTTCACCAAAACCAACCCTAATTCTTCCCTATAAGAACCCATCATTCTTATAATCATCAAAACACTCTCTAATCCTCCATAATCAAGTTGAAAGTTGCAAATTCGGGCAGAATTACTCTTCTTCACTAAAGTGAGTGTAACTCACTCGTTTCTCAACGAAAACACTCCATTCTTTTTCCCACTTGCTTAGTTTGACCTTGTGCACATCTCCAATGGTTTTCCATGCAAAATCAGGCCCTGGAATATCACGAAAACGGCTCCAAAGTGGACTGTTTTGATTTATATTCTTCAAACTTTTATAAAACTTGTTTAACTTGAGTTCAACTCATCTCAAGCCTATGTCCTAATGCTTACAACACTATATGTGGTTGGTTAGGCTTAAAAACAAGGTTGAGACATGTCAAATTAGAGGGTAAAACCTCACAAACTTTCTGTTTTCGACTAGGGTTTACACCCACAAGTAGTGTTCAAGTTAAGCTTGATGAATGTGTGATATTTGGACTAGCTTGGGCTATCCATCATGGAATCCACACACTACTTGATGATTTTTAATAGCTTAGTTGTCTCATTTCATTCTTTACTTGTAAGTTCATGACCCTCCTTGTGTCTAAGACACATGTGTAGTGGTGAATCTAAAGAGGTCTTAAGTGGATGGTAAATCCTCCCACCTCCTACTTAACTTATGTAAACTACAAAGAGGTTCCTAAATGGATGGTTCAACCTCCTACCTCATGCTTGACCTATATGAAACAATGTACACTATATAATACTTATATATTATCGAAGTAATCGAACTCTTGATGATGAACAAGTGGTCATTTGTCAAAATACTAGGTTATATCATCTAAGGGCCATAATGCTTCTCACGATTCTAGTGGATTGCCCCACGAAAACACATAAACTCTCTTGAGTTTCAATAGTGTCAAGAACAAGTGTCATGTGTACAAGATGATTACTTTCGTATGACTATTTTTCATGTTACATAAATTCCAAAATCTATGATTCCCCATTTTCATTCCATTACTCACACACCTTCGTTTATCTCATGTAGGGTAGTCTCGGTGTTCCATCCTCAACTCTCCAACACGGAATAACAAAGGAAAGCTTTGCAAAACCGTGAGCATACTCGATCCCTTTTTCCTTTTTACACTTCGGGTGCAACATGTACATTATACAAAAATCACACGACACATAAACTATTTTAATCTCTATCCATGCTTAACATGAAACTACTTGATGCTTGTTAGACTTGTATGTTATGTAAACTATTTGTGTCGATATATGCTTCATTAACTTTGCTAGCCTACCTTAACAATTATACCGCTATAGGATTAACGCACCGCCCACGAAACTTGGGGTATTGTTAAGTTAAACATGTTAACCTCCCGCTACTCTATTGGGATAGGCTATTTTAACGCGTTGGATTCGTGGGTTTGAACATACAGTACACCGTTTCGGCATGCTAGTAAACTTGCATATTATGGTTCATGTTGGATATGAGACTTTAAACAACTTTATTCTATATTATACTATGTAACAAAACTTGTATGCTCGCCAACTTTTTGTTGATATATTTTAATACATGTTGCAGGTTGATTGATGACGTGATGTTACAAGATGAAACAAGACTTAGGTGGACTTAGATATGCACCTAGATTAATCTATCTATTTTGATGTTATGTTGTTCTGAAACAATTGCGATTTGGAATTTTTGTATGTCATTTTAGTTTTGAATCAAATTTGAATTTAATCTATATTGTCACATAGTGTTATGAACTATTGAGCAATTAGTTCGTCTCCTCCTGATGTTTCCGCCATCGGTTGGGGTGTGACAGTACCTACCCTTAGCCTCCGACAGACGGCTTGTCGGAGGGTACCCGCACCCGTACCTGTTTTTACACCACCACTCTCCCTGTTCACCCGATACCGACACCTATGGGGGCGCGGCAGCAGGTCACTGCCCGCTTCCTCACACACCACCTAGGGAAGACCCTTCTCCTATTCACACTTACGAGCAAGGTGGTCCTTCTCGCCCATTTAGAGAGCCTTCCCCCCTGTCTGGGGCATACCAGTTCCTCCTCAGGAGGTACCTGCTCCCATCACCGTGAGCAGTCTGATGGGGCATTTATTTGAGCATATTTCGCTGCTACGGATGGCGCGTGACGAGGATGAGCAACATCGGAGAGAGATGGGAGATTACTTGATCGCCTTATAGCAGGCGACCATTGCATTACAGCAGGGTATGGGTTATGTGCATCACGACCAGGACCGTTTTCGGGCGATGCTGTATGGATGCATCGTTGCCATCGTAGGTCTGGTGGCAGGTTTTGTGGTTTGGCATGTTGGTTATAGCGTTAGTAGTATGGTTTTCTTTATTTTTTTTTTTTTGTTTAGATAGAATGATGTATCTTTTGCACATCCTACCAAGCACTGGATTATGTCCACGTCAAGGTGGTGATGTAGTTGTAGGGTTTCCACGTTTTCATAGTTAGTACTTTTGTTGTATCGTCTATGTACATAACTTCGATGACCAGTTTTGACAGCACATTTAAGTATTGGCCCTTATGGGTTAAGTCTATGTGCACATTTTGACAATTGTATGATGACATATGCTATGATATATATGATGATGATTTTGGATATATGTGTTGTGGGTTCATGTGTGCGATGAAGTTATGTGATATGTAGTGATTGAGCGTGTGACATTGATGCATACATATATACTGTTTATAATATAATGACCCCGAAACGCGCACCATAAATGACGGAAGCGGAAATTGCGCAAATGATAGCGTAACAACTTCAGGAAGTTATCCCCACAATTGTGGCACAGGCTAGCGCCGGTATCAATGCTAACCACCAACAGAATCCGCAACACGTACTGGTAGGTCAGAAAGATAACCAAAACAATAATCAAAACAATGTTAGACCGGTCTGCACGTATAAGCACTTTATGGAGTGCAAACCAATGGAATTTAGTGGGATTGAAGGACCGAACGGGTTAGTGAAATGGATCGAGAAGTCGGAATCGATAATCAACATAAGTAATTGTCTCGGTGACTGTGCGGTTAAGTATACTACTTGTACCTTCACCGACCATGCCTTAAACTCGTGGAACACCATCGTGCAATCTCGCGGGTAGGCTGCAATTAATGCTATGACATGGGACGATCTTAAGGCACTGATGATGGAAAAGTTCTTCCCGGCCAACGAGATTCAGAAGCTTGAGCATGAGTTTTGGAACCTGCAGATGCAAGGTGCTAATCATGCAGGTTACACCAACCGTTTCAATGAACTGGCATGCATATTGCCGGACATGGTCCGCCCGGAACATAAGCGGATCGAAAGATATATCTGGGGACTGGCCCCAGAAGTGAGGAATATTGTTAACTCAGTGGAACACCTGACCATGCATGGAGTGGTAGCCAGCTCAGGCACTGTTACGTACGATATAGTTAGACGCAAGATTCTGACAATGCCTGGAGAGTAGGCCGTGCATAAGCGAGAAGCCCCGGAAAGTAGTCGAGTAGGGGCAACAACACCGAAGAGGGGGGGATCTGCTAGCCAGGGCTATGCCATGACTACCCCAACGGGTAAATCTGATACCTACAAAGGAAAGGCCCCAAAGTGCAACAAGTGCTCTTTCCACCACTCTTGTACGTGTTGAACAGTGATATGCTCGAGGTGTCATAGAAATGGGCATTTTGCCCGAGACTTTAGGGTGCCCATGGAATCAAATCCCAAACCAACCTGTTTCAAACCCCCTCGGCCTCAACCTCTTCAGCAACGAACCCAACAATCAACACCACAGGTTACCTACCCCCGTACGTGCTTCGGATGTGGCAGTACGGAACATTTTCAACGAAGTTGCCCGAAGTTCACCCAGCAGACGGCAGGAAGGAATACGCAGGACCAAGCATCTACCTCAAATGCAGCTCGAGGTCGTGCCTTTGTCATGGGGTCTGGTGACGCACGCCAGGATCCCAACGTGGTTTCCGGTACGTTCCTCGTTTTCGATCAATTCGCTTCAGTGTTATTTGATATGGGAGCTGATAGAAGTTATGTTTCTATTGCATTCTTGCCATTATTGAATATGCCTGATATTGAGTTAAAACAACCCTGTTCCGTCGAACTTGCCAACTGGAAACCGATCACCAGTCACCAACTTATTGTTAACTGCCCAATAACCCTTAACAGTTACCGATTCTCTATTGACCTTTTACCCGTAGAATTGGGTGGTTTTGACATTGTGGTATGAATGGACTGGTTGTCCAACCATTGCGCGGAAGAGTTGCGTGAACAAAAGATTGTAAAGATTCCTTTGTCCCCGGACAATGTGATCATGGTACAAGGAGAGAAGTTGGGTACCATGTTGAACCTCATATCTCACCACAAGACGTTGAAGTATATACGACAGGGATGTGACGTGTTTTTAGCCGGCGTCACGGCGGAGGAACCAGCCGAGAAGCATATTGAAGACATCCCGATAGTATGTGAATACCCTGACGTGTTCCCGGAGGAATTGCCCGGATTGCCGCCCAATCGGCATGTCGAGTTTCGGATCGACCTAATATCGGGAACGAAACCCATTGCCAAAGCCCCATACCGTCTTGCACCGTCCGAGATGCAAGAATTTTTGACGCAGTTGCAGGAGTTACTTGACCGTCGTTTCATCCGCCCTAGCTATTCTCCCTGGGGAGCCCCAGTCTTGATTGTGAAGAAAAAGGACGGCAGCTTCTGAATGTGCATAGACTACAGAGAATTGAACAAGGTGACTATCAAGAATCGTTACCCTCTTCCAAGGATTGATGATCTTTTTGATCAACTACAAGGAGCTCGATACTTTTCTAAGATAGATCTCCGGTCAGGTTACCATCAAGTGAAGGTCCAAGAGGACGATATTCCCAAGATGGCTTTTCGAACTCGTTATGGCCACTACGAATTCCTGGTTATGCCTTTTGGGCTAACCAACGCACCTATAGTGTTAATGGACCTCATGAACCGGGTATGTAAACCATATCTCGACAAGTTCGTCATCGTCTTCATCAACGATATCCTGATCTACTCCAAGAGCAAGGACGAGCATGAGTATCATTTACGTGATATATTGGAGATATTACGGAAGGAGCAATTGTACGCTAAGTTGTCTAAGTGCGACTTCTGGTTGCAAGCCATGCAATTTTTGGGACATGTGGTGGATCGGTATGGAATTCATGTGGATCCAAGAAAGATAGAAGCAATCAAGAATTATCTTGTGCCTAAATCCCCGAAAGAGATACGCCAATTCTTAGGACTGGCGGGTTATTACCGTCGCTTCATCGAAACTTCTCTAGTATCGCCCAATCGTTAACAGCCTTGACACATAAGGACAGGAAGTACGAATAGCGTGAAGATCAGGAAACAGCATTCCAGCTGTTAAAATGAAAGCTATGTGAGGCCCCAATCCTGACGTTACCCGAAGGCAACGATGACTTTGTCGTATATTGTGATGCATCTCGACAAGGGCTCGGATGTGTCCTCATGCAAAGAAATAAAGTTATTGCGTATGCTTCCATACAATTAAAGGTGCATGAAAAGAACCACACAACGCATGATTTGGAACTGGGTGCGGTTATATTCGCACTAAAGATTTGGAGACATTACTTATATGGTACAAGTGTACTATATATACGGATCACAAAAGCCTCCAACATATTTTCGACCAAAAAGAACTGAAATGAGGCTGCGCCGATGGGTGGAATTGTTTAATGATTATGACTGCGAGATAAAGTACCACCCAGGGAAAGCTAATGTTGTAGCAGATGCGCTAAGTAGGAAGGATCGAATTAAACCCCTCCGAGTGCGATCACTGGGAATGATTGTGCAGACGAGCCTTATAGAGCAAATCCGGAACACACAAATGCAAGACTTGAAGGAAAGCCAATTACCCAGCGAAGGGTTGCACGGTAATGAGAAAAGCTTGGTGAAGAAACGGACGAGGTGTTTCGTTTCAAGAATCGAGTATAGGTCCCCGCAAGTTGGGAGCTAAGACAGTTGATCATGGACGAGGCTCATAAATCGAAATATTCGATTCACCCTGGTACAGACAAGATGTACCACGACCTTAAAGAGTTTTATTGGTAGCCGGGGACGAAGAAGGACGTGGCCGAATATGTAAGCCAATGCTTGACTTGTGCTCGAGTCAAAGCAGAGTATCAGAAACCCTCGGGAATGTTACAACAACCCGAGATACCTCAGTGGAAATAGGAGCAAATCACGATGGATTTCGTGACTCATCTTCCAAGAACGCCTCATGGTCACGACGTGATTTGGGTAATCGTAGATCGATTGACCAAATCTGCACAGATTCATACCACTTATAAAACCAACAAGTTGGTCAAAATCTACACTAATGAGATAGTAGCCAGACATGGTGTTCCAGCTGCTATTATTTCCGACCGAGACAGCCATTTCACCTCGCGATATTGGCAGAAGTTACAAGAAGCTTTGGGTACGCGGATCGATCTGACACCTGCTTACCATCCCCAAACCGACAGCCAATCGGAACGGACAATCCAGACGCTAGAGGACTTGCTTCGTGCTTGTGTCTTGGACTTCGGAGGAAGTTGGGACAAGTTTATGGTTCCCCACTTTGTTGGGCCAAAGTAGGTGACACCTAACTAACGGGATCTGAGCTAGTTCAAGAAACGACTGATAAGGTCCATCAAATTCGGAATCGATTGAAAGCCGCCCAGAGTCGACAAAAGACTGGGCTGATGTACGCAGGAAACCATTATCGTTCAAGGTTGGTGAACGAGTATTGCTAAAGGTGTCGCTGTGGAAAGGTGTTATCAGATTTGGAAAAACTGGAAAGTTAGCACCACGATATATTGGACCATACAAGATCCTAGCCAAGGTAGGTCCCGTAGCTTATTGATTGAAGTTACCAACCGAGCTTAGTGTCATTCATAATGTCTTCCACATTGCAAACCTAAAGAAGTGTTTAGCACGCGAAGCCACCCAGATACCTTTGGAAGACATACACGTTGACGATAGACTCCACTTTGTGGAGGAACCGGTAGAAATAGTTGATGGAAGGGTTAAACAATTAAGGCACAACAAGATTTCACTGGTTAAAGTCCGGTGGAACTCGAAACAAGGACCTGAATATACCTGGGAATGGAAGGATGAATTCCGTAGAAAATACCCTCACCTCTTCCCTAACAAGACGAAGTAAATTTCGGGGACAAATTTCTTAACCAGGGGAGACTGTGACACCCATAATGAAACCAGGTACACCTTAATTGGTCCTAAACTTTAAAGCATGCTTAAAACAATAATTGCGCGTAAATCCTCAAAACCTGCATGACATGTGTGCTATGCTAAACGATATGTGTTATGTCTCGGAGGAATCCGAGAGCACGTCATGGTTTACATGACACTATTAAGGTACCAACGATGTGAGGTTGGTGTCCTTAGCCTTAAACGACGTGTTAAACGAGAACTTTACGTTTAACATTGCATTAATTATTTGACGATGATTATTTGGCGATCGGTAGGGCTATTTAATATTCTGAGGTCAAGAAACACCTTAGTTATGTGCCATAGACCAGGACACAAGATTTGAGGCAAATCGGAGCTCGGGGCACGCAAACTGAGGCACTCTCCCGGGTAGGGAAACGCCTTTGCATTAGGAGCAACGAAAGACAAACCAAACATGCAAGGAACGGTCAATCAAGCCTAAAAACACTCAAACTAACTTAATACGAGGATATTATGATCAAAACGTAACCGTGTTCGGATTTCAAGACGGTTATGCACGGTTTTTAAAACCGAGTCTTTTGACACTAAAAACGTGAAAAACGGAGACCGTTTCGCAAATCAGAGACCGTATGGGACCCAAAAACGAACCTAAACACAAAACCAAAGATAAACAACATCTTTTAACACGTATTTCGAAGCACGACAAGGCACCATGTGGGGTAGTGGTACCCCCTTGAAACCGCCACCCCCCCCCCCCAATTTTATTTAATTTTGTTTTTTTTCTCATTTTAACACCAAAATTCTGCCATCTTCTCTCAAGTTCCAGCTGATCATCCTTATAATCCAACTAAATTAAGGTATTTTTACAAGTTTTGAGTAATTTTGATGAGGTTTTCTTGATTATACATGATCTAGCATACAAAAACTCTTTTTAGTCCATCTTTTTGGAAGCTTTAAACATGATTCTTTGCTAAACAAGACCACATCAGGGATTTCTTGATGTTATATGGTAGCCAAGATCATGAAACTTCGGGTTTTAATGCTCTAATCGACCCCTATTCGACCAAAAAACGCGTAACAAAGTTCTAAGCCGAAAAACAATGAAACAAGGCTTGATTGACCTGAGTTATAGCATATTTGGATTGTGCTTGATGTGTAGATACTGAATATAGCACCCACACACTTCTGGACTCAAGAGAAACGCCCGGAATTGAAGCTTGTGCTAGGTATATCGCCCGAAACCTTAAACTAGCGTAGGCAAATTATTGTTTGGTCTATAACTTGGTCCGTCATGCTTGGATTGAGCTGAAATTTGGTGTGGTGATTTAGAGTATTGATAGAAATCCACGTAAAATTTTAGAATATTTGAAACTTTCTATGATTTTTGGTGAATTTTAATTGTGTTACCAAAAGAAATCCAGAAAAAATACCAAACAGAGTCAATAAATCACCAAAATTTATATGAACACTAAGAAACATATAGGGAATGCTCTGGGAAGTTTGTGAGTCCATTGATTGAATTTTGGTTTGGAATAAAAATCTGCGTTTTGAGAGTTTTCGGTAGCCGGAAACACACTGAAACGAAATCGGAAAAATTCCAAAATTTTGCAGGGAGTTACTGGACATATGAAGGACTTACTGGAATATTTTGATATTTTTAGACATCGGATGATAAGTAATGTGAATTATTTGGTTAAATATTGTTTTACAAATAAATTAATTGAGTTATCAAAATACCTTTATAAATTCCCAAAATAGTTTTCCTTGAATTTATATATTATTACTGTTTACTACAAAAATTTCCAGAATTATATAAAATACCTAGACCAATAGGATTTTTCGGCTTTTAAAACAGTTATTTTAAACTAAATTCGACGGTTTACCGTGTAACGAACCTGCCGGAACTGGAAACGGACCAAACCCTATTGTGACTATAAGTGGAACACCGGGGGTATTCTGGGAAGTTCCAGGATAAGCTGGACACTCTGGGTATGTTCCACCACCGTTCGGGAGAATCCCCGACAGTGAAAACGAAAACTCTATTTTGGACAAACTAGACTCCCCAAACGCCCAAACTCCCTTAACGGAAAGTTAATCTTTCTTAAATAACAACATGTTGACATTATTGGTATTCTCGTGCCATCAACCGAACATGTCAAACTACTGACTTTGGCTGGCACGCAAAACGGTGCCCGGAAGCCAAACTAGAAACTGATACTACCCTGACATCCATCACCATACCAGTGTCCTATAGATTCAATCCGGGGTTAAAACTCCTAACCAGGCCCAATTTATAACCATTACCAACTTAGTTACTGATTTGAGTCCGTACTTGCATGTGTGTAATAAAGTTGATCCAGTTGATTGATCACCCCTTTTTGCTGAGATTACTATTTCACTGTGAGTTTCACTCCCCCACTTTTAAACTGTTTTCCTGTTTTCTGGGGTGATTTGCATGTTACAAACTGTGTTAATTGCACCAACTTATGAAGATGTGAATTATCTAACACACAAACCCCGTAAAACATACCCCACTGCAAGTGATTAACGTAAGCCATGGCCAGTGGATAGTACTATTGGTCTGACAAACCCAGTTGCCGCAAGACAAGTGTGTATGTAGGCTGCCAGGCAACTGCACGCGTCCTAAACTTGGTTATGTTGTTAGGCATAACTACAGGGGACATTGACTGCATGTGGAGCAGTCGATGAGCTGAAGGTGTCTGTAGGGACACGGCCCGGCGAACTGGAGGTGTCTGTGTGACATGGTATGGTTATGACAGTCAAGGCTTCGCTTGTGCTCTCGTGTAATTCCATCTGTGACTATGACATGTGCAATAAACATGTTAATGCCTTTTGTTACGAAACTACCAACCCAGTGAAACTCACCGGCTCGGTTAGCTGACCCTTTTTAAACCTAACATGCATTTCAGGCAAAACTAACCAGGAATAAGGAACGTGCGAATGGAATGGCTTGGGTAGCGGACTGTAGCAGAATAAGAGTTGTAGTGGGTCGTAGTACCGTACTTGAACTTGTGGTTTGTAATAGGATATTATAAGTATGTTGTAACCGATGTCCCCTCGTATTATGATATCACGTTTTAAATTATGAGGAATTATCATGTGTCTGCCGCTCCCTACAAATGGTCTTCCGCTGCGAGTTGGGGTGTGACAGAAAATGTTAAGATACGCATATTTCAATGTACACGAAAATAGATTGTTCAAGGATGAACTCTGTGTAATATGATATGATGTGTGATTATGAGAATGTTGATGTGATATGCTAAGTGATGACATGATAGTAGCGATTTAGGCTATGCATGTACACTTGTATGTTTAAAACGGAAATATCGGTAATATCGCGTTAAGTGTGTAACTTATTTGTCGAGCATGAAAATTGGTATATCGGATAACTTGATGAGTTATTTCATGTATAAATGCTTTAAAAATGATAAAATACATAAGTTGACGAGATACGTGTATTACGATATTTAATAATATGTTCACGTTTATGTACATATATTACGGCGCACAAATTATATATATACTGATTATAAACGCTTGTGATAATGGATATAACATAGTGAGGGTCATCACTGAAATCGTTCAAGTCGCAAAATCTTAAAAATATATATATATAAATACACCAACATAATAAAAAACAAAGACTTTTCGAGATAATCTGAAAGTTATGTGAGAATTCTAAGTATCAGAGAAACTTAGGATTTTTTTGTGGAATAATGATTGTTAAATCATTCCTACGTATATTAGGACGTGTAGAATAAATTTGTGGGATGGCACTAATATAAACATGCACCCAAAGGTGAGTGTCACTAACCCCTCTTTTTATGTTTTATATAACGTTTTGGGGAAAGAACACGCCTTAAAAAGGATAATTAAACGTTTTTTATAAACATGCCTTTGAATAACCTGTAAACATATTTCCATGGAAATATAGTTTGGGAATTATGTGATATGTTTTTAGAGAAAAACATGGTTTTGAATAGTGATATATGCGTTTCGGGAGAAACGGGGATTGTTACGGTGTTTTGGGGATAAAACGATCGTGTAGATTTAAAATGCTTAAATCTAAAGTTGTGACGAATTTGCTCGGTCTCAAGAGAGTAAGTACCGGTTATGGTTTACGTTTCGATGGGGACTTCGAGAAATTCGTACAACTCGTTATATTAAATTTATCATTTTAGTAGGATATATATATATTGTACAGGAGGCAGACATTATAAGAGACCCATCGCGAGCTCTTGCACAAATTTTGTCGTTTAATCATTAATACATGTATGCACAGAATTGTTGATAGATCTATTGGGCTGACCACCCTGTCGTGACCCATAGTGTCTAGCTTTGATTATACCTTCATTGTTAATATATAGTTCGTATTGTCTTGCAAACATACGAGTCTGAACATTTGATGCTAGAAATTTAATATGTAAATCTTGGGAAGATGTCTTGATATCGAAGGTTTTAAGAAAATGCTTGCGATTGACTGACCCTCAAATTTTTGTAAAGAAAAGAAAATTCACTTTTTTAAGTGAAAAAACTTTACTGGTTAACCTCTGCCAGAGCAGTGGTTTGGTAGTTTGAGTGACATGAGGTGCTTGTTGCACATGCACTTGAGGTGGTGGTGTTTGGACATACTGAATTTGTGAAACAGTGGTTTGAACGTAATGCACTAGAACAGTGGTAGCAGTGTGTGCATAATGAGCAGTGTTTTGCACTTGATGAGCAGGGGTAGTGCTTTGTGTGTGCTGAGGTCTAGGGCCAGGATGTAATAATAGGTCCGGGAATTTTGAGATCTGCATTCTCTGACAAAGTGTCCTAACCTATTACACTTATAACACTTGATTTATGATTTATCTAGCCCAACCTTCAACCCCCATGCAACCCTGAAAATTTTCTACCAATTCTCTTGTAAAATATACTAGCTCTAACACTTAATAGAGCCAGTTGATGCAAAATGTCCAACTCTTCCAAAACAGATGGTTCAAAGTCTTGAAGATCGTTCAACTCAAAGGAAAGGTTGTCAGATGTTTGGAATCCCCACTTGCAGTAAATGCATAGTTGGGTGAGTAAGAATCAGAGTTAAAATTTCCTCCAGAAGTTATATCAATAAAAAGATCATAACCCTGATCCTTTCCACTGCCAGATCCCTCTTCTTTGCCAAAAAGAGTTGTGTTACCCAAAGTGTAATCATCAGTCATTTTACCAGACTCTTGTAGCTTCTTTTTCTGGTTCAACTCTCTCTCATAAGTGAGGAGTCGACCATGAAGTGTGTGAGTGTCATTTCTTTAAAACCAACAGATGTTCGTGTAACGTAAACTACAGTCTCCCACTTCTTGGTAACGATCTAAGGAAACGACTATCGACAGTCGAATTGGGCAATTCAACGTTCACCAGTTTGAGTTCACTTATGAGACAACTAAAACGTTCGAACTGTTGGGTTAGAGACTCTCCTTTGACGTGACAAAAGGTTTCATACTGTTGATTCAAAACTTCTCTATTGTTTTCAATCACTTCCTCAATACCACCAAATTGCTCTTTTAGTACATCCCACAACTCCTTTGCACTATTGCAGTGGAGCAGTCCAGCATAGATCTCGTTGGGTAAGGTAGAAGCAACAATGCTAAACGCCTTAGCATCCAACTCTATTTTCTAGAAATCCTGCTCGGAGTAGTTTTCAGGATTTTTTGACACTTGAGTATTGGGATCCTCTGTACTTGTAACCAATGGAATGTGTGGCCCAAATACAACGGATCGCCAGCAACCAGTGTTTTGCTGAGCTAAAATGTGACCCATCCGATGCTGCCATATGAAATATTCATTTCTTTTCGGCATCGGTGGTTTAAACATAGATACAATGTTTGAATCCGGTGTGTTTTGAGACATTCTGAATGGTTTTCAGCAGATTTTTGTTTTAAAAACTTTAAACGTAATAAAACTCTGTTTTCCAAAGAAAACTATCAAACGAATTAGCAGGGAGAGATGATCTTTCAAATCAAATTGATAGTTAAATCAAATTTTGATTGACCAAGCTCTGATACCAATTGTTAGGATCTAAGTTTGAAATAGTTGTGATTTTTGTTTCAAAGATGAAAATGAAACTAGAAATCAAAGTTTAATGCAGCGGAAATAGATGAAAATCTTTTATCACAACTAATGGTTGTTGGCTTTGATCATCATGCTCTCAAACTTATAGTTTTTGCATGTAAATCACAAACTCCCCCTTAGCCCAATAAGAACGTTTGAATCATACAAAAATGCAGAGAAGATGATAGGTGAATGATCTTTTAATAGATAGATAAAACAGTACAATATGATCAACTATTTATACTAACTCTTCTAACCTCTGAGCATCTTTGATGATGTCAGGGTTGATAGTGACAGATAACCAAAATAACTAACTATAATCTCAGATGACCTAAACATTGATTAGTGCATAAGCACTGTTACATTGAATAAAGAAATAATAAACTAAACTCTGCTGGAAATCCTCTGATGGTCTTCAACAGACCTTTGATCTTTTGACGTTTAGTCCAGCAGATGATAGAGATCAGAGCTTAAGCCAAGCAGTAGTTCTTGAACAAAGTTTGTAACCTCTGTTTATCATGATCAAATAAGTGATGTGATTTTGGCTTTTATATCATCTGTTCCTTTTGAAAGGGTTCAATCCCAACAGATGCGCTCATTAGAAAAGGAGAATATTGTCTCTGCTTGAACTGATGCTCCTGTTTTTTCTGCATAAAATTAACGGTGTTACATTGTTATCTCATAACGGCGCACGCTTGAAAAGAAACTTACCGGGTGAAAACTTGTTGCTAAGGCATCCAGATTGCCTCTTTTTCCAATCTTCTTGCGTGACACTTTCTTAGCAGGCTATGCTTCAGCCTCTTGTACAACAGCTTTCCTCTTGGTCTTTATTAATGGTTCAGGACTTGATTCGACATCCATATGCTCGTTTGGATTCGACACGGAGATGTCTTCACTTTCTTGTGGTTCCGCCTTAGGTTTCTTCAAACCTACAGGCGCGAGACCCTCTAAGGAATCAGACACCACTACGTAATCACACCGAGAATCAGATACAAAGCGCGTACCTTTCTTCTTCTCCACCTTAGGCACATCCAACTTTGGCGCATCTGCTTCTAGGCTGCAGTGTTAAAAGGACCCGTGCGCCTCTTTTTCTTCGAATCGGGACCTATGCTCAAATTTATCAAGTCACCTAACCAAATGACAGATAAAGTTATATTGCAATATTACCCAAGCGCAACACCAGCAAAGATTAATATTGCAATATTACTCAGGTATGTAAAGCTGAATACTTACCAGCACCAGGAGCGGGTTGCGCTAGCAAATCTTCACCTTGGGGAGTTCAAAATTCCCCACAATTTGTAGATGCCACAACGTCTCGCCTGCTCCTAAAGGCAAAGTGGTCATCTTCCCATTGTCTCATTTGTATGCCACCACATACAAAGCCACTCCTGTAAACACACGCACCATTAGGAAACCATACCTCTACGTAGTAAAATACATCAAAAGAGAATAACTTACTTTGTCACCCTCTATATACACTGGTTTGTCGAGTCGATCCATCTTCCATTGAAGACTCATACCAGCTACAACCAGTGCTCGTTCTAGAAGCTGGGTAGTTGGGATTTCTTTTAAATCCTGGTACCACACCTCATTTACAGGGATAGCCATTGTTTCAATGAAATCTCCTCGGCTCCTCGAAAGTTCATCTTCAATGGTATCACTCCTACTTTGATATAGAAGAACTTTTGTTTCCAATCATGATATGACTTCGGGGGTATGAGCAAGAGTTTCTTCGCCGGTAACCGTGTTGGAACGAATAGAACCCTGACGAACATTGGAGTTGATAGAACACCTAGAATCGGTTAACCGTCGGTTGAATACCCATTGATCGGCAGAGGAATTCGAAGTTTTGTATACGAACCATACCCATTGGATTTAGTTTAGAGATATGGAATAGATAATGATCAAGAAGATCGACCATAAATTTTGTGACCGGCAACCAGAAGTTACCGTCAGAAAAATATTCCCAAAACAAGGTAGTATTACCAGCCAGCGCTTAAGCCGCCTTTCGGCCTTCTTGTTGATACCTAGCATCCCAACTTGAGCGGAATTTAAAACTTGTTACCATTTTGTCAAACGTCTCTTCTGACCATTTTAACGGCGGCAATACAGGAGACGTTTCTGCAACACTTTCAGGCTTATCACCGGCAGACATGATGATCAGATTTAGAACCGTTTACAGACGGAAGTGAGTATGGGGAAGATTTGACTTTTGCTCAAAGAAATTCTCAAATGGAAGGAATATGAGAGAATGGTTTTGCACAAGTGATTGTAGATGACACACTGGATGGGTATATATACCCATCGCAGTTAATGTTCTTGAAAGATGTGTAGCCCCTTTTTAGGAAACTCAAAACCCTAGTCAACAAGTGGGCGAGTGTGGAAACAATGATGGGCCTCACGTGCACGTAGCATACACGCCGTCCATAAACCCAATTAATGCAAGACGTCTGACATTGTTGACAACTTGTCACACAGCCGTCAGACGTCATCGTTAGACGTGTTCCCTCACCTAATTCTCTCACCAACTCTTGTCACCTATCAGCTTTTTCAAAAATTCAAAATTTTCAAAACCTTATCCTAAACAAGGAAGTATCTTCATCAAGAAGCTTCCTTGTCATCCTGCGTCAAGGAACTTTGTATACAATTTTTCCACAGCAAAGCGTACATTCAACTTTTTATAAGTCCAATGCTCCACCTACTTGCCATTCGCGCATAGGGGCACCACTAGAGTGGGGGGACTTGAAAGGATATGCTCCCAAAAACCCTGCGCCAGCGCAGAGGACCATACCATCATTATACTTCTGGATCATCTTAAACAAGTCTTGCACGTCTCGCGCAAACGATTTAAACATGGGAGGATCAATTCCTAGCAACCATGCGCCGAAGCTTTGAGAAGAATAATACTTCATTTAACACCCTTTCACACCCCGACCCGCAGCGGAAAAGGTGATCGGGGCATGATTGGGTTATCATCAAAGCTCATGACATTTATTTTAACGTTTCATATTCATTAAAACTTTAATGGAAAATTACAATCAATATTACATCATGTCCTAAATATCAATCTAGGCTTCATTGTTTTCTTCTAAGGCATTTCCTATGTTTTCCTTGCTTCATCCTGTTCACCTGTATCATGTGTAAAAAGGGTTTTTGGATCAACAAAAAGTTGGCGAGTGAATCCTATGGAAAACATTTGAACAAGTTTATTTAATTGATTATAAAATAAAGTGCACAACCACACATGAGTAAAAATAGATGTAAACTTATTCACCAATCAATTTAATATTAAACAATACACACATGAACAATAATGGATCGTTTAGAGGCACGCGTTGCTCAACTCGTCTCTCACGAGGAACTGATGGGCCTAATGAATGAATTGCATAAACTTGACAATATGAAATACATAACTACAAACAATATAAACTCAATAATACACACACGAACAATAATGGATTTGTTTTGAGGCACGTGTTGCTCAACTCGTCTCACACGAGGAACTGATGGGCCTAATGAATGAATTGCATAAAAATAGACAAAATGAAATACATAACTACAAGCAATGTATACAATCTAAGTTTAGATCACAATATGGTATGGCACAAGTTTAAATAAACGAGTTAATTTTATGACACATGACACACCCCAAAACGTGTAATTAAAAGGGGAGTTGTAAGATTCACTCACATTGGGTGCGTTCGGTTGATGATGTTGAATGCGCACGAAGTAGTTTTAACCACGAGTGAAATTAACCTAGATAATGGCATAATGTTTCGGTAAGTAAACGGGTTTTATTAATCCATTTTAGTAGGATTGTTGGGTGTATTTTTGTGAGTTTAAGGCTATTTTCTAACCTTAAAAATGTTATTTTTAAGTATTTTTAATTGATTTTTAAATAGAATAAATAAATAAAAATAATAAAAAAATGTTGACTTTTTGACCGTTGACCGTTGACCATTGACCATTGACTTTGACTGTTGACCGGTTCTATGTGTGTATGTGTGCGCTGAGTGAGGCTCGAACCCGAGACCTCCCGTACGCGTGCACGCAGCTCTACCAACTGAGCTACGTGTCTAACCCGAAATATTTCTGTTTTTAATTATATTTATATACTAATTAGATTAAACTGAAAATCATTTATTTTTTAAAAACGATTTAATGCGTCGGACCGGTGCGCTCCACAGGTCTCGAACCCGGGACCAGTGGGTTGAGTTAACACACAGTCCACCGCTGGACTGTGTGTCTAACTTGTTAAATAAACCGATTTTTATTATACTTATATACAAACTAAATATTTTCATTTCTGTCTTAAATAAAAAGTTTAATAATTGTCCGGACCGGTGCGGTAGCCCGGACTCGAACTCGTGTCCTGTGATTAAACATTCACACAGTCCACCACTAGACTGTGTGTCTATCTTGGTTATTATTCCGGTTTTTATTAAATTTAACATCTATGCGAAATGAATCCGGTTCAGTAATAAAAAGGAACATTTTTATTCAAGCGAGTATGCGTGGGACAAGATTCGAACTCGAGACGTTTGCGTGTTTTATTTGCACACAGTCCACCACTGGACTGTGTGTCTAACCCGAGTTATATCTTGATTTAAATTAAACTTATATACTACTGAGTCTTCGTCTTCTTCGTTAATCTTAACCAGAATCGGAAGTCCGACTGGTTCGAAGTTTTAATCAAAATCGTTAGTGTGTTTCAGTTAATTACAGGTGAGATATATAAAAGAATGAAAGATTAAGTGTTAGATATACCGAAACTGGACTCCCCTGTTTCTCCGGCGAAACTCCGGTGACAGCAGAACTTTCGGCGACGTGTGTCCTGCGGCAGAGAGTCTTCAGCAAGCTTGAGATGGATGTGAGTGGCTTCGGTATAAGTTCTGGGTGTTCAGTAAGGCTCAGAAGTGAAGGGTCGGTTTTCCGGCGAGGTGCAGAACTTTTCCGGCGAGTGAGTTTTCGTCGAGAAAGGGTACGGTTTTGAGCAAAAAGGCTACCAGTGGATTGTGGGTGAATTTATAGGGAGGAATCAAGATGTATAGAGTCGGATTTCTGGCTTGATTCAAAGTCATTACGTTTTCCAGCGGTTTTGCTTGTGTCGCCGGTTCAGGCGTCGGTTATAACCGATGCAGTGATTAGAGTTTACGTTATAACTGAAGTAACCGTCAATTCTTGGCGAGTTAGTCGGGATTTCCGACGACTGCAATTGGGCGCGCCGATTTTGAATTCGAGAATTATAATATGTATTAATTGTTTCCATTAATTAACAAGAAACACTAGTGGCGCAGTGGTTGGATGGTTATGTGTTAATGCTGTATTTGAATCGCTGGCTGACCCGGGTTCGAAACCCGGCAGCAGCTTTTCATTTTTATTTCCTTATTTTTAACAGTTTTTCAAAAAAATTATATATTCCAATATCCTTATTAATTATGTATCGTTTAAAATTAATTTGGGCATTAAATATGCAACGAAATTTTAAACTGATTGTTCGGTTAATAAACGGAGCGGGTTTGGTAAAATCCGTTTTTTGACGGATGTTACAGCGCGGGCCCGCGCAAGGGTACGGTTAAGCTTGAAGATATAACGATGACAGCTCCCAAGTCTCAAATGTATCCGCATGCAGGGAACTAAGGATTGGACAAAAGAAATCTTTTCTGTTATAATCAACTGTACACGTGGCAACTGATCAAAATTCCACAGATGTAAAATTTTCTAGAATCATTAAATGACCATCGTGCAAGACTCCATTCGATTACAACCGAATGTGACATGGCAACATCAGGAGCGCTCATCTAAATTCACGATGATGGCATAATCTTCAGGCAGATCTATAATAAACCACTTTCCACGTGGCATCTCCCCAGCCGTCGATAAACTCGTGATCCGTGTGCATGAATGGTAAAATAACCGCAAACGGTAAAGAAGATTCTGTTTACTCTCCATTACAATTTAAGTGCCAAAACCTTCAGCTATAAAAGGAAGACTTGAGGCGCAAGCTAAGGATCTACTCTCACTCTACTTTACTTACACTTACTTCTTCTTCTCCGATCATTGTACTTATTCTCACGCCAGAGGGTGGTCACAGAGAGAAGTCCCATTCTCCCCGTGGCAAGGCTAACTGCTTGTCTATTTTGCAGTGATCATCAGCGAAGTTCAACCAATCACTATCAAGCAAGAGATTAACCATTTTATGCAGAAACCATGTCCTCGGATCTAAATTGGTTCTGATCATTTAGATCTGGTATTTCTTCAGGTGAAGAGAATTAAGAGGGAACACAAGATTGGTTTTATAGCGATACAAGAGACTCATAAGTCAGGTCTCGACTGGAATTTTATGTGCAAATTCTGGGACTATTCGATGCTTCAGGGGGATTCAGCCAATGCTTTCGGGCAGTCCGGGGGATAATGTCCATTTGGGATCCTGGTAGTTTTACTTGCTCGGATACTATAAGACAACCATTTTATGTTGGTCTCTAGGGTTATCTCGAGTGTGGGGTTGAATGTCAACTTTGTTAATGTCTATGCTCCATTAGATGTGTCGAAATGCCAAAAGCTAGGGGAAAGTTGGCTAGGATCAGAAACGAAAAACTAGTTTATACATGGAACCTCTCATAACCGCCTGATAATGCCTCCGATCCTTTGACAAGAATACTTATATATAGGAAGTACCAGCGGCGTATCCACCATATTCTCGTCAAATTCTCATTGACTTTATCCGCAAGTTATGATTAGTTCTATGTGACTCTACAACAAACACAACAACCACAAGATACTGATAATGAAAATGTCTGTGCGATCAAGGCTCAATCAAACGGAGCCGATCGTATTGCATGTACTGAAAATGAAAAATGTCTGTGCGATCAAGGCTCAATCAAACGGAGCCGATCGTATGTGGGCACGCCGGGTTCACGCTCATAATGAAATGGGGAACATGCTCAACGCTCATAATGTAATGGGGAGTAGCGGCCTATGAAATTGCATGTACTGAAAATAATAAACAATAATTACTCAAACAGTTTACACATGGAACCTCTCATAACCGCCAGATAATGCTTCTGATCCTTTGACAAGAATACTTATATATAGGAAGTACCAGCGGCGTATCCACCATATTCTTGTCAAATTCCCATTGGCTTTATCCTTAAGTTATGATTGGTTCTATGTGATAAAGAAAAACATAACATTAAACGATTGGAGTTGAATCTTGATTTCCGGTGAAGAGGACTAGTTGGGTATCTTCGTTTGGGCCGTCATTATCTTCGACAGGATTGGCGTTGATGTTGAAAACTCTTCCCCTTGCTGGTGGCCTAGTGATTGGATTTTCTTGATTTACTTGGTTAACTGGGTTTGACTGAGCTTGAGTGTTGATGATGTTAACCAATCGAGGGCACGTGTTTCTAAAGTGGGTAGGGTCGCCACAATTGAAACAAGCTCGAACATATGGGAACATGGGGTATTGGGGTTGTTGATAGGTTTTGATCATGTTTTGAGTAGGGGGAGAGATTTGGTTTTGAAAGGTGCAGCAAACCCTGCTCAAATGACCATAGCTCCACAAGTTGCACATAGTCGACAAGGTAAGGTAAGGGGATGGTGATAAAAACAGTTGTTGCATCGAGGGTGAGGTCCAAGATATGGTTTCTTATTTGGGTAAGTTGAGTTGGGTGCCACTTGAGTGATTAGGATAGCTTGGATGGGTATGGCGTGTGAAATTGGTTGATTTCGTTGGATAGCAGCGAAAAGTTGCCCGTCTCTTTTTCTCTTAGAAGTGGGTTGAGAAGGGGATTCGGTTTGGGTGGAGTCGGAGGTTTCAGTCGATACTTTATCCTTCTTCTTCTCCTCCTTGAAGTCTTTGTTCCGGATTCGGTTCTCGGTGAGCTCTGTTGCTAGCTCCATTGCTGCTTCCAAAGTTGCAAGCGTGGTACTTATTACGGAGTCTTGAATCTTTGACGGAAGACCTCGAATGTAGTGCTCGATCAAACGGTAGAGGGGAGTGAACAAATTGGGAACCATTTGATGTAACTCGAGGAATCTTTTGTTGTATGTGGTGTGGTCTCCTTCCTTTTGCTTCAACGAATAAAACTCATCTTCTAATTTCTTGATTTGCTCCTTGGGCAAAATCGTCTGGTCATGATTTCCTTCAATTCATCCCAAGTTAAAGTCATAGCATCGTCAACGCCTCGTTTGGCCTTCTCTGTATTCCACCAAGTAAGTGCTATCCCATATAATCGACCGGTAGCATATCGCACTTTGCGATTATCGGGGCAATCACAATTCAGAAAAATGTTCTCCATCTCTTCAAACCAATGGAGGAGAGCGGTGACACCTTCAGTCCCTTCGTATTTTGGAGGGTCGCATGATTTGAAATGCTTGTAGGTGCATTTAGTGGTATTTGGGGGAGAGTTGATAACGTTTTGATCTTCTTGATTGACAGGATTAGCGGTAAGTGCTTGTTGGACTTGGATTACAATGTTGGGTATTACGGCAGCCATTTGTTGAGCGATTAGGGCAGCCATGCGCTCGCGAGCTTTTCCTGCTCTCATCTTCCTACGGGCGAGGTTAGAAGACATCTACAAGGAATACGGTAAAGAAGATTCTGTTTACTCTCCGTTACAATTTAAGTGCCAAAACCTTCAGCTATAAAAGGAAGACTTGAGGCGCAAGCTAAGGATCTACTCTCACTCTATTTTACTTACACTTACTTCTTCTTCTCCGATCATTGTACTTATTCTCACGCCAGAGGGTGGTCACAGAGAGAAGTCCCATTCTCCCCGTGGCAAGGCTAACTGCTTGTCTATTTTGCAGTGATCATCAGCGAAGTTCAACCAATCACTATCAAGCAAGAGATTAACCATTTTATGCAGAAACCATGTCCTCGGATCTAAATTGGTTCCATCATTTAGATCTGGTATTTCTTCAGGTGAAGAGAATTAAGAGGGAACACAAGATTGGTTTTATAGCGATACAATAGACTCATAAGTCAGGTCTCGACTGGAATTTTATGTGCAAATTTTGGGACTATTCGATGTTTCAGGGGGATTCAGCCAATGCTTTCGGTCAGTCCGGGGGGTAATGTCCATTTGGGATCCTGGTAGTTTACTTGCTCGGATACTATAAGACAACCATTTTATGTTGGTCTCTAGGGTTATCTCGAGTGTGGGGTTGAATGTCAACTTTGTTAATGTCTATGCTCCATCAGATGTGTCGAAATGCAAAAAGCTAGGGGAAAAGTTGGCTAGGATCAGAAACGAAAAACTAGGGTGTTGGGTTTTCTTAGGAGATTTTAACGAAGTTCGATGCCTTGAAGATAGATTAAACTATAATATTAATTCAGCGAGTTCATTGGATTTTAACAATTTCATAATTTTTGCAGGGCTGATGGAATTTTGTATGCTAGGCAGGAGGTTTACGTACGAGTTGGACGACAACACCAAATTGGGTAAGCTATATAGGATCCTGGTATGTGATAGCTTTGCAAATATTTGGCCTTCGGCCAGTCTTTACGTTCTTCCAAAAAGTTTGTTAGATCATAGTCCCTTGGTTTTACGTGTAGGTAATGTGGATATAGGCCTATCTCGTTCAAGTTTTACAATAGTTGGCTTGATCAGAAAGGTATTCAGGATATTGTTTACGAGTGGTTGATGAATACAAGGGAGTTCAGGTAAAAGAATGGCTTTAGTTTGTTTGCTAAAAAAATCAAAACTCAAACTAAAAGGGTGGAACTCTGATTTTAAAGTCAAAGAAAAAAGAGAGTTACTTTCTGCTAAGGAGGATTTAGATGATTTGGAAAAGAAGGCGGAATGTCAAATTTTGTCAAGATCAAAAAAAGATAGTAAGGCATAGTAGAAAAGTTAGATAAGAAATTTTGAAAAAAAAACTATGCTTTAGATATCCAACAAAAAGCTCGTTCTTTTTTTGGTCAAAAAGGTGATGAGAATTCAGATTTCTTTCACAAATTTATCAATAGCAGGAAATTGTGAACTCAAATAAAGGCTTTAAAGGTGAATGGGATTATGGTGGAAGATCCTATTTTAGTGAAAGAGGTGTAAAAGAATCTTTTGATCATAAATTCAAGGAACCAAAATATATCATACTGCATTTAATGACCAATGGTTCAATAGTTTATCTCTTTCTCAATCAAGAAAAATGACTTCTAGGTTTTCTGTGGAGGAAGTTAAAGATGCTATATAAGATGGGGGATAAGTCTCTAGGCCCAGATGGGTTCACGTTTCAGTTCATTAAAAGATTATGGTCGACTCTTCGCCTTATTTTATGGAGTTGATGTCTTTGTTCTATGAAGATGAACATGTTCTGGCGAATTGCAAATCCTCTTTCATATTGTTAATTCCAAAAGTGAAGGAACCAAGTTGCGGATTATAGGCCCATTTCGTTAGTGGGATGTGTTTACAAGACGGTGGCTAAAGTGTTATCTTCTATACTTAAACAGCTTATTAATTCGGTTTCGTCTATCTCCAATTAGCTTTTTTTGAAGACAGGTTCATTATAGACGGCCCTTTGATTCTAAGAGAAACTATTTCTTGGGCGAAAACAAAAAAGAAGGAAATGATGATATTTAAAGTTGACTTTGAAAAATCCTACGACACTATTAGCTGGGATTGTTTACGTAAAAACCTAAAGCTTATGGGTTTTCCAAATAGATGGAGGAGATGGGTAGAGGTTTGTTTAAAGCCCTGCGAGCTTCGGTTTAAGTTAACGGATCCGTTAAGGAGAGGTTTGAGGCAAGGAGACTACTTTTCTCGTTTCTGTTCATTATTGCCTCGGAAATTCTGGAAGTCTTTAAGAGAAGTTGAAGGAGGTTTTTTCTCAAGTATTATTCTACCTAATGGGGGTCCAACTATCTCTCACCTTTGTTATGTAGATGGTGTGGTTTTTTGGGTGAATGGTCTGAGATAAATTTAAAAAACCGCATTCTTAGAGTTCTTTATTTGGTCATGGGTTTGAAGGTGAACATAAAAAAAGTCGTTTTTATGTTTAGGATTCAATGAAGAAAGAGTTGAAAGGGTGGCGAATTCTATTAGATGTTGTGTTGGTATCTTCATGTTTAACGTCCTCGGGCTTCCTATCGGATCCAATATGAAATGTATTGAGCATTGGTAGGTTATAGTGGATAGATTAAACTCTAGACTTTCGTCATGGAATGTCACACCCGCTCATAGGCGGAAGCACAAAGTGTGAACTTGGTTAGTTTTCATTGCATACGATGTAAGTAAACAATCTATATGAATATAATATGCACCATGTTCATCCATTCCAAGATATAAAAATATACAAGTCACAAGTTTGCTCTCAAAAGACATCACTATTAATGTTGTTTTACAAAAGAAGACTTGTACCAAAATAGAGTTTTAACAGATCGAGGTTCTGCGTTCCATCTTTCGCAAAAGGGCGGGAGATGTTAACCAAATCCTCCATAAGGATGACATCGCTTTCTTGATATTCTCGTTCTTGAAGTGCAAGGATCCATTAGTTGCTTGAAATACATGTAAGTTTGAAAACTCAACATAAAGTTGGCGAGTTCATGTGTTTGAATGCTTTGTATCAAATAAATCCCAAAAACATTTGAAATCTTGTTCGTATTGTAAACCGGTATGTAAAAGCGTCTATGAAATTCGAGGATCATTAATGTTTTGCAAGGATATTAATATGTGTGCCACATAAGTAAGCAACAAAAGCTAGACGATGATATTCGGACTATTCCGATATGGGACCACAAAAGCACCCCTAAAAGACCAAAATACCAGGAGTGGAGCTTGCCAAAATTCAGGAGATATACACCCTTTGCACCATGGTCGTATGTATGATTAATGGTTACTCTTATCCATTTTCTACTTATGCGCACCTGATCAAAAATGATTTCATTCCATAGCAAAACATACCCTTTATTGTAACATGTATTCCCCCTCGATTGCTTAACAGTAAAACATTAAAAAGTTTGAAAGGAGGGACATGCGCACAGTTTTGCATACAACAATATAGTGTGCTAGCAGTCTCAGGTATCCGTAGACGTATCGCAACCAAATACTGTTCTAACTTGTTAGACACTTAGGTCTTTACTAGACCGTGTACATGTTGCTCATCTTGAACGTCCGTTAGGTTCGTATTTGTCTTGTTTTGATACCCTTGTTTATGTTAATATGTTGGTAGCTTATTTATTCATTTGTTTTTAATATATATTTCTCAAATATATATTGTCATATATATTTGTTATATATGAACGTGCCTCTCCCTTCATGAGTCTTCATGCCTAGCACGATGTAAGTGGGCCTAGCCCATATGTATCTTCGTGTCTCGCATGGTGTCATTGATATGAACTATATATATTATGTCACACACACACACACGCACACACACACACACACACACACAACAATATATATATATATATATATATATATATATATATATATATATATATATTCATGTTTGAAGGGATCCTCAATCCTTGTATATATATTTATTCATACTTGAAGGGGTCCTCGATCCTTATGAATATATTTTCATACTTGAAGGGATTCTCGATCATTATGTATATATTTTCAAACTTGAAGGGATCCTCGATCCTTACGTATATATTTTCAAATTTAGTGAACCGGTTCACATGTATAAACTATGTTCGGTTCGATTGAATATATTTGTTCTATGGCATATGCAAATATTGGATTGTATATGCAAATTGTTCCATTGTATTCATTTGCACCATTGTATATGCAAATGTTACTTTGTGTATGCAAATTGTTCCGTTGTATGCATTTCTTCCATGATATATGCAAACATTGTATTTATATGCAAATTGTTCCATTGTATGCATTTGCACCATTGTATATGCAAATGTTATCTTGTATATGCAGATTATTCAATTGTATACATTTCTTCCATGATATATGCAAACATTGCATTGTATACGCAAATTGTTCCATTGTATACATTTGCACCATTGTATATGCAAATGTTACCTTGTATATGCAAATTGTTCCGGTGTATGCATTTGCACGTACACGTTGTGCATGAACACTACTTGTAATTTCACTAAGTGTTTTAGTGTTCGTATTTTATACGTATGAGTATACTTATATACTTATGTATTTCACTTAGTGATTATTTGCGTTATAATTTCTGGAAAATTAAGAGTGTTGAAAATATATATTTCTAAGTGTTTAAAAATAAATTATTTTTAGAGTTCGTTGTCGAAGCCGTTAATATTTATTTTCGCGCCGAAATGCCCAAGTTTATACCTTCAAATATTTAGGAGGTTTTTCATGTGTTTGTGTATATGTATTTAGTTAGTGTTTCCTAACTTCTAATAGATACACACAATTATACACAAGTATTTATGCGACGTATGCACACAAGATGAATTTTCTAAGTGTATATATATTTTTTTATTCTAAATATATATAATATATATATATGTGTGTGTGTAATTTCCATTTTAACTTATGAAAATATACATAAGTGTTTAAGAAAATTACTTGGGAGTTTAACACCTAATCTTTTCCATCAAGGTACGCATAATCATGATTACGGTCACTAATCACGTTTAGTCATGTTAATCACCTTTTAATCTCACCTTGATCACGATTATGATTTTAGAAAATTTCGCCATAATTTCCCCTATACTATGAGAGTTTTTCACGTTTTTTAAAACGTATTTTAAACCATGTTTTAATACCCAAAGTCACAATCAGCACAAATCAAGTTCCATCTCATACTTGTCATGCCTATATCACACATAAACACCTTCATTCCTCCATGAACTTTATAAATATATTTTTAACAAACCTCCAAGAATAAGAACACTTTTTATAATCATTCACTAGTTATCCATGTAACATAAACTTGTTTATGTTACTTTTCAAGATCCTTATATTATAAATCATGTTCATAACTTCTTGTAAAGGTTATGTTTGTCAAAAATCACTTTCAAGTTTATTGTTTAAGTCTATAGATCATGAAGGTGATGATCTTGTTAGATCTAAACATCTAAATATTTAGATCATCATTATTTATTTTGCAAGATCATAGTATTTAACAACCGGCACTCTAATTCACTGGTGGGGTATCCATAGTTTCTAATCACTCACACTCTAATTCACTAGTTTGATTCATTCTTAATGTGACAACCGGCACTTTCAGGTAATTTCCGTACAATTAAAACAATATTTTTTATTATATTATTACGTGTTTTGAACATCCGAACTGTATGATTACATGACATACATCTAGATAACAAAAAAAACATTTTTATGATACATATTATTCATTTTATTGGTCGCAACTCGAAACGGTTTAAGTGGCACACCAAGACAACTAGTAGGCTTACCAATTAGACTAGCTGTATCAGCACGGTTCCGGTACTCACAGATTTAGGACCCAGATTTGAGTCCAAAACTAATATTATATTAAGTGGGAAAACAATGATATTAAATACTAATATTATGGACCTAGTGATATTGTTAACACTATGTTAAAAATATAGATCTAACATAAAAAAATTGTTAGATCTAGCAAGATCTACCAACTTGATATTATGAACTTGAAAGTGGTATAAAAATGATTTTTAGGAGATGTAACGAGTAAATATCTAAAAAGATCTTGCTAGTAAATTTTATTTTTTAAAAAGTGTGTTTACAAAGTTAACATAAACTTATTAAAAAGGGTGTTAAACATAAGAAAGTTATGGATTTAAAGGTCTCATGTTACTTACAAGTTCATACCTACTTGTTGGAAATTTTAGTATAAAAAGTCTTGTAAAATTGTTAGATGATTTGTTGAGTTTTGAACATAAAAACACATGTTTTTAAACATGGGAAATGTCCTTGTTACAAAGGAAACTATGAAGAAATTTTTTTAAAATTTAAAAACTTAAATATATTTTTAACAAGGTTCTTTCTTGTAAGTAAACTTTTTTTAAAAATAATAAATATAAAAATTCTCACATTTTGTATAAAAATGCAAGCTAAGAAAGTATGACTTTATTAATATAAAAATGGGTATAAATATATATTTTAGGAAAATATATATTTAGTGATCACAAGAATTATGTGCTAAGTATATATTATTTGTATTACTTACATATAAATTAGGGACTTGAAATAATGTACACAAATAAATACAAGAAAGTTGGCAAATAAAAACTTACAAGGATATATATAAATATATATATATATACACATTAGCCGGAACCCGTGCGATGCGGTGGAGGAGACAATTTAGAGTGCGGTATTCGATTCTGTTAGTTTATAAATCTCTTTAACTGGGGCAAAAAGAGTGGGCCTTTATCAAGTGTTATATATGGATCGATTTTTTGCATAGTTAAAATAAAATGCATCCTTGTGTATTGTTTTCTATTTGAATAAATACTTAAAATTTCAATTTTAGTAATATTGTCTTTATTAAATATATACTGCGTATCAAAGTTGAAATTATATCAAGATAGAAGGTAAACGAGCAACAAGTTGCGCCGCTACCCCTTTTTGAATGGTAAAAGTCTTCTAAGAACTACGTCAATAGATCTCGGGGTCATAATATTACTATGTATGACTCTTTAAATTTAAACTCAACTAAGCATGAAAATTACCAAATTTGTTAATATTATCTAGACTGGGTTTAGCTCCATACCAGCCCGATCGGTCCGTATACGCCTAGCGCACTCCTTCCAATAAAAAAGAACTTGTCCCTGTCATGATCTTCCCTTCTCCATACCAGCCCGACTCAGACCATATACGCTTAGCGCACTCCCTCCTATAAGAAGGAACGTGTCCATGTCATGTTATTCTCTTCTCCATACCGCCCAACTTGATCCATATACACCTAACAGTTTTCTATTGTGACTATAACACAAGATCTGATTCGGGAGGGTGAAGAACGTGGTCATTAAAGACATCACAAACAAAAAGAAGCTGCTTTATAGAACTATTATAGATAGTTAGACACCAACGTCCGAGTGCGGATCATAATAAAAACAATGAACATAATGATATTATTCTGTGATTTTTTTCTCAAATTTCAATTTATTATGTTTAACATAATTCGGTTATTGGGTAAGTGAGTTTGCTAAACAGTTAATCATGAACCATGGGTGTTGACCAATTCTAGCCTTTATTTTGGTTAATAAAGTCAATCAAGATTTAGGCCAAAAGTAAGCAAAAAAACATGTTAATTTGTAAAGGACACAAGTATTGTATTATATATAAAATTTTGTTCAGATTTTTCAACATATAACATGTTATTGTAAAAAAAGGTAGCAAAAGTTTTTCTACATATTCACCATGGCATTCATGATTCAGAATCCGGACTTGAGATTGTGCTTGCTTTTCATTAAAATGCAGTTATTTGAACCTTGTAGATGGCAAAAGTAAACTTTAATACCAAGAAACTAAAGATTGTATAAACAAGACTAAAACCAACTGGCACAAAATAGTTTAGCATATTTCTGCAACAATCAGACCAAGAATTCAAGATACAAATTTAGCCAGCAAACATTCATTTTTGGGTGGATGGCTCATCACGAAAGTCTGCCATGCTAAGAAACTTGTTTCCTCTTGATGCAGTTACAAAAGCATTCAAATGGCTCAAGAACAATTAGTAATCAAAGACCGATAAAACGAACCAAAGGGTTCAAGAACAATGTTCTTCTCTATTAAAATTCAATCAAAAACTAAGAAATAATAAACCCTAGATCCCATTATATAGGTGAGGAAACTAAATAACTTAAAACCACAATATTAGGAAAGTAAATAAAATTCAAATAACAAAAGATAAGATTTGATTCTTTCCAAAGAAGTCGCCATTCACGGGTCGCCCACGGGTTCGAGTCCGGGTCACAATATTGGGCCGGATGCTCCTGCATCATACTCCCCGTCTTCGAACCAAGGCCACCGGGGTCAAAAGGAACATCAATCCGATTCTGAATTATTATTATCACGACCCACTTACCAACTCAACTTGACGAATCGTTTCGCCCGACTCCGCACTTGTACCACCTGGATCAAAGGGAACATCAGGATGTTTGTTGTTCACTATAGATTTGACCTACTCAAACAATTCAACTCCAACTAAACAATTTGTTGTGGCAATTTTTGAAGTCAGTGAATTAATCTCAACCAAAGTAGTAGCAATGGGGGCCCCTCGCAATCGTTTCTTACCATCTGATCTTGCGGCCTACAATCTCCTAGATGATTGTTGTTAGCCAAATATACACACAAATAAGCCCATGTCCACTTTAAAGCCTCATGACATTTTCCAACCGGATCAAAAGGGACATTCGATCGTGTGTTGCACACTTTCGTGGACTGTTGGGATTTAAGAAACTGCCTATAAAGATTGAGTGGAATGGAACACGATTGAAGTTTTGGGCCATTTCTGTCCACATCGGTTGGCTCAGTAGTCGATCCATAAACATGCACTTCACCACCATATTTTTGTTTTTCCATGGGCCCATCACAAGCATTCCGGGAGATTAATTCCACGTGAGGTGCATGCAAACTCTCCACAATTAATGCACCATTTGCATTTTTATTATTAAAACGAATTAGTGGAGAATAATGTTCCACAGTTGACCGAAACTTTGAAGGTTTATCAATATCATCATTAATATCTTCAGTTTGAATTTTGGAATGGATAGAGTTCAACTTAATAGGAGGAAAATTCAAATTGTCCCCCAAATTCGGCTCCTTGGTTGGAGTTGGTAGAACCAGATTCTCTCCGATTAATGTAGCGTCACTATCTATCATCGTATCACCACCCAAAGCCACCGTGTCCACTCCATTTTCATTAAATAATTCAGCAAGAAACCCTGAAGAAACCAACAAAGATTTGTAATCGTTGTTTACCTCTAGATTAGGAACTCCGTTAACAACTTGTGCCCACAAGTATTCCTCTTCATTGTAATCACTTCCATTTTCATCATATCTCGGTCCTTCATCGAACGTAGACTCATCTTGCGACTTGCCCTCGAGATAAGTCGGCTCATAGAACCTGGGGTGGAAATAGCACGGAGGATGCTCCTCTTCCTCGTTCACATCGTCCCGGACGATGGGTCCCGATTCGGTTTCCTTAACGCGCATCTCCCATTCTAATTCAAGATCTTGGACTCATTGACAGAGTCGATTGATCTGTTCTAGAGCTCGGACTCGTTGACGAAGTCGTTTGATCTCTTCAAGATCCCGTGGATCTTGATAGACTCTATTGTTGCCTCTGTCGGCGAATCTACAAGTAGGGTGTATATCTCTTCCACAAGCACGTTAATAGAAAATACTCATGTCGTTGCCTCTGTCGGCGAGTCTACGAGCAAGCAAGTATTCCCCTCCACGTCAAGCCATTTGAGAACCAAAGCTCTGATACCAACTGATGCAGTTTCGGAAGCATTCAAATGGCTCAAGAACAATTAGTAATCAAAGACCGATAAAACGAACCAAACGGTTCAAGAACACTGTTCTTCTCTATTAAAATTCAATCAAAAACTAAGAAATAATAAACCCTAGATCCCCATATATAAGTGAGGAAACTAAATAACTTAAAACCACAATATTAGGAAAGTAAATAAAATTCAAATAAAAAAAGATAAGATTTGATTCTTTCCAAAGAAGTCGCCCACGGGTTCGAGTCCGGGTCACAATATTGGGCCGGATGCTCCTGCATCACCTCTTCTACATAATCTCCTGCCGGAAAACCATATCCCCATTGTTCAACAACTCCTGGATTAAAACCAAACATTTTAACACAACGAAGCAATCACGCATCTTGCTCAAAGTTTCGACATGGCATGAACGCATGCGCTCACTTAGCCTCGTAAGTATGACGTAAGCTGCAGGATCTCATGACCAGATCATCATTGTGACCGGTGGCTTTCGCTATGGCAACTTATAACTCAGGATCATCGTCTGTCTCAAACAAAACTACACAACCCCGCGATCTCTGGTTGCAAAAAGATATCAAGATTATCGAATTCAAATAATATACCAAATAATATCATTGAGAAACAAATTACAGTAAAAAACAACAATACTGCTGTAATTACATGCCTAATAATATATATAGGCTTCAAAAACAATAAGCATCCATCAAATGTTATGTACCTTCCTGAACCTCTTAGCCAGCAGCACATTCACCAGAACATAAATCTGCCCAGAATCGCATCTACAACTAATATAGCCTTAAAACCCTTAAACCACCATGTTGACTCAGTTACGGATAACGCCGAAGAGTGCTTGTGGCCGCTAGCCACCATTTGTATGACTGCTTAATCGCCAGAAGACACCACCATCATTGTTATGAACACATTGGACTTAACCAGACCCATTCAGACAGCACAATAGTGTACATTACTCTTGTTTGTCATAGCCAGCTCGAATGCATTCTGAAACAAATAATTGGTCACATATCATGTAAGAGTGCTAACCCAAAACCAATGAAAACCAAACAAAGGTCAAGATTATTGTCTTATCATTTGTGAATTTAACTAAGCAACTCAACTAGTTTGACTTTATTTAGTCAAACAGTTCATCTTGATTGCAAAATTGACATCAACAGAAATAATAAATACCGCTTGAGAAATAATTTGACTTTATTTAGTCAAACAGTCCACCTTGTATAATACTACTAAAATAATATAAAATTTGTAATAAAAAGAATTATGAGGTACTTCAGGTGATTCCCTAGCCGTTCAGTGGAAAAAAGAACATATCCCCAATCAACCCATTCGCAAGTAAATGGTGCGAAAGTTCCACCCCTAGTCTAAAATATAAAAATGTTACAGATAAAATTAAAGGAGTAACTTGCCTAGCACTCTTGAGGCTCTATAATACAATGTCCCAATTATGGTCTTGTTAAGATACTAATTTTCCTTCTATGTGTAATGAATGAATAAGCCTGCAAATAGAGATCAAACTCGTCAGCACATAGGGAAAGATGGTTCACACATCAATTTTATGTGCATATCAAAATTCATAACCAGCCTAGAAACATGCATCTGCTTCTAAAAATGTTCTAGAATCCTTGATAGCACACAACTCAAAAAAACCGCTTTAGTGCTTTCTCTGCTGACGTACGTTTGGACCATCAGGTAGCTGTCTATTATCCTTGGCATGACTCCATGCTCTTTCTGCAGTGTAAAGCAAAAGTTCTAACTGAGAACAAAACACACAGATGCATCACCTAAGAACCTCAACAAAACATAATTGGGGTACAATCAAATCAAACAAATTTCGTCCGAACAAATGAATTTGATCATCAAACCTATTCAATTTAGATTCTCAAAATAAAAGCAAAATAATAATAATAATAATAATAATAATAATAATAATAATAATAATAATAAATAATAATAATAATAAAAACAATAATCAAAACAACAATAACAAAACACAACAACAAAACAACAACATACAAAACATATAAATAAAACAGAAGATTTTTAAAACAGAAAAGCATTTAAATCTAACATAAATTAATAATTTGGGTTTACCTCCACTTCTTTGCCTCTCATTTAACAAATCAATGGTTGTGCACTCCTAAATTTTCCAAGCACAAATTACCAGCTACTGGTGTTACCTTTTCAAATATGAAGTTGTATATATCCTTTCCAGTGACCTACAATTGCGATTATCAACATCACTTACCATCTAGGTACTGCTATTAAACTGTGTGTCAAACATTCTATCTTACAAGTTGATGTACTCTGAGTGCAACTGATGCAAAGCCGAGTTTAGATCTGAAGCTCTTATAATTAGAAAGAGTTTTTTATTACATTGGTTGTACCCTTAGTATCTTCTCCACAAAACTGCAGTATAAATACATGTATAAATGAAAATTATGATTAGACCTCATTGTTGGGAGATGAAGTGGCTGAGAAATATACTTACTTTTTCCTAGAAATCCAGTAGTACTCTGGTTACTTTTTCACAAAAATCCAATATGCATTCCATTTCCATGAAAGACTATCACCATGAAGTGTGAAATCTAATTTTTTGCATCCTGTATATAGGTGTATTGTTGGTTGGTTTTAAATTAATTAAAATGCAAAATCTGAAAAACTCAAAGCATATGTGACTAACCGATGTTTTTGAAGTCTTCGGAAACCAATGTGCCTTTGCAGTTAACCTTATCGCTGAAAACCTTGCCGGAACTCTTTGAGTGTTGCCGTCTATGTTTGGTCGAACTTTGAAAAGACACCGGTGTCAACAAGAGATCTAACAGAGAAAGCGTCGCACGCCACCGATCTAAACAAAATCGAGGCATACGGGGGCCTACGAAGAAGTTGTGCGGCGGGGTGAGAGAGGCGGTGTCGAACAGATCCAACATATACTTCCGCTTATCAACTGCCCTCATCCTTGAGCTTATCCCACTCTCCATTTCACTTTAATCTCTCTCTCATGAAAAGATAAAAATAGTGGATGGGTGTACCGGGAATTGGGGATCTAGGCAGAGAGCTGAATTCAAATTTTGGATTTAGAATTTGGCCGCTCAATTCATGCTTTAAACTTAAAAGAATGGTTTCAACATTGAGTGAATTGTACAATAAGTGGCAAATTACTTAAATTGCTCTCTGGATATATAGAGTATAGATATAGATATATATGCCTTGGATACAATTTACGGACGATTCGGACATTTGGGCATTGGATGGACTTTATAAAATTCTGAACTAAAAATATATAAATATCGAAACTTGGTAAGTTACCCTTTCAAAACCGAACAAGTGACAAAATGTATATTTTTACAAGTATATAAAATATATCACATTTTGTCAATCTTTAAAATGTATTATTCTTGAAGTGTATAAAAATATATATTTCATAACATCTTAAGAATATATTATTTTGGTGAAAAACTAAAAAAATATTTTCTAGAACTAATCTTAAAAAGAGACTATTTTTAAGATATATATATAAATACATACACTTACCAAGCATAAATAATATATTCTTTTGGACATATCTTAAAATATATATTATAAGAATACAAAATTGTGTATAATATATACAAGAATATACGTATTCCTATACTTACAAATACATGTCAACATATACCACCAACACTTGGTGAAGATACATTACTAAACAAATATTACATTTGGTCATGTATACCATAAGAACATGCACATAAATAATTATATATCAAGACATATTAAAAATAGATTATTTTTAACAAACCTATCGTAACTACAAAAGATATATATAATGGTGCATACAAAAAATACGAGTTAAAATATAATATTTTAACTAATATATCGAACTTGGAATTATATATAATTATGGAAAAATTATATACGGTCATACACCTAAACGATGAGTATGAATCACGACTAAACAAATAAATATATTTTAAATATATTAAACATATCCGATGACGGCATCGTCGAGGCAAACGGGTGTAACCCGACTACAAGAAGGGCACGACCCTACACGTGTCATTGACACATACATCTTACTCGTGCGAGGCACAGAGACAAAAGGGCTAGGCCCGTACATACGATACATGAGATACAAGAATATGTATATTTGATGAAATATATATTGACATCATACATCAAAAATATAACTCAAAGAAACATAATTCCAAACACGTCTTAATAAATTATTAAGACAAATAAATTATACAAGTCGTTACAACGACCGAAGTGTCTAACAAAACCTAGCACGTTTGTAGGTTGCAACAAAAACCGAGGAAACCGATCTTGAGTTACACACTATTTACGAAATGTAAACTAGTGAGTTCATGTCCCCCTTTCATCTTAAACGTTTTTACAGCTTTACAACTATGGGGGGGGGGGGATACATGTGCAATGGTATGATAAGCGAGGGAATGAAACAATTTAGATCATGTGCGAATAGGGTCGAACTTAAGCACCATTAATCTTGTTTAAGACCACGGTACAAAGGTTAGATTTAGCGGGTGTTGGCCAGCCCTACTCTTGGTCATAGATCCACACGTAAGAGTGCATTTGTTGTCCAAGTCGAGGTTATTCGATGGAAAATCGTCAAGGGTTGGATTGCTTCCTATGTCGTCACACATATTAATGTCCTTACAAAACATTAATGATCAACGATTTCATTGACGCTTTACATACTGGTTTTTTATACAAATACATCATACATTTTATGGTTTCATCTTATACAACTAAAACACATGAACTCGCCCACTTTTGTTGATTTTTCAACTTAACATGTATTTTAGGAAATTAATGGACCGTGCGGGGATTCCAGTTCAAGCAAAAACAAGTATCAAGACTCCATGCCATATTTTGGAGGATTTGCCCGTTATATGCTGCCCCCTTTGGGTGATATAGTGTACAAAACCTCATATTCAAAAACTTGCATTTTGTATGTAAAACACTTGACGATTTAATTCTCAACTTATGGTTTGTAAACAACTTATTCAACTTATGTTGCGTTTCGAAACAATCATGAAATGGCATTTGAAGTTTGTTTTATTTATTTAGTATGTTCACTTATATGGTATGCAATGAGAATCAATCAGATCACACCGCGTGTTTCCAAACCGAACCCCCCACTTCCATACACAATCTTCGTATTTTTTTTCTTTCTTTGTGTAAATTCACAAGAGTCAAAACTACAAGATCAAGTTCAAGCGTGTACAAGTATAACAAGCTTCGTCCCACCTTCACCTTGCTTGCATAGGGTATGGATGCCATTCTAACCATCTCTTTTTGCTTTAAAATTTAGTAAAGGGCATGTTAGTTCACCTAAGCGTGGGATGTTTTCTCAATATTTTAAAAAAGCAAATAAACTACATGGAAAATTAACTTGCTTGGGGTTGTGTATGAACTTGGGGTGTGGGCAAATAAGTATTATATGTAGTTTTTCCTTCTAACAAGTTCATGTCTTTTAAATTCATGCATATGTTGGTGATTATATGTAGAGAACATCAAATACTTGTGTTGTCGACTAATATATGCTTAAGAAGAAAAAAAGAGTTATATATATAATATGGGTTGGTAGCTAAAGTATGCACACAGATGTTTAGATACTAGTTTGTTACATGGGTGATTTGCATAAAGGGTGGTTATGTACATGTTAGTAGTATTTTGGTGGCGGTAATTTGTTCAATAAAGTTTATTAGTTGGTATGAGTATTTAGATAATAAGAAAACAAACGATGTATTTGTAAAAAAAAATGTGAGTGTTCATTTCCTAAATCTTTTTTTTTTACTTTTACAAGTTTGTTTTTGTATAAAAAACCTTTACCCAAGTAGTTTGGTCTAGTTAAAACTCATGAGAGTATGAAACTAACACACTGAAGTACTTATGTTTTTCATATGGTTACAGGTAGTTGCAAGTTTTATGACATTTTTTCACAAAATAATAAAAATGTATATTTAATAATATATATATATATACATCTTTAGCGCAAGTTCGTTTTGCGAGTTTTGTTTCAAAAAAATAGTTGAATATTAAATTTTGGTTGTTACAAATATATATAATATATATATAAATTATATATATTTGGTGAAACCAAAAGTTTTAAGTTCAAAGAATCTTTGTATAACTTTAAGTATTTACGAACTTATTACAACTCGAAAACCCCAAAGTACATAGTTATATTTTTACGACTATGTTTACGGTATATATATTTTATATATATATATATATATATATGATATGCATGTTTATAGTAGTCCAAGAAGCAAAAACGTCTATTTTGTACATGTATAACTTATATGGGAACTTATATATACGTAGAAACATTTTAGATATTATCTTTACCTAGATACGCATGGTATTTCAAAGTATATTTCTCTAAAAGTAAATATATAACTTTATATATATTTATTGCCGTTCGAGACGCCTTTACGAATCATAAACTGCATGAAGGTCCAGAAGTGCCTACGAAAAGGTTGCATAGCCTTTCTAGCTCATGTGGTCGACATGGAAATTAAGGATCCAAAGTTGGAAGACATATCCGTTAAGAAGGAGTTCCTTGAAGTCTTTCCGAAAGACTTGCCAGGACTGCCTATGCATCGACAAGTTGAGTTCGCATTGAGTTGGTGCCAAGAGTCGCACCAGTGGAGAAGTCTCCATACCGATTAGCTCCGGCTGGGATGCAAGAGCGTTGTAGCCACAAGAAGTATGAAGGTCCCTAGCCCAAGTGTGACAAATGCAAGTACTACCATTTGGGTGCTTGTCGGGTTTCGAAATGTGATAACTGTGGCAAGCTTAGCCGCCGTACTGAAGCATGTTGGGCACCAGGTATTGGAGGGAGAGGGGGAAATGGTAATGGCAATAGGAATGGGGATGGAACTGGAAATGGTACTAGGAATGGAAACGGAAATGGAAATGGTAATCGGAATGGTAACGGGCGTGAAGCAGGATGTTTTGGTTGCGGAAGCAAGGACCATTGGCGAAAAGATTGTCCTAGAGAGAACCAAGCTCGTGAGAGAGCTTTTATGATCGGGCAAGGGATGCGCGCCAAGACCCTAACATGGTCACTGGTACATTTCTTATGAACAAACATTACGCATCCATCTTGTTTGATACCGGTGCCGATTTTAGCTTTGTTTCTAAGGAATTTAAAAATATACTTGGTATAGAAGAAAGTAAGTTAGATGTTCCTTATTCCATCGAGTTGGCAAATGGTAAACTAGTCGAATCTGGGGAAGTCATTAAAGGATGTTCTTTGGAATTGGGCGAACGAAAATTCACTATCGATAAAAAAATGTGTTAAACATCATAAACAACTTAAAAATTATCGGGAATATCTCTAAGACACAAGGACACACTGATGTGCGTGAATTAAATATATTTTTATTATTATAATTTTCATTCACACAGATTAGGTTTTAAAATAGTTTTTACTTAAAACCAACTACACACACATAGGGCAAGTGTACCCGTCAGGTGGTAGTATAGTTCGCTGGTAAGAACCGATATCAATCCGTGGACTCGGTGTCTCAATACTAAATTTTCGTTACTTTTAAACCTGTTTCAATTAATGAGTTGCTTTCTTGATTGTTTTTAAACTATCATGTAAGGATAAAAATTAACTAACTGAATTAACAAGAACAATATCTAAGAAAGGTTGCTTGAATTAAGTATCCACTAATAAACATATGACAACTTTCAGGAAAACTAATGGTGATGCAAGTCTTAGAATCAACTAAGTTTCCAATCAAGGTCCCCTAGTTTTATAAATCTTAGGAAAATTATAATGAACAACATTTTAATCACCTAAGATTCATTCTTTAAGCCCTCTTGCTAAATTGATGTTAATCTTTAATAATGAGTTAATTGTTAATCAAAACTCCTAACTCTACAAATTAAGGAAAACTAACATGAACAACACATTAATTACCCTAACTTGGTTTCAAGTAAATGATATCTTCGATAAGCTCTTGACATAAATCACAAGCATGGTCATGCTAAACAACAACTTTGGCCTAAATCATCAATCCAACATGAACACAAACCATAGAATTCATATAAACATTCATAAGATCTTTACAAATCCAAATGCAAGAATCCATACTCATATTCAAATCATCATCCTAATCATGTTAGCAATTACCATTCCTAGTTTTCATGCTATGAATCAAATCAACAACTAACAAGATTCAATAATCATAATCTCTACATGGGCTTTCCAACACTACATGTAAATTTTATGATCAAACATTCAAGAATAATAACTCTAAACATGAACATGCATTCCAAGAAACTTGAATAAATATCATCATTGAGATTAACATACAATAATCACCACATCTATTTCCATATTGTCAAGTGTTCATTAGCTTCAACAAAATTCAATCAACACAATTGTTTAGCCTAGAAGGCTCATGATAACTAAGACAAACATAAAGTAATATGGATTGTGCATGAATAACAAGTGAAAATACTAATGTTTAAGACAAGATAATTAGCTAAATGAGTTGGATTATCAAGTGATACAACCTCCTAAAGGCTCCTTCTTCAATCTCCAAGCTTCCAAGATCAGCTTCTTGAGAGAAAAATCAACCCAAATGCTCCAACTCACTTTCAAATGAGCTGAATTCACGTATTTAAGCTACTGGGCATTTGGCACGACCGTGCCACCATTTGGCTCGGTCGTGCTTGGTAAGTGTCAGGTGCCTTTCTGAGTTGTTGACCAAGTTTGATGCCAAATCCGGAAAGATCCCGCTAAAATTTCCTCGAGGTGGCACGACCGTGCCACCATTTGGCACGGTCGTGCTTATCGATATCGCACTCGGAAATGACTAAGTTGAACTCGGAAACTAGCTGATCAGAGCCTGTGATTGCACGCGCACGGTCGTGCTTGGGGTTGGCACGATCGTGCCAAGTGTTGATTTGGCTCGGATTGTGTAGTCTTATGATAGTGCTTGTGATAGTGCCGACTTCTTGATGCTTGGCACGGTCGTGCCAATGGTTGGCACAGTCATGCCATATCTGGAAATTTGGCAGAAATGTTCCATTTTTGCTCCAATTTGCTCCAAAAGTCTTTGTTTCTTTACCGGGCCGAAGCCCGGACCTGCATTTTCACAAATAACTAAAATGAGTATCTAAATCAATGAAAACACAATGAATTTCTGCATTAATGGAGGATATTTGACGTTTAAAAGATGTATAAATTCTTATACATCAAACATCCCCACACTTGAACTTTGGTTGTCCTCAAGCAAACTAAAACGAACTAAAACTCTCTAAATGGCAATAACCTCAACTAGCATTTTATACGCACAAAGAAATTACTCGGGTTATAATAATCAAGGACTACTCGACATGATGGAAAAAAAAAACAAAAAGGTATATAAAATAAGTTTATGAGCAATGGTCCATCTTGGAAATCCCTACAAGTCTACCTCACATCCTCACAATGTTCACACACACTCGGCTAATATATGGGTGCACATACGATTTATGGAGTATGTGTTAAACACTCAATGCCACGATGATGACTATGTGATATCATAAGCTTGTGAAAGGATCAAATTTAATCACTCAACAAAAACATAACATGAATCATGAGGTGTTATTCGGGTTGTAACTTGGCTAGGTCAAGGGTATGGAAGTGGATATTTAAAGTGGCTATAACGTTTGTAACCCGGCGGTTCGACTAACTTGAAACAAAAGAAAATAAGAACTATACAATTTAATATTATCTAACCAAGAGCTAATCAACGGATTTAGGTTTTCCACTCCAAAATTGCTCTAATGAAGCCACTTGGTAAGGCTTTTTTTTTAACTATAATCGTTTTCCTCAGTTTTTTTTTGCACATGCTTGAGAGGGAAACTAAGTACGTCTACTTAGATAAAAACTTTACCCCATGATGTTGCAACTATAAACTAAGATACTATACAAAAGTAATAAGTTAATCGCTAACCAAACCGGCTTCTAAACAAAAATGGGTTAAAATATAAAATGCTAATTTGGCTAAGTGGCTATTATTTAGTGGTTTAAAAGAAATGAAAGGGGAAGACTCAAATTGGTTTAACTAAGGGAATGATTTGGGTGAGGGAATACATAAAAATTGGTTAAAAACAAAAGGTTTCCTAGTGCCTCAATCATTTTCATGTTATATATTCGCCTTGCGGCCTCGAAATGTATACCTAACACAAGTTCTAAATCACAAAAGTCATCCGGCTCACTCAATCTTTGCCCGCAAAAACATGAGCAAAAATAATTCTAAAGCTACAAGGGCTCAAAAATAACTCACGGAAACGGGCGTATTGGGTAAATATGCAAGGCAAACAAGTAGGTCAATCGCTTGATTTCTCATGCTCAAGTGTATACAAAAAACAAATTTTTGTGGTAATCCTCACGCGAGCGAGCCCTTTTTACGTTCACCCTTTGTATATTTGTCAAAAAAAGTGCTTTTATAAAAACTTATGTTGGGTTGATTATTAAGCCAACAAAATTCATTCAAGATAGCTTTATTTTATTTTTTATTATTATTATTTTTTTATTTTTATTATTTTTTAACATGACAACAAAGCTCAAGCGCTAAACCACCTCCCCACACTTGAAATGTACATTGCCCTCGATGTACACAAAAACAAATATATGAAAACATATATAACGAAAGCGGAGGAAAATGGGAACATGAAAACTCCCCTGAAATGAAACAGCATGAATGGAGCGAAGTGACAAGTAGGAGCAACCGCAACGAACCGCCAAGCAACCAACAAACCAACATCTCAACCAAGCAACTACACACTAGCAAACAAGATCAAATACACAAAAGATTACCCAACCCATGTACCCTTGCCTTGTTTATTTAAACCACTAATCATAATAAAAAGAAATAAAAGATCACAACGGAGGGGTGTACGGACGGTGCAAAATGGCACACCCCTCAAACACGAAATAGCAAATGAAAGTACGACAGGAGCTGTAAGATCAGGGTCGACCGCCAGAAGGACCGGTATCGTCCCGGCGGTCAAACCGGGATCTCCTAGTGAAGTGCGGCGGCTGCTGTGTGTACGGATGACCGAGCGAGCTTGCTAGATGTTCCTGAGACCTGAATAACCAGTCGAAGCTACGCCTACTTTGCTCGTACATATCTTCCATAAAATTACCCTGACGATGCTGCTCAGCGCGGATCAAGTCCACGTCGTGTCGTACAGCTTGCTGCTCCAATGCTAGCCCATCCATTCTCCTCCAAAGATCCACTGTAGACGGTTCATGCGGACCATACGCACCCTGCTCGTAACCACCACCAAAACCACCAAACAAGTGCTCCCAACTTGGCCTTCCAAAACCCTGGCCTATTTCACCCATCTGAAGATGAGGGTCTGCTCCCCCAGCAGCCTCACCTGGCCCGAATCCTGGAGCATCCTGCATGTGGACGTCCTCGGCTCCACCAACATCGCCCTTCTCTGGATCACTTTCTCCCTCAGGGAGTGGGTCCCAAATCCTACCCAATCGATCCACCAACTTCGTGATGCCATTAACCTTGCGAATCATATGCATGGCTGTCAGCTGTGCCACATCAAGTAATCCATAATCACAAGCTACGGTAAGATCATCCAACCGCACCCTGTAGTGCCTAGCTAACTTGGTGGCGAATGCACCACCACAGATCCTCGATGTGGGGGTCGACCCAATACCCCTTTGGATGGACTCTGCAACATTGCAGTTGGACCCCGATATGATGCAATAGAGGTGGAAAAGGTCGCGGGTGGTGATGTTTCCAGTGCTATCACCCCGACCGCCGATTACGTGGAAGATGGCTCGCTCTATGATGCGGTGCAACGGGTCAAGAATCCATGTGGCTTTGGCTCGGCGTCGATCCCAGGCCCAGCCCGGTACAGTGATCTGATCCCAGAATGCTGCTTTATCCGTATCAGCCTCCCATTCTTGCAGACTGCCGTGAAATAACTCGGATTCGATCTCATCCTCCTCATATAATCCAAGTATCTGACCAAACCTGCTGATCGATTGATGATGCCACTTTCGTCCCAGACGGTAACTAACACCAACTCTTTTCTCATAAACATCAGGGCAAGGGAAGATAAACTTGAACGAGGCAAAAAAACTCGATAACTAACTCGACATATTGGGGCTCCGTCATTGCGAAAAGGCAAGACCAAGGAGGGGTCATGAGCTCTCAAATCTTTCAGTCTGACCGAGTAGGTCGAGGTCGACCGTTTGCAGCGTCCTCATAGGCTCGATTAAGTGCCTACGAGCCCACAGTCTTTCAACCTTCGCAATACAATGCCCTTCCCTGGCATTGTCGCTGAAACGAAGAAATGGGTGATTCATCTACAAGAATAGAACAAAATCAGCAATTATTCAGCAACAAAATTAAAACAAAAACGGACCTCTGGACAGTTAGCACGGTCGTGCCTGGGTTTGGCGCGATCGTGCGTGGATGAACAACAGCAGATTTTATGAAGTTTATGGAAAAATTATGAAGTTCTGGGTTTATTCTTCAAGTGGCATGGTCGTGCCTGGGTTTGGCACGATCGTGCTTGACCTGGTTCTGACCGATTTCTGGGTGAGTGTTGAAGATCTGGAAATTCTTATGAAGCGCACGATCGTGCCAGGCCTTGGCACGATCGTGCTTGACCGTTTTTCTGGGCAAATTATGAAGACAGTCACAAAATTATGAACGGCACGATGGTGCCAACCCTTGGCACGGTCGTGCGTGACGTAACCCAAATTCCCGAAATCGCTCAAAACGCACCCAAAAACCTGATTTTTCCATCTTTTTGCTTAGGGGTTTTGTAAATCGGTCACTTATGGTCAATAACAACACAAAAAACACTAAAAACAGGCTTGAATCGGGTGATTTAGACCAAGCCCTAAAAACAAAACATAAACTACCATGAAGAACAAACCCTAAGACTAAAGAACTTAACAAAGAAGGAGAAGGATTCGTACCCGGAATGATTGTTGGGATGAAAGAAACTAGTAATCTTGGAGGAAGCTAGGAAATGCAAGGGATTCGTGAGTGCTTTGAATGGGTTCAAGAGAGTAAGAAGGAGAAGTTAAAGAGAAGTGGTTGAGTGTATTATTTGTGGGTGCTATTATTGGTTCTGCAAAGGGCTGACACTAGCAGGCCTGGTAGTGCCAGAATTTTCGGTTGATAGTGCTTGATTTTTGGTTTTTTTTTAGTTTAATTTTGAAAAACATAGTTTGTACAAAAATTAATTTAGAAACTAAAGGGTGGAAATAAAAATGAGAAGTAAACGGAATCCTTGAACCCGGGACACTCACGAAGCATCTCCTACCAAGAAAATAGCCGAACTAACATACCTGAGAGCCGGCAACAAGCACTAACATCCCTCGTGACCAGAACGAACCGCAACCTGAAAAAAGAAAAACAAACAACCGACACAATATATATACAAAAACGGGCTAAGTTTATTTACGAGTCTTCAGCTAGACTCACCACCCCGTATTCATTTGTTCCTAGGGTGGAGGGTAACAACCTCCTCACTCTGATCAACGGGCCCTCCAACATAAGCCTTTAACATATGCCCGTTGACCTTAAACAACCGGCCATCCTCGTGACCTATCTCCACTGTCCCGTAAGGAAACACTGACCGTACAGTGTAGGGACCTGACCATCGAGACTTGAGCTTACCAGGAAATAACCTCAGACGAGAATTGTATAACAACACACGATCACCCACTCGGAATTCTTTCTTTTCCTTCAGCGGCTATTGTGCAACGTCTTGGTACGTTCCTTGTATAGCTTGGAGCTCTCATATGCCTCATTCCTTAGCTCCTCAATCTCGTGGATCTGCACAAACCTATTCTCGCTCGCAGCAGCCATATCAAGATTAACTGTCTTCAAAGCCCAATAGGCTTTGTGCTCGAGCTCCACAGGAAGACGACAAGACTTTCCATAGACCAATTTAAACGGTGTGGTGCCTATAGGAGTCTTGTAGGCTGTCCGGAAAGCCCACAGTGCATCATCCAACTTCTCAGACCAATCCTTACGGCTAGAGTTAACCGTCTTCTCCAAAATCCGCTTGATACCCCGATTAGTGACCTCGACCTGCCCACTCGTCTGTGGGTGGTATGGTGTAGAAAACCGATGCTGCACACCATATCGGGACAATGCTTTCTCAAGCTGTGCATTGCAGAAATGCGTCCCACGGTCACTAATCAATGCCTTAGGGGCACCAAATCGAGCAAACAACTTCTTCAAAAATTTCACCACTACTCTAGCATCATTTGTGGGTAAAGCATGTGCTTCAGCCCACTTGGACACGTAGTCTACAGTAACTAGAATATAGCGGTTACCAAAAGAAGTCGGAAAGGGACCCATGAAGTCTAGCCCCCATACATCAAAGATCTCACATACTTGGATGCCGTTTTGCGGCATCTCATGGCATGCTGAAATGTTGCTTGCCCTCTAACAAGCATCACAAGACCTTACCCACTCATGGGCATCACGGAAGATAGTTGGCCAAAAGAATCCAGAGTCGAATACTTTCTTCGCAGTGTTATTCGCTCCGTGGTGGCCTCCCGTAGGTCCCTCGTGACAGTGGCGCAAAATATCTCTCGCCTCGTCACCATACACGCAACGACGGATCATCTGATCCGCTCCTACCCTAAATAAGTAAGGGTCATCCCAAAAGTAGTACTTAACATCCGCAAAGAACTTTCGCTTTTGCTGATGGGTCATCTCCTTAATCAGGATGCCACTAGCTAAATAGTTCGCGAAGTCAGCAAACCATGGGGAATCATCACTCGTCTCGATCCTCATAAGAAAATCATGGGGAAAATTGTCATTGATGTTAGGCCCACGAATTTCCTTCCTCTCGGAATGCTCAAGTCGAGACAAATGATCGGCTGCAAGATTTTCAGCCCCTCTCTTATCACGGATTTCAATATCAAACTCCTGCAGTAAAAGAATCCATCGTATCAACCTCGGTTTAGTATCCTGCTTGCTAAAAAGATACCGAAGAGCTGCATGATCCGTGTACACAATGGTCTTGGAAAGGACGAGATAAGACCGAATTATCGAATGCAAAGACCACAGCTAGGAGCTCTTTCTCTGTCGTGGTGTAGTGCTCCTGAGCGTCGTTCAAAGTCTTGCTCGCATAGTAAATCGGGTGGAAGTGCTTATCTCTCCTTTGACCCAAGACTGCCCCGACTGCAAAATCACTCGCATCACACATCAACTCAAAGGGTAGTTCCCAGTCGGGAGCTACCATGATCGGGGTATTCACCAACTTCTCCTTCAACAACTCGAATGCCTTAAGGCATTCGTCGGAGAAAACAAACTGGGCATCCTTCTCGAGGAGCTGAGTCATGGGAAGGGCGATTTTGGAAAAGTCCTTTATGAATCGCCGGTAAAAACCTGCATGACCTAGAAAACTCCTAATAGATTTCACTGATGTGGGAGGCGGATGCTTAGAAATGATCTCAACCTTGGCTTGATCAACCTCGAGCCCCGCCTGTGAAATCTTGTGCCCAAGCACAATGCCCTCCTTCACCATGAAGTGGCAATTCTCCCAGTTCAACACCAAGTTAGCTTCTTCACATCTAGCTAACATCCTCTTCAGATTCCCGAGACACTGATCGAAAGAACTCCCAAATATAGATAAATCATCCATGAAAACCTCCATGGAGTCCTCGATCATGTCGTGAAAAATGGCCACCATACATCTCTGAAATGTGGCCGGAGCATGACACAGTCCAAAGGGCATCCGCCGATAGGCAAATGTGCCGTAGGGACATGTGAATGTCGGCTTCTCCTGATCCTCAGGAGAGATGGGAATCTGAAAATAACCCAGAAACCATCAAGGAAGCAGTAGAACATCCTACCCGACAACCTCTCCAACATCTGATCAATGAAAGGAGTGGGAAATGATCCTTCCTCGTGGCATCATTGAGTTTGCGATATTCAATGCAAACTCTCCATCCGGTGACTGTACAAGTAGGAATCAACTCGTTTTTCTCGTTCGTCACCACCGTCATGCCTCATTTCTTCGGGACTACCTGCACAGGGCTAACCCAAGGTGAATCAGAGATCGGATATATCAAACCTGCATCAAGCAATTTGATGACCTCTTTCTCCACAACATCCTGCATGTTCGGATTTAAACGCCTCTGATGCTGCACTACGGGTTTGAAGTCCTCCTCCATCAAGATCTTGTGGGTACAAAAAGATGGATTGATCCCTTTTATATCCATGATCTTCCAAGCTATCGCCTTTTTATGCTGCTTCAAAACCTCAAGCAATCTACCCTTCTCTTCTTCTGACAACCTAGCAGAGATGATGATGGGTAGTTGAGTCGCACCCTCTAAGAAAGCATACTCCAAGTGATCTGGAAGTTCCTTAAGCTCAAGTGAGGGTGGATCCTCAACCGAAGGGCGTGCTTTAGGCTCAGCAATGCGACCCACCACTTCAAAAACCTCAGTACGTGGGGGAGCCACATGACCTATCAGACAGGTCATATCTTCAGCAGACTGGACCATAGCAGGCGAACCAAAAGTCTCTCCTCCAATAAGCTGTGTGTCCACAACTTCCTCCTCAAACGTGCTATGAAGATGATCACTCACATATGTGTCAATAGTCTCGATAAAGTAGAGTGTATCATCATGACTCTGTGGATGCTGCATGGATTTCCCTATATCAAAGGTCACTTCTTCATCGTCTACCCTAAGAGTAAGTCTGCCGGTGCAGACATCGATCAACGCTCGAGCAGTGGCCAGGAATGGCCTACCTAAGATGAGAGGAACAGTTTTGTCCTTATCCATGTCCAGGATCACAAAATCAACAGGAAAGACAAACTTGTCGATCTTCACTAGCATATTCTCAACTATACCTCGAGGGTACTTCACTGAATGATCGGCTAGCTGAATGCTCATACGAGTGGGTTTTGGCTCTCCTAAGTCCAGCTTAGCAAAAACCGCATAAGGCATGAGGTTTATGCTGGCTCCAAGATTAGCTAGTGCATTGCTGACCGACAAACTACCAATCAAGCATGGGATAGTAAAACTCCCAGGATCACTCATTTTCTGTGGTATCTTGTTCTGAAGAACTGTTAAACACTCCTCGTTCAAGGTCACATGCGAAAGCTCCTCAAGTTTCTTTTTGTTAGATAGAATATCTTTCAGAAACTTGGCGTACTTAGGCATTTGAGCAAGTGCCTCGACAAACGGTAGGTTTATATGAAGTTGCTTGAAAAGCTCAAGGAATTTACCGTAGTGTTTTTCCATTCTTTGCTTCTTCAACCTCCCCGGATATGGAACGGGAGGGACATACTCTCTCACTGGCTCCTTGGGACGTGCTGTACTTGTTGGGTCTCGCCTCAGTTGCACCTCACCCGAAGACTCAGTCTCAATCTCCTCATCAACCTCATCATCAATCGGCTTTGGTAAAGCAGCCGAAGTGATGAGCTCAGCGGTCTTGCCGCTTCTCAACGTGATGGCCTTCGCAGTAGCATTCGGATTAGGCTCTGTATCGCTTGGAAGGCCCCCCCTTGTCTCTCAGACAACATCTTGGCAATCTGGCCAACTTGGTTCTCTATGGTCTGCATGGAAGCCTTTTGGCTTCTCAACTCACTCTCGTGCCTCGTGAAACGACCGTCATACTCCTTGAAGCGCTTTTCATTTTCGATTCTTTGAGAATTTTGACCAGCTAAGAGTTTAAACATTTCCTGAACACTAGGTTCATTAGTGGAAGGCATCTGCTGAGGCCGAGGTGCACCGTATCCTCCAAGAGCTGGGGGGCGTGGAGCGAACCCGGGTGGATGCTGAGTTGACGCTTCAGACTTCCAACTAAAATTTGGGTGATTCTTCCACCCCGGATTGTAAGTATTGCTGTAGGGATTATGCTGAGGACGGTACTGGTTTCCCATAAAATCTACATGCTCGTGCGACACCTCTCCAGCCAGAAAATCGCCTACATGATATGCTCCCCCACTCGAGGAACCACTCGAGTGGATCTCCATCACTTGATCAAACTTTGAAGATAAGGCATCCATTCGTGCTGTGATGGCGGTGAAGTCATTCACGTGATGAACTCCCTGTCTAGAACTTTTCCCTCGCGATAGCTGCTGTGTCCGATTCTTCAAGGCGCATTTCTCTAAGATCTCAAATGTCTCGTTGGCATTTTTCGTGCCTATGTCTCCGCCTGAATATGTATCGACCATCATCCGCCCTTGACCATCCAAACCATGGTAGAAGATCTGACATTGTTGCCACTTGGGCAACCCGTGGTGTGGACCTTTCTCATGAGCTCTTTAATCCGCTCCCACGCCTCATAGAGGGGCTCATCATCGTCCTGACAGAAGTTAAGAATCTTGGTTCTTAACCGAACAGTTTTCTCTGGGGGAAATATTTCTGAATGAACTTCTCAGCTAATTGATTCCACGTAGTGATATATCCAGCTGGAAGTGAAAGAAGCCACTCTTCAGCTCCATCACGTAAAGAGAACGGAAAGAGCCGAAGACGTATTGCATCCGATGATGCATCACGAATGGTGAATGTGGCACAAACCTCCTAGAAACCCCGCGATATGGACACTAGGATCCTCGTGATCCTTGCCATAAAACTGAACCGCATTCTGCAGCATCGAAATGGTACCAGATTTGATCTCGAAATTATTGTTATTTATTGTGGGTGCATTGATGCTCGCAGGTAAACCCTCAAGTGAAGGTTTTCCTATGTCGTTTAAGACCCTCGTTTCCTCTTCGTCTGCCATTTCGACGTAAACCTCGTGAAGTGTGTCGTCTCCCAACGCGTCTGCCTCAATTGTGGCGGCCACCCTGCGGGCCCGCTCCCGCAATCTTTGATGAAAATTGCACCCCGGTTCCGATGAAGGCTCAACAACTTCAGCAACTTGGGTTGAGGACATGCACGACTTGTAAGGAAAAAAAAGGAACACAATGCCCTATGTATACACAAAGATAAAAAGGATTAATTAATTACTTAACATAATTTTTTTTTCAATTAATCATGTGAGACAAATAAAAACAACTAGACAAAATTTTGTACACTTTTCACAATGATTTAACAAGTAACTCCAACCATTCTTGAGAAGACCGAGTACCCGGCAACGGCACCAAAAACTTGATGTGCGTGAATTAAATATATTTTTATTATTATAATTTTCGTTCACACAGATTAGGTTTTAAAATAGTTTTTATTTAAAACCAACTACACACACATAGGGCAAGTGTACCCGTCAGGTGGTAGTATAGTTCGCTGGTAAGAACCGGATATCAATCCGTGGACTCGGTGTCTCAATACTAAATTTTCGTTACTTTTAAACCTGTTTCAATTAATGAGTTGCTTTCTTGATTGTTTTTAAACTATCATGTAAGGATAAAAATTAACTAACTGAATTAACAAGAACAATATCTAAGAAAGGTTGCTTGAATTATGTATCCACTAATAAACATATGACAACTTTAAGGAAAACTAATGGTGATGCAAGTCTTAGAATCAACTAAGTTTCCAATCAAGGTCCCCTAGTTTTATAAATCTTAGGAAAATTATAATGAACAACATTTTAATCACCTAAGATTCATTCTTTAAGCCCTCTTGCTAAATTGATGTTAATCTTTAATAATGAGTTAATTGTTAATCAAAACTCCTAACTCTACAAATTAAGGAAAACTAACATGAACAACACATTAATTACCCTAACTTGGTTTCAAGTAAATGATATCTTCAACAAGCTCTTGACATAAATCACAAGCATGGTCATCCTAAACAACAACTTTGGCCTAAATCATCAATCCAACATGAACACAAACCATAGAATTCATATAAACATTCATAAGATCTTTACAAATCCAAATGCAAGAATCCATACTCATATTCAAATCATCATCCTAATCATGTTAGCAATTACCATTCCTAGTTTCATGCTATGAATCAAATCAACAACTAACAAGATTCAATAATCATAATCTCTACATGGGCTTTCCAACACTACATGTAAATTTTATGATCAAACATTCAAGAATAATAACTCTAAACATGAACATGCATTCCAAGAAACTTGAATAAATATCATCATTGAGATTAACATACAATAATCACCACATCTATTTCCATATTGTCAAGTGTTCATTAGCTTCAACAAAATTCAATCAACACAATTGTTTAGCCTAGAAGGCTCATGATAACTAAGACAAACATAAAGTAATATGGATTGTGCATGAATAACAAGTAAAAATACTAATGTTTAAGACAAGATAATTAGCTAAATGAGTTGGATTATCAAGTGATACAACCTCCTAAAGGCTCCTTCTTCAATCTCCAAGCTTCCAAGATCAGCTTCTTGAGAGAAAAATCCACCCAAATGCTCCAACTCCCTTTCAAATGAGCTGAATTCACGTATTTAAGCTACTGGGCATTTGGCACGACCGTGCCACCATTTGGCACGGTCGTGCTTGGTAAGTGTCAGGTGCCTTTCTGAGTTGTTGACCAAGTTTGATGCCAAATCCGGAAAGATCCTGCTAAAATTTCCTCGAGGTGGCACGACCGTGCCACCATTTGGCACGGTCGTGCTTATCGATATCGCACTCGGAAATGACTAAGTTGAACTCGGAAACTAGCTGATCAGAGCCTGTGATTGCACGCGCACGGTCGTGCTTGGGGTTGGCATGGTCGTGCCAAGTGTTGATTTGGCTCGGATTGTGCAGTCTTATGATAGTGCTTGTGATAGTGCCGACTTCTTGATACTTGGCACGGTCGTGCCAATGGTTGGCACGGTTGTGCCATATCTGGCAGTTTGGCAAAATGTTCCATTTTTGCTCCAATTTGCTCCAAAAGCCTTTGTTTCTTTACCGGGCAGAAGCCCGGACCTGCATTTTCACAAATAACTCAAATGAGTATCTAAATCAATGAAAACACAACGAATTTCCGCATTAATGGGGGATATTTGACGTTTAAAAGATGTATAAATTCTTATACATCACACACCATGCCATACAATTTATATAAGTTGGTTATTTAATAATCCGGTAACAAAACTAGCACCAAACAAGTGTCCAAACTACCACTAGACATAGTGCACAAACTAGTTAACAATATTTTAACATCACAAGGCTACATGGGAACACTAAACATCTCATGACACTTTAAATTCCCCAATTACAAACTAACCCTAAATAAACTTAACATATTATTATATTATAACACTAAATGTGAATTAAACAAAACCAAATACCCATTTATTCCCCATGGCCGTCCACCATATTGGGTCCCATTTGGGATGGATGTTGGTCAATGTTGTTCAAGTAATTAGTCAAAGATGCCATATTTTGACTAATGGATATTAGAAGATGAGATGATTATAAAAGAACCTAATGTGCCAAAGACCTTATCCCTTCACCAACAAATTTCACTTTCAAAATTCACTCCAATTCTCCTTTTACTCTCTTTAACTTTCGGCTAAGAGCAACCCTAACTCACCATTCATTTTCAAGCTAATTCAAGATATTTTAAGTATACTCCAAGGTGTAGCATGATGGATTAAAGGACTTGCAAGTAGAAGAAAGCTTTTATCCTCAACATAGAGCTTTTATCTAAGCCTTCAAGCATCATTTTCTTCATCTTTTTCTCATCTTCTTATAGTGTTCTTCCCTAGCCAATAGTGCTAGTAGTAAGTCCACTAACACTTTGTACATCTTCTCATTTTATGTAGTTATAAAAATACAAGAAAACCATCTTGAAGCTCACTTTCAAAAAAACATGGTAAACATAACTAACACTAAAAATGTAACTTGTTTACGTGGTTGTTTAAGTTGTTTATGTGCTAGATCTAGTAAGATGGTTGTTATGGACCTAGTGATCTTGTTTTTCATTATGTTAAAATATAGATCTAACATAAAAAAAATGTTAGATCTAGCAATATCCACCAACTTTATGTTATGAACTTGAGAGTGGTATAAAAATGATTTTTAGAAGATGTAACAAGTAAATATCTAAAAGGATCTTGCTAGTAAATTTTATTCTTGAAAAAGCGGGTGTTAAACATGAAGAAAGTTATGGATTTAAAGGTCTCATGTTATTTATAAGTTCATATCTACTTGTTGGAAATTTTAGTATAAAAAGTCTTGTAAAATTATTGGATGATTTGTTGAGTTTTGAACATAAAAACACATGTTTTTAAACATATGAAAAGTCCTTGTTACAAAGGAAACTATGGCGGAATTTTTGTAAATTTAAACAATTAGAAAAAATATATTTTAACAAGGTTTTTACAAGTAAACTTTTTTACAAATAATAAATATAAAAATTCTCACATTTTTGTATAAAAATGCAAGCTAAGAAAGTATGATTTTCTAAATATAAAAATGGGTATAAATATAAATTTTTGGAAAATATATATTCAGTGATCACAATAATTATGTGCTATATTTATTGTATTAGTTATATATAAATTAGGGACTTGAAATAATGTACACAAATAAATACAATAAAGTTGGCAAATAAAAACTTTTATATTATATATATATATATATATATATATATATATATATATATATGCCTTGGATACAATTTACGGACATTCAAACATTTGGGCATTGGATGGACTATATAAATATTCCACACTAAAAATATATAATATATCGAAACTTGGTAAGTTACCCTTTCAAAACCGAACAAGTGACAAAATATATATTTTTACAAGTATGTAAAATATATCATATTTTGTCGATCTTAAAAATGTATTATTCTTGAAGTGTATAAAAATATAAATCTCATAACATCTTAAAACTATATTATTTTGGTGGAAAACTAAAAATATATTTTCTAGAACTAATCTTAAAAATAGACTTTTTTTGAGATATATATAAATACATACACTTACCAAGCATAAGATATATATTCCTTTGGACATATCTTAAAATATATATTTTAAGAATACAAAATTATGTATAATATATACAAGAATATACGTATTCCTATACGTACAAATACATGCCAACATATACCATCAATACTTGGTGAAGATACAATACTAAACAAATATTACATTTGGTCATGTATACCATAAGAACATGCACATAAATAATTATATATCAAGACATGTTAAAAATATATCATTTTTAACAAACCTATCGTAACTAGAAAAGATATATATAATGGTGCATACAAATAATACGACTTAAAAAATATAATATTTTAACTAATATATCGAAGTTGGAATTATATATAATTATGAGTATATGGTCGTACACCTAAACGATGAGTATGAATCGCGACTAAACAAGTAAATATATTCTAAATATATTAAACATATCCGATGACGGCATCATCGAGGCAAACGGGTGTAACCCGACTACAAGAAGGGCTTAGCCCTACACGTGTCATGGACACATACATCTTACTCCTGCGAGGCATAGATAAAAAAGGGCTAGGCATGTACATACAATACACGAGATACAAGAATATGTATATTTGATGAAATATATATTGACATCATACATCGAAAATACAACTCAAAGAAATATAATTCCAAACAAGTCTTAATAAATAATTAAGACAAATAAATTATACAAGTCATTACAAAAACCGAAGTGTCTAACAAAACCTAGCACATTTGTAGGTTGCAACAGAAACCAAGGAAACCGATCTTGAGTTACGCACTATTTACGAAACGCAAACCAATGAGTTCATGTCCCCCTTTTCATCTTAACGGTTTTTACAGCTTTACAACTATCGGGGAAATACATGTACAATGGTATGATAAGCTAGGGAATCAAATAACTTAGATCATGTGCGAATAGGGTCGAACTTAAGCACTATTAATCTTGTTTAAGACCACGATACAAATGTTAGATCTAGCGGAGGTTATTCGACGGAAAATCGTCAAGGGTTAGATTGCTTCCTATGTCGTCACACATATTAATGTCCTTGCAAAACATTAATGATCAACGATTTCATTGACGCTTTAGATACCGGTTTTTGATACAAATACATCATACATTTTATGGTTTCATCTTATATAACTAAAACACATGAACTCGCCAACTTTTGTTGATTTTTCAACTTAACATGTATTTTAGGAAATTAGTGGACCGTCCGGGGATTCCAGTTCAAGCAAAACAAGTATCAAAACTCCATGCCATATTTCGGAGGATTTGCCTGTTATATGCCGCCCCCTTGCGGTGATATAGTGGACAAAACCTCATATTCAAAAACTTGCATTTTGGTTGTAAAACACTTGACAATTTAATTCTCAACTTATGGTTTGTAAACAACTTATTCAACTTATGTTGCGTTTTGAAACGATCATGGAATGGCATTTGGAGTTTGTTTTATTCATTTAGTATGTTCACTTATATTGTATACAATGAGAATCAATCAGATCACACCGCGTGCTTCCGCCTATGAGCGGGTGTGACACTTAAGACGTTCATGCTTGAAGTGGCCTCCGTGCCACATTAGCGTCGACTCAATAACCTCATGTTGCGCAACTTGCGCAACCTCATGTTGTTATGTAAAAACTCTAGTTCGACTCTAATAGTAGGACGTTGATTAACTGACCCGTTTGGGCATAGATTTTATTTTCAACGTCATGTTTACTTTGATACATATTATCAACTGGTCTAGACTTATATTTAAACAAATATAGTCCACCAAGCGCCTAATAATTAAGAATGCAATCGGTCATGGAAACCTCAAGATCGCATCGTTCATACATGTTTGAAACAATGATGACAGGAATGACCGCAATCCAAAATGTGTAGTACCTCTTGCGTGTATCGGCCATATGTCTAAGTGGAAAAAAGTAATAACTCATTGAAGGGGAGCAACCAAATGGTCGTCTCCAACCTTACAACATGTATTCCATACTTCATGGACCTCGATCGTCCAAAGTAGGAAAATCCTTTACTGCACTAACCCGTATGATGAATACGTTGATGTCCCTTGAGGTCCACGAGCTCCAACAAGATTGTTATAATTTCTATAGACGTCGATTAGAATGCAATGAGGGAGTTGCAGCATGGCTCATGCCATACTATCCCTTGGAATAAGACAATTATCAAACAACGGAGTGTAAGGTAACCATTTCCAATAACTAAGATAAGGTGCCATAGACACCAATGAACCAACCCATGTACAAGAATTCTAGAATGTAGAGGAAAAATCCTCCCTTGGTGGCTAACTGGTTTTGTTTGTTTAGATGACTAGTCTCAACCGACTCGTGATATAGATCGAATGTTAGGTGCGGACAAATACGTGTGGTCTTCCTGTTTCGTAGGGTGTTATAGTACCCACCCCGGTTAGTGTTCTACTAGATAGAAACTTGAACAACTTAAGAATTTCGAATGGATAGTGATTATTAGCTTGACCCGCAAAGTCCACCAGGATTCCCATGCACTTCAAGTTTTTATTATGTGAGCCCCCGTAATAATAAATTGCCTTGCATGGTCACCCTAGCGTTCTCTCGTTCAAAGCAGACGATCACTCAGAGAGGGGACACTACCGTCTACATACCTTCAACATAGAAAGGGCCTTTGTGAGGGTCCACGTGCTAACCTCCGTTGTCATTACTCGTGAAAGCGCACGGCGTTAGACGAAATAAATATAGAGAGAATCCACAACACTAACAATTGGAGGGGCACCTTTAAGATGAGTAGTTCACCTTACTTGTCTGGACAAGAGTGTCATCAATCATGATTAGTACGAGCAACAGGGACCTCGTCCCACTAATAGAGTTGTTGTCCAAGGATGCCTCCTCCGCCTCGCGTCACTACCGAAGTCAGGCATCTCCACATTCAAGGGAAAAACAACCATCTTATACGAAATCAAGCTTAAGGTCTCACTTAGGAACCACGTCCGTCGTAAGCTCCGCAAAAGACGCGAGATCGATATTCTCATCGTGCGAGTCAAGAATAATAATAGAATTTGAAGTCGAATGTATTTTCATTCTTAGGAAAATATTCCGTACAACACATATATAAATAGATTTTATATATATTTAATCACATAAAATCCCATCTAACCAGGATTCTATCTTTTGAAATGTAATGTGTCCATGACACATAGTCTGATAATGTAAGGTGTCTATTTCTCATAGACTTCACCCATAAAATGTCCTTTCTTTTTGTTTCGTAATGAGTTTGTGTAGTGACCTTGCGTTAGTGTATACGATGAAAAATCTTTGTTTTTGTAATCCCTTTTCATGGGAGGATCCTAGTGATTGTAGACTAGACTCCAGAAAGAATCCTAGTGAAGCTCTGATACCAATTTGTCACACCCGCTCATAGGCGGAAGTGCAAGGTGTGACCTTGATTAGTTTTCATTGCATACGATGTAAGTAAACAATCTATATGAATAAAATACGATGTTCATCCATTCCAAGATATAAAAAGTATACAAGTCACAAGTTTGCTCTCAAAAGACATCAGTAGTAAATTACAAAAGAAGACTTGTAGCAAAATAGAGTTTTAACAGATTGAAGTTTTGCGTTCCATCTTTCCAAAAGGGCGGGAGATGTGAATCAAATCCTCCATAAGGATGACATCTCTTTCTTGATATGCTCGTTCTTGTTTCATGAAGTGCAAGGATCCACGCCTGAAATACATGTAAGTTTGAAAAGTCAACATAAAGTTGGCGAGTTCATGTGCTTGTATGCTTTGTATAAAATGAATCCCAAAAACATTTGAAATCTTGTTCGTATTGAAAACCGGTATGTAAAAGCATCTATGAAATTCGAGGATCATTGATTTTTTGAAAGGACATTAATATGTGTGCCACATAATTAAGCCACCAAACCTAGACGATGATATTCGGGCTATTCCGATACGGGAGCACAATAGCACCTCTAAAAGGCCAAAATACCAGGATTGGAGCTCGCCAAAACTCGGTAGATCTACACCCTTTGCACCACGGTCGTATGTATGATTAATGGTTACTCTTGTCCATTTTTACTTATGTGCACATGATCAAAAATGATTTCATTCCATAGCTAAACATACCCTTTATTGTAACATGTATTCCCCCTCGATTGTTTAACAGTAAAACACTAAAAAGTTTGAAAGGAGTGACATGAACTCATATTTTTGCGTTCAACAATATAGTGTGCTAGTAGTCTCGGGTATCCGTATACGTATCGCAACCTACAAGTGTTCTAACATGTTAAACACTTAGGTCTTTACTAGACCATGTATACGTTGCTCATCTTGAACGTCCGTTAGGTTTCTATTTGTCTTGTTTGGATACCCTTGTTTATGTTAGTATGTTTGGTAGCTTATTTATTCATTTTTTGTTAATATATATTTCTCAAATATTTTGTCGCGCATATTTGTTATATATGAACGAGTCTCGCCCTTCATGAGTTTTCGTGCCTAGCATGATGTAAGTGGGCCTAGCCCATATGTATCTCTATGTCTCGCATGGTGTCGTTGATATGAACTATATATAGTATGTCACAAATATATATATATATATATATATATTCATGTTTGAAGGAATCCTCGATCCTTGTATATATATTTATTCATACTTGAAGGGATCCTCGATCCTTATGTATAGATTTTCATACTTGAAGGGATCCTCGATCCTTATGTATATATTTTCATCTTTAGTGAACCTCGTTCACATGTATAAGTATGTGCGGTTCGATTGAATATATTTGTTCTATGGCATATGCAAATATGCATTGTATATGCAAATTGTTCCATTGTATGCATGTGTACCATTGATATGCAAATGTTACTTTGTATGTGCAAATTTTTCTGTTGTATGCATTTCTTCCATGATATATGAAAACATTGCATTGCATTGTATTTGCAAATTGTTCCATTGTATCCATTTGCCCCATTGTATATGTAAATGTTACCTTGTATACGCAAATTGTTCCGTTGTATGCATTTCTTCCATGATATATGCAAACATTGCATTGTATATGCAAATTATTCCATTGTATGCATTTGCACCATTGTATATGCAAATGTTATCTTGTATATGCAAATTGTTCTGGTGTATGCATTTGCACGTACGTTGTGCATGAACACTACTTATAATTCTTGTAATTTCACTAAGTGTTTTAGTGTTCGTATTTTATACGTATGAGTATACTTATATACTTATGTATTTCACTTATTGATTATTTGCGTTATACTTTCCGGAAATTTAAGAGTGTTGAAAATATATATTTCCAAGTGTCTAAAAATGTATTATTTTTAGAGTTCGTCGTCCAAGCCATTAATTTCGCGCCGAAATGCCCAAGTTTATACCTTCAAGTATTTAGGAGGTTTTTCATGTGTTTGTGTATTTCTATTTAGTTTGTATTTTCCTAACTTCTAATAGATACACACAATTATACACAAGTATTTATACGTATACACACAAGATGAATTCTCTAAGTATACATTATATATATATATATATATATATATATATATATATATATATATATATGTTTCCATTTTAACTTGTGAAAATATACTTAAGTGTTTAAGTAAATTACTTGGGAGTTTAAGACCTAATATTTTCCATCAAGGTTTGCCTAATCATGATTAAGGTCACTAATTATGTTTAGTCATGTTAATCACCTTTTAATCTCACCTTAATCATGATTAGGATTTTAGAAAATTTTGTCATAGTTTCCCCTATACTATGAGCGTTATCCACGTTTTTTAAAACGTATTTTAAACCATGTTTTAATGCCCAAAGTTAATATCAAGACAAATCAAGTTCCATATCATACTTGTCATGCCTATATCACACATAAACACCTTCATTCCTCCATGAACTTTATAAATATATTTTTAACAAACCTCCAAGAATAATAACACTTTTTATAATCATTCACTAGTTTATCCATGTAACATAAACTTGTTTATGTTACTTTTCAAGATCCTTATATTATAAATCATGTTCATAACTTCTTGTAAAGGTTATGTTTGTCAAAAATCACTTTCAAGTTTAGTGTTTAAGTCCATAGATCAAGAAGATGATTATCTTGTTAGATCTAAACATCTTAATGTTTAGATCATCATTTTAAGCATTTATTTTGCAAGATCATAGTATTTAACAACCTACTTTACAATAATCACCAAGTTCATACAAACTAGTTTACACTAATCAACATGTTAGATTTAGGGTTTTAAGCTTTCTGTTAAGTGGGTTTCAAGATGATCAATGTGTACTTCTATAATCTACTAAAGATAAGAAGCATGAACAAGGGTTTAGATGATCTTACAACTAGCTCTAAATCTCGGGAAGAATAATGTGAAGAAGAGAAGAAAATATGAAGGTCTTGAAGCTCCAAGCAGATGTATGATGCTTCCTAGTGTGCTTACAAGCTTTGATCATCTTAGCTCTTCATGAAATAGGTGTATGAGGCTTGAAACTAGGAGTTTAAGTGAAGAAAATGGAGGTAGTGATGGATATTGTTATTGTTGTGAGTTAGAGGGGAAGATAGGGGAGGTTGTTGTGAATTATTTGAAGTGGGAAGTGTGAGAATGATGTAGTAGAATGATGTTATAAGCTTCCAAGATCTTGAAATTCAACAACTTTTCTAGCCCATGCTTCATTATCACCTTTTTATCATGTTCACTAGCTTAGGGGGAGGTGTGTAGGTCCCCTTTGTTGACCGAATTTAGGAGTGGGGGGGGGGGTAAAGTGTATGTTTTTTATAACATGCGTTATATATATATATATCTAGATATTTAGGTTATTAGGTTAAGTAGATTATTTAGGGTGATGCCTTGGATGTTTAGGGTAGTAATCTTATTTCGGGTGCTAAATAATCTTAACTAGTTCACTAGACTAGTTGTTTAGTCATTAGGATATTACATATGTCATTCGTTTCGTATCGGGTCGTTACCGGATGAAATATGTTAGGCGCAGTACTGGTAATAATGTCTGGAATAAATATTGGTAATAATGTCTCGAATAAATATTAGATATCCTCACGATTGTTTGTGATAGTTAGCATTATCCAATAGCTGAATAAATGTTGTGGAGTGCTGAAAAAATTATATATTAGAGTTCGGACCGGACAATTTTGTCGTTTAGTCATTTTCCCGGAAAGTGTATATTATTACAAGTTATATTCCCACATTAGGGTTTTGATATAAGTATTGACTTGGATATGTTTTCATATCCCGTTCTTGTCGTTCTAATTCGTTTCAAAATTTTCCTGCAATGAATAGTGTGTTCAGGTGAATAGTGTCTTTCAGCATTTTGCTACCAACCTTTTAGGACATAGTTGTTTGTTTTCGCGACACATAGTTGTTTGTTTTCGCGACACAACGAATTGGCAATATGAATTGTAATGTTTTAACATGTCCTATCACTACTAGACTTTGTACGAATCAATTATTCATAAATCAAGTTAAAAGAATGAAATTAAATTGTATAAGTAGTGATTAAGTCGTATGGAATTATCGAGAAATTTTGCCGGTTGTCACATAGAAGGCTAGAAATTTGTCTATGGCATGGTGTATTACTTTGGCAACGGCAGTTTTGGGAAGTCTTCCTGTTTATTTTATGTCGATTTTCAAAATTCCCAAGAAGGTACTCGATACTTTGGAAGAGATTCGAAGGAGATTCGTTTGGGGTAGTAAAGGGGGGAGAAACTAGATTAAATGGGTCTCTTGGAACCGTATTACCAAACCTAAAGAGCTTGGGGGCCTTGGTTTAAGGGATCTACAAAGTCTTAATTGGGCTTTGTTGGTGTAATGGTTTTGGAAGTTTAAGAGTAAACAAAATGCGTTATGGATGAGAGTCGTTGATGCCATTCATGGTCCATCCTCGGTAACATGTTTACTTCCGATTAATAAACAAGTTAAGGGCATTTGGAATGACATAGTTTCGGTCAATAAATATCTTATTGCTTTGGGGTTAGACAATAAGGTGTGTACGATTCATAAAGACGATAAGTGGATATAGCATGGGAATAAAGATGGCTCATTCATAGTTTCTGATTTTAGAACTACGATTATGAAAAAGTTTAACGTGGATCTGAATTATTTGAATTTTAGGTGGAATATTTAGCTTCCCCCAAAGGTTAATGTGTTTTGTTGGTGTGCGCTTATGGGTAAAAATCCGTCTAATGTGGGTTTGATTTGTGAGGTGACCAGCTTGGAGATGCAATGTGTAGTAGTTGTGGTTTAGAATAAGAGGATCCTACTCATATTTTCTTCTCTTGTCTTTGGGCTAAAGCTATTTGGTGGAACGTTTGGGGCGTGGCTTAAACTATATGGGTCTGATCCATCTGTTGTTGAAGTCGAAGCCATACATTTGGTTAGATCTTTAAACGGATCAAATGAATGGAAAATAACGATTGAAGCTGTTATATTTTCCACAATTTGGAAAATATGGAAGTACAGAAAAGATTTGGTCTTCGAAGGGAGTGGGAGACGGTTCCAAAGACGGTGGATGGTATTAAAGAAAAAACAGGACCAAGTTCAGGAATCTTAATTGGGATCGTTATTTTAATGTTATAGATTTGTTTACGTAATATTCTTTCCTTTTCTTGTATTTTGGGACTTCCAGCGTCTAGTTGGCCCCTCCTTTTGGCAATAACATTGTCGTCGTTGGTTGTTAAAAAAAATCAACACACATATGAACGACATATGTAAACATTTGACGATTTTCGCCGACGTCAATCTTTTCTTTTTCAAATGTCGTTGTTGATCTATTGTACCTGAAACGGTGTCGTTTCGTCATTTTGCGTGAGGATCTATGCACACACTTAGTTGGTGGTGTTAACTGTGAATTGGCACCAGGAGATGACGGAGCGGTGGCTTAAGAGGGCGATGGATTCAGAAATCGAGTGTTGGAAGAATGAGGAAAAGTTGAGACGACGTCATATGATGACTTAAGATACTTAATTAGGGTTTTGAGTGAAGGTTTAAAGAACAGAGCCCTAATTTGGCTGCGACGATAGAAATTCGTCGGCCGATGGCTTAAGTAAGATGACGGCACCCTCTTTGACCAAGATTACAGGAACTTTGACCAAGCACCCTCTTCCCGTAACCAGTTGGAGATGACGGCAAAAGAGATCAGGTGGTGCAATGGAAAGGTGGTGGTGGGTTGTTGATGGCTGATGGTAAGATGGTGGTAGTTGGGAGTAGGTGGTGTCAGGTGGGTGGGGTGGTGGTGGTGTGGTTCTTGTGATGATAAGTGGGAGAGAGAGAGAGAAGAGGTGAGAAAGAGATATTGATTTTTTTGTTAGTGTAACGACAGTCATTAGCGCTTACGCACCACAAGTGGGACTAGGAGAGCATGAAAAAAGAGAGTTTTGGAATTGCCTAGATGTTGTAGTGAGGAGCATACCTAGAGAGGAAAATATTTTTATGGGGGTGATTTTTATGGTCATATTGACAACAATAAATTTGAGTTGGTTCATGGGGGTTTTGGTTTTAGGGATAGGAATGAGTCCGATAGAGATATTCTAGACTTTGCAGTGGCTCACAACTTAGGTATTTTAAACTTGTTCTTTAGGAAGAGAGATTCACATTTGATCACTTATAGTAATGAGGGACGTAACACACAAATTGATTATCTCTTGATGAGGCTAAAAGATAGAGGGCAGTGGAAAGACTGCAAGGTTATTGCAGGGGAGACACCAGTGGCCCAACTTCATTTGCTGGTGGCAGATATAATTCCGAGAGATGAGCTGACTAAGAGGGAAAGGAACTTTTGACCGAGGATCCGATGGAGGAATTTGAAGGGCAACAACATCACAGTGTTCAGAGATAAAGTCATTTCAAAGATAGCATCTTCGTTGGGTGAGGATACCAACCAAATGTGGGAGGCTATGGCAACTACCATTACTCAGGCGGCGAAGGAGACTTTAGGGGTTACATTAGGAAAGACAAGGGGCAAAAAGAGTCATGGTGATGGAATGAGGATGTGCAGACCAAAATAAAGGATAAGCAAAAGTGTTTTAGGGATTTTTAAGTTGCACAGACGAGGAGGTGCGACTGACACTAAGTGAGAGATACAAAAAGGCTAGGACGGATGAAAAGAAGGCAGTGACGGAGGCAAAAAAACACAGTCTATAAACAGATGTATGAACGCCTGGGAAGGAGGGGAAGCATGATATTTTTAAGACCGCCAAAGCTAGAGAGCGTAGGAGGCAGGACCTAGGAGTAGTTAGGTTTATAAAAGGAGATGACGGGCGTGTTTTAGTTAAAGAGCAGGCCATTAAGCTGAGATGGCAAACCTACTTCCACAACCTTTTCAACGGTGGATGACTAACCAACAAGAAAGCAAAAACCCTAATACACAAAGGAGACAACAGAATAACTGCTATTGTCGGGGTATTACACAAGGAGAGGTGAGGAAGACACTTAGAAAGATGGGAAGGGCTAAGGCAGTTGGTCTGGACAACATACCGATTGAGGCGTGAAAGTGTTGGAGATGAAGGAGTTCAATGGCTAAGTACTTTGCTTAATCTTATTTTAAAAGCTGGAAAAATGCCAAACCAATGGAGGAGTAGTGTTGTAGTTCCTTTATATAAGAACAAAGGAGACGCCCAATGTTGTACGAATTACCGAGGGATTAAGTTGCTAAGTCAACTATGAAATTATGGGAGAGGGTAATTAAGACTAGAATTAGAAGGGAAACTCACGTTATGAAAAACCAATTTGGTTTCATGCCAGGGCGTTCAACTACGGAAGCTATACACATTCTGAGGAGATTGGTGGAAAAGTACAAGGAGAAGACATAATTAACCTGGAAAAAGCATACGATAGCATACCACGTAGAGTGATTTGGGATAGTTTGGAAGGTAGAGGTGTTCCTGGGAAGTATATAGACATAATTAAAGATATGTATGATGGAACTGAAACTAGTGTGCGAGCGCCTATAGGAGATACTGATTTCTTCTCTGTGGAGATAGGGTTACACCAAGGATCTTCATTGAGCCCATTTCTTTTTGTGGTTGTCTTAGACGAGTTGTCAAAGTTGATACAGGATATAGTCTCGTAGTGCATGCTTTTTGCAGATGATATTGTGTTAGTGGCAGAGACAAAACAGAATCTGAACGTGAAGTTAGAGGAGTGGCGAACAACTTTGGAGGACAAAGGTTTAAGAATTAGTCATTCTAAGACAGAGTACCTATATTATGGTTTCAGTGGTGCAGGTAACGAAAGGGGAACCTCAGCTTACCATTGCTGGGCATGTGGTTCCGGAGGTAACTAAGTTCAAGTACTTAGGATCGTTTGTACAAAGTGATGGGGAGATAGATAGCGATGTAGCCCACCGCATACAAGCAAGCTAGTGTAGGTGGAGAGCAGCCAATGGAGTATTGTGCGACAAGAGGTTCCCAACTAAACTAAAGGGGAAATTCTATAGAGTTGCAGTTAGACCAGCTATGTTGTATGGGACCGAATGTTGGGCTATCAAGACGACACAAGCATGCAAGATGGAGGTAGCAGAGATGCGGATGTTGAGGTGGATGTGTGGGTATACAAGGTTAGACCAAATAAGAAACGAAATTATAAGGGGAAGGTTAGAAGTGGCTAGTGCAGAAAAGATTAAGGAAGGGATATTGAGATGGTTTGGGCATGTGAAGAGGAGACAAATGACAGCGCCGGTAAGAGTAGTGGAAACCTTAATTGTGGAAGGGTTGAAGGGTAGAGGCAGACCTAAATTGACTTGGGAAGAGCGGATTAGGCTAGATCTGCTCGAGTTGCACCTCTCTGATGACATGGTTTAGGATAGGAGTTCGTGGAGACTTATAATTAAGATTAACGACTTTTTAGGGGAGAGTGCATAGGTGTATTAGTTTTGTTGTTAGAAGCTTAGATCCTTAATACACTTTTGGTGGTTCTTGGGCAGGTGACTACCTTCCTGTGTCTATGGCTATATATGGTTACACAATGCTTTATTTATTTCGGATTGATTGTACTGCTTTTTCACCCCTTCTGTGTTTCCTAGTATATGTAAAGTATATATAGTTTGTGTGTTTTGGAGCCGATGGTCTTTCTGGAAACTGCCTCTCTATCCCTAAGGATAGAGATAAGGTGTGCCTACATCCCACCATCCTCAGACCCTTTGAATGGTTTTCCATTTGTGGGATTTACTAGGTACGGTTGTTGTTGTTGTTGCTGTTATATTTATCTGTATATACACACATTAAGTTTTTAGTTTGTTTTTGTTTATTTATTAAAATAATTTATATAAATATATAAGAAGGCTAAACTACTCTTGTGTGACTTGATTGAACAAAAAAAAATCACTTAGTGCTAATGGACGTAACGTGCAAAATTTATAAACATAAAGTACAAATCCCATTAATTTTAAAGGCAAATGACAATCTTTGAAATGTGGTATAAAGACAATTTTTATAATTTACTCTTAAAAAACAAATAAGAAATCGATGAATTTTACTCTTTTTAAAAACCAAATAAGAAATCGATGAATTTAATCAATATTGACCCAAATGAGAATTTGACCAATTGATGAGTCATACTGATTGATTGATAGTTTTAGATTGTTGAAAATACATCTTAAAGTATTTTGGAACTAGTGGATTTGTCTTTTGTCCGAAGGTGATAAAAAAAATCCTTTTGTGAAAAATGGAAGCAAAGAGATCAATTTGGGTTGAAACCCTACATGTTGAAATTGAGGTATTCTAAATAATGAAGCTATGAACGATTGACGCATAGTTGTCCATATTATGAAGAATTGAAGTTTAATGATATTAAGATATTGATGAGATTGTGAATTGAAATGTGATTGTGACAACAAGAGGCGAAGATTTGCAAAACGTGTAAAGAGCTTGACTTTTGACATATCATAGGTGAGTACAAACTACAAAGGGACACACATCAAAATGATATCTTCTTAATAAATGTAATCAATGTTACAAAAGTTTTGAAAAAAAATATATTGTAAGCCAAGTTACCTTTCTTTGTGCTCCAGATCGTTTCGGTGAAACTTTGGTTAAATATATGGATTTGAAATGTCCCGATTGATTACTCTATAATCGGTTCGTCAATATAAAAGTGTGGTTATACATAATAAGTAACCAAGTGCTCCAGATCGTTTCGGTGAAACTTTGGTTAAATATATAGATTTGAAATGTCCAGATTGATTACTCTATAATCGGTTCGTCAATACATATGTGTGGTGAAAATGTATCTTTGTATTTCTTCTTTAAGTAAATGGTGAAGTGTTTGTTGTGTATGTGAAAAGTAATATGTGTAATGGGAAAAGTAAATGAAGGTATGAAAAACTGTATTAGTGAAACATGTGTTATTATGTGAAATTATGTAACCAATAACGATGTTAATGAAATTGGAATTTAGAGTCAGTAACTTTCTTGTAAAAAGGTTTAATTGGAGATGAAAATGTTTTGAAAAGTAAAAAATCGGTTTAAAGATGACATGTAATTGTCACATTATTAATTAAAGTTAATTGGTTACGTGTGAGTGTGATGTTTAACTGGGTAGAATTTTAATGAAATAAAAGTGAGACCACATGATCGAATGTAGGCATATAGCTAGGTGTGATATTTTGATGTTGAAACATAATTTTTTCCTTAATTGTGCATCACTCACTACATGTCTTAGCACCAAGTATTTCTTTCAAGATTTAACTAATGGAACTTTTCTTGAAGTATTATTACCGGAAATAACTAAGGGAACTTTTAGTTCAATTAGAAAAAAATCCACAAAACATAAAACACCTATTTTCAATAATTTAAACAAGTAAATTCTCACGCAGGTTGCCACAGATATTCGGTATATGCACAAACCAATAAAGTTACGTGGCAGTTCGGTACCAGCAATGCAATATTAATATTAAATATTAATACTAATGTTACTATTTTAAAAAAAAAGTAGCAAACAAAGTTATAGAGAAAAAAACCCATAAAGATGTATACCAGTACTAATGTTTTTAAAATCGGTTCAAGTGGGCACGGCAACAATACTCAATATGGTGAAAAATAATTTATTATTATATTACTATTTTTATATGTAAATTCTAAATGTCCTTTTAATTTGGCTTAAATAATAAAACGAATACCGATACATGTTACGATAATACTGATACCGATATTGTTTGATCTGTATGGTTCGGTTCATTGTAAAATACCGGCACTAGTTATAGTTTACCATATCAAAAAATACTCCATTTCAATTACAACATTATTTTAAAAAATATTATAGCAGTATGTCAAGCAAAAAATTAAAGGCAATTGTGTACTCAACTATTTAAAAAGGTAGCAAACAAAGTTATATAGAAAATCAAATTAAATAAGTTAAAGGTGTATAGATTATGAAACCAAAAATTAAACAAATTTATATATATGAACCAACCGTTCATACCTTTAGATATATTTTAGATTGAGATTTGGTAAAATGAAAACTAGGCCTAGTTGAGATAACCAAAGGAACTATTATCATCCATTGATCAAGATGAGTTGGATGATTGAGAATTTGAGATTTATTTTTAGTTATGACATGTGAGGACTATTTTTCTTAATAAAAAAACATTAAAAGTATAAAAGTGCAATTTTAACATTTTTACGTTCGATAACATTATATCAGCTTCATATTGTTCCCTCAAAATCCAGTAAAAACCTACAAGTTGTTCTTAGTTTAAACCATAAGTTGCATCAACCAGATTCGCAAATTTACCCGGCGTGTAATTTTTTTGTCATACATGTAAAACATATTTTTTTAGTACATTTACAAAAAAAAAAAGAAAAAAAAAGTAAGTCCTAACATCCCTTTGATCAAACATTTATGAACACGTATTAAAAACCCAAACACATATTTACATTGACAAAAAAATATAACTCATTCTTCGTCTCTTGTTCGTTATCCTCGTCTCTGACATAAAGCACCAACACCTGCGAGAGCAAAAAAACAGCTTTTATAAAGCACCAACACATTTTAACGAAAATGTAACAAAAATTAAAAGCAAATATTGCATATATTTATACGCTTGTATTCGTGTAAAAGGTGATGTACAAGCACTAAAATTTTTACGAAAATTAAAAGATGGACAATATATTTAGACGCTTGTATACATGTAACATAAAAACTTTTTTAAGTTCAACTTTTACATGTTTTCATATATTTTTACACACTTGTATTCGTGTAAAAGTTGACGTACAAATTTTTTACGTCCAAAGTTTCAACTTTTACACACTTGTATTCGTGTAAAAGTAATGTACACTATTGAATGTAAAAAAAAATTGTGCGCTTTGTCGAATGTAAACGTTTTCTTTTTTTTGCGCATTTGTCAAAAAAAAATGTAAAAACGTAACAAACACACAAACAATAAAACACTAATGCGCTAGAGTTTTGTACACTGACGTAAATGTTTTTTACATAGAATTTTTCTATCTTTGTGTAAAGGTTTTGCAATTGTCTTTTTAGATCGAAATGTTTTTTACATGGAATTTTTTATCTTCGCGTAAATGTTTTGGAAAGAATTTTTACATCGGATTTTCTTACGCTAATGTAAAATGTTTTGCAAGGATGTAAAAAAAAACAAAATGTAAAAACCCAAAACATAACTCAAACGCTATGGCAAACAAAGATCAAATTTTTAATACAACTACCTAGTCTGTGGTCTCTTGGTTTGACCAACAAGTGGTAACCCACTCGGAGATGAGGAGGCCACTGGGCTAGAGAAACTGAGCGTGCTCCTGGCTTCTCAGAAATCAGTGTCGGGAAATGCTATTTTCATTATTTCAAAGAATAGATCGTGCACCATCCTTGCCTAAGCCTCACATGTTCAAACATATCATTGTGGAATATCATCGTATCGGAATATTCAAATAAATTCAAAAATTAAGGGTTGTATTTATACCTCGTGTGAAAATCCTAAATAATGTATTCCTCCTTTTAACATAAGTTGAACATCAGGAATCAAATCCAAAACTTTCTAAATAAGATTTATCAACATTATATATTTTGTTGTGGTTCTCCTTTGGAATGATAGAATGCATATTACTGTCATCCTACATATATTTATATAAATAAAAAATGCATATTCTCTTCTCATTTCTTCAAGAATCATTACACTCCTCTTGCCTTTCTAGATCTGGAAGATATAAGGGAAAGTATCAACATCTAGGGTACATCTGACGTCACCTTCATGGCCGGAAACCATGGATCGATTAACGTCGGATCAAGAAGAAAAACCTTCACTAGCCGGTTCTCTCATCCCCAATCAGTCACCTTGCCGGCATCTGTTCTCTGATTCGTCACCTTCATTGTCAATTCATCTTCTCTCCTTTCGATTGAACCCCTTTTGGTTTGTTTCTCTCTCTAAACTTGGTTTGGATATGGTGAATAAAGGGTTAAAATGGGGGGAACATAAGAAAAGGGGGAGAGAGAATGGGATGCTGGTTCTTAAACGGTGGAGGTGGTGTTTGCTGAAGAGATAGGATGATAAAAAGTGAGATCGTGATTGGATAAAAAAAAAGAACTAGGCCTAGTTGAGAGAACTAAAGGAACTATTATCATCCATTGATCAATACGAGTTGGATGATTGAGATTTGTTTTGAGTTATGAGATGTTGGTTCTTGCACGGTGGAAGTAGTGTTTGCTGAAGAGACAAGGATGATAGAAAGTGAGATCTGACATTGATATCAAGTGTACAGAAATGGAGGTGTGGGATGTGTGTAATTGCACGTATATCCCTCTCTTAATAAAAGAGTTTATACAGATGATGTGTTAACATTTTATTAGATAAGAGTTTCTTGATTTCTCATAACTGGTATTGGTTCTTTCCTTGAACCGAGTTTCAGTTTAGATTTTACTTATATATATATATATTATATTATAGGGTGAGGTTTCTCTATAAAGTGTTGGAAGTGATCTTAACCATTGAATGAGTGTGTTTATAGGTGGAGATCATCTTAGTAACATTTTAGTAATATGTGTGTCTTAAAAATAGGCTAATTTAATTGATTGATTGTAAATGTGTCATTTAACTTGTTTTCAATAAGGAAATTAACTGTCATACCATAACTTCCCCACATTTCTCGAGACCTTCTCTCTCTCTACCTTTCTCTAATCTAAAACTACTGTTTTTTTAAATAAGGAAATAACTGTAATACCATAAACCTCCACAGATCCGAACCTGGTGTGTTTTATATTGTGTATTTCAAACACTAGTGTGTTTTATCACTAGTGTGTCTACACCGGACACTGCTTTGTTTTGTATTATGTATTTATGACACTGGTGTGTTTTATTTGCAATGGTTTTGTTTAATTGTGAAAATTGATATAACACATGTAAAGATTCCAGAAACTGATAGTATTGTGTTTCTACTACACTTGATGTTGGATACTAGATATGTCCGTAGTAGTGTGTTATATGTACAAAGGCTTTTTTTTGTAACCCGGTTGCAATATTGATGTGTTTTTTGTGTGTTTGAAGGATGTCTTTGGTGTGTTTAAGTATATGTTGATGTGTTTCCCATAGTAGTGTTGTCTCAACTGTTTTGATCTTATTGAATATGTTTTAGTGATAAAACACAATGTGACGAACTAGTTACTAATAAAACACAACGTGACGAACCAATTACTGATAAAACACAATGTTGCAGCGATAACACGTAACGTCCATTTGAAATCAAAGAGATCTTCACTTTCCTTAAAAATCTTGTTAGTTAGTTTAGGAGATAATACATTCAATATTTAAATTAATTATCAAATTACCATCATGCCCTTTTGGTTAAAATAACTACTTGCCACATGTCACAAAGAGATGACTTCCTACACTTTGTAGGCATAGTTAACTTTATAGCCAACTCCTACCTATATTATATATATAATATATATATAGGATCAAATAAAAAATTTGTTTTCCTTAAATAGGATAAGAATGAATCTTAACCTTTTATTTTTAAATCAATGGTTAAGATGAAATGTAGGAAAAACAAAGAGAAAATGTATCTTTGAAAAATCATATTTACTGACCTTTCTATCCACATGCAAGACACGTGCATATTTCACTCCCTTTTTTAAGGTTCATAACTTTTTTATACGACACTGTTTTTTCATACAAAATTTCACCATAAAATCGAACGTCTTTTTATCTTTAATTTAAGTACTATATTGCTATACAAAATATGACAACTAAACAAACCCACAAAAATGTGTTGTACTTCTAAGTTGTATAACATTTTTTTGTACTAGATTTGTGTACTACATTTTTGTGCTAAATTTTTTGTGCAGAATTTTTTTGTCTTAAAATATTTTTTGCTGAAATTTTTGTGCTAAATTTTTTGTACTAGATTTTTTGATGCTAGTTTTCTTATACTAGATTTTTTGTGCTATATTTTTTTGTACTGGATTTTTTTTGTATTTTTTAGAAAACAAAAAGGATGTCACATGTAATCTTCAAACTCCTACTTATAAGGACAAAATGTTTGATACCAAAATGACATTCCTTCCCACTTATAAGGAGTGTCACGTGTCATCATCACAATCATCTTTGGCTACTTAAAATCCACTTGTTAGCGGATCCTTCCCCTATATATATACATATATACACACACACACACACACACACACACACATATATATATATATAAAGATTCGGTTCAATTAAGAACCATCACGAGTTGTGAGAACTATGAGAACTCCTACTTCCTACGCGACTTGAATCCCATTTTTTGCACAAATGTAGATGAAATATAAACACATATGTAAAACAAAAAAAACGTCGGGTCGGTAGTTAGGCCTAATGTAAAATTTTATTTACGCCTGATGTAAATTTCTTTATGATGATGTAAATATTTTACATATTATATAAATTTTTGCATGCAATATCTTTTTTTCTAGAACAAGTGAACCCTTTAAGGTTTTTGAGAAAGAAAATTTTTGAAAAAAACTTTTAGTTCTCATGGTTCTCAAAACTCAAGGTGATTCTCATTTCAAAATTTACTTATATATATATATATAATATATATATATATATATATGAATAATGTAAAATGAAATGATTCTTACATATATCCCCCTATTTAAAACATTAATTACATATTTACCAAGCTAAAACTTAAATTACATATTTTCTCGTTTTTAACAAAAAGACATGTATATGCTTTTTTATAAATGAATTACAACTCCCATCCTCCCTCTAGGTAACGTACCTGACGTTTCATCATCCCTGTCCACGGTTAAATTCTTTACTGGTGACCTCAACCGGATTGCGAACGTCAAACAGAAACATTGAAGAGGGACAAAAACGGCTACAACAGAACACAACTGGCCACAAGGAAAAGCAACGACGATGAGGAACAGAACCACGTTTTCAAAACCCAAGCCAGCTTCAAAACTCCACCGAAACCGGAAACAACTGCCGACCAACCTTAATAGATGCTTTTTTTTTTAAATTCTTTTCACGATTAATAGATTGTTTGGTATTCGACTCTTTATTATTTTTGCAATTATTGGGTTTGATTCAAGATTTCATCAATGTTTTCAAAGTAGGTTTGTTCAGGTTCAATTTAATGTGTTTGATTAAGGTTGGATTCAAGACTTAATCAATGTTTTTTTCCAGCTATCCCTGAGTTGAATTATGAGCCAAGAAACCTAGGGAAACAGAGAAGGGTTGTGTGGGTATGTGAGCAGTGACGGATCTTGGATTTTATTAGGATGGGCACAAAAATAACGAGTCAATTTAGAATGGGTTGGGACAAAAAAAAAATTCTTCTAGCAAAAAAATAAACATGTCATGCAAGAATATAAGAAAAATTGTAAGTAAAACTCACAATACTTTGAAATTGCATTTCTAGGTTTTATCATATTATATGGATAACAATGGTATAATAGGTGAAACCAAGGGGTTAAGAGGGTTCACTAACAGATTTTGTTAGAATTTTGTATATACATGATGAGTTTTTCTTAGGTATGAATTGGCTTCTTAGTTACAACTAAACGGAAATCTTAGACCATTTGTAGTGGTTTCGTGGTTAGTCAAATCATATATAACCACATGCATTACACTAGCCCTCTCATATGAAATACAATTTTAGGCTCCCCTTTGTGATACTGATAAATATACGAACACAATTTTGAAATACCCTTTGTGATATTGATAAATATATGAAACCGTCTTAAAATTTGGATACCTTTATCATCACAATTTTCTACCAAAATGCATATATTACATAACTAGGTTATTACCTGGGATTGCTTCCCGGGTTCGAGAAAGTTACTTTTATCAAAAACTATTTATGATTAATACATAATTAAAATCATATAAAAATAACATATTAAATGCCTTGGCTATAGAAGAGTTATACACTTTTCCTAAAATTAGTCAGAGGTTGTGACCGAATAATAAAAGTTTAAACTTGTTGATTGCTTATGATTCATGTTTATAAATTACCTACGTTATCACTCATGCTCGACACGGGGTAGACCTACACATCACTAAAGTCAAGATTCATAACCGATATGAATTCAAACCACATATCCTTAAACACACCCAAAATAAGACTGTTTGTATAAATATTAAAATGCATAGTGACCTGGTGATTATGAAAAAAAAGCACAACAGGACGGAACCGCTAAACTAAGGAAAAGTTACCCAGACTTGTAGATACAGTGAGTTATCCATAGATTAAAGTTTGGTTTGTTAATAAATCAAACTACGTAAATTTATTCATCTTTATTTATTTAAGTAATTTATCCATAGATAGTATTATTCGTGACACGAAACTCTAGGATTTATTTATTAAACAACAAATTTCATATAATAAAATGGTGTGAATTAAATTTTAAGAAAGTCTAGTTGCAATAGTAAAAGCCAAACACCATTCTAGTAGGAGATAAAACAAAATCGTGTATTTAGTTAGTGAAACGCAAACCCTAAAATGAATATTGATATCGGTTTTGATGTTGTTTGGTCGTACCGGCTTAGTTCGTTTTCGTACCACCATCACAAATACAACTCTGTTTCCGATAAAATTCATATGAGAATGTCTAGAAAAAAAAGTTAAAATTTCCGCATATGTAGTTTTCTATAAACAAAACTAAAGCACGAATTTATAAGAGGAAAAAATAAATTATTCAGTTAAAAACATATGATCTGTTGGGATCGAACCCTAACAAAGGAACAGATGATAACAAAGCCAAATACACTATCCGAGCTTTGGTCTAACTATCAGTGCTTACAACCGCTGATCAACCTTTACACTGCTTTCCCTAAAACATCTGTTCCTATCATCTGATAGTTCAAGAAGTAAAGGTCTGACAGAAGAATTAAGATCAGAGGATAGAGACAGAGTTTAGACTAGTTTTTATTTTATTCAATGTAACAGTGCTATGCACTCATAGTTTAGTCTAGCAGTGTTTTAATTAGTTACACTTTGTTAGCAGTCACTATCAACCATGACGTCACAAAAGATGCTTAGTGGTTAGATAGTTAGTATAAATAGGTGATCGTTGTAACAGTTAACTTTGTCTTCTGGAAAAAGATCATTTCGCACTTTATCTTCTTCCTTTCTTACTATCAAACAATTGTAATTGGCTAAGGGGGAGTTTGTGAATCACATGCAAAGTTTATCAACTTGAAAGCATGATGGTGATGAAAACAAACGACCAATTGCTTGTAGTAAAAGTTTTCCATCAATTCCGCTGCATATCTTTCTAATTCAATCCATTTTCCATTCTTAGAAACAAAAACTACAGGTAATTCAAACTTAGATCCTGACAATTGGTATCAGAGCTTGGTCAATCGATTTTGATTTAACAGTCAAATTGATTTGAACAGACAGCTCTTTGTGCTAATTCGTTTGATAGTTTTACTTGAATACAGAGTTTTATTACTACAAAAGTTTTTAAAACACAAATCTGTTGTAAACAAGAGAAATGGCGCAAAACACACCGGGATCCAATATTGGATCCATGTTCAAACCACCGACGTTGAAACGAAATGAATATTTTATTTGGAAATGTCGGATGGGTCATATTCTCGCCCAACAGAACACCGGATGCTGGAGATCCGTTGTGTTTGGACCTCATATACCCATGGTTCCAAGCACAGAGGATCCACACACTCAAGTCCCTAAGAAACTCGAAAATTACTCTGAACATGATTTCCTCAAGATTGAATTGGATGCTAAGGCCTTTAGCATCGTTGCTTCGGCCTTGTCCAATGAGATTTATGCGAGGTTACTTCATTGTAACAGTGCTAAAGAGTTATGGGATGCTCTTAAAGAGCAGTTCGGTGGTACTGAAGAGGTGATAGAGAATAATATAGAGGTTTTAAACCAACAGTATGAAACATTTTGCCACGTTAAGGGTGAATCATTAACCCAACAGTTCGAACGATATAGTTTCTCATCAGTGAGCTCAAATTGGTAAATGTGGAACTCCCAAATTCGACTATAAATAGTCGTTTCTTGAGATCCTTACTTGAGAAATGGGAGACTATAGCTTATGTCACTAGAATAGCTATTGGTTACAAGGAAATGACCTTGACACAACTTCATGGACGACTCCTCACTTATGAGAGAGAGTTGAACCAGAAAAAGAAGTTGCAAGAGTCAGGGAAAATGACTGATGATTATACTCTGGGAAACACTGCTCTATATAGTCATAAGGAGGGGTCTAGCTGTGGAAAGGATCAGAGTTATGATCATTACTGTCTCACCCTCAATTTCCACTTGCGGAGTATTATCGCGAGGCGTGTGATCAAACCAGATTCTCAGACACTAGCAATGTCGAACGACTCTATATGATTTATTTAAACGTTTTCCAAAAACATTTATTGTAAACATGAATAGTCATTTTCAAAGTTCCAAAGTTTCAAAGTTTAGCGGAAGCATTAGAATAAAGTAACGGGCGCCAACATAAACGCCAAAACCAAAATCCCAAAAATAATCGTTAATAAAGACTCGATAAAAATGTCTGGATCAAATGCAAAGTGGGTGCACCTAACGCTCCTAGCGTCCTGAGAAACATGCAAAGAAACAAGTGTCAACATTAAAGAAGAGGAGTTCACAGGTTTTATAAGTTCACATGTTGGGTTTAAAAGATTGGTTTTCCCCATTATCCCTAACCCGGAATAACGACATAGTTCCATTATCCATAACCTGGAATAATAATGTTGGTTCGTAAATAAGTTCAATGTTAACATGTAGGTAGCGAGCCTAAAGTTACGTCACGTAAGAGTTCGCGATCGAAGCTGACTGGTGTTGCCTCTGAGTTGCCAGGTCTATCACTGACCATGGCGAAAGTTAGGACAAATTAATCACCCGTTGACCATTCCCGGTCGGCTAGCGCGACTAGCTCGGGTGGGGCTTGTCGGGCCCAGTAGTACTACTATAATTTCCCCGCTATCTAACCCAATACTAACGATCCGAGAGTTGGTTAAGGACTTCCGTGATAAAGCTACTTAGTGACCATAACATACATTAACATTAACTTAGGTATCGAATGGTTAACGACGTTAATTTCGCATAACGTAAAAGATAGAATTGTAGAGCGTATACATGTTTCTCCCCATGTTGTTAAAAACCGGATAAAATAGGGGCCGTGAACTCACCTTAAATTGCTCGGTTAGATAAACGCAAAAGGAGTAAAGGATTGAACCGCTAATCGCGTCCTAACATGTCAACCGATTCAAAGTTAGTGTGAGAATACAATGACACAAAACCCTACGTATAACTAACACACAGTACGGCACACGTAATAACCAATTCGAAACCATAATCATGCATGCAAAGTGTAACATTTGTAAATAAATCAGTTTCATAAACCCGATCTCATTTTGATAATCAAAACAAGTTACGAATTTCATTAAGTATTTATGAGTATTTTGAGTTTAAACGTTACATAATTAATATATAAGCTAAACTATAAAGGTTATATTTGATAAAAAGTTAAAATAAAATAAATAAAAAAATGTTTGGAGCTGACCGGACTCGAACCCGGGTCAACTGCTCCAATGACTAACTTTCCGGCTCCAAACCACTCCACCACCAATTGTTTTCTGTTAATATTATGAAAACAATTGAATTTTATACGCAAACTCGGTGATGAACGGTTACTGGTATTTGAATAACGGAAATCGGTAAGCCAAATCGCCAAATCAGTTTTCGTTCGTTTAATTAACTTATAACCGACGCATATCGGTTTCTAATTAAAGTTTAGATTTAATGAACTTCAAGTGTTGAGTTTTGAAACCGAAAGACATTCAAGTTTCAAATAATTCCGTCTCCAATCATTTATACGATTCAGAACTGTTTCAAATACACTCAAATCCATTTTCGTCGCGTTTTCAAGTCATTTGAGCACAAGAAAACTGTCGCCGGAATTTCTGCAATTCTCGCCGGAAAACCGTATTCAACATAAACCAGTAAGAATTTCTTCTCTGCTGTTTCAATCTATTGCTAGGACACTACTAACATTATTCCGTCACTCAAAGTCAGTCACAGAAGATTTTGCTGGATTTCTGGTTTCGCCGGAGAAATTCTGGAATTTGCCGGAACCACGCTAGTTGACGGTAAACACATTCAATCGTGCTAATAACCCATGTACTCTGGTTCAATTTCAAATCTAACTCTTAAATTCTATTGATTAGCCCTCTCAGCCGAAGTTTCAAAAACAGAGTTGTCTGTTCTCGCCGGACTTCCTGAAGAAGACGACCTGTCCGGGATTCCTTTCCCCCAAACTGTTCGGTTTGTTCATTCAAACTAGTAATCATGTTATTTAAGTAGTAGAACCCTGAACCAGTGATCTGTGTAAAACCGGTGAAGAAGACGAGCATAACAACGGGTTAAGAATAAATAAAATTCGGATAGTTAACGGGTTAGACACACAGTCCAGCGGTGGACTGTGTGCAAAGTTTATATACGAGACCCGAGTTCGATCCTTGCTTCACACACGCTGCGTAATAACATTCCTTTTTATTCATAAAACTAACCGGGTTAGATTGAGTAGTTGTTAAGTATAATATAATTCAAGAATATACCCGGGTTAGACACACAGTCCAGCGGTGGACTGTGTGCAACACAAACTGCACGTCACGCGATCGAGTCTCGATACCAACACCGGTTCAATGAGAATAAAACGTTTTGTAAAATAAAGGAATTTTCGGTAAATTCGAATAAGTGTATTAATATAATTAAAACTAGTTTTCTAACGGGTTAGTCACGTAGCTCAGTTGGTAGAGCTACGTGCGCGTGAACGGAAGGTCACAGGTTCGAATCCCGCTCGGCGCAAGAATTACCGCTGACCGAACCGGTCAACGGTCAACGGTCAACGGTCAAACAGTAAAAAAATATTATTTTTTTTAAATAATTATTTGTTTTATTTAAATTAAAAATCAATTAAAAATACTTAAAAATAACATTTTTAAGGATGGAAAATAGCCATAAACTCACAAAAAAATATATCCAAAATTTCATTAAAAATCTTTAATAAAATCAATCCATTTAATATATTTTTCCTATTATTATTTAGGTCAGTGATTCCTCGTTAACTCGTTTCATCTAAATCGTGCGCATCTCACCAATTCAAATCCAACGCACCCAATGTGAGTGAACCCTTCAAATTCCCCGTTTTAATCACATTTTTGGGGTGTATCATGTGTCTTATTCATCTACTTATTATAACTAAGTTATTGTGCATATATCATATCATGACATGTGTGTTAGTTGTTGCTGTTCAGTAGTTAGAATTGTTTGCAAGTTATTATTTCAGTACATGCAATTGCTGAGGCCGTAGCTCCCCATCCCTCGAGGTTGAGTTTGATCCCCATTTTATTATGCGGTTGATCAGGGCGTGCCCGCACGATCGGCTCCGTTTGATTGAGCCTTGATCGGTTATTTACATTTCAAGTTCATGCAATACGCTCGGCTCCGTTTGATTGAGTCTTGAGCACACAGTTCAATTTACATTTTCAGTTCATGCAATACGATCGGCTCCGTTTGATTGAGCCTTGATCTCACAGTTCATTTATGTTAATTATCATATGATGTTGGTATGATCATGTATGTTATCAATTGTTAATGTATGCTATAATTGTAACCGATGTTGCCATTGCTTGATTTCATACATATGCTCTTTTATGATTATGCACAATATTTTATTGATAAACTAACCAGAAAATCATTATTAAATGTTTATCTATAAGGTTCACTCGCCAACTTATGTTGACCCAAAAACCTCCCATTTTTACACATGATACAGGTGAACCAGCAGCAGCTAGGAACACGTAGGGCCTGGATTAGAAGAAATAAAACGATTTAGTGTTTGGATTATTATGTTTGGTTATTTTCCTTTGTAATGAATGAACATGTTTGAAGGTTTGAGAAATGTAACTTTGACTTCATTTAATTATGAAACATAATAGTAAATGTCATGTGCTTTGGTGATAACCCAATTATGCCCCGACTCTTATTTCCGCTGCGGGTCGGGGTGTGACAGATTGGTATCAGAGCCATGACTATAGGGATATAGGATAGGTTATTAGACCCTTAGAGCCTATACTATAGTCGATTAGAAACTTATAGGAATTTTGTGTGTTATATGCCAAATTTCATGATGTTTATATGTTTATGTTAAAATGTTACATTTGATATTGTTCAAGCATGTTCATAAGTATGTATTATCAAATAATGCTCATCATGAATCGTTATGATCATAACATATCACATCCATGCAAGCACACACCACATCATGATTGATTTTACAACGATTTTCGTGTTTTCAAATCTCATCAAAGTGAGTTCTCATGACGGGCATGTAGTAACTGGAAGGGTACTAGTACCGGTAGTCGGAACGTCCTGTCTAGGCTGGCATTTGTATAAATCCAAAATAAAGGACCAGTTTGCCTACCTGGGGACCAACGATGAGAGTACGAAATACCTATTAGGCCAAAGCATGCTATACCAAAACGTCGTGAGAGCTAATCCCACTTTGAGTTGTCATTGTGTCTACACCTGGACACGTTCCGACCAAACATCTCATGAACATATTTTGTGGTTAGCATTCGGGGGATGCGAGTGTTAAATTGCCAATACTAATGTGAATCCTACCAAACCAATAGCCATGGGGGCCCACATGACTATATAGGTGAAGGTATGGGGGACATTTGAGGCCCAACATGAGCGAACCCAAGACATCCTTCGGATGTAGTTGCATTATTGATATTTATGTTATTTTCATTTTTTTTAAGACACATGACACCTAAAATATACCATAAACTCACAATCTTCTCATTTTATGATCCTGTAGATGTCGTATAGATCGCATCGAAGGAGTAGGAAATCGGAAAAGTCTCAGGAACGATTGGCCACTCATATCGCCAACCAAATGGCCACGATATTACCTGACATCGTAGTACAAGTACAACAAGCTCTTGCTGCAAATCCTACTAACCCTCCTCAACAACAGGACCAGATCATCAACGACCCTCCTACCGGCAAATGCACCTACAAACATTTTAAGTCTTGCGATCCCCAAAATTCGAAGGGACTGAGGGAGTCACTGCTCTCCAGCGTTGGTTCGAGGAGATGGAAAACGTTTTCTTAAACTGCGATTGTCCTGAGGATCGCAAGTTCGTTATGCCACCGGGAAGACTACTTGGGGTAGCTCTCACTTGGTGGAATACTGAGAAGGGAAAGAGGGGAATGGAAGATGCGATGTCCTTAACTTGGGAGGAGTTAAGGGAAATCATGACTAGGCGATTCTGTCCTAGGAGTGAGATTAAGAAATTGGAAGATGAATTTCATGCCCTGAAACAAAAAGATGGTGATCACTCTACTTACAACAAACGGTTCTTGGAGTTGAACCAGATGGTACCAAACTTATTCACTCCAACCTACCGTCTGATCGAACATTTACATTCGAGGACTTCCCTCGAAAATCCAGGATTCGGTCCTCAGCGTTTCACCAGTAACACTCGAAGCTGCCATGGTGTTGGCAACAGAACTGACCGAAAACCGAATTCGCAATGGGAAGTTCAAGGAGGAAAAGAAGAAAACCCCTGCTGAGGGACAAACCTCAAACCACCACACTCCTTCCTCCAAATTTGCTAACAAGAGGAAGCGTAACAACAGGAACTTTGCAGTCACCCACACCAACACCCCTGTTCCTGCTGCACCCATCACTCAAGCCACTCCTCCACCCGCGCCATACAAAAGACCATACACAGGACCACTACCAAAATGTAACGTTGTCAGTATCACCATTTCCCTGACTATCCTTGCCAGTACTGTACCAGCTGCGGTCGCGCTGGACACCTTGTACAACAATGCCGCGCACCTCAACGAACAAATCGCCACCAACCTATAACCCAAACCCACCAACAATTTATGGGTCAAGCCCAACAACAACAACCATTTCCACCCACTCAACATTTAGCCCAAACATACTATCAACCCAACTACCCTATGGGCCAACCAATGCGGGCATGTTTCAATTGTGGAGATCCAAGTCATTTCAGGAACTCATGTCCAAGGCTGGTCAATATTATTCATGCTCAGGCCCAAGCCAACCCGGTGAACCAAGCAAACCAAGCTCCTCCACCTGCTAGAGGAAGGGCTTTCAATATTAACGCAAACCAGGCCAGAGCTGACGGCAATGTGGTCAACGGTACGTTTCTTATAAATGGTAGATATGCCTCTATGTTATTTGATACTGGTGCGGATAGAAGTTTCGTGTCATTAGAGTTTGAACCTATCTTAAGTAAAAATCGAGATAAGCTCGTGGAATCCATAACAGTGGAAGTTGCAGATGGAAAACCAGTTTCGTTAGATTCTATTTTACGCAACTGTACGCTCACCCTAAACGATCACGATTTCTCAGTCGATCTTATTCCTATGAAGCTGGGAAGTTTCGACATCATAGTCGGAATGGATTGGCTTAGTCAGCATAATGCGGAAGTTGTATGTCGTGAGAAATTTATTCGTATTCCTCTTTCAAACGGTCAGACTCTTCGAATTATTGGAGAAACCTCGGCGAAAGGACTCAACTTAATGTCTTGCCTTCAAGCTCAGAAATACCTTCGCAAGAATTATGTGCGTTTTTAGCCCATATCATCAAGAAGGGGACCACAGAAAAGAAACTTGAAGATATTCCTGTTGTAAAAGATTTTCCACAAGTTTTTCCTGACGACATTTCAGGACTTCCTCCAATCAGAGATGTCGAGTTTCGTATCGATCTTATACCTGGTGCTACACCAGTGGCAAAATCTCCATATAGGTTAGCCCCCTCTGAAATGCAAGAGCTAGCCAGTCAATTGCAAGAGTTGACTGACAAGGGATTTATACGCCCCAGCTCATCGCCTTGGGGTGCACCTGTACTTTTCGTAAAGAAGAAGGATGGATCTTTTCGCATGTGCATCGATTACAGAGAGCTCAACAAGTTAACTATCAAAAATCGATATCCTTTACCTCGTATAGATGACCTTCTTGACCAGCTACAAGGTGCCAGTTGCTTTTCGAAAATCGACCTTCAATCGGGCTATCATCAGCTTAGGGTGCATGAAGAAGACGTCCCTAAAACTGCTTTTCGAACTCGTTATGGTCACTATGAATTCATGGTTATGCCGTTTGGATTAACCAACGCACCAGCTGTTTTCATGGACCTAATGAATAGAGTCTGCAAACCTTACCTTGATCGATTTGTTATTGTGTTCATTGACGATATTCTTATCTATTCAAAATCTAAAGCTGATCATGAGCGTCATCTGCGACTTGTTCTTGCACTTCTAGAAAAGGAACAGCTTTATGCCAAGTTCTCTAAATGTGAATTCTGGTTAAAAGAGGTGCAATTTCTTGGGCATGTAGTCAATGACAAAGGAATACATGTGGACCCATCAAAGATCAAAGCAGTTCAAGAATGGCAAGCTCCACGTACGCCAACTGAAGTAAGGTCTTTTCTTGGACTTGCTGGTTACTATCGTCGATTCATTTCAAACTTCTCTCGCATTGCGGTTGCCACTCACGGCTTTAACCCATAAAGGGAAACCATTTGTATGGGGGCCCAAGCAAGAAGAAGCTTTTCAAACCCTCAAGCAAAGACTTTGTGATGCACCAATCCTCACTCTTCCTGAAGGTTGTGATGATTTTGTAGTCTATTGCGACGCGTCAGGGCAAGGATTGGGATGCGTTCTCATGCAAAGAGGAAAAGTCATAGCTTATGCCTCAAGGCAACTCAAGATTCACGAAAAGAACTACACCACTCATGACCTTGAACTTGGAGCCGTTGTATTCGCTCTTAAGATATGGAGACATTATCTTTATGGCACGAAGTGTGAAATATACACTGACCATAAGAGTCTTCAACACATCTTCAATCAGAAAGAGTTAAATATGAGGCAACGGAGATGGGTCGAACTTCTAAATGATTACGACTGTGAAATCAAATACCACCCTGGTAAAGCAAATGTGGTGGCTGATGCACTTAGTCGAAAGGGGTATGCGAACTCCATTCATATTCTATGTTCGCAAATTATAACCAATATTAAGGATCAAATTCGAGAAGCTCAACACGTTTCAATAACAGAGGAAGATGTACAAAAGGAGATGTCCTGTGGAGCCGAGCTAAAGCTGGAAACTAAATCTGATGGTATTTTGTATTACCTAGATCGTATATGGATTCCTAACCATATCAATCTTCGTGAAACACTCATGCATGAAGCCCATAAGTCGCGATATTCTATACACCCAGGAGCCGATAAGATGTATCAAGATCTACGGTACACCTATTGGTGGCCTGGAATGAAGAAAGATATTGCCGTTTTTGTCTCCAAGTGTCTCACTTGTTCTAAAGTAAAGGCTGAACACCAAAGACCCTCAGGACTTCTGGTCCAACCAGAAATACCTGTCTGGAAGTGGGAAAATATAACCATGGATTTCATTACCGGGTTACCTCGCACTTCTAGTGGGTATGACACTATATGGGTGATTATAGACCGACTCACAAAATCAGCTCACTTTATTCCTATTCGAGAAGATTTAAGAACGAAAAGCTTGCTCGTATTTATATCAGCGAAACCGTCAGCCGTCATGGAGTTCCATTAAGTATTATTTCTGATCGTGATGGTCGTTTCACCTCACGGACATGGCAGGCAGTACAATCCGCAATGGGCACTCGACTAGATCTCAATACCGCCTATCATCCTCAAACTGATGGACAGTCTGAGCGCACCATTCAAACCCTTGAGGATATGCTTAGAGCATGTGTCATAGACTTCAAGGGAAATTGGGACGCCCACCTACCCTTAGTCAAATTTTCGTACAACAACAGTTATCATTCTAGTATCGGCATGGCACCTTTTGAAGCTTTATATGGTCGAAAGTGTCGATCTCCTGTTTGTTGGCACGAAATTGGGGAAGCTCAAATTACTGGTCCGGAATTGATCCAAGAAACAACAGATAAAATTCATCAAATCAGAAACAATCTTCTAGCGGCTCAAAGTCGTCAAAAGAGTTACGCAGATAAACGACGGAAGCCCTTGGAGTTTAGCGTTGGTGATCATGTGCTTTTAAAAGTGTCACCATGGAAGGGAGTAGTTCGTTTTGGGCAAAAGGGAAAGCTAGCACCACGTTACGTAGGACCTTTCAAAAAACTCGAAAGAGTAGGTCCTGTAGCTTACAAGCTTGACCTACCGGAAGAACTCGACAGAATTCATCCCACTTTCCACGTGTCGAACTTGAAGAAGTGCCTCGCTGATGAGAATCTTCATATTCCACTAGAGGATATTCAGATTGATGAATCCATGCATTTTATTGAAAGGCCAGTAGAGATTATGGACTATGGAGAAAAGCGTCTACGTCGAAGTCGCATTCCTATTGTTAGGGTACGCTGGGAGTCGAAACGGGGACCTGAGTTTACTTGGGAACGTGAAGACTCAATGCGTGAAAAATACCCTCATCTTTTCCCTACTACATCAACTGTTTGAATTTCGGGACGAAATTCCTAAAAGTAGGGGATACTGTAACATTTGTATAAATCGGGTCTCCAAAACCCGCTCCGTTTTGTAATCAAATATCAAGTTACGAAATTTCATTAAGTATTTATGAGTATTTTGAGTTTAAACGTTACATAATTAATATATAAGCTAAACTATAAAGGTTATATTTGATAAAAAGTTAAAATAAAATAAATAAAAAAATGTTTGGAGCTGACCGGACTCGAACCGGGTCAACTGCTCCAATGACTTAACTTTCCGGCTCCAAACCACTCCGCCACCAATTGTTTTCTGTTAATATTATGAAAACAATTGAATTTTATACGCAAACTCGGATGAACGGTTACTGGTATTTGAATAACGGAAATCGGTAAGCCAAATCGCCAAATCAGTTTTCGTTCGTTTAATTAACTTATAACCGACGCATATCGGTTTCTAATTAAAGTTTAGATTTAATGAACTTCAAGTGTTGAGTTTTGAAACCGAAAGACATTCAAGTTTCAAATAATTCCGTCTCCAATCATTTATACGATTCAGAACTGTTTCAAATACACTCAAATCCATTTTCGTCGCGTTTTCAAGTCATTTGAGCACAAGAAAACTGTCGCCGGAATTTTCTGCAATTCTCGCCGGAAAACCGTATTCAACATAAACCAGTAAGAATTTCTTCTCTTGCTGTTTCAATCTATTGCTAGGACACTACTAACATTATTCCGTCACTCAAAGTCAGTCACAGAAGATTTTGCTGGATTTCTGGTTTCGCCGGAGAAATTCTGGAATTTGCCGGAACCACGCTAGTTGACGGTAAACACATTCAATCGTGCTAATAACCCATGTACTCTGGTTCAATTTCAAATCTAACTCTTAAATTCTATTGATTAGCCCTCTCAGCCGAAGTTTCAAAAACAGAGTTGTCTGTTCTCGCCGGACTTCCTGAAGAAGACGACCTGTCCGGTATTCCTTTCCCCCAAACTGTTCGGTTTGTTCATTCAAACTAGTAATCATGTTATTTAAGTAGTAGAACCCTGAACCAGTGATCTGTGTAAAAACCGGTGAAGAAGACGAGCATAACAACGGGTTAAGAATAAATAAAATTCGGATAGTTAACGGGTTAGACACACAGTCCAGCGGTGGACTGTGTGCAAAGTTTATATACGAGACCCGAGTTCGATCCTTGCTTCACACACGCTGCGTAATAACATTCCTTTTTATTCATAAAACTAACCGGGTTAGATTGAGTAGTTGTTAAGTATAATATAATTCAAGAATATACCCGGGTTAGACACACAGTCCAGCGGTGGACTGTGTGCAACACAAACTGCACGTCACGCGATCGAGTCTCGATACCAACACCGGTTCAATGAGAATAAAACGTTTTGTAAAATAAAGGAATTTTCGGTAAATTCGAATAAGTGTATTAATATAATTAAAACTAGTTTTCTAACGGGTTAGTCACGTAGCTCAGTTGGTAGAGCTACGTGCGCGTGAACGGAAGGTCACAGGTTCGAATCCCGCTCGGCGCAAGAATTACCGCTGACCGAACCGGTCAACGGTCAACGGTCAACGGTCAAACAGTAAAAAAATATTATTTTTTTTAAATAATTATTTGTTTTATTTAAATTAAAAATCAATTAAAAATACTTAAAAATAACATTTTTAAGGATGGAAAATAGCCATAAACTCACAAAAAATATATCCAAAAATTTCATTAAAATCTTTAATAAAATCAATCCATTTAATATATTTTTCCTATTATTATTTAGGTCAGTGATTCCTCGTTAACTCGTTTCATCTAAATCGTGCGCATCTCACCAATTCAAATCCAACGCACCCAATGTGAGTGAACCCTTCAAATTCCCCGTTTTAATCACATTTTTGGGGTGTATCATGTGTCTTATTCATCTACTTATTATAACTAAGTTATTGTGCATATATCATATCATGACATGTGTGTTAGTTGTTGCTGTTCAGTAGTTAGAATTGTTTGCAAGTTATTATTTCAGTACATGCAATTGCTGAGGCCGTAGCTCCCCATCCCTCGAGGTTGAGTTTGATCCCCATTTTATTATGCGGTTGATCAGGGCGTGCCCGCACGATCGGCTCCGTTTGATTGAGCCTTGATCGGTTATTTACATTTCAAGTTCATGCAATACGCTCGGCTCCGTTTGATTGAGTCTTGAGCACACAGTTCAATTTACATTTTCAGTTCATGCAATACGATCGGCTCCCTTTGATTGAGCCTTGATCTCACAGTTCATTTATGTTAATTATCATATGATGTTGGTATGATCATGTATGTTATCAATTGTTAATGTATGCTATAATTGTAACCGATGTTGCCATTGCTTGATTTCATACATATGCTCTTTTATGATTATGCACAATATTTTATTGATAAACTAACCAGAAAATCATTATTAAATGTTTATTTATAAGGTTCACTCGCCAACTTATGTTGACCCAAAAACCTCCCATTTTTACACATAATACAGGTGAACCAGCAGCAGCTAGGAACACGTAGGGCCTGGATTAGAAGAAATAAAACGATTTAGTGTTTGGATTATTATGTTTGGTTATTTTCCTTTGTAATGAATGAACATGTTTGAAGGTTTGAGAAATGTAACTTTGACTTCATTTAATTATGAAACATAATAGTAAATGTCATGTGCTTTGGTGATAACCCAATTATGCCCCGACTCTTATTTCCGCTGCGGGTCGGGGTGTGACAGATTGGTATCAGAGCCATGACTATAGGGATATAGGATAGGTTATTAGACCCTTAGAGCCTATACTATAGTCGATTAGAAACTTATAGGAATTTTGTGTGTTATATGCCAAATTTCATGATGTTTATATGTTTATGTTAAAATGTTACATTTGATATTGTTCAAGCATGTTCATAAGTATGTATTATCAAATAATGCTCATCATGAATCGTTATGATCATAACATATCACATCCATGCAAGCACACACCACATCATGATTGATTTTACAACGATTTTCGTGTTTTCAAATCTCATCAAAGTGAGTTCTCATGACGGGCATGTAGTAACTGGAAGGGTACTAGTACCGGTAGTCGGAACGTCCTGTCTAGGCTGGCATTTGTATAAATCCAAAATAAAGGACCAGTTTGCCTACCTGGGGACCAACGATGAGAGTACGAAATACCTATTAGGCCAAAGCATGCTATACCAAAACGTCGTGAGAGCTAATCCCACTTTGAGTTGTCATTGTGTCTACACCTGGACACGTTCCGACCAAACATCTCATGAACATATTTTGTGGTTAGCATTCGGGGGATGCGAGTGTTAAATTGCCAATACTAATGTGAATCCTACCAAACCAATAGCCATGGGGGCCCACAGACTATATAGGTGAAGGTATGGGGGACATTTGAGGCCCAACATGAGCGAACCCAAGACATCCTTCGGATGTAGTTGCATTATTGATATTTATGTTATTTTCATTTTTTTTAAGACACATGACACCTAAAATATACCATAAACTCACAATCTTCTCATTTTATGATCCTGTAGATGTCGTATAGATCGCATCGAAGGAGTAGGAAATCGGAAAAGTCTCAGGAACGATTGGCCACTCATATCGCCAACCAAATGGCCACGATATTACCTGACATCGTAGTACAAGTACAACAAGCTCTTGCTGCAAATCCTACTAACCCTCCTCAACAACAGGACCAGATCATCAACGACCCTCCTACCGGCAAATGCACCTACAAACATTTTAAGTCTTGCGATCCCCAAAATTCGAAGGGACTGAGGGAGTCACTGCTCTCCAGCGTTGGTTCGAGGAGATGGAAAACGTTTTCTTAAACTGCGATTGTCCTGAGGATCGCAAGTTCGTTTATGCCACCGGGAAGACTACTTGGGGTAGCTCTCACTTGGTGGAATACTGAGAAGGGAAAGAGGGGAATGGGAAGATGCGATGTCCTTAACTTGGGAGGAGTTAAGGGAAATCATGACTAGGCGATTCTGTCCTAGGAGTGAGATTAAGAAATTGGAAGATGAATTTCATGCCCTGAAACAAAAAGATGGTGATCACTCTACTTACAACAAACGGTTCTTGGAGTTGAACCAGATGGTACCAAACTTATTCACTCCAACCTACCGTCTGATCGAACATTTACATTCGAGGACTTCCCTCGAAAATCCAGGATTCGGTCCTCAGCGTTTCACCAGTAACACTCGAAGCTGCCATGGTGTTGGCAACAGAACTGACCGAAAACCGAATTCGCAATGGGAAGTTCAAGGAGGAAAAGAAGAAAACCCCTGCTGAGGGACAAACCTCAAACCACCACACTCCTTCCTCCAAATTTGCTAACAAGAGGAAGCGTAACAACAGGAACTTTGCAGTCACCCACACCAACACCCCTGTTCCTGCTGCACCCATCACTCAAGCCACTCCTCCACCCGCGCCATACAAAAGACCATACACAGGACCACTACCAAAATGTAACGTTGTCAGTATCACCATTTCCCTGACTATCCTTGCCAGTACTGTACCAGCTGCGGTCGCGCTGGACACCTTGTACAACAATGCCGCGCACCTCAACGAACAAATCGCCACCAACCTATAACCCAAACCCACCAACAATTTATGGGTCAAGCCCAACAACAACAACCATTTCCACCCACTCAACATTTAGCCCAAACATACTATCAACCCAACTACCCTATGGGCCAACCAATGCGGGCATGTTTCAATTGTGGAGATCCAAGTCATTTCAGGAACTCATGTCCAAGGCTGGTCAATATTATTCATGCTCAGGCCCAAGCCAACCCGGTGAACCAAGCAAACCAAGCTCCTCCACCTGCTAGAGGAAGGGCTTTCAATATTAACGCAAACCAGGCCAGAGCTGACGGCAATGTGGTCAACGGTACGTTTCTTATAAATGGTAGATATGCCTCTATGTTATTTGATACTGGTGCGGATAGAAGTTTCGTGTCATTAGAGTTTGAACCTATCTTAAGTAAAAATCGAGATAAGCTCGTGGAATCCATAACAGTGGAAGTTGCAGATGGAAAACCAGTTTCGTTAGATTCTATTTTACGCAACTGTACGCTCACCCTAAACGATCACGATTTCTCAGTCGATCTTATTCCTATGAAGCTGGGAAGTTTCGACATCATAGTCGGAATGGATTGGCTTAGTCAGCATAATGCGGAAGTTGTATGTCGTGAGAAATTTATTCGTATTCCTCTTTCAAACGGTCAGACTCTTCGAATTATTGGAGAAACCTCGGCGAAAGGACTCAACTTAATGTCTTGCCTTCAAGCTCAGAAATACCTTCGCAAGAATTATGTCGCGTTTTTAGCCCATATCATCAAGAAGGGGACCACAGAAAAGAAACTTGAAGATATTCCTGTTGTAAAAGATTTTCCACAAGTTTTTCCTGACGACATTTCAGGACTTCCTCCAATCAGAGATGTCGAGTTTCGTATCGATCTTATACCTGGTGCTACACCAGTGGCAAAATCTCCATATAGGTTAGCCCCCTCTGAAATGCAAGAGCTAGCCAGTCAATTGCAAGAGTTGACTGACAAGGGATTTATACGCCCCAGCTCATCGCCTTGGGGTGCACCTGTACTTTTCGTAAAGAAGAAGGATGGATCTTTTCGCATGTGCATCGATTACAGAGAGCTCAACAAGTTAACTATCAAAAATCGATATCCTTTACCTCGTATAGATGACCTTCTTGACCAGCTACAAGGTGCCAGTTGCTTTTCGAAAATCGACCTTCAATCGGGCTATCATCAGCTTAGGGTGCATGAAGAAGACGTCCCTAAAACTGCTTTTCGAACTCGTTATGGTCACTATGAATTCATGGTTATGCCGTTTGGATTAACCAACGCACCAGCTGTTTTCATGGACCTAATGAATAGAGTCTGCAAACCTTACCTTGATCGATTTGTTATTGTGTTCATTGACGATATTCTTATCTATTCAAAATCTAAAGCTGATCATGAGCGTCATCTGCGACTTGTTCTTGCACTTCTAGAAAAGGAACAGCTTTATGCCAAGTTCTCTAAATGTGAATTCTGGTTAAAAGAGGTGCAATTTTGGGCATGTAGTCAATGACAAAGGAATACATGTGGACCCATCAAAGATCAAAGCAGTTCAAGAATGGCAAGCTCCACGTACGCCAACTGAAGTAAGGTCTTTTCTTGGACTTGCTGGTTACTATCGTCGATTCATTTCAAACTTCTCTCGCATTGCGGTTGCCACTCACGGCTTTAACCCATAAAGGGAAACCATTTGTATGGGGGCCCAAGCAAGAAGAAGCTTTTCAAACCCTCAAGCAAAGACTTTGTGATGCACCAATCCTCACTCTTCCTGAAGGTTGTGATGATTTTGTAGTCTATTGCGACGCGTCAGGGCAAGGATTGGGATGCGTTCTCATGCAAAGAGGAAAAGTCATAGCTTATGCCTCAAGGCAACTCAAGATTCACGAAAAGAACTACACCACTCATGACCTTGAACTTGGAGCCGTTGTATTCGCTCTTAAGATATGGAGACATTATCTTTATGGCACGAAGTGTGAAATATACACTGACCATAAGAGTCTTCAACACATCTTCAATCAGAAAGAGTTAAATATGAGGCAACGGAGATGGGTCGAACTTCTAAATGATTACGACTGTGAAATCAAATACCACCCTGGTAAAGCAAATGTGGTGGCTGATGCACTTAGTCGAAAGGGGTATGCGAACTCCATTCATATTCTATGTTCGCAAATTATAACCAATATTAAGGATCAAATTCGAGAAGCTCAACACGTTTCAATAACAGAGGAAGATGTACAAAAGGAGATGTCCTGTGGAGCCGAGCTAAAGCTGGAAACTAAATCTGATGGTATTTTGTATTACCTAGATCGTATATGGATTCCTAACCATATCAATCTTCGTGAAACACTCATGCATGAAGCCCATAAGTCGCGATATTCTATACACCCAGGAGCCGATAAGATGTATCAAGATCTACGGTACACCTATTGGTGGCCTGGAATGAAGAAAGATATTGCCGTTTTTGTCTCCAAGTGTCTCACTTGTTCTAAAGTAAAGGCTGAACACCAAAGACCCTCAGGACTTCTGGTCCAACCAGAAATACCTGTCTGGAAGTGGGAAAATATAACCATGGATTTCATTACCGGGTTACCTCGCACTTCTAGTGGGTATGACACTATATGGGTGATTATAGACCGACTCACAAAATCAGCTCACTTTATTCCTATTCGAGAAGATTTAAGAACGAAAAGCTTGCTCGTATTTATATCAGCGAAACCGTCAGCCGTCATGGAGTTCCATTAAGTATTATTTCTGATCGTGATGGTCGTTTCACCTCACGGACATGGCAGGCAGTACAATCCGCAATGGGCACTCGACTAGATCTCAATACCGCCTATCATCCTCAAACTGATGGACAGTCTGAGCGCACCATTCAAACCCTTGAGGATATGCTTAGAGCATGTGTCATAGACTTCAAGGGAAATTGGGACGCCCACCTACCCTTAGTCAAATTTTCGTACAACAACAGTTATCATTCTAGTATCGGCATGGCACCTTTTGAAGCTTTATATGGTCGAAAGTGTCGATCTCCTGTTTGTTGGCACGAAATTGGGGAAGCTCAAATTACTGGTCCGGAATTGATCCAAGAAACAACAGATAAAATTCATCAAATCAGAAACAATCTTCTAGCGGCTCAAAGTCGTCAAAAGAGTTACGCAGATAAACGACGGAAGCCCTTGGAGTTTAGCGTTGGTGATCATGTGCTTTTAAAAGTGTCACCATGGAAGGGAGTAGTTCGTTTTGGGCAAAAGGGAAAGCTAGCACCACGTTACGTAGGACCTTTCAAAATACTCGAAAGAGTAGGTCCTGTAGCTTACAAGCTTGACCTACCGGAAGAACTCGACAGAATTCATCCCACTTTCCACGTGTCGAACTTGAAGAAGTGCCTCGCTGATGAGAATCTTCATATTCCACTAGAGGATATTCAGATTGATGAATCCATGCATTTTATTGAAAGGCCAGTAGAGATTATGGACTATGGAGAAAAGCGTCTACGTCGAAGTCGCATTCCTATTGTTAGGGTACGCTGGGAGTCGAAACGGGGACCTGAGTTTACTTGGGAACGTGAAGACTCAATGCGTGAAAAATACCCTCATCTTTTCCCTACTACATCAACTGTTTGAATTTCGGGACGAAATTCCTAAAAGTAGGGGATACTGTAACATTTGTATAAATCGGGTCTCCAAAACCCGCTCCGTTTTGTAATCAAATATCAAGTTACGAAATTTCATTAAGTATTTATGAGTATTTTGAGTTTAAACGTTACATAATTAATATATAAGCTAAACTATAAAGGTTATATTTGATAAAAAGTTAAATAAAATAAATAAAAAAATGTTTGGAGCTGACCGGACTCGAACCCCGGGTCAACTGCTCCAATGACTTAACTTTCCGGCTCCAAACCACTCCGCCACCAATTGTTTTCTGTTAATATTATGAAAACAATTGAATTTTATACGCAAACTCGGATGAACGGTTACTGGTATTTGAATAACGGAAATCGGTAAGCCAAATCGCCAAATCAGTTTTCGTTCGTTTAATTAACTTATAACCGACGCATATCGGTTTCTAATTAAAGTTTAGATTTAATGAACTTCAAGTGTTGAGTTTTGAAACCGAAAGACATTCAAGTTTCAAATAATTCCGTTTTCCAATCATTTATACGATTCAGAACTGTTTCAAATACACTCAAATCCATTTTCGTCGCGTTTTCAAGTCATTTGAGCACAAGAAAACTGTCGCCGGAATTTTCTGCAATTCTCGCCGGAAAACCGTATTCAACATAAACCAGTAAGAATTTCTTCTCTTGCTGTTTCAATCTATTGCTAGGACACTACTAACATTATTCCGTCACTCAAAGTCAGTCACAGAAGATTTTGCTGGATTTCTGGTTTCGCCGGAGAAATTCTGGAATTTGCCGGAACCACGCTAGTTGACGGTAAACACATTCAATCGTGCTAATAACCCATGTACTCTGGTTCAATTTCAAATCTAACTCTTAAATTCTATTGATTAGCCCTCTCAGCCGAAGTTTCAAAAACAGAGTTGTCTGTTCTCGCCGGACTTCCTGAAGAAGACGACCTGTCCGGTATTCCTTTCCCCCAAACTGTTCGGTTTGTTCATTCAAACTAGTAATCATGTTATTTAAGTAGTAGAACCCTGAACCAGTGATCTGTGTTAAAACCGGTGAAGAAGACGAGCATAACAACGGGTTAAGAATAAATAAAATTCGGATAGTTAACGGGTTAGACACACAGTCCAGCGGTGGACTGTGTGCAAAGTTTATATACGAGACCCGAGTTCGATCCTTGCTTCACACACGCTGCGTAATAACATTCCTTTTTATTCATAAAACTAACCGGGTTAGATTGAGTAGTTGTTAAGTATAATATAATTCAAGAATATACCCGGGTTAGACACACAGTCCAGCGGTGGACTGTGTGCAACACAAACTGCACGTCACGCGATCGAGTCTCGATACCAACACCGGTTCAATGAGAATAAAACGTTTTGTAAAATAAAGGAATTTTCGGTAAATTCGAATAAGTGTATTAATATAATTAAAACTAGTTTTCTAACGGGTTAGTCACGTAGCTCAGTTGGTAGAGCTACGTGCGCGTGAACGGAAGGTCACAGGTTCGAATCCCCCTCGGCGCAAGAATTACCGCTGACCGAACCGGTCAACGGTCAACGGTCAACGGTCAAACAGTAAAAAAATATTATTTTTTTTTAAATAATTATTTGTTTTATTTAAATTAAAAATCAATTAAAAATACTTAAAAATAACATTTTTAAGGATGGAAAATAGCCATAAACTCACAAAAAATATATCCAAAAATTTCATTAAAATCTTTAATAAAATCAATCCATTTAATATATTTTTCCTATTATTATTTAGGTCAGTGATTCCTCGTTAACTCGTTTCATCTAAATCGTGCGCATCTCACCAATTCAAATCCAACGCACCCAATGTGAGTGAACCCTTCAAATTCCCCGTTTTAATCACATTTTTGGGGTGTATCATGTGTCTTATTCATCTACTTATTATAACTAAGTTATTGTGCATATATCATATCATGACATGTGTGTTAGTTGTTGCTGTTCAGTAGTTAGAATTGTTTGCAAGTTATTATTTCAGTACATGCAATTGCTGAGGCCGTAGCTCCCCATCCCTCGAGGTTGAGTTTGATCCCCATTTTATTATGCGGTTGATCAGGGCGTGCCCGCACGATCGGCTCCGTTTGATTGAGCCTTGATCGGTTATTTACATTTCAAGTTCATGCAATACGCTCGGCTCCGTTTGATTGAGTCTTGAGCACACAGTTCAATTTACATTTTCAGTTCATGCAATACGATCGGCTCCCTTTGATTGAGCCTTGATCTCACAGTTCATTTATGTTAATTATCATATGATGTTGGTATGATCATGTATGTTATCAATTGTTAATGTATGCTATAATTGTAACCGATGTTGCCATTGCTTGATTTCATACATATGCTCTTTTATGATTATGCACAATATTTTATTGATAAACTAACCAGAAAATCATTATTAAATGTTTATTTATAAGGTTCACTCGCCAACTTATGTTGACCCAAAAACCTCCCATTTTTACACATAATACAGGTGAACCAGCAGCAGCTAGGAACACGTAGGGCCTGGATTAGAAGAAATAAAACGATTTAGTGTTTGGATTATTATGTTTGGTTATTTTCCTTTGTAATGAATGAACATGTTTGAAGGTTTGAGAAATGTAACTTTGACTTCATTTAATTATGAAACATAATAGTAAATGTCATGTGCTTTGGTGATAACCCAATTATGCCCGACTCTTATTTCCGCTGCGGGTCGGGGTGTGACACAAAGTATCACCATACAAAATAACGACCAAATCAACTTGTCATAAACACAGGATAACTCATACAACACTTAGACCACACAAACGTAAGTTATCATGTTTCAGCTTGTACACTCATAACTAGGCTGTTTTCGAGAATTTTTATAAAATAGTTCCCATATTCCAAAAATTCCAATCTTTTTACAGAGGGTGCCAATTAGCCTGTAAAATTTAGTGTAAAATTTTCAATCCTAAATCTTTACCAATTATTTATAAAAATTTATATACTAGGCTGCAGTCAGATTCGTTGCTTTCTGACTGCAGTCCACGAGAAAAATCATTTAAAAATCATCGTTCATCCGATTAACGAAATTCCAGTGGGAGATTTTTTGAAACCCCCGTCTCCAGTTACTGTACAGATTTCGTGACTTAATCCCATACATACTATGAGATCCGACTCGATAAACAACCTACAAATTCTGCTGAAATTACGCAGCTTCAGCTGCTGCACTAAATGATCATTTAAAAATAGCAAACGACCTCAGAAAATACGAATCCGGCGCCATTTGATGCGTTTTTCAAAATACACATTTGAGGCTTCAGAAAAACAGCTTTTCGATAAATAACAATCAGTTTACAGCCAACTGAAGTTGGCTGTAAATGTTAATCAGCTTTCTGTTTTCGATTTTGTAATACTAAAACAAGTTTTAAACGACCATGAAACTTAGTTGTATTGATTAACAGCAGGTTAACTTATCAAATGTCATCTAGCACATCAAGATTCACACAAACCCTAGGTGAATAACACCCTAAACATCATCACGAATGCAGCCAACACTCATGTATACATGCATGTCATCAAATATCTCAAGCAGTAGTATTTCATCCGAAACTTATCATGAAATCAGTGAATATTTACCATAAACGACACAAGAACACAGCCATGTATCACAAAAAACACCCTAAACCGCAAACTAACAATCACACTAACCTTGGGGCGGAGACAAAGCACTAGAGAGGAAGAAGACACGATTGAAGGGGCTGATTTGCGAGGGGGGGGCTGCTGTTCTCTTCTGCCGTCGCACCCAGAAATCAAAAAGTAGGGTTTGCTATTTTTTTTGAAAACCCCATGCATACATACGTATACATACATAAGAGGCCATGGGGGAGGTTTGGGCCATTCCTTGGGCCGCAAGGAGTGTGGGCCGCAAAGGGGGTGTGGGTGGCAGGTTGGGTTTGCTTGGTCGTGAAGTCGAAACGTTTCATAGGCTCGGTTCGGGTCGGCTTATAAATAGAATTTACTAACCGATAATTATAACCTGATAAATAACTACACACAATACGACTCGACAATTATTCGCGACACGAAGTTTATAAAATATTAAATCACGTATTTGGAGTGTGACACAATAGATTCACAAACGTCTAATAACACGTAGCACATAATTCAGATACGACCCGTTTAAAACTCCCAAACATCGTGTATTCCCTAAATACTAAAGTTAGAGTAGTTATTGCGAGCGCGTAATTAATTCTCCGAATTAAATTAGCATAGGAATGAATAACATAAAGTAGCGCGTTTAAAGTACCTGAAAAACACGGGATGTCAGGCTGTCATAATTACATTGACATAACATATGGAAACAACTTCAACTCTGATCCCAGTACACCCAATTTTGCTTTTGTTGCAAATTGTTAAAGCCAGGCATCTAACAATTTGTCCTTTGAAATGAATGACTTACAACATTTTGAACCCACTGACCTTGAAGAGATGGACATTTTGCATCAGCTGGCACTTTTAAGTGTTAGAGCAAGTAAATTCTACAAAAAAACTGGTAGAAGATTTCCAAGATTGCATGGGGGGTTGAAAGTGGGGTTGGATAAGTCTAAAATTAAATGCTACAAGTGTAACAAATGGGTCACTTTTCCAAAGAATGCAGATCACAATCTGCAGGACCAATTGTAACACATCCTGGTAATAGACCTCAAAACACTGTCCAATATTCCCAATATACCCATGCACCTCAAATGCAAAACACTGCACACTTTGCACATCCTGTTGCTACAGTTCCTGTCCATTATGTTCAAGCACCTGCACCACAGATTCAATATGTCCAAACACCACCTCAAGTACATGTGCAGCAAATGCCACAAGTTACTCAACCTACTCAAACCACTGCTACACCAGCAGAGGTTACTCAACAAAGCTTTTTCACACAAGGTTTTGTTGATTGGAGTAGTTTGCCTGAGGAATTAACAGATGAAAACTTTGCTCTCATAGCCAAAAATGATTTTGAAAATGAAATATATGTTTAATGGCTTTGGAGACCATTGTTGAAGGTGATGAATCTGTGGAGCAGGAATTAAAGTCTGATGCGTTTGATTATTGTGAAGCAATGGTTATACCAGATGTTACACACCAATGGTTGAAGTGAATGCTGTTGATGTTGAAAAAGACCATCTATCTGACCATGGGATGAGCAGGTGTGTGAGGAAGAAGAGTGTGATTGTGCTCTTATGGCTACTTCGAAGGTATAACCTAGATCCTCAAAGATCTATGTTCTGAAAAATGCATTATTGCTTTTGCAAACACAAAACAGGTGAATGAAAACCTGAGAAACAAAATTTTAGAAGATAAACTTAATTTTGAAAAACTTGTTAAAGAGTTGAAAACAAAGTTAAGTGAAAAATATTCTGAAATGAGCAGCCTAAGGCATGAATCAAGCATAACCAAAGACCAGCTCCAAACCATGGTAGAAAAATACCAGGTTTGCAAACAGGAGCTTGAATCTACCCAGACCACTTGTGAAAAATGGGTAGAGTCTTGTAAAGGTTATGAGCTTATGCTTGATGCCCAAATCAAGAGCAACATAAAGTTTGGAATAGGCTTTAGAGGTTATGATCAGACTTGTGAAAATGTTGCAAAAATTGATTCTGAGCTGGTTGAAATAGTTCCAACAAACTTGGCTGGTGAAGAAATTAAAATCACAGATAAAAACGGAAACAAAATCATTCTTGAAAAACCAGAGGTTTCAGCAAAAGATAAAGAAATTGAAAAATATCAGTTTAAACCAACCTGGTCAGATGAATGTGATATTTTGGAAAACTTCAAGCCAATGGACTTTTCAACCACTGACGGAATAAAAACACCAAAAGCACTGGTGATCCCTATCAAAGACTTGCCAGCAGAGGTTACATCCACTGCTCTCAAAAAGTCTGATAGGAAAAGGAAAGAAAAGGTTAAATATTTGTTTTGTGAATTTTGTGAAAAGAGAAATCATGTGGCTACAGATTGCTTTCTTTTAAAAGCCAATGATATAAACAAAACTTGTGTTATACCCAAATCTCCTAGATGCACCATTTGCAACAAAACAAATCACATGACTAAAGAGTGTGCCTATCTCAAAACCTATCATCAAAATGTAAAAGAGATTAGAGCAAAAACTCTTGAAAGAGAAAATGCAAGTTTTTCTGAAAACAAACAAAAATTTGAATCAATTGAAACATCTGTCACAAAAGCTTTAAATCAAACCTCGTTTCACAGAAATTCAAGTGACAGATGCACCTCCATCAAACAAGTTTCCAAGAGGTAAAAGCCAGCCTAGTTATCAAAAGGTGCCAATGGTTTATGAAACTTACAAAAAGTCTTCTAAGCCAAAGGTAAATAGGCATCCTCATGGTTACCAACAGTTGATAGAAAGTGGTTCACAGCAGTGGTTACAAAAACCTAATCTAACCACTGCTCACTCATCTGAACTTGAGTCTAAATCATCTGATACCCCATCCAAAGCCATTCTTGCTTTGGAAACTCACCTGAACTAATTATTTCAAAACATGTGCAGGGAGCTTCTACTTGCCTTGACAGTCTTTGGTATGTAGATAGTGGAGACTCCAGGCACATTACAGGATGTAAAGCCCTGCTCAGAGATTTTAGAGCTCATGGAGGGGGTGATATATCCTTTGGAAATAATTCAAAAGGGAAGGTGTTGGGGTCAGGATGTGTCTCAGCTGGAAAACTCAAGTTTGAAAATGTGAATCTCATTGATAATCTAAAATTCAATCTTCTGAGTGTCTCACAAATGAGTGATAAGGGTTATGGATCCTTCTTCATAAAAGAAACTTGTCAGATAGTAGGCCCAGAGGTTGTTAAAAAGATTAATCAAATAATTGCTGAGAGCAAAGCACAACTTACTGCTAACAGGGTAGGAAATGTGTATGTGATAGATATGGTAAAAGATAATCCTATGTCAAATGCATGTCTGTTCTCAGTTACTTCAAGCAAAGAAACAGAATTATGGCATAAAAGACTAGGTCACACAAATCTAAAAACCATCTCCACTCTCTTAAAACAAAATCTTGTCAGAGGTTGCCTCACAAACAATTTACTTGTGAAGAACATCGTGTTTCCTGTTTAAAAGGCAAACAACATAAAAGTTCTTACAAGTCAATTGAAGAGTCCAAAACAAGTCAGTGCTTACAGTTACTTCATATGGACTTGTTTGGACCTGTGAAAATTATGAGCTTAAAATACAAAAGGTATTGCCTGGTGATAGTTGATGATTTTTCCAGGTTCACATGGACTTTCTTTTTACACTCTAAAGATGAAACATCAAACATTTTGCAATACTTTTTTAAACAAGTTGAAAAGAAATTGGATCTCCCTGTAGAAATCTTTAGGAGTGACAATGGGACAGAGTTTAGGAACAAAGAGTTGGATGCCTTCTGTGAGTCAAAAGGCTTTGTTAGGCAATATAGCATCCCTAGAACTCCAGAACAAAATGGGGTTGTTGAAAGGAAAAACCAAACTTTGATTGAATCAGCAAGAACCATGCTAGCAGATTCTGGTTTACCCTTGACTTTCTGGGCAGAGGTTGTAAACACTGCATGTTATGTTCAAAACAAAGTGTTGATAAACCCTAGGCATCAAAAGACTGCTAATGAATTGCTTTATAAAATCAAACCTCTGATCTCTTATTTTAAAGTCTTTGGCTGCCCATGCTTCATTTTAAATTTAAAGGATTCAATATCCAAGTTTGCAGCCAAAGTTGATTGTAGTTGTTTTCTGGGATACTCAAGTACTGCCAAAGCCTACAGAGTTTTTAACTCTAGGACTAAGTGTGCTGAAGAAACTCTGAATGTGAAGTTCAATGAACTCTCATCTTTGAAAATCCCAGCAAATCCTGCTGAATTGTTTGACCTATCTAAATTTACATTTGAAGATGTGTCTGTCAAGACTAACCATGGAGGTACCCCACAGTCATCAAATCAAGAGCAAGGATATGATTGCATTCTTCCAAATTTCAAAATCTATCCTTCAGGCAGAGGAGCAGATGTTAGTAGCAACGGTGAAAGCTCTGCCACGTCAACAGTGGTTAATAATCAAACCTCTGCCAGCTCTCAAAACCAAACATCTGTTGATAAAAGTCCACAACAAATGGACAAAAGTCAGCCCACTTTCACATCCATTCCACCAATTCCTCAACCACCATTCCAATCAGAGGCTGGACCATCAAATTCACCAACAGAGGATAGCTCAGATGATACACATCTGCAAGCTTCACCTTAGAATGCCATTGTCCCATAACAAGGTGAATTGATTTTCCTTAAAATCCATCCTGTGGGAGTGCGCACCAGAAGCCAATCCCAAAACATTTGTCTTTTTGATGGTTTTCTATCACTCATACAACCTGTCAAGTACCAAGAGGCACTAAAAGACAACAGTTAGGTAGAATCCATGCAAGAGGAGCTCCTACCGTTCAAAAGACAACAAGTATGGGAACCTATACCACTGCCAAAAGATGTTAGTCCTATTGGCACAAAGTGGGTCTTCAAGAACAAAACAGATGAAAGGGGTATTGTTGTCAAGAACAAAGCAAGGCTCGTGGTTCAAGGCTATAGACATGAAGAAGGCATAGACTATGATGAAACATTTGCTCCAGTTGCAAGATTGGAGGCCATCAGACTGTTTTTAGCTTTTGTTGCTAACCACAACATCAAGGTGTATCAAATAGACATCAAAAGTGCATTCCTGTATGGAAAGATCAAGGAAGAAGTGTATGTGTGTCAACCTCCTGGTTTTGAAGATGCATTTCATTCTGATCATGTTTACAGGTTAAACAAAGCACTCTATGGTCTAAAACAAGCACCCAGAGCCTAGTATGAAACTCTATCCACTTTTCTCTTATCCATTGGTTTCACCAGATGTAGGATTGATAAAACCCTATTTTTAAAATGGAAAGGAAAAGATTTGATGCTTTTCCAAATTTAAGTGGATGACATCATTTTTGGATCCACATGCATTGCCATGTGTGAAGAGTTCAGAAAATTCATGGCAGCAGAGTTTGAGACGAGTGGAATGGGTGAGCTGCAATGTTTTCTTGGTTTACATGTCAAACAAATGCAACATGGCACTTTCATCCATCAAAATAAGTATGTGAAAGAACTACTTAAGAAATTTGATATGGATGATTGTAAACCTTGCAGCACACCCATGGCAACATCCAAGCTAGTCACATTTGATGGCAAAGATGACCTTGTTGATCATACATTGTATAGAAGCATGATTGGGTCTTTACTGTACCTAACTGCATCAAGGCCAGACATCATGTTTGCAACATGTGTTTGTGCCAGATCACAGTCTTTGCCAAGAAAATCAGATCTTATTGCTGTAAAAAGGATATTCAGATACATAAAAGGTGCTCCCATACATGGTATCTAGTATCCAGCTAATGGTAACATTGAGCTTGCAGGATATTCTGATAGTGATTTTGCTGGATGTAAAACAACAAGGAAGTCCACGTCTGGAGGAGCCCAATTCCTAGGTGATTGCTTAGTGTCTTGGCAAAGCAAAAAGCAAGTTGTAGTTTCTACATCCACTGCTGAGGCAGAGTACATAGCTGCTGCAAGTTGTACTGCTCAAATCTTGTGGCTTCAAAATCAATTGTTGGATTTTGGTATCACTGCTTTGAAAACACCACTCAAAATAGATAGTCAAGCAGCAGAAAATATCATCAAAAATCCTGTCTCTCACTCCACCACTAAACACATTGACATTAGACATCATTTTGTGAGGGATTGCTATGAAAAAAGTTTGATTTCTTTACAACATGTCCATATTAAGGATCAACTGGCAGATGTGTTGACAAAAGCACTTGATGCTCACACTTTTGACAGGTTGTTTTCTAGGCTTGGAATGCTAAACATGGATTAAAAACAAAATTTCTTTGTGATCCATGTGTAAATAGCAATAAAATGTTTTTAGAATATCAAAATCCATCCTTAAAAATAGTTTAAAATTGAATTTTTCAATAAATCCTCAAAGTCTGTTCAAAGTACTGATAGCACAAAAACACTGTTCGCTTAGAAAAATCTATCCACTGTCAAAAAGTGTATCCTCTGATAGTTGCAACCATTTTCTTATCCACTGATCATATTTTCCAACAGTAGTTAGCCAAAAAACTGTCTTCCATTTTCAAAACAGAGGTTACATGTGGGCAGATGTTATTCGACAGTTGTTGCATCAGATGCCACGTTATCATCACTTTTTCAGAAACCCTATAAAAATCCTGTTCCATCTAGATTAGAGGTTTCACCAAAACTGTGTCGATTTCACAAATCTCAAAACAGTTTTCATTCAAATCATGGCTCCCAAAACAAAATCAAAGCAAGAATTACCACCATTCGTCTTGATCATCAAAACCCCACACAATTACACTGCAATCTTAGAAGAAACCGAGATCAACACACGATACCACACATTGATTCGGATTCTAAGAGAATCAAAGTTTAAAACACATGCTCGGAGTCAAAACCAAGATTTACATCGATTCTGTTCGAGATTTCTGGCACAATGCTAAGGTCAAAACATCCGCTGATGATGTTCCTTATACTATAGTCTCAAAGGTTGGGGGTACTCCTATGCAAATAACTTCACAATCGATCTCTCAAGTTTTTCAGCTGAATGATATGACACATCCTGTGTCCTTTTCTTTAAGAGAGATGCAAGCAGAGTTTGTGGAAAGGGGTTACACTAGTCAATTGAAAGGTATGACAATCTTTAAACCCCATTTTCCAGCAGAGATGAAATTCTTTTTCCATACTCTTTTAACATGTCTCTCTGCAAAATCTACTGCTTTCAATGAAATTCCATTGAACATGCAATATCTGAGATATGCAATTTTAACTGAATCAGATTTTAACTATTCCCAGGTATTGTTTAATGATCTTGTGAATAATTTTAAAAATATTTCAAAAAGAAAAGCTTTCTTGATACATCCTCGATTCTTGAGAGTTTATTTGCAAGATCATCAGATCTGAAGCAAGTAAACAAGGTGCAGTGCCCACACCAGGCTGCCTAACTCATGAACTTTTTACACGACTAACAAATCTTGAAAAGGCTTCCAAAACAGAAGTAGAGGAGGATGAGCCAATTTTACAAGAACAAAATGTTCAATCTCTTCATCCTGCTACTGAGCCCACTGCTCTAGGTGATCAGAGCATTGCAACCACTGCTCTGAAACCCACACCTAAAATCACCAAAAAGAAACCAACAAAGATATCCAGAAAACCCACTAAACCCAAAAAGGGTCATCTGGAAGATGAGATCCCAGAGGTTAACCCTGTGACACCACCAAAGTCACAAACCCTGCTGCTACTTCTTCACATCAGATGGTTGAAAGATCTCAACCTGGCTTCAAACTCCTCCTGCATCCTCACAAAAGGATCAGGTTGTAAACACAGGGACACCAAATTATGAAGCTCTAGGACTACTTGGTTCTATCTTCCAAAGCCCCTCTCCAAGGGTAATGTCTCTTTCTACACCTATTCCTTCACCAATCAAATCACTACCACAAACCATTATACCTTTGCTGAATGCAATAGAACTAGAGCAGACATTATCCAACCCTTGGTGATAGTTCAACTAGAGCAGCCACTACAATTGCAAAACTACCTAGTTTTCCTTTGGACAGTGGTTACATTTCTAAGTCTCTATTGAAGGCAACCACTGCTGAGGCTACCAAGGTAACCTCTGATGTTGTGGTAAGTCCCTAGTACCAAGAACAAGGGGCATCCTAGGGTGAAGCTAGTGTAAAACACATGCTAATGATCCCTTAGATATAACTACCACCTCAGGTAGGAGTTCAGATGATCCTATTAAATTAGGTGATGATCTAAAATACAAAGATTTGACGGAGAGAGTATCAACGCTTGAAACTTCTGTTGATAAGATCAAAAATCTTGTTAAGCAGTTGTTAGCTATAAAGAGACAACCCTCTGTCTTAACCACTGCTGATCTACAACAAGCCCTAGATCCTCTTTTTCAGCAACAAAGCACTTCTCTGATCAACAACATAAACATCAAATGCAGGAAGTAAGAAACATGGTTGAAGCAAGATTCATGGATACAAGGGCAGACATTAAAGCTATAAAAGCTCTTTTTCTCCAAACCACTGGTACTGCTCCACCCATAGTAATTTTTGTGAACACTGAAGATGATGCCAAAAAGGGGGAGAAACCTTTGGGACAGAAGAAGCTTACAATTGATGATCAAATGGCAAAGCCAACAGTGGATATTCCCAGGCCAGATGGTTAAAAGAAAAAGGATCTAACAGATAATATCTTGGCCAGGGAAAATGAGAAGCAGAAGAGAAAAGTGTATCTTGATGGCAAGGTATTGGTTGAGCAAAAGATTATGCAACAAAAAGAAAAGGAAGAGGTTGGTACTTCAATAAAGAGGAGACCTGCTAGACAAGTAAGGCAACCAACATCCACACCTTCCAAAACTGAGCCTGCTATAAATCCAACCATTAAAACCTCTGCTCTCCAAAAATCAAGCACACCTTCTTCAACTTCCATACCCATTTCCACCAAAGCAGATGTTACAACAACTGTTGTGCTAACATCTGTTGGCACAGCAGAGGTTGCAGCAGATGCTAGCCCATCCATTGCCATGGTCATTTTTAATACATCCACCCAACCTTTACCAACACCAACAAGAATTCCAACTCACTCGTCATCACCAGAAGTAAAATTCAAGAGGAGAAGGACAACAAAAGTTGTAAATGAAGAAGAGATCTTTCCTGCTCCTACTCCTTTATCATCACAACCACTTACCTCCACATCAATGTTTCCACCATCCTCAAATCCAAGCACTGATTCCCTTACAGTTATTCCTGCAGCAAAGAAATAGCCTCTTGATTTATCAGCAGTCAGGGAAGAAATTCTAAGTTTTTATTCTGAGGAAGACCATGACAAAAGAACTATATTATCTCTGGATGGCTATCCAAGACCTGCAAATGTTGATGAATACCTGGAACTTAAATTGGAACAAGCAGAGGATATAGCAAAAAGAGACTCTGCTGGTAGAAGTGATAGAGAGATACAAATCAACATGTCTTTTCAGCTGAGCAAAGCCAGGGCATTGCAAAATTTTGTCAAAGATCTGAGCAACAAGCTGTCAGAAAGGGAAGATCAGTATCTTAAAAGTGAACTCATTGAACACATCATGAAGTACAAGCAATATAAGGCAACAAAGGCACAGTTCAAGGATTGGATTATAGATGAGCTGAGAGAAGAAATTAAAAGAATGCAAGAAATGTTGAAAGACCCTCTCAAGAAGTCAACTCCTCCTAACTGGGAAAAACACAAGAAAGACATGCCTGAAAGAGCCTTGAAGCTTAAGAGGATGAAGGAGGAATTGATACAAAATCACTATGGTTCAAGGAACCAAGTGATAAGGTGGGGAGAAGCTAGGGTGATTGATACTTACAAGATGTTAGAAGAGAGGAGGAAGAAAGATCCAAACGTGCCTCCTAAGCCAGTTTACCCTCCATCAGATGATGTTCATAAAGCTCAACCCTCCAAAAAGTCTATCTCATCATCTATCCCTTCCATCCTTGCTTTCAATCAACTAAAAAGGCAAGAAAAGATAGATGAAGAAGACAAGATAGTGTTTTGAACACATCAAAGAGGGAATTAAAATATGGTTGACAATCACACAGATGAAGCTAGTGAAAAGCTCAGAGCAGAATTGACAAAGATAGTTCAACAAAAAGCTCTTCAAACCTCAACAAATAAAGGTCATCCTAGAAAGCCAGAAGACCCAAAAATTCTAAAGTGGAAAGTCGAAAAAGGCTCCCACGAATTGACACTGCTCAAGTCTAATGGTGATTCTGTCAAGATAAGCATGGAGGCTGCACATGAGATAAATGCAGAAGACCTTCAAGATCTTTTGGATCTGACACTCGAAAAGGATGATGAAGTCTCTCTGAATTTTGAATTACAGTTTAAAGGGCAAATCAGAGAACTTTTGTTGAGGAATAAAGACCAAGAATAATCAAGTGTTTTGGCATCATCTGTTCCAGGGGGAGATTGTTGGGATCAAACCCTAACAAAGGAACAACCAAATAACCTACCGAGCTTTGGTCCAACTATCAGTGGTTACAACCATTGGTCAACCTTTACACTGCTTTCTCTAAAACATCTGTCCCTATCATCTGATAGTTCAAGAAGCAAAGGTCTGACAGAAGAATCAAGATCAGAGGATAGAGATCAAAGCTTAGACTAGTTTTTATTTTATTCAATGTAACAGTGCTATGCACTGATAGTTTAGTCTAGCAGTGTTTTAGTTAGTTACACTTTGTTAGCAGTCACTATCAACCATGACGTCACAAAAGATGCTCAGTGGTTAGATAGTATAAATAGGTGATCGTTATAACAGTTAACTTTGTCTTTCGAAAAAGATCATTTCGCACTTTATATTCTTCATTTCTTACTATCAAACAATTGTAATTGGCTAAGGGGGAGTTTGTGAATCACATGCAAAGTTTATCAACTTGAAAGCGTGATGGTGATGAAAACAAACGACCAATTGCTTGTAGTAAAAGTTTTCCATTAATTCCGCTGCATATCTTTCTAATTCAATCCATTTTCCATTCTTAGAAACAAAAACTACAAGTAATTCAAACTTAGATCCTAACATGTTCTTATAGTATAAGGGTGAAATAAAACAAAAAAATAAAGTTACCATTCACCCAACAAAAAAAAAAAGTTACTATTCACCCAACTAAAAAATAAACAAAAGAACAAAGTTACTATTCACCCAACTAAAAAACAAACGACGAAGCTGAAAACTACGGACATTAAGACCTCCAAAATGCTTCTATCTGCAGCAACCTGCAAGATCAAACACAATCAATGTGAATGGATCAATTTAATTGGGTGAAACTTGGTTGTATGTATTTCAAGTTATGTTGTTTGGCCCAACAACTTGGTGTGTCTAGTTGTGGTTTTATGAAGTGTTAGATTTGTTATGTAAATCTTAATTTAATTTTCAATCAATATACATGGGCTATCATGTAAACACAAGGTGTGATCATTATAAACTATAATTTTCTCACAAAGGGTGCAACGCATTGTTTCAACAATATCTCGAAATGACCGAATGCTAATCAATCCTTTCTACTCCTGCTGCCACAATGTTGTTCCAACAATTTTACACTATATTAATTAGAAAAGCAAATGAAAAAATCATATATAAATAAAAGTATTAATCACAGATAAAACACCATCAAACAGTTGAATGGATTCTGTTTTGCAAAATCAAAGTGAAGTAGAATTACATTACCTGTTTGGAGAAGTGCATTGAATACAAATAATTGCCTCATCTAACAACAACTGGCAACAGTTTATTAATTCACATGTTGGCCATTTTTGCATTTTGTCATGGTTCAAAGCCAACATCCGGGACGTGGAACCCACCGGTCTAACAAAAAAAAAGACAAATCGGATTAGAAAACTAATGTGTTATTTTTTACCTGTGAGTGCCAGGTTCTCCTTTTGCATGTCTTCTGTTATTTTCATGGCATCTCTTTCCTTTCTCTACCCCTGTTCTTGTTGCTTATTGTTTTTCTTTTCACTTGACATTGTATCTTACAAAATCACCAATACGGCAATACCACATCCTATTGCAGGTCCATAAGGTTCAATATGAGTATATAAAGAAAATAAATGTGTTCAAGGTTTTAGGTTCATTACCCAGCCTGTATTGGCATGCTAAAGATTAGATTTGAGTTTTTAAAAGATGAAAAACACAATACCGGAAAGTTCGCCATTTGAAAACATAGTGAAAACAACTTTCCATTATCTCAATAGTGAACAGGATCTATACAAACATATTACACAACAAATACAAATCAAAATAACAAATATATGTTACAAACCATGGTTCCCAATTCTTTCAGTGCATTTCTAATCTGTTTTCTCGGCATCCACATTCGTTCTTTTGTCCCTTTTGCGATTTTGGATATCGAGTTGAGAACCCAGTACCGTCCTTGAGAAATCTGTTACTTATCGTCTATCATGAGCCTTTTTTTGGTGAATAGGGTGGTATGGTGTGACGACACGCTTAGATGGTAATTTCCTCAGAATAATGAGAAAGGGCGTGGCCGGAACCCTAGTCCGAATAACCATTGTCGACACTTTCCACCTGAACGCTTCGTAGTTACTCTAATTCAAGGCCAACACACCATTTATGGCCCGATTCTTTTTCTTATATTCCATACCAAAAATCATGGTTGCATAACGCACCATCCGCCATCCTTGCCACGCCATCATCTACTATAATTTTTTTTTGAGATCATCATAGCCAAATGACAGAACCCGTTACCATAGCCAACCAACAAAACTGTAGAAAAATATCGTAATTAGATGAAAAAACTATTTGAAAAACATGGTTTCAGTAGGCTCACATAAAGATTGCAGCCAAGAAACCAGAAGCCCTTAAAAGAACCTACCCTTTTTGTCCTATCCATTGGCATGTTGTTTGAGTAGATAGTATAACATCGTTACAGTAGGCTCAGGAAAAGAACACATCCAAGAAACCAAAACCTGCAAGAAACTTAACGACAAAGAGGTAAAAAAAACTTGAATGATATACACACCAAAAACCATATCCACCGTCTGCGATGGTTGGCAACCAGACGATAGGTCATGTGGTCTTCTAAAGTGCGTGGCTCCGTCACCAGGGACGACGCCACTTCTCCCAACTCTCTCTCTCTCCACCTACACACAACAGAGATGAAAGTAACCTGTTGTAACTCAAAACAAATAATAAAATAAAAAAAATGATGAAGAAACATGAACCCTAATAGCGTTATTAATCGCATGAGTCGACGTAAGCCAGTGATCCGTTTGCCTTGCAAATCACATAATAGTATCCTTCAATGCTTGAATTTCAACTTCGATTCGCTTCTCGTTGATAAAACATTCTTCAATGCCTCCACTACACCAGAAGCGCTTTTGATCGCCTCTTTCTTTGATTTCTTTGGCAAATTGTAAGGTTAAATAGTTAATCAAATTCAACAAAATTACGTTTTAAAGTGTACCAGCTCTAATCAACTAATTTCAAGCATTTTAAAATAACAAATTAACAAACCCTAGATCTATGAAATGAGATTTAATGCACAACACATCAAGAGTTTTTTATAAACAATAAACGTAGGGAACAAAACGATTGAGCATAATAATCGTATTGTTTAAGCCTATGGTTCTGTTGATCAACATAATAAATGTAGCCAACACTTATTGACCTGGTGGTGATATAACCATTGAAACCCTAAAAATCAACCAATTGATGTTAATAAACATTAGATTTTAAAAGCTAAAAGCTAATTACAGAAGATTGGTACGAAAATCGGATATATGATACATCAATTTCAGGAAAGAACAATAATATAAGTGATGTACATGTGGAAATCAAATTAAAAACAGAGCGGGCTATTCATGCTAATGATGATCGAAGAAGAAGTTGTGGTTGCCAATAATGATGATTGAAAGAAGCATTATCACAATTGATATTCGAGAATGAAAGAGGCGCTGGAAGGAACACAATTTCACATCTAGGGTTTTAAGAAAAGAATTGTGAATAAGAAATCAAGGAGTTTATATATGGATCCGAATAACGTGCCTGGGCCAAATAGCTCATATGGGGCTTCACTGAAGGAAAAAAACCCGAAAATTTTCCTGCCAAAACAATCTAGGAGACTCTAATTGAGTGTCAATCAGCCAAATTCTTTCATTATTATATACTAGGTTATATGCCCGTGAGCTTCACGGGTTATGAGTTATGTTAAAAAAATCTATATCTATAAAAAGTATTTTTTTGTATGATTCTATATAGACATTATCAAATCTTTGATCATAACACTTAAATCAACTCATTTGGGTAGCAAATATATCCATATGTCGTATGAAAATGAATTCCTCATCAAATAGACCGAACCAACAACACAAAATATATGTAACACAAAAAACGACAATAGTAAATAAAATTAAATTTAAAAAGGTATAAACTAAATCACACAATGAATTTTTATTACATAATCCAATGTATGATCTCAAGTGTGTTTATAGACATTTGAGCTTCACGAGTTATGGGTTGTGCTAAAAAAATCTATATGTACAAAAGTTTTTCTGGTATTATTTATAACCGGATAAATCTTCATACTAAGACCCATGTTTGACAAAAGTTACCAAGAAAAAAAAAACCGAATTTAATTACTTAGGACATTTAAAAAAATAATATTTGCAAAAGAAATATTTTATATGATTTGTTATAAATTAAACATTCATGTTTTTGGAAAAAAAAAACAAATTAACAAAGACTTATAACAGGACCAATTGAAAGTGGGTGTGTTTTGTCTTTTTGTGATCCAAGATTTTAACCAGATAACTTAACACCCTCAAAACTCTCAACACTCACCAAACTCTCAACACTCCCTTCACACTCCCAAACTCAAACCCTAGACAACTTTCAAAACCGCTTCTTTCGTCAAAGATAACACTCAAGCTTCCGTTCTCATTAACATTCAGAAGAAACATCTACATTAGCTATGTTTTTTTTATCTGATTTCATGATTTTTTCCAGATTTTGTTATTTATTTGTTGGATAATCTTAGTTTTAGTGTCCAGAAAGCAAATAATAATGACCAAACATAACAGTTTTCTTCAATCGTTAGTGTTTTATGTTGATTTCTAAAGTTGTTTTTCTTGAAACCCTAAATCATTGATAATGCTGAAACGACTTATCTTACGATAACATAGTAGATTATTAAATGTTTTCTTGGTGATTTTTGGGTTTGATTACATGAAACCCTAAATATGATATTTCGATTGTTTGAATTTCATAAGTGCTGTGTTTTTGTTTATCTGTTTATGCATAATTTTCGGATCATTATTAGTTGTAAGAATGTAATTTGAAGTATCTATTTGATTTTCTGCATCAATAAGGTTCTGTGTAGATATGGATCCAAGAAAAATGGTTCCTTCATTCATAACGACTATTGATGATGAAGAACCTGTGTTTTTGGTATATTTTTTTTCATTTTCATGGTGATGTTATATTTGACATGTTTGCTATCACTTTGTTAGATAATACCTAATGACTTCGCAACTTTGATGTGGGGAGATAAAGTCCCCTATTGTAAAGTAGTTCAAATACGCGATGGTAACAGTTTGAGGATGGTACCTATTAGGAGAAGAAATGGAGAACCTATAATTACTGATGGCTGGATAATGTTGATCAGGGAACATGGATTGAAATACAAAGATGCCGTATGGTTAAAAGTAGTTGACCGGTTAAAATTTGAAGTCTTATGTTTTAAAGAAATTGTATGTGGAAACTCGTATCTTAGAGGACATATTAATAGGGAATCTGGAATGTCTGTAAGTGATTTTATATTACTTCTGGAATCATTTTAAACAACGGTTTCATTTTTTATATTCTAAAGTAATAATTTTCTGAATTTCTTTTATAGCTAATATCATAAAAATTTATGAATGAATTTTACGGTAAAAACTTCATCGGTGGAATGGCGACTGTTTATTTCGGAGACAGATTTTGGAAGGTAAAAATGGATGGATGGTCCGAATGTTCTTGTTTAACGGCCGGATGGCGTAAAGTGGTTGAGGAGGTCCCTTTAGACAATGAATAGTTCTTGGTGTTTACCAGCATTGATTCCAAAACCTTTGAAGTTTCTGTTTTTGATCCGGACGCTGGCAAAGAAGTTTATTTGAAGAAGGTTGAGGTGGTTGTTTTAGATCACTCGGTATACGGCAATGAAAAGATCAGATTTATTTGTTTGATAATATGTTGTTATACTGATTTTGGTATTATGGTTTTTAAAATTTGTAGTCTAATGCTGATGGTGATGTGATACATGAATCAAAGCTGGCGGATGTTGTTGGACCTTCACAAGTCAAGCGGAAAGTGAGTTCAAAATTTACAAAGGTTTCTTATATTCATAAATGAATTCACACTAATGTTAACACTAACGCTTTTTTGTAGTACAAAGCTGTTGAAGGTAATGATGCTGGCGTTGTGTCTGAAGATGATCTTAAAGGAAATTCAAAAGATGTTAGTGTTCAAGTTGATCATTCTTCAAGTGTTTTATATGTTTTGTTTTTACGAATTGATTTATTAGTATTATTATTAAACTTTTACATATTCATACTTATACTTATGACTTTTATTGTGAAGGTTAAAGGGAAGTCTAAGGTAGATGATGCTCAGGTTTTGATAACAAAGAATAAGTCTAAGGTAGATGTTGCTCAGGTTTTAATAACCAAAAATGAATATCAGGTAAGTCATTTTCCGTCTTATATTTTATATTAATAGATGTATTTACAAGTTATTACTTATTTTGTGTTACTTTCTGTTTAATATATATGTATAATATGTTTAAATTTATTTAATATGTACAGACGAAGAGAACTCTTCGTAGCAGAGTTGAAAAGGTTAATGCAGCACCAGCGATTGATTCAAACTGTCTTGAAATTCACAAAAATTGCTGAAAACCGAATTGTAAGTTTTTGGACAATTTTTTTGTTTAGTTAGTTCAAGTATCTCAATTACATATGAATATTTTATAACTTACTTCATACAAAATTGTGTTTTCCAACGCCTACCAGCGGACGTGTCAGTTGCATTGGATCTGTCTCCTAATAATCTTAAAGAGGTCAGGATTCAAATCCAGAAAGGTGAAAAAAAGAAATTGATGACCAGATCTGAGAAACATGGAAATGGCTTCCGCTATGGTTTAATGGATTGGTGTGCTTATTGGAAGGGTTGCAACATCAGCGTGGGTGATGAAGTGTTCTTTGAGTTCCAGAAGTCTACAAAGCTCTTGATATTATCTAAAGTTGTACACAAGGTTAAAAACAAAAGGTCCCGTGCATGAAACTGGGAATTAGTGGTTTTGGTGGTTGTAAGTATACATGTGGGTTAACTTTTTGATGGGTGGTTAGTTGTTGGGTGGTCTTTGTGGTTGGGATTTTGAATGTTGGGTTGTGTTGAAAAACTTGTATGTTAGACACCTTTTGGTTGGTGGTTATGTACATGTGGGTTAACTTTTTGATGGGTGGTTAGTTGTTCTCTTTGTGAAGAACAGATTAACTAAAATGATGTGATGTATCAACTTTTAGTATTACAATGGTGTTGTCTTTAATAGATGACAAATTTTGGTACGACTTCATTTTTTGTATACTTATCTCTAAATATGTTTATCTTTTAATCGTTTATATGTTATGCTATGAAACAATAATCTATATATTTCATGTGTTATGCAATAAGAAGGTATGCTTTTGATTGTGTAGCAAAACAAAATACATAAAGAAATACTAATACAAATTACAAGTAAGTAAAAACTTCTTTGTAGACAACATTAGATATCTTATTAGTAAGGTTGCCATCATTATCAAGAATTGATAGTTTGAGTCCGTCTCTGCTCTTGACTCTAGATAAAGCCACGTAAAGTTGGCCATGAGAAAATACTGGATGTTTCAAAAACTAACCAACTCTGGATAACGATTGCCCTTGACTTTTATTAATGGTCATAGCAAAGCATACAGCAAGAGGAAACTGTCTTCTTTGGAATCTAAAAGGAACCTTCTTATCTGAGGGTATTATACCGATTCTAGGAATAAAAGTTCGAGCACCAATGTTGCTTCCAGATATCACCTCTTCTTCAATAACGCACTTTCCAAGTGATATTACCTTTAAGCGAGTTCCGTTGCACAACCCATTTTTTTATCAATATTTCGAAGGAGCATTACAAGAACACCGACCTTTAGTACTAATTTGTGATTTGGAACACCTGAGATTTTAAGACCATTTAGTACGTCAGGAGAGTATAAACTTTGATCAAAACCATCCTGTAGATTTTCTGACTCACAAATACTATCCAAACTTAAGTATTCCTTGAACTTTCCTGGAAACATCAACAATAACTGAGAATTAATTTCGTCAACAACTTCATTCGTCGGTGCAAGAATTGCTCTTTCTTGGTAAAAGCCGGAATTTTGGTAATTTTCAAGAATAGAGGGATAAACAAAATCTATAAGACTTGAAATAGGATCAGTGGAATCCATGATTAAAAGATCATCGGGTATGTCTATAATCGCATCTCCATCGTTAGATCCGCCTAGTTTCCCTTCACCCAAATCCAACAACCACTGAGCAAAGATTTTTGTTTGCTTGACATCATGCATTTCATTTCCTGCATTCAATCTCATGTTCTTGGTTAAAGTGAGTACTTTGCACATGTCCCATATGTAGGAAGAAGTCAACGAAGCATTAACAATGTCTTGTCTACTACCACCTTGAATAACATGAAGAGTTTGTCTGAATTCTCCACCAAATACGATTGTTTTACCTCCAAATGGCCTTTCAAAATAATCAGAACCATCACATTTCAATATGTCTTTTAAAGTTCTATCCAAAGCTTCAAAACCATGTCTGTGTATCATTGGTGCTTCGTCCCATATAATCAATGATGTTTTCTTTAATAGATTTGCAACATCACTATTGGGGATTATAGGACAAATTGAGTCTTCATTCAAATTTATCGGAATGAGAAATCGAGAGTGAGCTGTTCTACCTCCTGTAAGTAGAAAAGATGCAATCCCACTTGTGGCAATATTTAAAACAATTTCACCTTTCGATCTTAGGGATGCAGATAAAGTTTTCCAAAAAAAATGTTTTACCAGTACCTCCGTAACCGTAAACAAAAAAACACCACCTTTGTTGTCTTTAACGGCTTTCATGATATCATTAAAAAAATCTTTGTTCACCGGTTAATGAAACTAAAAGATTCTAAAACTCCTCTTGAAGAACAATTCTGTCATAATCCAGCTCTTCAGTAATCAAACTATTATTTGACGTAGAAATCAACTCATGATCAAGGTAAGGCATTGTATTAAAATTTCGTAAGCTGGAATTATTACGAATTAAAATCTTCTCAATCTTGTACAAAGTGAGATTTTTAAGTTGATCATTAGTAAGGCATAAATCTGAAATAACAAAGTGAGATATATTTTTAGATTAACATAATCCAATGTATAAGAAAAAAATATTTGTTATACTCTAAAATAAGTGATTGGATAAAATATAACATTTAAACGTAATTTTAATTTTCTACAAAGAAGCATATATATATTTATTATATATGTGAACTAAAAACATAAAGCTTATAAATAAACCTAAAAATAGTAATTATTATAACTGAGTTAGACCTGGAGCCTGTAAAATAAGTCGTTGTTTATAAAAGGATGCCATCTGATAATAATTCCCATGTTTTTTGCCATACACATTCCGGTAAAGACAGAGTCTGGCAAGTCAACATCGTAACAAACAATGTGCGAAGATAATAACCGAAGCCTGAATGACTAGCTTCTTGGATAGTTTCTATATACTCTATGTCATCATCTAATAGACCGTGAGCATAACATGCTTCTCTAAAGGTATTAAATTTATGACCTGTGAGGATATTCGTGTGCGTTGGGCGTACTATATTTTTGTTATTATTTTAAGTTCATTTTACGCATTAGTCAAGTTTTAAATTTATATAACACGATATTATACTAACACTAAACACACACTTGGGCAAGTGCACCCATCGTGAGCGTAGTATAACGTTGGTAAGATACCGAGATCGTCCAAGGACACAAGAGCTTTTAATACCGGTTTATCGTCAACGTCTAATCAATCTAAATTTTTTTGATAAAAGTTTCAAATATAAAATTAAATCTAAAAATAGGAAGATAAATAAAATAAAATACAAATAGACAAGATAGAATCACTTGGATCCAACTTCTCTTTTATGTATCCTTTGATAGTTTTCTCACTTTCAGACTTTTTAAGAGATTATCTTAGTTATAGTAGTAGGCCCCTCTTTTGAAGGTAACGTTACCCTCAACCCAGTGGTTTGAGTCAGCAGGGATACAATCCCAAAGGGTCGGAATATTGGAAGATAATTAAATAAGTTATTAATGCGAAAAGTGGTAGGCCCCTCTATTGAAGGTGACGTTACCCTCGGCTAAGTGGTTTGAGTCAGCAGGGATACAATCCCAAGTAGTCGGTTTAAAAATTAATAGTAGTTTACATATGAGGGGTTCAAGCTATTCGCGCCCCCGCCATCCAATACCCATAGAGCATTGAAGGAGGCCCTAGTAAGCTTGAACCAAGTTCTCGCAGGATCTATACACTAAACGAGACAAGAACTTTACCAAACCACCCTTCTAATCCCCTTCCAAGTAGTTAACGCGCTTTTATAAAGACCGTAAAGACACGAATGAGCAAATCAATGACATCATGAAGAAATGGTTAGGAAAATTCACTTTCAACATAAGAAACTAGTTATTAAAGTCATTAATACATACCCAATTAAAAATGCCGAAAGATTAAAAACTAAAAGTAATACATAAAAGATTAGTCTTCACCAAGTGATGTAAGGAATTTAGCCAAGCATGGCCTTTGTTTGACAAGAACCCTTACAATCTATCTTGGATTCCAAGACTACTACACACTCTAAAGATGATAGATGGATGATGTAGGACCGATCCTCGATGCTTAGGAACCTAAATTTGATATCTAACGTCCATAATAGCGGAAATATTACGTCGTGTTACCAATAGACAAGAATTAATCAGTTAATCGTCGGTTTCATTGATTAAACGTTCAGATTACAGACTGACAGAGCTTTGCCTTACAATGCCAAAGTTACAAATGAGACACACAAGCTAGGTATTTATAGGATTACAAGTTCGCTCATCATGTGTAAGTTTGCCCGAACTTGCCTATGCAAGTTCGGCCGAACATGCTTAAACATGACAACACTTGAGCGAACTTGGCTACGACTCTTCATAAATACTTCTTAACCTAGCCTATCCAGCTCTATACAATACAAACTCGATATAAGACTAAGACATAGACATTCTGCACCAACAGACTCCCCCTTGGATATTGTCTTCGTCTTTTATCAGTCTTCAAAACTCTGTCTTCATATAAACATTAACGTACCTTTTCTCTTTCTTCAAAAACAATCTTGCTGTAGAAAAGGCATTTTATATCTTCTCTCGAGCAGTTTACCAACCACATAGGATCTAGAATCCTTATCATCCTCCATAATCCTCTCATACCCTGATAACCCATCACTTCAACTCGTTCCTTAGCAATATCTAAGTGATCTTCAAATCTTTAATACAATCACTGCTTCACAAGTAGTTGGATCAATCTGCCACCACTTGAATAAAGGATAAAAGTTCTGTTCAATCGGCATAAGCGGCATATTTCTCATGGCTCTAGGATGTTTCATAATAACGTTATGTCCTTTTCTCCTATAACCTTGTTAATCTTTATTCTGCGTCTCGAATAAACGGCTTCCAATGATTCCAACCTTTTTCAGCTTCGTACTTTATCATTTTCCATAATAATTGATCAACCGTCTTCATCTGATAAGTAACGTTCACTGTTTGCACTAGCTCTTCCATATCCCAATACGGCAAAGTCTTTAAATCAGCAAGATATCTGAAGTATTGTACTCCAAACTCTCTTTTGATTGCATAAACGTTGAGCTCCTTAAACCATCCCCAACTCAATATATCTCCCAAATAAATATTTTTATCTCTGGTGAAGAATGCTAGTGGACGTCGAAACTTATGTTCACGAGGCATCTCCTTGAACCAGGTCTTTCTCGCTTCAGCTATCTCCTCTTTGGTCATTGGCCTAGGAATTTTTCATTCACGTAGCTCTTCAGCAATCCTATCTTTTAACATGTCTTCATTCAGCCGTTTATACATTTCTTCAAATGTACGAAAGCTTTCTGAATCCTGACCAACATACTTATCTTTCTTTTCTGTCTCATCTTCTGAGGACCAGTCTTCAAAAATCACACGGTTGTATTCATCAGCTTCAAATCTTCTTTCATACTGATACTCTTTTGGCTCAAATGTATTGACATTCATTATCTCCTCAAAATCAAACTCCAAGTTTTCAACTTCAGCTTCAACTTGCTTTGCCAGATCTTCTTTCGAATAATTATGTACAAACTCACCTTCTTCAACATTATGTTCCAGCATCAACATCAAAGGCTTCGTAGGTACTGCAGTCATAGGCTTCACAAACCAATCAACATCTAATAATTCAATATCATCTGAAGGTCCTTTTTGCCCTGACTCCCCTGGCTTTTATCTTCCATTCGATTAGATTCATCGTCCATCATATCAGAAAAATCAAATTCATCAGAAACTTTAGCTTCATTGATCTTTAAGCCAGTACCATCCTGATCAAAATCATCATCACCCTAATCGTCATCATCCTCCCCTACATTCCAATCTTCATATCCTTCCTCTTCTTCATCCTTATTCTTATCCTCTTTCTCGGCTTCATCATCGTTTTTTCTTCAGTAACGTCAATAGGATCAGAAGGCTTGACAGATTCGTCAACCTTTTTGATATCAGACTCAGAAGCTTTTGAAACATCTTCTGTAGATTTCTCGGGGACATCAGAAGACTTCTCTGTTGTAGATTTAGGGGCTTCTCCCTCTACCTGCTTCCCTTTACCACCCTTAGCCAATTCTTTTTCAGCATGCTCCTTGGCTTCTTGACGATCCAAACGATCGTTTTCGGCGATAAAATCAATATTCAGATTATTGGATAACACCTTTTGTAATCTGATGAATCTTCGATCATTCAGAGCTTGAATTTTCTTCAATTCTGCAATCTCTAATTGTAATTTTTCATTTGCGTCCTGCAGACTTTCTATCAGCACTTTGTAATATTCACGTTCATTTTCAAGCACCTTCACTTTATCATCAAGAATTTCCTTTTCGACTTCGCTTTTATTCACCTTCTTTACGAGCTCAGCCTTTTCTAACTCAATCTGCGCAACTTTATCTTCCAAAACCTTCACATGCTTTCTAGCATTTCAGCATTCGTTTCAGGGAAAAATTCATCCAAGTCTTCAAGACTTATAGAACCATGTGGCATATCACCAAACATACTTCCCTCAGTGTCTTTGGTGTTGAGTCTTTTGGTGTTGCATTTTTGGTATAGACTTCTTTGGTGTAGAGCTTTCAGGAATAGAAGTCTTTTGAGCACTCGGCAATTCAACGATTGGAACTTCAACAAATTCAGACACAGGAGGTTCTTGTATAACTCCTTGCCTTTCTACTTCAGCATGAATGATAACAGGAGGTCTTGTGTGAGTTCTTGTGTTGCTCCTTTCTCCTAAGCACAGGAGGTTCTTGTATGGCTTCTATGCTTTTCACTTTGCTTTTGTATCTTTTGCTTACTGCTTTCTGAGCTTTCTTGGCCTTTTGTTTCCCTTTCGTGTGAGGTGACCCTGTAGTTTTCTTAGATATTTTGATTGCAGGAGACTTTGTTCTTTGGCCTCTCCTCATCAGATTCTATTTCTGCATTCGGATCAAAATCTGCATCAAGTCTCTTTTCCTTTTCTGCTCTTATTTTGGCCTCTGTCTTTTCAGGCTCTTTATCAGATTCTTCATTATCAGATGTAGCAGAAATTACTTCTTCTTGAGTCGACTTCATTGTTTCTTGACTCTCATTAACGACTGCAGCGCTAGATAGAGCCACTGCCTCAACATTCTCAGTCTCCTCCTGATTGACAAGCAAAGTTTCAGCTTTCTTTGATGTTCGCTTCTTCTTTGGTTTATCAGCTTCATCTTTGAAAAACCATTCACTTCTTGCCTTCGGTTTAAACTCTTTAAACCACTCTCGTTCAGCTTTAAGCTCATTCTCATCGTCGCTACCTTCTTTTCTCCATTTGTTTCCAGGTGGTGATACATAATCTGAATCTTTAATTGCTCCGAATACTGGTTTGGCAATAGGAGCTGAAGCTTGTTTCTGAAACTTGATAAGCTTCTTCATTGTGGTTTCGTCGAGATGAACCAGATAAAGAACATCATTCGGATCTCGAGCAATGTTGGGATACTTCTCATCGATCAGCATCTGAATAAATCTTGGATATAAACATAGTCTTGAATCCTCCATATTCTTTGACATGTGAACGAATACCATCTTAGAAACATTAAATGGCTTTTTCAAAATAAGTATCGTTGCCATGCTAGCCAAATAATCTTGAACATCATCTAACCCGGCTTTGCGATGGCTGAACGTGTGAATTAGAGCATGCATCAACAGTTTGTAGGGGTTTGGCACTTCCCCTTTCTTCAGTGTTGGTTTATTCACACTCCCCTTGTAGCCCATGCGGAAGAAACATCCGCGAACCATCTTCTCATCTAGATGAATCGGATCATCTTCTTTATCTTTAAGCTCTAAAATTCTTCGAATATCGCCTTCAGTAACTATAATCGGCTTTATCTCATCACCAACCTGTACTGTAGAAGAGATGTCTTCTCATCAGCACTTAGATTCGCGTTCATCCAGAAGTGAATAACATGAGATCGATAAGATACAGTGCGCTCAGTAATTGCACGGCGAATATGACTATCTTCAAGAAACTTCAAAATGTTGTCATATTCCTTCAGCGACGGGCAAATAGACTTGTCAAGCGTAATACATGTGTTGTGAGTTTTGGAAAACTCAACTGAGATAACACGCGCTGGAATCTGTGCATGAAAAATGACATAAAACAATTAGCACGCTTTTCGAGGCAAAATCACAAATTTTTTTTCTAACACTTTAATCAAGTTCGGGCGAACTTGATTAGTGTTAAACACATTGATTTAAACAAGTTCGCCCGAACATGTAACACACATGTTCAAATTTTTCCTTAATGCAAGTTCGGGCGAACTTACAGTTTTTATTGATCAAATTTTTCTTAAGTTTGGCCGAACATGTATGAGACACATGTTCACATTAAAGAACAAGTTCGGTCGAACATACAATACAACAAAACATTTTTGTTAACACAAGTTCGGTGGAACATGTATGATCAAAAATATTTCAACACTCAAGTTCGGTCGAACATGTTCCTGATTTATTCAAGTGTGTTTTGGACAAGTCCGGTCGAACTTGACAACAAGTTCGGCCGAACTTGTCATCTTCTTCAATCAGACCAACCAAGTTTCAGCATGCAAACATGTATTTCCGTTCAATCAAAAACAGTTTCTCGGTCGTTTTTAAGTATATATCAAAGATCTATGTTCAATTTTGTCCAATAACACCTAAAACTATCAGATTTTAAGTTTTTTAGATTTGGTTTTATTTGTTAACAGGTCAATCATGTTTTATTATCAATTAATTACCTCTGCCATAGTAGTTGGTGTGCTAATCACCAAAAAACTATCTTCAAATGGAAGTATAACGGCTTAAAAGTGACAATTTCTCACAAATTCTCTCAAAAAACTCAAGTTCGCTCAAAAGTTCTGATATCAAGTTAATGAGTTCGGCCGAACTTGAATGGTATTTATACAATGTCAAGTTCGGGCGAACTTGTTAAGCCCATCCTGAGGCCCAGAGAAGTTCGGCAAACTTATCGTAAAACTAACACTCAGCCATCTGCAAGTTCGGTCGAACTTGCTGATTGTTAAACCTTAAATTGTTTAGCAAGTTCGGCCGAACTTGCCAAACCTCAAAATTTTCAAATTTTTTCAAAATTTTCATTTTTAACCCTAAACTTTCCAACCTTTTACCATTATGAAAATCCACTTGGTTGACCAAGTCCAAGCTAATGACCTTGGTTAACCGATTTGTCTGCCGAGTCCAAATTAATGACCCCGGTTTGACCTATTATGAATAAACTGTTGATATTTTCAAAATCAAAGTTTCAAATTAATGAACTTTTCATCGTTTTAATTTTTTAGATTTTAACAGATTAGCTCCCAGCCTATTGTCAAAGAGATTCCCACCAGTTCTAGCATCTTACCAGACTTCAAAGATCCGTTCTCCAACATTGGTTTGCTGAAATAATGTAGAAACAAAATCTTTTTGTATTTTTGTAAGTTTATACTAAAACACACCAAAAATCTTTTTGATTTTTAATCTGTAAAGCTGAAATATAATGAAATAAGCAATGTAAACTATGTACAAACATATTTACAGACATATTTTTGTGAATTCGTGTCTAAGGATCATATCAGTTGATTGAGACATATCACCAGTACCGTTGACCTTTATATGACTTTAAGTTTTAAACTCGTTTACCTAGATTGTCGATATGTTTGTCCACTTAAACTTTACCACATTTCTCAACTGTTTCAAGATATGTTAAGATAGAATTCATGAAACTTGACTTATCTATGGTTCCCACTTCTTGAATATACTCCCGTATCCAGATTCCCTAGATTTCATCTTACAGGTGAATATAGCATAATTGATATCTGTATCTGGGTTGTGCGAGACCTTGAGAGCTCAGGTTAGTACTACCGTATAGACAAAGAGATGAAGGCTCGTCTTTAAGGTGTGTTCCGCTTAAGGAATCTTTTCAGCATTGCATATAATTATATCTTTCGATACTTTTCAACATTGCATGCAATTTGGGGGTTTAAAGCGAAAGTGTTATAGAAGTTCTAGGCCATTGCTTCCGCAAAATCAGAAGAACTTGTATAATACCCTAGATATCAACTATCTATAAAGACCTCGTATCTCAGAATCAGGCAATCTTTCAGACAAAATTTGGAGTACTAAGTCCATATATCCAAGATGTGTTAATCCACAAGATTAAGCAGTTGTAAAATTTAGTTATATCTCGAAAACAGTTTACTGAACGTGTTAAGCCTATCGACACATCCGCAGTAAGACTCGTTTGTTACTTTTAAAACTTTACATTTCTTTAGCATACTGTGATAGTCCACTGATGTACTATCATTTCCTTTTATGACACTGAATTCTTTTTGACTTTTTTTCAATGTTTTTGAACATTTTGAATTTTTATATGTTTTTGGTTTAAAAATTTTTCGAACGTTTTTGTATTTTCTTTAACATTTCCCCCCCTAAAATCAAAACATCTTTTTGGATTTTAGTTGGATTTTAGTTTTAACAAAAATTCTAAACTAGAAAAATATTTACAAACCAATGTGGATCGCGCGAACTCGTCGTCCGATCCGTATTCAACCTCAGCGTCCACACCTGTCAGCAAATTTTTCATACTGTTAATTCTCAATAAGTATTTAAACCGTGATAGTGAAAATGGTTTGGTATAAAAATAGCCTTTTGTTCTTCGGTGTGGATTTTTTCTATTCGTATCAATTTCTTTTCGTAGCAATCACGAATGAAATGATAACGAATTTCAATGTGTTTTGTGCGTGAGTGATGAACCGGATTTTTAGTTATATCGATGGCTGCCTTGTTATCAACATACAGCGGAGTATCTAGAAATTGCAGACCATAGTCTCTCATCTGTTGTTGAATCCACAGAATCTGTGAACAACAACTGGAGGCTGAAATATACTCAGCTTCATAGGTAGAGAGAGCGACCGTAGTCTGTTTCTTACACTGCCAGGTTACCATTCTTGTTCCGAAGAACTGGCATCCCGCTGTAGTTGATTTAGAATTCAACTTATCTACACCAAAATCGGAATCAGCATAGCCTGTGAGGTCGAAATTGTCGTTCTTCGGGTACCACAAGCCAGTGCTTGGGCATCCTTTCAGATATCTGAAGATACGCTTCACAATTTGCATGTGTAAGATCCTCGGGCTTGACTGATATCTGGCGCATAGGCAGGTTGGATACATAATATCTGGGCGCGATGCCGTCAGATACATCAGTGATCCAATCATCGATCTGTATAACGTCTCGTCAACTTTGGCTCCAGTCTCATCAACGCAAATGCCATGATTGAGAGCAAGAGGCGTAGATAGAGTCTTCAAGCTTTCCATTCCAAACTTCTTCAAGATATCATGAACATACTTAGTCTGGTGAATGAAAATACCATCCGGAAGCTGGTATACTTGCAAACCAAGAAAGAACTTCATTTCGCCCATCGAGGACATTTCGAATTTCTTTTTCATGATTCCCTCAAACTCTTTGCAGAGACTATTGTTTGTAGATCCAAAGATGATGTCGTCAACGTAGATTTGAACTATAATCAGATGGCCATCAACTTCTTGGTGAAAAGAGTACTATCTACAGTTCCTTTGATAAAGCCGTTTCCGACGAGATGTTGTGATAACGTCTCGTACCAGCTCTCGGGGCTTGATGTAGACCATAAAGTGCTTTATCCAGTAGGTACACTTTCTTCTTGTTAAGTGGATCAACAAACCCGGTGGTTGTCCAACGTACACTTTCTCGCGTAATTTGCCATACAGAAAAGCTGATTTGACATCTAGTTGATAGACCTTAAATCCTTTCCATGATGCAAAAGCTAGAAATATTCGAATAGATTCCAATCGAGCTACTGGTGCATAGACTTCTGTGTAGTCTATACCTTCCTGCTAGTGAACTCCCTTGACAACAAGCCTAGCTTTGTTACGAACAACAACTCCTCTATCATCAAGTTTACACTTAAAGACCCATTTTGTATCAATTTCTTTCTAATTTCTGGTAGGTCTTCAAGCTTCCACACACCCAACTTCTCAAACTGCAATGATTCTTCTTGCATTGCTTGTACCCAGTTTTCATCTGCTAAAGCTTCATTAACTGTCTTAGGTTCAATCTGCAAGATGAAGCATGAATGGAAACAATAGTTCTGGGTTGTAGTAACGCGTGTATAGAAACCACTTAGTGCTTTATTAATTTGCCTCGAGTTTTAACACCAGTTTGAAGTTCTTCGATAATATTTGTTGACGGATGATAGGACTATGATCGCGGCAATTCTTCACTTGGAACATCTACTGAGTTTTGCTGATTAGTGATGTTGAGATCAACAACCAAATCAATGTTTGGAGAGCTTGATGAAGCTTCATTTCTTTTGTTGGGGACTGCAGATTGATTAAGAAGACTTGTTATCTTCTCCACTTCTTCATCTAAAGAAGATGATTCCCCATCAGCATCAAATGTTGGTGCTTCATCTGAATCAGAATCTTGATTCTGAGGCATACTGGGCTCCGTTGTTGTATTCATTGGTTTAGTAGAGGCAGTCGTTGGAAGAGTAGTGGGTGATGATAATGTTTCAGAAACTTTTTCAGTCGGAACACCACTATTGTTTGAACTTGCGCCAGAAATGATGGATCCAACGTGGGTTGATTAACCACAATTGGTCGAACAATTTGCTCTTGATTCGCTGACTGGTGAAGATAATATGACGCTGCAACTTCTTCGTCAGTTGGTTCTTTGGGCAAGTCAAATGATTTCCAAAGGTCTTGATAGTTAAACAGCCACGCGCCACCTTTCCGTTGAATAGGATCCGTGTAATTGAAACAATCCACGTGCTGTGCTTCAATAACCTTTCACAATGAAGGAACATATACTCTTCTCAACGAACTCACATATCCGACAAAGAAACCTTCGAGAGATTTAGCTCCGAATTTGCCATTTTGGTCTATTACGGTACAAGGAGCACCGAATGGTTCTAAGAACTTCAAATTTGGCTTCCGTCGGTTTATCATCTCAAAACATGTTTTCTTTGTTGGTTTGACAGTGAGAACCCTGTTAAGCGTGTAGCAAGCCGCAGCAACTGCTTCACTCCAGAAGCTGATTGGAAGTTTAGAATCTACAAGCATGGTTCTCGCAGTTCCAATCAAAGTTCGATTCTTCCGTTCAGCAACTCCGTTTTGCTATGGAGTATAAGGAGCAGTAAACTCGTGCAAAATCCCTTTTGCGTTGCAGAAGTCCTTCATTTTGTTATTCTTAAACTCTATGCCGTCGTCACTTCTAATGCGTCTGACCGGCAGATGATAAATGTTCTCGAGTTTCTTGAAAAGAATAACCAAGTTCTCGAACGTTTCATCTTTCGATTCTTGAAAGAATACCCATGAATATCTCGAATAGTCATCTGTCACGACCAAGAAATATAAGTCTCCTAATATGCTTCGAACATTTACAGGACCAAATAAATCCATGTGGAGACGTTCTAAAGGCAACTTGATTGAGTTTAGAATTTTCTTCGGATGAGATTTCTTGATCTGCTTTCCCTTCTTGCATTCCAAGCAATGATCAGACATCTGAAAACTTTGAAGATTTACGCCTTCTACAAGATCATTATGAACCAAGAAATTCATTTTTCGCAAATGAATATGCCCCATCTTTTGATGCCAAAGAATAGAATCTTTTTCAGTAGCCTTTGATACAAAACATTGTGCTGATTGTGATGAAGTGGTAGCAACACCCATATCAAGAACATATAAATCATTTTCTCGAGGTGCTCGCATCAGAATCCATTCATCTGGAATTTTGAATCCCGGCTTCAAGATAATACACTCCATATCATTGAAATGAACTGTGAATTTCTTGTCACAAATCTGCGATATACTCAGAAGATTGTTCTCAAGCTCTGCAATATAGTTCACGCGATCAAATGAAACTACGCCATTAGAGAGTTTTCCCTCGACGATTATCCTTCCACCTTGATTTCCTGCAAATCTAACATATCCACCATTGATAGCTTTATGTCGAATAGCAATGCCTTCATTCCTGTCATATGCCTGGACGCTCCACTATCCAAAATCCACTTTGAAAGTACGGATCTTTGGAGCCCCTGCAAAATTCAGATATTAGGTGAAAAGCTCTACCCAAGCCTTCTTGGTCTTGGGTTTTACAGGATAACCATCAACAAAAGCATATTCAAACTCATGAACATCATCAAAATCAAATTCATCATCTGTTTCAACAATGTTAATGTTTGAAAATTTTACTTTTTTCTTATCTTTTACAGATTGACATTGTCATTTTTAATTTCTTTCACATTCTCACTAGTATTTACCTGCTCAGACTTAGTGATTTCAGACTTTGATTCTTTTGTGTTGTCAGTCTTTACCAGCTCAGACTTAACAACACCAGATGTTGTTGACCTTTTCTTGGCAATCCAGGTTTGAGATTTGATATTAGCCTTTTTGATGTAAAACTTGTTTTCATTAGACCTAGAAGTTTCACCTTTTTCGAAAATGGAATTTTCAAAAATCTTTTCAGACTTTGGTTTAACTTCTGGTTTTGATTCATTTCGTTTCAAAATCTTTATAGGTTTTACAAACACTAGTTGCTTTGGTTTAACAACATTTGTTTCTCTTTTTTGAGGATAAGCCGGTTTTGATTTCAGACAATGTCGTGACACATGACCGATTTCATTGCACTTGAAACATGTCCGATTATCAAGTGGATGTCCTTTAATTTGTGGTTTAACATTACTTGAGGTTTTGGCACCACTTGTAACCTTGGCTTTATCTCAAATTTCTTTCTCCTTTTTGAACTCATCATTTGATTGCTTACCAATCAAATTCTCCTCATGAACTGTATTTGTCCCATATACAAACTTCATGTTTTGTTTTTATATTCATGAAATGGTGACGCTTTCTTTACAGATTCATCAGTTTCTTCTTCTAAACCTAACCCGCTCTCCGGTTTTCCGGATGATCACCACCGTTTCTTTGGTAATTGTTTCTTTTAGGTTTGGAATAGAATTTTCGTTCATTGATTACCAATTCCTCTTATGTGACTTCCACGAGTTTAAAGAATTTATCAAGCAATTCTTTTCACATTCTGAATCGGGAAGCTATCATCAAAGTATAGTCTATCCGAATCCTTAATTTTGTACATTACACTATTAGGATCGTCACTTAGACCATCTTCTGATGACTTATCGTCATTTTCAGCTTGTGAATCAGAATTCTTTGAACTCGAGTTGGCGCTTTTGAAGCTGCCATCATCAGAATCACTTAAAACATTTTCAACAACTTTGTTAACCACAACATTGTTATCATCAGATTTAGCGTAGACTATATCAATGTTCTCTGGCAACTCGTTTTTCTTTTCAGAAAGTAATTCAACATTGAGTGCCTTGTCCATCCCTTCTACAGATTTAACACAGTATTTCTCACAAAGGGGTGGAGGAACATTGCTATATTCTTTGCCCGCTTTCTTTTTAGGTTTTTCTTCCAATGAGATTGTTGGAAGAATGTGATCGATAACATATTTATTAGTGGTATAACTTCTTAACAATTGTCGAACTCTTTCAGTTTCAATTGTTATATCTTGAAGTTGTTGTTTGATTTCAGCAATGGTGTTGATATAAATGTTAATTGCTCTTTTTTATCCATTACTGTACCACTCAACATTCTTATATTATCATGTTGTTCGGTGTTATTTCTGTCGACTCTGCCGTAATCATTTTCATTTTGTCATACGCTTCTTTCATTGTGCACTAATCGTATTTTAACAAATCGTTATACACATTGTTTTCAGCGACGATCTTTCATTTTTCGGCACATTCGACACATGGTTTAGTACAATTTGTACAAGGTTTCTCAACCTCTACAATTTGTACTTTAACAACTTCTTTCTCGATAACCTTTACCTTTGGACCTACCTTTGTTAGATTTGCCATTAAAGCTTTATCTGCCATGTCCTTGAGGTCTTCGACTTTCATTTTTTGAGTGATATCAACAATCACTTCATCAATCTTTTTCTCTTCAACCACTTGTTCTTTCGTGCTTCCATCAAAGTGACCTGTAAATCTGTCACAAGAATTAGAGGATAAAATTCCTTGTCTCTGCATATGGATATATTCCTCTTCTTCCTGCTGTTGATGCAAGTATTGTTCCAGAATAGCTTGTTCGAAAGCTGTTGCTTCTGCTGCTGCCGCTGCCTCTTCTGTATAATTATCTTCAACTATCTCTGCCATCAAAGCAAGAATTCCAGTCAAAACCGTCATCTTCTGTAGATGCAACCATGGATTTCTCCGTGGTACTACTGTTTGGCTTTTCTTGGATCTCAATCTGAGTTTTCTTCGGGAACGGTTTATATTGAAGCGCCTTCTTGTAATATTCATTCCCTCCTCCGAAAGGACTTTGATTTCTGGTTGCCTCGGTGTTCTTACACTCTCTTTTAAAATGTCCCTTCTGTCGACATCTAAAACACGTGACTTTGGAGTGGTCAAAACCCAATTTGTTGTTGGAGTTCCCTATGTCACGGCCCATGAGTGCAACGAACTTTGTCACTCTCCTGATAATCGAAGCTAAGGACCATTTGATGTCCATTAGTTCGAGTTCTTCCTCGTCTACCCGGTCATAATCTTCTGCGGTCATCTCGGGGTTTCCGATCTTACCGGCAACAAGACATTCATAAGATTCTAAGACAGTAGCTAGTAGTGACATATGTTGTTTTGCAACTTCTTCTGAAACAACATTGCAAGTTCACTGCGATGTTGCACTTGTAAACATTCGGATCAGAACTTTGCTGTTGGTTCTGATTTGCTTGACTTTGAAATGTTGAATTTGAACCAGTGCTCGAGTAAGAACTTTGTGGACTTTGGTCATACTGAGGCTGTGAATGATTCTGGTTCTGTGGAGAAGCATTCATGTTTGCACTAAATGCAGTTCCAATTTTTGGACTCGAAATTTTATCTTGCATTCCGGTTTTGTAGTACAAACCAATGTCTTGAACTACATTAGCGTTCTTTGACTTTGCTATCTTCAGAAGCTCCATTTCGTGACCTTCGAGTTTATCAATAAACGTTGACAACTTGAAGAAATCCCACTTATCACTATTCTTCAGAACCATCAAATATGTAGTCCATTCACCCTCTGGTAGTGCGTCAGCAAGTTTGTCGATGTATTCTTGTTCCGTCTTCTCAAGACCGTGTCTTCGCATTTGCACTTTGATGTGACAGAAACGCTCAATCATTTGCTTAATAGTCTCATTCTTTAGCATGCTGAAAATATCGAACTCTTTCAGAATGAGAGCCTTCTTGCTTTTGATCATTTCGGCACTGCCTTGGTATTTCTTCTGTAATGACAACCAAAGCTCTCTTGCAGTAGTATATTCTGGTAACAGAATCAGAATATCTTCTTTGACAGACTGTTGGATGAGACTGATCATCTTTTTCTCTGCAATGTATTCGTCTCTCTGAGCTATCGAGTAGTTATACTTCTCAAGAACTTGTTGATGCTCATCTACCGGAATAGTGTAGCCTCTTTCGATTGACACCCAGCCATCAAAGTGCATGGGTTGAACCCAGTAGGTAAATTTCTCTTTCCATGCTTCGTATTCGTCCATGCTCATCAGCTTGGGCGGTTTGACGGTCGTTCCCATTCGTTATCAAGATTGACTTGATTAATCACATTGGCATTTGACGAACTAGCTCCTGACATATAAGCTCTTAGTTGATCTTCCATTGTGAATCACGAAACGTATACGCTGAAATTTTTTCAAAAACTTTGAAAACATTTAGTCCTACTACAAGTTCGATCGAACTTGTAGTGACAAATGAAGAATTCTTGAATTTTCTAACAAGTTCGGTCGAACTTGTTAGGTTTACTTTGAAAAAAGATTCGTTTATCTTCGGTCGAATTTATAACCCAATTAAACAGATCTTCGAGCGAACTTGCTTAAAAGAACTTTGATGAAATACAAGCAAGTTCGGGCGAACTTACTTAAAATCTTCTTGATTTTACACAAGTTCGGTCGAACTTGATGTAAAATTAATGAAAATTTAGTATTTTCGGGCGAACTTGACTCAAATTTCCTCACAAATCACCTAAGTTCGGGCGAACTTACTAAGAAATCACTTGAAAAGTGATGTTTTAGTGCAAGTTCGGCCGAACATGGCCAACAAGTTCGTTCCAGAAAGTTTTCAAAAACATGGTTTTTCAAAATTTCGACATGAATTCTGTTGAATTTGGTCTCCAATCTTTCAGGGGTTTATCTTTATTGTGTTTTACATGATATATTTAAAATTCAAAAGATTTTGACCATGAATTCTTCATTTTGTGATCAAAAGTTAAAGAAATAGAAGAATGGAGTAGAAATAGAAGTGTTCTTGTCTTGATACTATCAAATCAGGCTGTTCTAACTCTGATACCACTTGTAGGACTGATCCTCGATGCTTAGAACCTAAATTTGATATCTAACGTCCATAATAGCGGAAATATTACGTCGTGTTACCAATAGACAAGAATTAATCAGTTAATCGTCAGTTTCATTGATTAAACGTTCAGATTACAGACAGACAGAGCTTCGCCTCTATAATGCCAAAGTTACAAATGAGACACACAAGCTAGGTATTTACAGGATTACAAGTTCGCTCATCATGTGTAAGTTCACCCGAACTTGCCTATGCAAGTTCGGCCGAACATGCTTAAACATGACAACACTTGAGCGAACTTGGCTACGACTCTTCATAAATACTTCTTAACCTAGCCTATCCAGCTCTATACAATACAGACTCGATATAAGACTAAGACATAGACATTCTGCACCAAGAGATGATGGTGGTGGGTGTTGGTGTCGTAGTGGTGGTGGGGTGGTGGCAAAGTGAGAGAGAAGTGGTTTGCTAAGGGATGCCTTTGAAGGGAACCAAGCACCCCTATTTACAGTCAGAACAGAAGCCCGACCACGACTCCATGTCCATTGGGCACGGCCCGTGGCCATCATCCTTCTCTTTCTTCATTAATTGCATCTGACAGCAGAGGCCCCCCCGACCTCGTGGCCACTGGGTACGGCCCGTGGCCAACTGTTCACTGTACTATCTGGATTCTGCTACTTTTATAGTTGACCACGCCCCATATTGGCCTGGGCACGGCCCCGTGATGGGCGTAGAAGCTTCTGCAGGTTTTGTCTTGAAGTGTAGGGTCTGACCACGCCCCGTGTTGGATGGACACGGCCCGTGGTCGTCTTCTGTAACTTTGTTTTTGTCCTTTGGGGTGTTGCTGAGGGGTCGGGTATGGTTCGTTATTTCTTCTTTTCGTATTTATGTTGGTTTTGGCTGCTTATTTGCTTCTTTCGTCTTTTTATGCTCTTTTTACCCTGAAAATACAAAAGGAACAAAGAAACGTGCTTTTTCCAACATTAGTACTAAAATATGGTTAGTTTTATGCCTCAATTGATGTAATCTATATGTTGCATTTTGCACACATCAAATATCCCCACACTTGAATCTTTGCTTGTCCTCAAGCAAAACTCTTTACATGTGGCTTACACACCCAAATGGAATAGGTAGAGAAGAAGTTTTGTGGTTTGTCTTTGAGTGTCGGGAATCCAAGATCTTTATTTAAATTTTGTTTTTACTTTATTTACAATCCCATTCGTCATGATTTATTTAGAACAGTTTAAAGAAAATTATATGTTTTGGGCATAACATGCCTCCTTAAAATTCTATTTATATATAAGTTGACATACCTCTCAAGAGATCACTCAACACTCGGTCGAAGATGTATTTTTGTGATATCGCTCGATTCCGGTTTGGAACTTACTTCTACCATATGCTTGCCAAGTGATCAAACATCCTTCTTTTTAACTATAAACCTTTGCGAGTATCAAGAGGACTTTGAAAGGGTTAGGCTTGGGCTAAGGGTAGGTGATCTTTGAGTTAGTAGTTAGTAAAATGGCGAAAAGCGTAAAAAGCGTCGGTTATCATAAAATTGTTTATTTATTTAAAACAATCATTTTCAAACAAGATTTTTGAAAGAACTTGTTTGGCTAAGGAGATATGGTTTTTTTTTGTTTTTTTCACATATATAACCGTAGCTTTTACTAAAATAAATGGGTTTGAAATGAAAAGGGTTTTGGTGGATAATGGATGTTTTTGTTTTGCGGTTTTGAAATGAAAAAGGTTTAGGCTCAAAAGGGGTTAAGTATGGGATTTTTGGTAATGGGTAAAAAGAAAATAATGGTTTTGAATGAAAAACGGGTTAGTGCCTCCATCATTTATTTACTTGGGTTTTATGTTGGTAAGGATTTGGAATGTATCTTCTTGGCAAGTTCTAGAGTTGTAAGAACCAAGCGGCTATTCACACAAGAAACAAAGATGAGCATTTAATTTAAAGATGAATGTATGCTCGATAAAGGCTCAAAACTCACTTATTGTGGGAATGGGTTTGTAATGTGATCAAGTATATATAATCAAATTTTAAAAAGATTTGTCTTGCCCTTTTTTATATAATTTTTCTTATTTGGTTCTTTTTATCATGACGCTATCGGTTGTGAATTTGTAAAAACATAACTTTTTAGAACTTGTTATTCCCAAATTAAACCAATACAAGTAAGAAAATGAAAAATTTTGAAAAAGATTTGGGGTGATTAGTGGTTCCAATAGAGTTTTGTGTAAGGCTTGTTATTAGGACTTGCTAGATTCAAAGTGTTAGTCCCCCCCCCCACACACTTAAATTACACATTGTCCTCAATGTGTCCAAAAATTTTTATGTTACAAAAAAACAAATTTTTATGTTACTGGGCATCTGGGCACGGGCCCGTGTTGACTGGGCACGGCCGCTGTCCAGGGTGCCAGTATTAAAACTTACAAAGGGCCACCCAAGGGGCGTGCCAAACGGACACGTCCCGTGGTTAGAGGCTGGAAATCAAACAGCAGCTTTAGGGTATGGGCACGGGCACGGGCCATGTTTAGTGAACACGGCCTCGTGGTGGCAGTCTGCAATTTCTGAATCTCAGGTTTCTGGTTTTTTTTGCGGCTGGTATCCGGTCTCGTTTAGCACTGATTTTTAGCGCACATGGACCTCCTGTACCTGTTTTACCAATACCACACCACACCAAGCATACTACAATACCAAATTCTAAAGTACGAGTGTTCATCATCCATCACAAGAAACAAAGAAAAATAAAATGCGGAAAAGAAAAGTTGTTCAGAAGAGTAAATTGTTCAAACCACGACACGCAAGCCGGTCAAATTGTTCAAAGGGTAGAGAGATTAACCTGAAAATGCATCCGTCACCCATCACCTCACCTCTATCGTCACCACTCAGTCCATGTCCTCATCCTCGTCATCCTCTTCACCATGATATGCCATGTGCTCCGGATATATGTGATGTCTCCTTGCATAGCATTGATGGAACGCTCCATCGCTCCATCGCTCCAACCCGGGTGTTGACGTTGTTGGCCATGTTATATGTATTGCGGGTGCATTAGAGGTTTTCCTGCAAAAGGTCAGTTAAATTTGAAAATTAGGAAACCCGCCTCCTTGAGAGGAGGACCCCGCCTGGTAGCCATGGTATTGAGGAGGAGGACGGTTGGGTTCGTCAGCAAGGGCTAGGACTTTTTCCGGGGCCCATGTATTTCCTTCAGCATTCTGGAAGCGGATGGTCGCTTCACCCATGTCCTGGATGAATCCCACGGATCAGCATAGGTCGACATCAACCTTCTTGGACTTTGCTCCTTGAGTGAGTGTCTTTGGAACTCGCTGGACATAGTTTTTGAACAACTTGTAGATCCATCCCCCAAAGAAGATTGGTGTGGGTGGATTAGCCAATTGGTTTAGGTACATGTTCTTAAGGAACATGTAGGTGACATCGAGTGGTTGACGGGTGTGAATGCAGTTGAGGCATGTGAGGTCACGAAGGCTTACCACTCCCGTGCTATCTCGCCGTTGATTCAGTGAGTTGCTTAAGACCCAATGGATGTATCGGTAGAGCGGGTCTCGCCGCTGAGAGCTTTTGATGAAGTTTGGGTTGTATGCTTCGTCTCCAATTTTGGACCATGCTATTTGCCTCATATTGACCGGGATTTCACGGAGACCACCCATGACATTCTCATCAGTTGATTCATCCTCGATGTATAATCCGATGTTAACACCAAACTGGGCCATGGAGATGGAGAAAAGTTGCCCAGCACACCTGAACTGAACAAAATCGGAATCAAACGGGTCTGCCTTCGTGTCGAACTAGAAGGTGCTATAGAACTCCATGTTAAACTCGTAGATGGAGTGGAGCTTCTTGTCAAGAGCGGCTCGAAGAGGGCCTGTGACCAGCATATCATATCGACCTCTCTGTCCCACGGCGTCTAGGGTTTCGTAGCATGTTTGTCTTGGTCCCTCTTCTAGCCTCGTTTGAAGGACTTCAAAGCGGTTTTGGTACTCCCACTCTGATGTCTTGAACTTTAGAAACTTGTTTGCCATTGCTGCATGAGAGAACCAATGTACAATTAGTGCGTTACGAATTAAATTTACGGGAAAAACTGAAAACAAAGAGTTGAACACGACCTCGTGGTGACTCAACACGACCCGTGTTCAATTCTTCTACCTGGCCACGCCCCGTGGTGGCTGACCACGGCCCCGTGGTCAGGCTACTGTTACTGTAGAACATTATTTTTCGACCCGGTTTTGAAAAGTTGAAAATTTTTGGTTGAGTAGGGGCGGTTTTCCCTGAAAATGAAACCCCAAGTCCCGTTTTTCCAAAAACAACCCGTTTACCCTATCAATTTTAACTTTTTTGGTTCAAAAACAAGGGTTTGTGACTTACACTTGAAATCGAGTGTTTTGGTGATCAATTTTGGTTGATTTACTCTTTTCATCATGAATGTATACTATTAATACTAGATCTATACAGAAATTTGAGGATTAATTAGGTTCTTGTTCAAGAACCCTAGATTTTCCCCAATTTTCTTGATGTTATTCCACATGCAAATCGCTAAACTATCTAGAAAAAGTGTAAGAATCATACTTCGCGGACGTTAAACGAAGAGAAAACGTGAAATGGGACAGAAAATCGCTGGTGAACCAGAGAGTTCTTTGGGAAACGGGTCGTGGTGTAATGAAGAACAGTTAGGAAGGAAGGTTTATATTTGTCTGTATGCCGAACACGGCCCTGTGGCCAATGGCCACGGCCCTGTGGTCATGCCATATTATATATATATATATATATATATATATATATATATATGTTGAAGTTGGTATGATTAGCAACCGTTTTCCCGAGAAAGGGTTCCCAAGCTATCTTATCTTTTTTCCGAAGTTCTTCCAATGTTTACTACCTACGAGTCAAAACGTAAATTTACATATATATACACATATACATACCTTTGTTTCATCATACCTTGCTTGTTTGAAGACAAATTTCTTCCTCCTCATCCTCAATGAATCCTTGGTAGAGTTTAAGCCTTTGTCCGTTAACTTTGAACGGAATGCCATTTCGAGATTTAATCTCAATTGCACCAGGTGGGAAAATATGGGTGATGGAAAAAGGCCCCGAGCACCTTGTAACAACTTGAAAATTCGATTGTTGTCTTTCCATTTTGTTTTCCCGTTTATCTACCTTGTAATCTCGAGATTCAGTTAATATTAAAGTTTATGTAATTAATTATGGTATTGTACGTTATTATCGCATCAAATCGCTTATTAAATCGCATCGCTAATCTCATCGCATCGCAAATCCCAGTTAATTATATGGTTTTACGTTATTTATGTGTTATGTGTGTTGTGGTTATAATTGCAATCGCTATCGCATCGCTCTCGCACTCTCGAATCGCTAAATCGCACTATTATGTCAACTATAACGCTTAACACTTTAATTTAACGCTTAATATAACTATCTAATGTGAACCGAATAACCAAATGAACCCTTAACGTGAAATCGGCAAACGAAACTTGGTCACCAGGCCAAGTTCGCCCGAACTTGCCTGATAACCAGGACTCCCTTGTTTCCCTCAAGTTCGCGCGAATTGTACAGAAATGTACAAGTTCGGCCGAACTTAGCTTTACTTCCCTTGAAATCTATCATGTTCGCGCGAACTTGCATGGAAATCATGCAAGTTCGGCCGAACTTGTTACCGGCTCGTGAGATCCTTGCCTCACCTATAAATATCCATGCTCCTCATTCATGCTCCCCTTGTTGACCAAGTTCGCCCAGAGCTCTCAAAACTCGAAACCTTCATGTTCTAAGTAAGAATCAACCCGATTTCGACTGCAACAACGTTTATCAACAACCAACAAAGGTTTATAACTATTTTGCACAAGGATCTACCTTCGTTTTCATCAAAAACCCATTCTTTTACGAAAATCTTCATCTTTTCTTCAAAACCTATGTTTTTAACTTAGATCTACACAGTACGAGTTCGTTTGGTGTTAGCAGAGGCTTCCCAAACACGAGATCTATAAGATCTCGGCTTGTAAGTTCTGGATATGAGAAAACCTTTGATAAATATCGATTTTGACACAAAATACGGACTTTTGAGGATGTTCTGTTCATTTTCTGATATGAAACGAAGCATCTATCATTCAAGATCCCAGATCTGGAAGCACAAGGACGTTTATGTTGGTTTACACAAGTCGGAATAATCCGAAGGAACCCCGATTTTCGCCCGGATTAGCTCACACTTTTGTAAAATGGCTAAAACAGCTCTAAAAGACCTCTCCGACCTAAGTTTGCTCAATAGCACAGGGTTGGAGGGATGAACACTCGATTTTCCTCAGCAAACAACGTGAAAACGCAAGATTTTGAACACGAAAACATCAAGTTCGCTCGAGAATCACCAGTTTCCCCAAGTCAAGTTCGACCGAACTTGTACCCAAGTAGGTCAAGTTCGACCGAACTTGGGTAGTTTTCACCAAGTTTTCTTGCAAGTTCGCCCGACTTGCATAGTTTCTTAGGAAACTATACAGTTCGCCCGAACTTGTCTCCTCAGTAAGGATTCTCCACAAGTTTTGCCCGAACTTGGCTCATAACTCACCAGAATTACACAAGTTCGCTCGAACATGTGTGTTTACACACAAGTTCGTCCGAACTTGGCTACTGCCCTACCAAGACTTAACCGTTTCAGCTTTTCGGAGACTGATGCACTTCCGTTCGCGTATGCAGGTTGATCCGGCGCTCTTCTCGACTCTTCTCAGATCTCTAATCCTACCTAAAACGCACCCATAATGAGTATACTTTACCCATTTTTGCTTTAACGCATTTTTTGGGTGTTACATACGTTCCTATATTAAAATCGCATCACAAATCAAAACTGTTTATCACACGCGAATAATCTGATTGTATATGCTCAATACGTGATACTAGAAACATGTGACTAGGACTTATTTTCATTAACTTGCCTCCTTAGCTAGTATGGCACTATAGTGTGGCTTACACCCGACGGGGTCTAGTTAGGATGGACACGCAAGTCTTCTGACGGTAGTTAGCATGAGAAATGAGCCTATGTTATGTTACGTGTTTTGGTGTATCATGATATGTAATTAGATTGTTTCGCAAACGCTTTCTCGACTATGCTAGTATTATTCAAACTCGTATGCTCACCTTTACTTAATTGTATTGACTTGTATTTTAACGTATATAACAAGTTGAGGATTTATAGCTTGGATGCCTTGGATGTTGAATGCGCAGTTTAGTTTGTTTTAGAACGGTTGTAATAAAATCTAGGGGAGATCGAATTGGATTGTGTTTAAGAGATTTTGTTGGAATGTAATGGTTATTTTGAAGGTTTATGAGTTTGATAGTATGGGATATTAAATGTTGATTTTTTATCTTTGAAATGGCTGTTATGGAAATTCTTGATCAATCTGATTCGCTTAGTGCCACTACCCCGATGATTCCACCATTGGTTGGAGTGTGACACACCTAGACTTTAATTTTCCGGGAAACAATCAAAGTCGTGAATTAAACAATAGCACTTGATCTCCCTCTCGAAATTCATAAGGTTTAATATGTTTGTCATGTAAATTCTTTATGCGTTCCTTATAAATTTCAGAGTTAGAATAAGTTTGAGTTCTCAATTCGTCTAATTCGTTTAATTGATAAAATCGAATTTTACCGGCGGTTTCATGGTCTAAGTTGTCGTTTTTTAATGCCCAGTAGGCCCTATGTGCTATTTCTACTGGCAAATAGACTAGCTTATATGGGGTGGTTCTTATTGTTGTTTTGAAAGCGGTTCGAAAAGCCCATAAAGCATCGTCTAATTTTTCGGCCCATTCTTTTCTATTTATCCCTACAGTTTTTTCGAGTATTCGTTTTAAACCTCTATTGGTTACTTCGGCTTGTCCGTTTGTTTGAGGATAATAAGCGGTAGAAATTCGGTGATGGACTCCATATCGTGTTAAAAAAATTTCGAGTTGATAATTACAAAAATGGGTGCCTCTATCACTTATTAAAGCTTTTGGAGTGCCGAAACAAGCGAATAATCGTTTCAGGAATCTTACCGCAACCCTTCCATCGTTTGTTGGAAGAGCTTCGGCCTCGGCCCATTTTGACAAGTAATCCACAACCACATGTATATATTGGTTTCCTTTTGATGGTGGGAAAGGACCCATGAAGTCTAAACCCCATACATCAAAAATTTCACAAACAAGAATACCACTTTGTGGCATTTCGTTTTTGAAAGAAATATTACCTGATCGTTGGCATGCATCACATGTCTTGATAACAATTTGTGCGTCTTTGTAAATGGTTGGCCAATAGAATCCTGAATCAAATACCTTTCGAGCAGTACTAGTGGCTCCGTGATGTCCTCCATATGGTCCTTCGTGACAATGGCGGAGAATGTTTTCTGCTTCATTGCCATATGGTCAGCCCAAATTTTGAAAAGATATGGATCTTCCCAAAAATAGTGTTTTACATCGGCAAAGAATTTTTTTTCTTTGATGATGTGACCACCCTTTTACGACTATCCTACTAGCTAGGTAGTTGGCGTAGTCGGCGTACCATGGTTCTTCCCGATATTCCACCATTTCTAAAGATTCCGATGGGGATTTTTAATTGATGAACTCGTCCCTAGTTGCTTCCAATGCTGGATCTTCCAAGCAAGATAGGTGATCCGCGGCGGTGTTCTCAGCTCCCCTTTTGTCTTTAATTTCGATGTCAAATTCTTGGAGGAGTAGGATCCATATGATTAAACGTGGTTTGGCATCCTGTTTTTTAAACAGATAACAAATGGCTGCATGGTCTGTATAAACTGTTGTTTTAGAAAGAACAAGATAAGAACGAAATTTATCAAAAGCAAATACTACAGCTAGTAATTCTTTTTCTGTTGTGGTATAATTTTCTTGTGCATCATTGAGAGTTTTACTAGCGTAGTATATTAGATGAAAATGCTTATCTTTTCGCTGTCCCAAAACTGCTCCAACTGCAAAGTTGCTTGCATCACCCATGATTTCAAAGGGTAATTTCCAATCAGGTGCTATCATGATTGGTGCATTGACTAGCATTTCTTTTAGTGTTAAAAATGCATGGTTGCAATACTTGTCAAAGATAAACGGTGTATCTTTTTCAAGTAGTTTAGTTAGAGGTCTTGAGATTTTTGAAAAGTCTTTTATAAATCGTCTATAAAATCCGGCATGCCCTAAGAAACTTCGTATTGCTCTAACGGAGGATGGAGGTGGTAATCGAGAGATAGTGTCAATCTTTGCTCGATCAACCTCCATTCCTTCGCTAGAGATTTTATGACCGAGTACTATTCCCTCCGTAACCATGAAATGGCATTTTTCCCAATTAAGGACGAGGTTGGTTTCCTCATCGGGATAGCATTCGTTCAAGGTTATCGAGGCATTGGTCATATGAATCTCCAAAGATAGAAAAGTCATCCATGAAAACTTCCATGGTTTTTTCTATCATATCATGGAAGATAGCCACCATGCAACGTTGAAATGTTGCGGGGGCATTACATAGACCAAAAGGCATGCGTCGATAAGCGAAAGTTCCATAGGGGCATGTGAAGGTTGTTTGTTCTTGGTCTTCAAGGGCTTTGATATTTGAAAATAACCTGAAAAACCATCTAAAAACAATAAAATTTGTGACCAGATAGTCTTTCTAACATTTGATCAATAAAAGGTAAAGAGAAGTGGTCTTTCCTTGTTGCCTCATTTAATCTACGGTAGTCTATACAAAGTTTCCATCCGGTGACGGTCCTTGTTGGTATTAATTCGTTTCTTTCATTGGTTATTACCGTCATACCTACTTTTTTGGGAACTACTTGAACGGGACTCACGCATGGGCTATCAGAAATTGGGTAGATGAGTCCGGCATCAAGTAGTTTGATGACTTCGTTTTTAACCACTTCTTGAACATTTGGATTGACTCTACGCTATGGTTTTATTACCGATTTGTAGTCATCTTCCATTAAAATTTTGTGCGTGCACATGGAAGGGTTTATTCCTTTTATATCTACAAGCTTCCATGCAATCGCGTTTTTATGTTTTCATAAAAGTGAAATTAGTTTTTCTTTTTCTAAATTAGTTAATTTTGATGAAATAATTACTGGTAATTTACCATGCTTGTCTAGAAAAGCGTATTCCAAACCTTTGGGGAGCTCCTTGAGCTCAAGTGGTGGGTGTTTAGGAGACTCCTTATTTGGTTGCTCTTGGTTGAGGACCATAAAGGTTTGTTCAATGGCGTCTTCTTCTTGGACAAGTTGGTCAAGCCCTTCTTCCGTATCGGGTTGCTCATCTTCATCTTCAGTTAAGGGGTCGTCATTGCCGAATGGGTATTTCATGGATTGGTCAAGATTGACATACCTTTTGTCGGCACCTAATTGAATTGGTAAGTTGTTTTGCTTCCGGTTGATCAATGCTTGATGAGTTTTCATGAAAGGTCGTCCCAACACAAGCGGGGCATCATCGAGAATGATGAAGTCGGTGGGAACTACCAATTGGTTTGTTTGAATTAACACATCCTCAACTACTCCCATTGATTTTTATCATCTTTCGTTAGATAGAAAAATGGGGATTTGAAGTGGAGAAAAATCACTAATACATATTTTTCGAAAATATAGTTAGGCATTATATTAAGACAAAGATCTTTGTCGATGGTGATATTGCTAATAAAGTATTTTGAAAAAAAACATGGAACCGGTGTTATGTTAATTTCAAATTGTTCATCTTTTATTAGCGTAGTTTGATTATTTGTTAAATTGATGCTAACTCTTTCGTCAAATTTAGTGTTAGTGTTTAACTCTTTTAAAAACTTAGCATGATTGGGCACCAAGCAATTGTTTTTGAAAGAAGTTGGTAAAATGTTAATTTCTTGAAAATTTGACTCTTTTTCGAAATTTCTGTTTGTTGACTTACCTTCTTCTTTGGTTGACTCATGCGTAGGTTTTTCACTTACTTGTTTCTATTTTTACTTCTTCAATTATTACTTCCTTGGTACAAACAGCCTCTTCCCTTGCTCGGGATTCTTTTAGTAACCGCTCAAGAGTTTTGAGATGTTCTATTATTCTTTCGGCTTCGGGAAGGATAGTCGGTGGTGTGTCAAAATGAGTGGGATAAGTGTTCCAATCAAGGTTTGATTTTGGAAGTTCAAAACTAGGTTCCTCATAATAAGAATATGAGGCGGATGGTTGGAAAAAGTCACACTATTGTACCGAATGGGGGTTGCCGCAAATGGTACAATATTCTTCCTCATAATCATCCTCTATGTAGTATGAGTGTAATCTCCTGAGTATTGATCCATGAGGGAATACCCAGCAGATTGTAGAGTTTCGTGACCAGAAAATAAAATTTAAAATTGAAACAGAAGCTCACCAGGCCCGTGTTGAGCGAACACGGCTCGTGGTCAAATCCTGTATCTAGGCGTTTGAAAATTGTTACTGGTTACTTGCAGCACGGGGGCGTGTCCAGTGGGCACGGCCGTGTGTTCAGCTTACTGTAATGTTAAAAGTTCCTAAAAAATTAAAAACGAGCGCGTAGTTTGGAAAACGTTTTGAAAAATTATTAGGCCGTCGATTTTAAGCTTTCTTAAAATCCTTGTGTCCCGGCAACGTCGCCAAAAACTTGGTGTGCGTTGAGCATACTGTATTTTTGTTATTATTTTAAGTTCATTTTACGCATTAGTCAAGTTTTAAATTTATAAAACACGATATTATACTAACACTAAACACACACTTGGGCAAGTGCACCCATCGTGAGCGTAGTATAGCGTTGGTAAGATACCGAGATCTTCCAAGGACACAAGAGCTTTTAATACCGGTTTATCGTCAACGTCTAATCAATCTAAATTTTTTTGATAAAAGATTCAAATATAAAATTAAATCTAAAAATAGGAAGATAAACAAAATAAATACAAGTTGACAAGATAGAATCACTTGGATAAACTTCTCTTTTATGTATCCTTCAATACTTTTCTCACTTTCGGACTTTTTAAGAGATTATCTTAGTTATGGTAGTAGGCCCCTCTTTTGATGGTGACGTTACCGTCAACCCAGTGGTTTAAGTCAGCAGAGATTCTTTAGGATCTGAGTTTGAATTGATTGTATTGTTTTAACCAAAATGATAACAAACTGATAAAACATGAAGAACTTGGCAACGTAAGAACAGTTAAAACTTTATAACACAATCAACGAGAGAATAGTTTTCATCATAACATGTTTTTCATTACTTAAAAGATTGAAAGGATACAAAGTAACTTACATATATGAATCACTAAACTCCCCCTTAGACCGAGCTACACACACAAAAGATTGTACAATACATATAAGTGTAAAAAAGCTAAATAGAACAGTACAAGCACTGTCTATTTATAGTACATTCCTAACCACTGATAGTCTATGCTCACATCATCTTGACAGTGACATCTAATAGCAATAACAAACTCTAACCACTGACTAACCTAAAACACTGACAGCAAAGCACTGATGACCCTAACCACTGATAGGCATAAACTCTGATGAGATACTGGCAGATGTTCTTCAAAGGATGATCAGACCTTTGACTTCCAGCAACCTTTAACTTCTAGCAGATCTTTGACCCATCCGAGGTTTGGTGATACAACAGTCTTTATAACTGGCAGAGCTTTGGCACAAGACAGTTGTTAGAACTAGCAGCGGTTTGGTAGCTGGTCTTTGAAAGGAGTGAATCTAAAATCTTTTTTTATGGATCATATAGAGCAGATCTGTTTTGGCTCTCTATCATCTGTTCTTTTGGGTTCAATCCCAACAATCTCCCCCTAGAACAGATGATGCCAAGACTCTTCTTTATTCATGATCTTTATGTCTCATCAGTTTTTCCCTGATTTGTTCTTTGAAAAGTGATTCAAAGTTCAAGGAATCTTCATCATCCTCATCCCTGCACAGTTGTAGTTCCAAAAGACCTTGAAGGTCAGCTACACACAGGCTTAGTGCATCCTTCCTTGATAAACTCACAACTTTCCCATTGGACCTGAGTAGAGTCAATACATGGGTCTTTTATCAGAGAGCCACTTTAGTATTTTTGAGTTCAATGGGTTTCTTGGGAGAGGAGTTATTTGTGATGAGAATTGAAAAGGTGAACCTTTTGAAAGCCTTTGAAAAAGATCTTCAGATTTAGTTAAAGGCTTTAAAGGTTCCTTATTCAAGTCAGGCAAAGGTTCCTTTGTGATAGCCTACTTACTTTTGTTAGCATCCCTTTGCTGATCTTGCATATCCATCTACAACTGCCTCTTCTTTTGGTTGAGGGCTTGAATGGTTGTTTCTAAGACCAGATCTGCACTTAGGTTCTTAACATCTTTCCAATCTGGTGCAGTGTGTCTTATTTGAGGGTCTTTTTTCATCCTATCAATTCTATGTGCTTCTTGTTTAAGAGCTGGGATGGACCACTCCTTAAATTTATCTTCCTCAGCTTGATAGGTTTTTCTTTCATGATAAATCTTATGTTATTTTCCCTTAGCTTCCTTTGAGGATCATCTTTTGGAGATTCTTTTGTCATTTTCTCTTTAAGCTCTTTTGCATACTCTTCTAATTTCTTAACTTTACTTAGCTCATGCTGCTCCACTCTTGTTAAGTAAGTATTACCTTTCCCTTTGCTTTCTTCTTTTGCAATGTTTTTGGCTTGTCTAGTCTTTAGTTTAAGATAATCCTCAAGGGTTTTGGGATTTCTATAACCAAGAAGAGATGGGAAGGTTCTTTTGGATGGATCAGCTTCCGTATAGAATTGTAGCATCTCTCCTTTTACTACAGCCAACTCTAAAGGATATGATGTTTCCATAGGGATATTTCTTTTTGGATTTTAACCTTTGAGTGACTCAGCAAGGCTAATTTGTTGTGATGGTGAATGGGTGATAACTGGTTTTGGTTTTGGATTTGTTTGGACAACAAGTGAAGATGGTATGTCATCATTTTTCATTGTAGCCATTCTTCTTCTTTTTCTAGCATAAACCAGTTTTGGTGCAGGGGCATTTGTGCAAACCACTGTTGTCGTAACATCTGCTGTACTTTTAGTAGTATCAACATCTGTTACTTTGACAGGTGGTTGCTGAGATGAGGAAGGCAATATGATTGAACTGGAAGTGGTTTGCCTTTTTGTACCAACAGTGGTTTTGGGACCCGCAGTGGTATCCTTCATCTCCTTCTCTTTTATCCTGACATGACTTTGATCGATCCTCATTTGTGTATCTTCATCATCTGCTTGAATTTTCAGGGTTTCATCACCTCCCTTTTCCTTTTCTTTGACAGATGTTTCAGCGGAAGTTACTGAGAAATTTTCTTCAGAGTCATTTTTCTCCCCCTTTTTGGCATCATCAACTCTTTCGAAGATAGGTGCATGGGTAGTGCCATGAATGAGATTTTTCTTGATCGCTTTAAGCTCTTCCTGTGTGTCTTTATACCTTTCTTCAACTTCTTCTTTAAATGTCTGCACTTTTGAATCATATAACTGATTAGCATGCTGAATGTGTTGTTGAAACAGAGGACACACTTGTGTTGCAATTCTTGTGGCTTGAGCAGAGGATTGAGCAGTGTTTCAAGATTTTGCAGAGTGTAACATCTGCTGCAGTATATTTTTGATATCTCCCACTGATGCCTCAATCTTTGTGACTTTATCCGTCAATTCCTTATGTTTTAGCTCATCTCCTAAGTTAATAGGATCATCTAAGCTCCTACCCAAGGTGGTAGTTTTATCTAGGGTATCATGAGCATGTGATTTATCACTTGCTTCAACCTTAGATGCCCCTTTTTCTTGGTACTGGGGTCTTCCCACTGCGGCAGAGGTTACCTGGGTAGCCTCAACAGTGGTTGCCTTCAAAGGAGACTTATATATGAAACTACTGTCCAGATGTAAATCAGCGGATTCAACATCTGTAGTAGCTGCTCCAATTGAACTATCAACAAGAATTTCGTGTAATCCAAGTGATGTAGCCTCCTCAACTGTTTGTGGGATAACCGTTTGATTTTTATTAGACACAGCCATTTGGAAGTTTTTCTCTCAGTGATGTGTTGGTGAGAGTGGCCTTTTTGTGACTGACTATCAAAGGTTTCAAACAGTAATGTGTTGGGTGTAGTGTTTTGAAATATGGAGAGTGGTGTGGAAAGCAGGTTTGTCCTGGGAGATGGACATTTTAACATACTCTCAAATGAGGTTGATGTTATCAGTTTTCGGATCCCTATGCTTACAACATGTTCCTTTTGGGAGGAATCATGAGGAGTTATGGTTTTGTGTGGATATCTTTCTACCATCTGTTGTGAGAAAGTAGCAGCAGTGGTTTTATGTGACTTTTGTGTTGTCACTGGATTAAATTCTGGGATCTCATCTTCCAGAAGATCCTTTTTGATAGGCTTGGTGGGTTTTGAAGGTTTCTTTTTGGTCTTTTTAGAAGTTTTTGGTGTGGGTTGCATAGCAGTGGTTTTGCTGCTGTGGTCACCGAGAGCAATGGGCTCAGCAGCTGAAATCTGAGGAGCAGATGTGGACTCATCTAAATTTTGCTCAGACTCCCTGCTTGTGTTTTTGAAACATTTGAGTCTTTAGCCATAAGGCGAGTATATGTTTCAGATGATAAGCTATTTATTTGAAAAGGCACACCTTGAACAAGAACATGTGCACTTTCTTTTGGAATTTTCTGTTTTAAATAATAACTTAAAAACCTAGGAAATAGTAGAAAAACATTTTCCCTTTTGTTTTTCATATTTTCTAAATTTATTACCAGATCATTAAACAATACTTGGGGGTAATTGTAATCAGTCTTAGATATAATAGCATAACCCAAGTATTGAATTTTTAATGGTATTTCGTCAAAACCAGTAGTCTTATTGGAAATACATGTGAGCAGGGTATGAAACAAAAATTTCATAGGAGGATGGAATTTTCCCTTTTTCATGGTTACTTTTGATAAATCTCCTGTATACCCTTTGTTATTCAAAGCAATTTAATGCTCACTTTTAGGGAAAGAAGTTTTACTAGATCGTTCATCTGAAAAACCTCTGAGATGGTTTGTGGGGTTATTGGAACCAAAATCCCTCCCACTTTTGATGTGATTGCCCAAGGTTTTTGATTCAGACTTTCAATCGCAGCATTTGCCCAGAAGTCTCTAAGGGCATTTTGATAAATTGGTGCATTACAGGTTAACATAGTCTTGTACTTTGAGGAAGACAGTATATCAATGATTTGTGAAACTCGGTATTCTTCTTCGTCTTCTCAAGAGTACAGAGATAATTATGTGGATTTTTGATGTTGAGAGTGTGTTTCGGTGGTTCCTGTGTTGATTTCGCTTTGGGTGCCATGATTATCAGATGAAATGATTTTGAGATTTTGAAATGGCACAGTAAAAGTGAAAACTCTGTTTGTGGATGAAATAGGGTTTTATAGAGTTTTCAAAAAGTGATGATGACGTGGCATCTGATGCAACAACTGTCGAATAACATCTGTCCACGTGTAACCTCTGTTGGACAATGGAAGACAGTTGTTTGGCTACCCACTGATAGAATAACTTATCAGTGGTTGTGACCAAATGTTTAATACTATCAGAGGTTTCACATCAGTGGATAGATTTTTCTATCCAACAATGTTTTTAGGCTATCAGAGCTTTGAATAGACTTTAAGGATTTATTGAAAAGTTCAATTTTAACTATTTTTAAGGATGAATTTCTGATGTTCTAAAAACATTTTATTGCTATTTACACATGGATCACAAGAAAATATGTTTTTAATCCATGTTTAGCATTCCAAGTTTAGAAATCAAGCTGTCAGATGTGGAAGCATCAAGTGCTTTTGTCAACACATCTGCTAGTTGATCCTTGGTACGGACATGTTGTAAAGAATTCAGACCTTTTTCATAGCAATCCCTCACAATGTGATGTCTGATGTCAATGTGTTTGATAAAAATTTTGATAGTTTGCAAGGTTAGTTTTGACAGACCATTTCAAATGTCTTTCTGAGATTTTTCAATGACATAAGATTTTAACCTTTTTCAGTCAAAACTTCATTTACATGCTTGTCCTTGTGTACAAACACTTTACAGGCTTTGGCAGAGGTTGAATATCTCAGATGGTACAACTATTTTGTCTGTAGGGACCGGTTTTCAGGGACACTTGAATCTGATTTGAACTGGTTATCATCCAGAGTCCTCTTGATTCTATCAGAGGAAGTATCTTCCCTTTCTAAAAATAGGGTTCTACTTCAGGCAGGTACTTAAGTTTTGTCTATAAAAAACGAGCAAAACTCAAGGTGTATTATCTTCAACAAAAAAATTCAGAAGAGCAATACAAGACCTGATATAAATAAGAAATTTCTACTATAAAACTCGTAGAAAATTTTGTGATACGTGAATCAATTGGATCTGATAAATTTCCAGCAATTCTTTTGAGGAATTTATGAATTAAGAGTTCATCTCAGTCATTGTTATGAGACTAATATGGATCCTCTTCATCAACTAATCCTGAAATTTATGAAATAGACTCCAACACAATAAACACCACGTGAATCGTGAATTCCACACAATTTCGACTCCGTTTTCAACAATTAAGAATAGCACAGTATCAATGAGATCGAGCTGATCTTTTTATGTCAAATTGACGATTAGATCAGATTTGACTGACCAAGCTCTGATACCAATTGTTAGGATCTGAGTTTGAATTGATTGTATTGTTTTAACCAAAATGATAACAAACTGATAAAACATGAAGAACTTTGCAGCGGAAGAACAGTTAAAACTTTATAACACAATCAACGAGAGAATAGTTTTCATCATAACATGTTTTTCATTACTTAAAAGATTGAAAGGATTACAAAGTAACTTACATATATGAATCACTAAACTCCCCCTCAGACCGAGCTACACACACAAAAGATTGTACAATACAGTATAAGTGTGAAAAAGCTAAATAGAACAGTACAAGCACTGTCTATTTATAGTACATTCCTAACCACTGATAGTCTATGCTGACATCATCTTGACAGTGACATCTAACAGCAATAACAAACTCTAACCACTGACTAACCTAAAACACTGACAACAAAGCACTGATGACCCTAACCACTGATAGGCATAAACACTGATGAGATATTGGCAGATGTTCTTCAAAGAATGATCAGACCTTTGACTTCCAGCAAACCTTTAACTTCTAGCAGATCTTTGACCCATCCGAGGTTTGGTGATACAATAGTCTTTATAACTGGCATAGCTTTGGCACAAGGCAGTTGTTAGAACTAGCAGCGGTTTGGTAGCTGGTCTTTGAAAGGAGTGAATCTAAAATCTGTTTATTCTGGATCATATAGAGCAGATCTGTTTTGGCTCTCCATCATCTATTCTTTTGTAGGGTTCAAACCCAACAGATATAATCCCAAAGGGTCGGAATATTGGAAAATAATTAAATAAGTTATTAATGCGAAAAAGTGGTAGGCCCCTCTTTTGAAGGTGACGTTACCCTCGGCTAAGTGGTTTGAGTCAGCAGGGATACAATCCCAGTAGCCGGTTTAAAATATTAATAGTAGTTTACATATGAGGGGTTCAAGCTATTCGCGCCCCCGCCATCCAATACCCATAGAGCATTGAAGGAGGCCCTAGTAAGCTTGAACCAAATTCTCGCAGGATCTATACACTGAACGAGACAAGAACTTTACCAAACCACACTTCTAACCCCCTTCCAAGTAGTTAACGCGCTTTATAAAGACCGTAAAGACATGAATGAGCAAATCAATGACATCATGAAGAAATGGTTCGGAAAATTCACTTTCAACATAAGAAACTAGTTATTAAAGTCATTAATACATACCCAATTAAAAAGTGCCGAAAGATTAAAAACGAAAAGTAATACATAAAAGATTAGTCTTCACCAAGTGATGTAAGGAATTTAGCCAAGCATGGCCTTTGTTTGACAAGAACACTTACAATCTATCTTGGATCCCAAGACTACTACACACTCTAAAGATGATAGATGGATGATGGTGGTAGGTGTTGGTGTTGTAGTGGTGGTGGAGTGGTGGCAAAGTGAGAGAGAAGTGGTTTGCCAAGGGATGCCTTTGAAGGGAACCAAGCACCCCTATTTACAGTCAGAACAGAAGCCCGGCCACGGCCCCGTTTCCATTGGGCACGGCCCGTGGCCATCATCCTTCTCTTTCTTCATTAATTGCATCTGACAGCAGAGGGCCCCACACGACCCCGTGGCCACTGGGCATGGCCGTGGTCAACTGTACGCTGTACTATATGGATTCTGCAAATCTTATAGTTAACCACGCCCCATGTTGGGTGGGCACGGCCCCGTGATGGGCGTAGAAGCTTCTGTAGGTTTTGTCTTGAAGTGTAGGGTCTGACCACGCCCCGTGTTGGATGGACACGGCCCGTTGTCGTCTTCTGTAACTTTGTTTTTGTCCTTTGGGGTGTTGTGAGGGGTCGGGCATGGTTTTTTATTTCTTCTTTTCGTATTTGTGTTGGTTTTGGCTGCTTATTTGCTTCTGTCATTCTTTTATGCTCTTTTTACCCTGAAATTATAAAAGGAACAAAGAAGCGTGCTTTTTCCAACATTAGTACTAAAAAGGGTTAGTTTTATGCCTCAATTGATGTAATTTATATGTTGCATTTTGCACACATCAGATATCATCAAAGGATCGGGGACCTTTAAGTTTGTTTAAAAGAATCCTCAAAAAATAAGCCTCGCCGAGAGTAGGAGAAACATCATGAATTCTTCCAATTGAAAAAGCAATAGTTTTCCTTCATTTCCAACACCGTTCATCCTTTTCCACACAAACTTAGTATGGAATTCAACGTAAGTAAGCTCTTGGGCCACTTCATCACTTTGATTACAATCCATCCAAGATGAAAATATTGAAGAATTCACTGAGGGCCGGTTGAGGACTTGGTCAATATCATCGTCTTCACCATATACAACATTTTGTTGGTTGAGAAGATGAAATGGGAGACGAACAACAGCTGGATACCTATAGTGAACATCATATGCGAAGATACGCCATGATGTCTCACATGCAGACAAATATCGTCAATCATAGTATTTTTTTTATCTCATCCACCGGCGGGTCAGGTTCGTATGACGTGTTACTTTCAACAATGGAAACGGTAACCCGATCAGGACCTTTGTTGATATATTTAAACAAATACTTTATAGATCCGGCCTGATTGCACCGTTCAACATTGCTGTGTGACTGATATCTCTTCAAAAGTGTTTTGTTGTAGGGAACAACACTTCTGTTATCTATTTTAACTCCAGATTTTTCAACAAACATTCCTGAATCTTCTGTATAGAGGAAAGCCATCCCTATCGATAGACGTATGATCACGGAATTTCTTTGGAAAGCCTTTAACCTTATTGTCTCACATGCATGGGCAGTTGATGTTGTCAGGACCACAAGGACCATGAATCATGAAATCACTGACAAGAGTATACAACTCTTGATCATCGTTTTTTCAGGAATTTCAGCGGAAATAAGGGGATCAATGAGTTCAACAGTTGTAAACTTGTGATCGGGATGCATAAATAAACATATATGCGCATGCAGCAACCCACGCTTCTGAAACTCCACAGTATAAACAACTACAAAAATGAAAGAAAATAAGATATTAAATGATTGTATTAAATTTTTAAATATCCAAATAAATAAAGCTTCACCTGCTGATACTTTTCCAAGTAGTGAATTCTCCTTCAAGTCTTTAATCAAAGCATTGAGCTTGATTTTAAACAATCTAGATAGGATATCAGGCCTGTCTTCAGGACTTAAACCGTTGTCCTTAAGAAATGTTTTAATTTCAGGCCATTTCGGATTACATGTTACGGTTATAAAAAAATCTGGATATACATATCACTTACATAGAGACATTGCATCCAAATAGTTCTGCATCATATACCGAGCACCTCCAGTAAATGACGAAGGCAATATGACATGCTTTCCAGTGGTGGATACGTTTATATTACCATGGTTACGTAAATTGGATAGGTTCTCATAAGTATCACATCTTAGAACCTTCTGTTGATAACGTATGTAATTTAGTCGCTCGGTTTCAATCATGGTATACGCATCAACTAAGAATTGTTGAAATATGCAACGTGAATTTAGAATTAATGAAAACACACCCTGCCTATCTTGTATCCTGTATGCAAAGAATTCTCTCATAGTGACATATGTTCGTTTGGTTGATGTAGAAGGAGTAACACCTCTATGAGGAATGTCAATTCTATAGCAATCATCACCATAAGGAAACAAAAGGGGATACTGGAGAGCAAGAAACGAGGGATGTAACTCACTAATACATTGTAGACGACCAGATTTCGTTTCTACAATAATATCTCTATTTTCTATGGAATCGCCAATGTCACCAACAATTAAAGCTGCCACTTCAGAAGCTGTTGGTAAGTTGTATTTCGTGCATCTTGTTCCCTTCTTCCAATGAGCCGCAACTTTAGGTCATCCTGACAGTTTTCTTTAAAAAAAATCTCTGACCATCCAATATGTTTTAACCAAAACATTCTCCGAGTCTAACATATTCTGTATATGTTGTATAACTTGAAGAACAAGATCCCGAGAGGTTGATGAAGAAGCTTTATTAGATTCACTATAGAAAATAAAAACATATAATATTTATTTAGAACTATAAAACATTCTTAACAACTATAATGGTAACATTAAATACGTACCCAAAAACGGCTTGTCTATTTGAAGCTTCATTGTCGGTGTCATATATATATAGTTGGGAGAATTTTGGTTTAGATCCATCTTCTGGTAGAACACTTCCATTCTATGGTAGTTGTGACCACCCAATCTGAATACATAAGGAGCATTGCCTCTATTAATGGTAGAATCAACTTTTCCACCCATGGACGTAAATGAAAACATGGAATTGTATCGACGGATGTTCTTCATGAATGACTTGCTTTTTGAATCTAAACCATTAAAAAGACATTGATAACTCGGTGGTGGTTCCTTCATATAAGGAAGTTGAACTTTACCATATGCACAACACATTGAATAACTTGAATTTAATTGGCTTTTTGAACTCAATCTACGAGCTTTGTCACCCCATAGTTTGGCTTGACATATTTGGCAAGTGATATTCTGATCAAAGTGATCAACATAATCTGTTTTTTGTAATTAGAAGTTTCCAAGTTGGATACAAATTACAACTAAAATTTAGTGTATATTGTATATCAATTTAACATGTACCTTTTGAAATGCCAAAAATTCGTCTTTGTTAATATCACTTTCATGAACTTGTTCAATGGATAAGTCATTCGATTTTCTTTTATCAAAAATACTCTTTCTTAAGTTTCGCCTTTTTTTTACTGTTACAGTTGTCCAGGGAATTACATAAACCTGTAAAAAATATATAAAATAATTGATCAAAATAGAGAAAATATATAAACAAATGACAAAATTATGGTGTTACCATTTGAGTACTCTGTAGTGTTCCCGGAATTTTGGGTTAGAGTATTGACATTAACAATAGAGATAGTAGACGTATGTGTGAAATATGAACGTGTGTTTTATCTCTGTTTCCGTAATTAGACATGTCTATGATAATGAAACTAAAATTAGGTCAACAGTAATTTAGTAATTTTTTTGTTTTTGAAAATAATTATAGTACATGTTGTCAGAAAAAAGGCTTCTAATACTTCCATTGGTACAGTTTTTAAAAAAATAGTGAATTACATAAACGATTGTCCTTGATGAGATTCTCTTTGTTATTAAAAAATGGTGTTGTATTTATGTTGGAATAATGATGCATATCTGAGATAGTAATAAAAATAAGTTAGAAAATTATTAAATATAGGGTGAATTATCAATGATTTAACTTTGAGGGCGAGAAATCATATTAGCAACTAAAGTCGAGGGTGAATTATTAATGATTTAAGTTTGGTGCTATTATCTGTGATATTCTAAACTTGTCTCAGTTCATTTGGTTATAAAATTTCAACAAATAATGGTAAATAAATGCATACATATATACATATTAATAATAGACATGGGACAAAATATATACATGTCAATAATAATATTGATAGAAATCTATTATCTATTAATATTGATAAACGTTAAGAATAAATAAAAAAATAATATTGCTCAAACTCAAATATTAGAATTTAAAACTAGGATAAATTTAAATAACCAAATCCAAACATTAAACATTCATTGCTACAGCTGAGTTAAACAATATAAGTTTTCAAAAATACAGCTAATAAGAACATAAGTTTTCAAAAACAAATAGTAGATATCCGAAACATGGATTAATCGATGTCTTAACAATGGATAGATATGATCATTTTTCCTTTTAGGGGATCAAAAGTGACTTAGGGGCTTCATTAATTGATAAAGGATCTTTACTTCCAGAGTCGTCACAATCATAATCTTCCGCAAGAACCCGCTTCAACTCAGTTGGTGTCTTCATCTTTACTGTCCTTTTGTTACGCAAAGCATACCACCAGCACTTGAATCAATCAGCGAAACACGTGTATCCATCAGTGAAACCGGGGTCTCATAATCAGTGGTAACTGGTATACAATCCTTCATATGAAAGAAATTAGAGTTGTTAATATAGACATGAGCAAATAGCAATGTGTTTAAAAAACAAAAGATAATACCAACATATTATGTATTTTTCAATACCAATGTGTTTAAAATACAAAAAATAATACCTTCAAGTTAGTGGTATGTTTTCTTGTCTTGCACTTCTCTTTGCTATAAGTATTGAATTCTATTTTAAATAGAAAAATTGGATTAGAAAGGTAGAATTATAAAATAAAAAAGATTGAAAAAAATAACAAAGAAAATGTAGACCTTCATGGCAACCTAAAGTAGCTTTTGTTGCTGACTCGTCATGATCATACGAATCCACAAGATTACGCTTCAACTCAGAATGTACACTCATCTTTTCAGCAGTTTTTGTAGCAGCAGATATTGATCCAGTGCTTGAACCAATCATTGATACCAGGCTATCATCCTTAATATTGAAATGAATATAATATATTATTGTAAACAATATTGGCTAATGGCTAAACAGTATGCGTAATCAAAATTCAAAATATAATACCTTCAGATCAACAATTTCAGTTTAAGTACTTTCAAAATCACCAGATGTGATATTCATAGAGTTTGAAAGGTCAACCTACATTTTGTAAACAAATCATGGATTGTTAAATTGATGAATCAAGAATGTAGGTGAAATACGGTATAATTGTAACAACTTAGTATCAAAAAAGGTTAGATAATTACATAATCAATCCCTAACTTTGTTTCAAGCTGCAAAATGATTGCGGGATCATCAGAAAAATCTTTTCACAGTAAATGACTTGTAGTTATTATTCAGACTAAACTGAGAAATCTCAATCTTAAACGCCATCTTTTTCCTAACCAAACTACTAATCTCATCCGGGAGCAAATTATCCGTTTCACCCTATATAATAATGAAGATATAAAAACAGTGGTAAGATATGATATTGTAGAAATTATAAAATTTGGGAAAAATAATTAAGACAAAGCACATACATCAATAAACTTATCAACCAACTCTTGAGCACTCTTTCCAAGTAATTTTCGAGCTACATGGTCTAACAAAGTTAGAGATGCAATACCGGTACTATCTTGTAGCCTAATTTGAAGTTTCAACCTAAAACAGAATAATAATAAAGGTTAACTTAAAACAGTGGTAAGATATGATATTGTATAAACTGTTTTTAAAGTATAACATTATACATTATAAAGTATAACACTGTGAACTTATCATAAAGTTAGGACTTTACCTTGGAACCACTGAAACACCTTTTTCATTGCCAACATCATTTATGTATCAAATGGCCTGTTTGCCCTCAGTTAAATCTAATCCATCATCGTCATCGCTTATAAAATGCAAAACGGTAACCTTCATCGTACAATCCTTACAAGAATTGTAATACCACTCAACACCAGGAGGGAAACTTATGACTGTACCAAGCACAATCACATTGTTTTCGTGTTCCATTTTATTAACCTCATCTATGCTCTTGAACTCAGTTGCAACCAAAAAATCATCATGAATTGTTTTGCCAGCTTGAGATGAACCGAAATGACGGCTTGAAGAACAAACATCCATTTTTTTTTCAAGTAACCTCCATATGATTAAAAATATAATTAAAAAATAAACTATGAAAACTTTAAAAATTGTGGCATAAAATAGTAAATAGTAAAATAAAACAAATAACCAAACAATTTAATTATAAAAAACTGTATGACTCACCTCTTTTGGAAATCAGTTAGCTCATCAATGCTTTCGTTGAGATACAATGTGTTGTTTTGAAAAGAGCTGAACACGTATGCCTCACCTACATAGTTAAGAGTAAAATTATATAAAAAAGTTAACCATTGATAAGTACAACAACAGAATGTAAACTATATAAAATTTTAATGAGAAAGTTAAGAGTTATTAATTAAGTATAAAACCTTCATGAAAACTATATCTTCCAAACTGCAGTATCACGAAAACATCACTCGATTCCTTTTCTATAAACTTTGACATTTGCACCGCATAATCTCCCTACAAAGTGACATAAACATTAAGGTACCTATTAATACAAATTTATAAAACGTTAAGTAATTGTTAAATATATAAAATAATTTAAAAAAAATAAATAAATGGTAACTCTAAATCACGAAGTTGTAAGCTCATTTTTTTTGGTCTGTTTGCCATTTCTGCCTGTATGATCAATCATAGGAAACCAACCATCAATGTAACCAATGATATCTGTAAAGAAAAAAAATAGTACAATAACAATGGAGTAATATAATGAAAATATATGTGTTAATGATAATTCAAGATGATTGTGCACTTACCAATAGGAGAGTCTAGTGGAATAGCACGATTGCGAAGAACATCAAAGGAAGTAAAAGAAATCATGAATTGATCACCAAAGTCATCATAGTTCTTGATGTTGGTAGTGAAATTGAAAAAAGTTATGCGGATGGTTAGTCGGCGGTACGGAGACAAGTTGTCACCAATATCAAACTTAGAAACAAGACACAACTTTTTTCTTGAAGTAATCTTCCATACTTTACGAGATAATTACCAGCCACACTTACTTGAATTTGAACCCTATAAAACAAATATAAAAATTTAGGGTGTAACATACGATAAAAATAAATTTAAAATGGCTGTGTTATAATTTTTATAAAGTACTCATCCATGAGGATCAACTCTACAACATGAATACAATTCTTGACTTTAAATGATAGTAGCTTCCAAAGCTTGACTATGCGAACTTTTATAGTCACGTTTGTCTTTGTTACATCCAATTGATTAACAGAAGTAATGGTCGGATCCACCATTGTTGACCTTTATAGTTATAATATTTTCATAAATGAAATTAGAAAACGGATCGACACAATTGCAAGTACATAACTCTGTGCCTTATTTTAAAATAGAAAAGCGAAATAGTAATCATTTTTTTTCAAGGATGTGGGTAGCATTAACATAACAACCATAAGTTTCAACAGTAATAATTTTTTTCAAGAAGGTTCATAGCATTGATACAATGAGGTTATTCTAACTTATGTTCATAGGACTGTAAATATTTAGATCTTCATAATATAACTATGTAAAACTAATATTTCAAAAAACAATCACTAAAACACATTTAATAGTAGAAAATGTTATGAAAAACAACAAATTGGAAAATCAAATCATGTTGTGTCAAGATTTACTGCTTCAAAACAGCAGCAGAATTAGTGTTTGATACAGATTCCTAGGATAAATATAATGCATATGCAGAAATCATAAAACAACCATTTTAAAGGATGTTCATAGCATTCATACAACAACCATAGCATTAACACAACAACCATAAAACTACAATTAACTTTATAGCATGTTCTGTAATCATTTTTTCCAAACATGTTCAGAACATTCATACAACAACAATTTACAACGATGTTCAATTGTTCATATCATTCATACAGAATTAGTTGTTGAGCAACATCCTACTGCTCTCAAAACATTAACAAAATTACTTGTTAAAAAAACACAAATTGCTAAAGCAAATCATGTTGTTGAGCACCATCCTAAAATATTAGTCTACACACTTACAACTAAATAACTCATGTCTTATTAGTGCTTTGCTAAAAGAATACTCTTATTAAAACTAAAACTTGTTACTAAGTTATAAAAATACTTAAGTAAGACAGATTCCTAGTGTAAGTACCATAGCATATAGAGAATTTCAATATATCTATACAGATCTGTCTAGTTTTATCCATGTTGAAAGGCCAATTAAGTGAGAGTTAGAAACCATACAACAATAATTTTCTAGGATGTTCATAGCATTCATACAACAAAAATTTAGAAGGATGTTCATATCATTCATATAGATCTGTCTAGTTTTATTACCCCTATAACATTAATATAACATTCCATAAAACACATGTAATGGTACAAAATGTTTTTAAAAATGAATGCAAATTTACTGGTTCATCAACAGGAAAATCATAAAATCCTAAAATTGCCTTAAAAACTGAAACAAATATTCAAATTCAAGCAAATTTAAAGAAAAATGTGACATTTACAACTAAAAAAGTCATGTCTCATTAGTGCTTTGCTAAAAGAATAATCTTATGAAAATTAAAACTTGTTAATAAGTTATAAAAATACCTAAGTGAGACAGTTTCCTAGCATTCATACAACAATTTTCAAGGATGTTCATAGCATTCATACAACAACAATTTAGAAGGATGTCCATAGCATTCATACAGATCTATCTATTTTAATGATTCAAAAACATTCCCTTAAAAATTCAATAAAACACATGTAATATTATAAAATGTTATCAAAATCGATAAATTTAATGGTTCACCAACAGTAAAATCATAATCTCCTAAATTGCCCTAATAAATGAAACAAACATACAAATTCAAATTCAAGCAAAATTAAAGTGAAAAGTGACATTCATGAACCTGATTTGTTGAAACAACAGCAACCATTCCTTCAATAACGAACACCCTGTACATACACTTCACTAATTAACTTCATAAACTACAGAAAATTCAAATTAAAAATTAATAATCTATATAAATACAGAAAAACAATCAACTTACCAGAAAACAAAACCAGATGCACAACGGAGAGAGTGTGTGATATGGTATGGCTTTATATACTCAATCACAAGTAAAATATATAGAAGATGAACCAAAATTCAAACACCAATCAATGTGAATGCTGATCTACACCATAAGATTAGGTTTAAAAATCAACCACAACCGTAGGATCTGTGTTTCTTGTGAGAGATTTGTGTTTCTTGAATAGGAATTGGAGTTTTATGCAAAGATGTGACTGTGTGATATGTGTTTTAGTCAGAAAGTGAGATATAGAAGTGTTGTTTTGGGTTTTTTGAAACCTAGCTCAAAGTGGAATGTATACAGAGGGATAAAGAGGGAAGGAAGGAAGAAGAAGATGATGAAAGGGAAGGATGGGTGGAGCGCGTGTGAGGGTTTGAAGTTCTGATAACTACAGGAACGGAGAAATAGAGATTTTGTCTTTATGTTTGACTTTGTATACATGCCATATGTATCCGTATTTTTTTGGAGTTTTTTTTAATTAAAAATTATGAGAAATTGACACATAGGATTAAATTAGGAGGGGGGCTTCATATGATGCTTTATTATAGTAGAGATAATAGATGATAGTAAAAGTATTTTGTTAAATAACGTTAGATGTTTGCTTTTGCATATAGTATAATTAGTAGGTTAAACTTACTCTTCTCTTTTGACATGTTATACTTTTATTCAAAGCCCCATCTTGCTATTTCTTTTTACTTTTAAACACAGAACACCTGCAAATATTTATGAGGTCATCTGGCTTTTGAACGGATTTATTTTAGAGCATGAAATGGGGAAGGGATGGTGGGCCTAGGCCCACCCTAGATCCTTAATGCATCCGCCACTGTATGTGAGGAAAGTCGAGTTAAAAATTATGAAAGCAAAGATGGGAGGGGAAACAATGGGGTTCCCGATGCTAGATAAAAAAAAAAAACTCTATTGAAGTGGAGTAAGAATCTTAAAGAAACACTTTGTTATAAATATCAGATATAAAAATTCAATATTATAAATTAAAGTTGAAAACCAAAGCTGAAAGTTAATATTTGAACTCGGATGTGTTATGACTAAAAAAAGTTAAAGAAGACAGCCTACTAAGTTTTAACTTTTTATCAATGACAATTCAGAAAAATATAGGCCAGATGAGGAACGTAAATGGCTAACTGGTGTTAACATAATATATGGATTGCAGGATAGCTTCATCAAATTATACGTTTAACATTAAATTCACACACACAAGAAAATAAAGAAACTAAAAGGCAAAAAAAAAAAAACGAACAAAGGTCTTAAAAACTGATAAAAGCATACCCGAGAAAAGTGATGAAATACCTCTTAAAAATGGTGAAATTGAGATTTTTAAGGTTTAGTAAAAAAAAAAGGTAAAATAGTTATTCTTTAATCTATTTTTAATGAAATGGGTATATATCTTTAGTTTTTAGGAAGAGGAAATATGTAATTTAATTTTTGACTTGGGTAAATATGTAATTTATGAAGTTTGTAGAGGATATATGTAATTACCCTTAAAATGAATGTTTAACGTAAGATATAAGAGTATTATTATGCTGACACCTATATCATAATGTGAATGGTGTATCATGGAAAACACGTTCGCATCGTTGTGAGAAAATTATGATTCATAAAATTTTCTATCACAGTACATCACCAATGACAATTGACAAATATCAAGATGGTATATCACAATACATCACCAATGACAATTGACAAATATCAAGATGGTATTCTTTCCCGTATCACTGTTAAAATGTTATGACCATATATATGTTATGTAGTGGTATTGTTAATAGAAATGACCCTAACGTCATCATTGACCTTTTATAATCATGACGTAAATGACTAATTTTGAGTATAATTTTAAAATAAAATGTATTCTTATTTTTATAATTAAAACGTCTATATCAGATCATCCATTACGACCGTTTCAAACCAAACATCACATCTAAAGTCCACGTATAGTGAGTGACTTACAAAGTATGTTAAGAACCTAAGATAAAGAATTGGTCTCCTCTTTAAATGTATATATACCTTTAATATATTTATAGTAAGTTAAAACCTCGTGTATTACACGGACTGAATAAAAATAATTTTATATACTAAGTAATAAATTAAAACGTTAAATCTTAAAAAGTTGTTTATTACACGGGTCGATTAAAAATGTGTAATACACGGGTTAAATAAATATAATATTACAGGGTAACACATATAGTCATCAAAGATATGGTTTGAAAAAAAAATGATTTGTGACGTATTGTTTACTTATTATAGCATTTATTTTGGTTTTCATTTATTATTAGATTAGAAACTTGTGTATTACATGGGTTATAACATTTCAATTTGTTTTATTTTATTTAGTATTAAGTTAGAAACTGGTGTGTAGAATAAATGAAATATAAAATATATTATTAATAAACAAAAAAGTAGAACAAAGAGTTTATAAAAGAAATATTAAACAAATAAGAGATAAATGGGATATTATGATTTAATAAGAGGGAAAAGCATAATAATTATGATTTAAAATTATCTATATCTATCTATACTTACTAAATAATAAAAGAAAACCATATATGAAACACATGTCATTTATTGGAGTCATCTAATTTTTGTTTTCCCGCCTCTTTCTTCAACTTACTTATGGATATATTCTTTTAATTTAAGATAGTTAAGATATCATTAACCAACTAAAATTAATATGAAATTATTTATTAATTTTTAAAATAAATTTATATTTTTTTTACTTAAAGCTTTCCCAAGTGTAATATTTTGTTGGTTAAAATATTAAAAAAAGAAAACTAATGATGATAATTTTTTTTGAGTGATTTCTAACAAAAATTCAAATATTTAATTGTTTAGACGGTATACATAAAGTAAACACACAATATGTTAAATAATAGAAAAATAGGTAGTATTAAAAAATCAAAGTTGATACCAGTCGAAAGAAATAGTGTTTTAAAAATTAACTTAAAAAATTTAATAATCATCACATCAATGCTCATTTTTAAATACACATCTTCACGATTGTATATGCTACAAAATTACATTAAATTTTATTATATTAGTACAATACACGAGTTTATTGAACCGTGCAATGTATATGTTTCTTTAAAATATAACTTTTTTTATTACTAATTATACAACATACATTTATCAACCCGTACAATACATTTAATGCTAATATTGGTATTAATATTAATATAAATAGATCAATAACAATAATATATTAATATAAAACAAAATATCATTTATATACAATATCGTGTTAAACGACATATCAATTATCCATAATAATAATCTATTAATATAATACATCATACATACATAGGAAAACACTGAAATTAAAAACATCTAGTTTACGTTTAATACATGATTGAAATAAGGATATGTTATAATCAGTAATAATACGATTATATTATTATAATAAGATAAGCATAAATTATTATTATCAATAATATATTATTTATTATATTTAGATTGAATATGAGAGATAAATAAGAAAATAAGATAAAAATACACCAGAAAGTGATACGTGTCCATAAAAGATTTTTATTTATTAGTATAGAAAGATTTTTATAAATACCATCCTTGTTTCTTTGTTTGTTTTTTTCCTGGTAAACTATAAGTACGCATATTTGTGCCCACCTAGACGCAACGAGGGAAGAACAATGCGTTTAATCTTATTTTGTATGTTTCTACAATAAATGTTTTAAAAAGTGTAACACTTAATTATCAAATAAGATGATTTACTATTTGAGATAGATTTGTGATACAGTTGGTATTTGGTTTCATATGGTAACTTTTTTTGTGTTGAAAATTAGTAAAAAATGATCTTAGGGTGGACGGACCCAGGACATCCACCACCACCAGCATCATCATCGAGAAAAGCCAAGGCATCCAACACAATTGTTCCACGTGGAGAAGGCTGTTCCAGGAGCTTGAGATGTTGCAGGCGTTGAAGGTCAAGCTAGGAGAAAGGTGTGTGATTTAGCGGGGGAGAAAACGATTCAGCGGTGTATGCGAACATCACCCCTACCACATGGTAGATGCAATTGGTTTTCCCAGAGGAGACTTCCCATGCCCATTCCTTCACCTTCATAAAGGGTTACAGATGGTGAAAAATGAACGCTTTAAGTGTGAGTGTTAAAAGAAATAAAAGAGGCTTTGGTTTTCGAATTTTAACGAATATTGTGTGTTAAAACACGTTACCACAATGCATCAAATATATAATGTTGGACACACTTAGGCTGAAGGGTGTGTGGGTTATGGTTAGAACATGATTCGCCACATAGGAACATGAATGGAATGCTACACCACTCCCCTCAATGATTCTTGGTGGTTGGCGTGGATTGAACCACGATTACCACGGGACATCTTTTTCCATTCTCCTATATTTTGACACTTTAAATGTTGGAACTAGTGGACCCCACAAAAGAACAATGATTGGAAAGCCAAAATGTTCTATATCATCTAATCAACAATAACAATGCTTTGATGATTTAACTCCTCCTAAAGGAAAGACATCAACATCTGCTCTCAAAGGTTTGTTAAGCTAAAGTCTGTTCTACAAAGACTGTTGAATACAAGCTCTGCTCAAAGCCTAAGGTCTGCCAGAAAGAACCACTGTTATTGAAGAATTAAAAAACTGTTGAAGCAAAGGTCTGTTGGACCAACAGAGGTTAAAGCTCATCAGAGTTTTCTATCAACTGTTGCAGATCAACAGAGTTTATATATTAATGTAACAGTGTTTTAGTTTAGCAGATGTTAGAGTTTTTAGGTTGTTAGATGTCAGTGTCAAGGTGACGTCAGCTTAGATGCCACAATGGTTTGTTTTGTATAGAACAGTGCATGTACTGTTCTATTTATCACTACTCCTTGACACTTATTGTATGAACAAATCAGAGTGATCAGGCTAAGGGGTAGTTTGTAATCTTTCATGCATACTTATACCTTTTGATTTATAAAAGCATGTTGATGAGAACATTATCTCTATTTTTGTGATTCAAAGTTTATTATTTCCGCTGCATATTTCATCTTTGTTTATCAACTTTCATTAATTTATATCAAACATTCAACATAAAAAATAAATAAATAAAATAATAGAGGGATAGTGGTTTGGATCATGACCACACCCTTGGGGTAGTGGTTTTGGACTGTGGATTAGAGGTGGGTGACATGACGCCTATGAGAAGGGTCATGACAATACCCTTTAGCTTTATTATAAATGTTGGAGACATCATTATATAATTACACTTGAAAACTCAATACAATAACACATTAAACTCAAAAACTCTTATACACACTATTATAAGGTCTGTATGCAATACATTCATTTTGACTTATCGGTACAAATTCTAACGCAACGTTTGTGATGAGCGGTGCATCAGACCCTGGTAAAGCATGTTTTTTTTAAGAAAAAAATACAAAGAGTAAATTACAAAAATTGTCCTTTATGTTGACATTATATTACAAACTATGTCCGTTGCCTTCAATAATTCCAAAAAACTTACTCTGTGTTTACAAACCTTTGCACATTATGTCCTTTGATCCTAACTCAGTTATTTTTCATGGTTAAATCTAACCAGTGGACCCCATATAAGGATTTTTAGTCATTTTACCCTAAATACTAAAATAAATAAATCAGATCCTCTCTCTCCTCTCATTCTCTCTCTCTCCCCCTCTCTCTAACTTCCTCTAACTTCCACAGCCAACCATGAATCATATTCAATCATCTCTTAAGATCTTGAATTGTTGAAGATACAAATGGTGAAGAACCCAACACAGAACCTAAAAATTAAGTATCCTAATAATATTCAATTTGTTCCTTTACATTTTTAGAGAAATTGGTGGCGTTGGAATTTGGGGTTAATGAAAGACCCGTTCAAAACAAAAAAAACACATTTTCTGTAGGTCCGTTGTACGGATCGTTCTGGCACTAATTTGGCAAACCTAAGGTAACCGTGCGGAATCCGTTTGCATAGGCGACATTGGATACAAGTTTGTTACTGTTTAATCACTGTTTCATTGATTAGTAAACGTTACAGATCCTGGAAACACTTGGACAGAGCTTTGCCGTCCAGTACACAAAATCTCAATCTTACAAATGAAATGCAAACTCACATATTGATAGTTACACGAGTTCGCCTGAAAGGTGCCTTGGACAAGTTCGGGCGAACTTGTCCTTCACAGGACAAGTTCGGCGAACTTGTTATACAACATACATAAACTTGACATTTCGCTCATAAAAACAGACTCGACATTATACGATGACGTAGGCAACATACATATGCATCAACAGACTCCCCCTTGGATGTTGCCGTAGTCATCATTCTTGAATTGAATTCCTGAGTCTTTAATATTTTCTTGATCTTTATTTCTTGAATAACTTTAACTTCCTTGATCTTAATTTCTTCTACAATCCTTTTCTCTTCTCTTGAGCTTGTCTTGATAAAACTTTAATCACCATGCTCCCCCTTGCTTTGAGCTTTCTGGTGTCTTCATCGTTTTTATCTAGCTCCCCCTTAAAATTTACTTCCTGTTTCAAAGTTCTTCAAACATTCAAATAAACATTTTAGATTCAAACTTTGAAATTTCTAAACACAAACATATCAAATTTTAATCTTCTTATCAGTTTTAAACCCTCTCAGTTAATCAAGTCTAAATTAATGACCTTGAATATCTGATTCATGTATCAAGTTCAACTTAATGATCTTGATTAAACGTTTTGACACTAAACTTACACATTTATTCAAATATAAGTTTAAACTTAATGAACTTTAAACTTTTCAGATCAATTTCAATTCTTAGATTTTGTTTAGCAACTTTAGACTTTGAAAATCAGCTTTTCATCATCAGTGGTCAAAACTAAAGGATAATATAATCTTTATGTTTTTTATGTAATGAATATCAAAATCTAAGTATGTACAAACATATTTTTGTTGAGTTTGTGTTAAAGAATCATATCAGTTTTTGAGACAAATCACAAGTACCATTGACCTTCTGAGACTTTAAGTTTTAAACAAATTTACCTAGATTGTCAATATGTTTGTCCTCTTAAACTTCAACACATTTCTCAAGTGTTCCAAGATACGTTATGTAGAATTAAGAAAATTGACTTAACTATGGTTCCCATCTCAGAATATGCTCCCGCATCAAGATTCCCTAGATTTCATCTTACAGGTGAGTATAGCGTAATTGATATCTGTATCTGGGTTGTGCGAGACCTTGAGAGCTCAGGTTAGTACCATCGTACCGACAGAGAGATGAAGGTCGACTTATAAGGTAGTGTTCCAAAATGGAATCTTTTTGTACTGCAATTGTAGTATCTTTCGATATTTTCAATTGAATGCAGTTTTAGGGGTTTTTAGCAAAAGCATTATAGAAGTTCTAGGCTATTGCTTCCGCAAAATCAGAAGAACTTGTATAATACCCCAGATATCAATCATCTATAAAGACCTCGTATCTCAGAATCAGGCAATCTCTCAAGCGAAATTTCGGAGTACTAAGTCCATATATCCGAGAGATGTTAATCCACAAGATTAAGCAGTTGTAAAATTTAGTTTATATCCCGGAAACAATTTACTGAACGTGTAAAGCCTATTGACACATCCACAGTAAGACTTGTTTATCACTTTTTAAACTTTACAAATCCTTAGCGTACTGTGATAGTCCACTGATGTACTATCATTTTCTTTTATCCACAAAACTCTTTTTGCCTTTTTCAATGTTTTTGTACTTTTCACATTTAATATGTTTTGAATTTTATGAAAAGAATTTTCTCCCCCTAAAATTCAAAAACATATTTTTGGAATTTTTTTTAATAACATTGACCAACCGATGAGAATCACTTTAATTCGCCATCCATTACTGCTTCACAAATTTTCTTTTAAACCTCTCTCCCCCTCATGATGACAAAAACCTTGACACTTTTATGTTAATAAAACATTTATATCCCTGAGTTTTGTCTTTTCAACAGTGAGGGTTCTGTGATAGTTTTCAATTTTTCTTCAAATTTGTAAAACTTTCAAGTGAACATTATTGAAACATGTTTTTCAAAAAATTTTCTCCAAAAAATTTCAAAAATTGTAAAGTAAACGTTATTTGAAATGTAATAAATCCTTTATATAGAACTTGATAACCCGGCCCGTCTTCATTGTGTGCCACGGAACTCCATTCTTAGTAATTTACTTTCTTCTCAGAAGTTCCTGCACAAAAATTCAAACAGTTAGTTGAATAGTGACACCCAAGCCTTTGCAGTCTTAGATGTTATTTCTTCAGCCTTAGTTTTGACTTTCTTTTCACAATTTGGTTTATTTTGGACTTTCTCAAGTTTCGGAAAGTCCTCTAAACTTTCAATTTTCACTGGTTGTGTAAATTCTTTTTCTTTCACCATCCATGATTGATTTTTCGTTAAAGCTTTCTTGAAATACAATGTAGAAACTATTTGTTCATTACTATTCGAGGATTCACCAGTTTCAGAATTTGAAAACTTAGTAATAGTTGGTTTCACCTTGTTTGTAGTTTCTGTACATTGTTTCAAAACCTGAGTTGGTATTTTCATATCTTCAAAAATTTTCTTATCAATATGAAAAGGTTTAGAATTAATTTGAAAACAGTTTCTAGCAATGTGTCCATTTGCTCCACATTTATGACACAACCTGTTATCATATCGATCCTTTTTATCATACCATACACTCAGATCATAACACTGACTTGAAGTGTGGTAGTCAACTTTCCTGCTTCTTTTATAACTCTGATTTGACGTTGAAGCACTGTCGTCCGACCTACACCACTTATTTTCAAATTTTTGTGAATTTTTATAATGATTGGATGATCGTACCGATGAGCTTTTATTTTTTATTTGTAATTTTTTTAGAATTTTTAAAACTTTGTTTTTCTTTTTGTTTTCGTTCTCCATTCTGCTTAGAAGGTTTTTGCGTTAAACATTCACCTTTTCCAGTAGATTGTAGAACAGTTTGTTGAAATTTTTCTTTTAGTTTTAAAAATATTTCGTTTTTCTCCTTTTTAGCATTTTCATTATTGATATCATCATCACAATTCTCAATCATGACATTGTCATAATTTGTGACTTTATCACTTATTGGAATTTCTTTTTTATTTTTATTGATCGGTTTTGGACATATCTGATCTAGAATCGATGACGAGGTCACAAAACCTTTCAATTTCTTTTCTAAATCAACAGCTTTATTTTTAGCATTCTCAACATCTTGTTCAAGTTTCCTTATTTTTTCAAGATGCGAGTTTATTGTACTTTGTTTTTCAAAATCATTTTTATTTAAAACAAAATTTTCATTTCTAAAATTTTTATTCTATTTTAAAAAATCTTTTCATTTTCTTTTAATTTTTTATTTTCTAATGTCAAACTCTCAAGATTATTCAAGAGTTTGGCATTATCTGCCAGATAGTCAGTTAGAACTACATCATAAATTAGGCAGATTGGTTTAGAACTTGAAGGCTCATTTGTAGATGTACTTAAAACTTGTGCTTCACGTTTCTTAGCTACTATACTCCCTTCTCTCTTCAACTGAACATTCCCTTGATTACTGACAAGATCAGACTTCTTTAGTAATTCCACTTCATATCCCTCTAATTTGTCAATGAAGGTAGAAAGCTTGAAAAATTCCCAGCTCGGACTTTTCTTTAACACCATTAAGTACGTTGTCCATTCACCCTCCGGAAGAGCATCAACCAATTTGTCAATATACTCTGCTTCTGTCTTATCGAGACCATGCCTTCTCATATGCACTTTCAAATGATAAAATCGCTCTATCATTTGTTTCATTGACTCGCCTTTCAGCATTGTGAAGATATCAAACTCTTTCATGATTAGAACTTTCTTGCTCTTAATTATCTCAACACTATCCAAATATTTAGCACGTACAACATTCTACAACTTCTGTGCTGTATCACATTCTGGTAGCAGAATCAAGATATCTTCATTTATCGATTGATGTAACAAGCTGATCATCTTCTTCTCATGAACATTATGGTAGAAGAAATTTGCACGTTTCTAGTTCTCGAATTTTTCTTTCCAGCTTTCATACTCGTTCATACTCATCAACTTTGGCGGCTTCACGAACCCCATTTCGTTTTCCAAATTTATCTGTCGTTCAAAAACACTTGAACAATGATTAGAAAACAAACAATTTTAGTAAAATTTGACTTTTTAATCGACAATATTAACGTATCGGTTTGCTAAAAATGTTTAAAATTTTTCGAAAACTGTTTTTACCTGATTATATCTTTAAACTCGTCTCGTCGATACGAATCTAACTATATATAATGTCTGAGACGATTTTCGGGATTTTCATGCCTTTTTTAGAAACCCTTTGTACAATTTCGGGCGAACTTGTAACAGCTACTTAACAAGTTCGGGCGAACTTGTTACAAGAATTTAGAAAGTTTCATTACTTAACAAGTTCGGGCAAACTTGTAATGAGTTTCAAGAAAACCTCAGCAAATAACCAAGTTCGGGCGAACTTGTGTTAATTTTTAGCAAAATTTGGACAAGTTCGGGCGAACTTGTTCAAAAACCACTGAAAAATACAACAACTTCGAGCGAACTTGTTCAAAAATCACTGAAAATACAACAACTTCGAGCGAACTTGTTTAAAATCAACAAAAATTTGTGATTTTCAGCCAAGTTTGGGCAAACTTGTAGTCTAAGTTCGAGCGAACTTATGCTATCCGACATGGTTTTTTGTAATTTTGAGCATGAAAACGTTTGTTTTAAAGTCTGAAATTTTCAAGGGTTTTATTATTATGGATTTTAAGTATTATACTTGAAAATCAGTCCATTTTGTCCATGAAATGTCCAAGAAAAGTTAAACATGAAAGAAATGAGTAGAAGATGTGAATTTCAATTTCCAATGTCTTCAAATTAGGCCAATCCTGCTCTGATACCAATTGAGAGTCCGTTGTACGGATCGTTCTGGCACTAATTTGGCAAACCTAAGGTAAACGTGCGGAATCCGTTTGCATAGGCGACATTGGATACAAGTTTGTTACTGTTTAATCACTTTTTCATTGATTAGTAAACGTTACAGATCCTGGAAACACTTGGACAGAGCTTCGCCGTCCAGTACACAAAATCTCTTAATCTTACAAATGAAATGCAAACTCACATATTTATAGTTACACAAGTTCGCCTGAAAGGTGCCTTGGACAAGTTCGGGCGAACTTTTTCAAGCACCATACAAATTCAGGCGAACTTGTTATACAACATACATAAACTTGGCATTTCGCTCATAAACACAGACTCGACATTATACGATGACGTAGGCAACAGACATATGCATCAACATTTTCACCACCACAACTTACCACCACCGCCCGCCATTAGCACCATCTGTCAACAGCAATCGCTGCCACCACAACTTACCACCATCTACCGCCAACCCCAACCATCTCCTTCCCTTCCAGATGACCGGAACCACCACCCCTCCCTTCCAACACCCATCCAAAACCCTAACCATCCATAGTCTACAACCACCACTTGCACCTTGAAACCTTAGCACCGCTGGGTGGCGAACCACCACCTATAACCATCGTTCGATTTGACATCATCGAGATAGACAAACACTCGATTTCACTTGTTTCTAACATGGAGATGGTGTTGCGATTGTGGTGATTTTAGGATTTTTAGGTCGTGTAAGGTGGATGGTGTGGTGGTAGGTTGTGGTGGTGGTGTATGATGGTGGAGGTTGAAAGGGATGATGTTGGTTGTTTGGGGGAGGTTAAGAGAGAGATCGTGTATATGTGTGTGTTCTAGAGAGAGAGCTATATATTATCTTTTAATTTATAATTTTTAATGTTTATTAATTTGAGTAAATGGGGTAAAATGACCAGAATATCCTCATGTGGTGGGGTCTATGTGGTTAGATTTAACGTTAAAAGCAAACGAGGTTAGGGCCAAAGGACGTGACCTGCAAGGTTTTGCAAACATAAGGTACGTTCTTTGTAATTATTGCAGGCAAAGGACAGTTCGCAATCTGATGTCAACATAAAAGACAATTTTTGTAATTTACGCTAATACAAAAGACTTATGTAAACTATATTAAAGCTACTTAAGATTTTATTGAAATTTAAATGAAAAATAAATCTATGTATCTTTTCAAGCATTGACACTAGTAAAACATGTTTTTTTTTCTTTTAAAGAAATGATACAAAGGATGAAAACACTTATTAAAAAGTAGAGTAAATTACAAAAATCGTCCTTTATGTTGACACCATTGCAAGGTATGTCCTCTGCCTTCAAAAATTACAAAAACTTACTCAGTGTTTCCAAACCCTTGCACGTTACGTCCTTTGACCCTAACTCAGTTAGTTTTCATGGTTAAATATGACCAAGTGGACCCCATCTAAGGGTATTTATGTCATTTTACCTTATATACTGTCAGGATCTAAGTTTAAGTCACTTGTTTTTTGTTTCTAAGAACTGGAAAATGGATTGAATTAGAAAGATATGCAGCGGAATTAATGGAAAACTTTTACTACAAGCAACTGGTCGTTTGTTTTCATCACCATCATGCTTTCAAGTTGATAAACTTTGCATGTGATTCACAAACTCCCCCTTAGCCAATTACAATCGTTTGATAGTAAGAAATGAAGAAGATAAAGTGCGAAATGATCTTTTTCATGAAGATAAAGTTAACTGTTACAACGTTCACCTATTTATACTAAACTATCTAACCACTGAGCATCTTTTGTGACGTCATGGTTGATAGTGACAGCTAACAAAGTTTAACTAACTAAAACACTACTATACTAAACTACCAGTGCATAGCACTGTTACATTGAATAAAGTAAAAACTAGTCTAAGAACTGATCTCTATCCTCTGATCTTGTTTCTTCTATCAGACCTTTGCTTCTTGTTCGATCAGATGATAGGAGCAGTTGTTTAGGGAAAGCAGTGTAAGGCAGATCACAGGTTGTAACCTCTGATCGTTGAACCAAAGCTCGGATAGTGTATTTGGCTTTGATATCATCTGTTCCTTTGTTAGAGTTCAATCCCAACATATACTAAAATACATATACATCAAGTCATAAACCCTTCTCTCTCTATCCTATAACTCACTCTCTGACTACCACCACCGCCTACCACACTGCCGAAACGCCGCCACACACATAAACCCTCTCGTCGGAAAACTAATCACTCAAAACATCAACCGCCTTTATAGTGTAAAGTTGAACCACAAGATCCATAATTGCAACCATACCCACTGTTTAAACCACTCGCATTACTTTTGGAAGATTCCTCCATTGTGAAGTGGATCTTCTAGGAACAATGGATTCTGTAGCTACATCTATACCCACCATCAACCACCATTGACCGGTGGTCCAAGGCTCTTTCAGTCGCTTAACACCACCCGTCATCAGCTAAACACACAACTTCGATGAACACATCAACCCGATCCGCCATGACACTAAGCTGATCCTTAGATCTGAACTGAAAGTTGTGTAAATGGGGAAATGCATCATGATTTTTGGAACCTCACAAGAAAAACGAGACCAATGTTGAAGAATTTTTACCTTGGTCATCCGAAGAACACACTTGCAGGAGTACATTGACAGTTGAAGCTCAGGTCATCGAATTTCTACCTTCTCCAACGCATTTGTTGTTGTTCAAATTTGTATGAGATTGTAACCTAGGGTTTATAATAGGGTCTGTATTTTAGGGCTTTTGGGGATGTGCATGAAGATTTGGTATTGTTTATCTTTTGGAGAAGAAGAGGAATTTAGGAGCAAATGATGAGGATATGAAGTTGTAAGGGAGTGTTGTTCTAGAAGTATTGCAGAGGTTGATTTATATTTGAGTATGGGTGGAGGCCGGAGGGTGTTCATCTTCAAAGAGATTGGGTGAAGTGGTGGTGGTGATGTTAGGTGGGTGGTGGTGGTGATAGTTAGAGAGAGATGGAGTTAAGATATAGAGAGAGGAGTTTATATATGTGTGTGTGCGTGTATATATATATTATATATATATATATATATATATAAAATGGGATCGGAAGAAAACGCTTAGAACTGTGAAAACGGTGAGAACGATTTTCAGCCACAAGATCTTCATGATTTGTGGTTAGAATTGATGCGGTGACATTTTTTGTAAATAATAGGAACTTTAGAACTATCAAGAGGGGTAATATTGGAAGATCTAAACAAGGGTGCACATGCTAATCACATGCCATTTCCCCCGTCATATTTAAACGCCAATAACTTTTTTATACATGATTATTTTAAAAAAAATCACACCATAACATTCAGTGTTTTTTTATCTTTCCAACGATTATACTATTGATATATTTTTCGAAAAAGACGAACTAGGTTTTTATGGCGTTTTGAACTTTGTTGTTTTTTTTGTTGGCATTTTGAACTTTGTCTTTTATGGCGTTTTGAACTTTGTTTTTTTATTGCGATTTAAACTGGGTTTTCATGTTTTTTATGACGTTTTAACTAGTTTTTACGGCGTTTTTTGAACCGAGTGTTTTTATGGCGTTTTCAACTAAGTTTTCTTGTTTTTTTTCTTTTTGAATTTGGGTGTTTTATGGCGTTTTCAACTGGGTATTTTCATGACGTTTTTCTGAACTGGGTGTTTTTTGGTGTTTTTTTTGAACACCCGGTTCATGTCATTTTTTTAGTTCAAAGTCTGGCAATAGTATACTCGTTGGAAAGATAATAAAACACTCGATTATATGGTGTAATTTAAAAAAAAAAATCATGCATACAAAAGTTACGGAAATTTAAAAAAGATGGTAGAATGTGCATGTGACTTGCATGTGGATGGTCTTTGGCATGTGAATAGCATCTGCATAGACTTTTTGACAATATTACCCCTTAGTGTAAGTTATCACCAACGCCACATGTCAACACAAAAATTGTTCTCACCGTTTTCACACTTTTAGGCGTTTTTTTCTAAATCCCACCCTATATATATAAAGACTAATTTGCCCTCAGATGGGGTCCACTTGGTCATATTTAATCATAAAAACTAACTGAGTAAGGGTCAAAGGACGTAACATGCAAAGGTTAGCAAAAATCGAGTACGTTTTTTGTAATTTTTTAAGACAAATGACATACTTTGCAATCTGGTGTTAACATAAAGGACGATTTTTGTAATTTACTCTAAAAACTTATGCAATATATGTGCGGCTCAACAATTAGAAAATTAGTTGGAATTTTGGGCTCCTAATATTTTAAGCTCTTGATTATGTTTGATTTACGGGTGATTCTCTCTCTTCGATCACAGCTCCTAGTCTCTTAGATTTTTTGTTTAAATTGTGTGATTCTGTTTTGTTTAAAAATCATATAAAAATATGTGTTATCATATTCTCAGGTGTTAGGTGTTCAGATATAAAGCATTTTTTTTATGAAAAAGGTCTTGGCTTTAGGTCTTGGCTTTAGAATCCGCTGTAAGCCACAAAAGGGTTAAGCAGGCTAGAGAAGTAAATTAGCCAAGCTGCTCGTGAGCTACTCGAGATCAGTTCGTTAAAAGATCGAATCGATCTGAGTTTAAACAGATATGAACCCGAACCTAAAATTAAACTTGTTTAATAAACGAGCTTGAACCCGAATTTCACTTATGGAGTCGAGTAGGCTCACGAGCATATTATTTATATAATTTTTAATTTATGTATTAAATCTATATTTTATAATAGTTATTGTTATATGTATCTATAAGTGAATGCAAGTTGATTAGCTGATAATATTCAAGGAAAGCCCCAAATCTAAGAAAGCTACTTATTGGCCAAGTTAAGCTCGAGACGAGCCAAATTCAAGCTCGAGCTCAAAAAAACCTAAACTTGAGCTTAAGCGAACTTGTGCTCTATCAATGTCGTTTACACCTTTTAGCCAGCGTGGTATGTAAGGGTGTTTAATATTCGTTTCGAATTTGAAAAATTCGATTTGATTATCAAGAATTCGTTTCGATTATAAGAACTCGATTCAATTCAAGTCATTGCCTCGTAAATCGAATACGAACCGAATACGAATTTATAATTTCAAATTCGATTCATTTCAATTCAAAATTCGAATAAAAATTATACATTTTTATTTATTCTTTTTATATATATATGATACATATATAACTTTTATTGGGCTATACCATAAATTATTTTCAAAATTTATTTCAAGTATTAAAATTACCCATTACATGACCTATAACTAAAACCTAAGTAACAAATTTACCAATAGATTTTTAACCCTAAAAATATTAACTTGTAATGTGGAGTGGTTATTCGCGACTTCTCGTTTTGAATTTTAGACTTATGGTACTTTATTTGAAACTATTTAATGTGATATATGCTTTATGGTTGATTTAAAATTTATGTTACATTTTGATAGTTTTTTACATGTTTTAGAAGAATCTGAATCACATCAAATTTATTCGAATCCGATTCAAGTTCGAATTTTTAATGGAATACGAATCAGGTTTTCATTCGAATTCGAATTTGAATCGAATTGGGTTGGTTTTAATTAAATTTGAACCGAATTCAAATTTAAAGGAAATTAAAAATTATTTGAATAATTTGAAATTCAATATTCGATATTCGATTCAATGAACTAGTGGTATGTGGGTTTTATAAAGCAAAACATATTTTCCACAGGTATTAAATTCTTATTTATTTTCCGCTATTTCCCTAATAAATCTCTATATACATCCTAAGTAACACACCACATGTGCCAAAAATGGAAGCATGCGAAAACAAGCATAAGGTCACCACAGACTGAGCAACATTTCTGAATCCGGTGCTTCTGATGTTGACGTCCACCTAAAGCTATCCCTATATTCACTCTCTAAACCCTAATTCTCCTCTCACAATCAGGTAATTACTTTCTATTATAGCTTCCGATTCGATTCTAGGGTTTGTTTTACGACTCAGACGATTCAATTGCTCTTTTTTGATATAATTCTGTTGCGGATTTGATCAGATCTGTGTTTATGCATGTGTTTGTTTAGATACGATCATATTTACGGAAGTTTTGTGTTTATGTATGTGTTTATCGATTTCAATTCGTGTTTTCTGCTGTGAATTACTGAATTTTGTTCTTTATGATGTGTTGTGACTTATTTGCTTATCTGTTGATGATTTGTTAGGTGTTTGTGATGCAGATTAGAATAGGTGAATGATAGTTGTTTGCTATTTGTGATTTGTAATTTGAAGTATAAAAATCTGATTATTATTTCTGCACAATTGTTAGGTCACTAGATGTAGATTTTAGGGCTTCTCTAAGGAGCATGGTTGTAAAAATTGCTAGGTGCTAGTCATGCGGAGGGGTACCGACTAGCGATTAATCAGATTGGAACTTTATATGTAATTTTTCAAACACACACACACACACTTGCACACAATTTTTTTCAAAACCAGATTGGATTAATAAGTATAAGTATTCGAATACTTTAAAATATTTTGTCCAATTTTGATAGATTTTGACAAATTTTGACCGACCTTGACTACCTTTGACCGATTGCCAATATTAGGTCCGACTAGGTGAAACTTAATCGGTAAACTACGAATTACCAATTAATCGGCAAATAATCCTGATTTTTACAACACTGCGTAACAAGCAATGGAATATGACTGAGCTTTTAGTATCTGACTCCAATACTGTGCTTGTCATTTCAGGACAGCTTATACGGTCAAATATCGGTAAATTATTATTTTATATCATCATCTTGATAAACACAAGGAATATTTTGATGGGAGGTTTATTAAGCAAAAACAGTTGTAAACCAACCGAGACTTTACATATTCCAAATAGTGAATCTTGTAAGAGGCAGAAAGCATCATCGAGCTTTTGGGATGATAAGCCTCGATTGATTCCAAATCTTCCTGATGAAATTTCACTCGAAATTCTTGCTAGACTTCCGAGGATTTGCTATTTAAATGTGAAAGGTGTATCGCGAAGCTGGAAAGCTGCGGTAACAAGTTCTGAAATTTATAAGGTTAGGAGAGAATTGGGTACCACAGAAGAGTGGCTTTACATTTTGACTAAAAATCATGGCGATAAACTATTTTGGCATGCATTGGACCCAGTTTCTAAAAGATGGCAAAGATTGCCACCTGTTCCTAATGTGCATTTGGAAGACGATTATAAAAGTGGGTTATCTGGTTCTCGTATGTGGAATATGGTAGGTTCAAGTATCAGAATTGCAGATGCTGTGAGGGGATGGCTTGGACGAAAGGACGGTTCAGATCAAATCCGGTTTTGTGGGTGTGCTATTGGAGCCGTTGATGGCTATCTCTACATGTTAGGAGGGTTCAACAGAGCTTCTGCCATGAACTGTGTTTGGAAGTACGATCCGGTTTCAAATTCTTGGAGTGAAGCGAATCCCATGTCTGTTGGTAGAGCTTATTGCAAAACTGGAGTGCTAAACCATAAGTTATATGTTGTTGGCGGTGTTAGCAGGGGTCGTGGCGGTTTAACACCTCTACAATCTGCAGAGGTTTATGATCCCCAAACTGGGTTATGGTCAGAAATACCAAGTATGCCGTTCTCAAAAGCGCAAGTATTACCAACTGCTTTTTTAGCAGATTTGCTTAAACCGATTGCAACAGGATTGACGTCTTATAGAGGAAAATTATATGTTCCACAGAGTTTGTACTGCTGGCCTTTTTTCGTTGACGTTGGTGGTGAAGTTTATGATCCGGAAACAAATTCATGGGCGGATATGCCTACGGGTATGGGCGAAGGTTGGCCAGCTAAGCAAGCAGGAACCAAACTGAGTGTGATTGTTGATGGTGATCTATACGCGTTGGACCCTTCTAGTTCGTTAGAGAGTGCTAAAATAAAAGTTTATGATCATCAAGATGATTCTTGGAAAGTGGTTGATGGTGACATACCGATTTGTGACTTTGCTGAGTCGGAATCTCCATATTTGCTTGCGGGTTTGCTAGGGAAGCTTCACGTCATCACTAAAGACGGAAACCATAATATTGCGGTAATGCAGGCTGATAAACAAAATGATGTGATGACATCATCCGGAGAAGGAGAAGAAACATCTGGATCAGTAAGAGCATCTGAACCAAACATCTGGAATGTGATTGCTGTCAGGAACTCGGGTTCTACCGAGCTAGTGAGTTGTCAAAATCTTGATATATAGCCGAGTAGTGTATGATAATGCTCGGGTCTTCTGTATACTGCTGTCTTTGCAGGTATGTTATGCTATGTGAAAAATGTTGTAAATAACGAGAAACATTGTTGTACTAGTTTACTGTTATCATTTGAGACGTTTATAAACTTTGAATTTTCTTACATATGATCTTCATATTTTCTGAAAGAAATTTATTGTTCACAATGATCTGATTTTATAAATGTTTTTATTTGTATGTTTTAATACCTTTCATAATTTATGCTCATGATTTTATAGTTTTGATAAGTTTAACTAGTATTAAAATTTGTAGAACAAGAAATTCTCATAAATTGCAAGAATATGCCAATCTGTTCGAAAGATGAGAAAACTAAAATTAAAATGTTTGGATCGTTTTAAAACCCAAACCTGATTGTTATGACTTATGATTAGGATAGTTTTGTAATGTTTAATGAATTTGTTTCTCTTCTTTTTTGGTAAATAAAATTAGCAGCATACTGGTTGACTAAGGTTTTGAGAAACGACAAATCAAAGCGGTTGAGTTGGTTGCGTTGGCTGGACCGACTAGACTCATTGTTTAGCGGTTTGGCTTTGAAGGCTTAGTGGTTTGAACTGATGGTTTCTAAATTGTTTTAATTAGGTTTGTCCTGAGAATTCAGGTATCTGACTCTGAGGTTTCTGGTGTGACTAGAAAAATGGGTCGTTAAATCAAATATAAATCATATAACCTAAGTATCTTATCGTATAATCTGTTAATCAATAATCAGGTATAATCTGTTAATCAATAATCAGATGTTCTAACAATTAATTGTTGGCCAAAAGAAAATAAAAAGGAATTTAAGAGAAACTAGACAGGATGTTGAGACTAATTTTATGCATATTCATTATCAAAAGAGAATAATGTTAAATAATACAATGCAAAACCAAAACAAACCACAAAGAGAAAAAAATGTTTAAATAATACAATCCAAAGCCAAATCAAACCACTACATCCTAACATCATAACACGTGGGTCACATGCAAAGTTGTAAGAGTTGCTACTCGGTAGAGTTCCGACTAGCGATTAATATTGTGATTTTTTATGTAATTTTTAGTTATATATATACACACATATTTTTATATGTAGTTTTTTTTAAAGTAAATATGTTTTAACCCTTCATTGACCCATTTTTTAAGTAATTGACGGTAACTTTTAAGATTTGGTTGAAATTTGGTTGCGATTTAGCCAAAATTTTGCCAGAGTAGCACCGTTATTGACCGCCTAACGATTAATCAGCCACTAATCAGTGACCCTCTAATTATTGATTGATATGTGACTAATCGAAGGCTAGTCAGGATTTTTACAATCATGGTCACAGGTCATCCTTACATCACCCTTCATTTAGGGTGGAAGGGATGGTCATCACTTATCACACTCCATCACACATTACACCTAATAATCATTTGACACATCACATTTCATCCTATCACACTTGCAATCATCATCACTTACTTTTATTATTAAACAAATAAAAAAGATTATTTATAAAATGCAATAAATTAAAAAAATACAACCAACAAGAAAAATAAACTCATACTAACAAACTAAAATAACAAAACTACAGTTCGCCAGAATCGGGAAATTGGATATCTAAACCACCAACGTGTTCCGTTAGAGCAAATTGTAGTCCAAAACGTGTTTGTTCGTTTCGCAACTCCAACTGAATAACCTCGCTAACGGATGCCTATATCGGAGGGTCCATAACGTAGTCTAGTGATATTGCGTGCCGCTCGTCCTTTGTGATCATATTGTGCAATATGATACACGCGTACACCACACTCCTAAATATTCATGGTCTAATTATACGCATCGGTCGATCAATTATACGCCATTTAGCTTTCAAAACACCAAGCGCTCGTTCAACGTCTTTGTCTTTTCTCGCCGACTCCTGTAACGTCAATACTTTTTCTTAGGGGTCGGTCGAAAAGGATACGCCTTTACAAAAATAGACGAAGTTGGTAAATACCATCAACAAGATAATAGTCACACTTATAATTTCTACCATTGACCGTAAACTCACATGACGATGTGGTTCCTTGTAACATGACATCGAATAAAAGTGATTGATGTAGAACATTGATGTCGTTATTTGAACCGGGAGCACCAAAGTACACATGCCAAATCCAGAAATCATTTGACGCCACCGATTCGAGCATGATCATACGTTTTTTTATGGCCACCTCTCATATATTGTCATCGCAAACTAGTCGGGCAACTTCTCCAAACTATGTGCGTACAGTCGATGCTACCAAGCATCCCCGGAATGTACCGTCTAGCTTCATGTGTGGCGTAAACGTAATATGTCGTGTCTAGTCGACTATCGTAAAAAATCTTTAGTGTATAACTTAATAACAACATCGCAAAAAAGTTCTAGAGATTCACTATAAATCCTAGAAGACATAGCTAAATATTCATCATATTCGTCAGGAATGTTATTGGTTGCAAGTTGACAAATCATAGACGTGCATTTTGCCATGAAACTCTTTTTCCCCCTAACATTGTAGCCAACTTGAAAGACATACAAAACCACGTTCTAAAGGTCTCGACATTATACTATGGGGTTTTCAACAAAATAATCATTCATTAGAACTTCATTAGCCCCTTCACGATCGCGACGCACAATGTTTTCTTTCATCGTCCCGTATCTTCTAGCTTCGTGAGCTCATACATCTTTTCAAAAAATTCCAAAACAGAACACGAAGAGTCCGACGAACAAGACGAGTCGGGAAGAAATGTACTTGGTAGTTGGTACTCTATATCCCCGATAGGTATTCTTCTTAAACTATGAAAAATATAGAATTGTATAGGATTTTTAGAGCTGAGAAGTGAATTGGAGTGTATAAAATGGGTAAAGATTAGATGTATTTATAAGTTAACATTTGTTTTTATTTTAATATGGGCCTAACCTGAATATAGCCATTTCCAGCGACTATATTCTCAAACAAACCCCCACCATCACTCGCGATGAACATTACAGGTTCAAGCAACATCACGCATGATACACCACATGGGACGATGAATCACGGGTTATCACCCATCATGGGACGACCCCAACCACCTTAACCGACATGGCATAATAATAAAACAAACAAGAAGTAAATAACTGAACAATTAGGATGTGTTTGTTTTTTCTTCAAACATCTTCAAGGGAGCTGATGTCTGCAGACGCACAGACGTTACCTTTAAAGACTGTTTGTTTTTTTTCTTTAAAACAGATCTGAACTCAGCTTTTTTAATCTTTAAAAATAAGCTATGGACCCCCTTCTTACAAAAACCATATACTCCTCCCTCATATACGCTTAAATCATCAGCCCCTCCCAGAAGCCACCCCTCCTCCTCCTCCGACCAGTTTTCCGACGACCTCCCGCTCCTCCGACCAGTTTTCCGGCGACCAATTTTTGACAGTTATGGAAAGAAATAATGTGCAGTTTTTTTGACACAAATTGAAGCTGTTTTTGTGCAGTTTCTTTGACACAAATTGAAGTTGTTTTGCTGCAATTTTTGGCAGTTTTTTAATAGCAAATTGAAGCTGTTTTTGTGCAGATTTTTTATACAAATTGAAGCTGTTTCGCTGCAATTTTTTGACACAAATAGAAGCTGTTTTTGTGCAGTTTTTTGACACTAATTGCTCCTCGAATGTTAAATGACTTCTATCTAGTAAGATAAGTTCGATAGTTACATATTTTTAGTTTATGCAGACAATATCAACTTATAAAAACAAACAGACTTATATTTTTAGCTTGCAGAGCTTTATACCACATCTTTAGTTGTAGACATGAAAACAGATGAAATGAGCTTGCAGACAGTTTATGTCTGCAAAAACAAACAACACCTTAGTAATTGGACTTGAGTAATCGTCTACATGAAACACATGTCTAGCTTGACCTGTAATAATCTGCCTCATTTGAATTCACCTTGTCCTCAAGGTGAAAATCCGGATAGGTATTCACAATGAACCATGATGGACGTCGCTATTTTCTTCTGGTGGCCCACTAATAAGTCTTGGCGGAGCACCAAGGTGGACGCCACTTGCGTCTTTGTAATGCTCAACTGTAAGTTCAAAATCCCAGAAATACACATTAGTGGAATAAATCTCTCAAAAGCCTAACCTATGAATGAGAAACAAAAGGCTATTTATAGGCACACGATTAGGGTTAGGATCCACTGACGGCATGTGCGTAGTTGTCAAGGGCTTATTGATGCCATGCATGTAGCCGATAGTTGCATTGTCGTCACTTGAGTGACGGCTGCAACTGTCACTACAAGTTCTATCCGGCTAAACGACTACACAACACACTGGTCAACAAGCGCCACTCTAGTGACACCAAAAGTGGCGCCTGGAACAAAAGCTTCTATTCTTCATTTCCTTGGCACTTTAACTTTGTATGGTAAGCGATAGTCTTTTAGGTTCCAACAATCTCCCCCGAGATTGTTGCGTACCGTTCTTCAATCATTCTTGTTGTGGTGGATATGATGGTTGGTCGGTGGGAAAGACTAGCTTAGGTATAGAAGCTAGTGGAATGATATCTAGCACTTTTGACGGTTTTATGGATGTAGATGCAGTTGCTTCAGTGGAGTCTTTAATATCTTTGACAGACTCAGATTCTTGACCGCTTTTATCACCTTCAATCTTTTCAGCGTCATTCAAACCAGACTCTTTTTCACCTTGTGCAACTTCAGTTTCAAGTTTTTCTACACAAGTTCCTTCAATCATTTCGTTTAACCATTCCTCGGAGGTTTGAGATAGTTGAGAATTCTTTGCACTTGACTTAGTTGCTTCATCAAAATTTCATCAACACTAAATTCTGGAACACTTGTCGAAAACTTCGTCTAAGATGTTCTGACCTTCAACTAGGGCTTCAATGTTTTTCATAATGTTTGAAAATTCATCAGACGCAAGTGGATCCATATCATGAGTATCTTCTTAAGTGGTTTGTTGTGAGCAATGAAAGTGGTTTTAGTTTGAGTTGTGGGAGATGGAAGAGAAGCAGTTAGAAGGGACTTCATCAATTTTTTTCTTGCCATTGATAGAATCAATTAGTTCCATCATTTGAACCTTCAATTGTCCAGCACGGTTTGCTACACGATTAAAAATAAATGCTTCTTCTCTTAACAAGTTACGAGCTCCGACATTGATTGATTTTGCATACAATTTCATAAGATGTGTGGTTTGAATCTGAAGAGATCCATAGGATCACAGAGCCTGATGTCTTCTCTATCATGAGTAGTATTGATGACAAATTTACCTGGTCTTTATCATAGTACCACTTATTGAAGTTCGTGAGACACACCTCAAATTCACGAGGAATAGCAACTTGGGTAACAATCTTCGGTGGTTTCACATACCAATAAGCTCTCTCCTTCTCTGTCTTAGACAACTGTTTCCATGTCTTTTGCGTCTTGAAGGTGTCTGTTTGACCTCTTGGATTGTTTCTATTTATGATGTCCATCTTGCCCAACTTCTTGAAATCCCAAACTGGTAGAAATTGTAGATCATGATTCTTTGCAAAGTATTAGATGTATCCACTTATATCTTAATGCCAAACATACCTTCAAGAGAATCATAGAACCAAGAGAGAATTTTGTTAGTTTCTTTATCCTTCTTTACTGCCATGTTTCGATGGAATACCATTGGAGTTGCTTGGGCAGGCTTGAACCATGACACCTTTTTCGGAGCATATTTGACTGCTCAGCAGGGAACTTTTCTCTTGTAGGATCAACATATATAGTCTCAGAGTGATCACCAACCTCAAAGAAAGTGTCTGGATTCTTTTCGGTCACAACTTCCTCATCCATATCGTTACTACTATCACCGGAATCCTCTGGTTGATCATCACCACATCCTTTTGACCCAGAAGGTCCTTGACCTTCCTTGCCTTTAGAAGACACAGTTTTCTTTGATGTTGTCATGTCTGCATCACCACCTTCATCATCATTGTTGTTGTCATCCTTATCAGATCCGAACTTCTCCATATCTATATCATCATCCTCTTCTTCTTCGTCCACTTTGGAAATCTTTTCTGGACGCTTTCGCTTACGGCTTTCGACTTTCTTTCCTTTTTATGAACTAGGTTCATTAGCTTTTTCAATCTCTTCATCATCATTTCTTGGTCTTAGGCTTGCTTGAAGCTCTGGAATTTCATCACACTTAATAAACATGTCTTGATAGTTTATCAACTTATCCAAATTCAGGTGTTGATTTGATTGAGATACAACTTTGTGAAGGAAGAGGAGAGCTCCATAGATTCTTCGGACTGCATCTCTTTCGCTTTTTAACTTGTTCTTCAATTTAGAGATACTTTTATCCTTTTCTTCAACCACTTTGGCCAGTTCAACCACAACTTCTCTTAGCTCAACTACTTCATCTTCATGACGTTCTTCTCGATCAATTAATCTATTGACAGTGTTCTTGACTTCTAACAGATGTTTTGTTGTCACTTCACTAGCTTCTGTAACAAAATTATCTCTTTGCTTCTTGTATTCTTCCTTCCTTTGCTTCATTTCTTCACTTGACTTGACTTGTTTTTCCTTGGAAGCAAGGCTTAGAGGACGAGGACGCCTTCTAGCTTGTGGTCGGGAGGAACTTGGTTCTTGAGGAGGTGGAGGTGGTTTTTGTGATAAGTGCCTTTCTTTGAACTGGTTTTGATTTAGGAATAAGAAGAGGAACATTGACATTTGGAAGTTCTAGTTCATGACGAGATCGATCTAAAACTTTGGTTTTCTTAGGAATCACAGTAGGAGGCTTACCGGCAATCCTTGAGCGCAACCATTGTACCATTTCTTCAACCTCTACATCATCTGGAGATATTTTTACTGGTTCAGGGGTTCTCTCTCTTGCTTGTTTCTTTTGAGGCTTGGAAGATTCTCCATGACGTGGATCATTTGAACGCTTGGCCTAGTTACCCTTATCTTTTCTGATGAGTTCTATAACTTCTTCCCCATCTTTAACAAGTTTTAAAATCCTGAAGCCCTTCTAATAATTCTCCAACGTTGAGCAGGATACATATTTTTATATAAAGGTGACCTTCACAACCTACTCCTGGTTTCATGCAATCAGTAAAGACTCGGGTAGTCATTCTTGTCAAATTAATTGTTTCTCCTTCGGTAGGAAGATCCTTTAACATGGCATTGAAGATAATTCGAAGAAATCTTGGATAAAGCAAACGTTTGTTGTCATGATAGTTGGCGTTTTGCATCTAGTTAGAAAATATGACCCCGAAGATGTTTACAGGTGGATTTTCACATAGAGTGAACATTCATCCTGCCCACGATAGACTTAGACCATCATATCCACTCAACCGATTAGAAAAAGCTGAATTGGAGCATCTTGTAATGAACCACCAATGGCCAATAAGACTTGTCTTCTTCATTTCCTTCTTGACAACCAAACCCTCGTAACCAATATCTCTCAGGTGGGGCTTCACCCATTCTCCTTTGAATTCAATAGGACAACTCACAATATCCTTTAGCTTTGAATGTGTGTTTACATCCTTTTCGGTGATAATGATAGGCTTTTCAGACACAATAGCTTCAATACTCGGTGGATTGGGAATATACTTAGCAGTTCTCCAAAAGTCACCCACTTGGCTCCGAATGATCATAGGAGATTCAGTTAGGGCAATGTGAATTCTTGAATCTTGTAGGCATCTTACAATGTCAACGTAGTCTAGATCAACTTCACTAAGGAGAACAACCTGATATCTGGTTTTAGATCCACTAAGATGATGCTCGGAAACACAAAGATACCCAAGATAAGTTCAGACATTTAAAAACAGTTAAAGTGACACTTGATTTGTGTTGGCCGACACTCAAACAGTAGAAACATATGAGTGAATCTTGTTCTACAGTAGAAACATATGAGTGAATCTTGTTCTGATCGAGACAAATTAGTGATGCCGGTCAATAGCTATTGGTTTTAGTTTATGGAGTGACCCATGATTAAGGACTCGCGCCTGATGAAAATTGGACAGCATCACTGCCTAAGAAAGGCACTGGCACCACTGTCATTTGCACATCACAAGCGACGACCTATGATGCACTGGGACGGGTACGGGTACGGGAACGGGGTACGGGGACGAGAAACGGTAAAACTAAAAAATTCAAGAAGCGGGGGACGGGTACGGAAAAAAACATATAAAAAAATTAATATATATCAAAGATAATGTAACACAAAACCCCAAAATAGTTATATAACCCACACCTTCCATCGAGTCTTCCATCTATAAAAAAATAAATATATATCAATGAAATTTTCATTGATAAAACTCTAACATAGATCCGATTTTTTTACCCATAATAGATATATAAACAATTGAAAACGAAAAAACTTGTGAACCTAAACTTAGAAAAAAAAACTGTTAAACCAATTTGTGTACCCAATTTAATAAGTTATATTAACACTTGATATAAAATGTTAAAGTGGAAGATTAAAATTCAAATTAAACTAAAAGGTTATATTTGTAGTTGTATTTGAACTAAAGGGTTTAACGTGAAAGTTGGCTTTAATTCATTTGAAATAAGACCATGTGTTATGAGGCTTTGTTAAGGGCTTTGGTGAGGAAAAAAGTGTTGCCATGTGACGCCACCTAGATGACACCTAGACATACTTTTTTTTCACCATTCATACAATCAAAGGGGTGTAATGGAGGGCTTTGTTAATGGATGTGTAATATTTTTTTTTCTAATTAATTATTTTTGTTTTGTTTATATATATTGCTTAAAGTTTAAAAAATACAATTCTTAAAATTAAAAAAAATAAACCATAAATAAAAAATTCCTACATTAATGTTTACCGTATAAGTTATACTAAAAGATTGAATGTGTACATATAGAATTAAATAAGGACTAAAATTGGTGTTAACTTATTTTTAAGGGGTATAAATGAAAAAAGAAATTCTAACCCTAGATCTAAATGAATCACAGCCCCACGATTTTTTTCTGTCTTCATCTCTAAGTAAACCCCTATCACTTAAAACATGTGCCACTCGCATCCCCATGGCTCACAACCACCGACGAAAATAACCCAAACGGTTTCCTCAAACAAACTCCCTGAAAGTCGGAAATTTCCATCGCCGCCACCACCTGAAACGTTTCCTACATGTCCCCAAACCCCGTCCCCTTCTGCAGCACGTTTCCAGGCCGTATCCAACATGCTGAGGACATTTCCCGGCCGTCCCCGTGCCGTTTCTGTCCCATAGCGGTCCCCGGGACGGGAGACGGCACCTCAATGGCGTTTCCGTGCTTCCGAGGCGACAACAATGGCTAGGCTACTCGAGCACAAGACTCAAGTCACCTGAATACAATATTCAGGGTTTAGTCATGCTCATAGGCTCCACTGGCACCATCACTTAGTGACACCAGATTCAATAATGATGTACGAACTGATGACGTCACTATTTCCGTAAAACCCTAAAAAGAAACCCCTTAATCTATCATTTGACCCTTGTTTAATCCGAATCAGGGAACCGATCTAAGCTTAACCAATTTGGAAGATTTCGACCAAACGAAAGTAACCATTGATCCTTAACACTTACAAATGAAATCACAAGATTAAGAAAACAGAGTTTTGTAAAGCTTTGTTAATGTGAGATCTAGAGAGAGTGATACTAACAGTTCAGTATGAGAAAATGACAAATGAAGAGGATACAATCATATTTTAGTCAAATGGCCTTTATGAGAGTGGCGACCACGCACATGAATCGACTTACGCCCAAAATAGGTGAACAAAGACCAACATCCATGTAACGCCCAAGCTTAGTCGGTCGTCACTCGAGTGACGCCTGGTCATAAGATTTTTATAAGCATATTGAATTTTCTCTATTTTCGATTGGAACTGGGAACCATACATTTTATTTGTACAAAATATGAACAATTTTAGGGTCCTTGGATAGAACATATATATAATAATATATTTCACCAAGGGAAATTTTGACTGGATAACGCAAACCTGATTTGAGATCACATTTGTTTAGCTGACCTTGAACGCTTCAAATCTCCTTTGGATAACCGGAACTTATGATTGGTTGCATAGTATATTTGTCCATTTAAACCCATGCCACTGACTTTCATGACCATTCTAAGATAATTTATCATGTTTGTGTGAGTTTTTCAAAATACCTTTGGACTACACACTTGCTTGGTTGTGAACTTTTAAGTTCTCAATACCTTGTAAGATGTGTACTATTAAAGATAAAGAAAACAGAGGATGAGAGCCTCATTCCTGTGTTTCCACAAGCAGAGAGGATGATTGACTGTAGTCATAGGATAAGAGCCTCAGGTATGTGTTTCCACAAGCAAAGAGGAATGAACAAAAATTTCTATATTATATCTTTTATCTTAAGGCGTACGCTAACATTGCAAGTCTTTTACTCTTTGGTAAAAGTTAGCACACATTGGTGTCTTTTCGTAATTTTATTTATGGATATGCACAATCATTGTGTGTATTTTCAAAACATCTCTCGTTCTCTTTTGACCTTAATCAGTTCGTGCAGCCCAAAACAAGTAGTAAATCCACATGATCATGAGTCGTTATCTTAATCTAAGAGATGAAAGTTACTTGTATAGATAGCTGAGTCTACCAGGAAACCAGATCATGAAGCCACAACTTCCTCCGAGTCCTATTCATGTGAAGATCAACCTAACAAATTACTATCATTTCTCAAAGATCAGAATTGTTTAAATAACATCCAACATAATAACACTACAAAGTCCCAAAGATTCAACATTTTCAAGATAAAACATTCAGATAAACACCTTTTAATACCCAAATTATCAAAATACATTCTCCCGTGAAAATTTTATTTACAAGGCCCCATTCATTTAAAATGAAGTTTTCTTGATAGCTTAAAGACACACGGTTCGATAATCCCAAGATTTTTCGAAAAACACTTGGTTTTAAAATAAAGTAGATAACATAGAGTATGTACAACTACAAAGCAGTAAAGCTAAAATTAACCAAAGTTAATCATCTCCAACCATGATACCAACTGGTAAAACCGTGTTTTGTCGTGGGCTTTGGTGAAAATGTCAGCTTTCTGCATTTCGGTGTGAATGGGTAGCACTTTGATGTAGCCCTTCTCAAAAGCATCTCTGATGGCATGGATCCGGATATCAATATGCTTGGTCTTTGAGTGGTAGATGAGACTTCTGATAATTCCCAGGCTGCTAAAACCATGTTTTGTCATGGGCTTTGGTGAAAATGTCAGCTTTCTGCAGATTGGTGTGAATGGGTAGCACTTTGATGTAGCCCTTCTCAAAAGCATCTCTGATTGTATGGATCTGGATCTCAATATGCTTGGTCTTTAAGTGGTAGATGGGATTTCTAATAATTCCCAGACAAGCATAATTGTCGATGAACATTGGCGTCTGCATGAAATTGAAACCATAATCGATCAGCTTATGTTGGATCCAAAGCACTTGAGAGCAACAGCTAACAACAACAGTGTATTCGGTTTTGGCTGTTAATTGAGAGATTGTCGTTTGCTTCTTGCACTGCAAGGATATTAAGTGATTTCCCATATATTGACATTCACCGAACAAAAATTGACGCATCATCTTGCAAACCCTCCGTGATCAACATCAGAGTAAGCAACTAGATCAAAATTATCATCTCTTAGATACCACAAGCCAATAGTTGGTGACCTTTTGAGATAGCGTCATTTAGCTACTAATTCATGAGATTCTCTAGGATCAGATTGATAGAAGTCACAACAACCGACAATGAACATGATATCCGATCGACTATCAGTGAGGTACATCAAGGAACCAATCATAGATCTGTAGTTACGAAGATTGACGGGCTTCCAGATAGATCAGGGGTGACCGAAGTTTGAGAAGAAACACGAATGTTCTTTGGAGTCTAATAAGACATTTTATATTTCTCAAGAATGCCTCGAATGTACTTGGCTGGATGAATAAGAATGCCATCACCTTGTGTTTTTACTTCAAGACCCAAGAAGAACGTAAGCTCTCCTATCATGCTCATTTCAAATTTGGCTTTCATGACTTTCTCAAAATCCTTGCATAGTTTGTCGTTTAAAGAGCCAAATATGTTATTATCAACATATACTTGAACACGCATGCTATTGTCCCTAAATGTCTTTATGAAAGGAGTCGTGGTTATCTGCTCTTTAGAAAAGCGGTTTTCAAGCATGTATTTGGACAAGGTCGCATACCAGGCTCTGGGTGCCTGGTGAAGACCATACAAGGCCTTGTCCAACTTGTAATATCTCTCAGGATATGTACGTTGAATCCTCAAAACCTAGAGGTTGACACACATACACTTCCTCCATTACTTCTCGATACAGAAATACACTTTTGACGTCCATTTGAAAAACTTTGAAATTCTTGTAGGAAGCATGAGCTAAGAATATCCTTATGGCTTCAAGTCTAGCAACTGGAACGGATACTTCATCATATTCGATACCTTCCTCTTATCAAAAGCCTTGCACCACCAAATGTGCTTTGTTTCTAACAACAACACCACAATCATCCATCTTATTCTTGTAGACCCACTTGGTTCCAATAGGATACTTGCCTTCAGGTAGCACCACCAACTCCTAAACTTTCAACTTTTTAAATTGATTAAGTTCTTCTTGAATCACATCAATCCAACTTGGATTAAGTAGAGCTAATTCAGTAGCAGTTGGAACATATTGTGAAAGGAAAGCTGTATGGAGACAAAAATTTAACAGCCTAATTTTGCTTCTAGTTTGAACTTCTTTTGCTTCTAGTTTGAACTTCTTCAGAGATTGAGCCAATTATGTTTTCTTATGGATGATTACAAAGAGGGACATAGTTTCCACCGGAATGGTGTTCCACATTAACAGGCATATTGACAAGATGATGATTTGGAATGGCATTCTCATTGGAAGAAAATGAATCACTTGACCCATTAAGTTGCGAGCTAAGGGGATCATTTGTATTTGAAATTGAAACACCATCATTTTGACAATAGTTTAAATTTTTGTGGGTTCATCACTAACAGATTGGGGAGTTGGAGTGATAACAACGTCTAAGAAAGAAGGACTTAGACGAGAGGGTCATGGTGTGTCCTCATCATCTATGGAATCAACATTATCAACATTTGAGATTGTTTCATTAACCTGATTGTCATAGGGTGGAAGAATCATGTTGTTGAAGATAACATCCACATCATAGAACCAATCAGGACCAGAATCAGTGTTGGTAGGTTTCTCTCTTGCGAGTCAACATAGTAAGAATCCAATACGACTTTAGTTCTTTTGTTGTAAACTCTATATGCCATTTGTGAAGTGGAGTATCCAACAAAGAAACATTCATAACCAACAGCTGCAAACTTGTTAATAATATCAATGGTGTTTAGTAAAGTGCATGGATAACTAAAAGGCTTAAAATAATTGATCAACGTTTTTGTTTTAAAGATGAGTTCATATGTTGTTTTCTTCTTGGCTTTCACTACTAATTCCTTGTTATGAACATATCAAGCAGTGGTGACTAGTGGTGACTACTTCATCCCAGAAGATGATTGGAAGCTTTGAATCAACCAACATAGTTCTTGCAGTTTCGATAAAAGTTTTTTTCTTTCTTTAAGCAACACCATTTGTTGAGGTGTTCTAGAAGCACTAAATTGTCTCTAGATTACTTTGTTTTCACAGAAGGTGTTGAGATCCGCATTCTTAAATTCTAATTCGTTATCACATTGAATAATGATAACCTTCTTCTTTAAAGACTTTTCAATTCTTGTGACAAAACCCTTGACAAGTTTTGTCGTTTCACTTTTAGCGACATAAAATATACCCAAGGATATCTAGAGAAATCATCAGTGGTTACAAGGCAATACGAACTCTTTGCAATGCTTTTAACATTCACTGGACTGAAAAGATCCATACGTATCATTTGAAGAGGTGCATCAATAAAATTCTCAAGCTTTGATTTGTAAGGCTTCTTGTGTTGTTTGCCCCTAGCACAGACCATGCATTTCTCAGAGAAACTGAAATCTTTGTTAGGCAGGCCACTTAATAAACTCTGTTTCACAAGTCGATTGATTTTTTTAACTTTACATTACCAAGTCATCTGTGCCATAGTAATGCTTCTGAATCTGAAGTTCTAGAGATCAAGCATGTTATGAGTTGGTTTTGAAAGACTCATCAAGCTCGAGAAAATAATTATTGTTTTCTCTTGGGGCTTTCATGAGAATGAGATTTTCTAGAACATCGAGCTCAGGATGAACAAACAAACATCCAGTTTCGTTGAATTGAACAATCATTCATTTATCACAGACTTGTGATACTGGTAGTAGACTGAAACACAACTCTGGGACAAGATTCACATCTTCAAGAGTAAGATCTCCATGCATGACATTTCCACAGCTAGTGATCTTTCCGCCTTTTTCATCACCAGCAAAGCCAACGAATCCACCATTTATATTTTTGAAAATAGACAAGAGCTCTTTCAGCTGGGTAATATGACGAGAGCATCCACTATCTACATAGCATCGGCTGCAAATAGTCCTCCTGGATACACTCTGTCATAAACAAAAACAAATATAAATGAGAAATTGGTACCTAAGTTGGTGTAAACTTGGGTCTATCATGATTTTCTCCCTTTACACTTTGTTTTTCAATCCATAAATATGACTTCTTAAAAGTTTGCTTGGTGTTTCTGATTGAGTTATATTTTGAAGATTTGCTTTCTAATATATGATGATCTTGAACATGAATATTTTTGTTTCTACATATAAAAGGATGTTCGAAATGGTTCCCTTTTTTTTACAATTTTGAATGACATGCCCTTTATTCCCACATCTAAAACAATATATATGTCTAAAATGATCAGTTCTTCCAAATGTAGAAGTTTGAGAAGTTGAGAATTAAGATTGTGATTGTTGAGTGGCCTTTTGCTTGGCTTGTTCTCTTGAAAGCTTTTTCAATCTTGAATCCAAATATGCTTGTATCATCAAATTCTTCATTGCTTGAATCATCAGGCCATGATGTAGTTGTATTTGTTGTGCTTTCTTCAGTTTTTGAGCATTCTTCTTGACTCTCACTATTATCATTGTAGATGATGTATCGTGATCACTTGAGTCTTCATTCTTCTTGCATCTAAACTCGGGAATTTCTTCTTTCAAATACCTATTGAACCTATTATATTCTAAAGAAGGAATAAAGACAAAGCCATTCATAGTCATAGCATTAAACATGAAATTAAATTGTTCATTCCAGACGTTACCGGAATCGATCGAATAAGTTTCGTTCAAATTTGAGTCATTGCTTTCAAAACTATTACAAGAACCAATAAATCCTAAACCCAAAGTTGCTTCTTTGACCTTCACATATGGTAGGAATAGGGTCGTAGTTGTTCATCAAAGGTGGGCTATAAAGCTTACGTTCAAACCCAAGTTTATCTTTATAGCCAATTCCTGACTTAACATAACTTGGTCGTTGAACACTTTCGATATGTTGGAAAACATTTTTGCTAACGTTCCATTTGTAACTTAGTTGTTTCATTTCTGGATATTTTTAGTTTTTCACTTAAATCATCTATCAAAGCATCTTTTCCAAAGTCTACTCTTCCTAGAGCTTTGATTTCTTCTAGACTATCATCTAGTTTAAGTTTGTTTGCAAGCTCATTTCCTTTTAGTTCATTGTTGATTCTTAATGTGGATTCATTGGTTCTAATCAGAATCACATTGTAATCATACATGCACTTCACCTGTTTACACATTCATTAATACACAGTTTATCAATTGCCATCAGAGACACCCCCTCTGCAATTGCTCTTCCCTTGGCCACGTAGGTACATGGTTCCTGCTCGGTTGTGAGAGCCTTTTCAGCAACTTCATCAATCTTCTTCTCACTGACTTTCTTCATGCACACTTGGTTTTTCGCTTTGATCTCCCTTTTAGCAACCTTCACATCTTGCTTCTCATTGCTTCTCATTATTCACCCATTATTCCACTCCAATACCTACATCTTGATTACTCTCTTCTTCATCCAGAGGTGTAATCTTCCCCATCAACGCCTTACCCTTCTGATCTTCAGCATCTTTGATTTCATTGGTCCATTCAAATTCTTGAACCACAAGAGCTTTCTTGGCGTTTTCTTGTTTGGTTGCTTATGTGTTGGGTTCTTCAGTGATAGCAATGATATGAGTCTAACAGACATTGTTGTTGAGAGGATGAGGGCATTTTTTCTTGAAGTGACCAAGTTACTTACAATTATAACACTTGAGCTTCAATTTGTCATATCCCACAGATTGAGAAGCAACTCTATTTCGACCGGTCTTCTCCATCAATGTACTAGCTCTGACTGTCAGCATTTTGCTAGTTAAGATCCATTTCTTCAAGATCATCAGGATCCACTTGCATAAGATCTTCTCTTGTCAGATTTAGGGTTGTAAACGAGCCGAGCCAAACCTAACCACGGTGGGTTAAGGCTCAGCTCGTTTAAAAATCGAACCAAGCCGAGTCGGCTCATTTTTTCTTAACGAGCTGGAAAGTTGGGCTCGGGCTCGATTCGTCAAAAGCTCGAGCCAGCTCGTGGATCGTCCAGACGGCTCGTTTGTTTAAAAAAGTTTATATTTTTTGTATTTTTTACACATAATGATATACATAAAACCAAAAAACAAAAAATAAAACATTATTTAGGCTAATGGAATAATAATTTTGGGGCAAAGTATAAATAAAACGAATAAGAAAAGATTCTACGTTACTTACCTTAATATATGTATTTTTTTAAATCAATCTTACTAACTAAGACTATAACTTAACAATCTATTTATTTCGATAAAAAATAACTATATTACTAATTAAACAACATTTCTTAAATATATTAGAATATATACATACACACATATATAATTTGGAGTTTAAATTAAACGAGCGAGCCATGAACAAAACCTACCTTGGCACGGGCTCCGCTCATTTACAAACCGAGCCGAGCCAGCTCGTTTAAAACGAGCTAACTTCAAACCGAGCTTTTTTCAAACTTTTTTCGGGTGAACTTCAAGCTAGCCTCGAGCCACGGGCTTTTTGAACAGCCCTATCAGATTACCACCTTTCAAATCACCACCTAAAAGAGCTTCATAACTATGAACAAACAATCAGAAAAGAACCATATGATCAGCATGAACTTGACAGAGTGCATGAGAAGTTCCACTTGATGATCCTAGTGTGATTTGTTTGTTGTGATGATGTTAATTAATAGCAGCAGAAGAGCTCAGAGGCTAAACTCCAACATTTATACTTCCCACATTAACTTGGCTAGTTGACTTTGAAGAACTAGACAAAGCGGCAACAAGAGCAACATTCACTGACATTTTCGAGTAATTGGTTTGATTAATTTCTCTCTTATGTTTATCCAATTCAAAAGCTTTCAAGGTGTTGATCAAATCACTTATTGAAGATCTTACATTGATGTATTCCTTTTTTACGATCATGCACTAAAGACTCAATTCTTGTGGAAGAGAGTCAAGAAGTTTCTTGATTTGCTCAGTGTGGGTGAGAACTACTCCAATATTCTTTAGACGATTAACAACACAAACAAAGCGATCAATGTGAGTTGATAGACTTTCACCTTTAACACTTCCAAAAGTGTCATATTCCTTCTGCACAAGATCGTTTCTTCCTTCTATGAGCTCATTGTTGCCTTCAAAGTGTTCACACAAAGCAACCCATAGTTGACGGGCACTATGACACCTTCAAACATGTTATTCAACTCATCAGAAATAGTCATATAGATAGCACCGTAGGCTTTGTTATCTCTAGCAAGCAGGATTTTGTCTTCAGTCGAATAAATGACAAGATCAGTGTTAATGACTTTCTGATGGGTGTACCAGTCATGGGTTGATGAGGACCGACAATGATCGAGGTCCAAAAAGTGGCATCAGTGAAGTAACAAAAAGCTCTCATTTTTCCTTTCCAGTTGACAAAATCATCATCAGACTTTAGCTTGGGAAGTCTAGAAGTGGAGCTTGGTCATCATCAGACTTTGGACTTTAGCTTGGGAAGTCTAGAAGTGGAGCTGGGTTCAATTTCATTGGAGATGGATTGATTGTTTTCCGTTTTAAGTAACAAGTCACAAAATCACAAGATTCTTAGTGACGGCAGGTTCATTGGCGCCTGAAAACAATACACAGTCAGAGTGACGGCTAATATTGAGCAAAGTGCCAATAAAAATGGCTTAAAATTTGAGTGACGCCGGAAATGATTCCGATGAAAAACAAGGCGCTAACGTGAGTTAGCTGAGTGCAAATTGCTAGTGACGTCTGAAACACGACTAACAAACAACTGGTGGCTGGTAACAAACTTTTAAGCATTCTATATTGATGGCTACAAGAATGACGATAACAAGTATAAACTTGTGACACGTCATCATATTCTAGGTTTTAGTGAGTGATGCCTAATTCAAGTCAATGTTGCCAAAACGAAGACCTAGTGTCGCCAAATATGCTGGAAACACTATTTTTTCAAGAACTACACAAAAATCACACAAATTGGTCCACAAACTCAAACAATTGATCAAATACATAAACAAAACACTTTAAAACATTTTTATAACAATTTTTTCACCAAAAACATCATACAATTTAACTGTTTCAAATCCAAAATTTGAATTTTTTTATAAATTTTAAAACCTTTTTGAAAACCCAAAAATTCAAATCAAGAGCATCTTGGCTCTTATACTAAATTGTAAGTTCAAAATCCTAGAAATAACGACACTAGTGATGTTTCTCAACAAGATCCAAACCTGAAACGCCATTTAGTTTGATGTTTTGACCCGAAAATGATAGAAATACATAAAACCGTGAAAGAACAAAGTAGAACAAGATGATAAACATAATAGAAGCTTCAATTAATATTCGAGAATGAATTACAATAAATTGCTAGTCTAAGCACAAAACATACACACAATAGTGGAATAAATATCTCAAAAGGATAACCTATGAGTGAGAAATAAAACACAATTTATAGGCACACGATTAGGGTTAGGCGCCACTGACGGCATGTGCATAGCTGACGCCATGTGTGTAGCCGACCATTGCATTCCGTCACTTGAGTGACGGCTGTGATATGCGCCAAATGCAACACATAAATTGTATCAAATAAGGTATAAATCAACATTTTTATGTACTAATGTTGGAAAAAGTGTGTTTCTTTGTGTACTTTTGATTTTAAGGATTAAAAGAGCTTAAATGTACAAAAGGAACAAATTAACGGCAAAAACCAAGATAAATACAAAAGAAGAGAAGTTGACACTTCATAACGACCCTCCGAGCTTCACACCAAGACCAAAAACAACAAGTCAGAAGACTGACATGGGGCTGTGCCACCGAGGCACAGGGCTATGCCCCACTCCAGATTTCATGAAGAAAAAGACAAACAGAAGCAGACAAGAGACACGGGGTCGTGTCCCATTGACACGAGGCCGTGGTCAACTCCTAGATTTCTAGAATCTTGAATAGTACAACAAGGACAATGGCCTCGGGGGCGTGCCGTTGACACACGGGGCCATGGAGCATCTAATCTGACAACAGAACTAAATGAAGACAGGGAAAAAGGAGGCACGGGGCCGTGTGAACAGTCTGTTTCTAGCTATAAATAAGGGTGATTGGTTTCATTCCAACCCATTCCTTGGCAAACCACTTCTCTCACGCCTGCCACCACTCCACCACCACAATACCACCATCATCCATCCTAGAGTGTGTGTAGTAGTTTCGGATCCAAGATTGATCGTAAGATTTTTTGTCAAACAAAGGCCATGCTTGGCTAATCTCTAACATCACTTGGTGAAGACAAGTTATTTATGTATTACTTTTGATTTCCTAGCTTTGGTTAACTTTTTAATTGGATATGTATTAATGACTTTTACAACTAGTTTTTTTTATATTGAAAGTGAATATTATTCTATCATCCTTCATGTTTCGTTGATTCACTCATTCGTGTCTTTACGGTTTATACAAAGCACGTTAAGTGTCTGGAAGGGGGTTAGAAGGGTGGTATGGGTAAAGTTCTTTCCTCGTTAAGTGCATCCTGCGAGGACTTGGGTCAAGCTTATTAGGACTTCCCTTGAGGCAGATAGCATCAAATCGGGGGAAGTAAGAACGACTTGAGTCCCTTATAAATAAACTACTATTAAAACTTTAAACCAACCGTGTGGGCCTGTATCCCTGCTGACTCAGACCAATATGGACGAGGGTAGCGTTGCCTCCAAAAGAGGGACATGCCAATTGCATTAATAACTTACTTAGTCATCTTTCAATATTCCGGCCTTGCGTGACTGTATCCCTACTGACTCAGACCAATATGGCTGAGGGTATCGTTGCCTCCAAAAAAAGGACGTGCCACTTTAACTAAGACAATCTCTTAAAAACCCAAAGCATGGAATCATAAAAGGATACTTAAATAATAAGTCGGAACCAAGTGATTCTATCTTGTCTATTTATTTATTTTGTTGCTTTAGTTATTTCTTTATTTTTATCAAAAACCTTTCTTAAAAATTTGCTTAGATTAGACGTCGACAATGTTCCAGTATTAAAAGCTTTTGTGTCCTTGGAGACATCGGTATCTTACCATCACTATACTAAGCCAACGATGGATGTACTTGCCCTAACGTGAAATAGAGAATGATAGTTGTATATCGTGTTTTTTATAAATTTAAAGCTTGAATAAACGAGTAAAAGTACTTAAATATATCTAAAATTCATACTCACATTCTACCACATCAAGTTTTTGGTACCGTTGCTGGGGACACAAGAATTTTAAGAAAGTTTAAAATTGACACCCTAATCATTTTTAATCTTCTTTATTTTTCTTTTTAGGTTTTTTCTTCTTTTTCTGCATTTTTTCTACTTTCTGCAGGTTCAGAACGGGGCCGTGCTTGATCAATATGGGGCCGTGTCTAACTTACAGTAGCTGAAGATAAAAAAAACTTCTTCACAGAAGGCTCAAACGGGGCCGTGCCACATCTGTCACGGGGCTGTGTTTAAAAACGCCTGGTATAAGATAAATCATAGTCCTGAACACGGGGCCGTGCTAACAAAACATCTTTCTTTTCCGAGAGCTGTAATCTTCTGGGTATTATCCAAACAATGGATTATTACATGGAAGATTATGACTACAACTATTATGATGATTATGAGGAACCATATTGTACCATATGCGGTGAATCCCATTCGGTACAAAATTGTTACCTTTATCAACCATCAACCTCATACCCAACATATGAGGAACCAAGGTTTGATCTTCCAAAAATCAAATTTTGATTAGCACATTCCACCGTTTGAAACATACGAGACACCACCCACCATCGTCCGCAAAGCCGAAAGCCTCATACAAAGTCTCAAGAACTTAGAACGATTGATCAAGCAATCTCGTGCAAGAGAAGAGACCATTTGTACCAAGGAGGTAATTGACGAAGAGGTAAAACCTCAAAATCCGAAAGAAGAGGAACTACTCAAAGAAAAGTCTACGCATGAAGATGAAAAAATCGAACCAAGTTACTCAGAAGGTAAGTCTACAAAGGTAAATTTTGAAGAGGAACAACAAGAACTCCAAGAAATACATATTTTACAACCTTCTTTTGAAAATCATAGTATGGTTACATCTCATGCTAAGTTTTTAAAAGAGTTAAACACTAATCCTAACATCAAAAGAATGGCAAGTGTTAATTTAACTAAAGATCAAACTTAACTAATAGAAGATGAACACATTGAATTAAACATAAAACCAGTAACATGTTTTATTCAAAACATCTATATTAGTAACCTTTTAATAGATAAAGATCTTTGTCTTAATATAATGTCTAGCTACGTATTTGAAAGATTAGGTATTGGTAATTTCTTTCTGATCAAAATTCATATCCTCTTGGCTAATCGAAAAACTAAACACACTATGGGAGTGGTTAAGGACGTTCTCATTCAAACGCATCAAACGGTTTTACCAACCAAATTTATCATCCTAGATGATGCTCCACTTGTGTTGGGACAATCGTTCACGAAAACCCATCAAGCTTCGTCAAACATAAACACCATAATCTTCCAATTAAACTTAGGGCCAACAAACGAAGCTTTAATCGATATGAAATATCCAATTAGCAATGATGACCCTTTGTTGGAAGATGAGCAAGAACCACCTGATATGATGGGTCTAGGCAAGGACCCTTATAACCGTGGTGCACCATGAAGGCATTCCATGGACTATAAATTAACAAAAGTAGTTTACTTAAACATACTTGTACAACTTTCAAAAGTATGGCTTCTTTTTTTTTTGTTGAAAGGACAATCATGTGAAGATTTAGTTTAGTTCTTAGTTAATCCTTTTATTTTTAAGTTTTCTAAATTAATAGGGATAATAAACACTCAAAGAAGAGTTGGAACGAGCCAAAGGACGTTGAAACAGAACCCCTTGCACGTAAACATAAGTCCCCCGAATCGTAATCTTCATTACAAAAAGTGCAGCAGGAGTCGTGTGAGGTAAGCACGCTCCCGTGCCTCTTCACTGCTGAAACAAAATTGGCCACTGGAACTATCATTGATACGTGGTCGAAAACCGGTGATCGCTTATGATTAAGTTGATGTTTTTACATAGCTTTTAATCTTGAATAGCCTACTTTTAATGGGATTTGTGTTTTACAGGTCTAATAGAGTTTATAGAGCTATTCGTGAGCTTTACGGAGCACCAGGAGCGAACGGGGTCAACCAGGGATGTGAAATGAACAAAACCAGGGTAACCACGAAGATTGGATGTGTTTAGGGTGGATGATAATGGATTTAAAATGAAGATATTTGAAGAGGGCATGATAGAGGGTTAAATTACGAGTACGTGGGTGAAAACGGTGAGTAAAACGGAGCTATAACGAAGAATTTATGAAGAAACAATTCTCGCAGGAAACCAGTAAAACTAGGCAGCGTCGGCGACGCATGGGAGGGCGTCAGTGACGCCATCCAGAACTCTCCGTTGCAAAAAACTTCGCGTAGGCAGCTGGTTATTGCGTTGGTGGATTTTGGGTGTTCTGTGAGGCGTCGAGGACACCTAAATGGCGTCGGCGACGCCCCTTTCAGCACCCAGACACTGAAACTAACATTTTGGTGTTTGGGGTCAGGATATATATATGAGTTTTTGGGTCTTGGAAGAGGAGTTACGCATTTTTGGAGTTTGAAACCTTACCTTGGAGCCAAGAGTGTCATTACCTTCATCCATAATCATTCCCAATCCATCCCAAATCCTCGAATCATCCGATCCTAACCCTAATCCATCATCACCACCACCATCCTCCATCTATCTCCATACACCATCACAAACCCTAGCCATCACCATTCTCATCATCAAAGTTACAAGATGTCCAAGTTCCAGCTTCCATCCATTGTTGATCTTGTTCCAATCACCATGAGCGGCTAATTCCTGGAGGTTTCACCCCGGTGTAGATTTTTGTAAAGTTTAGGGTTTGTTAATGAATTCTAGTTGATTTTGTGACAAATTGAATTGTGTTTTGAATTGATTGATAATTGTCTTGAATTTGAACTACATTTGTGGATTGTCGAGTGATTATAAAATTTAACTTTGCAAAATAAGTTTGAGTATTTATGCTTTACCATTCGAAAGTATTTACTTGTCCAAAGGAACGAAGTGCATTGTGGTCCGTTGTCTATAACGTCGATAACAATTGGCACCTAAGCTTTGTGATATCAAAACCGTTAATACAAATTCAATTGAATCAATCTAAAATTGTTAGAAACCCTAGGCTTTGCAATTATCGATTCGGGTGTGAACCTTGTTTTCTCACCATTACTTTACATCAGTTAGTTAAGTTCTTGTGCGTTTGTTTAAAGTTTAGTAGCTAAGTAATCAAACCAAACTCGTCAGTTCATTCTGACATTCTTTTCACACAACCGAATTAAACAAATTTTAGCAAGCTTCATAAAAGTGAGACATTCGTTTAAATCAATCACATCCGATCGCAAACCATAAACTCTTTGTGGTTCGACTCGTTACTACCACTAACACATTGTTAAGGCTAATTAAGGCTTATAAATATTATCTTTAACTGGAGTGCGACATTCAGATCAAATTTTGGCGCCGTTGCCGGGGAGTTCGTGCGCTTTGCATTGGATTTTGCTTGATTTAGTGATTATCTGTTTAAGGTGTTTATTCCTTTTTGTTACTTTCTCTCTTTCTTGTTACGCGAGTGTGTTACTTGTGCAGGTTACAGGTAGTGCATGTATAAAAGAAACTCCGGGAGGACTTCACCTTTAGTATTCGAACCGGAAATTGTGCGGGTTGCTCGATGGAATTTAGCCACTCGGTTGGAGTCAGTTCTTGTCTCTAACCCACTCAACACCAACTCACCACCTACAACATCCTTTGACCCATTCCAATGGATAACCGAAATTCTAACCAACCCAACAACCAACACCAAAACCAATACCAAGATTACCCTCGCCCAAATCCAAATGTGCAAAATAACCAACAGGGGGTGGTAAGTTCGAGACCACCTACACCACCATTCCCAAATCGTAACCGCAACCAAAACAACAACCAACGTACACCCACACCTCCACCTCAAAACCAAAATAGACAAAACCCACTACCACCCAACCTCAACAACCGCAATGTTAACGCCAACAGTGGAGTTAACCAAAATCGTGGCATTCCCACGAATGAGGCTCAGTTTCTTGATCTTGACGAATTAAGGAACAACATTCCTAATGATGAGCCATATAGTGTCCCCGGATACCAATCACCGGAACATGTGCATGTTCGCAGGGAATACTCGGATGATGGAGGGAACTATAATGAGAGATTTGAAGATGATGCTTGGGATGGTAACAATTTGGGAAACATATGGCATGCAAGGGGGTTTGAGGACGACGATTTTGGCAATCAATATGCCAATGTTGCGGAGAACGAAGAGGGGTATGGTTATGACTACGGTAGAGATGACGGTTATGGAAACAACCGTCAACCACGGAACAATCAACGAAACCGGAATGATGGAATTACAATTACAATAATCAAAATGCCAATCGTAACCGGATTCCACAATATGTGGGAGGCGGTAATCAAGGCGGTGACTAGGGTAGTGATAGAAGGGGTAATCCAAGGTTCGTGAATCAAGAAGTCGATGGTCCGAGAGGTATACCACAACAACAAGCTCCACGGGGTGTGAATGACCGATTTAGGCTGGTAGTGACCAAGAATGATTCGCCTATTGTTCCTACACCACGAGGGAGGAGGGATTGATTGCAAGCCGAATTACATCAACATTCTACCCCATTTCAATGGTAGAACTAATGATGAGCCTTACCTTCACTGAGCAGAATTCTCCGCCATATGTGGGACCATTGGTGGTCATGATTTTGCATTAGACGAGGTGAAGCTTCGGTTGTTTCAGTTTTCGTTGAAGGATAAAGCGAAGCAATGGTTCCTCACTCTTCCGACGAATAGTATTCGCACTTGGGTGGAAATGCAACAAGCGTTCTTAGACGAGTATTATTCCATAGCCAAGATCGATGGTTCACGAGATGAAATTCGGGCTTTTCGCCAATTACCGGTGAGTTGTTACATGAAGCCCTCACTCGATTCAAGGAGTTAGTTCGGAAGTGCCCTCACCACCAAATCGAAAGGTGGTAATTATTGAAGTGTTTCATGCGGGGTTTGGAAGCGGACGACCACAAGTAATTGCAATCGGCAAGTAATGGGACGCCATTGAACAATCATGAGGAGGATGATTGGGAGTTCTTAGAGAGAATGAGTAAGAACTCCATGGCAATAGCATTGGCGGATAGAACAAAGAAGCATCCGGTTTCGCGATCTTTGCCCGACCTAGACTCAAGTGCTAAAAATCGGATTGCTACTTTGGAACGGGAGTTAGCCCGTATGAAGAAGAAGGATATGAATGCGGTTCAGTTTGCCATTTGTGATAATTGTGGGAATATTGGTCATAGGACCGAGGAGTGCCACATTGACATGGCACACTCCATCGAAGAGGTGAATCATGTGTATGGGGAGAGGAAGCAATACGACATGAACTCCAACACTTATCACCCGGGTTTGAGGAACCATCCTAATTTTAGTTATGGTAATGCCTCGAACCAAATGAACCTAAATTTTCAAGCGGGTAATCAAGGTGGTTCTTCATAACAAATCACCAAGGTTGTAATCATGGGGGATACCAAAGAAATTACAACTAAGGGAGTAGTCAATGGTATCAAAACCGTGAAGGCAATTATCAACGGGGCTACAACCAAGGTGGTAACGGAGGCAGTAACTCAAATTCTCAAATGGGTGGGGATGACTCGTTAAATTCCAAACTCGATGTCATCATGAATGCCATTACCACGACTAATCAAGAAATCAAAGCGGAGATGAGGAAAGAGTTTGAGGTACGTGTCACACCCCAACCGATGGCGAAAACATCGGGGCGCGGCACTAGGCGAACCAGATTGTCTCATGAGAAATTCCATAACACTATTTAAGCGACAATTTTTAAACGTCAATATCCCATACTATTAACATATAATCCTCAAATAACATTACAAAATATCAAGATTCTCATAACACAATTTCAAGTTCGATCTTCCCTAGATTTATTACAATGCTTTTCTAAAGTAATCCTAAACTAAGCATCCATAGCTAATGTCCTCTGCCACATATGTTAAAATAAAACGTCAATACAATTAAGTAAAGGTGAGCACACAGGTTTTGCGTACATAATAGATATAAAAGCTTTTAGTATACACCGCATGACATACGTAACAGTTGTGAACTATGTAACTACTCAGATTCAAGTAAACCAACAAACCGCGATTGGTCGAGGCATGCAAACAAGTGTCCACATCCTAAAATAGAAAATAAATCAGAAATGAAAATGCGAGCCTTAACAACCCCGGGCCTCCGGGTGGCGGGTCACCTCTAGTATACTATCATGTTAAGGGTGGCGTACAAGCAATCAAGTAATACATACAATTCAGCAGATTTCACGTATAGTCATGTAATAGCGGGATTGAGAATAAGAGTTGAGTTGTGTGATGTGTTTGATATACGAACATATGTGACACCCAAAAGTGCGTTTAAGCGTAAAAGGGTTCAAGTATACTCACTGTCAGCGCGAATTGGGAGGTGAGACAGGATATGGGAGGAGTTATGGAGAGTGTCGGATCAGCCTGTAAGCGAACATAAGTGCATCAGTCTTCCGAATTGCTGAAACGGTTATGGTTTGAGAGAACAGCAGACAAGTTCGGGCGAACTTGTACCTTTGGGTACAAGTTCAGGCGAACTTGTATGTCTGGACTTACTGGGAGTACAAGTTCGGGCGAACTTGTCTCATTTGGTGAGTGGTGATACAAGTTCGAGCGAACTTGTCTTATTTCTTTGGAAATCAGTACAAGTTCAGGTGAACTTGTGTAAACTTGTTAGAGAGTTGATCAAGCTCGGGCGAACTTGGTCACCAATCTGGTGACAAGTTCGGGCAAACTTGATACTTTCCGAGCGAACTTGACTGTTTTGGCATCCAAATCGTGCGTTTTCGCGTCGTTTGCTGAGGAAATCGAGTGTCCATCCCTACAACCTTAGGCTACTGAGCAAAACCAAGGCTGAAGAGGTCTTTTGGAGCGAGTTTTAGCCATTTTACAGAAACTCGGACTAATCCGGGCGAACTTGAAGGTTCGAACGGTTTAGTCTGGTTTGTGCAAAGTGACGTTTTCGTCCTTCTGCTTCCAGATCTGAGATCTAGCTTGACAACGCCTCTTTCCACTTCAAACTGAACGAAACATACGTCGTTTAGTCCGAATATTGTGTAAAATCAAGGTTTTAAAGGTTTCACTGATCTAAGTGAAAAGTAGAAATTTTGCATAAAAAGATGAAGATTTTCGTAAACAGAAGAGATTTGATGAAAACGAAGGCAAATCCTTGTGCAAAATCATTGTAAAACGATGTAGAACGTTGTTGTAGTTGAAAACGGGTGGAATCTTACTTAGAACACAAAAGGTTTCGGTTTTGGGGAGCTCTGGGCGAACTTGCAGCAAGTTCGAGCGGACTTGTATGTTCTTGAGAGCTTCCAGACAAGTCCGGGCGGACTTGTTAGTTTTGAAGGGTTTAAGAGGCTTATACAAGTTCGGGCAAACTTGTGGTATACAAGTTCGGGCAAACTTGTGGTATACAAGTTCGGCCTAACTTGACCTTGTGGCCAAGTTTTGTTTAATTAATTCACGTTATGAGTTCGTATGGTGATTCGGTTCGTATTAGAGAGTTACATTAAACGTTATAATTGATATAATAATGCGATTTAGCGATTCATGCGTGTGAGAGCGTTGCGATATTAAACCATAACATAAATTAACATAACACACGTAAAAAATAATTCCACACAATTAACTGCGTTTTGCGATGTGATGAGATAAGTGATGCGATGGCACAAGTGTTTATTAAACAATAACACACTCGGCTCGTTTAGTAGCATAATTAGTTGTGATTGCGTTGTATTAGTGATTAATAAGCGATTAGATGCGATATAGATGTGTCAAAACTCAATTCCATTAACATAAACTTTTCATAATATAAATCTTGGAGTACAAGATGATTGAGGTACACAAAATAAACAGAAATAAATAACAACGAAAAACTGGAGTTGTTACAGTCTCCCCTACTTTAGGAAATTTCATTCCGAAACTTAAGTAGTGGTCGTAACAAAGAGATGCGGGTACTTAGCCTTCATGTCACTTTCCAATTCCCAAGTGAACTTGGCACCGCATTTTCCTTCCCACAGGACCTTCACGATAGGTATGCGAGAGCGCCGTAATTTCTTGGTTTCTCAGTCCATGATTTTGACAGGCTTTTCCACGAAATGCAGAGTCTCGTTTATTTGCAAGTCCTCGAGGGGGACGTGGATATTTTCTTCAGCTAGGCATTTCTTGAGGTTCGACACATGGAAAGTCGGATGGACGTTATTAAGTTCCGCCGGTAGTTCGAGTCGGTAAGCTACTTTGCCGATCCTTTCCAGAATCTTAAAAGGTCCTACGTATCGTGGCGCTAGCTTTCCTTTCTTCCCGAAGCGGATCACTCCTTTCCAAGGTACAACCTTTAAGAGAACGCGATCTCCCACTTCGAATTGTAGGGGCTTGCGGCGTTTATCGGCATAACTCTTTTGACACTCCGAGCTTTCAAGAGATTGTCTCTGATCTGGAGGATTTTGTCTGTCGTTTCTTGAATCAGCTCAGGACCGGTGATTTGTGCTTCGCCGATCTCGTGCCATGCAATAGGCGATCGACATTTTCTTCCATACAGCGCCTCAAAAGGAGCCATTTGAATGCTGGTGTGATAACCATTATTGTACGAGAATTCAATTAAAGGTAAATGCGTATCCCAATTACCACCAAAATCTATGATGCACGCACGAAGCATGTCTTCAAGGGTGCGGATCGTGCGCTCGGTCTGCCCGTCGGTTTGAGGGTGGAAAGCGGTACTGAGATTAAGAGTAGTACCGAGGGCGGATTGAAAAGTCTCCCAGAGACGTGAGGTAAAGCGACCATCGCGGTCAGAGATGATGTCACGAGGCGTCCCGTGTCGACATATGACTTTGTCGGTGTAGATTCGTGCTAATCGTTCTACCTTAAAGTCTTCTCGTATGGCAATAAAGTGCGTGGATTTGGTAAGACGATCAATGATAACCCAAATGCTATCATGACCAGAGGAAGTGCGGGGAAGTTTCGTAATGAAGTCCATAGCTATGCTCTCCCACTTCCACATTGGGATTTCGGTTTGTTCGAGCAAGCCAGAGGGCCTTTGATGTTCGGGTTTAACCTTCGAGCAGGTTAAGCACTTCGAAACGTACACGGCGATATCCTTTTTCATGCCCGGCCACCAGTACTTAGGACGAAGGTCCTGGTACATTTTGTCGGCTCCAGGATGAATGGAGTATCGGGATTTATGAGCTTCGGTCTTAGCAATTCACGGGGAGTATCACGGCTGGGAATCCAAATACGTTCGAGATAGTAATAAATACCATTGGGTTTAATGACGAGTTGAGTTTCGGCACCACATTTCATCTCATCTTGCAGGGTATTCTCGTTAAAACAAGCAAAATGGGCGGAGCGAATCATGATTTCGAGATCATTCAAAGCTTGAGAGTCACAAACACTATACACATAGCTTCGTCGACTTAGAGCATCGGCTACGACGTTTGCTTTGCCGGGATGGTAGCGTATCTCGCAATTGTAGTCGTTGAGAAGTTCAACCCATCGGTGTTGGCGCCTATTCAGTTCCTTTTGGTTGAAGATATGTTGTAAGCTCTTATGGTCGGTGAAGACCATAGACTTAGTACCGTAAAGGTAGTGTCGCCATATCTTCAATGCAAAAAACAACTGCACCGAGTTCGAGATCGTGGGTTGTGTAGTTTTTCTCGTGGATCTTGAGTTGTCGAGACGCATACGCGATAACCTTGTCTCGTTGCATGAGAACACAACCAAGACCAAGATTAGAGGCATTGCAGTAAACAATAAAATCGTCGTTTCCGTCGGGTAAGGCGAGTACAGGAGCATTGCATAGCATATGCTTGAGAGTTTGAAAAGCTTCCTCTTGTTTGGAATCCCAAACGAAAGGTTTGTCTTTATGAGTTAAAGCAGTAAGCGGAACGACGATTTTCGAGAAGTCGGCGATGAATCGACGGTAGTAGCCTACCAATCCAAGAAATGAACGGATTTCGGAAGCATTCTTTGGTGTAATCCAACTCTTGACAGCTTCAATCTTTGCAGGGTCGACGTGAATTCCTTGACTATTAACGATGTGGCTGAGAAATTGGACTTCTTCGAGCCAGAATTCACATTTTGAGAACTTAGCATAAAGGCGATTCCCTTGGAGAAGTTCGAGGACTAAACGGAGATGGCGCGCGTGTTCGCCTCTCGACATCGAATAGATAAGGATGTCATCGATAAACACAATGACGAAACGATCTAGGAAAGCTTTACACACACGGTTCATCAAATCCATGAAAACCGCGGGTGCATTGGTAAGACCGAAAGGCACGACCAAGAATTCGAAATGGCCATAACGAGGTTTTCAGAATATCTTCTTCGAGTACACGCAACTGATGATAACCGGAACGAAGATCGATCTTAGAAAAACAAGTAGTACCTTGAATCTAATCAAATAAGTCATCGATTCGAGGAAGAGGGTAGCGGTTCTTTATCGTAAGCTTATTAAGTTCATGATAATCGATGCACATTCGGAACGTCCCATCTTTATTTTTCACAAAAAAAACGCGTGCGCCCCAAGGTGAAGTGCTCGAGCGTATGAAGCCTTTATCAAGAAGCACTTGAAGTTGGCTGGATAGCTCGCGCATTTTGGATGGTGCGAGATGATAAGGAGCTTTTAGCAATGGGAGTAGCACCGGGAATCAAATCGATACGGAATTCAACATCTCGAGTAGGTGGTAAACCGGGTAAATCGTCAGGAAAAACTTTGGGAAATTCACAAACAACGGGTACATCTTTCCAGGTTTTCTTTTCTTTCTCCGGGTTCACAATGTGAGCTAGGAAAGCGACGCATTGCTTGCGCAGATGCTTGCTCGCTTGAGTACATGACATAAGCATCAACTTCTTTGAGGGAGTTTCGCCATAAACATAGAGTTGATCACCGTTAGGGAGAGGAAAACGAATCATTTTATCGAAGCAAACAACTTCAACATGATTCTCACGAAGAAAATCAATGCCTACTATGATGTCGAAGCTACCTAACTGCATAGGTATGAGATTGATCGAGAAGACATGGTTGTTGAGATCGAGAGTACAACCACGTAGGACAGAGGTGACGGTAATGGTTTTTCCGGTGGCGACTTCCACATCGAAAGTCTTTGGGAGTTTAACGCATTTACATTTTAAAACTTTTTCGAATTCTAACGATACAAAACAATTATCGGCACCAGTATCAAATAAACATGAAGCATAAATACCATTGACAAGGAACATACCGTTGACAACATTGTTGTCATTCTGAGCCTCACGATGATTCAGATTGAAGAATCATCCATGCGCAGCCTGTTGTTGCTGCTGAGGCTGTGGTGGTGGCTGCTGCTGAGGCTGCTGTTGCTGTGGCTCTTGTTTGATAGCTCAATTAGGGCAGACATTACTGAAGTGGTTTGGGTCCCCACATGTGTAGCAAGCACAGGCCTTGGGGGCTGGCACTTGCTGCTGGCACTTGCTGCTGGTATGTGCTGATTAGCCTGAGGGGTGCGAGGGAGAGCTGGTAGAGCTGGTGCTGCAGGGGCCTGAGGAGCTGATTGACGCGGGCCTGAACGGCAACTGACAGTAAAGTGGCCGTATATGTTGCAGTTGGTGCAGAAACGGCAATTGCCTCCAACCGCGTGGTGATAGGTGCATTTTGAGCACAAAGGATGCGGGGTCAGTATACGCACGCTTTGCCGGCGGTGCGTTTGATGCTGCAGTTTGGAGTGGCTGAGGGTTTTGTGGAGCGGTGAGGGCAAAGTTCTTACTCGGGTTTTCCCTTTTGCGACCACGGCGGCTGTTCTTTGATTCTCGAGACTGATCGGTAGGAGCTGCGGATTCGGTGACGGCCTGGTTTGCGACCTTGTTGTTCTTCAAGTAACCAGACTGAACCCGTTTGTCATTGATCTCTGCGGCTAGCTGGTAGGTCTCCTCAATAGTAGCAGAGCGTGCTGCTTGAACAAAGTCAGCGACGCAGTCGGGCAGAGCGTTGAGGTACTTCTTGATTGCTTTCTCGGTCGTGTCCAATTGACCGGGACAGATAATGCTCAGCTGTTTGAAACGAGCTGTTAGACCAGCATTGTCGGGTCCGTCTTGTTTAATTCCCCAAAACTCGTTCTCCAACTTCTGGATTTCATAGGGAGGTCAGAATTCCTTGATCATGATTGCTTTATGTTCCTCCAGGTGAGTCCGTAGGTTTCATCGTTTCCCCTCCTGTTACGCTCCGCGGTAAACCAGTCGAGAGCCCCTGACTGGAAAACGCCGGTAGCGTTAATAGTACGAAGTGGTTCGGGACTCCCACTCTGGCGAAATGTGACCTCGATAGCAGTGGAACATGGCACTTGGTCCTTCAGTGCCTGAGAAAATAAGGGGTCCACAAGCTTTGAACTGCTTAAAGCTGAAAGAAGTCTTAGGCGCGTCGGCTTTGGAATGGACCGATGAATTGCTGCTGGCGGCATGGATCTCGCTGACGATCTAGGGGATAAGTTTAGCCATTTGCTTGGCTACCAGATAAGCGATGCGCTTCTCGACGTTGTTGCGCTGGATGTTTCTCCTGGTGTGCGATCCCATGTTAGACATCTACATTAAAGGATTTGATTGGATGAGATTTGATTATGATAGGTTTATGTTCAAATAGTTTTATTATTATTATTATTATTATTATTATTATTATTATTATTATTATTATACTATTATATAGTTAAGGCACGAAACACATAAGCACGTACACACGTAAGCACATAAACATATAAGCACGTAATCACATAAGCACGTAAGCACGTAATCACCTTCAAACTAAATTGTGCGCAGAGCGTGCGAGATGCGATGTAATAGCGTAGGATAGCGAGTAGAGTTGCGTAGAGGCACACGTGTCCTCATGAGCGTAGGCGAGTTGAGCGATTAGTTTGGTTGGTGAATTAATTAGCGTTTTAGATTACGAGAGCCGTGCGAGTAGTGCATATATCGATGGAGCGTAAGAGCGATAAATCGAGAAAATGAATAAGCGTAAAAATCCGTAAATTTAAACACATAAATAATAAATAAACTCGATAATTCGTAAAATCAACGATTACAGGCTTAAATCAATTGGGAGCGTCCTGGGTTTTGAGACAACGACTACCCAAAGTGATTCGAAAATTCTCTAAGTTCGGACACATGATTTGGCGTAATAGACAAATGCTCTCTCCGTACAACGGTTAACAATATTTATCCTTCCAGTTACGTCGTGTTCCGAGTCATCGAAATATTCGAGACTTTGGTGAGATTGAAAATCGAGGAGCGGAACTAGTTATTAAGATGCGGGTTTCACCCCTAACTTAACAACTTCATTCCTAGTTGTGGTTATGCTCACCGATCAAATCGGGAGTTCCACTAGATAGATGTGGAGATTTTCATCGAGGTTTGGATATCACTCCTAACTCAATGAAGGTATCTCGTGCGAGAAAGAATGCGAGGAGTGAACGATCTCATCGAGAGTTCTTGGTTTTCACACCTATTCTCGACTTGATCATTCGTTTTGTGTGATACGAGCGTTCTTTAGCATGTGTTGTGGTTGCTTTAGGAAAAGCAATGTTTAGAAGTTCGTGTCGAAGGATTCTGGTCAAGTTCGGGCGAACTTGGCATCGGTCTGATGTCAAGTTCGGGCGAACTAGTTGTTTGTTGAGGGGACAGGCAAGTTCGAGCGAACTTGGTCAAGTCCGGGGGAACTTGATCAAGTTCGGGCGAACTTGATCAATTTCGAGCGAACTTGTCCCCCAAGTTCGGGCGGACTTGTCTATACGTATTCGTTTTCGGCGTAAATCAATGCGTAACGGTCTGATTTGGTATCCTAACTATAGTCTAAGGCAAACATGGCAATTATACCTAATTTTCCCTATAGGTATGGCTCTGATACCAATCTGTCACACCCCAACCGATGGCGGAAACATCGGGGCGCGGCACTAGGCGAATCAGATTGTCTCATGAGAAATTCCATAACACTATTTAAGCGACAATATTTAAATGTCAATATCCCATACTATTAACATATAATCCTCAAATAACATTACAAAATATCAAGATTCTCATAACACAATTTCAAGTTCGATCTTCCCTAGATTTATTACAATGCATTTCTAAAGTAATCCTAAACTAAGCATCCATAGCTAATGTCCTCAACCTGCCACATATGTAAAAATAAAACGTCAATACAATTAAGTAAAGGTGAGCACACAGGTTTTGCGTACATAATAGATATAAAAGCGTTTAGTATACACCGCATGACATACGTAACAGTTGTGAACTATGTAACTACTCGTATTCAAGTAAATCAACAAACCGCGATTGATCGAGGCATGCAAACAAGTGTCCACATCCTAAAATAGAAAATAAATCAGAAATGAAAATGCGAGCCTTAACAACCCCGGGCCTCCGGGTGGCGGGTCACCTCTAGTATACTATCATGTTAAGGGTGGCGTACAAGCAATCAAGTAATACATACAATTCAGCAGATTTCACGTATAGTCATGTAATAGCGGGATTGCGAATAAGAGTTGAGTTGTGTGATGGTGTTTTGATATACGAACATATGTGACACCCAAAAGTGCGTTTAAGAGTAAAAGGGTTCAAGTATACTCATTGTCGGTGCGAATTGGGAGGTGAGACAGGATATGGGAGGAGTTGCGGAGAGTACCGGATCAGCCTGTAAGCGAACAGAAGTGCATCAGTATTCCGAATTGCTGAAACAGTTACGGTTTGAGAGAGCAGCAGACAAGTTCGGGCGAACTTGTACCTTTGGGTACAAGTTCGGGTGAACTTGTATGTCTGGACTTGCTGGGAGTACAAGTTCGGCCGAACTTGTCAAGTTTCCTGAGAATCTGGACAAGTTCGGGCGAACTTGTCTCATTTGGTGAGTGGTGATACAAGTTCGGGCGAACTTATCTAATTTCTTTGGAAATCAGTACAAGTTCGGACGAACTTGTGTAAACTTGTTGAAAAGTTGATCAAGTTCGGGCGAACTTGGTCACCAATCTGGTTTTGGGGAGCTCCGGGCGAACTTGCAGCAAGTTCAAATGAGAAGAGGAGCTGAGTATTTATAGGTGAAGTGAGATTGGAGGGCTGAAATATCAAGTTCGGGCAAACTTGTACCAAGTTCGGGCGAACTTGCTACAAGTTCGAGCGAACTTGTATGTTCTTGAGAGCTTCCAGACTAGTCCGGGCGGACTTGTAGTTTTGAAGGGTTTAAGAGGCTTATACAAGTTCGGGCGAACTTGTGGTATACAAGTTCGGCCGAACTTGACCTTGTGGCCAAGTTTTGTTTGATTAATTCGTGTTATGAGTTCGTTTGGCAATTCGGTTCGTATTAGATAGTTATATTAAGCGTTATAATTGATATAACAATGCGATTTAGCAATTCGTGCGTGTGAGAGCGTTGCGATATTAAACCATAACATAAATAAACATAACACACATAAAAACATAATTCCACACAATTAACTGCGTTTTGCGATGCGATGAGATAAGCGATGCGATGGCACAAGTGTTTATTAAACAATAACACACTCGGCTCGTTTAGTAGCATAATTAGTTGCGATTGCGTTGTATTAGTGATTAATAAGCGATTAGATGCGATATAGATGTGTCAAAACTCAATCCCATTAACATAAACTTTTCATAATACAAATCTTGGAGTACAAGATGATTGAGGTACACAAAATAAACAGAAATAAATAACAACGAAAAACTGGAGTTGTTACAATACGTGATAAGTCGCATAAGGCATTGGAAAAGCAAGTGGGTCAACTTGCGGAAGAAATGTCCCAAATGCGAAGAAGTGGAGGAAGACTCCCAAGTGACACTACGGTGAACCCGAAGCATCAAAGCTCAAGCACAAGCAATGTGAGGAATGTACACATTAGTGCGGTAAGTCTTCTTTCAAATGACGAGGTTTGTATTGTCGAAGGCATTCCACCACCACAACTTTTTGATGGTGTAGTTGAAGATGTAGGTGATGAGTCGGGAAGTAAAAATGAGCAAGAAATGATTTCACAAACTAAAATCAGAAGAGTAACTAAAAATTCATTTTGTGAAAGTTGTTTAAATGAATTGCATGCTAGGGCCAATGATATAGGTGGGGAGTTTCATACCATCCCATACCGTTGGCTCTATTAAAACCAATTAATGCATCAAGGTTTGAAAAACGGTGCCCACCAAAGGACAAGATGTTGGAAAATTTTAAAAAAGAAAAAACTAATTTGCCGTTACTTGATGACATTAAAAAGGTCCCGGCTCATGTAGAGTGTTTGAAAGAGTTGAGCATCGATAAACGGCACAACAAACTACCAAAATAATTGGATTTAATATCTCATGTTAGTGCCGTATTATCGAGTGCCCTCCCCCAGAAAGCTTAAGATCCAATAGACCCCTTGATTCCAATCCAAATTGTAAATTTAAAATTAAGAGGGCGCTCCTAGATCTTGGAGCTTGTGTGAGTATCTTGCCTGGGAGTCTGTATGACCAATATGATTTTGGTCCTTTGAAAAAGTTTGACACCCCGTGGTGTTGGCCGATCAGACTTCCACGCATCCAAGGGGGATGGTGGAAGATGTGATAGTGAAGGTTGAAGATTGCTATTACCTAGTTGACTTTTTGGTAGTTGACTATTTTGGGTGTGTTGAGGACACACAACTAATAGTCATATTGGGTAGACCGTTCCTAGAAACTGCCAGTGCCATAATAAATTGTGCAACGGGAATGGTAAGCATGAAATTTTGGGACTGAGAATTAAATTTAAATGTTTTTCCTAAATTCATGTGCCTGCTCGGTGAGGATAAGTGTCCTAAGGAGGACATTAGTCCAAACAAAAAAATATGTGCTATGGTTGGTAGGTTTGGAGAATCGAAGAAAAAGTCGGTCAAGAAGAAGAAGGCGAAAAAGTCGCCTCAAGAAAAGAGGGAAGAAGAGGAGTTGAGGAATTTTGGCCCGTTCGGGACCAAATGGTATGAATCGCTGGTGGGGTGATATGGGAGAGTTTGTGGGCGACAAGCAATATGTTCGACCACCATGAGGTGGTACGCCGTTTGTTGTTGTATATTTCTTTTGTTTTAGATATCTTTGTTTCTTTCTTCCCTTGTAGTTCTTTTGTATATCTTCTTTAGTAGTTAAATGAACTTTGTGGGTGTGTTCCCTATATAACCCACACGAGACCAACTCGTCCTCCCAAGCTATCGGGAGGTTTAAAAGGGCTTGTTGCATAAGCTAAATGCAACCGTGATTCCTACGAAAGTGAGTTAGGCTTGTTGTTGTTGTACACTATTTTTCCACATAAATCAAAGGTAAACTAACGTATGGTTTGGTAATATTCTTATAAAATTGGTAGAACTAGGTTATTAACAAATTTTGATGGTTGTGAGAAGCATGCTTCTACACAAGGGTTGAGGTTTGTAGGTACACCATGTTCATGAGACGACCAATTTTGTTGAAGAATGAAGAGCACACGAGGCATGAGTAAAAACCAAGTGCATACGTTTCTTTTTACTTTTGATTTTTTAGTTGGCTAATAAGTGGATTGTAGTTGTATTTTATTTTCCAGGGTGGAATTTTGGGGAAGTTAGTCGTGTCACATCCCTCGTGTGTATTAAAAACCCTATTCTTGCACATTGAGGACAATGTTGACCTCAAGTGTGGGGATGAGGGAGTAAAAGTTTTTTGATTTTTACCATTCATTTAAACATTACACATTCAGGACAATGTTGACCTCAAGTGTGGGGATGGGGGGAAATTTCAAAAAAATTTCAAAAATGTCTGTTTGAAGCAATCTAAAAAAGCACAAGTAACTAAGTTAACGAGAGATGGCACAACCCATTTGGTCTTTTGTCATAGTCAAAGTTCAAGTTAATAGCATGACGAGTATTTAGCGGGTGGTTATTTGGGAATAACCCGCCTAAGAAACTTGAAATTTATACATATCATATTCCATAACCTTTATACGTGAGGTTTTGAGCCACTTTTATACATCATATATACACATATTTCTTTGTGGGAGTGGACCATAAGTCATGTATTGTAGAACTTGCATCTTTTGATACGCTTGAGACCATAACCGAATATAAGCACGAGAATGATTAAGGCATTAGGTAAACCTTTTTCTTTTACATCATTTCCTTACCCTTACACGGAATCTATCCCCTAGTCGCCAACTTTGATCCTAAACCGTTCGTTTGATCACCCCATTTAGACCTTAATCATTAAACCTCTTTTAACCCGTGTGATGAAAATTCGATCTTAGGTTTTGTTGTTGTGATACCCAGGACGAAACCAGGTACACCATAATCGGTCCAAAAATTTAAGTATGCTTAAAACAATAATTGGGCGAAAACCCTAAAAACATGTGTGACTTGTGGGCTAGATTAAATGAAATATGTTATGTCTCGGAGGAATCCGAGAGCACGTCATGGTTAACATAACACTAATAAGGGCCAACGGTGCGAGGTTGGTGTCCTTAGCCTTTGAAACGTGTTAAACGGGATCTTTCCGTTTAACAGCGCATTAAACGTTTGATGATGATTATTAGGCCATCGGTAGGGCTATTTAAGATTCTGAGCACGTCATGACATAAGACTCGAAGCAAATCGGAGCTCGGGCACGCAAAATGAGGCAGTTTCCCGGTTAGGGAAACTCCTTCATTTTGAGAACAACAAAGGCAACCAAACATGCAAGGAACGGTCAATCAAGCCTAAAAACACTTAAACTACCCTAATACGGGGCTATTATGACTAAAACATAACCGGGGTTGGGTTTCTAGATGGTTATGCATGGTTTTTAAAACCGAGTCTTTTAACACTAAAAACGCGAACAAAATGAGCCTGTTTCGAAAATCGGGGACGCGTATGGGACCCGAAAACGAACCTAAACACAATACCGAAGATAAACATCATCTTAATAACGCGAAAAACGAAGCAAGACAAGGCAGGGGTGGGGTAGGGCCACCCTACCTTGCTACCGCCCCACCCCCCTTATATATATATTATTTTTTTCATTATTTTCTTTAATCTTACACCCAAAAATCTGCTCTCCATCATCAACACCCAGTTGATCATCAACTAAATCCAACAAAATTAAAGGTATTTTTCAATTTCAATAAGGTTTTGATGAAGATTTCATGGTTAAACATGAACTAGACTAGGAAAACCCTTTATAATCCATGTTAATGGATGGTTTAAACATGGTTCTTGGCTGAATAAGAACACCTCAAGGATCCCCTGATGTTATATGATAGCCAAGATCACAAAACTTCGGGTTTTGATACCCTAATCAACCCCTAATCGAACAAAAGCGAATAACAAAGTTATTAACGAAAAACAGTGAAACAAGCCTTGATTGACATGGGTTATGGCATGTTTGGGTTGTGCTTGATGTGTAGGTACTAAATATAGCACCCACACACTTCTGGATTCGAGAGAAACACACGGGAACGGAGCTTGCGCTAGGTATAACCCCGAAACCCTCGACTACCATAGGCAGAATTTTGTTTGGACTATAACTTGGTCCGTGATGCTTGGATTGAGCTGAAAATTGGTGTGGTGATGTAGGGCATTGACAGGAATGTTCACCTAAAATTTTAGAATTTTGTAATTTTCTATCATATTTGGAGAATTGTTTACTGTTTTACCCAAAGAAATTCAGAAAAAATACCAAACAGAGTCTATAAATCACCAAAATTTACATGAACACTAAGGAACCTATAGGAATCTTATGCGATGTTTGGGAGTCCATTGGTTGGATTTTGATTCGGACTAAAAATCCGCGTTTTTGTGAGTTTTCGGTAGCCGGAAACGCACCGAAACGAAAGCGGAAAATCCCAAATATCTACAGGGAGTTCCTGGACATATAATGGACTTTCTAGAATATTTGGGAATTTTTAGATATCAGATGATAAGCAATATAAATTTTTCGGTTAAATACTGTTTAACAAATAATTTATTTGAGGAGTTAAAATGGCTAAATAAATTCCCGAATTATTTTTCTCATAATCTATATATTTTTACTGAATTGTATAAAAATTTACAAATTTTTATCAAACTTATATATTAAAGGGGAATTTACGGAATTAAAAATACTTTATTTTAAACTAGTTTCGGCAGTTTACCGTGTAACGAACCTGCCGGAACCGGGAACTGATCGAACCCGACATTTACTATAGTTGGAACACCGGGAATATTCCGGGAGATTCCAGGGTCGTTTGGACACTAGGGGTGTGCCCCATGCCAGTTCGGGAGAATCCCCGATGGCGAAAATGGAAATTTAATTTTGGGCAACCTAGACTCCCCAAACACCCAAACTCCCTTAACGAAAAGTTAATCTTTCCTAAATGACAACATGTTGACTCTATTGGTATTCCCGTACCATTATTCGAACGTGTCAAACAACTGACTTTGGCTGGCACGCGAACCGGTGCCCGGAAGCCAACCTAAAAACTGATATTACCCTGACATCCATCACCATACCATCTTAGATGCTGATTAAGTCCCTACTTGCATGTGTGCTATTAAAGCTGATCCAGTTGATTGATTACTCTTTGATTGATACTACCACCCTCACAGTGAGTTTCACTCCCCCACTTTTAAATTGTTTTACTGTTTTCTGGGGTGAATTGCATGTTACAAATTGTGTTAATAGCACCAACTAGTGATGATGTGAATTACCTAACACACGAACTATCCCCAATGCAAGTGATTAACGTAAGCCGTGGGCAGTGGATAGTACTATTGGTCTGAGAAACCTAGTTGCCACCGGACCGGTGTGCCGGCAGCCAGGCAACTACACGCGTCCTAAACTATGTTGTGTTGTTAGGCATAACTAGCCTGGGGCGTTGAACTGCACGTGACGCAGTCGGTGGGCTGAGGTGTCAAAAGTGACACGGCCCGGTGTGCTGAGGTGTCAAATGTGACACGGCACGGTTATTGTGGTCAAGGTTTCACTTGTGAACTCGTGTAATTCCATCTGCGATCTGGAATACGTGAAATTAAACTTGTTAACGCATTATGTTATGAAACAACTGAACCAGTGTAACTCACATGCTCGGTTAGCTGACCCTTTTTAATATTAACATGCATTTCTGGTAAAGCTAAGCAGGAATGAGGAATGTTCGTATGGAAGGTTTTGAGTAGGCGGACAATAGAAAAATAAAGGCTGTAGTGGCTTGTAGTACCACACTTGAACTAATGGGTTGTAATATGATAGTTTATGTATGTTGTAACCGATGTTCCCTCTTTATATGATATCACGTTTTTAAATTATGAGGAAATACCATGTGTCTGCCACACCCCGCAATTGTCTTCCGTTGCGAGTCGGGGTGTGACAATTGTTTGTAAAGTTGTGGTTTTGCTACGTAAAAAAAATCAAAAAATTCAGAAATTATCGTGAAAAATAAGAGAAAAGAATTTGAGAAAAACACAAAAAGATGTATGGTAGCTGTTGAATAAAAGGCAAAATTCTTTGCCTCTTAGTTTGTTATTCATAGTAGTCGTGATTAGTTTAGTTGTTTTGTAATAAAAGTCGAATTTTCATCACCTTCGCCACTTTTAAATATCCTATTCCATACCCTTAGCCTAGCCTTGTTAAAACCCTTTAAAGACCTTTTGACTTGTGCTTAGTATTTGTGTTTGGTGGTGGAGAATGATTGAGTTGCAAGCCTATGCGGGTACATGTTCTATTCGGTTTTGAGTGATTATTTTCGAAAGTGCTAATACATCATTAAAGTTAGCCAAGTTGTAAACCGAGTGGAGTGAACATTGTGAGGGATATGTATGACTTGTGAGTTTCAAGGGCAGGTTAATCTTGGATAATCATTTTAATGTTATTACTCCTTTATCGCTAAATATTTTGAAAATTGTAAAAATCTTGAGCCAGGTATGACATTAGACCTTAACTTACGTCTCAAGGATGGGAAGTGTATTTCTCGTTCGACCCACGTGAAAGTGAAAAACAGATTTTCTTGAGGGCAAGCAAAAGACAAGTGTGGGGATGTGATAAGTGGTTGAAAATTGGTGATCGCTTATGCTTAGGTTGATGTTTTTACATAGCTTTTAATCTTGAATAGCCTACTTTTAATGGGATTTGTGTTTTACAGCTCTAAGAGGGTTTAAGGAGCTATTCGGGAGCTTTACGGAGCACCGGGAGCGAACGGGGTCAACCGGGGATGTGAAATGAACAAAATCGGGTTAACCATGATGATTGGATGTGTTTTGCGGTGATGATAATTGATTTAAAATGAAGATATTTGAAGAGGGCATGATAGAGGGCTGAATTACAAGTACGTGGGCGAACACAGTGAGTAAAACATAGCTATAACGAAGAAGTTATGAAGAAAATAATTCTCGCAGGAAACCAGCAAAACTAGGATGCGTCGGCGACGCATGGGAGGGCGTTGGCGACGCCATCCAGAACCCTCCGTCGCTAAAAACTTCGCGTAGGCAGCTGGTTATTGCGTTGGTGGATTTTGGGTGTTCTGTGAGGAGTCGGGGACGCCCTAGATGGCGTCAGGCGACGCCCCCTTCAGCACCCAGACGCTGAAGCTCGCATTTTGGTGTTTGGGGTCGGGATATATACGAGTTTTTGGGTCTTAGAAGAGGAGTTACGCATTTTTGGAGTTTGAAACCTCACCTTGGAGCCAAGAACATCATTACCTTCGTCCCTAATCATTCCCAATCCATCCCATCATCCCAAATCCTCAAATCATTCAATCCTAACCCTAATCCATCACAGCACCACCATCCTCCATCCATCTCCATACACCATCACAAACTCTAGCCATCACCATTCTCATCATCAAAGTTCCAAGATGTCCAAGTTCAAGCTTCCATCCATTGTTGATCGTGTTCCGTTCACCATGAGCGGCTAATTCCCGGAGGTTTCACCCCGGTGTAGATTTGTAAGGTTTAGGGTTTGTTTATGAATTCTAGTTGATTTTGTGACAAATTGAATTGTGTTTTTAATTGATTGATAATTGTCTTGAATTTGAACTACATTTGTGAATTGTCGAGTGATTATAAAATTTAACTTTGCAAAATAAGTTTGTGTATTTATGCTTTACTATTCGAAAGGATTTACTTGTCCAAAGGAACAAAGTGCATTGTGGTCCGTTGTTTATGACATCGATAACAATTGGCACCTAAGCTTTGTAATATCAAAACCGTTAATACAAATTCAATTGAATCAATCTAAAATTGTTAGAAACCCTAGGCTTTGCAATTATCGATTCGGGTGTGAACCTTGTTTTCTCACCATTACTTTACATCAATTAAACAAGTTCTTGTGCGTTTGTTTAAAGTTTAGTAGCTAAGTAATCAAACCAAACTCGTCAGTTCATTCCGACATTCTTTTCAATCAACCGAATTAAACAAGATTTTAGCAAGCTTCATAAAAGTGAGACATTTGTTTAAATCAATCACATCCGATCGCAAACCACAAACTCTTCATGGTTCGACTTCTTACTACCACTAACACATTGTTAATGGTAATTAAGGCTTATAAATATTATCATTGACGGAGCGCGACATTCCGATCAATCACAACGGGTCGTGCCTATTAGGCACGTCCCGTGCCCATCTTCTTTAAGTTTTTCAAAATTCATGATACTGGCACCTTTGACACGGGGCCGTGCCTCCTTTCAACGCCCCCGTGTCCGTGCACAGTGTTTGAAAAAAAATTATTGTTTTTAACCCACATTTACACATTTAATCAAATTTAACCAATTCTGGACACATTATGGACAATGTGTAATTTAATTATGAGGGGTAACTTAACTTGAATATTTTTGTCCTAATGGTGTTAGTTAGATCCGTGAAGTTGAGAATTGTGGTGGAGACGGTGTGATGGTGTTGGTGTTGATACAAACAATATTGTTGGGGTTGTTTGTTTGGGGTCTGGGTTCTTTGTAGGTGTTGGTTTGGTGCGGACATGGTGGTTATGATTGTAGATTTTGTTGGCGCAACGACCATTGACGAAGCTGATGTGCTGTAAAACACACACTTTATCCTATGTATTTTATATAATTTAGTAATTAATTAGAGTCATTCTTATTAGTTTTACTGTATGTTTTATTATTTTATATTGTTGTAGGTCCCGTGTAGAAAAAGAGTAAAAACAAGCTAAAACGATTAAATTAGATATAAAAATAAATATTAACAAAAGCTAGATAATATCATAGTATGATGTGATGATGTATTTCAAATTATTAATACATATAGTATGTGATTTAAATAAGATTCATTATCATGGAAATCAAAGAATTCTAAAAAGCAATTTTGTTGACATTTTGGTAGGCTACTTTGAGAATTATTAGGCAAAAGAAAATATTGGTTGCAAAAGAGAATTAGAAGAAAGGGATTCATATGTAATTTGATGAGGCAATTTTTATCTTGGATGAAAAAAAACTAAGGGTGCGTTTGATTTGCAGGAATTTAATGGAATATAAGGGAATTAGAATCTAAGTTCCATCTCTTAAGATGTTTGGTTTATAGAATTTGATGGAATTGGAATCTCAATTCCAATCTTTATGTGTTTAAGTGACAATGGAATTGGAATTGGAATTTGGCAAGAATTCCTTCGAATTCCTTTAACTAAAGGAATTCAAAATCCTTCCTATATAAGAAGGAATTAAAGTAAATTCATTGGAATCTTCGACCGATTCGACCCAAACGATTTCGACCCGTAATGTTTCAATCAGAACCTTTCAACCCGTACTGATTCGTTCCGAACCATTTTGACCCGTACTGTTTCATTCGACCCAAACGGTTTCGACCCGTACTATTTCGATCAAAAATGTTTCGACCCGTAACATTTCATTCAACCCGAACCGTTCGAACCGAAGACCCGTATAGTTTCGACTCAAACCGTTCCAACGCGAATCGTTTCGACCCGAAGTGTTTAGCCGTGCAGCATTCGACCAGTATCGTTTTTACCCAAACTGTTTCGATGCAACTCATTTCCACTCGAACCGTTTCGACCCGTACCGTTTCTAAGCGAACCGTTTTGCTCTGTACCGTTTTTATGCGAACCGTTTCGACCCAAATTGTTTAGAAGTGAACTGTTCGACCCGTACCATTTTTGCCCAAACCGTTTCAACGCAACTCGTTTCGACTCGAACCGTTTCGACGTGAACTATCTTGACCCGTACCGTTTCTACGCGAACGTTTTGCCGTGAACCGGTGCCCCAGTATCGTTTCGACGCGAACCATTTTGACCCGAACAGTCTAGAAGCAAATTGTTTTGACCCGTACCGTTTCGACCCGAACCGGTTGTGGGTGCCGGGTGATGGATTCCAATTCATTTGACAACCAGACACATAAAAGATCCAACAATTTTCAATTCCAATTGGAATGTTTAAATTCAAAATACAATTCCTTCAAATTCTAATTCCTATACAAATTCCAATTCCAATTCCAAAACACTTCTCAAACCAAACACCCCCAATAAAATAAAGAGGGACATTAGACGAAATTCAAAGAGGAAGGTTCAGCTGCGAAATTAGTAAATTGCCCTCACTAAATCCACTTATTTACAATCTGATACCCTCCATTTGTTTCCTCATTCTTAGGACTTTGGTCAATCAGTACCGTAAGAAGCGGCCCAATCACGACGTATAATTATTATTTAGTTTAATCTCTTCTAACTAATTATTGATAACACTCCTACTAAATATTATTTAGTTTAATATCTTATGAGTAATTATTATTTAGTTTAATCTTTTCTAATTAATAATAGATAACTCCCCTATTAAATATTATTTTGTTTAATCTCTTCCACTTATCTATAGAACATTATTAATTAATTTAAATTTAATTTATTTTAATTAGTTAAATTCAATTTATACTTCTTATTTATTATATTATTTATTTGAATTAGTTATTACTTTTATGTTTATCTATTTACTTATATCAATCTATACGTATATCTATACTTCTATACTATATAATAAAAACATATACTATATAATAAAATAATAAAATATTAATGTGTGACACCTTTCGTACATTGTAGGCATTTATTTTATAATTTTCTCGCCTCACTTCCAAATTTTTCTTATATTAATTAAATAAATAAATGAATAATGAGCTAATATTAAATTTTATCCTACTTTAAATTTCGAATACCATTCTTCTCTTTTTCTAATAAAATATTATCCTAAAATTTAAATTGTTAATTTAAGATATTTTTAAATAAAACAAATTATTTATCACGAAAACTAAAATTTGTATTAATATAACAAATATTTTTATTTTCATTACTAAAAAATTATTATATCAATTTTATTACATAATTTATAAATCAATTTGTCAGAATTGGTACCAACATTTTATCACTCAAATGGCTCCCGATTTGCTTCTTGAATAACGTAACTTCTTTTCATAAACCATCTCCACAATCACCCTACCCATCGCGTATCGAGTATTATCCATTAGTATATTAAAAGACATGACTTTTTTATCAATACATGTGGTTTTTTAAGATATAACTTTTTATTTTTTGATATATAAAATTAGATTTATTGAATTCATACAATACACGGAGTTTTTTAAGGATTTATAATTTTTTATTATTTAGTATAGAAAATTACATTTATTCAACCCGTGTAATACACGTGGTTTTGAAAATATAACTTTTTATTATTTGGTATATAAAGTTTCATTTATTCAAGCTGTACAATATGGTTCTTATAGATATAACTTTTTTATTATTTAATATATAAAAATTATATTTATTCAACCCATGTAATTAAGGATGTTTTTAAAATATATTATTTTATTATTTAGTATATAAAATTTATTTATTTAATTCGTGTAATACACGTGATTATAACCTAGTATATATATAATATACGGAATTAATAGAGAGACCTCAAGGTTACGATATAAATTATTTGTACGAGGGGGACGTCACAGTAGGCTAGGGGACAAAGTAAAAGAGGAAGCAACAGTTATGATTTGAGCAGGAAAATTATTAGCTCGAGGATCAAGGTTGAAGATCAAGATTTAAGTTCTGTTCGCAAATTGTTACTTTCGATTTATATTTCTTTATATTATTTGAACATGTGAACTTGTTTTGCTACGTGTCAGATTTATTTATTGTTTTTGATGATGGTTTGTGGCTAAACTTTTAACTGCCTAGGTAGATGAATACATGTTATCGGTTTAGAACTTTTATTTTGTGGATTTTAATATTAAAGCAAAGACATGATTTTTTATGATCTTTCATACATGCGTATTTAAACTTGTTCATTGAATAATTATTATCCCTCATGTTGCTAGTTGAAGGTCATTCAAATAATAGTTGCATGCTATGTCATTTAATACGTGTTCTTGACTAGTGGATGTTTTGCTAGACGTAGTGAACCATAGGGATATGATCGTAAGTTGAATAGGGATAAGTATTCTACCAATCTTTGAAGGTCTGTGATCAGGCGGTTCTAGACGGAAGTTAATGCGTAAATGTAAACCGATTCGGTAGAATGTTATTAAGAATGGAGTAGAAGCAGAATGCAGTGGAAGTCTTCATTCATACCGAAAGAGTATACATCTTTATAAGTCTAGCTGCCGGAGTTCCTGGAGAGAATCCGGTAGCACCTCCCGTAGGGATGGCAAAAACTCAAATGACAAATGAACACACACCACCTATTTATAGGGAAACACACAAGTTCGCTTGACATGTGCATAGGAGGACAAGTTCGGCCGAACTTGTCTACCATATGACAAGTTCGAGCGAACTTGACTGCCACATGTCAAGTTCGAGCGAATTTGACCTCCACAGGTCAAGTTCGGGCGAACTTGTTCCCTTTTACACTGTAAACTACGTATTTTGGTCGTGTGTTCGATTCTAACCTATACAATATTCAACACACGCCCAATCTAGTCTATTCGACAAGTGACGAGCACAATAGTGCATCAACAATCTCGAGAGTTGTGAGGTGAGAGGTTGCCGATCCGTCTTTATTGTTAGATTGCTAGGGTTAGATACTTTGTGAGAAGATTGCCTTAGTTTCCCTTTCACTACTTGCTTATTGAGTCTACTCATGGTTCCATAGTTACATGTGACTTTTGCACTGTGAGGTAGAATTTCTAGAGGGTACTTTATTATTACAGTAGGAAAGCCTGTTAGGGAATCCATTAAACCAGTAGTTTAACGGCTTTTAGGTTTCGATAGGTTTCTTCTCGATAAGGGCCGAGGGTCCTTTAGGTTATCCTTTAAGTTTAGTATCTAAAGATCACAGTTTCCACAACAATTCCAAAACTGACAGAAAGTGTGAGCATGTGTAGGAGTCTGACCTAGGTAGTGTGTCTTCCATCATCTGATTACATCTTTAGTCTTCGTTTGTGTCTTTGTCAGTTCAGTTAACTTAGTTAATTTTAGTAGTTTAACCCCCCCCCCTCCAAAAAACAAAACAAATCAGTCGAGTTAATTTAATATTTAGTAATCGAGTCTAGTAAACATATTTGGTAGAGTCTCGTGGGTTCGATACGCGGACTTACTTAAGTTTTACTACATTGACCGGTATACTTTCCGGTTGTGTGGTCTGTTTAGAGAGTCTTAGTTTATAAATTTACAACTTAAAGTGTCTAGTTTAGGGTTAAAATTGTTTAGTTTTAATTGACCATTGTGAGCTCATGTTGGGGTATAAGGAAGATAACTAGATGCATGAGTGTTAGGTAAATCTGTATCTATATTTTCTATATAATACAATAAGTGAAAATGATTTGGGACACTTAGCATGTTGTGGTGTACCTCAAGATGATTTGGGAGGGAAAAAATATGAGGCACTTTAGAGGCGGGATATGTTTCTTTATTCAGGTCAGAATCTGGATTTGGGTTATCCAGCAATGTATTATGGATCCATTAAATACACCACTCTCAATCTTCTCTCTCACACATTCTCCACAAACCTAGAAGTTTTTCTCCAACCACCACATATTATAGCCTCACTTTCTGATACCCTAAATCCCAAAATGTGATTCTCCTTCAATCGTTCTTTGCGCATTCATCATTCGGGTATGTTTTTTAGTTCTATCATTCTATGATTTTTGTTGTTAACGTAATTGATCTTTGTTAATATTTTTTTTACTAAATTTAATCGAATGTTTGTTGATGATACGCTCCATCTCTCCATATATGCTCTTTGCTGTTTCTCTCCTTCATAGAGCAGATCGTTATTCAAATTGATTGTAAGCAGATTTGGTGTTATTGTGAGTCCTCTTTATCCGATTGAATTGCATTCTTACTTTTAATGTTTTTTTTCTTAAACCCTAGACAACAAATTCTCTTTCTTTTTTCTTAGTGAATCCTCTACGATCTTTCCAATACAACCATTAGGTAAGCAAAACTTTTTTCTTAATTGTCTCGGCAAGAGCAGCAAAGTTGGTCACTGCACAAGTAAATAAAGCAGGATCTGTTATCCTTACAAGAAGAAAAGAAATCTCTATAGGTCTAACCTAAGGATCCTATGTCTTACCCTTCAAGTTCCATCTTTTTGGAATTTTATCCCCTAAAGGAATAATGTTCCTCTTGACAAAAAAGAACTGGTTTTCCTAGTTGGTGTCATTCTTGGTGGTTTTGAGGAGTGGGAGCGGTTGCTGAGGTTTGGCCATGAAAAGAAATCGTGAGATACATGGGACACAAGATTATACAGGTGTGGAAGTTCAGAAAGTGAAAGACTTAAACCCTGATCACTGATGATTTGCTCCAAAGTGTATAACACTCGCCAGAGCATGGGCATCGCCTGGTTGTAACACAAGCCTGTATGGGTGAAGAAGCTTTGGGAAATGGTGGAAAAGGGTAAGTGTAGCCTATTTGGAATGGCGCTGCATGGGAAGCAGACCCTTGCAAGGGATTCAGAACCACTCTTCAACGAAGAGTCAAAGGGCCTGAAAATGGTTCCCTCCAAGAAACAGTTATGCAACTGATCAACTTCAGGATCAGTGAAGCGACATAGCTATGAGGAAGGATTTTTTATGAGGTTTTGACTCTTGGGTGGACTATCCTGTACTAGATCCTTGTTTGGAGAGGACCGAGTTACCATTTTTGCCATGGATTTCTAAAGAAAGAAGCGATTACATAGAGAAAGAAGAGAGAGATAGAGAAAGAATACCTGTTGAAGCTCTATTGTGGAGATATAAAGCAGACATCTTGGATCTTAAACGGGTTTTCCAGTCCTTATCTCTTCTCTATTTATCATAATGTTTGTTGCATGTAGTCACATCGGTGACGTGAGGATTCATAACGGCTAGTTATCACTTGCAACGGCTAGTTCGCATTTAACAAAAATATGACTAATCTGATTGACATTTAATTCTCCATATTTTGGGGCAATTGTTAGGGGTTAAATTTTATTACTATGGATCACATATCCTCGGATTTGCCTGGATCATTGATCCTTAAGAGATGGTGCAGGATGTTTGAGGATCACATATCCTTGGTATTGTTTTTACTAACTAACAATTGTATCCTCTGTTTGAAACTTGTTTATGCAGGCACTTAGTGAATTGGACCTGGTCAAGATGGAATCTTGTGGAATAAGCCGTATTTGAAGCACGTGTGAAAGGCCATAACCATTATGGACGAACTTGGGAGCTTCCGTGATTTTCGTATAGTTAGTTAGCAAGTTAACCTACTATTTTTAAGGGGTATTGAGCTCGATAGACAACACTACTGCTTCTGTTTGCATACACATTACGCTTAGACATATTCTGCTACTCTCGCAAATCACCCTCAAATACACATACTAGAATTCATTGTAACGAGCTCAATATCGTCCAAAGTTGTAATCTTTATTGTTCAATATAGTCGATAGTGATAGTTTTCACTGTTATGGGTGGAATTTCTAACCCATATCCTGAAGGCATATCTTGATATTACATGTTGGATATTGCAACCAGGATACTGAACCAGGATATTGGTAACATCTTACGGGGATATCCTACGCGCTTATTAACGTTATTCTTTGGTTGCAAGGTACCAACGGTTATGAGGACTTGGTCTCCTGAAGACTCATTCTAGGCAGTTGGAAGAAGAAGGTGGGAGATAGAGAAGGGGTCCACAACGTTCACAAGGGAATATTCGAGGCATCCTGTTAGTACACAATGTCTATGTCTTAGTCTTGGATCGAGTCTGTTTAGATTGGGCTAGATTATGTCAGAAATATGGCGTGTTTATGTAAATACTAGACAAGTTTGCCCGGAACACATTGTGAGAACAAGTTCGGCCGAACTTGTTCAAGACAAGTTCGAACTTGTCCAAGGCACTTTTCAGGCGAACTTGTGTAACTATAAATATGTGAGTTTGCATTTCATTTGTAAGATTCAGAGATTTTTTGTACTGGACGGCAAAGCTCTATCCAAGTGTTTCTAGGATCTGTAACGTCTACACATTAATGAAACAGTGATTAATCAGTAAAGAACTTGTCTACAATGTCGCCTACGCAAACAGATTCCGCACGTTTACCTTAGGTTTGCCAAATTAGGGCCAGAATGATCCGTACAACAGACGTTCAGTTGATACCACAATTGAAGGTCCGTTGTACGGATTGTTCTGGCCCTAATTTGGAAAACCTAAGGTAAACGTGCGGAATCCGTTTGCGAAGGCGACATTGTAGACAAGTTCTTTACTGATTAGTCACTGTTTCATTAATGTGTAGACGTTACAGATCCTAGAAGCACTTGGACAGAGCTTCGCCATCGAGTACACAAAATCTCTGAATCTTACAAATGAAATGCAAACTCACATATTTATAGTTACACAAGTTCGCCTGAAAGGTGCCTTGGACAAGTTCAGGCGAACTCGTCCTTCACAAGACAAGTTCGGGTGAACTTGTTCAAGCACCATACAAGTTCGGGCGAACTTGTTATACAACATACATAAACTTGACGTTTCGCTCATAAACACATACTCGACATTATACGATGACGTAGGCAACAGACATATGCATCAACAGAATCCCCCTTGGATGTTGCCGTAGTAATCATTCTTCAATTGAATTCCTGAGTCTTTAATATTTTCTTGATCGTTGTTTCTTGAATAACTTTAACTTCCTTGATCTTCATATCTTCTTCGATCCTATTCTCTTTTCTTGAGCTTTTCTTGATAAAACTTTAATCACCATGCTCCCTCTTGCTTTGAACTTTCCGGTATCTTCAATCGACGTTTTTATCTAGCTTCCCCTTAAAATATACTTCATGTTTCAAAGTTCTTTCGAACACTCAAAGAAACATTTCAGATTCAAACTTTGAAACTTTTAAACACAAACTTTTCAAATTTTAAACATCTTATCAGTTTTTAAACCCTCTCAGTTACTCAAGTCCAAATTAATGACCTTGAATATCTGATTCATGTAACAAGTTCAACTTAATGATCTTGATTAAACATTTTGACACCAAACTGATTCATTCACTCCAATGTAAGTTTCAACTTAATGAACTTTTAAACTTTTAAGAACAATCTCAATTTTTTAGATTTTGTTCAGCAACTTTAGACTTTGAAAATCAGCTTTTCATCATCAGTGGTCGAAACTAAAAGATAATATAATCTTTTTGTTTTTATGAAATGAATATCAAACACTAAGTATGTACAAACATATTTACAAATATATTTTTGTTGAGTTTGTGTTAGAGGATCATATCAGTTTTGAGACATATCACTAGCACCGTTGACCTTTTGATTGACTTTAAGCTTTAAACTCGTTTACCTAGATTGTCGATATAATTATCCACTTAAACTTCGACACATTTCTCAATTGTTCGAAGATATGTTAGGTAGACTTATGAAACTTGACTTAACTATGGTTCCCATCTCAGAATATACTCCCGTATCAAGATTCCCTAGATTTCATCTTACAGGTGAGTATAGCGTAACTGATATATGTATCTGGGTTGTGCGAGGCCTTGAGAGCTCAGGTTAGTACCACCATACAGACAAAGAGATGAAGGCTCAACTTTAAGGTAGTGTTCCAAAACTGGAATCTTTTATACTGCAATTGTAGTATCTTTCGATATTTTCAATTTGATGCAGTTTTATGGTTTTTAGCAAAAGCATTATAGAAGTTCTAGGCCATTGCTTACGCAAAATCAGAAGAACTTGTATAATACCCCAGATATCAATCATCTATAAAGACCTCGTATCTCATAATCAGGCAATCTCTCAAAAGAAATTTCAGAGTACTAAGTCCATATATCCGAGAGATCTTAATCCACAAGTTTAGAAGCTGTAAAATTTAGTATATATCCCGGAAACAATCTACTGAACATGTAAAGCCTATCGACACATCCACAGTAAGACTTGTTTATACTTTTTAAACTTTACAATTCTTTAGCATATTGTGATAGTCCACTGATGTACTATCATTTCCTTTTTGACCACAAAACTCTTTTTGCCTTTTTCAATATTTTTGTACTTTTCGCATTTAATATGTTTTTGGATTTTATGAAAAAATTTTCTCCCCGTAAAATTCAAAAACATATTTTTGGATTTTTGATTTGGAAAAACACTGACCAACCGATGAGAATCACTTCAATTCTCCATCCATTACTACTTCACAAATTTCTTTTAAATCTCTCTCCCTCATGATGACAAAAACCTTGACACCTTTGTGTTTATAGAACATTTATATCCCTGAGTTTTGTCTGTTCAACAGTGAGGATTCTGTGAAATTTTCAATTTTTTCTTCAAAAATTTGTAAAATTTTCAAGTAAACGTTTTTGGAATGTATTTTCGAAAAATTTTCTCCAAAAATTTTCAAAAATTGTAAAGTAAACGTTATAGAAAATGTAATAAGGCCTTTATATAGAACTTGATAACCCGGCCCGTCTTCATTGTGTGCCACGGAACTCCATTCTCAGTAATTACTTTCATCTCAGAAGTTCCTGCACAAAAATTCAAACAATTAGTTGAATAGTGACACCCAAGCCTTTGCAGTCTTAGATGTTATTTCTTCAACCTTAATTTTGACTTTCTTTTCACAATCAGGTTTATCTTGGACTTTCTCAAGTTTCAGAAAGTCCTCTAAATTTTCAATTTTCACTGATTGTGTAAATTCTTTTTCTTTTACCAACCATGATTGATTTTTCGTTAAAGCTTTCTTGAAATACAATATAGAAACTTTTTGTTCATTAATATTCGAGAATTCACCAGTTTCAAAATTTGAAAACTTAGTAATAACTGGTTTCACCTTGTTTGTAGTTTCTGTAAATTGTTTCCAAACCTGAGTTGGTACTTTCAAATCTTCAAAAATTTTCTTATCAATATGAACAGGTTTAGGATTAATTTGAAAACATTTTCTAGCAATGTGTCCAGTTACTCCACATTTATGTCACTTCCTGTTCTCATACTGATCCTTTTTAGCAAACCATACACTCAAATTATAACACTGACTTGAAGTGTGGTAACCAACTTTCCTGCTTCTTTTATAATTCTGATTTGACGTTGAAGCACTGCGGTCCGACCTGCACCACTTATTCACAAATTTTTGTGAGTTTCTATAATAATTGGATGATCGTACCGATGAGCTTTCATTTTTCTTTTGAAAATTTTCAGAATTTTTAAAACTTCATTTTTCTTTTTGTTTTCGTTCTCCATTCTGCTTAAAAGGTTTATGCGTTGAGCATTCACCTTTCTCAGTAGATTGTAGAATATTTTCTTGAAATTTTTCTTTTAGTTTTAAAAATATTTCATGTTTATCATTTTTAGCTCTTTCATCATCGGTATCATCATCACAATCTTCAGTTATGACATCGTCATAATTTATGATATTATCACTTATTGGAATTTCTTTTTTATTTTCATTGATCGGTTTTGGACATATCTGATCTAGAATCAATGTCGAGGTCAAAAAACCTTTCAACTTCTTTTCTAAATCAACAGCTTTATTTTTAGCATTCTCAACATCTTGTTCAAGTTTCTTGATTTTTTCAAGATGCGATTTTATTATAATTTGTTTTTCAAAATCATTTTTATATAAAACATATTTTTCACTTTCTAAAATTTTTATTCTATTTTCAAAAATCTTTTCATTTTCTTTAACCTTTTTATTTTCTAATGTCAAACTCTCCAGATTGTTCAAGAGTTTGGCATTATTTGCCAGATAATCAGTCAGATCTACATCAAAAACTGGGCAGATTGGTTTAGAACTTGAAGACTCATTTGTAGAAGTACTTGAAACTTGTGCTTCATAGTTCTTTACCATTATACTCCCTTCTTTCTTCAACTGATCATTCCCTTGATTACTGACAAGCTCAGACTTCTTTAGTAATTCCACTTCATATCCCTCTAATTTGTCAATGAAGGTAGAAAGCTTGAAAAATTCCCAGCTTGGACTTTCCTTTAACACCATTAAGTACGTTGTCCATTCACCCTCCGGAAGAGCCTCAGCCAATTTGTCAATATACTCTGCTTCTGTCTTATCAAGACCATGCCTTCTCGTCTGCACTTTCAAATGACAAAATCGCTCTAACATTTGTTTCATCGTTTCGCTTTTGATCATCTTAAAAAGATCAAACTCCTTTTTGATTAGAGCCTTCTTGCTCTTAATCATCTCATCACTCTCTATATATTTAGCACATAGGGCATTCCACAACTTCTGTGCTGTATCACATTCTGGTAGTAGAATCAAGATATCTTCATTTATCGATTGTTGTAACAAGCTGATCATCTTCTTCTCATGAACATTCTGGTAGAAGAAATTTGCTAGTTTCAAGTTCTCGAATTTTTCTTTCCAGCTTTCATACTTGTCCATACTCATCAACTTTGGTGGCTTCACGGACCCCATTTCATTTTCCAAATTTAACTGCCGTTCAAAAACACTTGAAAATGATTAGCAAACAGACAATTCTAGTAAAATTTGACTTCTTAATCGACAATATTAATGTATCGGTTCGCTAAAAACGTTTAAAATTTTTTCGAAAACTATTTTTACCAGATTAGAGCTTTAAAAATTTTGGCTTCGCGAATTTTAGACTTAGATCTCAAAATTATTTGGTTGAAGTCTAGAGTTTTCCCTTGAAAACATCTAGTTTGCTAACAACCATTGGCTCTGATACCAACTTCTGTAACACTCCAAAAACGTCACAGCGGAAATACAAACGTAGTGGTGACGGAAGTTGGTGCCCATAAATATCTTGTCGAACGATGCATTGTTAATGTTGGACATTTAACTTAATTAAAACATAGGTTTTAAAACATAAAGTTTAAAGTACGACACAACCACACCACAGTTAAGTTCTTTTGATCCTTAAGGATCTTATTACATAGGTCCTAAAGTTTTAAAAGTTTGTTCAAAACATTTTCAAAACAATCATGCAGCAACAAACTACAAGATACGCCATGATTCCCGAAGCCATGCTCAAGTACCTGAAGAACACGTTAAAATCAAGTGTCAACACAAAGGAGGGTGAGCTCACATATTCAAATTAAAACAAAGAAAACATTCTAATTATGTGTTTATTATCAAAACATCCAAATAATATTTTCGAAAGTTAATTTATTTCCTTAATAAAATCCATGAGTCAGCCGTCGCAAGCGTTTCCCCGAAACCTTCGATCTAAAGCATCTTCCCAAGTTTTACATATTAAATTTATAGCATCAAATGTTCAGACTAGAGTGTTTGCAAGACATTACGAACTATATATTAACATTAAGGATATAATCAAGACTAGACTATAATAGAATATCAATTCGTCGTTTGACTTGATCGGAGCGACCGATCACGACGGGGTAGTCAACCCGATAGATCTACCAACAATTCCACGTGTTCAATACTTAAATGATTAAACAGCAATACTTGCGCATGCGTCCATACGGGTCATTTGTATCACTTGCCTCATGAACAATATATATATCCTACTAATATTGATAAATTTAATATGACATATTGTACAAATTACCCGTAAATCTCCACCGAAATGTAAGCCAATACGGCTACTTACACCTCTTGAGATCACGTAAATTTCTCGCTATTTGGATTTAAGCATTTTTAAATCTACACGGTCGTTTTATCCCCAAAACATCGTAATTAAATTAGCGCGATCCCACAATTTGATTCTACACGTCCTAATATGCGTAGGAACGATTTATCAAACAATATATTACAAAATTCCTAAGTTTCTCCATATCTTGGAATTTTCGCATAACCTTGAGGTTTTCTCGAAAAGTCATTATTTTTTTATTATGTTGGAACTTTAATATATATATATATATATATATATATATATATATGAGTTCATGTATATATATTTTAAAATTTTGCGACTTGAACGATTTTATTGGTGACCCTTAATATGTTATATCCGTTATCTCTCCCGTTTATAAGTACTATATATCTACGATTTGCGCGTCGTAATATATATACATAAACGTACACAATTATTTAATATCATAACACGTGAACACTCGTTAACTTATATATTTTATCATTTTTAAAGCATGCATACATGAAATAACTTATTAAGTTAACATATGTATCAATTTTCATGCTCGACAAATAAGTTACACATTTGACCTGATTTTACCGATTCTACCGTTTTAAACATACAAGCGTACATGCATAGACTTAATTCCTGCTATCATGTCAACACTTAACATATTATCATATACACATATTTAAATCACATAACACATTTAAACACATAAGGTTCACCCATGAACAACCCATTCTTGTGTATATTGAAAAATGCGTATTTTAGCGATTCGGTAACGTTTTCGGGCATCGGAAGTCGCGTATGACTAACCAAACACCAAATAAACTTAATATAAGTTAAATCCTTATATTTATATCAAAAATATCAGTTTAGTTGCTGATTTAAAACAGTTTCGTAAAAACCTCGTAAAAAGTCGATTTTATCGTTTTTACCGCATAGTTTTGCGTCAAACTTTACCATAACCATCCAAACTCGAAACGACATTATATTTTAACACAATACATGTTATTTACTGATTAAAATGATGGTTATAATCAGATTAGTGCAGTTTTTGTGTAGGTCACATAAATCATGTGATTTCACACATTTTACAACTTTTTAAGCACAATGTACTACATGCAAAGCTAGTAAACTGTATGACAAGTTTCATACTACTTTAACACATGAAATAACCTTATTTTTAAGTTTCATAATCTGATCTAAAAATATTTTTGTCATAACATAATTTAATCACCATTTTATGTACATACACTCACATGCATGACTAAGTACAAGCACTTAATGCATGTACATCATATCAGCATCATTTCACATGAACTAAATGCACATGTCTTCACCTTAAATTCATTTTATATACTCAAGAACAACATCATATTCATATGATTATCATCTGTTAGGATCTGAGTTTGATTTACTTGTAGTTTTTTTTTCAAAAATGGAAATATGATTGAAATTGAAAGTAAATGCAGTGGAATAGAATGGAAAACTTTTACTACAAGTAAAGGTCGTTTGTTTTCATCATCATCATGCTTTCAAGTTTGTAAACTTTGCATGTGATTCACAAACTCCTCCTCAGCCTATTGCAACACAGTTTGATAGTACATAAATGGAACAAGATGATTGGTGTAACGATCTTTTAAGAAGACGAGTTTCACTATTACATCGACTTAACTATTTATCTAACCTCTGAGCATCTTTTGATGATGTCAGAGTTGGTAGTGACATTTAACAATAAACTAACAAACTCAAAACACTGACCCCTAACAACTGATAGTGCAAATGCACTATTACATTGAATATAAAACTAATATACTAAACTCCGATGACCATCCTCTGCTTCATATCTTCTGTCAGACCTTTGGCATGTTGGTGTAGCAGATGATGCAAAGGTATCAAACTTTTGGAAGGCAGAGTTTAGGTGATCAGAGGATCTAAACTCTGATAGTTGGACCAAACCGCGGATAGAGTTTTTTGGCTTTATATCATCTGTTCCTTTGTAAAGGGTTCAATCCCAACAATCTCCCCCTGGAACAGATGATGCTAAAAACCCTTTTTATTCTTGGTCTTTATTCCTCAACAGGAAATCTCTGATTTGCCCTTTAAATTGCAATTCAAAACACAGAGATTCCTCCTCATCATCATCATCCTTTTCCAGTACCAGATCCATAAGTTTTTGGAGGTCTTCTACACACAGCCCATATGCATCCTCCATTTTTATCTTGGTAGCTATGCCATCAGACTTGAGCAGAGTCAATTCGTGGGAGTTTTTGTCAACTTTCCACTTTAAAATTTTTGGGTCTGATGGCTTTCTAGGATGGAATGTTATTGTTGAGGTAGGAAGAATTGATTGATTTGCCATCTGAGACAGATCTTCTGCAAGCTTTTGACTGGTTTCATCAGTATGGAAATCAATCATGTTTTGGATTCCTTCCTTTATATGCTCAAACACTCTCTTGTCTTCTTCTACCATATCCATTTGCCTTTTTCTTTGATTTAAGGCCAGAATAGATACAACAGATGTTTCTGATGATTTTGAAGAGTGTTGGGTCTGTTGAGCGGTATCCTCTGTTGCATACACTAGCTTCTTTGGCAAAGATGGATCAGTTTTTCTTCTTTTCTCAAGCCATTTGTATGTTTCAACCACCTTAACCTCTGTCAACCTCATGATTTGGTTCTTTGACCAATAATTTGCAGCAATCAACTCTTCCTTCATTCTTCTTAACTTTAAGTTCTTTTCAGGCAATTTCTTGTATTTATTCCAATCTGGAGGAGTTGGCTTTTTGTGATGATCTTTCAGCATATCTTGCATTCTTTGTACTTCTTCTTCCAACTGTCTCATAGACCAGTCTTTGAATTGTGCCCTTGTAGCCTTATATAACTTGGTTTCCATGATGTGATTGATGTAGTCTTCTTTAAGGCTGTTGTCTTCTCTCTCTGACAGTTGTTTGCTCAAGTCTCTTGCATAATCTTCTAAACTTCTGACTTTGCTCAACTGATATTGCCAGTAATTTTGTATAACTCTGTCAGACTTTCCCTGAGTATCCCTTTTTGTGATATCTTCTGCTTGTTTGACTTTAAGCTTCGTGTATTCTTCTAAGTTTCTTGGTTTTGGGATAACCTTTCAGAGATAGAAATTCCCTTTTATCTGGATCTTCTTCCGAAAAGAAGGATTTGATCTCTGGCTTAACAGCTTGTAGCTCCAGTGGGAATTGAGTGGCAAGAGGCATTTTTGTAATTTGAAAGGAAGGAAGTTTGATAACTGCTGTGGTGGAAACTGGTTTTGATGACACAAGTAAAGGAGAGGGAATGATCTTGTCATCAAGTACAACATTTGTGGTTCTCCTCCTTTTGAACTTGAGATTTGGTGATTGTGGTTGTGAAATATTTGTGGATGTGGGTAGAGATATGGTGGAAGTTGGAAATATGATCATAGCAGTGGTTGGATTTACATTTGTTATAACCTCTGTTGTGTCAACAGATGTTGACACAACATGTGTTGTAATATTTGTTGTGGTTGGTGTATCAACTGCTTTTGAAGAAGGAGGTGTAGGAGTTTTTGTGGGAGTAGAGGATGAGATTGGATTAGCAACTGACTTAGGTTTGGAAGGTATGGATGTTGATTGCCTTGTTTTTCTAACATGCATCTTCTTTGTTGAAGAACCAACATTTTCTTTTTCTATTTGCAGAGCTATTTTTTTCTCAACCAAAGCTCTGCGACCCTTACCCTTTTCTTTGTATTCTCCTTTTCCCTTGCAAAGATATCAGCTGTTTCATCAACTGATTTAGAACCATATGGTATAGGGATAACCACTATTGAATGTGCATTTTTGTCATCAAGCTTTAGCACTTCTTTCTTTAAAGGTATCTCCCCCTTTTTGGCATCATCAGTGTTGACCAAGATTACTGTAGGAGGAGGAGTACAGTGGTTTGAAGGAGATGAGCCTTGATTGCCTTAATATCTGCAACAGTGTCCATATATCTGGCATCAACCATGTTTCTAACCTCTTGCATTTGATGTTTGTGTTGAAGATCGGCATAGTATTTTTGTTGTTGAAAATGAGGGTCTAAGGCTTATTTGAGATCATCAATGGATAGGACTGAGGGTTGGCTCCTTGTAGCTAACATCTGCTTCAGTAAATCCTTGATTTCATCAACAGAGCTTTCAATTTTGGCAACTCTCTCCGTCAAATCCTGATATTTTAGATCATCACCTAACTGAATAGGATCATCTGAACAACTTCCAGAAATGGTAGTTTTATCTATGTCATCATGAACAAGGGTCTGAACCCCTGTTTCAAACATAGATGCCCTTTGACCTTGGAACTGGGGACTTCCCACTGGAACAGAGGTTACCTTGGTAGCCTCAACAGTGGTTGCCTTCAAAAGAGTCTTATATGTGTAACCACTGTCCAATTGAAAACTTGGTAGTTTTGCAATTGTAGTAGCTGCTCTTGTTGAACTATCACCAAGGGTTACATGTAACCCAAGGGATGTATCATCTTCATTTGCTGATGGGATAGCAAAGAATAAAGAATCAGACCCAGTCACTTGTTGGAGTATATTCTCATTGATAGGTTGGTGAGAAGAACTGGTTAATGTCTGTTCTAATTCTATTGCGTTCAGCAAAGGCACTATGGTAGGTGGCAGTGATTTTGTTAGTGAAGGTTGTGGTGCAGAAAGAGACATTGACCTGGGAGATGGGCTTTGGAAGATAGAACCAAGAGGTCCTAGAGCTTCATAATTTGGTGTCCTTGTGTTTAAAACCTTTTCCTTTTGTGAGGAAGAAGGAGGAGTTTCAAAGCCAGGTTGAGATTCTAACATCTGCTGTGAAGAAGTAGCAGCAGTGTTTTTGAGATTTTCTTGGGTTTCTTTTTGGAGATTGCTGGTGTGGGTTTCAGGGCAGTGGTTGTAATGCCCTGATCACCAGGAGCAGTGGGCTCAGTAGCAGGAGGTTGAGATTGAACATTTGTTCTTGTAAATCTTGCTCAGCCTCCTCTACTTGTGTTTTGGAAACTTTATCCTGATTTTTAATTCTTGTAAAACTGTCATGAGTTAGGATGCCTGGTTGACTAACAGCGCCTTGTTTAACATCATTATCAGGTAACTGATTATGAAGAGAAACACTCAAGAATCATGGATGTATCAGAAAAGCATTTTGTTTTTTAATATTATTAAAATTTGCCACAAGATCATTGAACAGTATCTGAGAAAAGTTAAAATTTGATCTAGTTAAGATGGCATAGCCCAGATACTAAATGTTCAAATGGTATTTCATTAAAAGCAGTGGTCTATGCTGAGAGACATGTTAAAAGAGTATGAAAGAAAAATCTCATCTCGGCAGGAAAATTGAGTTTGAAGATTGTCATACCTTTAAGTTGCCCAATGTAACCCCTTTCCAAAAATTCGGCATGCATATCATTTGTAGAGAAGGACACATGATGTGCCATATCATTCAATTTGAATACTTGGAAATCGATTGAGGGCTAATTTGCATTAGGGTTTTGCCCACCCTTGATACAATAGCATAAGGAACATCCTTTTGAGAATGAACGCGTTTCCCAAAATTACCGTTGTACGTCTTGATAATAGGGGCTTTGACGGTTAACATATGCAAAAAATTTGATTCTTTCAAGATTTTTATCATTGAATGATATCTTGTGTTTGAATCGGTAGCATCAAGGATTGTTGTATAGTTGTGAGGAATTTTGATTATGAGGGTGAATGGAGGTGGTTCCGATTTAGATTTTGCTTTAGATTTTGCTTTGGGAGCCATGATTGAAGAGAAAACCGTTTTGAGAATTTTGGATTCAACACGGTAAAGTGAAACCTCTTTTATGGATAAAACAGGGTTTTATAGGGTTTTGAAAAAGTGACGATGACGTGTCATCTGACGCAAACAACTGATGAATAATGTCTGACCACTTGTAACCTATGTTTGAAAATGGAGTTGGATAAACACTGTTTGAGAACATGGGCAGTGGATGTGAACAGTGTTTTTTAAACTATCAGAGGATACACTTTTAACCGTGGATAGACTTTTCTAAACGACCAGTGTTTTGATGCTATCAGTGGTTTGAAACAGACTTTAAGGATTTATTGAAAAATTCAATTTTAAGCTATTTTTAAGGATGAGATTTTGATTTTCTGTAAACATTTTTATGCTATTTACACATGGATCACCAGAAAAACTGTTTTTAATACATGTTTAGCATTCCAATCCTAGAGATCAAGCTTTCAAAAGTAGATGTATGTGATACCCATGACGAAACTAGGTACCCCTTAATTGGTCCTAAACTTTAAGTCACGCTTTAAATAATAATTGTGCGTAAACTTTGCAAACTTGTATGACTTGTGTGCTATACTGAGCAATCGTTATTATGTCTTGGAGGAACTCGAGAGCACGGCATGGTTAACATGACACTATTAAGGACCAACGATGCGAGGTTGGTGCCCTTAGCCTTGAACAACGTGTTAAACGGAGACTTGACGTTTAACAGCGCATTAAACCTTTGACGTTGATTATTAGGTTATCAGTAGCATCATTTAAGATTCTGAGTTCCAGAAACAACTTAGTTTTGTGCCATAGACTGTGACATAAGGTTTGAAGTTAATCGAAGCTCGGGCACGCAAAACGAAGCAGCTTCCCGTTTAGGGAAACGCCTTCATTTCAGGCATAACATAAGGCAACCAAATGTGCAAGGAACGATCGATCAAGCTTAAAAACACTTAAACCAACGTCATACGGGACTTTTTTGATTAAAACGTAACCATGCTCGGATTTCGAGACTGTTATGCTCATTATTTAAAACCGAGTCTTTTGACACTAAAAACGCGAAAAACGGAGCCCGTTTCGCAAATCGAGAACGCGTCCGGGACCCGAAAATGACCCTAAACGCAAACGGAAGATAAACATCATCTTTTAACACGTAATACGAAGCACGAGGTGTCCCCTTGGGACCCACACCCAAACCGCCACCCCCCCCCCTTATATTGATTTTTATTTTTTTTTCTTTTTCCTTTATCATTTTTCACCAAAAATTTTCCTTTCTTCCTCAAAAATCTGCACCATAACGCTCTCTTCTCAGCTAATCATCTTCATCAAACACCTAAATCAAGGTACTTTTATGAGTTTAAAGTGGTTTTGATTGATATTTCTCGATTAAACGCGATTTATACTCGAAAAACTCGTTTTAATCCATGAAATTTGGAAGTTTAAACAAGTTTATGGGCTGAATAAGAACACCTTGGGAATTCCTTGGTGTTATATGGCAGCCATGGTCACAAATCTTTGGGGTTTGATACCCTAATCAACACCTATTCGACAAAAATCCCATAACTATTCGATTAACCGAAAAACAATGAAATAAAGCTTAATTGATCAAAGATTCTAGCATATTTGGATTGTACTTGATGTGTAGGTACTGAATATAGCTCCTACACCCTTCTGTACTCACAAGAAGCGCTTGGAAACGAAGCTTTCGCTAGGTATACCATCCGAGAACCGAAAATAGCATAGGAAGAATCTTGTTTTAGCTATAACTTGGACCGTGATCCTTGGATTGAGCTTATATTTCGTGTGGTGATGTAGCGTATTGTCAAGAAGGTCCATGTAAAATTTTAGAATTTTTGGAATTTTCTACAATGTTTGGTGAATTTTTGACTATTTTACCAAAAGAATTTCGAAAATTACCAAACGAATTCAATAAATCACCAAATTTTATAAAAACACTAAGGAACACATGCGAAATGTTCTGGGAAAATTAGGAGTCCATTGGTTGAGTTTTGATTTGGATTAAAATCCGCGTTTTTGTGAGTTTTCGGTAGCCGGGAACGCACCGAAACGAAAACGGAAAAATCTCAAAATTTGTGAGAGGTTCCTGAAATTGTAGAGGATGTTCTAGAATATTTTGGGAATTTTTGAACCACTGATGGCATTTAATGATAATTACGAGGTTAAAAATGGGTTTATAAATAATTTATTTAAATAAGTAAAATGCCAAAATAAATTCCCAAAAATTTTTCCCATAATATATAGATTTTTACAGATTTATATAAAAATTTACAGAATTTTATTCAAATTCTAGATTGAATGGGAATTTATGGGATAAAAATGGCTTATTTTAAATCCATTTCGGCAACCTAGACTCCACTAATACTCAAACTCCCTTGATGAAAAGTTAATCATTCTTAAATAACCATGTGTGGGTATTATTGGTATTCCCGTACTATTATCTGAACACGTTAAACTACTGACTTTAGCTGGCACGCGAAACGGTGCCCGGAAGCGAACTGAAAACTAATACTACCCTGACGTCCATCACCATACTAGTGCCCTATAGACTCAATCCGGAGTAAAACTCCGGACCAGATCCAAGTTAACCATTACCAACTTAGATACTGATTTGAGTCCATACTTGCATGTGTGTTACTAAAGTCCATACTTGCACTGTGAGTTTCACTTCCCCACTTTTGAATGATTTTACTGTTTTCTGGGGACTTGCGTGTTATAAACTGTGTTGATTACACCAACCTGGGAGTGAATCTTACTCCCCCACTTCTAAACTGTGATACTGTTTCTGAGATGATTGGCATGTTGCGAAAATGTGTCAATTGCACCAACATTGATGTGAATTATCTAGCACACGAACTACTTCCCCACTGCAAGACAAGTGATTAACGTAAGCCTGTGGACAGTGGATAGTACTATCGGTTTGACCAACCCAGTACCACGACTGACGGTGTGTCAGCACTAGGCTACTGCACTCGTCCTAATTTGGTTGTGTTGTTAGGCATAACTACTATGGGGCGTTGAACTGCACGTGACGCAGTTGATGGACCGGGAGTGTCTTTTTGACACGGTCCGATGGCCGGGAGTGTCTGGAATGACACGGCCTGGGGAAAAACAGTCAAGGTTTCACTTGTATACTCGTGTAATTCCATCTGTGACTAAGACTGTGACAAGTGAAATTAAACTTGTTAACACATATTGTTACATAACAATTAAACCAGTAAAACTCACGCAGCGTTTAGCTGACCTTTTTTTAAACCAACATGCATTTCAGGTAAAGCAAAGCAAGAGTAAGAAATGTGCGTGTGGATGGCTTTGGTAGTGAACTGTAGCAGAATAAGAGTTGTGATAGCTCGTAGTACCGTACTTGAACTTATGGTTTTATAATATGATACTAATAGTATGTTGTAACCGAGGTTCCCTTTTTATGTGATATCATGTTTTTAAATAATCGGGAATTACCATGTGTATGCCACACCCTGCAATTGTCTTCTGCTGCGAGTCGGGGTGTGACAATGGATCCAAAGCTTTTGTTAGCACATCTGCTAGCTGATCCTTAGTATGGACATGTTGTAAAGAAATCAAACATTTTTCATAGAAATCCCTCACAAAATGATGTCTGATGTCAATGTGTTTTGTTGTTGAGTGAGAGACAGGATTTTTGATGATATTTTCTGCTGCTTGACTGTCAATTTTGATAGGATATTTTATGCAGCAGCAATGTATTCTGCCTCAGCAGTGGATGTGGAAACTTCAATTTGCTTTTTACTCTTCCAAGACACTAGGCAATCACCTAGGAATTGGACACCTCCTGATGTGGACTTCCTTGTTGTCTTGCATCCAGCAAAATCACTATCTAAGTAACCTGAAAGCTCAATATTTCCATTAGCAGGAGACCAGATACCACACCAAGTGTGGGAGTACCTTTTATGTACCAGAATATCCTTTTGACAACAATAAGATCAGACTTTCTAGGTAATGACTGGGATCTGGCACAAACACATGTTGCAAACATGATGTCTGGCCTAGAAGAAGTCAGGTACAATAAAGACCCAATCATACTTCTATAAAGTATTTGATCAACCAAGTCATCTTTATCAACAATAGTGACCAGCTTTGATGTTGCCATGGGTGTGCTGCAAGGTTTACAATCATCCGTATCTAACTTTTTAAGCAGTTCAATGACATACTTATTTTGATGGATGAAAGTGCCATTGTGCATTTGTTTGACTTGTAAACCAAGGAAACATTGCAACTCACCCATTGCACTCATTTCAAACTCTGCTGCCATGAGTTTTCTGAACTCTTCATACATGGCAGTGCATGTAGATCCAAAAATGATGTCATCCACATAAATTTGGACAAGCATCAAATCTTTTCCTTTCCATTTTAAAAACAAGGTTTTATCAATTTTACCTCTTGAAAAACCTATGGACAAGAGAAAAGTGGATTGAGTTTCATACCAGACTCTTGGTGCTTGTTTAAGACCATACAGTGTTTTGTTTAACCTGTACACATGATCAGGATGAAATGCATCTTCAAATCCAAGAGGTTAGCACACATACACTTTTCCTTGATCTTTTCATACAGGAATGCACTTTTGATGTCCATTTGAAACACTTTGATGTTGTGGTTAGCAGCAAAAGCTAAGAACAGTCTGATGGCTTCTAACCTTGCTACTGGAGCAAAGGTTTCATCATAGTCAATGCCTTCTTCCTGTCTGTAGCCTTGAACCACGAGCCTTGCTTTGTTCTTGACAACAATACCCCTTTCATCTGTTTTGTTCTTGAAGATCCACTTTGTGCCAATTGGACTTACATCCTTAGGCAGTGGTACAAGTTCCCAAACTTGTTGTCTTCTAAACTGAAGGAGCTCCTCTTGCATAGCTTCTACCCAACTATTGTCTTCTAGTGCCTCTTGGTACTTGACAGGTTGGATGAGTGATAGAAAACCATCAAAGAGGCAAATGTTTGACTTCTTGTGAGCAATACCGCATTTATGTTGCCAATAACTTGATCCAACGGATGGCTTTTGAGGAAGATCAAATCACCTTGATATGGGACAAGTGCATTTTGAGGTGAAGCTTGCAAATGTGTATTATCTGAGCTATCCTCTGTTGGTGAATTTGATGGTCCAACCTCTGATTTGGAATGGAGGTGGTGGTATGGGTGGTATAGTAGTGAAAGTTTGTTGATTTTCATCCAGATTTGATGATTTTTATCAACAATGTTTTGGTTTTGAGAGCAGGAAGAGGATTGAGAATTAACCACTGATGAACCAGCAGAGCTTTTCACCATTGTTGCTAACATTTGCTCCTCTGCTTGAAGGACATATCTTGAAGTTTGGAAGAATGCAATCATATCGTTGCTCTTGTGGTGATGACTGTGATGTACCTACAGTGTTAGTCTTGACAGACACATCTTCAAATGTAAATTTATCTAGATCAAACAATTCAGCAGGATTTGCTGGGATTTTCAAAGATGAAAGTTCATTGAACTTTACATTCAGAGTTTCTTCAACACACTTGGTCCTAGAGTTAAACACTCTGTAGGCTTTGGCAGTGGTTGAGTATCCCAGAAAATAACCACAATCAACTTTGGCTGCAAACTTGGAGATGGAAATAAGTTCAAAATAAAATAAGGACAGCCAAAAACTTTGAAATATGAGATCAGAGGTTTGATTTTGTAAAGCAATTCATAGCAGTATTTTGATGCCCGAGGTTAATCAAAACTCTGTTTTGAACATAACAAGCAGTGTTTACAGCCTCTGCCCAAAAGGACAAGGGTAAACCAGAGTCTGCTAGCATGGTTCTTGCAGATTCAACAAGAGTTCAATTTTCCCTTTCAACTACCCCATTTTGTTCTGGAGTTCTTGGGACACTAAATTGCCTAGCAATCCCTTTTGACTCATAGAAGGCATCTAACTCCTTATTTCTAAACTCTGTCCCAATATCACCCCTAAAGATTTTTACAGGAAGGTCATATTGCTTTTCAACTTGTTTGGCAAAGTTTTGAATACACCAGCTGTTTCATCTTTGGTGTGTAAAAAGAAGGTCGATATAAACCTTGAAAAATCATCAACAATGACTACACAAAATCTTTTCTTCAATAAACTCATGATTTTTACAGGGCCAAACAAATCCATGTGCAGCGTTGCAAACACTGGGTTGTTGACTCTTCAATTGACTTGTAAGAATTTTTATGTTGTTTACCTTTAAACAGGAAACACAATGTTCTTCACAAGTAAATTGTTTATGTGGTAAACCTCTGACAAGACAATTTTTAGAGAGTGTGGTGATTGTTTTCAGATTTGTGTGCCCAAGTCTTCTATGCCATAACTCTTGTCTCTTTGCTGGAAGCAACTGAGAACAGGCATGCATTAGACATAGGGTTATCTTTCAACATATCAACCACATACACATTGCCACTCCTATGAGCAACAAGTTGTGCTTTGCTCTTAACAATAATGTGATCAATCCTTTTAACAACCTCTGGTCCTACAATTTGACAAGTTTTCTTTGTAAAGAAGGATCCATATCCTTTGTCACTCATTTGTGAGACACTCTGAAGATTGAATTTTAGATTGTCAATTAAATTAACATTTTCAAATTTGAGATTCCCAACCTGAACACTCCCTGAACCCAAAACCTTCCCTTTTGAATTGTTACCAAAAGATATATCACCCCCTCCATGAGCCAAGAAGTCTTTAAGAAGGGCTCTACATCCTGTCAGTGCCTGGAGCCTCCACTATCTACGTACTATAAACTATCAAGGCAAGTAGAAGCTCCCTGCACAGAAGTAAACAATTAGTTTAGGTGAGGTTCCAAAGCCAGGATGGCTTTGGATGGGTTCACAGATTGTCCAGTCTCAAATCCAGGAATATGGTCAGTGATTTGAGTTTTCCTTTGTATCCACTGTTGTGAACCATTTCATGTCAGATGTTGGTAACCATAAGGATATCTATTCACTTTGGGCTTTGAAGGTTTCTTGTAACCTTCATAGCTTATATGAACTTTTTGATAAACTGGTTGTCCATGTCCTCTTGGATACCTGTTGGTAGGTGGGGCATCTGTCACTTGTACCTCTCTGGGAACAGGGGTTTTGATTAATGCTATTGTGACAGATGTTTCAACAGGTTCAAAGTTCTGCTTAGATTTATTTCTAGCAGAGCTTGAACTTTCTTTCTCAAGAGCTTTTGCTTTGATCTCTTTTATCTTTTGATCATAGGTTTGAAGATAAGCACACTCATGAGTTAGATGATTTGTTTTCCCACAGATAAAACATTTTGAATCATTTGGGATTACATGTCTTTTGTTTATGTCATATGCTTTTAAAAGAAAACAGTTTTCAGCTACATGATTTCTTTTGTTGCAAAATTCACAAAACAGATGTTTGATCTTTTCCATTTTCTTTTATCAGATTTCTTCTCAGCAGATGTTGTAACATCTGCTGGAAGGTCCTTGATGGGAATGATTCTAGCCTTTGGTTCCTTGACACCTTCAATGGTTGAGAAGTCCATTGGCTTAAAATGTTCAAGAATATCACATTCATCTGACCATGTGGGTTTGAATTGATATTTCTCAATTTCTTTAAAAGTTGAAGATCCTTTATGTTTTTCAAGAGAAATTTTGTTACCATTTTTATCAGTGATTTTTATCTCATTACCAGCCAAATTTGTTGGAACTTCTTCAACCTTTCCAGAATCAATTTTTGTAACAATTTCTTTGGCTTCTTCTTTAGTTTCAAAACCAATGCCAAATTTTATGTTACTCTTGATCTGTTTTTCTAGCATAATTTCAAAACCTTTTGAAGATTCTACCCATTTTTCACATGTGATCTGGGTATCCTCTAACTCCTTTTTGCAAACTTGGTATTTATCTACCATAGTTTGGAGTTGGTCCTTGGTTATGCTAGCTTCATGCTTTAGGCTACTTATCTCAGAATCTTTTGAAACCAATTTTGATTTTAACTCTTTGATAAGCTTTTCAAAATTAAGTTCATTTTCTATCATTTTGTTCCTAAGGTTTTCATTCACTTGTTTAATGTTAGCAAAAGCTAGTATACATTTTTCTGAACAGAGATCCTTTAGGATCTGAGGTGATACCTTAGAAGCAACCATAAGAGCACAATCACAATCATCTTCACCATCCTTTGAATCCCATGGATCAGATAGAGAGTTCTTTTCTTCATCAACAGTGTTTTGTGTAATCACTGGTGGAACCACTGCTTCATCACAATTTTGACTTTCATCAGACTTAGACACTTGTTCCATAGACTCATCATTTTCAACAATTGTCTCTAAGGCCATTAAACAAAAATTTTCATGTTCTAAATCATTTTTGGCCATAAGAACAAAGTTTTCATCAGTTAATTCGCCAGGCAAACTACTCCAATCCACAAAGCCTTGTCTGAAAAAGCTTTGTGGTTGACCTCTACCGGAGCAGTGGTTTGAGTAGTTTGAGTGCTTTGTGGTGCTTGTTGCACATGCACTTGAGGTGGTGATACTTGGTTATATCGAATTTGTGGAACAGTGGTTTGGACATAGTGCATAGGAACAGTGGTAGCAGGGTGTGCATAATGAGTAGTGTTTTGCACTTGATGGACAAGGGTATATTGGGAATATTGGCAGTGCTTTGTGTGTGCTGAGGTCTAGGGCCAGGATGTGTTACAATAGGTCCTGAAACTTGAGATCTACACTCTCTAGCAAAGTGTCCTAGCATGTTACATTTATAGCACTTGATTTAGATTTGTCTAACCCAACCTTTGACCCCCCATGGAAACCTGGATATTTTCTACCAGTTCTTTTGTAAAACCTGCTTGCTCTCACACTTAGCAAAGCAACTTGATGTAAAATGTCCATTTCTTCTAAGTCATTTGGATCAAAGTGTTGAAGGTCATTTAACTCAAAGAGAGATTCTCAGAGGTTTGGCATTCCCCACTAGCAGTAAAAGCATAGTTGGGAGGACGAGAATCAGAGTTAAAGTTTCCTCCAGAGGTTATATCAATAAAATGATCATAACCCTGATCCTTTCCATTGCCAGAACCCTCTTCATGACTATAAAGAGTAGTGTTACCCAAGGTATAGTCGTCTGTTACTTTCCCTGACTCTTGCAATTTCTTTTTCTTATTCAACTCTGTGAGGAGTCGACCATGAAGTTGTGTGAGGGTCATTTCTTTAAACCCAAAGATGTTCGAGTAACGTAGCTACAATCTCCCATTTTTCTGGTAACGATCTTAAGAAACGACTATTAACAGTCGAATTAGGAAATTCCACGTTAACCAGTTTCAATTCACTGATGAGACAGCTAAAACGTTCGAACTGTTGTGTTAATGACTCACCCTTTATGTGACAAAACGTTTCATACTGTTGATTCAGAACTTCTCTATTGTTTTCGATCACTTCTTCAGTACCACCAAATTGCTCTTTTAGTGCATCCCAACTCCTTTGCACTATTGTAGTGGAGCAGACCAGCATAGATTTCATTGGGTAAGGCAAATGCAACAATGCTAAATGCCTTAGCATCCAATTCTATTTTTTGGAAATCCTGCTCGGAGTAATTTTCAGGATTTTTTGGCACTTGAGTATTGGGATCCTCTGTACTGGGAACCATAGGAACATGTGGTCCATACACAACGGATTGCCAACAACCGGTGTTCTGCTGAGCTAAAATGTGACCCATCTGACGCTGCCATATCAAATATTAATTTCGTTTCAGCATTGGTGGTTTAAACGTAGATCCAATGTTGGATTCTTGTGCGTTTTGAGACATTTCTGCTTGTTTACAATAGATTTGTGTTTTAAAAAACTTTGAACGTAATTAAACTCTGTTTTCAAGTAAAACTATCAAACTAATTAGCAGGGAGAGCTGATCTTTCAAATCAAATTGATGTTAATCAAATTTTGTTGACCAAAGCTCTGATACCGATTGTTAGGATCTGAGTTTGATTTACTTGTAGTTTTTGTTTCAAAAATGGAAATATGATTGAAATTGAAAGTAAATGCAGCGGAATAGAATGGAAAACTTTTACTACAAGCAAAGGTCGTTTGTTTTCATCATCATGCATTCAAGTTTGTAAACTTCGCATTTGATTCACAAACTCCCCCTCAACCTATTGCAACACAGTTTGATAGTACAGAAATGGAAGAAGATGATTGGTGTAACGATCTTTTTAAGAAGACCAGTTTCACTGTTACATCGACTTAACTATTTACACTAACTATCTAACCTCTGAGCATCTTTTGATGACGTCAGGGTTGATAGTGACATTTAACAATAAACAAACAAACTCAAAACACTAACCCCTAACAACTGATAGTACAAATGCACCGTTACATTGTATATAAAACTAATGTACTAAACTCTGATGACCATCCTCTGCTTCATATCTTCTGTCAGACCTTTGGCATGTTGGTGTAGCAGATGATGCAAAGGTATTAGACTTTAGGAAGGCAGAGTTTAGGTGATCAGAGGATCTAAACTCTGATAGTTGGACCAAACCGCGGATAGAGTTTTTTGGCTTTATATCATTTGTTCCTTTGTAAAGGGTTCAATCCCAACATCATCAATCTTTTCATCAATGCACTTGACATATTCTTAAATATTCAAGAACTAGCAAACAAAATTTCATATATGCATATACATATATATATATATATATATATATATATATATTCGGCCACATATATACACATATATATAAAATTCTAAAATTCCACTTTTCATATACATCTTTTCAAATCTCATAACTCTCATATGTCACCCTTTTTATCATGCATGCATCAAACTTTCAAGAATCACATCAACAAGAATCATTCAACAAAATCAAAACTCAATCTCATATGTATATACATACACATCACGGCTACACCCACATATACATACACGTCCATTTTATTTTCTTTGAAAACCCATTTTTTTTAGTTTCTAAGTTTATGTTTCAATCCAAGAACATGAGAAACCTCCTTCTTCATCAAAACTCATCAAGAATCAAGAACAAGTTTTTAAAGTGAATTTTTATACCTTCTTGTTTCTGATGAGTTTTTAGCAAAGTATGATGGTATGGAGCTTGATTCTTGCTTGGAAACACCTTTGAATCTTCAAAACTACTTTAAAACACCTTGATATGAGCTTGGATCTTCAAGAAATGGTTTGAAATTTCAAAAATGGTGATGTTAGGGGGAGTGCGGCTGAGCTTATTGTTTAGAGAGAGAGAGTGAATTGATTTGAATTATGTCTTGGAATTGTGGAGGATGATGGAAGATATGCAAAGATCTCAATCATTACTAGCATCTTCCAATGCCACAAGTGTCAAGAGAGAGAAGAGAGTGGCCCTATGAGGCCGCCACCTCTTGCCCACACACACATACATATCGTATACATACATATATATTACATATTTTGGCCAAAAACTGGTATTTACTGGATACCGGGTGTTTTATCTAGCCTTTTAATCACGTTTTGACAAGTTTTAAATTATTTTCAGCACTCTATAAAAATAAACTCACTAAAATATTATTGATCGATATTTTATTTTCCTGGACCAGCTACGTTGTAAGTATTTGGCAGTATGCGCGCTGTGTTGCGGAGTACGCGCTTAAATTCGCAAAATAGGGATTTAAGCGTTTTTATTTATTTTATCATTATATAAAAATAAACTTGTCAAATTATTACTATAATAATTATTAGTTTCCCTGAACTGGCTGTGTTGACAGTATTTTGTCAGATACGCGCAGTACGCGCTTAAACTCGAAAAATAGAGTTTCTTAGAGTTTTAAATTATTTTTCCTCATGAATATGATTAAATATATTATTTCAATCATAACAGACTATTTTTAGGATTTTAACATTAATCGGGTGGTCACCGACGTTCGTTTCGCATTTTAACCGTTACGCCATAAGCGTTTATCTTAATATTGCCAACATTATTTTTATCAAACTTTGAATTTACCAACACACCAATTACCATATATAAACATCATAAATAATCAAATACGGCCTTTTATTCATTCATGACACGTGTTACATTTGTACGGTACAGCCTAAATAGTTGGGTGTCACAGTCTCCCCTGTTTAAGGAATTTCGTCCTCGAAATTCTTACTCTACAGGTTTCGTTTTCGCACTAGATTTAAAGAGATGCGGATATTTTCGTTGCATCTGATCCTTTCGTTCCCATGTGAACTCAGGTCCACGTTTAGAATTCCAGCGAACTTTGACCAACTTAATCCGACTCCTCCTAAGCTTCTGAATCTTCTCATCCAGAACTTCTACCGGTTCCTCAATAAATCTCAGTTTATCGTCTACTTGAACCTCATCAGGGGGTATAATTAGTGTCCCATCTGACAGACACTTTCTCAGGTTGGAAACATGAAACACGTCATGAACTCCATTCAATTCCTGTGGCAGCTTAGGCCTATACGTGACTGATCCAACTCGAGAGAGGACTTCGAAAGGACCTATATAACGTGGGCTAAGCTTTCCCCCTTTCCCAAATCTCATAACACCTTTCCAAGGTGACACCTTCAGCAGAACACGATTCCCGACTTAAAACTGCAACGGTTTCCTTTGGTTGTCAGCATAACTCTTATGTCGATCGGCGGCGACTTTCAACCTTTCCTTGATCTGGACAACCTTGTCGGTGGTTTCCTGGATATGCTCAGGTCCGTCCGGTTAGTTGCCTTTCGCCAACTTCAGCCCAGCACAAGGGCGATCGACACTTCCTTCCATACAAAGCTTCAAACGGAGCGGCTTTGATACTAGCGTGGTAACTATTGTTGTAAGAAAACTCTGCCAATGGCAAATGAGTATCCCAACTTCCACCGAAATCAATCACGCACGCACCAGTATCAAATAGTACGAACGTAGAATGGTCATTGATTAGGAACGTACCGGTAACCACTGCAGGATCATCACTTGCCTTCCCAGTATTCAACTCAAAAGCTCTGCCCCTTGCATTCTGACCCTTCACATTCGGACAGTTCCTCTTGTTGTGTCCTTGCTCTCCGCATTCATAGCATCCCTCAAGCTTAGCTCCCTCCGACGTACTCTTAGCATAGCACTCGCGAGTAACATGTCCAGTTCGACCACATCTGGCACACTTTCCCTGCTCATCTCCATGAGTCTTCTTTACTGAACTACTCCTGTCGTCCTTGGCGTTATCCTTTCTCGAATCACTAGAACTAGCCACATACGCCTTCCCCGAATCGCGTTTCCTCTCACGCTTCACATCGGAATCCTTTCTTGAGCTCTCAGACTTTCGCTTCCGCGAATCCCTAGATCTAGGCTCAGAACGCTCTGATCAATCAGATTTCCCATCTGCCTTGACTTTTCCTGACGACTTCCCAGTCTCCCCCTTCCTGTTAAGGCTACTTTTGCGAGCAGTATCATCCGCTAATGATTTCGCTAGAGTAGTAGTTTCCAGATAGGTAGTGGGCTTCGCTGATGTAACCATACTGCGAATTTGTGGCGACAATCCCCAAATATACCTCTCTATCTTAACGTATTCAGGAGTGACCATTCATGGAACCGATCTAGCCAAATCATTGAACCAAGACGTATAAGCTCTGACATTCAGGCCTTCCATGGTTAAATTCCAGAAGTCAGTCTCAATCTTCTACATCTCACTACGCAGGCAGTATTCCTTAAAGAAGCGTCTCTTTTAGTTCGTTCCAGGTAAGACCGTAGGCAGCTTCTTCGCCCAAAACTTGAACTTGAGTGTTCCACCAGGACAAAGCTTCATCAAGAAATGAACACGAAGCATACCTAACCCTTTGATCAGTAGCACAACCATTGATGGCCATCACAGACTCCATCTTCTCGATCCATCTAATGATTTTAAGAGGCCCTTCAGCACCGGTAAATGATCTGGGTTACAACCCTGAAATGTTTTATATGTACATCCATGCACTGTTCACAAGGTTAATGAAAAATCAAGATTTCGCTCTGATTATGTCATAACACAAGAACTACTAAAACTTTTCTGATCATTATATTACCTTGCGAGTTTCCAATCTGTATACCACCATCACCGTGCCCAGGAGCACCACGTCCACGTCCTTGCCCAATATTCTGGTTGGCTTCACGATGTTCCAAGGCAGTATTAACGTGTTGGGCTATGAGTTGTGCTAACTCCTCTAGAGTGGTAGGTAGTCCAGTAACCTGTCTCGCTTTTGGCGGCATCTTGTCGTTTCTATTATTATATTAATAATATCAATGTAAGACAATGTTTAAATATATCAGTCATTAAATAATAGTGGACTAAACAATACACATGCATCCACATAATAATGCGAATAATTTAACCAAAAGAAAACCCATGTCATTGATATTTATCACGGAAATTACAAAGCTTGTTCATAGTACAACGACTAATCAAAATTTGGTGTGAATAATCAACCACCAATGACAAGTTTAGATGAAATTTCCTCCTAAATATCCAAAAATTTGGTGTGCAAGCCAATATAAGGGTTTATCAAAAGAGATATACAAAACAAACAACACAAACAACAAACTACAATCACTTCTTCAAACCAACAAACTCTAGAAGCTTCCTCACAAGCTCCTCCAACTCTACTATCCTCCAGTGCATCTGATCCACAACACTGTTATCTAGATCCTTCCTTCACCTTTTCCTTGGTCGCCTCTAGGTCTCCGCGTATAGCCCACAACTGGCGGTCGCAATGTGAGCATCGATCAACCCATACTCCTTTCTGCTTCTTCGAAGCAGACTCCATGGCAGCTCTGGAGGTTGAGGCGATGTCTCCGACAGGTCGGGTCCTCTTCCTATGTCGGAAATAGACTAGTGAAGGTGCGGTGGAGACGCGTGACTCGAGCGGCTGAACAAGCGACTCAGACGTAACGGGTGGAGGGATCTCAGGTACGGGCTCAACAATGATAGTGGTTGAGCTACTGTGGGCTCTAAGGGTAGAGCCGTAACAGTAGTGGCGTCCACCACTGGTGCAATCCCGAACGATCCTCCAATCAAAGGGGTACCTCTACCCAGCTCATCAACTAAAGGCACTGTGCCGGATGACTGTCCGATCTCGAAAACCGAGGGTGGAACAAAATCATCATCGTCTATCCATCCGTTACTAGTATGCGCATAACGGGGGTCGACCTGGCTGGCGAATGCAGCAGGGCCATCATAAAACGATGAGGCAAATTCGGCTATGTTAACAATCAGAGGGGTAACGGAGGGTATCTCTGGCAAAAGGATCTAGGTGAAGTCTCGAATTCTAGCTCGCTATCTGAGTCCAGAATCTCGATGACCTCTTGCTCGTGCGACATCTGTGACATATATAACCCTATAAAGTAAGTGTGTGTTCAAATGAAATATAACACATAAGGCCCAAATAAACAGATTAACATGTATGCACAATAACACGCAATGGTTCTCATACATGATAAAAATCGATGTTTATTTAAAAATTTTGGCTTCGCGAATTTTAGACTTAGATCTCAAATTCTTTGGTTAAAGTCTAGAGTTTTCCCTTGAAAACATCTAGTTTGCTAACAACCATTGACTCTAATACCAACTTCTGTAACACCCCAAAAACGTCACAGCGGAAATACAAATGTAGTGGTGACGGAAGTTGGTACCCATAAATATCTTGTCGAACGATGCATTGTTAATGTTGGACATTTAACTTAATTAAAACATAGGTTTTAAAACATAAAGTTTAAAGTACGACACAACCACACCACAGTTAAGTTGTTTGATCCTTAAGGATCTTATTACATAGGTCCCAAAGTTTTAAAAGTTTGTTCAAAACATTTTCAAAAAAACTATGCAGCAACAAACTACAAGATACGCCATGATTCCCGAAGCCATGCTCAAGTACCTGAAGAACACGTTATCAAGTGTCAACACAAAGGAGGGTGAGCTCACATATTCAAATTTAAAACAAGGAAAACATTCTAATTATGTGTTTATTATCAAAACATCCAAATAATATTTTCGAAAGTTAATTTATTTCCTTAATAAAATACATGAGTCAGCCGTCGCAAGCGTTTCCCCGAAACCTTCGATCTAAAGTATCTTCCCAAGTTTTACATATTAAATTTATAGCATCAAATGTTCAGACTCGAGTGTTTGCAAGACATTACGAACTATATATTAACATTAAGGGTATAATCAAGACTAGACTATAATAGAATATCAACTCGTCGTTTGACTTGATCGGAGCGACCGATCATGACGGGGTAGTCAACCCGATAGATCTACCAACAATTCACATGTTCAATACTTAAATGATTAAACAGCAATACTTGCGCATGCGTCCATACGGGCCATCTGTATCACTTGCCGCATGAACAATATATATATCCTACTAATATTGATAAATTTAATATAACATATTGTAGAAATTACCCGTAAATCACCACCGAAATGTAAGCCAATACGGCTACTTACACCTCTTGAGATCACGCAAATTTCTCGCTATTTGGATTTAAGCAATTTTAAATCTACACGGTCGTTTTATCCCCAAAACATCGTAATTAAATTAGCGCGATCCCAGAATTTGATTCTACACGTCCTAATATCCGTAGGAACGATTTATTAAACAATATATTACAAAATTCCTAAGTTTCTCCATATCTTGGAATTTTTGCATAACCTTGAGGTTTTCTCGAAATGTCATTATTTTTTTTATTATGTTGGAACTTTAATATATATATATATGAGTTCATATATATATATATTTTAAGATTTTGCGACTTGAACGATTTTATTGGTGACCCTTAATATGTTATATCCGTTATCTCTCTCGTTTTTAAGTACTACATATCTACGATTTGCGCGTCGTAATATATATACATAAACGTACACAATTATTTAATATCATAACACGCGAACACTCGTTAACTTATATATTTTATCATTTTTAAAGCATGCATACATGAAATAACTTATTAAGTTAACATATGTATCAATTTTCATGCTCGACAAATAAGTTACACATTTGACGCGATTTTACCGATTCTACCGTTTTAAACATACAAGCGTACATGCATAGACTTAATTCCCGCTATAATGACATCACTTAACATATTATCATATACACATATTTAAATCACATAACACATTTAAAGACATAAGGTTCACCCATGAACAACCCATTCTTGTGTATATTGAAAAATGCGTATTTTAGCGATTCGGTAACGTTTTCAGGCATCGGAAGTCGCGTATGACTAACCAAACACCAAATAAACTTAATATAAGTTATAATACTTGTATTTATATCAAAAATATCAGTTTGGTTGCTGATTTAAAAAAGTTTCGTAAAAACCTCGTAAAAAGGCGATTTTTATCTTTTTACCGCATAGTTTTGCGTCAAACGTTACCATAACCATCCGAACTCGAAACGACATGATATTTTAACACAATACATGTTATTTACTGATTAAAATGATGGTTATAATCAGATTAGTTCAGTTTTTGTGTAGGTCACATAAATCATGCGATTTCACACATTTTACAACTTTTTAAGCACAATGTACTACATGCAAAGCTAGTAAACTGTATGACAAGTTTCATACTACTTTAACACATGAATAATCTTATTTTTAAGGTTCATAATCTGATCTAAAACTATTTTTGTCTTAACATAATTTAATCACCATTTTATGTACATACACTCACATGCATGACTAAGTACAACACTTAATGCATGTACATCATATCATCATCATTTCACATGAACTAAATGCACATGTCTTCACCTTAAATTCATGTTCATATACTCAAGAACAACATGATATTCATATGATTATCATCAATGCACTTGTCATGTTCTTACATATTCAAGAACTAGCAAACAAAATTTCATATATGCATACATATATATATATATATATTCGGCCACATATATACACATATATATAAAATTCCAAAATTCCACTTTTCATATACATCTTTTCAAATCTCATAACTCTCATATGTCACCTTTTTTTATCATGCATGCATCAAACTTAATAGAATCACATCAACAAGAATCATTCAACAAAATCAAAACTCAATCTCATATGTATATACATACACATTCACGGCTACACCCACATATACATACATGTCCATTTTATTTTCTTTGAAAACCCATTTGTTTTAGTTTCTAAGTTTATGTTTAAATCCAAGAACATGAGAAACCTCCTTCTTCATCAAAACTCATCAAGAATCAAGAACAAGTTTTTAAAGTAAATTTTTATACTGTCTTGTTTTTGGGAGTTTTTAGCAAAGTATGATGGTATGGAGCTTGATTCTTGCTTGGAAACACCTTTGAATCTTCAAAACTACTTGAAAACACCTTGATATGAGCTTGGATCTTCAAGAAATGGTTTGAAATTTCAAAAATTGTGATGTTAAGGGGGGGTGTGGCCGAGCGTATTGTTTAGAGAGAGAGAGTGAATTGATTTGAATTATGTCTTGGAATTGTGGAGGATTATGGAAGATATGCAAAGATCTCAATCATTACTTGCATCTTCCAATGCCACAAGTGTCAAGAGAGAGAAGAGAGTGGCCCTATGAGGCCGCCACCTCTTGCCCGCTCACACATACATATCGTATACATACATATATATTACATATTTTGGCCAAAAACTGGTATTTAATGGATATCGGGTGTTTTATCTAGCCTTTTAATCACGTTTTGACACGCTTTAAATTATTTTCAACGCTTATAAAAATAAACTCACTAAATATTACTGATCAATATTTTATTTGCCTGGAACGGCTACGTTGTCGGTATTTGGCAGTATGCGCGCTATGTTGCGGTGTACGCGCTTAAATTTGCAAAATAGGGATTTTAGGCGTTTTTATTTATTTTTATCATTCTATAAAAATAAACGTGTCAAATTATTTCTATAATAATCATTAGTTGCCCTGAACTAGCTCGACAGTATTTTGTCAGATACGCGCAGTACGCGCTTAAAATCGAAAAATAGATTTTCTTAGCGTTTTAAAGTATTTTTCCTCACGAATATGATTAAATCTATTATTTCAATCATAACGAACTATTTTTTAGGATTTTAACATTAATCGGACGGTCACCAATGTTCGTTTTGCATTTTAAGCGTTACGCGATAAGCGTTTATCTTAATATTGCCAACATAATTTTTATCAAATTTGAATTTACCAACACACCAATTACCATATATAAACATCATAAATAATCAAATATGGACTTTTATTCATTCATGACACGTGTTACATTTGTACGGTACAGCCTAAATAGGTGGGTGTCACTGTTACCCTTTGCAGCCCAGGATGTTGAACTTTAGTTCAGCAGTATATACTAAGGATAATCAGGGCAACGTCATACCGAATCACTCCAGGAGAAATATCCCCAAAATCCCCTCATCGGCCAGGATATCGACTGTGAGGGATCCAGGATATGCTCCAGGATATGGCCAGAATCGCCAAGCCGGTAACTTGTCCATTAACACCAATATGCATACTACTAATAACTTGGAGCTTTCGCAGAATACAAGTGCAACATCGGCGTTGTCCAGAGAAGTCCAAAAATTGAAGGATATGATATCAAGTGTGCCCGGGGTAGTGCAGCCTATACGGAAGTATCCCAGGATAGTCACAACATATCTCGCTTTACTCGCCACAGTTATGATGCATAAATTCCGTAGAGATTCCAAACTCCTAACATGAAGCTATATGATGGGATGACGGATCCTGATGAGCATGTTGCCCAATACAGGGAAATGATGGAAATAAATCCTATCCTGGCGGATCTCAAAGAAGCATGCCTATGCAAAGGCTTCGGTTCCACTTTAACAGGATCAGCCTTGAAATGGCTTCTACATGTCCCACCTTATTCTATTACTTCTTTTACCCATTTAGTTAACTTATTTAATAGTCAATTTTCTTGTAGCAGGAGCTTTGAGAAACTAACAAGTGACCTTTACAGGATAACACAGGGACCACAAGAATCCCTATGGGATTATGTTAACAAATTCAGCAGGGAATCCCTGGATATCCTGAATCTTGATGTTGCTACGGCAGTACAAGCATTCAAGATGGGATTACAAAAGGATTCCCAATTCTATCAAGATCTTGTAATGAATCCTTGCAGGAACTTGGACAAAGCTCGAAATAGGGCCTTAAGATACATAAGGCTTGAGGACGACAAGAAAATGCAAGAGAGGATGAATGCATCCTCAACATATGATCAACCAACAGGAAGTCAGAATCCTCGTATAAACCATACCGCTCCAAGCCGTATGCTAAAAATGACAGCAAAAGAGTGAATGTTGTTGAGGATGAAGATGGAAAAGAATATCCTGAATTATCATAATATTGTTTTTTGGTTAACATTCCTGAACTAATGTATGCCATGCAGGGTTTGGGAGACAAGGCAAGATGGCCAAGAAAGAACTAACAAAAGGCTGACTGGAAGGATACGTCCAAATGGTGTGCCTTCCATGAAACTTTGGACACATGACAGAAGACTATATAGCCTTGAGGAAGGAGATAAGTTATTTGCTGAGCAAAGGACACTTGAAGGAACTTCTTGGGAAAAGGAAGAATAAGGGTCAGGATACTGACAAGGATCCTGAAAGAGCAGTATCCCCACCACTAGATGCCAAGATAATCAATTTTATATCTGGGGAGGTCCGATATATGTGGAACTTCTTATTTTGCAGCTAAAAGGCACGCTAAAGAAGCCAAGGTAGAAAGAGGAGACAAACCAACAAGGATGACGATGCTTACAGACAATAAAGTGATAACATTTGACAGTTTCGATCGGGATAACATCCAGGATCCTCACCATGATGGTCTGGTAATCACTTTGTATATTGCTAACCATTTTGTGCGCGGGATATTGGTAGAAATGGTAGCTCGGTCAATATCATTCAATTAGAAACCTTAAAAAGGATGAATATCCCAAAAGCCGAAATTACCTCAAAGTCAACGGTGCTCGTAGGATTCAGTGGTGAGGCGAAGAATACCGTCGGAGAAATAAAGTTGCATGTATATGTTCAGGGAATGAACTCAATGCAATGGTTTTGTGTCATGGATTCGTTGTCCTGCTATAACATTATATTAGGAAGGCCATAGATTCATGACATGAAAGTCGTACCTTCCACCTCGTGTCAAGATCCCTACTCCTTTGGGAGTAACCAAAGTTGAAAGTGACCAGCAGGAGGTGAAGGAATGCTGCTCCTTTTCAATGAAGGCCTCAACGAAATCACGGGCAGGATAGCAATTAAGGATACAAGCGCGGGATATCATGGAGGCATCAGACCAGGATGTCAAAAAAGTCATCCTCGATGAAAATAATCCGGATATCTCGGTGCTTGTAGGAACAAATATCCCTCAGGATATTGAAAAACAACTCACTAACTTTCTGAAATGCAGGATGGCCACGTTTGCATGGAAGCACGAGGATATGACGGGTATATCGAAAGATATCATAACTCATAAACTTAGAATTGACAAGTCTTTCAGGCCTGTTCAACAAAAATGAAGGAATTTTGCTCCAGAAAGGAATGTTATCATACAAGAGGAGGTAGAAAGATTATTGAAGTTCAAGATGATTAAGGAAGTTAATTTCCCTAAGCGGCTGGCAACGTAGTGGTGGTAAAGAAGAAAATGGAAAGTGGAGAGTATGTGTTGACAACACATATCTTACCAAAGGTTGTCCAAAGGATCCATTTCCACTACCTCATATAGATTCCATGGTGGATGCAACTGCTGGACATGAAATGCTGACTTTCATGGATGCATCCTCAGGATTTCAACAAATCCAAATGGAACCATCCGACCAGGAGGATACAACATTCATGATACCGACAGGTATATACTACTATACTGCTATGCCTTTTGGTTTAAAAAATGCAGGGTGACATATCAGAGGCTGGTCAACATGATGTTCAAGGATAAGCTGGGGGACACTCTGGAAGTGTATATCGATTGTACGCTGGTGAAATCCAAGAAAGCGGAGAATCACCTCTAAGATCTAGAATGTATCTTCAATATCCTGGACCAGTATAATACGAAGCTAAACCCTGCCAAGTGCCATTTCGGAGTGGGGGCAGGAAAATTCTTGGGATATATGGTAACCAAGAAAGGGATAGAAGCAAGTCCAGAGCAGATCAGGGCTATCCTGGATATCAAATCACCATCTAATATGAAGGATGTTCAGAGGTTAACTGGAATGGTAGCGGCATTGAACAGATTCATATCAAGATCCTCAGAAAAGTGGAAAGTTTATGATATCCTGAAAAAGAAAAAAAATCGAATGGGGAGAAAGACATGAAGCCGCTCTACAAGAATTGAAGCAATATCTTTCAAGTGCACCACTACAAATGAAACTGAAGATGGTGAACCTCTATCCCTATATATTGTAGTATCAGGGAATGCAGTAAGTGTTGTCTTGGTAAAGGATCATGAAGGTTAGCAGGTATCCTGTTTATTATGTTAGTAAAAGTTTGTTAGATGCTGAGACTAGATATTCACACCTAGAAAAACTAATATTAGCTTTAGTTATGGCCTCAACCAAACTTAGACATTACTTTGAAACACATAGGATACATATTAAAACCAATTATCCTATTAAAAATGTCCTTAGGAAACCCGAAATGTCTGGTAGGATGGCTAAGTGGTCTGTCAAGCTGAGTGCTTATGATTTAGTATATGAACCTAGAAATGCTATAAAGTCTCAGGGCCTTAGCGGACTTTGTGGCTGATTTTAGTAGTGATATTCAAGAAGAAGCTGACCTAGAAGTCCAACAACTAGGAGAAAGCTCAGACACTTGGATATTATATACTGATGGTGCATCCAATGTAAGAGGTGTGGGATTAGGAATTTTATTTAAATCGCCACAGGGGGACATATTACCCCAGGCTATTAGATGTGAATTCCCTGCTACGAATAATGAAGCCAAGTATGAAGCTTTAATAGCAGGATTAGAACTAGCTAGAAGTATGAATATTAAATGTTTACAAGTATATGTTGATTCCCTGTTAATTACTAACCATTTCAATGGATCTATGCAGGAAAAGGCGAAAAGTTGGTTGAATATCTTGAAATTGTTAAAAAAAATTAGCAGGATATTTCGATGTAGTTACACTTGAACAGGTACCAAGGGAAGAGAATGCTGAAGTAGACGCTCTAGCAAATTTAGGATCTACTGTTAGGATACCGCAAGGAACCAGGATACCAATACTACATATCTTGTATCCTGCGATGGAACATCCCAAATCCCAGGATAAAGAAGTAGTAAGTATCCAGGAGCCAGGTGATGAATATCCTGAGAAGGATTCTGAATCTTTGGATAGCTCCGATCATGAAGTATCTACAAGAAGGAAATATCCCGAAGGACGAAAATCCTAGGGCTTTTAGAATGAAGGTATCTCGCTTTACAATAATAGATAATATCTTGCAGGTCCATACCTAAGATGCTTGGAAGACCCGAAACTAAGGAGGTGCTTCAGGATATACATAAAGGAGACTGTGGCAACCATACTGGGGGCAGAGCTTTGTTTTCAAAGATATAGCAATATATTGCATCAGCCTGCAGAACCATTATATCCTATCATATCTCTTGACTATTTATGGAATGGAGAATGGATATAGTGGGAAAACTGCCAAAGGCACCTGGAGGAAAGGTTTTCATTATAGCAATGACAGATTATTTCTCCAAGTGGGTTGAAGTGGAAGCGTTTGTCCAAGTTAGGGATTAAGAAGTGGTGTCTTTCATCAAAATGAATATCCTGACTTGGTTCGGGATACCTGCCAAGACAATCTGCGACAATGGCTCCCAATTCATCAGTAAAAGAACTACAGATTTTCGTAAAAGTTGGGGGATCAAAATGATTACATCAACACCGATGCATCCTCAAGCTAATGGACAAGCTGAATCTTCAAACAAGATAATTGTCAATAATCTGAAGAAGAGATTAGGTGCCAAAAAGGAAAATGGGCAGAGGAATTACCCTTTGTCATATGGGCAGATAGAACAACTATGAAGAATGCTACTGGGCAAACCCCGTTCTCATTGGTACTTGGAGTAGAAGTAGTGATTCCAACAGAAATGGTGATACCAACAGCTAGATCAAGGCTACGAGATCCTGAATCAAATCATGAAGTCTTATGTCAGGAATTAGACCTATTGATGAAACAAGGGATGCAACAAAGCTAGGGATGGCAGCATACCAGCAAAGGATAGCCAAGTCATACAACAAAAATTTAAGAACAATGAGGTTTCAGGTTGGATATTGGGTATTGAGAAAAGCGTTTCAGAATACAACCAATCCTGCTGATGGGAAGTTGGCGCCAAAGTGGGAAGGACCTTATGAAATTGAGTTGGAATCAGGAAAGGGAGCATACCGGCTCAAGACCATGGAGGGAGATATGATACCAAGATCCTGGAACACCATACACCTTAAGGCCTATTACAAGTGAGTTTAGAATTTGAATTAAAACTCAGGATGGTATGACTTCTATCTTATTTAAATATGTTTGATATAAATTGCTTATTGTTATTTGAAAAACTCATACTGACTTAAGCACCGGAGGGGTGTTAGCCAAGCTAACACCCACCTTAGTTTGAAGATGTCTTGTAGGAATACTCTTCAAGATGATGCTCCAGGATAATTGCTCAAGATAAGATGAGGATTAGAGGATTGGCTCCCTCTCTCACGTTTAACGGATTCAGATCCCTTCACAGGTTTAAAGGTATTCACCTTTCTTCCGAATTGGATTTAAACACCCCGCCTGGAGCGCAAGTTATCCGGGTATAGTTCAAGATGGCGGGACCAGTTCATGTAACAGTGGCTGACAATTTTGTTGTTATTGGCCATATCCTGGATCCTTACGATATATGAGGATTGATCACCCTTTCTCACAAAAGGGTATTTTCATACTCTCTAAGGTTTAAAGGTTTTCACCTTTCTAAGTCTTGGAGTTTATACACTCCCGCCTGTAGCGCACGAATTATGGGTTTATCCCCGGTATATTAAGGGTTTGACCCTAGCAAAACTAAAGTTTTTGGACAAGTTCCAAAGATGTGACAAACCATGATTCTGTTTACACACACTCTTCTGTTGATAAAAAGTTACGAAGTTTAATTACTAAGTGAAGAAGTACTCAAGTATGTTGTACACTAATACAATATCCTACATAGACAGGGGACATCTATGCTGGGGACATTCCAAATGGTTCAAAGATTGAGGTTGGAAATTATTGCCTAAGAGATTCTGGTAAGATTTCTTATTCTTCGAATTTTGAAAGCCTTATCTAAATGATCTAAGTTTTCATATAGTCATATTTAACCAAGTTTTTATCTAACATTTTGATTAAAAATGACATAAGTATTGAACATTGTTTCAGTATCCTGACCGGGATATTTGATCAGGATATTCAAAACATGTTTTTCAAAATAAAAACATAACAATAACGAATAAGGTAAAAAGTTAGTTTATTAATAACATTCCAAAAGATTGTGTTCTTGGTTTCATCTCAAAACGAGACCCATCCACCAAGAACACAATTAAGTCTTTAAAGCATATTAACGTTGATGACCAAGGCTTCGTCCAGAAACCAAGGATCCCTCCACCTTTGGCCATCATATTGTATCTAGGTGCAGGAAACTAAATTGTTTGACATGCAGAAAAAGTAAATTGTTTAAGGGTTACAAACCATAAAATTTAAAAAGTGGGCTCCGGTCTAGGCATAAACATCCATCATCGCCCACTTCACTGCCCTTATGCTGCAGCACCTTCAGCAGTATCCTTGGCAGCATCACCAACCACCACCTTCACCATCACGACCAGCATCACCGCCAACATTCGCTCCAGCATCCGCCCCAGGATCCTCACCAGCCTTGCTACCCGCATTAGCTGCCACCTCAGTCACCTTGGAAGGCTCTACAACTTCTGGTAGCAGGATACCCGACAGGATTACCACCAAGATCCTTCAATTTCGCCTCCTAGGCTCCAATAGACAAGGTTGGGCACTCAAAAACCATAGCTCTGGCTTCATAGGCCATCTTCAACCTGGCCTGGAGGAAGGAAATGACGATGGAACTCTTGAGGCCCTCCCTGTAGGTGATCATATCCTGCTCGTGTTGAGTCTGAACATCATCCAGCTTAGCCTGAGCTTCTTGGCAGCCTTCTTCTTAGCAGCCTGAGACTCCTGGGTCATCCGCCTTGAATTTGTCTTCATAATGCTGAGACTTGGCGGCAACAAACTTTCCTTGGTCCACGATCGTGACTTCTGCCTTCTTTAGCTTGGCCTCTAGCATCTTGTTGACCCCACAAGCTTCCTCGTAAAGATGCATCAGGCGACCAAGACCCTACAATTCGAAATACAGGTATCAGCATATATAACATAATCAGGATATCTGTGACACTTCACGTTTTCAATCCTTGTTCAAAATCGAGCTCTTAAACAATTTCTGGAAAATTATATGTAAACTGTTACGTAAACATAATCATTTAACGAATCATATATTCCGGAATAGTGAAATAAGCTAAACATACCCTAAATATCCTTTACATAACTTAGAAATAAGTTTTGAAGGGTTTGGTATGTCAAAAACAAGCTTATTTGATCACAGGGACTATTTACGACAAACTACGAAAGTCTGTCGATTCTCATAGCGACGCACACTCTGGAACAAGTTCATAAGCTAAACTTACTTTAAATACCCGTAACATAGCTTAGAAGTAAGTTTCGAGGGCTTCGGTATGCCAAAAACATGTTTATTCAACCTCAGGGGCTATTTTGCAAATTCGGCGAAACTATGCCGTCACGCGTATTTCCTAATCCGGAACATGTAAGCACATCCAAAAATTTTTGTAATCATTAAAATCTTGTATTTTGATGATTGGAATGCAAAAATATCATTCGTTACGCATTTACGGTCATGCACGCGTTCGTTACGATTTTCATCGTAATTAACCGAAAACCGCAACCGTACGACCAAACGAACCGACACCCGCGACATTTTTTAGCACATTTCAAGTTCCCTATAAAGCTTAAAAATCAGGTTAACGGGTGTTAGAAGTACCAAAACGCGACGAAACGAGTGCAGGGGCCTATTCTGCCAATTTGTGAAACTTGCTGCCAGCTGAGGGCCATGCGGACCGCATCCAGAACCCCATCGGTCCGCATGGGGTGCCCAATATAGCAGTTTGCTGGAAGCAGCTGGTTAACTCTCCTGTTGATTAAGCATGCGAACTTGCCACCCATTGTCTTGCATCTAACATGTGTTATGACACTAATCAAACTCATTGATGACTCATGGACACATGTATTGATCTTGTAACTCCAATTCAACTATAAATAGCAGTGGGTTCTAGCCATTTGAACTTTTGCAACCTTCATCTTTGCTCTCATCTGCTATTATCTGAAGTTGCAACCATTTTGGGACTTTCCTCGGAGATTCCTAGGCTCTCCTTTGTGCAAGTAAGTGTTCCATTCATGTTTTGTTCAATTCTTTTAGCATACTTGAGCTAAAAATAAAACAGTTTGACTTTCTGTTTGACTTTCATTTCTGACCATGAATTGGTCAAAACAAAGTTCAATTGAACTTTGCAACGTGATCGTGATCATGATGGTTATGGTCCTTATTGAACATGCCTACTGATTACCACGTTTTCTTGTTATTGTGGCGAGTCAAAGTTTCGGTCAACAATGCGATAATGCGCATTATACTACCGAACTATTTTTGGGTATCAAAACACTTTGTTTTAATGCCAAAACAATTTTATAACTTAGTTAGACATGTCAAAACATCTCTAATTCGTCACTTTTAGTTTAGTGCTTGTTTGTGATCGTTTGTCGAGCGGTTTTGACCACCGCTTTGACTTTCAAATCCACTCGTTTGGTCAATCTTAGGATCCAACCAAACACATATTTGTGACCATATTTATATAGGGAATAACCCTCTGAGGTTATACCCTATGGTCATCTCATTTGGTTAGTGTTATGATAATTAGTTATTATAATCTTCAATAATGACCAAAACGCCCTTTTTGCGAATAAATCAACCTCAATAATATGTAACATAAATTTTGACATGTAATCTGATCAAATAACATTTTCAAACATGTTTAAGCATTAAAGACTTATCATAACACATATCTAACCATCTGATCACGTGTTTACGCAAATGACCCATTAAAGTAGCGTAAACTACCTTAACGAGCCATTATGGGTCAAAAGCACTTAGGAACCTTTTTAAATCAGAATGTAGACTTTGTTAAACCATTTTATACGAGTTCCATCACTCATTTGGTTTACAAGACCTCATTCTATCCGATTCGCCGATTAGGGTCCCGATGTTTACACAATTATCCGATTTTAGAACGCGCTTGATTTCTCAGACTTTTGAGCTTGTTTGATCTTTGATTCAAGGTTACTTAGCAATCCCAAGTGAGTACATAGTCCCCTTTTTTACGTTTTATAAATGTTTTGGGGTGATACACATGTGCATATAACTACTTTCATGTTTTGCTGACATTACACATGCTTTGATTACATAGTACATAGTACATTATTTCAATTGCATTTTGCTTGGTATGTTGACTTAGCATGCTTAGCACATTGATTTCAAGGATCCTTTTTGCTTCATATGTTGACTTAGCATATCTAGCACCTTGATTTCATGAACACTTTACAAGTACATGGTTTACAAAGATATTTTACATGACATGCTTACATTGATTATGACATTTTGGTATGTTGAACGAAACAAAATGCATCCATAAACATTACCCCGCCGACCTGTAGTATGTCATGGTACCATAGGTTTCCTAACCTCATTCCCGCTTCCTAGTTTGTTTGGAAGTATCCATTAGGGAATGATAGAATCCGATGAACAACGGATAAACCTTTGACCTTATAAGGGTTTATCCGATAGATGACAAAGCTTTAATGTCACACCCTCAATTTCCACTTGCGGAGTTTTACCACGAGGCGTGTGAACAAACCAGAATCTGAAACACTAGTACGTCGAACGACTCTATATGATTTGATAATACGTTTTCAAAAATCATTTGTCGTAGATTTTATATTGTCTTGTTTAGTTACCAATATTTAGCGGAAGCATTAGTTTTTAAAGTTGAGCGGAAGCATAAATAAGTAGTGAAGCGGGCGCCAACACAAACGCCAAAACAAATGAAAAACCCAAAACAATATTTGTAAATAAGACTCGATAAAAGATGTCTTGTTCAATGCATTTGCGTGCACCTAGAGCTCCTAGCGTCCTGAGAAACATGTAAAGAAACAAGTGTCAACATTAAAGATGAGTGAGTTCACAGGTTTTCATAAATTCGTTTGTTCGGTTATAGTTTGTTTTCCCCGTTATCCCTAACCCGGGATAACGTGCTGGTTCCATTATTCCAATCCCGGAATAATAAGTTGTTGCTTCCATTATCCTCAACCCGGGATAATATAGTTGTTGTTTCCATTATTCCAACCCGGAATTATAAGCTGTTGTTTCCATTATCCTCCACCCGGGATAATATAGTTGTTTCGTAATTAAGTTCAATGTTAACATATATAGGTAGCTAGCCTAAAGTTATGTCACGTAAGTGTTCGCGATCGAAGCTGACTGTTGTGCCTCCGTGTTGCCAGGCCTATCACTGACCATGGCAAAGTTAGGCCGAATTATTCACCCGTTGACCATACCCGGTCAGCTAGCGCGACTAGCTCGGATGGGGCTTGTCGGGCCCAGTAGTACTACTTATAACTCCCCCGCTATTAAACCCAATACTAACGATCCGAGAGATTGACGAGGACTTAAGTGATATAGCTGCTTAGTGACCATAACATTACATTAACATTAACTTAGTTACCGAATGGTTATGTGACGTTAAATTCGTATAACGTAAAGAGATTGAGTTTGAAGAGTGTATACATGTTTCTCCCCCTGTTGTTTAAAAACCGGATAAAGTTAGGGGCCGTGAACTCACCTTTATTTGCTCGGTTAGTGTAGCAAAGAAGTTGTAAAGGATGGGACCGCTAATTGCGTCCTAACAAACCAATTGATTTCAAGTCAGTGTATGATCACACCAATACAAATTCTACACTTAATTTACGCACAAAGTGATACACACAAACAACATATCTAACACTCAAACATGCATGCAAGTATCCTCATTGAACCTAGTGATCAAAACAACTTATCATAAACATAAACCAATTCATGCCACAATTTGGTGCACACCATCACAAGTTATCAAATTTCAGTTTAACACTCATAATTCAGCTGTTTTCTAGGATTTTTATAAAATAGTTCCAACGTTCCAAAAATTCCAATATTTTTACAGCAGGTGCCATTTATACTGTATAAATTTATATAAATTTTCCAAGTCCTAAATCTTTACCATTTAACCATAAATATTAATATACTAGGCTGCAGTCAGATTTATTGCTTTCTGACTGCAGTCCACGGAAGAATTTATTTAAAAATCACTGATCGCCCAATTAATAAAATTCCAGTTGGAATTGCCCGGAAATTTCCATACCTAGTTGTTGTACAAAATTCATGACTCAACTCCCTACTGATTATAAAATCCAACTCGATAAACATCTAACAAAATTTCAGGATTTTCACAGCTTTAGTTAATGAACTTATTTGGTCCTTTAAAAATATCAAACGACTTCAGAAAATTATGAATCCAGCGCCATTAGATTCGTTATTCAAATCTCTACGTTCTAGACATCAGAAAATCCATTTTTCGACAACTAATGACCGAGTTACAGCCAGATGAAGTCGGCTGTAACTATTACTCAGCAAACTGTTTCAGCATCTTGTTACCATAAACTCGCATAAACCGTTCATATGATTAACCTAGGCGATCAAGAACCGGTCTCCTAATCATAGATCAATACATCTAACATATCCATGCAAACCCTAACCAACATCTCTAGTTTTTACAAACAAACACAGCCTATACTTTTCAGATTTCAAACAAACATTACTTGCAACCTAGCCTTAACAATCCGAAAACAACACAATCGTTTCATTAAATCATTCAATCCGTAAACAACAAAATCAAAACACATGTATCCGAATATGATCTTGTAACATATGATAAATTCTAATCTTTTAACGATAGGTTAAACGAACCGTGAGTAAGATAAGGAACCGGTGATCAAAGATGCTTGCAACCGAGAAGATCCGTGACCGACAAAGGAGGTTGTTCGCGACTGAGAAGAAGTAGTAGGCTGTTTTGTGATCGAGGAAGTGAACAAGTGGAAGAGATGGGCTGTTTGCGATTGAAGGGATGAAGGATCGGCTGCTCGCGATCAATGGAACAAGAGTAAGGCAGCCGACGGCTGTTTTGCTATTAGGGTTTGTGTTTGTGAAGGAGAGCATGCATGTGGGTTTGTATATATAGGCGCAAGGAGACAACAAGGTCACGGTTTGGTGTCTTGCAGCCGAGGGCTTGGGTGGGTCGGTTTGGGTTTGATCTTTGTTCTCGCAATTGATCTCGCAATGGGTTTGCGGTTTGGCTTGTTCTCGTGGCCGAGGACTTGGGTTGGTTCGCGGACATGGTCTTGGGTTTTGGATAGAAAGCATGGCCGAAGAGACTTGGGTTTAAAGTTTAAAACTTGGTTAACTCCTAGAGTCACAAGGAGTTTGAGGTTGGTTCGTGTCGCGGTTCGGTTCGTGTACATATTTGCCATGATTATTTTATAACTAACACAATCACATAATCGCACATCACGTATTCACTAACACGTACACATTTAATACATAGCATATAATTCACTCGACAAGTATTACGTTTAAGTTATCCGAAAAAAACCCGGGATGTCACATTATCCCCATGTTGAAAGAATTTTCGTCCTGAAAATTGGGTAAACGCGGTTTAGAATGTAGCGTACATGTTTAGAGTGCCACGCACAAAGAGTTAGTTCGTTAATGATGGTACGCGAAGTTACAAGAAGTTCCCAAGTGCCATACACAAAGATTTCCAAGTGCCATGCACAAGAATTTAGTTAACAATAGTACACGAAAGTATGAGAAGTTTCCAGGTTGTCACATCATCCCCATGTTGAAAGAATTTTCGTCCCGAAAATTTAGTTACTGGTATCGTTAGTTTGCTGCTCAGATGCGAAGAGGTATGGGTATTTGCTTTTCATTTGGTCATCTCTTTCCTACGTGAACTCTGGTCCACGCTTAGAGTCCCAACGAACCTTAACGATCGGAATTTTGCTGTGCCTTCGAGTCTTGATCTCACGATCCATGATCTCGATTGGCTGTTCCACAAAGTGCAGTTGTTCATCCACTTGGATCTCATCCAATGGAATGACTAGAGTTTCATCTGATAGACACTTCTTCAGATTTGACACGTGAAATACGTTGTGAACTCCACTGAGTTCGGCAGGAAGGTCTAATTGATACGCTACGGGTCCAATACGTTTCAAGATTAAAAACGGACCTACGTACCGTGGGTTAAGTTTGCCCCGTTTTCCAAAGCGGATTACCCCCTTCCAGGGTGACACCTTTAGCAGGACGCGGTCGCCTACTTGAAATTCGAGCGGTTTGCGTCGTTGATCAGCGTAGCTTTTCTGTCGATCTCGTGCCGCCGCCATGCGGTTTCTGATTTGTACAATCTTTTCAGTAGCCTCAAGTATTAACTCAGGGCCTGTGAGTTGACTGTCACCGACTTCTGCCCAACAGACCAGTGATCTACATTTACGACCGTATAATGCCTCAAACGGTGCTGCCGAAATACTCGTATGGTAACTGTTGTTATACGAGAATTCCACTAAAGGTAGGTGGATTTCCCAACTATTTCCAAAGTCTATGACGCATGCCCTAAGCATGTCTTCCAAGGTTTGTATGGTCCTTTCACTTTGACCGTCAGTCTGAGGGTGATAAGCTGTGCTCATATCCAAGCGTGTTCCCAACGCTTTCTGGAGTGACTGCCAGAAGTCGGACGTGAAGCGAGCATCTCTGTCTGAGATGATAGATGTTGGCACTCCGTGCCGAGAAACTACTTCCTTAATGTAGATGCGAGTCAACTTCTCCATCTTATCTATTTCATTAATAGCTAGGAAGTGTGCGGACTTAGTTAAACGATCCTCAATTACCCAGATGGTATCGCAACCACCCAAAGTTCGCGGGAGTTTAGTGATGAAATCCATTGAGATCTGATCCCATTTCCACACTGGGATCTCAGGTTGTTGGAGTAGCCCCGATGGCTTTTGATACTCCACCTTGACTTTTGCACAAGTCAAACACTTGCTCACGTAGGTGGCTATATCGGCTTTCATGTTGGGCCACCAATACGCAGCTTTAAGGTCTTGATACATCTTATCCGAACCCGGATGGACAGAGTATCGGGATTTGTGAGCTTCATCCATGACTAGCTCTCTGAGGTTTCCGTAGAGAGGTACCCATATGCGATTCATGAAATACAGGGCTCCATTGGGTTTTACTTCCCAATCGCGTTCCATTTTTCCCACCGATTCGGCTTTGATGTTTTCCTCCTTAACTGCTTCTAACTGGGCGTCGCGTATTTGTTCGGGTAGCCCCGAATGAATAGTGAGTTGTAATGCTCGTACACGTCGTGGTTTCAAGTGTTCCTTCCTACTGAGGGCATCAACTACCACGTTAGCTTTATCCGGGTGATACCGAATGGCACACTATAATCGTTCAAGAGTTCGACCCAGCGACGCTGTCGCATGTTCAACTCCTTCTGATCGAAGATGTGTTGGAGGCTCTTGTGGTCCGTAAAGATTGTGCACTTCGTTCCATAGAGGTAGTGTCTCCAAATCTTAAGTGCAAACACTACTGCTCCCAATTCCAGGTCATGCGTCGTGTAGTTTTTCTCGTGAACCTTCAGTTGTCGCGACGCATACGCGATGACCTTATCGCGTTGCATGAGTACGCATCCCAATCCCTGAATGGAAGCATCACAATATACTACAAAGTCATCTGTCCCTTCCGGCAAGGACAGAATGGGTGCACTGCAAAGTTTCTGCTTCAGCAATTGAAATGCTGCTTCTTGCTTGTCACCCCAAGCATACTTGATACCTTTCTGGGTGAGGGTAGTAAGCGGTTGTGCGATCTTTGAAAATCCCTCGATGAAACGTCTGTAGTAACCAGCCAATCCCAAAAATTGGCGGATCTCCGTCGGTGTCTTGGGTGCTTCCCAGTTTTTGATGCTTCAATCTTGGCAGGGTCTACGTGGATACCCTTTTCATTCACGATATGCCCGAGAAACTGAACTTCCCGAATCCAGAAATCACACTTTGAAAGCTTGGCATATAGCTTTTCCTGTTGAAGTAATCCTAGCAGTGATCGTAGATGTTCAGCATGTTCTTCTTCACTTTTGGAGTAGATGAGTATGTCATCGATGAACACAATGACAAATTTGTCGAGGTATGGTTTACACACGCGGTTCATGAGATCCATGAACACCGCGGGCGCGTTGGTGAGACCGAAGGGCATGACCAAGAACTCATAATGGCCATACCGAGTACGAAATGCCGTCTTGGCGATATCTTCCTCCCTGACGCGTAGCTGGTGGTAACCGGACCGTAAATCAATCTTAGAGTAGTAACTTGACCCTTGAAGTTGGTCGAAGAGATCATCGATGCGAGGTAACGGGTATCGGTTCTTGACAGTAACCTTGTTGAGTTCCCTGTAGTCGATGCACATGCGGAAAGTCCCGTCCTTCTTCTTGACAAAAAGGACTGGAGCTCCCCATGGCGAAACGCTTGGTCGGATAAATCCTTTTTCTAATAGCTCCTGAAGTTGGGTAGACAGCTCCTGCAGCTCGGCTGGAGCTAGGCGGTATGGAGCCTTGGCGATAGGAGTTGTATTGTTCGCCAATTCAATTTCAAACTCCAATTGTCGATGGGGTGGAAGACCAGGTAGTTCTTCTGGGAATACATCGGAAAAATCACGGACGACAGGGATGTCTTCTATGCGTTTCTCGTCCTTAGGTTGTTCGGTAATCAGTGTGAGTAAAGCGAAGGAGTTCTTTCTTCGAAGATACTTCTGCGCTTGCATGTATGAGATGATGTTGGTGACGGCGCTTGCCTTATCGCCTTGTACCGTCAGGATTTCGTTGTTAGAGAGCGGAATACGAATAGATTTTTCGAAGCAGAGAACTTCAGCCCGGACGTCGGATAGCCAGTCCATTCCGACTACCACGTCAAAACTACCCAGGGTAGTTGTCATCAATCAATGGTAAAGGTGTGGCCCGCGAGTTTGAGTTGACAGTCTGATACTATATGGGTCACATCTACAGAATTACCATCGGCTAATTCTATAACACAAGGGGTCTCTAATGGTTTAAGCGTGAGATTTAGGTTCTTCCTAAAAGACTCAGATATAAAGCTCCTATCCGCACCCGTATCAAAAAGCACAGTAGCAAAATGTTCATTAAGGGGAAACTTACCGGTGACCACGTTCGAGTCGTTTCTGGCCTCTCCGCGGCCCAATGTAAATGCGCGACCTTTGGCACCTCCGGTGCCACCGTTCCCATTATTGTTGTTGTTATTATTGTTGTTGTGGTTATTGTGGTTGTGGTTGTTCCCACCATTGTTGTTGTTGTTACGCAGCTGTGGGCAGTCTCTTTTGAAGTGAGCAGTGCTACCACACTGATAGCATCCCCGGTTAATACCCTGCTGCTGACCCTGGGGTTGATTTTGATTTTGTCGGGACATGATTTCCCCACGACAATCCTTTACCGCATGTCCCACCTTGCCACATCGTTGGCAGCGATTCCCGGCACAAGGGCCGTGATGATGAAGATTACAGCGATTGCACTGCGGCTTTTGACCTACATAGCCGCCTGCATTCTGGTTGTTGTTGTTGTTGTTGGCGGGTTGATTTTGGTGACCCCGGTGGCTGTTGTAATGATTGAACCATTTCTGGCTCCCCTGTTGTGGCTGAGATGACGAAGACTGTCGAGCAGACGAGTCTTCAAACTTTCTTTTGTTATCAGGGGCAACTTCAGTTGTACCCCGTGCTGGCAACTTCTTTTGATCCACCGCCTTATCGGTGAGTTTGTGAGCCAGTCGGATTGCTTGATGTTCAGTTACAGGGTTACTAGCCATTACCATACCCTGAATCTCCGGAACCAGACCCCCGAGATAGAACTCGAGTCTTTTCTCCACAGTGTTGGCCAAATCGGGACACAGAAATGCCAAGTCATGATGTTTTGCGGTGTAAGCTTCAATTTCAGATCCCACCATCTTGTGGTTCCATAAGGCTTGCTCCAACTGTTGCACTCTGTCTCGTGGACAGTACTCCTCTTTGATTAGGGCCTTGAACTCGGCCCAGGCCATTGCATTGGCAGCAATAAGTCCACGCGTTTGGACCTGTGCATTCCACCATGTCAGTGCCCCATCTTCCAGTGTTGAGGCTGCGTACTTGACCTTGTTGGCCTCTAGACAGTTGCACATTTCAAAAACGGATTCAGATTTTTCGATCCAGCGGACCAGTCCAATGGGTCCTTCCGCCCCCGAGAATTTGCTTGGTTTCGAGTCAAGGAACATCTTGTAGGGGTTAAAGCCCCCTCCTGCCGGTTGGTTCTGAACACCCGCTAAAGCTGCGTTCACGTGCTCTTGAATCATGGCAGCTAGCTCTTCGGGCGTCAAGTTAAGGTTTCCACGTCGTCCAGTTGCCATTTAGATCTTCGAAACACAACACAAACACACCCCGATAAGTCTATATATCCAATATAGTTGTCCTACTTCGTACTTTTGCTATTAGGGTTTGTGTTTGTGAAGGAGAGCATGCATGTGGGTTTGTATATATAGGCGCAAGGAGACAACAAGGTCACGGTTTGGTGTCTTGCGGCCGAGGGCTTGGGTGGGTCGGTTTGGGTTTGATCTTTGTTCTCGCAATTGATCTGGCAATGGGTTTGCGGTTTGGCTTGTTCTCGTGGCCGAGGACTTGGGTTGGTTCGCGGACATGGTCTTGGGTTTTGGATAGAAAGCATGGCCGAAGAGACTTGGGTTTAAAGTTTAAAACTTGGTTAACTCCTAGAGTCACAAGGAGTTTGAGGTTGGTTCGTGTCGCGGTTCGGTTCGTGTACATATTTGCCATGATTATTTTATAACTAACACAATCACATAATCGCACATCACGTATTCACTAACTCGTACACATTTAATACATAGCATATAATTCACTCGACAAGTATTACGTTTAAGTTATCCGAAAAAAACCCGGGATGTCACATTTAATGTATTCGAATAACAAACCACATAAATGTTTATATCAATAAAAGCAATGGTTTTCAGAACATAACTTTTGATTTAAACGTTTGTTTATTCAAAGACATTTTTTTGTACACGACATTCGGTTACACAAGACATTTGGTTATACATGACACTATTATATGTGGTTTGAGTAAAGACTTTTTACTTGCCATACACGACTTGGATATTACTTGACATTGTTACACATGACATTAGTTTATACATAACACTTCGTTTACACTAGACATTGTTTAATACATAACATCTGGTTTACACAAAGACATTGATTTACACATAACACTTGGTTTAAACTAGACATTGTTTAATACATAACATCTGGTTTACACAAAGACATTGATTTATACATAACACTTGGTTTACACTAGACATTGTTTAATACATAACATCTAGTTTACACAATGACATTGATTTATACATGACACTTGGTTTATACAAAGACATGACATATTTTTCACAAGGCATTGTTTTACATATACCATATTTTATACAAGGACATGATACTTTTTATACAAAGACACGACACATTTCATACAAAGACATGACTACTTTTACAAAAGACATATTTTGGTTAATAAGTGAACCATGCATCATTCTTTTAAATCATTTGATTTTCATATGATTTTACCAAAGAAAACATTTTTACAAAGGTTCATTGGATACTTTTAGTTAAACATTTCTTTTAACTAATCAAAGCCATGAATCCTCATCAACAAAAACCTATGTTACTCTCGGGCATTTTTATGCTGACGTACCTATTTTCACATGTGTTTCAGGTGCTTCTGTTTGGTTTAAGCATGCCTCACATAGGATGGACTTGGCTTTAGTGACTTTAAAATACAAAAGGCAATTTGATTGTGTTTCATTTCTGTTATTCCAAGACAATGTAATTTAATATTCCATAAAACAAACCTTTAAGTACCATGTGCTGTGAGACAATTTGTAACGTGACTCCCCAAGTGTTTCCGCCGCGTGTTGTTGTATATTACGCGATTTGGGGTGTTACAATATCTGTTCAGCATATATGTGCAGGATACAGGATAAGGATATTTACTGATTAAGGAAAGAAGTCAACAAGCCACTGGACTCAAAGAACCCATGGTTCTTGTAAGAGAAGGCCTCAGCAGAAGTGGCCGGGGAATCGGTCTCTTTCCTCTTGCGAGAGCTGGAGGCACGAGCCTTTGTTGTTGAGGAAGGCTTGGGGTGACTGTGGGCTTGGAACTGACAGGCGGTTTAGACTTGGTGGAAGGTTTGAAACTTGGCTCTATCTTTACCAGAGAAGGCCAGAGTAGCTGTCGAGTTCGTCAAGGTCAAACACTTCAGGGATGGCTGGGTCTGCACAAAAGGGAAGAAATCTCAACTTTTCCATATCCTGATATCTAAACTAATCAAATGTACGTAGAGATATGTAGAACAAGTATTCTTACCAGACATTGGAGCTTGAATGTTGGCTTAAACTTGTGGCGAGTGGAGAAAAGCTTCATTCACTTTCCGATAACCAGTAGATGGCACTAATCCTCCCTTCCGATTCTGCGGATGGAGGGCTAGTTTTTTTAGGTTCGCTGCATAAAAAGTAAACAAGGATATCAGTTTGGGATGTAAGTTCATGTCACACCCCAACTTGCAGCGGAAGGAAAAATACGGGATGCAACAGACACCTCTGGTACAAGCACATTGTTTATAAAGACACTACATTTTATTACTTACGAAATGTTGATTACATACTACATGTATGTTACAACAGCGTGTTCCCATGAACCACATAAGTCTTTCAAGCTGCATGCATCTATATCAGTATTCGGCTGTAAACACGTCTTGAACAACATACACGGATCATACCAATCTCAAGTTACCTGAAATGCATGTTAGTTTTAAAAAAGGGTCAGCTAAACGTTGTGTGAGTTCCACTGGTTTAGTTGTTGTGTAACAATATGTGTTAACAAGTTTAATTGCACTGGTCACAGTCACGGATTTATCACCACAAACACCTTCAGCTAGCAGGACTGTGTTACAACAAGCACCTGCAGCTCGCCGAACCGTGTCATAACAGACACCTGCAGTTTGCCGAACCATGTTACAACAAGCACTTGCGGCTTGCTGAACCGTGTGATAACAGACACCTGTAGCTTGCCGGACCGTGTGTTATAAAATTTACATCATCACAAGTTGGTGCAATTAACACAGTTTTGTAACATGCAAGTCCCCAGAAAACAGTAAAACAGTTTAAAAGTGGTGAAGTGAACTCACAGTGCGAGTAGTAGTTTCAACACACGAGTGATCAAGCAACTGGATCAACTTTAATAACACCCATGCAAGTATGGATTCAAATCAGTATCTAAGTTGGTAATGGTTATAACTTGGATCCGGTCAGGAGTTCTTACTCTAGATTGAGTCTATAGGACACTGGTATGGTGATGGACGTCAGGGTAGTATTATTTCAGTTTGGCTTCCGGACACCGTTTCGCGTGCCAGCTAAAGTCAGTAGTTTAATGTGTTCGGAAAATGGTACGGGAATACCAATAGTGCCAACACGTGGTTATTTAAGAATGATTAACTTTTCATCGAGGAGTTTGAGTGTTTGGGGAGTCTAGGTTGCCCAAATTTGAGTTTCCATTTTCACCGTCGGGAATCCCGAACTGTCTTAGGACACACCCATAGTGCCCAAATTGTCCGGGAATCTCCCGGAATACTCCCAGTGTTCCAATTATATTAATTGTCGGGTTGGGCCAGTTCCCGGTTCCGACAGGTTCGTTATACGGTAATCTGCCGAAATTGATTTAAAATAATCTATTTTTAATTCCATAAATTCCATTTAATCTATAATGTGAATAAAAATTTGTAAATTTTATATAACTATGTAAAAATCTGTAGATTTTGGGAAAAAAATTTGGGAATTTATTTTGGCATTTTAACTATTTAAATAAATTATTTATAAAACAATATTTAATCAAATCATTAGCATTAATTAGCATCAGAGGTTTAAAATTTCAAAAAAATTCCAGAACAACTTTACCTGCCCAGGAACTCTGCACAAAATTTTGAGATTTTTCCGATTTGGTTTCGGTGCGTTCCCGGCTACCGAAAACTCGCAAAACCCACATCAAAACTCAACAAACGGACTCCGAATTTTCCCAGAAAATTCCCCATATGTTCCTTACTGTCTCTGTAAAATCTGGTGATTTATTGAGTTTGTTTGATGATTGTTTCGAAATTCTTTCGATAAAACAGTTAAACATTCACCAAAAATCATAAAAAATTCCAAAAATTCTAAAATTTTACGTGGATCTTCCTGACAATACCCTACATCACCACACCAAATTTCAGCTTAATCCAAGCATCACGGACCAAGTAATAGCTAAAACAAGATTCTACATATGCTAGTTTCGGTTTTCGGATGATATACCTAGCGAAAGCTTCGATTTCAAGCGCTTCTTTTAAGTCCAGAAGTGGATGGGTACTATATTCAGTACCTACACATCAAGTACAACCCAAATATGCTAGAACTTAGGTCAATAAAGCTTTATTTCATTTTTTTTCGGTTAATCGAATAGTTAAGCGATTTTTGTCAAATAGGTGTTGATTACGGTATCAAACCCCAAAGATTTGTGACCATGGCTGCCATATAACACCGGGGGAATACCAAGGTGTTCTTATTCAGCCCATAAAATCTTTAAACCTTAAAAATCTTTGATTAAAATGAGTTTTTTCGGCTAAAAATCGCGTTTAATCAAGAAAACAAGGTTAAAACTATAAGAACAAAGGTTTATACCTTTGATTTGTTGAAGTTTATGATCAAAATCAGCTAGAGAAGATGATGGAATGGCAGATTTTTGAGAGCTTGATGAGTTTTTCTTGAATTTAATGAAAATAAAATGGAAAAATAGAAATAATATATATATATATATATATATATATATATATATATATATATATATATATATATATATATAATATAGTGGGGGTGGCGGTTTGGGGTGGGTCTCAAGGGGACACCTCATGCTTCGTTATACGTGTTAAAAGATGATGTTTATCTTCCGTTTGCGTTTTTCGTTTTCGGGTCCCGGACGTGTTCTCGATTTGCGAAACGGGCTCCGTTTTTCGCGTTCTTACTCTCAAAAGACTCGGTTCTAAAAATTGGGCATAACCGTCTCGAAACCCGAGCATGGTTACATTTTAATCATAAAAGTCTCGTATGACGTTCGTTTAAGTGTTTTTAAGCTTGATATATCGTTCCTTGCACATTTGGTTGCCTTATGTTATGCCCGAAACGAAGGCGTTTCCCCAACCGGGAGCTGCTTCGTTTTACATGCCCGGGCTTTGATTATTTTCAAACCTTACGTCACAGTCTATGGCACAAAACTAAATTGTTTCTGGAACTCGGAATCTCAAATGATGCTACCGATAACCTAATAATCAACGTCAAAGGTTTAATGCGCTGTTAAACGTGAAGTCTCCGTTTAACACGTTGTTCGAAGCTAAGGACACCAACCTCGCATCGTTAGTCCTTAGTAGTGTCATGTTAACCATGACGTGTTGATTCTTCCGAGACGTAATAACGATTGCTCAGCATAGCACACAAGTCATACAAGTTTACAAGGTTTTCGCGCAATTAATGTTTTAATCATGCTTTAAGTTTAGGACCAAATAAGGTGTACCTGGTTTCGACACGGATATCACAGTTATCATCACACATAATCACAACAATATCACGATATACATATCACGTCCGGTTACCACAGACTTGTACCAATCAATGTTTACCAGGATTTTTCACAATTGTCACAGTTCAGGATACATTTGTTGATATTCCCAAGACCCTAAATCCTACCAGTGGTCAACCATTTCACAGGAAAATCAACACCCTTGTCAATGGAGTCCCTTTTGACAAAAAAGAACTTTCGTTTCCACTCGTCCTCGTTTTTGGTCGCCTTGAGAATGATGGGGTGTTTGGAGGTTGAGAAAAACAGGAATCAGCTAGAACCATGGGATCTTAGATGGTAAGCGATGGCCATATCCTCAACACATAGCTCGGGAATGTGATGAGTTTAATCCGGTCCAGCACCGCTAGTACCCTCCAAACCATGGGCATGGTTTGGGCAAAACTGAGACCGGTAAGGTGAAAAAAGCTCATGATGAAGTCTGAGAAAGGGTATCGAAGTCCAATGGAAAAAGGGTAAAACAAGAAACAGATCCACTCTGTAGAATACACGTCTGACCGGAGGCTCCGGTCAAACGGTCGAATGATCGCTCCGGCGGGAAAGGCGCCGGAGGCTCTAAGAACAGCGATATCAGCATTATCATAAGAACAGACCTCTTTCATAGGCTCCTTGAGGAGGTTTTGCTCAGCAAAGGTTGGAACGGAATCGCCGGTATGTGAGTGTGTTCGATTGGCCATGATAAAGTGAAGAAGTAAAACAGAGAGAAAGAAGAAGAAGAAGTTACCTGAATCCTCTGAGATTATGTGATAATTAACAAGGAAAAGGGAGAAGATATAGGGAAAGAATAGATAGCCATGAATGAATATCGCATGGGAAGTTGCACCAAGTCACATCATATCTACACCCCATTAAGTGCCTCGATCAGCGCAAAGAAAAATATAACCGTTTGGACTTCAAGATCCCAACAGTTGTATTTTTGGGGACAATTGTTATGGGTGGAATTTCTAACCATATCTTGAAGGCGTATCTTGATATTATATGTTTGATGTTGCAACCAGGATATTGGTAACATCCTGCGGGGTATCCTACTCGCTATTAACGTCATTCTTTGGTTGCAAGGTACCAACAGTTATGAGGACTTGGTCTCCCTGAAGACTCGTTCTAGGCAATTAGAAGACGAACGTTGGAGCTAGAGAATGGGTCCACAATAGTCACAAGGGAATATTCGAGGCACCCCTAGAATGGAGGATAGTTAGTTATTTTCGGTTACTATATATAGGGAGGGTGGATCAGCAGTAAAACACATCTGATTTCACACACTTTCACTCACTGATTGCAGCTACGATCGTAAACACTCACTAAACTCACATTTTAGGATCATTGGAACACTTAGAGCTGATCCAAGCAATATCCCGAAGCTGTATCCTGCTTTTGCAACCAATAAGAAGAACAAGGCAGCCGACAGTTGTCAGCTCCCGAGGTTTTGTATTGGCGATCTAGATTGATCAAGGGCTTTACTCGTACATCTTGTGTCAACATTTACATTTATTGCATTTATTTGTCATTTCGATATAGTTCGTTATCCTGAAACTATATCCTAAAACTGTTTTCATAATCAACCAACTTAGCATATTTTTATAAATCACAATAGCACGCTACCTCACATACTAAGTTTGATCACTAAATTGCTTTGGAAATTTTTGACCAAAACATTCACTATCTGAGGTGTTTATGCAGGCGATCTACCAGTGATCAAGGGCTCATTCTCGTATAAATCCTCGTGTTAATCATTGTTTACATTTCACATTTTCCAGGACTCTGTCCTCAAGCCAGTCAGCTCTTATCTGCTCAGCACGCAGATCTCTGGCTATGGTGTTACGAGTTATCTTACTCGTACGATGCTCTTCCTCGAGCGAGTCGGTCTTTCCCGTAAGGTGTCGGATCATCCATCCTTGTGCTAAGATGGTTTCCTGCATTCTTTCTAACTGTTTTTGTTGTGTATGCACCAGGATTCTAAGCATGTCAACTCCTATTTCTACAGGATTAACCGGTTCAACCGGTACAGCAATAGTTGGGCGTAACGACGACTCCTCCCCCAGAGCGAGCCTTTTCCTCGCTGCTGAGCGTGTCTCCACGCCATAAGGTGGTATGGGTTCCACCATTGGTGCCTTTCCTGGTGCTCTTGGTAGCGTAAGTCTGTCGGACGATGATGACGATGAGGATGATGACATTGCCTGTTAGGTCGTGTAGTTAGTTACGAGTTGTTTTCATTTCTTATTATGAAGGTATAACCTACCAAACACGTTTGTAGCATATTGCATAACAAGATATAATAATTCGGTGCCAAACTAAGTCTAGTGTCGTGATATCAGCTATAGTTTAGGTCTACTTCTAATGCAAACCTGGTTCTCTATAGCTAGTGGCTCTGATACCAATCTGTCACACCCTCAATTTCCACTTGCGGAGTTTTACCGCGAGGCGTGTGAACAAACCAGAATCTGTAACACTAGTACGTTGAACGACTCTACATGATTTGATTATACGTTTTCCAAAATCATTTGTTGTAAATTTTAGATTACCAATATTTAGCATAAGTATCAGTTTTTAAAGTTTGAGCGGAAGCATAAATAAGTAAAGATGCGGGCGCCAACACAAACGCCAAAACAACTTGAAAAATCCCAAAACAATATTAATAAATAAGACTCTATAATGATGTCTTGTTCAATGCGTGTGCGTGCACCTAGAGCTCCTAGCGTCCTGAGAAACATGTAAAGAAACAAGTGTCAACATTAAAGATGAGTGAGTTCACAGGTTTTCATAAATTCGTTGTTCGGTTTTAGTTTGTTACTCCGTTATCCCCAACCCGGGATAACATATCAGTTCCATTATTCCAAACCCGGAATAATAAGTTGTTGTTTCCAATATTCCCAAACCGGAATATTAAGTTGTTGTTTCCATTATCCCCAACCCGGGATAATAAGTTGATGTTCCAATATTCCAAACCCGGAATATTAAGTTGTTCCGTAATTAAGTTCAATATTAATGTATATAGGTAGCTAGCCTAAAGTCATGTCACTAAGTGTTCGCGATCGAAGCTGACTGTGTGCCTCCGTTTTGCCAGGCCTATCACATGACCATGGCGGTGTTAGGCCAATCATACATCCGTTGACCATACCCGGTCGGCTAGCGCGACTAGCTCGGATGGGGCTCGTCAGACCCAGTAGTACTACTTATAATTCCCCCGCTATTTAACCCAAATACTAACGATCCGAGGAGATTGTCGAGGACTTAAGTGATAAAGCTGCTTAGTGCCCATAACATTACATTAACATTAACTTAGTTACCGTATAGTTATGTGACGTTAAATTCGTATAACGTAAAGAGTTTGAGTTTGAGAGTGTATACATGTTTCTCCCCCTGTTGTTTAAAAGCCGGATAAAGTTAGGGGCCGTGAACTCACCTTTATTTGCTCGGTTAGTGTAGCAAAGATGTTATAAGAGATGGGACCGCTAGTTGCGTCCTAACAAACCAATTAATTCCACGTCAGTGTGAAATCACACCAATACAAATTCCACACGCAATTTACTCACAAAGTGATACACACAAACAACATATCTAACACTCAAACATGCATGTAAGTATTCTCATGTGATCATAGTAATCAAACAACTTATCATAAACATATTCCAAATCCATACAACACTTTATACATACAATCACAAGTTATCAACTTCCTGCTTAACACTCAATTATTCAGCTGTTTTCTAGGATTTTTATAAAATAGTTCTAACATTTCAAAAATTCCCATATTTTTACAGTAGGTGACATTTATACCATAGAAATTTATATAATTTTTCCAAGTCCTAAATCTTTAACAATTAGCCATAAATATTAATTCACTAAGCTGCAGTCAGATTTACCGCTTTCTGACTGCAGTCCACGGAAGAATTTATTTAAAAATCACTGATCGTCCGATTAACAAAATTCCAATTGGAGTTGCCCGGAAATTTCTATACCTAGTTACTGTACAAAAATCATGACTCAACTCCCTACTGATTTTAAAATCTAGCTTGATAAACAACCAACAAAATTCCAGAATTTTCACAGCTTTAGCTACTGAACTTGTTCAGTCCTTTAAAAATATCAAACGACTTCAGAAAATTATGAATCCAGCGCTATTAGATTCCTTATTTAAATCTCTACGTTCTAGACATCAGAAAATCCGTTTTTCGACAACTAACGACCAAGTTACAGCCAGATGAAATCGGCTGCAACTTTCACTCAGCTTCCTGTTTCAGCATGTTATTATTATAAACTCGTGTAATCCCGTTCATGCGATTAATCTAAGCGATCTAGCTCTGATTTCTAGTCCTAGATTAATACTAATAACCTATCCATGCAACCCTAGTTCTTACTTCTAGTTATTACAACCAAAACACACTTGCTAACTTATGATTTCCGAATACCATTATGTTTATAACCAACTCAGCCGATTACATTAAACACCTATAATCCGAACAAGCAAATCACTTCATTCAAGTACGTGTATATATCCGAAACAATAACTCAATTCATTCAAGTATGTGTATATATCCGAAGCAATATAATCATATACTTAGCCGAAACAACTAGACATTCAAACATATATTTAGCCGAAACAACTAGACATTCAAACATATATCTAACCGAAGCAATACAATCATACAACCCGAACACAACAAAGTTACACACATGTATCCGAATATGATCTTGTAACATATGATAAGTTCAAATCTTTTAATGAAAAGAAAAACGAACCGTGAGTAAAATAAGGAAGATGACGAGGGCTGCTGCGTTCGGAAGATGATGTAGGCTGTTTGTGATCGATGCAGGGAATAAGTGGGCTGATCTCGCGACCTAATGAAGGTGGACAAAGGCTGTTTACGGTCGAATGGAATGAACAAAGGCTGATCAGATCGAGATGAAAGCTGCTCGCGATCACAAGGTGAAGACTTGGCTGCCGACGGCTGATTTCTTTTAGGGTTTTGGAGTTGTGAAAGAGCATGCATTAGTGTGTGTATATATAGGCGCAAGGTGATTAGAAATAGGGGATGGGTTTCCGATTTGGACTAGTTCTCGCGGCCAAGGGTTTGGGTTGGTTTAGTTTGGGTTTGAACGCAATAAGTTTGCGGTTTGGGCTTGATCTTGCGGCCAAGATATGTTTGGGTTGCTCGCGGGTATGGTCTTGGGTTTTGGATAGAAAGCATGGCCGAGAATCTTGGGTTGTTTGGTTTGGGTCTTGATCACGTGGCCGAGGACTAAAGTTGCATGCTATGAGTTTCGGTTTTGGTTAGTGTTTGTGGCCGAGGGACTTGGGTTGGGTTAGTTTGGTTTGGATGTGGTCTCGCGGCCAAAGATTAGAGTAGTTTGGTTTTTGGCCGAATAGTTAGAGTTTTAAGTTTAGGTTTAATCGTTGTTTTCTTTTAGCCGAAGACTTGGGTTCAAGGTTTAAACTTTGTGAACTCCTAGAGTCACAATGAACCAAGGTTTGGAACGTGTCGCGGTTCGGTTAAGTTCGTGCACATATCAACTCTAATTATTGAATCACTAAAACAATCACACAACACACAACACGTATTCATTTAATTCGTACACGTTCGTACACATAGCACGTAATTAGATTGACACGTATTACGTTTAAGTTATCCGAAAAACCCGGGATATCACATTATCCCCATGTTGAAAGAATTTTCGTCCCGAAAATTGAGTAAACGCGGTTTAGCATGTAACGTACATGTTTAGAGTGCCACGCACAAAGAGTTAGTTCGTTTATAATGGTACGCAACGTTACAAGAAATTCCCAAGTGTCATACACAAAGAATTTCCAAGTGTCATGCACAAGAATTTAATCAACAATAGTACACGAAAGTATAAGAAGTTTCCAGGTTGTCACATCATCCCCTTGTTGAAAGAATTTTCGTCCCGAAAATTTAGTTACTGGTATCGTTAGTTTGCTGCTCAGTTGCAAAGAGGTGTGGGTATTTGCTTTTCATTTGATCCTCTCTTTCCCACGTGAACTCCGGTCCACGCTTAGAGTCCCAACGAACTTTAACGATTGGAATTTTGCTGTGCCTTCGAGTCTTGATCTCACGATCCATGATCTCAATAGGCTTTTCCACGAAGTGTAGTTGTTCATCCACTTGGATCTCATCCAATGGAATAACTAAAGTTTCATCTGATAGACACTTCTTCAGATTTGACACGTGAAATACGTTGTGAACTCCACTAAGTTCGGTCGGAAGGTCTAATTGGTATGCTACGGGTCCGATACGTTTCAAGATTACAAACGGGCCTACGTACCGTGGGTTAAGTTTTCCCCGTTTTCCGAAGCGGATTACACCCTTCCAGGGTGACACCTTTAGTAAGACGCGATCGCCTACTTGAAATTCGAGCGGTTTGCGTCGTTGATCAGCGTAGCTTTTCTGTCGATCTCGTGCCGCCGCCATGCGGTTTCTGATTTGTACAATCTTTTCAGTAGCCTCAAGTATTAACTCTGGGCCTGTGAGTTGACTGTCACCGACTTCTGCCCAGCAGACCGGTGATCTACATTTGCGACCGTATAATGCTTCAAACGGTGCTGCCGAAATACTCGTGTGATAGCTGTTGTTATATGAGAATTCCACTAGAGGCAGGTGAATTTCCCAATTATTTCCGAAGTCCACTACGCATGCCCTAAGCATGTCTTCCAAGGTTTGTATGGTCCTTTCGCTTTGACCATCAGTCTGAGGGTGATAAGCTGTGCTCATATCCAAGCGTGTTCCCAACGCTTTCTGGAGTGACTGCCAGAAGTTTGACGTGAAACGAGCATCTCTATCTGATATGATGGACGTTGGCACTCCGTGCCGAGAAACTACTTCCTTAATGTAGATGCGAGTCAACTTCTCCATCTTATCTGTTTCTTTAATAGCTAGGAAGTGTGCGGACTTAGTCAAACGATCCACAATCACCCAGATGGTATCGCAACCACCCAAGGTTCGCGGGAGTTTAGTGATAAAATCCATGGAGATCTGATCCCATTTCCACACTGGGATCTCAGGTTGTTGGAGTAGCCCCGATGGCTTTTGATACTCCACCTTGACTTTTGCACAAGTCAAACATCTACTCACGTAGGTGGCTATATCGGCTTTCATGTTGGGCCACCAATACGCAACTTTAAGGTCTTGATACATCTTATCCGAACCCGGATGGATAGAGTATCGAGATTTGTGAGCTTCATCCATGACTAGCTCTCTGAGGTTCCCGTAGAGAGGTACCCATATGCGATTCATGAAATACTGGGCTCCATTGGGCTTTACTTCCCAATCGCGTTCCATTTTTCCCACTGATTCAGCTTTGATGTTTTCCTCCTTAACTGCTTCTAACTGGGCGTCGCGTATTTGATCGGGTAGCCCCGAATGAATAGTGAGTTGTAGTGCTCGTACACGACGAGGTTTCAAGTGTTCCTTCCTGCTGAGGGCATCAGCTACCACGTTAGCTTTACCCGGGTGATACCGAATGGCACACTCATAATCGTTCAAGAGTTCGACCCAGCGACGCTGTCGCATGTTCAACTCCTTCTGATCAAAGATGTGCTGGAGGCTTTTGTGGTCAGTGAAGATTGTGCACTTCGTTCCATAAAGGTAGTGTCTCCAAATCTTAAGTGCAAACACTACTGCTCCCAATTCTAGGTCATGCGTCGTGTAGTTCTTCTCGTGAACTTTCAGCTGTCGTGACGCATACGCGATGACCTTATCGCGTTGCATGAGTACGCATCCCAATCCCTGAATGGAAGCATCACAATACACTACAAAGTCATCTGTCCCTTCCGGCAAGGACAGAATGGGTGCACTGCAAAGTTTCTGCTTCAGCAATTGAAACGCTGCTTCTTGCTTTTCACCCCAAGCATACTTGATGCCTTTCTGGGTGAGGGTAGTGAGCGGTTGTGCAATCTTTGAAAACCCCTCGATGAAGCGTCTGTAGTAACCAGCCAATCCTAAGAATTGGCGGATCTCCGTCGGTGTCTTAGGTGCTTCCCAGTTTTTGATGGCTTCAATCTTGGCAGGGTCTACGTGGATACCCTTTTCATTCACGACGTGCCCGAGAAACTGAACTTCCCGGATCCAGAAATCACACTTCGAGAGCTTGGCATATAGCTTTTCCTGTTGAAGTAATCCTAGCAGTAATCGTAGGTGCTCAGCATGCTCTTCTTTACTTTTGGAGTAGATGAGTATGTCATCGATGAACACAATGACAAATTTGTCGAGGTATGGTTTACACACGCGGTTCATGAGGTCCATGAATACCGCAGGTGCGTTAGTGAGACCGAATGGCATGACCAAGAACTCGTAGTGGCCATACCGAGTGCGAAATGCTGTCTTAGCGATATCCTCCTCCCTGACGCGTAGCTGATGATAACCGGACCGTAAATCAACCTTAGAGTAGTAACTTGACCCTTGCAGTTGGTCGAATAGATCGTCGATGCGAGGTAACGGGTATCGGTTCTTGACTGTAACCTTGTTGAGTTCCCTATAGTCGATGCACATGCGGAAAGTCCCGTCCTTTTTCTTGACAAACAGGACTGGAGCTCCCCATGGCGAAACGCTTGGTCGGATAAATCCTTTTTCCAACAGCTCTTGTAGTTGGGTTGACAGCTCCTGTAGCTCGGCTGGAGCTAGGCGGTATGGAGCTTTGGCGATGGGAGTTGCATTGCTTGCCAATTCGATTTCAAACTCCAATTGTCGATGTGGTGGAAGACCAGGTAGTTCTTCTGGGAATACATCGGAAAAATCACGGACGATAGGGATGTCTTCTATACGTTTCTCGTCCTTAGGCTGTTCGGTAATTAGTGCGAGTAAAGTGAAGGAATTCTTTTTCCGAAGATACTTCTGCTCTTGCATAAATGAGATAATGTTGGTGACGGCGCTTGCCTTGTCGCCTTGTACCGTCAGGATTTTGTCGTTCGTGAGTGGAATACGGATAGACTTTTCGAAGCAGAGAACTTCAGCCCGGACGTCGGATAGCCAGTCCATTCCGACTACCACGTCAAAACTACCCAGGGTAGTTGTCATCAGATCGATGGTAAAAGTGTGGCCCGCGAGTTTGAGTTGACAGCCGGATACGATTTGGGTCACATTTACAGATTTACCATTGGCTAATTCTATCACATAAGGGGTCTCTAATGGTTTAAGCGTGAGATTTAGGTTCTTCCTAAAAGACTCAGATATAAAGCTCCTATCCGCACCCGTATCAAAAAGCACAGAAGCAAAATGTTCATTAAGGGGAAACTTACCGGTGACCACGTTCGTGTCGTTTCTGGCCTCTCCACGGCCCAATGTAAATGCGCGACCTTTGGCACCTCCTGTGCCACCGTTCCCATTGTTGTTGTTGTTATTATTGTTGTGGTTGTTGTGGTTGTGGTTGTTTCCACCATTTGCAGTCTTTTCTGAAATGAGCGGTGCTACCACACTGATAGCATCCCCGGTTTATACCCTGCTGCTGACCTTGGGGCTGATTCTGATTTTGTCGGGACATAATTTCCCCACGACAATCCCTTGCCGCATGTCCCATCTTGCCACATCTTTGGCAGCGATTTCCGGCACAAGGGCCGTTATGATGGAGATTACAGCGGTTGCACTGCGGCTTTCGACCTACATAACCGCCTGCATTCTGGTTGTTGTTGTTGTTGTAGTTGTTGTTGTAGTTGCTGTTGTTGTTGGAACGATTTTGATGACCCCGGTGGCTGTGGTAGTGATTGAACCGTTTCTGGTTCCCTTGCTGTGGATGAGGTGACGAAGACTGTCGAATGGTGGAGTCTTCAAACTTTCTTTTGTTATCTAAGGCAACTTCAGTGGTACCCCGTGCTGGCAGTTTCTTCTGTTCCACCGCTTTATCGGTGAGTTTGTGAGCCAATCGGATTGCTTGATGTTCTGTTACAGGGTTACTAGCCATTACCATACCCTGAATTTCCGGAACCAGACCCCCGAGATAGAACTCGAGTCTTTTCTCCACCGTGTTGGCCAATTCGGGACACAGAAATACCAAATCATGATGTTTTGCGGTGTAAGCTTCAATTTCCGATCCCACCATCTTGTGGTTCCACAAAGCTTGCTCTAACTGTTGCACTCTGTCTCGTGGACAGTACTCCTCTCTAATCAGGGCCTTGAACTCAGTCCATGCCATTGCATTTGCAGCTAACAGTCCACGTGTTTGGACTTGGGCATTCCACCATGTCAGTGCCCCCTCTTCCAGTGTTGAGGCGGCGTATTTGACCTTGTTGGCCTCTAAGCAGTTGCACATTTCAAAAACAGATTCCGACTTTTCGATCCAGCGGACCAATCCAATGGGTCCTTCCGCCCCCGAGAACTTGCTTGGCTTTGCGTCAAGGAACATCTTATAGGGATTAAAGCCCCCTCCTGCTGACAGAGAACAGGAAGTCAGCAAGGAATTGTACTAGCCTCACTATTAGATTTTCATGCGAAAACTTAATAATGGTTACCTGCCGGCTGGTTCTGCACACCCGCTAATGCTGCGTTCACATGCTCCTGGATCATGGCAGCTAGCTCTTCGGGCGTCAAGTTAAGGTTTCCACGTCTTCCAGTCGCCATTTAGATCTTCGAAACACAACACAAACACACCCCGATAAGTCTATATGTCCAATATAGTTATCCTACTTCGTACTTTAATAATTAGTTAGTTATTGTCAACTCAATATGTTAAATAGTCAAAGGAAATACTTGATTAACTGAGATTTCAACGTCTTACAAAAGTGCAATCAAACATACGAATTCACTATAAAGTCTCAAGTTTAAACACAAGTGGAAAATAATAAACTGAAGGAAAACAAATAATATAAACGAGACGTGTCAGTCGTCTACATCTCCATCCCCCAAGTCACTGTCGTTGCCGTCATCCTGTGCGGCATTTCCAGCTTCCTCAGCTGGGTCCTCCTCCTCCGGATCCTCTTCAGGATCCTCCTCTGGATCCTCTTCTGGATCCTCCTCTACCGGCACTGGAGGGGCCGGTGCTGGTGCAAGTGCTTGATTTTGCAGTTCCTGAATGTTCCAACTATTTTCCAGGACTCTGTCCTCAAGCCAGTCAGCTCTTATCTGCTCAGCACGCAGATCTCTGGCTATGGTGTTACGAGTTATCTTACTCGTACGATGCTCTTCCTCGAGCGAGTCGGTCTTTCCCGTAAGGTGTCGGATCATCCATCCTTGTGCTAAGATGGTTTCCTGCATTCTTTCTAACTGTTTTTGTTGTGTATGCACCAGGATTCTAAGCATGTCAACTCCTATTTCTACAGGATTAACCGGTTCAACCGGTACAGCAATAGTTGGGCGTAACGACGACTCCTCCCCCAGAGCGAGCCTTTTCCTCGCTGCTGAGCGTGTCTCCACGCCATAAGGTGGTATGGGTTCCACCATTGGTGCCTTTCCTGGTGCTCTTGGTAGCGTAAGTCTGTCGGACGATGATGACGATGAGGATGATGACATTGCCTGTTAGGTCGTGTAGTTAGTTACGAGTTGTTTTCATTTCTTATTATGAAGGTATAACCTACCAAACACGTTTGTAGCATATTGCATAACAAGATATAATAATTCGGTGCCAAACTAAGTCTAGTGTCGTGATATCAGCTATAGTTTAGGTCTACTTCTAATGCAAACCTGGTTCTCTATAGCTAGTGGCTCTGATACCAATCTGTCACACCCTCAATTTCAACTTGCGGAGTTTTACCGCGAGGCGTGTGAACAAACCAGAATCTGTAACACTAGTACGTTGAACGACTCTACATGATTTGATTATACGTTTTCCAAAATCATTTGTTGTAAATTTTAGATTACCAATATTTAGCATAAGTATCAGTTTCTAAAGTTTGAGCGGAAGCATAAATAAGTAATGATGCGGGCGCCAACACAAACGCCAAAACAACTTGAAAAATCCCAAAACAATATTAATAAATAAGACTCTATAATGATGTCTTGTTCAATGCGTGTGCGTGCACCTAGAGCTCCTAGCGTCCTGAGAAACATGTAAAGAAACAAGTGTCAACATTAAAGATGAGTGAGTTCACAGGTTTTCATAAATTCGTTGTTCGGTTTTAGTTTGTTACTCCGTTATCCCCAACCCGGGATAACATATCAGTTCCATTATTCCAAACCCGGAATAATAAGTTGTTGTTTCCAATATTCCCAAACCGGAATATTAAGTTGTTGTTTCCATTATCCCCAACCCGGGATAATAAGTTGATGTTCCAATATTCCAAACCCGGAATATTAAGTTGTTCCGTAATTAAGTTCAATATTAATGTATATAGGTAGCTAGCCTAAAGTCATGTCACTAAGTGTTCGCGATCGAAGCTGACTGTGTGCCTCCGTTTTGCCAGGCCTATCACATGACCATGGCGGTGTTAGGCCAATCATACATCCGTTGACCATACCCGGTCGGCTAGCGCGACTAGCTCGGATGGGGCTCGTCAGACCCAGTAGTACTACTTATAATTCCCCCGCTATTTAACCCAAATACTAATGATCCGAGGAGATTGTCGAGGACTTAAGTGATAAAGCTGCTTAGTGCCCATAACATTACATTAACATTAACTTAGTTACCGTATAGTTATGTGACGTTAAATTCGTATAACGTAAAGAGTTTGAGTTTGAGAGTGTATACATGTTTCTCCCCCTGTTGTTTAAAAGCCGGATAAAGTTAGGGGCCGTGAACTCACCTTTATTTGCTCGGTTAGTGTAGCAAAGATGTTATAAGAGATGGGACCGCTAGTTGCGTCCTAACAAACCAATTAATTCCACGTCAGTGTGAAATCACACCAATACAAATTCCACACGCAATTTACTCACAAAGTGATACACACAAACAACATATCTAACACTCAAACATGCATGTAAGTATTCTCATGTGATCATAGTAATCAAACAACTTATCATAAACATATTCCAAATCCATACAACACTTTATACATACAATCACAAGTTATCAACTTCCTGCTTAACACTCAATTATTCAGCTGTTTTCTAGGATTTTTATAAAATAGTTCTAACATTTCAAAAATTCCCATATTTTTACAGTAGGTGACATTTATACCATAGAAATTTATATAATTTTTCCAAGTCCTAAATCTTTAACAATTAGCCATAAATATTAATTCACTAAGCTGCAGTCAGATTTACTGCTTTCTGACTGCAGTCCACGGAAGAATTTATTTAAAAATCACTGATCGTCCGATTAACAAAATTCCAATTGGAGTTGCCCGGAAATTTCTATACCTAGTTACTGTACAAAAATCATGACTCAACTCCCTACTGATTTTAAAATCTAGCTTGATAAACAACCAACAAAATTCCAGAATTTTCACAGCTTTAGCTACTGAACTTGTTCAGTCCTTTAAAAATATCAAACGACTTCAGAAAATTATGAATCCAGCGCTATTAGATTCCTTATTTAAATCTCTACGTTCTAGACATCAGAAAATCCGTTTTTCGACAACTAACGACCAAGTTACAGCCAGATGAAATCGGCTGCAACTTTCACTCAGCTTCCTGTTTCAGCATGTTATTATTATAAACTCGTGTAATCCCGTTCATGCGATTAATCTAAGCGATCTAGCTCTGATTTCTAGTCCTAGATTAATACTAATAACCTATCCATGCAACCCTAGTTCTTAATTCTAGTTATTACAACCAAAACACACTTGCTAACTTATGATTTCCGAATACCATTATGTTTATAACCAACTCAGCCGATTACATTAAACACCTATAATCCGAACAAGCAAATCACTTCATTCAAGTACGTGTATATATCCGAAACAATAACTCAATTCATTCAAGTATGTGTATATATCCGAAGCAATATAATCATATACTTAGCCGAAACAACTAGACATTCAAACATATATTTAGCCGAAACAACTAGACATTCAAACATATATCTAACCGAAGCAATACAATCATACAACCCGAACACAACAAAGTTACACACATGTATCCGAATATGATCTTGTAACATATGATAAGTTCAAATCTTTTAATGACAAGAAAAACGAACCGTGAGTAAAATAAGGAAGTTGACGAGGGCTGCTGCGTTCGGAAGATGATGTAGGCTGATCTCGCGACCTAATGAAGGTGGACAAAGGCTGTTTACGGTCGAATGGAATGAACAAAGGCTGATCAGATCGAGATGAAAGCTGCTCGCGATCACAAGGTGAAGACTTGGCTGTCGACGGCTGATTTCTTTTAGGGTTTTGCAGTTGTGAAAGAGCATGCATTAGTGTGTGTATATATAGGCGCAAGGTGGTTAGAAATAGGGGATGGGTTTCCGATTTGGACTAGTTCTCGCGGCCAAGGGTTTGGGTTGGTTTAGTTTGGGTTTGAACGCAATAAGTTTGCGGTTTGGGCTTGATCTTGCGGCCAAGATATGTTTGGGTTGCTCGCGGGTATGGTCTTGGGTTTTGGATAGAAAGCATGGCCGAGAATCTTGCGTTGTTTGGTTTGGGTCTTGATCACGTGGCCGAGGACTAAAGTTGCATGCTATGAGTTTCGGTTTTGGTTAGTGTTTGTGGCCGAGGGACTTGGGTTGGGTTAGTTTGGTTTGGATGTGGTCTCGCGGCCAAAGATTAGAGTAGTTTGGTTTTTGGCCGAATAGTTAGAGTTTTAAGTTTAGGTTTAATCGTTGTTTTCTTTTAGCCGAAGACTTGGGTTCAAGGTTTAAACTTTGTGAACTCCTAGAGTCACAATGAACCAAGGTTTGGAACGTGTCGCGGTTCGGTTAAGTCCGTGCACATATCAACTCTAATTATTGAATCACTAAAACAATCACACAACACACAACACGTATTCATTTAATTCGTACACGTTCGTACACATAGCACGTAATTAGATTGACACGTATTACGTTTAAGTTATCCGAAAAACCCGGGATATCACAATATGTGACACCCAAAAGTGCGTTTAAGCGTAAAAGGGTTCAAGTATACTCACTGTTGGTGCGTTTCGGGAGAGATGAGGGATCTGTGAAGAGTTGCGGAGAGTGCTGGATCAGCCTGTAAGCGAACAAAAGTGCATCAGTCTTCCGAATTGCTGAAACGGTTAATGGGTGAGAGATCAGTAGACAAGTTCGGGCGAACTTGTATAACTGAACTTACTGAGTGAACAAGTTCGGGCGAACTTGTAAGTTCGAGAGAACTTGTCCCTTTTTGTTGATGGAGGATACAAGTTCGGGCGAACTTGTGGTATTTGTTAAAGTGTTGGTCAAGTTCGGTCGAACTTGGTCACCATTCTGGTGACAAGTTCGAGCGAACTTGATGTAATCCGAGCGAACTTGTCTGTTTTGGCATCCAAATCGTGCTTTTTCGCGTCGTTTGCTGAGGAAATCAAGTGTCCATCCCTCCAACCTTAGGCTACTGAGCAAAACCAAGGCTGAAGAGGTCTTTTTGGAGCGAGTTTTAGCCATCTTACAGAAACTCGGACTAATCCGGGCAAACTTGAAGGTTCGAACGGTTTAGTCCAGTTTGTGCAAAGTGACGTTTTCGTCCTTGTGCTTCTGGATATGAGATCTAGCTTGACAACGCCTCGTTCCACTTCAAAGTGAACGAAACATACGTCGTTTTGTCTGAATATTGTGTAAAAATCAAGGTTTTAAAGGTTTTACTCGGATCTAAGCATAGATCTGAGTGAAAAGTAGAAGTTTTGCATAAAAAGATGAAGTTTTTCGTAAACCGAAGAGATATGATGAAAACGAAGGCAGAGCCTTGTGCAAAATCGTTGTAAAACATTGTAGAACGTTGTTGTAGTTGAAAACGGGTTGAATCTTACTTAGAAAACAAAGGGTTTCGGTTTTAGGGAGCTCCGGGCGAACTTGCAGCAAGTTCAAACGAGGAGAGGAGTTGAATATTTATAGGTGAGGTGAGAATGTGAGGGCAGACATCAAGTTCGGTCGAACTTGTATCAAGTTCGGGCGAACTTGTTAGAAGTTCGAGCGAACTTGTATGTTTCTTCTGTTTTGGAGACAAGTCCGGGCGGACTTGTGGTTGGTGAAAAGTTGTTGTGGCTTAGACAAGTTCGGGCGAACTTGTGGTATACAAGTTCGGCCAAACTTGACCTATGGGCCAAGTTTTGTTCGATCATTTCACGTTACGAGTTTGTTTGGCGATTCGGTTCGTATAAGATAGTTATATTAAGCATTATAATTGATATAATAATGCGATTTAGCGATTGATGCGTGAGAGAGCGTTGCGATATTAAACCATAACATAAATAAATATAACACACGTAAAACATAATTCCACATAATTAACTACATTTTGCGATGTGATGAGATAAGCGATGCGATGGCACAAGTGTTTATTATCAATAACACACTCGGCTCATATAGTAGCATAATTAGTTGTGATTGCGTTGAATTAGCAATTGAAATGCGATTAAATGCGATATAGATGCGACAAAACATAATTTCATTAACATAACTTTTCATAATCCAAATCTCGGAGTACAATTGATAAGTTTACATGAAAAGGAAGTAAATAAATAAACAACGAAAATTGGAGTTGTTACAGTCTCCCATACTTTAGGAAATTTCGTCCCGAATTTTAAGTAGTGGCCGTAACAAAGAGATGCGGGTACTTAACCTTCATGTCACTTTCCAATTCCCAAGTGAACTCGGCACCGCGTTTGCCTTCCCATCGGACCTTCACGATAGGTATGCGAGAGCGCCGTAATTTCTTGGTTTCTCGGTCCATGATTTTGACAGGCTTTTCCACAAAATGGAGGGTCTCGTTTATTTGCAAGTCCTCGAGGGGGACGTGGAGACTTTCTTTAGCTAGGCATTTCTTGAGGTTTGACACATGGAACGTCGGATGAACGTTGTTAAGTTCCGCCGGTAGTTCGAGTCGGTAGGCTACTTTGTCGATCCTTTCCAGAATCTTAAAGGGTCCTACGTATCGTGGCGCTAGCTTTCCTTTCTTTCTGAAGCGGATCACTCCTTTCCAAGTTGCAACCTTTAAGAGAACGCGATCTCCCACTTCGAACTGTAGGGCCTTGCAGCGTTTATCGGCATAACTCTTTTGACGTCTCCGAGCTTTCAAGAGATTGTCTCTGATCTAGAGGATTTTGTTTGTCGTTTCTTGAATCAGCTCGGGACCGGTCATTTGTGCTTCGCCGATCTCGTGCCATGCAATAGGCGATCGACACTTTCTTCCATACAGTGCCTCAAAAGGAGTCATTTGAATGCTGGTGTGATAACTATTATTGTACGAGAGTTCAATTAAAGGTAAATGCGTATTCCAATTACCACCCAAATCTATGATGCACACACGAAGCATGTCTTCGAGGGTGCAGATCGTGCACTCGGTCTGACCGTCGGTTTGAGGATGAAAAGCGGTACTGAGATTGAGAGTAGTACCGAGAGCGGATTGAAAAGTCCAGAGACGAGAGGTAAAGCGACTGTCGCGGTCAGAGATGATGTCACGAGGCGTCCCGTGTCGACATATGACTTCGTCGGTATAGATACGTGCTAATCATTCTACCTTAAAGTCTTCTCGTATAGCAATAAAGTGCGCAGATTTGGTAACACGATCAACGATAACCCAGATGCTATCGTGACCAGAGGAAGTGCGAGGGAGTTTTGTAATGAAGTCCATAGCTATGCTCTCCCATTTCCACATCAGGATTTCGGGTTGTTCGAGCAAGCCACAGGGCCTTTGATGTTCGGCTTTAACTTTCGAACAAGTTAAGCACTTCGAGACGTAAACGACAATATCCTTTTTTATGCTCGGCCACCAGTACTTAGGACGAAGGTCCTGGTACATCTTGTCGGCTCTGGGATGAATGGAGTATCGGGATTTATGATCTTCGGTCATTAGCAATTCACAGAGATTATCACGGCTAGGAATCCAAATACGATCGAGATAGTAATAAATACCGTGGGGTTTCACAACGAGCTGAGTTTCGGCACCACATTTCATTTCTTCCTCCAGGGTATTCTTGTTAAAACAAGCGAACTGAGCGGAGCGAATCATGATTTCTAGAGCATTCAAGCTTGAGAGTCACGAACACTATACACATAGCTTCGTCGACTTAGAGCATCGGCTACGACGTTTGCTTTGCCAGGATGGTAGCGTATCTCGCAATCGTAGTCGTTGAGAAGTTCAACCCATCAGCGTTGGCGCATGTTCAGTTCCTTTTGATTGAAGATATGTTGTAAGCTCTTATGGTTGGTGAAGACCGTACACTTAGTACCGTAAAGGTAGTGTCGCCATATCTTTAATGCAAAAACAACTGCACCTAGTTCGAGATCGTGGGTTGTGTAGTTTTTCTCGTGGATCTTGAGTCGTCGAGACGCATACGCGATGACCTTGTCTCGTTGCATGAGAACAAACCAAGACCAAGGTTAGAGGCATCGCAGTAAACAACGAAATCGTCGTTTCCGTCATGGAGGGCGAGTATAGGAGCATTGCATAGCATTTGCTTGAGAGTTTGAAAGGCTTCCTCTGTATGGAATCCCAAACGAAAGGTTTATCCTTATAAGTTAAAGCGGTAAGCGGAACATCGATTTTTGAGAAGTCGGCGATGAATCGACGGTAGTAACCCGCCAATCCGAGAAATGAACGGATTTCGGATGCATTCTTCGGTGAAATCCAACTCTTGACAGCTTCAATCTTTGCAGGGTCGACGTGAATTCCTTGACTATTAATGATGTGGCCGAGAAATTAGACTTCTTCGAGCTAGAATTCACATTTTGAGAACTTAGCATAAAGGCGATTACCTTGGAGAAGTTCGAGGACTAAACGGAGGTGGCGTGCGTGTTTGTCTCTCGACTTCGAGTAGATAAGGATGTCATCGATAAACACAATGACGAAACGATCCAAAAAGGCTTTACACACACGGTTCATCAAATCCATGAAGACCTCAGGTGCGTTTGTAAGACCAAAGGGCATGACCACGAATTCAAAATGGCCATAACGAGTATGAAAGGCGGTTTTGGGAATATCTTCTTCCAATACGCGTAACTGATGATAAACGGAACGTAGATCGATTTTAGAAAAACAAGTAGTACCTTGAAACTGATCAAATAAGTCATCATTCGAGGAAGAGGGTAGCGGTTCTTTATCGTGAGCTTGTTAAGTTCACGATAGTCAATGCATATTCAGAACGTCCCATCTTTCTTTTTCACAAAAAGAACGGGTGCGCCCCAAGGTGAAGTGCTCGGCGTATGAAACCTTTATCAAGAAGCTCTTGAAGTTGGCTAGATAGCTCGTGCATTTCGTATGGTGCGAGACGATAAGGAGCTTTAGCCACGGGAGTAACACCGGGTATCAAATCGATACGGAATTCAACATCACGGGTAGGGGTAAACCAGGTAAATCGTCAGGAAAAACTTTGGGAAATTCACAAACAACAGGTACGTCTTTCCAGGTTTTCTTTTCTTTCTCCAGCTTCACGATGTGGGCTAGGAATGCAACCTGCATTGCTTTCGCAGATGCTTGCTCGCTTGAGTACATGACATAAGCATCAACTTCTTTGAGGGAGTCTCGCCATAAACATGGAGCTGATCACCGTTAGGTAGAGAAAAACGAATTATTTTATCGAATACCTACTATGATATCGAAGCTACCTAACTGCATAGGTATGAGATTGATTGAGAAGACGTGGTTGTTGAGATCAAGAGTACAACCACGTAGGACAGAGGTGACGGTAATGGTTTTTCCGGTGACGACTTCCACATCGAAAGTCTTTGGGAGTTTAACGCGTTTACATTTTAAAACATTTTCGAATTCTAACGATACAAAACAATTATCGGCACCAGTATCAAATAAACATGAAGCATAAATACCATTGACAATGAACATATCGTTGACAACATTGTTGTCGTTCTGAGCCTGCGATGATTGAGGTTAAAGGCTCGTCCACGCGCAGCCTGTTGTTGCTGCTGAGGCTGTGGTGGTGGCTGCTGCCGAGGCTAAGGCTAAGGCTGAGGCTGTTGTTGCTGCGGCTCTTGTTTGATAGCTCGATTAGGGCAGACCTTACTGAAGTGGTTTGGGTCCCCGCATGTGTAGCAAGCACGGGCCTTTGGGGCTGGCGCTTACTGCTGGTACTGCTGCTGATTAGCCTGAGGAGTGGGAGGGGGAGTTGGCAAAGCTGGTGCTGCAGGGGCCTGAGGAGCTGATTGACGCGAGCCTGAACGGCAACTGACAGTAAAGTGGCCGTAGATGTTGTAGTTGGTGCAGAAACGACAATTGCCTCCAACCACATGGTGATAGGTGCATTTTGAGCACAAAGGATGCGGGCCAGTATACGCACGCTTTGTCAGGTCCGTCTTGCTTAATTCCCTAAAACTCGTTTTCCAACTTCTGGATTTCACAGGGGGGACAGAATTCCTTGATCATGATTGCTTTAAGTTCCTCCCAGGTGAGTCTGTAGGCTTCATCGTTTCCCCTCTTGTTACGCTCCGCGGTCCACCAGTCGAGAGCCCTAGACTGGAAAACGACGGTAGCGTTAATAGTGCGAAGGGGTTCGGGACACCCACTCTGGCGAAATGTGACCTCGATAATATCAAACCAGTGGAACATGGCACTTGGTCCTTCAGTGCCTGAGAAAGTAAGGGGTCCACAAGCTTTGAACTACTTAAATCTGAAGGGAGTCTTGGGCGTGTCGGCTTTGGAATCGACCGATGAATTGCTGCTGGCGGCATGGATCTCGCTGACGATCTGGGGGATAACTTTAGCCATTTGCTTGGTTACCAGAGAAGGGATGCGCTTATCAGCGTTGTTGCGCTGGATGTTTCTCCGTGTGTGAGATCCATAGAAGACATCTACACAAAGGATTTGATTGGATGAGATTTGATTATGGTAGGTTTATGTTCAAAAGTTTATTATTATTATTATTGTACAGTTGAGGCACATAACACATAGACACGTATCCACATAAGCACGTAAGCACATAATCACGTAGGCACATAATCACATAAGCACATTTTTCATGTATTCATATTCAAACTAATTTATGCGTAGCGCGTACGAGATGTGATATAGTAGCGTAAATAGCGAGTAGAGCTGCGTATGAGACACGTGAATGTCCTCATGAGCGTAAGCGAGTTGAGCGCTTAGTTTAGTTGGTGAATTAATTAGCGTTTTAGATTACGAGAGTTGTGCGAGTTGTGCATATATTGATGGAGCGTAAAAGCGATAAATCGAGAAATCGATAAAGCGAGAAATCGAATAAGTGTATAATCCATGAATCCAAACACATAAATAATAAATAAACTCGATGATGCGTAAAATCGACGATTATAGGCTTAAATCAATTGGAAGCGTCCTGGGTTTTGAGACAGCGACTACCCAAAGTGATTCGAAGATTCTCTGAGTTCGGACACATGATTTGGCCTAATAGACAAATGCTCTCGCCGTACAATGGTTAGCGGCATTTATCCTTCCAGTTACGTCATGTTCCGAGTCATTGAAATAATCGAGACTTTGGTGAGATTGAAAATCGAGGAGCGGAACTAGTTATTAAGATGCAGGTTTCACCCCTAGCTTAACAACACCATTCCTAGTTGTGGTTATGCTAACCGATCAAATCGGGAGTTCCACTAGATAGATATGGAGATTTTCATCGAGGTTTGGATATCACTCCTAACTCAACGAAGGTATCTCGTATGAGAGAGAATACGCAGAGTGAACGATCTCATCGAGAGTTCTTGGTTTTCACACCTATTCTCGACTTGATCATTCGTTTTGTGTGATACGAGCGTTCTTCAGCGTGTGTTGCGGTTGCTTTAGGAAAAGCAATGGTTAAAAGTTCGTGTCGAAGGATTCTGGTAAAGTTCGAGCGAACTTGGCATCAGCCTGATGTCAAGTTCGAGCGAACTTGTCTAATCCTAAGCGAACTTGTTGTTGTTGAGAGAGGACTGACAAGTTCGAGCGAACTTGGTCAAGTCCGGGCGAACTTGATCAAGTTCGGGCGAACTTGATCAATTTCGAGCGAACTTGTCCCCCAAGTTCGGGCGGACTTGTCTGTTCGTATGAGTTTTCGGCGTTAATCGATGCGTAACGGTTTGATTTGGTATCCTAACTATAGTCTAAGGCAAACATGGCAATCCTAACTAAATTTCCCTATAGTTATGGCTCTGATACCAATCTGTCACACCCCAACCGATGGCCGAAACATCGGGGCGCGGCACTAGGCGAACCAGATTGTCTCACGAGAAATTCTATAACATCATTTAAGCGATAATATCCAAAAGCTAATATCCCATACTATTAACATAAAATCCTCAAACAATATTACAAAATATCCATATCTCATAAAACAAATTCAGGTTCGATCTCCCCTAGATTTATTACAATGCGACCCTAAAGAAATCCTAAACTAAGCATCCATCGCTAAAGTCCTCAACCTGCCACATATGTTAAAATAAAACGTCAATACAATTAAGTAAAGGTGAACATACGAATTTTGCGTACAATATAGATATAAAAGCGTTTAGCATACACCGCATGACATACATAATAGTAGTGAATTATGTAACTACTCAGATTCAAGTAGACCAACAAACCACGATTGATCGAGGCATGCAAACAAGTGTTCACATCCTAAAAGAGAAAATAAATGAGAAATGAAAATGCGAGCCTTAACAACCCCGGGCCTCTGGGTGGCGGGTCAACCTCTAGTATACTATCATGTTAAGGGTGGCGTACAAGCAATCAAGCAATACATACAATTCAGCAGATTTCACGTAAAGTCATGTATAAGCGGGATGTTGAATAAGCATTGAGTTGTGTGATGTGTTTTGATATACGAACATATGTGACACCCAAAAGTGCGTTTAAGCGTAAAAGGGTTCAAGTATACTCACTGTTGGTGCGTTTCGGGAAAGATGAGGGATCTGAGAATAGTTGCGGAGAGTGTCAGATCAGCCTGTAAGCGAACAGAAGTGCATCAGTCTTCCGAATTGCTGAATTGGTTAACGGGTGAGAGATCAGTAGACAAGTTCGGGCGAACTTGTATAACTGAACTTACTGAGTGAACAAGTTTGGGCGAACTTGTGTGGTTTCCTAGGAAACAAGACAAGTTCGAGCAAACTTGTCCCTTTTTGTTGAGGGAGGATACAAGGCGAACTTGTGGTATTTGTTGAAGTGTTGGTCAAGTTCGGTCGAACTTGGTCACCATTCTGGTGACAAGTTCGAGCGAACTTGATGTAATCCGAGCGAACTTGACTGTTTTGGCATCCAAATCGTGCTTTTTCGCGTCGTTTGCTGAGGAAATCAAGTGTCCATCCCTCCAACCTTAGGCTACTGAGCAAAACCAAGGCTGAAGAGGTCTTTTTGGAGCGAGTTTTAGCCATTTTACAGAAACTCGGACTAATCCAGCCAAACTTGAAGGTTCGAACGGTTTAGTCCAGTTTGTGCAAAGTGACGTTTTCGTCCTTGTGCTTCCGGATATGAGATCTAGCTTGACAACGCCTCGTTCCACTTCAAAGTGAACGAAACATACGTCGGTTTGTCTGAATATTGTGTAAAAATCAAGGTTTTAAAGGTTTTACTCGGATCTAAGCATAGATCTGAGTGAAAAGTAGAAGTTTTGCATAAAAAGATGAAGTTTTTCGTAAACCGAAGAGATTTGATGAAAACGAAGGCAGAGCCTTGTGCAAAATCGTTGTAAAACGTTGTAGAATGTTGTTGTAGTTGAAAACGGGTTGAATCTTACTTAGAAAACAAATGGTTTCGGTTCGTATTAGATAGTTATATTAAGCGTTATAATTGATATAATAATGCGATTCAGCGATTCGTGCGTGAGATAGCGTTGCGATATTAAACCATAATATAAATAAATATAACACATGTAAAACATAATTCTACATGATTAACTGCGTTTTGCGATGCGATGAGATAAGCGATGCGATGGCACAAGTGTTTATTATCAATAACACACTCGGCTCGTATAGTAGCATAATTAGTTTTGATTGCGTTGAATTAGTGATTGAAATGCGATTAAATGCGATATAGATGCGACAAAACATAATTTCATTAACATAACTTTTCATAATCCAAATCTCGGAGTAAAATTGATAAGTATACATGAAAAGGAAATAAATAAATAAACAACGAAAATTGGAGTTGTTACAGTGTGGGTGCAGCAACTTGTGTGTAATTTAATGTTATACATTTTTTTAAATCAACTAATAGTAATTGATTTATATAAACGTATAATATCCATGCTACGGTTCGGGCCTTGTAGACTCCGGGCTGCGCAAGTGGGTTGAATCGACCAACGAGACATGTGCTACGGTTTAAGTGGTTCGGGTCGGTTCAACACGATATGGATTTGGTTTCGAAATTATTCTTTTGCACACTATAATTACATAAGTATATAATAGATAACTGATTCGTCGAATAAGATAAGTATATTAATTTATTTGTAAATGCGGAAACGAATGTTTTTTTAAACCTCGAGACTTCAGGTTGTCACAATATTAGAATTAGATTAGACCGTACAAATTTGATCAATATCCTTATGTTATATATTAATCAATTAATAATATTAGAATTGTTAGATAAATATTCTTTATGTTATTATATTATATTAGAGTAAATTACAAGTTTTTTCCTTTATGTTTACACCAAATTGCAGGCGCTGTCCTTTTTTTCAAAACTTTACAGGCGTTGTCCTTAACCTTCAAAAAACCTTGCACGTTATGTCCTTTAGGTCAAACCCAGTTAGATTTTTTGGTTAAATCCGGTCATGTGCCTTGCACATGAGGGCATTCTTGTCATTTGACCTTTCCACGGCGGTGGTGGTGGGTTAGGTACAGGGTGGATGAACGTTGTGGAGGTGGGTTAGGTGCGGTGATGAAGGCACAACGGTGGTGGTGGGTTAGGTTCAAGGTGGATGAACGTTGTGGAGGTGGCTATTGTGGTCTGATTGCAGGTGGTATCGAAGGTGAAGCACCGCACCTAACCCACCACCACCACTGTATCAGAGGTTTATATACTGTTAACGACATATACAGTGGCTTCCATAAGAAGTTGGGAAGGTGTTCTATTTTGCCAAAATGAACCAATGGGAAGTTTAAATGGGAAATTTTCAAGTTTGGTCAAGCAAAGTACAGGTAAACAATGAATAATATCATTAGTAATATTGCTGGACATAAAATGCAGATGATCTAGCATTAGTGCAACGCAAAGTAGTGACTAATAATATTATTGTGAATATTCTGAGGCAAACTCATATGACAATATTCTAAGAAATGAAGATGTTAATTTTCTCCAAGCAGAGGTAAGGAGTGTCTGGCCTAACAAGTGTAAGAAAGAGAACCAAATATGCACAAAGTCAACACATTTTCATGTGACCTGCTACTGTCCAAACAAACAGTATCGTTGCATCCTTGAGTACAACCAGAAGAAAATGCTAACATGTCCATTTCGTATCGAAGGTGAAGCACTAAAAAAGGTCCATTTTTTCTTAAAAGGTTAACGGCCCGTCTACCCAATTCTTCAATCTGACTAGTGAAACTAAGAGCACTGAAATTTACTCGACACCTCAGCTTCTGGAGGTCAACCGGTTGACCACTATTGGCCAGCCGAGCATCCGTTCTATTCAAATGCAACACTTTGTATCTTTGAATCAAAGGGAGAATCTGCATGTATACAGGACAATATTTTCAAAACTGGTGTTGAGAGTGGTTCGTATGGGCGGCTGGGGGTGGTGGTTGGTGGGGGCAGCTGGGGGTTGTGGTGGTGATGGGTGCGGGCAGTGGTGGTTGATGGTGGTCGGTGGGGGGTTGACTGATGAGAGAAGGGGGTGTAGAGAGAGGGGGAGGTGATTAATTTTTTTATTTCATTTTGTTTTCTTTATTAAAATATTTTTAAGTAAATGGGTAAAAAGACTAATATACCCTTATGTAATCAGATTTAACCAAAAAATGTAACTGAGTTTGGCCTAAAGGATATAACGTGCAAGGTTTTTAGAAGGTTAAGGACACCGCCTGTAAACTTTTGAAAAAAAGGACAGCGTCTGCAATTTGGTGTAAATATAAAGGACAAAACTTGTAATTTACTCATTATATTAATAATAATAGTTAATAACAAAAACTTACATTATGGGAGAAAATATCACATGACATTTAGTGAAAATTTTTATTAGTTTAGATATTAATTTTCGAAAACCAATATTATACTCAAATTTCTTCGATGCTATATATTAATTTTTTTATTAGTTTAATAATATATAGCATCGAAGAAATTTGGTTTTGAGTTCAGTATTATCTTTAATCTTTAAACTAAAATAAAATAAATCTTTTTTAGTTGGAAGTTTTTGAGTTTGGTATTATCTTTAATCTTTAAACTAAAATAAAATAAATATTTTTTAATTAGAATGTTTGATGGTTTATGAGAAAATGTCATATCATATTTTATTTTATGAAGTCTTTAATTAATATTTAGATTAGATTCAATTTTAATGGGCGTAAACGAGTTGGTGTGTCAGATATATTCTGCCTAATACCATAACAGTCCTAAACCCATGAAAGTTTATAACAATCACATACCCGAATACCCAGTACACAACCAAAAAGATTTTAGGACCTTCCAAAACCTAATGGGCTTGGTTTGGTGTCTCAACTCTCGTATGATAAAAGCCCAAAACCTTAACCAGTTCCTCCAAATTCCTCTTCCCTCTTTTCTTTTCAAACATACACCATATTCATTCTTCAAACTTCATCTTCTTAGTTTGAAGAATTAGGGTTAACATCAATTTTCTTCAAAAATTTCGACCAAATGTCAACATTCGGCGTTGCTTCTGCCTCCAATACTAATCCAAACAAGTCCACTGAGGTTAACCGTAATTTTATATGCTTTAGTTTCATCTCAAAATCTTACGGTTTTACGGCCTATTTGTGTAATCTTTCACGTGTTTTGTGATTTTATTGCTGTTATGTTTTTGTATCCTCTGTATGGATTGTGGTTATTAATTTGAAGCATTGGATTGAGGGTTTTGGGGCTTAAATTGGAATGTTTATGGGTTTTATGTTGTGAGTGTGATTATTGGTGGTTTTATGTAGGTTGTGTCGCCTCCTACTGATGCTGTATCAAGCCTTTCTTTCAGTTCTAAAGCGAATCATCTTGTTGCAACTTCATGGGATAACCAGGTTTGCATACTGTTAACCGGGTTGATTGGAAGTATTGTTTATGACTTTTTTGCCTATGTTATTATTATTATTTTTTTATTTTTTTTTGAAAGTTGTGTAATCTGGTTTGTTTTTCATATTGTATATTTAGTGATCATCTAAAGACTCATTTTAAACCACATCCAAACAACTTAGAGCATGTTTGGGATTCCTTTTTGATGAAAAGGCCTTTTCAAAGGGTGTTTGGATTCCTTTTTGATCTAAAAGTTCTTTTCAGATGATTGTTTGGGATTCATTTTTAACTTTTTAGCTCCAAAAAGTCCTTTTCACCTCCAAAAGTCCTTCTCAAAAGGAATCCCAAACACCCCGTTAATGAGGTCACAATGTCACGCACACTTGGTTTTAAAAGGCGTGAGGGGGTCCATGGTGTTTTGGTCCCAAAAGGCAATGCCGGGTGTGCTAAGCTCGTGCATCATATATGAGAGGCATTTGTTATTATAAAAAGTAATAAATTATTTTGTTAAATTTTAAACACTAAAATACACAAGATTTTCTCATCATCTCTGGTCAGATTACAATGGGGGCCATAATTGCTCAATAAGATTTAGTCGATGGTCTAGTTTGTTCACATACCAGTCAACTGCATAAGGCGCCGCATCGGCTGCATCACATGCGTGGGATTCACATTGCATCAACTGCAACGATGCGTATCCATCACCGCATTAAGCGCGGGGCGCATTCTGTGCACCGGATGTGCGCATTTTTAAACCAAGCATCCACATATGTTTTAGGTTTCTTGATGACCATTATATGAAGGGAACATGATTAGGCAAGTATCTTTTCCATCTTTTCATTAAATTAAAACTATTGCAGGTGAGGTGTTGGGAAGTGACGAAAAACGGAACTTCAGTTACCACTGTTGCAAAGACATCCATGGCCCATGAGCAACCAGTAACTCCCAACTTCTTCCACTAGTTTTTATACTTTAATTGTATGTCTTTTATGGATTTCAGTGGTTAATAAATTGTTTTGAAGGTTTTATGCTCATCATGGAAAGATGATGGAACGACGGTCTTCTCTGGAGGCTGTGATAAGCAAGTGAAGATGTGGCCGTTATTGTCTGGCGGTCAACCAACAACTGTAGCAATGCATGATGGCCCCGTGACTCAGGTTGCTTGGATTCCAGAGATGAATCTTTTGGTTTCAGGAAGCTGGGATAAAACTCTTAGGTGTAGTTGGTTTTTATATAAGATTTTGTTAATGTGTGGTGCATGGTTTCTCGTGTTTAGTATCTCTTTACACGTGATTTGATTATTAACCTTAATTTTTTGTAGGTACTGGGACTTGAGACAATCGAATCCAGTCCACACACAACAACTTCCAGACCGTTGCTATTCACTTTCAGTGAGACATCCCCTGCTGGTTGTTGCCACTGCTGATAGAAATCTTATTGCATTCAACTTACAAAACCCACAGGTAAATTGTTTTATGTCATCCGTACCCTGATATATTTCAATGTTGAGAGAGTTGGTTACAGTTTATAGCAAAAGTGTAGTCTTGTTGGAGTTGAATCTTTATAAAAACGGCAAATCTGACAATCTGCTAATGAATGGGTCAATTTGGGTTTTGTTCATATCAAATGGTTACCGGCATAAATAAAATAGCTGAAAGGGGTACATGTTAGTTGAGTTGAACATGTGAAAGTGTCCTATTTTTTTTTTCTAATGCATACAATCTTATAAACTGTGTTATCTAAAGAATAAGGATTTATATTATTATTGTTGTATTTGAAATTTATTTTAAATGAGTGATTTAGTGGATTTTTTTATATCAAACAGGCAGAGTTTAAGAGAATTGTGTCTCCCTTGAAATACCAAACAAGATGTGTTGCTGCCTTTCCTGACCAGACTGGTTTCTTGGTATGTATTATTTGCCTGATCATTTCTCAAACGATTGCTTATGTAATGATGATAAGTTTTGGCTTATAGGTTGGATCAATTGAAGGAAGGGTTGGTGTGCATCATATTGATGAACAACAACAAAGTAAAAATTTCACATTTAAATGCCACAGAGAGGGAAATGAAATCTATGCAGTCAATTCTCTTAACTTCCATCCTGTAAGATATCTTATTATTTTGACTTATGGTTATGAACTATGATACCAGTTTGTAAACCTAGTCCGTTGGTTTGCAACTTAGTTGTTCGCTGAAAGCATAGTGTTTCAATCTTTGAACTTGACCTTTCGGTTCTAAAGAATAAAGGTGACAAAATGTCGGGCCTGGCTGCTTGAGCAATGGGTCAAAATGGCTCATTTTTAAAAACATGTCGAGTTTTTTTACAAACATTTTTTTTTGTCCATTTTGATTTTTTTTAAAACAATGTTTAATTATGATTACATCTATAGTGCAAGAATAATCTTTTTTTCCTTTCTCTAAATAAGATGATTACTAGGTTGTATGTGATTATGGTTGACATTATGACTTTCGATGACTTTTGGCCAGCTTGGCCCGTTAAGTCAGCAGCTACTTTTCACCATTTGACCTGAGAGATATGGCGTTACCTAAATTAACATATTTGGTCAAAATTTCCACCCCTACTGTACATCCAACTTTCAAAAATGGTAATCACCACGTATTTGAATGTTCAAATGTACAACACTTTAATCATCTTTTTGTTCTTGTCAGGTTCATCATACATTTGCAACTGCAGGATCTGACGGCGCTTTTAACTTCTGGGATAAGGATAGCAAGCAAAGATTAAAGGTATCTATGCAAACTGTTTGTAATTCTGATTCTGAATCTCAGTTTGAATATTCAATTTCCTAAATCAAGGGAGTATTTAAGATTTAAAATTGTTAGATAACCCAAACAAAAAGTTAAATCTTAAGTATCTGATGTTTGGATGCAGGCAATGTCAAGGTGCAATCAACCTATACCTTGCAGTAGCTTTAACAATGACGGATTTATATATGCTTACGCGGTACACATCCATTAGTGCACGTGTAATTTTGATTGAAGTTTGTCTGACAGCAGAGTTTGATGTACACGCGTTATATTTAGGTGTGTTATGACTGGAGCAAGGGTGCTGAAAATCATAATCCATCCACAGCAAAAACCTCAATTTACTTGCACTTGCCTCAGGTATGCTGGAAATAATGACCAATAGGACCCGGATTTTTATTAAAAAGAAATTATGAGATGGATTGTGGTTTTTAATAATTAATATGTTCCTTGTGCCGCGTGTTAGGAGTCCGAGGTTAAAGCCAAGCCGCGTGCTGGGGCGGTAGGAAGGAAATGAAGACGTGTTTTTGATCTTTTTCAGAGACCTGTTTTATTGTTTGTCATTCAACATTTTTTGGTGGGTCTCATCATTGTAGGGATTAGTTGAAAATGAAGAAAGTAAGACATAAAAGTGTAATATTCTTTTGATATTCATCGATCAAAGAAGATATTAGTTGTTTTTAGGGGTTGCAATTTTGACCATGTTAAAACCAATGATTTTAACGGGACCAATCGGCTGTCTTACTGGTTGGACTGAATTTGAAACCGGATGATTTTCAACTTGGTCATAAATCTATTTGTGTGATTGAGTTATAAATCCAAATATTTATCATTAGTTATTTGAATGTATGAAACAGATAATGATACCATTTAGTATTAGATTTAGATGGGTGCAATTATGTATTCTATTTATATCCAATGCATTGTGATATACAATTATAATCACATTACCAAGTTTAATTTGGTATCACCCTTGCCCTAATCCCTGGCTAACAATGGCCTTACTCGCTGCTTTCTCGACAACTGAGAAAACCTCTCACAACTTAACTATGGTTTTTAGACGACGATTACCCCTTTTCCCCAAATAAACAATGTAATTATATGTTGATGGAACTATTTCTTGTCCATTTCAAATCATCGATCAAGACGCTCATGCTGCTTATCTCCACCATATCAGAGGTGCTCAAAGTACCACATCTCGAGACCTCTGGCTTTCACTAGAACGTGTCTGCACACCACACACGTCTTCTAGGGAATACAACCTCAAAACTTAGTTAAAGATTGGTGAAGTTTTAAGGAGAAAGACCTAGTCATGTTTGTGATATCCAGTCTTCAAGAAGAATGCAACGGTTTACAATCTGCTCTTCTTATTTGACTCCCAACAACCTTTACCAAAGTTCATGGGATTCTCTTCGATCATGACTATATGGTGAAGAAATCGGCCGGGGTTACTTCGCCACCACAAGCGATTGCGGCTGTTGCTACTAACGGTCCGTCACCCACATCTGGATACATCAAAGGCTCTCCATCAGCTTGTCTCGCAAATTGGTTTTCAATTTCAACCTATGACTCAGCAATCACAAGCGTTTTTTACTTCTCACCCCCATAATTCCCACGGGCATGGCCATGCCTCCAACAACCGTCATGGTCGCAATCGTTTTTCAAGGGTAATAGAAGTCGGTTCAACTGGACATCAAATCAAAACACGGTTAATGCCTTCATGGTACGTGTGATCGGTGCGATATTGGGCACCTTCGATCATAACCGTGACCCTGCCACCATTAGACCACGACAACAGCCTTTGGCCAATTATGTTGATTATCGCTCACAAGCATCCACTTCATGGCTTTCCGACGACATCAGTCCTAATAGCCATGTAGCACCGGATCTCTCTAGCCTTGACCATGCTGTTCCCCCAATAGTAAGGGTTTAGCCATTCTACACATTGGTACAACTCGGTTTTACCCACAAATAAAAAAGAATATTCTTTCCATTCAAAAAGTTTGCCAGGAAGTATGTTTTGAATGAGAAGGCTAGGAAGTAATAGAATGTTGACACGTGTCTTTTTTTAAATTAACACTGGATCTAGATCTGCATCTTCTTCATTATAACCATTGGTTTCACAACCACCACCACCACAGCCACTCATGAACACACACAACCGCTGCAACCATCTACAATTCGAAATTGCGTTCATTCACAACCGCTGCAACCATCTACAATTCGAAATTGCGTTCATTCACAACCGCTACAACCACCCACCACCGGAGCAATGGTCACCGGAGTTCTAAACTCAATGGATCTATTTACGTTTTTTCGGATTCGGTTTCTTTGAAATGGATAAGAAACTGCCATAAAAACCAATTAGACGCTGGTGGGCTGTCCGATTCGTTATGAGAGTGATGATGAGACTAATTTTCTTTTCGAAATCGTTGCAGGTTAGTAAACGTGACGTGAATGATGTTATCTGAACTATTGATGCTAAATATTATCAAATTAATATTGGGGTTTCAAGTTTACATCTCAATAAAGTAATCTATAGTTTCTAGTGTTTATCTTTTTGAGATGCAGCTTCTAGTTATCAAATATTATTTTGGTAATTGCGTTTTATGTTTTTTGAATGGATAAGAAATTGCTGTAACTTTGCGTTTTACTAAGATATTTTTTTTTTGTTTTTTTTTTTGTGATTTTCATGAAACTAATAGTTATTTGAATATTGATTGTTTGTGATCTTCCTGAAACAGATAGTCATTGCGTATTACTTTGGTAATTGAGTTTTATTTTTTTTAACGGATAAGAAATTGCCGCTAATATTGCGTTTTACAAAGAAAATATACATCTTTTTTGGAGTATTTGTTTGTTTTGATTTTATTGAAACATAGAAGATGGAATTGACTCACTTCTTATAAATGAATCTACTGTTTTCAAACATCGTTAAAAACTTTTACGTTCTTTAATATTTTGTACAAAGTTTTGATAAGTGATTTCAGTCATAACATGAATCATATGAATATATAGTGTATTTTTATAAAACACAATGATAAAACACAATTGTACTATAATTTGCGTTTTATAAAACACAACGAAAAACATTTTTTTAAATTTTTAGTCCATTGCGTTTTAGGAAACAAAAAAAACATTTCTTTGTGTTTTTAGTCAATTGCGTTTTAGAAAAAACACATTCTTAAGTGTGTTTGAATGGATGTCCGAAAATGGTAAACCACTTGTCCCACATTGGTGTGGAGACAAAGTATAAGGTTGTTTATAAGGTGAAACCTTTGCCTAACCAACATAACTTTATGGCATGTTTTACCATAAGTCCTACGCGCGGGTGCGCCGGCGGGGTGCAAATTGGAACCAGAATTTAGTCGAACTCATGTGCACCCGCACGTCCTGCGGACACGAATGCAGTTTCGAAAAACCCGGGCCCGCGTGTGGCTGTTTTTGTTACCTCGGGACTGTTGCGTTTTTTAGCTGCACTGGTTTGGTACGCTGAAGACTGCTGTTGCGTTTTACAAAATTGCAGGTGGCTGGTTTGGTTTAGCTTCACTGCTGTTGCGTTTTACAAAATTGCAAGTGACTGGTTTGGTTCAGCTTCACTGCTGTAGAAAAACATTGCATTGCGTTTTGATTGTATACTGTTTTGCATGCCTTTTTTTGGCTTTCTTTCATTGCGTTTTACGCATTTGGGTTATCGAAATTTTTTTCGAAAGTATAGCAATAGCGTGCTCGTTTTAAAGATAAAAAAACGCTCGTTTTTATGGTGCAATTTTTATAAAAAATTAATGCCGTATGAAAGAGTTATTAACGTTTAAAAAACATGAGGGAATTGGAGGAGAGAGAAACTATTGTTTTGGATTGACAAGAATGCCCATACAAAAACCCACGCCTCCTCTTTTTTATTCAATTTAATTCATTTAACTTAACCCTTGATTACTAAATGGATGGATAAGATTACTTCTTATCCTTCCTAGTTATAGAAACTTCCTATTGTATCCTGACCCTGATTAGTATGTCTTTTTTGATTTTCATGACACCTTTTTTTGCTGTTTTTAGACAAATTTATGCGCATTACCCTCCTTACGGATGCAAGTGAACGTGGGCTCTACTCCGTTTGTCTTTCTCGAGTTTAACCAATTTCTAAAGTTTCCTTAACAACCGTTTGTGCTCATGTCCACAAATGGTATCAATGACTTAGGCTACTAGGTATGGGTGATGGCATTCCTTGGACGATGAACTTCCATCTCAGCACCACGTCATAGTCCTTAGAGAATGTCCCCTCTGGAACCAAGGAAATGGGTAATGGCCCTACCCCACCTAGTTAATTATTTTTTTTTTATTTTTTTTGGCAAATTAAATATGCAATATATATATATATATATATATATATATATGATTAGGTTTAAGAGTGAACACTAGCGTATTTGCGAACTGTGCGAACTAATCCTGACCATACACGTGTGTAGATCAATGGCTAGGATTTGATGATGAAATACACTAATGTATTTTATGATTTGATGATGAAATCCTAGCCATACACGTGTATAGATCTATGGCCAGAATCTGTTCACTTAATTCGCAAATACACTAGTGTTTACTCTAGAACCCTACCATATATATATATACATACATATATATATATATAACTAAAATTAAATACGCAATATTCATATAAAACTAAAATTAAATATGCAATCTATCTATAAAACTAAAAAAATTAAACTCTAAATTAAATATTAATTCAAACATTACATTAAAAAAATACACCAAAATAAAGATACACTAAAAAATTAAATACATTATTTGATTTAAATAAAGATACACTAAAAAAAATTAAATACCTTCTCGGTGTCGATTTAAGGCGGCCGCCCTAGTTTGCGGTTGTGACGACGTTTCTTCCTCTTCCTCTTCTTTCCTCCTCCTCCATGATCATGTGCTGCGTGCATAATGAAGTTCGCAAAAAATAATTCGCCCTCACCCGAAGATGATGAACACCACGATGATGATGAAGAAGAAGAAGACATGCCTATATTTTTATAAATAATATGGTTGTGTATAAATATTGAGAGAGATTGAAAATATTTGGGTTAAAAGTGAGGGAAAAAGGGATTATATTTATAAAGTGGGATTAATTTTTTTTTCTTTCAAACAGCTACATCTCCAACGGTAACACTTTTTGTCTTCTAGTGCCCCGTCCTCAACGTCTGCTAGAGGATGTTTGTGACGCCGCCACCCCTCCAGAAATGGTGTTGGGGGGCGTCGCCAGGCCAGGTCGGGCCTGGACGACCCCACACCAGGTAGTCTTAGTCATCCTCATTCACAACTTTTCCATGTTATCCGAATATTATCTTCCTTTCCTTGTGATTATTATCACATAGGGAAATCACCAAACTACATTTGTAACCTTTAATTTTTAGAACTACTAGTAATATTTTGGTTTGGATATTTTGTTTGGGGTCCAACCTCTACTACTTCTTTTGATGGCCATGATTATTATTATTATTTACTTTGTGTTGACCATTGGATTTTTGGATTTTCACTTGAAATAAAAATCGAATGTGTATGCTGTTTTAAATAATTTCTTTGTTATCGTTGAATGCCAATTCAAATCTGTCTGGTCCAATTGGGAGGAGAATTATTTTTTGTCTTCCCTCGGGATCATCCACCGTCGTTCCTGCCCCCACACTAGTGAGTAAAATGGCTTTGTTATTGGCTGTTAGTTCTCGTTTGTGACACTCTGCCTACAATACAACTGTACTTAATCAACCGAGTGCCATCTCGCACCTCCTCTAAACATCTTCCCTTTTGAGCATGTCTTTAAACACAAGTCCGGTTACTCCTTTTTGTGGGTCTTTGGATGTCAATGTTACCCTCACATTCACCACCCCTACAATAAGCATAAAATGGACTTTCAATTCATTCCTTTTGTGTTACTTTTTTGGGTGTAGAGAACTATGGTATGAACAATGTAAAGGACAGAAAGAAGAAAGAAGAAAGAACATAGATCTAGTGGCAAAATGTGACGGAAAACTATTATTAAACCAACCCAAAGATTTACTCCCCAATACCAGAGATCTTACAAATTGTAAGATCTTCTCAGAAATACAAATACAGAATCACAAACAAGATGATCATCCATGGATGATCATCAATCAACAACAACAACGACTAATCTCTCTAACAAATGAGAGATTATCGCAACAAACTACAAACCCTAATTGTGTGTAATACAAGGTAAAAATTGTGAGAGATTATGTGCCTCTGATCAGACACCACATATATAGCTCAGATATCCAAAGTTACGATAAGGCCCTCCATCTATGCACGATAATGATCGCAGCCCTTATAAAGATACACATGAGCCCCTCAATACTTTCACTTCAGTCCCTCCTGAACAACACATCACTAAACAACCAGATCCATTAGTCATATAAAATGACATATAACACGTTAAACAATTGAATGATATGAATAAATGTGACAATGTCACATTATTTTTAATATCCCCCCTTCATTTAGTTGTTCTAAATAAGTTCACCAATCCCAGCTGATTACAAAACTTTTCATGCTGACTAACAATTAGACCTTTTGTAAACAAGTCTGCAATTTGATTTTCTGAATCAACTTTCAGTACTAATGAACCCAATTGACACGTTTTCCCTAAAAAAATACAGGTCAATTTCAAAGTGTTTCGTCCTTTCGTGAAATACCAGATTGGCAGCTATAGCAATAACTGCACTACTGTCACAAAACAGTTTTATAGGTAAAGTACACTTGACTTTCAGCTCATTCAACAAATTAACAATCCATACCAACTCACAAGCAGCTGAGCACATCGATATGTACCCGGCTTCCCCCGTTGACCTCACAACAGTGCTTTGTTTCTTGCTTCCCAAGAAACTAAGTTTTCCCCAAAGAAAACACAATATCCTGTAACTGACTTTCTAGTTACCTTACACTTAGCCCAATCTGAGCCAGCGAAACAAGTTAACTCACAATTAACTCCCTTTTTAAACAATAAACCTTTCCTAGGACTCGACTTTAAGTACCGTAAAAGTTTTAAAGCAACTTTAAGATGTGAATCTAAAGGACTATGCATGAATTGACTCAGATACTGCACAACATAACTAATATCTAGGCGAGTTAATGACAAATAAATTAATTTACCTATCAGCTTTTGATAGCTAGTTATATCAACTAATTTTTCATCTTTTTCACTATGTTGGCATTCACAACGTGACTTAACTCAATAGGGGTATTCACAAGTTTACAAGCAAGATAACCAAACTCACTTAGAACTTCTAGACAATATTTCCTTTGATTTAAACAGATTCCACCTTTATCATATAGAACCTTTAATCCAAGAAAATATTTTAAGATACCCAAATCCTTTATTTGAAATGTATTACTAAGTAAGGTTTTAACTTTACCTATTTCTAATTCATTATTACCAGTAATCACACTATCATCTACATAGACCAACAACACAATTAACACAAACTGTTTGGACAAAATAAACAATGAATGGTCATAGATACTTTGAACAAAACCCACATCAAGCAACACCTTAGTCAATTTTTCATTCCACTTCCTAGGGGCTTGTTTAAGCCCATACAAGGACTTAACCAGTTTACAAACTTTTGACTCATTTTTTGAATAGTATCCCTCTGGAAGTGTCATGTACACATCTTCCATTATTGACCCGTACAAGAAAGCATTGTTTACATCGAATTGAAACAATAACCATTATACACAGCTAGACCCAATACACACCGAACAGTAAAAATCTTCACCACATGTGAAAATGTTTCACCAAAATCTAACCCTTCTCGTCGGTTATACCCATGGTTGCAAAAGTCGCTAGGCATTCCCTAGTCGGTCGACTGGGGAGTTGAGAGTACTCGGTTTAGGCGGAGAGTACTCGGGAGTACTCGGACATGCAAAATTATAAAGAAATGAATTATATATATGTCAAATAACATAAATTTACTAATATTTATAAAAAAATAAGTGAAAATGATATTCATTCTTTAATATGTAGGCATAGAAATTATGTTTTATTATTATTTAAGTCAAACTAGGCCCGAGTTGACCTACTAGATCCGATTCTGGCCAAGGTTGACCGCATTTGAATGACTCCGAGTAATTAGGCGGAGTCGAAGAAAGTTGCCTCGGCAGCCTACCTTGTAGCGACTACTCGGGGAGTACTCGGCCTTGGAAACCTTGTTTTACAACCATGGTTATACCCCTTTGCAACCAAACGAGCTTTATACCTTTCCATCTCTCCATTGGCTCTATACTTTATTTTATAGATCCATTTACAACCTATAGGTTTCCTACCCACAGGTAAATCAACCAACTCCCAAGTCGTATTTCTATGTAAGGCTTCCATTTCTAAGTTCATGGCTTCAACCCATTTGGGATCATGAGAAGCCTCACTATAAGTATTTTGTTCAAAAGTTTTATTTAAACTACTGACAAAACACATATTGTCATCAGACAAACACGAATAGTTTACAACTCTTTCGTTCCCATACTTCACATTAGAATTTAAAACAAAATCTTGAAGCCTTTTAGGGACAATAGTATTCCTAGTGGACCTTCTAATACTAGGTAAGTTTCCCTTAGCTGGGCTGGTCTCAACATTTGAAGTACTAGTGTCCTCAACCCTGCCATGACCTTCATCACTACTACTCACAACCCTAGGTTCTACAGTCTGATTCTCCCTAGATGTGGCAGCAGTTGACGAATCAGGCTGTTGATCATCACTAAACACTTCATGAGTACCAAAATCCCTCTCCTCATGATCGGGAACTACAACTTTATCACTCTCTGAAACATTAGGTGTTAAAGAATCATAACAGTCAAAGAAATTTAAATGATTCAACTCAGTTTTATTTAACATTTCTTTTTCACAAAAAAACTTTTGACTTGAAAGGATATACTTGTTCATAAAATTTGACATCCCTTGAATAAAATTCAACTTTGTCATCTAAGTTTCACAACTTATATCCCTTCTTTAAATTTGAATAACCAATTAAAACACATTTGTTTGCTCTAGAAGAAAACTTATCTAAATCATTTAAGACTGTTCCAAAACACAAACACCCAAAGTTTCTAAAGTGACTAAGAGAGGGTTTAAAGCCATGTACTAACTCATAAGGACTCTTACATAAAAGCACAGACGATGGAATCCTGTTAATTAACTAAACAGCCGTTAACACACAATCTGACCAGAATTTCAAAGGCAATCCTCCTTGAAACAACAGGGACCTAGCCATGTTTAACAAATGTCGATGTTTTTCCTTTCCACCACACCGTTTTGTTGTGGTGTATAGGTACAAGGGGTTTGATGAAGAATTCCCTTTTGTTTACAAAAAATACTCATTTGAGAATTAATAAACCTAGTACCATTATCACCCCTAAAACATTTTATTCTTTTCTTAAACTGAGTTTGTAATAGCTCATAAAAACCAGTGATATTTTCAAACACTTCACTTTTGTTTTTTAACATGTAAACCCAAACCGTTTGAGAATAATCATCAACCACTGTTAAAAAATATTTAAACCCTTCTTTACTTACCACTCTATATGGTCCCCAAACATCTAAATGAATTAACTCACCAACACTCTTTGTTTTGTGTTCACTTAGAGGAAATGGGGCTCTAACTTGTTTAGCCCTATGACAAACTTCACAACCAATATCTTCAACCAAACCAATATCAAGACTATCTTTTAAAACGGCTAGGACCTTTTTTGAGGAATGCCCTAACCTACTGTGCCACAAATTTGCACTACTAACAATATTAAAGCACGTATTAGCACAATTACCATTCCTATTGACAAAGAACAAACCATTATGCTGCCTACCAATCACTAGGACTTTCTTTGAATTCAAATCCTGAATACAACAATTCTTTTCATCAAACAAAACAATCAATTTATTGTCCCTTGCAAGTTTATGTATAGAAACAAGATTAACATTATAGCTTGGAACAAAGAAAACATCAAACAAAATGACACTAGTAGCCAATTTCATATTTCCTATTTTAGTTACTTTAGCACTAGTTCCATTAGGATGAGAGACTTTAAATATCATACTCAGACAAATCAACACAATCATACATATCTTTATCAGTCATAACCATATGTTGATTTGCACCTGAATCTATAACCCAATTATAAGTAAAACTCAGGATTAACAACACTAGAACAGTTCACAAAACTACGGCACACATTATTAAACACATAATTATTTTCAAGACTTAAAGACTTACCTCCAATATTAGACACAGAAGGTTCAGATCCTCCTTTTTCTTTCTCATTCACCAAATTAAGAAGTTTGGAAATCTGTTCAGCAGTAAAAGGCATAACAGTAGTACTAGAAGACACATTAGACTTCCCATTATTAACACTACTATTATTAACATTACCCTTATTCCTTTGATTTCCAACCCTTCTTTTAAAACCTTGGGGATAACCAATTATTTCAACGCCTCTATCAACAGTATGACCAAGCATGTTACAATGAGTACACTTCAAACTGGGATTTGGACCTCTAAAACCTCTTCTTTTAGGATCAAAATACTGATTAGTTTTAGACACAAAAGAAACATGATGACCTTTTGACCCACTACTAGATTGCCTGTGGGACTCTTCTCTGGAAATGATCGAGAAAGCAACCTAGACAGAAGGAAATGGTTCCCTGGTTAACAAAGTTGTCCTGACTGGTTGATATACTCATCCAGTCCCATTAAAAATTGCATTAAAAATTGCACTAATTTTATTAAAGTCGTGAAATCATTATAATCTTTTGCTACCTTACAAGAACATGTAGGTAAATGCAACATGGCATCATATTGTTTCCACATCGTAGTCAGTTTATTATAATACTATGCAACTGTACTACCATTTTAAGAAATACTGTTTATTCTTTTATACAAACCATACACAACTGAACCATCAACTTTGTCATAGGTCTCTTTCAGATCAACCCAGACCTCAGAAGCAAGTCTAGAAAAAACTTGACCCAAAAATAACTCCTCAGATATAGAATTTAGTAAACATGTAAGAACTACAGAATTACACCTATCCCACTGGGCAGCTAAAACATCATCCTCTTCAGACTTAACACATTTTCCATCAATAAAACCATATTTATTTTTAGCCTCTAACGCCAATTTCATTGCACTAGACCACAAAACATAGTTTTCAGTTCCTTTTAATTTTATATTAACAATTGTTAATGAGCTAGAGTCACTAGGATGTAAATACAATGGATCTCCTATATCCAACTTACTAATAAGTGTCACAGAGGAACTAGGAGTGTTACCATGATAACAGAACAACAATAAAGAACAACACAATCAGGATAACAATACAGTAACAACAAATCACACAAACAATCAAGAAATATTGACATAATAACAACCAAACCACCAGAAACAATGAACAATAAACTCAGACAACGCAAGACTAAGTCAGAGGCCATATTCCAGGTTCATCACTCTATAGGTGCCTGGACAAGCATAACTCAGTTGCAACAAACCACTAAACACATGCAATATTAACCACAATGACTCGATCAAGTGCCGGTCCAATTACCCCGGTAACAGCAATGCCTAGACACAACTATGTAGTGAATACAGGAAGTAAAGATAGGGAACAGAAAAATCTCACAGCAGCGTTTAACTACCTCCAAGCAGCAGATCTGATTTGTAGCCTTCTAGGGTTACAAATTTCAGATCAAAGAAAATACCAATCAACAACTAGTTAGTTTGCCCTAAAAAACCTTCTAGGGTTTTTAGAGACTAACGCAGTGTATAACATCTTTGGATGCACACAGTTTCTTCTACCAGAACCACCAAACCCTAGCTAGGGTTTCAGACCAGATCTTGTACGACACACTTCCCAAGAAGTAGATCTGATACGATCTTCAACCAGAACCTCTAAATACGACTAGATCTTGTACGACACACTCTCCAAGAAATGGATCTGCCAAGATCTTCAACCAGAACCTCAAAATCTCTCAGATCTAACCCTAGATCTTGCAGCGGAAACACCTCCAGGACTCAAGAGCACACACTGTGCTCTGATACCATGTAGAGAACTATGGTATGAACAATGTAAAGGACAGAAAGAACAAGAACACAGATGTAGCGGCAAAACGTGAGAGAAAACTATTATTAAACCAACCCAAAGATTTACCCCCAAACCAGAGATCTTACAAATTGTAAGATTTTCTCAGAAATACAAATACAGAATCACAAACAAGATGATCATCCACTGATGATCATCAATCAACAACAACAACAACGACTAATCTCTCTAACAGATGAGAGATTATCGCAACAAACTACAAACCCTAGCTGTGTGTAATACACAGTGAAAATTGTGAGAGATTATGTGTCTCTGATCAGACACACACATATATAGCTCAGATATCCAAAGTTAAAATAAGGCCCTCCATCTATGCACGATAATGATCGCAGCCCTCATAAAGATACACCTGAGCCCCTCAATACTTTCACTTCAGTCCCTGAACAACACATCACTAAACAACCAGATCCATTAGTAATATAAAATGACATATAACACGTTAAACAATTGAATGATATGAATAAATGTGACAATGTCACATTATTTTTAACACCGGGTACACTCCTACTTATCATGGCTATCAGTGTCTTACCCAACATCTAATCGTATCTACATCTCAAACCATCTTCTCCACCATCGCTGGGTCAAAATCCAAGCTACCGACCACTTCCACTTCCATCCTTTCCCCTATAGTACCACCTCGTTACCACCTTGCCAATCTTTGCTCGAACCCGAAACCGAAGGTCCCTTACAACCCCTATGCTTATCATACCTCTACCAATCTTTAAAATAGTGGTTTATTAATGTTACATTTTTTTCTATTGGGCTGAAAATGCAAATTTGCGAGAAAGTAATCATATTCCATACATCAAATGTTTCCACAATTAAACTAAAGTTGACGCCTTGACTTGTAAAATCTAACCTCCAAAACCTATGTGCCCACAATTAAACTAAAGTTGACGCCTTGACTTGTAAAATCTAACCTCCAAAACCTATGTGCATATAGAAAAACAATTCGACAAACCCCTTGACATAGTTACATTAACCAAGTCGCGGTTCTATCATCTTGGACCTGATAAATGGTCGTTGCTCGGGTTGTATGAATCTGAGTTATCATCTGATCCAAACTGTAATATTTTTGACTACTTATAGATTTGACTACAGAAGTTCATTTCATCTTTAGATTTTAATTTTAATTTTAATTTTATTTTTGTGCATCAGGAGGTTATCGAATACAAAGATAGTGTGACGCGGCATGAACGTGGATGCTCTTTTCAGGTACACGATTGTTTTATACGCCAATAAGATACATCATGACCGTTAGTGATTACTTAATTATATATTGTGTGTGTTAATTTTGTTTCACTTGATCTGTTGATAGTTAGTTGTATGTTAGGTTTGTAGGTTATTTTTTTTACTGTAGTTATACTTATTTAAATTGGTTATGAAGAAACAAGTGTTGAAAATTTTTATTAACACTCAAATTTAAGAATATGTTAATATGGATATTGGTTTTATAAAATACAAAGGAAGACTAAATACTCAAAGTTAAGAATATTCATAAAATATTACACGCTACAGTTAACACTTCCTAGGATTTCGAAGACTTCGCTTTCTTCCACGCAATCTCATTCTTTTTTTTGTTTTGTAGATCGGCTAGCATGTTGCAGATCTTCCCAGGAGTTCTGTGATAAAGTTTTCTGCGTTATTCTTAAAGTCTGATGGAGGAGAGTGGAGGATTTCATCAAGCAATCCGATGTTGCTCCAGGTTTGCTTGTAACTGTTTTCACTGATGATGCCGAGTTTCTGTTTAGTTTTTCATCTGCTCTATTTTCTTTGATTGCCCATAGAGAGAATTGCGTTTTAACAACGCTGGTGTCTTCCCAGTGTAGAAGCTTCTGTTTGCCATCTAGAGTATTGTTGGTGGTGCTGGTTAACAGTTTTTTAACAGTGAACTGCTGATGTTTTTAATTAAACTAATCATGAGCATTTTATAGTGTTTAAAATGGGCATTGTGGTAAATGAAGAGGTTATTTGTAATTATTATAACCTGTGTTTTTTAAGGTTTAAATTTTGTCCTTTAGGTTTCTTGATATTTAATTTTATTAGGTTTTCCATGAAAACTTATTTTTGAAATGTTTTACATTAAATGCACGGTGTTTTTAAATATAAATGTACATGTTTAAATTTAATGTATATGTTTTCCTTTATTGATTATTAAATGTATAGGGAATTTAAAATGTAGATTTATATTTAATGCTTGCAATCAAATCTGATCTTTAGGTTGTTACATAATTCACATGTTTTCCATCACGTTTTACTACCAACATACATTTCTTTCACATCAGTTTAGTAATAACATAAAATAGCATCATACAATGTTGCACAATCTGATGATTTAAAGCAGCGCTTTATCAAGCAACTTGAGGAGCAAGTCTATGCGGATAGAGCTACTCTTCGAGAGCTAAAGAGGTGTTTTGATGGACTGCACCTTGGCCTGTTCACGAGAGACCAAGTTTCAAGAAACCTGATGGCGATGCCTTCGACTTCCGTTCGTGACCTTTGTGTCGTTAGTAATATAGAGTGCGGTGATAGAGACGTGGAGTTCATGGCGAAGCTTAAGGATATACATCGAGATGTTCAGTACTCGATGGAGTTGAAGCTAAAATTTCTTAATTTTTGCTGTTAGATTTTTGAATTTTTTATTGTTATTGTTAGATTTTAAAGTTTATTAGTTTAGTACTCGATGTAACTGTTGCTATTCTTAATGCCATAAATTTTAATCGTATTAATCTTTCTTGTCACATTTTACTTTTACTTAATTTACCAAGCATAAGTATTATTAAATTGTTTCCGAGTTTGATTTACTTTCTGAGTATTGATTTACTTTACTTTCTGGGTATTAAAGATAATAAGTTTTCGTATCATGATTTTCTAAACACCGTCCCGTGTCAGTACACGGGTTTACTACTAGTACAACATAAAAATTGACAAAACATTTGTATGAAATTATCTAAATACATCATCAATTGTATTATATCTAAAATTATTTATTATATAAAGTAAATTGCATAAATATTCTTATTAGCAATTCGTAATTTTTTGTCAAAGAAACAATCAAAAATAAAAAATAAAAATAGATATACTAATATATATTAGTCATGATGGAAATTAGTTAATGAAAAAAGTGAATGGCGAAATGTGTGGCTCAGTGGCTCCAAGTCCATACGATATTTTAAAATGTGTTAGTCCTAAGATAAATTTAAAACAGTTTATAAACCGTAAGAACAGATTCTAGCACTTAAAAGAGTTAAATTAACACACACTAAAACAATAAATACATAAAAGTAGCACTTTTGAATTATATTAGCACATGAAAATTAATATAGATAACTGATTTTAGCACATATGTGAATCATATCAGCACTTTTCTTTATCAACACATTGAAAACAAAAGAAAGATCCAAATAAAGAATTAATTGCTTTGTTAGCATAATTATAAAGAATTCAAGATAATTAATATTATTTAGGTTATCATTTTACCATTTATCTATAATTGGTTGGATGCCATATGACACTTTTTAAATGGTTCTTACCGTTTATATACGAAATGTGGTTTGTATTTGATCCTACTCCATCAATTAAAATACATATAGTCTTCTTCTTTCTTCTCAACTTCACATATAATAACAATTGGCCGTAACTTCGAACACCTGCCAGAGATTTTTAAATCTCTATATTTTCTTTCTTCTTTCATGTTTAGTAAGATTTAGGAGTATCCTAATATCTTCGGATGGGTATCCCATAGATAAAACTTGAAGAAAAAAAAATTACACTTCATCAAGAAAGTTGATGGGTATCCCGGACTACTCCTCGCCTCCACATAGATCCGCCCCTGCAAGAAAGTATGAACATATACATAAGTTAATCAACAAAACTAAATCCCAGTTTTCACCAACACCCTTCTCAGAATAAAAATGACATGCCGGCCTTCTTTTCCTTCGTTCAGGCATTTTATCAAAGACTTATTAAACCTACAATATAAAGTATTGATCCATAGCAAAGTTAGCCAAAGAGAAACTGAATTCAAATATGTCAATTTGATTAAAAACTGAAACAATCAATCTGATGATGTACTAATGATTCTGATTAATGTAGGGAGTGATAATTAAAGAGAAACAGGTATTTTATCATTGTCATGAATCAGATGGTTGTTTTGTTTTTTTTATTCTTATAATTTTATTTGAATTGACATTAAAATGAATGTTTTATTTAACTCATAAAATGATAAAATTGTCAAATGTATTTAAATTAAATTAAATAAAGATTAAAGAAAATAAAAAATATGGAGTTTCGCTACGAGTATAAAAGAACCTTATGATTAAGTTTTCAATAGAAAACGGAGGTGAAGTAGAGAAATCATTTTGTCAACTAGTTCCAATCGCCCTACGTTTTCCTATTCAACACCTCTGAGCTGCCTGTTTTCTTCATGGGCAGTTTTTCAGGCGAATATAAACCAGCCTATCCAGTCTTTAAAATTGTGGTCAAAACAGGTTGACTTAAGTTGTATTATATTTTTATTGAGGTGAATATGCAAGTTTTGCACAACAAAGTAATCTTATTCTATACATTAACTATTTGTATAATTAAAACTAAAGTTGACAGGTTAAAATCAACCTATGGACATATCGACAACAATCCGAAAAAACGCTTGACATAGTCACATTAACGGCTAACCAGGCCCCGGTTCAATCTCTGGGACCAGATAAATGGTCGTTGCTAGGGTTGTATGAATCTGGGATAGGAAGATACTCATAGGGATATTGAATGTGTGTGGGGATAAATTCTTGGAGGGAAAGCCTTCTTTGCTGCCATTCCTCCCATTTATTGGCTAAACCTTCACCTTCAACCATTCTCACAACTTCTGACATTGCCGGTCGATCCAATGGTGCGGCTTGTGTGCACAACAGAGCTACTTGTATCAGTTTTTCAACTCCTTCATTCACATAATCACCTTCTAAATCTGCATCCACCAGCGTCTCCAACTTCTTATCCTCCAGAAGTCCTTTAACCTGTGAACAATTTCAAACTCGATTATCAAACTTAAATTAGGGCGTAAATAACCTAAGCTACTTGTGAGCTACTCGAGATAGGTAATTAAAAGCTCAAATCAAGTTGAACTTGAGACTAAATTGGAGCTCATTTAATAACCGAGCTCGAGCCAGAGCTTGACAAGGACACTAGCCTGAACGAGCCTGTTATATATAGAAATATAATAAATTTAATTTAATTAATTAAATCCATAACTACATAAGGGGACCCGGGGTGGTACAATTTGTGTGCGTGATACAATTGTTCCACACGTGGAACTTCCCAAAAAACCACCGCCACTCATCATTTTTCACGCGTGATATTTTGCACGCGTTAAGTTTTTGACGCGTTGAACTTTGAGTGTTGTGAGGGAAATTGTTGGTTGGGGGGGGGGGGGGAATTGTTGGTTGTGGTGGTGAGTGATGGACATTTCCACTAAGAAAGGTTGTGAGTGATGGAATAACGCTTGATGACATGGCGAAACTTGATTGGAAGTTGTGAGTGAGTGATGAGTGATGGGTGGAAACCACCCCTACCCCCCTAATAAATATTTGGGCATATATAATGCATATGATTATGATAAACTAACTAAATAATATATATGATCTTATGTACAAAAATAAATAATTATAAAGATCTATATGTATACAAATAAAATAATTGAATGATTAATAAGTAATAAACGAGCTGAGCCTGAGCAGAGCTCAAAAGAATACTCATGAACCAAGCTTGAGCTCTATTAAGTTAAACGAGTAGAGCTCAAGTTAAGATGATTTCATATGGACCAGAAGCAAGAAATATTTTCACTAAATGTTTAAGAAATGAAGAAACACATGGTGATCTAGGAGGATGCTTACCCAATCGAGCAGCATGACCTAATTATCTTTCTCGAGGCGGGCAAGATCATAGGCCCGTTGGCCCGTGACAAGTTCTAAAAGCATCACACCATACCCAAAAACATCGGTTTTTTCAGAAGATCTCCCAGTGGACAGATACTCAGGGGCGATGTGTCCAATCGTACCACGAACCGCTGTTGTAACATGAGTATCTTTATACTCCATGAGTTTAGCCAACCCAAAGTCTCCCACAACCGCTTCAAACTCATCATCCAGCAGTATATTTGCAGCTTTCACATCACGGTGAATGATCTTCGAGTAACTCTGTTCATGCAAATAAGCTAGACCCCGTGCGGCACCCAGAGCAGTTCGTTCCCTCATCGGCCAATCAAGTACAGGTTGCGTAGCGCGTCGTTCTAAAGTAATTAATCGTTTAAACTTCAGTCACGTACTTAAATGAGAAGAATCTATGATATTATTTGACTAAAAAAGTCAAAGATAGTGAAAATACCTCGTACACAAGAAGCAACGCTACCGTTGACCATGTAGGGATAAACGAGCAACCGTTCAGTTGGCGTCATACAAAAACCTTTCAAACGGAGAAGATTTCGATGCACCGCCATACTGATCATTTCAACCTCAGTTTGAAACTGAAATTCACCGCCATGAGTTCGTTCCTCTTTGAGTCGTTTTACCGCCACCAGACCGCCATCAGCTAACCGCCCTTTATAAATTTGCCAAATCCGCCACTCCCAAGAACATTCTTACTACTAAAACTGTCGGTTGCAACTTGTAGTTCATGCAGAGAAAACCTCTTTAGTTGTCCCAGGTGAACTGCGGGGTCCTCCTCAGCTGCAAATATCAGAGTTAATATAAGTGAGCAGAAAACGATTATTAAGGAGCCAAAATAAGACGATTATCTTGCTTAAATTAACAAACCTGGTACATCAAAGAAATGATCTTGTGCCTTTGTGCGCCGCCACCAAGCAATAACAATTAAGGGGACCAGGAAAAGGAGGGCGGCACCCATAGCAACTCCAATGGTAATAGGCGTGGTGGCACTGCTTCCAGCTGAAATCATAGTAGCATATACAATTAGAAGGCAATTACTTAACAAATTAAACTGTCTAACATAAAGTTATTCTAACAAATAGTAACAATGGCAATGAAAAATACCTGAAGGAGGCAAATTAGGTGGAGCCGGAGTTTGTGGACCAATCGCAGGAAATGTCAAGTTGGGATTATTTGTGTAACTGAAAGAATAAAATTTTAAAGTTAACATACAGGAAGATAATATAATAATCTATACTATTTATTAAGTTATTAACAACTAACAGCAAACCTGAGGTTTGTGAACAACGAAAATGATCCATTAATAGGGACAGGTCCGCTCAAATTGTTGTTTGATAGATCACTGTGAAAAAAAGAAAGTGAACACCTTTAGCCAATTATACCTGCATTAATATAAGTAAAATGGGCTGAATTTTAAGTTTTTATACTTACAGAACTTGTAGTACAGTTATGGCAGTTAAGGAGAATGGAATATTTCCTGTCAAAGAGTTGTTATTGAGACGACTATCCTTGCACACAGAAGAGAGACAACACTAATTAAAATCACAACAAGGTAATAAATACTCATCACGAGAACGATCAGAATTATTTGAAATCATACAGGAAAAGAAGGCTCTTAAGTTGGCCCAATGTGTTTGGAATATCACAGTGTAACCGGTTCGAGTAAAGATCCAAGCTCATCAAGTTCTTCAATTTTCCAAGCTCAGTTGGAATCTTTCCAGTGATGTTATTACTGTATAGCTCCCTGTTACCGAATTAAGTAAATTCACTAAAAGAATTAAACATACTAGTATACTACTAGGATATACAAATTTGGTGGCCAAAATGCAAGACTTACAAATACTATAAGTTTGGAAGTTGACCAAGCTCAGGGACCAGTTCACCAGACAAACTGGCGCTTCCAAGATCACTGCAGCAGACAAACGATGCAACAAAAACGTACAAAACTCGAATTTTTTTTGAAACAGGTTAATGACGATAAGCTTACATTCGAGTAACACTACTGTCGGAGTTGCAAGTAACATGAAACCATGTACATGGATTGGGGAGGGACTCATCCCAACTTTGCGTAATACTGTTGGGATCCGTTAATTTGTTCTTCAGGGCAGTCAATGCATCACCTATCTTGCAAATATAAATTAGATTATGAGCTCATCCTAAAGACATCAAATATATAAAGCTTTACAAGGATCCATCATGTTTTTCATGAGATTTCAATTTATTCAATATAAATATTTTTTGATGGTTCAAGATTTCATATATCCTTCTAAAGATCATAATATCATATTTACTCTCAAAACTGCGCATGCCAAAAGCGTTGCCTCAAATCGCTTCACAATCTCTAGCACCTCACACCCGAGGCAAAACTTTCTAAACCAAAAGCGTCGTCAAAATAAAATATCTTTGACACCTTATAACTGGGGCACATTGATCTACGGAGAGGTGAGAACTATGAAAGAAGGCAATTATTTATTATATTGCATAGTTTAGGAGCAGATAAGACATATATGTTACCTAGTTTTCCTTGAGTATTAAAAACATTTGAGGGACACATATTTGACACAAATCCTCTTATTTTCCCTACAAACAAAAGTACTTTTATACGATCCTGTATATATATAGGTGTGTGTGAAATTTAACCTTTTAGAACAATATATACTAAATTTTCTCTAAAGCTATTATGCAGTAAGTTACTATATTTGATCAAGAATAAGGAAAAAAAAACACATACCTTCAGCATTCCCACAAACTCTTAAGAAATTAAAAAACCCGAAAACAAACCAAAGGAGGATCACGCGGAGGGTGCGTTCCATTCCCCTCAAGCTAACAGCCTAGACACCTTGTCAACTGAACACAACTCAAGCAACCAAAAGCTTGAAAACAAAAAATACCAATTTTAAACACAGCTCAAGCTAACAATACTAATTTGAATAAGTCTTGAGAATGGTAATTATGAAGTAATTTCTTGTGGGGTTTGCAGTGTTTAATATGCTAAGCAGAATGGATGGGGGAAGTCTTCGTGTAGTCAGTCAACGGTTGTATATTTCTGGTGGTGCATTTTACTCCTTTCAGTTTCTAAACCATATGAATATGAATATTCAACAAAAGAAAATAATATTCAACAGCATAAGTTTAGTTCAGGCATTTTATCAAACACTTTGAGGGCAGTATGTAGTTGTTGATCACAACCCAAAATTATAAACAGAAATCCTGAGATCCAACGCTGTGGCATGGTACAGACAAAGAAATCAGACTAAAGAAGTAAAGCATACCTGTCAATTGTTAGTTTAACAGTCAATTTGGAGAATTCTGATAGCTTCTGACATGGTGAGTCGATCCAAAGGTGTGACTTGTGTGCATAGTTTCTTGTGTTGCATTAGTCCAGCATCTCCAACTTATTGGGCTCAACTATGCAAACGAATCAAACATTCAACGAAAAGTTTGTAAATCGTTTGGCAGGAATTTCGTTTGTGTTCGTTCGTTTATTAAAAAATCGAACACGAACAAGAAATTTTTGTTCCTTTAGTTAAATGAACAAACATGAACAGAGGCCGTGTTCGTTCATTTATGTTCGTGAACGTTCGTAACATGTTGGTTTATTTTCGATTGTATTCCATTGTTCATTAGTGTTTTTGGTTTTTATATTTTATTTAAATATTTCAAAATTCCGACAAGTAAAATATTTAATAAGTGTCAGTTTATTACATATTATGTTCATAAACGTTTGTTTGTGTTTGTTTGTTTCCATTTGCAGGCGGTAAACTTTTCACAAAACGCAGTTAAAAATCTTGGTTAAATCACCTCACGTGCTAATAACGTGAGGGTATAATTGTGTTTTCCAATGGTTGTTTAATGAATTTGTTCCTTTATTATCTACTTCCCTTCCACCCCATTTATCAAATCTAGGGTTCCAAAAAACAACATTCGCTTCTAGAAGAAAAAATCGAAGGTCAAGAAGATGGTTATTTGTTGGTGTGGGAAGGAAGCATTACTTCGTACATCATGGACAAACCGTAACCCAGGTCGTCGTTTCTACGTTTACCCAAATCAGGTATGTTAAATTCCTAAATGTTAAACCCTAATTTTTTTTCTATAAATATGATTTTTTATAATGTTGTAGGTTGCAAATTGTGGTTTCTTTGGTTGGATGGATTTAGAAATGTGCAATCGGACTAGGGATCTCATTCCTGGTCTTGTTAGGGGCAGGAACAGGCCTGAAGAACAGTTAAGAGAGGGGGTTGATGAACCAAAAAGGTGGAAGAAGTACCTGATTGCTAGTTGGGTGGTCTTTGCAGCAGTTCTTGTTTTGTTCTAACCTAAGCTTGGTGGTAGTGATGCATGGTAGTATAATGTATAGTAGTCAAATGGAATCCCTGTTATATGCATTATGAATGCACCTTTTGTAAAACTAAATTAAGGGAATTTTTTGGATGTAATGAAGACTGTTTGTTAATGCAAAGCTTGTTTGTTAATGCAAATCTATTGCTAAATAATGCAACTGTGGTATAATGGGTCAAATAAGAGAACAAGAATTGCAAATGTGTTGTTGAATAATGCAAAAGTGGAATAATGGGTCAAACAATTGAACGAGAATGGCACATTTGTGGCATAATGCAACAGTGGATAAGGTCAAATAACAGAACAAGAATGGCATATTTGTGGCATAATGGGTAAAATAATAGAACTATCAAACAAAAAATTGCATATATAATAACAACATTAAACTCCCAAGTACCAAACATCGTACATTTGTAACGCCCTGCAATTTCATACTTTCCATTTTAGAAAGCTAATGTTGTATTTCTATTTTTGGAAACCTTTGTATCTTGTAATCGTTCTTCGTTGTAATCTTTGTAAACTCGAGACTTGAATCGTAATGAAACGTGTTTTATTTCCAAACATGTCATACTTATTCATATACTTGTGCACTTGATACATTATACTTGGAAGCATAATCATACTTGCAAATACATAAACGAACACACTTCGTGCAAACTTTATATTCAATGTTTATACTTAATTTTATTTCGTACTTATGTAAACTTTAGACAATACTTGTTATGCTTAAATGTCTTAATGTGGCCCAAACATGTGTTATATAAACACCTAAGACAAGGCCCAATCCACCAAAACAAAAAAAATAAAATTGTTGGCACTGACCCGACCCATGCGGACCACATGGGATCGTGGTTGACGTCCGCATGGGGTGTCTGGGCGGGCAGTTTGTTGCTCAGCCGTGAATTTGGCACGAATCCCACCTTTCTAAACTCACCCAATGGCCTCTAACCTTCATTAACCACTCCCTTACCTCCTGCTAACTCTTCCAAATACCCCCTCTTTCTCACATTTTTCACTTTCTAAACCTTCTCTAATCTCTCTCAAACCTTCCTAATCAGCTGAAAACCCAAGACCCGAGCAGATTCAACCTCTTGCATAAAAGTGAGCATAACTTGCTCATTTCTTAACGAAATTGCTTGATTCTTCTTTCTATTTGCTTGGATAATCCTTAGGTTTGAATCCACGGATTCTCCATGGAGAATCCAGACCTGGAAATGCACCTAAAGGACTCCAAACTTTCTGTTTGTTTCAAAACTTATCTTTTCTTCATTTAACTTTGTGTTCTTGAGCTCCTAATCAAAGTTATGATTAGTGAGACTAACCAAGGTTGTTAAACATATAAATAGGAGTGTTTTAACACTCTAAACTTTCTGTTTTTGAAGAGCTTTAAGCTCACAAGTGGTGCAAGTCTTGAATTTGTTCTTGTGTGACTACCTTGGTTAGCTTGGGCTATCCAACACCTAAGCCCACACATCACTTGATGTTTTCCCCTCATTATCCCAATGTAGTTTGCTAGATGTAAAGTAGCACAACCCTGTCTAGCCTTCGACGTGTGTCCACGTCGGCTCACCGGGTTGTAGTCTACTTGGCTACTTGGTATAGTGACACTATTATTTCATTATTCCTCATTGTATCTTGTTCAAGACACTCCTTGTTGTCTATGACAACTTGTGTAGCGGTGAACTCTTATGAGGTTCCTAAATTGATGGCTATGCCACCTACCTCCTACGTGACTTCTATGATATCCAAGAATGGACTTATACATATAACTATTATAACCTATATGTAACATATATATCTAAACTGAAACCTTGATAATGACTACATAATCATATGTCGAGTTAGTAAGTTTAAATCACTAAAGAGTATGGTTCCTCGTTATGATTCTAATAGGTGTATAACCTATGAAATCACATAAACCCTTACAGGTTCCCATAGTGTCAAAACGAGTGCTAACCTTAGTGAATACTTTCGTATACATACTTTGTTATGCCTTATTTCCAGGATCCCGAATCTTCCTTAATCATCCAAATACTCACACCCACGTTTTCCTCTTATAGGATAACTCGGTGTTCATCCTGCAACATAATACAACTCTTCACGGAATTTTCTAATCGGAACGCTTGCAAAACCGTGAGTATACTCGAACCCCCTTTTTACGTTTACCACTTTTGGGGTGTAACATATTTACATATCTTAAACAACACTACACTTATGCTTTATTACTTGCACGAACAATCCATTATACATGAACACTTTGATACGTATGCTTATACTAGGACCGAACTTTTGTGATACCATAGTCATTAGCTTATTTTGAGCCTCCATTTGACATGTATAGTGCTATAGGAGTAACGCACCGCCCGAGAACGTGTGGTCATGTTGAATTATTTATACTAGTTGCATAAACAGAGGGTTGACTAGAAATATCGCATGCCTTGTATTTGCTCGTATGTAAACTTAGTTGCCATGTGGATTTGTTTAAATTTTTGCTTATACGTATGCTATGCTCGAACTTGTATACTCGTCTTTGCTTTTGCGTTGAACTCTATTTTAAACATGTTACAGGTTGAGAAGGTTGATGCTATAAAATCGAAGTAGCGATGACGCTAGATACACATTTAGACGTTTAGGTTTAATTTGTTGTATCAATTTTTTTATGTTGTTGTTATTCAAACTTGTTGTATTGTTGTATTTCTGAAATGATGTTGTACTTGACAGTTTTTATGGAATAAAATTCTATTTGATTAAATATTGTCACCAATTAGCATTGTGAAGTCTCTTGCAATCTCGTTTTCGTCTCATCCCGATGTTTCCGCCATCGGTGGGGGTGTGACAGATTGGTATCAGAGCCATAACTGTAGGAAATTAGGTAGAATTGCCATGTTCGACCTAGTCTATAGTTTAAGTGTCCATTTGACCATTCCTATATCACGCTTAAAACTTTATTCTTCCTTCATTGCTTCTTCCTTTCTTTTGGTCTTTATACTTAAATAACGTCTTTCCTAAGACGTTTACACAATACACTTTGAAGACTTTAAGACACTCATGATGCAAACGAGGCGATTTGCACCAAGATAGGTCCAATGACTTACAATTCTTGGTGAAATCCATCATTCTGTGTATTCGATTTTTCACGAAGTTACGCCATCAAGATAGGAGTGACATCCACACCTTGATGGAAAACTTCCATTTCATACTCTAGTGGATCTTACTAACGAGTCGGAATATGCTCCTCGTTTAGTAAGAAACAAACCAAACTACGGTACGATGTTGTCCCGTTCCTTAATTTTCAGTCTCGCCAAAGTCTTGAATTTTCGATCGACTAGGAACATGTAGTAACTGGAAGGGTAAAATACCGTTAATCGCTTCTCGACGAGAGTATTTTACCTATTAGGCCAAAGCATGTTCCCTAACTCGAAAGATCTTACGAATCACTTTGGAATAGTCGACATTTCTCTACCCAAAACAATCCCATGTTTTATTGAGCCAATCTTTTATGTTATCTCAATTTTTTATGTTTTATACTTGTTACCTTATTCATTTGAAACCATTCACAATTCGCACGTCTCTCGCAATCAGAAACAATAATAACCCTCGTGAACAAACTAAATTTATACTCTTTATACGCATTCATACGTAATTATGCTTATTGAATACTCGTCAAATACATGCAACCTACGTGAATTATCCATGCTTATACATGCAAAACTTATTTTTACATTATGATCAAGTCTCATCTTTCCCTTTCCATTTCAACTCTAGATGTCTTCTCCAAACTCATCCGATGAACACAAGAAGGCCAAGAAGAGTTCACGTTCTATCTCCAAGCAAGAACTCGTAAACCTCGTCACTGAACAGATAGTCGACCAAATGGCCTGAGTTATACCCGACGTAGTCAGCAAGATCTAATCCAATACCGAATCGCTACACGGCTCCGTGGACTCCAAGGTTGAAAAGCCTAAGTCGCAATTCCTCTTCAAACAATTCATCACCTGCAAACCCCTGGAGTTTACAAGTAATGATGGCGTGACCGCGTTACTGACTTGGTTTGAAGCCATGGGATCACTTTCCGCCAAAGCGGCTGCCCCGATGACTTGCGCACCCAAAACGCCACGGGGTATTCCGCTCGAGAGCTCTCGAGTGGTCGACCTCTGAACGTAGCACAAGAGGGGACGATGCCGCCCACGCGTTACCATGGGCCAAATTGAAGAAGATCATGAGGGACGAGTTTTGCCCTCCTCATGAGCTTAGGAAACTGGAACACGAGTTTTGGTACCTCAAGCAAAATGGGGATGATAATGATGGTTTAACCCTTCGGTTCAAGCAGCTTAGTATCCTTTGCCCAACCCAAGTTGATACCACTGAAAAAGGCTATCAACAAGTATATCCATTGCCTACCCGAATTCTTTCATGAACCTTGTGGAAGCTGCCTTCCCAGCAACCATTGAGGAAACCTATCGTTTGGCTGCTCGTTTAAATAGCAACCACGTTGAGCGCAGAATTGCCGTGAAAGCAGCATTGAAAGGCGCGCACCAAGCCACCAGTGATACCACCACTACCGAACCCTCACCCTCCCAAGCCAAGAAAAACTGAAGCAAGAAGCGGAAGGCTTCAAGCCAGAATTGTAAACCCCCAACCCATCCAAAAGGTTGCAGCCATCACTCCTTCTAGCCCTGAACAGCCAAGACAGGGCTACGCTGGGTCTCATCCCCAGTGTACTACCTGTTTACACCATCATCCTACTGGTACCCCGTGTCGCAAGTGTGCTCAATGTCACAAATTTGGGCATTTTGCTAACCGTTGCCGCAGCTTCCATCAACCCCAAAACACCTAACCTCAAGCCCTCATGCCTAACCCTGCTCAACCTCAAACCCAACCTCAAAATGCTCCCGTGCGAGTGTGTTTCAAGTGCGGTGACCCGAACCGCCTTGCCAACGTCTGCCCTCAACGCAACGTCAACCAGCAGCCTCAGCAGCAGCAACAGCCTCAACAAGCAAGAGGAAGAGCGTTTGCCCTCACCTCTGCTCAGGTTCAAAGTTCGAATGACGTTATCACTGGTACGTTCCTTGTTAACCATGTTTATGCTTCATGTCTATTAGATACTGGCGCCGATAAGAGTTTTGTGTCGAATGAATTTGAACCTTTACTTAAGTGCGTACGTTCCAAATTGCCTAATCCTTTCACTGCTCGAAGTCGCTAATGGTAAAACCGTCTCTTTTGATTCTATTCTTTATGATTGTTCTTTGAATCTTAACGATCGTCCGTTTTCAATTAACCTCATTCCCATGCAATTAGGAAGCTTCGATATCATAGTAGGCATGGACTGGCTTAGGCGAGTTCATGCGGAAATTGTTGTTCCGAAAGTTCATTCGTCTTCCTCTACCGAACGGTGATTCCCTGCACGTCTATGGTGAGAAACCCTCCAAAGGTTTCAAACTTATGTCATGCATCCAATCAAACAAATATTTACGCAAGGAGTACTTTGCCTTTCTGGCCCATATGGTGGAAAAGAAAGACTATTCCTGTTGTTTGCGATTTCCCTGATGTCTTTCTAGAGGATCTTCCTGTTCCTCCGCCTCCTCGATCTGTTGACTTTCGTATTGACCTCATCCCCGACGCAACTCCTGTTGCGAATGCTCCCTATTGTTTAGCACATTTGGAGATGCAAGAGCTATCAAGCCAACTTCAAGAGCTTCTTGATAAAGGCTTTATACGCCCTAGTACTTCTCCTTGGGGCGCTCCCGTCTTGTTTGTCAAGAAGAAGGATGGATTCTTTCGGATGTGTATCGACTATTGTGAGCTCAACAAGCTTACTGTCAAAAATCGATATCCACTTCCTCGAATCGATGACCTCTTCGATCAACTTCAAGGTGCGACTTGTTTCTCGAAAATCAATCTCCGTTCTGGTTACCATCAACTTCGAGTTTTCGAGGGAGATGTACCTAAAATCGCTTTTCGCGCACGTTATGGACACTACGAGTTGATGGTTATGCCTTTTGTTTTGACCAACACTCCTGCAGTGTTTATGGATCTCATGAACTGCGTATGTAAACCTTTCCTCGATCGTTTTGTAATCGTATTCATCGACGATGTTCTCATCTACTCCAAGACGAAAGGAGAACATGGGCGACATTTGCAACTTATCCTTCAGCTTTTGCGTACCGAACGTCTTTACGCCAAATTCTCCAAGTGTGAATTTTGGTTAAAAGAGGTTCAATTCCTTGGTCACACCGTCAATGAACTCGGTATTCATGTTGACCCCGCAAAGATAGAGGCTGCGAAGAATTGGATTGCACCTAAACCGCCTTCTGAAATTCGTTCGTTTCTTGGCCTAGCTGGTTATTATCGCCGCTTCATCTCGAACTTCTCCAAAACACCATCCTTTAACATCCTTGACACAAAAAGATAAACCTTTTGTTTGGGGTCCCGAACAAGAGGAGTCTTTTCAAACTCTCAAGGACATGCTCTGTAATGCTCCTATCCTTGCACTCCCCAAAGGAAACGACGATTTCGTCGTGTTTTGCGATGCCTCAAACCAAGGTCTTGGTTGCGTTCTTATGCAGTAGGACAAGGTTATCGCTTACGCGTCGAGACAACTCAAGATTCATGAGAATAACTATACTACGCACGACCTTGAACTAGGTGCAGTTGTTTTTGCATTAAAGATTTGGCGACACTACCTTTATGGTACTAAGTGTACGGTTTTCACCGACCATACGAGCCTTCAACATATCTTTGATCAAGAAGAACTCAACATGTGTCAACGTCGTTGGGTAGAATTGTTAAACGTCTACGACTGCGACATTCGCTACCACCTTGGTAAGGCGAATGTTGTGGCTGATGCACTTAGTCATAAGACTCATGTGAAGAGTATTCGTTGTTACCAAATCGTGGGGAAACTTCACGAGCTAATTCGCCAAGCATAATTCTCAGTCATTAATGAGGGTAACATCAAAAACGAATTGAATTGTGGAGTCGAAAACCCACTCGCAGCTAAACCGGATGGTATTCTTTATTACCATGATCGCATTTGGATTCCCAACCGTCTCAATCTTTGAAACACCTTGATGGATGAAGCTCACAAATCCCGATACTCCATTCATCCTGGCACTAACAAGATGTACCATGATCTTCGTGCATCCTATTGGTGACCTGGAATGAAGAAGGACATTGCTCTCTACGTCTCGAAGTGCCATACCTGTTCCAAGGTGAAAGCTGAACATCAACGCCCCTCTGGCTTACTCGAACAACCATAAATTCTTGTCTGGAAATGGGAGAGTATTGCTATGGATTTCATTACCAAGCTTCCTCGTACTTTGTCTGGTCATGACAACATCTGGGTTATCATTGATCGATTGACCAAATCCGCTCATTTCCTTGCCATTCGTGAAGATTACAAAGTCGAGAAATTGGCTCGTATCTATACGGATGAAATCATTAGCCGTCATGGTACTCCTGTTGACATCATTTCCGATTGTGATGCTCGTTTCACCTCCCACCTTTGGCAAACGTTTCCATCTGTCCTCAGCACACGTCTTAACCTTAACACCGCTTTCCATCCCCAATCTGACGGTCAAACTGAGCGTACTATCCAAACTTTGGAGGATATACTTCGGTCACGCGTAATTGATTTTGGCGGCAACTGGGATTCGCACTTACCACTGGTAGAATTCTCGTACAACAATAGTTATCACACAAGCATTCAAATGGCTCCATTTGAAGCATTGTATGGTCGCAAGTGCCGCTCGCCTATTTGTTGGCACGAGATCGGGGACGTTCAAATCATCGGTCCCGAACTGATACAAGAGACAACGGACAAGATCTTACAAATTCGTGATAATCTCCTCAAAGCTCGAAGTCGACAAAAGAGTTATGCTGACAGAAGACGCAAACCATTGGAATTCAACGTGGGTGATAACGTACTTCTCAATGTATACCCTTGGAAAGGTTTTGTTCGATTTGGTAAGAAAGGCAAGCTCATTCCTTGCTATGTAGGTCCTTTCAAGATTCTCGAGAGGATTGGCAAGGTAGCGTATCGTCTGGATCTGTCCAAGCGCTCAACAATGTTCATCCAATATTCCATGTCTCAAACCTAAAGAAGTGTCTAGCTAAAGAAAGACTTCAAGTTCCACTCGAAGATCTTCAAATCAACAAGACCTTGCATTTTGTGGAAAAACCAGTTGAAATCATGGACCGAGAAATCAAGCAATTAAGGCGCAGTGAATTCCTATCGTCAAGGTTCGATGGGAAGGTAAACGTGGCCGCTGAATTTACTTGGGAACTCAAAAGTGATATGAAGAATAAGTATTCGCATCTTTTTGTTGCATCTTCCTAAACTTTGGGACGAAATTCCTTAAAGGAGGGGAGACTGTAACGCCCGACGTTTTCATACTTTCCATATTTAGAAAGCTAGTGTTGTATTTCTATTTTTGGAAACCTTTGTATCTTGTAATCATTCTTCGTTGTAATCTTTGTAAACTCGAGACTTGAATCGTAATGAAACGCGTTTTATTTCCAAACATTTCATACTTATTCATATACTTGTGCACTTGATACATTATACTTGGAAACATAATCATACTTGCAAATACATAAACGAACACACTTCGTGCATACTTTATACGCAATGTTTATACTTAATTTTATTTCGTACTTATGTAAACTGTAGACCATACTTGTTATGCTTAAAAGTATTAATGTGGCCCAAATATGTATTATATAAACACCTAAGACAAGGCCCAATCCACCAAAACAAAAAAAATTGTTAGCCCTGACCCGGCCTATGCGGACCGCATGGGATCGTGGTGCGGTTCGCATGGGGTGTCTGGGCGGGGAGTTTGTTGCTAAGCCGCGAATTTGGCATGAATCCCACCTTTCTAAACTCACCCAATGGCCTCTAACCTTCTTTAAACACTCCCCAACCTCCTCCTAACTCTTCCCTAAATACAACCACTCTTCCACACATTTTCACTTTCTAAACCTTCTCTAATCTCTCTCAAACCTTCCTAATCAGCTGAAAATCCAAGACCCAGACATTTCTTGATCATTTCTTAACGAAAATGCTTGATTCTTCTTTCTATTTGCTTGGATAATCCTTAGGTTTGAATCTACGGATTCTCCACGGAGAATCTAGACGTGGAAATGCACCTAAAGGACTCCAAACTTTCTGTTTGTTTCAAAACTTATCTTTTCTTCATTTAACTTTGTGTTCTTGAGCTCCTAATCAAAGTTACGATTAGCGAGACTAACCAAGGTTGTTAAACATGTAAATAGGAGTGTTTTAACACTCTAAACTTTCTGTTTTTGAAGAGCTTTAAGCTCACAAGTGGTGCAAGTCTTGAACTTGTTCTTGTGTGACTACCTTGGTTAGCTTGGGCTATCCTACACCTAAGTCCACACATCACTTAATGTTTTCCCCTCATTATCCCAATGTAGTTTGCTAGATGTAAAGTAGCACAACCCCGTCTAGCCTTCGACGTGTGTTGACGCCGGCTCACCGGGTTGTAGTCTACTTGGCTACTTGGTATAGTGACACTATTATTTCATTATTCCTTATTGTATCTTGTTCAAGACCCTCCTTGTTGTCTATGACAACTTGTGTAGCGGTGAACTCTTATGAATTTCCTAAATAGATGGCTATGCCATCTACCTCCTACATGACTTCTATGATATTCATGAATGAACTTATACATATAACTATTATAACCTATATATAACATATATATCTAAACCGAAACCTTGATAATGACTACATAATCATATGTCGAGTTAGTAAGTTTGAATCACTAAAAGTATGGTTCCTTGTTATGATTCTAATAGGTGTATAACCTATGAAATCACATAAACCCTTACGGGTTCCCATAGTGTCAAAATGAGTGCTAGACCTTAGTGAATACTTTCATATACATACTTTGTTATGCCTTATTTCCAAGATCCCGAACCTTCCTTAATCATCCAAATACTCACACCCACGTTTTCCTCTTATAGGATAACTCGGTGTTCATCCCGTAACATAAACAACTCTTAACGGAATTTGCTAATCGGAACGCTTGCAAAACCGTGAGTATACTCGAACCCCCTTTTTACGTTTACCACTTTTGGGGTGTAACATGTTTACATATCTTAAACAGCACTAAACTTATGCTTTATTACTTGCACGAACAATCCATTATACATGAACGCTTTGATATGTATATGATGCTTATACTAGGACCGAACGTATGTGATACCATAGTCATTAGCTTATTTTGAGCCTCCATTTGACATGCATAGCATTATAGGAGTAATGCACCGCCCGTGAACGTGTGGTCATGTTGAATTATTTATACTAGTTGCGTAAAGAGAGGGTTGACTAGAAATATCGCATGCCTTGTATTTGCTCGTATGTAAACTTAGTTGCCATGTGGATTTTTTTAAACTTATGCTTATACATATGCTATGCTCAAACTTGTATACTTGCCTTTGCTTTTGCATTGAACTCGTATTTTAAACATGTTACAGGTTGAGAATATTGATTCTATGAAAATGAAGTAGCGATGACGCTAGATACACATTTATACGTTTAGGTGTAGGTCCACTTGGAGGATCAAGATTAACCTACTTCCTTGTTGTTTAACACACACACACGAGTGCGGAATCCAAGTGTATATGCAAACCAAAGCAAGAACACAACCAACACCAGAAATATATAACACTTAAAGCTCAAGTATTGATTTCAGCAGAGTAGGATTACAAGGTTTTACAAGATATACTCTCAACTCTCTGAATGTGCTCTCCATTGAACCCAGTTAACATATGTGGGTATATATAGGCCATGACCCAACTAACATCATGAAGAACCTACTATCCCACGAACAACATAGAGTCCCACGAAGAACCCTTAGTTGTACGTGAAGTAAGGTTCTGTAAATGAATTCTTCGTTGTAAAATGGTTGTTCGTGGATATTATTTTAGTGTGGTCCAATAAAATGAATTCTTCGTGACATTTCTTTCAAATGGTTGTTCGTAGACTATAATAACAAAGTTCAAATGAAATTGTAAGTGACATCATCATGTGACATCATCGGTCATGATGATGTCATGATGATCTCATCTCAATCTCGCATCGCAATGTCGGTTCGTATGACAGAGGAACGTCGTCAACTTCGGTCTCGAACCGAGCCGAACTGAGCCGAGCTAAACTGAACCGAACCGAGCCGTATCCACAGTATGCATCAACAAACTCCCCCTTGGATGCTGCTCGTGCTGGTTCGTTCTTCACACTGTTGGATCTTCAGATGTCTTCACTTGTCACAGTCAGGATGTGCATCAACAAGCTCCCCCTTGAATGTAGCTTGTGAGACATTGATCTTCAAAGCTTTAGATCCTTGTGGTGTTTATGAGTGGTCAGTTGTGAATTGATATTCTTGATCCACGGCTTGCATTCATGGTGTGTCTTCACTCCCATAACTTTTCTTCAAACACGTTCTCTTTACCTTTAGCTTGCTTGGATGCCACATCTGCACACACAACAAAGCTAAACGCGTAATGAGAACAACCGCTAGGGATTTAATCAACCTTAGAGAATTTTCATTTGAAAATTTCACGAATGATTGATTTTAAACAAAATTAGCAAATGACACACATGAGACCAACTCTTATTCAACTACCAACTGACAATAATTTGAAAGTTTTAAAATTGTTTAGTTTTAATCTTACTTCCAAAACTTGTCAACTTCAACCATATATGAAGATTCAATTGTTTTCGGCTTCAATCAGGATTTTAGATAGGATAGACTCGAGTTCCAACATCAGTCAATCAAAAATAAACTAGAATGAAAATATTTATGGCTTTTATAAAATTTATATTAAAACTCACCTAAAATCTTTTTGGTATTTTTCATTTTTCAAATGTAAAGACAAAAACAAAAAATATTTACAGACATTCTTTTTGTGAATTTCGAGGGTAAGAGAATCATATCAGTATACGGTCATGCCAAAACATACTTGTTGTTCGATTAATTAGCATTTAGATAAGTATCCTATAACAATTATCGGTATTGTTGTCCACATAAGCTCAACTTATCAGATGTACTCGCAGTTAGGGGATTCGATTAATGTGTGATTTATACTCACCGACCAGTGTTCATCCACTCACGACACATTCCCGTATCAAGGTATGCACGAGAGTTCATCTTACTGGTGAGTATACCATTTATCATCTGTTTTGACGTATATGATGTGAGATACTCAATTATTTAGGATGTATACAGAATACAAGCCCTTTGTGATAAAATCACTTATTTCTGAGGAACTTGACACTCAATGCATGCAGGGCACAGGAGCAAGTCCGTGAACAGGTTAGTACCATCGTACCGACAAATAGACGAACTTGACTCCCTCAAATGATTGTGATATATTATCACTTATTCTTTTGGTGGATGTGATATGTTTATCACTTATTGATGGTCGTATGCAGCATGTATTATATACATGTATGTATCATATATACACGTATGTATGGTATGTGCACGTATGTATGGCATCATGGAAGATCTAGACTTGCGTCCCTATTGTTTTTTGGAAAAAGAAACAACCATGATACCCAGATCATAAACAGCATAAAGACCACGTATCTCTGAACCCCGGCAATCTATCAAACGAAATTTCGGTACCAAGACCATATGCCAATGAGCGGTTCCCACACGGTCTTCAGTCGATTATGGTTTATATCGCCCTGCACACTTTAAAATGATTGTGCGCCTATCGATACATCGAATATAGAGCTACTTATCGTTTTTCATTTTAAGTTCAAAGAGGTTTTGACAGACCACTGATTCACTATCATTTTCTCTTTTTCTCGCCAAGAAACTCATTTTTGTTTTTCTCTTGTTTTTGTCCTTTTTGATGTTTTGCAATGTTTTTGAATTTCTCTTATTTGAATTTACTCCCCCTAAAATGCAAAAAGTAAGTTTAAATTTTTAAATAACATCTTTTTGGATTTTCTTCAAGAAAATATTCACACAAAAAAACGATTTCCCGATGTGGATTAACTCATATTTTACCTTGATGCCAATTACCAAAATTAATTTAATCAAAAATAATTTATCAAATTTTGGAAAAATGAGTTGGCACGTTGGTAATCGATGTGGACCAAAACAACATTGATGTGTTTCATATTTAAACAATTACGTGTGAGGTGATATTCGAGATCAATGTGTCTGGTCAAGAAGTGTTGTAAGAGATTTTAGTAATCCGTAAAGTAGCTTAAATATTGACAAAGATAGGAGAGATTAGTAATTTAAAACCGTAATCCTACAATTTCTACGTGCATTGCCAGGAATCTATGTGCTCTCCCAACTGGATATCCATCCGGTGTGGATTTCAAGGTCAATTTTGTAGCTACTTTCGATAATTTTCTCTACAGCAACAAGAACAGAAACCTTCGGGTCTGGCTGGTAATGAGCAAGAGAGCATGTGGGAAAGCTTGTACACATCATCTTTGGTTGGTCCATACATGATGCCTTCCACATACTCTTGCACCAGCAAAGGTCTTCGTCTTTCTCCTTGTGAAGTAGTGTGCGGTTGTTCAATCCATGCCACGGCATCCGCACACCCAGTTGGTTTGTTCAACAAACACATTTTCTTCAATCACATCGTGGAGAAATGTACACTGTACGTTCAACTTGTAGACTTTGAACTTCTTGTGGAAGATTAAGCCATGAGTTTTCGAAAAGCTTTAGACGTGCTGTAGGCGCGTACACTTCATTTGAATCTATCCTGTTGACCTGATCCAAGCTTAAACAAACAAATTGTTGGTCATTTTTCATCTTGTGAGGAAGTTCTCAACTTCATTCACCAAAAATATTTTACTGGACATTTTGTCTTCTTCTCTTTTTCTCTCTTCATCAAAGGCAACAATATCCTCCTAGATGTAACAATGTTTCAGTGCCTTATGTCGCCGATCTTGTGCATGGACGCTCCACTATCAACAATCCTAAGACTATCAATAGTTCCTCCTGGAATATCCTCCACACTCATTCAGAGATTAGTTGGAGAGGGGGACCCAAGCCTTCATAGACTTGGGTCGTCCGACATCATCGAGGATTGTGACTTCCAATTCTCGATGATTCAGAATTGATGGAGCTCCCCCTGAAATAGTTACCGATTTTGGTTTCCAAATCTGTTTCTGTTTTTCAATTTTTACATCTGATTTAACAGACTGTGTTTGGATAATGTATGATTCAAAGCATTTTCAACTTCTTTTCTTTGTTTCTTTTCTGTTTCATTTCTCGTTGTTTAATAAGACGAGGGTCCTGTTTTGGTGAAACAGATCTTGTATGGTAACTGTTACCACGGCATCAACTTTTTCCTTTCCTTTCATGAGATATGGACAGTTTCTGACAATGTGCCCATACTTACCACATTCAAAATATGATCTCCGCTCAACAAACCTTAGAGTATCATAACTGTAGGAGCTCGATGATGAACTTCGTGATCTTGAGGTACTTGGTCCTACATCACAACAGTTTATGTGTTGTATGTAGTTGTTTTGATTGTTTCTTTTCAAATTTTTACTTTGTTTAACAAACTCCGTGTTGGATTGTTTTCAAAGGATTCAATTTTATCAGTCCCTCGGGATTTCACAAAGTTCACCTTCTAAATCTTCTTCTTGTTTTGGCTTTCTTTTCCTTTTCCCTTTCCTTGGGTAGCGTGATTTTGCTTTCGTTGATTGTTTTGAAGTTGATATTTTTGATTCCTGTATTTCTTTCTAACTTCGGATTTTAGGATAGGAGCACACTAAGTTACTACAACTCTTGGGCTGGACTTTCCCAAAAACTTACTAGTAGAATCCTCGAAAACTTTATCAATTAAGGATTGATTGACATTTTTTATTAGGAAATCTTTATCTGAATATATTTTATCAGAACCAATCAACATGTAAAGCAAGTTCACGCTTTCACAACTCGCAGATGAAGATTCAACAGACTTGACTTTAGCAGTCACAAACGGTTTTGTGGGTGGATCACAAAGAATGTGATTTTCGAGAGGTATATTTTCCTCTTTTGTTACCGTATCGGACTACTTAGGCTTATCCTCATCCGACTCGCCATCCGAACTATCACAATCCTCAATAATGGGAAGACTTTGATCATTCACAGACTTTGAGTCATTGATGTCATCCGATAGACTTTGACTTGAAGATGTGCCCTTAGTGAACCCTAGACCAGCTGTAAATTCAGCTAGATCCAATGGAATGGTGGGTTCAAACTGCAGCACATCTTCGTCATCTGGCATTTTGATGTAATTGTGTCTAACCGGAGGGGGACATGCCTGATAACCAATGCATTTCACATCACCTTTCTTCTTTTGAATATCGATGATGTGATCCAAACATATTTTGAGTTGGAGTAACTGTCCAACTTGAGTTTGATTGCATCATGTTCACACTTTGCACATGCTAACTCCTTTTTGTTTCTTCAAGCTTGTTAATATAATTGTTAATGGCTGTTTGCTTTCTCAAAACATTCTTTGTTAATTCAGAAACATCTTTCCTTAAGGGTTCAATTGTCGTTTTAAATTCCTTTTCGTTTTTCTTAAGAGCTGTGTTTGCTTCAGTGCACTTTGTCAGATCTACAATCAAACTCTAATGATGTTTCTTCGTGTGATCAAATTTACCTTCAAGTTCTATGTATTTACCTTTTAAAACTATACAATTAAAACACTTAGACAAGATAGGTTTATCGAAACTTACCTGACTGGATTGGCAATCCAAACGGGCCATGAATGCTGCACGAAGAGTGGAAGATCCGATTGATGAGAGATGCTTGGAAAACTCATCAGATGGCCCTTCAGTTTCATTCTACAAAGCTGCTTCGTCGTTATCTGTCGATTCAGTTTTTGTAATCGCATCAACTGCCTCAGCATCAACATCTTCAGATCGATCTTCACTTGAAGTCGATTCTGCTTCATCTGAACTGCTGCTATCCCATGAACTGTTATCATTTCTAGATGATTCTCCATTGCTATCATTCTTTGCAATTTCGGCATAGTATGCAGTACTTCCTCCACCACTGTTTCCCAATTGAACAGACCAATCACAGCGTTCATCTACCTGAACAATCAAAGCTTGGTTGGAATTGTTTGCAAGAACCATTGCTGTTTCATTGTTAGCAGCTTGATTTCTGTTGAAAGGATATTGATTCCCTTGCTGCGGAGGCTTCGTACATTCTCTTTTAAAATGCCCCTTTTCTCTACAGTTAAAACAAGTAACTTTCCTTTTGTCAAAACTGTATGGCGTATCCTTGTTGCTTTCCAAATTAGGTCATCCCGTTTTCTCCATAAAATCTTTTTCTCTTCTCACTGCACTTGCAAACGCCCATTTGATATCAATTAACTCCATTTCCTCCTTATCAATTTGTGCATAGTCTTCACTAGTTAGATTGATGTTGCCAATTTGTCCAGCTACTAATTCGCAGTAAGAACTCACCAAAGTGTTTAGAAGCTCCATGTGTTCTTTGGCAACCTCTACACTTACTTTTCTAAGGTTTGATGTATCAAGTCTTACAGTGTTAGGGTTTAAAGATTGAAACTTGTTACCATAGAAAGCTTGTTGTGGAACTTGTGGTTGAGGAAGAAAGGCTTTTGGATCAAATGCGTGTAGTGGAACTTGTGATGTAACATCTCGTGGTTGAGGAAGAAAGGCTTTTGGATCAAAAGCGTGTTGTGGAACTTGTGATGTAACATCTCGTGGTTGAGGAAGAAAGGCTTTTGGATCAAAACCTTGTCTATAGGTTTGAGTTGATTGATCTGGTTTAGGTGGTGGTAGAAAAGGGTTTGCGTTAGACACAAATGCAGTTTGAAGCTTCGGTTGCTGAGAAGTACTAACACTAGTGTTAATACCTCCAAAGTACATTTAAGGGTTTTGTGGAATAGAAACTCACTTTGCCTTTCGAATTTCTTCTTCATTCTTGTTCTCAAGTTTCTAAACAAACTCGTAAATGCTGATTACATCCAAAACACCGGTATGCTTCAAAACTCAACGAATTGACTCCACTTAGGTGGCAAAGCATCAACAAAGCGCATAACGATCTCTTGTTATGATGCGTTAACTTTGTATGAGTACATCTCACTAAGCAAATGATAGAATCGAGTAGTCATGTCGCTTAGTGTTTCATTCTCCATGAACATAAACCCTTCAAACTCTTTCTTTAAAAGATCATGCCGGATCTTTCTCGTTGCAGCATTTCCTTCCCCTCTTGATTCCAAAGTATCCCACAAAGTCTTCATAGTGGTACAATACATAAATTGATGATAAAATCCTTGTGAAGAGCTTGTGTAAGGATAGCAACGGCTTTCTTCTCTAGATCATAAGCCTTTTTATCATTCTCATCCAATCCGGCTAAAGAGGTCGAATTTGATACTACTTCTTTGATAGATTCTTTGTATGGAGTAGTAAAACATGTCCACAACTCGGTATTCTGACCAAGAACATACGTATGAAAACGATTTTTCCGTGATGGATAATCGTTCATGTGATTTAACTTTGGCGGACGATTGTTGCTTCCCGTCTCACTCTCGCTAATGAGAAGAGTTTGAACACTTTGATTTTGATTCGTTACACATGGATAGTGATTAACGGTAATCATGGCCGTATGTTTAGGCATTAAAGATTTTACCCAAGAGGTAGCGGAGCAAGTTTGTGATGGATCATAGCTTGTACTTGAGCTACTACCCCGATCCCAAGGATTTGTATCCATTTGAAATGTTTGATTACAAATGAGTGCTTAAAAAATACAAAATAATAAGTTTGCTATGAGATAAAACCTTTATGAGAAAACAACAAGTTTCAAAAATCACAAAACACCTATTCCACGAAGAATAGTTGTCAGCGAAACACCTATCTATGAAAAACTTATACCTAACGAAGAACTTGTCTCACGAAAAATCGTTAGTTCACAAAATAATAATAATAATAATAATAATAATAATAATTTATACAACCTCACGAAGAATATTGCTATTGAAACTCATTGTAAGATGTCCAAGAAAAATTATTATTTAAATCCATTTTGATGATGTTTTTCGTGAGATGCTAGATCAACAAAAACAACAAAAAAAATTAAGTTCTTCGTCCAAGTCAACAAAGGATATTGTTGTTCGTTGACTTCCAATGTTCATGTAGAATTAGTTCTTCGTGGATAAAGGTTTTTCGCAGACATGTTATTCGTGAAAGGGTAGGTGAGATTTTTCTTTATATGACTTTTTTTAAATTTTAGAAAGTTGGTAGCTGGTTATCCAGATTTGGTTAGAAAACAAACATTTGAAAATCCTTTTTGAGTCAAATCTTTAAGGAAACTTATACTACCAACAATTTTCCGGTCACTTTTCTGGCCAAAATACTTCATCGGAGAAGATAACGAACAAGATTTTTGCTAGAAATTTTTAACAAAAACCGTATTTTAACATGTCTCCATAGGTTCTAACAAGGTTTTTATAAAAATTTTCTCAACCAACTAGTTTTTACCTAGTTCTAGACCACTTTTTCTTTCTAAAACTTCACTCTAAACTCACAAAAATGCTTGGTTTTCAACAAAGAAGAGAGCCAAAGCTCTGATACCACTTGTAGGTCCACTTGGAGGATCAAGATTAACCTACTTCCTTGTTGTCTAACACACACACGAGCGCGGAATCCAAGTGTATATGCAAACCAAAACAAGAACACAACCAACACAAGAAATATATAACACTTAAAGCTCAAGTATTGATTTCAGCAGAGTAAGATTACAAGGTTTTACAAGTTATGCTCTCAACTCTCTGAATGTGCTCTCCATTGAGCTTTGTTAACATATGTGGGTATATATTGACCATGACCCAGCTAACATCACAAAGAACCTACTATCCCACAACCAACATAGAGTCCCACGAAGAACCCTTAGTTGTTCGTGATGTAAGGTTCTGTAAATGAATTTTTCGTTGTAAAATGGTTGTTCGTGGATATTATTTTAGTGCGGTCCACTAAAATAAATTCTTCATGACATTTCTTTCAAATGGTTGTTCGTAGACTATAATAACAAAGTTCAAATGAATTTGTAAGTGACATCATCGTGTGACATCATCATGTGACATCATCGGTCATGACGATCTCATCTAGATCTCGCATCGCAATGTTGGTTCGTACGACTAAGGAACGTCGTCAACTTCGGTCTCGTACCGAGCCGAACTGAACCGAACCAAGCTGAGCCGAACTGAGTCGAACCAAACCGAGGCGTATCCACAATATGCATCAATATTAGGTTTAATATTTTTGTATCAATTTTGTTATATTGTTGTTATTCAAACTTGTTATATTGTTGTATTTCTGAAATGATGTTGTACTTGACAGTTTTTATGGAATAAAATTCTGTTTGATTAAATAATTTCACCAATTAGCGTTATGAAGTCTCTTGCAATCTCGTTTTCGTCTCATCCCGATATTTCCGCAATCGGTTGGAGTGTGACAACACTAAACTGACCCATTCAAAAGAGACCCTAAAAGTAGTACCAAGTATCAAATTACATAACTTATAACATCACAAAACAACCACAAATTTCCAGTAGATTACCCCTTCTTGCACTTCTTTGTTGCCCTCCTTTTCCATCCTCTACAACGACCTTCCTTTTGCCTTTCCGACCACCATCATTTGACTTATTTGGACCAGCACCACCACCAGTTGACTTTTTTGCACCACCCCCGACAGTTGACTTCTATGCACCATCACCAACAATTGCTTTTGTACATGATTTCATGTTGTGCCCTTTCCCTTTACACGTTCCACACTTCTGGATGGAATTCTTCATAGAAAGGTTGCCTCCCTTTGTCACATCCTCGATCTCCACTGCAAATTCCTCCTATTTTTCTTTGGTCTTCCTATTTGTTTGTGATTTTTCGAAGGTTTCAATGTTGTTGGAACCACAAACTTTGCCTACATGGATCTTCCATTGACATGGTTAACCTTAAAGCTATTCACATGTTCCAATTATCTAACCTATTCAATGGATGCACCCAACTTTCCAATAGGCCAACTTGTTTACCATTAATGCCCATGAACCAAATAGTTGCTACAACATGTCTGCAAGGGATACCTGTTATCTCCCATGCTCTGCATGTACACCATTTCCTATCCATATGCACCCCACACTGATTCTTCCCACTGAGTTGATATTGATCACCATCATTCCACTGCACATAATATCTTGTTGCCTGTGTTTTGACAGTTTCCAATAGTTCCTGGGCATGAGGTGTAAAAAACCCTTCTGTTTTTTGGTGGACCTTTAAAATTGTGACAATCCTCCTCATCAAGTATTCCCTAACGTACTCTAATGCATATATGATTGGCTTGTCTCTGCCATCCATAGTTTTGTTATTGAAAGACTTACACATGTTATTCAGCAACATGTTAGACACAACCCTACCTATCAGAAGTCAACGGCTTGTTAGCAACCTGTCAAAGGTAAACAGCTTCTTAACATATTCTCAAATTGTTAAAACAAGTTTTTAGAAAAAATACCTAAAAAGTGAGACAATGTCCAATTCCTAGGGCCTCTTTTTGACAACCACAGATGAGCATTCTTGATAAGTTTTTTTAAAATTTTCCATTGCTTCTTGCCACTGAACAACTGTTGTACATGAGGCTGCTTTCCATAATACATCTTTATAAAGTTGACCCTTGAAAGTCAACTTCAAATTCTCATAAATGTGCCTTAAACGAAATCAAAGTTCAGCACATGGGAACAGGTTATCTATGGCAACCGTAATACCTTGAGCATTTTGGCAATTTCATGTTAATTGGACTCAAATATTAAAGTTTGTAATCAAACAAAATAAGAAATAAAAGAAAGTACACATACCTTTTGTCTTTCAGTGATGAAGGTGAAGTTTGAGTTCCTGCCCAATTCAAGGTCTTCCCCTAAACATTCAAGAAACCATGTCCAAGAGCTTAGATTCTCTGCCTCCACATTTGCATAAGCTACAGGATAAAATGTTGTTGTTTTAGTCGGCACCAACAACAGATAGCATCTGACCTGGGTAATGACCCTTCATGAAAGCACCATCTAACCTGAAAAGGTCCTTTCCTATGGCCTTATATCACTGTTTTAGAGCCCCCAAGCAAACATATATTCTTTTGAATACCCTTGTGGTGTCATATGGATCCTTAACAGGTTCAAACTCAATATGAACAGTTGAACCAGGGTTTGTATTCAATAACTCACCTACATAATCCCTTAACAACTTGTATTGTGACTTGTAATCTCCTTGTACTGATTTCTTAGCCTTCATTTTAGCCTTGTAAGCTTTCATCTTGGAAACAATCAGCTCATATCTTCTTCGGAACTGTTCTTGGACTTCTTTGACTGGTATGGTTGGATTCTTTTCAATCTGCTCCATCACATGTTTTGCAAGAATTGTAGATGTACGCGCGTAGATGTCTCTACCTTTCTCATGTTTTAGCCCATCATCTATTCCTTTCACTTCTACTAAACCCTAGTTGACTTTAAAGACCCGAGTACCATCTTCTTTAACTTCAAAACAAGGCATTTCACCTTGACATAAAACCCTAACCCTTGTTTTGTCATCCTTTATAATTTTGATCAGTCTTCAAGTCTCAACAATATGTTTTTATTTTTATCCTTTGCCTCTTGTTTAGTACCAAATACTTGACCTAAATAGAAGTTGTTGTTGTTAACATTTGTTTCCTCAAAAACCTTAAACTATGCCTTCTGATACTATGGGCCTCATCATCATAATCAGATCCACTGTAAAAGTTCTCATATCCAACATCTCCTTATCAAATTCATATTTATCAACAACTTTGACATTGTCCCTGAAAGTCAGATCAATATTCAACTTATAGTCTTTCATATCCATTTCAGGATCATCCATATTGTTATCCTTATCAACCATATAGTCATTGTCACTATCATCCTCACCATTATCATTCTCATCAGCCTTATAGTCCTCATCACCAGAATTACCAGTAACATTATCATTCTTATCACTCTCATCCTCACCATTGTCATTCTCATCATCTACCTTAACAACCTCAGCCTTATCATTCTCATCCTTAGCATTGTCATTCTCATCATCTACCTTAACACCCTCAACCTTATCATTTCTATCATCATCATCATCTACTACTTAACACCCTCAGCCTTATCATTCTCACCCTCATTTGTGTCTTCTACATTACCATCAACATTTTCATAATCTGAAATGGCTAACACATCTTGTTGAACCCCACTAGACTCTCCAACTTCTTGTTTCCATCCAAATTGCAAGACCCTAAATCTATTACTTAAAACGGTACCTATGTTTTAATGTCACCATCATCATTAATTTCTTCAATAACCACACCTCCTATAGCTTGTGTGGACAAAAGTGATGGTATATTTGTACTACCATGTTCATTATAGACATCTACCACCCTATGTTCAGTCACATATTTTAACAACTCCAATACGTCTGAATCACAAGCTAGGGTGCGAAGACCATTATCTAAATCCCGTCCTGAGATAAAAAATTGATAATAGATACATGACCTTCAGGATAACCTAAGATAATCATAGCATGGTCCTTCTTGTGTACACTGAACTTGTCAATGTCTAGAAGATGAATGAAATTGTCCTTACCGTTTGTGTAATTTCTACAGGAGAATCTATAAATGTGCCACCATGATGCATCCTTGTAGTAAATAGATTTGGATACAGATTTGCATTACCAAAATTTTGACTTATAACTTCATCATTATCTAAAGAAATCAAATTTATGAACAAAATTTTTAATGAATACTTACCATAAATCTATATCGATCTGATTCAACGTATCTCGTATGTCGAAATTATCAGTCATTGTCTTTAATCTCCTATAATCGCCTCAATTTGGGGTTTGGAATGATTGAATTTGAAGGGTCTGTAAGATTATAAGAGTTAAGGGTTTAATAATAGGGTGGCTAGGTTTAAATGAGGGGATTATAGAGATAATAAAGGAACGAATTCATTAAACAGCCCTTGGAAAAAGACGATTATACCCTAGCACGTGAGGTGATTTAACCAGGAATTTTAACTGGGTTTTGTGAAAAGGATACCGCCTGCAATAATATACAAACATAAAGGACAGTCACTGTAATTTTTAAGGTTAAAATGACACCGCCTGCATAAACTTGGACGAAAAGTGCAATTTTCAGATCTCTTTTCGCAATTTTAAACCAACCAACAAATACGAACTTTTTTATACCCTTTCCAAAATCTAAGATAGAAAATCTCAATGAAATTGAAATATAAATTATATTTTCTATGTTATTAATTTAAACAAAAGAAAGAATTAGAATCAAATTTAAATTACATGAAATCTTTCAAATATTGATTTCAAGATATCATACAAATTTAAATTTAAATTACATGACACACCCTGTTATCATACTTATCTTTTTTAGCAAACCATACACTCAAATCATAACATTGATTTGATATGTGGTAACCATCTTTCCTGTTTCTTCTATAAGCATGATTTGACGTTGAAGCACTGTGGTCCGACCTACACCACTTTTTCAAATTTTTGTGAATTTTTATAATGATTGGATGATCGTACAGATGAGCTTTTATTTTATTTTTTTTGAAATTTTTTAGAATTTTTAGAACTTTGTTTTTCCTTTTATTTTCGTTCTCCATTCTGCTTAGAAGGTTTTTGCATTGAGCATTCACCTTTTTCAGTATATTGTAGAACAGTTTCTTGAAAATTTTCTTTTAGTTTTAAAAATATTTCATTTTTATCCTTGGTAACACTTTCATCATCAGTATCATCATCGCAATCCTCAATTATGACATCGTCATAATTTGTGATCTTGTCACTTATTGGGATTTCTTTTCTAAATCATCAATTTTATTTTTAGCAATCTCAGCATTTTGTTCAAGTTTCCTGATTTTTTCAAGATGCGAGTTTATTATATTTTGTTTTTCCAAATCATTTTTATTTAAAACAAAATTTTCATTCTCTAAAATTTTTATTGATTTTTCAAATCATTTTCTAATTTTATAATATTTTTTTTCTAATGTCAAACTTTCCACATCTCTCATAAGTTTAACATTATCAGATCTGGATTTTTCACAATTTGAGCACACAGGTCCAGAACTTGAAGTTTCATTTGTTGATGCACTTGATTCTTTGACTTCACTGTTCTATGACAAATCAGTTGACTCTCTTGTTTACATTTTTCTTGGTGAGTATTGTCAACAATTTTTTCTTGAGATTCTTCATTTTTTTGAGTTGAATCTGTCTTGAATGTACCTGCAGAAATTTTTTAGTAAAATCAACAGGATGATTCATATTTTCATCTATATAACAACCCCTCTTAATATCATATTTCAAAACATATTTTGCTCCAAGACATAAAGACATATATCGATTCTTCTGCTTATTTCAAGAACCACATCCAAACTTATTTTATCTAGCTTCTCTTCTATCTTTTTAACCAAAGCTTTCTTTTTATTTGTAATTTCTCTAACATGGTTTTGAAGCTCAATGAAAAACTCGTTTTGATAAAACTTTGAATATGTAGAATCCTTTCTCAATTCAATCAAAAATTCATCCCACTCTAAAGGTAACGCTTCTTCAAATTTTGATATATGTTCAGCACTTGACATTCTTATCTGGTACTCTTTTAAATTGTCAAGGAATATATCATACCGTTTTTTCAATTGTTTTAACGATTCATCCTTTTTACACAAAAAATGTTCAAATATCTTAATCTAAATATTTTTTTCTCTCATTTTCATTCTTCAAATACGAAAAACCATCAAACCAATCATTTATTCTTTCAAGCTCAATATCTTCCATTTCCGACAAAAAATTTGGTTTTCAAAAGCTTTATGCAAAATTTGACTTTTTAATCGACAATATAACGTATCGGTTAGCTAAAAACGTTTAAAGTTTTTTCAAAAACTGTTTTTTACCCGATTATAGCTTTAAAATCGTCTCGTCGATACGAATCTAACAATATATAATGTCCGAGTCGTTTTTCTGAATTTTCGTGCCTTTTTTTTTCTTTTTTTAGAACCTCACATTAACTTCGGGCGAACTTGTAATGGACAACTTCGCGCGAACTTGTTCACTTTTGGACAAGTTCGGGTGAACTTGTTCAGTTTTGGACAAGTTCGGAGTAAGTTTGGTCAAAATGAATTTCCAACTTGATATTTTGTAAATTTCGACATGATTTTGATCGTTTTTAGCTCTGATCTTTTCAAGGGTTTTACTATTATGGATTTTACGTATTATACTTGAAAATCAGTCCATTTTGTCCGTGAAATGTCCAAGAAAAGTTTAAAAAGAAAGAAATGAGTAGAAGATGAGATGTTCTATGTCCAATGTCTTCAAATTAGGCCAATCCTGCTCTGATACCACTTGAAGGTCCGTTGTACGGATTGTTCAGGCACTAATTTGGCAAACCTAAGATAAACGTGCGGAATCCGTTTGCATAGGCGACACTGGATACAAGTTCTTTACTGTTTAACACCGTTTCATTGATTAGAAGACGTTACAGATCCTGGAAACACTTGGACAGAGCTTCGCCGTCCAGTACACAAAATCTCTGAATCTTACAAATGAAATCACAAGACACATATATATAGGGTTACAAGTTCGCTTGAACTGTGTCATGGACAAGTTCGGGCGAACTTGTCCTAGCATGATAAGTTCTGGCGAACTTGTCCCTAGACATACATAAACTTTGACATTTTGCTCCTAAATACAGACTCAACTTTATACGATGACGTAGGCAACAGACATATGCATCAACAACCCACCTACCATCTACCACCACTAGCCATCACCGCCTTCCCCACTGGCCATCACCACCTTCCCCCAGAACCACCAGCACCTCCCCTCCCCCACCACTACCACCCACCTGCCCAGCACCACAACAACCTGCCACCATACCATCTATCATAACCCGCATCCAATCTAGACCTAAAACCCCCCAATTCTGTTGACTAGATTTGTCGTAGTAATTCAGGTCCCACCTAATGATCAGAAACCCTATTAGGGTTTTTATCCGTTACTCAAAATTTTGGCTCCAACCACCATCCGGTAACATTCTCAACATGAAACCCTTGCTCTACTCTGGCGAAGATGATCGAGGAGGTGGATGAGGGTGGAGGTCAGTCAGGCGACAAAGCTTTCGTGACGCCGCAAGGCATCTGCGCCGAGCCAGTAGCCGTCGAATGATGAGGGAGCCATCCATGCTGGTCAGGGAAACGGCAGCCGAGCAGCTCGAGGAGCAGCTGTCCGACTGGGCCTATTCCAAGCTGGTGGTCATTCTTGATCTCGTATGGAACCTCGCCTTTGTTCTTGTGGCTGTTGTTGTTTTAATTCTGAGTCAGCAGGAATTAATGGCCACCTGGTTGAGGCTGTGAGTTGTGGGGTTGTTGTACAGTGTGTTCTTCATATGGTCTGTGCAGGGTGTTCTTCATTTTTGCCCTTATATGGTTGAGATTTGAATGGTCCGGTTTGGGCCTTCATAGGTTCGTGATGAAGAAACTGGGTGGATGGTATTGTGGCAGGCTGTGGTGGTGGTGGCAGGTGGGTGGTGGTGGTGGTGATGGTGGTGTAAACAAGGAATCAGAGAGAGAGAGACAAAGAGAGAGAGAGAGAAAAAGAGTTAAAGAGAGAGACTCATTTATCTATTTATATAAATAGTTTTAATATTTCAAATTACTATTTTTGTTTTATTCATTAAATAGATTTTAAATAAATGAGTAAAATTATCTATTACCCTGATTTAACCATAAAATCTAATTGAGTTAGGGTTAAAGGATATAATGTGCAGTTATTTGCAAATATCGATACGTTTTTTATACTTTTTGAAGACAAAGGACACAATTTGCAATGTAGTATTAACATAAATGACGATTTTTGTAATTTATTCTGGAATTTATTTTGCAAACTCTTTAGTATTCTGAATACAAAAGACACAATTTGCAATTTAGTATTAACATAAAGGACGATCTTTATAATTTATTCTGGAATTTATTTTGCAAACTCTTTAGTATGCTGTCTCTTCCTAGATTTAGTGGCCTTGTTTGGATTTGGTGAAAACGTGAGATAAAAATGTCTTCTTGTAAAATTTTAAATGGACCATCTCAAGTTTACATATCAACACTTCTTTTGTCTATCTCTTTTGATTTTTCTAAAAAAATTATGTATTAGATTTTATTAGGGAGACTCCTTTTACATGTCGACACTTCTTTTGGAGTTTTGCTTAATCACTTTTGATTTTCTTTAGAACTTAATTAGAAAATTGAACCGTGCACGTTGCGTTGCCGTCAACGAAATTATAGTGTCAATAAGATTTACAAACTCCAATTATAATTAACATTATCATGCTTTGTTCGTCACATGTATGTTATTAGAAAGACTATCTTGTAATACACCTTTGTGCTCATTGCTTAAAAATAAAAGAAAATAAAAGGTTTTTGGTTCTTGATTACACTTTAGAAAATTGTTGACTTGACCCGCTTACCTAAAAAAACAACCTGAATAAATGTATATTTAATACAAATAAAAAAATGAAACCCATTTGTCTGAAAATCGAAGCTCTGCCACAATTGAAGAAGCAAGTTGACCCTAGAAGATTCAATGAATACGTCAAAAGGCTACTTTATGTATAGCAAGTGCATAAATAAACAAATGTTTATTCATGCCCAAAACTTTCTATAAATAGAAAGATCTCCGGCAAAGGTTAATGAGTCAGGCTTAGCATTTAATACATATTACAAAAACTTCATTAACCTTTCACCTTAGAATTTCACAAGTATTCGTTTGTACTAGTCAATAACCATTTTGTTTCAAAGTGATATAAACTTGAAAATTCTATAGTTGTTGTCTCTTGAAAGTTTGATTTTTATTTCCGCACACTATTTTCACAAATTGTTGAAATCATTTGCCATGTTACGTTAAAAGAGGTGTTAGTCTATCTGGGAGCAACAATTGGTATCAGAGCAGATTGAATAAACTATTTTCAAACAATCAATCACTCAATTTTTCTCTTATCTAAATATGGCAAACTTTCAAACCTGGAACAATGCTTTCAACACCGGGTCTATGTCAAAGCCTCCGACCTTAGTCAGAGAGGAGTACCCCCAATGGAAAATCAGGATGATCAATTTCCTAAATGGACATGATCGAGCTCTGTTTCAATCCATTGTGAGTGGCCCACATATACCCATGATTGAAATACCAGGTATCCCAGCAACAGATCTAACACCTGAAGTACCATCTTCATCTGCTCCAAAAGCTGAAAAGTTTTGGGGTGATGATGATAAGAAAAAGGTAGAAGCAGATGAAAGGGCCAAATGACTTTTGGCACTTCCCAATGACATATTTTCTCAAGTGGATGCATGTGCATCAGCTAAAGAATATGAGATAAGTTGGAAAATCTTTGTGAAGGAGGAAAGAGAATGAAAAGAAACAAAAGAAAAAATTGCGTCTCCTCTTATGAGAGATTCAAAAGCTTACCAAATGAAAGTCTTTTTATGAAACATATAACAGATTTGCTAACTTTTGAATGAACTGAAAAAATTTTGTATTGAAAAGTCAAATGATGAAAGAAACATAAAATTCCTAGATGCTCTACCTAAAGAATGGATGAATTTGACTATGACTTTAGCCTCCACACTGGAGCTAGGGAATATGAGTTTACACGACTTATACAACATTCTTGTTCCTAGAGAATATCAAATATATGAAGAATCAAACCAAAGAGGAGGATCTCTTTGTGACATCCAAGACATTTCAATCATTTTACAAATTCAAAACGAGGTTATATTCAAAAACAATTTCACAAATTCAGACCTTGTTTGATTTGAAACCCTTAAGCCTCTTCTAGAAGCGAAATCACGAGCTATTACGTAAACATAACCCGTTTAACGCAACATACAGTTCGGAACAATGACACAAGCTAAACATACCATAAATATCCTATACATAACTTAGAAATAAGTTTTGAAGGGTCCGGTATGGCAAAAACAAGTTTATTTAAGCTCAGAGGCTGTTTTGCAAATTCTGCGAAACTATGCCGACTCACGTATTTCTTAATTCGGAACATGTACGCGCATCCAAAAAAATTTATCATTAAAATCTTGTATTTTAGTGGTTGTAATGCAAAAATACCATTCGTTACGCATTTACGGTCATTTGCGCGTTCGTTACGATTTTCGTCGTAATTAACCGAAAACCGCAATCGTACGACCGAACGAGCCGACATCGTGACATCTCAGGGCATACTTCAAGTTTCCTATGCCTTATCATCCTTATGAAGTTTGAAAATGAGGTTAACGGGTGTTAGAAGTGCCAAAACGCGACAAAACAAAGTTAGAGGTTTTTGTCTTACGTCATTCGGAAACTTCGCGTGTCTTAAACTCTTATAAATCTTAAGACGTGATATGTCGTCAAGCATCTCATATAAATATTATTTGCTAAATTTTATAATAATCAATGGGTAATATTATTTATTTATTAAATAAATTTAAAAACTCACAAACTCACACCAAACTTTTATAAAATATAAAAAGGTTTATATAAAAAGAATGGGTTTTTATATAAAAAAAGAGATGAATCTTCCATGCACACCTTTTTGTTATACCCCTTGTTTTGAAGACATAGTTTATAAAAACCACTCAACACTTGTCCACCATGCATTTTCATTCTTACACTTGACTTGCCCATGTTGACACCTACACCCCTTTACTCTCCTATAAATACCAACCTTCTCTTCGCCATTTTTTTTCACACCAAAAATCACTTAGAACTCTCAAAAATCCTTACACTTTTTCTTTCCCCTTGCCTTCTTGGATTGAAGAATTTTTGCCTCCAAGTAAGTTCATCAAAAACCGATCTTTGTTTACATTTCGGTCTTCATACAAACATTCACTATTCTTGCACTATAATGCTTTGCTTTGCACTCTATCCTAATGTATATTAATCTACATATTATATCATCTATGATCTAAGACCATGTTTTATATTTTATTTACGCATAAAAACCTTTAAAACGACCAACAGGAACACATAAGTGTTCTTCCTGTTTCGGACAGATTCTGTGTTGTGACTAAGGACGACCATAACTTGGTCAAAACTTGTCCAAATTAAGTAAACTCTTACTTTACTATTAAATACATGGGAATACTGTTTTAACAATATATGGCACGCTTAAAAACACTTCCGTTTGGACCCCCAACCATCCAAAACAAACTGTTGCGCAAAGCTGAATAAGCTGTAAAGATCCACGGTTTTGACCATTTTCCGGGTTCCAAACAGAAAAACTTTCTAAATGAAAGTTTTAAAACACATTCTAATTTAGTAGACTGGAAATTTTCATAATATTTTTTCGACATTGTTTACTATTTTTAAAACGTAAAACAAAAATAATGCAGAAAGCTGTCAACTTTTATACTTTTCCCAAAACTAATTGATTTACTTTTAATCAAGGGTTCTTGTAACCAATATCATCTACAACCATCATGATAACATATTCATGCCCTATTTAACCATCTGAACCCATAGTTACGTTTATGACCCGTTAAAGTGGCGTAAACCACTTTAGCGAGCCGTAACAAATCAAAACACTTTGAAATGCTTCCAAATCAGAATATTTGATATTATGAACCATATTATAAAAGATCCAATTATTGTTTGGTTTATATACCTCATTCTATCCGATTTCTCGTTTTCAAGTTCGATACACTAACATGTAGTTATCCGTTACACTAGGAAGCACTTCAACACTTGAACTCTTGATCATTTGAGCTTTGTTATATAATTTGAACAAGATCTATACGCAACCCCAGGCGAGTACTTAGCTCCCCTCTTTTACGTTTTTCAAATGTTTTTGGGGTGATTCATATGTGTAATCAATATTTCTACAATGTATGGCAATTATGTGTTTACTAAGTGTATTTTTGTGTATTATTCCTTTTATGCAAGACATGACAATTGGGGACACAATTCAAATCCTTATAGTATCTATCTATCTTTATAGTTAGATCTTTGTAGGATGTTTAAAGTACTAAATGGTAGCCCTTGTATGGACTCTTTGTGTACTTTAATGCATATGTGACAAGACAATATGACAAGACAATGTGAAAAGATTGAATCCTTAAAGTATCTATCTATCTTTATAGTTAGATCTTTGTAAGATGTTTAAAGTACTAAATGGTAGCCCTTGTATGGACTCTTTGGGTACTTTAATGCGTATGTGACAAGACAATATGACAAGACAGTGTGACAAGATTGAATCCTTAAAGTATCTATCTATCTTTATAGTTAGATCTTTGTAGGATGTTTAAAGTACTAAATGGTAGCCCTTCTATGGACTCTTTGTGTACTTTAATGCGTATGTGACAAGACAATGTGACAATACAGTGTGACAAGACGATGATTATGTGTTTATGTGGTTAGTTGTGATTTAGATAACGAAACGAGTGTAATACCATAAGAACATGGTGGATACGCCGCTGGTACTTCCTATATATAAGTGTTCTTATTGTATTACCATTGTAGCGTTATCCAAATCACTTTAGGAATTTGTGTACACTTGTTTCAAGTTCAATACCCAAATCCCTGTGGAATCTTATCATATTTTTATATGTTAGATTCTAAAAAGGATACCCAAAGTATTATCAGAAATCATTGATCTGATTTCTAATATTACTCACACGAATTACGATAAATTTCAATATTCTTGTTATTAATCCTTGATTGGATTTCTAATAATATACTCACAAGTTTTATGACCAAATTCAATGTTATTACAAAGATCAAAGTACAAATTTCAATGCATAAAAATTACTTGGTAATAATCATATTGCCATATACAAAACTCTTTTTCTCACAAGTTTCATAATCAAGTTAATGTATTGCAAAACTAAATCTTTTGCCATTCCTTGGCATCAAAGAGTCAATTTCAATTGACAACTCTCGTAGTTGTCGAAGTATTACAACACTAAAACATTTTGCCATTTACTTGGCCAACAAAACTATGTACTCGCCAACATTGTTTGTTGACGTCTCTTTTCACATATGTTTCAGGTTGATGATCATTCAAGTATGCTACACATAGGAATGCATTCTGGCTTTAGACTTCCTTAATCAAAAGACAATTTGTTGTATTGTTTGTACTGTAAAGCAATGTTAATAATAATGAAACAAATTTTAGTACCGGTTGTGGCTGAGCAATTTGTAACGTGACTCCCTGATATTTCCGTCGCGTGTTGTTGTATTACGCGATTGGGGTGTTACACTATTGCTCTCATCTCAAATATACAAAGAAATCCATCTATGATCCGCATACCTCTAGCTGTCAAAATGCAGAAAATTCTGATACTTCATCAGATGTTTTAGCATTTGCCGAAGCAATTGCTCTACTTACCAAAACCTTTGAGCAGAGATTGAAGGGAGGAAGCCACAAGTACCAGAAAAGTGATAAAGGGAGGATGGATGGAAAGACAAGAGTAAAAGAAAAAACAAAAGTTGTGTGTTACAAATATAAGCAAAAGGGTCACTATGCATCAGAATGCAAAAACAAAAGACTGAAGGATGTCGCATACTCTGAAAAGACGCTGGAAGAAGATAAGAAGCAACAACAAGTAAGTTTGATACCAGGAACAGACGCCTGGCTAACAGATGACTCTTCTGATGAAGGAGAAGAAGATATGGAAAATTTTTGCCTCATGGCTAAGTTTTCTGATGAAGAACCTGAAAGATCATAACAAAAGGTAAGTTTGGACAATCTTGATATTAAATAAACTCATGTCAGATTTTCTAAATTTACAATAAATACAAAAATTAGAAAACAAAAAATCCGATGACTTGCAAAAGACATTCAATAAAGTTATACTTGAGAACCAATTACTTATTGAAGAAAGCTTAAACAACAATGCAAAAATTGAATTTTATGAGAAAGAAAGAAGTGATTTATACAAAAAAATTCATAAGAAAGAAATAAATGTAAAAAGTTTTCAATAAGCAAAAGAGTTTATTAACTTAATTGAAGATACACCTAAAAACAGAGGAGAAGGGTTAGGATATTTAAAAACATATGTTAGAAATCCCACCATGTTTGTAAAAGGATCAAATCAGACTTCTGATCTAATAACTTCAGAATCTGATACAGAATCTTGCAAGACAATGAGTTATGATAATTCTTCTGTTGTTTCAAAAGTTAACATTAAAAGAAATGAATCCAAACAAATCTTTTCCGGAAACTCAAAAAGGATTTATACAAAATTTGAAAATTCTCAAAATCCTCCATCACAAGCAACTAAGTTAGATAATGAAACTTGTATGTGTGTTGATATACTGAAGCTAGTTCAACACCATCTCCAAACAAAAACGAAACAATCTATTCATGGCTCAGCATGTAATAGATAGTCTGGTGAAAACTCATCACCTGAAGAAGAATAGTCAATTAAAGTTTCATCAGAAAAAGTACCCAAGCAAATCTGGGTACCAAAAACCCTCTAACTCTTTCATTTAAGGACCATCACGTGCAGCAGATCTGGTATGGCGATTCTGGAAGCTCCAAGCACATGACTGGGGATAGGGGCTTGCTCAGTAATTTTGTTCCAAAACTGGGTAAACTAGGAAATGGAGTAAAGGGGAGGACATTAGGTTATGGATGTATAAAGTATGGATCGCTGACCATTGAAAAAGTAGCCTATGTGGAAGGCTTAAAGTACAATCTGCTAAGCTGTGCTCAATTCTGTGACAAAGGATTTCAGGTAACTTTCTTGCCAGAAAAATGTTTGCTAGCTGGATAGATGACAACAAAATATATTTGAGTGGGAAAAGGATAAGAAATTCCATCTATTACTTTGATTTTAAAGAAGAAACAGAACATCCTCAGTTATGTTTATTCTCAAAGAACAACAAGGGTAATAGTTGGTTATGGCATAAAAGATTGGCTCACTTAAATTTCAAAAATCTAAGCAAACTAGCAAACAAAGGACTGGTGAAAGGATTACATTTCATATCCTCAAAGAAGGATAAAACATGTGAAGCTTGTGAAATGGGAAAATAAAAAAGAAGCTCTGACAAAACAATTTCTGAATCATCAATTTCACAAAACTTAGAACTTTTGCACATGGATTTTTGTGGACCAATAAGCACTTTCTCTGGAAAGAAGTACATTTTGGTCATTGTAGATGACTATTCCAGATATACATGGGTAGAATTTTAAGAAAGAAAAGTGAAACTCCATAACTGATCATAAATTTTATCGAAAAAAATTGAAAATCTTTTGAAATTATCAGTTAGGAAGATCAGAATTGACAATGGAACAGAATTCAAAAACTCAAAACTTGAGACCTTCCTTATAAGCAAAGGAATCTCTCATGAGTTTTCTTCTCCAAGAACCCCACAACAAAATGGGTTAGTGAAAAGAAGAAACCGAACCTTAGTGGAAGCAGCCAGAACAATGCTTGCTCATACGAAACTGCCTACTTACTTTTGGGCAGAAGCCATAGCAAATGCTTGTTTTACTCAAAACAGATCTATAATTAACAAGAGACTTCAGAAAATACCCTACAACGTCATAAATGGAAGAATACCAAATGTAAAATTTCTGCACACATTTGGTTGTAGGTGTTTTTTTTCAATGACTTTGAGAGTCTTGAAAAATTTGACAGAATAGTAGAAAAAGGGGGCTTTCTTGGTTATTCATTGTCCTCAAAAGCTTATAGAGTTTTTATTTAAAACACTAGGACAATTAGCGAAAGTTTGTATGTATCATTCGATGATTCAACAAAAAACAGAAGTTTCTGATGAATACATAAAGGAAATTAATCTTTCTGATAAACAAGAAAATTTTGATCATCTTTTTGAAAACTTAACAGAAGAATTCCTAGGGCATGATTATCACCTCATGGAAAAATCAATAGGACAATGGTGTACTAACCCTGCATGACAAATTGAAAATATATCAGAAATTCTGATACAGGATCAGAATGATGCAAACAAAACTAGAAACACATATGATAAACAGAATTCTGATACTTTCCACACAAATTAAACAAATAATCAGGGGGAAGCTTCATATCCATCAGAACCAACTACAACCCACAACAATCTCAGATGGATAAAGGGACATACCCAAGCAGACATTGTTGGGAATCCAGAAGATGGTGTAAAAACAAGGTCTACCACAGCACATGAATGTTTATTTGTTGGTTTCTTAAGCATGGTAGAACCAAAATTTGTCAAAGAAGCTCTGAAAGACTCAGAATGGATTCAAGCAATGCAAGAAGAACTTGATCACTTTGAAAAGAGTTAAGTATTGTATCTGGTACCTAAACCAAATGATAAATCTATCATTGGTTCAAAATGGGTATTCAGAAACAAGTCAAATGAATATGGCACAATAACAAGGAATAAAGCAAGGCTAGTGGTGAAAGGCTATTGTCAACAAGAAGGGATAGACTATGATGAAACTTTTGCACCAATTGCCAGGTTAGAAGCAATAAGAATTTTCCTTGCTTATGCAGCATCAAAAGACTTCAAGGTATACTAAATGGATGTGAAATCTGCATTTTTGAATGGTAAAATTTAAGAACAAGTATATGTGCATCAATCAGAAGGCTTTGTTGATCATAAATTTCCAAACCATGTTTACAAACCAAACAAAGCCTTGTATGGTTTGAAACAAGCAACCATAGCATGGTATGAAACTCTTTCAAACTTTTTACTCAATTTGGCTTCACCAAAGATACAACTTATACAACACTCTTTCTTAAAACTCACAAAGGTCACACCTTGTTAGTCCAAATATATGTTGGTGACATTATATTTGGATCAACAGATGAAAAATATTGCAAAAAGTTCGAAAAATTAACGACTAGTCACTTCGAAATAAGCATGATGGGTGAGTTAACATTTTTCTTAGGATTACAAGTCAAACAAAGAAATGATGGAATATTTTTGAGTCAATCTAAGTATGTAAAAACAATTTTGAACAAATACTCACTTGAAAATTGCTCAATCTCAAAAACTCCCTTGGCAACTGGCAACAAACTTGATTTTGATAAAGAAAGAATAAGTGTGGATATTAAAACCTATAGGGGGTGATAGGATCTTTATTGTATTTAACTGCAAGTAGACCAGACATCATGTTTGCAACATGTTTTCTGGCAAGATACCAATGTGATCCTAAAGAGTCCCATTTAAAAGCAGTTAAAAAGGTTTTTAAATATTTAAAAGGCACAACAGATTTTAGTCTGTGGTATCCAAAAGGTACAGACCTAGAACTAATAGCATACACAGATGCAGATTATGCAGGATGTAAGATTAACAGAAAAAGCACATCTGCTGCATGTCAAATGCTGGGAGACAAACTAGTCTGTTGGGTAAGCAAGAAACAAAATTGTGTTGCAACATCAACAACTGAATCTGAATATGTGGCAGCAGCAAGTTGCTGTTCACGGGTGCTATGGATGCAAACACAGTTGAAAGATTATGGAGTTAATCTGACTAGGATTCCCATACTATGTGATTCGAAGAGTGCCATTGCTATCACAGAAAATCCAGTTCATCACTCTAGAACAAAGCACATAGATGTTAGATATCACTTCATCAAGGATCATGTTGAAAAAGGTAACATTGAAATGTATTTTGTACCAACAGAAAAACAAATTGCTCACATTTTTACAGAACTCTTGATGAAAAGAGACACAATTTTCCGGTCAACAAGTTGGGAATGGTCAATATAAAGTATGATGAAAACTCAGAAAACACTTTGTTACAAAAAGAAAGTCAAGAGCCTGAAGTTACAATAGAAAATTAGAATTCAATCAAGAATTCAGTTCATCAGAAATTCTAATAAACTAATCCGAATTTGGTAAATCACCAAATAGCAATTAGTTATCAGAAAATCTGATGAAATTCACGACTTTAATCTTCAAACTTTCAATCTTATACATTCACAACTAAATAATTATTTTCGTCATTTTTTTCTTTTTTTTTCTTCATTCTTTTTTTTTATTTTTAAAAAAGGGGAAGCATCATGCATTAATAATCTTAGAGCCTTAGGAAAGATTACGTCACAAACCAAGTTTCTCAACAAAATTCATTGCTTTTATACTCTCACAACCAGTGCTCAAATGCTTAGTCACATTATTTAGAGAGAAAATAAGGGGACACCTGGGTAGAAAAATGATCATCACCTAGAAAATATAGCCGCCTAATTAATAAATGCCCAAAGACCTTCATCTCACAAATCCTTTTTTTATTTCCTCTGATGAAGGATCCTGAGCATTTATGAAGAGAAAGAATAAAAGAAAGAAATCTTTAGTTGGTAAATGCCATTTATGGCAAAGGCTATCACTTTCACTTATTTATACCAACATCACTTAAAGATTTCCCTCATCACAACCATCACTTTCAATCTTTTTTCTTCTCAGAAACTCTTCATCTTCTTTCCAAACCCTAACAATGGCAGCTGAGATAAACACCAACCACTTTCCCACTCACTCTCCACACCACTCACAACATGAGGGTGATGATGAGACTTGATGGCCGTGCATGGGAGGGATGCAAGGTCATGCTCAACATGTTGTTGCAGAGCCCACTGGGTTATGTCATATCGGCATACATCTAGGTCCACCCTCTTCTTCTACAGGAGTTCTGGTAGAATGCTCGACTGTCTTCTACGGAACCAAGATGTGGATCAGCAGCAAGGTGATGGAGAGAGAGATCATCCTAAGTGAGGACACTATCAGAACAGCCCTCTAGCTCAACGACGATAACGATATCACTTTCTTCAGCATACCGGTGCTGGATCAAACTATGAAGGAGATGGGGTACCACACAGCAAGCCGTTCAAGAGGGATCAGGAAGTCGGGCTTTATTCCACCATGGAAGTTTTTGGTTACTCAGCTTGGTGTATGCTTCTCGAGGAAGAATGGGCACTACAACGACCTATAATACCAGCTGACGGAACTTGTGCATGCAGTTGTACAGGAAACTCCTTACAACTTCTCAAGGTATCTCATGAGAGACTTTGAGGGAAACATGCACTCCACCCAACCATACCTGCTTTACCCTCGTTCTCAAATGAAGGTAATTACCAGCCAGTTGGACTTTGGTGGGGTTCCATACTGTACCCAAGAGCCAATTCTTCAAGAAGAGATATAAGACGACACTTTGGCCCCAACCCGACAATACACTGGCCACACAACATATATGTGGATCTTTGCCACACTTTTCTTCAATGATTAAGTTGTATCTTTTTTCGTTTTTTTCCGTAAGTTTTCCTTTCTTTTCTAATAGTAAATATTTGCTTTATCTAAAAGAAATCTTTTGTTAAAAAACTAAGGGGGAAGATAAGACAAATCTGATGGCTTTCTGATGCAACTGTGAAATATCTGAAAAGGATATAAAACTCACAAGGGTGAAGTGAAAAGTAAACTTAAAGTTTATCAGAAAAGAAATATATTTTGACACATAAAAAGGAAGTTTCTGATAAACCAAAAGGTTCAAAATATAAAAAGAATAAAAAAGAGAGATAAAAACGGTTTGACAGTTGTATAAAACAATATTCATGACAATCATCTTTTGAAAATCTTTTACATTCCTTGAAAGAAAGAGAACAAAGGCTTGAACTTCCATCAGAAAAGCATGTGTAAGTGATATCTCTAAAACTCTACTCATTCCTTCTCATCTCAAAAAATAAATAAATAAATAAACCTTAAAGGAGCTGATCTATCATTTCTTATAAAATTCTGATATGTTCTGATGAAGGAACCCAAACTTATAACTCATCTGACATCATCAGATTAAATTTTTTTGCTCCAAAATGGAGGAAGGAATATCAGAATCTTGAAAGGGACTCTATTAGACCTTTCTATGACAAGGGGTCCCACTGGAAGAAAAGGTGCAACTTGGCCGTTAGTATTCTCCAATCAAATTTTCATCTCCTATTTATCTTTAAAAGATAAACAAAACTTGGAGATATATCAAAAGCCTATTTTGACAGTTGTTTTATCAAAGGGTTAAAACATCATTACATTGTAATTAACCATCTTAAATACTAACACCCAGATTTACACCCCATGATCCCTGTCTCATAAACCCTATATATACGACACCAAAAGACGAGATAAAACACCTGCAACTCCCAAACCCACTTCAACTCAAGAACCCTAGTTCCTCCGAGCAAAAGTCAATCACCATGGCCGCAATCAACCCAGTTAACCTCAACAACCCACCCGTTGAACACATAGTTCAATTCATCAAGGACGAAGAATTTCTGCCAATGAAAAGCAACAATGTGCTGATGAACTCCAACACCAACATTTATGATGAAAAATGTCAAATTTTGATAGAATTTTTGTTGAGATGCCCTCTTGCTCAAGCTCTAATCAAATCCAAAGAGGTACCGAAGAATATCTTACAGCAACTCGTAAGAAATTTAACAGAACATGTACAGACGAAGTAATAGCTCACTTATGGGTGACATTTCGATTGTCATTACACCCGAAAGGATTAGGGAAAGTCTAGAACTACCCATAAATGATAACTATGATGCAGTACCTGCGAAAGATGACATGTTTGAACAACTTGATGTGATAATGGGTTACAAGAGAAAGATATCAAAGATAGCTGATTTCAAAAGAAACGAGTTACCTGCCTTCTGGCAAGTAATGATGGAGACTTTGACAAAGTGTCTAACCTCTAAAATAGGAAGCACTGATCAGATTAATATGACTATTTTAACACTCATGTTTTGTCTCATCACTGGGACTAACATTGATTATGGAATAGAAATATTCAAACTGATGAGAAGATCTGTCTTGACAAAATCGGGGAGAATTGATTCTCACTTACCTTTTCCTAGATTTTGGTCAATGCTTGTTGCTGAAATGTCACACCCCGATTTCCATGTGTATCCCGGAGGGCCCGGTGGGGAGTATTGTGATGTAAGTTGATAACATCATAACTAAACAACACAGAGCAACACAGCGAAAGTCTTGGATTTTAAATATTATTACAACCCGATAAATGTCCAAAGTTCAAAATAATAGATACAAAAGGGATTGTAATAAAGATCCACAGGCGGATCGTAGTAAAATATGTACAAAAATGATAATCGACTTTAAGGCACAGCTAAGGGTCACAACTCCTCTACGTTGTCGCCTATGCAGCTTTCGGCCTATTACGTGATGTACCTGTAACTTAATCTTTTGAAAATGTGTCAGTTTTCACTGGTAAATACAATCAACCGACACGTTTTGAAAATCCTTTCAAAATCATTTTAAGTGGAGGCACATTTTTATAAATAACTTAGGACAATACAAATGACCTTGTATACAGTTTTACAAGCATGTGAATACATATGTGGCCAAATACGGAAACCGAGATATGATCGACTGACACACCACTTTTGAACATTCACACAGAAAGCAGATAGTATTAATAATTTGCAATTGACCAGTGTATGCCTCACACCCATGCTATAGTTTGTGGCCACTAGCACTTTAGTGAGCCTAAGGATATCCCGACATGGTTTAGCGAACCCCCAATGTTTAAGTTATCAGACAAAACAGATTAAAATGGGTTATGTGATTTAGTTAATATCACAACTGGATAGAACATGATCCCATACCCGACCAGCGGTAATAATTTACCGTATCCCAAGCCCGTATAGAGAAAATAGGTTAAGAGTATTTACCTGAGCTAAATCTTCGAGAAAACAATAACTCAGCCGCAAATCAAGAGATAAGTACAAGCACAATCTACCGAAAGGCGTCTAGTCTGGAATGATAGTGTTATTAACCAATTAGAATTCTAGTGGGTCCTTAGTTAAGTCGTAGACTTGAACCAGTTAGTCTTACGTTAAATAATCACTGTACGATACGCTAGATTAAGTGGTGATCGGAATAGAATGTTATTTAGACTCGACAAGTACTAAGACTTGTATAATATGGGTAAACACATAATATTCTGGATTTTGAAATGAAAATGATAAGGTTAAACCCGTTTTGGTTAAAATACGTAAACTAGTCACGTAGGCTTAACCGTTCGCATATAAGCGAGACCGAGTAACCGGATGAGTCATATACAAGTTCCATATGCCAATGTGTTAAAAATATGTTAGGATATCAGTAAGATATCAACATGTATGCTCGTTATGGTTTTAAAATCAAGTTACGCCTTAATAGGGCGTTTTGGTCTTTTTATGCCTTATAAAAGAGGTTTGCGAGTAAACTGATGTCAAGGTCTTAAACATTCTATAAAAATATATATTTTATGATGTTATATCAGTAGAATATCTAATGTATGTGTGGTTGTTAATTTTAAACCAAACTATGTCCGTAGGGATATTTTGGTCATTTCACACATAGCTTTGAATTCGTATTTGGGATTCTGAGTTCAGGACTTGTACCTACTGTAAAATTATTGAAAATAAGTTTACAAATCAGCAGGTAACAAGTCTTGGCTCATAGTTATGATTTTAAACCATACTATGCACTAAAAAGACGATAAAGTCGATAAATGCTGATTAATTCGATGTTTAATATAAACTGAAGTCATGATCAATTTTATAATACCAAAATAAGTTATTTGGCATGTTATAACAGTAGATTAAAGAGTTGGTCTTGAAAAGTTTAGTTAAAACCATTTTGTACGAAAAAGAGTAACTTGGTCACTTATCGGCATTTTACGAATCTTAGACCTCAACTCAGTTTATATTCTATTTTAATATCCCAATATGTCCTACATATGATATTACATCAGTATGTAAAGAGTTTAGTTGAAGAAGTTATGTCTATCCTTCTAAAATGCCGAAAAGGGCATTTTAGTCCTTTTAAAGCTATATTAGCGATATTTTATCAAAACATAGAAAATGACCAGAATCATAGCCTCAAATTAATTAAGTTTGCAAATCAATTTATAACTCACTTGTATGTTGGTTAATGTTTAAAACCTTAGTTTACACAAAAGGGGCATTTTAGTAAAAGTTTAAGCATAATAACGGAACTTGAATATAAACTCAGATTACTAATGGACCATATAGTATAACCTTAGGAGGTTATATTATACTATAATATGGTCCTAAAAAAACTTAAAGTCAGTAGCCTAAGTTGCTAAATTGGGTCAGAACTTAAAGTCAAAGCAGAAGTCAAACTTCGTGACTTTCGGTTGCGAACCGACCCTAGACCTGGACTTAATGAGCCGAACATGTTTATACATGTTCCAACTATTATTACCAAGTTATTAAAGTGTTAAAACATATTTTATAACATCTACATTACTAGATATGAATTTATTTCAGATTGACCCGTTTGACTTTTCATGTATATACCTTTGACCCGTCAATTGGTCAAGTAAACGTGGTAATCAGGAGGTGCCCTTTTAAGGGATTAACACTTACCTAATTATGATCACGTAGCCATCAAGCATTGGCTAGACCGTAGTGGTCTTAGCCGAAGGTCAAAGCGTTTTTACGTAAACGCTTTGACTTTGACTTAAAAGCCTATCAAAACAACTTAGAACGAAATGGAACACTTATATGTGATCCAGAAGAATCTTAGAACTCAGGGGAATGCTCCAAGATAGTCAGGAACTTTCCAAGTGAGTTACAGAGGAGAATAAGATGAATAAGCAAGTATGTGAGGCTCTCATGATGCCCTTTTATACTTGAGGAATGTTCATGAGGGCTTGCAAGGTGTTGGAGGATGTTGTGAGACGAGTACAAGTGTCCCAAGTCGTGGCACAAGGTGCAAAAGGGTGGCAATGGCGAAAAAGGTGGCAGCACATGAGACTGCCACAATTTCAGTCATTGGCAGGTCCTTGCGGACCGTAACCAGATATGGTTGCCGTCCATAAGGACCTTCAGGCGCCCATGGTTTTTATTTGGTTACGGACTTTAACCAAATATGGTTGCGGTCCGTAACCGCCTCCCAGAAAACATTCTTTTGGCATTTTTCACATATAGTCCCCAACTTTAATATATATATCGTTCAGAGGTTATAACTTTAACATAACGGAAACTTCGGTCCTTCTCGCTAGCACGTGGCATGCAAGGATTCACGGGACATGTGTCGGAAAATTATTGGACGTGAAACACGAGGTGTTACATCCTCACGCCTTTAAAATAAATCTCGACCTCGAGATTTTAAACAAACAAATGTGGGTACTTCTGCCGCATAGCGGACTCAACCTCCCAAGTGTACTCGGGACCTCGACGAGTATCCCATTTGACCTTTACAATAGGTACCTGCTTCCTATGAAGCTTCTTAACTTGCCAATCTTCAATCGCCACAGGTTTCTCAACGAATCGTAAGTTTTCATTTATTTGTACGTCTTCGTGTGGCATAGCCAACGATTCATCTGCCAAGCATTTCTTTAAATTCGAAATGTGGAATACATCATGGATTCCACTGAGCTTCTCAGGTAATTTAAGTTTATAAGCTACGGATCTGACAAGTTCAATAATCTCGAGCGGTCCTATATATCTCGGGCTCAACTTGCCTTCTTGCCAAAACGCATAACGCGTTTCCAAGGCGATACTTTTAATAACACTTTGTCCCCTATTTGGAACTGAATAGGTTTACGCCTCTTATCTGCATAGCTTTTTTGCCGATCAAGGGCGGCTTTGAGACGATCACGGATCTTCAAAATCTTGTTCGTCGTCTCTAGGACTATCTTCGGTCCTGTCAGTTGGGCCTCTCTAACTTCAGTCCGACAAACGGGTGTTCTGCACTTTCTCCCGTATAAGGCTTCAAATGGAGCAGCCTTAATACTTGTATGGTAACTGTTATTGTAGGAGAACTCGATCAGGGGTAGTTGACTATCCCAAACCCAAATCGATTACACATGCTCGTAATATATCTTCCAACGTTTGATGAACAGAATCAACAAACTCAAAGGGTTGAACAGCATCATGTGGAGGCATCTTTCATGGCAGAAACAGGCGCACAAGACGCTAACTTTAATGAAAACATTGTTGCAAACTCAACAGATTCTGATGAGTCCATTAAAGGAAGTATATAGTAGCACCTAGTAAACCTATCACTGCAAGTCAAGAAAAGAGCAGTTCCAAAGATCTAGTCTCTGAATCAGATAATGAGGAGGAGACTGTGATGGCAACAGGTGGAGATCAGCTTGTCGATCAAGGAAACCTGGAAGAGAAAAATCAAAGTTTCTCAACAATTCATAGAGAACCTTTCACTGAAATGGTTCAAGGATGTGAAGAAAACCTGAATGTGAATCTGTTTCAACATTCTAGTAAAGATGTGCAGGTTTGGACTTATGACCAACCTCACAACTTTACAACAGCAGTAAGCGTATCTTCAGCTGGTGTTAGAGGGGGAACATCTGTTGTTCCTCCATTTACCCATGAAGCGACCAGGTCAACAGAACAACTTCATGAAGAACTAGAGAATATAGCCAAAGCATGTACTGGAAGACACCTACAGAAGAAAAGTTGGATTTAGTGCTGGAAGAGATCAGATGTCAAAGGGAAAATATGAAGTCATTATCAGAAACAGTTGAAGCTATCAAAAAGCAAACAGATAAAAATACCAAAGTTCTAAACAAGTTGCAACAGACATCAGATGACAGGAAAACTACAACAGATTTTGAGAAAGTCTTTAAAGAGATTCAAGATGTAAAGATAAAGGTGACAGATGCTATAGCAACAAAAGATACTGCAAGCTCTGGAATAATTCTGGAGGAAATTCACCTTTTAAAGAGCAAACAACAACAACATGTCAGATGCTCTTGATAAAATGGTGAAAGAGTGGTCAACACAGCAAGATCAAAGCAAGCAGGAGTTCCAAAGGATGCATGAACAAGAAAACAGAAAGGCCCAAACTCTAAGTGATATTCAATCACTTATAAAGCATTTGCAATTGAACATTGCTAGGTTGGTAAAAATAGAAGTGCATGAACTTAGAGCTCCAATTCCACAAGAAACACCACCCCAAAAGGAACTAGGAGCCACCCAGCAAACACAAACCAGACAAGCAGAACCAGCAGCTCAATCAAAACCCACATCAATGGGTCCCCCACCAGAATTCCCAAAGTCAGAAAGACAGAAATTGTTGACATCCCCACCAGCAAGGAACATAGCTGTGAGTAGTTCCATCTAAAAAGGTCAACCTAAAATGACCTCTTCTAGTGAAACTATTTTCAGTGAACACCTTATTCAGTCTGAGAAAAGGAAATGGGAGGACTCAGTAACATCTTCAAAGAAGCCAAGAACAGAGGTCAGAACAGATGCTCAGGGAAAGCAGAAAGTGTACACGATGCTAGATGTTGATCATGATACCATGATGTTTCCTGAACATCGCCTGAAGGACTACTACTGGAACGATGAGGTAGATAAGCTTGAAAGGCCTCTCACTCCTATAAGAACAAGAATAGTTGATGCAAGACTAAGGAGAGACAGGACTGTTCTTCATATGCCTCTTATAAATCCAAGAGTTAAAGTTGACAGGGTAGACAGTCAAACTCATGCAGGCATAGTCATGGGAACATATGAACATAACAAGTACACCCTGATTAAGTTAGATGGCAGTGTAACAACTGTTGTGGATGGTGATCTAGCTGATGAACTTCATCCCTTGGATATTGTAAAGATGAAACACTTTTTGATAAAGAGAAGGGGAATACAAAGTTCAACAGATGGGCTTTCAACAGTATCATTGATGCAGGAAGAAAAATGTACCAAAGAGCAGCCCTGGCAGATTTTGATCTAAGCATCTCATTTGAATTTAGCAAGAAAGTGCACACACCACCTCCTGACACATCCATTACAGTTGAACTTGTTTCTGAAGCTAGAACAGGAGTCATCTTTGAAACACCTGAACTATCTGTTGTGTTCAAGGATTTTAACGATGAAAGGGCTCTATTCAAAGTTGATGAAATTTGCAGGTACTCAAACCAGACCCTAAATTACATTAAAGACTGCATGAATAAGAAACGATAACAGCTCAAGAATAAGGCAAGAAACAATGAACAACTAAGAAAGAAAATTGAGGATATAATGGAAGAATGGAAGACTGCAAGCGGATGGTACAAGGATCTATACAAGACAACAAACAAGATCATTGAGCACAAGAAGTAGTTGAAAAAGGGAGATGTTTGCAAGAGTGGATTGAATATCAACTAAGAATACTTCTTAGTTTTATGATGTGTCTGAAACAATGTTTGTGATTAAATTTATTTGACATTTTAGTATTTGGTTGTTTGAGGTCTTTTTGAAGTATTTTCTATTGTCATGAGTTATCATTTTTTCTTACAATACTTAGGGGAAAACTGTTAGGAAACTTTTTATGTAAGTATTGAAGAAAAATGTAATCAGATTGATCATTAGGAGAAGATAAAGTACTGAAGGTCAAAACAACAAGAAGAAACAAGACAGGACACTGGAAATGAACAATACATCTTCTTCATGAATCAGAAACTGATCAAGAACAACAAAAGACAATCAAACGAGGCCATATTGATGGATTTGATGATGTTTCTGATGAATATCATCAGTTTCTGGTAAAATATGATCATTAGATTTTCTGATGATCTGTTCATCAGATTTTCTGATAAGGTGCTGATGAAACCCACTTGTCTAAAAATCGAAGCTCTGCCACAATTGAAGAAGCAAGTTGACCAAGATTCAATGAATACGTCAAAAGGCTACTTTATGCAGAGCAAGTGCATGAATAAACAAATGTTTATTCAGGCCCAAGACTTTCTATAAATACACATATCTCCAGCAAAGGTTAGTGAGTCAAGCTTAGCCTTTAATACATATTACAAAAACTCAATTACCCTTTCACCTCAGAATTTCACAAGTATTCGTTTGTACTAGTCAATACCTCACAATCACTTGTAAACCATTTTGTTTCAAATTGATATAAACTTGAAAATTCTGTAGTTGTTGTTTCATGAAAGTTTGATTTCTATTTCCGCACACTAATTTCACAAATTGTTGAAATCACTTGCCATATTACGTTAAAAGAGTTTTTAGTCCATCTGGGACCAACAGTATGCAACCTTAACTGAGCATCTACTTGCCCATGGATACACCGGAGGAACAATAGATCAAACGCTATTCACTAAATGCGTTGGCAAGGATCTTATCCTTGATCAGATCTATGTTGACGACATCATCTTCAGGTCAACAAATGAAGGGCTATGCAAAGAGTGTGAGGAAGTAATGAAGAAAAGATCCGAGATGAGTTCGTTGGGAGAGATGACCATGTTTTTAGGTCTACAAGTTCCGCAAAGCCGCAAACGCATCCTCATTCATCAAAGAAAATATGTTCAGGGTGTTCTTGCACAATTGATATGACAAACTCCAAGCCGATGGACTCCCCCATAGTAGAGAAGCCTCCTTTGAATGAATATGCTGATGGAAGCCTAGTTAATCCAACAATGTATCGATCTATGATCGGTTCATTGATGTATTTGACAGCTAGTTGGCCAGGCATCAAGTTTGCTGTCTATCAGTGTGCTCGTTTTCAGGCCAATCCTAAACTCTCTCATCTTAATGCTGTGAAATGAATCTTTAGATACCTGAAGGGAGCTCCAAAACTCGGACTCTGGTATCCTAGAGATTCAAACTTTGACTTGTTTGCTTTTTCTGACAGTAATCTTGGAGGAACAGATAGGGATATGAAACTACATCGGCTGGATGTGAATACTTGGGAGACAGACTCATCTCATGGCAGTGCAAGAAGCAACAGACAGTGTCATTATCTACCACAGAAGCAGAATATGTTGCAGCATCAGCTTGCTACTCCCAGGTCATTTGGATGCAACACCATCTACTGTGATAATGATGTCGCTATCCGAATCATCAAAAACCCTGTTTTTCACTCCAAGACCAAGCATATTGACATCAAAGTTCATTTCATTCGAGATTGCTATGACAGAGGTTTGATTAAACTGAACAGATCCATACTGATGCTAATACAATGAATCTTTTTACAAAACCTGTCAGCAACTCGAGATTCAAGGTGCTTGTGGACCTTTTAAAAATATGCGGTTCACCGATTGAACTATTAAAAAATCCCCTAAAAACGTATGAATAAGCTAAAATAAATAAATTTGGGCATAAATTATTCTACTTTTGCACAAATTTACGGGGAGAAATGTTTGGTTGAGGGGGAGAATTGCATGCCTGAGAAGTGAAATAAATTTCCGTACTAATGAATTTGGCTAACACATGTAAGGTACCGAAGCTGAAAAGGCAAGGATCCACTATGATGAGCTGATAGGCTTATCGCTCAAAATGTTTAAAGAATTAAATACCAAGTACTGCAAGTTATACGTCATGTGGATAACATATCATCGGCATATGAATTCATGGTCTTAAATCATGTGTTGAGAGATAGCCAACGTCTGAAGTTCCGGGTCTTTATGTTGTTCATTCATCTAGGGATATTTGGTCTACCCTTCAATTTCATCCAGACATATGCAGACTTAGGCACAGTCCATATATTCTTAAAAGAGCCAAAAATGAGGGCCAGGAACCTTAAAGAGAAAGAAAATATCATTATGAGACAATTCCATGTGATTGAAAAAGTCAAGTTCTATAAGGGACAAAGCCAAACCCTCGTTAGATGTTGTTTGGTTGCTCTACAGTACGATGTACGGACTTGTTCATCAACTACTCTGACGTTGTAAAATCAAAGGATGATCTCAGTACACTCACCTGTTACGATGAACGGTTATGCTTACCTTGATCGCGGGGGTGTGTCATGTTACGGGATACACTGACGTCATAGTTTGTTCCATCAAAATTCATACGAGGTAAAAATTGAAGAATAACGCGATGAGTTTAAGAGGACAAATATATTGGCAATCGCATGGACTTGTCTGAATAGTAAAGTGCTGAAAAATGTTCCTTAGTCAGTTCGTCAAACGGTTTGATCCCATGGAAATTCTCCTCATTTAAATTTTCTATATATTAATATATTTATTATATTTTTATATTATTTATATTATATTATATTATATTATAAATTATATTATTATATTATATTATATTAAGTGACTTGATACTAGGGTTGGTCAGATCGCGGATTTTGTCAAAGGAATTACTATTCAAAGAAGAAATTGGGGCCCACATGATTAAAATATTGATAAAATAGCTATTTTGGTGGGCCCACCGTCTCGAATCAACAAATCAGTGTCACTGTTAAAAATGGTCCAGGCCCAATCATCTCGGATTACTATTCCGAGATGGGCGAGGCCCAATTTGAGCATTAAATACTAAATTCAAGTTAATTCGAATCATTTCGAACTCTCTCTCTCGAACTTATATCGGACATCTCAGACTCTTAGGTAGATACTTAGCATCTCGGATGAACTCGGATGGATCTCAGATATTCAACATTGCATCTCGGATGAAAAATAATGCATCTCGGATGCATCTCGAACAAATCTCGAAATGCATCTCGAGTGCATCTCGGATGCTCCATCGTTGCATTCCGGATGATCATTAGAGATGTCAGATTATCCCTGTTGACTGACAAGGGGTACTTAAGTTGAACCTTGACATTCGAATCGCTTTGACCTGGTCCATCTGAGTTCTGGCCTAATATTGACCAGTTCAATTGGTTTGAACCCTTTGAACCTTAAATGGTTAACCAGTTCAAAGCACATCTTGAACCCCGGATTTTCCTTATTTGAACCATTGACTTATTGGTTCTTTGAATCATTGGATTTATGACCAAATGGTCCAAATGTCAATTAAGTTGATTTTTGTTATAAAGCCTTACATTTATGTTCAAGTGTAGAAAATGGCGCAAAAGATGATGGAGAAATGCAAGCTAGACGTTGAAGCCTTTCACAATCAAGCCTTCTATCTTTCCGATCCTCCAACAGACCTTTCATTCGCTGTTTTATTTGGCCTAAACTCATGTCGTCTCACTCATGCGTTGAAGGCAAACCCAATAATTGATGAAGACATGATTAAAGAGTTCTAGATCAACGCCGAAGTCAAGAGTGGTGGAACAACAATAGAATCAAAGATACAGATAATGATATTGTGATATCCGAGGCAATTGTGCGAGAAGTCTTAGAGTTTGAAGATACAGAGCGTCATCCGACGGCATATAATAGAGAAAACGTGGTAGAGGCATTATGACAAATGAGCTTCGAAGGAACATATCCTACTGTCCTGAAGAAATTGTTTCCACCTTACTGGAGGTGCTTGGCTCACATCTTCTTACAGTGTATATCAGAAAACAAAGGTGGCCAGGATCAGTTAAATCAAACACAGACAACAACATTAGTCGCATTAATCAACAACTGGGATTACAATTCTCAACATACATATTCATATTTGACAACATGAAGAATATGCTGGAGAGCATGAAGAAAAAAGTGTTTCTATTATACCCAAGGTTTGTAAAGATGATTCTTGATAAGAAGTATCCTGAGCTGGTAAATGGAGCAAATCATCTGAACTTGAGGCTGCTCGGTCCAAGTTGTTTTGAAGCAGCCTACAAGCAACGTGAATATGCTAAAGTGAAGTTCAAAGGACTGTATAAGTTGGTGAAGCATGTTAGATTCAAGGAGGTAGTGCCAACGTCCAAACCAGTGAATGTAAGTATTGCTGAAGACCATGATGTTCAGATTGTTGGAGGTCCATAGAAACCTGAACTTGAGATAGAGGATTTAGTTTCTGATGATGAAGATGCAGAACATGTTGAAGCAGAGAAAGCTGAGGCACAGTCAAGGAACTGAATGAGATGTCTGCAGAGAACCTTGCCGCCCTTCTTGCATCACTCCAGGGTGATTCTAGGATCCTTCCTCCCAAAATCATTCCTACTGGAGAAATAAAGACTAAAATCAACACAGATACATCTGTTATCCTCGAGCCTGCAAGCCCAAGAGTCATTTCTGAGCCAATTACACATGAAGTCCCAATTTCAGATATGCAAGAAAGTTCGAGTGGTGTTCGTTTTGAAGGATGAAGCTCTAGTGGTGGATTCATAGAGCATGATGAAGAAGCAATGAGGATGGCTGCCGAAAAGCATAAATTTATTGAGCAGTCCGACCGTGACGACGATGAAGCAGTGGATGTTGGAAAGCTACAACAAAGAGTGATTCTATTGGAAAAAGATAATGAATTGAAGAATGCTCAGATAGCTTTTCTACAAACTCAAGTAACACTCAAGGATTAAGCAATTGAACAACTTCAAGGCGATGTGAGCTTATTGATGACCGAACTTTACGAGATGAAAGCCAAGCTACAAAAGAAGTTTGGTAGTGAGTTCACTGACAAGGATGATGATCCCCAGAATGTTGCTCACCATGAGCAAACTGAAGAGGAACGAGCAGCTGCTGGCGCTGAATATGAAGCAGGATTGAATGCCTATCTTGCCGCCAAACAAACGAAGAAAAGAAAGCAACCACAAGCGAAGAATCCTCGCAGCAAAAAGATGCTCGTCATGAAGAATCAAGATGTCAATCCACTTGACGAAAATTTCCAGCTCAAGGATCTATCAAAAGTCTCTGATCGTTATGTTATGGGACTAGGATCTAGCTTCTATGACAAAGTGGGAAACAAATCTGAAGTCAAGTGTGGGATGTATAATCATGACAGAAAGCTTTGAACATGAAGTGACACATAACTTCCCAACAATGAAGACTGCTGAGACATATATTAAGAAGAACCCAGGAATCCCTGATCCTCGCACTCACAAGCGCATGCAATCAGTTATTCGGCCACCAACCGACAAAGAAAAGGTCATTCCTGCTGCTCCAAAATTTCCCAAAGGTGTGCTCAAGAACTTCTGTTATTGGGTATATGATCCACGAATGGCGGAAACGGTGATCGTTACAAAAGAGAAAGCTTTCAGACTATCAAATGTGCTGGAACTCATAAGCTTTCACGAGGTAGACATCAAAGTTTTGGGACAACACCAAATCCATACAAGTGACAAATACGAAGTGCGTGCAAAGTCCTAGACCAGCGTAATGGCTACAGTGATTCAGAACAAGGTATATGTGGATCTAGGACCACTATTTGGAGGCAACGGACAATAGATTTTGAAGCAGCTTGCTACACTAATGCAGTAAACCTAGGGGGAGATTGTTAGGACATATATAGGTTTATGCATTAGTCATGTAATTAGTTTGGGTTTATTCACTATTGGCTTGGGGGTAGTTTTTGGGCCTAAGGGCTTAGGCTAATAGAGCACTAACCCTAGTAGTATATATAGTTAATGTTGTAATTAGGGTTGGTGGCTTTTTGGTGGAAAACAAATTGTATTGGACAAATTACCTTTGTATGTAAGTTGAATCATTCTATCTTCTTCTTATTTCTTTCTTGATTATTAGCTTGATTGTGTGATTCCGCCACCATTCAAGCTACGTGCGATATCAAAAGATCTGGTTTTAGGGACTTTTAGCTTACATGATTGGATGCAATGATTACCTCATAGTCACACACCTGCGCTTCCGCTACGAGTAGGGTGTGACACCAAATTGATTGTTGTATATCTCACTTTAAAATTTTCTGGTGTTTCATTTACATCAAAGAAATGCTCATATTTACAGATCAAGTCTTCTACCTCTGAACCATTGAATTTTGGAAATTCAATTTTTCCCAGCCTGAATAACCTCTCCGCTCTTGAATTATTGTTGAATTCATGATAAGAAGATGATGTCTCTTGTTGAGTGGTACCAGAATTTGATTGATTTGATGCTAATGTTTCAAGAATTTGCCTAATATCAATGAAAGATTGCTCTGCAGATCGTAACAATGATGTTGAGTGATCCTTGATCACCTTCTCAAACTACGATTGATTACGAGTGGTTGCCATGGATTCGAAAAAAATAATTGATCGAACGAAGATCAATTTGAGAATTGAACAAAATCGGATCGAATTGATCAACTCAACTGATGTTTGAAACAAATTTTATAGAAATTGATTGAACAAGGAATCAATTTCAATGAACCTGAACTGAACGATCGAATTAGATGCAGAACTTCCGAGAATCGGTAGCTCTGATACCAATTGATACGTGCGAAACAAGAATTTGGATAGAATAGAGAGATAAAGAGAAACACAGGAGTTAGGATCAATCAGCGGTAGTTTCTTATTCACTATTAATGGTATTTAACAGTAACTAACAACCAACTAACTAACTATTAACTACAATTACAACTTTAGTCCCTGTATTTCACAAAATATCCCTTTAAGTCCATGTCTTAGTTGCTTTGACCATTTGACCGTATCAGATTTGTTGTTTGTTTAATTGTGGGCAACCAATTTCTAACCCACAAAACCCAAATCCATAGCTAACATCTATAAGGATTTATAGCTACTTATAATATTGTAAATAAAGTAAAGAGAAGAAAGAAAAATGATTTTATTGATTTGATATGTTTAATGCGCACACATTCAGTTTCACATGAACAGACTTCTTTTTTTTAAGCTTAATGTGTAAAATAAATCTGAGCTGAAGCTCAAACATTGAGCCCTATCCGAAGAATACGTCATCGCTAATCATTAAATCCTTTCCTTCTTTTATACCAGCTTCCCTTCTTCCTTGAACTCAAATTCAACGAAGTATAAAAAATCCTTCCCTCTCTCCAGCATATGATTTAACTAATTCTTAACCCTTCATTCATATCCTCAAATCTTCAATCTTTTTTAATTCTTTTCTGATCTGATGTTCTTTTTTTCCTGTGTTCCATTTAATTTCAAAATCTAGTTAATTTCAAAATCCTTTTAGCAATCAGTGGAGTTTTAGCCATCAAGGTTAAATCTTTAGCAACCATATCATCATTTCCTTCTTCCAGAGTCAAAAGTATGAGTGTTCTTTTGTTAAAGAAAAGTTGACCCACCAGGTGTTTGATCAAATGCCTCAATCAAGTGAAGGTTTTAATAAACTTGTTTTTTAGCAATCTTGTGAAGTGGGTATTGGTTAAGGCGATTTGATCTTGTAATTTAGATTCGATTGTGTTAATCTTTAACTACCCGCCATGGGGTAAGGGGTTATGTGGGGTACCATTTAGAGGGTGGGCAACCCGCGGTTGCTGCCCTCCTTCATCTTGTATAGAATTTTACTGGTTTTCTACCCCCCACAACTCATCTCGAGTTTGGTGTACCGTTAGTGTGTTTTTTCTTCGGTGGCAGTTAACATACGCGCATGGCTCCTACGAGGGGGGTCGGAACTTTAAGTTAGTGGGCCCTCTGCAGGGCTCTGCTAGTGGTTTAAGGACCTGCCCTTTCAAATTTTTCCATGAATGTAAAGATGGAAAACCGGGGTCTGTGGGTTTTTTCCGCCAACTTGAACACATGCAAAGCACCCACCTCAAGACAGAAAACCGAAGGCTATCTTTGAAGGAGGCTATCTCCAAGGACTTGGACCTTTTTTTGGATGTTGCGGAAGTTCTTAAGGCAGGGGATAAATGGTTATGTGGAAAGTGCATGGTGATGCATGCATTCAGTAGGGGATGTAAGCATGATAATGAGGTCGTGTCGTTTGCCATGATCTCGGGGGATGTTGAAGATTTCATTGTTGGGATCCGGAAACCAGTCAAGTGGTGGTTGACACAAACCCACGTCACCCAGCAGGGCTCGGGGGTGATGTTAACCTCCTTGAGCGTCTTTTCTCCCTCCCTATTCAGACTGTTAAAAGCATTCCCCCAGTTTCCGGCTGTTGTTTGCTCAGGTTCTAACAGGTGCTTTGCGCAAAGTGGTAGCGTCGCCAGGATCGGTCGACAATTGGGTCCAATTGTTTTTACGACCGCGTTGCACCTTGCAGATGGTTGGTCCATCCTCTAGACAAGAGCGGAGATCAGAGAGGGAACTGGAAATCTCTGCAGTGTAGTAACATCTTGCGCGCGCTTACAGTTTGGAAAGATGGGTCTGGGTTTGATGATTTGGTCTCTTCCCTATTGGATAGCGCGGGGGGGGGGGGGGTGGGGGCAACAATGGGAGAGTGTAGGAGAGAGGAAGACAAAGAAAGGGACCCTAATATTAAGCAATGTCTTCGGAAAGTTAGGGATGGACATTTCACGGCTGCGGTTAAGGTCCTATGCTCTAGTGGAGTTGCCCCTCTAGGTGATTCGACCTTGAAAGCTATTATTGATAAACACCCAGTGGTGCCGCCCCCGTCCTTTCCTTCCAACCCTTTGGCCCAACCCACTCTTGTTGTTGATGGGGAGTGTGTGCTCAAATGTATTCGATCCTTTCCTAAAGGGACGTCATGTGGTAGAGACGGGATGCGGGCCCAACACCTGTTAGATGCTATTGGTGGCGAGGGTTTCGTGACTTCCTCAGGTTTGCTTAAGAGCATTACTGAAGTTGTTAACTTATTGCTTGGGGGATCCTGCCCTAAGGTACTTGCTGAATTTGTTGCCTCGGCCCCCTCACCCCCTTATTGAAGCCCGATAAAGGAACTCGGCCTATTGTTGTGGGGGGGGGGTATTTGGCGAAGGTTGGTTTCCAAGGTGGCGATGAAGAAGGTCGGGAAAGAAATGACCCAGTACTTAGGTGACTGTCAGTTTGGGGTGGGGATTCTAAATGGGGCAGAGGCGGTGCTTCACAGTGCAAACAGGTTTCTCAACTCGTTTCATGCAGATGGTTCCTTAGCCTTGCTTACTGTGGATTTCTCCAATGCTTTCAACACGGACGACCGCACAACATTTCTCCAAGATGTTCATCAGCGTTGCTCGTCACTCTATCGGTGGGTCCAATTTCTTTACGCCCAGCCTGCTAGGTTGTATATTGGTAACGAGTGTATTGAGGCTACTATCGGAGTTCAACAAGGAGATCCATTTGGGCCCCTTCTCTTTGCCCTTGCCTTACACCCCCTTATTCTCCGGGTTCAGGACCGCTGTAAACTCCCGTTTCATGCTTGGTACTTGGATGATGGGACGATTATCGGCAACGCCTTTGAGGTTGCTAAGGCCTTAGACATCATCAACGAGGAGGGGCCATCTCTAGGGCTTTATCTCAACATTATGAAAATAGAGGTTTTTTGGCCGACATGCGACGGGCGGAAAGTTCAGGATGGGCTTTTCCCGAGAGAGTTCGGTGGACCAGAGAAGGGGGTTAAGCTCCTTGGTGGAGCTGTTAGTCGGGATCCTAGCTTTATTGAGGAGTTGGCAGGGCGGCGGGCCTTGGGGGCGGTTGACCTCATGAAACTCTTACCATGCCTGAGGGATCCCTAATGTGAACTCCTTCTGCTACGGTCGTGCATGGGGGTTGCTAAGTTACTTTTTGGGTTGCAGACTTATCAACCCCATTTGATGGAGGATGCAGTATCTCGGTTCGATGATGGCCTTAGAGAGGCTATAGAAGACATAGTAGTGGGTGGCGGCTCCTTCTTTGGTGACCTCCAGTGGCGTCTGGCATCTTTGCCAAATCGCCTAGGTGGTTTGGGCCTCTTCTCTGCTCGAGATGTTAGGGCTTATGCCTTTGTGGCGTCTAGAGCTCAGTCTTGGGAACTACAAGATCATATCCTTCGAAACGGTGAGGTCGTCGGGCTTGACCCAGACTATCAGCAGGCGCTCGAACGCTTAAATGTCTCTCTCCCAGACTTGGATGTTGGCGGTTTCTCTAATAAGGACACCGCCCCCTCGAAGCCATAAAAAAACTTTGGCGAATGCTCTGTTTAGCAAAATCGCTCAAAGCCTGGGAGAAGTTTATGATTTGTCATCCCGCCAGAAGGTGGTGTTTGAGTGCCTGAAGGGTCCCCATGCTCAAGAGTTTGTGAGCGTTATCCCGATTGAGGGGTTGGGACAATGCATGTCTGTAGTAGAATACAGTGCCATTCTCAAATATCGGTTGATGATCCCTATGTACCTGGAAGATGAAACCTGCCCGATATGTAGTAAAGCTTGCATGGATAAATACGGGGAGCACGCAGTTCATTGTAAAGAACTCCCTGGGTTCAAATATCAGCACGACTGGGTGCGGGATGTTTTGTAGGACTTCTTAAGAAGAGCTGGGATTTCTGCTAAGAAAGAGGCCCCTGTGAATTTCCTCACGGACCCTATAGAAGGGAGATCTACTCTGAGATCAGCGGATCTGCTCGTCTTTAGCTGGGCTGGGGGGAAACATGCTTGTGTAGATCTCATGGGGGTTTCCCCTTTGGTTGGTTTAAGGGAAAACGGGTTTGTAGCTGGACAAGCAGCAAGAAAGGCATAATCAAAGAAAGTGGATAAGCACGCTAAAACTTGCGCAGAGAACCAGCATGTTTTTGTCCCTTTTGTCTTTGATACTTTTGGCTCCCTAGCGCCAGAAGTTATTCACTTCTTGACGAGGGTTCGACGGGTCGTCCACAACAATTGTTCAACCCCAAGGGGGCAGAGGTTTGTGTTTGGAAGATTAGGGTTTGCAATTCAGAAAACGTTAGTGGCGTAACTTGTTGCACGTCTACCTTCTATTTTGATATAAATTGGTAAATACATTTACTTTCATATATGTAAAACATTTTTCCAAAAAAAAAAAAAAGAACAGACTCGACACAAAAATTCAACTTGCAAAACTTCAAGACTAAATGAAAAGAAAATTAAGATAAACAAAACCTAGAAATTTGTTCACGGAAAGTCGGAAAAGAAATTATTACTAGTTTAATAGCTACCCCGAGATGGCAAAAACAAGAATAAAATTGGAAAAACTAAAACCACATTTCTGGATCATACATATTTTCGAATAAATCAAAGTAGGAGATTGCAAAATTTGGTTTGATAAGAGTCTGCGTGGTTTTCAAAATACTCAAATTTCAAATTAGTTAATTGTCTGATTAAAACAATATTTTAAACTAAATATATCAAATAGTCAAATTTAGTATATATTATTTTTGTCACTTAGTTTAGAAATAGAGATATATTGCAATAAATAAAGAATATGTGCAAATTAAGGGTTTAGTTATGATACAAAGGGTTAAAAAAAGAAAGGGTAAGAAACCGTCATATATTGTCTAAAGAGAAATCAAGTGGAAAAATGTAATTTTGTCTAAAATAAATAAATATATAAATAAATAAATATGCACATGCAAGACACATGCTATTTCTTCGTATTTTTTAAACGTCTGTAATTTTTTTATACGTTATTTAAAAAAATTATACCATTAAATCGAGTGTCGATTTTTATCTCTAATATGAGTACTCTATTGTTATAGTTTTCAAAACAAAAGAGAAGTGGGGCGAAGCATGAAAGGGTGACGTTAATGACACACATTTATTATTATTATTATTATTATTATATTATTATTATTATTACTATTATTATTTTATATTTAAAATTTGTATAAAATTTATTAATTTTAATTAAACAAAAACACTAATACTAAGTAAAGAAATACTATTAATAAAAAACAAAATTTTATTAAACAAAAACACTAACACTAATTAAAGAAATACTATTAATAAAAAACATTACATAACTTAAAAAAGAAAATAAAAACATTACGTAAGTTAAAAAAAAACTACACCAAATAAACTAAAAAACATTACATAACTAAAATTAAGCGTTAAACCTAAACATAATTAAACAAAAAATCTAATTATCTGCCACGTCGAAATATGTTTGTAGTCACAGTTGTACGAGTGCTGTAGTTGATGAGGGCGATTTTTATGACGTCATCTTCCAAAAGATCACACCGTCATTTTGTACAGCATCGCGCACTGTCTTAAATCTTTCACTGGCCAAACCAATAGTCCTGAAACGTGAAGAAAGTGCAGCCACGGTTCGGGTGGTGTTACCCCTATGCATACAAAATTGTAGGAAAATACGTCCCCAAAACGGACCCGAGAAATTGCGAGGCGTATAGCGGGTAAATGCTTCGACCCAAGATACACACAACGCGATGTCCTCTTTTTTGGTCCATGGAATCGTTAACATTTTTTCTAAATATTTGAAGAGAATATATGAAGAAAGTTGAGAGGAAATGAGAGTTTTTGTAAGGTAAAAATGGTAAATTGGTTTGCTTATATCGGAGAAGTTCTTTTTTTAAGTAATATATATTTTTTTTAAATTTAACCGTTGGGGTGGGGGGTATAACCCACACCCAATGAAATGCCGCCACATCGAACTCAAAACCCCGATTCCAACCCATGCCTCCTTCCACGCCGTTCGTGGGCTGGTATGCACGGCGTGGAGAGGCCACCACGCCACAACCACACGCCCATTCTGCGTGGTCTTAGAGCACTAGGGGCACCCATCACTATATCACACCAACACTATTTGATACCTTATTTTATCACATTCCATCACATTTTCACTTAAACACTTGCCACACGTATCACATTCCATCACTCAACTTTGTTTTAAATAAAATTTAAATTAAAATAAAATAAATAAAAACCAACATTTTTTATATATATATAAAAATGAAAGAAAAATTTGTTTTAAACAAAATCTATACTACCTTATTAAGAGAATAGGATTTCTACCATTTTAGTAATTTTATATTGTATACACATTTTCAAACAACATGTACAAGAGAGCCAAGCTATTTTAGAGGGGTAAAGTTGCGCATTGTCCAAAATTTAACACACTTTAGGGGCATTTTAGAGATTTCGGCACCTTTGTAACCTATAATTAAGATGACATGTGAATAGTCTAATAACTATATAAATAACTATATAAAGCAAATGTTGTGAATTATTATCTTTAATGTGTGACTATCCACATGTGTTCATCATAATATGGTGACTCTTTATTTACTTAACTCTCATATTTGTAAGACTATAAATAGAGGCTGATGTAGTTTATGCTTTACATCAATAAGAAAACTATTCCCCACTTTTTCTTCCTTGTCTCTTTCTATAGTGCTAATAGGAGTAGTTGTTTTACAATACGTTATAATCACGACTTGCTTTTGAAGATGAGGCATACTATCGTATGGTAAGTCAACACGATCATCTATTGTAATTCATACGATTTTGAGCTACATTGAGATTCATATATATTAGTTTTGTATTGATTCTCTCAAAACATTTACAATATCATAACTCCTATAATTTTGGGTTATGTGAGATTTACTACTACATCAAAAGAGTAAAGTATTTCTTAATATAAATTATCTTATTATTACTTTCGTAAGTGTCAATTTTTCCATAAGTTTGATTTAACATCACACCTCAACATTATGAATTTCATTTGTTATGAAGTGTGACTTATCTCTTACGATGATTGTATTAGTTGTAACTTTTTAATATTTGATGCTTATTTTTAGTACAGTAACATAAGTACATGGTTATTTCAAATGTGATAATAATATATCAAATACTTAACTAATTTTAAAGCAATTGTTACATATATTATTGGACAAGCATATTCATGTTCACAATTGATTTGTGAAAAAAAATAGAAAAAAACTATTCATTACCTCATTTATGGCAGTAAAGTTAAAGAGGATTATTACTTATTAATAGTAATTATTTAAGAAGATAATGTTTGTATTAATTAAAAATTAAACTTTATAAAGCAAATGTTGTTATGAATTATTATCTTTAATGTGTGACTATCCATATGTGTTCATCATATATGATGGTGACTTTTCATGTACTTAACTCTCATATTTGTAAGCCTATAAATAGAGGCTTTTGTAGTTTATGCTTTACATCAATAAGAAAACTATTCCCCACTCCCTCTTCCTTGTCTTTTTCTATAGTGCTAATAGGAGTAGCTGTTTACAATACATTATAATCACGACTTGCTTTTGAAGATGAGACATATTATCGTATGGTAAGTCAACACTATCTATTGTAATTCATACGATTTTGACCTGCATTGAGATTCATATATATTAGTTTTGTCTTGATTCTCTTAAAACATTCACAATATCATAACTGCTATAATTTTGGGTTATGTGAGATTTACTACTACATCAAAAGAGTAAAGTATTTCTTAATATAAATTATCTTATTATTTCTTTCGTAAATGTCAATTTTTTCATAAGTTTGATTTAACAACACGCCTCAATGTTAAGAATTTCATTGTTATGTACAAATATTAAGTAATTTTAAATGTGAAAATAATATATCAAATACTTAACTAATTTTAAAGCAATTGTTACATATACCATTGGACAAGCATATTCATCTTCACGATTGATTTGTGAAAAAAAAATGAAAAAAAAAAAAACTATTCTTACCTCATTTTATGGTAGTAAAGTTAATGAGGATTAATGATTTAAGAAGATAATGTTTGTATTAAGTAAAAATTAATTTAGCATTATGATGGTGGCATTATGATAAACAAAATTCTTAATTTTGTAATTAGAACATTTTGGTAAAACCTTAGAAAAAGAAGTTAGTGGAATTTATCAATAATATTGTTATGAATTCAGTTTTGACTTGGCTTTGTCAGTTTAACTATTATTATATAAAGCAAATGTGATGGACTCGGTTGTAATTTTACCACGCATATAAATTTTGGAGCAATATGTACAAGAAAATACAAGCCATTTGGGAGGGGTATAATAGGATCTAGCTCAACAATTTAAGAAACTAAAGGGTGGTGGTGCACTAATGTCTTTTGTGGTGGTGCATGAATATAAATTACGTGAAACGCGTCACACAATTTGCGTCAAAAAAACAAAACTACCCGCCGCAACGCGCAGGCATTCCCACTATATATAATAAAACAAACTAAAAACCAACATTTTTTTAAATAAAAGTAAATGTGAAAGAAAAATAAATAATAAACACATTTACATTACAAGTCCTGGCATTGGGTATTTGTACATGGTGCATAATATGTGTTTTATGCAACTCTTTGTGGTACATCTGGTTTAATGGGTTATAACTGTTTCTAGGTTTTGACACGTACTTTTGTTGCTACGTGTAAAAGCCAAAAGCAATCCTCTCACCGCCAAAACACCACCACAACAACAAAACCACTGAGATCTGAAGTCTGGAGATTGTAGAGAGTGGAAGAGTAACACGCAAGAGTGAGAGAGAGAGAACACGCAGAGAGAGATGGGAGTGAGGGAAGTGTCACCGGCCGGAATTCATATTAGGATGATGAAGATGATGAGGGTAGATGATGGTAGTGGTGGTTGTGTTCAACGACGGTCACGTTGTTTATGCTTACCGGAGAAGACGATGTTCTGGCGAACCTATTCTCATCTCCATGTCTCTCATACGTACAGATTAGTGGCTCCAAGGTAAGATTTAAAGGTTAACCAAGTCTAATCATATTTTTGTTCTATTTACCAACCATTGATGTTCCATCGCCGCCGCAACACCGGCCTCGCATCCAATGATCACATTCTGCAATCAACAAGAAAGAGATCGATTGCTTTCAGCTGCAAATCCATCTCCGAAGCGCTGATGTATGTTTTATCCCTAATTTCTAATTTCTGTTACATTTTATTATCAATTTGTGTGAATTTATTGTTGATAGTTTATGTTGTGTGTTGAATTAGGGTTATTTGTTGGATGCACATGTTTATGCTTTTGTAGATATCTTCTCAATTCGAAATGCATGTTTAGTATTGGCCTTTATGTTTTATTTTTGTTTGTTTGTGGGTATTTTTTTTATTTTGTGGTTTTTTTATTGGCAAGTGATTTTGTTGCTGGATAGCTGCAATTTGTTTGCTGGATAATTGGTTAGTGGTGTTATGGCTTGTTATGTTTGATTTATAACTTTCATAGAGGTAATTTGCTTTAGATTTCTTGCCTTTTATTGTTATGGGTGTTAACTTCTTAGCTGTCTGAATGGCTATGATGCCTTTTATGGGGTTTATTTAACATGGTCTTAAGCATAAGCCCTTTTATTATATCATTGAATATAGCCAACTTTATGGGATGTTTTGTTTACTAATATTTGATTTTAGTTTCTGTGTAGGGTCACCATTGGAGTCTGGACCCACAACAACCTGCCAGATAGAAAGTTGTTGGTGTTCATTCTTCATAGGCTTCAAAAGTGAGTCTTTTTTGTTTTTGCTTATATGAATAGAATACATCTTATTTGTTGTATTGTTTGTTGATTCATAGAGCTTTATCTATGGTTACTTAAACTGTTATGCAGGAAGGAAACTCATGTCTTTTTCTCTGAACCTGTCAATGTCAATCTGAATGAGGTGCGATGTTTTGATAGTTTACAAGTGTCTTTAATTGTTTATGATTTAGATTTTTACTTATATGAAGAGGTTTATTTGTATGCAGTCGCCACCCTTCTTTCGATTATTGATTATAAATGTAGAACTGGTTTGTAGTTCACGGCTTCGTTAAGAACAAAAATAAAAAAGTAATCTTTAACGGGTTTTCTACTTCTCATTTGTTCTTTAATGGGTTTTCGGTGATGGCTTAATCTTTAACGGGTTTTTGGTGATGGCTTAATCCGATTTTAGCCAAAAAAAAAAACTAATCAAAAATAAAAAAGTAGCCTTCTCAATTTATCAATCTAGCACGAAAATCATTGATGACGAAGATTGATTTATCTTATATATCTAAAACTGATTATGATATATAATCATCACATACTTAGATAAGTTTGTTTATGAATTATTGACAGTTGCCGATACAAAAGAGTTGCTTCCTCCCGAATATTGTTGTCTTGGGTTTTTTTTCTGATAGACAGAAGTTGAGTTTTGTTTGTTTATCCCGGCTATTTTTTTCTCTTCATCCTCAATCTATATATGTGGACTGATTGTGTTGTTTTGTTTTTTAGTTCACCAAAGCCATAATGATCATCTAATCTATATATGGGAACTGATAGTCATGACTGCAGTCGCTTTAAATTGCATACATTTTGTTGCTTATTTACAAGTAGGAAACATGGAAAAACTGGTGTGTTGTTTACATGAAGGCTTCATCCTTTGATTATTCAAAAGCTACTTTGTAAAGTAGATCTAATAAACTAATTTAGAAAAATAAAGTTTTCTAATAACTGATTTACTGTATTATGTTTGTTATAGCATTTGTTGGTATCGACCTGGTACAAACCAAACAGAGATCTCACAAATTTATGCCAGGATATCTCACGGATTTATGCCGGGCGTCCGCCGTGACGCTTGGGTTAAAATTTTCGCCATTTTGCTTTATTTTGCTTTCCTTATGAAACATATAAAGTTTTGAAATGTCGTAGGTTTTATATGGTTATTATTGTTTAATGCTATCTAATATTTCCCGCCGCAATGCCAGGCTTCCATCAAGCGTTTGTATATGTTCTTAATTTGTAAGCCCCCGTCCGCAACGCGGCGGGGGTTACATTTAGTTATAAATTATAAAATAGTAACACTTGTAGGCATGTTAGTGTTGTACATTAAGCTTGGGAAGTGTTTTATGCATGAGATTGTTTGTACTATTAGCTTTGTTATTGTAATCACATTTGGGTATAAAACCCACACCTATCTTTCTAATTCACACACACACTCTAACTCTGGTTCTCTCATCTCACTTTCTCTCGCTATAAATTAGTACCGTCTCCGGTGACCTTGTAGGAGCAGGTATTGGTCTTAACATCCGGTGTTTATATCGCTTTTTGTGGTTTGTGTTTGATCGCGTTTTTGTGGTTTGTGTTTGATTGCGGTTTTGTGGTTTGTGTTTATGGTGTTGAGATGTCGGTGAGGTGCGGGTGCCGGTGGATCACCACCGTGTTTACACATGGGAAGTGTTTTATGTATGCAAGAGTCTGTATTATTGGCTTTGGGGTTGCAGCCACTTTTGGTTATGAAACCCCACGCCTGTGGTGATGTTATCGTAGGCGATGTTGGTGTTGATAGATTATCGCCGTCTTCACACCGACATCCTCCGGTGTTGATGTCGGTTTCGTGGCGAGTGTTTTGATGGTGTTGACGTGCCTGGTACCGACCCTGGTCAATCTGAGTATGATGAGTTGAGAAATTTACTTAAATATTCATGAAAGTGGCATGGCATTAATGGTAATGGTGGGTTTAAACCTGCAACCCCCTTGCAGCTAACCCTTTTGACAACTCTGAGCATGAGCCTAGGTTTTTGGTTTTGGGTTTGATTTTACCTTTTGTTTTTAAGTTGTTTTCGAGTTATGATCGATCATGATGTGGACGGAGGGCAGTGGTAATTTGTCGGAGGTTAGTGGCGACAGTGGGTTGTTATGGCTGTGATGAATCTTAGAGATTTTAGGTTTGAATTTTAGATGAAAAAATTGTTTAATTTTACAAACTATTTAATATGACTTAAGCCAATGAAAGAAATTGTGGGTGATTCGTGACCATGGTAAAACAAAAAGATTTGAAGATGAAAAAAATGTTAATAAACTTCAGAGTTGTGTTGTGTGAATGAGTAGAAAGTTAGCAACCATGTTAGGAGTATGTTACTAGGGTATTGGTCGGCTGTAAAGATGATAGGTGACAAATTTAAAAAGAAGATAGCGGTTTGTTTTTAAAGTGGAGTAATATGAAACATCTCAAGAAATTAAAACTTGAAAACTGAAGTAATTAAATGAGTTGCTAACTCACTAAGAAATTAAAACTTGAAAATGGAAACTAAGTAAACGAGTTGCATACACAATTACACATGCTTTTTGAAAGCTGGAAAATCAAAATTGAAATTAAAACTTGAAAATGGAAAGTAACTAAATGAGTTGCATACACAATTACACATGCTTTTTGAAAGCTGGAAAATCAAACTGAAATATCCAGAGACACGAATTGACCTTGGATATGGACATGTGCTTCTCTGCAAAATTAGTCGGCTGTAATTAAAGGGCACACTAAGCGAGATATTGTCTATTCTTTCTATGTTGGAATTTATTATTAATATTGTAATAGTAGTAATAATAATTATTATTAATTCTAATTTATTATTATTATTATTATTATTATTATTATTATTATTATTATTATTATTATTAAGTGTTAAGTGTGTGTTTACTAAATTTAAAAGAGTTAACTCAAAAACGATACCAAATAAGTGTTGCCAGATTATCGTCCACGAGGACCACGACTACACCATGAGTTTGCTTTTACATTTGATTATCTATATATAACGTTTAATAGGAAATTTCTAAATATATCTTCGTTACAATTATATTTTTATCTATGTTTGATAAAACTTTTATTTAAAGGCGTAGGTCATAGAAGGATTTAGTTATTGGTTCATATGTTTTATGCTTCGATCGTGCAGTTTTAACCTTTTTTACGCCTGCTTTTCATTTTGTCCATATGTTTTACGCTTTGTGTATGTAGTTATTGGTTCATATGTTTTACGAGCTCTTTAGGTTTGTGTAGTCGTTGGCGATTGTGTGGTATTAATGCTATTTCACATGGTTTTATGCCCCCGCCGTAATGCGGGGTGCTTGATAGATGTAACATACACTTGGCTTTTATCTAATATGATATATATGGTTTGAATCACCGCCGCATTGCGGCGGGTGATTAATATAGTTGAAATAAAAAAGTACAATAAATATTAAACGAGATAACCTTAACGTCACACATAAAAAAAGAAGTTGACCAAAAACATGATAAAAAAAAACAACCTAAAAGTTAGCGGGCTAACCCTAGTTCGCTCAAATTTCCCATTTGCAATCTAGTTGAATCGACCTGTTTGATTCGGCGCAATATTCATGCGATTCCCCCACAACTTTCAAATCCTGATTCTTAGTTATTTTCTTCAAGTTTTTTTTATGTATTTATCATCTTTTTTTAATTTTCATTCCGCTTACACCTTACGTCATTCTCTATTCTCTTCTAATTCCACCATTTTTCGACTTTTACTCGGTCATGGTATCCACCCAACTTTCTTTTCCTTTGCTCGTTGACGACTCGACACTTCTAAAGAGTTGTGACGTTGTCTATGTTGTGTCGTCAGTGGGGTCACCATATAAATTGATATCGGGAATGCTGCTTGATAACCCATCTGTTGAGGTTGTGAAATTTCCCTACAAAGATGTTTTTCTTCCTTTTTAGGGACGAGCACGACTACCCGTTCGGTCATCAAGATCCATCAATGGAATAGGTATCCATTTGTAATGATTTATCGCAATCTCCCGTGCTACCAAGTGGGGAAATCCTTTCTTCATGGAGAGTTTTACGTAGTCATTTAGGCGTCCTTGATGATATCGGAGTCACTCGATCCACTTGGTCAAACACAAAGTTAATATATAGTAAAAATAAATAATTAGTATTTTAATTTTATAAAAAAATGTAACAAACTAATATAAATAAAAAATAAAGGATTCAAATTTTACCTTTTGTACGTAACACACACTGAATTGATGAATGACTTGATCCATGTTTCAGCTAGATCCAGAGTTGTTTTCAAAAATGTACGATAACTCGTTTCCAAAACGTTTAATTTTTGTTGATTTTCCGATTTTTTGTCATCGGAAATATGTTAGTAAGAGCATTCACATCCTGGGAATCAAAATCTGTGTGTGGGGTTTTTAAAATATAAAAAGAATAAAAAATGGTTGTGAATGGATGAGAGAGAAAATATTACTGTTCATCTGTATATTTGGGGGGACACTGTTCACCCCATATACTTTTTTAATATATATTGAAAGTGATTGTGAGTGAAGGAGAGATAAAATGTAATGATAAAGGTATACAAATATTATTTAATTGAAAAGGAGAGAGAAAAAATATTTGTTTTTAGTGGAAATATATTGATATATGAGTTGTTTTTAGTGGATGTATGTATATTTTTAGAGAGCTGAATGTGAATGCTCTAAGACTTACACAAGGCTACCTCTTCGTCTTGCGTCCAACTTTGACCCCGACTCCGCCCCCTCGCGCACACAGCCTGTTTGTTTTCCCCTTTTCAGTGAGTAGCTTGCACTTGTACTTCTTCCTCTTGATCTTGATCTTTTTCCTCTTCATCCGAAGTGGGAATGAAATCACGAGACGAGTTATGAAATGAAAGATTTTGGTTTTGGGGGTAGGCTCGCGATAAGTGAACGGTCATATGTTGCCCATCCATCGGGTCGGGGGATAAAGTGAAATGACTGTCTGAGATTCGGGTTGGCATGTTGGGTTCGGGGGTATTATGGATATTAGGATGGAAACGTTTGGGTTGGAGATGGTTGGGTTGGTAACAGTTTGTCTTATAAATGAAATCTATCAAGTTCGCTTAAATTAGCATGAATTTTCGGCTCACCTAGATTAGCACGAACTTTCAATCTAATTTTTTTCTTTGTACACTCTTTTGCTTGAACCTTCTGGTTGGTAATTTTTTTGTTGAAGTGTAGTGTGGTTTTGAGTGATGAAGTGTGTGTAATAATGTAAAATATTGGATAAATTTGTAGGGGTAAACATTGCCTATTTTTTTAAATTTAAAACCGTCATATGACCATTCGGTAACGGTCATATCACAGGCGCCATGATCACCGCCGTGATCACGACATCACGGGGGTTTACAATCCCCCTCAGAGTGAGATCACCTTTGGCAATAAAAGTGAAAGTTAGGAGTGTTACGGCTATAGGGTGTGGTCATGACCCTCATGACCACCATGACCCTCCACGTTAACGCCATATCACCCATCTCTAATCCATCATCCACAAACACTACTCTAAGCGTGTGGTCATGACCTAAACCACTATCCCCTTATTTATTTTAATTTATTTTTGTCTAAAGAAAAAAGAAAGGAAATCTTGGAAAATCGAAAAGAGGACCATGGTTGCCATGGTTTAAGGAAGGAGGTGGTGTAACCTTCCATTCATATTCCTATGTGACGAATCATGTAACAACCATGACCCTAACACGATTAAACCTAATAGTTAAATTGCTAGTATGAATTATTATCGACCAACAAGTTTTAGTTTGGATTGTTAAATTATATGAAAATTACGCTGGAAAAAAAAATAAAAATGAAGGAAATATCAAAATATAGCTTCAAATCATTGACTTTTCCTACCACCATTTGCCTTATTAAATGAGAGAGAATATAGAATGGACTATAGAATTTCTAGAAGACTTGACTCCCAAAAGTCTATTCAACTCTTTTAGTTGTGGACCGACAAATACAGTTTGTCACTTATGGGCTGTAGTTAAAGCTACAATTTTGCCATTTGTATACCTTTATCTTGTTCAATAATTGTTAGGCTTTAGCTTGACCCAAACAAGACCCATGGAAATGGGTCGGATCAACTCTCTAATTTCAACTTCTGCTCTTCTCTGGCTTATTTTGGTTTTATATAATGTGTCGATTGTGTATGGGAATGCTGAAGGTATGTTATTTATTGTTGTCACTTATAATAAGTAACCTTGTACTAAGGTCTGAAGAACTTCAGTAGATAGTTCTTTTATTTGATGTTTTTAAGATGATCTAGTAAGTAGTAATTAACTGAGTTTATGCGTAAGACAGGTGATGCATTGTATGCGTTCAAGAAACAGTTACGCGATCCTAACAACGTTCTGCAAAGTTGGGATCCAACTCTCGTCAATCCATGTATGTGGTATCATGTTACTTGCAACGGTGACAACAGTGTTACTCGAATGTAAGCTTATTCACAGTTTTTACAAAATTTGAAATGGTAGTAGGTTCTTCATCACCAAGTCTTACAAAGAATTCTACTTTTGGTTGTGGTTTGTTAAACGCAGCGATCTTGGAAGCGCGAACTTGACCGGTCAACTTGTTTCACAACTTGGTCAGCTTACGAATCTGCAGTACTTGTAAGTGTTACTTTATCCACAAAGTTCCCTTGTTTAAATAGTAGTCATATTTTACTTCTAACGGCCCAATAAATAGTTAGCGGTAGGGGTGTGTATGGCTCCGTTTTAAGCTCAAACCCAACCAAAGCTGAAGTTTCTGTTTCAGAATACCATTTGGTTTTGGTTTTTTGGTTTTCGTATGATTGGTTTGGTTATGAGTCAGTTTTTTGGTTTTTATATATATGGAGTTGAATTCTTATGGCTTCATAAAATTTTGCCCAAAATAATTAATTTGGGCCTTAAACCTTCGGTTTAAAAATTTGGGTAAGCACCTATTAATCAATTTAAGAATGAAACTTTTTGCCCAAAATAATGAATTTGGACCATAAATCAGATAACTAACATTCAAACAAGTTCGGCAGTGTTAGGTTTTATAGTTCGATTTTGGAGTTGGGTTCGGTTTGGTTTTAGATCAAGGCATAACCAAAACTGCACCGTAATTTTTGAATTTCAAAGAAAACAAAACTGAACTATTCGAGTATTTGTCTTAGTCGTTCTTTTTGGTTTTCGTTAATTGTTTTTTCGTTCGCCTAGGTCAAACAACGAAAATATGACCAAAAATGTTTTGAAATTCTTTTTAGCAAAAATATTATTTATGGAAATAATGGTATTTTATAAATCAAATTTGACCCACTAATTATCTATTTTTATAGAAAAGGTGAGGGTTGGACAATATTAATTTGTACCAAGCTACCTTTCAAGTATCAACCCTACCAAATTTACCATTTAGTCCAATCGATCTAATATGTCCATTTTACCATCTCTATAGTTGTTACCTATGAACATGGTTCTATATAACGTCATGTGTGGCAGGGAGCTATACAATAATAACATAAGCGGAAAAATCCTCAACATCTTGGGAACTTAACGAGCTTAGTAAGCTTGGATCTTTTCCGAAACAAGTTAGAAGGTCACATTCCGAAAACATTGGGCAAGCTTCAGAGACTTTGCAATCTGTATGATTTCGCATCATTCACATTCTTTACTTTACTTGATTAAAACTTAATTAGCTTTCACTCTCGGTGGCAAAATGGGTAGGTTGGGTAATGAGTCATTTTCTTCAACGCATTTAAGTGGCAGGATTGGATTGACCACCAACTCTTTCGTCCAATTTTTTAACAACATATTATAACAGTAATAGTAAAAATATTTAAATTATCGGATTTTGAAATTTTTAACGATTCCACTTTTAGTTTTTTTTTCCAATCTACTACTAGCAAATTAATAAAACACAACCCAAATTAATCATCTACTACTAGTAAATTATCGTTGCAATTATCTGAAAAATCATTGTGTTGTTTCTCTGTTTCTTATGCATGGATAGGCGTCTCAACAACAACGATTTGACAGGAAGTATTCCATATTCAGTAACTACCATAACTACACTGCACGTTCTGTGAGTATATATTAAAACCAGATCACTCGGTTTTACCCTTCAATGTAGATACTGCAACAAAGAAAATTAGGGAAAATCACCAAAATGAACATTGACCAAGGGAATTTACCAAAATAAACATTGGAGATGTCTAGCCTTAAGACTCTTCCTACATGTGTCTTTCTTATTTTGCATGAGTTCTCTATATCTAGAGGTCTCTAATGTTTATTTTGGTAAACACCTTTGGTTAGTGCTCATTTTGGTGATTTTCCCAAAAATATATATCTGATTGGTATTTTTCTTGTTTCGTAGTGATCTATCAAACAATAATTTGAGAGGATATGTTCCCAACAACGGCTCCTTTTCACTATTCACACCTATTAGGTCCATTGTCATTTATATGATTAGTGAACTTATATATCTTGAATGAGCAGTTTGTTACTGGGTAACAGGTCAAGACAAGTTGGGTCAGATGGCTATTTTTTTGTGCAAATTGGAAAGGGTTAGGATGAGTTAGCCCAAAACAGTTTTTGTCTTGAGCTTTTTATCTATTTTTTTCTAACAAAAACTGTGTTAAATACGATAGCAAAAATTATATTCTCTCAATATCCATATCCTTGTACGGATAATATAGTTTAGCAGGTTTTATATATTAAATACATACTTCAAAACATTTCACATGTTTTGACTTGCTAGAGATAAAACATAGCCCAAACTGACCCATTCGTAAATAAATGGGTCAAAATTGTCACCTTATGTTAAATCACATCCCCACTTCCCGCTATTGACTGCTAAATCTTGTTTTATTTCAGTTTTGCCAATAATCCAAAGTTGATACTTCCTGTGGTTGTTCCTCTTCCTCCAGCCTCAGCCCCTGCTCCAGCTCCACTGAACTCATAATCTCCTTCAAGTATTTCTTATTGTATTGTTACTTTACGACCATGAGTGTTGGTCATATCCATTGCGATTCTTATACTTCAGTTACACCTGTTCCAAACACTAAAGTGCAAATTTGAGGTATCTAATCCAACAGAGCTAAGATAATGTTGGTAAACTATTTATTTAGTACTCCATGTGTTCCTTGAATTAGTGGCCTATTTATAGATGTGTTAGTAACGTGGGCAGTGATGGATTTAAAAATTTACATGAGTGGAGGCCAAAATGTAAAATGTGTCAGTAAAAACAGGTCATGTCATTGATAAATTTAGTTACATGTTATTAAAAAAATCGAATAACTAATTACCGTCCATATATTGTTTTTTAATTGTTTGTGATTTATATTACACGTTAAAGCCATTAGTGTAACTGTGCAATTTCATTTTTTGAGGTGAAGTGTAAAAATTGCTATATGAAGGGAGTTTTACTTTCAATTTTGGAGGGGTGTTCAAGTGGGATTTTAATTAATTGTTAAGTTTTAGAAGTTATGGAGATATGGTGAGGAGTTTCCATTTCCTAAGGGTCTAAAAGGGGTATGATTCGAATTATTTAGAGGCAAATAACAAAATAAGAGATATGTTTTTTATATTACATACACGGGTTCCATGTGAGTGGAGAAAGTCGGGGCCTTTCTCCCCGCTAATCATAACATGATAACATAGATCCGACCCTCAATGTGAGTCAAAATGTCTTCCGGTAACAATTTTAAATGGGCCATCTTCAGTACATAATCAAGAGGTTATTAGTACACAATCCTGCTTTCGAAATTTTTTGACTTATTTAATCCGTTTATCTCTTTCCTTGATTGCCACTTATTTTTTTCTTTTTATTTTACAAGTTTAATTTGTCATTAACTAAACACAATCCGAATCAACACAAAATGGGTTAAAATTATCACCTCTACCATCTTCAACATTAGGACATCCACAAATAGATATGCCCCATTTGCAAAATAGTGGTTGACTTGACTCGTCCAATTCTTTTTCTAAGCCATAAACTTTTCATTCAACCTTTTTAGATCTGACTTAGATCAATAAATCTGACTAGGCCCACTTACCCGGAGTGTGACCCATTAACTTTGTGATGATCATGGAATCATGGATCAAAAAATTTGATCTATTCAATTCAGGTTACATACACATCAAAAAGTCTATAATCCCAAACTAGTTGGTGTGTACATAGACCGTAACCAAAGACCTATACTGACATTGAAACCCAGGGCTGCAAATGAAGCACACAAACATATATAAGATCATGTTCGTGTTCGTTTGTTAAGGAAATAATGTGTTCATGAACTATTCAGGAATACTTGCCAAACGAGGTTTTCATTTCGTGTTTGTTAATTAAGGAAATGCACGTGTTCGTGTTTGCTTGTGTTTTTGTTAATTTTTTTTTGGATAAAGGGCAGAGCCCGGCACACTATATAAAAACAAAAAAACCAATTACAACCTCAAAGGGGCATACCCCCGTATCATCCCCCAAACACGCTTAGGGGACCAAAAGTAAGAAATCATGCATCCTTGTTTAGCCATACGGAAAAAACCTATTACAACACATGCTAAAATTCACTAAAGAAACTGAACTAGAGTTATTACACAAACCATGAGTTAACCCATAACTAAACGGCCGCTTGAGTTTCCGGTCCTTTACGTAGCGTCGGGCCACTAAGCAAAGCAAGGCAGCTTTAAGGGCTTTATAAGTGGCCCAATAATCCGCTTCCCCATCCCTTATGTCATGACCCAGCCATTTGTCTAGAAGCCCATAGACTTGGTCGAACCCTTCACTCCATTTCAAGTTCCTAATAGCCCATGAAATTGGGCTGCGCCTTAGGCCCCAACCCATGTTACACAACCCTCCATGCACACCCAGTTTGAGCCTAGAAGCAGTATTTATGGGCCTTCTTGTGTCACAAATAAACAAGGCCCACCCTCTTTTAGGAGAATCAACGAAACCCTTAACCCATTTTTAGGCCTTCATCAGCAGGAAGAGACCTTTCCAGAACCAGGTCTTGTACAATATTGATGTTACCCACAACCAGGCTTTCAACAGGTGCACTTTCGCAAGGCCCAAACAACGGAAATGGGGCCCAGCTATGGTGGTACCTAGTTCCACAGTCCAAGAAACCCATATGTGGGCCTTCTTCATAAGCAGCGTGTAACACTCCAAAAATGCAAAATTGATTATTATGCCTTTAAATGTACTTGTATGTAATGTAATAACTTTAGTTGACTAACTAAGTTAAGTAAGAATGACTCTTGTGTAGAGGGGATGAAAATTGTGCTTGAATAAATATCAAATGAAAACTATAAGGGCTGAAAGTGAATAATTGAATGAAAATTATAAACAAAACAAAAAGTGCAGTGTTTATGTATGTGTATATATCATACGAGAGAGTGAGAGAGAGAAGGGAAAAACCTTCATCTTCAACAACAACAAAAATTCAGCAATCAAAGATGTTCTAGGGCTGAAATTGAATGCATGAATTGAGGTTCTTGACCATCCAAGTGTTCTAAACATAAGGTAAGTCGAATTTTGTGATTTAATGATCTTTCATGAAATGGGTTGTAATCAATCCGTGAAATTATATGAAATTAAGCATGAATGTTGGTTAGAATCATCATGTAGAAGATGAATTATGTTTGATTTTGACTACCTTGATGATTTAAAGTAAAACCCACTTGTAATAGTAGGATGATGAAGCATGATAATCATGTAGATATAAAATTAGTACAATATTGATGTATGAATGTGTATGTAGTAGAATATTTGATAAATGAATTTGATTTAGAATGAATGTTATGTGAGCTTTGTTGATTTGATGATCCAAGATATGAATTAGTAGGAATGTGCATAAAATACTTGTATATAATGCTTTGCTAATGATACGCACACCAAGTGTTCGATGAAATTCAGCGAATAAAGATTTCGATATGACAAAGACGATCTCATGTGAATTTAATGTTAAAAGGCTAGAATTGGTAAATGATTGTTAGTTAACTCAATTATGTTGAGAAAAGGATGTAATGAAGGCATGAGATTAAAGTATGTCGATTGTAAATTGTAGGAGTAAAGAAGGAAGCCACAAGCCATTCCAGGTCACAAGCAAAGCACGAAAAAGGTAAGGTTTTATACTTACAAGTACTTGTAGTAATAATGTTTATGTTACATTTTTATGTGAAGAATATAAATTGATTTTTTGTAAGTGAAAATACATGGAAGTTCGATTATTGTATACGGGTTGAATAAGTAAGAATGACTTATGTATGATTGGGAATTGGTGTCGAACCGGATATAGAAGATTGAAGGAATTCGACACCAAGACCCGCTAGAAAGTATAATTGAATGAATGTTAATGAAAGGATTATTATCATGATCGATGGAAGCTTGATTTCTAGGTTAGCTAGTTATGATATAACTAATTCTTTTGGTATGGTTGTAGGTAGATTATCGTGTTAGGTGGCCCGAGCTTGGAATGAACACATCACCCGCAAATCACGTTTCCGCATTTTCATGTTCAAACGGGTCAAAACATTTTGTAGTTATGTTTAAGTTTAGCCGTGCATTTGTAAATTGTGTTTAAACTTATTATGTTAGTATGTTATTTACTAGTAAACTTTTAAGTAATCATGTTTCACTTGTAAACGTTGGGTTTCTACATGTTAATGAATGGCAAAAAAAAAACTTTTGTTAAATGTTCGTACAGTTGAAATATGCGTTAACTTTGGACTCGTGTAGGAATGGGTGTCACAAGTTGGTATCAGAGCCTAGGTTTGAGAGATTCGAGCTTGATAGGAATGCTCGAACTCAAACCGAAAGCTCTCACAAAGGGTGTGTTCGCTCCAAGACGCAAAAGGAAGTAAGTATACAATGATTATAATAGTTACATGTTTAAATGGGTATTGTTACGGGAAGTGTTGTAGAGAATTGAATACAGAAAAGTTTTTAGTAAAGGGCGTTTCTGGAAGTCGCGGGGCAGGTTTGACTGAATGGGACTCGAAACGGGTCGAACGAGCTGAAAAACATGATACAGCAGCGTTTTTGTGCCAGGGGTGGCGTCACCGACGTGGCTTTGTGCCGTCGCCGACGCAACGTCTAGGGTGTCCAACCCAGCGACGCCCTAAAACACTATCAACGCAACTTTTTACCCGACGCCAAAAAGTAAGAGGCGTCGCCGACGCGGCCTTGGGCCGTCGCCGACGCTGTCCACGTAATCAGAATGGTTGTTTTTGTTTCTTTTCGCGTTGTTGAACTTCCACACCTCTAAGGCCTATCTAAAAGCCCCGTTAAACTCCTGAAACACACAATAAGGTTATTAGGTAATTGGGTCATACCATAGTGTCTTGAAATGTAAATGTGTGCGATTAGAATGTCACGAATGCGAAATTTTATCGGATTCATTGACTTTATGGTAGAAAGTATGTAGTATGTGCTCGTGAGAGACTATTAACATCTAGAATGAACGGAACGAAAGTCATAAAAATTCAGAACGTTGGAATGAATTAAGTATGTTGAAAGAAAAATGATAAAAGTATGCGTAAGAATGAAATTTTAAATTGGATGAATATGAAATGATATTGATCTAGAATGTTCTTCTAGATGCAAAAGGGAATGTTTGATTAATATAAAGAAGTATATGACATTAGTGAGATCATAATAATTATCACAAGGATGTCTGGTAGAATCGGGATGTAGGTTAACGTGTGGATAAAAGGAGTTGTAGGACTCTTATGAAAATGAGAGTATACTATAAGAATGAAAGGTTTGAATCCGTAAGTAAGTACTGATCAGACATATAAGAAAGAAATGTACGAATGAAAGGTTTGAATCCGTAGATAAGTACGGATCAAACAAATGAGAAAGAAATGTACGAATGGAAGGTTTGAATCTAGGTACGGATTAAACATATAAAAAATGTACGAATAAAAAAAATTGAATCCGTAGTTGACGTACGGATTAAACTTATAAGAATGAACATAATAGTTAAAGGTAAACCCCAAGCAAATACAAATCAAACATATAAGAGTCATAAGTAAGAATGAAAAGGCTTGAATCCATAAGTATCTGCGAACCAAACGCGTAAGAACAAAAGGTCAAATCCATAAACAACTAGGAATGAGTAAGAGTGAGGAAGGGAATGTGTTTCTTCCTCCTACTAATGTAGCCTTGTCGAGTCAGGTAGGTCACTTGACTAACATGATGCATATATACATATGATGCACTTGAAAACAAGCGAGGGATAAGGTATGTTTAAAAAGAATAAAATCAACCTATCTAAAAAAGGTATTGACAGTTTGACGCTGTTGGAGTCGAACGAGATATATGGGTAAGTGTAACATAAATGACAATATGATGGCAAAGGAGATGAAGCTAATTGTCACATAAACAAAATTCGTAATACATATATTAGAAGTTAACTCAAGTAAGTCGGGTAGATAATGACATAAGTATGGATGAGGAAGAAAAGTTGTCCGCGAAACTGCTAAAACGGTGAAATGATGTTTTATTAGTATGCTTGAATTGAAAGTAAGTACCACACATGATCCAATATATGTATACAATATGTAATGAGTGGTAAATTGACCTCGAGAAGTCAAACTACATAAATTGGTATATAATTGATGAGCTGCAAGAGTAGTATAAATTTACCACTAAATAAGTGAGAAATTGTGAAAGAAATATAGGTGAGTTAACACCGAATACAATGAATATCTAAATGAAATAGCATATTAAACAATGGTTATGTATTGACCCGTCATGAACGAGTCAAACGAATGAACATATTATGTTAAGGAACGGTCATGTATTGGCCCGTTACGAACGGATCAAACGGGCTAATGTTTTAAATGAATCTAAGAAGGGCTAGTATGTAAACAAGATGATATGATAAATGACAAGTTTGAAGGAAACTGAATGAAATGTGCTAACCCTTAATTTGTAGATGAGAATGGTCGAACTATTGGCGTGATAAAACTAGTGGAGTTGGTGAAAAGATGCACAAGAACGAAAGCTCATCACATGATGGACGAGCTCAATGTAGTTTTGACACGCGCCCATGAAGAGGTGGGCTAAATCGGGACACGGATAGTTGTTTATGTAAATAATAAGGTTAGTAAAGTATTTGACTTATGAATGTTAAAAAAAAGTTATAGACGGAATAATATTTCCATATGAACAAATGGTAGCACAAGTATGACGTTGTTTGGAAGGTTTAACTTTCAGATGTCAAGGAAAAAAACGAAATTCTTAGTTTAAATTCAATGTCATTGATCAAGGCGTAAGCGTGTATAGTAAGTAATACAAAATAAAATAATAATAGTGAACGGACAAATCATGGTGACCTGAATGAAACAATACATAGTTTAACCTAAGAATGTACTTAGTACCATGTAATGGTAACAAACCTAAAACAATGTTAAACTCTCGAGACAAGTACGAAGGACTAATAAGGAAATAATGTGTAACACTCTAACCCGATTTCTACTTATTTTAATAAATGCGGATGATTGGTCCCAGATTTATTTTTTCACACAGAACTTATACGTTTGGGTTAACTAATAACCCATACGACCCGACATAACAGACTATTACACTTAATCATAGTTTAAAAGTATTAAGGTTCTAAACTTGAAAACTTTGATGTGCATGATCATGCTTCGATCTTTTAAATATCCTCCCCAAAGAGTTAGGAATTTAACAGTGTTCAGTTCTTCGCGTGCTTGGTCGTCCGTCCGGTTCCCACATTTGCGAAAGCCTATCATAAACACTGAAAACAATTAGTGTTTAAGTTAAACGGTCAAACGCTTTGTAATCGAAACATTTGAACGAAAACATTAAAAAAATATATATTTTTTCAGACCTGTCACCCCGGCCGTGTCAGGTTTTCCACCCGGCCGTGTCAGCTAAACATATTTTTGTTTCAGAACATTCACCCGGCCGTGTCAATTATCCACCCGGCCGTGTCAGCTCTGCATGTTTACTTTTCTCCCAATTTACATCCACACTCATTTCAATCACTTGGGGTTCATTTCTTAACATGTCTAAATTGTAATCCATTACCCCGGATCCATATTTTATATATTTTGCGCAACCATTGCCCGGTTTATGCACATATTTATTTTGATCCGTTATGGAATTTTAGCACTTAAGCTTAATTCTCGCTCTTCCTTTTTATACATCTCAATTCCATATTAAGATATCTATTTATCTTCCACCACAACTATATTTGTGGTGGATTTAATATAGTAAACTATTTATTCCAAATTCTACCCATCGGTTTGTCATTTTACGGAAATGAGCCATTATGAGGCATGTGACCCAAAAGGTGTATACCTTTAACTTTTACACTTATCAAAAGACTTATTCAACCATAAAACTTACTTTCAAACAACCTTAAGGGTCGCTTGCCCGTTTTATCCATCCTGGGCGTTTTGGACAATTTTAATCCCTCATTTTACGACGAATGACTTTCACTAAATATTTGACCAAACTCGCATGTTTAAACTATAATCTTATTTATGCGTACCTGGCTCGGATCAAAGTATTAACCCGTTTTAATACCTCATCATATAAGTTGTTAGTTAATAACAACGGCGTCTTACGTGCTATTCGTTTCTGTCAGCATAAAACTCAACAACAACATTAATCACTAATGTCAATTGGTGATTTCATCAACTTTTGACCCGTTTATTCCATTTGACCATTTATTCATCGTAAGATGGTATTTATTTACCATCCCATTCATGTACCCATTCCGGTTTACACCGTATTATCATATTACTAAAAATCATCTCTTATTTGTTTTGGCTTATCATGTTTTACGCCTTATAGCGTCTTTTTAAAAAACAATTATTGTTCCGTTAGCTCGTGGCCAATTACCATATTACCCTTTTTACTCATTATGGTTTACCCCATAATATGTCTTTTCTCAAAACTCATTGTTTATTCGGTCTATTCAAGACCAAATTACCGTTTTACCCCTTTTTACTTATTCCGACCCATAATATTTCGCGTCGAATCACCATAATTAATCTACGATTATATCATAATCATAACAACTTCAATGGTAATTAATCTAATAGAAAAGTGTAAGCTTTACTTACCTTGCATCCAATTATGCTCTTTTTCCGCATACTCTATCCGTTTGACCCGCTTCTTTCCCTAGCCTCCACCTAGCTTGTCAAGCGTCAAACTATCATATAATATTCACAAGGTGGTTAGGTTAGTCGTTCTAGATCATAACCTTTACGCCTTATGAACCTTTATACCACTTTTCTTACCGAACTCTATCATAGGTCGGTTTGACTTTTAAAGTCAAACCGCCTTATAGCTTATGAAATTGAGCAACTAAGTTTGACAAACTCATGTTGGCGTTCTGCCATTTACTCGATAAGCACTATTCTTAGGCCACCATTTTAACTAATATCTAATCCGAGTTCATAGTATTATTAACACTAAGTTAACTTAGCTCTCGATTATCAAAGACAAATTATTCTTTCATTACGCAAAATCTACGGGTTTTTATCTATAAGTGAAACCCGTTTTATCATGTTATTAGGCATTCATCCGAATACCTAATCAAATCAAGTTCTACATACAACCGAGTAGACGCGCGATTTCACTTAGGCATTTTAACAAACACCTTGCGGGCAAGATTTTTATACATCTTTTGTCTAGTTCATGACTAACATTTTAACCAAGTTTCAATCATCAAAATCAAGTCCTTATGTTCTAGCATTCATAAACAATATCAAGACTCGCATCATAATATCAGTTTTTCTCAATCTAACATTCAAATTCATGTGTTCATCACATTATTATAAAACCCACTTTAACACATATATGGGTGTTCATCAAATTCATAGTTTTCAACACTAATACATCAAGTTTTGAACTAGGGTTTGTTCCTAAACATGGATTCAACCCAATATCACTCATACATACAACATGCATCACAGAATTTTGATTTATGAGTGTTCATCATAGAATCATAACTTCACTAAACATGAAAATTTAACATACTTTTGTGATCCCCTATCTTAGGTGATCGTCAGTTCATGTTCCTTTTTGAGTTTGAGCCCCAATTCATCCTTCAATTTGTTGATTTTTGATGAACTAGGGTTCACCCCTCTCCATCTCTTTCTCTGTACGCACACACACACACACACCTACATGTGTATGTTTTGTGTTTAATTTTTCTTTTTATAAAACTAGTTTTTAAATTGTCCATTTTAGTCCTTATGTATGGTTTTTGTTATACAAGGCCATCATTCATTGTTTTATTACTTAACCATGTATTGTAACTAGGTTTATATTCCTAGTTAAATTAGTTGGTTCCGGAGTTATAACCCGTTCTATTTTAAGTCCCGTTAACTCGGGCCTCTTATAAACGTTGTTTTCTCAAAGCATTTATTCTCCTTTTAATTAATATTAAGATTATTTGTTTAAATCCTAATATTCACTGGGTAAATTTTACCGCTAATGGTATTTTACCTGTCTTTTAATATTAACGTGGTTTGATTAACAAACCCGTTTTCGAGGTGTTACATATCTACCCCCCAAAGAGGTTTCGTCCACGAAACCTTCTTTACGTAGTTCATTGGTTTAGACCTAACGAACTTACTTTCGTTATCAAGACATTCATTCTTTTGGTCTAAAGTTACCATTTGCATTGACGTGCTTTCATGTGTAAATCCTCACGGACCGTAACTTTTATCTTGTAGTTCTTATCTTTGTTGCCTGTTTGACCGAGTTGTCACTTGACCATTTGGTCGTATGAGTCCGTCAACATGTTTTCTCCATGCTAATCCTATATTGACAGGCGCTTTGTATAAGTCATAACACTATTTTGACTTTGAATGGTTTTACCGGCTAGACTGATTAGTCACCGTCACTTTATACCCCGTCATTCGGGCATACTACATTGCCAACCCCGGCTCTTTTTTTTGTGTGCTTATGATCTCCCATCCTGTAACTCACGTTACAAAGTGATTATATTCTATATTACTTTTCTAGACCATGATCGCATCGCATCACGTCATGTTTAAGTTTATATAAACTTTTCATATCAAAAATCTTCCTTTCGAATTTATCGCATTACACCTATTGGTGTCAAGACCTGTTTCTTTTAATGTTAATCGTTTCCCAAACCATCTCATACTATTTAAGCTCGTTGAAACGTTCCTTTTAACTAAAAACTGAATTTTAGTTTAACATTTTCTCCTTAATTTACGTCAATTACTCATATCCAGAATTGACAATCAAGATTTTTATTCTTTATTACTGTTATATTATGCGGGGAATCATAACCAGTTCCCACGCTTTACCCAAGTGAACTCGTAGGTTCTTTCACTTAGCCTCGAAGGCTATTTCCTAGGTTTTCACATTTTAAAGATGAGACCCTTATAGCTCGTTTCTTTCCATTTGTGACCCAAGGTCACTTTGGTTCCGTAGATCTTTACATTGTTTATAACCCGAAGGTTATGGTGATCCAGCAGATCATCTTTTACTCATGTCATTCCGCTCTTAATATATATATATATATTATATATATATATATATATATATATATATATATATATATTCTTGGTGTCAAGGCACCCTTTTTAAGTTTAAAAATCACTTATTTTCATTTTTGAATTCTAATGACTTTGACCGTAGTCTAAGGCTACATTCATTTTCTTTGGACTATTCTTCTGACTTTATGACTTCTTACGTCATTTACGCGTCGGTTTGTTCTCCGCTTACCATTGTCCAGTTTGCACCTACATTTTATTACAACCCATTACCCAGGTTCATTATTTTGATGCTCTAACGCTCCCATTAACTGGTTTGCGTTTTCGTTTATATTTATTCGCATCCCATTGCCCGTGCTCATCGATGTTTCACACTCCCGTTACTCGATTTGCGTCTACATTTATATTTAATCACGTCCCATTACCCGGGCTCATTATTCATTGGTTTTAACGCTCCTGTTAACCCGGCTTGCGTTTATATTTATATTCGATCATTATGCTTCAATTGACGAGTTTGATTCGTTCGTGTGAAATCTATCATTTATAAACAATCAAACCTTATTCTTTATTTAACCCGTTTGACTTGTTCGTATGAAATCCATCACCTATGAACAATCAAACTTTTTCTTTATTTAACCCGTTTGACTTGTTCGTGTGAAATCTATCACCTATGAACAATCAAATATTATTCTTTATTTGACTCGTTTGACTTGTTTGTGTGAAATCCATCACTTATGAACAATCAAACCTTGTTCTTTATTTAACCCGTTTGACTTGTTCGTGTGAAATCCATCACTTATGAACAATCAAACCTTATTCTTTATTCAGCCCGTTTAATCTCGAAATAGTTGAACATAATTATCAAAAATTCTGTTTGCAAAATTTTATCATCTTTTTGTCATAACTCATAATCCGAGTCTTTTGACTTTCAATCCGTGTTCCCTTCTCTTGGTTTACGCATATATTTGCAATTCTACCCATCTATCGGGTATTTTTTTTCCGAAGTCATTATTAACGCAACCATTCTGGTATGCATTAAGACTTTGTTTTGAATTATTTTGTTGTCTTAGCGAAATCCATCGCTTTTATTCAACCAAGCTTTTATTCTTTATTCAATCCGTTTGACTTGTTCGTGTGAATTTCATCACCTATGAACAATCAAACTTTTTTCCGATGTCTTAACATTCCCGTTACTCGGTTTGTATTTCGTTTACATTTATCCTTGTCCCTTCTCTCGGGCTCATTATTCTAACGTAATACGCTTCCGTTGCCCGGTTTGCGTTTACATTTATTATCAAACATTATGCTTGTTTGATCCGTTTGGGTACCTTTTTAATTCGTCCCATCTTTACTACACCGGACGTAAATGTGTTCATTATAAGAAGTTCATAGTATCATGTGTTTACTACTTACTTGGCCATAGTAAGCGGTCAACACATGGTACACATGACTTTATTATAATTTTCACATCGCGCCCCACGTAAGTAACTCCTCTATTCATTTCCATATTCATGATTTCATTTGGTAAAACTTTATTTAAATGTTATGTAACAATCATTAGTTTTACCCGTTTTGTCCTTGAACATATAAAATGTTTTTCCTTTTATCAACAATTATACAATCGCATTCGTTAATGTGATCGTTACTTTTCTCAATAGTATTTATATTGAGAATACTTACTTGGATGATTACTTCCGTCCAAGTTTCTAAATCTGAATTCTTTTATTGTTTTGTTATTCACGATTATGAATAACGTGTATTTCTCACCAAATTCCTCTTGGAAACATCATCCTGGATAGGTATCATATCCAGGTTTCCAAGGTTTTATACTCACATATGCTACTGTCATTCATTACTTGAATGTTGCATAATACCGTTCATATAATAATATAAAGTGTGCACCTGGGTGATACTCGCCCTCATGGGCTTTCATTGTCGTTCAACCTTTTTTCGGTATCATCACTTGGTTTAGGTCCTTGATGAGCATGCTCTACTTGTCATACTTCGGAGTATTTTGTCTCAGTACATCGATAGTTTATTGAACTCCTGTCATCTTCAGATGTGAGCATCATTCAACTAAAACGTTTACAAAGATAGTAACGTTAAAATTAATAAGCGCTCATACTAAAATACCAGGCTTTCTACAATACTTGTTAACACAAGTAATTCGCTAAGTACAACGGTCTCTTACTAATTTATTTGAGGTAACGTGCGTTCACACGATAGCCCTATGTGTTGTTTACAACACTTTTAACCATTCTAGACCGTTAATATTCATAATAACTTACCAGATCATATGACCAAGCCTTGAACCGAACACTTTACTCTTTTACCTTGAGCTCTGATTACCAACTTGTAACACTCTAACCCGATTTCTACTTATTTTAATAAATGCGGATGATTGGTCCCAGATTTATTTTTTTACATGGAACTTATACGTTTCGGTTAACTAATAACCCAGACGACCCGACATAACGGACTATTACACTTAATCATATTTTAAAAGCATTAAGGTTCTAAACTTGAAAACTTTGATGTGCATGATCATGCTTCGACCTTTTAAATATCCTCCCCAAAGAGTCAGGAATTTAACAGTGTTCGGTTCTTCGCATGCTTGGTCATCCGTCTGGTTCCCACATTTGCGAAAGCCTATCATAAACACTAAAAACAATTAGTGTTTAAGTTAAACGGTCAAACGCTTAGTAATCGAAACATTTGAACGAAAACATTAAAAAATATATATTTTCAGCCCCGTCACCCGGCCGTGTCAGGTTTTCCACCCGGCCGTGTCAGCTAAACATATTTTTGTTTCCGAACATTCACCCGGCCATGTCAAATATCCACCCGGCCGTGTCAGCTCTGCATGTTTACTTTTCTCCCAATTTACATCCAAACTCATTTCAATCACTTAGGGTTCATTTCTTAACATGTCTAAATTGTAATCCATTACCCGGATCCATATTTTATATATTTTGCGCAACCATTGCCCGGTTTATGCACATATTTATTTTGACCCGTTATGGAATTTAAGCACTTAAGCTTAATTCTCGCTCTTCCTTTTTATACATCTCAATTCCACATTAAGATATCTATTTATCTTCCACCACAACTATATTTGTGGTGGATTTAATATAGTAAACTATTTATTCCAAATTCTACCCCTCGGTTTGTCATTTTATGGAAATGAGCCATTATGAGGCATGTGACCCAAAAGGTGTATACCTTTAACTTTTACACTTATCAAGACTTATTCAACCATAAAACTTACTTTCAAACAACCCTTAAGGGTCGCTTGCCCGTTTTATCCATCCTGGGCGTTTTGGACAATTTTAACCCCTTATTTTATGACGAATGACTTTCACTAAATATTTGACCAAACTCATGTTTAAACTATAATCTTATTTATGCGTACTTGGCTCGGATCAAAGTATTGACCCGTTTTAATACCTCATCATATAAGTTGTTAGTTAATAACAACGGTGTCTTACGCGCTATTCGTTTCTGTCAGCATAAACTCAACAACAACATTAATCACTAATGTCAATTGGTGATTCATCAACTTTTGACCCTTTTATTCCATTTGACCATTTATTCATAAAAGATGGTATTTATTTACCATCCCATTCATGTACCCATTCCGGTTTACACCATATTATCATATTACTAAAAATCATCTCTTATTTGTTTTGGCTTATCATGTTTTACGCCTTATAGCGTCTTTTTCAAAAACAATTATTGTTCCGTTATGTTAGGATTGAACCCTATGAAAGGAAGATATGATATAAAGCCAAATAACACTATCCGAGCTTTGGTTCAACTATCAGAGGTTTCATCCTCTGATGTACTTACACTGCTTTCCATAAAGACTGCTCATCCTATCATCTGCCTTCACAAAGCTTCAAGGTCTGCCAGAGTTAACAAGGATAGAGGATAGGAATCAGAGTTTAGTCATTAGCTTAATCAATGTAACAGTGCCAAGCATTGATAATTAGTATAAGCAGTGTTTAGAGTTAGTTACATATTGTTTCCTGTCACTATCAACCCTGACGTCATCAAAGATGCTCAGAGGTTAGATAGTTAGTATAAATAGGCAACTCTTGTAACCTTTAAACTCGTCTCTTAAAAGATCAACTTTCGCATATCATCTTCTCTGCATTTTCTCATTACCAAACTGTAATTGCAAAGGCTGGGGGGGAGTTTGTGAATCACATGCAAGTTAATTAACTTGAAAGCATGATGATGATGAAAACAAACGACCATTGCTTGTAGTAAAAGTTTTCCATCTTATTCCTCTGCAAATCTCTTTTAATTCAATCATTTTCCATTTTGAAACAAAAGCTACAAGTAATTCAAACTCAGATCCTAACAATTGGTATCAGAGCTTGATTCATCAAATTCGATCTAACAATTGATTTGGTTCGAACAGATCAGCTCTCTTGCTAATTAGTTTGGTTGTTTTTGTTTGATATTCAGAGTTTTTACTACGTTCAAAGTTTTTAAAAACAAAATCTGAAAAAAAAATCAACTGAAAATGTCTCAAAACACACAGGATGCCAATTCTGGATCCTTGTTCAAACCACCGATGCTCAAAAGAAATGAATATTTCTTTGGCAACGACGATGAGTCACACCTTGCCCAGCAAAACACCGGTTGCTGGAGATCTGTTGCTTATGGACCTCATGTTCCAATGGTTCCAAGCACAGAAGATCCAACCAAACAAGTACCAAAAAATCCTGAAAACTTTTCAGAGCAGGATTCCAGAAAATTGAATTGGATGCTAAGGCATTTAGGATAGTTGCTTCGGCCTTACTCAATGAAATTTATGCTGGTCTACTCCATTGCAATAGTGCAAATGAGTTATGGGATGCACTTAAGGAGCAATTTGGTGGGACCGAGGAAGTGATAGAAAGTAATAGAGAAGTTCTAAATCAGTAGTATGAAATGTTTTGTTACTTGAAAGGAGAGTCTCAAACACAACAATTTGAACGTTACAGCTGTCTCATCAGTGAACTTAGACTGGTTAACGTGGTTTTTCCTAATTCGACTGTCAAAGTCGTTTCCTTAGATCGTTACCAGATAAGTGGGAGATGGTAGCTTATGTAACGCGAAAATCTGTTGGGTTTAAAGAAATGTCGTTGACACAACTTCATGGGATACTCCTCACTTATGAGAGAGAGTAAACCAGAAAAAGAAGTTGCAAGATTCTGGCAAAATGACTGATGATTACTCATTGGGTAATACAGCTCTTTTTGGCCAAGAAGAGGGATCTGGCAGCAGTAAGGACCAAAGTTATGATCACTATATAGATATTACATCTGGTAGGAACTTTGGATCTGAAACATATGCACCCAACTATGCTTTTGCTGCTAGTGGGGAAAGCCAAACGTCTGACAATCTATCCTTTGAGCTGAATGATTTGCAACACACTGAACCTTCTGATCTTGAAGAAATGGATATTTTGCACCAACTGGCCTTATTGAGTGTTAGGGCTAGTAATTTTTACAAGAGAACTGGTAGAAAGTTCCTAGGTTTGCATGGGGGGTTGAAGGTTGGGCTGGATAAATCAAAAGTCAAGTGTTATAAGTGTAATAGGCTAGGACACTTTCCAGAGAATGCAGGTCTTAAAGTTCTGGACCAATAGTGACTCATCCCGGCCTTAGACCTCAGCACACACAAAACACTGCTCATTATTCCCAATATGCCCCTGCTCAACATGTTCAAAACACTGCCCATTTTGCACACCCTGCTACCACTGTTCCAGTGCATTATGTTCAATCCACTGCTCCACAAATTCAATACGTTCAGGCACCATCACATCCTCAAGTGCTTGTACAACAAGCACCCATTGTAACACAACCTGCTCAAACCACTGCTAGTCAAGCAAAGGTTGGTCAACAAAGCTTTTTCACACAAAGTTATGTTGACTGGAGCAGTTTGCCTAAGGATTTGACTGATGAAAACTTTGCTTTAATGGCCAAAAATGTTGTTGAACAAGAATTTTGTTTAATGGCCTTAGAGACAATTTCTAAAGGTGTTGAATCTGTGGAGATAGTGTCAAAATCTGATGAAGTTCAAGTTTGTGATGAAACAGTGGTTTCAAGTGAAGAAAGAGAAAATACTGCTGATAAGGAAAGAACTCTCCTACTGACCCATGGAACATTGATGTGTGTGAAGATGAGTGTGACTGTGCTCTTATGGCTGCTACAAAGGTATCACCTCAGATCCTTAAAGATCTATGTTCTGACAAATGCATCATTGCTTTTGCAAATATCAAAAAGGTGAATGAAAACCTGAGAAACAAAATTTTAGAAGATGAACTTAATTTTGAAAAAATGATTAAAGAGTTAAAATCAAAGTTAAGTGAAAAACATTCTGAAATGAGTAGCCTAAGACATGAATCAAGCATAACCAAGGACCGACTCCAAACTATGGTAGAAAAATACCAAGTTTGTAAAAAGGAGTTAGAAGAAACCCAAATCACTTGTGAAAAATGGGTTGAGTCCTGCAAAGGTTATGAAATTATGCTTGATGCTCAGATCAAGAGCAACATCAAGTTTGGTGTAGGTTTTAGAGCCTATGACCAAAATGAGAAAAATGTTGCTGAAATTGATTCTGAGTTGGTTGAAGTTGTCCCTACAAATTTGGCTGGTGAAGAGATAAAAATCACAGATAAAGCTGGAAACAAAATTGTTTTGGAAAAACCAGAGGTTTCAACAAAAGATAAAGAAATTGAAAAATATCAGTTTAAACCAACCTGGTCAGATGAATATGATATCTTAGAGAACTTTAAGTCAATGGACTTCACAACCACTGATGGTATTAAAGCCCCAAAAGCACTGGTGATCCCTATCAAAGATGTGCCAGCAGAGGTTACAACCACTGCTGAGAAAAAGTCTGATAGGAAAAGAAGAGTAAAGATTAAAAACCTGTTTTGTGAATTTTGTGAAAAAAGAAATCATGTGGCTGCAGATTGTTTTCTTTTAAAAGCCTATGACATTAACAAAACTTGTGTTATCAAAAACTCTTCAAAATGCACCATCTGCAGCAAAACAAATCACTCAACTCAACAGTGTGTCTATCTCAAAAAATATGAACAAAAGGTAAAAGAGATCAAGGCAAAAGAACTTGAAAGAGAAAGTTCAAGTTCTGTTGGAAATAAATCCAAGTAGAGTTTTGAACCAATTGAAACATCTGTTACAAAAGCCTTAACCAAAACCTTTGTTCAAAGAGAGGTGCAAGTGACAGATGCCCCACCTTCAAACTCATTTCCAAGAGGGTATGGCCAACCTACTTATAAAAAGGTTCCTCATGCTTATGAAGCAAAGAGTAAACAGGCACCCTTATGGATACAATCATCTGATAGGTAATGGTCAAGAACAGATGTTACAAGAAAATTTCAAAACCACTGACCATTGTCCTAGACTTGAGGCTGGACCATCTGTGATCCCATCCAAAGCCATTTTGGCTTTGGAGACCAATCTTAACTGATATATTACTTAAATGTGCAGGGACCCTCTACTTGTCTTGATAACTTATGGTATGTAGATAGTGGAGGTTCCAGGCACATGACATGATGTAGAGCCTTTCTCAAGGACTTCATGGCTCATGGGGGGGGGGTGATATATCTTTTGGTAATAACTCAAAGGGAAAGGTTCTAGGGTCTGGGTCGGTTCTGTCTGGTAAACTCAAGTTTGAAAATGTGAATTTGATTGACAATCTGAAATTTAACCTGCTGAGTGTCTCACAAATGAGTGACAGAGGATATGGATCCTTATTCACTAAGAAAACTTGTCAAATTGTAAGCCAGAGGTTGTCAAAAAGATTGATCAAATCATTGCTGAGAGCAAAGCACAACTCACTGCATACAGAAGTGGGAATGTGTATGTGGTAGATATGTTAAAAGATAATCCTATCTCTGGAACATGTCTATTCTCAGTTGCTTCTAGCAAAGAGACTGAGTTATGGCATATAAGACTTGGACACACAAATCTTAAAACTATCACCACACTCTCAAAACAAAGTCTTGTAAGAGGCTTGCCTCACAAGCAATTTTCCTGTGATGAACATTGTGTTTCCTGTTTAAAAGGCAAACAACATAAAAGTTCTTTCAAATCCATTGAAGAGTCCAAAACAAGCCAGTGTTTACAACTGTTGCACATGGACTTGTTTGGCCCAGTGCAAATCATGAGCTTAAAACACAAAAGGTATTGCCTAGTGATAGTTGATGATTTCTCTAGGTTTACATGGACCTTCTTTCTTCATTCTAAGGATGAAACTGCAAGCATTTTGCAAAACTTTGTCAAACAAGTAGAAAAGCAATTTGATCTTCCAGTAAAAATCTTTAGGAGTGACAATGGAACAAAGTTTAAAAATAGGGAGTTGGATGCTTTTTGTGAGTCAAAAGGAATTGTTAGACAATATAGCATTCCAAGAACTCCAGAACAAAATGGGGTGGTTGAAAGGAAAAACAGAACCTTAATTGAATTAGCAAGAACTATGCTAGCAGATTCTGGCTTACCCCTGTCCTTTTGGGCAGAAGCTGTAAACACTGCTTGCTTTGTTCAAAACAGAGTTTTGATTAACCCCAGGCATCAAAAGACTGCCTATGAGATTTTGTATAAAATCAAACCTCTGATTTCATATTTTAAAATTTTTGGTTGTCCATGTTTCATTTTGAACTTAAAAGATTCTATATCTAAGTTTGCAGCCAAAATTGATTGTGGTTATTTTCTGGGATACTCAACCACTGCCAAAGCCTACAGAGTTTTTAACTCTAGGACAAAGTGTGTTGAAGAAACTTTGAATGTGAAGTTCAATGAACTATCATCACTGAAAATCCCAGCAAATCCTGCAGAGTTTTTTGATTTAGATAAATTCACATTTGCTGATGTTTCTATCAAGCTAGACAATGCAGGTACACCACAATCATCTGAAGAAGATCAAGATCAAGGATATGACTATGTGCTTCCACAAACAAAAGTCTATTCTTCAAACAGAGGATCAAGTGCTATAAGCTATTGTGTAAACTCTGCCACTTCTAGGTCAACAGTGGTTGATCCTCAAACCTCTGCCAGTTCACAAAATCAAACATCTGTTGATAAAAGTCCTACATCTGGGCACCAAAATCATCATAATGTTACCTCTATACCCCCAATACCACCACCACCATTCTCATCAGTGGCTGATATTTCAATTTCACCAGCAGAGGTTAGCTCAGATGACACACATTTGCAGCCATCACCTCAAAATACTATTGTTCCATACCAGGTGATTTGATTTAAAAGCCATCCAGCAGATCAAGTTATTGGCAACATCAAATCTGGGGTGCTCACACGAAGCCAATCCCAAAATATTTGTCTTTTTGCTGGTTTTCTATCACTCATACAGCCAGTCAAGTACCAAGAGGCACTGAAAGACAACAGCTGGGTAGAGGCCATGCAAGAAGAACTCCTTCAGTTCAAAAGACAACAAGTTTGGGAGCTTGTGCCACTGCCAAAAGATGTAAGTCCAATTGGCACATAGTGGGTCTTCAAGAACAGAACTGATGAAAGGGGTATTGTTGTAAAAAACAAAGCAAGGCTCGTGGTTGAAGGCTACAGACAGGAAGAAGGTATAGACTATGATGAGACTTTTGCTCCTGTAGCAAGGTTGGAAGCTATTCGCCTGTTCTTAGCATTTGCTGCTAACCACAACATAAAGGTGTTTCAAATGGATATAAAGAGTGCATTTTTGTATGGAAAAATCAAAGAAGAGGTGTATGTCTATCAACCTCCAGGTTTTGAAGATGCATTCCATCCTGATCATGTCTACAAGCTCAACAAAGCATTTTATGGTTTGAAACAAGCACCAAGAGCCTGGTATGAAACTCTATCCACTTTTCTCTTATCAGTAGGGTTTACTAGAGGCAAAATAGATAAAACCCTGTTTTTAAAATGGAAAGGAAAAGATTTGATGGTTGTCCAAATTTATGTGGATGACATCATTTTTGGATCCACAAGCTCAACTCCTGTGTCTTCAAAACCAGTTGCTGGATTTTTGTATAATTGCACTAAAGACTCCACTCAAATTGGACAGTCAAGCTGCTGAAAATATCATTAAAAATCCAGTTTCTCATTCAACAACAAAGCACATTGACATCAGACAACACTTTGTGAGAGATTGCTATGAAAAAGGTTTGATCTCAAGAATTGGAATGCTAAACATGGATTAAAAACAAGTTTTCTTGTAAATCCATAGCATCAAAATGTTTTCAGAAAATCAAAACACCTTAAAAATAGTTAAAATTGAAAATTTTCAATAAATTTTTAAAAGTCTGTTCATAACATCTGTTTGTTCAAAACCTCTGATAGGCTTAAAAATCTTATCCACTGTTAAAGTGTATCCTCTGATTTCCATTTTTTTACCATTTTTCAAAACACTAATAGCTATCCACTGATAGTGTTAAAATTTAGTTTTGTCCAAACCTCTGTCCTAAAACAGTGGTTTGCCACATCAACGGTTACTTTTCTCATAAGAGGTTACACGTGGCTAGATGTTAGCCATCAGATCTAGCAACAGATGCCACGTCATGTTCACTTTTTCAAAACTCTTATAAAACCCCTATTTTATCTCACCAGTGGTTACCCTAAACTGTGTCGATTTCAGAATCTCAAAACAGTTTTTCTCTCAAACACCAGGGCTCCCAAATCAAAATCTTCAAAATCTAAAGCTAAATCGCAAAAAGAACCTCCACCTTTCATTCTCATAATCAAAACCCCACACAACTACACTGCCATAGTTGAAGAAACCGACGCAAATACTCGCTATCATCCAATGATTCGAATTTTGCAAAAGTCTAAATTCTTGCACATGCTAACCGTCAAAGCCCCCATTTACATTGATGCTCTTCGTGATTTATGGAAAAAGCAAAGGTTCACTCATCTGCTGATGGTGTTCCTTATACAATAATTTCAAGAGTAGGGGGAGTGTTGATGCAAATTAGCCCCCAATCGATCTCTCAAGTTTTCAAGTTAAATGACATACAACACCCCGTGTCATTTCCAATTAATGAGATCCAAGCAGAGTTTCTGGAAAGAGGTTATATCGGCCAGATGAAAGGTATGACCATTTTTAAACCTAACTTTCCTGCTGAGATGAGATTTTTCTTTCACACCATTCTTACTTGTCTCTCAGCAAAATCCACTACTTTCAATGAAATCCCATTGAACATGCAATATCTGGGGTATGCAATTTTAACTGAAACAGATTTTAACTACTCCCAGATATTGTTCAATGATCTTGTAAATAATTTTAAAAATATTGAAAAAAGAAAAGCCTTTTTGATGCATCCACGTTTCTTGAGTGTTTACTTACAGGATCAAATTGAAGGTCCTGAAAGTAAAATTGGCGCTGTGGTTAATCCAGGCAGCCTTAATCATGAAACTTTCACCAGAATAACAAACCAAGATAAAGTTGAGAAAACACAAGTAGAGGAGGATGAGCAAGTTTTACCAGAACAAAATGTTCAATCTCAACCTCTTTCTACTGAGCCCACTGCTCTTGGTGATCAGGGCAACACAACCGCTGCCCTGAAACCCACACCAAAAATTTCCAAAAAGAAAACCAAAACAATCTCCAAAAAGCCCACCAAACCCAAAAAGGGTCCTCTGGAAGATGAGATCCCAGAGGTTAACCCTGTGACAGCACCAAAGTCACAAACCACTGCTGCTACTTCTTCACAGCAGATGGTTCAAAGATCTCCCACCGGCTTTGAAACTCCTCCTTCTTCCTCACAAAAGGAAAAGGTTGTAGACACAGGGACACCACTTTATGAAGCTCTAGATCCACTTGGGTCTATCTTCCACAGCCCCTCTCCCAGGGCAATGTCGCTTTCTACTCAACCACCTTCACCAATACCTTCACTTCCACCCACAATTGTACCATTGTTGAATGCAATTGAATTAGTTCAAACACAAACTAGCACTTCTCAACAAGCTATTACTGAGAATATACTTCATCCAATGGCTGGTTCTGATTCTTTATTCATTGCTAGCACATCAGCAAATGAAGAGGCTACATCCCTTGGGTTACATGTAACCCTTGGTGATATTTCAACACAAGCAGCCACTACAATTGCTGAACTCCCTAGTTCTCAGTTGGACAATGGTTTCATTAATAAGACTTGGTTGAAGGCAACCACTGCTGAGGCAACAACTGTTACCTCTATTGTGGGAAGTCCCCAGTACCAAGACAAAGGGGCATCCATGTTTGAAGCTGGTCCTAAAACCACTGCTCATGATAACATAGATATAACTACCACCACTGGTAGGAGTTTAGATGATCCTATTAAATTAGGTGACGATAAAAAATACCAAGATTTGACGGAGAGAGTGACCAGAATAAAAAACTCTATTGGTGAAATCAAAGATTTACTAAAGCAGATGATAGCTACAAAAAGTCAACCCTCTGTTCTATCCACTGCTGATTTCAAAGAAGCTCTTAACCCCCTGTTTCAACATCAACAACATTATTTGGATTTATAACACAAGCATCATGTGAATAATGTTCGAAACATGTTTGAATCAAGCTGTCAAGACACTGCAGCAGACGTTAAAGCCATCAAAGCACATATACTCACAACCACTAGCCATGCACCTCCAACGGTTATATTTGTTACAACAGATGAAGCCAAAAAGGGGGAGAAACCTTTGGGTCCAAAGAAGCTAACAATAGATGATGATAAGGCCACACCTACATTGAACATTCCAAGGCCTGATGGTTCAAAGCAGATACATTTAACTGAAGAACTAGTGGCCAAGGCAAGGTCTAGTCACAAGAAGAATGTGATTGAGGAGAGTAGAGTGTTGGTTGAGAAAAAGATTGATCAGCAAAAAGAAAAAGGAGAGGTTGGTACTTCTTCAAAAAGAGCTCCTGCTAGAAAATCCAGGCAACCAACATCCACACCTCCTAAAACTAAGCCTGAAACCAGTCCAACCATTAAAACCTCTGCCTCTCAAAAACCTATCACATCTTTAAAACCACAACCCACATCCACACAAGCAGATGTTATAGCAACTGTTGTGTCAACATCTGTTGATACAGCAGAGGTTGCAACAGATGCATCTCTATCCACTGCCATAATCACATTTCCCACATCAACTCAACCATTATCCACACCACCAAAAATCCCACAACCACCATCACCTACTTTAAGGTTTAAAAGGAGGAAAATCACAAAAGTGATAAATGATGATGAGATCTCTGCACCTCTTCCACTATCATCATCACCAGTGATCCCCACATCAGTGCTTACAACTTCTTCAACTCTTAAAGTCATTCCTGCAGTAAAGTTGTACCCTCTTGATTTACCAGCAGTCAGGGAAGAGATTCTAAGTTTCTTTTCAGAGGAGGACCCTGACAAAAGAACAATTCTATCCCTTGATGGCTATCCAAGACCAGCAAATGTTGATGCTTATCTAGAATTGAAAAAGAAGTAAGCAGAGGATATTGCCAAAAGAGAATCAGCTGGTAAAAATGATAGAGAATACAGATTATCATATCCTTTCAATTGAGTAAGGTCACCATTCTGCAAAACTTTGTCAAGGATCTGAGCAACCAGTTGTCAGTAAGGGAAGATAAGTTTCTCGAGAGTGAACTCATTGAGTATATCATGGAAAAGAAGATGTATAAGGCAACAAGGCCTCAGTTCAGGGATTGGAGCATAGATGAGCTGAGAGAAGAAATCAATAGAATGCAAGAAATGTTGAAAGACCCTCTCAAAAAGCCAACTCCTCCCAACTGGGATTTATACAAGAAAGATATCTCTGAAAATGTCTTGAAATTGAAGAGAATGAAGCAAGAACTGATCCAAAATCATTATGGTTCCAAAAACCAAGTGATGAGATGGGGTGAGGTGAGGGTGATAGACACCTACAAAAGTTTGGAAGAGAGAAGGAAAAAGGATCCATCCACGCCTCTCAAGCCTGATTACTCAAAAGAATATGCTATCCTTAGAGCTCAACTCTCCAAAAGGTCCAGCTCAACATCTGCCCATTCCACACTTTCCCTACAACACAGGAAAAAGCAAGGGGAGATGAATGAAAAGACTGACAAAGAGTTCGAGGATACATTTATCAAAGAAGGGATTCAGAATATGATTAATTATCACACAGATGATACAAGTGCCAAGCTGGCTAAAGACTTATCAATGTTAGCTCATTCACAAACCTTAGCAATAAAAGCTCCTTCAAGAAAACCATCAGACCCAAAAATTCTAAAATGGAAGGTCGACAAAGACACCCATGAATTGACATTGCTCAAGTCTGATGGTGCAGCCACTAAACTATCCATGGAAGATGCTTATGAGCTTACAGTAGAAGACTTCCAAGAACTACTATGTTTAGAGCTGGTGAAGGATGCTGATGACATGGAATCTCTTAACTTTGAACTCCAATTCAAAGGTCAAGTAAGAGAATTCCTTCTGAGGAATACAAACCAAGAATAAAGTGTTTTTGGCATCATCTGTTCCAGGGGGAGATTGTTGGCATTGAACCCTATGAAAGGAACAGATGATATAAAGCCAAATAACACTATCCGAGCTTTGGTTCAACTATCAGAGGTTACATCCTCTGATGTACTTACACTGCTTTCCATAAAGACTGCTCATCCTATCATCTGCCTTCACAAAGCTTCAAGGTCTGCCAGAGTTAACAAGGATAGAGGATAGGAATCAGAGTTTAGTCATTAGCTTAGTTAATCAATGTAACAGTGCCAAGCACTGATAGTTAGTATAAGCAGTGTTTAGAGTTAGTTACATATTGTTTCCTGTCACTATCAACCTTGATGTCATGAAAGATGCTCAGAGGTTAGATAGTTAGTATAAATAGGCAACTCTTGTAACCTTTAAACTCGTCTCTTAAAAGATCAACTTTCGCATATCATCTTCTCTGCATTTTCTCATTACCAAACTGTAATTGCAAAGGCTGAGGGGGAGTTTTTGAATCACATGCAAGTTAATTAACTTGAAAGAATGAAGATGATGAAAACAAACGACCATTGCTTGTAGTAAAAGTTTTCCATCTTATTCCGCTGCAAATCTCTTTTAATTCAATCATTTTCCATTTTGAAACAAAAACTACAAGTAATTCAAACTCAGATCCTAACACGTTAGCTCGTGGCCATTTACCATATTACCCTTTTTACTCATTATGGTTTACCCCATAATATGTCTTTTCTCAAACTCATTGTTTATTCGGTCTATTCAAGACCGAATTCCCTTTTTACCCCTTTTTACTTATTCCGACCTGTAATATTTCGTGTCGAATCACCATAATTAATTTACGATTATATCATAATCATAACAACTTCAATGGTAATTAATCTAATAGAAAAGTGTAAGCTTTACTTACCTTGCATCCGATTATGCTCTTTTTCTGCATAATCTATCTGTTTGACCCGCTTCTTTCCCAAGCCTCCACCTAGCTTGTCAAGCGTCAAACTATCATATAATATTCACAAGGTGGTTAGGTTAGTCGTTTAGATCATAACCTTTATGCCTTATGAACCTTTATACCACTTTTCTTACCGAACTCTATCATAGGTCGGTTTAACTTTTAAAGTAAAACCGCCTTATAGCTTATGAAATTGAGCAACTAAGTTTGACACACTCATGTCAGCGTTCCGTCATTAACTTGATAAGCACTATTCTTAGGCCACCATTTTAACTAATATCTAATCCGAATTCATAGTATTATTAACACTAAGTTAACTTAGCTCTCGATTATCAAAGACAAATTATTCTTTCATTACGCAAAATCTACGAGTTTTTATCTATAAGTGAAACCCGTTTCATCATGTTATTAGGCATTCATCCGAATACCTAATCAAATCAAGTTCTACATACAACCGAGTAGACGCGCGATTTCACTTAGGCATTTTAATAAACACCTTGCGGGCAAGATTTTTATACATCTTTTGTCTAGTTCATGACTAACATTTTAACCAAGTTTCAATCATCAAAATCAAGTCCTTATGTCTAGTATTCATAAACAATATCAAGACTCGCATCATAACATCAGTTTTTCTCAATCTAACATTCAAATTCATGTGTTCATCACATTATTATAAAAACCCACTTAACACATATATGGGTGTTCATCAAATTCCTAGTTTTCAACACTAATACATCAAGTTTTCAACTAGGGTTTGTTCCTAAACATGGATTCAACCCAATATCATCATACATACAACATGCATCACAAAATTTCGATTTATGAGTGTTCATCATAGAATCATAACTTAACTAAACATGAAAATTTAACATACCTTGTGATCCCCTATCTTGGGTGATCGTCAGTTCATATTCCTTTTTGAGTTTGAGCCCAATTCATCCTTCAATTTGTTGATTTTTGATGAACTAGGGTTCACCCCTCTCCATCTCTTTCTCTGTACGCACACACACACACACACACCTACATGTGTATGTTTTGTGTTTAATTTTTCTTTTTATAAAACTAGTTTTTAAATTGTCCATTTTAGTCCTTATGTATGGTTTTTGTTATACAAGGCCATCATTCATTGTTTTATTACTTAACCATGTATTGTTAACTAGGTTTATATTCCTAGTTAAATTAGTTGGTTCCGGAGTTATAACCCGTTCTATTTTAAGTCCCGTTAACTCGGCCTCTTATAAACGTTGTTTTCTCAAAGCATTTATTCTCCTTTTAATTAATATTAAGATTATTTGTTTAAATCCTAATATTCACCAGGTAAATTTTACCGCTAATGGTATTTTACCTGTCTTTTAATATTAACGTGGTTTGATTAACAAACCCGTTTTTGGGGTGTTACATAATGGTTGGGCTGTGATAACTATATCTATGATGAAATGTCTAAGTGTAGTTAGGATGTGGGACTGTATGAAAGACTTGACATATATGAATGAAATATGATAATGATGTAATTAGTAGTAAACTAACTTGAAGAATGTGCTATGGATGGAACTCGTACAAGAATTCGGGTTGGATGTACGTTTTGGAAAAGATTATGCGTTAGGGGCTTGCAAATTGTGCTTGAATGGGTGATACTCACCATATGTTATATTAATTACGTAAATTGCGATCTAGAAGTAAATGTGTGCTAAAAGTAAAACACATGAACTTTCTAGTGAATGATGATGTTGTGATTATGTTAATTGACTAACCTTGTATGTGGTTCTCAAATGTAAGATAATGCAACATTAGCATGTGTAAAATTGATTATATGTATTTGTGTATGTAACTAAGTGATTACCCAGTTGTATGTATTCCACTAAATGGGTACGAAATGTTTATGGTGCCATTGGCATAACCGACTACATTGATAAGGACATATATTCCTAAGTTGGAAGTTGGCATACTTGATCGTTGACTTTTCAGAAAAGTCAATGAGTATGAGATAACATGACTAGAAATCATAATATGATTGTAAGAACAGAAGGATTGAATGATGCATGATGGATCATTATATGTTATACTTGATGATATGTTAAATTTGCGTGAATTTGGAATGACGCATTGTTGGATCTATGCCTTGTGCTTGCTACAAATGATAAGTAAACGTCAAATGCGAGATATGAACTTGATATGATAGGTGATATATAAAAAAAATCTTGTATGCTAACGAGAATGTGAATGTGGTAACATGTAAGGATAAGCATCATATCAAGATGACGCAAGCACAGAAGGAAAATGATAAAAAGGAGGCGAGGAAACGATCACGAATATAGACGCTTAATGTAAGTGACTAACGATCTCACTTCTTATTTTGTTTAGATAAAGTTATCTATATTGGAATAATTTATATCAAGTAAGGATGTATAAATAATGGAATTGCTAGGCTGAAAATGGTTGTAATGGTCGCTCGATGTTAATCCATTGAAACCTCAACGTAGGGGCAAACAGGTCAAAGTTTTAGTAGAAATATTTAGCCGAAGAACATGTGGATTGGGTTGAGAAAGGTATGGAATGAATTGGGAACTTAAGAATGATTTATTTCACGTATTAGAACCCCTGGGACACACGGTTAATGAGTAGAAAGAACAAAACGCAAAATCAGCATCTGAGTTGCAGAGGAGGCGTCAGTGACGCCCAGGTTAGGCTTCGGCGACGTCCTGTCCTATTACAGTCGACGCCTTATCTTGCTTTCTACGCAGGCCCGATGCCGGAAGCCCGTTTTTCGCGTTTTTCTCACTTTTCCTTGCTTCCAAGGGCCCGATAAGCTTCCCAAAGGTATCCTAAGCCTACTATAGAGTTTTATGAGGTACATGTAAGAACGCAAACTTAGGAGGCAAGTACGAAGATGTGGCATGTATGTTGATATGCTTTCTTTATGGATATGGCTAAGTTTTTAATAAGTAAAACTTATTATGACACTATAGATATGTGAAGTGACGGAACTAGTATATGGTAACATGCTTATAAAAAAGGAATGGTGCGCCTATTATAATAGGGTGTTCAAAGGAAATTAAGTAAATGTTTATGTACGGAATGTAATTTAATGTGTGAACCATAGTTAAATGTAGTAAGACATGAGTGTATGCGTAGACTAATATGTAAAAGAAACATCCGCATAAATGTTGTAATTAGCATTTGTCTAACAGATTTGTGAGCATGTAAATTGTACGTAAGAGTTTGAGTAGTAAGGTATGTATGTTCATAGTAAGACTATTTATACCCGAAAGAGTTGGACTATATAATGTGTATGCATGTTATTAAACCGTACTTATTCAGGTTTCGAGGACGAAACCTTTCTTAAGGGGGTGGACTTGTAACACCCAAAAAATGCAAAATTGATTATTATGCCTTTAAATGTACTTGTATGTAATATAATAACTTTAGTCTAACTAAGTTAAGTAAGAATGACTCTTGTGTGGAGGGGATGCAAATTGTGCTTGAATAAATATCAAATGAAAACTATAAGGGCTGAAAGTGAATAATTGAATGAAATTTATAAACAAAAAAAGTGCAGTGTTTATGTATGTGTGTATTTCATATGAGAGAGTGAGAGAGAGAGAGAAGGGAAAAACCTTCATCTTCAACACAACAAAAATTCAGCAATCAAAGATGTTCTAGGTCTAAATTGAATGCATGAATTGAGGTTCTTGACCATCTAAGTGTTCTAAACATAAGGTAAGTTGAATTTTGTGATTTGATGATCTTTCATGAAGTGGGTTGTAATCAATCCGTGAAATTATCTAAAATTAAGCATGAATGTTGGTTAGAATCATCATGTAGAAGATGAATTATGTTTGATTTTGACTATCTTGATGATTTAAAGTAAAACCCACTTGTAGTAGTAGGATGACGAAGTATGATAATCATGTAGATACAAAATTAGTACAATATTGATGTATGAATGTGTATGTAGTAGAATATTTGATAAATGAAATTTGATATAGAATGAATGTTATGTGAGCTTTGTTGATTTGATGATCCAAGATATGAATTAGTAGGAATGTGCATAAAATACTTGTATATAATGCTTTGCTAATGATACGCACACCAAGTGTTCGATGAAATGCCGTGAATAAAGATTTCGACATGACAAAGACGATCTCATGTGAATTTAATGTTAAAAAGGCTAGAATTGGTAAATGATTGTTTGTTAACTCAATTATGTTGAGAAAAGGATGTAACGAAGGCATGAGATTAAAGTATGTCGATTGTAAATTGTAGGAGTAAAGAAGGAAGCCACAAGCCATTCCGGGTCACAAGCGAAGCACGAAAAAGGTAAGTCTTTATACTTACAAGTACTAGTAGTAATAATGTTTATGTTACATTTTTATGTAAAGAATATAAATTGATTTTTTGTAAGTGAAAATACATGGAAGTTCGATTCGTGTATACGAGTTGAATAAGTAAGAATGACATATGTATGAATTGGGAATTTGTGTCGAACCGGATATAGAATATTAAAGGAATTCGACACCAAGACCTGCTAGAAAGTATAATTGAATGAATGTTAATGAAAGGATTATTATCTTGATCGATGGAAGCTTGATTTCTATGTTTGCTAGTTATGATATAACTAATTCTTTTGGTATGGTTGTATGTAGATTATCGTGTTTGGTGGCGCCAAGCTTGGAATGAACACATCACCCGCAAATCACGTTTCCACGTTTTCATGTTCAAACGGGTTAAAACATTTTGTAGTTATTGTGTATAAAACTTATCATGTTAGTATGTTATTTACTAGTAAACTTTTAAGTAATCATGTTTCACTTGTAAACGCTGGGTTTCTACATGTTAATGAATGGCAAAAAAAACTTTTGTTAAATGTTCGTACGGTTGAAATATGCGTTAACTTTGGACTCGTGTAGGAATGGGTGTCACACAGCAGAGCCCAGAAAATCAACACTAAAATCACTTTAGCAGCCCATTTATTCAAATTGAGAGTCAAACCCCATAGTTGGACAATTAACAATGCCTTCTCACACTTTAGAGTCTTCAAAAAAAGGAGATTAACACGTATATTTTTGGACTTCATAATCTGATGCCACCAGCTCTTGGAGGCCTTTTTATACCAGCCTAAGCAGAAGCCGAGATCCAGCATCATTAAATCAGCATCCCTGCAATAAGGCCATTCTAATCCGAAATTAGCAGCTTTTTCATAGCACATTTGCAGCTCTTCCACAGTTCAAGTACATCTACATATGCTTCATTTGCACCACTCTTAACCTGTCCCAACTAAAAATACCCCCAATACCCCAAGTGTAGAACAAATGTAATACATTATGAACACAAGTAGGAAATCTGGACCAGGTTTCTGGGCATGTGGGCAAGAACAAAAAGAGGTGCCAACCTAAAAACTCCTCCACAGCCCAGCCCTCCCTTATATCTCCTGGGTTCGTGTTTATCCCAAAAGCAAATGCAAATAAAACAAATGAACATTCAGAATACAGAGGAATATAAGCTAATGTTCATGAACACAAATGAATGCCAACGAACTCAAGCGTTCATGAATAGAAAAATGAACACAAACGTATATATATATATAAGGGAAGGTTCATTGGGGAACACTAAAAAGTGAGGAACAGTGGGGAACTTACTCAAACGAACTCCGATTGGACTCATTCCAGCGGCGTTGCAACCGGCTCGTCGAAACCTAACTAGGATATCTTAACCCTAAACCCTAAATTCTAACCCCTAAACCCTAAACACTAAAGTTAAAAAATAAGGCTAAAACCTTAGCTAAATCGTGAAATCTAAGCTATAAAAGGCTAAACCCTAAAGCTAAACACTAAAGATAAACCCTAAACCCTAAAGCTAAGCTAAAGATAAACCCTAAACCCTAAAGCTAAACCCTGAACACTAAAGCTAAACCCTAAATACTAATGATTAACCCTAAAACTAAACCCTAAAGCTAAACCCTAAGGCTAAACCCTAATATAAGACCCTAAATCCAAACCCTAATATATTTAGGGTTTAGGGGTTAGGATTTGGGGTTAAGAGGTCCTAGTTAGGGTTCGACTAGCCGGTTCCAACGCCGCTAGAATGAGTCCAATCGGAGTTCGTTTGAGTCGGTTCCCCACTGTTCCCCACTTTTTTAGTGTTCCCCAATGAACCTCACACTATATATATATATATATATTAATATTATCAGATAAAATCGACATCTTTCATCACAAATATTACATGGATCCACTCAAAATATACTAACTCAATTATCCAAACATACTCGGCCTAAGCTTGATCATATAATTACCATAAAACAATGTCCCAAAAAAACACAAAATATTATATTAAACTTGAAGTCCTCATAACCCACCTACAATAAACTCGAAGTCTTTATTTAATCCACCCAATATAATAGTTAATCATAATAAGTGAAGTAATAATAAAATGTAATATACGAATATTAAGTAATCTATTATTAGGAATTTGAAAGTACTTAAATCAAAAATAAAATTTAAGAACCCTAATGAACCATCGAACATAAACGATTACTGTCACACCCCGACCACGTAAAACAACAAACCGCGACGGAAATGTCGGGGAGTGTCGTAACAGAAGTATTGTTTCAACAACCATGGTAATTAAAGTTTTGTATTATTACATTAAGTTTGATTACGTTATCTTGGAGTAAAGGAAAACAAAACGGAAATTAAATTGTCTTTGCGAAATAACAACACCATTATTATTGTCTTGTAGATTTTAAGTCACTAAAGCCCAAAGTGATCCATCCTAAGTGTCGCATGAATCAACCTCAAACATTAGCTCTTGAAACACATGTGAAAATAGGTACATCAGCATAAAAATGCCTGTGAGATACATAGGTTTTATTGATGAGGATTCATGACTCGAAAGTTAAAATAGATTTTTAACAAAAAGTAGTCATGAACCTTACAAAGTATTTTCTTTTATAAAATCACAAGAAAATCAATTTTTAAAATAAACGATGCATAGTTAAATAAATGTCCAATAAAAATGAATTTTATAAAATTTGTCTTGTTTTGTAGTAAAATATCATATCTTGTGTAAATGATGTCATGTTTTGTAAAAAAAATGTCATGTTTGTACTTAATGAAGTGGTTTAGATAACGCCATGATATGTAATATAATAAAAACACTTATATATAGAGAGTACCAGCGGTGTATCCACCATGCCTTTATCATATTACACACGTTTCGTTATTTAAATCACTTACCAAAAATTATCAAGTTATGTATTGTTTAAACCAATGTCAATTGTCATGTGTAAACAATGTCTAATGTCAGTGTAATCCATGTCTTGTATGTCAAATGAAGTGTAATAACCATTGGCTTGTGTGGCAAGTAAAAGTCTATACTCAAACCATATGTAATAATGTCATGTATAATCAAATGTCTTGTGTAACCAAATGTCGTGTACAAAACGTTATCTTTGAACAAAACGAAAGTTTAAATCAAAGATTATGTTTTGAAATCCATTGATTTATTTGATACGAACATTTATCAGGGTTTTGTTTATCGCATACATTCAAGACTTGAGACTGTCAGATAAACCCTTATCAAGTCAAAGGTTTATCAAAAGTGTATTCGGATTCTGTCATTCCCTACTTCCAAAACAAACCTAGGAAGCGGGGAACGGGATTTGTCAAGTCCTATGGTACCATTACATACTACCGAGCGGCGTGATCACTGTTAATGAATGTATTATGTACCGTTAAACATACCAAATGTCATAGTTAATGTAAGCAATGTCATGAAAAATGTATTTAAACCATGTACTAAGTATGCTAGGTCAACATACGAAGTAGAAATGTCCATGAAATCAATTTGCTAGCATGCTCAGTCAACATACATAGCAAAAATGTAATGTAAATCAATGTGCTCATATGCTAAGTCAACATATGCCGCAAAAGTATCTTTGAAATCAATGTGCTAGCATGCTCAGTCAACATACATAGCAAAACATAATTGAAATCATGTACTATATGTGTACTATATAAATATAGCAAATATATGCCATGAAAAATGAAAGCATGAAAGTAACGAGAAGCACATGTGTATCACCCAAATCATTTGAAAACGTAAAAGAGGGGACTATGTACTCACTTGGGATTGCAAAAGTATCCTTGTTCAACACGGATATACAAAGTTCACGAGTTCGAAGAAATCAAGTGAGTCCTAATGTCGGATAACTATGTTAATGTCGGGACCTTAATCAGAAGATTTGGATAGAATGAATCCTTATAAACCAAATGAGTGTTGGAACTCATATGAAATGGTTTAATAAAGCTAACATTCTGATTTGGAAAGATTCCTAAGTGCTTTTGACCCGTTATGACTCGTTAAGGTAGTTTACATTACTTTAACGGATCATTTACTTAAAAATGTGTTCAGATGGTTAGATATATGTTGTGATAAGTCTAATATGCCAAAACATGTTTGATTAAATTGTAACATAAGTTTATATGTCAAAACATTGGTCACATCTGCTTAAAGTTGATTTATGCGCAAAATGGGCATTTTGGTTATTTATAAAGGCATAACTAGCGACTTAACATAACGCTAACCAAATGACGTGACCATAAGGTATAACCTCAGAGGGTTATTCCCTATACAACTATGGTCACTAATATGAGTTTGGTCGGATCCTAAGATCGACCAAACGGGTCGGATTCGAAAGTCAAAGCGGTGGTCAAGACCGCTCGACTTACGACCCTAAACAAGCACTAAACTAAAAGTGACGAGTTAGACATGTTAAACATGTCTAACTAGGTTTATAAAAAATGATTTGGTATCAAAACAAAGTGTTTTGATACTTAAAAATAGTTCCATCGTATAATGCACATTTTGCGCATTATTGACCGAAACTTTGACTCGTCACTTCGACTAGGAAACATGGTAATCAGTAGGGATGATCGCTATGGATCATAACCATCGTGATTACGATCACGTTGCAAAGTTCAATTGGACTTTGACTTGACCAATTAATGGTCAAAGCTTAAAGTCAAACACTGTTTGACTTTTTAGCTAAAAATAGCTAAAAATAATAAACAAGACTAGGATGGAACACTTACTTGTGATCCAAGAATGAAGGAAAGACTAAAGAACTCAGATGGGAGACCTCCAACAATGTGGTAGTCTCCACTTAGAGCAAGAGGAGAAAGAGAAGAATTGAGCAAGGAAAATGGTTGCAACTTATGGAGGTATTTATAGTTGAAGATGAAGTGTAGGATCTTGCCAAGTGTTGAGAGATGTTGTAGGATCAAAACATGTGTCTAGTGATGTGTTGCAACCAGAGGAAGTGTGGCAATAACAAGTGCTTAGTGTCCAAAGAAATAAACAAGAAGCTTCCAAGTTGCAATTAGGAAGCTTCTGCTCTGGGCACCCCTTACGGACCGTACGGGGTTTTGCCTTACGGTTCGTAAGGCCCTTGCAGGGCAGAAGTTTTAGAATTGGCCCCTTCACTTGTTATTGTCGCATTTTGGCACTTTTAACACCCATTAACCTCCATTTAAATCTTTATAAGGATGACAAAGCATAGGGAACATGAAATGTGTCCAAAATGTCCCGGGTGTCGGTTCGTTCGGTCATACGGTTGCGGTTTTTGGTTAATTACGATGAAAATCGTATCGAACGCGCAAATGACTGTAATTGCGTAATGAATGATATTTTTGCATTCCAATCATCAAAATATAAGATTTTAATGATTAAAATTTTTTTTGGATGTGCGTACATGTTCTGGATTAGGAAATACGCGTATTGGCATAGTTTCGCAAAATTTGCAAAGTAGCCCCTGAAGTTGAATAAGATGTTTTTGCCATACCGAATCCTTCCAAACTTATTTCTAAGTTATGTAAAGGATATTTAGGGTATGTTTAGCTTATGTCATTGTTCCAGAGTGTACGTCACGTTATACTGATTACGTTTGCGTAACGGTTTGCGATTTCACTTTCAGAACTGGTTTGAAAGATCAGAATTGAACAAGGATTGAAAATATGAAATACCATATATAAATACACAAATCATGGAATAAAACACAATGTTATTAAATACAAAATTGTTTGGAATAGTATGATGTTTAAAATACACAGATGTCACAGTCTCCCCTACTTTAGGAAATTTCGTCCCGAAATTTAATTAGAGGAAACTTGTGAGAATAGATGTGGATATTTCGCCTTCATCTGGTCCTCTCGTTCCCAAGTAAACTCAGGGCCACGCTTGGACTCCCAGCAAACTTTAACAATCTGTATACGTCTGCACTTGAGCTATCTGACTTCACGATCTAAAATTTCCACAGGTTTCTCGACAAAGTGTAACGTGTCATCAACACGAATTTCATCAAGAGGAATGTGGAGGTTTTCATCAGCTAAACACTTTTTCAAATTGAACACGTCGAATGTTGGATGAACGTTACCAAGTTCAGGAGGTAGCTCAAGTTTGTAGGCACCTTTCCAATTTTCTCAATGATCTTGAATGGTCCAACATATCTAGGTGCAAGTTTTCCTTTCTTTCCAAATCTAACCACGCCTTTCCAAGGGGATACCTTGAGTAGGACATGATCACCGACTTGGAATTCCAAGGGCTTGCGTCGTTTGTCCGCATAACTCTTTTGACGGCTTCTAGCTGTCAAGAGATTATCGCGAATTGTTTTGACTTTGTCTGTTGTGTTTTGAACAAGTTCAGGTCCAGTGAATTGAGATTCACTGATTTTATTCCAACAGACAAGTGAACGACATTTTCGACCATAGAGGGCTTTGAAAGGAGCCATGTTAATGCTGGTATGATAACTGTTGTTGTAGGAGAATTCGATCATAGGTAGATGCGAATCCACCAAAGTCGATCACACAAGCTCTAAGCATATCCTCTAGTGTCTGGATTGTTCTTTCGGACTGTCCATCCGTTTGAGGATGATAAGCAGTGCTCAGGTTAAGTTTGGTTCCCATGGCAGATTGCATGGTCCTCCAAAAATGAGATGAGAATCGAGCATCATGATCAGATTGATGTCCAAAGGAACACCATGAAGAGATACAATTTCATCCACATAGATCTTAGCAAGTTTGTCAGCAGGGAAATTCTCACGGATCGCTATAAAGTGTGCTGACTTGGTTAGACGATCAACGATTACCCAAATGGCATCATGACCTCTAGATGTACGCGGTAATTTGGTAATGAGATCCATTGCAATGCTTTCCCATTTCCAAACCAGGATTTATGGTTGTTCAAGCAAACCAGAAGGGCATTGATGTTCTGCCTTAACTTTAAGATAAGTAAGACATTTAGATACGTACAAGGCAATGTCTTTCTTCATACCCGGCCACCTGTTGGTGCATATGTCTGTTGCCTACGTCATTATGTATCGAGTCTGAGTGAATATGGCTTAATCTGTTAGAAACAAGGCGTATTTATGTAAAGTTTAGGCCAAGTTCGCCCATGAAAGCATGTGAGAAGGCAAGTTCGAGCGAACTTAACCCAAGTTCGACCCCAAGTTCAAGCGAAATTACTCCTTATCATATCCTTTTCAGCGAACTTGTACTACTATATAAATATACCTTGGGATTTCATTTGTAAGTGTTGGAGAGATTTGGCACAGAGGCGGTGAAGCTTTGTCGGATCCGGTTCTCGAATGTATTGAACTTTAGATCAATGAAAACAACATTTAAATGAGTAATTCTTGTTATTTGGTTAACTTGTCATTAGTTTCCGCCTAATCGGACAATAGATAACAAATTTAGGTTCCCGTGCTAATCGTGGACGTTCCTACAAGTGGTATTAGAGCCTGGATACCTAAATTTGCTGGAATCAAGACAAGAATTTCTCTATTTCATCTCCATTCTATCATTTTTCTTAACATTTTCACATACTTGATGATTTCATGGTCAAAAATGGGTGATTTTTGAATATGTCATGTAAAACACACTAATAACAAACCCTTGAGAGTTTGGACATCAAATTCAATCAAATTGATATAAAAAAGTTGGAAAAACCATGTTTTGGAAACAAGTTTCAGCCGAACTTAACATCAAGTTCGACCGAACTTGATTAAAATTTCACTGATTTTGATCAAGTTCGACCGATCTTGATAGATTTTCAAGGTTTTGTATAAGTCCGCTCGAACTTGCAAGAAAATTCAATATTTTTGATCAAGTTTGCCCGAACTTGATCAATTATTGTTGGAATTCTTTCACAAGTTCGCCATAACTTGATAATTTTCTTGAAATTTCACCTAAGTTCGACCGAACTTACCTGTTTCTTGAAATCTTTTCACAAGTCCGCTCTAAAGTGTGATTTTTGTCAAATTCCACATCAAGTTCGACCGAACTTGATAAGTCTGTGACAAGTTCGCCCGAACTTGTCTAAAGTTCCTAAAAAAACGTCATGAACATTATATATCGTTAGAATCGTATCGACGAGACGATTTTAAAGATATAATCGGGTAAAAATTGTTTTTGGGAAAATTTTAAAAGTTTTTAACGTACCGATTGTCGATTAAAACGTCAGTTTTTGCTAAAATTGTCTATTACTAATCAGTTTTCGAGTGTTTTTTATTGTATTTTCGATAAGTCTTCAGGTTATCAAAATGGAAGATTTCCACAACGTTTTCGTTTCTCAAATGGCTTCTTCATCAAATGCTAATATTCTTGCGGCAAATCAGATGAACATCGACAACGAAATGGGTACTACGTCGAAACCGCCAAAGCTAATGAACATGGATGAATTTGAAGGATGGAAAGAAAAGTTTGTGAATTGGATACAAGCAAATCAATTCAACAGCTGGGTCGCAGTTGAGGATGGTTACAAATGGCCAAAGGATGAGCGTGATCAAGATCTTCCGCTGAACAAGTTATCAAATGCCGACAAAGATAATTATGTTACAGAGAAGAAAATGATCAGCTTGATACAACAATCAGTGAAGGAAGATATCTTGATATTATTGCCAGAATATGACACTTCACAGGAATTATAGAATTCTCTTTGTGAAAAATTCAAAGGAAGTGATGAAATGATCAAGAGCAAAAAGGCTTTAATCAAGAAATAATTCAAAATCTTCACGATGATTAAAGGTGAAACAATGAAGCAGATGATCGACAGATACTGTCACCTTATGGTCCAAATAGGGAGACATGATATCAAAAGATCTAATGAAGAGCAAATTGAAAAGCTGGCTGATGCATTTTCAGAAGGAGAATGGACAACATATCTGATGATTCTGAAGAATAGTCCATCTTGGAGACACTTCAAGTTGTTATCTTTCATTGACAAATTAGAAGGACATGAGATGGAATTGATGAAGATTGCTAAATCAAAGAATGCTAATGTTGTTCAAGATGTCGGTGTTTATTATAAAGGAGGTATTCCTGATACTCTGATACAAAGTCCGAAACTCCAAACAGCATTTAGTGCAAATGCAAATTCTTCTCCAAATCAAGGTTCTCCATATGCTGGTTACACACGTGCTAGTTCAAGCTCATCTTTTCATAATCAAACAAGCCAACTTAGTTCTGATTCAAACAGTGCAACATAGCAGTTGATTTGAAGAATGTGTTTCCTGAAAAGGTGGCCAAACAACACATAGCACTTCTTGCTACTATTCTCGAATCATATGAAAGTCTCGTTGCTGGAAAGATCGGCAATCCAGAAATGACCGCCGAAGATTATGATCAGGTGGACGAAGAAGAGTTGGAACTAATGGATATCAAGTGGAGTCTGGCATCTATCATCAGAAGAGTTTCTAAGTTTGTGGCGCTCACTGGAAGGGATATTGGTAACTCAAGCAACAAGCTTGGATTTGACAAGACTAAAGTCACATGCTTTAGGTGTCGACAAAAAGGACACTTCAAATGAGAATGCAACAATCAAGAAGCAAGTGGAAACCAAAATCCTTTCGGCAGCAACAATGAGTACTACAAGAAAGCTCTTCAATACAGGCCATATCCGAAAAGAACACAAGTCGAAGTAGAAGATAAATCTGCAAAGACAACCGAACAAGCTCTTGTTGTTACTCATGAAGAAGATGGTTTTGACTGGAACAAATACATTGGAAAGAAAACTGGTGTTGCTATGATGGCAGAGTTAGTGAATGAATCTGATACATCGTATGTCGATGCAGCTTTGGAAAATGCCATTCTGGAAGGATATAGACAGAGAGCTGAGGAAGAAGAGTTAGCTTATCTTGAGATGCAGAAACAAGAAGCTTTGAAATCAGACGCTAGAAAAGGTAAAGGCTAAGGTAAGTGTGTCTGAAAAGGAAGTTGTGAAAGTTGTGGAGGTTGAAAAACCTTGCACAAAGTTCGCAAGTCCTTGTGAACCATGTCTTGATAAAGTCAAAGTCATAAGAGAATTGACTGTACATAACGAAAACTTTCGTTATGATTACAGAACCATAAAAGAAGCTTATGACAAAATATCAAGCAAAAATATAAATATGTTGAACATGCTAATTGTGAGCTTAACGCTAATGTAAAAATGTTAAATGCTACAGTAATTGAGAAACAAAAGGCAATTAACATGTACATTAATACAATTGCTGAAACAAAGCGTGAGTTTCATAGCATGAAAATTGAAATGGAACGGGTAAGACAACTTCTAGAGAGTTACACCACAAACGTGTATGTCATTGATCACATTTTACCTACGATTAAATCAGAGGAAAATGGTGAGAAATCAAAGTGTAAAGAGTACGGATGTGTTCCTCCACCATTTCTTGCAAGTTATTCCTACAAGAAAGATGATGAGATTGAAAACGCATTTAATCTACTTATTTTGTCAGATAAGAAGAATAAATTGCCTGAGAACATTGACGTAGACTTTACGAATTCAAACAATGACGATGAAGTGGTAGTAAAAAATGCGGTTAAAAATGTGTTGGGAAATGATTCTGATGACTGCTGCTCTGAAAGCGCCAAATCAAGTTCGAACAACTCGAAATCACATGACGATACTTAATATGAACATGATCTAAATGATGATCCCTAATGTTGTCATGTACAAGATTAAGGAATCTGATAGATTATACTTCGATGATAGTTTTCCGATTCGGAAAGTGAAATAGGATCAACTTGATAAGTTTTTCAAACTTGTAGAAATTTCAGCAGATGATCTTGAGAAAAACGAGAAAAGATTTTATTCGAAACCTAAAAGGAATGCTAACAATTACCGAAAAGTTGGTGGTGATTTCCTGAGCACAGGAGAGCAGGTTTAGGTTTGGAGATTGAAGAAGAAGAATCGAAGAAGAAGGAGAAAAGCGTTCCAGGAATACAAAGGTAAGAATATAAAGTTTGTGTATGGAACGAGCATAGTTCAAGAGGAAAGCATGATCGGTAAGCAATCGAATGATGAATTCAAGAAAGCAAAAGAACTTCGGGACAAGGCTAAGATCAAGTCCACAAGTGGATTGAAACCCACTAGTGGAAATGGTTCTGATAATCGAACTTGCTTTAAATGCAATACTGTTGGTCATATTGCTCGCAAGTGTCTGAATTTAAAACCTGTGTTTCCTCGAAGAAAAACCGAATAAAAAGATGAAAAGCAAAAACAACCAGAGATTGTAAAATCCGTTAAAGAGTTAAATAGAAACTATGAATCTAAACAAGAAGTGAAACCTAAAACTGTCAAAGTTTGAAAACTCAACATTTGAAAAAGGTGAAACTTCAAGGTTTAATGAAATCAAAGATTCTAGGTTCTATATCAAGAAAACAAGAAGTAAACTACAATCTTGGGTTGCTAAGAAAAGGCTTTCTTCATCTGAAAAAACAAAGCCTGTTGCTGATAAAACTGTCACACCCCGACTTGCAGCGGAAGACAAAAAATACGAGATGCAATAGACACCTCTGGTACAAGCACAATGTTTATAAAGACACTACATTTTATTACTTACAAAATGTTGATTACATACTACATGTATGTTACAACTGCGTGTTCCCATGAACCACATAAGTCTTCTAAGCCACATGCGTCTATATCTGGGTTCGCCTGCAAACATGTCTTGAACAACATACACGGATCACACCAGTCTCAAGTTACCTGAAATGCATGTTAGTTTTAAAAAGGTTCAGCTAAACGCTGCGTGAGTTCCACTGGTTTAATTGTTGTGTAACAATATGTGTTAACAAGTTCAATTGCACTGGTCACAGTCTTAGTCACACTGACGGTCACAGTCATAGTCGCAGATGGAATTACACGATGACACAAGTGAAACCTTGGCTTGTCATAGTCACTCCGTTTTAGACAGACACATCATCGCAACGGGTCGTGTCACCACAGACACTTCTCACCGGGCCGTGTCAAGACAGGCACGTCATCCCGGCAACTGAGTCATGTAAAGTTCAATGTTCCCCTGCAGTTATGTCTAATGACGTAACTAAATTCAGGACACGTGCAGTTGCGTAGTCACCGACGCACAGTGTAACCTAGACACTGCCTAGAGCAACTGGGTCTGTCGGACCAATAGTACTATCTACTGCCCCGTAAGGCTTAAGTTAATCACTTGTAGAGGGGAGGTAGTTCGGGTGTTAGATAATTCACATCTCACAAGTTGGTGCAATTAACATAGTTTCATAACATGCAAGTCATTCCAGAAAACAGTGAAACAGTTTACAAGTGGGAGAGTAAAACTCAATCCCAAATTGGTGTATTCAACACAGTTTTTAACATGCAAGTCCCCAGAAAACAGTTTAGAAGGGGGAAGTGAAAACTCACTCCCAAGTTGGGGCAATGATCACAGTTTGTAACAAGTTCATGTGTTAGGGAAGCGAATTCCCTTCATAAGTTTGTGTAATCAACACAGTTTATAACATGCAACTCCCCAGAAAACAGTAAAATCATTCAAAAGTGGGGAAGTGAAACTCACAGTACAAGTAGTGATCTCAACGCAAGAGTGATCAAGCAACTGGATCCACTTTAATAACACCCATGCAAGTATGGACTCAAATCAGTATCTAAGTTGGTAATGGTTATAACTTGGATTGGTCTGGAGTTTTTACTCCGGATTAAGTCTATAGAAAGCTGGTATGGTGATGGACGTCAGGGTAGTATTAGTTTTTAGTTTGGCTTCGGGGCACCGGTTCGCGTGTCAGCCAAAGTCAGTAGTTTAATGTGTTCGGATAATAGTACGGGAATACCAGTAGTGCCAACACTTGGTTATTTAAGAATGATTAACTTTCCATCAAGGGAGTTTGAGTATTTGGGGAGTCGAGATTACCCAAATTTGAGTTTCCATTTTTACCATCGGGAATTCTCTCGAATTGTCTTAGGCCACACCCATAGTGCCCAATATTGCCGGGAATCTCCCGGATACTCCAGGGTGTTCCAATTATAGCATTTATCGGGGTGAGTCAGTTCCCAGTTCCGGCAGGTTCGTTATACGGTAAACCTGCCGAAATTGCTTTAAAATAACTCATTTTTAATTCCATAAATTCTCATTTAATCTATATTTTATATAAAAATCTATAAATTTTTATATAACTTAGTAAAATCTGTAGATTATGTGAAAAAGTTCTGGGAATTTATTTTGTTATTTTACTTATTTAAATAAATTATTTATAAAACCATTTTTAACCACATAATTTTCATTAAAAACCATCAGTGATTCAAAAATTCCCAAAAAACTCCAGAACACCTTTTATATGTCCAGGAGCTCCTCACAAAATTTTGAGATTTTTCCGATTCGTTTCGGTGCGTTCCCGGCTACTAAAAACTCGCAAAAACACGGATTTTTAACCCAAATTAAAACTCAACCAATGGACTCCGAATTTTCCCAGATTACTCCCCATATGTTCCTTAGTGTCTCCGTAAAATTTAGTAATTTATTGAATTCGTTTTATATTTTTTCCGAAATTCTTTCAGTAAAACAGTTAAAAATTCACCAAATATGGTAGAAATACCAAAAATTCTAAAATTTTACATGGCCCTTCCTGACAATATCCTAGATCACCACACCAAATTTCAGCTCAATCCAAGTTACACAGATCAAGTTATAGGCAAAACAAGATTCTGCCTATGCTAGATTCGGTTTCGGATGTTATACCTAGCGATTCTTCCGATTCCAAGCGTTTATCTTGATCCCAGAAATGTGTGAAGGATATATTCAATACCTACACACCAAGTACAACCCAAAAATGCTAGAACTTAGATCAATTAAGCTTTAATTCATTGTTTTTCGGTTAATCGAATAGTTAAGCGATTTTTGTCGAATAAGAGTTGATTAGGGTATCAAACCCCAATGATTTGTGACCATGGCTGCCATAAAACACCAGGGGTTTTATGTGGTGTTCATATTCAGCCCTAAAACTTGTTTAAAACTCCAAAATTCATGGATTACAAAGCGTTTTTCGGCTAGAAATCACGTTTAATCGAAGAAACGGACTTAGAACCATAAGTATCAAGGTTAATACCTTTGAACTAGGATTTGTTCTTGATGAATTCAGCTGAGAAGAAGGGGTTTTGGAGCAGATTTTTGGGGAAAATTTGAAGGAATTTTGATTAAAGTTTAAAAGAAAAAGAAAAAAATACATATATATCCATGGGGTGGGCCCCATAAGGCCACCTCGTGCTTCATTTTGCGTGACAAAAGATGATGTTTATCTTTCGGATAAGTATAGGTTCATTTTCGGGTGCTGCGCGCGTTCTCGATTTGCGTGACGGACTCCGTTCTGCGCGTACTTAGTGTCAAAAGACAAGGTATTTTAAAAATTATGCATAACCGTCTTAAAATCCGAACCCAGTTACGTTTTAATCATAGAAGTCTCGTTTGACGTTCATTTAAGTGTTTTTAAGCTTGACGATCGTTCCTTGCACATTTCGTTGCCTTATGTTATGCTCGGAATGAATGCGTTTCCCCAACCGGGAGCTGCTTCGTTTTGCGTGCCAGGGCTTTGATTATTTTCAAACCTCATGTCACAGTCTATGGCACAAAACAAAGTTGTTCCTGGAACTCGGAATCTTAAATAATGCTACCGATAACCTAATAATCGACATTAAAGGTTTAATGCGCTGTTAAACGTCCGTTTAACACGTTGTTCAAGGCTAGGAATGCCAACCACGCATCGTTGGTTCTTAATAGTGTCATGTCAACCATGACGTGCTCTCGGATTCTTCCGAGACATTACAGATATCGCTAGGCAATCCACACCGTTGAACAGAACACTGATTGTTATATTGAAAAATCATTTAAAATTGATTTCCTACAAGTGATTCTTACAAATGGTGTCCACAAGTTGAGGTTAACAAAGTTTAATGGTTTGTTTCTGTTGTCAGGTGATGATGCAGAAAATGAAAAAAGGATCGGACGATGAGTTCTCGGGATCCTCATTGGTTTGTTACATTTTTAGAAGAATTTCTTTAAATCTAAAATCCAAAAATATGTTTTTGATTTTAGGCGGAGTAAGAAAATTTGAAAATGTTTAGAAAAATAAAAAACATATGAAAAAGTTGAAAATTCAAAAACATTAAAAATTCAAAATGTACAAAAACATTGAAAAAGACAAAAAGAATTTGGTTGTCAAAAAGGAAATGATAGTATATCAGTGGACTATCACAGTATGCTAAAAAATTATAAAGTTTAAAAGTGATAAACAAGTCTTACTGTGGATGTGTCGATAGGCTTAACACGTTCAGTAGATTGTTTCTAGGATATAAACTAAATTTCGCAACTGCTTAATCTTGTGGATTAACACATCTTTGATATATGGACTTAGTACTCCGAAATTTTGATTGAAGGGTTGCCTAATTATGATATACGAGGTCTTTATAGATAGTTAATATTGGGGTATTATACAAGTTCTTCTGATTTTGCGGAAGCAATAGCCTAGAACTTCTATAATGCTTTTGCTAAAAACCCCAAATTAGCATGCAAAGTTTGAAAAGAATCGAAAGATCTAATCATTTGCAATGCTTAAAAGATTCCTTAAGTGGAACACATCTTAAAGACGAGCCTTCATCTCTTTGTCTGTACGATAGTACTAACCTGAGCTCTCAAGGTCTCGCACAACCCAGATACAGATATCAATTACGCTATATTCACCTGTAAGATGAAATCTAGGGAATCTGGATTAGGAGTATATTCAAGAAGTGGGAAACACAGTTAAGTCAAGTTTTCATAATTCTTACCTTAACATATCTTGGAACAGTTGAGAAACGTGATAAAGTTTAAGTGGACAACATATCGACAATCTAGGTAAACGAGTTTAAAACTTAAAGTCTTCAAAAGGTCAACGGTACTGGTGATATGTCTCAAATAACTGATATGATCCTTAGACACAAATTCACAAAAAATATATGTCTGTAAATATGTTTGTACATAGTTTACTTTACTTGTTAAAAGTTTCTGTAAATACTTTACTTGCTTTTCAAAATAAAACCAAAAAGATTTTCAGTGTGTTTTAGAATAAACTTTCTAAAAAACAAAAAGATTTTGTTTCTTCATTAGTTTCAACGAGCCAATGTTGGAGAATGGATCTTCGAAGTCTGGTAAGAAAATCTGATGAATGTCTAAAAGTTCTTTAATTTGAAACTTTAAAATCAGATTGTTCATAATGGTTTTTCAAATCGAGGTCATTAATTTGGACTCGTTTGACATATTTGATTAATCAAGGTCATTAATTTAGACTTGATTAACTAAGTGGATTTTTACAAAACAAATGATAAAAATGTGAAAGTTGAAGGTTTTAAACGTAAAATGTATTCAAGGTCATTAAGTTGAACTTGAAACAATTAATGTTTTTGAAAAGATTGAAGTGAAGATTAAAGTTCGAAATGTTGATGGTACAAAATTTCAAAACAGAGAATCTGAAATGTTTATTTGAATGTCAGAATTATTTAGACATGTAGTAAAGTTTGAGGGGGAGCTGGATAAAACACTGTCCAAAGATTTCAGAAAGCTCAAAGCTAGGGGGAGCTTGAAGTTTAAAGATCAAAGCAAAGGGGAGTCTGAGACTAAAGCTTAAAGCTAGGGGGAGCATGTTGATTAAAAGTTTTATCAAGACAAAGCTCAAAGTAAAAGGAGGAGGATTTAAAGATCAAGATGGTAAAGTTTATACAAGAACTAAAGATCGGAAGACTCAGAAGATTTTAAAAGTCCAAATGACTGCGGCAACATCCAAGGGGGAGTCTGTTGGTGCATATGTCTGTTGCCTATGTCATTAGGTATCGAGTCTGAGTGAATAGGGCTTAATCTGTTAGAAACAAGGTGTATTTATGTAAAGTTTAGGCCAAGTTCGCCCATGAAAGCATGTGAGAAGGCAAGTTCGGCCGAACTTGACTAGGTCAAGTTCGGGCGAACTTAACCCAAGTTCGACCCCAAGTTCGGGCGAACTTACTCCTTATCATATCCTTTTCAGCGAACTTGTACTACTATATATAGGTGCCTTGGGATTTCATTTGTAAGTGTTGGAGAGATTTTGGCGCAGAGACGGTGAAGCTCTGTCGGATCCGGTTCTCGAATGTATTGAACTTTATATCAATGAAAACAACATTTAAATGAGTAATTCTTGTTATTTGGTTAACTTGTCATTAGCTTCCGCCTAATCGGACAATAGATAACAAATTTAGGTTCCCGTGCTAATCGTGGACGTTCCTACACCACCAATACTGGGCACGAAGATCCTTGTACATTTTGTCTACACCTGGATGAATTGAATCACGAGACTTATGAGCTTCATCCATTATCAAGGTGCGGAGATTGTCTTGACTTTGAACCCACAAATGGTTCAGATAATAGAAAACCCCATTGTCTTTCGTCTCAAGTTGGAGCTCAAGATGATGTGGTAATTCATCACCCATCATGCCTTGTGTAACACAAGTTTGTTGAGCTTGGAAGATACGGTTTTGAATATCTGATCGAACTTGAACAAATTGTAAGAGCATCAGCTACGACATTCGCCTTACCAGGATGGTAGCGAATCTCACAGTCGTAGTCGTTCAGAAGTTCAACCCATCGTCGTTGTCTCATGTTTAGTTCTTTCGGATTGAAAATATGCTGGAGGCTTTTGTGGTCCGTGAAAACTACGCATTTTGTACCGTATAGATAATGTCTCCAAATTTTGATAGCGAAAACAACAGCACCCAACTCAAGATCATGAGTGGTGTAGTTCTTTTCGTGAATCTTCAGTTGTCTTGATGCATAGGCTATAACTTTGTTCCTTTGCATGAGAACGCAGCCAAGGCCCAAGTTTAATGCATCACAATATACGACAAAACCGTCGTTACCTTTAGGTAAGGATAAAATAGGAGCATTACAAAGTTTCTGTTTCAAGGTCTGAAAAGCTTCTTCTTGTTTGGGTCCCCACTCAAAAGGTTTCTTCTTTTGAGTCAAAGTAGTGAGGGGAACCGCAATCTTTGAGAAGTTTGTGATAAAGCGACGGTAGTAACCCGCGAGACCAAGAAATGAACGAACTTCGGTAGGAGTAGTAGGCGTATCCCATTCCTTAATCGCACTGATTTTGGCGGGATCTCCATGTATACCTTGTTCGTTGACAATATGTCCCAAGAATTGAACTTCCTTAAGCCAAAATTCACACTTGGAGAATTTGGCATAGAGTTGTTCTTTCTTTAGGAGTTCCATCGTTAAACGCAGATGTTGCTCGTGATTAGCTCGAGACTTTGAGTAAATCAAAATGTCATCAATGAAAACAATGATGAACTTGTCCAAATAAGGCTTACAAACCCTATTCATCAAGTCCATGAAACTAGCAGGAGCATTTGTCAAACCAAAAGGCATAATAGTGAACTCACAATGATCGTATCGAGTGCGGAAAGCAGTTTTGGGAATATCTTCTTCAAGAACACGAAGCTGATGATACCCAGAACGTAGATCAATCTTTGAGAAGCAAGTAGCACCTTGAAGCTGATCAAAGAGATCATCAATGCGAGGTAGGGGATATCGATTTTTGATTTTGTGTTTGTCGTGCTCACGGTAATCGATACACATACAGAAGGATCCATCTTTCTTTTTCACAAATAGGAATGGAGCGCCCCAAGGTGAAAAGCTCGGACGAATGAATCCTTTGTCAGACAACTCCTGAAGCTGTTTAGATAACTCTTGCATCTCAGACGGTGCAAGTCGGTATGGGGATTTGGCTATAGGGTTGGCACCAGGTACAAGATCTATACGGAACTCAACTTGACGTACTGAGGGTAAACCGGGTAGCTCGTCAGGAAACACCTCAGGATAATCCCGAACAACGGGATGTCCTTAATAGTTTTGCCTTTGCCTTTTTCCTCTATGATATGTGCCAAAAAAGCAACATAGTTTTTTCGTAGGTATTTTTGGGCTTGGGTACATGTCATGAGTTTGAGGCTACTAACAAGTTTTTCTCCACGAACTTCCAAGGTTCCATCCGCAAAAAGAGGTATACGAACGATCTTCTCAAAACAGATCACTTCAGCATGATGTTTGGTTAACCAGTCCATCCCTACTATCATATCAAAGCTCCCGAGTTGCATTGGTTGAGGTAAATGGCAAAAAGATGGTTATTAAGGTTCAATTGGCAATCACGGATGACAGAATCAAGTTTAATGGGTTCGCCACTAGCTATTTCGACTGTCAAGGGCTCTCCTAGTTTTGTTCTAGGCATTTAAAGCAAAGGTTCAAAATCTAGGGATACAAAACTTCTATTAGCACCCGAATCGAAAAGAATTGAAGCAGGATGGTTGTTAACAAAGAATGTACCATTGACCACTTCATTGTCAGCGCGAGCCTCGTTAGCAATGATGTTAAATGTTTGTCGTTTGCCAACTTCGGGCAGTTGTTCCTATAGTGGGTGAGATCCCCACAATTGTAGCAAGACCCAGGTGGATAGTAAGGTCGTGCAGGCTACTGAGCAGGGTTTTGGGCTATCTGATTCTAAGTAGGAGCGAAACGAATAGTGTTGGTAAGATGACCAGATTTCCCACAGTTAGTGCAAATGCGGCACTGTAAATGTGGTTGATGGTGACAGTTACACTTGTTTCACAAAGGTGCATTGCCAACATACTGTTTCTTGGCCAGTGGTTAAGAAAGCTGATTAGGGGCAGCTTGGTTAGGTTGTGTAGTGATAGCGAAGTTCTTGGAAGCCTTACGCTTCCTCGACTTCTTGGAGGTTTCAACTTTGTTACTCTTTTGCTTCTCAGACTTAACAGACGGTTTCTTGTCACCCTTTCGGTGGAGTTTACCCTTTTTGACTTGAGTGTCAGTCAAGGTAGCTGCTAGTTCGATGGCCTGTCGGACAGAAGTAGGGTCGCTACCGGTGAAAATATCCTGAACTGGGTCAGGAAGACCGTGTATGTACTTTTCAATCGCCTTATCCAAAGGCATGACCATCATGGGACATAGCAGACTTAACTCCTCATACGGATCGATGTAAGCACGTTGCTCACCACTGTCTTGCTTTAGGTCGTGGAACTCATTTTCTAGTGCCCTCTGCTCGTGACGAGGGCAGAACTCTTTCATCATTAGAGTCCTAAGTTCCTCCCACGTTTGACCCATAGCGACATCTGCACCCCTATCTCTCCCCACTCCATTCCACCATGTGAGCGCCCTCTTTTGGAACACGCTCGAAGCAAACTCGACCTTTCGTTCATTCGGACATTGGACATGACGGAATGTACTCTCAAGACTCTCGAACCACTGTAGGAGCCCAGTTGCTCCCTCAGAACCACTAAACTTGAGTGGTTTAGCCGAATTAAACTGTTTAAAGTTGCACACAGTAGGTGCATTGTTGTTATTGTTGGCTTAGTTTATTTGAGTTATGAGATTGGGTAGTACAACAGTAAACTGCTGAGCTATCAAAGCTGCCATATTGGCGTCCGAATTCACATTTCGATGAAGAGGCATTCTAAAAGAGAGAGAATCATGAGAGAAAGCGAGTGAGTTGATTGTTGGATAGCCAAAATGAAATGTTATAAATATCGACGAAATGCAAGGATGGTGGTCATTTGTTCGTTACATCAAACAAACAAACGACACACTATGACTAATCAAAGTAAATGGGTATTGATAATGTATAGCGAAGACATGCTTTAGCCTATAGGTGGACACTCACCCCAAGAGTTCCCAGGTAAGAGTGACTGGTCCGATAAAGTGGATTTGTACGAACACTCTAGCGTTAGACAGAAAACTCAGGGTACAGGCACCCACACTTCCAGATTGCATGTGTTCACATTATTAAAACCCAAACTTTGACGAGATTCTGAAAACTTTGGAAGGCATAAAGCCAAAATAAATCATCTAAGGATAGATGATTGTTTTCAAAACGCATTTGTAATTTGTGAATTTGTTTTTGGTAATCACCTAAGGATAGGTGACGGTAGTGTTTTAAATTCTAAACACAAGATAACTTGTGTTAGGGTCCTAGAAAGGTTATAGTCTAGGTCAAAGAATTACTAATAACCTAATTCCCTATAACCATCGGCTCTAATACCATTCCTTTTGTCACACCCCGACCGCGTAAAATAACAAACCGCGGCGGAAACGATCGGGGAGTGTCGTAACAGAAGTATTGTTTCAACAACCATGGTAATTAAAGTTTTGTATTATTACATTAAGTTTGATTACATTATCTTGGAGTAAAGGAAAACAAAACGGAAATTAAATTGTCTTTGCGAAATAATAACAACATTATTATTGTCTTGTAGATTTGAAGTCACTAAAGCCCAAAGTCCATCCTAAGTGTCGCATGAATCAACCTTAAACATTAGCTCCTGAAACACATGTGAAAATAGGTACGTTAGCATAAATGCCTGTGAGATACATAGGTTTTATTGATGAGGATTCATGACTCGAAAGTTAAAATAGATTTTTAACGAAAAGTAGTCGTGAACCTTACAAGTATTTTCTTTTATAAAATCACAAGAAAATCAATGTTTAAAAGAAAGGATGCATAATTAAATAAATGTCCAATAAAAATGAATTTTATAAAATTTGTCTTGTTTTGTAGTAAAATATCATGTCTTGTGTAAAAGATGTCATGTTTTGTAAAAAAATGGCATGTCTTGTACTTACTGAAGTGGTTTAGATAACGCCATGATATGTAATATAATAAAAGCACTTATATATAGGGAGTACCAGCGGAGTATCCACCATGCCTTTATCATAATACACACGTTTCGTTATTTCAATCACTTACCAAAAATCATCAAGTTATGTATTGTTTAAACCAATGTCAATTGTCATGTGTAAACAATGTCTAATGTCAGTGTAATTCATGTCTTGTTGTCAAATGAAGTGTAATAACCATTGTCTTGTATGGCAAGTAAAAGTCTATACTCAAACCATATGTAATAATGTCATGTATAATCAAATGTCTTGTGTAACCAAATGTCGTATACAAAATGTTGTCTTTGAACAAAACAAAAGTTTAAATCAAAGATTATGTTTTGAAATCCATTGCTTTATTTGATACGAACATTTATCATGGTTTTGTTTATCGCATACATTCAAGCCTTGAGACTGTCGGATAAACCCTTATCAAGTCAAAGGTTTATCAAAAGTGTATTCGGATTCTGTCATTCCCTACTTCCAAAACAAACCTAGGAATCCGGGAACGGGATTTGTCAAGTCCTATGGTACCATTACATACTACCGAGCGGCGTGATCAATGTTAATGAATGTATTATGTCCCGTTAAACATACCAAATGTCATAGTCAATGTAAGCAATGTCATGAAAAATGTCTTTAAACCATGTACTAAGTATGCTAGGTCAACATATGAAGTAGAAATGTCCATGAAATCAATGTGCTAGCATGCTCAGTCAACATACACAGCAAAAATGTAATGTAAATCAATGTGCTCATATGCTAAGTCAACATATGCCGCAAAAGTATCTCTGAAATCAATGTGCTAGCATGCTCAGTCAACATGCATAGAAAAACATAATTGAAATCATGTACTATATGTGTACTATATAAATATAGCAAATATATGTCATGAAAACATGAACACATGAAAGCATGAAAGTAACGAGTAAGCACATGTGTATCACCCTAAATCATTTGAACAGGTAAAAGAGGGGACTATGTACTCACTTGGATTGCAAAAGAATCCTTGTTCAAGATGGATATACAAAGTTCAAGAGTCCGGAGAAATCAAGTGAGTCCTAATGTCGGATAACTATATTAATATGGGGACCTTAATCGGCGGATTGGATAGAATGAGGTCTTGTAAACCAAATGAGTGTTGGAACTCATATGAAATGGTTTAATAAAGTTAACATTCTGATTTGGAAAGATTCCTAAGTGCTTTTGACCAGTTATGACTCGTTAAGGTAGTTTACGCTACTTTAACGGGTCATTTACGTAAAAATGTGTTCGGATGGTTAGATATATGTTGTGATAAGTCTAATATGCCAAAACATGTTTGATTAAATTGTAACATCAGATTATATGTCAAAACATTGGTCACATATGCTTAAAGTTAATTTATGCGCAAAATGGGCGTTCTGGTCATTTATAAAGGCATAACTAGCGACTTAACATAACGCTAACCAAACGACGTGAACATAAGGTATAACCTCAGAGGGTTATTCCCTATACAACTATGGTCACTAATATGAGTTTGGTCGAATCCTAAGATCGACCAAATGGGTCGGATTCGAAAGTCAAAGCGATGGTCAAGATCGCTCGACTTACGACCCTAAACATACACTAAACTAAAAGTGACGAGTTAGACATGTTAAACATGTCTAACTAGGTTTACAAAAAGTGATTTGGTATCAAAATAAAGTGTTTTGATACTTGAAAATAGTTCCGTCATAATGCACATTTTGCGCATTATTGACTGAAACTTAGACTCGTCACTTCGACTAGGAAACATGGTAATCAGTAGGCATGATCGCTATGGATCATAACCATCATGATTATGATCACGTTGCAAATTCCAATTGGACTTTGACTTGACCAATTAATGGTCAAAGCTTAAAGTCAAACACTGTTTGACTTTTTAGCTAAAAATAGCTAAAAATAATAAACAAGATTAGGATGGAACACTTACTTGTGATCCAAGAATGAAGGAAAGACTAAAGAACTCAGGTGGGAGACCTCCTACAATGTGGTAGTCTCCACTTAGAGCAAGAGGAGAAGGAAAAGAATTGAGCAAGGAAAATGGTTGCAACTTATGTGTAACATTTGTGCCTTTTCAAGTATCAAACATACCAAACAATTTCGAATCCAAGGAAATCTTCATTTCATTCCCAGAAGTTGCATAATTACATGTGACATCCACACATTTAAGTTCATGTACAATTTCGACACTTCAAAGCTTTTTCTGGAAGATATACGTAAACTGTTACGCAAACGTGATCAGTTTAATGCAATGTATATGCTGGAATAGTGACATAAGCAAAACATACCTTGAATATCCTCTACATAACTTAGAAATAAGTTTTGAAGGGTTTGGTATGTCAAAAACAAGCTTAATCGATCACAGGGACTATTTACGACAAACTACGAAAGTCTGTCGATTCTCGTAGAGACGTACTCTCCTGAACAAGATCACAAGCTTAAACCTAAATACCCTTAACATAGCTTAGAAACAAGTCTTGAGGGCTTCGGTATGGTAAAATCACGCTTTTGCAACTTCAGGGGCTATTTTGCAAATTCTCCGAAACTATGCCGTTGCGCGTATTTCTTAATCCGGGACATGTACGCACATCCAAAAATTTTTTAGTCATTAAAATCTTGTATTTTAATGATTGAATGCAAAAATATCACTCATTACGCATTTACGGTCATACACGCGATCGTTACCATATTCGTCGTAATTAACCGAAAACCGCAACCGTGTGACCAAACAAACTGACTTTTGAGATATTTTAAGCACATTTCAAGTTCCCTATACTTTATTTTCCTTATAAAGCCTGAAAACGGGTTAACAGGTTAAAAGTGCCAAAACGCGTCAAAAACAAGTTCAGGGGCCAATTCTTCCAATTCTGAAACTTCAGCCCTTGCAAGGGCCTTACGGACCGTAAGGCAAAACCCCATACGATCCGTAAGGGGTCCCCAGCTCATCAGAGTTGTTTCAACTAGGTGGCAGCTTCTTGTTTACTTCTTGGACACCAAGCAAATCAATTTTGCCACCATTTCACCTTCAATTAACACTTGTTAGGACCTCCATGAGATCATGCCAACACATGGGACATGTGTAATGATCCTAAGGCCTTCAAATTGCTATAAATAGCAAGTGATTTTGCCATTTTCACTTGCTCGTTCATCTCTTGTTATCTCAAATACTCCAAGTGGAGACTACCACCTTGTTGGAGGCCTCCTACCTGAGTTTTCTGGTCTTCTTGGAGCTCTTGAGTGTTCTTTAACACAAGTAAGTGCTCCATCCTTGTCTTGTTTTATTTGTTTTAGTTATTTCAAGCTAAAAGTCAAATAGTGTTTGACTTTCAGCTTTGACTATTAATTGGTCAAGATAAAGTCCTTGTCTTGTTTTATTTGTTTTAGTTATTTCAAGCTAAAAGTCAAACAGTGTTTGACTTTCAGCTTTGGCTATTAATTGGTCAAGACAAAGTCCAATTGGACTTTGCAACGTGATCGTAATCACGATGGTTATGATCCATAGTGATCATGCCTACTGATTACCACGTTTGCTAGTTGCAGTGACGAGTCAAAGTTTTGGTCAATAATGCGTAATATGCGCATTATAGAATGGAACTATTTTCGGGTATCAAAACACTTTGTTTTGATACCAAAACATTTTTATAACTTAGATTAGACATGTTTGAGATGTCTAACTCGTCACTTTTAGTTTAGTGCTTAGTTAGGGTCGTAAGTCGAGCGGTCTTGACTACCGCTTTGAATTTCAAACCCGACCCGTTTGGTCGACCTTAGGATCCGACCAAACACATATTTGTGACCATAGTTGTATAGGGAATAACCCTCTGAGGTTATACCTTATGGTCACTTTATTTGGTAAGTGTATTGATAAGTCGTTGGTATGTTCTTTAAATATGACCAAAACGCCCTTTTTGCGAATAAATCAACTTTAAGCATATGTAACATAAATTTTGACATGTAATCTGATGTAGTAAAATTATTAAGCATGTTTCGGCAATTTACACTTATCATAACACATATCTAACCATCCGAACACGTATTTACGCAAATGGCACGTTAAAGTGGCTTAAACTACCTTAACGAGTCATAACGGGTCAAAAGCACTTAGGAACCTTTCCAAATCAGAATGTAGACTTTGTTAAACCATTTCATATGAGTTCCAACACTCATTTGGTTTACAAGACCTTATTCTATTCAATCCGCCGATTAAAGTCACGACATTTACATGTTATCCAACTCATTAGGACACACTTGATTCCTTGATCTTTGGGCTTTGTTCACACATTCACACAAGGCTCATTCGCAAATCCCAGGCGAGTACATTGCTCCCCTCTTTTATGTTTTGAAAATGTTTTAGGGTGATTCATATGTGCTAAGTTGTTTTCAATGTTCAAATACTATGGTTTATATAACAATATGGTTTCAATAATGTGATACAACTTGTTGGTGCATTATCCATGATACGAATGACATTCATTAACATTGTTATGCCGCCCAGTAGTCAGTTATGGTACTATAGGATTGACAATCCCGTTACTAGGCTATTCACTGGATTTGGTGGGTAGTTTGGGGAAGGACCGAAACTGTTTATGATTAACAAATCATTCGTTGATTTGTTAGTCTTGTTAAAGAGATCTTTTAGGATCTATAAGATACCCTTTGGGTATAGTCGAGTCAACAAAGGCTTGAATATATTCATTAAAGAACGACCAAAATTTTTCACAATTAGAAACAAGGACGATGGACAATGGTTTATGACAAGTACAATGAACAATGGTTTATGACAAGTACAATGAACAATGGTTTATGACAAGGACAATGAACAATTGGTTTATAACACGAACAATGGTCGAATGGTTATTTTTGAACAAGGTTACAAAACAAATTTTATTTAACGATATAAACCATACATAGTTACTTATAAGATGATCTACAACTCAAATTTACGAAACAAATGTTTTCAGTCAAGATTCATGGCTGCATGGTTTTGATTTGCTTATATTAGCTTGTAAAGTTGATATATTATATTGCAATATCAAACACTTTTGATTTCAAGATTTATACTCGTCGACTCTCAAAGTTGGACGAGGCATTACAATATAGTTCTAAAGCCATGAATTTGACACTCACAAAACCTATGTTCTCGCCGGCATTTTTATGCTGACTATGTTTTCACATATGTTTCAGGATTTGTTACATGACGATTGTTGCTGCATACTTCACCTAGGACGGACGCGAACTTTAGTGCCTTAAAACAAGAAAGAAAAATAATATACTTGTTTTGTTTATTTAAAATTCTGAGGACAATGTAATCGTGTTAATATTCAGTAAAACATAATTTCAAATACCATGTGTTATGTAACAATTTGTAACTTGACTCCCCAAGTGTTTTCGCCGCGTGTTTTTTTATGCGATTTAGGGTGTTATAGATTAATATCAGAGCACTGGTTATATGGAATTAGGTTATTAGTAACGCTTTGAACTAGTCTGTAACCTTCCTAGGACCCCAACGCAAGTTACTTGTGTTTAGATTCTTAAAACATTACCATCACCTATCCTTAGGTGTTTACCAAAAACAAAGCATATCACATCTTTTGAAAGTCAAAATTGTTCTAAAACTTCACAAGAAATCATCTATCCTTAGATGGTTTGTTCTTAGGCTTATTACCTTCAAAATTTTCAAACTCTCGTCAAAGTTTGGGCTTTAATAATGTAAACACATGCAATCTGGAAGGGTGGGTACCTGCACCCCGAGTTTTCTGTTTAAGGCTAGAGTGTTCGTACAAATCCACTTAATCGGACCAGTCACTCTTACCTGAGAACTCTTGGGCTGAGTGTCCACTTATAGGCTAAAGCATGTCTTCACGATACATTATAAAGACCCCTTTACTTTGATTAGTCACTGTGTCATTGTATGTTCTTGGTACTAAACAATTGATCACAATCCTTATGCTTCACCGATATTTCTTTTAACAATTCATTTAGTCTATCCAATGTCAATCTCATTCGATTTCACTCATATTTTCCTCTCTCTTTTCCAGAATGCCTCCTCGTCGCGACACTACTCAAAACGCCGAAATGGCAGCTCTAATTGCTCAGCAGATGGCTGCTATGCTCCCAAACCTTGTGACTCAACTTAATCAGGCCTGCAATAACAATAACAACAATGCACCTACTCCGTGCAACTTCAAACAATTCAACTCGGCCAAACCACTCAACTTCACTGGGTCTGAAGGAGCTACGGGGCTCCTACAATGGTTTGAGAGTATAGAAAACACTTTCCGCCATGTTCAGTGTTCGAACGAGCGAAAAGTAGAGTTTTCTATGAGTGTTTTCCAAAAGAGGGCACTCACATGGTGGAATGGAATTATGAGGGATAGAGGCGCGGATGTAGCACTGCCTCAGACATAGGAGGAGCTTAAGAGCTATTATGATGAAAGAGTTTTGCCCACGTCATGAGCAAAGGGCACTAGAGAATGAATTCCACGATCTGAATCAAGACACTGGGGAACATCACGCCTACACTGACCGATATGAGGAACTAAGTTCGTTGTGTCCTACCATGGTTACGCCTTTGGACAAGGCAATCGAAAAGTACATTGATGGCCTGTCTGACCCTGTTCAGGATATTGTTACTGGTAGCAACCCTACCACCGTTCGACAGGTTATCGAATTATCTGCTACCCTTATTGAGTCTCAAATCAAGAAGGGTAAACTTTTCTGCAAAGATGACAAGAAACCATCTGACAAGGACACTAAAACTGAAACCCCCAAGAAGTCAAAGAAGCGTAAAGCTTCACAGAACTTTGAAGTAGCTACACAGAACAATCAAGCTGCCCCCAATCAACCAGCACAACCCCTTGCGAGGATACCTTATGCTGGTACAACACCAATATGCAACAGGTGCAATGCTCATAATCAGGCTCACCTACAATGTCGTCAATGCACTTCGTTTGGGCGACTTGGTCATTTAGCAAACGTCTGTCGATCAGTCCGAGCTAATTTTCCACCAGGTTCTTGCTACAACTGTGGCGAGATGGGTCATTTTAGAAACAACTGGCCGAGAATTATTAATGCAAATCCTGCACATGGATGAGCATTTCACATATATTAACGAGACTCGAGCCAACAACAATGCAACTATGAACAATTAAGTTTTTATCTGTTTCTCTTTTGTTTACCAAGAACTTGGAAAACACTTTGATTGTCTATAAATAAATATGGTTGTTTCCATTTTATTTACAAATGTGATTACATATATGTGTGTTACACCCTTACAAAACCAAGGATGTTGTTCCTTGCAAAATCAAACTATTCTCGAGATTTCTCTTATCTTTGAGATCGTTTGTGATTTCTACGAAAATCCTAGGTACCCGGTTCTTCTAAGAAATGAAGTACAAGGTACAAGTTATAACCCTTAAACAGATGCTCAAAGTACCACTTTAAATCCTTGTTTGGATACCTAAGGGTACTTCCATGACTCCTTAATTGGACTTATGCAATATGCCTATGTGCATATCACAACTCTCTGGTTTTTTATGACACTTTACATAGTACACGATTTCAAAAACATTATACCAAATTTCAAAATTTCATGATTTCAAAGACATTTCATAAGATTCTAAATTTTTTTTAACATAGCATATTTACTTAATATACAAAGTGCATGATTTCAAAATACATATTTTCAAAAACTTTCAAAGACAATTTTACATGATTTCAAAACATTTCAACATTTCATATTTACCTAATACACGGTTTTCAAAGACATTTTGCTTGTATGTTGACTGAGCATACCAAGTACACGGTTTTCAAAGACACTTTGCTTCGTATGTTGACCTAACATATCTAGTGTGTGGTTTTCGAAACATGTTCGCTACTCAAATCTCAAAGATCCTTATAAGATCTTCCTATCCTCATACTTATATTCTTGTGGATGTTTAAAGTACTACGTTGAAGTCCTGGATTGGATTCCTTGTGTACTTTAATGCGTATGTACAAATTGATGACCAAGTCGATGATTATGGGTTTATGTGACTAGTAGTGATTTAGATAACGAAACGAGCTTAATACCATAAGAACATGGTGGATACGCCGATGGTAATTCCTATATATAAGTGTTCTTATTGTATTAACCTTGTAGCGTTATCCGAATCACCATAGGATCTTTGGTGTTCAAGTCAATTCAAATGCTCACTATCCAAATCCTTGTAGAATCTTCCGTATTTTAATGTTTTAAATTCTTAGAAGGATATCCAAAGTACTATTTTAAATCCTTAATGGGCTTTTCTATACAAATAGTTAGACCCTTGGATTTCAAAGTACTACCTAGTTAAAGAGACCTTCAGGGTCTAGTTAAAGAGGTCATTCGTTGATATAGTTAAAGAAACCTTTCAAGGTTTAGTTAAAGAGACTTTTCAGGGTTTAGTTAAAGAGATCATTCATTGATCTAGTTAAAGAAACCTTTCAGGGTTTAGTTAAAGAGGCCTTTCAGGGTCTAGTTAAAGAGGCCTATTAGGGTCTAGTTAAAGAGGCCTATCAGGGTCTAGTTAAAGAGTTTGTTCGCCGATCTAGTTAAAGAGATCATGTGTTGATCTAGTTAAAGAGATTGCACGTCAATCTAGTTAAAGAGATCATGTGATGATCTAGTTAAAGAGACTCTTTGGTGGTCTATTTAAAGAGCTCATTTGTTGATCTAATTAAAGAGACCCTTTTTGTGGTCTAGACAAGTCATCGCATGTTTACTCGTTTGATCTTCCCTTACACATCACAAAATGAACTATGCAGACTATGCAACGAATTGAGCAATTATGGATGCATACACAATTATAAAATCCCTTGCATAGAAAACCATAGCAAGTTTTGTCATATGTAAGAAGCATAGTGATAAGAATAACTAAACGGGAACAATGTAATAAGGGCATGGTGGATTCGCCGCTGGATACTTCCTATATATAAGTGTTCCTTATTACATTGCAAGCATGGCGTTATTTAAGTTACTAGAGGTTCTGGACCTTGACCAAAGTTGTTTTCATCTTTCATTCTCCAACTCCAACTTCGAGCACACACAAGTTTCCTATAATAGTCTTTGTAGGAAACATTCTTCCATACGTTGTTCGAAACCCCAAAGTTCACACCCTCTTCAAATTCTTCTACTACAAGAATGTCACTTTGACATTTAAATGGCTCTCTTCTGAGACTCAGTAAAATCAAAGGTGTCATTCACCTACCTATTGGAATGAAGTTTAGAATTTCGAATCTGAACTCATTCCTATAGACATTATACGAGTGCAATTAACAAGGTTCGCTGGGATCCAAACGTGGCCTAGAGTTTTACTCAGGGAACGAAGGATCGTTAGAAAAGCGATACACTCACATATGTTTTCACAAGTTTCCTTTAAATTTAAATTTTGGGACGAAATTTCCTAAAGTAGGGGAGACTGTGACATTTGTGCCTTTTCAAGCATCAAACAATACCAAACAATGTTGAATCCAATGAAATCTTGCATTTCATTCCCATAAGTTGCATAATTACATGTGACATCCACACATTTAAGTTCATGTACAATTTTGACACTTCAAAATTTTTTCTGGAGGATATACGTAAACTGTTATGCAAACGTGATTAGTTTAACGCAATGTATATTCCGGAATAGTGACATTAGCTAAACATACCTTGAATATCCTTTACATAACTTAGAAATAAGTTTTGAAGGGTTTGGTATGTCAAAAACAAGATTAATCGATCACAGTGACTATTTACGACAAACTACGAAAATCTGCCAATTCTCATAGCGATGTACACTCCGGAACAAGATCACAAGCTTCAAATACCCTAAATACCCTTAACGTAGCTTAGAAACAAGTCTCGAGGGCTTCGGTATGGTAAAATCACGCTTTTGTAACTTTAGGGGCTATTTTGTAAATTCTGCGAAACAATGCCGTTGCGCGTATTTCTTAATCCGGGACACGTACGCCATCCAAAAATTTTTGTAATCATTAAAATCTTGTATTTTAATGATTTGAATGCAAAAATATCACTCATTACGCATTTACGGTCCTACACGCGATCGTTACGATTTTCATCGTAATTAACCAAAAATCGCAACCGTACGACCAAACGAACTTACTTCTGAGATATTTTTAAGCACATTTCAAGTACCCTATACATTATTGTCCTTATAAAGCCTAAAATGGGGTTAACGGGTGTTAAAAGTGCCAAAACGCGTCAAAAACAAGTTCAGGGGCCAATTCTTCCAATTCTGAAACTTCAGCCCCTGCAAGGGCCTTATGGACCGTAAGGCAAAACCCCATACGGTCCGTAAGGGGTCCCCAGCTCATCAGAGTTGTTTCAACTAGGTGGCAGCTTCTTGTTTACTTCTTGGACACCAAGAAAATCAATTTTGCCACCATTTCACCTTCAATTGACACTTGTTAGGACCTCCATGAGATCATGCCAACACATGGGACATGTGTAATGATCCTACGGCCTTCAAATTTCTATAAATAGCAAGATATTTTTCCATTTTAACTTGCTCATTCATTTCTTGTTATCTCAAACACTCTAAGTGGAGGCTACCACCTTGTTGGAGGCCTCCTACTTGAGTTTTCTGGTATTCTTGGAGCTCTTGAGTGTTCTTCAATACAAGTAAGTGCTCCATCCTTGTCTTGTTTTATTTGTTTTAGTTATTTCAAGCTAAAAGTCAAACAGTGTTTGACTTTCAGCTTTGACCATTAATTGATCATGACAAAGTCCAATTGGACTTTGCAATGTGATCGTAATCATGATGGCTATGATCCATAGTGATCATGCCTACTGATTACCACGCTTGCTAGTTGTAGTGACGAGTCAAGGTTTTGGTCAATAATGCGTAAAATGTGCATTATAGGACGGAACTATATTCGGGTATCAAAACATTTTGTTTTGATACCAAAACATTTTTATAACTTAGGTTAGACATGTCTAACTCGTCACTTTTAGTTTAGTTCTTAGTTAGGGTCGTAAGTCGAGCGGTCTTGACCACCGCTTTGACATTCAAACCCGACCCGTTTGGTCGATCTTAGGATCCGACCAAACACATATTTATGACCATAGTTGTATAGGGAATAACCCTCTAAGGTTATACCTTATGATCACTTTGTTTGGTTAGTGTATTGATAAGTCGTTGGTATGTTCTTTAAATATGACCAAAACGCCCTTTTTGCGAATAAATCAACTTTAAGCATATGTAACATAAATTTTGACATGTAATCTGATGTAGTAACATTATTAAGCATGTTTCGGCAATTTACACTTATCATAACACATATCTAACCATCCGAACACGTATTTACGCAAATGGCACGTTAAAGTGGCTTAAACTACCTTAACGAGTCATAACGGGTCAAAAGCACTTAGGAACCTTTCCAAATCAGTATGTAGACATTGTTAAACCATTTCATATAAGTTCCAACACTCATTTAGTTTACAAGACCTCATTCTATCCAATCCGCTGATTAAAGTCACGACGTTTACATGTTATCCGACTCATTAGGACACACTTGATTCCTTGATCTTTGGGCTTTGTTCACACATTCACACAAGGCTCATCCGCAAATCCCAGGTGAGTACATTGCTCCCCTCTTTTATGTTTTGCAAATGTTTTGGGGTAATTCATATGTGCTAAGTTGTTTTCATTATTCAAATACTATGGTTTATATAACAACATGGTTTCAATAATGTGATACAACTTGTTGGTGCGTTATCCATGATACAAATGACATTCACTAACATTGTTATACCGCCCAGTAGTAAGTTATGGTACCATAGGATTGATAATCCCGTTACTAGGCTATCCACTGGATTTGGTGGGTAGTTTGGGGAACTTGTGAAAACATCTCAGGTAGGAGTTCAGATGATCCTATTAAATTAGGTGATGATCTAAAATACAAAGATTTGACGGAGAGAGTATCAAAGATTGAAACCTCTGTTGATGAGATCAAAAATCTCTTGAAGCAGTTGATAGCTACAAAGAGCTAACCCTATGTCTTAACCACGACTGATCTAAAATAAGCCCTAGACCCTCCGTTTTGGAAACAAAAGCACTTCTCTGATCAACAACACAAACATCAAATGCAGGAAGTAAGAAACATGGTTGAAGCTAGATTTATGGATTCAAGGGAATACATTAAACCTATAAAAGCTAATCTTCTCCAAACCCCTGGTACTGCTCCACCCACAGTAATTTTTGTAAACATGAAGATGATGCCAAAAAGGGGGAGAAACCTTTGGGACAGAAGAAGCTTACAATAGATGATCAAATGTCAAAGCCAATAATGGATATACCCAGGCCAGATGGTTCAAAGAAAAAGGATCTAACAGATGATATCTTGGCCAGGGAAAATGAGAAGCAGAAGAGAAAAGTGTATCTTGATGGCAAGGTATTGGTTGAGCAAAAGATTAAGCAGCAAAAAGAAAAGGAAGAGGTTGGTACCTCAGTAAAGAGGAGACCTGCTAGAAAAGTAAGGCAACCAGCTCCCACACCTTCCAAAACTGAGCCTGCTGAATCCAACCACTAAAACCTCTGCTTTCCAAAAATCAAGCTCACCTACTTCAACTTCCATACCCATTTCCACCAAAGCAGATGTTACAGCAACTGTTGTGTCAACATCTGTTGACACAGCAGAGGTTGTAGCAGATGCAATCTCATCCACTGCCATGATCATTTTTAATACATCCACCCAACCTCTACCAACACCAACCAGAATTCCAACTCATCCATCATCACCTGAAGTCAAATTCAAGAGGAAAAGGACTTCAAAGATTGTGAATGAAGAAGAGATCTTTCCTACTCCTACTCCTTTATCATCACAACCACTGACCTCCACTTCAATGCTTCCACCATCTTCAACTCAAACCACTTATTCCCTTAAAGTTATACCTACAGCAAAACAATATCCTCTTGAGTTACCAGCAGTCTGGGAAGAAATTCTAAGCTTCTATTCTGAGGAAGACCCTGACGAAAGAACTACATTATCTCTTGATGGCTACCCAAGACCTGCAAATGTTGATGATTATCTGGAACTCAAATGGAAACAAGCAGAGGATATTGCAAAAAGAGACTTAGTTGGTAAAAGTGATAGAGAGATACAGACCATCATGTCTTTTCAGCTAAGCAAAGCCAGAACATTGCAAAATTTAGTCAAAGATCCGAGTAATAAGCTGTCAGAAAGGGAAGATCAATGCCTTAAACATGAACTCATTGAACATATCATGAAGAACAAGCAATATAAGGCAACAAAGGCACAGTTGAAGGATTGGAGTATGGATGAGCTGAGAGAAGAGATTAAAAGATTGCAAGAAACTTTAAAAGATCCTCACAAGAAGCCAACTCCTCCTAACTGGGAAAAATATAAGAAAATATCCCAGACAGAGCTTTGAAGATCAAAAGGATGAAAGAAGAATTGATACAAAATCACTATGGTTCAACGAACCAAGTGATAAGGTGGGGAGAAGTCAGGGTGATTGATACGTATAAAATGTTAGAAGAGAGGAATAAGAAAGATCCAAACATGCCTCCTAAACCAATTTACCCTCCATCAGATGATGTTCATAAAGCTCAACATCCTAAAAAGTCTATCTCATCATTTGTCCCCTCCATCCTTGCTTTCAATTAATTAAAAAGGCAAGAAAAGATAGATGAAGAAGACAAGAGAGTGTTTGAACACATAAAAGAGGGAATTAAGAACATGGTTGACTATGACACAGATGAAGCTAGTGAAAAGCTCAGAGCAGAATTGACAAAGATAGTTAAACAAAAAGCTCTTCAAACCTCAACCAATAAAAGTCATCCTAGAAAGCCAGAAGATCCAAAAATTCTAAAGTGGAAAGTCGAATTGACACTGCTCAAGTCTAATGGTGATGCTGTCAAGATTAGCATGGAGGCTACATATGAGCTAAATGCAGAAGACCTTCAAGATCTTTTGGATCTGACACTCGAAAAGGATGATGATGATGATGATGAAGTTTCTCTGAATTTTGAAGTACAGTTTAAAGGTCAAATCAGAGAACTTTTGTTGAGGAATAAAAACCAAGAATAATCAAGTGTTTTGGCATCATCTGTTCGAGGGGGAGATTGTTGGGATTGAACCCTAACAAAGGAACAGATGATGTCAAAGCCAAATACACTATCCGAGCTTTGGTTCAATTATCAGAGGTTACAACCTCTAATCAACCTTTACACTGCTTTCCTTGAATAACTGTTCCTATCATCTGATTGAATCAAGAAGCAAAGGTCTGCTAGAAGAAACAAGATCAGAGGATAGAGATCAGTGCTTAGACTAGTTTTACTTTATTCAATATAACAGTGCTATGCACTGATAGTTAGTTAGTTACAATTTTGTTAGTTGTCACTATCAACCATGACGTCACAAAAGATGCTCCGTGGTTAGATAGTTTATATAAATAGGTGAACGTTGTATCAGTTAACTAGTCTTCCTGAAAAAGATCAATTCGCACTTTATCTTCTTCATTTCTTACTATCAAACGATTGTAATTGGCTAAGGGGGAGTTTGTGAATCACATGCAAAGTTTATCAACTTGAAAGCATGATGGTGATGAAAACAAACGACCATTTGCTTGTAGTAAAAGTTTTCCATTAATTCTGCTGCATATCTTTTATTTTCAATCAATTTTCCATCTTAAGAAACAAAAACTACAAGTGATTCAAACTTAGATCCTAACACGTTCATGTCGCTCGAACCACTTTTTCTACGATTATTATTGACGAGATTAGTATATATATTGTTGAAATTGCTAACCTTCGTCCTCATATTGCTCCACTTTCCCGAAAAAGAGTCGTGCGTTCGATATTCGCCACAACACATTGCGGCGAAAAACTTCTCACGTATACGAGCCCAAAATATCTTTATGTCTTGATCGTTTCCTATAAAAAAGTATATTTACAAAAGTATACGTTTGATTTAAAAAGTAAATTTACAAAATTATATGTTTATAGAAGTACGTAAAAAATATATGGAGATAAAATTTACCAACAATCTCGTCTTCCGATACTCGAGCCATGCTTTTGCCAACTCGAATTCTTCCTTAGGCAACCAAAATTCGACCTTCTTAGTAGCACATTTTTCGGACACATCCTTCTTTCGATCTTTTTTGAGGGAGTGGGTTCGGCTTAGGTTTCGGGTATGGATTCGGTTTGGGTTTCGGGTACGGATTCGGTTTGGGTTGTGTTTTGGGTTTGGGGTATGTTTTGAGGTATGTTTGTAGGTATGTTTTGGGGAAAAAATAGGGGTTGAGGATAATACCTGAAAAAAACGGGCATCGGTGTAGTGGAGGGATAAGGAGAAGTTGGGGTGCTTGGTAGCATCGGATAATATCCAAGCTCACCCATACGCGGGTCTCATCGATAACGGTCCTCTTGCTTGTTGTTTTGTAGATTTTTCCAAAACGGATTGTTCGAATCCCGCGGGTTTTGGTTGTTGAGAAACATTGTAGAGAAAGTACAAAAAAGTTTAGAGAATAGAGAAAGTATAAAAATAGTGTAGAGAATGTGGTAGAGAAAGTATAAAAATAGTGTTGAGAAAGTATAAAAATAGTGTAGAGAATGTGGGGTATTTATAGGTTAAATTTATAAATTAAGAAATTAATTTTTTTTTTTAAAATTTGTTACCGTTCAACGGTAATATATATGTTTGAATTCATCGATCCACACGATTTCTGCTCGTTACCACGATGGAGCCTCATCTATAGCGCCCCCATTTAATTCAGAGGGTGTGGGAGGATGGCGCCATGGAGGCGCTATAGATGATGATGTGGCCTGGTGGCGCTCCCACACCCTCCGGCCTTACGACGGTCATCAATAGGGAACAAGAATCCTACAAGGGACATGGATTTTGATTTCGTACGAAATAACTATTCCTACGAATGACCAAAATGTCATTCGTACGAATCATGTACCATTTGTACGAAATTACTTACATACAACCAAAACGACAAATCTAACAATTGCAAAGCCCTATTACATACCGACATATCCTAGACGTAGGCAATAGACATTGTGCACCAACGGCTATCTTGTTATATGGGCTTCGGGGAGGCTTTTGGGCGTAAGTGCTTAGATTAATGGTGCACTAACCATCTAGTATAAATAGATAATGATGTATTACGGTGAGTAGCTTTTTGGTGGTTTCTCATACTTGTATTAGACAAATTACAAGATTTGTATGCAAGTTGATCTTCATCTATTTCATCTTATGTCTTCTATCTTGATTCATAACTTGTTTGTGTGATTCCACCACCAAACAAGCCTCATGTGATATTTTAGATCCGTTTTTTGGGACTTGCAACACGATATGCAACTATCACTCTCTACAACACGCTAGGGCAAGTGCACCCATTGTTGACGTAGTATAGTGATGGTAAGATACCGAGGTCGTCCAAGGACAGAAGAACTTATAATACCGGAATATAATAAACGTCTAATCTAATCAAATTTTTAGGAAAGGTTTTTAATAAGTAAAAATAAAGAAATAACTAATAAAAGAAACAAATAGACAAGATAGAATCACTTGGTTCCGACTTGTTATTTATATATCGTTTGATAATTTCCATGCTTTAGGTTTTTTAAGAGATTATCTTAGTTAAAGTGACATGTCCCTCTTTTGGAGGCAACGCTACCCTCAGCCATATTGGTCTGAGTCAGTAGGGATACAGTCCGGCAAGGCCAGAATATTGAAAGATAATTAAGTAAGTTTATTAATGCAAAATATGGCATGTCCCTCTTTTAGAGGCAACGCTTCCCTCGGCCATATTCGTCCGAGTCAGTAGGGATACAGTCCCGCAAGGCTAGTTTAAAGTATTAATAGTAGTTTATTTATAAGGGACTCAAGCTGTTCTTACTTCCCCAAATTTGATGTTATCTGCGTCAAGGGAAGTCCTAATAAGCTTGACCCAAGTCCTCACAGGATCTATACACTGAACGAGGCAAGAACTTTACCTACACCACCCTTCTAACCCCCTTCCAGGCAGTTAACGTGCTTTATATAGACCGTAAAGACACGAATGAATGAATCAATGGAACATGAAGGATGATAGAGTAAAAATCATTTTTAATATAAAAAACTAGTTATTAAAGTCACTAATACATGCCCAACTAAAAAGTTAACCAAAGCTAGGAAATCAATAGAAATACATAAAAAACTTGTCTTCACCAAGTGATGTAAGAGATTAGCTAAGCATGGCCTTTGTTTGACAAAAACTCTTACGACTAATCTTGGATCTTGAGACTTCTACACACACTCTAAGATGGATGATGGATGGATGATGGTGGTGGAGTGATGGCAGGTGTAAGAGAAGTGGTTTGCCAAGGGATGGGTTGGAATAAAACCAAGCACCCCTATTTATAGCTGGAATAGGCCCCTCACACGGCCCCGTGCCGCAGGGCACGGCCCCGTGTCTCTAGTCTGCTTCTGTTTGTCTTCTTCCGATCTGGAATCTTGAAGGGGTACGGCCCCATGCCTTCCAAACTTCTGATTTGTTGTTTTTGCTCTTAGGGTGAAGCTCGGAGGTTTGGTATAGTATATTGTCTTCCCGTCTTTCATACTTATGTTGGATTTTGTCATTAATTTGTTCATTTTGTATATTTATGCTCTTTTTATCCTGAGAATCATAAGTATACAAATAAACACACTTTTTCCACCATTAGTACTAAAAATGGTTGATTTTATACCTTATTTGATACAATTTATATGTTCCATTTGGCGCATATCAATGACACAGGAAGAGGGTTTGGAAGTTACACTCCAAACCCTCCAATTATGAATCCTAAATATTTTAAACCCAATTGTTTTGATATTAAAAAGGGGCTACCACTATCAACGAAAAACCTAAGGTTTATCAGACCCAATCCTCTATTTCTAATCTAAGAAAAATAGGAGATTTGATTTTTTATTATGGGACCACCGATACAATGACATATGATCCAAAAGATTTTTTAAAATTGAAATCGTCATCAAGATGTAACACGCCAGAAATAGAGATTTTTATATTATAAACTAAAGTCGGTAAAAGTCAAATAAAACAACTAGGATAATTAACCTAGTTAGTCATGAGTTCTTAGAATTATAAGAAAACTTAGTTAAGAGAAACCCTTTATAAAACTTGAATAAGTGAAGGGGCTAATAGTTAGTCATGGTTTTAATTAAACAAAATAAAAACACCAAAACAAACACTTGAGTGTGTGTTCTGGTCGTGGGTTTTCACAGGAGCAAAAGGGGCTCCGCTCCCTCTATTGAACCCTAGATTGCACAAACCAACCAAATCAAAGAGGCAATTCAGGTCTAAATCGAAAACCAAGCTAAACTAGTGATCACCCACGTGAAGGGATCACAAGGTATGTTGAATTTTATCTTTTGGTGATGTTTTAAGATTTTGATGAATCTATGTTTAGGAGCAAACCCTAGTCGTTTGATGAATTAGTGATAAAAATTGGGAAATTGAGAATCACCCATACATGTCTCAAGTGGGTATTCTAACTAAATGATGAACACTAGAATTATGGTCATTAATTGGTGTTATTTGATTTTCATGAAGCTAGTTTAGGTGTTGTTATGCATACTAAACATATGAGAATGTAAATAATGTTTAATCATGGTTAAATAACTAGCCATGAACTTGATTGTTGATTTTATAAAACTTTGCTCATAAGGTGTTTGATAAAACGCCTAAATGAAAGCTAAAATTTTGAAATTTCGAGTAAACCGCATAATTAATTGAAATAGAAAATTATGCGAACTAAGAAGTAATAAGAGTTCTAAACATATCGTTGATTGAACTCTATAGGCAAGGGGATTGAATCTTCAAGCGGACAAGCCGGAGCGGACGCACGCTTGAAGGAAAAGTTGTGAAGGTACGTAACTTTTAGTTTCGTTACATTGTACATATACATTGGTCGTAAATATGTGGATGATGTTATAGCGTATATGAGTTTGGTTTGACATAGAAGAGACGAAGCTCATTCGGTAACCAAACGGGTCGAAATAAGAGATTAGAACATGTTTGGTACGTCATTGAAGTGATGGATTTCACTCGATCACCAAATGGGTCAAATTGATGTTTAAATCGATAGTGTTTGAAGTGACTAGAATGTCACATGACAAAATAGTACAATGAGAGTGTAAGTCAAGAAACGGACACGCCAAAACTTAATTTAATAAACCCTTAGATTTGGGTCGAAAACTTAGAAACCAGATCTCTATGATCTGGATTAAAGGTTCATGCTTAAATTGTAGATAAAAAGCATGATGTTTAAGCGTGCGCAAACCATGTAATGGAAGCGAAAACGCTAATGTTTGATAAGCCCGAGAGTGGGTAAAAACGACTAGAAGTAAACATTGTTAATGATCATGTAGTATATTGCTAAAACTAATTGGGTCAAATAATGCTATAAAGGATTTATAAGCCATACACTTATAAATCACTTTTTAATGAGAAATAAGATGATAAATGAATCCGTAATTTAATTACGGACATATAGAAACAAGAATCATGTAAATCGGATAAGTAGATTGAAAGTTATGCAAGTTTATGTATCGTACTTGTGAAACTTTAAGAGCTGGGAATATGCAGCACCATTTCAAAAGATTTCTGCCGAAATGGGACCTTGGCGTCGCGCGACGGCCAAGGGTGATACCCGTCGCATGTGGCGACGGGCCTAAAACGTGCAAAAATTGTTTTTTGTTATTTTGAGTTAGTAGCTTGGTTTGATATACTAAGTAACCTTAATAACTAATGTTGGTAGTGTTTTTAATGTTAGGTTAATGTTATAAGTCTTCGGAAGAAGATCAAGTGATGAACATGAACTGAACACACGTTGAATGAAGCTTCCGCGTTAAATCTTGTTTTGTTTGTTAGCAGTGACTTATGTAAACACGTATAACTGTGTTGGAATGTTTTTAACCATGTGTGGATATCCTTGATGTAAAAGTTTTTTAAGTGGCATTTCGTTGTAAAATGCGTAAATTTCATATAAAATGAAATGTTTAAATTAGAGTGGGTCTTACACAAGAACTTATATTGAAACAACAAGTGGAAAACGAGTTGAGGTTAAAGGAGGCGGCTCCATTGATTTTTCCAAGAAAATGAAGCTAAAAATTGCTTTTATATTCCAACAATATCCTCTAAGTTGTTATCAGTTAGTCAAGTACAAGTAACGGAGGAACTAAATTATGTGGTAATAATGTATCCAACCTTTTGCATTTTGCAGGACGTTCTTTGAAGGGAGATAATTAGGTGTGGTACTGAGCGAGGAGGTCTTTACTATGTTGATGAGGTGACTAACCAAGGACATGCCATGCTTGCTCAGGGAACGATCAAAAGATAACTTTGGTTATGGCATCGTTGCCTAGGTCATTCGTCATCTAGTTATCTTAAAACGTCATTTTTAGTCTTTTTATGAATAAATACACTTGTATGAAGTGTGAAACATGTGTTCTTGCAAAAAAGCATAGAGTGTCCTTTGACTTAAGTAATACGAGGCTTAATTCTATTTTTTCGTGAATTCATTCTGATGGTTGGGGTCCGACTCCAAATTCTAAAGAAGTCGTTTTAGATATTTTTTGTTGTTTATTAATGAATTCTCATGAATGACTTAAATATATTTTATGAGGCATAAATCAGAAGTTCCTGACTAATTCCTTATATTTTATCAAATGGTTCAAACCCGTTCCATAAAAAAATACAGATTCTTTGCTCAGAAAATGGTGAGAATTTGTGAATCAGTCTTTTAAGTTATCTTAAAACATAATTTTTAGTCTTTTTATGAATAAATACACTTGTATGAAGTGCGAAACATGTGTTCTTGCAAAAAAGCATAGAGTGTCCTTTGACTTAAGTAGTACGAGGGTTAATTCTATTTTTTCGTGAATTCATTCATGATGTTTGGGGTCCGACTCCAAATTCTAAAGAAGTCGTTTTAGATATTTTTTGTTGTTTGTTAATGAATTCTCACGAATGACTTAAATATATTTTTTGAGGCATAAATCAGAAGTTCCTGACTAATTCCTTATATTTTATCAAATGGTTCAAACCCAGTTCCATTAAAGAATTCACATTCTTTGCTTAGAAAATGGTCGAGAATTTGTGAATATGTCTTGTAACACCCCAACCAACGACGAAAAGCCAGGGCGTCATGTAAATTGACTGTCCCAAACACATGGAACTAATTTAAAGTTATGATATATTAGTGTTTAACAAAATTTACATTATTCATCACAAATAAACAAAAAAGGAAACAAGTTTATTTCAAACATAGTAATTGTTTATTTTATTAGAGCAAACTAAAGCAAAAGTGTTTTTCCTATGCGAAGTACACTTGGCCACACGCTATGTAAAAACACACATATAGCTAAAGCACATACTCAAACATAGCTAAATCCCTAAAAACAACAACAACGCATTCAAGTCATAAGTACCTACATTTGTAACCTAGACACTTATGACTAGGGGCTGATGGCATGGGTGCCCGGAAGCTCCCACTCATCAAAGCTGAAACAATAAGTCAAACAAAGTTACATGAATAACTAGAAGCTGGAATCTGGAAGCTAGATGCTAATGTTATTGTATATACATCGGGTCTTGAACCTGCAAGGTTAAAGTGATGGGACTTTGCCCAAAAGTGAATAAAGTAAGTATTGAGACACACAATCTGATGTTTCCCAAAGAGGTAAGGTCATCCGTGCAAGCAACATTACCAAGGGATAAGCTTTACCACATTTAGAAGGTATGAGCTGGCGAGGGCTTCCCAAGGTAGACATTTCTGCTTATAAAAGGGAGTCTTCTCTCACCTTCAATGGTATGTTCTCACTACTCTCTCTCTCTCTCTCTCTCTGGAACTATCCTCTATCATTTTACGCTTAACTCTTAGATATCAAACAACTTATTCTCATGTTGGAGTCCGAATGTGGTAGACTACCTCTCGCGTTAAGGCTGACGGTGTTCTTTGATTATAGATTCCGAAGAGGAAGTTGTCAGTTAGAGTGGATCCTAGACCTTCCCCCTGCCATACTCTTGTTGTTTTAACAGAGTGTAACAACCGTTATACTAATAAGGGAAATCCAAACTTGGGCTATCAAGTTTGTTATTATGTAGACTTCTGGTATTGAACCAAATTTAGGTGACAAGCTTCTGGTATTAAACCAAATCTTGGGGTAATAAAATGCTTCTGATATTACGTCGAGATTGAAGGGGTATGGTCCCAAAAACCTTGCACCAAGCAAGGAAACCATACCCACTATTAACTGCCAAGGAGACCTTGCGCAGGCTTCTCTGCCAAAGAAAGGCTTACTAAACCCTGCGCCGGGTATCCAAAAAGGGAAAATATCACTTAACTACCTTGCGCGGGCTCGCGCAAGGTTTAAAGTTAACCTTGATTAATTTCCTTGGATAACATTTCACTCATAAACCTTGCACGGACATTTATACCAAAGCAAGAGCTCAGCAAACGTTGCCCTAAACAGTAGAGAAAAGAAAAAAGATCATTTAACTACCTTGCGCCGCTCGCGCAAGGAAACAGTTAATCCTGAAAGACTTTCCCTTAGCAAAATCCTTGTTTACAAGAGTTGGTGCAGAGGTAAAGGGAAACTTTTCTGTTGCAACAGAATGCACACGTGGCGAGCAACAGATGGGTTACAGCTGTGAGATCTTCTAGAAACCACTAATACCCAATCGTCCAAGCATCTTTCGGTTATAACCAAATGCCACATGGCAGCATCTGGACGACTAAGAAAGATCATGGTAATAGCATGCTCACATCAATAAAATATAGTGATCTCATGACGACACGTGGCATCTACCTAGCCGTTGATGAGCACGCGATCCGTGTGCACTAACGGACAGTCAAAACTTAACATAGCAGCGAAAGATTCCGTTAGGTTTCCATCTCTCATTTTGGCACCCAAACTCTGGCTATAAATAAGTAACTTGGGCTTCAAGTAGAAGGTATTCACTCTCAACTACTCTCTCGCTTACTTCACTTGAAACTATTTCCGACTACCTGTACTTATTCTCACGCCGGAGGGTGGTCACGGAGAGAACCCCTTTCTCCCCATGGTGTGTCTGACGGGGTTCGGGTTTGCAGGATCAGTTGGAGTATAGTTGCTACAATCATCATCGCCAAACCAAACGAAGGATTAACCTCTTTATGAAAGGAACCAAACACTAGATCTAACCAGATTCCGATCTGTTAGTTCTACGTTTCTTCATTGGCGCCCACCGATTTTCTTTTCTTCTCTCATCTTTCGTTTTGTTTCACCTAGATCTACAGCTTCATGTCATTTCCAGGTCCTCGATCGGAGATTCGTCGTGTCACCGCGCTCCTCAGGTCGACGGACAAATTGTCGAAGATTCGTCCGGTGAAGCTGATGTTCCGTATCTTTCGGTTACAACACGATATGCAACTATCACTCTCTACAATGCGCTAGGGCAAGTGCACCCATTGTTGGTGTAGTATAGTGATGGTAAGATACCGAGGTCGTCCAAGGACAGAAGAGGTTATAATACCGGAATATAATAAACGTCTAATCTAATCAAATTTTTAGGAAAGGTTTTTAATAAGTAAAAATAAAGAAATAACTAATAAAAGAAACAAATAGACAAGATAGAATCACTTGGTTCCGACTTGTTATTTATATATCGTTTGATAATTTCCATGCTTTAGGTTTTTTAAGAGATTATCTTAGTTAAAGTGACATGTCCCTCTTTTGGAGGCAACGCTACCCTCAGCCATATTGGTCTGAGTCAGTAGGGATACAGTCCCGCAAGGCCAGAATATTGAAAGATAATTAAGTAAGTTATTAATGCAAAATGTGGCATGTCCCTCTTTTAGAGGCAACGCTCCCCTCGGCCATATTCGTCTGAGTCAGTAGGGATACAGTCCCGCAAGGCTAGTTTAAAGTATTAATAGTAGTTTATTTATAAGGGACTCAAGCTGTTCTTACTTCCCCCAATTTGATGTTATCTGCGTCAAGGGAAGTCCTAATAAGCTTGACCCAAGTCCTCACAGGATCTATACACTGAACGAGGTAAGAACTTTACCTACACCACCCTTCTAACCCCCTTCCAGGCATTAACGTGCTTTATATAGAACGTAAAGACACGAATGAATGAATCAATGGAACATGAAGGATGATAGAATAAAAATCACTTTTAATATAAAAAACTAGTTATTAAAGTCACTAATACATGCCCAATTAAAAAGTTAACCAAAGCTAGGAAATCAAAAGAAATACATAAAAAACTTGTCTTCACCAAGTGATGTAAGAGATTAGCCAAGCATGGCCTTTGTTTGACAAAAACTCTTATGATCAATCTTGGATCCTGAAACTTCTACACACACTCTAAGATGGATGATGGTGGTGGAGTGATGGCAAGGTGTAAGAGAAGTGGTTTGCCAAGGGATGGGTTGGAATAAAACCAAGCACCCCTATTTATAGCTGGAACAGGCCCCTCACACGGCCCCGTGCCGTAGGGCACGGCCCCGTGTCTCTTGTCTACTTCTGTTTGTCTTCTTCTGATCTGGAATCTTGAAAGGGTACGACCCCATGCCTTCCAAACTTCTGATTTGTTGTTTTTGCTCTTGCGGGTGAAGCTCGAAGGTTTGGTATAGTGCATTGTCTTCCCGTCTTTCATACTTATGTTGGATTTTGTCACTAGTTTGTTCATTTTGTATATTTATGCTCTTTTTATCCTGAGAATCATAAGTATACAAATAAACACACTTTTTCCACCATTCGTACTAAAAATGGTTGATTTTATACCTTATTTGATACAATTTATATGTTCCATTTGGCGCATATCAATGACACAGGAAGAGGGTTTGGAAGTTACACTCCAAACCCTCCAATTATGAACCCTACATATTTTAAACCCAATTGTTTTGATATTAAAAAGGGGCTACCACTATCAACGAAAAACCTAAGGTTTACCAGACCCAATCCTCTATTTCTAATCTAAGAAAAATAGGAGATTTGATTTTTTATTATGGGACCACCGATACAATGACATATGATCCAAAAGATTTTTTAAAATTGAAATCGTCATCAAGATGTAACACCCCAAAAATAGAGATTTTTATATTATAAACTAAAGTCGGTAAAAGTCAAATAAAACAACTAGGATAATTAACCTAGTTAGTCATGAGTTCTTGGAATTATAAGAAAACTTAGTTAAGAGAAACCCTTTATAAAACTTGAATAAGTGAAGGGGCTAATAGTTAGTCATGGTTTTAATTAAACAAAATAAAAACACCAAAACAAACACTTGAGTGTGTGTTCTGGTCGTGGGTTTTCACAGGAGCAAAAGGGGCTCCGCTCCCTCTATTGAACCCTAGATTGCACAAACCAACCAAATCAAAGAGGCAATTCAGGTCTAAATCGAAAACCAAGCTAAACTAGTGATCACCCACGTGAAGGGATCACAAGGAACGTTGAATTTCATCTTTTGGTGATGTTTTAAGATTTTGATGATTTCTCATAAATGAAATTATTGCTTGAATGTTTGATGTAAGAGTGAAATTTGTGATGAATCTATGTTTAGGAGCAAACCCTAGTCAAGGGTTTGATGAATTAGTGATAAAAATTGGGAAATTGAGAATCACCCATGCATGTCTCAAGTGGGTATTCTAACTAAATGATGAATACTAGAATTATGGTCATTAATTGGTGTTATTTGATTTTCATGAAGCTAGTTTAGGTGTTGTTATGCATACTAAACATATGAGAATGTAAATAATGTTTAATCATGGTTAAATAACTAGCCATGAACTTGATTATTGATTTTATAAAACTATGCTCATAAGGAGTTTGATAAACGTCTAAATGAAAGCTAAATTTTGAAATTTCTATTAAACCGCATAATTAATTGAAATAGAAAATTATGTGAACTAAGAAGTAATAAGAGTTCTAAACATGTCGTTGATTGAACTCTATAGGCAAGGGGATTGAATCTTCAAGCGGACAAGCCGGAGCGGACGCACGCTTGAAGGAAAAGTTGTGAAAGTACGTAACTTTTAGTTTCGTTACATTGTACATATACATTGGTCGTAAATATGTGGATGATGTTATAGCGTAACATATGAGTTTGGTTTGACATAGAAGAGACGAAGCTCATTAGGTAACCAAACGGGTCGAAATAAGAGGTTAGAACATGTTTGGTACGTCATTGAAGTGATGGATTTCACTCGATCACCAAATGGGTCAAATAATTGATAGTGTTTCGAAGTGACTAGAATGTCACACGACAAAATAGTACAATGAGAGTGTAAGTCAAGAAACGGACACGCCAAAACTTAATTTAATAAACCCTTAGATTTTGGTCGAAAACTTAGAAACCAGATCTCGATGATCTGGATTAAAGGTTCATGCTTAAATTGTAGATAAAAAGCATGATGTTTAAGCGTGCGCAAACCATGTAATGGAAGCGAAAACGCTAATGTTTGATAAGCCCGAGAGTGGGTAAAAACGACTAGAAGTAAACATTGTTAATGATCATGTAGTATATTGCTAAAACTAATTGGGTCAAATAATGCTATAAAGGATTTATAAGCCATACACTTATAAATCAGTTTTTAATGAGAAATAAGATGAATGAATCCGTAATTTAGTTACGGACATATAGAAACAAGAATCGTGTAAATCGGATAAGTAGATTGAAAGTTATGCAAGTTTATGTATCATACTTGTGAAAGTTTAAGAGCTGGGAATATGCAGCACCATTTCAAAAGATTTCTGCTGAAATGGGACCTTGGCGTCGCGCGACGGCCAAGGGTGATACCCGTCGCATGTGGCGATGGGCCTAAAACGTGCAAAAATTGTTTTTTGTTATTTTGAGTTAGTAGCTTGGTTTGATATACTAAGTAACATTCATAACTAATGTTGGTAGTGTTTTTAATGTTAGGTTAATGTTATAAGTCTTCGGAAGAAGATCAACTGATGAACATGAACTGAACACACGTTAAATGAAGCTTACGCGTTAAATCTTGTTTTGTTTGTTAGCAGTGACTTATGTAAACACTTATAACTATGTTGGAATGTTTTTAACCATGTGTGGATATTCTTGATGTAAAAGTTTTTTTTAAGTGGCATTTCGTTGTAAAATGCTTAAATTTTATATAAAATGGAATGTTTAAATTAGAGTGGGTTTACACAAGAACTTATATTGAAACAACTAGTGGAAAACGAGTTGAGGTTAAAGGAGGCGGCTCCATTGAATTTTCCAAGAAAATGAAGCTAAAAATTGCTTTTATATTCCAACAATATCCTCTAAGTTGTTATCAGTTAGTCAAGTACAAGTAACGGAGGAACTAAATTATGTGGTAATAATGTATCCAACCTTTTGCATTTTGCAGGTAGTTCTTTGAAGGGAGATAATTAGGCGTGGTACTGAGTGAGTAGGTCTTTACTATGTTGATGAGGTGACTAGCCAAGGACATGCCATGCTTGCTCAGGGAACGATCAAAAGATAACTTTGGTTATGGCATCGTTTCCTAGGTCATCCGTCATCTAGTTATCTTAAAACGTCATTTTTAGTCTTTTTATGAATAAATACACTTGTATGAAGTGTGAAACATGTGTTCTTGCAAAAAAGCATAGAGTGTCCTTTGACTTAAGTAATACGAGGCTTAATTCTATTTTTTCGTGAATTCATTCTGATGTTTGGGGTCCGACTCCAAATTCTAAAGAAGTCGTTTTAGATATTTTTTGTTGTTTGTTAATGAATTCTCACGAATGACTTAAATATATTTTATGAGGCATAAATCAGAAGTTCCTGACTAATTCCTTATATTTTATCAAATGGTTCAAACCCAGTTCCATAAAAAAATACAGATTCTTTGCTCAGAAAATGGTCGAGAATTTGTGAATCAGTCTTTTAAGTTATCTTAAAACGTCATTTTTAGTCTTTTTATGAATAAATACACTTGTATGAAGTGTGAAACATGTGTTCTTGCAAAAAAGCATAGAGTGTCCTTTGACTTAAGTAATACGAGGGTTAATTCTATTTTTTCGTGAATTCGTTCTGATGTTTGGGGTTCTCCAAATTCTAAAAAAGTCGTTTTAGATATTTTTTGTTGTTTGTTAATGAATTCTCACGAATGACTTAAATATATTATTTGAGGCATAAATCAGAAGTTCCTGACTAATTCCTTATATTTTATCAAATGGTTCAAACCCAGTTCCATTAAAGAATACACATTCTCTGCTCAGAAAATGGTCGAGAATTTGTGAATCAGTCTTGTAACACCCCAACCAACGACGAAAAGCCAGGGCGTCATGTAAATTGACTGTCCCAAACACATGGCACTAATTTAAAGTTACGATATATTATTGTTTAACAAAATTTACATTATTCATCACAAATAAACAAAAAAGGAAACAAGTTTATTTCAAACATAGTAATTGTTTATTTTATTAGAGCAAACTAAAGCAAAAGTCTTTTTCCTATGCGAAGTACACTTGGCCACACGCTATGTAAAAACACACATATAGCTAAAGCACATACTCAAACATAGCTAAATCCCTAAAAACAACGACGCATTCAAGTCATAAGTACCTACATTTGCAACCTAGACACTTATGACTAGGGGCTGATGGCATGGGTGCCCGGAAGCTCCCACTCATCAAAGCTGAAACAATAAGTCAAACAAAGTTACATGAATGACTAGAAGCTAGAATCTGGAAGCTAGATGCTCATGTTATTGTATATACATCGGGTCTTGAACCTGCAAGGTCAAAGTGATGGGACTTTGCCCAAAAGTGAATAAAGTAAGTATTGAGACACACAATCTGATGTTTCCAAAAGAGGTAAGGTCATCCGTGCAAGCAACATCACCAAGGGATAAGCTTTACCACATTTAGAAGGTATGAGCTGGCGAGGGCTTCCCAAGGTAGACATTTCTACCTATAAAAGGGAGTCTTCTCTCACCTTCAATGGTATGTTCTCACTACTCTCTCTCTCTCTCTCTCTAGAACTATCCTCTATCATTTACGCTTAACTCTTAGAGATCAAACAACTTATTCTCATGTCGGAGTCCAAATGTGGTAGATTACCTCTCACGTTAAGGCTGACGATGTTCTTTGATTATAGATTCCGAAGAGGAAGTTGTCAGTTAGAGTGGATCCTAGACCTTCCCCCTGCCATACTCTTGTTGTTTTAACAGTGTGTAACAACCGTTATACTAATAAGGGAAATCCAAACTTGGGCTATTAAGTTTGTTATTATGTAGACTTCTGGTATTGAACCAAATTTAGGTGACAAGTTTCTGGTATCAAACCAAATCTTGGGGTAATAAAATGCTTCTAATATTACGTCGAGATTGAAGGGGTATGGTCCCAAAAACCTTGCACCAAGCAAGGAAACCATACCCACTATTAACTGCCAGGGAGACCTTGTGCAGGCTTCTCTGCCAAAGAAAGGCTTACTAAACCCTGCGCTGGGTATCCAAAAAGGGAAAGTATCACTTAACTACCTTGCGCGGGCTCGCGCAAGGTTTAAAGTTAACCTTGATTAATTTCCTTGGATAACATTTCACTCATAAACCTTGCGCGGACATTTATACCAAAGCAAGAGCTCAGGAAATGTTGCGCTAAACAGCAGAGAAAAGAAAAAAAGATCATTTCACTACCTTGCGCCGCTCGCGCAAGGAAACAGTTAATCCTGAAAGACTTTCCCTTAGCAAAATCCTTATTTACAAGAGTTAGTGCAAAGGCAAAGGGAATCTTTTCTGTTGTAACAGAATGCACACGTGGCGAGCAACAGATGGGTTACAGCTGTGAGATCTTCTAGAAACCACTAATACCCAATCGTCCAAGCATCTTTCGGTTATAACCAAATGCCACATGGCAGCATCTGGGACGACCAAGAAAGACCATGGTGATAGCATGCTCACATCAATAAAATATAGTAATCTCATGACGACACGTGGAATCTCCCTAGCCGTTGATGAGTCCATGTGCACTAACGGACAATCAAAACTTAACGGAGCAGCAAAAGATTCCATTAGGTTTCCATCTCTCATTTTGGCGCCCAAACTCTGGCTATAAATAAGTAACTTGGGCTTCAAGTAGAAGGTATTCACTCTCAACTACTCTCTCTCTTACTTCACTTGAAACTATTTCCGACTACCTGTACTTATTCTCACGCCGGAGGGTGGTCATGGAGAGAATCCCTTTCTCCCCGTAGTGTGTCTGACGGTGTTCTGTTTTGTAGGATCAGTTGGAGTATAGTTTCTACCATCATCATTGCGAAACCAAACGAAGGATTAACCTCTTTATGAAAGGAACCAAACCCTAGATCTAACCAGATTCCTATCTGTTAGTTCTACGTTTCTTCATTGGCGCCCACCGATTTTATTTTCTTCTCTCATCTTTCTTTTTGTTTCACCTAGATCTATAGCTTCATGTCATTTCCAGGTCCTCGATCGGAGACTCGTCGTGTCACCGGCGCTCCTCAGGTCGACGGACAAATTGTCGAAGATTCGTCCGGTGAAGCTGATGTTCCGTATGATCCAGATCATGCGAGCATTCCAGTAACACCGACGGCTCCTCACATTGACGTTGCGTCAATTCTCCCACTTGGAGAAACTCCACTATCATGGTTAATTAAGTCTCAAGCTGCTTTAAACGCCATGTATGCCCAAATGTGTGCTCAAACAGGAACTCCAGCTTTTCAAGCTCTGGTTAATACACCTCAGGTCCGTGCTTCGCCGGCACCTCAAGCGTTAAGTTACGGAACTCAGAACCAAGTTCGTGCACCTTCGCATGCATCTGTAGATGGAACCGAAATGTACTCTAAAACTAGAAATGATTCTGTTCATTCTGGTAACAGGAAGCAAGAAGAAAACGTTCAACATCGACCATCGATTCACTCACGTTTGAACCCGCGATCATCACAGAAGCGGGACACCCAATACGATGAGTATTATAAGACCTATGAAGAAGCAGATAGTGCAAGTGTTTTTAATCGATTGTCTGCAGATCATGCTAGTTATAAGCCTAGGATCCGAGCAGTGTATAATCTTGAGGCAGAACACGATTATAACTTGATTTACCGACCTGCTGAAGCTGCAGAACAATCAAAATTTATGCAGGAAATCGCTCTAGCCCCGCTAGAACGAGCAAAATTGCCATCGAATGTTGGTAAGTTTAATGGATTGTTAGATCCAGATGATCACATGCGACTATTCACTGGCGCGGGACTTATTGGAGGATGGACTCTACCTATGTGGTACCATCTATTTGTTCAAACGTTAACTGGGGCTGTGCGACTCTGGTTCGATAACTTTCCGATAGGAAAACTCTCCTCGTGGAATGATCTTAAGGAAAAATTCCTTACTCATTTCAATCAGCAGCGTCGTTATGTTAGAGATTCGTCAACATCTGGCGAAGAGACAACGAGAGTTTGGAAGATTTCCTTACGCGTTACAACAAAGAAGTTTTAGAGATCGGTGATGTGCATGAAGATCTTATCCGCGCACAGTTCAAGTATGCGGTAAGATGTGACGAAATGATCAAAGTGCTTTCTGGTACTACTGGTTTGCCAAAAAGCTGGCAAAAGCTCATGGCAGCAGCTAAGGTTTATGTGCAAACCGAATGAAACCTCAATTCAAATAGACCTCCTCGACCCCCGCATCATCCTGAGGATCTGAGCAAAGGGGGTCAGAAGTTTAAGAAGGGTTGGAAAGACTCGAACCAGAGTTCTTATTCACCATACTCTCCAATGGATGCTCGCGCAACGATTAACAAGATCGCAACTCAGAAAGCCATCAAAAACGAGAATCGAGAGCGACAGTGGACTCCTCTCACCAAATCTCCTGCGGAAGTCTTGAGCACTGAGAATTATCAATTTAAACAACCTCAGCCCATGAAGAACAAAAAGGGTCAAGACCCAAACCTTTTCTATGATTTCCACAAAGACACAGGGCATACAACTTACAATTGCATTAGCCTGCGCACAGAAATCGAAAAGGCTTTGAAAAGTGGTAAGTTGACACACTTGGTGCAATTGGTCAAAAAGAGGTCAGGCAACTCGCGTGCGAAGATGAGGGGCCAAGTAATAAGAAAATGAAACAAGTTGCCATGATTCAAGGAGGTTCGTCACGCAAGCACAGCTTTCAAAGATTCCAAGGAGAGAAATGACGTGAGCAGCAAGTGATATTTCCTGTGGTTCCAGGCGGACCACAGGAAGAAAAACAGTGGTAATCACAGGTATCTTTGGCCATTACCAGACCGACTATATGTTCATTGATCTAGGAAGTTCTATGGACATCATATACGAGCACTGTTTCAAGCAGTTAGACCCAGAAGATAAGGCACGCCTAAAACCAGTTGATTTCCCGTTAACTGGATTCTGCAATGTGGTTGTCTTCCCGCTTGGGCAAATAGTTTTTCCCGTAATTATTTCAGACGGTAAACACACGCGCACCATTTAAGTAAACTTCATGGTAATGCCAGCAACATCTCGTCACGATGTTTTATTAGCACGTCGAGCGCAACGAGATTTCAGCATGATCACGTCTGCGCCGCACGATGCATGTGGCTTCCCAACGCCAACTGGGGTAGCTATCTTTCGCTCGAAAAGAGATTACGTCTATTGAGGAACCAGTTGTTAAGGCTGCTAAACCAACGTCACCAAATGAACCGGAGAAATGGGTTCTGAACAATAAGTATCCAGAGCCACCAATTATTCTTGGTCCTGCAATTTTATGGCAATTTGCGCAAAACTCAAAACCTTGTTGTTTCGAAATATGGATATCTTCCATGGACACCCACAGACATGATAGGGGTTCCGCGCAAAATAGCAGAACATTGTTTAAACGTTTTTCCATCAGCGTAGCCAGTGGTACAGAAAAAAACGCAGCCTTGGATCGGAAAAGACAGAAGCGGTGAATGAACAAGTAACGGAGTTATTAAAAGCTGGTATCCTGCGCGAAGTCAAATATCAAACTTGGGTCGCAAACCCAGTAATGGTAAAAAAGCATAATGGTGGTTGGCGCATGTGTGTGGATTTCAAAGATTTAAACAAAGCCTGCCCCAAAGATTGTTATTCTCTTCCTGAGATTGGCAAAAAAGTTGATTCATTTGCCTCATTCCGTTAGAAATGTTTCCTAGATTGCTACAAAGGATATCACCAAGTGCTGATGAAACAAGAGGATGAGGATAAGACAGCTTATCGCACGGAAAAAGGTATTTTTTGTTACACAAAAATACCTTTGGCCTCCGCAATGCGGGAGCTACTTACCAAAGATTAATGGACACCGTCTTTGGGGATGACATTGGTAAGACAGTAGAGGTGTACATTGATGACCTGGTCATCATGAGTAATTCGAAAGAGAATATGTAAGAAAATATCCATAAAACCTTTGATTCCTTGCGCAAGGTCAATTTAAAGTTAAACCCAGGGAAATACTCTTTTGGCATGGAAGAGGGAAAGTTCCTTGGTTTTGTGGTTACAAAAGGGGTGGAGGCCATCCAAAAGATGTCGTCTCCCACCATCATCAAAGAAATGCAACGATTAGCTGGGAGATTGGCTGCACTTAACCGTTTTTTTGGCTAATCACGCGGCAAAATCATTTCCATTCATCCGAACCTTGCACAATTATGTCAAAAGTAAAACGTTTTTATGGACTCCTGAAGCGGAGAAAGCTTTTCAAGAGATCAAGGATTGTCTTATACAGTTACCCATGCTTACCGCTCCACGCAGCAAAGAACCGATGATCCTTTATCTTTCGGCTTCACCAATGGCAGTTGGGGCAGTGTTAATGGTGGATCGGGAAGGCATTCAATCTCCAATATATTACATCACCAAAATGCTGAATGATCCAGAGACACGGTATTCTATAATGGAGAAATTAGTGTTAGCTCTTGTTCACGCCTCGCGCAGGCTGAGACGATATTTTTCAGGACACGTCATTATGGTCCTGACTAATTATCATATTGGCCAAGTCTTATCTAAACCAGATGTCTCGGGGTGCCTCGCGAAGTGGGCAATCGAATTAGGAGCATACAACATTTGTTACAGGCCAAGACCAGCCATCAAAGGTCAGTATTAGCCGTCTTTGTTGCTAAAATTCCAGCAGATAAGGTTGAAGAGTGCGAAGCAATTCAAAATCCAGTACCTATCGTTGATGACAGAGCATGGATCTTATACACTGATGGCGCATCAAACAATGATGGGGCAGGAGCAGGTTTGCGTTTGGTAAGTCCAGATGGTGAAGAGTTCACTTATGCAATTTGGCTTGAATTTAAGAGTACCAATAATGAAGCAGAATATGAAGCTTTCTTAGCAGGCTTACGCCTGGCTATTAAAATGGGTGCATCTAACTTAACTACTCATGTTGACTCTAAGCTAGTTGCTGAACAAATTACTGGTTCTTACGATGCAAAGCGCGACATTATGGCCCTCTATCTAGAACAAGCAAAAGCACTCATCACTCAGTTTAAGCAATTCAAAGTTGTTCACGTGAATCAAAGTGAAAATAAACATGCTGATGCCTTAAGCAAATTAGTTGCGACAAGTTTTCAGCATTTGGCAAGAGAGGTTCGCATTGAAGTTTTAAGCAACCCATATGTACCACTCAAACAGATAAGCATAGTTGAAATCGAAGATCCATCTTGGATGTCTCCAATTATTATGTACCTGCTACATGGGACACTTCCAGCAGACAAAGCTCAAGCAAGAAAGATACGTTGCAAAGCCATTAATTGTGAAATGGCAGATGGTATCTTATATCAGAAGTCGTATTCAGGACCTTTACTTCGTTGTGTGAGCAAACATGATGCACATATTTAGTACGGGAAATCCATGAGGGGTTGTGTGGTATCCATTCAGGACTGTGCATGGTGGTTGCCAAGATTATGAGTACATGCTATTACTGGCCTGGGATATACGTCGATACAGTTGAAATTCTGCGCAAATGTATGTCTTGCAAGAGACATGATCCGAAGACATTACGCCCAAAAAATCCCCTTGTGCCAATAACCACCACCTGACCTTTCCAACAGTGGGGGATTGATCCTATTTGACCTTTTCCTGATGCGCCAAACGCAGTCAAATTCGTTATTGTCGCGGTCGACTATTTTACCAAATGGGTGGAGGCTAAGTCGTTAGCATCCACCACAGCGATGGTAGTTCGTAAATTTATTTCGGAACACATTATCTTCCGTTTGGCTTACCATTACGAATCATCACAGATAATGGTCCCAATCTCACAGCTGCAGAACTACAAGCTTGGATGCAGGAAATGAAAATTGAACATGTTTTTGCTTCTGTTGCTCACCCGTAGGCAAACGGTCAGGTGGAAAGTTTAAACAAGCAACTAGTGGAAGGCATAAAGGCACGCCTAGGTACGGCGCGACGCAGCTGGGTTGACGAATTACCAAGTATATTATGGTCGCACCGTACTATGCCAAAAACAAGCACTGGCGAAACACCATTTAGTCTTGTTTACGGTACAGAAGCTGTAATACCTGTCGAAATCGGTCTTCCATCACCCAGAATAATTGCTCTTGAAAAACAGAATAACGAAGAACAGCGCCGGCTTGATCTCGACTTAGTTGAGGAAAGGCGTGAAAATGCAGCGATACGTGAAGCAAAGTATAAATCTCAAATGGAGAAATACTACAACAAACGGGTACGCGTGTGCACCTTCGTACCCGGTGATTTCGTTCTTCGAGACAATGAAGCATCAAACATCGAAAAGCCAGAGAAACTGGCACCAAAATGGGAAGGGCCATACGTAATTCATGAGTTTCTCGTTAAAGGCGTGTACATACTTAAACGTCTGGACGGAACGACAGTTCCTAGGACTTGAACGCGCAACAACTACGACATTGTTATATGTAATCCCAGAGCTCATTAGCCTTGCGCTTTCTATGAGCCTATTTACATTACTTCTTGATTGTAATCTTAGTGACAGTTGTAGCTCTACGTTTTATCAATGAAATAAAATACCTTATGTCGCTACTTACGGTCTTTTATTATATTTATTACAAATGCATGCAATTCCTTTGGATAAACAAAAAGACATACTCATGAGCCACAAGATAAAGCAATGCTTACGCTCACACATGAGATGGATTATTGTTCATTTGTCTATCCTAAACAAGTAATTGATCACATGCAAACTTTGTAAACTAAATATATCATATATTTACATTAAGAAGTACTTGCGCGGCTGCGCAACGTTACATCAGGATTAATTACAAACATCAAGCAAATTCTAACAGTCTAGATGCCCTATTGTGCATCTTTTTTGCTTGATTGTTTTTCCGCCACTACAAAAATTTCTTTCAATCTATCAACAAAATCATCGTGTTGAAGAGCCGCATCCACGAAGTCCATGATTGGGATTTGCAAGTGGTTATATTTTTCTTTAGCAGCTGTGTAGATGGCAACGGTGTCAACCCTATGAGTAGCAGCTCGGCTGGTATCCCATTGAGTTTTCAACGCATTTCCTACGTGCAGTGTACACTCTTTATAGCCCTCAGCATGCCCATTATTACGCGCCGCTACCATCAGCTCTGCCACTCCCTCATCCAACTCCGTAGAGTTTAAGATGGAGTTTGCAATCTGTAAACAGAAACATCAGTATAAGATATAATAATTTAGCAAGACATATATTTCAAGATAGAGATAATACCTCCACAATCCCATACTCGCGCAACCAAGTGAGCTGATTCATCAGCGACTATGCCAGGCTCTCAACTGTGGCAGAGCGACCTCCGTATCGTTAATTTTTTGCTCGCCTTCAGTTAGACGGCGGGTCAACTCGGCTTTCTCAGTAAATGAAGTTTGATATCCTTTTTCAAGGAATCAACTTCCGCCTGCAAGCGCGCCTGATCAAATAACATAGAGGTTAAATCATCAATCTCTTTATTCTTAAGGAGGAGAGTCATTTTGGTCGCTACCTCATTCTATTCGCTCCTCTCTCTATGCGAACGGACCTCCTCTGCTGCAGCAACTGCATCAGCTTTCTCTTTCTTGAGTTTCTCAATTTCATTACGAAGAGAATTTTTTTCATTATTGTCTCGATCACAAGCCTCCACAAAGCGCTTGCGATCTTCAGCATGCTGCGCAGCTGCAGCCTCACAGTTGCGCTTCCATGAAAGCGCAGACCACTCCTCGGTCTTATTCTCCTCCTCAAACTTGGCCTTATCAGCCTCAAAATCCATGACCATCTTCAGCGTCTTCTCCCTTTCAAATTTGGCCTTCGCCTTATTAATCTCAACCTCATCCCACTCCTTGTTCATGTTGCGCCATTTGTCACAATTCTGTTCATAGTGGAAGAGGCAAGGGCAGACTCTTGTAAAAATGTTTGATAAGTGACATCATGGTTTTTCTCTTCTTGGCGCTTCACCTCCGTCGGAGGGAAGATGCCCTTATACCACTCTCTGTAGGAGTGCCAATCAGTAAAAACATCGCCTTGTTTGACCTTCCACACAGGCTGATGAATCTCAGAGGCTCGCTTCCCAGAATATGAGCGATAATAATAATCCCCAGGTGTTTCCTCTAGGCGAATCGGCGACTTCTCATCTGATTCATCAAAAGTTGGCATAAAATAATCGCTTTTTGTGGAAGGGCCTGCACCCTTAGAGAAAATCGTTGAAGACTCACCAATGGGTGTGGATGGTTTCTCTTGTTCCACATCTACAGGCTTGTCCGCACCAACACCTGTGGCAGTATCTTTAACCTGCTCGCCAGCAGGATTCTTAGTGACATCTGAACAGTATCTTAGCCTGCTCGCCAGCAGGATTCTCAGCAACAAATTGTTTGGGCTCTTCTTCTGGAGCCCCTTTTTCAGTTTTTTCCAGAATAATGGGGTCCGCATCAAAAATATGTGCGCTATGGTCCACATCTCCCCTTCAGTATTACCAGGCCTGCGCGGGGATGGTATAGAAGATGATGTGACCGGCGCAACCTTTACAAGTTTCTCTGCAAAAATAAACACGAGTGTCAAACAAAAGGTAGTGCGCAGATATTACTACAAAGTGTGCAAAGAAGTAGACATACCAGGAGAAAACTTCTTCGCAAGAGCATCCATATTGCTCTTCTTGCCGATGCGCGGCCAAGCAACCTTTTTCGGTGGAGAAGGTGGTGAAGTCTCAGTTTCCTTCCTCTTTTTTGAGGCACGCTTCAACGCCTCCTCTAGGCTTGAAGGTATCTCCAACGGTTCATCTGGGTTAGAGGCAGGGACAGATGACGTGTTAACGGGCTCCTCTTTGGGTTTCCTCAAACCTACAGCGAGAGACCCTCAAATGAGTCTGACACCACCACGTAATCACACCAAGAATTAGATTCGAGACGTGTACCTTTCCTGCCTTCAGCTTTTGCAGCAGCAGATGGCTTAGTCCTTTGGTCTGGTTTGGAGGAAGGGGGCGCAACAGCAGCAACAACAGTTGGCTTCTTTTTCCTCTTCGACTCAGGGCCTACGCCCAAGTTTAGCAAATCACCTACATGATCAATGATAAAAGGAAAACGTTGCGCCATAAGTTATATTGCAATATTACTTAGAAGTAACATCTACTAGTAATATTGCAATTCTAACTCAGACTGTGCAAACTATGACGTACCAGTAATGGAGGAGGGTTGCGCATTAAGACTCTCTTTGTTAGGAAGTTCAAAATTTCCCAAAATCTGGTCGAACCATGGTTCCTCATTCTCCTAAAGAGGCGCGGCAGCCATATTTCCATTGTCTCTCTTGAGAGACACCAAATACAATGGCGCAACTGTTTCGCAAAGCGCAGCAATAAAACTTCATCAATATGCAACATTTATGGAGGATAGTTCTAGAAAATCATGAAGTTACTTACCAACTCCATCCTTGGTATAGACCGGTTTCTCTTGTCGTTCCTTCTTCCACAAGATATTCATCCCTGCAGCAATTAATGCCCTCTCTGGCAAGACTATATTGGGCACATCCTTTATGTTCTGGTACCACACTTCGTTGGTCGGTATGTCCAACGTCTCCAAGTCTATCTACTCCCCGGCCTTGAATGTCATCGCCGTCGGGATAACCGCCGCCTTCACATAAAAAAACTTCTGTTTCCAGTTGTGGTAAGATTTGGGTGGCACTAACAACAACCGTTTTCCTTGCACACGTTGTTGGAACGAGTAGAATCCCAGAGAGCAATGCAACTGATAGAAGACCCGAAACTTCTCGACCGTCGGTATGATCTGCATCGACCGACAAACAAACTTGAAGTGTCGGATCCTCACCATCCCCATCGGGTTAAGTTGAGAAATATGCAATTTATAGAAATCAAGAATCTCAAGCATAAAGTGGGTCACCGGAAGTCTAAAATTGCCCTGGGCAAAGTAATCGTAGAATAAAGTGATGTAGCCGGCCGGAGCATCCACCGCCGTGGCACCCTCCTTAGGGTAAAAAGTTCCCCAGGACTTGGCAAACAGAAAGTTATTAACCAGGGCATCAAAGTCTTCCTTCTTCCACTTTAACAGGTGGAAGTATTGACGTCGCCGATGCCTCGACTCTCCCGGAACTGATAGCCATGAGTTTCGAAAGAGCAGAAAGACAACAAACTCAACGAAAGAGATGATCGGGGTATCACAGATAGCCGGAAAATATAGAGGATATGTGCTTTCTCTCTCTAGAACTTTAACTGGTAAAGAAACAAATGAAGAGTCGATCCCCTTTATATACTAATCGCAATAAATGCTCGATGTGACAGCAGTGACTTTTGCGACCATTACACCTTCCCAGGTAACTGAAAGGGTGAGTGGAGAATAGTAATTACCCCCGCGCGCGCGAGTGTCGCCGAATTATCATTAAATGCAGTTGGACACGTACTGACGACAGCCTGTCAATAGTACCACCACGTCTCAGGAACGTGCGTTTACACCAACTACATTATCTGGATGAGCGACACGTGTCCTCCAATATATTTTAAATTCAAATGATTTTTGAAGTTTAATATGATACGTCATCAGGAAGCAAAAAACACTCAAGGACCAGCACCCATACAGCGCAGCATACTTATGTTAAGTCCAGTGCTCCACCTACTTTTTACTTTTACTAGGAGCAACACTGGACTGGGGGAATTGAGGGGCTATGGTCCTAAAAACCTTGCGCCAAGCAAGGAAACCATACCCACTATTAACTGCCAAAGAGACCTTGCGCAGGCTTCTCTGCCAAAGAAAGGCTTACTAAACCCTGCGCCGGGTATCCAAAAAGGGAAAGTATCACTTAACTACCTTGCGCGGGCTCGCGCAAGGTTCAAAGTTAACCTTGATTAATTTCCTTGGATAACATTTCACTCATAAACCTTGCGCAGACATTTATACCAAAGCAAGAGCTCAGCAAACGTTGCGCTAAACAGCAGAGAAAGGAAAAAACATCATTTAACTACCTTACGCCGCTCGCGCAAGGAAACAGTTAATCCTGAAATACTTTCCCTTAGCAAAATCCTTGTTTACAAAAGTTGGTGCAGAGGCAAAGGGAATCTTTTCTGTTGTAACAGAATACACACGTGGCGAGCAACAGATGGGTTACAGCTGTGAGATCTTTTAGAAACCACTAATACCCAATCGTGCAAGCATCTTTCGGTTATAACCAAATGCCACATGGCAGCATCTGGGACGACCAAGAAAGATCACGGTGATAGCATGCTCACATCAATAAAATATAGTGATCTCATGACGACACGTAGCATCTCCCTAGCCGTTGATGGGCTCACGATCCGTGTGCACTAACGGACAGTCAAAACTTAACGGAGTAGCGAAAGATTCCGTTAGGTTTCCATCTCTCATTTTGGCACCCAAACTCTGGTTATAAATAAGTAACTTGGGCTTCAAGTAGAAGGTATTCACTCTCAACTACTCTCTCTCTTACTTCACTTGAAACTGTTCCCGAGTACCTGTACTTATTCTCACGCCGGAGGGTGGTCACGGAGAGAACCCCCTTTCTCCCCGTGGCGAGTCTGACGGTGTTCTGTTTTGCAGGATCAGTTGGAGTATAGTTGCTACCATCATCATCGCGAAACCAAACGAAGGATTAACCTCTTTATGAAAGGAACCAAACCCTAGATCTAACCAGATTCTGATCTGTTAGTTCCACGTTTCTTCAGAGATCCTTTAGGAAGGCTTATGGTAATGCACCAAGATCCTATTGGGGATAAAAGTTAAGATAATAAATTAATGGGGGAATAAGACAATCTGATGGAATGAAGATAACCGGTGAAATGAGACTTATTTTGCGTATTCGGTAACTTAGTTAATTTGATGTCTAAATCACTTCGGTAATGTAAATGATCCCTAAACATGATCCCATTTGTTAAGCTTGAAATATAGCACTAATGAATTAAGTTATATAAAACACAATACAACCAAGATATCTTTTAACCAATCTTGTTGTGGCATATCGTTTACTAGTCGAAATGCTAGGGAAGCTTCATTATTGGCATATTTCCATACCGGTCTATCGATATGTTATGGTAAGATTAAGGGATGTTGGCGACCGGACCAAGGAATCCGCTTCTAAATTATATAAAAGATAAAATCGAATACTGAAACATTTTCCTCAATTTATAAAAAAAACTATATTAATTAAGAAAGACTTATCAAAGAGTCCTATATTACTATTTTAGTCTACTAAACTAACTACAAATAAGAATGGTCATGATAATAATAAACAGTTGAGAAGGGGAAGCGTATCCTTGGACGATAGTTGGTTATTATCTAAATTTATACTATACGCGATGGGTTCTTTACCTGTTGTGTGTATTTAGTTTAAATAAAAAACATTTTATAAATTTAAAACTAGATAATCGTGTTTAAAAGTTATTAAGTTAACTCATCTAATCCGTGCTAAGAGTTATTAAATTAACTAGACCTATACACCCAATTCACACCACATCAGTTCACTATAGCCTAATGGCATCTTGGGGGTGAGATAAGGCTTTGGGACTAATAGGTTCTGGTTCAATTCTCACAAGGGGGTTTTTTCCATATTTATTTATTGGGTTTCCTTCTGAATTGGTGTATAGGCATTATGCCTAGTGGAGATGGATATGATCGGGTGGCTCCACTGGTGGCACGATGATACTTCAATGGTCCGTCAGTGATCCAAATTTGTTGTTAAAAAAAAAGTTATCCAAATAAAAGAAGGTAGACAAAACCAAAACCAAAACCAAAACCAAACCAAACCAAAAACCAAATTAACAATTCGGTTTCGGTTAAAAACCAAACCAAACACCGAATTCGTTATTCGGATCGGTTTTTCGGTTATAGTTACGGTTCGGTTTTTTGTTTTTATTTGATTTTGGTTTTTTCTGAACACACCTACCAAGGACCCTGTGGCCAAAAACCTTATAACGATGATATGTCTCCAGGATATAAGAAAAAGACCTATATCTCTTAAAATTGTAGCGGAAGGTTTTAATTCTTATGTGAGTCTCTTGTAAATCACCTCACTAGCTAGTTCTACTTCGGTCTCACTCTTCAATTTTCTACCACCACTTGTCTTTTAAAAACAACTGAATAAGAAAAAATATAAAGAGTAAAATATCATTTTAGTCCTGAAGTTTGGTCATCTTGCTACTTTAGTCCAAAGGTTTTATTTATCAGCTGTAGGTCCAAAAGTTTTTAACATTGTCATTTTAGTTCAACTGATTTAACCCTATCCATTGACCTCTCTTAGTCAAGGGTAATTTTGTTATTTCCCCTATTATTTAATTAAAGCTTTAAAACAAATCCTAAACACCGTAATCATCTACACTATTTTCTTTCTCAAGGTTTTTGAAAACCCAAAGTGGAAACCACACGCCTACCACAACCCTTAACTACCATTGTTGGCCATCACCTCTAATCACCACCACCAGCTGTCATAACTTCTAACCACCATTGCCCATACCCACAATCTCTAACCACCACGCCCGTAGTCACCCCTCACAACCTTTGTCTCCACACAAAATCGTTCAAATTTGACCAAAATAATGGTGCTAGTGCGGCTATGATCCTTTAACCATAATAAAGTTCGAGTCACCGGCTCCTCGAATAAGACAACTGAGATCTGGTGCGGCTCCTCATTTTCCAGTTAGGATTCTATAAAGAATTGACTTTTTATGCGGCTTATAGTTAACAATGTTATATTTATCGATAAAGTTGTAGAGAAACAACTTTTTTTTGCAAACATTTGTGTGGCAAGTGACGGTGGCCGGAAATAGATGGTGGTTGTTAGACATATGTGGTAGTGGTGCACAGAGAGAGATATATGTGTGGAATGGGGTAGAGGTATATAAATCGTTTTTTTAAACCGGTCTGATTTTAACCGATCTAGTTTTTTCTTCAAAAACAAAAACCTGTATTTTTATAACCAGTTTTGGTTATTGACCGGTTTTTTGAACCAAAAAAAGTAACCAGGCCAACCGGTTCGGTTCGGTTTTTAACCGATTTTTTAAAACCGGATTCAAACATCAAGAACCCTAATAACCACTACACAAACCGCCGGTCCGGTTCGGGTTGAAACCAACCGGTTTCGGTTTTTTTTCCGGTTTCAGTTCTGAAACCGGTTTTTCTTTGTACACCTCTAGAATGGGGTAGGGATAATAGGGTTGAAAAGTTGATAAAAATATCAACAAATATTTAAATAATATATGTATATAAATATAAACAATAAATAAACAAACAATTAGGTAAAAGGATAAAAATATCCCTGACTTAGTAGTAAAAAATAGATAGAGTTAACGGGTTGGACTAAAACGGCAATATGTTTTGGACACATGGGCGATAAATGAAACATTAGACTAAAGTGGTAAAACGGCTCAAACCTAAGAGACGAAAATAACATTTTACTTAAAAATAAATTATAGAATACTTGAAGCTTTGAATACCAACCAATGACTCGGCCAACCCCAATAGACCATTCAACTCTTTTATTTTGTCTTTGATTAGAGTAAGCCCCACAACAATTACTAGGGAGTTTCCTACTTGTTGACTTCCTTATTCTAGTTATATGAACGTTATTTGTAAATGATGTTATAAAAAGGTTTTCGATTTGAGTTGTTTTTAAGTTACAAGTTGGTGTTTCGAGTTCTGGTCATTTTTCTTTTTATCTGGTTGAGTAATTATTATTTATTAGCTCGACCCAAACAAGACCCGTTTGTTGGAAATGGATCTGATAATCTCTTTGTTTTCATCTTCTACTCTCCTATTGTTTATTTCGGTAGTACAAAATACATCTAGTGTTTATGGGAATGCTGAAGGTATGTGCAAGTTTTAAATTGATTCACTCTATCTTAATGAACCTGGTCTAGCTACACTAGTAAAAAAACTGAGTATCTGCATTACATATCCCACAAAATCCGCAAGAAAAGAAAAACAGTTAATCGATTAGCCACAAAATCCACAAGAAAAGAAAAACAGTTAATCGATTAGGGACGAATTACTGACGGAACCCATAAAATATTAATTACTTCTTTTTAACCGGTTTTGTGACAGAAAAGTCTTCTTTGGTAAAGGATTTATTTTTATTCTTTTAAAGTAGTCACGTTGCTAAAATGGCCATCAGAAATTCGTAGGAAATCATATTACACATGGCTATTGGATATGGCAGGGAGGGAGGTCTAGGATCAACTGCGGTGGAAGCTCCTTGGCTGGAATCTGCGAACAAAGAACACCGTTAGCCTTAACGCGAGAGGTGGCCTCCCGCGTTTGGACTCCGGCGTGAGAATCAGTGATTGGTTCTTAAGAGTCTTAGCATAATGTAGTAAAGAGTTTTAGAGTGAGAGAGTGAAATGTGAATACCTTAGGCTGGTTCAAAGTCCCTCCTTTTATAGACCAAGTGATCTGCCCAAGGAAGTCCCTTCACCAGCTGTCGCCTTCCCAATTGGTAAGCATCTTCTTTACTGTTGTTTGCTTGCAGGAAAGGCCTTGCCTTTTATGGTAAGCGTACAGGTTTATGTGTCTCGAGGTCTTTGCTTGTGCTTTTGGTAAAAGGTCAAGTCAGTTTGACCTTTGTTATACCATTCCCGAGGCGCTACAGTAACGACAACTCCCTCATGCTGGTTCAGCTCCTGGTCGGGAGCTGGTTGCCTTATTTACTCTAGCCTTGCTTTTATTTATGCTTAGCTGGTTATTGTTTATTTGGGCTTCTTGACTTATCCTTATGTTGTTAGTTAGGGACTTGGTATACATACGTCATCAGCCCCCCAGTCATAAGTGTTGGTATCTTCTTATGGTAGCGATACTTATGACTTAGACTATTCCTTTCTTATCTCTATCTTTATTCTTTAGGTCAGGGAGCTGTGCTCCCTTGATGGAGTATGTTTTACCCCTAGCCATTTGAATCCTTCCTCATTTAATGCCCACTTGCCTTAGCCGTCTGTCAGGAAGCGACTGATTTGACACCGCAGCAGGTGATGAGTGCTTCCCCGAACAGTTTCCGCAGTTACATCCTGGCCTTGTATTTCTCCCCTAAAATCGGGATCAGTGTTTCTTTGATTTATAAAGTAACCATTCCCTTTACCCTTTTGCATTCAAAAGTCTTCCAAGTTTTTCACCGTTTCCTTTTAGTCGAATATTATTGTGCCTCTTTCAGTGATATATACTTTTTCCGGTACGTTTCTCTTTCCTCTCATGGCTTCTAACAAGAATGACATTGCTCTTCAGTTTTCAAAACTCACCGAATCTGAGATTAGGCAGTTTGTTCTCGATCACGGTATCGATTCTAGTCTTGAAATTAGGGTTCCTGGTGACATGACCACCGATCAATGTCTGGAGGGTTTTTTGGTTTTCTATACTCGTATTCTGGACCAACCAAACCTAAGATACCCTTTTTCAAATTTCTTTCTTAGTGTCCTTAAGTATTTCCAGTTGTCGTTGGGTCAGTTGGCTCCGGTAGGCATTGCTCGTATCATGTTTTTTTGAGATACTATGTCGATCTCTACGTTATGAGCCTGATTTGTTGATGTTCCGGCGTTTCTTCTGGCTTGCCCGGAATGGAGATTGGTATACTCTCGATAAGGATCCTTGTGAGATTCTCTTCTAACTTCCACTGTTGGGCATACTTATGCCTGGAAAAATCAATTCTTCTTTATCTCCCATGACCTGCTTCCATTTCGTATTGTTCCTCGGAAGTTTTCTGAGGCTTTGAATGAGAAAGAGCCGGATGTTCAAAGTGTTAACCAAGAATTACTTCTCAAACTTCACCCCTATCATGTGAGGCTTAAGGCTTACCCGGAGGAGCTTCTGGTTATGCTGGGTATAAGCCAGGATTGGCCTGAATCCCGTCGTGAACCCGTATTTTTCTTTAATGACAAGGGTATGTTATGTTTGTTACTAACTTAATCATTTTATTTTGCTCTAATTTTCTTACTTGTTTTCCTTTTTCAGAGATGAGTGCTTTGGATTTTCTTGAGATGAATGATGCTACTGGTGTGGAGATTGAGATGAGAGAACTTGCTGAGGGTGCTCCTTCTATTGTTCTTCGTACCCAGCATGTTCGTACTGGTGGTGATTTCCAGAATGTGCCTGTGCAGCCTATTTCTGATGCTCCTTCTGCCAAGAAGCTTGCTTCCATAGGACATCGGTTGACTAGGGGAATGTCAGCTTCCAAATCTGTTCCCCAATCTTCTGATTCGATATCTGTTGATAGTGGCGATGAGGATGATGTTACTCTTATTGCTTCAATTACTAGGGTTAAGGTTGTTAAGAAGGAGGTTTTGAACTTGTTGGTGAGGGAGGTGATGTTTCCACTGAGGGGGGCGACGTGCCTGAGGAGCAAGTTGTTAGTGGTGGGGGAGCTGGTGCATCTTCTCCTCGTCTTGCTGCCGTTTTGCAAAAGTTAAACGAAACAAAAAGGAAACTCCCGTAGAAGCCTGTCAAGGCTTCTAAGACTTCGAAGAAGGTGAAAATTTCTCTTTCTAGTTCTTCCTCCAAGGGAGGTGTTCATAAGGCATCTGCGGGGATTCATGTTGAGAAGAGTGGTGAAGGTGAGGCATCTAAGTCCTCGGTTAAGGGTAAGTTGGGTGATACTTTGGAGGGGAAGCAGTCTGTTGGAAGATTACTGTCTCAGACACCTTGAAGAGCGGTAGGGTGTGCCACGATCTTATCCGAAATGTTACTCCTCCTGCTGAGAAGGAGCTGCTTTCGCAATTGTCCGATGAGGACTCGGCCTACCGTATCATTACCCAAGCTGCCCGTTTGATAACCTCCCTTCCTGACGGTCTCGAACGTTGGGCTAACTCGGTTAGTCGGAATGTTGATCTTACCGAAGCTTCGTAGAAGAAGGAGGCCGAGCTTAAGGAATCTTCTGATCTTTTAGCCACTCATCAAGCTAAGGTAAATGATCTTGAGAAGCAGCTTGCCTCTTCTTTAGCTAAAAGGAATGAGGAAGCTAGGAAGGTTGAGGTATATGTCGGGCAGCTGGCTGACTTCAATAATCAGTTGGCTAAAGAGAGAGCTGAGTTTGGTGCTGAAAGATTATTGTTCAGGAAGGAACGTGCTGCTCATGAGGCAGGTGTTGAAGAGCTGAGGCAGCAAGTCAAGAGTTTGACCGAGGACAGGGAATGGTTGATTGGGTCTGGTGTTCGTCAGTTTGTGACTTTTCTTCTACACAGCCAGGAATTCAACAAGCATCTTGCAGGTATTTATTCTAAGGCTATGGCTCATGGACATTTTACAGGCCTTGTTGCTGCTTCTGAGGCAATCGCTCGTGGGGAAGCTGTAGAGGGGCTCCCCTCCTACAAGCCGCACTCTTTAAATGACTTTGCTGCTGCTGTGAGGAGAATGGAGGCTCTTTCCTATCCGTATGTTGAGAGCTTGTCTCAGATGGTGAACCGCCCTATTGCTGAGCTGCAGGCTTTGGAGCCAGAGGGTTTGAACTTGGATCTTTGTAGGTCAGCTAATGCCTTCTCCCCCTGCGAAACAGTCATTGTTTGAATCCGGTGCTCAAGACCGGGGAGCTAGCCCTGCTAAAGAGGCTGAAATGACCCAAGGTTCTGACCCTGCTACTACCTCCTCCGTTCCTGCCGATGTTCCCCCACCCTAATCTCCCGAGGGAGCTAGCTCCTCCGCTCCTGAAGGTAGGGATGTTGACCTTGATGGCTTGTATAATGACCTTCCTTGAAGCGACGGTCTTTTCTTTGTTCGATGTTGGCATTAGTGGCTCAGTGTTTTGTTTTATTTAACCTTCCTGTTTAGGAAGTGTTGTACTTTTCCCTTTATGGGTTATCTTTTGATGTATTATGACTTAGGCTGCCCCCTTAGGGGTTTTAGGCCTTTTTGGTATGTTTACGATGTTCTATGACTTTGTGGTATATTTAATTTTTGTCATCTTCCTTTGTGCATTCTATTATTTTGTTTTGCTTTCGTGGGAGTATGTATAGCTTTATGGTTCCTTGTGGGAATCTTTTGTAGCCTTTTGTATTGCTAGTGTAATGGTTGGTGTAGTTGTGTTTTTTCTTATTCTTCGTGATATAGTGTACGAATATTTTTCTCTTTTTTAATGTCTTTTCTAGACGAATTTTGGTTAAGTGCTGCAGTCACCTATCCTTTATTCTTCTATCAAAGAACCGATGCATTTTTTGTGTTCTATCTCTTTTCTAGTCCACACCTTTTGTTTTTGTGGTATATTTACATAGGTATCTTTCTTTATTTTTCCTATGAAGCATTTGTTTTAAGGTGCTTACCCTTTTACATGGAGTTATTTTTTGAGTGTGTTCGATCATGGAGTTGTATTGTTTTAGGTACTCACCCTTTATACGGGAATGTATAGCGCCTTCTTCCCCGCTGAGTGATATGGCCTAGGAGCTCATCCCTTTTTCATGGGTAGATATAGTGTCGGATTCCATGGAGCTTGATTTGGAGGAGCTCACCCTTAGGATAGAACAATAATTTTTGTTTAACAAAAGTAGATGCTTGTGATTTCATTAAAACTGATTACAGCCAAGTACAGATTCATTCAACCATTACAATGATCAATTCACACTATGATTTTTTTTTTTAAATGCTTCCCGTTCCAATGTCTCGGGACCTTCTTGCCTTGTGGGGTTTCCAGCTTATAGGAGCCTCCCTCATGTGCTTCTTTTATAACATAAGGGCCTTCCCACTTTGGGCCCATTTTTCCAGTGTCTTCCATTTTGCTTGCTTCATTATTCCTCAAGACGAGGTCTCCTTGCTTGAAAGTTTCTTTTTTGACTCTTTTGTTGTAGCAACCTTCTAGCCTTTTCTTGTATCTTGCTTCTCGAATTAGGGCAGCTTCTCTGGCTTCTTCCAGCATGTCTAGGTTTAGCAGGATTTCTGTTTCGTTGGGTGCTTCTTGCCTTCTTGAGCTTCTTAGCGTTTGTACCCCAATCTCTGCTGGTATCACCGCTTCGGAACCATACACTAGGCTATAAGGGGTTCTTTGGTGACTTGTTTTTTCCATTGTTCGGATAGCCCATAGCACACTGGGGAGCTCCTCCACCCAGTGTTTTCCATACCTTCCCAGCCTAGTCTTCAGCCCTTCTACGATGCTTCTATTCATCCTTTCTACTTGCCCATTAGATTGTGGGTAACAAACGGAGCTAAAGACCTGCTTGATTTGCAATTCTTGGCACCATGTGCTGAATAGTTTTTCTGCAAACTGTTTGCCGTTGTCGGTTACTATCTCCCCCGGTAGCCCAAATCTACATACAATGTTTTCCCATACGAAATTTATCACATATTTTCCTGTGATTTTTGCCAATGGCTTCACCTCCGTCCATTTGGTGAAGTAGTCTACCGCTACTAGGAGGAATTTGACCTGGCCAGCTGATGTGGGGAATGGGCCTATGATGTCCATACCCCATTTGTAAAATGGCCATGCTGCCAAGATGGGAACTAAGTCGTGCTTTGGACTTGTCTTTACCGGAGCGTGTAGCTGAAATGATTCGCATTTGTGGATGACTTCGGCTGTGTCTTTGTGCATCGTGGGCCAGTAGTAGCCCATGTTCATTAGCTTCGCCACTATTGTTCTTACTCCCGCATGTGCACCGCATATTCCTTCATGCACCTCATTGATCAAGTAGGTGCTTTGATTGGGACCGACACACCTTAGTAGTGGGGACAGGTAGCCTTTCTTGTAAAGCTTCCCTTCCTCCACTACATATTGGTTAGCTTTTGCCTTGATTCTTACAGCTTCTGGCTCTTCCTGCGGGAGCTTCCCTTCTTCGAGGTATTTTTGTATCGGGGTTATCCATGATTCTTGCTCTTCTTTGATACATCATTGACCTCCTCTTCCTCCATTGTTTTCTTTTTTATTACTTCTACCAACACCTTCTTCGTTAGGTGTGCAAAGGTCAGGGAAGCCAGCTTGCTCAAGACATCAGCTTGCTTATTTCTTGTTCGAGACACTTAGGTTAACGAATAGGATTCAAAACTTTCCATCAATGCTTTCACCTTCTCCTTGTACTGTATCATTGATGGTTCCCTTGCTGTGTATGCTCCTTTTACCTGGCTTGCCACTAGCTTTGAATCGATGAAGGCCTTAAGCTCTTTAACACCCAATGCCTTTGCTATTATGAGGCCGGCTAACAATGCTTCATATTCTGCCTCATTGTTGGTGCAAGGAAAGTCAAGACGTAGTGCATAAGTATATTCGGTTCCGTGAGGGTCCGTTATGATGAGACCTGCCCCGGAACCTTCTATACTGGATGCTCCATCTGTGAATAACGTCCACTTTCCTGCCACTATCGTTTCACATTTTTCCTCCTCTACTTCATTAACCTCCTTGTTTCTTGGCATTGCTATTAAAAAGTCAGCCAGCACTTGTCCCTTGTAGGCCTTCCTTGGTATGTACTCGATATTATGCTCCCCCAATCCCACTGCCCACTTTGCCATCCTTCCAGAATCTTCCGACTTTTCCAGGATGGTTCTTAGCGGTTGGTCAGTCAGTACTTGGATGGGGTGAGCTTGGAAATACCTTCTTAGCCTTTTCGCTGTATGCACTAAGGCTAGAACCAGTTTCTATATCAGAGAGTAGTTAATTTCTGCCATTTTTAGGGCCTTGCTTACAAAGTATATTGGTATCTGCTTTCCTTCCCTTTCTACCATAAGCACAGAGCTTATGGCTTCCTGACCTGAGATAACATGTTTTAGTGAAACATTAGTGTTTGTTTCATTTTTGTTATATTGACAGGGAAGGTGTTTTATTAAACCTGAAGACAAGTAGACGGTGATTGTCTCGTCTTTTGATGGTGCTGCCATGGCAGGTAATGAGGCGAGGAGCTCTTTGAGAGCTGAGAAGGCTTGTTCAGCTTCCTCCGTCCATTCGAAGCTTTTCTTATTAGCACAATTTTTTAGTGTTCGGAAGAACGGGAGTGACCTTTCTGCCAACTTAGGGAGGAACCGTTTGAGGGCTGCAATCTTTCTGTTCAAGCTTTCGACTTCCTTCTTTGTTTTTGGTGATTTCATTTAGAAACGCCTAGTCATGATTTCCCTTAATTCCTCCCAAGTTAAGGCCATTGCATCATCAATTCCCCTCTTCCCCTTTTCAGTATTCCACCAGGTGAGAGCTACCCCAAATAGTCTCCCGGTGGCGTATCGAACCTTACGATCCTCAGGACAATCGCAGTTGAGGAAGGTGTTTTCCATTTCCTCAAACCAATGGAGGAGAGCAGTGACACCTTCGGTCCCTTCAAATTTAGGAGGATCACAAGACTTGAAATGTTTGTATGAGCACTTGCTGGTAGGAGGGTTGCCGATGTTCTGGTCGTCTTGCTGGGGAGGGTTAGTAGGATTTGTAGCGAGAGCTTGTTGTACTTGGACCACAATGTCAGACAGTATCGTGGCCATTTGTTTCGCGATTTGTGTGGCCAAGCGTTCGTGAGACCTTCCTGATCTTTTACCCCCTCGTTGTTGTCTGGACGACATCTACAGGAACATACATAAGAAGATTGTGAGTTTATGGTGTCTTTTTAGGTGTCATGTGTCTTTAAGAAAATGAAAATAACATAAATATCAATAATGCAACTACATCTATAGGATGTCTTGGGTTTGCTCATGTTGGGCCTCAAATGTCCCCCATACCTTCACCTGTATAGTCATGTGGGCCCCCATGACTATTGGCTTGGTAGGATTCACATTAGTATTGGCGATTTAACACTCGCATCACCCGAATGCAAACCACAAAATATGTTCACGAGATGTATGGTCGGAATGTGTCCAGGTGTAGACACAGTGACAACTCAAAGTGGGGTTAGTTCACACGACGTTTGGTATAGCATGCTTTGGCCTAATAGGTACTTCGTACTCTCATCGTTAGTCCCCAGGTAGGCAAACTGGTCCTTTATTTTAGATTTATACGAATGCCAGCCTAGACAGGACGTTCCGACTACCGGTACTTGTACCCTTCCAGTTACTACATGCCCGTCATGAGAACTCACTTTGATGTGATTTGAAAATACAAAAATCGTTGTAAAAACAATCATGATAATGATGTGATGTGTGCTTTCATTGGTATGATATGTTATGAGAATATGATTCATGATAGGCATTATATACTAATATGTACTTATGAACATGCTTGCATAACATTGAATGTAACATTTAACATAAAACATATAAACATCATGAAATTTGGCATGTAACACACAAAAATCTTAAAAATTTCTTATCAACTATAGTATAGGCTCTAAGGGTCTAATAACCTATCCTATATCCCTATAGTCATGGCTCTGATACCAATATGTCACACCCCGACCCGCAGCGGAATAAGAGTCGGGGCATAATTGGGTTATCACCAAAGCTCATGATATTTACTAATATGTTTCATATTTATTAAAGTCAAAATTACATTCTCAATAATCCAAACATGTCCATACAAATACAAAGAAAATAACCAACTAAACAATCCAAGCTCTAAACCAGTTTATTCTTCTAGGCCAATCCTATGTGTTTCTTGCTGCAGCTGGTTCACCTGTATCATGTGTAAAAATGGGGGTTTTTTGGGTCAACATAAGTTGGCGAGTGAATCTTGTTAGATAAACATTTATTATTGATTTTCTTGTTATTTTATCAAGGAAAAAGTGTGCAATAATCATACGTGAGCAAATGTAAATAATCAAACAGTAGCAATAACAACCACAAACTATAACATACAATGACATACAATAACATACAATAACATACCAACAACATACAATAACATATCAACTTGCATAAATATATAACATGAATGAAACTGTGCGATCAAGGCTCAATCAAACGGAGCCGATCGTATTGCATGTACTGAAAATGATAAATGTCTGTGCGATCAAGGCTCATTCAAACGGAGCCGATCGTATGTTGGCACGCCAGGTTCACGCTCATAATGTAATGGGGAACATGCTCAACGCTCATAATGTAATGGGGAGCGGCGTCCTATGAACTTACATGTACTGAAAATAATAAATTAAATATAACAATAACCACACAAACAGTTGAAACAAGCTGAATACACATTTGATCATGATATGATGTATGCACAATGATTTAAATATAATAAATGGCAAGACACATGATACACCCCAAAAACGTGATTAAAACGGGGAATTTGTAAAGATTCACTCACATTGGGTGCGTTTGGTTGGAGATTATGAGATGCGCACGAGTTGGAAGGATTGAACAACGAGTATTAACTAACCTATATATAACGGAAAATATAGTAAATGAGTGGATTTTATTGATAATTTTAATAGGATTTTTAGATATATTTTTGTGAGTTTAAGGCTATTTCCTAACTTTAAAAACATTATTTTTAAGTATTTTTAATTGATTTTTAAATTAAATTAAATAAATAAAAATATAAAAATATGTTGACTTTTGCATTGACCGTTGACCGTTTGACTTGTTGACCGGTTTTATTGTGTAATTGTATGCGCCGGGTGAGGCTCGAACCCGAGACCTCCCGTTCGCGTGCACGCAGCTCTACCAACTGAGCTACGTGTCTAACCTGAAATAATTCTGTTTTTAATTATACTTATATACTAACTCAGTTTATTCAAAATTCTTTTATTTTCAAAAAACATTTTAAATCATCGAACCGGTATCACCAACAGGTCTCGAACCCGGGACCTGTGCTTTAACGTTACACACAGTACTTAACATCTAATTTAAGTTAATCCGGTTCAGTTAGAAAAACAAAACATTTTTATTACGGAGCATACGTGTGTCAAGGATCGAACTCGCGGCGGGTGATTTGTATGTGCACACAGTCCACCGCTGGACTGTGTGTCTAACCCGAGATAATATCCATTTTAATTATTCTTAATAACATCCACTACTTCGTCTTCTTCGTTTATAACACAGACAACGATTATCAAACTGTTATTTGTTTAATTTGATTAACGAATAATATGAACAAGTTGAAAGGTGATGAACGGAGAGGGTTTGGGAAAAGAAAGTACCGGAACAGGTCGTCGTTCTCAAAACTCCGGCAAGGATCGTCGGCTCTGTTTATGAGTTTCCTCTGTTCGGGTCAATTACCAAATTTGATTGATTAGTTATGAAAGTGGGGTACTAAACAAGGATTAACAGAGGTTTTGAATGTTCATACCGATTCACCGCGTGAGATTGGAAATTCCAGAAGTTTTCCGGCGAGAGCTGGATATTCCGGCTATGTCGTCTGGGTTTGATTCTGATTGTTGGTTTGAAGTTAGTAACAGTCTAACAACAGATTGAAACAGAATTAGTCGAAGTATTTACCGTATTAATGAAGGTCTCGGTTTTCCGGTGGCTTGCAGAGATTTTCCGGCGAGTTCAAAAAGCTTTTCTGACGAGCTGAATGTATAGCGAAAGTGAAATGGCAGGTTATGCGAATGTTTTTGTGTAGAGAGAGGAAGCAATTGTTGGCGTAAATCAGAAATTGAATATCTTCGGTTATAAAAACCGAACATCACCAAAATTTAAGTTAATTCAAAACTGAATTGATTAGGATCGTTGGTGCATCGGTTATCAACCAGAATCCGCGATTACTCAAACGTTTGGACGGTTGAATAGCCGATTACAGTTTCAGTTTGGCGCAACAGGTTGATTCATGGTTGTTCATAAGTTTTAATTGTTCCCTAAAACTTACAAAAACATCAAGTGGCGGAGTGGTGGAATGTGTGTGTGTTAAGACTTTGGGGTTCAACCCGGCTGACCCGGGTTTGAGTCCCGGCATCAGCACTTTATTTTTTATTTCATTAATTTTAATAGATTTTCAATTATAAATTTTATATTCTAATATACTTATTAATTATGTATCGCTTAAAATTAATTTGAGCATTAAATATGCAACGAAATTTTTAACTGGTTGTTCGGTTAATAAAGGAAGCGGGTTTGGTAAATCCGGTTTTTTTATGGATGTTACAACAAGCCCTTTTAGTGGCAACAAATAGATCAATACTGTCGCCGCTAAAAGTATAAGCGGTACAGATCAACACCTTTAGCGGACAACTGTGCCGCTATTGTCGCGTTTTCTTGTAGTGGTATATTGTCAACTTTTAATTATACACATGTGTATATTGTCAGTTTCTAAATTAGACATATGCATATATTATCAAATATATTATATATTATACATATGATACTTATTTTTCAATTTTAAACAAATATATATATATATATATATATATGTACACTAGAAAAATTATGTTTATAACCATAATCCTCCTATATATAGGATTCACTAAAAAGTTGGTTTTGCCTAAATAGACTAGAAAATATTGTGATGATAACATATGACAATTCTTATAAGTAGAATGGAATGACATTTTGATAGTAAAACATTTTGATCCTTATAAGGAGTGTGAAGATGACATGTGGCATCTTTTTTGCTTTCTAAAAAATACAACAAAAAATTCCTGTTAAAAAAATATAGCACACCAATCCAGTAAAAAAATATAGTACAAAAATCCAGTACAAAACAATATAGCATAAAAATCTTGTATATAAAATATAGCACAAAGAAAACCTAGTACAAAAAGTCTAGTACAAAAAATTCAGAAAAAATTAAGACTACCGGGCGCAATATAAAAATAGTTAAATTATTATAATAACTAATCTAACTATCATCATATAAAATCTTATCTTATCTATATCTATATATATAATAAAAGAAACTAAATGGGGGACACATGTCATTCATTGGAGCCCTTTATTTTTTGTTTTCCCGCATCCCTCTCCAACTTATTTATAGATATAATTTGTTTTTAAATAAAGATAATTATTATATTATGAATTGTTTTTGAATAAAGATAATTCTTATATTATGAATTTTAATTTATAACCATATTACCTTTATCCATTTTATTAAACCTATTATTTTTTATATACGTTTATCTACTTTGGCAACAATTCAGATGATTAAGTGCCGGGCATTAAAAATGAATAAATAACTATAAGGTTTGATTAGTCGAAATTTTGATATATTAAAAAGAGTTTAAGCTAAATATAAGCAAACATATTGTTAATTTAAAATCTATATATACATATAACAAAGTACATGTGACTCTATAGATTGATCTCAATTATTTTTTTCCACCTAAAATAATACATATAGATAATATATCTTAATAAAATTCAAAGAAAAAATATATTATTTTAATCCATAAATTTTATCTTTTATCATTTACCCTAATTAAATAGATATAGATAATATTTGTTAATAATATTCAAATAAAAATATATTATTTTAATCCATGAACTTTATATTTTACTATTTTGTTTTCCATTTATATTTATCATGTCTTTGCTTTATAGTAGAGATTAATAAAATTGAATTATAATAAAATAAGCATAAATTACTAATGGCTTTACTTACTTACGTTTTAGTCTTTTAATGTAAAAATATAAAAAAATATAAGTAATAATAAAAAACAATAAATAAGAACTAAAGTTGGTAGCGATAATCCCCATGGGGTTATATTTTTCAGAACTTTTTTCAAATTTTTTTATTATTAGTTATCTTTATAAATTAATCATTTTTAATTGGTTGTTTTTATGGGCGAGACCGTATACTTCCATATGGTAATGAGATGCGGCAACTGAGCGACGAACGAGCTGAGATAGTTTCACTTTGTCATTTGACTTATGTAGTGTGTATATTCAACTTTCTTTTATGCACATTTAATTTTAGTTCCGATCAAGATCATTAAACATTCAAATTAGATGACTATGAGAATATTATAAATAAGACAACCAATATGGTGTACAAGGAATTTTTTAGTCACATATGAATTATTCGTTGTATTTTTTACCTACCATATGGGTTTTAAGTTTATTTTACTTATACTAAACTATTATTATTGTTTTAGTTAAAACGAACAAATTTAAAGTATTTTCATTTGTTAAATCACGTGTACACGTAGGCTATAACCTAGTATATTAATAAATGATATGATTTGAGTTACGTGGCATGTGATTGGTTGAACTTTTTTGTTGATTTGGTATGTTATGAAGAGATTTTGGAGGTAATGCATCTCATTCATTTCTACAAATTTTGTGGGGGATCTGTTTTATTTCGGGTCATACCATACCCGTAATATAAACACGCTTATTCTCTTCTTGCACCTTGGAAACCCTAATTTTGATATCCAATCTTTCTGGCCGTTCTATTGTTCTTCGTACCCAGCATGTTCGTACTGGTGGTGATTTCCAGAATGTGCCTGTGCAGCCTATTTCTGATGCTCCTTCTGCCAAGAAGCTTGCTTCCATAGGACATCGGTTGACTAGGGGAATGTCAGCTTCCAAATCTGTTCCCCAATCTTCTGATTCGATATCTGTTGATAGTGGCGATGAGGATGATGTTACTCTTATTGCTTCAATTACTAGGGTTAAGGTTGTTAAGAAGGAGGTTTTGAACTTGTTGGTGAGGGAGGTGATGTTTCCACTGAGGGGGGCGACGTGCCTGAGGAGCAAGTTGTTAGTGGTGGGGGAGCTGGTGCATCTTCTCCTCGTCTTGCTGCCGTTTTGCAAAAGTTAAACGAAACAAAAAGGAAACTCCCGTAGAAGCCTGTCAAGGCTTCTAAGACTTCGAAGAAGGTGAAAATTTCTCTTTCTAGTTCTTCCTCCAAGGGAGGTGTTCATAAGGCATCTGCGGGGATTCATGTTGAGAAGAGTGGTGAAGGTGAGGCATCTAAGTCCTCGGTTAAGGGTAAGTTGGGTGATACTTTGGAGGGGAAGCAGTCTGTTGGAAGATTACTGTCTCAGACACCTTGAAGAGCGGTAGGGTGTGCCACGATCTTATCCGAAATGTTACTCCTCCTGCTGAGAAGGAGCTGCTTTCGCAATTGTCCGATGAGGACTCGGCCTACCGTATCATTACCCAAGCTGCCCGTTTGATAACCTCCCTTCCTGACGGTCTCGAACGTTGGGCTAACTCGGTTAGTCGGAATGTTGATCTTACCGAAGCTTCGTAGAAGAAGGAGGCCGAGCTTAAGGAATCTTCTGATCTTTTAGCCACTCATCAAGCTAAGGTAAATGATCTTGAGAAGCAGCTTGCCTCTTCTTTAGCTAAAAGGAATGAGGAAGCTAGGAAGGTTGAGGTATATGTCGGGCAGCTGGCTGACTTCAATAATCAGTTGGCTAAAGAGAGAGCTGAGTTTGGTGCTGAAAGATTATTGTTCAGGAAGGAACGTGCTGCTCATGAGGCAGGTGTTGAAGAGCTGAGGCAGCAAGTTAAGAGTTTGACCGAGGACAGGGAATGGTTGATTGGGTCTGGTGTTCGTCAGTTTGTGACTTTTCTTCTACACAGCCAGGAATTCAACAAGCATCTTGCAGGTATTTATTCTAAGGCTATGGCTCATGGACATTTTACAGGCCTTGTTGCTGCTTCTGAGGCAATCGCTCGTGGGGAAGCTGTAGAGGGGCTCCCCTCCTACAAGCCGCACTCTTTAAATGACTTTGCTGCTGCTGTGAGGAGAATGGAGGCTCTTTCCTATCCGTATGTTGAGAGCTTGTCTCAGATGGTGAACCGCCCTATTGCTGAGCTGCAGGCTTTGGAGCCAGAGGGTTTGAACTTGGATCTTTGTAGGCAGCTAATGCCTTCTCCCCTGCGAAACAGTCATTGTTTGAATCCGGTGCTCAAGACCGGGGAGCTAGCCCTGCTAAAGAGGCTGAAATGACCCAAGGTTCTGACCCTGCTACTACCTCCTCCGTTCCTGCCGATGTTCCCCCACCCTAATCTCCCAAGGGAGCTAGCTCCTCCGCTCCTGAAGGTAGGGATGTTGACCTTGATGGCTTGTATAATGACCTTCCTTGAAGCGACGGTCTTTTCTTTGTTCGATGTTGGCATTAGTGGCTCAGTGTTTTGTTTTATTTAACCTTCCTGTTTAGGAAGTGTTGTACTTTTCCCTTTATGGGTTATCTTTTGATGTATTATGACTTAGGCTGCCCCCTTAGGGGTTTTAGGCCTTTTTGGTATGTTTACGATGTTCTATGACTTTGTGGTATATTTAATTTTTGTCATCTTCCTTTGTGCATTCTATTATTTTGTTTTGCTTTCGTGGGAGTATGTATAGCTTTATGGTTCCTTGTGGGAATCTTTTGTAGCCTTTTGTATTGCTAGTGTAATGGTTGGTGTAGTTGTGTTTTTTCTTATTCTTCGTGATATAGTGTACGAATATTTTTCTCTTTTTTAATGTCTTTTCTAGACGAATTTTGGTTAAGTGCTGCAGTCACCTATCCTTTATTCTTCTATCAAAGAACCGATGCATTTTTTGTGTTCTATCTCTTTTCTAGTCCACACCTTTTGTTTTTGTGGTATATTTACATAGGTATCTTTCTTTATTTTTCCTATGAAGCATTTGTTTTAAGGTGCTTACCCTTTTACATGGAGTTATTTTTTGAGTGTGTTCGATCCATGGAGTTGTATTGTTTTAGGTACTCACCCTTTATACGGGAATGTATAGCGCCTTCTTCCCCGCTGAGTGATATGGCCTAGGAGCTCATCCCTTTTTCATGGGTAGATATAGTGTCGGATTCCATGGAGCTTGATTTGGAGGAGCTCACCCTTAGGATAGAACAATAATTTTTGTTTAACAAAAGTAGATGCTTGTGATTTCATTAAAACTGATTACAGCCAAGTACAGATTCATTCAACCATTACAATGATCAATTCACACTATGATTTTTTTTTTCAAATGCTTCCCGTTCCAATGTCTCGGGACCTTCTTGCCTTGTGGGGTTTCCAGCTTATAGGAGCCTCCCTCATGTGCTTCTTTTATAACATAAGGGCCTTCCCACTTTGGGCCCATTTTTCCAGTGTCTTCCATTTTGCTTGCTTCATTATTCCTCAAGACGAGGTCTCCTTGCTTGAAAGTTTCTTTTTTGACTCTTTTGTTGTAGCAACCTTCTAGCCTTTTCTTGTATCTTGCTTCTCGAATTAGGGCAGCTTCTCTGGCTTCTTCCAGCATGTCTAGGTTTAGCAGGATTTCTGTTTCGTTGGGTGCTTCTTGCCTTCTTGAGCTTCTTAGCGTTTGTACCCCAATCTCTGCTGGTATCACCGCTTCGGAACCATACACTAGGCTATAAGGGGTTCTTTGGTGACTTGTTTTTTCCATTGTTCGGATAGCCCATAGCACACTGGGGAGCTCCTCCACCCAGTGTTTTCCATACCTTCCCAGCCTAGTCTTCAGCCCTTCTACGATGCTTCTATTCATCCTTTCTACTTGCCCATTAGATTGTGGGTAACAAACGGAGCTAAAGACCTGCTTGATTTGCAATTCTTGGCACCATGTGCTGAATAGTTTTTCTGCAAACTGTTTGCCGTTGTCGGTTACTATCTCCCCCGGTAGCCCAAATCTACATACAATGTTTTCCCATACGAAATTTATCACATATTTTCCTGTGATTTTTGCCAATGGCTTCACCTCCGTCCATTTGGTGAAGTAGTCTACCGCTACTAGGAGGAATTTGACCTGGCCAGCTGATGTGGGGAATGGGCCTATGATGTCCATACCCCATTTGTAAAATGGCCATGCTGCCAAGATGGGAACTAAGTCGTGCTTTGGACTTGTCTTTACCGGAGCGTGTAGCTGAAATGATTCGCATTTGTGGATGACTTCGGCTGTGTCTTTGTGCATCGTGGGCCAGTAGTAGCCCATGTTCATTAGCTTCGCCACTATTGTTCTTACTCCCGCATGTGCACCGCATATTCCTTCATGCACCTCATTGATCAAGTAGGTGCTTTGATTGGGACCGACACACCTTAGTAGTGGGGACAGGTAGCCTTTCTTGTAAAGCTTCCCTTCCTCCACTACATATTGGTTAGCTTTTGCCTTGATTCTTACAGCTTCTGGCTCTTCCTGCGGGAGCTTCCCTTCTTCGAGGTATTTTTGTATCGGGGTTATCCATGATTCTTGCTCTTCTTTGATACATCATTGACCTCCTCTTCCTCCATTGTTTTCTTTTTTATTACTTCTACCAACACCTTCTTCGTTAGGTGTGCAAAGGTCAGGGAAGCCAGCTTGCTCAAGACATCAGCTTGCTTATTTCTTGTTCGAGACACTTAGGTTAACGAATAGGATTCAAAACTTTCCATCAATGCTTTCACCTTCTCCTTGTACTGTATCATTGATGGTTCCCTTGCTGTGTATGCTCCTTTTACCTGGCTTGCCACTAGCTTTGAATCGATGAAGGCCTTAAGCTCTTTAACACCCAATGCCTTTGCTATTATGAGGCCGGCTAACAATGCTTCATATTCTGCCTCATTGTTGGTGCAAGGAAAGTCAAGACGTAGTGCATAAGTATATTCGGTTCCGTGAGGGTCCGTTATGATGAGACCTGCCCCGGAACCTTCTATACTGGATGCTCCATCTGTGAATAACGTCCACTTTCCTGCCACTATCGTTTCACATTTTTCCTCCTCTACTTCATTAACCTCCTTGTTTCTTGGCATTGCTATTAAAAAGTCAGCCAGCACTTGTCCCTTGTAGGCCTTCCTTGGTATGTACTCGATATTATGCTCCCCCAATCCCACTGCCCACTTTGCCATCCTTCCAGAATCTTCCGACTTTTCCAGGATGGTTCTTAGCGGTTGGTCAGTCAGTACTTGGATGGGGTGAGCTTGGAAATACCTTCTTAGCCTTTTCGCTGTATGCACTAAGGCTAGAACCAGTTTCTATATCAGAGAGTAGTTAATTTCTGCCATTTTTAGGGCCTTGCTTACAAAGTATATTGGTATCTGCTTTCCTTCCCTTTCTACCATAAGCACAGAGCTTATGGCTTCCTGACCTGAGATAACATGTTTTAGTGAAACATTAGTGTTTGTTTCATTTTTGTTATATTGACAGGGAAGGTGTTTTATTAAACCTGAAGACAAGTAGACGGTGATTGTCTCGTCTTTTGATGGTGCTGCCATGGCAGGTAATGAGGCGAGGAGCTCTTTGAGAGCTGAGAAGGCTTGTTCAGCTTCCTCCGTCCATTCGAAGCTTTTCTTATTAGCACAATTTTTTAGTGTTCGGAAGAACGGGAGTGACCTTTCTGCCAACTTAGGGAGGAACCGTTTGAGGGCTGCAATCTTTCTGTTCAAGCTTTCGACTTCCTTCTTTGTTTTTGGTGATTTCATTTAGAAACGCCTAGTCATGATTTCCCTTAATTCCTCCCAAGTTAAGGCCATTGCATCATCAATTCCCTCTTCCCCTTTTCAGTATTCCACCAGGTGAGAGCTACCCCAAATAGTCTCCCGGTGGCGTATCGAACCTTGCGATCCTCAGGACAATCGCAGTTGAGGAAGGTGTTTTCCATTTCCTCAAACCAATGGAGGAGAGCAGTGACACCTTCGGTCCCTTCAAATTTAGGAGGATCACAAGACTTGAAATGTTTGTATGAGCACTTGCTGGTAGGAGGGTTGCCGATGTTCTGGTCGTCTTGCTGGGGAGGGTTAGTAGGATTTGTAGCGAGAGCTTGTTGTACTTGGACCACAATGTCAGACAGTATCGTGGCCATTTGTTTCGCGATTTGTGTGGCCAAGCGTTCGTGAGACCTTCCTGATCTTTTACCCCCTCGTTGTTGTCTGGACGACATCTACAGGAACATACATAAGAAGATTGTGAGTTTATGGTGTCTTTTTAGGTGTCATGTGTCTTTAAGAAAATGAAAATAACATAAATATCAATAATGCAACTACATCTATAGGATGTCTTGGGTTTGCTCATGTTGGGCCTCAAATGTCCCCCATACCTTCACCTGTATAGTCATGTGGGCCCCCATGACTATTGGCTTGGTAGGATTCACATTAGTATTGGCGATTTAACACTCGCATCACCCGAATGCAAACCACAAAATATGTTCACGAGATGTATGGTCGGAATGTGTCCAGGTATAGACACAATGACAACTCAAAGTGGGGTTAGCTCACACGACGTTTGGTATAGCATGCTTTGGCCTAATAGGTACTTCGTACTCTCATCGTGAGTCCCCAGGTAGGCAAACTGGTCCTTTATTTTGGATTTATACGAATGCCAGCGTAGACAGGACGTTCCGACTACCGGTACTGGTACCCTTCTAGTTACTACATGCCCGTCATGAGAACTCACTTTGATGAGATTTGAAAACACAAAAATCATTGTAAAAGCAATCATGATGTGGTGTGTGCTTTCATGGATGTGATATGTTATGAGAATATGATTCATGATAGGCATTATATGATAATATATACTTATGAACATGCTTGCATAACATTGAATGTAACATTTAACATAAAACATATAAACATCATGAAATTTGGCATGTAACACACAAAATCTTATAAGTTTCTAATCAACTATAGTATAGGCTCTAAGGGTCTAATAACCTATCCTATATCCCTATAGTCATAGCTATGATACCAATCTGTCACACCCCGACCCGCAGCGGAATAAGAGTCGAGGCATAATTGGGTTATCACCAAAGCTCGTGATATTTACTAATATGTTTCATATTTATTAAAGTCAAAATTACATTCCAAATAATCCAAACATGTCCATACAATACAAAGAAAATAACCAAACAAAATAATTCCAAGCTCTAAATCATTTTATTCTTCTAGTCCAATCCTATGTGTTTCTGGCTGCAGCTGGTTCACCTGTATCATGTGTAAAAATGGGGGTTTTTGGGTCAACATAAGTTAGCGAGTGAACCTTGTTAGATAAACATTTATTATTGATTTTCTTGTTAGTTTATCAATGAAAAATTGTGCATAATCATAAATGAGCAAATGTAAATAATCAAGCAGTAGCAATTGCAATCACAACTATAACATACAGTAACATATGATAGCATACATTAACATACCAACATCATACAATAAATAATCATGAATGAAGCTGTGCGATCAAGGCTCAATCAAACGGAGCCGATCATATTGCATGTACTGAAAATGATAAATGTCTGTGCGATCAAGGCTCAATCAAACGGAGCCGATCGTATGTTGGCACGCCAGGTTCACGCTCATAATGTAATGGGGAACATGCTCAACGCTCATAATGTAATGGGGAGCGGCGGCCTATGAAATTGCATGTACTGAAATAATAAATTGAATCTAACAATAACCACACAAACAGTTGAAACAAGCTGAATACACATGTTCATGATATGATGTATGCACAATGATTTAAATATAATATATAGCAAGACACATGATACACCCCAAACGTGATTAAAACGGGGAATTTGTAAAGATTCACTCACATTGGGTGCGTTTGATTGGAGATGGTGAGATGCGCACGAGTTGGAAGAGCGGCACAACGAGAATTAACTAACCTAAATAATAACGGAAAATATCGTAAATGAGTGGATTTTATTAAGGATTTTAATAGAATTTTTAGATGTATTTTTTACGGTTTAAGGCTATTTCCTATCTTTAAAAACATTATTTTTAAGTATTTTTAATTGATTTTTAAATTAAATTAAATAATTAAAAATATAAAAATATGTTGACTTTTTGGGTTGACCGTTGACTTTTTGACTTTGACTGTTTGACCGGTTTATTGTGTGACAGATATGCGTTGGGTGAGACTCGAACCCGAGACCTCCCGTACGCGTGCACGCAGCTCTACCAACTGAGCTACGTGTCTAACCTGAAATAATTCTGTTTTTAATTATACTTATATATTAATTCAATTTATCCAAAATTCTTTTAATTTCAAAAACATTTTAATTCATCGAACCGGTGCCACTAACAGGTCTCGAACCCGGGACCAGTGCTTTAACGTTACACACAGTCCACCGCTGGACTGTGTGTCTAACTTGGTTAATATACAAATTTTATTATGCTTAACAACTAACGGAGTTAACTCGGTTCAGTTTTAAACAAAAAGGCATTTTATTACTGCGAAGGTGCGTGTGTCAAGAATCGAACTCGGGACGTATGCGTGTTTTTGTTCGCACACAGTCCACCGCTGGACTGTGTGTCTAACCCGTTCAAAATACCAATTTTAATTATTCTTATATTGTTAGCGCAGTTCATCTTCTTCGTTAGATTTTACAGGCAGTAGATTACACCGTTATATCTTGTTTAGTTCGATTGATAAACATTGTACAAACTAATATGAATTGGCAAAACGATAATTAGAAGTAAACGTACCGATGAACGGTTTATTTCAGAATTCCGGCAAGGTGTCGGTCTCTGTTTTTGTGCACTTCAACTGAACAAGACAATTAACCGTTTTGATTAGCTAATCGTGGAATTGAAGTGATAAACAAACGTTAACAGAGTGTTTGAATGTCCTTACCGATTCACAGATGAGAATAAAGATTTCCAGAACTTTTCCGGCGAACTGGTATTATCCGATAGTAGCGTCTGAATTCGATTTCAAATGAAAGGTTTGAGTTAGAAATAGCTTAACAATTGTTAGACTACGACGGTATTGAAGGACTTACCGTTTTGAGGAAGAATACGGTTTTCCGGCGAACTTGCAGAATTTTCCGGCGAGTAAAATAAACTTCTCCGGTGGACTGTAAAGTGTGCGGAAATGTAATTGGAGGTTTGTGGAATGTTTCTGAGTCGCGAGAAGCTCTTTGATTACAGTAATTCGGATTATTGAGTAGCTTCGGTTATAAAACTCATCATCATCAGAATTCAAGTCAATTCAAGTCTGAATTGATTAGAATTGTCGTTGCATCGGTTATAAACCTGAATTCGCGATTATTCAAACGTTTTAGACGGTTGAATAGCCGATTTCGGTTTTCAGTTGGCGCAACCGGTTCATCTAGGTTTGTATATAAGACTCATTTGTTTCCTAGAGTTGACTGAAAACAAACAAGTGGCGGAGTGGTTATGCGTGTGAGTGTTAAGTCTTTGGAGTTACAACCCGGCTGACCCGGGTTCGAGTCCTCCCGGCAGCCCCATTTTATTTTTAATTGTCTTATTTATACTTTTTATCAATTATAACTTTTATGGTTTAGTTTGTTTATTAATTATGTATCATTAAAAATTAAAATAAGCATAAATAGGCAACGAACATTTATAACTTGATATTCGATTACAAATGGAGCGGGTTTGGTAAAACCCGTTTTCGACAAATGTTACACACACCATGTTGACAATCGATTCTTTCTTGCTTTCTTTCTTCTCCTTGATTTCTTTTACTAGGTGAGCCAGCTCCCCGACTTAACCGCCTCCTCGATCCTTTTCTTCAGTTGATAACAATCATTAGTTTGGTGCCTTGTGTCGTTATGAAAGGCACAAAACTTTGTTGAATCTCTCTTGTTGGCTGGCTTTGCCAGGGGTCGAGGTGGCTTGAAGGAGTATTTGACCTCCTCTGTTGATAGGATTTCTTGGGGAGTCTTTGTGAGTAGGGTAAAGAGATGTTTATATTTTTTCTCTACTCGAACGGGGGGATCTTCTTTTATCTTCGAACCTTCTTCCCTTGAAGGGTCTGAATAGTCGTCTTTCTGGGAAAGACTGGAAACGAGGCCTCTTAGACGAGGAAGGTTGGTCTCTCCAGCTCCCATGCTCTCTTTTCTTCGAGGCCTGTCTTTCTAAAGCTTCTTCTCCTTTGAGGAACGACTCCATTCGCTCAAAGGATTCATCCATTGTTTGAGGATTGTTTTCCTGAAACCTTCTTAGCAACTTCTTAGGCCTTATGGCATTCATGAAGGCTGAGACCCTTATTTTTTCAGTCGCCCCACTATACATCAGACCTTCTCGTTTGAATCTTTCGACGAAGGTTCGAAGGTCTTCGTGGTCCGTTTGTTGGATCTGATGCATGACCGTGGCATCCCTTGTGCACTTCTTTTGTGGGGTAAAGTTTGACAGGAAACTTTTATACAAGTCATCGAATGAGGTGATGCTCCTGAACAGGAGCCCACATAACCATAACCTTGCCGGGCCAATGAGGGTCTGCATGAACATGTGGCAGCACTCTGCATTGTTCCATCGCTCTACTGTGGCGGCTCTTGTAAAGACTTGTAAATGATCCTCAGGGTCTTCCGTTCCGTCATACGTTTTGATGTTTGAAGGCATTTTTATCTCAGTTTGGAAGATGTAGGCTATTTCGACGAAGAAGCATGACAATGAGCTCGGCTTGTAGGGCATAGAAGGGATGTTGCTAGTAGTTGCTCCTCTTATGTCTTGGGCAACTGGCTGAGTTTGTAAGTTCTGCCAAGCTTGGTTGCCTAAGAGCTGATGACCCAGCTGTACTAAGAGTATAGCCATTTGGGGGTTCTGAACCTCATATGGCATGCCACCTGGCTGAAGACTGGTGAACGGTGACAAGCTCGCGGCCACAGCTCTACTAGCCAGCGGCAAGGACCTGAGTGCTTCTGCAAAGGTCGTTTGGGGAGGTGGCGAGACCACCTGAGCCTGTTGGAGAAGCTGCTCGACTGTGTACTCAGGATATCTTGGGGAAGGTTGGTAAGGGGAGCCGGAGTGACCGCTCCCTTCCCCAAGTATGCCTTCCGTAGGAAAATGCGTGTTAGGACTCGGGGAAGCTCGAGTTACACTAGTGGAAGTAGTAGTACATAAAGGAGGAGGCATGGGTGCAAGTGTAACCTCAGGCTCATCGTAAGACAAGCGTAACCTCACTCCATTGGTTTGCTCGTCATGAACGTAGCTATTCAGTAGTTCCCTCAGCTGTATGAAGTTATTTCTTACCCTTCCGGTGTTATTTCCATGGTGTTTACTTGAAATAGAACCTCGCTGGGTGAAGAGGGCCCAACACGTGTAGCAGGAGGTATTTGGAACAGTTGAGTACCTCATGTAGTCGGTACGACATTTAGTCCGTCCGTGTTACTAGGTGAGCTGCCCATCCCCTGTGTGACAAGGGAGTTAGGCAGGAAGAAAGGAACTGCTGGAGACTTCCTTTTGGGGATGATCCTTTCTGGCCATATGGAAAATGAGAACTTAGGAACAAGGCTGTACTACCACAATGTCTGTTCTAAGTAGCGCAGCCCCACGGAGGGCGCCACTTGTTAAAACAACAAGGATATGGCAGGGAGGGAGGTCTAGGATCAACTCCGGTGGAAGCTCCTTGGCTGGAATCTGCGAACAAAGAACACCGTTAGCCTTAACGCGAGACGTGGCCTCCCGCGTTTGGGCTCCGGCGTGAGAATCAGTGATTGGTTCTTAAGAGTCTTAGCATAATGTAGTAAAGAGTTTTAGAGTGAGAGAGTGAAATGTGAATACCTTAGGGTGGTTCAAAGTCCCTCCTTTTATAGACCAAGTGATCTGCCCAAGGAAGTCCCTTCACCAGCTGTCGCCTTCCCCATTGGGTAAGCATCTTCTTTACTGTTGTTTGCTTGTAGGAAAGGCCTTGCCTTTTATGGTAAGCGCACAGGTTTGTGTGTCTCGAGGTCTTTGCTTGTGCTTTTGGTAAAAGGTCAAGTCAATTTGACCTTTGTTATACCATTCCCGAGGCGCTACAGTAACGACAACTCCCTCATGCTGGTTCAGCTCCTGGTCGGGAGCTGGTTGCCTTATTTGCTCTGGCCTTGCTTTTATTTATGCTTAGCTGGTTATTGTTTATTTGGGATTCTTGACTTATCCTTACGTTGTTAGTTAGGGACTTGGTATACATACGTCATCAGCCATATTTCCGAAGGAGTGTCACTGGGGATTTCTGTCGGTACATGCCTTTACCGACAGATATCCGAGGGACTAGGCCTTCATAACACTTAGTGTAATATCTTACTTGTGTGTTAAGAATAATGAACATGGAGAATAAGTAAACCTCATTAATATTATATAATACATATAAACACAAAAATAAAAAATAAAAGTCAAATAAAATAAAATTTTGTAATAAAACTTCATTAATCTAACAAAATTAAGATAAGCTGGTAACCTAGTTCTTGTGTAAGACAGGTGATGCATGGCATGCCTTAAAGAAACAATTAAAGGATCCTAACAATTTCTGCAAAGTTGGGATCCAACTCTAGTCAATCCATGCACTTGGTATCATGTTACTTGCAACAATTACAACAGTGTTACTAGAGTGTAAGCTTCTTCACCGTTTGAGATAACTTAAGATAATAGTACTTTCTCCGTTGCATAGTCTTACACATAAGTCTACGGCATGGGATTTGTTGAACGCAGTGAACTTGGAAACGCAGGCTTGAGCGGTCAACTAGTTTCACAGCTTGGTAAGGGTAAGAAGGAATATTCTAGGAATATTCTTCAATGTGAAACAATCAAAAATACATAAAAAAACAAAACACAAATTTTTTTTTTCAATATTCTATTAAAATAACCGCTACTTTATCGTTACTAAAAAAAATTTAGCGACGATAAAGTAGCGTTTTTTTATAAAAAATACTAATTTTTTTTTTGCTTTTTTGATTTTTTTAGGTTTTTTGGGGGTTTAGTTTTTAGTATTTTGCTTGGGTTTGGGGGGGGGGGGGGGGGTGGGGTTAGATTTTTTTAGATTTTTTGGGGGTTTTTTGGAGAGGCATAGTTTTTTATTTTATTTTTTTAATTTTTTTTGGAGGGGGGGGAGGTGGGGGGTTTAGGGTTTTGGGTGGGGGTGTAGTGGGTGGGGTTGAGGGGTTTAGGTTTTTGGGTATTTGCATGTACATGTTCTTTTTCTCTTATAGACAAGATTATAGACACTTCTCACTCTATGGTTCCTTGTTACACTTCTTATTTTCATACTCCTTTGTAGAATAACTCAACCCATACTTTTGGTACATGTAGAAACAAGTTTGGAATCACCTTAAACACACTATGACACGTAATTAGTGTGTCAAATATGATTATAAAATAAACAAATTATTTCGGTAATATCTAATGTATTTAACAAATTTGATGTAAAAGGTTTTTAACGATATAAACACTTTGGGCTTCAATCCATTTGATACTTCGGGTTCATTGGTGCATGAAATAAGAATAGTCATGAAAGATCTTGTACTCCACTTGTATCAATATTTATTCTTATTTCCCCTTGGTGTTAAGTAGATCAAATATAAGAAAATGATCATGATGACATTAAAATCACCAAGACGGCCCACATTTATGTTTCGCATACCTTAGACTACTCGGAATTCTTGATTTTAGTTTATAAAGATCTTTCATAGTTGATTTTTATGTGTGACAGGGAGATGTATGGTAATAACATCACCGGAATAATTCCTAACACGATTGGGAACCTAACCAACTTGGTGAGCTTGGATCTTTACTTGAATCGGCTACATGGCAGCATTCCAACTGCATTGGGCAACCTTCAAAAACTTCGCTACCTGTATGATCTCATATCATTCATACTTTTTTCTTGAAGAAATCTTGATTATCCTTCACTTTGGCAGTTTAAGATTATTAGTAATTATGATCATAACTAGTAACTGTCACTGTTTTTGCTGCTTTGTGTGCAAGAATAGTCGTCTCAACAACAACATTTTGACAGGAACAATTCCATATTCGCTAACGACCATAACTACACTACAAGATCTGTGAGTATCCAAGTTGGCTGGCCTGCTTTTAATTGTTTCATGTATCTATCCCAACAAAGATGATTTTATTTTATATATAGTTGTTTTTTTTATTGCAGTGATCTATCAAGCAACCGTTTGAGAGGATATGTGCCTCGCAACGGATCATTTGCATTTTTCACGCCTATGAGGTCTACTGTTAGTTACATGATTTTGTGAAATTATAGAGGTGGATAGATGGTAGAAATAAGCGGTTTGGGTAATAGTTGAAGATGCCTACAAGGCAAATGGTTATTTTTACATACTCGGGTCGGGTTAACCCAAAACATTTTTTCTGTTATATTTTTATTTTATCTCTTTGTTTCTGAATAGAATTATTTCAACAACATCATTCTTTGAATAATTTAATTCAACATGATATAAAAACATAGCTCAAACTCATTCATTCTTAGGTAAATGAAGCGTTTATTAATTTAATCACCTTCTATTGACTGCAAAATCTTGTATTGTTTCAGTTTTGCCAATAATCCAAACTTGGATTTTCCTCCGGATCCTCCTGTTGCCCCAGCCCCTGCTCCACTGTACTCATAGTTTCCTTCAGGTATTTCATGTACGTTGGCGTTCTTATTTTACATCCTCAGAGGCTAAGAAGAAACACTCAATACAAAATGTTTTCAAAACCGAACTTAACATCGAACTGAACACTGTCCCCTAGTCGGTCAGGATTTAAGAACCCTTAGCTGATAAGTAACTTTACAATTTAATTAATATGGAAAATATAAAAGATATTAAAACATAAGTATTTTTATAAGTATATCTAAAATCAAAATATAATAAAACATCATAGATGGTATAATAATATATTTATATATTTTGGCTATTTAGCATTATCAAGTTAATATACCAACTGGTTATAGCTTTGAACCTATAACCAAGTAGTCAAGTCAAGGGTACAAATCTTAAAGCATTCACATCTAACCCACCAAAAATATACATATATTTCACTAAAAAACAAGTCCTATATCAATATATTTTTACTAAAAACAAATACTTTTTATCTCTCATTTTCAATTAAATAATATTTTTATACATTTATCATTATATTTTCTCTCTCCTTCACTCACAATCACTTTCAATATATATTAAAAAAGTATAGGGGGAGAACAGTGTCCCCCCAATATACAGATGAAGAGTAATATTTTCTCTCTCCTCTACTCACAATCACTTTTTATACTCTTTATATTTTACAAACCCCACACACATAATTTGATTTTGAGGATGTGAATGCTTTTACAAGTCCAAAAAAATTATCTCAGCTCACCCAAAATTCTGTCATGGGACTTTTTTTTAACGGTAACTTTCTTTTTGAGTGATTTAGTGTCACACCGTCTAAACGGCGACCCTAGCCAAGATCTGCTCAAACTACGTTGTTTTAACCAGGGCTCGCGCTGGGTTGATCAGACTTGGTTACGACGTTCCCCTGGAAACCGTACTGCCTCCACACGAGTTGCCTCGCTGAAGTAACAGCCGGATGAAAACCGGGATGCGGCTCAAGATCGAACCCCCCATTGGTGGGTTTGTCACAATCATTGCCCAACCATTGAGCTATAAGCCTAGGGTTATATCCACCCTAATATGACATAAGTGGGAATTGAAGTTGAGTCTCCATTGAAAACCCAAGTCTCCTACCACTAGGTCACAAGTGAGGGGTAATTATGTCATCGGACTCCTACCTACTTGTTTAAGTAATATTTTGTTTTAAAAGAATTTCAAGTTAAACAAGTACCACTAGACCACAAGTGGGGGGATAATTTTGTCATCGGACTCCTACCTACTTGTTTAATTCATATTTTGTTTTAAAAGAATTACAGGTTAGACAAGTTGGACTCCTACCTACTTGTTTAACCTGAAATTTTTTTAAAACAAAATATTACTTAATTGTAAAAATAATAAGACTCTGACCTACTTGTTTAACCTGTATTTTTTTTTAAAAAAATGTTACTTAATTGTAAAAATTAGTTATTGTCTCAGTTTTTCATGGGAGATGTGTTGGCTCAGTTCATTACGGTATCGATATAATACGAACACTCGGTGTCAAATTGAAAGAGAAAACAAAAACAAAAACAAAAAAAGAAAAGAAAAAGTTATTGTAGTTTAGGGACAGTTTGATAATTTTGTTAAAGGTTTAGAGTTGTAAGAATGAAAATTGACAAAGAAATGAAAAGAAAAAATATAGATTAAGTAAAATGCATAGGGGTGTAAATGAATATTTACTAAATGATAAAAGAGTCCGTATTCATTAAACCACACTTATATATATATATATATATATATATATATTATATATATATAATATATTATTATTATATATATATTGAAAATGTAAATATAATATTGTTTAACGTAGGAGCGTACGCTGTGAGATTACGCATGTTGTAAAATTCAAACCCTAACCACACATGTTGAAAAAACACAATCACGTGTGTTATAGTTATGTAATAAAACATGTTATAATTATGTAATGAAGCATGTTAATATAATTGAGTTGTCACACCCCAACCGATGGTGGAAACATCGGGATTAATGGCACTAGGAAACCAGAATGTCTCACGAGAAATTCCGTAACAATTATCCAACAACATTACTTAACGTTTAACATCCCATACTATTAAATATAAATTTCAAACAACCATTACAGAAATTCTGATTTTCTCATAAAAACAACATGGTTCGATGTCCCCTAGATTTTTGTTACAACCGTTCTAAACAAGATGACAAAATACTAAATAAAACTACTCCAAAGCAATCCAAGCTAAATCCTCAACCTGTTACATACGTTAAAATACAAGTCAATACAATTAAGTAAAGGTGAGCATACGAGTTTGAATAATACTAGCATAGTCGAGAAAGCGTTTGCAAACAATCTAATTACATATCATGATACATCAAAACACTTAGCATAACATAGGCTTATTTCTCATGCTAACTACCGTGAAAAGGCTTGCGCGACCATCCTAACTAGACCCCGTCGGGTGTTAGCCAAACTATAGTACCATACTAGCTAAGGATGCGAGTTAACGAAAATAAGTCCTAGTCACATGTTTCTAGTATCATGTATCGGGCATATACAATCAGATTATTCGCGTGCGATAAACAGTTTTGATTTGTGAAGTGATTTTGATATAGGAACGTATGTAAAACCCAAAAAGTGCATTAAAGCGAAAATGGGTCAAGTATACTCACTGCGGGTGCGTTTTGGTAAGACTTCAGATTCTGAGGAGCGTTGTGGAATGCACCGGATCAGCCTGTAAACGAACAGAAGTGCATCAGTCTGCCGAAAAGCCGAAACGGTGAAGTTTGAGTTGAGCAGTAGGCAAGTTCGAGCGAACTTGTAAGGTTTTGATGTGTTTAGAGTCAAGTTCGGTCGAACTTGGTAAGTTTCTTAGGAAACTTGTCAAGTTCGGGCGAACATGTAAGGATTTCTTACAGAAATGACAAGTTTGGGCGAACTTGTATAGTTTCCTAAGAAACTAGACAAGTTCGGTCGAACTTGTGAAGAGTTTGGTGAAATAGCCCAAGTTCGGTCGAACTTGACCCATTTGGGTGCAAGTTCGGTCGAACTTGCCTGGGGAGTTGGTGATTCTTGAGCGAACTTGATGTTTTCGGGTCCAAAATCTTTATTTTTCGCATCGTTTGCTGTGTAAATTGAGTGTTCATCCCCCCAACCCTATGCTACTGAGCAAACTTAGGTCGGAGAGGTCTTTTAGAGCGGTTTTAGCCGTTTTACAAAAGCGTGGGTTAATCCGGACGAACTCGGGGTTCGTTCGGGTTAGTCCGGCTGGTGCGAGACGATATGGAGCTTTAGCAACTGGAGTAGCACCGGGAACTAAATTGATACGCAATTCAACATCGCGAGTAGGGGGTAAACCGGGTAAATCGTCGGGAAAGGCTTTAGGAAATTCACAAACAACGGGAACATCTTTATAAGTCTTCTTTTATTTTTCCGGGTTCAGATATGAGTGAGGAAAGCAACACATCGCTTTTGTAAGCATTTGTGTGCTCGAGTACATGACAAAAGCATCAACTTCTTTGAGGGAGTTTCACCGTAGACATGAAGTTGATCACCGTTTGGGAGAGGAAAACGGATCATTTTATCGAAGCAAACAACTTCAGCATGATCCTCACGAAGAAAATCCATGCCTACTATGATATCGAAGCTACCTAACTGCATAGGTATGAGATTGATCGAGAAGATGTGGCTGTTGAGATAGAGGGAACAACCACGTAAGACGGAATTGACGGTAACGGTTCTTCCGGTGGCGACTTCCACATCGAAAGTTTTTGGGAGTTTAGCGCGCTTACATTTTAAAACCTTTTCGAATTCTAACGATATAAAACAGTTATCGGCACCGGTATCAAATAAACATAAAGCATAAATACCATTTACAAGAAACGTACCATTGACAACATTGTTGTCATTCTGGGCCTGGCGGTGGTTGAGATTGAAGGCTCAGCTTGTGGTTGCTGCTGCGGCGGCTGAGGCTGCTGCTGAGGCTGCAATGCTGGCTGCTCTTTCTTGACAGGACGATTCGGACATACATTGGCGAAATGATTCGGATCACCACACACATAGCACACACGTGCTTTTGGAGCTTGCTGTTGATTGGCTTGAGGAGGAGCGGGTAAATCTGGAGCTGCTGGAGCCTGAGGAGCTGGGTGATGAGGACCTGATCGGCAACTCACAGTAAAATGGCCGTAGATATTGCAGTTTGTGCAAAAACGGCAGTTGCCACCAACGGCATGATGATAAGTGCACTTAGGGCACAGAGGGTGAGGTCCGGTATACGCACGCTTAGCTGGAGGTGCGTTTGGAGCGGCTGACTGAAGCGGCTGAGGGTTTGCTGGAGCGGCGAGAGCATAGTTCTTACTCGGGTTTCCTCTTTTGCGTCCCTGATGCTTTCCCTTTGGTTCACTTGATGATTCGGTAGCAGCGGTTGGTTCGACGATGGCTTGATTGGCGACTTTAGCAGAGTTCTTGAAATAACCATCCTGAACTCACTGATCGTTGATCTCAGCGGCGAGCATGTAGGTCTCCTCGATGGTTGTAGTACGAGCAACTTTCATTAAACTTGCAACACACTTGGGTAAACCACGGATGTACTTGTTGATAGCTTTCTCCGTCGTATCAACCTGGCTAGGACAGATGATGCTCAAAATCTTAAACCGAGCAGAATAAACCAGCATTGTCGGGACCATCTTGTTTGATACCCCAAAACTCATTCTCGAGCTTTTGCATTTCATGTGGAGGACAAAACTCCTTCATCATTACTTCCTCGAGTTCCTCCCAAGATAGATTGTAGGCTTCATCATTTCCACGCTTGTTTCTTTCAGCTGTCCACCAATCGAGAGCACGGGACTGGAAGACTCCGGTAGCATTCACGGTGCGGAGGTCATCGGGGCATACACTTTGCCTAAAAGTGACCTCAATAGCATCGAACCAGTGAAACATAGAAGTTGGTCTGTCATTGCCCGTGAAGGCGAGAGGTGCACAAGCCTTGAAGTTCTTGAAGCTGAATCGCGGTTTTGGGATTCTCAGTTTTTGAGTCGACTGATGAGTTACTGCTCACGGCATGAATTTCCAAGACGATTTGCGGATTAACTTTAGCTATCTCCTTGGCTACCATTGTAGCGATACGCTTGTCGGCGTTGCTGTGCTGGAGATTCCTTCGGGTGTGCGATCCCATAGAAGACATCTACACGAAGGATTTAGATTAGATGAGATTCGATTATAATAGAGTTATGTTTAAGTATTTACTATTATTATTATTCATACAAGACACAAAATCACATAAACACATAGGCACGTAAAACACGTAAGCACATAAGCATGTAAGCACGTAAGCACATAAGCACGTATTTCACGTAAGCATATACTTTGCACATATTCACCTTCTTATAAGTAGCGCGTTTGAGATGCGATATAATAGCGAGATATAAGCGATATATAAGCGAGTCATACCGCTCATGAGGCATACAGGTCCTCATAGGCGTAAGCGAGTTAAGCAATTAGTTTGGTTGGTGTATTAATTTAGTGTTTTAGATTTCGAGAGCTGTGCGAGTAGTGCATGCGTTCTATGAAGCGTAAAGCGATAAAGCGAGAAATCGATAATGTGAAAAATAAACAATTAAGCGAGAAATCGAATAAGCGAAAATTCTCAAAATTTTAAACACATAAATAATAATAAACTCGATGATGCGTAAACCGACGATATAGGCTTAAATCAATTGGGAGTGTCCGGGGTTTTGAGACGTTGACTATCCAAAGTGATTCGACTACCCTTTGCATTGGGACCCACGCTTTGGCCTAATAGATAAACGTTCTCACCGCAAGCGGCTAACGACGTTACCCTTCCAGTTAATACGTGTTCCAAACCATCGGCATAACCGAGACTTCGGTGAGATTGAAATCGAAGCTCGGAATTAGCTATTAAGATGCGGGTTTCACCCCTAACTTAACAATATCATTCCCAGTTGTGGCCACGCTCACCGATCACATTGGGCGTTCCACTAGATAGAAAGGGAGATGTTCGTCGAGGTTTGGATGTCACTCCTAACTCAACGAAGATATCTCGTGATGCGTAATACGCGGAATGAGCGATCTTATTGAGAGTTCTTGGTTATCACACCTAATCTCAACTTGATCCTGGTTTGTGGGATATGAGCGTTTCATAATCGTGTATATTGTATTAACCTTAGGAAAGGCATATTCAAGCATTTATGGCAAGTAGATTAGCATTTATTCAAAGATTGGTCAATCGGGTACTTAAACATGCTACTAGGGCGAACATGGCAATTCTACCTATTATCCTAAGGAATTAGCTCTGCTACCAATCTGTCACACCCCAACCGATGGCGGAAACATCGGGGTTAGTGGCACTAGGCGACCAGATTGTCTCACGAGAAATTCCGTAACAATTATCCAACAACATTACTTAATGTTTAACATCCCATACTATTAAACATAACATTTCAAACAACCATTACAGAAATTCTGATTTTCTCATAAAAACAACATGGTTCGATATCCCCTAGATTTTTATTACAACCGTTCTAAACAAGATGAACAAAATACAAAATGAAACTACTCCAAAGCAATCCAAGCTAAATCCTCAACCTATTACATACGTTAAAATACAAGTCAATACAATTAAGTAAAAGTGAGCATACGAGTTTGAATAATACTAGCATAGTCGAGAAAGCGTTTGCGAAACAATCTAATTACATATCATGATACACCAAAACACTTAGCATAACATAGGCTTATTTCTCATACTAACTACCGTGAAAAGGCTTGCGCGACCATCCTAACTAGACCCCGTCGGGTGTTAGCCAAACTATAGTACCATACAAGCTAAGGAGGCGAGTTAACGAAAATAAGTCCTAGTCACATGTTTCTAGTATCACGTTCGAGCATATACAATCAGATTATTCGCGTGCGATAAACAGTTTTGATTTGTGAAGTGATTTTGATATAGCTACGTATGTAACACCCAAAAAGTGCATTAAAGTAAAAATGGGTCAAGTATACTAACTGCGGTGCGTTTTAGTAAGACTTAGATTCTGAGGAGAGTTGTGGAGTGCGCCGGATCAGCTTGTAAACGAACAGAAGTGCATCAGTCTTCCGAAAAGCCGAAACGGTGAAGTTTGAGTTGAGAAGTAGGCAAGTTCGGGCGAACTTGTATGTAAACATACAAGTTCGAGCGAACTTGTAAGGTTTTGATGTGTTTAGAGTCAAGTTCGATCGAACTTGGTAAGTTTCTTAGGAAACTTGTCAAGTTCGGGCGAACTTGTAAGGATTTCTTACAGAAATGACAAGTTCGGGCGAACTTGTATAGTTTCCTAAGAAACTAGACAAGTTCGGTCGAACTTGTGAAGAGTTTGGTGAAAATAGCCCAAGTTCGGTCGAACTTGACCCATTTGGGTGCAAGTTCGGTCGAACTTGACCTGGGGAGTTGGTGATTCTTGAGCGAACTTGATGTTTTCAGGTCCAAAATCTTGCGTTTTCGCGTCGTTTGCTGTGTAAATCGAGTGTTCATCCCTCCAACCCTGTGCTACTGAGCAAAATTAGGTCGGAGAGGTCTTTAGAGCGGTTTTAGCCGTTTTACAAAAGCGTGGGCTAATCCGGACGAACTCGGGGTTCGTTCGGGTTAGTCCGACTTGTGTAAGCCAACATAAACGTCCTTGTGCTTCCAGATGTGGGATCTTGAATGACAAATGCTTCGTTTCATATCAGAAATGAACAAAACATCATCAAAAGTCCGTAATTTTGTGTAGAAATCAAGGTTTAAAAGGTTTTACTCAGATTTAAGCATAGATCTAAGTGAAAAACAGAAGTTTTATGGAAAAAGATGAAGATTTTCATAAATAGAAGATTTTTGATGAAAACGAAGGCTATGCCTTGTGCCAAAATCGTTGTAAACCTTTGCAAAACGTTGTTGAACATTATTGTAGTTGAAACCGGGTTGATTCTTACTTAGAAATCAGAGGGTTTTGGGTTTCAGGAGCTCTGGGCGAAGTTGCAGCAAGTTCAAATGAGAGAACAGAGCTGGGTATTTATAGGAGAAGGCAAAAAGTGGGGCTGGTGGAGTCAAGTTCGGCCGAACTTGTAGAGGTTTCAAGAGATAATAGCCAAGTTCGGCCGAACTTATACATGTATGTACAAGTTCGAGCGGACTTGTGGTTTAATGAAGAAATCGAGTTTGGTCAGCCAAGTTCGACCGAACTTGGGGTCACCCAAGTTCGAGCGAACTTGACCCAATCTTGAGTTTTCTTCGTTTGTTTCGCGTTAAAAGTTCGTTTGGTTATTAGGTTTGTATTAGATAGTTATATTAGACGTTATAATTGATATAATAGTGCGATTTAGCGATTCGAGAGTGCGCGATAGCGAGCGTAATAGTAACCAAAACACACATAACACATAAATAATATAAAATCACATAAAAAATTGAGATTTGCGATGCGATGAGATTAGCGATGCGATTTATTAAGCGATTAGATGCGATATACATACACAATTATAACTTAGTTAACATAAACTTCATTAATAAGCGAATCTCGGATTTACAAAGGATAGATACAATCGATAACAAAGAAAAAGACAACAACGAGAAAATCGGAGTTGTTACAATACTTATGTAATAAAGCATGTTATACAAATCATGCGTGATTATGGTTTTTCAACATGCATGATCAGTGTTTTAAGTTTAACAACGTGCATAATTTCACAGCGTACGCTCGTATTGCACGTTAACCGGCCTCTCTCTCTCTCTCTATATATATATAAATGAATACTGGCAGTGGTGGAATTAGCCCATTAATTTATGGGTATCTCGAATTTTTTTTACCATGCAATCATACAATTAAAAACGATAATAAATAAAGTAAAACAAATACCCAATAGATAATTACTTAAAAATAAGAAAAGTACAACGAAATTTAGTTGAAAACTTCCAACCGTTCTTGTTAGATAATACTCACGAAGTTTCTTAAAAAAACATAAGCAAAAGTGGAACAAGGAAATAAAGGGGAAAACAAAACAAAAGAGATTAGTTTTATTTTGGTAAACATCTTATTTGTATCTAAGACTGAATCATTTTGGTAAATATCTTATTTGTATCTAAGAGTGAATCATCTTTTTTTCATGCAGTGAATGAAACGATTGAACAACTTCTTGAGCATATTTTACAAGAGTGCATAGTTGTTTGAATCTTAATTTACGTACAATAAAATTGTATTCCTTCTAGTGTTGGCTGCATTGAGACATGATATGTTACTTGTTTTCTAATTATTTTTGAGCCTTTGATTTTAATCGTCACTACTTATATTCTTCTCCTTAAATTCAGATCAACCTTTAAATACTTGAAAAACTTATATTGCCAAGAGTAGGTTTAGGTTTCTGTAAAAATGACATTTTTCGTGAGAAATGTAAGAAGGTATAGGAAATTAATATGTAGGCATCATGTTTTGGACTTAGGCGTGATGTTTTGGGTTGTTTTGGCAAGAAAAACACAAAACATAACAATTTAAGACACGATACAATAAATTCTAGGCTTAAAGCTTAAAACATCATGCAAAAAATGTTAAGTGGTGTGTTTTAAGTGTTAAGCACTGTGTTATAGTTGTGTTTTAAATTTCATGCATTGTAATATATAACATTGTGTTTTAAATTGTTATGTTTGGTGTTTTTCTTGCCATAACAACCCTAAACATCATGCCTAAGTCAAAAACATGATGTCTACATGTCAATTCTTATATTTTCTCACAGCTTACGAAAAAATGCCCTTTTGACACGAACCTCACACTGCTAGAGTATATTGGTGTAGGTTTTTGATTGGTGTAGCCTATAGAGTAGGCAAAGCTCAAAAAAAAATGAAGGGAAGGAACAGAGAGTTGGGACAATTTTCTTCGTATATTCCAAATGCAAACATGAGAGAATTTAAATATGTTCATGTGAGACATGTTCCCATAGGGTCCACTATCTCCTTATTTCTAGGAACACAATATGCAACTACTCCACTAACAAACATACAAATCAAACATGCAGAATACTACTCAAAACAAATAAAACATGTGGAAATTAAATAAGTGTAATGGGCTCAGTCCATGAGTTTGGCGGGTTTCTTGACATTTCTTTTGGGCCGGTTGCGCAATCCAGCAGACGATGATAACTGGGCCGTATCAGTTTTGTATTTCGTAAAAGGCATGAATATCTCTTAAATCATGTAAACAGCATTTGCATATTGATATATTTCAATATTACTCTCGAAAACTTAGTTGGATAATTCAAAGATAAAAAATAGTATAAATATACCAAAGACTTTATTTATTAGTTGAGAAACTATTAGTACGTTTAGTGAAGCGAAGCTACTCTTTGTGAAAATGTGTGTCGGTTGTTAAAACGGTTGGCATGTATTTGATTACCATCAATAATAACTCTAGTAGCAAGCAAAACCATCGTCCATCAATGGAAACTTCTAGAGCAATAACTTAGTTACTAGTTATAATCAGCTGAGTTACTAATGATATGATTGCCCAAGTTGTTGATGCACACTTACTTTTAATACCATAAGTAACTATGATCATAATTGTTTTCAAGTTGCTACGATCACAGTCAAATAGCACAAGTTACTATTAATTGTAGTTATTGCTTCTAGTACATTGCAGAACCAGTTAGTGTTGGTAGGACAGCCTATTGGTGATGTAGTTACTACTAACAATATATTTGTTATTAAAAATAGTTGCCAATTGTGACACCCAACAAATAATCACATTATCCGTACATCTAAATTAAACGAGTTTACATTAATTGTGTGAGTTTAGACTTAATCACGATTAATTTTGTTAGGATATGAGTTTGATACATGCAAATAAATACTGACAAACACAATATAATTCACAAGTAGAGAGATATTATTGTTAGAAAGGAAGGTCTAACCTTGAAGGAAGTTGCAGCTAATCAACAGCCGGACATCCTGCGGCAGCTAATCAACAGCCACATATCCAGCAGATCTCCAGCATATCAACAGCAATCAATCTCCAGCAGATCAACAGCAATCAACAGCAACGATAAAGACAGCTAGCAATCAGCTGCTGTCTTCTATATTTAGATTATGTTTTTTTGTGTATAAATAGAATACCCTTCTTTGTAATGAGATATACGAATACACACATCAATTCAGTGTTTATGAATCAACCTTTTAACATGGTATCAGAGCAGTGTCGTTCTTGACCTGTTCATCATTTACCTTGCTCACCCAAAACCAAATCATCCTCTCAACCAAGCTGCCATGGCCGAAGCCGGTAACTTGGGAGAAGATCTATCAATTCAAATCGCCAACCTACTCAAGAATGGCCTCAACCCACAAAACAGAAACCCAAAATTATCCGATAACCTTCAAATAAACCTCAAGCTCAACAGCCAGAATTACGCCTTATGGACCCGGATGATGAGGGTTGCCATAGGCGGTAAATCAAAAGCCTTTCTAAACCATTTATCAACCAACCCGCCGAACCAAACCAGCGAGGAATATGAGCAATGGGAACAAGACGACCTAGTCGTCTTCTCATGGCTCATACAGAACATCGAACCAAGCCTTGCCAGCAATCTAACCGAATTCCCAACAGCAAAATCGCTGTGGGATGCCCTAGCTATAACATATAGCAGTGGGCGTGACAAGCTCCAAACCTTCAACCTACATGTCAAGGCAAATGAAATCAAACAGAACAATCTCTCCCTAGAAGAATTGTGGATTATACTCCAAGGAGTATGGGGAGAAATTGATCGGATTGACCCAAACCCTATGACCTGCCCAACCGATATCCAAGCATATCACAAAATCAGGACGGAGCAGAAACTGTTTCAGTTTCTGAACGCCCTCAACCGAAATATGACCCTATAAAGAGGGAAATACTCCGGTTAGAACCCCTCCCAACCGTAGAAACTGCATACGCCACTATCCGCAAGGAGGCCGCTCACCAGAACATACTGGGAACACCTCTCAGTGACACACAGGGTATCACAGTGGGTCTAATGGCCTCTGAAACTGACGGATTAGGGCTTGCATCAAAGGGATACCGACGGGCCGAGGGAAAAAGAATCGGAACAAGTAACAGAGACGACAAAGCTCACCTCAAGTGTGATCATTGCGGTATGACAAAACATACCCGGGAACAATGTTTCAAACTCGTTGGATATCCCGAATGGTGGTCTGATGGTCAGAAGAGAGGCACAAAGACTGCGGAAAAGGGGAGGTCATCCACCACCAGCAGCCGAGATGTCACCAGAGATGAAAGCCGGAACAGATCAGGGTTCGGTGGAATGGCCGAGGCAACAAGTGAAGGAGATGAATGGCTAGGTAAAGGCGGAGAAGAAGAAAGAAAAGCAGATGGGTTTGGGGCAGATGGGTTTGGGGCGGGTAAACCGAACCCATATAGTCAAAATGTGAATATGTCACATTTGGTCCCTGAAAAAAATGGGAATGCTAATATGGCCCAAAAACATCCTGGTAAACAAAAACGATGGATATTCGATTGCGGCGCAACCGACACAATGACTTATGAGTCATCGGATATTATTTCAACAACTAAACCAGAAAAAACACATATTCAAACGGCGAATGGCGGGATAATGGATGTAAAATCGGGAGGGACTATTGAGATTTCACCCACAATAAAAATCTCTAATTGTCTTTATGTTCCCTCGTTATCACATAAGCTGCTTTCCATCAGCCATGTCACAAAGGAACTTAACTGTATTGTCCTAATGTACCCTACGTTTTGTATTTTACAGGATATCAGGACGGGAGTGATCATTGGGCGTGGCACTGAAAGTCAAGGGTTGTCTATGTGGATGAGGTGACTCAAAGTGGTGCTGTGATGCTGACTCATGGGACATCAGAACGAGAAGCTTGGCTGTGGCACCGAAGATTAGGTCACCCTTCTACAAGTTATTCGCATATTTTATTTCCAAAACTATTTCCAGTTAATTCTATGTCACATTGTGAAACATGCGTTTTAGCAAAAAGCCATAGAAAAACTTTTAAACCCAATAATACTAAGGCTGCTTTGCCATTTTCATTAATTCATTCTGACGTATGGGGTCCTGCCCCAGTTCTTGGGGGGCAAAACCTTCGGTACTTTGTGATGTTCGTTGATGATTGTACCCGAATGACCTGGGTTTATTTTTTGAAAAACAAATCCGAAGTATTTGAAAAGTTCACTATGTTTTACGCCATGATCCAAACCCAATTTCAAACAAACATCCAAATATTCGATCTGATAATGGCCGTGAGTTTGTTAATACCTCGTTTAAATCCTATTTCCAAGACAAGGGAATAATCCATCAAACCACATGCCCAAACACCCCAGAACAAAACGGTGTCGCCGAACGGAAAAATCGCATTTTGCTAGAAATGACACGAGCTCTCCTAATTGAATCTCAGGTTCCGAAATATTTTTGGCCTGAAGCCCTTGCTACTGCTACCTATCTTCTCAACCGACTCCCAACAAAAATCCTAAAGCTTAACACTCCGTTACACATCCTTTCAAAATTCTTCAAACTACCCTCAGTTCTTACTCTTCAACCACGAGTCTTTGGATGTACTGCCTTTGTTCACATACCTAAATCAGATCGAACCAAGCTTGACCCTTGTGCTGAAAAATGTGTCTTTGTTGGGTATGGAATGAATCAAAAGGGATACAGATGTTATAATCCAAAAACACGTCATATGTTCACCACGATAAACTGTGACTTTCTTGAAACCGAGTATTACTACAATTCCCAACTCAGTGGTCAGGGGGAGAAGGAATGTTTAGACACACTAAGCTGGTTAAAATATGTTCCCTATGTACCAACTAAAGAGTCACCTACTACAGAGTCACCAGACTTCAATTTCAGTGCCACTGACGATCCTAATGTTCCTCCTAACCTGGTGTCCGAGGTAAGTAATACTCACCCGATTCAGTCTAGTGGTACATTTGAAGTTTCTAATGACTCCGAGGATACCGATACGTCTAACCATGAAACTGCCACAGAACAAACTGAAAATTTGCAGGCAAATGAATCCAGACAAGAAGAACCACCATCAAGATATGTGCTGCCCCCTAGAACAAACAGGGGAGTTCCTCCGAAACGGTATTCTCCTGAAAAAGAACCAAGAAGATCTAGTTATCATATAGCTAGTGTGGCCGATGGAAATTTCACTAAGGAAGCCAAAGCATTTATCTCATCTGTGTATTCCGAAGAAACTCCTACAAACATGGATCAAGCCTTAAAATCTAAACATTGGAAGGAAGCAATGAAAACGGAAATGGAAGCCCTAATCAAGAACAATACTTGGGAAAAGTGTACTCTCCCATTGGGAAAGAAATCTGTGGGGTGTCGTTGGGTCTATACGGTTAAGTATAAACCAGATGGTATAATTGAAAGATATAAAGCCCGACTGGTAGCAAAAGGGTATACCCAGACACATGGGATTGACTATGCTGAAACATTCTCCCCAGTTGCAAAAATGAACACAATTAGGGTCCTTTTCTCGATAGCTGCAAATGAAGGGTGGCCGCTTCAACAGTTTGATGTAAAAAATGCCTTTTTACACGGAGACCTAGATGAAGAGGTATTTATGGACGCTCCTCTAGGATTCACAGAAGATTTCAAAACTGGAGAAGTTTGCCATCTGAAGAAGTCTCTTTATGGTCTGAAGCAATCTCCACGGGCTTGGTTTGGCAGATTTACGGTAGTTATGAAAAAATTTGGATATAAACAGAGTAATGCCGATCATACTTTGTTTCTCAAAAAAAGAGGAAAATTCGTAACCTGTCTAATTATCTATGTAGATGATATGATCATTACAGGGAACGATAAAGAAGAAATGGTAAAACTCAAAGAAAACTTGTTTGCTGAATTTGAGATGAAAGATTTGGGCAGACTTAAGTATTTCCTCGGAATTGAAGTACTAAGGTCAAAACAAGGAATTTTCATTAGTCAAAAGAAGTATGTCTTAGACCTGTTGGCAGAAATTGGAATGATCGATTGCAAACCAGCAGATACTCCTATGAGTGTAAACCAAAAGCTTTACATGGAAGAAGGAGCAAAATTAGCAAATAAAGAAAGATACCAACGGTTGGTGGGAAAACTAATATATCTCTCACATACTCGTCCAGACATCGCCTATGCTGTAGGGGTAGTAAGTCAGTTCATGCACCAACCTCAACAGTCACATATGGAAGCAGTTTGGAGAATTATTAGATATCTCAAAGGTACAGTAGGACACGGAGTCCTGTTTCAATCACATGGACACCTAAATGTTCAAATCTATACCGATGCAGACTGGGCAGGAGATAAAGGAAGTCGGAGATCAACAACAGGCTACTTCACTTTAGTTGGAGGGAACCTTGTTACCTGGAGAAGTAAAAAACAAAAAGTGGTTGCTCTTTCAAGTGCAGAAGCTGAATTTAGAGGTATAGCTCGGGGTTTAACAGAAGCCATGTGGATGCGGAGACTCTTAGCTGAGATTGGTTTTCCGCCAAAAGAAACAAGTAAGATTATGTGTGATAATAAAGCTGCAATTCAGATTTCAGAAAACCCAGTTCAACATGATCGAACAAAACACGTGGAAGTTGATAGGAATTTCATCAAAGAAAAATTGGAAGATGGTACGATTGAACTACCATTCGTTCGATCAAAGGATCAGCTTGCTGACATTCTAACAAAAGCAGTTAACGGGAAAATTCTCAATGAATGTTTGGGCAAGTTGAATTTTGGAAATCCAACTATTCAACTTGAGGGGGAGTGTTAGAAAGGAAGGTCTAACCTTGAAGGAAGTTGCAGCTAATCAACAGCCGGACATCCTGCGGCAGCTAATCAACAGCCACATATCCAGCAGATCTCCAGCATATCAACAGAAATCAATCTCCAGCAGATCAACAGCAATCAACAGCAACGATAAAGATAGCTAGCAATCAGCTGCTGTCTTCTATATTTAGATTACGTTTTTTTGTGTATAAATAGAATACCCTTCTTTGTAATGAGATATACGAATACACACATCAATTCAGTGTTTATGAATCAACCTTTTAACAATTATGAACAACAGTTTTTCAATTGATTCAAATGGTTGAAGAAACTTTACAATAATTATTCTATAATCTCCCCTCAGCCTTATCACTCACTAGAACTATATGTGAAGTTATGCAATAGATCTCTAACACGTGAGATCTATTTATACGATGTACTAAAGCTCTGTTCGTGATAGTTTGACATCGCCTTGATAGTGACATCTAACATTCCTAACAGAATAGATTCTACAAATGTTGTAAACATCTATGTAAATCCTATCATATATTCTAACTAGTCTAAACACTGATACCAGATAAATACTATTATATTGGGAAACCATTGTCTAGACCATCATCTGTTGCTGTGATCCAAACATTTGTTTGGCCATATAGATGTTTGGTCTTCTTCATCAGACATTTGGCTTCAACAGACTTTATAGCCTTCAACAAATGTTGTTTCTTCTTGAACAATAGTTCTAAGGCTTGATCAGATGTTTGCTTTGTTCTTCAATAGATGTTCTGATTGGGCAGTTCGAGATTCACTATATTTAGGGGAGAGAATTGTTTCATCAACTATTTATTCTTGATCTTAGTGTCATGTCTTGGCTTTTGGATATCATATGTTCTTTTGTAGGTCCAACAATCTCCTCCTAGAACAAATGATGCCAAAACATAGGTTTATTTGACCAGTTTTTTATTCTCTCATCAATTATTCTCTTATTTAACCTTTGAATTGTAATTCAAAGTCAAGAGAAACAGTGTCTTCTTAGTCCCTCTCCAGTGGTAGGTTTATTAAGTCTTGTAAATCTTCAATTTTTAGTCTAGAGGCACTTTTCATTGAGATCTTCTCCACCTCCCCACTAGCCCTGAGCAGAGTCAATACATGGGTGTCTTTGTTTGACATCCATTTTAGAATTTTATGACTAGGAGAATTTGTTGGGACAAGAGTTATTGCTGATGAGTTTGGAGATACTGGTTTTCCCATGATAGTATCAACTAGGTTTTCTTTCCTGGTGTCCTTCTACTAATTTTATTTTAAGAAATTCCGTTGTAGCTCTTGATATGTTTCTTGCTGATGGGAACTCAAAAGGTTTAACCAAAGTTTTGACAGGAAAGTCTAGTTGCTCATACTCTAGCATTCTTGGTAATGAGGGATCCTTTTCTCTGTTACTCTCTAACTTTTTATAGCTTTCAAAGGTTATTGACTCATTCCATTTTGCCATTGTCTTCATGGTGCCCATTTTTGCAGCAAACAATTCTTCCTTCATTCTACTCATCTTCAAGCCCTTTTATCATTTGGCTTTTTAGCACCTTTCCAATTTAGGGGTGAAAGAGTGAAATTAGGGAACAACTTCAACTTTACAATCCTCACTATTTCATCTAGCAAAGTTGGCCACCCTGTGAAATGTTCCCTATTAGCATCATATGGTTTCTTTTCCATGATGTGATTAAGGTAATCTTCTCTGAGCATCTTTTGAGATCTGCCCCGGTTATGAACTCATGTAAAAGTTTTTTGCAGATCATGTTGGCATAACCTCTGAGAGCTTCTACCTTTTTTGTATTTTTACGATAGAATCTGCAGAATTTGTTTGTCATGCTTCCCTTGGTTTCTTTCCAAAACCATCTTTTTGGTCTGCCTTTTCTTTAGTTTAAAATACTCGTTGACACTGGCTGGGCTTGGAAGGTTTGCAGATGGAGGTGATGATGATAGTAATGATGATGCTGGAATTGATGAAGTTATGGTTTTGAGGGAAACTGTTTAGATGGGTGATTTGATAGTTGAAGTTATCATTTTTCTTTTTCTGGTTTGAGGGATATGTGGTAATGATGTATTGAGTGGTGTTGTTGTAACATATGTTGGCCTTTTTTAAATGCCAACAGATGTTTGAGGTGCAGTGGTTTGGGATAGACAGTGGTTTGAGTAGGTTGAATAGTAGTTTGTGAAACCGTGGCCTTTTTGACTGGGTTTGCTGGTGGAAGCTTTCTTAGGTTATCACCACTACTCTCCCCTTTTGGCATCATCTGCATGATACCGAGGTGTTAAAGTAGTGCCTGTAGCTTAAAGAAGATAATCTTTTATGGCTTGAATTATTGCTTGGGTGTCACTGAACCTAGCTTCAAACATATTTCTGATCATTTCTATGTGTAGATGTGGGTGGCATCTGCAGGCTGCTTTTGTAGTTGAAGATAAGATTAAGCATGAAACCAAACTTTCTTTACAAGTTCTGCATTTGTTGGAGGAATAGAGTTTTTCACCAATATCTTCATCATGTCTTTTATCTCAGCCCCTGATGATTCTAGGTTGGAGCCTCTATTTGTCAATTCTTTATATCTCAATCCATCACCCAATCTAATAGGATGATCTGGATTCCCACCTGAGGTGGTTGTATCTGGTTTTGAACTAGATGCCCCTTTGTCTTGGTATTGGGGACTTCCAACTGTTATAGAGTGAACAATTGTAGACTCAATAGTTGTTGCCTTATAGGGGGTCTTAATGATGTAACCACTGTCCAACTGTGAGACTATTGTCTCTACATTTGCAGTAGTTGCCCACTTGAAATACCTTCCTGTATCTCTTGGGACACAGAGGTGTATTCTCCTCTGCTTATAGGCGAACACTAAGTCCTGGACTTGCCCCTAGTCACTTGTGGAGGTATACTCTCCGTGACTTGTTGTTGAGAGGAACCAGGTTTATGCAAGTCAGGGTTATCAAGTGCATAAAGCAATGGTTTTATAGTGGATAACATAAGTGTCATGGGTGGTGTATAAAGAGAAGTAGCCATGGGAGAAGGGCTTGAGAAGAAATGCTCAAATGAGTCATCTCCCTCTTGATGTGGGTCCTCTATGCTTACAACACAATCGATTTGTGAGGATATGTGAGCAATTTGGATAGGGGAGGTGTTTGCATCTGTTATGAGGAAGTAACAACAGATGTTTCATGCTTTTGTTATACAACAGGCTTCTCTAGCACCTCATCTTCTTGAGTAACCCTTTTTGGTGTTTTCTTTTTGGATTTAGGTTTGCGGATTGAAATGGTCCTTTTGGAGATGGCTGGGGTGTGTTCCACACAACTGGGTTGAGTAATGTGGTCACCAGGAGCAGTAGGCTCTGCAACAGATGTTGTGACATCTGTTGTTGGGTTTTCTAAAACATTTTTTTCACCCACATTTCTTGACTCTTGGTCATCATGTGGGTAAATATTTCGTTTGAAAGACTTTTAGTTCGAAGGCCCTCTCCTCTTGCAAAAATGTTTTGTGCCAGGATCCTTTGTAAAACACAACTTATGAGTCTTGGGTAGAAGAGAAAAGCTTTGGGCTTGCCATCTTTCTTGACTTTTATATTTGCAACCATGTCTAGAAACCGAGGTTGGATAGGTTATGATTTTAATTAGTCAAAATGGCATATCCCAAATACTGTGTATTAAAGGAATTTCATTATATACAGTGGTTTTAGGTGAAAGATATATAAGTAGGGTATGAAAGATTAACTTCATGGAACGTGGAAACTTAGGTTTATAAATTGTTGCCCCTGTCATTTGTGCATCATACCTCATCTCTATCTCTATGAATTCATTATGAAGATCAGGCTTTGGAAAAGTTTCACTACCTATCTCATCGTTTAGGGCGAATGTAGCGGAGATCAGTTCAGGTGTGATCTGAACAACAGTACCATTGACTGTTGAAATGATGGTGGATGGCTTTTTATCGTGAAGTCATAATCAGAATTTGCCCAGAAATCTTTAATATTTTGTAAGTGGATGGGTGCATCGATCCACAAACACCCATAAAACCTACACACATACATGTTGCTTCTTCCTTATTTCTTATGCCTAAAAAACTAAAAACGCTTTGTAAATAATTCATTTTTTACAATGATTATTGATATATATCTGTATATATATATAAACCATGGTTGTAAAACAAGGTCTCCAAGGCTGAGTAATCGCTACAAGGTAGGTTGCCGAGACGACTTTCTTCTCTTTCACCTAATTACTCGGAATCGATCAAAGACGGTCAACTTCAGCCAAAATCAGATCTGGTAGGTTAACTCGGGCTGAGTTTGACTTTAAAAGAAAAATATAACATAATTTCTATATCTATCTTATTAAATAATAAATATCATTTTCACGTATTTTGTTATAAATATTAGTATATTTATGTTATATGAAATATATTGAGATTCCAAAAACTAATTTATTTATAATTTAACAAGTCCGAGTATTCCCCGAGTACTCTCCGTCTAGGCCGAGTACTCTCAACTCCCCGATCGACCGGCTAGGGAGCGCCTACCGACTTTTGTAACCAAGATATAAACGAATAAACAGTATCTTTATCGACCGACTAGGGAGCGCCTACCGATTTTTGCAACCATGATATAAACGAATAAATAGTATCTTTTAAAAGTTTGGGGTCGGGGTGATTTAGTTTTTCTTTAAATACCATATTAGATTTTTAGATGTAGACCAGTAAAAAAGATTAAACAGAATGATTTATTTTTTGTGCAAGTCTTATTGACCATTTAACACATGTTCACCTCATGGCTAATGAGATGGCTAAATGTTGATTCGAAACCACAAAGGTAAACTAAGAATCGACTTAGAATTTCTGAAAATGAGACCATGCAATAGTTTCAAACCACTATATGTTTTTCTATTATTTATTAACTTTAATAGTAATATTTGCGAACTTATATGCCGTGTGGGTTACATTTGTCGGCTTTGTCCTAATAATGAAAGTAAAAATGTCGTGGAAAAGGAATACGATGCTGTTGGGGCTTTATTAGAAAGGTATGGAACTAGCGCAACGTTGCTTTTTTATCTAAAAGGTGAACTTGATTAGGCTTTTATAACCGGAATTCATGTGAGATAGTTTCTCGTATCGTTTTTAGTATCCTATTTTCTTTCTTTATTATTATCATCTAAGACTAGACCTGGCAGTGTTGCTCCGCACCCCTGCCACCTCAGCGTTGTTGACGTCCCACCCCCATTAGATGGGTGCTATGGGGGGGAGGGGGTTATGGGCAGATTCGTGAACTGTTTGACGAGCGTTAACGAACAGAAAGTGGTAGGGCCAATCGAGTGAATATAAAAGAAAAAAAATCTAGTTTTTGAAACTTAATGCATGCCACACTATACCCATCTTATTTTTCCAACCCAAAACACAATTTTCTCTCTCTGTCTTTTTTTTTTTTCTTAATCTACATTCAAATGGCAAACCTACGTTGGACCGAACATGGCGCCTGGAATCAAATCATTTTATTTTACTCATGTGTGTGTTATTTAAGTTGGTTTTTTTAATGTTGGTTTGTAATTTTTTATGTATGTGTGTAATTTTATTTCCTAGTAACGGTATGTTTTTACTTTTATTAAAATTCTAATCTATTAAAATTGTATATAATACAAAAAACAAAAGCGAAATTTAATTAAATAGTAATAATTGGGTAATAATTAGGGGACATATACTATTGCAAGAATGTTAAATATAAAGGCCCCTATGAGGTGGCGCTTACGTGGCCTTATAAAACCCCTATAGGCTTTATACCACACCACTCAACCTAAGTGATATATGATTTGAAACACACGTACAGTGATGCTTCATAATTATCAACATAATCGTGTATTAACGACTTCTGATTTAGTTAGGAGAGACTACATTCATAGCATATTAGCATGTTATTAGCATCTTACTTGGTTTCGTACATGGTTTTCAAACATCTTAAATCTTAAAAGTAACGGATCACTACAAGAAAGTTGTCCGATACGACGGCTTTTTCCGATGACATGCCAAGATGGTTCTTGGAAATCACTATAAATTTTGAGAATCTTTTGTGAAAACCGGATCAATTCAATCTTGTATTATCAATTTTCATAATTGTTTCTTAATCAACTGATGTCAGATAGAATATCTAAAGATCTAAAGATGATGGATCATAACCCACTTTTTAATATTATATTATGTAAATAATTTAATGAGTTGACCATTTGAGAAAAAACGAGCAACATTTACCCTTTACTCTCCGAGTATACGTATAAACTGCAAACTCGAAAGAGTAGAAGAAATAGGTACCATTTTTTTCTAAATCGGTCCCAAAATAAATAATTTAGAATATATCTTTATTAGATAAATTTCGGACGAGGACGAGTATATTCTAAATGATATCATATGCTAAATTAAAGTATCAACCCATATGTTCATTCTCTTGTCGTGTTCGGGTTTATGTGTTAACCCGTCTAACCCATTATTTGTTTTATGTTTTAAATTGAAAAAAAATTGTATATAACAAATTAAATTAATTAGGTACCTTATGGAAAGTTAAAGTATGAATATTTGAAAAATAATAATAAAACACTCTCAGGTTAGATGGGTCGACTTTAGGTCAACACGTGAGGGATCGTGTTTGAGTTCACTGGAGTAGAAAAGTGTAACCTTAAACGAGATGATCATAAAATCAAATCGAAGGATAACCTACCATTTAGTTACAAATTTATTGGATATAAATAATCAAACAACACGTGTTAAAAAAACTAAATAAATAAAAATTAGATTTCAATAATCCCAACTTTGACATATTAGTGAAAATTAGCCCAATTAGTTTTTGTTGATGTGGATTGCTTATGTAGCAAATAACACGTTTTGATGACGTGAACATCTTATGTGACAAAATTTATATGATATGGGTTGCTCATGTGACAGTCAACGTCAGTAAAAACTAACTAGGTTAAATTTTAGTTAATATGAGATCACTGAGAGAAATTAGGTTAAAAGTTGAGACTAACAGCAAGTTAAAGTTGAAATTATTAAAATCCAATTTTCTGTTAAATAGTATAATATGACTAACAATACACATTTTTGGTCAAATGGAAAAAATGGTTTGTGCTCGTTTTACATACATATATACATACTTTTTTACATATATATATGTACTATATAAAAACATACATACAAACACACACACACATATATATATATATATACATATACACTAATACAAATGTAGGGGAGGGTTTAAATGAGAACGCTAAATATCGTGAGAATCGTGAAAACGAATGAAAAAACCACAAAAACTTGGTAAAAAACTGTTCAAATTCAAATTTCCTTTTTACACTTATCATTATTATTCGAATACAATGTTAGAAATTTAATTTACACGTTTAAATTTACGTGAATTCGTAAATAATATTTTTTACACATATGTAAATTTGTCATTTACACATTTGTAAATTTATTACATTTACACACGTGTAAAAAATCTAATAAGAGTGATTTTGAGGGGATAAATGAATTTACACATGTTGTAAATTCGTAAATAATAGTTTCCTATAACATGTATTAAAATAAAATCAGCAAAAGTTGGTGAGCATACAAGTTTGAATACATAGCATAGTCGTGTCTAAAAGTTGTCTCATATCCAACATGGTAATTTGCATACGTTGTTTATTATCATATTATCATGTGTTAACCATATGTCAAACCAAAGTATACCGCAATCGTCTGCACCCCTGTCGTCGAAACGACAAGTTCGTAATCAGTTTACTTAACAGTACCACAAGAATACGGGCATTGCTTTAATCCTATAGCATTATAATTGTTAAGATAGGTTAGCAAAGTTAACGAGCATAGCGAACACAAGTTTGAACATAGCATGTAATAACAAGTCTCATGTGTTTAACAGATAGAGTCTGTATGTGAATAAGTTTAATCGTACATACATGATTTGTATAATGTGTACATGTTGCACCCAAAGTGTGTAAAACGGTAAATGGGATCGCCAAGTTTGCGTACAAGGATCAACGAGGCGTATGAGTTTGATGGATTTCGGGTTTGCAATGCAAAATACATGAGGCTTATCTAGTATCAAAATACATAAAACTTATCTTTGATGAAATTTCCGAATTTGGACACCATGGTGCAGTGTTCTTCATAGGCGCAATTTTGTCTATTGGAAGTCCAAATTACATGGAGTTCAATCAAGATAATTTAACCATGTTCCTCATGACTTCAAACCATGGATTGGTTAGTGTATTAGGTTCGGCTAACTTGTAGCTATATATACATACATACATACATACATATATATAAATAGTTTGTTAGTAGTCCAAGTGTTAGTTAATGAAGTATGGTCATGCATGGTGGTAGGATGATGAACATTCATTTAACCTCATTATATGATTCCCCAAAGCACAAAATCAGCAACTTTGTTGATGATTTCGGTTGGTTATGAATGTGTAAGTGATAAGATGATAACAACTTAAACCTACTAAACGTACAAACACCCAAGAGATCAAGCTAGATGCGTGCATCCCAAACATGGAAAGTGTTTGGGGGTGTGTTGTAGCCTTGTCCTTTTAATGGGAATTGTTTGAGTATAGTGTCATGAAATCAAAACTAACAAATCATCAAGTGAGGTAGTAGAACATAGTTGGAAAGCCAAGGCTTTCATGGTTCCCACTTTCACCAAAACACAAGTTTCACCACATTAAAGATGATGAACTTGGATGGTTTCAACACTTGTAGGTTGTCTAAAACCTTGTTAAAAAGTGAAGGTTTAGGAGGTTCTTGGACCTCTAAACTCATGGGAATCAACCCTATTCAAGCCACATAACAATAGGTTTGGCTAGAAGCAATATAAGTGCAAGATTCTTACAAGAAAATTAAGTTTATGAAAAGTTTGTGGCATATAACTTTAAAAAAAGTTGGACCTCAATATAGCGATGTTCCACCTTAGTTTACCATAGTTAACTTGTGGAAACACTCCTAGAGGTGTTCTAAGCTTTCAAGAAGAAGAAAAGATGAAGAAACATGAAGGAAAGTGAAGTAGAAGCTCACTTTTGAACTTAGATGAATTCTGTCCATACTTGATATTCCAGCAGATTTGAGAGTGTTATGAGTGAGTTTAGAGTGATGGAAAAGTGAAATGGAGGTGTAGCAGGCTTGGTTTTATATTGGTGGATTAGGGTTTATGTTTAAATGAAGTTATAAGGTGATTGGGTGAAGAAGGAGGTGGGAAAATTGGCCAACCAAGGAAGGAGCTGAATAAACTTTCTGTGAATTGAGCCTTCTCGCAACCCGCTAGGAAAATGGGTAAACTTTTTGCCACCCACGAGAAGTGTGTTTTCAAGTTTTAATTTTTGCAATTTGGTCCATGAACTTGTAATTATGTTAGGAGAAACTGATCTTTAAAGTCCGAAGCGACAGTTGCTGATCGAAAGCCGAGAACCATGGTGTGGGAGCTAATATGAAAAGAAGAGATATGCTTAAAATGTTCAAAAGTTCATTAATTTGAAACTTAAAATCAAAGGAAAGTGTCAGTTTTGGTCAAAACGTGGTCAACCAGGATCATTAACTTGGACTTGGTAGCCAAATCAGTTATTCAAGGTCATTAACTTGGACTTGGTCAATTGAGTGGATATATAAAATGGAAAACAGATGAAAAAATGAATTAGAATGAAAAAGTTGAGAAAAATGCCAAATTTTCGTGCGAAAATTACAAGTAATTTTCATACAAAATCTGAGATGCAGTTTTCGCACGAAAATCTTAAGCTTATATATATATATGAGAGAAGGTATTATATCGTACGAAAAATCTCAGTTACTTCTGTGCGGTTTCTCTCTAGGCGATTGTCTCCTCTACTCACATTCTACTCACTTTCTGTCAAATCTAACACATTAGGTGGGTTGATTTGCACACCTCTCATAATGGTGAAGGTATAACTTCAAGATTGGACCGTCAATTTGACGTTTATTGAACCAATTGGACTTAAAACGTAGATTTAGGATTATTAAACCGGTAAAAGTTAAAATTTATCATATACATGTTATTATCGGTGACTTTAGTCCTAGTTTAATCATTGAATTTCGTAATAATTCACAAGTTTTAAGTTCGGTGTTCATCTTGAAAAATTTGGTGCGGATTAGAATTTTCGTGCGAAAATCACATTTTTCGTACGAAAAATGAAATTGTGTGTAAAGTTTAATGATGACAATTTCGTGCGAAAATTTTATGAAAATTTTCGTATGAAAACTTTAAGGTTTTCTATGATTAGAAATTTTTTCCGAACTTTCATTGTGCACTCTGTCATTCCAGGTAAACAGGCCTGAATTCGGTCCAATGCATAACGCATGTTGCTTCCTAGATGAGGCTGTGCCAGAGTTTGGAGCTTTATCTGATATACACGAATTCCTGAAGCGGTTACCAATTTTTAATGCACTTACAGAGAAACACAACGTATATCAGATGCACATTGAGAGGTTCAGGATGTCAGTAAGATTACAAGAGACTCAAGAGCTATAGGTTCTGCAGTAAAAGTGGGAGATAAAGATTTTGAGGTGGTAATTACAGAAGACTTGATCAGATCAGTGTTGGATATTAATGATCATAGTCACAATCCGACTGGATATTTAGAAGGAATGGTGAAGGGCCGCTTCTATCGCATGGGGTACAATGGTTTTGTAAAGTCAGCCCCATTCAAGATTAACTTCCTTGGGAGGCCGTAGAGATTTTTGGCTAACTGTATTGTCAGATCATTCAGCCACAGCAAGGGAGGATGGGATGATCTGGTTGATTATCAAATGTGTATGATTGATGTTCTCGCTCTTAACCTTCCCTACAACTTCAACAAGCTGGTGTTTGAGCAGATGGTAATTAATCTAGGGAAAGGTAGATTCTGGTAGTATCCAAGATTCATGCAGATGACGTTGGATCACTTACATCCGAATCTAGAAAAGAAAAAAGATGATTTGCTGGAGCTAGAACATATGACTCCCTCTGATCTACACTACATCAGTTCATACATAAAGAATAAACGAGAGCCTGCATACAAGCCACTGTTTGGATGGTTCATCAACAAAGATTATCAGGCTCCACCTATGGGTAAATGGAGAAATGAAAGGAGTGGAGATGAGTCAGAAGAGTTGAAGCATTTGGAATTATTTGAAGAAAAGCGGAGCTAATGGTATGTAAAGGATGAAGGCCAGAAAAGAAAAGGCTCCTATAAGAGGCAAACATCTACTACCACTTCATCTCCTGCGTCAAAGAAAAGGAAAACTGCTGAGTCTTCATCATCTGCTCCAAAACAAAAGAAGAAAACTAAGGTAAGTACTGGATTGATCGATGAACCTGAGACTGAGGAAGTGCCTGTGACTGAGACTGTACAGGTTGAAGAAAATGTGGAAAGTGATGAAGATATCACTGCAAATATAGAGAGACAAGCATATGGTGTAGCTGAAGGCGGTGATGGTGATGATGAAGGATCGTCTTCTAGTTCTGACTCTGAAGATCGTGTGAAAAAGGCTGAGGAAGAGAATAAGAAAAATAAGTTAGAAGATAAAAAGAGAAAGGAGACAGGAGACGACGATGATGATTTCACTCCTTCAGAGTCTGAAGAAGAATTCTCAGTGGTCAAGCCTACAAAGAAACCAACTGCCAAACGCGCAAAACGAGTTGTTTCAAAGAAGCCTGAGACTGCTGCTGGTCGATTAAGGATCAAGTTGAAAACGAAAGTTGCTGATCCTCCAGTTATTCCATTAACTGTTCAGACATCTATTCCACGTCCTCCATCTCCTCCTCCACAACCTTCCCCACGCCCCATCTCTCCACAAAAACCCTCACCACCTCTTTCTCCTCCACCACCTCCTTCACAACCAATCCCACCACAATCACCGATATCCTTTCCACCACGTCCACCTATTATTCACTCCTCCTACCACAACCAATCAACTTCTCACCCAACACAAAGAGTTGAGGATGTAGGGTTTGACGATTTCCTTTTTGATATTGGAGCAATTTCTTGAGGACAAGTATTTTTGGAAGATACTGTTTGTGAAGGGATATTAGAGAGTTAGAAGCAGAAATCCAGAAAGCTGAGAAGCGAATTAAGGATCTCGAGTTTGATAGAGATAATATGAAGGAGATTATGAAGCTATTGGTTAACGATAATGACAAATTCAGAGAAATGGCAAAGCTAATATCTACTTACAAAGAAAGGATTAAAGTGTTGGAGAATGAAAGACAGAATATGAATGCTATTCTACAAAGATACCAGACACAAAATGAACGGTTGAGAAAAAAGATGGAAGAATATGAATCTGAACGATCATCAAACAACAAGCAGATAGAGTTGATGAAGAAAATCCTGGTTAGGACTCTGGGTATTTCCTTGGTTGATGAGATTGAAAAGATTGAAATAGAAGAAGCTAGGGCAAAGCTTGCTGAGCGAGAAAGGCTGGCCAAAGCAGCTTCAGAAGCACAAGGCAAAGGCAAGGACTAATGTTTGAAGATCCTCAAAAGGAGACAACAGATCGTCATTGAAACTTCTGCCCCTGTCTCTGAGCCTCAAGATGTGATCTCTAGATCCTCTGCTATTGTCTCTTTTGTTCCACCTAATACAAGAATTATGATGGTTGGTAAAGGGGTTCTGACTTACGAGACAAAAGAAAAGGCGATCGAAAGAAAGAAGATGGAAGCTGAGATAGAGGAGACAGTTGATGAGATGTTTGATATGATAGAAAAAAATGGTCTCAATGCTGTAATGAAAAATGTTGTTAATGAAAACGAGGAGGTTAATGCTTACTTGAACGACTCTATTTATGAACAAACTGATTTTAAGGTTCAGGGGGAGTCGCAGAATGCTAATGAAAATGTGCCTAAGCTTAAAGTCATCTATCTTGAGCATGATGTTAAAGAAGGAGAGTATGTACACAACTACTCCAAAGAACAAGTTGCAAAGATGTTAGGAGTTAATGAAGAATCATTTGAGTTTATTTCGAGGATTACTTGAATAACACTATTGCTACACAGCCTAATGATTATGTGTTCGTAGATGTGCCTGATGCAAATGAGTATGATAAGGTTGTCGTGGAGGATGATTTAGACGATGATACAGCTGCAAAATACACTGGTGAAGGTACGAATGACTTCCCAACCTTCAGCGAGATGTTTTTTGAATCGACAGACGAGTTATTGAAACGAAAAGTCGAAGAAGCTATAAAGGATGGATCTGCACCAAAACCACCAACTCGTGAAGAAATCGCTGAGATGAAAAAGAAGTGGTTTAAAGAATTGCCTCCAGAAAGAAAGTTTAAGTGTCCACTGGCTTTCTTCATTAGAGATCCCGATGTTTCATTGGGAGATATTATTAGTTGGGTTTGGATTGAAGAGCTTGATGTATATGTAATTAAGAGAGAATTTGTAGTGCGGTACTTTAGGCACTTGAAGGATATCAAAACATTACCTCATTGGGATGTTACGGAGTTGACACAGACAAAGTTATTCAATCTAAAGATCAAGTTTCACGACAGAGAGTTGTGGAAGTTATCAAATATGAGGCCATGCACAACTTTCCTCGCTAGAAGCCACACATTCCGAGAAAGATTACAAAGATTGATCCAGTTACCAACGAGAAGGATGTGACTTTGCACATCAAAAGGCCACGGGTAATGAAAAACATGCCACTGATGAAAATGGAACAAGATTTTTATAATATATTCAAGTGGTGGCATTATGATTCGAAAACTGGAGAAGCTGTTATTTGTGTACAGCCTGATGAAGACTCATGGAAAATTACTGAGGAACTAACAGAGTCTGTGATTGCTCACAAAAGGATATATGGTTTATGGAGAAGGATTCGAGTTTTCGATCCTATGTGGTTAGTAAATTGCTCTAAGAAAGATATCGAACGTTTATTCTATGTGAAGATCAGTTATGAAGACAAAGACAAAGAGCAAGCTCAGCAGTTCCAGAAGGTTGTTAATGTATGTTATGCTAATGGTATTAATTCAGGAAAAGCCTGGAATACAAACTGGAGGAAGCTGGAAGCCGTTGAGCAAAGAAAGAAAGATAAGAAAGAGGAAAGGATCGCTGAGACTATGAAGCAATCAGCAACAAATCGCTTCAAGTTTGGAAATACCTACAATTGTCCTCCTCCTATAGATCAAACTCCAATTCCGTCTGAGGAACGTCGTAGGCCTCCAAAGAATTTCTTCGGTTAAACACGTCAAATGCTTTTTGAAGACCATCCAAGACTACGACAACATCCAAGTGGGAGTCTGTTGGTGCATAATGTCTATTGCCTACGTCTAGGATGAGTTTGTACTGTATTTAGGGCTTCGTAATTGTCAATTTACAAGTTGTATGTGTTTGTCAGTAATTTCATACGAAATCCTTTTTCGTACGAAAACCCAAGTCTTTTGGAGTGAATCCTGTTTAGTATAAATAGGGACTTGGGTGTTAGTTTTCTTTAGCGGATTTTGAAGTCCAGTGGCGAAGCCCTATTCGTTTGTGTCTGTGATCGTTCCAAGTTATTGATATAAAGATTCAGACGTGTTAAACAGTATCATTGATCTTGTCATGTGTTTGTTCAACTAGTTAACAATGAATTCCGCCTCTGTTAGCTAAGCAAATCAGTCCGATAGCTCACGAGTTAGGGCCGATCCTCACTCACACTATCTAACGGGTGTGACATGTTAGCCTTCCTACTATTAACCACCCCATGGAAGAACTTCTAGTTTTCATCCCCATCTAAAGCCCATTTGATTATTGACCGTTGCTTGAGACCCGCACTCTTTTTCAATTCCACTTCCGGAAGCACTTTCTTACTTTCAGCAAGAACCCATTCTTCTTCTTCTTCTCTTCTTCTTTCTTCTTCCGAGAGATCTCTATTTTCCTTATGTTCTTCCATTTGCTCGATTTTTTCCTAGCTATACAATCTGCCTCCCATTCTGTAGTAATCATCTCGTCCCTCCATGTTTTAACAACACTCCTAATATGAGCAAATTTCTTAGTGAGCAACGTATCCGTAGGCTCCGACCCCCTGAAACTCTCAATAGGAAATTTCACCGCCTCTTCATACCCTTGTTTCTCGATCCAAGAGTTATAAAACCTAAAAGGACGAGCCCTAAAGTTGAAGTCAACTGTGTTAAGAAACAGAGGACAGTTGTCAAACAAAAAAATTGGTAAAGCCCTCAAACACGTTATAGGCCACTTGTTGAAGAACTCCAAACACACGAGCATTCTGTCAATTTACTAAGTTTCCTTCCATTATCACGAATGCAAGTAAACTTTCTACCTGTCATGTCATACTCCAATAAGGCAAGATCATGTATGGAATTAAAATTACGAACGAAAGAAGATTTAAACGCAGAGTTTTTCCTTTCTTCTTGAAAAAACGCACCGCACTAAAATCTCCCATAAAGATCCACATACCAGAATCGTTAGGCACCTCACTATTAATTTCTCCTCATATTGTTTGTTTTGCAACAATCCCTTAGGGAGCATAAAAGTTCACCACATTAAGAGCCATCCATTACCTTTGATTCTACCCTTGATGATAAGGATGTTTCTATTTTTAACCGAACTGTTTTTCTCAAACACCCCCGGGTCCCACAGGCAAACCAGCCCTCCCATTGCCCGATCGAGCCCAGTTAGTCTATATCAAAATTAGTATCATCCCAAAACTTTATAAGACCCGACTCATTCACACTTTCATGCTTAGATTCTTGAAGCGAAACAAAATTAACCCATTGTTTGTTTTTAATATCCCTTACCCACTGTGCTTTCTCACTACCACCGATTCCTCTAATATTTAACGATAAAAAAATTCATAATATTACCTCATTTTTACCTTCTTCCAGGATGGTCTCGTTCACAAGAACGCCATGTCTGCCCAACTTTACTCCAATTAAAGAGCCCATGCCTTTTGTCGCTTCTGCCTCTTTATCTATGTCCCCACTGGTATCCATCGACAGAATCTGGGTACTCACCTTCATGCGTTCCAGTTTCCCACTCGAATCCTCTTCCGACCTAACTACCTCTTTTTCATTACTGAGCCCCACATTAATAGTTTCCCCCAAATTATTACGAAACTTCGCCACCTCCTTCTCTTTCTCTTCCGTTCCTTCTGTCCTAATCTGTTGAGATGATGATATTGCCCACTCCATCGAATTAAACAAATCGAACGGGTCTTACAAGACTATCATGGGCCTTTTCTTGGGTTTGTTCTTTTTAGGAGGAGTCTTATTCAACTGTTGGGCTTTATTTTTTTGGGCCTGTGAAATTAAAGGTTCTTTAGGTTTTTTGTTGGCTTATCCACAGACACACAAATGCCATCTTGTCTTCTTTCACGCTACGCCTGTAAGACGGGGATCCTCCTCCTCATTCAATTCCAACATCTCCATTTCAACTTCCCTATATTCCTCATTACTAGGCGCGTCTTCCCCTTCCGCCTCGAAATCCTGTACCAAGATCTCACCTTCCTCCGTTTCATCTTCCCGTCGGTCGTCTCCGACCACCGACACCGGAGCCACACTTTTCCAGCCACTCCACCTCGCCCATGTTTTCTGGTTCCCATTCACCATTTCTTCATGAATCCAGACTTTGAAGCTTCTATCTTTCCATTTGAGAGTAACTACTTCGTCAACAATATCTCCTTCTCGAACGATAATTCCAATCTACTCCATCAATAAGTTATCATCCTCCGCATCTAACTGAGCCGGGTGAACAATCGTTCCAAACTGACTTACGATGTAATCATAAACCCAATTCTCTGATAAATGCAAGGGCACTCGGTGTATTATAATTATCAACTAATATTAAATAAGGTGAAAACAACTTATAAACACTATTAACCTAAAAATTTCGAAGAATGTATGAATGTTGACAATATGTTAAACTTATTATTTTAAAAAGATACAAAGTAAACTTATCTTCATGATGACAAAATGCCAATTAAGGACAGCGTCGGGCCAGTCTCCATCAACTCTACCATATATGTATTATCTAGTTGTAAAGGCACTAAGAGGGAAAAAATGGGATTAGTTGTAAAAGTTGTAATAATAGAGATATGATCCAGTTTGAAGTTCATTTAAAAGGACACCAAATTAGACGAAGAACTCGTTTCTAAGGGTGTCATTAAGACATATAGCTATGGCGTGGGTGCTCTAGATTTTGATATGTCGGTTTCGAGTGTTGTTTCCACATTGTTAACTAAAGTGCAACATCAAGAAAATTTGACTAATGACCATCACATAAGGTCATTCGAATTCAAAACGTACACCCCAATGCTAGCACAAAACTAGTCGTATACCTGTCCTTTTTGTCTTATGTCATGACTAGCTATGCCCATTTATTTTGCTAAACGAAGAATGTTTTTCTCGCATGCATAACCATGAACAATGACGAACTTTTGGATTCTAAAAACTTATTAAAAGTTTAGATCATCATCATACATTAAAGTCTTTCTTTTTATATTTTTAAAATTAGTTATGAATTTCGTATACTTATTGTGTAAACTTCTTTCCTTAAATATAGAACCCACGTAAGGAAAATGAAGCAACATGAGTGCAACTCATGTATGCATTGTGTTTTGTTTGTTGTAGTGTACGTTTTTCGATTACATGTTAGCGTGAAATTTGCATACATGACCATGACTTCAGAATCTCAAAGATTACTAAAAAGTGGGTTTTTATAGGGGTAAGATCAGATAGAAAGTTAATTTTGCCAAAGTAGGGTAAGAAGGAATCTTAACCTTTCATTTTTTAAATATGTAAGTTCCGGATCTGACCGATTTAGACAGAAGTTTGGACGGGCTAGTGCTAATTTGGTAGAAGAATAGTCATAAATCGAATGATTCCATTCATACCGAAAGAGTTTACATCGTTTACAAGCTGGAGAAACAAGAATTTCCCCTCTGGGATCTCCAAAAATTACCAACTAACGAACACACGACACTATACATAGACATGAGGTTAGGACGGACTAGCACTTCCATGCAAATGAGCTTGTCCGTGCGAATGAGATACATCTGCATGAATGAGTTACATCCGTACGAACCTCTCTCGTCCTCTCCAAAGTCATGTGTTCATATCTCAACTATACAATATCCAACACACGTTCTATCTAGTCTATTCCCGGACATACATAATACGCACCAACAAATTATCCCTTGGTCGTCACTGTCGAATCTTGATCTTCAAATATGAGAGTCGTGTTTGAATATTTTGCAACTTCAATCAAGCATTTGATATCTTCAGATAATTCTCCCTTGATTGACGATTCGGGTTTGCATTATCTTCATTACATATAAATTCCCCTTGAAATGAATCTTCAGGTCTTTGTTTACACGGTTCCCGACCTCCTCTGGTTTGCTTAACTACAATTTCTCACGAATACTCAGCAACTTGAAACTAATCAATGCAGCTTTTTTGTTTTAACTTTAACTACATTCGCATTCAGTTTTTTATTTAACACTTTAGCTGAATCTCTTAATTTTTTCAAAAACCCAACCGACAATTGATAAAAAAACTTCGAATCACCACACCGGTAAACTTCAAGTTTTTGAATACCCACAAAGATCTGAAATCCCGTTTTCCGTAACCATCGTTATGCACAACCAAGCTTCAAATACTGGTTAGTATAAACAGTAATCTCCACAATTAGCAAAGCTTCTTTGATAACAATCATCTGATAACACATAATGATCTAAGAAACATTCTTCCACAATCAGATTTACATTCTTTCTCTTCAGTCACAATAGCAGATATATTAGCTTCTCCATTAGTCTTGGTAGTAATTTAATCAACAAACATTTTTATTCCCCGGCGATTAGTCCGAAAAATAATTCATCTTCTCAAAGATTAATCATTCTGACACTTTAGACTATGACAAAGCTGGGATATCTTTTAAGTATCGACAATACTGATGCATCTCCTGATACTAGTCCTGCTAACCGGCTTGACGAAGACTCGAGATTCAAACCCTAAGACATCAATATAATCACAATCTGTAGAATCTGAACTTCCAATGATCATGAACTAACGAATCCATATCCTATGCATTCCCGGACAATCTGAAGTCGGAATCACCCAAATACTGTTGCAGTCTGAATTTCAAAATGTCGGAATTTAAATATATTCTTACAAAATTTTATTCCCCATCATTTTTGCAAATTCTGACCTCTCTAAAACTTATCACTGAATTTCCGGCTCAAACTTGGCAAATTCAGTCATCTCTATTCACAGAAAAATTCAGCTATATGGAAAAAATATCATTTTGGTACACAAAAAGGTGTTTTTCATCAATGCGGATTTTTCTTGTTGGCCCATTAATAGTCACTATACCTAATGATTATCATTCTACATAGGTATCAATGACTACCCCATTATCTTCACTACTCTGTGATTTCATCATCAAATCTATTCTCTAAGCCCCTGACGGTGTCCCCGAACAGTCAGTATTTATAATTAAAATCTCGAACAAAAATTACAAGAGTTAAATCATTGTACCTCTTTATAATTGCCTTTCATGATCATCAAATAAGTTGACCATTCTCCTTGGGGTAAAGCGTCAGCCAACTTGTCCACCCACTCTTCATCTTCTTTTTCAATCTTCAAGCGCATCTTTAAGCATACTCCCGAATGATCCGGCGAGTTTAGACAGAAGTTTGGACGGGATAGTACTAATTCGGTAGAAGAATAATAATAAGTCGAATGATTCCATTCATACCGAAAGAGTTTACATCATTCACAAGCTAGAGAAACAATTTCTCCAGCATTTCCCATCTGGGATCTCCAAAACTTCTCAACTAACGAACACACGACCCTATATATATATATACATGAGGTTGGGATGGACTAGCACTTCTGTGTAGATGAGCTTATCCATGCGGATGAGTTACATCCGCACGAATGACTTACATCCGTACGAACCTATCTCATCCTCTCCAAACATGTGTTCGTATCTCAACTATACAATATTCAACACACGCTCTATCTAGTCTATTCGCACAGTGGCGGACATACATAATATCCACCAACATCAATGGCTAAGATGAAAGTGTAGGGAAAGAAAGGGTGCAAGGGGTATTTTTGGAATAGGTTATTTATGGACTTTCTCTCTACACATGCAAGGCACATACATATTCCCCCTTATTTTTTAAACATTCATAACTTTTTTATACGAAATATTTTCTTATAAAAATTTCACCGGAAAATCGAACATCTTTTTATCTTTAATTTGAGTTCTATATTGCTATACAAAAAACGACGATTTTTTTAATTGTACTACATTTCTCTAAGCACATTATAAAAAAAACTAGTAACGTATAGAAAATCCAACACAATACCTAAAGACAATACAAAACCTAAATTCAGCACAGAGTATAAAAACCCAGCACATCACCTAAACTAGTACAATATCTAAATCCAGCACCGTATAAAAATCCAGCACATAACCCAAATCCAGTACAATACCTAAAACCATCATAGTATAAAAATCAAGTACATCAACCGAATCTAGTACAATAGCTTTGAAATCTCAATAAACACTATAACAAAACACATCCGAGAATGCACTATAACATTTATTTGCAATACATTAACTAATAAAATGTATACATTTAATATCAAGCACAAAGAAAAAAGTTAATTAATATGAGGTTCTTAAAGGAAGTTCAATGGCACCTTTGTAGCAACTTTAACAATTCAACACTTAGAAGATTAGACATTTCAAAGCTATCATAACTAGCCAATTCTTCTGTGGTTTCAATTTCAAAGAAAGATACCAAATTTTCGGCAAGATGTAAACAATCCGACCACCGTGAACCTGTAGGACCGATCCTCGATGCTAAGAATTAATCAGTTAATCATCAGTTTCATTGATTAAACGTTGAGATTACAAACTGACAGAGCTTCGCCTCCAAAATGCCAAAGTTACAAATGAGGATCACAAGCTAGGTATTTATAGAGCCTCAAGTTCGCCCCTGGGAGACACAAGTTCGCCCGAACTTGCCTTAGCAAGTTCGGCCGAACATGTCCTAACATGTTACTCATGGCCGAACTTGCATCAACTTTACATAAATACAACATTCACCTAGTCTATTCAGCTCTATACTATACAAACTCGATATAAGACTAAGACATAGACATTATGCACCAACAGACTCCCCCTTGGATATCGTCTTCTTCTTGTATCAGTATTCAAAACTTCGTCTTCATATAAACGTTAACGCACACGGCCGAAGAAGTTCTTAAATGGCTTCTTTCGTCGCTCTGTTTCGGATCCAGCGTCTGATCTGTAGGAGGCACTTTGTTCAAATGCTGAAATCTTTTAACACTTGCCTTCCTAGTTCTTTCATGAATCGCTTCAAGACGCTTCTCCTCCTTTAGAAACTCAACCCTTTCTAAATCTCTCCACTTCGTTTGCCACATCTTTCCAGAATTGACTTCTCGTGTAACAAACGTTTACAACTCTCTGAAACTGCATTGCTTGTACCTTTTCTCGTTCTTAAAAAACATTCTTGCTATAGAACAAGGTTTTGATATTTCTCTTGAGCAGTTCACAAGCCACATGGGATCTAGAATCCTTATTGTCCTCCATAAACCCCTCATACCCTGATGACCCATCACCTCCACCCTTTCCTTTGTTATATCCAAGTGTTCTTCAAACTTCAGAACAATAACTGCTAAAGTAGCTGGATCTATTTGCCACCACTTGAACAAAGGATAGAAGTTTTGTTCAATCGACATTAGCGGCATATTCCTCATGGCTCTTGGACGTTTCATGATCAACGTTATGTCCTTTTCCCTCGTTTTCTTGTTTGTCTTGATTCTACGGCTAGGAATAAAAGGCTTCCAGTAGTCGAATCCTTTTACCGCTTCATACTTGATCATTTTCCACAATAACTGATCAATATACTTCATGTGATATGTAACATTGTGTACCAACTCTTCCACATCCCAATATGGTAAGGTCTTGAAATCAGAAAGATACTTGAAGTATTGCACTCCAAATTCTCTTTTGATTGCATAAACATTCAGCTCTTTGAACCATACCTAACTCAAAATATCCCCCAAAGAAACATCTTTGTCTCTAGTAAAGAATGCTAGAGGACGTCTAAACTTTCGTTCGCGAGGCATCTCTTTAAACCAAGACTTCTTCGCTTGAGCTATTTCTTCTTTGGTCATGGGCTTAGGGACTTTACCCTCTCGGACTGATTCAACAATTCTTTCCTTCAACATGTCTTCGTCTAACTGCTTGTACATCTCCTCGAAAGTAGGAAAACTATCTGTATTAGGACCGATGTACTTCGCCGTTTGATCAGTTTCATCATCCGAAGACCAATCTTCAACAATAACTCTATTATATTCATCTGCTTCGAATCTTCTCTCATACTGATAGTCATTTGGCTCGAAAGTATTTACATTGAACACTTCCTCGAAATCAAACTCTAAATTTTCAGCTTCAACCTCAACCAATCTCGCCAAATCTTCTTTTGAATAGTTGTGCACGTACTGACCTTCTTCCACATTATGTTCCAACATCAACATTAAAGGTTTCGTGGGAACTGCAGCAACTGGCTTTGCAGATCGATTAACATCTGACAGATCTATATCATCTGAAGGCACTGTCTTCCCTGACTCCCCCTCAACTTTATCTTCCATCTTATTCGACTCATCATTCATACATAAGATCAGAAAAATCAAAGTCATCAGCGACTTTGGCTTCAGTAACTTAATGCCAATACTACGTTAATCATAATCATCGTTATCATCACCAACATTTCAATCCTCATAACCTCCTTCCTTTTCATCCTCTTTATCATCTTTCTCAGCTTCTTCATCGTCTTTTTCTTCAGAAGCAGTGTAGGATCAGAAGGCTTGACAGATTCGTCAACCTTTGGAATATCAGACTCAGAAGCTAGAATCACATCATCGATAGACTTCTCTGCAGCTACATAAGAAGTAGGTGCTTCACCTTCAACATTCTTTCCTTTTCCGCTCGCAGCTAATTCTTTCTCAGAGCGTTCTTTAGCTTCCTGTTGATCTAGACGATCATATTCTTTGATGAAGTCGATACCCAGTGCATTTGATAACACTTTCTGCATCCTGGAGAATCTTTGATCATTTAGGGCTTGAATAGACTTCAGATCAGCTATCTCAGATTGCATCCTTTCATTTGCATCCTGCAAACTTTCGATCAACGCTTTAAAGTACTCTCTTTCATTCTCTAATACTTTAACCTTGTCATCCAAAATCTCTTTCTCTACAGAGCTTTGATTCATTTTCTTTACTAACTCTGCTTTCTCAACTTCATTCCGAGCTACTTTATCTTCTAACACCTTCACTCGCTTTTCCAGAAGTTCAACGTTAGTCTCTGGAAATAAATCGTTTAAATCCTGCAGACTTATTGGATCGTTGTGCATATCAGCAAACACATTAGGCCTCCTGGAGTTTAGGTGTTGACTTTGGAGTCGTAGCCTTTGGTGTAGACTTCCTTGGAGTAGAGCTTTCAGGAACAGAAGTCGTTGCAGCAATTGGAGACTGAGTAATAGGAACTTCGAGTAAACCAGTCACAGGAGGTTCTTGTGTAACTCCTTGACTTTCAGTCTCAGCATGAATATAACAGGAGGTTCTTGTGTAGGAGGTTCTTGTGTGACTCCTGTCTCCTGTGCACTAGAAGATTCTTGTGGGGCTTATGTGCTTTTCGTCTTTCCAATATACTTTCTGCTTGCTGCTTTTCTTTTCTTGCCTTTTGCTTGAGGAGATCCTGTAGTCTTTGTTGACGAAACAGTGGCAGACTTCACACGTTTAACTTTTTTCTTGGGCCTTTCCTCATCAGATTTCTTTTTCCTGATTCGGATCGAAATCAGCATCAGTCTCTTTTGTCTTTTCTGCCTCAGTCTCTGCTATAGTATTCTTTGTAATTCTTTCAAGAGAATCATCAGAATCATCATTCTCTGAAGTAGCAGAATACATCATCTTGAGTCATTTTTTCAGCCTCTTGACTCTCAATATTAACTGCTGCACTTGAACCTGCTTCGACTTGAACATTTTCAGGTTCATCTACATCTACGAGCATTGTTTCAATTTTCCTTGCAGCTCGTTTCTTCTTAGGCTTATCAGCTTCTGCCTTTAAGAACCATTTGCTTCTTGCTTTCGGCTTGAATTCCTTAAACCATTCTTTCTCAGCGTTAAGCTCTTTCTCATTGTCGCTACCATCTTTCCTCCATTTATTGTCTGGGGGCGCAATGTAGTTAGAATCTTTAATAACTCCGAAAACTGGTTTTCCAACAGGAGCTGAAGCTTGCTTCTGAAACTTTATGAGCTTCTACACTGTCGTCTCATCAAGATGAACTAGATAAAGCACATCATTTGGATCTCGTGCTATATTCTTGTATTTCTCATCAATCAACATCTGCATGAATCTTGGATAAAGACATAGCCTCGAATCCTCCATGTTCTTCGACATATGTGTAAAGACAAGCTTTGAGAAGTTGAACGGCTTTTTCAGAATTAATGCCGTTGCCATGCAAGCTAAATAGTCTTGAAAATCATCTAAACCCGCCTTCCGATGGCTGAAGGTGTGAATTATATCATGCATCAGAAGCCTGTAGGGATTTGGCACCTCCCCTTTCTTCAATGTTGGTTTGTTCACACTTCCCTTGTAGCCCATTCTGAAGAAACACCCTCTGACCATCCTCTCATCAAGATAAATCGGATCGTCTTCTTTATCGTTGAATTGTAACACTCTGCGTATATCGTCTTCAGTTACAGTGATCGGTTTGACTTCATTGCCGACTTGCACAGATGAAACAATTGACTTATAATCTTCACTAAGACTCGCGTTCATCCAGAAATGAAAAGTGTGTGAACGATACGACACTGTGCTCTCTGTTATAGCTCTGTGAATAGGGCTTTCCTCCAGAAACTTCAAGATACTGTCATATTCCTTTAACGATGGACAGATCGACTTATCAAGCGTAATACACATGTTGTGAGTCTTTGAAAACTCAACAGAAATTATACGCTCTGGTTCTTGTTCCTGAAAAATGATGTAAAACAATTAGCACGAATATCGAAGAGAAAATTACAAAAAAATTTCTAACACATTATTCAAGTTCGGGCGAACTTGATTGTGTGTTAAACATTCTGGTTTAGTTCAAGTTCGCCCGAACATGTATCATCATATGTTCACTATTTATCAATAAGTTCGGGCGAACTTACAATCTTTTCAGTTTTCAAAATCTAAGTTTGGGCGAAACTTCCATTATCTTTAACAAAAACATTTTTGGAAGTTCGGTCAAACATGATCTTTATATCTGTTTTGTTATACAAGTTTGGTCGAACTTGTCGTCTTCCCCAACCTCAACCTGTTAACATGCAACTGTCCATTACAATCCAATCAAAAACATTTACACGGTTGATTTTAAGTGTTGATTATGATTTTGAGTTCAATTAGTCCAAAACCACCTAGAATTATCAGATTTTAACTTATCAGAACCATTAGATTCGTTTATGGTCAATACACAGTTCAAAGATCTATTTTATACCCCGGTCATTGTAGATGGTGTGTAAATCACCAAGAACAAACAAATTTAGGCAGCATAACGGTATGATTTTGCCAATTTCACTCAGACCGCTCTCAATGTTCAAGTTCGCTCAAAGACTTTGGTTTTTGCAGATGTGAGTTCGGCCGAACTTACTTAGGTATTTATACCTAGGTAAGTTCAGGCGAACTTGCAAAGCCCATAACTCAAGCCCAAACAAAGTTCGGGCGAACTTAGCATTTTATTCTCAGCAAACCATCTGCAAGTTCGGTCGAACTTGCTGTTTATTAAACATGATTTGTTTAGTAAGTTCGGCCGAACTTGCCAAACCCTAAAACCAATTTTTCAAATTTTTCATTTTAACCCCTGAACTTTCCAACTTTTTACCAGTTATGAAAATCCACTCAGTTGACCAAGTCCAAGTTAATGACCCCGGTTTCAAATCAAAGTTTCAAATTAATGAACTTTTTATCGATTTGGTTTTTCAGATTTTACAGATTAGCTCCCAGCCCATTGTCAAAGAGATTCCCACAAGTTCTAGCATCTTACCAGACTTCGAAGATCCGTTCCCCAACATTGGTTTGCTGAAAAACAATGTAGAAATAAAATCATTTTGTATTTTTGTCAGTTTATGCTAAAACACATTGAAAATCTTTTTGAGTTTTTTTTAATCTGTAAAGCTGATAAACTATGTGTAGGACAAAGTAAACTATGTACAAACATATTTACAGACATATTTTTGTGAATTCGTGTCTAAGGATCATATCAGTTGTTTGAGATATATCACTAGTACCGTTGACCTTTAAATGACTTTAAGTTTTAAACTTGTTTACCTAGATTGTCGATATGTTTGTCCACTTAAGCTTTATCCATTTCTCAGCTGTTTCAAGATATGTTAAGGTAAGATATATGAAACTTGACTTATCTGTGGTTCCCACTTCTTGAATATACTCCCGTATCCAGATTCCCTAGATTTTATCTTACAGGTGAATATAGCATAATTGATATATGTATCTGGGTTATGCGAGACCTTGAGAGCTCAAGTTAGTACTACCGTACAGACAAAGAGATGAAGGCTCGTCTTTAGGGTGTGTTCCACTTAAGGAATCTTTTCAGCACTACAAATGATTATATCTTTTGATACTTTTCAATATTGCATGCAGTTTGGGGTTTATAGCAAAAGCATTATAAAAGTTCTAGGCTATTGCTTCCGCAAAATCAGAAGCACTTGTATATACCCCAGATATCAACTATCTATAAAGACCTCGTATCTCATAATCAAGCAATCTCTCAAACGAAATTTCAGAGTACTAAGTCCATATATCCAAGATGTGTTAATCCACAAGATTAAGCAGTTGCTAAATTTAGTTTATATCTCGAAAACAGTTTACTGAACATGTTAAGGCTATCGACACATTCACAGTAAGACTCGTTTATTACTTTTAAACTTTACATTTCTTTAGCATACTGTGATAGTCCACTGATGTACTATCATTTCCTTATATGACACTGAATTCTTTTTGTCTTTTTCAATGTTTTTGTACATTTTGAATTTTTCATATGTTTTTGGATTTTAAAATTTTTCGAATGTTTTTGTATTTTCTCTAACATTTCTCCCCTAAAATCAAAAACATCTTTTTGGATTTTACTTTTTAACAAAATTCTAAACTAGAAAGATATTTACAAACCAATGTGGATCACGTGAACTCGTCGTCCGATCCGTATTCAACCTCAGCGTCCGCACCTGTCAGCAAATTTTTCATACCATTTATTCTCAGCAAGTATTTAAACCATGACAAAGAAAATGGTTTGGTATAAAAATTAGCCTTTTGTTCGTCGGTGTGGATTTTTTCTATTCGCACCAATTTCTTTCGTAGCAATCACGAATGAAATGATAACGAATTTCAATGTGTTTTGTGCGTGAGTGATGAACCTGATTTTTAGTTATATCTATGGCTGCCTTGTTATCAACAAACAACGGAGTGTCTAGAAATTGCAGACCATAGTCTCTCATCTGCTGTTGAATCCACAGAATCTGTGAACAACAGCTGGAGGCCGAGATATACTCAGCTTCACAGGTAAAGAGAGCGACCGTAGTCTGTTTCTTACACTGCCAGGTTACCATTCTTGTTCCGAAGAACTGGCATCCCGCTGTAGTTGATTTTGAATTCAACTTATCTACACCAAAATCAGAATCAGCATAGCCTGTGAGGTCGAAATTGTCGTTCTTCGGGTACCACAAGCTAGTGCTTGGGCATCCTTTCAGGTATCTGAAGATTCGCTTCACGATCTGCATGTGTAAGATCCTCGGGCTTGACTGATATCTGGCGCAAAGGCAGGTTGGATACATAATATCTGGGCGCGATACCGTCAGATATATCAGCGATCCAATCATCGATCTGTATAACGTCTCGTCAACTTTAGCTCCAGTCTCGTCAACGCAAATCCCGTGATTTAGAGCAAGAGACGTAGATAGAGGCTTCAAGCTTTCTATTCCAAACTTCTTCAAGATTTCGAATTTCTTTTTCATGATTCGCTCAAACTCCTTGCATAGACTATCGTTTATAGATTCAAAGATGATGTCGTCGACGTAGATTTGAACTATAATCAGATGACCATCAATTTCTCTGGTGGAAAGAGTACTATCCACAGTTCCTCTGATAAAGCCGTTGCCGACGAGATGTTGCGATAACGTCTCGTACCAAGCTCTCGGGGCTTGGTGTAGACCATAAAGAGCTTTATCCAGTAGGTATGCTTTCTTCTTGTTGAGTGGATCAACAAACCCTGGTGGTTATCTAACATACACCTTCTCGCGTAATTTTCTGTACAGAAAAGCCGATTTGACATCCAATTGATAGACCTTAAATCCTTTCCATGATGCGAAAGCTAGAAAGATTCGAATAGATTCCAAGCAAGCTACTGGTGTGTAGACTTCCGTGTAATCTATCCCTTCCTGCTGGTGAAATCCCTTGACAACAAGCCTAGCTTTGTTACGAACAATAACCCCTCTATCATCACGTTTACACTTAAAGACCCATTTTATATCAACCGCTTTCTGATTTTCTGGTAGATCTTCAAGCTTCTATACTTCCAACTTCTCAAACTGCAATAGTTCTTCTTGCATTGATTGTACCCAGTTTTCATCGGCTAAAGCTTCATTAACTGTCTTTGGCTCTATCTGAGAGATGAAACAAGAATAGAAGCAATAGTTCTGGGTTGGAGCAACGCGAGTGTAGAAACAACTGAGTGCTTTGTTAACTTGACTTCGAGTTCTAACACCAGTTTGAAGTTCTCCGATTATATTTGTTGACGGATGGTAGGAATATGATCGCGGTAATTCTTCACTTGGAACATCTACTGAGTTTTGCTGATTCGTGATGTTGAGATCAACGACCAATTCAACGTTTGGAGAGCTTGATGAAGCTTCATTTCTGTTACTCGGGCCTGCAGATTGATTAAGAAGACTTGTTATTTGCTCCACTTCCTCGTCTGAAGAAGATGATTCCCCATTAGCATCAAATGTTGGTGCTTCATCTGAGTCAGAATTCTGATTCTGAGGCATACTAGGCTCCGTTGTTGTATTCACTGGTTCAGTAGAGGCATTTGTTGGAGGAGTAGTAGGTATTCCTAATGTTTCAAAAACATTTTCGGGCGGAACACCACTATTACTTGAACTTGCGCCAGAAGAAGATGGATCCAACGTGGGTTGATTAACCACAATTGGTCGAATAATTTGTTCTTGATTCGCCGACTGGTGAAGATAATATAGGGCTGCAACTTCTTCGTCAGACGGTTCTTCGGGCAAGTCAAATGACTTCCAAAGGTCTTGATAGTTAAACAGCCACGCGTCACCTCTCCTTTGAATAGGATCGTATAGTTGAAACAATCCACGTGCTGTGCTTCAATAACCTTTCTCAACGAAGGAACATATATCTCCTCAATGAGCTCGCATATCCAACAAAGAAACCTTCAAGAGATTTAGCTCCGAATTTGCCATCTTGATTGATTACAGTGCATGGCGCACCGAATGGTTTTAAGAACTTCAATTTGGCTTCCGTCGGTTTATCATCTCAAAACATGTTTTCTTTGTTGGTTTGACAGTGAGAACCCTGTTTAGCGTGTAGCAAGCCGCAGCAACTGCTTCACTCCAGAAGCTGATTGGAAGTTTAGAATCTGTAAGCATGGTTCTCGCAGTTTTAATCAAAGTTCTGTTTTTACGTTCAGCTACTCCATTTTGCTTGGAGTATAGGGAGCACTAAACTCGTGCAGAACCCCTTTTGCGTTGCAGAATTCCTTCATTTTGATATTCTTAAACTCTGTGCCGTTGTCACTTCTAATGCGTCTGACCGACAGATGATGAAGGTTCTCGAGTTTTCTAAATAGAATAACCAAGTTCTCGAACATTTCATCTTTTGATTCTTGAAAGAATACCCGTGAATATCTTGAATAGTCATCTGTCACGACCAAGCAATATAAGTTCCTGAGATGCTTCGAACATTTACAGGACCAAATAAATCCATGTGGAGACATTCTAATGGCAACTTGATTGAGTTCAGAATTTTCTTTGGATGAGATTTCTTGATTGCTTTCCCTTTTTACACTCTAAGCAGTGATCAGTCATATTAAAGCTCCGAAGATTTACGCCTTGTACAAGATCATTATGAACCAAGAAATTCATTTTTTGCAAATTAATATGCCCCATCTTACGATGCCAAAGAATAGAATCCTTTTCAGTAGCCTTTGTCACAAAATATTGTGCTGATTTTGATGAAGTGGCAGCGACGCCCATATCAAGAACATATAGATCATTCTCTTGTGGTGCTCGCATCAGAATCCACTCATCTGGTATTTTGAATTCCGACTTCAAGATAATACACTCTTTGTCGTTGAAATGGACCGTGAACTTCTTGTCATAAATCTGCGATATGCTCAGAAGATTATTTTCCAACTCTCCAATATAATTCACGCGATCGAATGAAACGACGCCATTGGAGAGTTTTCCCTCGGCGACTATCCTTCCACCCTGGTTACCTGCAAATCCAACATATCCACCATTGATAGCTTTAATGTCGAATAGCAACGCTTTCATTCCCTCATATGCCTGGACGCTCACTATCCAAAATCCACTTAGAAAGTACGGATCTCTAGAGTCCCTGCACATTTCAGCAATCTATTTAAAAAGCGAGACCCAAGCCTTTTTGGTCTTGGGTTGAATTGGATAACCATCATCAAAATCATACTCACACTCATCAGCATAATTGAATCCACACTCATCTGCATAATCAAATTCATATTCATCATCTGGATTTTCTGTGATGTTTATGTTTGAAAACTTTACTGTCTTTTTATCTTTTGAATTGTTACCACTTGTAGTTTTGACATTTTCAGATGTGGTTTCAATTATGACTTCAGATTTTGATTCTTTCATGCTATCACTAGTCTTAACAAGCTCAGACTTAGTGATCTCAGATGTTGTTGACCGTTTCTTTGCAATCCAGGCTTGAGATTTTATGTTAGCCTTTTTGATGTAAAAATTGTTTTCATTAGCCTTTGAAGTTTCACCCTTTTCAAAAATTGAATTTTCAAACTTAGGTTTGACTTCAGCTTTTGATTCATTTCTTTTCAAAATCTTTACAGGTTTTACAAACACTGGTTGCTTCGGTTTCACAACATTTGAACTTCCTTTCCTTCAAAGATAAGCCGGCTTTGATTTCGGACAGTAACGTGCAATATGACCAATTTCGTTGCACTTGAAACAAGTCTGAGATCATGTGGATGTCCTTTAGTGGGTTTTACCCCACTTGTTTTGGCACCACTTTCAATTTTTGCTTTATCTCGAAGTTCTTTTTGTTTCTTAAACTCATCGTTTGATTGTTTCCTGATCAAACTTTCCTCATGAACCGTGTTTGTCCCATATACAAAATTCATGTTTTTATTCTTGTATTCATGAAATGGTGACACTTTCTTTTTAGGTTCATCTGATTCTTCTAAACCCAACCCAGTTCTTCGGTTTTCTGGATGATCACCACCATTCTTTCGGTAGTTGTTTCTTTTAGGTTTGGAATAGAATTTCTTTTCATTAATCTCCAGATCATCTGATGTGACTTCCACGAGTTTAAAGAATTTGTCTAACAATTCTTCCTTCACGTTCTGAATCGGAAAACTGTCATCAAAGTATAATCTATCAGATTCCTTAATATTGTACATGACAACATTAGGATCATCACATAGATCATTCTCCGATGATGTATCGTCATCTTCGGACTGTGAATCAGAATTCTTTGAGCTCGAGTCGGTGCTTTTAAAGCTACCTTCATCAGAATCATTCAAAACATTTTCAACAACCTTTTTAACCATAGCATTGTCATCATCTGTTTTAGTATAGATTACATCAATGTTCTCTGGCAACTCAGTTTTCTTTTCAGATAACACTCAATATTGAGTGCCTTATCCATCCCATCAGCGGATTTGCGACAATACTTCTCGCATAGGGGTGGAAGAACATTACTGTATTCTTTACCAATTTTCTTTTTAGATTTCTCTTCTGACGGAATTGTCGGAAGGATGTGATCAATGACATATGCATTACATGTGTAACTTCTCAAAAGTTGTTGAACACGCTCTGTTTCAATTGTCATGTTCTGGAGTTGTTGCTTAGTTTCAACAATGGTGTTAATATAGATATTAATCGCTTTTTGTTTATCCATTACTGTTCCTTTTAACATCCTTATTGTATCATGTTGTTCGATGTTATTTCTATCAAACCCGCCATAATCATTTTTCATTTTATCATACGCTTCCTTCATTGTGCGATAATCGTATTTCAAAAGTTCATTATGCACATTGTTCACAGCGATGATTTTTGATTTTTCGGCTCACTCAGAACATGGTTCGGTACATTTTGTACAAGGTTTCTCAACCTCTACAATTTGTACTTTGACAACTTCATTTACCTCTGGACTTACCTTTGTTAGGTTTGCCATTAATGCTTTGTCGGCAATATCCTTGAGTTTTCGGCATTCACTTCTTTAGTAACATCAATGACCACTTCATCAGTTGATTTCTTCTCGGGAACTTGCTCCTTAGAACTTCCATCAAAATGACCTGCAAAACTTTCACAAGAGTTAGGAGATAAAATTCCTTGCTTCTGCATGTGGATATACTCCTCTTCTTCACGTTGTTGTTGCAGATATTCTTCTAGCAGAATATTCTCCAAAGCCGCTGCTTCTTCTGCAGATGTATCTTCAACTATCTCAGCCATCAACGCAACTCCGGTCTTCTTACCGATGTATGAGTTCCAGTCGAAACCATCATCTTCGTTCGATGCAACCATAGCGTTCTCAGTGTTACTGCTATTTGGTTTCTCTTAAATTTCAACCTGAGTCTTCTTCGGGAAAGGTTTGTACTGAAGTGACTTCTTGTAATACTCGTTGCCTCCTCCAAACGGACTCTGATTTCCTGTTGCTTCAGGATTTTTGCATTCTCTCTTGAAGTGACCCTTTTGGCGACATCGAAAACATGTAATGACCCTTTTGGCGACATCGAAAACATGTAACCTTTGACTTGTCGAAGCCCAACTTGTTGCTAGAATTTCTGATATCTTGGCCAGTGAGAGCAATGAACTTTGTGACTCTTCGAATAATAGATGCTAAACACCACTTGATATCCATCAACTCGAGTTCTTCTTCATCCACTTGGTCATGATCTTCTGCCGTCATTTCGGGATTTCCAATTTTACCGGCTACAAGACTTTTGTATGACTCCAGAACAGTGGCAAGAAGAGACATATGTTGTTTAGTGACTTGTTCCGAAACAACATTGTTCAAATTTACTGTGATGTTGCACTTATATACATTCGAATCAGAATTTGTTTGTTGATTCTGATTTGCTTGACTTTGATAAGATGAATTTGAACCAGTGCTTGAGAACGAACTCTGATCATAATAAGGTTGTAATTGACTCTGGTTTTGTGGAGAAGCATTCATGTTCGCACTAAACATTGTTCTAATTTTCGGACTTGAAATGTTGTCTTGCATTCCACTTTGTAGTACAAACCAACGTCTTGAACTACATTAGCGTTCTTTGACTTTGCAATCTTCAAGAGTTCCATTTCATGGCCTTCGAGTTTATCGATAAATGTTGACAACTTGAAGAATTCCCATTTATCGCTTTCCTTCAGAACCATTAGATAAGTAGTCCACTCTCCATCTGGTAGAGCGTCTGCAAGCTTATCAATGTACTCTTTTTCCGTCTTCTCGAGACCGTGTCTTCGCATTTGAACTTTAAGATGACAGAAAGCGTTCAATCATCTGCTTCATGGTCTCACCCTTCAGCATGTTGAAGATATCAAACTCTTTCATAAAGAGAGCTTTCTTGCGTTTGATCATCTCCGCGCTTCCTTGATACTTCTTTTGAAGTGAGAGCCAGAGATATATTGCTGTTGTGTATTCCGGTAGCAAGACGAGAATATCTTCTTTGACGGATTGTTGGATAAGACTGGTCATCTTTTTCTCAGCAATGTATTCCTCTTTCTGTACCGTCGAGTAATTGTACTTCTCAAGAACTTGCTGATGTTCATCCACCGGAACAGTATAACCTCTTTCAATCAACACCCAGCCTGCGAAATGCATGGCTTGAGCCCAATACGTAAATTTCTCTCTCCATGCTTCATACTCGTCCATGCTCATTAGCTTGGGCGGTTTAAAAGTCGTTCCCATTTCGTTATCAAGATTGACTTGATGAATCACGTTGGCATTTGACGAACTAACTCCGGACATAAAAGCTCTTTGAATATCATCCATCGTGAATAATGAGACGTGTACGCTGACAATACTCAAAAGCTTTTGAAAATGTTAGAAATGCTACAAGTTCGGTCGAACTTGTAGTTTGAAATGAAGAATTCTTGAATTATCACAAGTTCGGTCGAACTTGTGATATTTGTTTTGAAAGCTTTGATTTATCTTCGGTCGAACTTGAGACACAAACAACCAGATCTTCGAGCGAACTTGCTAACAGGACTTTGATGAAACGCTAGCAAGTTCGGGTGAACTTACTCAAAATTTCCTTGAAATTACACAAGTTCGGTCGAACTTGCTATAAAATCAGTGAAAAGTCAGTAACTTCAAGCGAACTTGATCAAGATTTCCTCAAAAACCACTTAAGTTCGAGCGAACTTGCCAAAAAATCACGTGAAAAGTGGGTTTTTAGTCCAACTTCGGTCGAACTTGGCTAAACAAGTTCGATTGAAAGATTTTGCATAACATGATTTTTTCAAAATTTTGACATGAATTCGGTTGAATTTGGTCTCCAATCTTTCAAGGGTTTATCTTTATTGTATTTTACATGATGTATTCAAAATTGAAAAGATTTTGACCGTGAATTCTTCATTTTTGATGAAAAAGTTAAGAAAAATAGAAGAATGAAGATGAAATAGAAGTGTTCTTGTCTTGATACTATCAAATCAGGCTGTTCTAGCTTTGATACCACTTGTAGGACCGATCCTTGATGCTAAGGAACCTAAATTTGATATCTAACATCCATAATAGCGGAAATATTACTTCGTGTTTACCAATAGACAAGAATTAATCAGTTAATCATCAGTTTCATTGATTAAATGTTGAGATTACAAACTGACAGAGCTTCGCCTCCTAAAATGCCAAAGTTACAAATGAGGATCACAGGCTAGGTATTTATAGAGCCTCAAGTTCGCCCCTGGGAGACACAAGTTCGCCCGAACTTCCTTAGCAAGTTCGGCCGAACATGTCCTAACATGTTCCTCATGGGCGAACTTGCATCAACTTTACATAAATACAACATTCACCTAGTCTATTCAGCTCTATACTATACAGACTCGATATAAGACTAAGACATAGACATTATGCACCAACATAACCAAGCTCAAAAACCCATTTAACTATGTATTCACTTGTCTCATCCCTGTAGCATTTTCCTTCACCACCTCTTAATCACTGTAGAGGACCTCTCAACCACCGTGAGCAGTGAACTCTCAAGTGCCTAAATCTGAAGCCAATCTACGACCATTTGAAGAAAGGCATGACAAATTCGAACGAAGCTAGATAGAGAACGAACTCTGACTAAGGGTGGCGGAAGTGATTGTTGTTTTGGTGGTGATGGGCGGTAGCGTGGCGGCGGTGGGTGGTGGTTGTGAGTGGGTGAACCGTAAACATGTGTTGTTTTCTTCTTCTTTAATCCACATGGTTTTTTTCCTCAGATCTACAAGATCTACAGCTCTATGATGACTATGTGAGACTAAAATGTTAATGGACCCAAATACCCCTTCCCTTATCTGTTTTTACTTTGCCACATGTCATCTCTATAATCCTTCTTAGGCTACTTAGGCAAAACTCACCTTCTAGTGGATTTTCCCCCTTGGGTAAATGGCCTAAGAAAGATTGTAGAGATGACATGTGTCACCCTTTATAAATAGGACATAAAACATAAACTCCCACCCCTTTTGCTTTCTAAAATACAACACAAATAATTTAGTAAAATACATCTAGCACAAAAGAAGTTAATACAAAATAACTTAGCACAAAACAATCAAGTACACAAAATTCAGCACACAAAGAATATAGCACAAAATCTAATACAAAAAATTAAACATAAAAATAATATACAACATAGAAATAGGGTGAGGATTTAGAGAAAATTCCTAAAAGTGTGAAATCGTAGAACGCCCCTCATCCATTGGATCAAAACAATCTATGGATTAGAATGGTGCGGTGGCATTTTCATAAATAATATCAACTTTATTGCTTGGACATGCTTCATTAAGGGTAAAGGGGACTTTTTACTGCTCTAATACAAAACTCCACACTAATTAGAAAACACCATTCCATACACATCGCTCACTTGCAGATGAAACAACATATGTATCTAAAACGCCATTGATACAAAAACGATGACAATTAATGATAAAACGCGTTGCAGATTTTTTTTGTGAACAAAAAAGTAACTGAAAGTTAATGTTTAACATTTATTACAAAAAAATCCATCAAACCATCTTTAACCAAAATGCCAAATTTCAAAAACTAAAAAAACTCTGAGGGGAATAAAAATGGCAACCATCGTTTCATAGAGATACACCCTCAGAACTAGAAGATTCGTAATCCGTTTTGACAACAGAAGAAGAGTGTTTGTTAAAACAATCAAAGCCATATTAAACTTGGAAGAAGAAGTAGAAAGGGGGATCTTAGCACTTGGCCTCCCTCTAGATAACCACTGTGATATAACACATACAGTTATACGAAGATTAACCAGAAAATTTGGACAAAACAACGCAACTGTAAAAATGGACCAGTCATCAGATCATGGCGTTTTGATGATGACACTGACATGGTCACCGTTATATGTGACAACGGGGAGCAGGAAGACTACATGCTTGAAAACATCATGACCAAGCAGGGTCTTAGGTTCATGGAGGAGTCACACAAGGCAACATGTTTGAACATAGACATGAACGCAAAATTGGAGTTGTTGCATGACATGTTCAAATGGAGGCTTCAAAATCTTCAAGAACAAAAGGCCAATGAAAGTGAATGTGATGACTTGGATGAGAAACTGGAAGAAGAATCCAAAGAAGAAGATGAGTGGAGTGATGGATACTTCTTAGATAAAATCCCTTCTGACCAGGAGTTTTATTTTTTTTCTTTTGTGTAATTTTTTCTGTGTTTGCTATGTACTTTTTAAATAATAATTTTTTTCTCCAGTTAGTTATAAAACGTCAAAATACCAGAATTGCAAAACACAAAAAAGTTACTTAGTGTGTTTTATAATTTTTATCAATAAACGCCATTAAAATACAAAACGCCAAACATGAAAGATGTGACGTGTTACAGCCTTGACAGATAAAGCTGAACTAACAGTAACTACAAACAGAGTAACCGAAGCGATGGATATTTATTACTACCATTTATTAAGTTAAAATCCCACCTAAACTTGGCGCCAAAAAAACTCTTATCTAAACAAACGTCTCAGGAACCATTTGGTCACACCCAAAAACAAAATGCCATGTTTTCTTGGCAAACCATTCACTTAAAACGCCATGTTCTCTTGGCAAAATATTCACTTAAAACGCCATGTTCTCTTGGTCACACCATAAGCTTTTGCTGAATGAGATGGAAAATTCTTCAAGAAAAAGAGACTAATGACAGTGATATGTCATTTTGTATGCTTTGTTCTTGAGGAAGGTTTGGATGAGAAGAAGAGACCGATGCCAGTGTAAATGCTATTTTGGACTACATTATTAAATGATGTAGAGTGGGATGAGCATGAAGATGATGGCATGTTTAAATGCTATTTTAGACATCAAGCGAAAAATCCACTCACAATCAAACCCCAACAATAGCATGGACAAATACGGCATTGGTCAATGTCTCCGACATCACTTCAACAAACAAAAACAAAAGATCATACCCAAAACCAAAACACCATTTTACTGAATGATCAGCTTCGTCTAGAGCAGGCTGTTTCAGCTATGTAGGAAAAAATCGGCACCTATCTAAGGAATTCAAAGGTTCAGGGGACAAAACGTTCAAGAAGAAGAGACTCATGGCAGTGAAGATTTGGAAAAGAAATTGGATTATCATTTTTTATTTTTTTTCTTTCCTATTTTTTATGTGGTGTCATTTCTGTGGTTTGTTATCTAATTTTCAGTTAATAAAATATATTACTTCTCTAAATTACTTACAAAATGCCAAAATGCCACAAACGCCAAACACCAAAACACCAAAATCCTTTAATCACAATTACTGAAATGTATAAAACAAGGTACAAGTGAATAGAACAAAAGGGTGCCGTACAAAAGTTTTAGTTTACCATCTTTATCTATAAAACGTCATTAAAAAACCACTGAGTATTTGAAAACGCCATAATATACAAACGCCATAATGTACAAACCATTAGTTTATTGATAAACAATAAGAATAACAAATTTGCTGTAACCCTAAACATTTTAATGAAAATTCCATACTTCAGCTATGCGTGCCAAGGTGTAAAACGCCATTTGTAATGAAAACGCCTGAAGGGGTATGTCCTAAAAACCCTGTGCCGGCGCAGGAGACCATACCATCATATTACTTCATGGTCATCTTAATAAACCTTGCGTACCTCGTGCAACGTTGAGAACGAATCTGGAAGGCTCAATTCTTATTAACCTTGCGATGGAACAATGAGAGATGGCTAGAATTCATTCAACACTCGTGCGCCAAACCACGCAAGAGTACAGTTAAGCTTGAAGACCGAAAAAACGATCAAAACTCTCAAGTCTCATTCAAAGACATCTTCACGCATAGGTAATAAGGGACCGGATAAAAGGAATCTTTTCTGTTATAACCAACTGGATACGTGGCAATGGATCAAGGCTCCACAACTGTAGATCTTCTAGAAACATTAAATGACCATCGTGCAGGCCTCCATTTGGTTACAACTAAATGGGACGTGGCAGCATCTGGAACATCCATCTTACACACGATGTCAGCACAATTTTCCATGCAGATCTAGAATAGACTACTTTCCACATGGCATGTCCCCAGTCGTTGATCAACTCATGATCCGTGTGCATGGATGGAGATGTAACCAACTAACAATAAGAAAGATTTCGTTATCTCTCCGTCACGTTTTGGCGCTCAAATAACTGGCTATAAATAGAAGACTTGAGGTACAAACTATTCACTTTCACTATTACTTTATCTTTTCCCAATCACTGTACTTATTCTCACGCTTGAGGGTGGTCATAGAGAGAACCCGCATTCTCACTGTGGCGAGGCTAACGGTATTGCCTGTTTTGTAGTGATTTCCGGTGAGATTTAGTTCATCAACGATCGAACAAGGGATTAACCTCTTTATGCAGAAACCATGTCCTCAGATCTAGATTGATTCCGATCAATCTTGGGTTGGTGTTTCTTCATCGGCGCCCACTGATTCTTTCTTTTTATCTTCATCTCTTGTTTCGTTTATGCAATCTTCAGTTTTCATGGTTGATGGTCCGTCGAATTATCCACAAGGTCCTCGATCTGAAATCAGGATCGACAGACAAGTGGAAGAGGATTTCTCCGGCGAAGCTGATGCTCATCATGACCCTGGTCGTGCGAACATTCTAGTAACTCTGGGGGTTTCGAATGAAGTTCCATCTGTTCAAATTTCTTCAAGCTACCGCTCGGTGAAACTCCGAAGTCCTGGTATATCAAATCTCAAAGTGCTTTTAATGCAGTTTATGCACAGCTGTGTGCACACAATAGCGCCACAGGTGCAGTTTCCAATAACTCAGGTGCATGCTCAACCTGCACCTCGAGTATTGAGTTATGATTCACCTGCTAGAGAGCGTGCACCATCGCACATCTCTGCAGAAGAAACGGAAATGTATTCTCAATCTTGAACAAGGTTCGAATCCACACACTCCGGCACCAGACGCCGCAAGTATCAAGATGAACAAAATTCTCAAAAACGGACATCGGTACATTCACGTTTGGGACCACGTTCATCTCAGGGGCGGGATACTAACCGTGAAGAATATGACAAAACAGGAAGGAGATAGTGTGAGTGTGTTCAGTCGGCTACAGAAAGATCATGCCGATTATAAACCAAAGTCACACACAATTTATAATCCTAAGGCGGAACATGATTATAATTTGATTTATAGACCCGTAGAGGCTGCTGAACAACCCAAGTTTGTGAAAGAAATTGCGTTAGCTCCGCTTGAGCACGCAAAGTTACATCTAACGTGGGAAAGTTCAACGGGATGTCAGATCCAGATGATCATAAGCGTTTGTTTACCAGCGCAGGCCTTATTGGAGGATGGACACTTCCTGTGTGGTGCCATTTGTTTGTTCAAACTCTTACAGGTGCTGCGCGCTTATAGTTTAATAATCTACCAACAGGTAAACTTACTTCCTGGAATGATCTCAAGGATAAATTCTAACTCACTTTAGCCAGCAACGGCGATATGCCAGAGACTCCTCAGATGTTATGAACATCTGGCAGAGAGATGACGAAACTTTGGAAGATTTTGTTACTCGTTATAACAAAGAAGCCCTTGAGATCGGTGATGTGCACGGAGATTTGATTCGTGCACAGTTCAAATATGTTGTCTGTTGTGATGAAATGATAAAAGTTTTGTCAGGGAGCATAGGTCTCCGAAAATTTGGAAAAAACTTATGGAAGCAACCAAAGTTTACGCTCAGACTGAGCACAACTTAAGTTCTAATAAACCAACTTTGCCTCAATATCATCCACAAGATATGAGCACGAACAATGGTCGTAAGAACAAGAAAAATTGGAAAGAATCAAACTAGGATTATTTTTCTCCGTACTCACCTGTTGATGCTCGCACAACAATCAACAAAATCACCACTCAAAAGGCGATTAAGTGGGAAAATCGGGAAAGGCAGTGGACACCTCTGAAAAAATCTCCGGCGGAGGTGCTTAGCACTGAGAATCATCAGTTTAAGCAACCGCAACCAATGAAAAACAAAAAGGGTCAAGATCCTAACCTTTTTTGTGATTATCATAAGGACACTGGGCATACTATCGACAATTGCATCAGCTTATGCACCGAAATTGAAAAAGCATTGAAGAGTGGGAAACTCACCCATTTGCTTCAAAACGTGCGCAAAGAAGTTCGCCACAGTAAGATTACTTGTGGTGATGAAGGTCCTAGTAATAAGAAGATGAAGCAGGTTTCGATGGTACAAGGCGGTCAACTGCGCAAGCGCAGTCAAAAGCAGGGTCATAGTGAAAATTGGCGTGTGCAACAAGTGGTATTTCCAATTGTTCATGGGGACCACAAGAAGAACGACCGGTCGTGATAACCAGAATTTTTGGTCATTATCGTACTGATTACGTGTTTATTGACCCGGGAAGTTCTATGGATCTCATTTATGAACAGTGTTTCAAACAATTAGATCCAGAAGACAAGGTGCGTTTAGAACCGGTTGACTTTCCGTTAACCGGCTTCTAATGAAGCCGTCTTTCCGTTGGGCCAAATTACGTTCCCTGTTATGCTTTCTGATGGAAGGCACATGTGCACTGTTACGGTCACTTCATGATTTACCAGCTAGGTCCCGCCATGATGTGCTACTTGGTCGCCGTGCGTAGAGGAATTTCAGCATGATCACATCAACTCCACACACAGCTTGTGGTTTTCCAACAGAAACCGGTGTGGCAATATTGTATTCACGAAAGGAAGTTATGTCCATTGATGATGAGCCACCAACAAAAGTAGCAAAGCCCTATTCATCTGATGAACCAGAGAAATAGGTACTTAATAATAAGTATCCATAGCAAACAATTTTGTTGGGACCCGCCATGTCACCAACGGTCCGCGCAAAGCTTAAACAACTTTTATTTCAAAACATGGATATCTTTGCATGGTCACCAGTGGACATGACGGGTGTGCCACGAGATGTAGCAGATCATTGGAAAATACTTTTCCTTCAATAGAGCCAGTTGTTCAGGCAAAGCGCTGTCTAGGCAGGAAAAGACTTGTGCAATGAGCGATCAAGTATCTGAACTGCTTCAAGCAGGTATTTTACGCGAAGTTCGATATCAGACATGTGTTGCTAATCCAGTAATGGTTCAGAAACATAATGGTGGATGGCGCATGTGTGTCGATTTCAAGGACCTTAACAAAGCATGCCCAAAAGATTGTTACTCTTTCCAAGAGATCGACAAGAAGGTAGATTCTTTAGCTTCTTTTCGCTAGAAGTGTTTCTTGGATTGTTATAAAGGTTACCATCAAGTCCAAATGAAAAATGAAGATGAGGATAAAACAACTTTTAGCATGGAGAAAGGTACTTTTGTTACACAAAAATGCCTTTCGGTCTCCACAATGCAGGAGCACATACCAACGGTTGATGGTAAGGTTTTTGGTGTGACAAACGGCAAATAACCGGTAATTACGTACAATCTAATCACCTATTTTATTTTATAATCTCATGCATTTAATCTTAATTTAATTACGTAACTGAGTCGTACGACATATAACAAGTATTAGGACAAGAAAAACATGATATAACATCTATTAGTTTCCGTTACAACGAGAAACAATTAAAACTATATCCTAAAAGTGTTGGTAGAGAGTGCTAGGCGCATTATTCACAGTTGCACTATTCATGCCAGCAAACCGCTAAAACAAGAATAGAATAACGGATTAAGACATACTGATGACATAACTGAGTCCATTTATATATGAAAACACTAATGTGGGAATAAGTGTTATAATATTACATAACTTTCCGGTACAACGCCCTGAATACAAAATCGTCCGATCGGCTAAAAATATAACATTTTTAACTCGTCCGTAATAATAATTCAGCAATTCTGGAACTCTAGAATTATGACAAATGATGAAAAACACACTAAAACATTTTGGGAATATCAATGTAATGTCCAAAATTATAAGCTTTTCGTATTATATCGCTATAGCCATAACTAGTCCGTTATCGACCCGGCAAACTAGTAAGCGGTATTTTCGCCACTATAACAACCAAACGAAGAAGCTATGTTAAGCTTATTTTGGAACTCGAAATCACTTCATACATCTTTGGTATTCGGAAGAACAACTTACGGAAATTATTTGTCGGTATGACATAAAAGCACCGTTAGTGAACCGACGCTTAAACGAAAGCTGTTTAAACTAGTTAATACCATTTCTACTGGTCTAGTGAACTAGTTAATATTAAATCAAGTTTCAATATCTAATTACCCCCCCCCCCCTAATGGTATACTTAAACCCCTAATCACCATGCTTCACTTAATGACCAAAATATCTAGTAATTAGGAACTTTTACAAAAAAAATAAACATTTTAACCCCCCCTAGGTGGACGGTTATGGTGGGCCCATGGCCTCACCATACTTGTGTAATCTTGAAAGGATAAGGAAGCATGGCCCTTGGAGTTGGTTTTGTCTAAGAATAAGCATGCTTAAAAGACCTTACTTCCTACCATTCTTTCCATCACTTCATTTACCAATATTCAAACTCAAAGAACTCCTCCTCCCTCTCTCTCTTCCACATGGCTCACCACCACCATATCACCACCATAATCCACCATTTAACACCACTTTTTACCCTCATTCAAAGCATTACAAGATCATCTAAACATGGAGTAGGCTTGGAGCTTCACTAGGAGTCTTCTTGGAGCTTAAATATCTTCTTATTCTTCTTGTTTAGGTTCTTGCAAAGTTGTAAGCCTTCTAATCACCATGTTTAAGTTTCTTGTTAATAGTAGTTTATGAAAGTACAAGTTGATGATCTTGAAATTAAAGTTAAACACAATAAAAAACCCTAACCTCAAGCATAATAAACACTAAATATAACTACATTATCTATTGATTTAGTATACTTGTGTTAACTTGTTCATATGATTATGTTGTTTATATTGATTATGTGAAAATAAGATTATGATGATCTTGATGCTTATATGTTGTAGTAACTTATTGTTGGTGCAAAATGTCTATGTCTTAGTCTTGTGTCGAGTCTGTATAGATTAGATGTGAATAGGCTAGCGAAATCAAGTATTTATGTAATATGGTAGCAAGTTGGCTTGAGAAGGATTGGGAAGTCAAGTTCGGCCGAACTTGACATAGCCAAGTTCGACTGAACTCTTACACTCTCCAGCGAACTTAGCATACTATAAATAGCTAGCTTGATCTTGTCATTTGTAACTTTGCGCTCTGAAGTAGCGAAGCTCTGTCAAATTGGAGACTTGACGTTTATCAATAAATTTGACGTTTAACTGATTAATTCTTATTATTTGGTAATCGTGTCGTAATATTTCCGCTATTATGGACATTAGATATCAAATCTAGGTTCCTATGCTATCAGGATCGGTCCAACAAGTGGTATCAGAGCTAGAATAGCCTGATTTGATTGATATCAAGACAAGAACACTTCTAATTCTACTCCATTCTTCTATTTTTCTTAACTTTTACACTATAATGAAGAATTTACTGGCAAATTCTGTCCAAATTTGAATATGTCATGTTAAATATATCACAGATAAACCCCTGAGAGTTTGGAGACTAAAACCAAATGAATTGGTGTCAAATTTTTGCAAAAACCATGTTTTCCAAACTCACTATGATCGAACTTGTAACCCAAGTTCGGCCAAACTTGACTTAGAAACTTACTTTCTAAGTGATTTTCTATCAAGTTCGCTCGAACTTGAGAGTTTTTGAAAGGAATTTTGTTAAGTTCACTTGAACTTACTAAATTTTCATTGATATTTTATCAAGTTCGCTCGAACTTGATAAAAATCAGGAAACTTTATCTTATGTTCGCCCGCACTTGCAAAGGATTTTCTTATAATTCAATTGTAAGTTCGCTCGAGGTTGTCTCAGGGATCATTTTCAAATTTAAACACATAAGTTCGACCGAACTTGTGTGTAAAACTGAAAATTTTCAAACATCCACTACAAGTTCGACCGAACTTGTAGTTGTTCTAATCATTTTCAAAGTTTGAACGTGTTTTCAGTGTGTGTGTCGATATTCGCGATGGATGATCTTCAGAGAGCGTTTATGTCAGGAGTGGATACGTCCAATGCCAATGTGATACAGTAAGTCAATCTTGACAACAAAATGGGCACGTCCGTCAAACCCCCGAAGTTAATGAGTATGGACGAGTACGAGGGATGGAAGGAGAAGTTTAGTTATTGGGTTCAAGCCATGCATTTCCAAAGCTGTGTGGCTATTGAGAGAGGTTATGTCATTCCGTTAGACGAAAATCAGCAAGTTCTGGAGAAATACAACTACTCCACAATACAAAAGGATGAGTACATTGCTGAGAAAAAGATGATCAGTCTCATTATACAATCCGTTAAAGAGGATATTTTGGTCTTATTACCTGAATACACGACTGCGAGAGAGCTATGGTTATCACTGCAAAAGAAATATCAAGGAAGCGCAGAGATGATTAAGAGTAAAAAAGCTCTTATTTTGAAGGAATTCGATATTTTTACCATGTTGAAGGGTGAGACTATGAAACAGATGATTGAGCGTTTTTGTCATCTGAAAGTTCAAATGAGAAGACACGGTCTCGAGAAGACAGAATAGAGTACATCGATAAGCTTGCAGATGCGTTACCTGACGGAGAGTGGACTACTTACCTTATGGTTCTGAAAGAAAGTCCGAATTGGGAATTCTTTAAGTTGGCTACATTCATCGACAAACTTGAAGGTCATGAGATGGAACTTCTAAAGATTGCTAAGTCGAATAATGCTAACATTGTTCACGATGTTGGTTTGTATTACAAGAACGGAATGCATACAACATTTCAAGCCCAAAGATTCAAACAACATTCAGTGCAAACATGAATTCATCGCCACAGAATCAAAATCAATCATATTCTCAATATGATCAAAGTCCATAGAGTTCTTCGTTTTCGAGCACTGGTTCAAATTCAGCATATCAGGGTCAAGCAAATCAGAATCAACAAACAATTCAGATCCGAATGTGTACAAGTGTAACATTGCTGTCAACTTAAACAATGTTGTTTCTGAGCAAGTTGCTAAACAACACATGACTCTTCTCGCTACAATTCTAGAATCGTACGAAAGTCTGGTGGCCGGGAAAATTGGCAATCCTGAAATGACCGCAGAAGATTACAATCAGGTGGACTAAGAAGAGCTTGAGCTAATGGATATAAAGTGGTCTTTAGCTTCTATCATTCGAAGGGTGAAAAAGTTTGTTGCACTCACAGGCCGAGATATCGGAAACTCAAGCAACAAGCTAGGGTTCGACAAATCAAAGGTCACTTGTTTCAAATGCAGACAGAAGGGGCATTTCAAGAGAGAATGCAAAAATCCTGAAGCAACGGGCAATCAGAGTCCATTTGGAGGTGGAAACGAATAATACAAGAAGTCACTACAGTATAAACCGTTTCCGAAAAAGACTCAAGTTGAGTTTCAAGAAAAATCATCCAACAATATCGAGAAGGCAATGGTTGCTACCAACGAAGACGATGGTTTCGATTGAAATTGTTATATTGGAAAGAAGATAGGAGTTGCATTGATGGCCGAGATTGTCGAAGATACATCTGCTGAAGACGCAGCTCTAGAGAATATTCTATTGGAACAGTATCTGCAACAACAGGAAGAAGAGGAGACTTATCTCCACATGAAGACACAAAGCATTTTATCTCCTAATTCAACTTCTAGTTTTGCAGGTAACTTTGACGGAAGTGAATGCTAAAAACCTCATGGACATTGCCAATAAAGCAATGATGGTGAATCTAACCAAGGTAGGTCCAGAGGTAAAGATTGTCGAAAAGGAAGTTGTCAAAGTGCAAATTGTGGAGGTTGAGAAACCTTGCACAAAATGTACCGAGCCATGTGCAAAATGCGCTGAAAAATCACAAATCATCACTGAACTCAATGTACATAATGAACATTTCAAATACGATTATCGTACAATGAAGGAAGCGTATGATAAAATGAAAGATGATTATGGCAGACTCGATAGAAATAATATTGAACAACACGATACTGTGAGGATGTTAAAACGAACGGTGATGGATAAACAAAAAGCAATAAATATTTACATTAACACCATTGCCGAAACTAAACAACAACTCTAGGACATGAAAATTGAAACAGAATGTGTTCAACAACTTTTAAGAAGTTATACAACTAACGCGTATGTCATCGATCATATTCTTCCTACGATTTCGTCGAAAGAAAATGATAAAAGGTCTAAAAAGAAAAATGGTAGAGAATACAGCAATGTTCCTCCACCCCTATGCGAGAAATATTGTCGCAAAACTGTTGATGGGATGGATAAGGCACTCGACATTGAGTTGTTATTTGAAAAGAAAAATCAGTTGCCGGAGAACATTGATGTAATCTATACTAAATCAGATGATGACAATAATGCGGTGGTTAAAAATGGGGTTGAAAATGTTCTGAATGATTCTGATGATGGCAGCTTTGAGAGTGCCACCTCGAGTTTTAACAGTTCTGACACAAAATCTGAAGATGACGATACATCATCGGAAGATGATCTATGTGATGATCCTAACGTTGTCATGTACAAGGTTAAGGAATCTGACAGATTATACTTTGATGACAGTTTTCCGATTCAGAATGTCAAAGAAGATCAATTGGATAAACTATTCAAACTGGTTGAAGTTACATCAAAGGACCTGGAGAAAAATGAAAAGAAATTCTATTCTAAATCCAAAAGGAACTACAATAACTACCGGAGAAATGGTGGGGATCATCCGGAAAACCGGAGAGCTGGGCTTGGTTTAGATGTGGATGAAGAACCGGTAAAGAAAAAGTCACCATTTCACGAGTACAAATATAAAAATATGAAATTCATTTATGGGACGAACACGGTTCATGAGGAAAGTTTGATCGGAAAACAATCAAACGACGAGTTTAAGAAACAAAAAGAACTTCGAGATAAGGCGAAAACCACAAGTGGTGTAAAATCCACTAGTGTACACTCACATGATAATCAGACTTGCTTCAAATGCAATGAAGTTGGTGATATTGCACGCAAATATCCGAAATCTAAGCCGGCCTATCTTCGAAGGAAAGAAAGTTCAGATATTGTTAAACCAAAGCAACCAGAGTTTGTAAAACCTATAACGATTTTGAAAAGAAATGAATCAAAATCTGAAGTTAAACCGAGAACTGAAAAGAAATTTGAAAACTCAACTTTCAAAAAAGGTGAAACTTCCAGGGCAAATGAAAACAAGTTTTACATCAAAAAGCAAACATAAAACACAAGCCTGGATTTCTAAGAAAAAGTCAACAACTTCTGAGGTTATTAAGTCTAGCTTGTTAAGACTGATAACAAAGAATCAAAGTCTGAGATCAAAACCGAAACTGTCAAATCAACAAAAGGTAAGAAGAAAGTGAAATTTGAAAATGTAACTGACAGTGGAGGCTCAGATGGAGATTATGAGGATGATTACCAAGCTTTTTATCCCAAACCCAAGACCAAGAAGGCTTGGGTCGTGCTGTTTACTAGATTTTAATATGTGCAGGGTCTCCAAAGATCCGTTCTTTCAAAGTGGATTTTGGGTAGTGGAGCATCCAGACAAATGACGGGAATGAAAGCTCTTTTGTTCGACATAAAAGCTATTAATGGGGATATGTTGGATTTGCCGGTAATCAAGGTGGAAGGATAGTCGCCGAGGGAAAACTCTCCAACGGCGTTGTATCGTTTGATCGAGTGAACTACATTGCTGAGCTTGAGAAAAATCTTCTGAGCATTTCACATATTTGTGACAAACAGTTCACGGTGCAGTTCAACGATAAAGAGTGTATGATCTTAAAGCCGGGTTTCATAATACCTGATGAGTGGATTTTGATGCGAGCCCCACGCGAGAATGATCTATATGTCTTGGATATTGGCGTCGCTACCACTTCATCGAAATCAGCACAATGTTTTGTGACAAAGGCTAATGAGAAAGATTCTATTCTTTGGCATCGTAAAATGGAGCACATTCATTTACGTAAAATGAATTTTCTGGTACATAACGATCTAGTTGAAGGTGTGAACTTACGGAGCTTCCATATGTCTGATCACTGCTTAGAATGTAAAAAGGGGAAGCAGATCAAAAAGTCACATCCGAAGAAAATTCTGAATTCTATTAAGTTGCCACTTGAACGTCTCCACATGGATTTATTTGGTCCTGTAAATGTTCGAAGTATTTCAGGAGACTTATACTGCTTAGTTGTGACAGATGATTATTCGCATTATTAGTGGGTTTTCTTCTAAGAATCAAAAGACGAAGCATTTGAAAACTTGGTGATTCTTTTCAAGAAGTTAGAAAACTTTTATCATCTCCCTATCCGATGAATCCGCAGTGACAACGGCACAGAATTCAAGAATAATAAGATGAAAGAATTTTGCAACGCCAAGGGTATTTTGCACGAATTCAGTGCACCCTATACTCCGCAGCAAAATGGTGTAGCTGAAAGGAAGAACAAAACTTTAATTGAAACAACAAGAACCATGCTTGCAGATTCGAAACTTCCAGTAAGCTTTGGAAGTAATGCAGTTGCAGCGGCTTACTACACACTAAACAGGGTCTTAGCCGTCAAACCATCAAAAAAGACATGTTTTGAAATGATTAACCGACGGAAGCCAAATTTGAAATTTCTAGATCCATTTGGTGCGCCATGTACTGTAATAGACCAAGATGGTAAATTCGGGGCCAAATCGCTTGAAGGTTTCTTTGTCGGATATGCGAGTCCGCTACGAAGAGTGTATATTCCTTCGTTGAGAAAGGTAATTGAAGCACAACATGTTGATTGCTTCAACTATATGGATCCTATTCAAAAAGGGGCGACGCATGGCTGTTTAACTATCAAGATCTTTGGAAGTCATTCAACTTGCCGGAAGAACCGTCTGAAGAAGAAATCATAGCGTTATATTATCTTCAACAGTCGGCGAATCAGGAACAAATCATTAGACCAATTGTGGTTAATCATCCCATGTTGGATTCTTCGTCTTCCGGAGTAGATCCTAGTAATAGCGGTGTTCAAGTTGAGAATGTTTCTGAAGCAGAAATAACACCTTCTATAACTCCATCGAATGATTCTTCCGAGCCAGAAAATACTACAACAGTGCCATTTGATTCTGATGAAGCGCCAACATTTGATGCTGATGGTGAATCCTCATCGGATGAAGAATTAGAGCAGATATCCAATATGTTGAATCAATCTGCAAACCCGAGCAATCAGAACGAAGCATCATCTAGCGCTCCTAATGTTGAATTGAACAGTGATCTAAACATCTCAAATCAGCAAAGCTCAGCTGATGTTCCTAGCGAAGAAATGTCACGATCATATTCGTACCATCCTTCAACGAATATCATTGGTGAATTACAAACTGGTGTGCGTACACGAAGCCAAATCAACAAAGCACTTAGTTGTTTCTACACCCGAGTTTCTCCTACTCAAGACTACTGCTACTATTCATGTTTCATATCCCAAATAGAGCCAAAAACTGTAATGAAGCTCTGGGAAACGAGAACTGGGTGATAGCAATGCAAGAGGAACTGTTACAGTTTGAGAAATTGGGTGTTTGGAGGCTTGTAGACTTACCACCGAAGCAGAAAGCTATAGATACGAAGTGGGTCTTCAAGTGTAAAAGAGACGATCAGGGTGTAATAGTCAGAAACAAAGCTCGGTTGGTTGTCAAAGGTTTCCACCAGCAAGAGGGTATTGACTACACAAAAGTATACGCACCAGTTGCACGATTGGAGTCAATCCGCATTTTCCTCGCGTTCGCAACTTGGAAAGGTTTTAAGGTGTACCAGTTGGATGTAAAATCTGCATTTCTCTACGGTAAACTTCGAGAACAAGTGTACATCGGCCAACCATCGGAGTTCGTCGATCCGCTGAACAAGAACAAAGCTTATCTCCTAGACCAAGCCTTATACGGATTACACCAAGCCCCGAGAGCTTGGTACGAGACGTTATCGCAACATCTTGTTGGAAACGGCTTTACAAGAGGCACAGTGGATAGTACATTGTTTACCAGAGAAGTCGGATCTCATCTAATCATTGTACAAATCTATGTGGATGATATCATCTTCGGTTCAACGGATGATAGTCTTTGCAAAGAGTTCGAAAAGATCATGAAGAAGAAATTCGAGATGTCCTCCATGGGTGAAATGAAATTCTTCCTTGGATTACAGGTCGATCAGTAACCAGACGGCATATTCATTCATCAGACAAAGTATGTTCATGACATTCTCAAGAAGTTTGAAATGGATAGCTCGAAGCCACTTTCGACTCCGCTGGCACTGAATCATGGGATTTGCATTGACGAGACTGGAACCAAAGTTAATGACACACTCTATCGATCGATGATAGGATCTCTAATGTATCTAACGACATCTTGCCCAGACATCACGTATCCTACCTGCTTATATGCGAGATATTAGTCTAGTCCTCGAGTTTCACACATGTAGATAGTCAAGCGAATCTTCCGATACTTGAAGGGATGTCCAAGCACCGGCTTGTGGTATCCAAAGAACGACAATTTTGATCTCATGGGATACGCTGACTCAGACTTCGGGGTGGACAAGTTGAACTCTAAATCTACAACTGCAGGATGCCAGTTCTTCGGAACACGTTTGGTAACGTGGCAGTGCAAGAAACAGACCACGGTCTCTCTCTCTACGTGTGAGGTAGAATACATTTCTGCTTCCAGCTGTTGTTCTCAAATCCTATGGATTCAACAACAGATGAGGGATTATGGTATGCAGTTTCTTGATACGCCTTTATTCGTAGATAACAAGGCAGCTATCGATATAACCAAAAATCCTGTTCATCACTATTTGTTATCACTTCATTCGTGACTGCTACGAAAAGAAGTTGGTGCGAATAGAAAAAATCCACACCGATGAACAAAAGGCTGATTTTTATACCAAAGCATTTCCTTTAACAAGATTTAAATATATTATGAGGCTTAACGGTATTAAAAATTTGCTGGCAGGTGCGGAAGCTGAGGTTGAATACGGATCGGACGACGAGTTCAACTGATCCACATTGGTTTGTCTATCTTTTAGCTTAGTATTTCTTAAAAACTAAAATACAAAAATATGTTTTTTGATTTTAGGGGGAGAAAATTTTGAGAAAATGCAAAAACATATGAAAAATCAAAAAGTACAAAAACATTGAAAAAGACAAAAAGAATTCGGTGTCACAAAAAGGAAATGATAGTACATCAGTGGACTATCACAGTATGCTAAAGAAATGTAAAGTTTAAAAGTGAAAACAAGTCTTACTGTGGGTATGTCGATAGACTTTACACATTTAGTAAATTGCTTCTGTGATATAAACTAAATATAGCAACCGCTTAAATTTGTGGATTAACACATCTTGGATATTTGGACTTAGTACTCCGAAATTTCGATTGAAGGGTTGCCTGATTCTGAGATACGAGGTCTTTATAGATAGTTGATATCTGGGGTCTTATACAAGTTCTTCTAATTTTGTGGAAGCAATAGCCTAGAACTTCTATAATGTTGTATGCTATAAAACCCCTAAAAACTAGATGCAAAATTTGATAAGAATCAAAAAGATCTAATCATTTGCAATGCTGAAAAGATTCCTTAAGTGGAACACACCTTTAAGTCGAGCCTTCATCTCTTTGTCTATACGGTAGTACTAACCTGAGCTCTCAAGGCCTCGCATTAACCCAAAGACAGATATCAATTACGCTATATTCACCTGTAAGATGAAATCTAGGGAATCTGGATTCGGGAGTATATTCAAGAAGTGGGAAACACAGTTAAGTTAAGTTTCATAAATCATACCTTAACATATCTTGAAACAATTGAGATATGTGAAGAAGTTTAAGTGGACAAACATATCGACAATCTAGGTAAACGAGTTTAAAACTTAATGTCATCTAAAAGGTCAACGGTACTGGAGATATGTCTCAACAAACTGATATGATCCTTAGACACGAATTCACAAAAATATGTCTGTTAATATGTTTGTACATAGTTTACTTTGTTCTATACATATTTATCTTCTTTACAGATTAAAACCAAAAGATTTTCAGTGTGTTTTAGCATAAACTTACAAAAATACAAATAGATTTTGTTTCTACGTTGTTTATAGCAAACCAATGTTGGAGAACGGGTCTTCGAAGTCTGGTAAGTGCTCCAACTGGTGGGAATCTAACAGACAACAGGCTGGGAGCTAATCTGTAAAATCTGATAAGCCAAAACGATGAAAAAGTTCATTAATTTGAAACTTTGATTTTTGAAAAATTTGAAAAGTTTAACAGTTTATTCATATCGGGTCAAACTGGGGTCATTAACTTTGACTCGGCAGACAAATCAGTTAACCAAGGTCATTAGCTTGGACTTGGTAAACTGAGTGGATTTTCAGAACTGGTAAAATGTGAAAAGTTCAGGGTCTAAAATTGCAAAAACTTGAAAAGTTGAAATTGAATTTAGGCAAGTTCGGCCGAACTTGCTTAACAGTTTAAAGTTTCAGTTTGAAACAAGTTCGACCGAACTTGTTTGGATATTGATGGATTTTTGAGTAAGTTCGCCCAGACTTAACTTGGTTTTCATATTACGGGCTTTCAAGTTTGCCCGAACTTGCTAGTGTATAAATACAATGCAAGTTCGGCCGAACTTCAGTATCTATGTGTGAAAACTCTCTGAGCGAACTTAACCTTCTTGAGCGATTTATCAAATTGGTTGATCTAGAGTCATTGTGCTGCCAAAATTTGAGTTGCATTAGGTGATTTGCACACTTATTGCAATGGCAGAGGTGAGAATGAAAGTTTTGAACCGTGAATTGAACCTTAATTGATTAACACAGATCTGAAAAGGTTAAACTTGATAGATCTAGGAGATGTCAGGACAAATTGAACTTAAGATTGTCATAATAATCATAAACCGACCATGGATCTGTATTGGATTGGATTAGAATGGTCATAATTGAATGTTGCAATGTTTGATGAGGAAGATGACAAGTTCGCCCAAACTTGTTCAGTTCGGCCGAACTTCAGTATCTATGTGTGAAAACTCTCTGAGCGAACTTAACCTTCTTGAGCGATTTATCAAATTGGTTGATCTAGAGTCGTTGTGCTGCCAAAATTTGAGTTGCATTAGGTGTTTGCACACTTATTGCAATGGCAGAGGTGAGAATGAAAGTTTTGAACCGTGAACTGAACCTTAATTGATTAACCCAGATCTGAAAAGGTTAAAATTGATAGATCTAGGAGATGTCAGGACAAATTGAACATAAGATTGTCATAATAATCATAAACCGACAATGGATCTGTATTGGATTGGATTAGAATGGTCATAATTGAATTTTGCAATGTTTGATGAGGAAGATGACAAGTTCGCCCGAACTTGTTCATCAAGTCCAGCCGAACTTGCATCTGAAAACAATTTAATTCATGTTTAAACTATAAGTTCGACCGAACTTAGAACAAAAAATCTGAATTGATAAAAATGTGAGAAGTTCGCGCGAACTCAGGAAATGAAATCTGAAATGTTTTATTACAAGTTCGCCCGAACTTGTGTTTGGATTAATGAACATGTTATGTAACATGTTCGGGCGAACTTGACTTAATCCGTTTGCAATATCAACATCAAGTTCGTCCGAACTTGATGTTAAATGTTGAAAATTTTGTAATTTTTTCTCGAAATGCGTGCTAAATGTTTTGTGTCGATTTTCAGGTTCAAGCACCAGCGCGGGTAATCACTATGGATTTTTCTAAATTCCACAACACCTGTATTACGCTGACAAGGCGTTGTGTCCGTCGCTGAAGGAATACGAAAGTATTTTGAAGTTTCTAAAGGATTGTCCGATTCATAGAGCTATTACTGAGAGAACAGTGACTTATCGATCGCACACTAATCATTTCTGGATGAATGCCAGTCTAAGCGAAGATAAAAAGACTATTACTTCGTCTGTTCAAGTCGAAAACGAGAACAAAGAGATCACAGTAACTGAAGATGATATTTGCAGGATCTTACAATTCAACGACGACAAAGATGATCCTATTTTTCTAGGCGAGAAGATGGTTCGAGGTTGTTTTTATAGAATGGGATATAAAGGAAGCGTGAATAAGCCGACACTGAAGAAAGGGGAAGTCCCAAACCCCTACAAGCTTCTCATGCATGCAGTCATACACACATTCAGTCATAGAAAGGCGGGTCTCGATGAGGTACAAGATTATATGGCCTGCATGGCAACGACATTGATTCTGAAGATGCCGTACAACTATTCAAAGCTTGTTTTTACTCATATGTCGAAGAATATAGAGGATACGAGATTGTGTTTATATCCAAGATTCGTGCAGATGCTTATTGATGAGAAATTTACAGACATTGCACGTGATCCAAATGACATTTTATACTTCAGTCACCTTGATGAGACTACTGTGAAGAAGTTGTTGAAATTCCAGAAGCAGGATTCAGCACCTGTAGCTAAAACCAATATTTGGGGCGTTGAAAGATGAAAATTATGTTGCGCCTACTGGAAATAAATGGAGGAACGATGGTAGTGGTGACGAGAAGGAACTCAATGCAGAAAAGGAATGGTTTAAAACATTCAAGCCGAAAGCTCGTAGTGAATGGTTTGTAAAGGCTGAGATCGAAAAGAAAACAAAACGAGCATCCAAGAAAGCTGATACTCTGCTCATAGATGAAGGCGAGTCTGTTAATGTGCAAACAGAGGCTGGTTCTAGTGCAGCAGTAGTGACAGAGAGTCAGGACTACGCAGGAAGAGGATGTGATTTTTGCTACTTCTGACAAAAAATGAAGAATCAGATGATTCGCTTGAGAAAAGGCAAAAGATTGTAAATGCTGAACCAGAAAAGAAAGATTAACTAAAGGCAATGCTGATTTCGATCCAGACAAGAAAAGGAGTCTGACGTAGAGAGACCAAAAGAAAAGAACAAAGCGTGTGAAGTCTGATGTAATCTCAACGACTAAAACTACATGGTCTCCAACAGCAAAAGGCAAAAAGACAAAGAAAGCTCAGAAACCTGCAAGCAGGAGATACGTCGGAAAGCTTAAAAGCACAGAAGCTACACAAGAACTTCTGGTACACAGGAGAGAGGAGTTACACAAGAACCTCCTACACAAGAACCTCCTGTTGTTATTTCTTCTGAAGCTGAACATCCAGGAGTTACACAAGAACCTCCTGAGACTGTATTACTTGAAGTTTCGGTGATTCAACCTCCAGATCCTAAAGATGTTCATCATGAAAGCTCAATTCCAAAGAAAACTACTCCAAAGACTGCTACTCCTAAATCAACACCAAAGGCTGCTACTCTTAAGTTAACACCAAAGTCAAATCTATTTGGTGATATTCCTAATGTTCTAGTGGATCTGCAGGATTAGATGATTTCTTTCCTGAAACAGATGTAGATATTCTTGAAAAGCGTGTCAAGATATTGGAAGATAGAGTTGCGAAGAATGAGAAGAAAAGGTTGAGCTAGAGAAGCAGATAAAACAGGGTGAAGTTGAAAAGGAGATTTTGTCAGATAAAGTAAAATTTCTTGAAGGCGACAGAGGCTATTTGGAAGCTTTAGTGGAAAGTATACAGGAAGCAAATGAAAGATTAAATAGAGAAATTGTAGAGCTTCGATATGAAAAGGATATGAATGATAAGAGATTCGACAGACTTTAGAAGGTATTATCTAACAGTCTGGGGATTAATTTCAAAGAAGAATATGCTCGATTAGATATTCAAGAAGCAAAAGAGAAAGCTGAAAGAGAGCTAGCTGAACAGGGTAAAGGGAAGCATGTGATTGAAAGTATGCCGGAGATCACTGAACATGTTAAAGAGATTGAATCTGCGAAAGCTTCGGAGTCCGAGGTTTCTAAGGTTGATGAATCTGTCAAGCCTTCTGATACTGTGACTGTTACTGAAGAAAAGGACGATGAAGAAGCTGAAATGAAGAAAAAGATGATAACCACCAACTGATAATCAGAAAGATGATTCTGACCATGACGGAGGTAATGATGATGATCCGAGTGGAACAGGGATAAAGGTGGTTGATGCTACAGTGAATGAAAGTTTTGATTTTTCTAATCTCCTGAAGGATGAAGCAAATGTTATGGACGATCAAAATCAGGGGGAGTCAGGGCAAATGTCACACCCCGACCCGCAGCGGAAATAAGAGTCGGGGCATAATTGGGTTATCACCAAAGCACATGACACTTACTATTATGTTTCATAATTAATAAAGTCAAAGTTACATTTTCAAATATCCAAACATGTTCATTCAATACAAAGGAAATAACCAAACATAACAATCCCAATTCTAAATCGTTTTATTCTTCTAATCCAGGTCCTATGTGTTCCTAGCTGCTGCTGGTTCACCTGTATCATGTGTAAAATGGGAGTTTTTGGGTCAAAATAAGTTGGCGAGTGAACCTTATTAGATAAACATTTATTAATGAATTAATGGTTAGTTTATCAATGAAAAATTGTGCATAATCATAAATGAGCAAATGTAAGTAATCAAGCAATGGCAAAAAGCAGTTACAATTATAACATACAATAACACTTGATTGCATACATGAACATACCAATATCATACGATAAATAACATAAGTGAACTGTGCGACCAAGGCTCAATCAAACGGAGCCGATCGTATTGCATGTACTGAAAATGTAAAATGAACTGTGCGATCAAGGCTCAATCAAACGGAGCCGATCGTATTGCATGTACTGAAAATGTAAAATGAACTGTGCGATCAAGGCTCAATCAAACGGAGCCGATCGTATGCGGGCACGCCAGGTTCAACCGCATAATAAAATGGGGAACATGCTCAACGCTCATAAATGGGGAGCGGCGGCCTCGGCAATTGCATGTACTGAAATAATAAATTGCATCCAATAATAACTACTTAACAGCAACAAACTAAATACACATGTTCATGATATGATGTATGCACAATGGTTTAGTTATAATATGTATATAAACAAAGACACATGATACACCCCAAAAACGTGACTAAAACGGGGAATTTGTAAGATTCACTCACATTGGGTGCGTTGGATTGGAGATGGTGAGATGCGCACGATTTAGATGAGCGGATCAACGAGGAATACAAACCTAAATAATAATGGAAAAATATAATAAATGGATGGATTTATTAAGGATTTTAATGAAATTTTTAGATATATTTTTGTGAGTTTATGGCTATTTTCTATCTTTAAAAATGTTATTTTTAAGTATTTTCAATTGATTTTTAGATTAAATTAAATAAATAAAAATATAAAAAAAATATTATTTTTTTAGCGTTGACCGTTGACCGGTTCGGTCAGCGAATAAATCTGCGCCGGGTGGGATTCGAACCGGCGACCTCCCGTTCGCGTGCACGCAGCTCTACCAACTGAGCTACGTGTCTAACCCGAAATAATCTCGTGTTTAATTATATTTATACACTTATTCGATTAAACTGAATTTCCTTTATTTGCAAAAACATTTTAATTCAATCGAACCGGTGCTCGTGACGAGTTTCGAACGCGCGACGTGCAGTTCATGTTGCACACAGTCCACCGCTGGACTGTGTGTCTAACCCCGGTTATTATCTCGGTTTTTATTATACTTAACAACTATCTGATTTAACCCGGTTTATTTCTTGATCAAAAAAAGCATTTTATTCCACAAAGTGTGCGTGTAGCAGGGATCGAACTCGGGACGTGTATAGTTTTTGTTTGCACACAGTCCACCGCTGGACTGTGTGTCTAACCCGTTTAAACTTCCGATTTTAATTAATCTTAAGTCATTACTGAACTCGTCTTCTTCATTACGAACGCAGACATCAATCAACAATCCGATTCGTGATTAAATTAGTTAATAAACATGATGTCTAGTTTGAATGCATTAAACCGAACAGTTTGGGGAAAGAAGATACCGAACAGGTTGTCTTCTTCAGAGAGTCCGGCGAAACTTGTCGGCTCTGTTTTTGAACCTTCGGCTGAGAGAATCTATCAACAGGCTTAAGGGATTAGATATGAAATTGAACTAGTGAGTATTGATTATCAGTACGTTGGAATGTGCATACCGGTAATTATCGAGTTTCCGGCAATTCCAGAAGTTTTCCGGCGAAGATAAGATTTTCGATAAACGTTGACTAGGATCGATTCTGATGGAGGAGTTGTGTTAGAGACTGATTAATCACATGATTTAAACAGAAAGAGTCGGAGGAAATACCGTGTGGATGTGAGTCCCGGTTTTCCGGTGACTTGCAGAATTTTTCCGGCGAGCTGATTCAGATGATCTGGTGGTCCGAAAATGCGACGAAATTGAAATGGAGTATTGATATGATAGCTCTGAATCGCGAGAATGGTCTGAAGCTTGAGTTATTCAGAACTTTGATGACCTTTCGGTTTCAAAAACCGAAAATGATGAAACTTTAAGTTCAATCAATTTCAGCTTGATTAGAAACCGTTATACATCGGTTATAAGCTGAATATGCGAATTAAACAACGATTAGACGATTGATTTGCCGATTACCGTTTCTCAGATGGCGCCATCGGTTTTACTGATTTTGTGTATAAAATTCATTTGTGTTCCTAGAGTTAGCAGAAAACACAATGTGGCGGAGTGGTTTAGGGAGTGAGTGTTAAGTTGTTGAAGAGTCTTGGCTGACCCGGGTTTGAGTCCCGGCAGCTTCAAATATTTTTTATTTATTTTATTTTAACTTTTTATCAAATGTAATTTTTATAGTTTAGTTTATTTATTAATTATGTATCGTTTTAACTCAAAATAATCATAAATATTTAATGCAACTTTTATAACTTGGTACTTGATTACAAAACGGAGCGGGTTTTGGAGACCCGATTTTTACAAATGTTACAGTATCCCCTACTTTTAGGAATTTCGTCCCGAAATTTAAGTAGTTGAAGTAGTAGGAAAAAGATGCGGGTATTTTTCACGCATTGAGTCCTCACGTTCCCAAGTAAACTCAGGTCCCCGTTTCGACTCCCAGCGTACCCTAACAATTGGAATGCGACTTCGTCGAAGACGCTTCTCCCCGAAGTCCATGATCTCCACTGGTCTTTCAATAAAATGCATAGATTCATCAATCTGAATATCTTCCAGCGGAATATGGAGATTCTCATCAGCGAGGCACTTCTACAAGTTCGACACGTGGAATGTGGGATGAATCCTATTGAGTTCTTCTGGTAAGTCAAGCTTGTATGCTACAGGACCTACTCTTTCGAGTATCTTGAAAGGTCCTACGTAACGTGGTGCTAGCTTCCCCTTTTGACCAAAACGAACTACTCCCTTCCACGGTGATACTTTGTGCGTGGCACTCTAAACATGTACGTTACATGCTAAACCGCGTTTACTCAATTTTCGGGACGAAAATTCTTTCAACATGGGGATAATGTGATATCCCGGGTTTTTCGGATAAATTATACGTGACACTTGTCGAATAATATGCGTGCTAAGTATTAAACGGGAATGAATACGTGATGAGTGTTTATGTGATTGTTTAGTTATTATTGTAAATATGCACACAACCGAACCCTTTGGGAAACTAGGAAACTTGGAACCCAAGTCTTCGGCCAAAAGAGAACGAAATCAAGTTCAAACCAAACTAACTTCCGTAAGTCTCTCGGTCACAAACACTAACCAAAACCGAATAGCATGCGACTTTAATCCTTCGGCCGCAAGACCCAAACCCAAACCGTAACCCTATCCCTTGACCGCGAAACCAAACCAACCATCCTAGTTCCTCGGCCACAATACTTATACCAAATTGAAATCTTTATCTCTTGCGCCTATATCTACAAACTTGTGCATGTTTCCTTCTAAAACACAAACTCTAAACCACCCTCCTCTTGCTCCATAAATCGCGACGGCTTCTTTTTCTTTTCTTTCGGTCGCAGCAAACATCAACCGAAGCCATCATCATCTCGGTCGCTAGCAGCCGGTTATCTCCAGTCCAGTCTAGATCGCAAGATCAGTTTTGTTTTGCTTTCTCTCGGTCGCAGCAAGCAGCAGCCGAGTCGCCTTTGTCCACATCTCGGCTCGTTTGTCTAGTTACTCAAGGTTAGGATCATGTTTGATTTGAGACCATGTTCGGATATATGTATATTTATGTGCTTGAATGCTTAAGTTGTTTCGGATTATATGCGTATGTAGGTTGTCCGCAAGTATATAGAGACTTGAAAGTTCTGAGTTATGTGTGTGTTGATTTTGTTGTTGTTTCGGATTGATTTATTGATTGAAACGATCGTGTGTTTTCGGAGTATACATGTGTTAATCGGCTGATGTATCATAGTTACAAGTAGGGTTGTTTTCGGAAGATAAAAGCTGGCCAAGCATGATTGAACGAGATGTTAGATTAGCCGATTTGTCGATGATGTTTACACTGAATGATCTCATTGTTCGGATTGGTTACACTAGGTTGAATGTATAGGCTGTGTTTTGTTATAATAACTAGAAGTTATTAAGTAGGGTTGCATGGATAGATTATTAGTATTAATCTAGGATTAAAAATCGAATCTTGATCGCCTTGGCTAGTCACATGAACGAGTTATACGAACTTATTATAAGGAGATGCAGAAAACAGCATGCTGAGTGAATGTTTCAGCCGACTTTATCAGGCTGTAACTTGGTCGTTAGTTGTCGAAAAACGGATTTTCTGAGGTCTAAAACCTAGAGATTTGAATAAGGAATCCAATGGCGCTGGATTCATAATTTTCTGAAATCGTTTGATATTTTTAAAGGGTTAAACAAGTTCGGTAGGTAAAGCTGTTAAAATTCTGGAATTTTGTTGGTTGTTTATCAAGCTAGATTTTAAAATCAGTAGAGAGTTGAGTCATGATTTTTGTACAGCAACTAGGTATAGAAATTTCCGGGCAACTCTAACTGGAATTTTGTTAATCGGACGATCAGTGATTTTTAAATAAATTCTTCCGTGGACTGCAGTCAGAAAGCGGTAAATCTGACTGCAGCTTAGTGAATTAATATTTATGGTTAATTTGTATAGATTTAGGACTTGGAAAAATTATATAAATTTCTATGGTATAGATGTCACCTACTGTAAAAATATGGGAATTTTTGGAATGCTAGAACTATTTTATAAAAATCCTAGAAAACAGCTGAATAATTGAATGTTAAGCAGAAAGTTGATAATTTGTGATTTTATGCTTTTAAGTGTTACATGGATTTGGAATGTGTTCATGATAAGTTGTTTGATTACTATGATTATATGAGAATACTTGCATGCATGTTTGAGTGTTAGATATGTTGTTTGTGTGTATCACTTTGTGAGTAAATTGCGTGTGGAATTTGTATTGGTGTGATTACACACTAACGTGGAATTAATTGGTTTATTAGGACGCAACTAGCGGTCCCATCTCTTATAACATCTATTCCACACTAACCGAGCAAATAAAGGTGAGTTCACGGCCCCTAACTTTATACGGTTTTAAACAACAGGGGGAGAAACATGTATACATTCTTAAACTCAAACTCTTTACGTTATACGAATGTAACGTCACATAACTATGCGGTAACTAAGTTAATGTTAATGTAATGTTATGGTCACTATGCAGCTTTATCACTTAAGTCCTCGACAATCTCCTCGGATCGTTAATATTTGGGTTAAGTAGCGGGGGAATTATAAGTAGTACTACTGGGTCTGACGAGCCCCATCCGAGCTAGTCGCGCTAGCTGACCGGTTTGGTCAACGGGTGTATGATTGGCCTAACATCGCCATGGTCATGTGATAGACCTGGCAAAACGGAGGCACAAATGTCTGCTTCGATCGCGAACACTTAGTGACATGACTTTAGGCTAGCTACCTATATACATTAATATTGAACTTAATTACGGAACAACTTAATATTCCGGGTTTGGAATATTGGAACAACAACTTATTATCCCGGGTTGGGGATAATGGAAACAACAACTTAATATTCCGGGTTTGGAATATTGGAACAACAACTTATTATCCCGGGTTGGGGATAATGGAAACAACAACTTAATATTCCGGTTTGGGAATATTGGAAGCAACAACTTATTATTCCGGGATTGGAATAATAGAACTGATTAGTTATCCCGGGTTGGGGATAACGGAGTAACAAACTATAACCGAACAAACGATTTTATGAAAACCTGTGAACTCACTCATCTTAAATGTTGACACTTGTTTCTTTACATGTTTCTCAGGACGCTAGGAGCTCTAGGTTCACGCACACGCATTGAACAAGACATCATTATAGAGTCTCATTTATTAATACTGTTTTGGGATTTTTCATTTGTTTTGGCGTTTGTGTTGGCGCCCGCATCATTACTTATTTATGCTTCCGCTCAAATCTAAAACTGATACTCATGCTAAATATTGGTAATCTAAAATTTACAACAAATGATTTTGGAAAACGTATTATTAAATCATATAGAGTCGTTCGACGTACTAGTGTCTTAGATTCTGGTTTGTTCACACGTCTCGCGGTAAAACTCCGTAAGTGGAAATTGAGGGTGTGACAGATTGGTATCAGAGCCACTAGCTATAGAGAACCAGGTTTGCATTAGAAGTAGACCTAAACTATAGCTGATATCACGACACTAGACTTAGTTTGGCACTGAATTATTATATCTTGTTATGCGATGTACCACTACTATGCTATGTGAAATATGAATGCATAATTGAAGCGAATGCAACTCGTAACTAACTACACAACCTAAAGGCAATGTCATCATCATCCTCATCATCATCCGAAAAACTTACGCAACCAAGGGCGCCAGGAAAGGCACCTATGGTGGAACCCTTACCATCTTATGGCGTGGAAACACGCTCAGCTGCGAAGAAAAGGCTCGCTCTAGGGGAGGAGTCGTCATCACGCCCAACCAACGCTGTGCCGGACAAACCGGTTAACCCTGTAGAAGTAGGAGATGACCTACTTAGAATCATATTACATAAACAACAAGCACAGATAGAAAGAATGCAGGAAACCATCCTAGCACAAGGATGGTGATCCGCCAACTGACTGGTAAAACCGACTCGCTCGAGGAAGAGCATCATACGAGTAAGATAGCTCGTAACACCATAGCCAGAGATCGCGTGCTGAGCAGATAAGAGCCGACTGGCTTGAGGACAGAGTCCTGGAAAATAGTTGGAACATTCAGGAACTGCAAAATCAAGCACTTGCACCAGCACCGGCCCCTCCAGTGCCGGTAGAGGAGGATCCAGAGGAGGATCCGGAGGAGGACCCAGCTGTAGAAGCTGGAAATGCCGCGCAGGATGACGGCAACGGCAGTGACTTGGGGGATGGAGACGTAGAAGACTGACGCGTCTCGCTTATTTTATTTACTTTCCTTCGGTCTATTTATTTTCTACATAGATCTAAAATGGCAACTGGAAGACGTGGAAACCTTAACTTAACGCCTGAAGAGCTAGCTGCCATGATCCAAGAACACGTGAATGCTGCTCTGGCAGGTGTTCAAAACCCACCAGCAGCAGGAGGGGGCTCTAACCCCTACAAGATGTTCCTCGACGGGGAACCAAGCAAATTCTCGGGGGCGGAAGGACCCATTGGACTAGTCCGCTGGATCGAAAAGTCTGAATCCGTTTTTTTTGAAATGTGCAACTGCCTAGAAGCCAACAAGGTCAAATACGCAGCCTCAACACTGGAAGATGGGGCACTGACATGGTGGAATGCCCAAGTCCAAACACGTGGGCTTATAGCTGCGAATACAATGGCATGGGCTGAGTTCAAGGCCCTGATTAAAGATGAGTACTGTCCACGAGACAGAGTGCAACAGTTAGAGCAAGCTCTATGGAACCACAAGATGGTGGGATCGGAAATTGAAGCTTACACTGCAAAACATCATGACTTAGTATTTCTGTGTCCCGATTTGGCCAACACGGTGGAGAAAAGACTCGAGTTCTATCTCGGGGGTCTGGTTCCGGAAATTCAGGGTATGGTGATGTCTAGTAACCCTGTAACAGAGCATCAAGCAATCCGACTGGCTCACAAACTCACTGATAAAGCGGTGGAACAGAAGAAACTGCCAGCACGGGGTACCACTGAAGTTGCCTCAGATAACAAAAGAAAGTTTGAAGACTCCACCATTCGACAGCCTTCGTCATCACATCCACAGCAAGGGAACCCGAAAAGGTTCAATCACTACCACAACCACCGGGGTCATCAAAATCGTTCCAACAACAACAGCAACTACAACAACAATTACAACAATAACAACCAGAATGCAGGCGGCTATGTAGGTCGAAAGCCGCAGTGCAATCGCTGCAATCTTCACCATGACGGCCCTTGTGCCGGAAATCGCTGCCAAAGATGTGGCAAGATGGGACATGCGGCGAAGGATTGTCGTGGGGAAATCGTGTCCCGACAAAATCAGAATCGGTCTCAGGGTCAGCAGCAGGGTATAAACCGGGGATGCTATCAGTGTGGTAGCACCGCTCATTTTAGAAAAGACTGCCCACAGTTGCGCAACAACAACAATAATGGTGGAAACAACCACAACAAATAATAACAACAACAACAATGGGAACGGTGGCACAGGAGGTGCCAAAGGTCGTGCATTTACATTGGGCCGCGGAGAGGCCAGAAACAACACGAACGTAGTCACCGGTAAGTTTCCCCTTAATGAACATTTTGCTTCTGTGCTTTTTGATACGGGTGCGGATAGGAGCTTTATATCTGAGTCTTTTAGGAAGGACCTAAATCTCACGCTTAAACCATTAGAGACCCCTTATGTGATAAAATTAGCCAATGGTAAATCGGTAGATGTGACCCAAATCGTATCCGACTGTCAACTCAAACTCGCGGGCCACACTTTTACCATTGATCTGATGACAACTACCCTAGGTAGTTTTGACGTGGTAGTCAGAATGGACTGGCTATCCGACGTCGGGCTAAAGTTCTCTGCTTCGAAAAGTCTAACCGTATTCCACTCTCGAACGACGAAATCCTGACGGTACAAGGCGACAAGGCAAGCGCCGTCACCAACATTATCTCATTTATGCAAGCGCAGAAGTATCTTCGGAAAAAGAATTCCTTCGCTATACTTGCACTAATCACCGAACCGCCTAAGGACGAGAAACGTATAGAAGACATCCCTGTCGTCCGTGATTTTTCCGATGTATTCCCAGAAGAGCTACCTGGTCTTCCACCACATCGACAATTGGAGTTTGAAATCGAATTGGCAAGCAATGCAACTCCCATCGCCAAGGCTCCATACTGCCTAGCTCCAGCCGAGCTGCAGGAGCTGTCTACCCAACTTCAAGAGTTGCTAGAAAAAGGATTTATTCGAACCAAGCGTTTCGCCATGGGGAGCTCCAGTCCTGTTTGTCAAGAAGAAGGACGGGACTTTCCGCATGTGCATCGACTATAGGGAACTCAACAAGGTTACAGTCAAGAACCGATACCCGTTACCTCGCATCGATGATCTATTCGACCAACTGCAAGGGTCGAGTTACTACTCTAAGATTTATTTACGGTCCGGTTATCATCAGCTACGCGTAGAGAGGAGGATATCGCTAAGACAGCATTTCGCACTCGGTATGGCCATTACGAGTTCTTGGTCATGCCATTCGGTCTCACTAACGCACCTGCGGTGTTCATGGACCTCATGAACCGCGTGTGTAAACCATACCTCGACAAATTTGTCATCGTGTTCATCGATGACATACTCATCTACTCCAAAGGTAAAGAAGAGCATGCTGAGCACCTACGATTACTGCTAGGGTTACTTCAACAGGAAAAGCTATATGCCAAGCTTTCGAAGTGTGATTTTTGGATCCGAGAAGTTCAATTTCTCGGGCACGTCGTGAATGAAAAGGGTATCCACGTAGACCCTGCCAAGATTGAAGCCATCAAAAACTAGGAAGCACCTAAGACACCGACGGAAATCCGCCAATTTTTGGGATTGGCTGGTTACTATAGACGCTTCATCGAGGGGTTTTCAAAGATTGCACAACCGCTTACTACCCTCACTCAGAAAGGTATCAAGTATAATTGGGGTGACAAGCAAGAAGCAGCGTTTCAATTGCTGAAGCAGAAACTTTGCAGTGCACCCATTCTGTCCTTGCCGGAAGGGACAGATGACTTTGTAGTGTATTGTGATGCTTCCATTCAGGGATTGGGATGCGTACTCATGCAACACGATAAGGTCATCGCGTATGCGTCGCGACAGCTGAAAGTTCACGAGAAGAACTACACGACGCATGACCTAGAATTGGGAGCAGTAGTGTTTGCACTTAAGATTTGGAGACACTACCTTTATGGAACGAAATGCACAACCTTCACTGACCACAAAAGCCTCCAGCACATCTTTGATCAGAAGGAGTGAACATGCGACAGCGTCGCTGGGTCGAACTCTTGAACGATTATGAGTGTGCCATTCGGTATCACCCGGGTAAAGCTAACGTGGTAGCTGATGCCCTCAGCAGGAAGGAACACTTGAAACCTCGTCGCGTACGAGCGCTACAACTCACTATTCATTCAGGGCTACCCGAACGAATACGCGACGCCCAGTTAGAAGCAGTTAAGGAGGAAAACATCAAAGCCGAATCAGTGGGAAAAATGGAACGCGATTGGGAGGAAAGCCCAATGGAGCCCGGTATTTCATGAATCGCATATGGGTACCTCTCTACGGAAACCTCAGAGAGCTAGTCATGGATGAAGCACACAAATCTCGATACTCTATCCATCCGGGTTCGGATAAGATGTATCAAGACCTTAAAGCTGCGTATTGGTGGCCCAACATGAAAGCCGATATAGCCATCTACGTGAGTAAATGTTTGACTTGTGCAAAAGTCAAGGTGGAGTATCAAAAGCCATCGGGGCTACTCCAACAACCTGAGATCCCAGTGTGGAAATGGGATCAGATCTCAATGGATTTCATCACTAAACTCCCGCGAACCTTGGGTGGTTGCGACACCATCTGGGTGATTGTGGATCGTTTAACTAAGTCCGCACACTTCCTAGCTATCAAAGAAACGGATAGAATGGAGAAGTTGACTCGCATCTACATTAAGGAAGTAGTTTCTCGGCACGGGGTGCCAACGTCTATCATATCAGATAGAGATGCTCGTTTCACGTCAAACTTCTGGCGTCACTCCAGAAAGCGTTGGGAACACGCTTGGATATGAGCACAGCTTATCACCCTCAGACTGATGGTCAAAGCGAAAGGACCATACAAACCTTGGAAGACATTCTTAGGGCATGCGTAGTGGACTTCGGAGATAATTGGGAAATTCACCTGCCTCTAATAGAATTCTCATATAACAACAGCTATCACACGAGTATTTCGGCAGCACCGTTTGAAGCATTATACGGTCGTAAATGTAGATCACCGGTCTGTTGGGCAGAAGTCGGTGACAGTCAACTCACAGGCCCAGAGTTAATACTTGAGGCCACTGAAAAGATTGTACAAATCAGAAACCGCATGGCGGCGGCACGAGATCGACAGAAAAGCTACGCTGATCAACAACGCAAACCGCTCGAATTCCAAGTAGGCGATCGCGTCCTACTAAAGGTGTCACCCTGGAAGGGTGTAATCCGTTTTGGAAAACGGGGCAAACTTAACCCACGGTACGTAGGCCCGTTTGAAATCTTGGAGCGAATTGGACCCGTAGCATACCAATTAGACCTCCCTGCCGAACTCAGTGGAGTTCACAACGTATTTCACGTGTCAAATCTGAAGAAGTGTCTATCAGATGAAACTTTAGTTATTCCATTGGAGGAGATCCAAGTGGATGAACAACTACACTTCGTGGAAAAGCCTATCGAGATCATGGATCGTGAGATCAAGACTCGGAGGCACAGCAAGATTCCAATCGTTAAAGTTCGTTGGGACTCTAAGCGTGGATCGGAGTTCACGTGGGAAAGAGAGGACCAAATGAAAAGCAAATACCCACACCTCTTCGCAACTGAGCAGCAAACTAACGATGACAGTACCTAAATTTTCGGGACGAAAATTCTTTCAACAAGGGGATGATGTGACAACCTGGAAATTTTCTCATACTTTCGTGTACTATTGTTGACTAAATTCTCGTGCATGGCACTTGGAAATCTTTGTGTATGACATTTGGGAACTTCTTGTAACGTTGGTACCATTATAAACAAACTAACTCTTTGTGCGTGGCACTCTAAACATGTACGTTACATGCTAAACCGCGTTTACTCAATTTTCGGGACGAAAATTCTTTCAACATGGGGATAATGTGATATCCCGGGTTTTTCGGATAAATTATACGTGACACTTGTCGAATAATATGCGTGCTAAGTATTAAACGGGAATGAATACGTGATGAGTGTTTATGTGATTGTTTAGTTATTATTGTAAATATGCACACAACCGAACCCTTTGGGAAACTAGGAAACTTGGAACCCAAGTCTTCGGCCAAAAGAGAACGAAATCAAGTTCAAACCAAACTAACTTCCGTAAGTCTCTCGGTCACAAACACTAACCAAAACCGAATAGCATGCGACTTTAATCCTTCGGCCGCAAGACCCAAACCCAAACCGTAACCCTATCCCTTGACCGCGAAACCAAACCAACCATCCTAGTTCCTCGGCCACAATACTTATCCCAAATTGAAATCTTTATCTCTTGCGCCTATATCTACAAACTTGTGCATGTTTCCTTCTAAAACACAAACTCTAAACCACCCTCCTCTTGCTCCATAAATCGCGACGGCTTCTTTTTCTTTTCTTTCGGTCGCAGCAAACATCAACCGAAGCCATCATCATCTCGGTCGCTAGCAGCCGGTTATCTCCAGTCCAGTCTAGATCGCAAGATCAGTTTTGTTTTGCTTTCTCTCGGTCGCAGCAAGCAGCAGCCGAGTCGCCTTTGTCACATCTCGGCTCGTTTGTCTAGTTACTCAAGGTTAGGATCATGTTTGATTTGAGACCATGTTCGGATATATGTATATTTATGTGCTTGAATGCTTAAGTTGTTTCGGATTATATGCGTATGTAGGTTGTCCGCAAGTATATAGAGACTTGAAAGTTCTGAGTTATGTGTGTGTTGATTTTGTTGTTGTTTCGGATTGATTTATTGATTGAAACGATCGTGTGTTTTCGGAGTATACATGTGTTAATCGGCTGATGTATCATAGTTACAAGTAGGGTTGTTTTCGGAAGATAAAAGCTGGCCAAGCATGATTGAACGAGATGTTAGATTAGCCGATTTGTCGATGATGTTTACACTGAATGATCTCATTGTTCGGATTGGTTACACTAGGTTGAATGTATAGGCTGTGTTTTGTTATAATAACTAGAAGTTATTAAGTAGGGTTGCATGGATAGATTATTAGTATTAATCTAGGATTAAAAATCGAATCTTGATCGCCTTGGCTAGTCACATGAACGAGTTATACGAACTTATTATAAGGAGATGCAGAAAACAGCATGCTGAGTGAATGTTTCAGCCGACTTTATCAGGCTGTAACTTGGTCGTTAGTTGTCGAAAAACGGATTTTCTGAGGTCTAAAACCTAGAGATTTGAATAAGGAATCCAATGGCGCTGGATTCATAATTTTCTGAAATCGTTTGATATTTTTAAAGGGTTAAACAAGTTCGGTAGGTAAAGCTGTTAAAATTCTGGAATTTTGTTGGTTGTTTATCAAGCTAGATTTTAAAATCAGTAGAGAGTTGAGTCATGATTTTTGTACAGCAACTAGGTATAGAAATTTCCGGGCAACTCTAACTGGAATTTTGTTAATCGGACGATCAGTGATTTTTAAATAAATTCTTCCGTGGACTGCAGTCAGAAAGCGGTAAATCTGACTGCAGCTTAGTGAATTAATATTTATGGTTAATTTGTATAGATTTAGGACTTGGAAAAATTATATAAATTTCTATGGTATAGATGTCACCTACTGTAAAAATATGGGAATTTTTGGAATGCTAGAACTATTTTATAAAAATCCTAGAAAACAGCTGAATAATTGAATGTTAAGCAGAAAGTTGATAATTTGTGATTTTATGCTTTTAAGTGTTACATGGATTTGGAATGTGTTCATGATAAGTTGTTTGATTACTATGATTATATGAGAATACTTGCATGCATGTTTGAGTGTTAGATATGTTGTTTGTGTGTATCACTTTGTGAGTAAATTGCGTGTGGAATTTGTATTGGTGTGATTACACACTAACGTGGAATTAATTGGTTTATTAGGACGCAACTAGCGGTCCCATCTCTTATAACATCTATTCCACACTAACCGAGCAAATAAAGGTGAGTTCACGGCCCCTAACTTTATACGGTTTTAAACAACAGGGGGAGAAACATGTATACATTCTTAAACTCAAACTCTTTACGTTATACGAATGTAACGTCACATAACTATGCGGTAACTAAGTTAATGTTAATGTAATGTTATGGTCACTATGCAGCTTTATCACTTAAGTCCTCGACAATCTCCTCGGATCGTTAATATTTGGGTTAAGTAGCGGGGGAATTATAAGTAGTACTACTGGGTCTGACGAGCCCCATCCGAGCTAGTCGCGCTAGCTGACCGGGTTTGGTCAACGGGTGTATGATTGGCCTAACATCACCATGGTCATGTGATAGACCTGGCAAAACGGAGGCACAAATGTCAGCTTCGATCGCGAACACTTAGTGACATGACTTTAGGCTAGCTACCTATATACATTAATATTGAACTTAATTACGGAACAACTTAATATTCCGGGTTTGGAATATTGGAACAACAACTTATTATCCCGGGTTGGGGATAATGGAAACAACAACTTAATATTCCGGGTTTGGAATATTGGAACAACAACTTATTATCCCGGGTTGGGGATAATGGAAACAACAACTTAATATTCCGGTTTGGGAATATTGGAAGCAACAACTTATTATTCCGGGATTGGAATAATAGAACTGATTAGTTATCCCGGGTTGGGGATAACGGAGTAACAAACTATAACCGAACAAACGATTTTATGAAAACCTGTGAACTCACTCATCTTAAATGTTGACACTTGTTTCTTTACATGTTTCTCAGGACGCTAGGAGCTCTAGGTGCACGCACACGCATTGAACAAGACATCATTATAGAGTCTCATTTATTAATACTGTTTTGGGATTTTTCATTTGTTTTGGCGTTTGTGTTGGCGCCCGCATCATTACTTATTTATGCTTCCGCTCAAATCTAAAACTGATACTCATGCTAAATATTGGTAATCTAAAATTTACAACAAATGATTTTGGAAAACGTATTATCAAATCATATAGAGTCGTTCGACGTACTAGTGTCTTAGATTCTGGTTTGTTCACACGTCTCGCGGTAAAACTCCGTAAGTGGAAATTGAGGGTGTGACAGATTGGTATCAGAGCCACTAGCTATAGAGAACCAGGTTTGCATTAGAAGTAGACCTAAACTATAGCTGATATCACGACACTAGACTTAGTTTGGCACTGAATTATTATATCTTGTTATGCGATGTACCACTACTATGCTATGTGAAATATGAATGCATAATTGAAGCGAATGCAACTCGTAACTAACTACACAACCTAAAGGCAATGTCATCATCATCCTCATCATCATCCGAAAAACTTACGCAACCAAGGGCGCCAGGAAAGGCACCTATGGTGGAACCCTTACCATCTTATGGCGTGGAAACACGCTCAGCTGCGAAGAAAAGGCTCGCTCTAGGGGAGGAGTCGTCATCACGCCCAACCAACGCTGTGCCGGACAAACCGGTTAACCCTGTAGAAGTAGGAGATGACCTACTTAGAATCATATTACATAAACAACAAGCACAGATAGAAAGAATGCAGGAAACCATCCTAGCACAAGGATGGATGATCCGCCAACTGACTGGTAAAACCGACTCGCTCGAGGAAGAGCATCATACGAGTAAGATAGCTCGTAACACCATAGCCAGAGATCAGCGTGCTGAGCAGATAAGAGCCGACTGGCTTGAGGACAGAGTCCTGGAAAATAGTTGGAACATTCAGGAACTGCAAAATCAAGCACTTGCACCAGCACCGGCCCCTCCAGTGCCGGTAGAGGAGGATCCAGAGGAGGATCCGGAGGAGGACCCAGCTGTAGAAGCTGGAAATGCCGCGCAGGATGACGGCAACGGCAGTGACTTGGGGGATGGAGACGTAGAAGACTGACGCGTCTCGCTTATTTTATTTACTTTCCTTCGGTCTATTTATTTTCTACATAGATCTAAAATGGCAACTGGAAGACGTGGAAACCTTAACTTAACGCCTGAAGAGCTAGCTGCCATGATCCAAGAACACGTGAATGCTGCTCTGGCAGGTGTTCAAAACCCACCAGCAGCAGGAGGGGGCTCTAACCCCTACAAGATGTTCCTCGACGGGGAACCAAGCAAATTCTCGGGGGCGGAAGGACCCATTGGACTAGTCCGCTGGATCGAAAAGTCTGAATCCGTTTTTTTGAAATGTGCAACTGCCTAGAAGCCAACAAGGTCAAATACGCAGCCTCAACACTGGAAGATGGGGCACTGACATGGTGGAATGCCCAAGTCCAAACACGTGGGCTTATAGCTGCGAATACAATGGCATGGGCTGAGTTCAAGGCCCTGATTAAAGATGAGTACTGTCCACGAGACAGAGTGCAACAGTTAGAGCAAGCTCTATGGAACCACAAGATGGTGGGATCGGAAATTGAAGCTTACACTGCAAAACATCATGACTTAGTATTTCTGTGTCCCGATTTGGCCAACACGGTGGAGAAAAGACTCGAGTTCTATCTCGGGGGTCTGGTTCCGGAAATTCAGGGTATGGTGATGTCTAGTAACCCTGTAACAGAGCATCAAGCAATCCGACTGGCTCACAAACTCACTGATAAAGCGGTGGAACAGAAGAAACTGCCAGCACGGGGTACCACTGAAGTTGCCTCAGATAACAAAAGAAAGTTTGAAGACTCCACCATTCGACAGCCTTCGTCATCACATCCACAGCAAGGGAACCCGAAAAGGTTCAATCACTACCACAACCACCGGGGTCATCAAAATCGTTCCAACAACAACAGCAACTACAACAACAATTACAACAATAACAACCAGAATGCAGGCGGCTATGTAGGTCGAAAGCCGCAGTGCAATCGCTGCAATCTTCACCATGACGGCCCTTGTGCCGGAAATCGCTGCCAAAGATGTGGCAAGATGGGACATGCGGCGAAGGATTGTCGTGGGGAAATCGTGTCCCGACAAAATCAGAATCGGTCTCAGGGTCAGCAGCAGGGTATAAACCGGGGATGCTATCAGTGTGGTAGCACCGCTCATTTCAGAAAAGACTGCCCACAGTTGCGCAACAACAACAATAATGGTGGAAACAATCACAACAACCACAACAATAATAACAACAACAACAATGGGAACGGTGGCACAGGAGGTGCCAAAGGTCGTGCATTTACATTGGGCCGCGGAGAGGCCAGAAACAACACGAACGTAGTCACCGGTAAGTTTCCCCTTAATGAACATTTTGCTTCTGTGCTTTTTGATACGGGTGCGGATAGGAGCTTTATATCTGAGTCTTTTAGGAAGGACCTAAATCTCACGCTTAAACCATTAGAGACCCCTTATGTGATAAAATTAGCCAATGGTAAATCGGTAGATGTGACCCAAATCGTATCCGACTGTCAACTCAAACTCGCGGGCCACACTTTTACCATTGATCTGATGACAACTACCCTAGGTAGTTTTGACGTGGTAGTCAGAATGGACTGGCTATCCGACGTTCGGGCTAAAGTTCTCTGCTTCGAAAAGTCTAACCGTATTCCACTCTCGAACGACGAAATCCTGACGGTACAAGGCGACAAGGCAAGCGCCGTCACCAACATTATCTCATTTATGCAAGCGCAGAAGTATCTTCGGAAAAAGAATTCCTTCGCTATACTTGCACTAATCACCGAACCGCCTAAGGACGAGAAACGTATAGAAGACATCCCTGTCGTCCGTGATTTTTCCGATGTATTCCCAGAAGAGCTACCTGGTCTTCCACCACATCGACAATTGGAGTTTGAAATCGAATTGGCAAGCAATGCAACTCCCATCGCCAAGGCTCCATACCGCCTAGCTCCAGCCGAGCTGCAGGAGCTGTCTACCCAACTTCAAGAGTTGCTAGAAAAAGGATTTATTCAACCAAGCGTTTCGCCATGGGGAGCTCCAGTCCTGTTTGTCAAGAAGAAGGACGGGACTTTCCGCATGTGCATCGACTATAGGGAACTCAACAAGGTTACAGTCAAGAACCGATACCCGTTACCTCGCATCGATGATCTATTCGACCAACTGCAAGGGTCAAGTTACTACTCTAAGATTTATTTACGGTCCGGTTATCATCAGCTACGCGTCAGAGAGGAGGATATCGCTAAGACAGCATTTCGCACTCGGTATGGCCATTACGAGTTCTTGGTCATGCCATTCGGTCTCACTAACGCACCTGCGGTGTTCATGGACCTCATGAACCGCGTGTGTAAACCATACCTCGACAAATTTGTCATCGTGTTCATCGATGACATACTCATCTACTCCAAAGGTAAAGAAGAGCATGCTGAGCACCTACGATTACTGCTAGGGTTACTTCAACAGGAAAAGCTATATGCCAAGCTTTCGAAGTGTGATTTTTGGATCCGAGAAGTTCAATTTCTCGGGCACGTCGTGAATGAAAAGGGTATCCACGTAGACCCTGCCAAGATTGAAGCCATCAAAAACTAGGAAGCACCTAAGACACCGACGGAAATCCGCCAATTTTTGGGATTGGCTGGTTACTATAGACGCTTCATCGAGGGGTTTTCAAAGATTGCACAACCGCTTACTACCCTCACTCAGAAAGGTATCAAGTATAATTGGGGTGACAAGCAAGAAGCACGCGTTTCAATTGCTGAAGCAGAAACTTTGCAGTGCACCCATTCTGTCCTTGCCGGAAGGGACAGATGACTTTGTAGTGTATTGTGATGCTTCCATTCAGGGATTGGGATGCGTACTCATGCAACACGATAAGGTCATCGCGTATGCGTCGCGACAGCTGAAAGTTCACGAGAAGAACTACACGACGCATGACCTAGAATTGGGAGCAGTAGTGTTTGCACTTAAGATTTGGAGACACTACCTTTATGGAACGAAATGCACAACCTTCACTGACCACAAAAGCCTCCAGCACATCTTTGATCAGAAGGAGCTGAACATGCGACAGCGTCGCTGGGTCGAACTCTTGAACGATTATGAGTGTGCCATTCGGTATCACCCGGGTAAAGCTAACGTGGTAGCTGATGCCCTCAGCAGGAAGGAACACTTGAAACCTCGTCGCGTACGAGCGCTACAACTCACTATTCATTCAGGGCTACCCGAACGAATACGCGACGCCCAGTTAGAAGCAGTTAAGGAGGAAAACATCAAAGCCGAATCAGTGGGAAAAATGGAACGCGATTGGGAGGAAAGCCCAATGGAGCCCGGTATTTCATGAATCGCATATGGGTACCTCTCTACGGAAACCTCAGAGAGCTAGTCATGGATGAAGCACACAAATCTCGATACTCTATCCATCCGGGTTCGGATAAGATGTATCAAGACCTTAAAGCTGCGTATTGGTGGCCCAACATGAAAGCCGATATAGCCATCTACGTGAGTAAATGTTTGACTTGTGCAAAAGTCAAGGTGGAGTATCAAAAGCCATCGGGGCTACTCCAACAACCTGAGATCCCAGTGTGGAAATGGGATCAGATCTCAATGGATTTCATCACTAAACTCCCGCGAACCTTGGGTGGTTGCGACACCATCTGGGTGATTGTGGATCGTTTAACTAAGTCCGCACACTTCCTAGCTATCAAAGAAACGGATAGAATGGAGAAGTTGACTCGCATCTACATTAAGGAAGTAGTTTCTCGGCACGGGGTGCCAACGTCTATCATATCAGATAGAGATGCTCGTTTCACGTCAAACTTCTGGCAGTCACTCCAGAAAGCGTTGGGAACACGCTTGGATATGAGCACAGCTTATCACCCTCAGACTGATGGTCAAAGCGAAAGGACCATACAAACCTTGGAAGACATTCTTAGGGCATGCGTAGTGGACTTCGGAGATAATTGGGAAATTCACCTGCCTCTAATAGAATTCTCATATAACAACAGCTATCACACGAGTATTTCGGCAGCACCGTTTGAAGCATTATACGGTCGTAAATGTAGATCACCGGTCTGTTGGGCAGAAGTCGGTGACAGTCAACTCACAGGCCCAGAGTTAATACTTGAGGCCACTGAAAAGATTGTACAAATCAGAAACCGCATGGCGGCGGCACGAGATCGACAGAAAAGCTACGCTGATCAACAACGCAAACCGCTCGAATTCCAAGTAGGCGATCGCGTCCTACTAAAGGTGTCACCCTGGAAGGGTGTAATCCGTTTTGGAAAACGGGGCAAACTTAACCCACGGTACGTAGGCCCGTTTGAAATCTTGGAGCGAATTGGACCCGTAGCATACCAATTAGACCTCCCTGCCGAACTCAGTGGAGTTCACAACGTATTTCACGTGTCAAATCTGAAGAAGTGTCTATCAGATGAAACTTTAGTTATTCCATTGGAGGAGATCCAAGTGGATGAACAACTACACTTCGTGGAAAAGCCTATCGAGATCATGGATCGTGAGATCAAGACTCGGAGGCACAGCAAGATTCCAATCGTTAAAGTTCGTTGGGACTCTAAGCGTGGACCGGAGTTCACGTGGGAAAGAGAGGACCAAATGAAAAGCAAATACCCACACCTCTTCGCAACTGAGCAGCAAACTAACGATGACAGTACCTAAATTTTCGGGACGAAAATTCTTTCAACAAGGGGATGATGTGACAACCTGGAAATTTTCTCATACTTTCGTGTACTATTGTTGACTAAATTCTCGTGCATGGCACTTGGAAATCTTTGTGTATGACATTTGGGAACTTCTTGTAACGTTGCGTACCATTATAAACAAACTAACTCTTTGTGCGTGGCACTCTAAACATGTACGTTACATGCTAAACCGCGTTTACTCAATTTTCGGGACGAAAATTCTTTCAACATGGGGATAATGTGATATCCCGGGTTTTTCGGATAAATTATACGTGACACTTGTCGAATAATATGCGTGCTAAGTATTAAACGGGAATGAATACGTGATGAGTGTTTATGTGATTGTTTAGTTATTATTGTAAATATGCACACAACCGAACCCTTTGGGAAACTAGGAAACTTGGAACCCAAGTCTTCGGCCAAAAGAGAACGAAATCAAGTTCAAACCAAACTAACTTCCGTAAGTCTCTCGGTCACAAACACTAACCAAAACCGAATAGCATGCGACTTTAATCCTTCGGCCGCAAGACCCAAACCCAAACCGTAACCCTATCCCTTGACCGCGAAACCAAACCAACCATCCTAGTTCCTCGGCCACAATACTTATCCCAAATTGAAATCTTTATCTCTTGCGCCTATATCTACAAACTTGTGCATGTTTCCTTCTAAAACACAAACTCTAAACCACCCTCCTCTTGCTCCATAAATCGCGACGGCTTCTTTTTCTTTTCTTTCGGTCGCAGCAAACATCAACCGAAGCCATCATCATCTCGGTCGCTAGCAGCCGGTTATCTCCAGTCCAGTCTAGATCGCAAGATCAGTTTTGTTTTGCTTTCTCTTGGTCGCAGCAAGCAGCAGCCGAGTCGCCTTTGTCCACATCTCGGCTCGTTTGTCTAGTTACTCAAGGTTAGGATCATGTTTGATTTGAGACCATGTTCGGATATATGTATATTTATGTGCTTGAATGCTTAAGTTGTTTCGGATTATATGCGTATGTAGGTTGTCCGCAAGTATATAGAGACTTGAAAGTTCTGAGTTATGTGTGTGTTGATTTTGTTGTTGTTTCGGATTGATTTATTGATTGAAACGATCGTGTGTTTTCGGAGTATACATGTGTTAATCGGCTGATGTATCATAGTTACAAGTAGGGTTGTTTTCGGAAGATAAAAGCTGGCCAAGCATGATTGAACGAGATGTTAGATTAGCCGATTTGTCGATGATGTTTACACTGAATGATCTCATTGTTCGGATTGGTTACACTAGGTTGAATGTATAGGCTGTGTTTTGTTATAATAACTAGAAGTTATTAAGTAGGGTTGCATGGATAGATTATTAGTATTAATCTAGGATTAAAAATCGAATCTTGATCGCCTTGGCTAGTCACATGAACGAGTTATACGAACTTATTATAAGGAGATGCAGAAAACAGCATGCTGAGTGAATGTTTCAGCCGACTTTATCAGGCTGTAACTTGGTCGTTAGTTGTCGAAAAACGGATTTTCTGAGGTCTAAAACCTAGAGATTTGAATAAGGAATCCAATGGCGCTGGATTCATAATTTTCTGAAATCGTTTGATATTTTTAAAGGGTTAAACAAGTTCGGTAGGTAAAGCTGTTAAAATTCTGGAATTTTGTTGGTTGTTTATCAAGCTAGATTTTAAAATCAGTAGAGAGTTGAGTCATGATTTTTGTACAGCAACTAGGTATAGAAATTTCCGGGCAACTCTAACTGGAATTTTGTTAATCGGACGATCAGTGATTTTTAAATAAATTCTTCCGTGGACTGCAGTCAGAAAGCGGTAAATCTGACTGCAGCTTAGTGAATTAATATTTATGGTTAATTTGTATAGATTTAGGACTTGGAAAAATTATATAAATTTCTATGGTATAGATGTCACCTACTGTAAAAATATGGGAATTTTTGGAATGCTAGAACTATTTTATAAAAATCCTAGAAAACAGCTGAATAATTGAATGTTAAGCAGAAAGTTGATAATTTGTGATTTTATGCTTTTAAGTGTTACATGGATTTGGAATGTGTTCATGATAAGTTGTTTGATTACTATGATTATATGAGAATACTTGCATGCATGTTTGAGTGTTAGATATGTTGTTTGTGTGTATCACTTTGTGAGTAAATTGCGTGTGGAATTTGTATTGGTGTGATTACACACTAACGTGGAATTAATTGGTTTATTAGGACGCAACTAGCGGTCCCATCTCTTATAACATCTATTCCACACTAACCGAGCAAATAAAGGTGAGTTCACGGCCCCTAACTTTATACGGTTTTAAACAACAGGGGGAGAAACATGTATACATTCTTAAACTCAAACTCTTTACGTTATACGAATGTAACGTCACATAACTATGCGGTAACTAAGTTAATGTTAATGTAATGTTATGGTCACTATGCAGCTTTATCACTTAAGTCCTCGACAATCTCCTCGGATCGTTAATATTTGGGTTAAGTAGCGGGGGAATTATAAGTAGTACTACTGGGTCTGACGAGCCCCATCCGAGCTAGTCGCGCTAGCTGACCGGGTTTGGTCAACGGGTGTATGATTGGCCTAACATCGCCATGGTCATGTGATAGACCTGGCAAAACGGAGGCACAAATGTCAGCTTCGATCGCGAACACTTAGTGACATGACTTTAGGCTAGCTACCTATATACATTAATATTGAACTTAATTACGGAACAACTTAATATTCCGGGTTTGGAATATTGGAACAACAACTTATTATCCCGGGTTGGTGATAATGGAAACAACAACTTAATATTCCGGGTTTGGAATATTGGAACAACAACTTATTATCCCGGGTTGGGGATAATGGAAACAACAACTTAATATTCCGGTTTGGGAATATTGGAAGCAACAACTTATTATTCCGGGATTGGAATAATAGAACTGATTAGTTATCCCGGGTTGGGGATAACGGAGTAACAAACTATAACCGAACAAACGATTTTATGAAAACCTGTGAACTCACTCATCTTAAATGTTGACACTTGTTTCTTTACATGTTTCTCAGGACGCTAGGAGCTCTAGGTGCACGCACACGCATTGAACAAGACATCATTATAGAGTCTCATTTATTAATACTGTTTTGGGATTTTTCATTTGTTTTGGCGTTTGTGTTGGCGCCCGCATCATTACTTATTTATGCTTCCGCTCAAATCTAAAACTGATACTCATGCTAAATATTGGTAATCTAAAATTTACAACAAATGATTTTGGAAAACGTATTATCAAATCATATAGAGTCGTTCGACGTACTAGTGTCTTAGATTCTGGTTTGTTCACACGTCTCGCGGTAAAACTCCGTAAGTGGAAATTGAGGGTGTGACAGATTGGTATCAGAGCCACTAGCTATAGAGAACCAGGTTTGCATTAGAAGTAGACCTAAACTATAGCTGATATCACGACACTAGACTTAGTTTGGCACTGAATTATTATATCTTGTTATGCGATGTACCACTACTATGCTATGTGAAATATGAATGCATAATTGAAGCGAATGCAACTCGTAACTAACTACACAACCTAAAGGCAATGTCATCATCATCCTCATCATCATCCGAAAAACTTACGCAACCAAGGGCGCCAGGAAAGGCACCTATGGTGGAACCCTTACCATCTTATGGCGTGGAAACACGCTCAGCTGCGAAGAAAAGGCTCGCTCTAGGGGAGGAGTCGTCATCACGCCCAACCAACGCTGTGCCAGACAAACCGGTTAACCCTGTAGAAGTAGGAGATGACCTACTTAGAATCATATTACATAAACAACAAGCACAGATAGAAAGAATGCAGGAAACCATCCTAGCACAAGGATGGATGATCCGCCAACTGACTGGTAAAACCGACTCGCTCGAGGAAGAGCATCATACGAGTAAGATAGCTCGTAACACCATAGCCAGAGATCAGCGTGCTGAGCAGATAAGAGCCGACTGGCTTGAGGACAGAGTCCTGGAAAATAGTTGGAACATTCAGGAACTGCAAAATCAAGCACTTGCACCAGCACCGGCCCCTCCAGTGCCGGTAGAGGAGGATCCAGAGGAGGATCCGGAGGAGGACCCAGCTGTAGAAGCTGGAAATGCCGCGCAGGATGACGGCAACGGCAGTGACTTGGGGGATGGAGACGTAGAAGACTGACGCGTCTCGCTTATTTTATTTACTTTCCTTCGGTCTATTTATTTTCTACATAGATCTAAAATGGCAACTGGAAGACGTGGAAACCTTAACTTAACGCCTGAAGAGCTAGCTGCCATGATCCAAGAACACGTGAATGCTGCTCTGGCAGGTGTTCAAAACCCACCAGCAGCAGGAGGGGGCTCTAACCCCTACAAGATGTTCCTCGACGGGGAACCAAGCAAATTCTCGGGGGCGGAAGGACCCATTGGACTAGTCCGCTGGATCGAAAAGTCTGAATCCGTTTTTTTGAAATGTGCAACTGCCTAGAAGCCAACAAGGTCAAATACGCAGCCTCAACACTGGAAGATGGGGCACTGACATGGTGGAATGCCCAAGTCCAAACACGTGGGCTTATAGCTGCGAATACAATGGCATGGGCTGAGTTCAAGGCCCTGATTAAAGATGAGTACTGTCCACGAGACAGAGTGCAACAGTTAGAGCAAGCTCTATGGAACCACAAGATGGTGGGATCGGAAATTGAAGCTTACACTGCAAAACATCATGACTTAGTATTTCTGTGTCCCGATTTGGCCAACACGGTGGAGAAAAGACTCGAGTTCTATCTCGGGGGTCTGGTTCCGGAAATTCAGGGTATGGTGATGTCTAGTAACCCTGTAACAGAGCATCAAGCAATCCGACTGGCTCACAAACTCATTGATAAAGCGGTGGAACAGAAGAAACTGCCAGCACGGGGTACCACTGAAGTTGCCTCAGATAACAAAAGAAAGTTTGAAGACTCCACCATTCGACAGCCTTCGTCATCACATCCACAGCAAGGGAACCCGAAAAGGTTCAATCACTACCACAACCACCGGGGTCATCAAAATCGTTCCAACAACAACAGCAACTACAACAACAATTACAACAATAACAACCAGAATGCAGGCGGCTATGTAGGTCGAAAGCCGCAGTGCAATCGCTGCAATCTTCACCATGACGGCCCTTGTGCCGGAAATCGCTGCCAAAGATGTGGCAAGATGGGACATGCGGCGAAGGATTGTCGTGGGGAAATCGTGTCCCGACAAAATCAGAATCGGTCTCAGGGTCAGCAGCAGGGTATAAACCGGGGATGCTATCAGTGTGGTAGCACCGCTCATTTTAGAAAAGACTGCCCACAGTTGCGCAACAACAACAATAATGGTGGAAACAACCACAACAACCACAACAATAATAACAACAACAACAATGGGAACGGTGGCACAGGAGGTGCCAAAGGTCGTGCATTTACATTGGGCCGCGGAGAGGCCAGAAACAACACGAACGTAGTCACCGGTAAGTTTCCCCTTAATGAACATTTTGCTTCTGTGCTTTTTGATACGGGTGCGGATAGGAGCTTTATATCTGAGTCTTTTAGGAAGGACCTAAATCTCACGCTTAAACCATTAGAGACCCCTTATGTGATAAAATTAGCCAATGGTAAATCGGTAGATGTGACCCAAATCGTATCCGACTGTCAACTCAAACTCGCGGGCCACACTTTTACCATTGATCTGATGACAACTACCCTAGGTAGTTTTGACGTGGTAGTCAGAATGGACTGGCTATCCGACGTCCGGGCTAAAGTTCTCTGCTTCGAAAAGTCTAACCGTATTCCACTCTCGAACGACGAAATCCTGACGGTACAAGGCGACAAGGCAAGCGCCGTCACCAACATTATCTCATTTATGCAAGCGCAGAAGTATCTTCGGAAAAAGAATTCCTTCGCTATACTTGCACTAATCACCGAACCGCCTAAGGACGAGAAACGTATAGAAGACATCCCTGTCGTCCGTGATTTTTCCGATGTATTCCCAGAAGAGCTACCTGGTCTTCCACCACATCGACAATTGGAGTTTGAAATCGAATTGGCAAGCAATGCAACTCCCATCGCCAAGGCTCCATACGCCTAGCTCCAGCCGAGCTGCAGGAGCTGTCTACCCAACTTCAAGAGTTGCTAGAAAAAGGATTTATTCGACCAAGCGTTTCGCCATGGGGAGCTCCAGTCCTGTTTGTCAAGAAGAAGGACGGGACTTTCCGCATGTGCATCGACTATAGGGAACTCAACAAGGTTACAGTCAAGAACCGATACCCGTTACCTCGCATCGATGATCTATTCGACCAACTGCAAGGGTCAAGTTACTACTCTAAGATTTATTTACGGTCCGGTTATCATCAGCTACGCGTCAGAGAGGAGGATATCGCTAAGACAGCATTTCGCACTCGGTATGGCCATTACGAGTTCTTGGTCATGCCATTCGGTCTCACTAACGCACCTGCGGTGTTCATGGACCTCATGAACCGCGTGTGTAAACCATACCTCGACAAATTTGTCATCGTGTTCATCGATGACATACTCATCTACTCCAAAGGTAAAGAAGAGCATGCTGAGCACCTACGATTACTGCTAGGGTTACTTCAACAGGAAAAGCTATATGCCAAGCTTTCGAAGTGTGATTTTTGGATCCGAGAAGTTCAATTTCTCGGGCACGTCGTGAATGAAAAGGGTATCCACGTAGACCCTGCCAAGATTGAAGCCATCAAAAACTAGGAAGCACCTAAGACACCGACGGAAATCCGCCAATTTTTGGGATTGGCTGGTTACTATAGACGCTTCATCGAGGGGTTTTCAAAGATTGCACAACCGTTTACTACCCTCACTCAGAAAGGTATCAAGTATAATTGGGGTGACAAGCAAGAAGCAGCGTTTCAATTGCTGAAGCAGAAACTTTGCAGTGCACCCATTCTGTCCTTGCCGGAAGGGACAGATGACTTTGTAGTGTATTGTGATGCTTCCATTCAGGGATTGGGATGCGTACTCATGCAACACGATAAGGTCATCGCGTATGCGTCGCGACAGCTGAAAGTTCACGAGAAGAACTACACGACGCATGACCTAGAATTGGGAGCAGTAGTGTTTGCACTTAAGATTTGGAGACACTACCTTTATGGAACGAAATGCACAACCTTCACTGACCACAAAAGCCTCCAGCACATCTTTGATCAGAAGGAGTTGAACATGCGACAGCGTCGCTGGGTCGAACTCTTGAACGATTATGAGTGTGCCATTCGGTATCACCCGGGTAAAGCTAACGTGGTAGCTGATGCCCTCAGCAGGAAGGAACACTTGAAACCTCGTCGCGTACGAGCGCTACAACTCACTATTCATTCAGGGCTACCCGAACGAATACGCGACGCCCAGTTAGAAGCAGTTAAGGAGGAAAACATCAAAGCCGAATCAGTGGGAAAAATGGAACGCGATTGGAGAGAAAGCCCAATGGAGCCCGGTATTTCATGAATCGCATATGGGTACCTCTCTACGGAAACCTCAGAGAGCTAGTCATGGATGAAGCACACAAATCTCGATACTCTATCCATCCGGGTTCGGATAAGATGTATCAAGACCTTAAAGCTGCGTATTGGTGGCCCAACATGAAAGCCGATATAGCCATCTACGTGAGTAAATGTTTGACTTGTGCAAAAGTCAAGGTGGAGTATCAAAAGCCATCGGGGCTACTCCAACAACCTGAGATCCCAGTGTGGAAATGGGATCAGATCTCAATGGATTTCATCACTAAACTCCCGCGAACCTTGGGTGGTTGCGACACCATCTGGGTGATTGTGGATCGTTTAACTAAGTCCGCACACTTCCTAGCTATCAAAGAAACGGATAGAATGGAGAAGTTGACTCGCATCTACATTAAGGAAGTAGTTTCTCGGCACGGGGTGCCAACGTCTATCATATCAGATAGAGATGCTCGTTTCACGTCAAACTTCTGGCAGTCACTCCAGAAAGCGTTGGGAACACGCTTGGATATGAGCACAGCTTATCACCCTCAGACTGATGGTCAAAGCGAAAGGACCATACAAACCTTGGAAGACATTCTTAGGGCATGCGTAGTGGACTTCGGAGATAATTGGGAAATTCACCTGCCTCTAATAGAATTCTCATATAACAACAGCTATCACACGAGTATTTCGGCAGCACCGTTTGAAGCATTATACGGTCGTAAATGTAGATCACCGGTCTGCTGGGCAGAAGTCGGTGACAGTCAACTCACAGGCCCAGAGTTAATACTTGAGTCCACTGAAAAGATTGTACAAATCAGAAACCGCATGGCGGCGGCACGAGATCGACAGAAAAGCTACGCTGATCAACAACGCAAACCGCTCGAATTCCAAGTAGGCGATCGCGTCCTACTAAAGGTGTCACCCTGGAAGGGTGTAATCCGTTTTGGAAAACGGGGCAAACTTAACCCACGGTACGTAGGCCCGTTTGAAATCTTGGAGCGAATTGGACCCGTAGCATACCAATTAGACCTCCCTGCCGAACTCAGTGGAGTTCACAACGTATTTCACGTGTCAAATCTGAAGAAGTGTCTATCAGATGAAACTTTAGTTATTCCATTGGAGGAGATCCAAGTGGATGAACAACTACACTTCGTGGAAAAGCCTATCGAGATCATGGATCGTGAGATCAAGACTCGGAGGCACAGCAAGATTCCAATCGTTAAAGTTCGTTGGGACTCTAAGCGTGGACCGGAGTTCACGTGGGAAAGAGAGGACCAAATGAAAAGCAAATACCCACACCTCTTCGCAACTGAGCAGCAAACTAACGATGACAGTACCTAAATTTTCGGGACGAAAATTCTTTCAACAAGGGGATGATGTGACAACCTGGAAATTTTCTCATACTTTCGTGTACTATTGTTGACTAAATTCTCGTGCATGGCACTTGGAAATCTTTGTGTATGACATTTGGGAACTTCTTGTAACGTTGCGTACCATTATAAACAAACTAACTCTTTGTGCGTGGCACTCTAAACATGTACGTTACATGCTAAACCGCGTTTACTCAATTTTCGGGACGAAAATTCTTTCAACATGGGGATAATGTGATATCCCGGGTTTTTCGGATAAATTATACGTGACACTTGTCGAATAATATGCGTGCTAAGTATTAAACGGGAATGAATACGTGATGAGTGTTTATGTGATTGTTTAGTTATTATTGTAAATATGCACACAACCGAACCCTTTGGGAAACTAGGAAACTTGGAACCCAAGTCTTCGGCCAAAAGAGAACGAAATCAAGTTCAAACCAAACTAACTTCCGTAAGTCTCTCGGTCACAAACACTAACCAAAACCGAATAGCATGCGACTTTAATCCTTCGGCCGCAAGACCCAAACCCAAACCGTAACCCTATCCCTTGACCGCGAAACCAAACCAACCATCCTAGTTCCTCGGCCACAATACTTATCCCAAATTGAAATCTTTATCTCTTGCGCCTATATCTACAAACTTGTGCATGTTTCCTTCTAAAACACAAACTCTAAACCACCCTCCTCTTGCTCCATAAATCGCGACGGCTTCTTTTTCTTTTCTTTCGGTCGCAGCAAACATCAACCGAAGCCATCATCATCTCGGTCGCTAGCAGCCGGTTATCTCCAGTCCAGTCTAGATCGCAAGATCAGTTTTGTTTTGCTTTCTCTTGGTCGCAGCAAGCAGCAGCCGAGTCGCCTTTGTCCACATCTCGGCTCGTTTGTCTAGTTACTCAAGGTTAGGATCATGTTTGATTTGAGACCATGTTCGGATATATGTATATTTATGTGCTTGAATGCTTAAGTTGTTTCGGATTATATGCGTATGTAGGTTGTCCGCAAGTATATAGAGACTTGAAAGTTCTGAGTTATGTGTGTGTTGATTTTGTTGTTGTTTCGGATTGATTTATTGATTGAAACGATCGTGTGTTTTCGGAGTATACATGTGTTAATCGGCTGATGTATCATAGTTACAAGTAGGGTTGTTTTCGGAAGATAAAAGCTGGCCAAGCATGATTGAACGAGATGTTAGATTAGCCGATTTGTCGATGATGTTTACACTGAATGATCTCATTGTTCGGATTGGTTACACTAGGTTGAATGTATAGGCTGTGTTTTGTTATAATAACTAGAAGTTATTAAGTAGGGTTGCATGGATAGATTATTAGTATTAATCTAGGATTAAAAATCGAATCTTGATCGCCTTGGCTAGTCACATGAACGAGTTATACGAACTTATTATAAGGAGATGCAGAAAACAGCATGCTGAGTGAATGTTTCAGCCGACTTTATCAGGCTGTAACTTGGTCGTTAGTTGTCGAAAAACGGATTTTCTGAGGTCTAAAACCTAGAGATTTGAATAAGGAATCCAATGGCGCTGGATTCATAATTTTCTGAAATCGTTTGATATTTTTAAAGGGTTAAACAAGTTCGGTAGGTAAAGCTGTTAAAATTCTGGAATTTTGTTGGTTGTTTATCAAGCTAGATTTTAAAATCAGTAGAGAGTTGAGTCATGATTTTTGTACAGCAACTAGGTATAGAAATTTCCGGGCAACTCTAACTGGAATTTTGTTAATCGGACGATCAGTGATTTTTAAATAAATTCTTCCGTGGACTGCAGTCAGAAAGCGGTAAATCTGACTGCAGCTTAGTGAATTAATATTTATGGTTAATTTGTATAGATTTAGGACTTGGAAAAATTATATAAATTTCTATGGTATAGATGTCACCTACTGTAAAAATATGGGAATTTTTGGAATGCTAGAACTATTTTATAAAAATCCTAGAAAACAGCTGAATAATTGAATGTTAAGCAGAAAGTTGATAATTTGTGATTTTATGCTTTTAAGTGTTACATGGATTTGGAATGTGTTCATGATAAGTTGTTTGATTACTATGATTATATGAGAATACTTGCATGCATGTTTGAGTGTTAGATATGTTGTTTGTGTGTATCACTTTGTGAGTAAATTGCGTGTGGAATTTGTATTGGTGTGATTACACACTAACGTGGAATTAATTGGTTTATTAGGACGCAACTAGCGGTCCCATCTCTTATAACATCTATTCCACACTAACCGAGCAAATAAAGGTGAGTTCACGGCCCCTAACTTTATACGGTTTTAAACAACAGGGGGAGAAACATGTATACATTCTTAAACTCAAACTCTTTACGTTATACGAATGTAACGTCACATAACTATGCGGTAACTAAGTTAATGTTAATGTAATGTTATGGTCACTATGCAGCTTTATCACTTAAGTCCTCGACAATCTCCTCGGATCGTTAATATTTGGGTTAAGTAGCGGGGGAATTATAAGTAGTACTACTGGGTCTGACGAGCCCCATCCGAGCTAGTCGCGCTAGCTGACCGGGTTTGGTCAACGGGTGTATGATTGGCCTAACATCGCCATGGTCATGTGATAGACCTGGCAAAACGGAGGCACAAATGTCAGCTTCGATCGCGAACACTTAGTGACATGACTTTAGGCTAGCTACCTATATACATTAATATTGAACTTAATTACGGAACAACTTAATATTCCGGGTTTGGAATATTGGAACAACAACTTATTATCCCGGGTTGGTGATAATGGAAACAACAACTTAATATTCCGGGTTTGGAATATTGGAACAACAACTTATTATCCCGGGTTGGGGATAATGGAAACAACAACTTAATATTCCGGTTTGGGAATATTGGAAGCAACAACTTATTATTCCGGGATTGGAATAATAGAACTGATTAGTTATCCCGGGTTGGGGATAACGGAGTAACAAACTATAACCGAACAAACGATTTTATGAAAACCTGTGAACTCACTCATCTTAAATGTTGACACTTGTTTCTTTACATGTTTCTCAGGACGCTAGGAGCTCTAGGTGCACGCACACGCATTGAACAAGACATCATTATAGAGTCTCATTTATTAATACTGTTTTGGGATTTTTCATTTGTTTTGGCGTTTGTGTTGGCGCCCGCATCATTACTTATTTATGCTTCCGCTCAAATCTAAAACTGATACTCATGCTAAATATTGGTAATCTAAAATTTACAACAAATGATTTTGGAAAACGTATTATCAAATCATATAGAGTCGTTCGACGTACTAGTGTCTTAGATTCTGGTTTGTTCACACGTCTCGCGGTAAAACTCCGTAAGTGGAAATTGAGGGTGTGACAGATTGATATCAGAGCCACTAGCTATAGAGAACCAGGTTTGCATTAGAAGTAGACCTAAACTATAGCTGATATCACGACACTAGACTTAGTTTGGCACTGAATTATTATATCTTGTTATGCGATGTACCACTACTATGCTATGTGAAATATGAATGCATAATTGAAGCGAATGCAACTCGTAACTAACTACACAACCTAAAGGCAATGTCATCATCATCCTCATCATCATCCGAAAAACTTACGCAACCAAGGGCGCCAGGAAAGGCACCTATGGTGGAACCCTTACCATCTTATGGCGTGGAAACACGCTCAGCTGCGAAGAAAAGGCTCGCTCTAGGGGAGGAGTCGTCATCACGCCCAACCAACGCTGTGCCAGACAAACCGGTTAACCCTGTAGAAGTAGGAGATGACCTACTTAGAATCATATTACATAAACAACAAGCACAGATAGAAAGAATGCAGGAAACCATCCTAGCACAAGGATGGATGATCCGCCAACTGACTGGTAAAACCGACTCGCTCGAGGAAGAGCATCATACGAGTAAGATAGCTCGTAACACCATAGCCAGAGATCAGCGTGCTGAGCAGATAAGAGCCGACTGGCTTGAGGACAGAGTCCTGGAAAATAGTTGGAACATTCAGGAACTGCAAAATCAAGCACTTGCACCAGCACCGGCCCCTCCAGTGCCGGTAGAGGAGGATCCAGAGGAGGATCCGGAGGAGGACCCAGCTGTAGAAGCTGGAAATGCCGCGCAGGATGACGGCAACGGCAGTGACTTGGGGGATGGAGACGTAGAAGACTGACGCGTCTCGCTTATTTTATTTACTTTCCTTCGGTCTATTTATTTTCTACATAGATCTAAAATGGCAACTGGAAGACGTGGAAACCTTAACTTAACGCCTGAAGAGCTAGCTGCCATGATCCAAGAACACGTGAATGCTGCTCTGGCAGGTGTTCAAAACCCACCAGCAGCAGGAGGGGGCTCTAACCCCTACAAGATGTTCCTCGACGGGGAACCAAGCAAATTCTCGGGGCGGAAGGACCCATTGGACTAGTCCGCTGGATCGAAAAGTCTGAATCCGTTTTTTTGAAATGTGCAACTGCCTAGAAGCCAACAAGGTCAAATACGCAGCCTCAACACTGGAAGATGGGGCACTGACATGGTGGAATGCCCAAGTCCAAACACGTGGGCTTATAGCTGCGAATACAATGGCATGGGCTGAGTTCAAGGCCCTGATTAAAGATGAGTACTGTCCACGAGACAGAGTGCAACAGTTAGAGCAAGCTCTATGGAACCACAAGATGGTGGGATCGGAAATTGAAGCTTACACTGCAAAACATCATGACTTAGTATTTCTGTGTCCCGATTTGGCCAACACGGTGGAGAAAAGACTCGAGTTCTATCTCGGGGGTCTGGTTCCGGAAATTCAGGGTATGGTGATGTCTAGTAACCCTGTAACAGAGCATCAAGCAATCCGACTGGCTCACAAACTCATTGATAAAGCGGTGGAACAGAAGAAACTGCCAGCACGGGGTACCACTGAAGTTGCCTCAGATAACAAAAGAAAGTTTGAAGACTCCACCATTCGACAGCCTTCGTCATCACATCCACAGCAAGGGAACCCGAAAAGGTTCAATCACTACCACAACCACCGGGGTCATCAAAATCGTTCCAACAACAACAGCAACTACAACAACAATTACAACAATAACAACCAGAATGCAGGCGGCTATGTAGGTCGAAAGCCGCAGTGCAATCGCTGCAATCTTCACCATGACGGCCCTTGTGCCGGAAATCGCTGCCAAAGATGTGGCAAGATGGGACATGCGGCGAAGGATTGTCGTGGGGAAATCGTGTCCCGACAAAATCAGAATCGGTCTCAGGGTCAGCAGCAGGGTATAAACCGGGGATGCTATCAGTGTGGTAGCACCGCTCATTTTAGAAAAGACTGCCCACAGTTGCGCAACAACAACAATAATGGTGGAAACAACCACAACAACCACAACAATAATAACAACAACAACAATGGGAACGGTGGCACAGGAGGTGCCAAAGGTCGTGCATTTACATTGGGCCGCGGAGAGGCCAGAAACAACACGAACGTAGTCACCGGTAAGTTTCCCCTTAATGAACATTTTGCTTCTGTGCTTTTTGATACGGGTGCGGATAGGAGCTTTATATCTGAGTCTTTTAGGAAGGACCTAAATCTCACGCTTAAACCATTAGAGACCCCTTATGTGATAAAATTAGCCAATGGTAAATCGGTAGATGTGACCCAAATCGTATCCGACTGTCAACTCAAACTCGCGGGCCACACTTTTACCATTGATCTGATGACAACTACCCTAGGTAGTTTTGACGTGGTAGTCAGAATGGACTGGCTATCCGACGTCCGGGCTAAAGTTCTCTGCTTCGAAAAGTCTAACCGTATTCCACTCTCGAACGACGAAATCCTGACGGTACAAGGCGACAAGGCAAGCGCCGTCACCAACATTATCTCATTTATGCAAGCGCAGAAGTATCTTCGGAAAAAGAATTCCTTCGCTATACTTGCACTAATCACCGAACCGCCTAAGGACGAGAAACGTATAGAAGACATCCCTGTCGTCCGTGATTTTTCCGATGTATTCCCAGAAGAGCTACCTGGTCTTCCACCACATCGACAATTGGAGTTTGAAATCGAATTGGCAAGCAATGCAACTCCCATCGCCAAGGCTCCATACCGCCTAGCTCCAGCCGAGCTGCAGGAGCTGTCTACCCAACTTCAAGAGTTGCTAGAAAAAGGATTTATTCGACCAAGCGTTTCGCCATGGGGAGCTCCAGTCCTGTTTGTCAAGAAGAAGGACGGGACTTTCCGCATGTGCATCGACTATAGGGAACTCAACAAGGTTACAGTCAAGAACCGATACCCGTTACCTCGCATCGATGATCTATTCGACCAACTGCAAGGGTCAAGTTACTACTCTAAGATTTATTTACGGTCCGGTTATCATCAGCTACGCGTCAGAGAGGAGGATATCGCTAAGACAGCATTTCGCACTCGGTATGGCCATTACGAGTTCTTGGTCATGCCATTCGGTCTCACTAACGCACCTGCGGTGTTCATGGACCTCATGAACCGCGTGTGTAAACCATACCTCGACAAATTTGTCATCGTGTTCATCGATGACATACTCATCTACTCCAAAGGTAAAGAAGAGCATGCTGAGCACCTACGATTACTGCTAGGGTTACTTCAACAGGAAAAGCTATATGCCAAGCTTTCGAAGTGTGATTTTTGGATCCGAGAAGTTCAATTTCTCGGGCACGTCGTGAATGAAAAGGGTATCCACGTAGACCCTGCCAAGATTGAAGCCATCAAAAACTAGGAAGCACCTAAGACACCGACGGAAATCCGCCAATTTTTGGGATTGGCTGGTTACTATAGACGCTTCATCGAGGGGTTTTCAAAGATTGCACAACCGTTTACTACCCTCACTCAGAAAGGTATCAAGTATAATTGGGGTGACAAGCAAGAAGCAGCGTTTCAATTGCTGAAGCAGAAACTTTGCAGTGCACCCATTCTGTCCTTGCCGGAAGGGACAGATGACTTTGTAGTGTATTGTGATGCTTCCATTCAGGGATTGGGATGCGTACTCATGCAACACGATAAGGTCATCGCGTATGCGTCGCGACAGCTGAAAGTTCACGAGAAGAACTACACGACGCATGACCTAGAATTGGGAGCAGTAGTGTTTGCACTTAAGATTTGGAGACACTACCTTTATGGAACGAAATGCACAACCTTCACTGACCACAAAAGCCTCCAGCACATCTTTGATCAGAAGGAGTTGAACATGCGACAGCGTCGCTGGGTCGAACTCTTGAACGATTATGAGTGTGCCATTCGGTATCACCCGGGTAAAGCTAACGTGGTAGCTGATGCCCTCAGCAGGAAGGAACACTTGAAACCTCGTCGCGTACGAGCGCTACAACTCACTATTCATTCAGGGCTACCCGAACGAATACGCGACGCCCAGTTAGAAGCAGTTAAGGAGGAAAACATCAAAGCCGAATCAGTGGGAAAAATGGAACGCGATTGGGAGGAAAGCCCAATGGAGCCCGGTATTTCATGAATCGCATATGGGTACCTCTCTACGGAAACCTCAGAGAGCTAGTCATGGATGAAGCACACAAATCTCGATACTCTATCCATCCGGGTTCGGATAAGATGTATCAAGACCTTAAAGCTGCGTATTGGTGGCCCAACATGAAAGCCGATATAGCCATCTACGTGAGTAAATGTTTGACTTGTGCAAAAGTCAAGGTGGAGTATCAAAAGCCATCGGGGCTACTCCAACAACCTGAGATCCCAGTGTGGAAATGGGATCAGATCTCAATGGATTTCATCACTAAACTCCCGCGAACCTTGGGTGGTTGCGACACCATCTGGGTGATTGTGGATCGTTTAACTAAGTCCGCACACTTCCTAGCTATCAAAGAAACGGATAGAATGGAGAAGTTGACTCGCATCTACATTAAGGAAGTAGTTTCTCGGCACGGGGTGCCAACGTCTATCATATCAGATAGAGATGCTCGTTTCACGTCAAACTTCTGGCAGTCACTCCAGAAAGCGTTGGGAACACGCTTGGATATGAGCACAGCTTATCACCCTCAGACTGATGGTCAAAGCGAAAGGACCATACAAACCTTGGAAGACATTCTTAGGGCATGCGTAGTGGACTTCGGAGATAATTGGGAAATTCACCTGCCTCTAATAGAATTCTCATATAACAACAGCTATCACACGAGTATTTCGGCAGCACCGTTTGAAGCATTATACGGTCGTAAATGTAGATCACCGGTCTGCTGGGCAGAAGTCGGTGACAGTCAACTCACAGGCCCAGAGTTAATACTTGAGTCCACTGAAAAGATTGTACAAATCAGAAACCGCATGGCGGCGGCACGAGATCGACAGAAAAGCTACGCTGATCAACAACGCAAACCGCTCGAATTCCAAGTAGGCGATCGCGTCCTACTAAAGGTGTCACCCTGGAAGGGTGTAATCCGTTTTGGAAAACGGGGCAAACTTAACCCACGGTACGTAGGCCCGTTTGAAATCTTGGAGCGAATTGGACCCGTAGCATACCAATTAGACCTCCCTGCCGAACTCAGTGGAGTTCACAACGTATTTCACGTGTCAAATCTGAAGAAGTGTCTATCAGATGAAACTTTAGTTATTCCATTGGAGGAGATCCAAGTGGATGAACAACTACACTTCGTGGAAAAGCCTATCGAGATCATGGATCGTGAGATCAAGACTCGGAGGCACAGCAAGATTCCAATCGTTAAAGTTCGTTGGGACTCTAAGCGTGGACCGGAGTTCACGTGGGAAAGAGAGGACCAAATGAAAAGCAAATACCCACACCTCTTCGCAACTGAGCAGCAAACTAACGATGACAGTACCTAAATTTTCGGGACGAAAATTCTTTCAACAAGGGGATGATGTGACAACCTGGAAATTTTCTCATACTTTCGTGTACTATTGTTGACTAAATTCTCGTGCATGGCACTTGGAAATCTTTGTGTATGACATTTGGGAACTTCTTGTAACGTTGCGTACCATTATAAACGAACTAACTCTTTGTGCGTGGCACTCTAAACATGTACGTTACATGCTAAACCGCGTTTACTCAATTTTCGGGACGAAAATTCTTTCAACATGGGGATAATGTGATATCCCGGGTTTTTCGGATAAATTATACGTGACACTTGTCGAATAATATGCGTGCTAAGTATTAAACGGGAATGAATACGTGATGAGTGTTTATGTGATTGTTTAGTTATTATTGTAAATATGCACACAACCGAACCCTTTGGGAAACTAGGAAACTTGGAACCCAAGTCTTCGGCCAAAAGAGAACGAAATCAAGTTCAAACCAAACTAACTTCCGTAAGTCTCTCGGTCACAAACACTAACCAAAACCGAATAGCATGCGACTTTAATCCTTCGGCCGCAAGACCCAAACCCAAACCGTAACCCTATCCCTTGACCGCGAAACCAAACCAACCATCCTAGTTCCTCGGCCACAATACTTATCCCAAATTGAAATCTTTATCTCTTGCGCCTATATCTACAAACTTGTGCATGTTTCCTTCTAAAACACAAACTCTAAACCACCCTCCTCTTGCTCCATAAATCGCGACGGCTTCTTTTTCTTTTCTTTCGGTCGCAGCAAACATCAACCGAAGCCATCATCATCTCGGTCGCTAGCAGCCGGTTATCTCCAGTCCAGTCTAGATCGCAAGATCAGTTTTGTTTTGCTTTCTCTCGGTCGCAGCAAGCAGCAGCCGAGTCGCCTTTGTCCACATCTCGGCTCGTTTGTCTAGTTACTCAAGGTTAGGATCATGTTTGATTTGAGACCATGTTCGGATATATGTATATTTATGTGCTTGAATGCTTAAGTTGTTTCGGATTATATGCGTATGTAGGTTGTCCGCAAGTATATAGAGACTTGAAAGTTCTGAGTTATGTGTGTGTTGATTTTGTTGTTGTTTCGGATTGATTTATTGATTGAAACGATCGTGTGTTTTCGGAGTATACATGTGTTAATCGGCTGATGTATCATAGTTACAAGTAGGGTTGTTTTCGGAAGATAAAAGCTGGCCAAGCATGATTGAACGAGATGTTAGATTAGCCGATTTGTCGATGATGTTTACACTGAATGATCTCATTGTTCGGATTGGTTACACTAGGTTGAATGTATAGGCTGTGTTTTGTTATAATAACTAGAACTTATTAAGTAGGGTTGCATGGATAGATTATTAGTATTAATCTAGGATTAAAAATCGAATCTTGATCGCCTTGGCTAGTCACATGAACGAGTTATACGAACTTATTATAAGGAGATGCAGAAAACAGCATGCTGAGTGAATGTTTCAGCCGACTTTATCAGGCTGTAACTTGGTCGTTAGTTGTCGAAAAACGGATTTTCTGAGGTCTAAAACCTAGAGATTTGAATAAGGAATCCAATGGTGCTGGATTCATAATTTTCTGAAATCGTTTGATATTTTTAAAGGGTTAAACAAGTTCGGTAGGTAAAGCTGTTAAAATTCTGGAATTTTGTTGGTTGTTTATCAAGCTAGATTTTAAAATCAGTAGAGAGTTGAGTCATGATTTTTGTACAGCAACTAGGTATAGAAATTTCCGGGCAACTCTAACTGGAATTTTGTTAATCGGACGATCAGTGATTTTTAAATAAATTCTTCCGTGGACTGCAGTCAGAAAGCGGTAAATCTGACTGCAGCTTAGTGAATTAATATTTATGGTTAATTTGTATAGATTTAGGACTTGGAAAAATTATATAAATTTCTATGGTATAGATGTCACCTACTGTAAAAATATGGGAATTTTTGGAATGCTAGAACTATTTTATAAAAATCCTAGAAAACAGCTGAATAATTGAATGTTAAGCAGAAAGTTGATAATTTGTGATTTTATGCTTTTAAGTGTTACATGGATTTGGAATGTGTTCATGATAAGTTGTTTGATTACTATGATTATATGAGAATACTTGCATGCATGTTTGAGTGTTAGATATGTTGTTTGTGTGTATCACTTTGTGAGTAAATTGCGTGTGGAATTTGTATTGGTGTGATTACACACTAACGTGGAATTAATTGGTTTATTAGGACGCAACTAGCGGTCCCATCTCTTATAACATCTATTCCACACTAACCGAGCAAATAAAGGTGAGTTCACGGCCCCTAACTTTATACGGTTTTAAACAACAGGGGGAGAAACATGTATACATTCTTAAACTCAAACTCTTTACGTTATACGAATGTAACGTCACATAATATGCGGTAACTAAGTTAATGTTAATGTAATGTTATGGTCACTATGCAGCTTTATCACTTAAGTCCTCGACAATCTCCTCGGATCGTTAATATTTGGGTTAAGTAGCGGGGGAATTATAAGTAGTACTACTGGGTCTGACGAGCCCCATCCGAGCTAGTCGCGCTAGCTGACCGGGTTTGGTCAACGGGTGTATGATTGGCCTAACATCGCCATGGTCATGTGATAGACCTGGCAAAACGGAGGCACAAATGTCAGCTTCGATCGCGAACACTTAGTGACATGACTTTAGGCTAGCTACCTATATACATTAATATTGAACTTAATTACGGAACAACTTAATATTCCGGGTTTGGAATATTGGAACAACAACTTATTATCCCGGGTTGGGGATAATGGAAACAACAACTTAATATTCCGGGTTTGGAATATTGGAACAACAACTTATTATCCCGGGTTGGGGATAATGGAAACAACAACTTAATATTCCGGTTTGGGAATATTGGAAGCAACAACTTATTATTCCGGGATTGGAATAATAGAACTGATTAGTTATCCCGGGTTGGGGATAACGGAGTAACAAACTATAACCGAACAAACGATTTTATGAAAACCTGTGAACTCACTCATCTTAAATGTTGACACTTGTTTCTTTACATGTTTCTCAGGACGCTAGGAGCTCTAGGTCACGCACACGCATTGAACAAGACATCATTATAGAGTCTCATTTATTAATACTGTTTTGGGATTTTTCATTTGTTTTGGCGTTTGTGTTGGCGCCCGCATCATTACTTATTTATGCTTCCGCTCAAATCTAAAACTGATACTCATGCTAAATATTGGTAATCTAAAATTTACAACAAATGATTTTGGAAAACGTATTATCAAATCATATAGAGTCGTTCGACGTACTAGTGTCTTAGATTCTGGTTTGTTCACACGTCTCGCGGTAAAACTCCGTAAGTGGAAATTGAGGGTGTGACACGACGTCTCTAACTGGAGGAAGTCCTGAAATGTCGTCAGGAAAAACTTGTGGAAAGTCTTTTACTACAGGAATGTCTTCAAGTTTCTTCTCTGTGGTCCCCTTCTTGATGATATGGGCTAAAAACGCGACATAATTCTTACGAAGATATTTTTGAGCTTGAAGACAAGACATTAAGCTGAGCCCTCTCGACGAGGTTTCTCCAATGATTCGAAGAGTCTGACCGTTTGAAAGAGGAATGCGAATAAATTTTTCACGACATACAACTTCCGCCTGATGTTGACTGAGCCAATCCATACCGATTATGATGTCAAAACTTCCCAGCTTCATAGGAATAAGGTCGACTGAGAAATCATGGTCGTTTAAGGTGAGTGTACAGTTGCGTAAAATAGAGTCTAATGAAACTGGTTTTCCTCGCAACTTCCACCGTTATGGATTCCGCGAGCTTATCCCGATTTTTGCTTAAGATGGGTTCAAATTCTAACGACACAAAACTTCTATCCGCACCAGTATCAAATAACATAGAGGCATATCTACCATTTATAAGGAACGTACCGTTGACCACATTGCCGTCAGCTCTGGCCTGGTTCGCGTTAATATTGAAAGCTCTTCCTCTTGCAGGTGGAGGAGCTTGGTTCGCTTGGTTCACTGGGTTGGCTTGGGCCTGAGCATGAATAATATTAACCAGCCTTGGACATGTGTTTCTGAAATGACTTGGATCGCCGCAATTGAAACAAGCCCGCATAGGTTGGCCCATAGGGTAATTGGGTTGATAGTATGTTTGGGCTAAATGTTGGGTGGGTGGAAATGGTAGTTGTTGTTGTGCTTGACCCATTAACTGTTGGTGGGTTTGGGTTAAAGGTTGGTGGCGGTTTGTTCGTTGAGGCATGCGGCAATTTTGAACAGTATGTCCTGCGCGACCGCAGCCGGTGCAGTATTGGCAAGGATGATCAGGGGAGTGGTGATACTGACAACGGTTACATTTTGGTAATGGGCCTGTGTAGGGTCTTCTGTATGGTGCGGGTGGAGGAGTGACTTGGGTTATGGGTGCAACAGGAATAGGGGTGTTGATTTGGGTAACAACAAAATTTCTGGTGTTACGCTTCCTCTTGTTAGCAAACTTAGAGGAAGGAATGGGGTGGTTTGAAGTTTGTCCCTCAACAGGGGCTTTCTTCTTCTCTTCTTTGAACTTCCCGTTGCGAATTCGGTTTTCGGTCAGTTCAGTTGCCAACTCATGGCAGCTTCAAGTGTTACCGGTGAAACACTGAGAACTGAATCTTGGATTTTCGAGGGAAGTCCTCGAATATAATGCTCGATCAGACGATAGGTTGGTGTGAACAGATTTGGAACCATTTGGTTCAACTCCAAAAACCTCTTGTTGTAAGTAGAGTGATCACCCTTCTTTTGCTTTAAGGCATGAAATTCATCCTCCAACTTCTTAATTTCACTTCTAGGACAGAAACGCCTAGTCATGATTTCCCTTAACTCCTCCCAAGTTAAGGCCATCGCATCTTCAGTTCCCCTCTTCCCTTTCTCAGTATTCCACCAAGTGAGAGCTACACCAAGTAGTCTCCCGGTGGCGTAACGAACCTTGCGATCCTCAGGACAATCGCAGTTTAGGAAGGTGTTTTCCATCTCCTCGAACCAATGTAGGAGAGCAGTGACACCCTCTGTCCCTTCAAATTTAGGAGGATCACAGGACTTAAAATGTTTGTAAGAGCACTTGTTGGTAGGAGGGTTGTCGATGTTCTGGTCCTGTTGTTGAGGAGGGTTAGTAGGATTTGTAGCAAGGGCTTGTTGTACTTGTACCACGATGTCAGGCAATATCGTGGCCATTTGTTTCGCGATATGAGTGGCCAAACGTTCCTGAGACTTTCCCGATCTTTTACCCCTTCGATGCTGTCTAGACGACATCTACAGGATCATAAAATGAGAAGATTGTGAGTTTATGGTGTCTTTTTAGGTGTCATGTGTCTTTAAGAAAATGAAAATAACATAAAATTCAATAATGCAACTACATCCATAGGATGTCTTGGGTTCGCTCATGTTGGGCCTCAAATGTCCCCCATACCTTCACCTATATAGTCATGTGGGCCCCCATGGCTATTGGCTTGGTAGGATTCACATTAGTATTGGCAATTTAACACTCGCATCCCCCGAATGCAAACCACAAAATATGTTCATGAGATATTTGGTCGGAACGTGTCCAGGTGTAGACACAATGACAACTCAAAGTGGGATTAGTTCACACGACGTTTGGTATAGCATGCTTTGGCCTAATAGGTACTTCGTACTCTCATCGTTAGTCCCCAGGTAGGCAAACTGGTCCTTTATTTTGGATTTATACGAATGCCAGCCTAGACAGGACGTTCCGACTACCGGTACTGGTACCCTTCCAGTTACTACATGCCCGTCATGAGAACTCACTTTGATGAGATTTGAAAACACGAAAATCATTGTAAAAAAACAATCATGATGTGGTGTGTGCTTTCATGGATGTGATATGTTATGAGCATACGATTTCATGATAGGCATTATATGATAATACATACTTATGAACATGCTTGCACAATATCAAATGTAACATTTAACATAAAACATATAAACATCATGAAATTTGGCATATAACACACAAAATTCTTATAAGTTTCTAATTGACTATAGTATAGGCTCTATGGGTCTAATAACCTATCCTATATCCCTATAGTCATGGCTCTGATACCAATCTGTCACACCCCGACCCGCAGCGGAAATAAGAGTTGGGGCATAATTGGGTTATCACCAAAGCACATGACATTTACTATTATGTTTCATAATTAATAAACTCAAAGTTACATTTTCAAATATCCAAACATGTTCATTCAATACAAAGGAAATAACCAAACATAACAATCCCAATTCTAAATCGTTTTATTCTTCTAATCCAGGTCCTATGTGTTCCTAGCTGCTGCTGGTTCACCTGTATCATGTGTAAAATGGGAGTTTTTGGGTCAACATAAGTTGGCGAGTGAACCTTATTAGATAAACATTTATTAATGAATTAATGGTTAGTTTATCAATGAAAAATTGTGCATAATCATAAATGAGCAAATGTAAGTAATCAAGCAATGGCAAAAAGCAGTTACAATTATAACATACAATAACACTTGATTGCATACATGAACATACCATATCATACGATAAATAACATAAGTGAACTGTGCGACCAAGGCTCAATCAAACGGAGCCGATCGTATTGCATGTACTGAAAATGTAAAATGAATTGTGCGATCAAGGCTCAATCAAACGGAGTCGATCGTATTGCATGTACTGAAAATGTAAAATGAACTGTGCGATCAAGGCTCAATCAAACGGAGCCGATCGTATGCGGGCACGCCAGGTTCAACCGCATAATAAAATGGGGAACATGCTCAACGCTCATAAATGGGGAGCGGCGGCCTCGGCAATTGCATGTACTGAAATAATAAATTGCATCCAATAATAACTACTTAACAGCAACAAACTAAATACACATGTTCATGATATGATGTATGCACAATGGTTTAGTTATAATATGTATATAAACAAAGACACATGATACACCCCAAAAACGTGACTAAAACGGGGAATTTGTAAGATTCACTCACATTGGGTGCGTTGGATTGGAGATGGTGAGATGCGCACGATTTAGATGAGCGGATCAACGAGGAATACTAACCTAAATAATAATGGAAAAATATAATAAATGGATGGATTTTAGTAAGATTTTAATGAAATTTTTAGATATATTTTTGTGAGTTTATGGCTATTTTCTATCTTTAAAAATGTTATTTTTAAGTATTTTCAATTGATTTTTAGATTAAATTAAATAAATAAAAATATAAAAAAAAATATTATTTTTTTTAGCGTTGACCGTTGACCGGTTCGGTCAGCGAATAAATCTGCGCCGGGTGGGATCGAACCGGCGACCTCCCGTTCCGTGCACGCAGCTCTACCAACTGAGCTACGTGTCTAACCCGAAATAATCTCATGTTTAATTATATTTATACACTTATTCGATTAAACTGAATTTCCTTTATTTGCAAAAACATTTTAATTCAATCGAACCGGTGCTCGTGACGAGTTTCGAACGCGCGACGTGCAGTTCATGTTGCACACAGTCCACCGCTGGACTGTGTGTCTAACCCGGTTATTATCTCGGTTTTTATTATACTTAACAACTATCTGATTTAACCCGGTTTATTTCTTGATCAAAAAAAGCATTTTATTCCACAAAGTGTGCGTGTAGCAGGGATCGAACTCGGGACGTGTATAGTTTTTGTTTGCACACAGTCCACCGCTGGACTGTGTGTCTAACCCGTTTAAACTTCCGATTTTAATTAATCTTAAGTCATTACTGAACTCGTCTTCTTCATTACGAACGCAGACATCAATCAACAATCCGATTCGTGATTAAATTAGTTAATAAACATGATGTCTAGTTTGAATGCATTAAACCGAACAGTTTGGGGAAAGAAGATACCGAACAGGTTGTCTTCTTCAGAGAGTCTGGCGAAACTTGTCGGCTCTGTTTTTGAACCTTCGGCTGAGAGAATCTATCAACAGGCTTAAGGGATTAGATATGAAATTGAACTAGTGAGTATTGATTATCAGTACGTTGGAATGTGCATACCGGTAATTATCGAGTTTCCGGCAATTCCAGAAGTTTTCTGGCGAAGATAAGATTTTCGATAAACGTTGACTAGGATCGATTCTGATGGAGGAGTTGTGTTAGAGACTGATTAATCACATGATTTAAACAGAAAGAGTCGGAGGAAATACCGTGTGGATGTGAGTCCCGGTTTTCCGGTGACTTGCAGAATTTTTCCGGCGAGCTGATTCAGATGATCTGGTGGTCCGAAAATGCGACGAAATTGAAATGGAGTATTGATATGATAGCTCTGAATCGCGAGAATGGTCTGAAGCTTGAGTTATTCAGAACTTTGATGACCTTTCGGTTTCAAAAACCGAAAATGATGAAACTTTAAGTTCAATCAATTTCAGCTTGATTAGAAACCGTTATACATCGGTTATAAGCTGAATATGCGAATTAAACAACGATTAGACGATTGATTTGCCGATTACCGTTTCTCAGATGGCGCCATCGGTTTTACTGATTTTGTGTATAAAATTCATTTTTGTTCCTAGAGTTAGCAGAAAACACAATGTGGCGGAGTGGTTTAGGGAGTGAGTGTTAAGTTGTTGAAGAGTCTTGGCTGACCCGGGTTCGAGTCCTGGCAGCTTCAAATTTTTTTATTTATTTTATTTTAACTTTTTATCAAATGTAATTTTTATAGTTTAGTTTATTTATTAATTATGTATCGTTTTAACTCAAAATAATCATAAATATTTAATGCAACTTTTATAACTTGGTACTTGATTACAAAACGGAGCGGGTTTTGGAGACCCGATTTTTACAAATGTTACAGCAAACAGGCCATGTGATGATATTGTTATGTCTTACGCTATTACTATTACAAATCCTGTTGCTGCAGTCCCAACAAAGCCATTGATACTCATGCTTGAACATAACGTTGAAGAGGGAGAATATGTTCACAATTATACTAAAGAAGATTTGGCTATGTTGATTGAAATTGATGCTGAAACATTAGACTTTGATTTCTAATAGCAAGTACTTAACGTAAATACATTTGAGCCTAATGATTATTCTTATCAGCGAAGGTATGAGGCAGACGAGTATAACATGGTGATAGTGGAAGATTGGTCTTCGGATGAAGAGAAAGACAAAGCTGTGAAGTATGTTGGTCAAAACACAGATAGTTTTCCTACTTTCGAGGAGATGTACAAGCAATTGAATGAGGATATGCTTAAAGAAAAGATTGAAGAATCAATACGTGAAGGTAAAGTTCCAAAGCCGATGACAAAGGAAGAAATTGCTCAAGCTAAGAAATCCTGGTTTAAGGAGATGCCTCGTGAAAGAAAGTTTTGACGACCGCTAGCATTCTTTACCAGAGATAAAGATGTGTCATTAGGTGATATCCTAAGCTGGGGGTGGTTCAAAGAACTGAATGTGTATGCCATCATACGGGAATATGGAGTTCAATACTTCAAGTATCTGGCAGATTTCAAGACAGTACCTTTCTGGGATGTTGAGGAACTTGTTTAGACGAGGAATGTAACGTACCACATGAAGTTTATTGATCAATTACTGTGGAAAATGATCAAGTATGAAGCAACAAAGGGTTTTGAACACTGGAAGCCTCTCATCCCTGGACGACGTATCAAAACAAACAAGAAGACTGGGGAGAAGGACATTACACTAATCATGAAACGACCGAGAGCAATGAGATGCCTTTGATGCCGATCGAACAAGACTTTTATCCATTGTTCAAATGGTGGCAGATTGATCCGAATACTTGTGAAGTTGTGATTGTGTTACGATTTGAAGATCATCTGGATATAACTAAGGAGAAAGTTGAAATGTTTGGGGTGCAAGGTATGAGAGGGCTTTGGAGAACGATAAGGATACTAGACCCGATGTGGCTAGTAAATAGCTCGAGAGAAGATATAAAGTGTTTGTTCTACAGTAAGATTGTGTTTGAAGAACGTGAAAAAGAACAAGCCATGCAATATCAAAGAGTTGTGAACATATTCTATGCACGTGAAGTGAACTCTAGAAGGATGTGGGAATCGAGTTGGAGGGATCTTGAATGTGTAGAATTTTGAAGGAAGAAAAGCGTCTTGAAGAGATTCATGAAAGAGATAGGGCGGCAAGGCTCAGAAGGTATCAATTTATGATTAAAGTGCCACCTACTGATCAGACGCCAGATCCAAAGTAGGAAAGACGAAAGAAGCCGTTCAAGAACTTCTTTGGTCGTACGCGTTAAAGTTTTATTAAAGACAGAGTTTTGGAGACTGATAAAAGACGAAGACGATATCCAAGGGGGAGTCTGTTGGTGCAGAATGTCTATGTCTTAGTCTTATATCGAGTCTGTATAGATTAGATGTGAATAAGCTAGCGAAATCAAGTATTTATGTAATATGGTAGCAAGTTTGCTTGAGAAGGATTTGGGAAGTGAAGTTCGGCCGAACTTGACATAGCCAAGTTCACCCGAACTCTTACACTCTCCAGCGAACTTAGCATACTATAAATAGCTAGCTTGATCTTGTCATTTGTAACTTTGTGCTCTGATTAGCGAAGCTCTGTCAAATTGGAGACTTGACGTTTATCAATAAATTTGACGTTTAACTGATTAGTTCTTGTTATTTGGTAATCGTGTCGTAATATTTCCGCTATTATGGACATTAGATATCAAATCTAGGTTCCTATGCTATCAGGATCAGTCCTACACTTGTAAGCATGATAATCTAGTTATGATAAACTTAAAAAATATGATTTAAACATGGATATGTTTAAATCATGAAAGATCATCATCTTCATATTCATGAGCAATGCATATATATTTTGGAATACTTGAAGAAACAAGAGTTTGAATGGACATAGAACTTGATTTGGAAGATTTGTGAACTTGGATTTTATAAAATAAGTTATATGAAATATTTGTTATAGAAGTTCATGTTAAAAGTCTAACTTTCATATATGGAAGTGTATATATAATCATGTTTATAAAAAGAAACCGGGTTCTTATAAAAATACAAGTCCATGAAATATAACCATGAAAACATATTATTTTTGAGGAACATAAAAATAATATATATATGCAAACTCATGAAGTTTGGAGGTTAAATAAGGTAAAGATATATGTTTTGATGAAACTTGATGAATTATGGTGATTTGGAAAAATTGATTATGGTTTAACTACGTTTTTATAACGTGGAAAACGTCATAGTTTTAGGGGAAACTATGACGAAATTTTCTAAAAACTGATCACAATTAAAGGTATGATTAAAGGGTGATTAACAAGGTTAAACGCGATTAGTGGCCTTAAACGTCATTATGGAACTTTTTATGAAAATGGTTAAGTCTTAAATGTTCAAGAGTTCTTATGAACTTAAATATATATTTTCACAAAAATAAATGGGTAAAAATAATAAGAATATGTGGATATAATTTTTGATAAAAATTATATATTTTGGAAACTCATCAAAGCATAAGTATTATGTGCTATGTGTATGTATTTAGATACATTTAGGGTGATCAAAATAATACACCCATGATACCAAGAAATACTTGTATGAAACAAGTATAAAAAGACATGAAAATACATATACACGTTTCCTACATATCCCCAACGAAACGCCATGAAAACGGATATAAATAAATCCTAAGCATATTATATCCTTACGCGAATAAACGGACGAATGAATCGGACAACATACGAGCTACAAAAATATATTCTTAAGAAATATAATATTTCGAACCGATAAGTAAGATATATAGTTTAGTTGGACAAGTAAAAGAATATATATCGTCAACGACTATAAAAGGGCATATCGTCATCATGAGGAGGTTACTACGACACTTGGACGTTTTATCGACATACTATATATATATATATATATATATATATAATATATATATATATATATTAAACGATCACAAAGACATCTCTAAAATATATATATTCTTCGACACCGAACTAATGTATATTCGACAACAAAACCCGGAAATTTAAAATGTATACAAAGTGCTAAGTAAGAATATAAGTATATGGAAGTACTTGACAAACTATACTTAGTAAAAATAATAAGCATAAGACTTCCCATTAAATGGACTTATTTTAATTAATTATTGTGTGCTAGGCCCAACTAAATAATTACATCGGCTAAGCCCAATTTCATAACTTAATGAATACATAAAAGACATGGGATAGGCCCAAATTATATAAAATATATAGGCCAAACACAAAATAACATGGGCTAGGCCCAATGACAAAATAACATGGACTAGGCCCAAAGACAAGATAACATGGGCTAGGCCCAAGGATACAAAGACATGGGCTAGGCCCAACGACAAGATAACATGGGCTAGGCCCAAAGACATGGGCTAGGCCCAAAGACACAAAGACATGGGCTAGGCCCAATGACATGAGTGCAAGGCACGAGGACAAGTGATAGGCAAGGCCCGTTCACACACGATTAAAATAGTCGATAACATATATATATTGTGGAATATATATACAAATAATAATCGAACACACAAACTACCAACACTATAAAAGCAATAAAGTTGTTCAAGGAAAACAAATGAATACATAACACTAATTCAAGATGAACAACTTGTATGAGGTCAAACCCGACCTAAGTCTAATAAAATTAGTACACTTGTAGGTTACACACGTACTTGGACACTCGCATTACATTAATACGACTTTACGGAACGCAAAGTTGTGAGTTCATGTCCCCTTTTCTTTTAAACGTTTTCGGTTTTATAACACTCGGGGGGGGGGGGAATACATGTTCATGACAAATGATATGTTAGCTTTGGGTTTAGATGATAACATGATCGATGTGCGTAAGTAGGATGATAACAATAGTAACCATTAATCACATAGTGACCAAGGTGCAAAAGGTGTAGATCTATTGAGTATGAGACACGCTCCACTCCTAGTTGTTAACCATGGAGTGCTTTTGTGAGCCCTATTGATGCCAAAGTTGTCTCGATTTGGTTATTTACTTATGACACATAATATCATAGGGCTCGCTACCCACTGATAGATCCTTAAACCCATAGATGACAACAACATACCCGGATTTCAATACTGGATTTCAAATATGACATTTTATACGAAAACAATAACTACATGAACTCGCTCAACTTTTGTTGATTTTTCAAACTTACATGTATTTCAGGAAACAAGACATGAGTCGGTGATAGACTTCGGAAATGGGATGACATAACAACGGTTGCCAACTTTTGGAGGATTTGCCTCTTATATCCCAACCTTGTATGGGTATATAGGAGTCAAAACCTCCTATGCTTATGATGAAAACAATCTTTTGATTATGATGTAATGAAACTAAACTATACTTTTGGATAACAAATGTAAACCCATGGAAAACTTGTAATCTTACTTTTGGAACTGGTAAACTTTGGTTGTCACATAATGTATGACATGGCATCGTTGTTTATTATTATTTTTTACATGATTGGATGCAATGATTACCTCATAGTCACATGTTTGCGTTTCCACTACGACCAGGGTGTGACAGATTGGTATCAGAGCACCGATTGTAGTGAACCGGGGAAAAACTTTTATTAAGTTGGTCTACAATCACTAAGGGCTCTCACTAAAAATCAAGGTTTATAACATCACGAAAATGTTTTCGGAAATATGACAAAACGACAATGGTTATCATTGTGTCACGATAACATAAGGATCTATCACACAAGCTCAACTATAAGTAATGAGTAAAGGTTTATACATGATTAGTCTATAGTGGATAGACAAGAAAACATTAAGATTACACGTGAAATTGAAGAACAAATTGCATGAGAAACGGTGATTAATATAAAATATATTATATGTAACAATTAATTACTAACCCATATATATGCATTATATGGATTTTTTTCCAGGACCATGTCTTCTTCGAGCTACGAGGAGGATCCGATGGAGTACGTGTCCGTCGATGGATACGACTCTCCTGCTGTGGCCATAGCCCATGAGGATGTGGCCGAACACGAGGCCTCTGACGACGAGGACCTCGACGACTACCAGCCCTTCGCACTTCCCGATCACCCTATGGAGGACGACCCCGAGCCCCCGCATAATGTGGATGATGATGTTTTAGCCATCCCCCAGCCCCTACATGACGTGACCATCCATGGTTATCCTGAGGGAGAGCATGTAGTTGTGCACCTAGTCGTACCACTAGCCATTGTCCTACCCATCATCGACCTAGACGATGACGATGATGACATTCCAGTGTTCCATGTCGACCACTTAGAGGACGAGCTAGGTGATGGTGAGGTTATCGATGAGATAGCCATACTCGAGCTTCCTCCACCCGTTATACATGTTACCGACCTGTCTCATCATCATCTGATGCTCACAGCGGGCGTATGTATGATGATGCCTCATCTGCTGCCCCAGCCCCATTATCGCCAATACTCGCACCCCCTATAGCTCCACCTGCCCATGCTAGCCCCATTCATGCCGGTATTCCTGCTCCTAGACCCGCCCTCTTTACCGGACACCCACGACACTATTCACTGAGTGGTACCCCACGTCCTTTTGTGTAGCCGCCTCCATTCTTTGCTAGAAGCTCCATATATCATCCCGTAGATGACCCACTTGCTACTGGGCCCTCGCACTTGGCCGGATCTTCACCCCCTACTGCAACACCACCCATGTATGCCACTCGCCCTCCATCTCCTGCTCATAGCATGTACGCTCGCATACCTCCATCGGGCATGAGCCCATTTGATCCGTACCAACCCTCTCACTTTCCTCCAGTTCCTCTAGATGAGAGAATGACCTCCCATGACCTACAGATATCCCTGATCTTCAGGAGGATCTATGAGATCGAGAGCCAACGCACTACTTATGCCACTGCCAGTGCATCACCACCCCCACTACCATCTTCACCACCACCACTGGCTCCACCACCCCAGTCTCCCTATCACCACGCGGGGTGCCCATTTGAGGCACATGTGCGTGAGTGGGATCGTATCCAGAGGACGAGTTAGCCTACCTTCGCAGTTTGCTCCACAGGTCACCATCCATGCCGCCCCCACCACCACAGTAGTGTAGCTACTAATATCTCTTGGGGATCTACCCCACTTTTGTGGATCTAGCTTCGGAAGACTCAGAGCAGAAGATCCAGCTTTTGTAGGCGACTGAAGACATGAAGATGCAATGGAGAAGAATTTTTTTTACTTTGTATGGTATTAACTTGTATCGACTAGGGCTTGGTACCCCTAAGTCCTTTTGATTCTCCATGAACAAAATGTATCAAGTTGCCATTATGCATGAAAGTGTATTTTCTTTATTTCACATTGTATCTCTTTTATGTTGTGATTGATATTATTGTGATGTGGTGATATGTTGGTTGATATTGTTATGACATGGTGATGTTGTGGGTGATGTTTATTTTATTATGTCGTGGTGATTACTTGCGCTTGAGATTACATGATGAATGTGATGATTGGTGTGCCCTTGCATGTTCGCGATCGTATGGTTACGCCATATATACGATTATTATTTCATATCCGACATGTCGTTTATATATATGTACATGACAAAATATAAATATATATAATATATATATGTGATATATTTTTAGTGACAATAATAAATATTTCTTTTATTATTAAACCATCGTCTAATTACGATAGATATTTTCTACTTGAAGACGATGCCGCCACGTCGAAGAAGTGTCAACACTAGCCTACTACCGACGACCCAAGAGGAACTGAATGAACGCATCTCGCAGGCAATTGCTCAGTACGAGGCCAACCGCACCGAACCCAGCGGTAGAACCAGAGGTTCATATGGAGCCAACCCTCCCACTGGTAACTTTTGGTTATTCATATAACCACATGATGCTCTCGTTTATTCTATTCATGCTTTTGATTTCTCATTCTTGAAATGGTGCATCTAAATTGTTTCAGGTTGCACTTACAAGCAGTTTCTGGACTACAAGCCTCTGAACTCTGACGGCACAGGAGGTGCCGTATCTTTCGTGCGTTGGAATGAGAAGACTGACTCAGTTATACGAATGAGCAAGTGCCCTGCTGAACAAAGAGTCACTTATTTCACTGGACTCTTCGTTGATGGAGCATTATCATGGTGGAATCTCTAGGTCCAGAACAAAGGTGACGATGCTGGGAGGAGCTAAAAGAAATCATGAGGAAAAATTATTGTTCAAGGTCGGAAATTCAAAAACTGGAGACGGAATTCTGGAATCTAAAGATGATCGGCTCAGACATCGCGGGATACATACAAAGGTTTCATGACTTGTCATGAGTGGTTCCGTACTTGGTGGAATCAGAATTTAAAAGGATTTAGAGGTTCATATGGGGACTCGCCCCTAAAATTCTAAGTTTGTTTACCTCTTCGAAACCCACCGAAATTGGCGAAGCGATTGAGTTAGCTGTCAGCCTTACTGAGGAGGCTGTGCGTCAGAAGAAATAACCTAAATCTAGGGAAAATAAGAAGGAAACCACTGTGGAGACTACAGACTCCAACAAAAGGAAATTCTCCCACTTTAAGAAAGGCACAAAAGGAAACAACAGCAAGAACTAAAGACAAGCCACGAGGGAAAACAAAGAAGTAAAAACATATGTTGCCACCTGATGTGTGCAAAATCCAACATATAAATTAAATCAAATAAGGCATAAAACTAACCCTTTTTAGTACTAGTGTTGGAAAAAGCACGTTTCTTTGTCCTTTTATATTTTCAGGATAAAATGAGCTCAAAATAACAAAAGAAGCAAATAAGCAGCCAAAAATGTGATATCTGTGGCAATCTGAGCATGTATCAATGACATATAAGTTATCAATGAATGAAATTTTATGTTTTATATGTGAATTTTGTTTATTTATTATGACAATTGCACACATTCGATTCTTGCACAATTTCGAATTCTTGAATCGGTTTTATAAGCAAAACCGGTAAACTGATACGCAAACGAAACAAATTTAACACAACGTATGTTTAGAATAGTGATGTAAGCTAAACATGCCTTAAATAACCTTTACATAACTTAGAAATAAGTTTTGAAGGGTTTGGTATGTCAAAAACAAGTTTATTCGATCACAAGGACTAATTACGACAAACTACGAAAGTCTGCCGATTCTCGTAGCAATGCACACTCCGAAACAATTTCATAAGCTTATCATACCCTAAATACCCTTAACATAGCTTAGACATAAGTTTCGAGGGCTTCGGTATGGCAAAATCATGCTTTTGTAACTTCAGGGTCTATTTTGCAAATTTCGCGAAACTATGCCTTTTTGCGTATATCGCTATCCGAAACATGTACGGACATTCAAATATTTTTCTAATCATTAAAATATTGTATTTTAGTGATTGGAATGCGAAAATTCCGTTCGTTACGCATTTACGGTCATACACGCGTTCGTTACGCTTTTCGTCATAATTGACCGAAACCGCGACCGTACGACCGAACGAACCGACCTATAGAATATTTTTGGACATATTTCAAGTCCCTATACTTTAACGTCCTTATGGAGCTTAGAAATGAGGTTAACGGGTGTTAGAAATGCCCAAAACGCGACAAAACGATGCAGGGGCCTGTTCTGCCAACTTTGGAAAGTTGTGCCCAGCACCTTGGCTTACAGACCGTAAGCCTAAGGACCATACGCTCTGTAAGGGTGCTCCAGCACACCAGATTTGTTGGCAGTAGCTTGTTTATTCTCTCAATGACTCACCAAACGAACTTGCCACCCTTGTTTCTGCATTTGACACCTATGGGACACTAATCTAACTTGTGGGTGAGTCATGGGACACTTGTCTTGATCCTACAACATCAAGAATCTTATTAATACCCATGTGTTCTTGCATCTTGAACTTTTGATCTTTAACACCTTGAAAATTTCGTCCGATAAAATTCTGACACGTGTCCCGGAAATTCTTGGTTTGCCACGGGTAGCCGAGAAGGACTAAAGGAGCCGTCATGTTATTTTATAACCTTTGAACGAGCATTGAGGAAAGTCGGGGACCAAAGTGGTGAAAAATGCCAAACTTCAAATTTCTGAATGTCCTTACAGACCGTAACCACTCCTGGTTACGGATCGTAAGCTTAAGCAAATATGGTTTTTAGTAAGGCGGTTACGGACCGCAAGCCTTATTGGTTACGTTCCGTAACTATTCAAATCTTGTGGGTGCCAGAGGTCCTTACAGAATGCAAGCCATAACCCTTACGGTCCGTAAGGAACTGCCAGCGACAGAATGCATGGCAGCCTGCTGCCCTGCCACTTTGCTCGCCATGCCACCTTTCTCCTTGGTTGTGCCACGACCAAAACACTTGTCTTCATCTAGGATCATCCCCCAACACCTGTCTTGATCCTATGCCTTACCCTTGCTATAAATAGCAACCTTGAGTGAGCTCCCAACTTGCTCATTCATCTCTTTCACCTCTCTTGCTCACTTGGAAAGCTCCTGCTTATCTTGGAGCATTCCCCTGAGTTCTAAGTCTTTCTTTGGTTCACTAGTAAGTGTTCCAACTCAGTTCTTTCCTTTTTAGTAGGCTTTAAGCCAATGTCAAAGCGTTAACATAAAAACGCTTTGAATTTGAGCTAAGACCATTACGGTCCAGCCATTGTTCGGTACGAACGTGGCTACGTGATCGTAATTAAGTAGGTGTTAATCCCTCAAGAGGGCACCTCCTGATTACCACGTTTGCTTGGTCAATTGACAGGTCAAAGTTATGTTAATAAAAAGTCAAACGGGTCAGTTTTGAAATAAAATCATAATTAGCAATATAGATGTTATAAAACCTGTTTTGACACTAATAACTTGGTAATAATCATAAGGACATGTAGGAACATGTTTGGCCCGTCAATTCCAGGTCCAAGGTCGGTTCGCAACCGAAAGTCGCAAAGTTTGACTTCTGCATTGATTTTAGTTCTGACCCGATTTAGCCACATTACCTACTGTCCCTAAGTTACATTATGGCCATGTTATAATGTATTATAACCCTCTGGAGTTATGGGACATGGTCATGTAGAAACCCGAGTCATTATGCAAGTATCCGTTAAATATGCCTAAAACGCCCTTTTTAGACATAAAATGGTTTAAACATAATTTTGACATCAAAACTCTATTCCTACTGCTGTAATATCATTATTAAGGTTATTTGGGATATTTATTCAGGTTGAAAACTGAGTTTAATCTCTAGTTTACACATTATGTCCTTAAATGACGATACCGCCCTTTCGGCACTTAAAATGAGTTTTTAAACATTTTTATGAACCAAAACCTTATGCTTACTGATATAATATATGTATAAACAACAGTTTTACCTAAATACTGTTTAAATTGTCATTTAGCGTCTTAATCGCCGTTTCGGCGCATAATGTGGTTTAAAACCATATTGGAGCATTGAGACTTGATACCTACTGATTTCAAAACGTATTTTCAAATTATTAAAAGTGGGTACATGTCCCAAACTCATATTCCCAAATAAATTATCAATTATATGTGAAATAACCAAATTACCCTTTCGGGACATAGTTTGGTCTTAAACTATAAACCACGCATATAATTGATGTCCTATTGATATAACACCGTAAAATAGTTATTTTTACAGAATGTTTATATTAATAACATCAGTTTTCATATAAGCTCGTTTACTACATTTCAAAATGACCAAAATGCCCTTTAAGGCATAATTTATTTTTAAAACCATAACGGGCCGTCATATCAATAGCCTACTGTTATAATAACATATTTTAAACTTAATGGCGTATGGAACTTGTATAGGACTCACCCGGTTACCCAGTTTTGCTTATTACGTACGGTTAAGCCTACGTGACTAGTTTACGTAATTTAATCGAAACGAGTTTAACCATATCAAAATACTCTCATATTCCAGAATGTAAAATGGTAACCCATATTATACAAGTCCTAGTACTTGTTAGGTCCAAAATACATTCTTTTCCGGTCACCGCTTAATCTAGCGTTTCGTACCGTTATTTTTATTTTAAGTTAGCCGGTCTATGTCAATGACTAAATAAAGACCCGCTAACTAACTAATCGGTTAATAATACCATCCATTCCAGACTAGAGACTTCCGGGATTGTCGCCAAGCTAGTTATTTTGATTACGGTTGTGCTTTGCTTATTTTCTTATTACTAGAGACTTTTACAAGCGAGGTAAATACTTTAACTTATTTTCCCTTATACGGGCTTGGGATACGGTATACTAATACCGCATTGTTGGATATGGGATCGAAGACCAATGAGTCGGGAATTCAAATAATCCATTTTAATTCGTATTGCTTAATATTAAACATTTGGGGGTTAAAACGACCGTGTCCTGGATATCCACGGCTCATTTAATTGCAAATGGCCACGATCTAAGCACGGGGTGTAGGTATACACCCGTCAGATGCTAAAATAAAGTATTACCCAATAGGGGTGCACCTATTAAAGGTGTTAAAGTGGTGTGTCGATTAATCATGATCCCGACATAGTTTTCGGGCTCTAAATGTATTATTAGCATGTAAAACTGATAACATGAAATTATTTATCCCAAGTTATTTATAAAACAAAGTACCATTTGTACACTAAATGTTTTCGGAATGTTTTCAAAATGAGTCGGTTAAATGTATTTACCATTGAAAACTGACGTATTTTCAAAAGACTAGGTGCAGGTGACAAGTATACGTAAATAGGCTGGAAGTACTCGGCGAAGCTTAAGAGGAATTGCAACCCTTTGCTTAGAAGGCCTTAGTCTGTCAAGTTTCATTTTGTATTCACATTCGATCCGCCTGTGGATCTAGTTACAAGCGTTGTATTTATTATTTTTGAACTTTGAACATTCAAACATTTGTAATACTAACTATCCAGACTTCCGCTGTGCATTATTGTATTGCTTGGTAATGATGATATCAACTTACGTCACGATATTCCCCAACCGGGCCCACCGGGGTACACGTGGAAATTAGGGATGTGGCAGGTTGGTATCAGAGCCAACTCTCGAGTGAATTAAACACTAGCCTTTTGTGTTCAATCTCGGGAATACATAATAACACACATTACTTAGACTTTCGAGTCTAGACTTTGACCTAGTCGTTTCCATCTTATTATTCTAGCTTTGTATTTTATTTAACTTGTTTTTGAAGCAGGAATAATGCCGCCTAAGTTTAGACGTGGAGGAAAGGGTAAAGGACCCATGAGGGGTAGACCCTCAATGACTGGACCATCTTTCACTAGACCATCCTTTAGACCACCATACAGACCCTTTTTAGCTGGAGCAGCCAATTTACCTGAATACAACCCTTACGAAGGATCCGGAGATTCTTCATCACCCTTTGAACCCACCTCATTCTCATTCTCAGCATTCCTACCATTCACACCATTTCCATCAATCCCACCATTCGCACTCCCATTCCCAACAAGAATACTTCAACTCCTATTTTGATAACCCAGTCAACCAACCCTCACCCGAAACCCCTCCAGTTGACTCACCGACTCATATGGAGGAAGATTTCGACCCAGAGGAATTTCCACAAACCGGATCTTACGGTCACCCTATCAAGCTGTCTAGTGGCTCGAACTCCTTGGCAGGATCCCCGTTCCGAGGTCCTGATGATTATGAGCAACGATGGGCACAATATGTGTTTGTCAACACGCCCTCATACCACAGCACTCCCCGTCAACATCCCCCATCACCACATCCTCAAGCCGAGGATATAGAAATGCAACAGGTGGACCAACCTCAGCCAACACCTGAATCATTATCACAACCACGCCGAAAGCGTGGGGCACGTATGTCGGTGCGTGCTGGTCAAAGGTCGGTTCGCTACCACCTTTGCCACCCTCTTACCCCATCATCCCTGAGGACCCACAAATGGGTGGACCCTCGAACACATCACCAGTGGTGGAACCTCCACCACAACCAGCTGTTGAGCCTCTGCCTCAACCACCTCTACCGCCACCGGATTTTGCCAACCCAATACCTGCATATACAGGACCATTAGGATTTCACCCTGTTGACCCTCCAGGCTTGTATAATTACATCCATCATGGAATGGAGCAGGATCCTTATTATGATGCAGTTATTCATAATAACCTCTACCATTCTTCTTACCCTAGTTACCCACCTCCTTATGCCACTACCGGATATCCGCCTTACGGGTATCCGTATCCAGTTGTGCCTCAGCTGCAACCACCTCCACCTCAGCCTCAACCACAAGCACCACTTGAAGCTATTAACGAAGCCTTGGATCAAGTCCGAGAAATGCGACAACAGGTCAAGAAATCAGAGAAGAAAACAACGAGATTTATCAAGAAGCTTTACAAAGCCGTAAAAGGAAGGAAGGATGACTATTATTGTATTTTCATATATGTAATTAAAATTCCAAAAGCCCCTGCATGGACAATGTTATTTCCTTTTCAGTCCCTGCGAGGAGATTATTATTTCTGTTAGGTTCCTGCATGAACCATTTTGTTATTTCAAGTCCTATATATATTAGGCAATTATGTAATGTTTTCTTTAATGGAATTTCTCCATGTTATGTTTTTTGATCATCATGATTCAATCAAATTTTATTGATCCGCTATATTATCCCAAGATCTATTAGCCAATGACTATGAACAACTAGGAATTGGCAAATGAAAATTTCGGAAGTAACCTTCTGTCTAGCAAAGGTGAACAATGTTCAACTTCTAAATTTATCATTTCTCTATATTTAACTCTCAATGAGGAGTTACCCTTCAATTCCCTGTGACAATTATTGCCACATTATTAAAAAGGGTAAATGACAATGTTCGCACCCTATCGCCTAAGTGATCCAATGAGATCCTGGTTAAATTATTCAAACACAATAGCAGTGTAAAGCCAATGTGCAAGGATACAGTAGTGACGCTTGATGCAGTAACTGGTAAATTCTGGACTGATGGTCCTTCAAGACCTAGGTTATGTATAAATATACTACATTTAATATTGAAATACTATATGGTCTTAGAACCATGTCATGAATAAGGGTACACCATAGCAACTAACTGAATCCATCTCAAAATATTGAAGTAAACTACAGCAATGGCTGATTCAAATGAAGTAAACAGCAAGCGCAATGACGATGATGCCAACGAGAACATCCTTATTAGTAAGAACGATTTAAGAGAACTTATTGCCGCAGAAGTTGGCAAGGCCATAAAAGACAGATCTGATCGTCAACCGAAGTCGAGTGCTTCTCGCTCCAAGCCTGTTTCCAAACCTAAGTCTCAGCCTAACCCCTCTGAACCGAAAAAGAGTGAGGCACACTCTTCGAATGTGAAAAGTATAGCAAAGAGTGATGCGCATCCCAAGAAACCGAGTGTTGATGGCGACGGTTGCTCCTACAAGTACTTCGTGTCTTGTAGACCCCGAGACTTTAATGGGGAAAAGGAGCAGTAGAATGTTTGAGATGGCTGGATGAGATGGAAACAATGGTGGACATCAGCGGTTGCGCTGATAAAAATGTGGTGAAGTATGTATCTCAATCATTCAAGGGCGATGCCCTTATCTGGTGGAAAGTCTTCGTCCATGGGCAAGGTTCATCTCTACAACTTGAGTTGGTCCAAGTTTGTAGATCTTGTGAAGGATACCTACTGCCCACCTCATGAGGTGGAGAAAATCGAGTCAGATTTTCTAAATCTGACAATGAAAAACACGGATTGTTGGAAGTTTGTCACCGACTACAACTCTCTTTCAAGGCTAGTGCCTTATTTGGTTACCCCGAAGCCCAAACGTATCGCACGTTTCATCAATGGGCTAGCTCCTGAAATCAGGAGTATGGTCAAGGCGGTGCAGCCTGGCACCTACAAATCTGCTATTGAGTTATCCTTCTCCCTCACACAAGACTATGTGAGGCAATTGTCAGTCAAGACTGACAATGATGGAAAGAGGAAACAGGAAGATGGAAACTCCCAGAAATTTAACAAGAAAAGCAAGCATGAGTTTAGCAAAAGTAATCAGAAATCGGGCGACAAACCCACGTGCAAAACGTGTGGGAAGCAACACTATGGACAGTGTCGCTTAGAACAAAAACCGAAGCAATGCAACATCTGCAAGAAAACCGGGCATCGGTCTCATGAGTGCCGTAATATAAAGGATGCTACTTGCTTTGGATGTGGTGAGAAGGGCCACATCAAAACAAGTTGCCCAAAGGCAAATACCGAGGGTAAACCCAAAACGTCAGAGGCAAAGAAGGCCACTGCTAGAGCTTTCCAAATGAATGCTAAGGAAGCAATAAAGGATAACAATGTCATAACGGGTACGTTCCTTATCAACGACGCTTTTGCTAGAGTTCTTTTCGATTCGGGCGCTGATAAATCGTTTGTAGATCATAAATTTAGTGAACTATTAAACTTGCCCATAAGAACTCTAGACATAACCTATGAAATAGAGCTCGCTGATGGAACTATAGAAACCGCTTCTTCCATTCTTGACGGATGCTTCATATCCATCAAGAATCATTCTATCCCTGTCTCTCTTTTGCCCATGAAACTAGCGGGATTCAATGTAGTCTTAGGCCTGGATTGGTTATCGCATAACCAAGCACGCATTGCCTGCGATAAGAAACTCATCGAGATCAAATCCCCGTCTGTAAAATCCTCACCATTCATGGAGACAAACATTTTGGATTGCCTGATAAGGCAGTTTTACTTAAGGCATCTAGATGTATGACGAAGGGATGTGTCATCTACATGGCACAAGTCACCGTTGATGAACCTAAACCAAGAATCGAGGATATCCCTATCATCTCTGAATACCCGGATGTGTTCTAAGAAGAATTACCTGGCCTACCTCCTGATAGGCAAGTAGAGTTTCGAATTGACATCATATCTGGAGCAGCTCCCATAGCTAAAGCTCCGTATCGTTTAGTGCCAACCGAGATGAAAGAACTGAGAACCCAACTGGACGAACTATTAGAGAAAGGTTTTATTCAACCTAGCTCCTATCCTTTTTTGTCAAAAAGAAAGACGGATCAATGCGGATGTGCATTGATTACCGTGAGCTCAATAAGATAACAATCAAGAATCGTTATCCCTTGCCCAGGATCGACGACTTGTTTGATCAATTACAAGGTGCAAGTTATTTCTCGAAGATAGATTTAAGATCTGGATATCCCCAGCTTAAGGTTAAGGACGAAGATGTTTCGAAAACTGCTTTCAGGACAAGATATGGACATTACGAGTTTCTAGTGATGCCTTTCGGACTCACTAATGCACCCGCAGCATTCATGGATCTCATGAATAGAGTCTGCAAGCCATACTTAGATAAGTTTGTCATTGTCTTCATAGACGACATACTCATCTACTCTCGAAATCAATCGGATCACGAGAAACACTTGCAGTGCATTCTTGAATTCTACGCTAAGAAAAGTTGTATGCAAAATTTTCCAAATGCGAATTCTGGCTACGTGAGGTTCAGTTCCTTGTCACATAGTAACTGAACACGGTATTCAAGTAGACCCAGCAAAGATAGAAGCAATAATGAATTGGGAAACCCCAAAGACAACTTCTGCGATACGTAGTTTCTTAGGATTGGCTGGTTATTATCGAAGGTTCATCGAGAACTTCTCTCGAATAGCCACTCCTTTGACAATCCTAACTCGTAAGGATGCTAAATTTAACTAGGCCCAAAACAACAAGAATCCTTTGAGACGTTAAAGCATAAGTTGAGTAATGCCCCGATGTTAACTCTGCCAGAAGGAATTGAAGAATTTGTAGTTTATTACGATGCATCGCACACTGGCATGGGATGTGTGCTTATGCAGAGAGGCAAAGTGATTGCCTATGCATCACGACAACTAAAAGTGCACGAGAGAAACTACACCACCCATGATTTAGAATTGGGTGCGGTAGTATTCGCACTTAAACTATGGAGGCATTATCTATATGGAACAAAGTGTATCATCTACACTGACCATAAAAGCCTTCAGCACTTGTTCAATCAGAAGGATTTGAACATGAGGCAACGTCGTTGGATGGAAACGCTTAACGACTATGACTGTGAGATTCGCTATCATTCAGGAAAGGCAAATGTAGTTGCTGATGTGCTTAGTCGCAAAGAGTCAAGCCTTTAAGGATCAATGCTAAAAGCATCGAATTGAAAAATGGCCTAAGTGAAAAGCTGCTAAATGCACAAAAACAAGCCATGTCTAAGGACAACATTGCAATGGAAGGATTAGGTGCAACCATCGATCAGTTAGCACTTGGAAAGGATGGAATGTTAAGACTTAATAATCGGATCTGGGTTCCGATCTTTGGAGGACTTAGAGATGTAATCCTCCAGGAAGCACATAACTCTAAATACTCGGTTCACCCGGGTAGCGACAAGATGTATCAAGATCTTAAACCCAGCTATTAGTGGATGGGTATGAAGAAAGATATAGCCAATCATGTAGCAAAATGCTTGACGTGTTCTCAAATTAAGGCAGAACACCAGAAACTGTCAGGACTTCTACAACAACTTGAAATCCCAGTATGGAAATGGGAAATGGTAACTATGGACTTTATCACTAAGTTACCTAAGACCAAGCGTGGGAATGACACAATATGGGTTATTGTGGATAGATTAACCAAATCCGCTCACTTCTTGCCAATTAAAGAAACATATGGTTCCGATAAGTTGGCAAAGCTTTATGTCGATGAGATTGTGTCCTTACACGGTGTGCCGGTATCAATTGTATCTGATAGAGATACAAGATACACATCTCACTTTTGGAAAAGCTTCCAACAATCCCTAGCCACGAGATTAAACTTCCGTACGGCTTACCATCCGCAGACGGACGAAAAAAGTGAACGTACCCTTCAAACCTTGGAGGACATGCTTCGAGCTTGTGTGATCGATTTAGGTGGAAGTTAGATTGATCACTTACCCCTAATCTAGTTCTCTTATAATAATAGTTACCACACAAGTATTAAGGCCGCTCCTTTTGAAGCCTTATATGGAAGAAAATGTAGGACGCCTATATGTTGGGCCGAAGTTGGAGAAGCCCAACTGTCTGGACCCGAAATCGTTCTTGAGACCACGGAAAAGATTGTGCAAATCCGTGACCAACTTAAGGCAGCTCATGACAGAAAAAAGAGTTATGCCGACAAAAGGCGTAAACCTTTACAGTTCCAAGTTGGGGACAAGGTTATGTTAAAAGTGTCACCTTGGAAAGGTGTAATGCGTTTTGGAAAAAGGTGCAAGTTAAGCCCGAGGTACATTGGACCATTCGAAATAATCGAATGTGTCGGACCCGTAGCTTATCGGCTTAAACTACCGGAAAAGCTCAGTGGAATCCATGACGTTTTCCACGACAGCAATTTGAAGAAATGCCTCGTGGATAAGTCATTGGCAAATGCCACATGAAGATATATAGATCGATGAAAACTTGCGTTTCATAGAGAAACCAATTGCGATCGAGGATCGGCAAGTTAAGAAGCTTCGTAGGAAGCATGTACCTATTGTGAAGGTCAAATGGGATGCCCGTCGGGGAGCCAAATATACTTGGGAAGTCGAGTCCAATATGCGACAAAAGTACCCTTATCTATTTGAATAAATCTCGAGGTCGAGATTTTTATTAAGGGGGTGAAGATGTAACACCTCGAAAATTTTGTCCGATAAAATTCCGACACGTGTCCCGGAAATTATTGGTTTGCCACGGGTAGCCGAGAAGGACTAAAGGCGCCGTCATGTTATTTTATAACCTCTGAACAAGCATCGAAGGAAAGTCGGGGACCAAAGTGGTAAAAATGCCAAACTTCAAATTTTTGAAGGTCCTTACGGACCATAACCACTCCTGGTTACGGACCGTAAGCTTAAGCAAATATGGTTTTTCAGTAAGGCGGTTACGGACCGCAAGCCTTATTGGTTACGGTCCGTAACTATTCAAATCCCGTGGGCGCCAGAGGTCCTTACGGACCGCAAGCCATAACCTTTACGGTCCGTAAGGGACTGCCAGCGACAGAATGCATGGAAGCCTACTGCCCTGCCACCTTGCTTGCCATGCCACCCTTCTCCTTGGTTGTGCCATGACAAAAACACTTGTCTTCATCTAGGATCATCCCCCAACACCTGTCTTGATCCTATGCCTTCCCCTTTACTATAAATAGCAACCTTGAGTGAGCTCCCAACTTGCTCATTCATCTCTTTCACCTCTCTTGCTCACTTGGAAAGCTTCTGCTTATCTTGGAGCATTCCCCTGAGTTCTAAGTCTTTCTTTGGTTCACAAGTAAGTGTTCCAACTCAGTTATTTCCTTTTTAGTAGGCTTTAAGCCAATGTCAAAGCGTTGACGTAAAAACGCTTTGACTTTGAGCTAAGAGCATTACGGTCCAGCCATTGATCGGTACGAACATGGCTATGTGATCGTAATTAGGTAGGTGTTAATCTCTCAAGAGGGCACCTCCTGATTACCACGTTTGCTTGGTCAATTGACGGGTCAAAGTTATGTTAATAAAAAGTCAAACGGGTCAGTTTTGAAATAAAATCATAATTAGCAATGTAGATGTTATAAACCCTGTTTTGACACTCTAATAACTTGGTAATAATCATAAGGACATGTAGGAACATGTTCGGCCTGTCAATTCCAGGTCCAAGGTCGGTTCGCAACCGAAAGTCGCAAAGTTTGACTTATGCGTTGACTTTCAGTTCTGACCCGATTTAGCCACATTACCTACTGTCCCTAAGTTACATTATGACCATGTTATAATGTACTATAACCCTCTGGAGTTATGGGACATGGTCATGTAGAAACCCGAGTCATTATGCAAGTATCCGTTAAATATGCCTAAAACGCCCTTTTTACACATTAAATGGTTTAAACATAATTTTGACATCAAAACTCTATTCCTACTGATGTGATATCATTATTAAGGTTATTTGGGATATTTATTCAGGTTGCAAACTGAGTTTAATCTCTAGTTTACACATTAAGTCCTTAAATGACGATACCGCCCTTTCGGCACTTAAAATGAGTTTTTAAACATTTTAATGAACGAAAACCTTATGCTTACTGATATAATATATGTATTAACTTATTTTGGTTATACAAACCCGGTCTAAACAACAGTTTTACCTAAATACCGTTTAAATCGTCATTTAGCGTCTTAATCACCGTTTCGGCGCATAATGTGGTTTAAAACCATATTGGAGCATTGACACTTGATACCTACTGATTTCAAAACATATTTTCAAATTATTAACAGTGGTTACATGTCCCAAACTCAGATTCCCAAATAAATTATCAATTATATGTGAAATGACTAAATTACCCTTTCGGGACATACTTTGGTCTTAAACTATAAACCACGCATATAATTGATGTCCTATTGATATAACACAACAAAATAGTTATTTTTACAGAATGTTTATATTAATAACATCAGTTTACATATAAGCTCGTTTACTACATTTCAAAATGACCAAAATGCCCTTTAAGGCATAATTTACTTTTAAAACCATAACGGGCCGTCATATCAATAGCCTAGTGTTATAATAACATATTTTAAACTTAATGGCATATGGAACTTGTATAGGACTCACTTGGTTACCCAGTTTCTCTTATATACGTATGGTTAAGCCTATGTGACTAGTTTACGTAATTTAATCGAAACGGGTTTAACCATATCAAAATACTCTCATATTCCATAATGTAAAATGATAACCCATATTATACAAGTCCTAGTACGTGTCGGGTCCAAAATACATTCTTTTCCGGTCACCGCTTAATCTAGCGTTTTATACCGTTATTTTTATTTTAAGTTAGCCGGTCTAAGTCAATGACTAAATAAAGACCTGCTAACTAACTAATCGGTTAATAATACCATCCATTCCAGACTAGAGACTTCCGGTAGATTGTCGCCACGCTAGTTATTTTGATTACGGCTGTGCTTTGCTTATTTTCTTATTACTAGAGACTTTGCAAGCCATGTAAATACTTTAACTTATTTTCCTTTATACGGGCTTGGGATACGATATACTAATACCGCATGGTTGGATATGGGATCGAAGACCAATGAGTCGGGAATTCAAATAGTCCATTTTAATTCGTATTGCTTAATATTAAACATTTGGGGGTTAAAACGACCGTGTCCAGGATATCCACGGCTCATTTAATTGCAAATGGCCATGACGTAAGCACGGGGTGTAGGCATACACCCGTCAGATGCTAAAATAAAGTATTACCCGATAGGGGTGCACCTATTAAAGGTATTAAAGTGGTGTGTCGATTAATCATGATCCCGACATAGTTTTCGGGCTCTAAATGTATTATTAGCATGTAAAACTGATAACATGAAATTATTTATCCCAAGTTATTTATAAAACAAAGTACCATTTGTACACTAAATGTTTTCGGAATGTTTTCAAAATGAGTCGGTTAAATGTATTTACCATTGAAAACTGACGTATTTTCAAAAGACTAGGTGCAGGTGACAAGTATACGTAAATAGGCTGGAAGTACTCGGCGAAGCTTAAGAGGAATTGCAACCCTTTGCTTAGAAGGCCTTAGTCTGTCAAGTTTCATTTTGTATTCACATTCGATCCGCCTGTGGATCTAGTTACAAGCGTTGTATTTATTATTTTTGAACTTTGAACATTCAAACATTTGTAATAGTAACTATCCAGACTTCCGATGTGTATTATTGTATTGCTTGGTAATGATGATATCAACTTACGTCACAATATTCCCCAACGGGGCCCACCGGGTTACACGTGGAAATTAGGGGTGTGACATGATCACCTCAATTCTACTACAAACTGAAGTTGCAACCATCTTGGAGCTTTCTCTGGTATTCCTTGATCTTTCCTTTGGTGTTGTAAGTGTTTCAATCATATTTTGGTTCAATTCTTGTGGTTAATTGGATTAAAAGTCATAAAGTTTGACTTTTATTTGACTTCCAGAATTGATCATGAATTGATCAATTTGAAACCCAATTGAACCTTGTTTTATGATGGTAATCAAGATGGTTATGATTCCTATTGATCATACCTACTGATTTCTATCATTTCAAGTCTCTATGACAAGTCAAAGTTTCGGTCAAAATGCGATTCTTGCGCATTTTGCAACGGATCTAATTTCGGATGTCAAAACAGTTTGTTTTGGTAACAAAACTCTTTTATAAACTTAATTAAACATGTCAAACATGTCTAAATTGTCACTCTTATTATTGTGCTTGTTTAGAGTCGAAAGTTGAACGGTTTGACCACCGCTTTGACTTTCGAATCTGACCCATTTGGTTGATCTTTGGACCCGACCAAATACATAATTATAACCCTAATTATAAAAGGAATAACCCTCTGAGGTTATACCTTATGGTCATGTCTTTTGTTTAGTATTATGATAACTAGTGGTTATGATCTTCAATAATGACCAAAATGCCCTTTTCGCAAGCAAATCAACTATAAGCATATGTGAAATAAATTTTGACATGTAATCTGATTAAATAACATTTTCAAACATGTTTAAGTATTAAAGACTCATCATAACACATATCTAACCATCCGAATGCATAGTTACGCAAATGACGCGTTAAAGTGGCTTAAACTACCTTAACGGGTCATAACGGGTCAAAAGCACACAAAAATCTTTTCCAACTCAGAATGTAAACTTATTAAACCATATTATATGAGTTCTGACACTCACTTGGTTAAGATCTCATTCTATCTGAATCCTTTGATTTCAAGCCTCGATGTTTACACAATTATCCGATTTTAGGACACGCTTGATTTCTCGGACTTTTGAGCTTGTTTGATCTTCGATTCAAGGTTACAATAGCAATCACAAGTGAGTACATAGTTTCCCCTCTTTTATGTTTTGCAATTATTTTGGGGTGACTCATATGTGCAAGTCGTTTCCAAGCTTTCAAATTACAAATGCTATGGTTTATATTTAACACGACGATTTCAATAATATGAACGAACTTGTTGGTGCGTTATATTCATAACAAGAATGGCATTCATTAACAATGGTCAAGCCGACCAGTAGTAAGTTACGGCGCCTAGGACTGACAATCCCGTTACCAAAATTCCCGGGGTTTGTGGGGAAGTTTGGGAAGCGACTGTATTTGTAACAAACCCTTTGGTGGTTTGTTATACGATTAAGGGACCCATGGGTGGTCTCGAACAAAGTCAACAAAGGTTTGAATGTATTCACGAAACGACCAAAAGTTTTCACAACTAAAACAAGGAACGATGAACGATTGGTTTGTAACAAGGAACGATGAACGATTGGTTTGTAACAAGGAACGATGAACGATTGGTTTGTAACAAGAACAATGAACAATGGACGATTGTTTTATGGTAAGTGATTTAGATAACGATACGTGTGTAATGTAATAAAAGCATGGTGGATACGCCGCTGGTACTTCCTATACATAAGTGCTTTTATCGTATTACCTTCGTGGCATTATTTGCATCGCTTGGACAAATGTTTTCAAACAATGACACACAACGATTTTCGATTAAAGATATAAACCATACGAGTTATTTCACGACGATTTACAAGTTGGATTTACAAAACAAATGTTTTCGAGTCAAGGTCCATGGGGTTACTAGATTTTATAATTTTTTAACCATTTGTTTTAGTTGAACAACTATTGCAATATCAAATGCTTTCAAATCAAGGTTTCGCTTATGACTCTAGTAGTCGGGTTATATATTGCAATACAAACAAAGCCATGGACTTGACATACTCAAAAAAACCTATGTACTCGCCGGCATTCTTTTATGCTGACTCGTTTTCACATATGTTTCAGGGAACGATGCTAGATGATACTGATGCGTGCTCATGCTAGATGATACTGAAGCGTGCTCACGTAGGAATGGACTTGGACCTAGTGCCTTAGTAACAAGAAAGACAATAATTATGCATGCTTGTTGTTTCGTTGTTTAAAAACTTCTAAGACAATTATGACAATATAACCTATGTTTAATATATAATTAAAACGAAACTTCAAATGCCATATGTTGTTGAAACAATCTGTTAACGTGACTCCCCAAGTGTTTCCGCTGCGTGTTGTTTTACGCGATTTGGGTGTTACAGGTTGGTATCAGAGCACTGGTTATAGGGAATTAGGTTATTAGTAATGCTTTGACCTAGACTATAACCTTCCTAGGACCCTAACGTGAGTCTACTTGCGTTTAGATTTAAACCGCAATACAATCACCTATCCTTAGGTGATTACCGAAAACAAATCCACAAATTACTAAAAAACCATTTTGAAAATCAATCATCTATCCTTAGATGATTTGTTTTTGGCGTAAGCCTTCAAATGTTTTCAAAATATCGTCAAAGTTTGGGTTTTAATAATGTGAACACGTGCAATCTGGAAGGGTGGGTGCCTGTACCCTGAGTTTTCTTTCTAAGGCTAGAGTGTTCGTACAAATCCACTTAATCGGACCAGTCACTCTTACCTGGGAACTTTTGGGGTGAGTGTCCACTTATAGGCTAAAGCATGTCTCCGTGATACATTATTAGACTCATTTACTTTGATTAGTCAACGTGCGTCATTTGTATGTTTTGGGAAACAACCACGTGACCACATCCTTATGTTTCGTCGATAATTTTTATGCTTGTTTCGATTTTCTGAATGTCAATCTCACATGTTTCTCGTGATTTCTTTGTTCTTTTAGAACGCCTCCTAGACGCGATCAAACTCAAGATGCTGCAATGGCAGCACTCATCGCTCAGCAAATGGCTGCGATCCTCCCTAACCTAGTAACTCAACTGAATCAAGCGAACGACAATAACAATAATAACAACAATGCTCCGTGAAGCTACAAACAGTTCTGTTCGGCTAAACCACTTGCATTTTCTGGGTCTGAGGGAGCTACGGGACTTCTTCAATGGTTCGAGAGTCTCGAGAGCACATTTCACTTTGTTCAATGTCTGGATGAGCGAAAAGTTGAGTTTGCATCTAGTGTATTCAAGAAACGAGCTTTGACATGGTGGAATGGTGTTATGAGAGATAGGGGTGCTAATGTGGCCTTAGCCCATACTTGGGGAGAGCTTCGAGCTCTAATGATGAGGGAGTTCTGTCCTCGTCATGAACTTAGGGCTTTGGAAAGGGAATTTGATGATCTTAAGCAAGATAGCGGTGAGCATCGCGCTTATACCGACCGATATGAGGAACTGAGTTTACTTTGTCCTGCGATGGTAACGCCTTTGGAAAAGGCAATCGAGAAGTATATCAATGGTTTACCGATCATGTACAAGATATCGTCACAGGTAGTCACCCTACCTATGTACGACAATCTATTGAGTTATCTGCAACTTTAACCGAATCCCAAATCAGGAAAGGTAACCTACATCGTAAGGACGATAAGAAATCCTCTGCTAAGTCAACTCAAGATAAAACAAAGGAAAACAAAGCCGAGCCTTCCAAACGATCGAAGAAGCGTAAGTCTTCTTAAAACTTTGTTGTTACTGCTCAACATGCGCAACCCGCTGCAACTGCTCCCTAAAACCAACCAGCTCAACCTCCGACAAAGAAACCTTATGCGTGAACTGCACCGCTTTGCAACCGTTGTAATGGTCATCATCAAGTTCATATACCATGTCGTCAGTGTACCACCTGTGGAAAACTTGGTCATCTGGCGAACATTTGTCGCTTTAACCCGAACCAAGCTGCGCAAAACCAAGCTCAACCACAAGCAAATCCTGCTCGACCTCACTTTCCACCTGTTCATGTTACAATTGTGGTGAATGGGTCACTACAGGAACGACTGTCCGAGGACAGCAAATGCCAATCCGGCTCGTGGACGAGCTTTTAACATGAACGCCAACGAGGCTTGTGCTGACAATGAAGTTGTTAACGGTATGTTCCTTGTCAACAATCATCCTGCTTCTGTCCTTTTTGATCCGGGTGCCGATAGAAGTTTTGTGTCGATAACTTTTGAACCTTTGCTTTCGATGCCTAGAACGAAACTAGGGAAACCCTTGTCAGTCGAGATAGCCAATGGTGAACCCCTTGTACTTGATTCTGTTATTCGTGATTGTCAATTGAACCTGAACAACCATTTGTTTTCTATCGACCTCACACCGATGCAACTTGGAAGCTTCGATATTATCATTGGAATGGATTGGTTAACCAAGCACCATGCCGAAGTTATTTGTTTTGACAAGATTGTTCGTGTACCGCTTTCATCTGGTGAAACCTTGGAAATTTGTGGAGAGAAACCCGTTAGTAGCCTTAAACTCATGACTTGTACCCAAGCGCGAGAGGGAGACTTTGGAGACGAGGAACCACTGGAGGAGAGAGAAGACGATTCCGACGACTGCACATGCCGGAATTAGGATTTCGGTGCCGAGATCTGAGAGAATTGTGGACATTACCATGGCGGAGGAGAAACAGGGGAAGGGAAGAGTGAGAAAGGGTTTAAATTGTTTGGGGTGTGTTTTGTGTGGCAATGAAAAGTTTCAGGTTGGGCCAAAAGTATTACGAAAGAATTATGTCGCCTTTTGGCACATATTGTAGAGGAGAAAGCAAAGAACAAGAGTATTCAAGACATTCTGGTTATTCGAGATTATTCTGAGGTTTCCCGAAGATCTACCTAGCTTACCCCCGGCAGATCAAGTTGAGTTCTGTATTGATCTTGTACCAGGTGCCAACCCAATAGCCAAGTCTCCTTATCGTCTTGCACTGTCTAAAATGCAAGAATTATCGATGCAACTTCAGGAGTTATCTGACAAAGGTTTTATTCGTCCGATTTATTCTCCGTGGGGTGCACCTGTCCTATTTGTGAAAAAGAAGGATGGATCCTTCCATATGTGTATCGATTATCGTGAGCTCAACAAACTCACGATCAAGAATCGATATCCCCTACCTCGCATTGATGATCTGTTTGATCAGCTTCAGGGTGCTACATGTTTTTCAAAGATCGATCCGCGTTCTGGATATCATCAACTTCATGTTCACGAGGAAGATATTCCTAAGACTGCTTTCCGCACTCGGTACGACCATTGTGAGTTCACTGTTATGCCTTTCGGGTTGACAAATGCTCCAGCTGTTTTCATGGACTTGATGAATAGGGTTTGTAAACCTTATCTGGATAAGTTCATCATTGTTTTCATCGATGACATTCTCATCTATTCAAAGTCTCGAGCCAAGCACGAACAACATCTTCGTTTAACAATGGAACTTCTAAAGAAAGAGCAACTTTATGCCAAATTCTCCAAGTGTGAATTCTGGCTGAAAGAAGTTCTGTTTTTGGGTCACATTCTCAATGAGCAAGGTATTCATGTGGATCCTTCCAAAATCATTAAGCATTGGAAAACACCCACTACTCCCACAGAAGTTCACTCATTTCTTGGTCTTGCTGGTTATTATCGACGATTTATTGCGAACTTCTCAAAGATCGCGGTTCCCCTCACTGCTTTGACTCAAAAGAATAAGCCTTTTGAGTGGGGACCTAAACAAGAGGAAGCTTTCCAAACCTTGAAACAAAAGCTCTGCAATGCTCCTATTCTATCTTTACCTGATGGTAATGATGATTTTGTGGTTTATTGTGACGCGTCGAATTTAGGCCTTGGTTGCGTTCTCATGCAACGAGATAAAGTCATCGCATATGCGTCAAGACAATTGAAAGTCTACGAGAAGAATTATACGACTCATGATCTTGAGTTGGGTGCCGTTGTTTTCGCACTCAAGATTTGGAGGCACTACCTCTATGGTACGAAGTGTGTGGTTTTCACGGACCACAAAAGTCTCCAGCACATATTCAATCAAAAGGAGCTAAACATGAGACAACGACATTGGGTAGAGCTACTAAATGACTATGACTGCGAAATTCGCTACCATCCTAGTAAGGCGAATGTGTGGCTGACGCGCTTAGTCGTAACGAACGTGTCAAGCTTCATTGTGTTCGGGTTCGATCCGATATCCAAACACGCATTCTTGCAGCCCAACACACTTGTGTAGCCCAAGGTTTGTTGAAAGACGAACTACCACAGCAACTCGAACTTCAACTTGAAACAAAAGACGATGGATCACTCTATTACAAAAATCGGTTGTGGGTTCCAAATCAACACAATCTCTGTGCTCTATTGATGGATGAAGCTCATAAGTCTCGTTACTCAATTCATCCTGGTGCTACGAAAATGTAAAAGGATCTTCGTACCCAGTATTGGTGGCCAGGTATGAAGAATGACATTGCCTTGATGTATCAAAATCCCTTACTTGTCTCAAAGTCAAGGCCGAACATCAATGTCCGTCTGGCTTGCTTGAACAACCGGAAATACCGGTATGGAAGTGGGAGAACATTGCAATGGATCTCATCACTAAGTTACCGCGTACATCTATAGGTCATGATGCAATTTGGGTGATCATTGACCGTCTAACGAAGTCAGTACACTTTATAGCAATCCGTGAGGATTTCTCTGCTGACAGACTCGCAAAAATCTATGTTGATGAGATTATATCTCGTCATGGTGTTCCTTTGAACATCATATCTGACAGAGATGCTTGATTCTCATCTCGTTTCTGGAAGACTTTGCAGTCTGCAATGGGAACCAAACTCAATCTAAGTACTGCTTATCATCCTCAAACGGATGGACAATCTGAGAGGACGATTCAAACATTGGAGGATATGCTTAGAGCTTGCGTGATCGATTTTGGTGGTAGTTGGGATTCGCATCTACTGTTGCTCGAATTCTCTTAGAACAATAGTTATCACACCAGCATCAACATGGCACCTTTCGAACCATTATACGGTTGAAATGTCGTTCACCTATCTGTTGGAATGAGATCGGTGAGACGCAGCTCACTGGACCTGAACTCATCCACGACACAACCAAGAAAGTCAAGAAAATACGCGATAACCTTCTGACACTAGAAGCCATCAAAAGAGTTATGCAGACAAGCGACGCAAGCCCTTAGAATTCCAAGTTGGTGACTACGTCCTACTTAAGGTATCCCCTTGGAAAGGAATAGTGAGATTTGGAAAGAAAGGAAAACTTGCTCCATGATACGTTGGACCATTCAAATCGTCGAAAGAATCAGAAAGGTGGCCTACCGACTTGAGCTACCTCCTAAACTCGGGAATATTCACCCAACATTCCACGTGTCCAATTTAAAGAACTGTTTAGCTGATACAAATCTTCACATACCACTCGATGAGATTCACATTGATGATACTATGCATTTTGTCGAGAAACCAGTGGAGATACTGGACCGGAAGTCAAGAAACTGAAACGAAGACGAATACCGATAGTCAAAGTTCGCTGGGAATCCAAACGTGGCCCAAAATTTACTTGGGAACGAGAGGATCTGAAAGCAAAGTATCCACACTTATTCTCACAAGTTTCCTCTAATTAAATTTCTGGATGAAATTTCCTGAAGTAAGGGAGACTGTGATATCTGTAGCAATCCGAGCATGTATCAATGACAAATAAGTTATCAATGAATGAAATTTTATGTTTTATATGTGAATTTTGTTTATTTATTATGACAATTGCACACATTCGATTCTTGCACAATTTCGAATTCTTGAATCGCTTTTATAAGCAAAACCGGTAAACCGATATGCGAACGAAACCACTTTAACACAAAATATGTTCCAGAATAGTGACGTAAGCTAAACATGCCTTAAATAACCTTTACATAACTTAGAAATAAGTTTTTAAGGGTTTGGTATGTCAAAAACAAGTTTATTCGATCACAAGGACTAATTACGACAAACTACGAAAGTCTGCCGATTCTCGTAGCAATGCACACTCCAGAACAAGTTCATAAGCTTATCATACCCTAAATACCCTTAACATAGCTTAGAAATAAGTTTCGAGGGCTTCGGTATGGCAAAATCATGCTTTTGTAACTTCAGGGGCTATTTTGCAAATTTCGTGAAACAATGCCTTTTTGCGTATATCGCTATCCGAAACATGTACGAACATTCAAATTTTTTTCTAATCATCAAAATATTGTATTTTAGTGATTGGAATGCGAAAAATCCGTTCGTTACGCATTTACGGTCATACACGCGTTCGTTACGCTTTTCGTCGTAATTGACCAAAAACCATGAGACGACCAAACGAACCGACCTCTGGAATATTTTTGGACATATTTAAAGTTCCCTATACTTTAGCGTCCTTATGGAGCTTAGAAATGAGGTTAACGGGTGTTAGAAATGCCCGAAACGTGACAAAACGATGTAGGGGACTGTTCTGCCAACTTTGGAAAGTTGTGCCCAGCACCTTGGCTTACGACCGTAAGCCTAAGGACCATACGGTCTGTAAGGGTGCTCCAGCACACTAGATTTGTTGGCAGTAGCTTGTTTATTCTCTCAATGACTCACCAAACGAAATAGAAACCGGGACGCCGTGTCTGGCTATTATCTCGGTAGTGTAGATCTCGACCAACTTTTCGGTTTTATAAGTGGTATGGATCGGAATAAATGTGCGGATTTGGTTAATCGATCGACGATTACCCAAATCACGTCATGACCACGAGGCGTTCTTGGAAGATGGGTCACGAAATCCATCGTGATTTGTTCCCATTTCCACTGAGGTATCTCGGGTTGTTGTAACATTCCAGAGGGTTTCTGATACTCTGCCTTGACCCGAGCACAAGTCAAGCATTGGCTTACATACTCCGCCACGTCCTTTTTCATCCCCGACCACCAATAAAACTCTTTAAGGTCGTGGTACATCTTGTCTGTACCGGGGTGAATCAAATATTTCGATTTATGGGCTTCGTCCATGATCAACCGTCTCAGCTCCGAAATTGCCAGAATCCACACTCGATTCTTAAAATACAACACCTCATCCATTTTCTTCACAAAGCTTTTCTCATTTCCATGCAACCCTTGGCTGGGTAACTGGCTTTCCTATAGGGCTTGCATTTGCGCGTTCCGGATTTGCTCTATAAGGCTCGTTTGCACAATCTTTCCCAGTGCTCGCACTAGGAGTGGTTTAATTCGATCCTTCCTACTTAGTGCATCCACTACCACGTTAGCTTTTCCCGGGTGGTACTTTATTTCACAATCGTAATCATTTAATAACTCCACCCAACTGCGTTGCCTCATATTCAGCTCTTTTTGGTCGAAGATATGTTGGAGACTTTTGTGATCCGTATATATAGTACACTTTGTACCATATAACTAATGTCTCCATATCTTTAGTGCGAATATAACCGCGCCCAGTTCCAGATCATGCGTTGTGTGATTCTTCTCGTGCACCTTTAGTTGTCTGGAAGCGTATGCAATGACTTTGTCTCTTTGCATTAGGACACATCCGAGCCCTCGCCGATATGCGTTATAATATACGACGAAGTCATCATTTCCTTCGGGTAACGTCTGAATTGGGGCCTCGCATAACTTTTGTTTTAACAGCTGGAATGTTGTTTCCTGATCTTCACCCCATTCATACTTCCTATCCTTCTGTGTCAAGGCTGTTAGCGATTGGGCAATACTAGAGAAATTTTCGATGAACCGACTGTAATATCCCGCCAGTCCCAAGAATTGGCGTATCTCTTTCGAAGATTTACGCGCATGCCAATTCTTGATTGCTTCTATCTTGCTTGGATCCACATGAATTCCATACTGATCCACCACATGTCCCAAAAATTGCACGGCTTGCAACCAGAAATCGCATTTAGACAATTTAGCGTACAGTTGCTCCTTCCGTAGTATCTCCAATATAGCACGTAAATGATACTCGTGGTCGTTCCTGCTCTTGGAGTAGATCAGGATATCGTCGATGAAGACGATGACGAACTTATCAAGGTATGGTTTACACACCCAGTTCATGAGGTCCATGAACACAACAGGTGCGGTGGATAGCCCGAAGGGCATAACCAGGAACTCGTAGTGGCCATAACGAGTTCGAAAAGCCGTCTTGGGGATGTCTTCCTCTTGGACCTTTACTTGATGGTAACCCGATCGAAGATCTATGTGAGAAAAATATCGGGCTCCTTGTAGCTGGTCAAAAAGATCATCGATCCGCGGAAGAGGGTATCAGTTCTTGATAGTGACCTTGTTTAATTCTATGTATTCGATGCACATTCGGAAGCTGCCGTCCTTTTTTTACAAACAAGACTGGGGTTCCCCAGGGAGAATAACTAGGACGGATAAAACCACGATCAAGTAACTCCTATAGTTGCGTCGATAGCTCTTGCATCTCGGATGGTTCAAGATGGTATGGGGCTTTGGCAATGGGTGTTGTTCCCGGTATTAGGTCGATCCAAAACTCGACTTGCTGATTGGGCGGCACTCCGGGCAATTCCTCCGGGAACACGTCTAGGTATTCGCACACTATCGGGATATCTTCAATACATTTTTGGCTGGTTCATCTGTCGTGACGCTGGCTAAAAACACGTCACATCCCTGTCGTATACACTTCAATGCTTTGAGATGGGATATGAGGTTCAACATGGTACCTAACTTCTCTCCCTGTACCATGATCATATCGTCCGGGGACAAAGGAATCTTTACAATCTTCTGCTCACACAATACTTCAACACGATGATTGGACAACCAGTCCATTCCTACGATGACGTCAAAACTGCCCAGTTCTACGGGTAAAAGGTCAATAGAAACTTGGTAACCATTAAGGGTTATAGGGCAGTTACAAATGAGTTGGTGACTAGTGATTGATTTCCCGTTGGCAAGTTCGACGGAATACGGTTGTTTTAAGTCAATAGTGGCCATATTTAATAGTGACAAAATGCAATAGAAACATAACTCCTATCGACGCCCGTATCAAATAACATGAAGCAAATTGATCGGAAGTGAGGAATGTACCTGTGACCACATTTGGATCCTGGCGTGCGTCACCAGACCCCGTGATAATGGCACGACCTCGAGTTGCATTCGAGGTAGATGCTTAACCCTGCGTATTCCTTCATGCTGTCTGCTGAGTTAACTTCGGGCAACTTCTTCGGAAATGCTCTGACTGCCACACTCATAGCACGTACGGGTGTAGGTAACCGTGTGTGTTGGTTGTTGGAGTCGCTGCTGAAGAGGTTGAGGCCTTGGGGGTTGGAAGCAGGTTGGTTTGGGGTATGGTTCAGCTGACATCTTACAGTCTCGGGCATAATGCCCATTCTTGTGACACCTCGAGCATATCGCCGCTCGGTACGCACCATAGTGGTGCAAAGTGCACTTGTTGCACTTTGGGGTTTTTCCATTATAGTTATAAGAGTTACCAGTTGGGGTAGTCATGGCGTAACTCTGGCTAGTTGCTTTCCCCCTCTTGGCTGTTGTTGCCCCTGCTTGACTACTTTCCGGGGCTCCTCGCTTATTACCGGCCAGCTCTCCAGGCATCGTCAAATCATATGTCTAACCATGTCAAACGTAACAGTACCTGACCTGGCTACCACTCCGTGCATAGTCAGGTGTTCCACCGAGTTGATAATGCTCCTCACTTCTGGGGCAGTCCCCAAATATATCTTTCGATCCGCTTATGCTCCGGTCGGACCATATCTGCCAGTATGCGTGCCAGTTCATTGAAACGATTGGTGTAACCTGCATGGTCGGCACCTTGCATCTGCAGGTTCCAGAACTCATGTTCAAGCTTCTGAATTTTGTTGGCCGGGCAGAACTTTTCCATCATTAGTGCCTTAAGATCGTCCCATGTCATAGCATTAATTACGGCCTGCCCGCGAGATTGAACGATGGTGTTCCACTAGTTTAAGGCATGTTCGGTGAAGGTATACGACGTATACTTAACCGCACAGTCACCGGGACAATTACTTATATTGATTACCGATTCTGACTTCTCAATCCATTTCACTAACCCATTCGGTCCTTCAATTCCACTAAATTCCATTGGTCTGCATTTCATAAAGTGCTTATATGTGCAGACCGGTCTAACATTGTTTTGATTATTGTTTGGACCTTCCGGCCCTGGTTGCGGGTTCTGTTGTGGGTTAGCATTGATACCGGCGCTAACATGCGCCACAATCCTGGGGATAACGGCCTGAAGCTGTTTGTTGATTCACTTGGTGTTCGTCACTTGTCGAATAGGCTAGATTGAGCGTGTGTTGAATATTGTATAGGTTAGAATCAAACACACGACCAAAATACGGAGCGAATAGTGAAATTGGGAACAAGTTCGCCCGAACTTGACCTGTGAAGGTCAAGTTCGCCCGAACTTGTCCTGTGAAGGACAAGTTTGCCCGAACTTGTCCATGCACACTCCGGGCGAACTTGTTACCCTATATATAGGTGTGTTGTTCATTTGTCATTTAAGTTTTTGGCATCCCTACGGGGAGGTGCTGCCGGATTCTCTCCAGGAACTCCGACAGCTGGACTTAAAGATGTATACTCTTTCAGTATGAATGAAGACTTCCAATGCATTCTACTTCTACTCCATTCTTAATAACATTCTACCGAAATTGACACGTTACGCACTAACTTCCGTCTAGAACCGCCTGATCACGGATCTTCAATTGGTATCAGAGCAGGATTGGCCTAATTTGAAGACATTGGACATAGAACATCACATCTTCTACTCATTTCTTTCATTTTAAACTTTTCTTGGACATTTCACGGACAAAATGGACTTATTTTTAAGTATAATACATAAAATCCATAATAGTAAAACCCTTGAAAAGATTAGAGCTTAAAACAAACGAATTAATGTCAAAATTTTGAAAAAACCATGTTTAATAAACACATGTTCGCTCGAACTTATCATTAAGTTCGCTCGAACTTGACTGAAAAATTCACTTTTTGAGTGATTTTTCATCAAGTTCGCCCGAACTTGATTGATTTTTCAGTGATTTTACACAAGTCCGCTCGAACTTGCTTAACATTTCTTCAAGTTTCATCAAGTTTGCCCGAACTTGATCAAACTTTGTTGAAAATTTATCACAAGTTCGCCCGAACCTGTTAAATCTCTTGAAATTCCATACAAGTTCGCCCGAACTTGTCAAGTAGCTGATTTTCACAAGCTGTGACAAGTTCGCCCGAACTTGCCCAAGGTTTTTTAAAAAAACGTCTCGAAATCATATATCGTTAGATTCGTATCGACGAGACGAGTTTAAGCTCTAATTTGGTAAAAATGGTCGCCGGAAAAAATTTTAAACGTTTTAGCAAACCGTTACGTTAATTTTGTCGACTAAAAAGTCAAATTTTACTAAAATTGTATGTTTGCTAATCATTGTTCAAGTGTTTTTGAACGACAGATAATTTTGGAAAACGAAATGGGGTCCGTGAAGCCGCCAAAGTTGATGAGTATGGACGAGTATGAAAGCTGGAAAGAAAAATTTTCTCGCAAATGAGCAAATTTCTTCTACCAGAATGTTCATTAGAAGAAGATGATCAGCTTGTTACAGCAATCGATAAATGAAGATATCTTGATTCTACTACCAGAATGTGATACAGCACAAAGTTATGGAATGCTCTACGTGCTAAATATTTGGATAGTGTTGAGATGATTAAGAGCAAAAAAGTTCAAATCATGAAAGAGTTTGTCATCTTCACAATGCTGAAAGGCGAGTCAATGAAACAAATGATAAAGCAATTTTGTCATTTGAAAGTGCAGATGAGAAGGCATGGTCTTGATAAGATAGAAGCAGAGTATATTGACAAATTGGTTGATGCTCTTCCGAAAGGAGAATGGACAAAATACTTAAACGTATTAAAGGAAAGTCTGAGCTGGGAATTTTTCAAGCTTTCTACCTTCATTGACAAATTAGATGGAATGAAGTAGAATTACTAAAGAAGTGTGATCTTGTCAGTGATCAACAAAATGATTTGGAAATGCAAAGATCAAATGATCAGTTGAAGAAAGAAGAGAGAATAATGGCAAAGAACTGTGAAGCACAAATTTCACGTACATTTACAAATGAATGTTCAAGTTCTAAACCAATTTGTCCATTTTGATGTAGTTATCTATCGGGCAGATAATGCCAAACTCTTGAGTGAGATTGAGAGTTTGACATTAGAAAATAAAAAATTAAAAGAAAATGAAAAAAAATTTGAAAACAAAATAAAAATTTTAGAAAATGAAAAATTACAAATGGTAGTAGATTTTCAAAATGAAATAAAAATCTTTAAAAATGAAAAAATTGTTTTTGAAAAATTAAATATAGAAAAGCAAAATGCAATAAATTCTCATATTGAGAAAATTGCTCAACTTGAAAAATTAGTTGAGACTGTTAAAAATAAAGCTGTTAATTCAGAAAAGTTATTGAATGGTTTTGTGACTTCCTCATTAAAGTTAGATCATATATGTCCAAAACTGATTAATGTTAATAAAAAGAAAATTCCAATAAGTGATAAAGTCACAAATTATGACAATGTCATAATTGAGGATTTTGATGATGATACCGATGATGAACGATCTAAAAATGATAAACATGAAATATTTTTAAAACTAAAAGAAAATTTTCAAGAAATTGTTCTACAATCTACTGAGAAAGGTGATTGCTCAACGCATAAACCTTCTAAGCAGAATGGAGAACGAAAACAAAAAGAAAAACAAAGTTTTAAAAAATCTGAAAATTTTCAAAACAAAAATAAAAGCTCATCGGTACGATCATCCAATCATTATAGAAACTCGCAAAAATTTGTGAATAAGTGGTGCAGGTCGGACCGCAGTGCTTCAACGTCAAATCAAAGTTACAGGAGAAGAAGGAAAGATGGCTACCACAGATCAAATCAATGTTATGATTTGAGTGTATGGTTGCTAAAAAGGATCAGTATGAGAACAGAAAGTGTCATAAATGTGGGATAAAGGGACATAGAAAATGTTTACAAACTAATCCTAAACATGTTCATACTGATAAGAAAAATTCTGAAGATTTGAAAATACCAACTCGGGTTTGGAAACAATGTACAGAAACTACAAACAAGGTGAAACCAGTTATTACTAAGTTTTCAAATTTTGAAACTGGTGAATCCTCGAATAGTAATGTCACACCCCAACTTGCAGCGGAAAAAAAATATACGGGATGCAACAGACACATCTGGTACAAGCACATTGTTTATAAAGACACTACATTTTATTACTTATAAAATGTTGATTACATACTACATGTATGTTACAACTGCATGTTCCCATGAACCACATAAGTCTTCTAAGCGACATGCGTCTATATCAGGGTTCGCCTACAAACATGTCTTGAACAACATACACGGATCACACCAGTCTCAAGTTACCTGAAATGCATGTTAGTTTTAAAAAGGGTCAGCTAAACGCTGCGTGAGTTCCACTGCTTTAATTGTTGTGCAACATTAACAAGTTCAATTGCACTGGTCACAGTCTTAGTCACAGTGACGGTCACAGTCATAGTCGCAGAAGGAATTACACGAGGACACAAGTGAAACCTTGGCCTGTCATAGTCACTCCGTGTCAGACAGACACATCATTACACCGGGTCGTGTCACCACAGACACTTCCCACCGGGCCGTGTCAAGACAGGCACGTCATCCCGGCCACTGACTCATGTAAAGTTCAATGTTCCCCTGCAGTTATGTCTAACGACTTAACTAAATCAGCACACGTGCAGTTGCGTAGTCACCAACACACAGTGTCACCTAGACACAGCCTGGAGCAACTGGGTCTGTCGGACCAATAGTACTATTCACTGCCCCGTAAGGCTTAAGTTAATCACTTGTAGAGGGGAGGTAGTTCATGTGTTGGATAATTCACATCATCAAAAGTTGGTGCAATTAACACAATTTCGTAACATGCCAATCATCTCAGAACCAGTATCATAGTTTAAAAGTGGTGGAGTGAAACGCACTCCCAAGTTGGTGTAGTCAACACAGTTTTTAACATGCAAGTCCCCAGAAAATAGTAAAACATTCAAAAGTGGGGAAGTTAAAACTCACCCCAAATTGGGGCAATGTTCACAGTTTGTAACAAGTTCATGGGTTAGGGAAGTAGAATTCCTTTCATAAGTTTGTGTATAAACACAGTTTGTAACATGCATTCCACCCCAAGTAAAACAATAAAACAGTTAAAAGCGGGGTAGTGAAACTCACAGTACGAATAGTGATCTCAACGCAAGAGTGATCAAGCAACTGGATCAACTTTAATAACACCCATGCAAGTATGGACTCAAATCAGTATCTACATTGGTAATTGTTATAACTTGGATCTGGTCAGGAGTTTTTACTCCGGATTGAGTCTATAGGACACTATTATGGTGATAGACATCAGGGTAGTATTAGTTTTCAGTTTGGCTTCCGGGCACCGTTTCACGTGCCATCCAAAGTCAGTAGTTTAACGTGTTCGGATAATGGTACGGGAATACCAGTAATGCCAACACGTGGTTATTTAAGAATGATTAACTTTTCATTAAGGGAGTTTGAGTATTTGGGGAGTCTAGGTTACCCAAATTTGAGTTTCCATTTTCACCGTCGGACGTCATACCTAGCGATTCTTCCGATTCCAAGTGTTTATCTCCATCCCATAAGTGTGTGAAGGCTATATTCAGTACCTACACACCAAGTACAACCCAAATATGCTAGAACTTAGATGAATCAAGCTTTAACTCAATGTTTTTCGGTTAATCGAATAGTTAAGCGATTTTTGTCGAATAAGAGTTGATTAGGGTATCAAACCCCATTGATTAGTAACCATAGCTGTCATATAACACCAAGGATTTTAGGTGGTGTTCATATTCAGCCATAAAACTTGTTTAAAACTCCAAAATTCATGGATTAAAAAGCGTTTTCGGCTAGAAATCGCGTTTAATCGAAGAAACGGACTTAGAATCATAAGTATCAAGGTTAATACCTTTGAATTAGGACTTGTTCTTGTGAAATTAGCTGAGATACAAAGGTTTTAGAGCAGATTTTGAAAGGATAGTTGTGGTTTTTGTGTTAAAAATGAATTATAAAAATGAAAATTAAATAAAAAAATATATGTATACATGGGGGGTTGGCGGTTTGGAGGTGGGCCCACTAGGCCACCTCGTGCCTTGTTTTGCGTGACAAAAGAGGATGTTTATCTTTCGGATAAGTATAGGTTCGTTTTCGATCCTGCGCGCATTCTCGATTTGTGTAACGGACTCCGTTTTGTGCGTACTTAGTGTCAAAAGACTCGGTTTTATAAATTATGCATAACCGTCTTAAAATCCGAACTCTATTACGTTTTAATCATAAAATTCTCGTTTGACGTTCGTTTAAGTGTTTTTAAGCTTGATCGATCGTTCCGTGTACATTTGGTTGCCTTATGTTATGCCCGGAACGAAGGCGTTTCCCCAACCGGGAGCTGCTTCGTTTTGCGTGCCTGGGCTTTGATTATTTTCAAACCTTATGTCACATTCTATGGCGCCAAACTAAGTTGTTCCTGGAACTCGGAATCTTAAATAATGCTACCGATAACCTAATAATCGACATGAAAGATTTAATGCGCTGTTAAACGTCAAGTCTCCGTTTAACACGTTGTTCAAGGCTAAGGATGCCAACCATGCATGATTGGTCCTTAATAGTGTCATGTCAACCATGACGTGCTCTCGGATTCTTCCGAGATATTACAGATATCGCTAGGCATAGCACACAAGTCATGTGTGTTTACTAATACTTATTCCCAGAGTCATCAGTTCATTCACGACGTTGTCTTGTCATGTAGGTGACGCATAATTTCACTATAATGTTTTTATTACTTACTCTGCATATACTCCCATCATAGTCGGTGTATCATTTTCCAGAATTCGTATCATCACACATAATCACAACAATATCACGATATACATACCACGTCCGGTTACCACGGACTTGCACCCATCAAAGTTTACCGGGATTTTTTACAGTTGTCACAGTCTCCCCCGGTTAAAAGAATTTCGTCCTCTAAATTCTATTTAGTAATCCATTGGAAAGCTCAATCAGGCATCCAACAGACGAGTATGTTTTCGCTTTTCGTTTAGTATCATCGTCGTACGGAGATGATAATTGTGCTACATAGTAGCAGTGAAATTTGTCCATCCACAATTCCTACATATTGTTAAGAATAACGACTGCCATCACTCCCAATCTGGAAGTGAGGGTGTTGCTGGACTCACCGTAGGATATGAGTTTCGTATTCAGTTTATAGCTGACTGCAATTATTATGTTTTCTTTGCATTCATTATCTTCACCATTCATACACCATAAGTTTGAATTACGATTTCGATTAATGGTTATTGAACACTCCCTATAAAGGAGGGGTATTGGTATTCTTCCAGGGTTTGTTGTACATGTCGCAATAGTGAGCACCATGCTCAGCATGTTTGTGAAAAGGGAATAAATTTTTGGTCTCACCAAGTTGTGAGCGTAAGTCTTCCCTTGTTGTCATGTACGTGGGTGTCTTTGGTTAATCTAATCGACCAAGCAAGTCCCTACCCTAGGGTAGAGAAAGAGAACGGCTTTTACGAGCCTACGTTTGCCATACGGCAAGCATGTACACGCGTACCAACGAATCTGCATACTTGCATCAATGGTGTGCCCGAGCTACTTACCAGTAGTTGGATCACGTCGTAAGGATATAAAATTTCTACAATAATAATTTCAGTTTGCATTAAGTTTTGGGAGCTTGGCTCCAACTGTTGTACAACTATCTGTCTCTTTTCCTGAAGGAAACAACTTAGTAACTTCGATGACATCAATGTGATTCTCCGAGAGATATCGTATCAAAATCCCAATATACCGGGAATGATAGGGTGTGCGCCCAATGCGGTTTTAATCCCAGTAGCACCACATCTAGAATGCTACTATATCACGTGGAAATATTTAAGGCATGATGAGTGTCTAACGATCACAAGTATCACGGTAATGCCCCTACCCATGGGATTAGCATTGATCATAGACGTACGGGTAATTCTGTAAAATATGACTAAGTAACGAGTCATCGAATCAAGGTTCCCCATTGACGGAGTACCCTTCGTTGGGTAGGAACATAGCCATGCTCGACTATCATTCATAAGGATGTCGTTAATGGAGACAATGAGAAGTAATCATTTCCCATGATGTTCTTGAAAGATTATCTAATGCATAGGCAAATATAACCCGTATTAGTCACAAAGTGGTTAATCACCACTTGACTGTCTCGGTCTCGTGGTTTTTCGAGTCAAATTTGGACTTAGCAAGATCTGAACTGTATATAAGTATGAAAAGATTTAAAGCCTTCCCATCTTGGCACCTCCGCCAACTGAATCACCGCTTAACCGTAAGGGTTTCATCGAATTCGTTCATGTCAAACCATCTTGATTTAGATTGGGAAATTCTTGCGGTTTTATGAAATCATGGGCTGAAGCCCAAATTCAAAGTCACCCTAGTCCGATAGGGACAATTGACCACTGAATCTGATTTTTCCCGTTAGTCTCATATTCGTAATAATGTAAACAAGAAATGAAGACCCGGCCCCCGGGTTGGTCGAGACTAAGCTTGTTGAGTTTCTCGACCCCTTGGTCGTAGGATTAGTCAGTTCTGTTCCCACTAGGGCACAGAAGGAATATGTGCTGCTGGGAAATGTAATAACATCAATCCACAATCGCTCGGCAATATCTTGAAATAACAAAAGCACTTTCAAGGAGGCTGAATGAAAATCGTAATCAATCGAGGTAAGCCTAGCACTCTGACGGCTAGGATACGAATAAAGGTTATGAATGCCATTTCACATCCGGTCGGTGCATCCAACCAAGCACCGATCTACACTTTGGTCATTTATTTTGACTTAGTATCGCACATCGAGTTATTTACAATTCATATCGTGTGTTAAGTAACTCTCCAACTTTGAGGAGTATTAGTTGTTGTGTCAAAGTCTTATTCCTCTTTTAAGTATATATGATGTGCTTACTAATGGAATTTCCCTCTGGATGGGCATGATATGCGAGGGACGTATTCGGAAGATTCACTAGTCCCTTCATCTGAAATGATCGGGACTACTAGATTTACGGGTTAGCTTTCCCCCAGGTGGGTTCAGCGCACAAAAGACACCAATTATAATATTCAGACAACTCGTGACTATTCCTATTACAAAGAAAGTTTGGTTTTAACCGTGTTCCTTCATACATAGTAGTTCATGCCTTTCATAGTATGGCGTATATACGTCACTCCAGTGACATGCGTTGACCGCACATTTAAGCATTGGCCATTTTTGGGTTAAGTCTAAGTGCAATTCTAGCAGTGGTATGATGACGGATTTTATTAGATACATGATAATGATGTTGGTTAAACAGGTTGTGGACTCATGCGTGCGACGAATTTGTGTGATATGGGACGATTGAAAATGTGACATTAATGCATGTATATATATATATATTTTGTTTATAATAGAATGGTCCCGAAATCTCACCACAAATGGCCGAGGCAGAAATCGCGTAAATGATAGCGCACAGCTTCCGACAATCATCCCCACGATCGTGAATTTCACTCGCGGTGCGACTAAACAGGTGTGTATATATATATATATACACAATATATATATATATACATATATATATATACATATATATATACAGTATTATACTTAAGATTTCTCCCGTTCTTATTTCCTTAAGTAACACAAGAATTTTCGTCACTCGAAAATAATGAAGAATCGGTTGCTCAGTAACATTGTATTTTACAAATACTTATTTAAATCGATCAAACTGAAAATCAATTGAAGGTACCAACTAGTTGAATGAAGGTGAGGGGTGTTTCAACAAAACTCCCCTGATCTAAAGAATTTACTTCTCGTATACTCACGAGGACAAGCAACACTGTTTAATGCATACTCTTGGTTACTCACACGCGTCGGGTATCGTTCACTTTGTGTCCCATCGACGGATGAAAGTCAGTGTGTCCCATGTATCATCTTCCTACACATGTAGGAGACTGTTACCAAATAACACCTTTACAAAGGTCCATATGGAATTTCGATCATCCCATAGGAATTGTGAATAACATCGCGTTTAATTATTTGGACTCCTCAAATGTTTCGAGAAAGAGGAGAAGGCATATGGTGTTCCCCATGTATTATTATTGACGCAGAGTTGGGGATTCAATACGTTCTATAGACATATAAGTATCTGAGTTGGTTCCTACTTAGGATCGATCACAAGTTCGTCGTAAGTATCATGACGCGAAAAAAAAACCTTAATCGCAAGGAATCAAAACCCCTGTATCCCCTTACGCGAATGCACCGCCCTTATACGGGTGATATTGATTCTAGACCGAATATAAAGAGTTGTCACATGGATTAGTCATCGTATTACGGTACTCGAGTACTACTCAAAGGCGATCTCGTTTTTTCATTGGAATATATTTTTACTAAGTTATGCGAGCTAAAAACAAGGGATCGTTTGATATATAAAAATTCTATACGATTCTTTTAAATCTCGTCCTCCGAACTTGACACACGTAAGTATATATAAATAAAATAATCGTTCGGCAGAAAATTCGCTTTGTGTCATTTGTTTATTAAATATTCATTAAGAGGTAGCTTCGTTACAACCCTCCGTACCGTTCATTCACTACGTCTTCGAGTTACTGGGGAATTATCTTGTAGTAGTTCGAACTAAAAGGATTCAAGGTTGTAAGTCACTAGGTTCTATCAACGAGACACCTGTCGTAGTTCCATAGGAAGCCAACGTACCGTAGCATGGCTGAACATTTATTGAAAGGACAGGGCATAATAAATTAGTAATTACATGTACCGGACCTCAACACCTTCCAACCAAGATCTAGCACTCAACACTTGGATTAAATGCGGTAATGTTGTATATTTATAACTAAACGTATGCATAGAAGGGCCTTGTTAATACGAAGTATTAACGGTGACAAGGAAAAAAGGCAACATTATTCTCGCCTCCGCGAGTATTACAATCACATCCGTATCCACACAACCTTTCGCCGATCTTTGATCCCAACGTGTGAGTTTTCTCCATTTATATGTTACTCCTAAATCCCCTTAGATTATCAACACCGATGTTAATTACGCGTCCTTATTAAGAGTTAGTGATTGCATCATTAGCGAACGACAGCTAATAACGGAAATATATGCTTCACTAAGTCACTTCATAGACAACGGTCGGTTACATGAGTATAGGTTGTTCGTCATATCGAAATGATTCTGAATATATGATTATACGTTCTAGAAAATCCCGCCAACAGAAATAACTTACGCTGAATTGTCTTATCGAAGACAAAAACATTGTTACTTATCGCGAATCGACCCTTGGGTCATCGATGTGGGTAAGCTATCACCGGCTATACCCAAATAGTTCAGTACGAAGTACTACCGAGGTGTAGTACCCCTAGAAATCGTGTCACGTATTTGAGAAAAAAAAGGACCTTCCCAGGATTAATCCAATGGTCGTTTATATGTCGCACCAAACTACTTTTCATGTAAAATTACTACAAACGTATATAGATATCGTGGTTACGACAACTATGTCGTCATCTATCACATCAAACAGCGTCGAAGTCTCAATACCGCATTGCCAAAACATAACCGAACAAATCGCAACATGAAGCTCGTCTGCCCTGAGTAACGGTACCTTGATCATGTAGCCCAGTGTTTATATAAAGGAAGTACCGCAGCGTATCCACCATACCCATATACCTGATAAATATTCCGTTCTCCACGATATTCGGGCCTCATACTACTTTCTGCAATTAACCAACTGAAATTCAAAACAATCAACAATCGTAAAAGACAACAATGTAACCGATTGTCACACGAAATGAGGTTCCACAACACAAAGCGTTTCAAAGGGACCTGTACCATCACCAACTTTGTATCCCAAGGAATCAAATGACAACAGGAAGGGTAACTTATTCACGCACCCCATGCCATCTCCATGACCCAGAGATCGTCATATCCAGATATAATATATATCGAACACGTGCTAATGAATGCCGCTAAGTATTATGGTATCACACGGCGTAAAAGCTAAAGCCAATATTGCCAGCCAAAGAGGAATCCAGTGGACAATCAAATGAATCGCGGATCCAAGGACGAAAAAGTTTCGTAAGATGTTCGAACACTGCGATTGTATAACAATCGAATGTGAAGCAACGAGAAGCGGAGTAAGGATTCGTATACGTCCTTCCAGCTTATCGGAACGACTGACACGTTCTTTATGTATCTATGTTCTTTTTGAAATACGATTCTGGTATACAATCGTTGTCATAATAATTATAAGGATAGAGTTGGTGAAATCGTATTGCACTAAAGGCTTGGGGTCTCACATCATAAAGTATAAGTAACCACTATAGAAGTGGTATGAATCCAACTCTAGTGTATCTTAAACAGGTGGTCAGTAGGAATGTGGAATGGACTGTAATACCAGTTTTTGCCTATCCCAAAGGCATATGTAGTAACGCATTATCCACCAATCCTAATTCATGTATCAATTCTCGCACAACCATTCACACACTATCACCCTAGCACACGTATGTATCATTCCACGTATTTAAGTGTGTTTATTATCGCGGATTTCCCAACACTGCCTCGTATGAGCAAGTCTATTATTACGTTCCGGACTATAAAAACCCACTTGGCCCACAAGGCCATCATGGTACTTGCAAGTAGGATACTTTACAGTGTTCACTAAGCATCTTTAGTTGAGGTTAATTTCTCCAATGATGTCCACTACAAACAAGGTGAAACCAGTTACTATTAAGTTATCAAATTTTGAAACTGGTGAATCCTCGAATACTAATGTCACACCCCAACTTGCAGCGGAAGAAAACTATACGGGATGTAATAGACACCTCTGGTACAAGCACATTGTTTATAAAGACACAACATTTATTACTTACAAAATGTTGATTACATACTACATGTATGTTACAACTGCATGTTCCCATGAACCACATAAGTCTTCTAAGCCACATGCGTCTATATCAGGGTTCGCCTACAAACATGTCTTGAACAACATACACGGATCACACCAGTCTCAAGTTACCTGAAATGCATGTTAGTTTTGAAAAGGGTCAGTTAAACGCTACGTGAGTTCCACTGGTTTAATTGTTGTGCAACATTAACAAGTTCAATTGCACTGGTCACAGTCTTAGTCACAGTGATGGTCACAGTCATAGTCGCAGATGGAATTACACGAGGACCAAGTGAAACCTTGGCCTATCATAGTCACTCCGTGTTAGACAGACACATCATCGCACCAAGTCGTGTCACCACAGACACTTCCCACCGGGCCGTGTCAAGACAGGCATGTCATCCCGGCAACTGAGTCATGTAAAGTTCAATGTTCCCCTGCAGTTATGTCTAATAACTTAACTAAATTCAGGACATGTGCAGTTGCGTAATCACCGACACATAGTGTCACCTAGACACTGCCTGGAGCAACTGGGTCTGTCGGACCAATAGTACTATCCACTGACCCGTAAGGCTTAAGTTAATCACTTGTAGAGGGGAGGTAGTTCGTGTGTTAGATAATTCACATCATCAAAAGTTGGTGCAATTAACACAATTCCGTAACATGCCAATCATCTCAGAACCAGTATCATAGTTTAAAAGTGGTGGAGTGAAACTCACTCCAAAGTTGGTGTAGTCAACACAGTTTTTAACATATAAGTCCCTAGAAAACAGTAAAACAATTCAAAAGTGGGGAAGTGAAAACTCACCCCAAATTGGGGCAATGTTCACAGTTTGTGACAAGTTCATGGGTTAGGGAAGTAGAATTCCCTTCATAAGTTTGTGTATCAACATAGTTTGTAACATGCATTCCACCCCAAGTAAAACAATAAAACAGTTAAAAGCAGGGTAGTGAAACTCACAGTACGAATAGTGATCTCAACGCAAGAGTGATCAAGCAACTGGATCAACTTTAATAACACCCATGCAAGTATGGACTCAAATCAGTATCTAGATTCGTAATGGTTATAACTTGGATCTGGTCAGGAGTTTTTACTCCGGATTGAGTCTATAGGACACTATTATGGTGATGGACATCAGGATAGTATTAGTTTTCAGTTTGGCTTCCGGTCACCCTTTCGCGTGCCAGCCAAAATCAGTAGTTTAACGTGTTCGGATAATGGTACGGGAATACCAATAATGCAAACACATGGTTATTTAAGAATGATTAACTTTTCATTAAGGGAGTTTGAGTATTTGGGGAGTCTAGGTTACCAAAATTTGAGTTTCCATTTTCACCGTCAGGAATTCTCCCGAACTGCCTTAGGACACACCCAGGGTGCCTAATTTACCCGGGAATCTCCCGGAATACTCCTGGTGTTCCAATTATATTATTTGTCGGATTGGGTCAGTTCCCAGTTCCGGCAGGTTCGTTATACGGTAAACTGCCGAAATTGCTTTAAAATAATCTATTTTTAATCCCATAAATTTCCATTTAATATATATTTTATATAAAATCTGAAAATTTTTATATATATTAGTAAAAATCTATAGGTTATGGGAAAATTTTCTTGGAATTTATTTGTTCATTTACTTATTTAAATAAATTATAAAACTACTTTTAACCACATAATTAAAATTAAATATATTCAGTAGTCCAAAAATTTCAAAACATTTCTAGAAGACTCTTTACATGTCCAGAAACTGCTCACAGAATTTTGAGACTTTTCCGATTTCGTTTCGGTGCTTCCCGGCTACCGAAACTCGCAAAAACACTGATTTTTAACTCAAATCAAAACTCAACCAATGGACTCTGAATTTTCCCAGATCATTCTCCATATGTTCCTTAGTGTCTCTTTAAATTTGGTGATTTATTTAATTCATTTGATAATTTTCCCGAAATTCTTTCTGTAAAACAGCTAAAAATCACCAAAAATGGTAGAAATTTCCAAAACTTCTACAATTTTATGTGGACCTTCCTGACAAAACCCTACATCACCACACCAAATTTTAGCTCAATCCAAGTTCCACGGACCAAGTTATAGCTAAAACAATTTTCTGCCTAGCCTAGATTCGGTTCTCGGACGTCATACCTAGCGATTCTTCTGATTCCAAGTGTTTATCTCCATCCCATAAGTGTGTGAAGGCTATATTCAGTACACACCAAGTACAACCCAAATATGCTAGAACTTAGATCAATCAAGCTTTAACAATGTTTTTCAGTTAATCGAATAGTTAAGCGATTTTTGTCGAATAAGAGTTGATTAGGGTATCAAACCCCATTGGTTAGTAACCATGGCTGCCATATAACACCAGGGATTTTAGGTGATGTTCATATTCAGCCCTAAAACTTGTTTAAAACTCCAAAATTCATGGATTAAAAAGCGTTTTTCGGCTAGAAATCGCGTTTAATCGAAGAAACGGACTTAGAATCATAAGTATCAAGGTTAATACCTTTGAATTAGGACTGGTTCTTGTGAAATTAGCTGAGATACAAAGGGCTTTAGAGCATATTTTGAAACGATAGTTGTGGTTTTTGTGTTAAAGATTAATTATAAAAATGAAAATTAAATAAAAAATATATAGGTATACATGGGAGGGGGGGTTGGTGGTTTGGAGGTGGGTCCCCTAGGGCCACCTTGTGCCTTGTTTTGCGTGACAAAAGATGATGTTTATCTTTCGGATAAGTATAGGTTCGTTTTCGGTCCTGCGTGCGTTCTCGATTTGCGTAACGGACTCTGTTTTGCGCGTACTTAGTGTCAAAAGACTGGGTTTTATAAATTATGCATAACCGTCTTAAAATCCGAACCCTGTTATGTTTTAATCATAAAAGTCTCGTTTGACGTTCGTTTAAGTGTTTTTAAGCTTGATTGATCGTTCCTTGTACATTTGGTTGCCTTATGTTATGCCCGGAACGAAGGCGTTTCCCCAACCGGAAGCTGCTTCGTTTGCGTGCCCGGGCTTTGATTATTCTCAAACCTTATGTCACAGGCTATGGTGCCTAACTAAGTTGTTCCTGGAACTCGGAATCTTAAATAATGCTACCGATAACCTAATAATCGACATGAAAGGTTTAATGCGCTGTTAAACGTCTTCGTTTAACACGTTGTTCAAGGCTAAGGATGCCAACCACGCATGATTGGTCCTTAATAGTGTCATGTCAACCATGACGTGCTCTCGGATTCTTCCGAGATATTACAGATATCGCTAGGCATAGCACACAAGTCATGTGTGTTTACTAATACTTATTCCCAGAGTCATCAGTTCATTCACGACGTTGTCTTGTCATGTAGGTGACGCATAATGTCACTATAATGTTTTTATTACTTACTGTGCATATACTCCCATCATAGTCGGTGTATCATTTTCAAAAATTTGTATCATCACCATAATCACAACAATATCACGATATACATACCACGTCGGTTACCACGGACTTGCACCAATCAAAGTTTACCGGGATTTTTCACAATTGTCACAGTCTCCCCCGGTTAAAAGAATTTCGTCCTCGAAATTCTGTTTAGTAATCCGTTGGAAAGCTCAGTCAGGCATCCAACAGACGAGTATGTTTTCGCTTTTCGTTTAGTATCATCGCTGTACGGAGATGATAATTGTGCTACATAGTAGCAGTGAAATTTGTCCATCCACAATTCCTACGTATTGTTAAGAATAACGACTGTCATCACTCCCAATCTGGAAGTGAGGGTGTTGCTGGACTCACCGTAGGATATGAGTTTCGTATTCAGTTTATAGCTGACTACAATTATTACGTTTTCTTTGCATTCATTATCTTCACCATTCATACACCATAAGTTTGAATTACGATTTCGATTAATAGTTATTGAACACTCCCTATAAAGGAGGGGTATTGGTACTCTTCCAGGGTTTGTTGCACATATCACAATAGTGAGCAGCATGCTCCTCATGTTTGTGAAAAGGGAATAAATTTTTGGTCTCACCAAGTTGTGAGCGTAAGTCTTCCCTTGTTGTCGTGTACGTGGGTGTCTTTGGCTAATACGAATCGACAAAGCAAGTCTCTACCCTAGGGTAGAGAAAGAGAACGGCTTTTAGGAGCCTACGGTTGCCATACGGCAAGCATGTACACGCGTACCGACGAATCTGCATACTTGCATCAATGGTGTGCCCGAGCTACTTACCAGTAGTCGGATCACGTCGTAAGGATATAAAATTTCTACAATAATAATTTCAGTTTGCATTAAGTTTTGGGAGCTTGGCTCCAGCTGTTGTACAACTATCTGTGTCTTTTCCTGAAGGAAACAACTTAGTAACTTCGATGACATCGATGTGATTCTCCGAGAGATATCGTATCAAAATCCTCATATACCGGGAATGATAGGGTGTGCGCCCAATGCGGTTTTAATCCCAGTAGCACCACATCTAGAATGCTACTATATCACGTGGAAATATTTAAGGCATGATGAGTGTCTAACGAACACAAGGATCACGGTAATGCCCCTACCCATGGGATTAGCATTGATCGTAGACGTACGGGTAATTCTGTAAAATATGACTAAGTAACGAGTCATCGAATCAAGGTTCCCCATTGACGGAGTACCCTTCGTAGGGTAGGAACATAGCCATGCTCGACTATCATTCATAAGGATGTCGTTAATGGAGACAATGAGAAGTAATCATATCCCATGATGTTCTTGAAAGATTATCTAATGCATAGGCAAATATAACCCGTATTAGTCACAAAGTGGTTAATCACCACTTGACTGTCTCGGTCTCGTGGTTTTTCGAGTCAAATTTGGACTTAGCAAGATCTGAATTGTATATAAGTATGAAAAGATATAATGCCTTCCCATCTTGGCACCTCCCCAACTGAATCACCGCTTAACCGTAAGGGTTTCATCGAATTCGTTCATGTCAAACCATCTTGGTTTAGATTGGGAAATTCGTGCGGTTTTATGAAATCATGGGCTGAAGCCCAAATTCATAGTCACCCTAGTCCGATAGGGACAATTGACCACTGAATCTGATTTTCCCGTTAGTTTCATATTCGTAATAATGTAAACAAGAAATGAAGACCCGGCCCCCGGGTTGGTCAAGACTAGGCTTGTTGAGTTTCTCGACCCCTTGGTCGTAGGATTAGTCAGTTCTGTTCCCACTAGGGCACAGAAGGAATACGTGCTGCTGGGAAATGTAATAACATCACTCCACAATCACTCGGCAATATCTTGAAATAACAAAACACTTTCAAGGAGGCTGAATGAAAATCGTAATCAATCGAGGTAAGCCTAGCACTCTGACGGCTAGGATACGATAAAGGTTATGAATGCTATTTCACATCCGGTCGGTGCATCCAACCAAGCACCGATCTACACTTTGGTCATTTAGTTTGACTTAGTATCGCACATCGAGTTATTTACAATTCATATCGTGTGTTAAGTAACTCTCCAAGTTTGAAGAGTATTAGTTGTTGTGTCAAAGTCTTATTCCTCTTTTAAGTATATATGATGTGCTTACTAATGGAATTTCCCTCTGGATGGGCATGATATCCGAGGGACGTATTCGGAAGATTCACTAGTCCCTTCATCTGAAATGATCAGGACTACTAGATTTACGGGTTAGCTTTCCCCCAGGTGGGTTCAGCGCACAAAAGACACCAATTATAATATTCAGACAACTCGTGACTATTCCTATTACAAAGAAAGTTTGGTTTTAACCGTGTTCCTTCATACATAGTAGTTCATGCCTTTCATAGTATGGCGTATATACGTCACTCCTGTGACATGATTTGACCGCACATTTAAGCATTGGCCCTTTCTAGGTTAAATTTAAGTGCAATTTTAGTAGTGGTATGATGACGGATTTTATTACATACATGATAATGATGTTGGTTAAACAGGTTATGGACTCATGCGTGCGACGAATTTGTGTGATATGGGACGATTGAAAATGTGACATTAATGCATGTATATATATATATATATATTTTGTTTATAATAGAATGGTCCCGAAACGCTCACCACAAATGGCCAAGGCAGAAATCGCGTAAATGATAGCGCACAACTTCCGACAATCATCCCCACGATCGTGAATTTCACTCGCGGTGCGACTACACAGGTGTATATATATATATACACATTATTATACTTAAGATTTCTCCCGTTCTTATTTCCTTAAGTAACACAAGAATTTTCGTCACTCGAAAATAATGAAGAATCGGGTTGCTCAGTAACATTGTATTTTACAAATACTTATTTAAATCGTTCAAACTGAAAATCAATTGAAGGTACCAACTAGTTGAGCGAAGGCGAGGGGTGTTTCAACAAAACTCCCCTGATCAAAAGAATTTACTTCTCGTATACTCACGAGGACAAGCAACACCGTTTAACGCATACTCTTGGTTACTCACACGCATAGGGTATCGTTCACTTTGTGTCCCATCGATGGATGAAAGTCAGTGTGTCCCATGTATCATCTTCTTACACATGTAGGAGACTGTTACCAAATAACGCCTTTACAAAGGTCCATAGGGAATTTCGATCATCCCATAGGAATTGTGAATAACATCGCGTATAATTATTTGGACTCCTCAAATGTTTCGAGAAAGAGGAGAAGGCATATGGTGTTCCCCATGTATTATTATTGACGCAGAGTTGGGGATTCAATACGTTCTATAGACATATAAGTATCTGAGTTGGTTCCTACTTAGGATCGATCACAAGTTCGTCGTAAGTATCATGACGCGAAAAAAAAACCTTAATCGCAAGGAATCAAAACCCCTGTATCCCCTTACGCGAATGCACCACCCTTATACGGGTGATATTGATTCAAGACCGAAGATATAGAGTTGTCACATGGATTAGTCATCGTATTACGGTACTCGAGTACTACTCAAAGGCGATCTCGTTTTTTCATTGGAATATATTTTTACTAAGTTATGCGAGCTAAAAACAAGGGATCATTTGATATATAAAAATTCTATACGATTCTTTTAAATCTCGTCCGTCGAATTTGACACACGTAAGTATATATAAATAAAATAATCGTTCAGCATAAAATTCGCTTTGTGTCATTTGTTTATTAAATATTCATTAAGAGGTAGCTTCGTTACAACCCTTCGTACCATTCATTCACTACTTCTTTGAGTTACTGGGGAATTATCTTGTAGTAGTTCGAACTAAAAGGATTCAAAGTTGTAAGTCACTAGGTTCTATCACTGAGACACCTGTCGTAGTTCCATAGGAAGCCAACGTACCGTAGCATGGCTGAACATTTATTGAAAGGACAGGGCATAATAAATTAGTAATTACATGTACCGGACCTCACACCTTCCAACCGAGATCTAGCACTCAACACTTGGATTAAACTGCGGTAATGTTGTATATTTATAACTAAACGTATGCATAGAGGGCCTTGTTAATACGAAGTATTAGCGGTGACAAGGAAAAAAGGCAACATTGTTCTCGCCTCCACGAGTCTTATTACAATCACATCCGCATCCACACAACCTTTCGCCGATCTTTGATCCCAACGTATGAGTTTTCTCCATTTATATGTTACTCCTAAATCCCCTTAGATTATCAACACCGATGTTAATTACGCGTCCTTATTAAGAGTTAGTGATTGCATCATTAGCGAACTACAGCTAATAACAGAAATATATGCTTCACTAAGTCATTTCATAGACAACGGTCGGTGATATGAGTATAGGTTGTTCGCCGTATCGTAATGATTCCGAATATATGACTATACGTTCTAGAAAATCCCGCCAACATAAATAACTTACGCTTTGTCTTATCGAAGACAAAAACATTGTTACTTATCGCGAATCGACCCTTGGGTCATCGATGTGGGTAATCTATCACCGGCTATACCCAAATAGTTCAGTACGAAGTACTACCGAGGTGTAGTACCCCTAGAAATCGTGTCACGTATTTGAGAAAAAAAGGACCTTCCCAGGATTAATCCAATGGTCGTCTATATATCGCACCAAACTACTTTTCATGTAAAATTACTACAAACGTATATAGATATCGTGGTTACGACAACTATGGCGTCATCTATCACATCAAACAGGGTCGAAGTCTTAATACCGCATTGCCCAAAACATAACCGAACAAATCGCAATATGAAGCCCGTCTGCCCTGAGTAACGGTACCTTGATCATGTATCCGGGTGTTTATATATAGGAAGTACCGCAGCGTATCCACCACACCCCTATACCTGATCAATATTCCGTTCTCCACGATATTCGGGCCTCATACTACTTTCTGCAATTAACCAACTGAAATTCGAAACAATCAACAATCGTAAAAGACCACAATGTAACCGACGGTCACACGAAACGAGGTTCCACAACACAAAGCGTTTCAAAGGGACCTGTACCATCACCAACTTTGTATCCCAAGGAATCAAATGACAACAGGAAGGGTAACTTATTCACGCACCCCATGCCATCTCCATGACCCAGAGATCGTCATATCCAGATATAATATATCGAAACACGTGCTAATGAATACCGCTAAGTATTATGGTATCAAACGGCGTAAAAGCTAAAGCCAATATTGCAAGCCAAAGAGGAATCCAGTGGACAATCAAATGAATCGCGGATTCAAGGACGAAAATGTTTCGTAAGATGTTCTAACACTGCGATTGTATAACAATCGAATGTGAAGCAACGAGAAGCGGCGTAAGGATTCGTATACGTCCTTCCAGCTTATCAGAACGACCGACACGTTCTTTATGTATCTATGTTCTTTTTGAAATACGATTCTGGTATGCAATCGTTGTCATAAAATTATAAGGATAGAGTTGGTGAAATCGTATTGCACTAAAGGCTCGGGGTGTCACATCACAAAGTATAAGTAACACTGTAGAAGTTGTATGAATCCAACTCTAGTGTATCTTAAACAGGTGGTCAATAGGAATGTGCAATGGACTGTAATATCAGTTTTCTGCCTATCCCAAAGGCATATGTAGTAACGCATTATCCACCAATCCCAATTCATGTATCAATTCTCGCACACACTATCACCCTGGCACACGTATGTATCATTCCACGTATTTAAGTGTGTTTATTACCGCGGCTTTCCCAACACTGCCTCGTATGAGCAAGTCTGTTATTACGTTCCGGACTATAATAACCCACTTGCCCACAAGGCCATCATGGTACTTGCAAGTAGGATACTTTACAGTGTTCACTAAGCATCTTTAGTTGAGGTTAATTTCTCCAATGATGTCCACTACAAACAAGGTGAAACCAGTTATTATTAAGTTATCAAATTTTGAAACTGGTGAATCCTCGAATACTAATGTCACACCCCAACTTGCAGTGGAAGAAAAATATACGGGATGTAATAGACACCTCTGGTACAAGCACATTGTTTATAAAGACACAACATTTATTACTTACAAAATGTTGATTACATACTACATGTATGTTACAACTGCATGTTCCCATGAACCACATAAGTCTTCTAAGCCACATGCGTCTATATCAGGGTTCGCCTACAAACATGTCTTGAACAACATACACGGATCACACTAGTCTCAAGTTACCTGAAATGCATGTTAGTTTTGAAAAGGGTCAGTTAAACTCTACGTGAGTTCCACTGATTTAATTGTTGTGCAACATTAACAAGTTCAATTGCACTGGTCACAGTCTTAGTCATAGTGACGGTCACAGTCATATTCGCAGATGGAATTCCACGAGGACACAAGTGAAACCTTGGCCTATCATAGTCACTCTGTGTCTGACAGACACATCTTCGCACCGAGTCGTATCACCACAGACACTTCCCATCGGGCCGTGTCAAGACAGGCACGTCATCCCGGCAACTGAGTCATGTAAAGTTCAATGTTCCCCTGCAGTTATGTCTAACGACTTAACTAAATTCAGGACACGTTCAGTTGCGTAGTCACCAACACACAGTGTCACCTAGACACTGCCTGGAGCAACTGGGTCTGTCGGACCAATAGTACTATCCACTGCCCCGTAAGGCTTAAGTTAATCACTTGTAGAGGGGAGGTAGTTCGTGTGTTAGATAATTCACATCATCAAAAGTTGGTGCAATTAACACAATTTCATAGCATGCCAATCATCTCAGAACCAGTATCATAGTTTAAAAGTGGTGGAGTGAAACTCACTCCAAGTTGGTGTAGTCAACACAGTTTTTAACATGCAAGTCCCCAGAAAACAGTAAAACAATTCAAAAGTGGGGAAGTGAAAACTCACCTCCAAATTGGGGCAATGTTCACAGTTTGTGACAAGTTCATGGGTTAGGGAAGTAGAATTCCCTTCATAAGTTTGGGTATCAACATAGTTTGTAACATGCATTCCACCCCAAGTAAAACAATAAAGCAGTTAAAAGTGGGGTAGTGAAACTCACAATACGAATAGTGATCTCAAGCAAGAGTGATCAAGCAACTGGATCAACTTTAATAACACCCATGCAAGTATTGTAACATTTGTCAAAAATGGGTTTCCAAACCCACTCCGTTTTGTAATCGAATATCAAGTTATAAATGTCACGTTGTGTATTTATGGTTATTTTGATTTTTAATGATACATAATTAATAAACAAACTAAACTATAAAAATTATATTTGATAAAAAGTGAAAACAAAATAAATAAAAATAAAATGTTGCTACCGGGGCTCGAACCCGGGTCAGCCAGAAATTTAAAATCCAAAGACTTAACACACACACACATCACCACTCCGCCACTTGTTTCTTTTCTGTCAACTCTAGGAAACAAATGAATCTTATATACAAACCTAGATAAACCGGTTACGCCAACTGAAAAACTGAAATCGGCTATTCAACCGTCTAAACGTTTGAATAATCGCGATTTCAGGTTTATAACCGATGCACCGACGATCCTAATCAATTCGGATTTGAATGAACTTCAATTTTGATCATAATCGGTTTTTATAACCGAAAATAATCAATGTCTGAATTACTTCAATCAAGACCCCTCTCGCGACTCAGAATCATCATACAAACTTTCCATTTCACTTTCGTCATACATTCGGTCCATCAGAAAGCTTAAATCAACTCGCCAGAAAATTCTGCAAGTTCGCCGGAAAACCGTATTTTTCCTCAAATCGGTAAGTTCTTCAATACCATCGTAGTCTAACAGTTGTTAAGCCATTTCTAACTCAAACCCTCCAATTTAAATCAAATTCAGACGTCGTCATCGGATAATTTCTGCTCGCCGGAAAACTTCTAAAAATCCGTATCTTCGTCTGTGAAACGGTAAGGACCTTCAAACACACTGATAACGTTTGTTTAGCACTTCAATCTCATGATTAGCTAATCAAAACGATTATTTGATTTTCTCAGTTGAAGTTCTTAAAAACAGAGACCGACGCCTTGCCGGAACTCTGTAATAAATCGTTCACCGGTATGTTTACTTCTAATTATCATCCCTGCTATCTCATATCAGTCTGTGTAATGCTTAACAATCAAATTAAACTAGATAAAATGGAGTAATCTGCTGTCGGTAAAATCCAACGAAGAAGATGAACTGTGATAACAATATAAGAATAATTAAAATTGGTATTTTGAACGGGTTAGACACACAGTCCAGCGGTGGACTGTGTGCGAACAAAAACACGCATACGTCCCGTGTTCGAGTCTTGACACACGCACCTTCGCAGTAATAAAATGCCTTTTTGTTTAAAACTGAACCGGGTTAACTCTGCTAGATGTTAATTATAATAAACACCAAAATATTAACCAGGTTAGACACACAGTCCAGCGGTGGACTGTGTGCAACACTAACTCGTACGTCACGCGTTCGAGTCTAGTTAACGGCACCGGTTCGATGATTTAAAATCTTTTTTTAAAACAAATGAATTTTGAATAAATCGAATTAGTATGTAAATATAATTAAAAACAAGATTATTTCGGGTTAGACACGTAGCTCAGTTGGTAGAGCTGCGTGCACGCGTACGGGAGGTCTCGGGTTCGAGTCTCACCCAGCGCATACATGCACACTGACCGAACCGGTCAACAGGTCAACAAGTCAACGGTCAACGGTCAACGCAAAAATAAACAATTTTTTTTATTTTTTTATTTATTTAATTTAAGTTAAAAATCAATTAAAAATACTTAAAAATAATATTTTTAAAGATAGAAAATAGCCTTAAACTCACAAAAATATATCTAAAAAATTCCATTAAAATCCTTAATAAAATCCACTTATTTACTATATTTTTCCGTTATTATTTAGGTTAGTAATTCTCGTTGTTCAACTCTCCCGACTCGTGCGCATCTCATCATCTCCAATCAAACGCACCCAATGTAAGTGAATCTTTACAAATTCCCCGTTTTAATCACGTTTTGGGGTGTATCATGTGTCTTGCAATATATTATATTTAAACCATTGTGCATACATCATATCATGAACTTGTGTATTCAGCTTGTTTCAACTGTTTGTGTGGTTATTGTTAGATTCAATTTATTATTTCAGTACATGCAATTTCATAGGCCGCCGCTCCCCATTACATTATGAGCGTTGAGCATGTTCCCCATTACATTATGAGCGTGAACCTGGCGTGCCCACATACGATCGGCTCCGTTTGATTGAGCCTTGATCGCACAGACATTTATCATTTTCAGTACATGCAATACGATCGGCTCCGTTTGATTGAGCCTTGATCGCACAGTTTCATTCATGTTATTTATCGTATGATGTTGGTATGTTAATGTATGCTATCATATGATATTGTATGTTATAGTTGTGATTGCTATTGCTACTGCTTGGGTATTTACATTTGCTCATTTATGATTATGCATAATTTTTCATTGATAAACTAATAAGTAAATCAATAACAAATGTTTATCTAACAAGGTTCACTCGCCAACTTATGTTGACCCAAAAACCCCCATTTTTACACATGATACAGGTGAACCAGCTGCAGCCAGAAACACATAGGATTGGACTAGAAGAATAAAATGATTTAGAGTTGGAATTGTTTTGTTTGGTTTATTCTCTTTGTTTTGTATGGACATGTTTGGATATTTGGGAATGTAATTTTGACTTTAATAAATATGAAACATATTAGTAAATATCATGAGCTTTGGTGATAACCCAATTATGCCCCGACTCTTATTCCGCTGCGGGTCGGGGTGTGACAAGTATGGACTCAAATCAGTATCTAGATTCGTAATGGTTATAACTTGGATCTGGTCAGGAGTTTTTACTCCGGATTGAGTCTATAAGACACTATTATGGTGATGGACATCAGGATAGTATTAGTTTTCAGTTTGGCTTCCGGGCACCGTTTCGCGTGCCAGCCAAAATCAGTAGTTTAACGTGTTCGGATAATGGTACGGGAATACCAATAATGCCAACACGTGGTTATTTAAGGATAATTAACTTTTCATTAAGGGAGTTTGAGTATTTGGGGAGTCTAGGTTACCCAAATTTGAGTTTCCATTTTCACCGTCGGGAATTCTCCCGAACTGTCTTAGGACACACCCAGGGTGCCTAATTTACCCGGGAATCTCCTGGAATACTCCCGGTGTTCCAATTATATTATTTGTCGGATTGGGTCAGTTCCCAGTTCCGGCAGGTTCGTTATACGGTAAACTGCCGAAATTGCTATAAAATAATCTATTTTTAATCCCATAAATTCCCATTTAATATATATTTTATATAAAATCTGAAAATTTTTATATAAATCAGTAAAAATCTGTAGGTTATGGAAAAATTTTCTGGGAATTTATTTGTTCATTTACTTATTTAAATAAATTATTTGTAAAACTACTTTTAACCACATAATTAAAATTAAATACCTTCAGTAGTCCAAAAATTCCAAAACTTTTCTAGAAGACTTTTTACATGTCCAGAAACTACTCACAGAATTTTGAGATTTTTTCGATTTCGTTTCGGTGCTTCCTGGCTACCGAAACTCGCAAAAACACGGATTTTTAACTCAAATCAAAACTCAACAATGGACTCTGAATTTTTCCAGATCATTCTCCATATGTTCCTTAGTGTCTCTGTAAAATTTGGTGATTTATTTAATTAATTTAATGATTTCCCAAAATTCTTTCTGTAAAAAAGCTAAAAAAATCACGAAAATGTAGAATTCCAAATTTCTACAATTTTATGTGGACCTTCCTGACAATACCCTACATCGCCACACCAAATTTCAGCTCAATCCAAGTTTCACCGTGAAGTTATAACTAAAACAATTTTCTGCCTAGCCTAGATTCGGTTCTCGGACGTCATACCTAGCGATTCTTCCGATTCCAAGTGTTTATCTCCATCCCATAAGTGTGTGAAGGCTATATTCAATACCTACATACCAAGTACAACCCAAATATGCAAGAACTTAGATCAATCAAGCTTTAACTCAATGTTTTTCGGTTAATCGAATAGTTAAGCGATTTTTATCGAATAAGAGTTGATTAGGGTATCAAACCCCATTGATTAGTAACCATGGCTGCCATATAACACCAGGGATTTCAGGTGGTGCTCATATTCAGCCCTAAAACTTGTTTAAAACTCCAAAATTCATGGATTAAAAAGAGTTTTTCGGCTAGAAATCGCGTTTAATCGAAGAAACGGACTTAGAATCATAAGTATCAAGTTTAATACCGTTGAATTAGGACTTGTTCTTGTGAAATTAGCTGAGATACAAAGGTTTAAGAGAAGATTTTGAAAGGATAGTTGTGATTTTTGTGTTAAAAATGAATTATAAAAATGAAAATTAAATAAAAAAATATACTTATACATGGGGGGGTTGGTGGTTTGGAGGTGGGCTGTGATATCCCGGGTTTTTCGGATAACTTACACGTGACACTTGTCGAATAAAGTATATGCTATGTGTATGAACGTGTACGAATTAAATGAATACGTGATAAGTATTTGTGTGATTGTTTTAGTGATAAAGTAATTACAGTAGATATGTATACGAACGGAACCGAAACCGCAAGCACAAACCGAGATCAAACCTTAAACCCAAACCTATCTCGGCTGCAAGATCAAGCCGCAAACCCTTTGTGAACAACTCAAATCATTCTCGGTCGATATCAAGCCCAAGACCGCAAACTTATTTTGTTCAAAACCAAACCAAACCAACTCAAACTAATCGGCCACATGATCAAACCCAAACTAACCACCCTAGTCCCTCGGCCGCGAATCCAGGATCAAACCGTAACCTTTATCCCCTTTTGCACCTATATAAACAAACCCCATGCATGTTTCATTCACATACACAAAACCCTAAACATAAACTGCCGTCGGCAGCCTTACTCTCATCCCTCTTGATCGCGAACATCTTCTCTCCTTCAGCATCTCGATCTGATCAGCTTTGTTCAATTTCCCGGTCGCTAACAGCTGGTCCCTTTCAACCTCGGTCGCAACAGCTTTCCTGTTCTTTTCTTCCGGTCACAGCAGCAACCATCGCCATCTTCAGTCTCGGTCGCAACTATCCAGGATCACCGGTTCCTTAACATACTCACGGTTCGATTACCTTATCATTAAAAGTCTAGAATTTATCATATGTTTCTAGATCGTAGTCGGGTATATGTGTACTGATTTTGTTGTTCTCGGATTTGCATGATTGAATGAGATGGATGATTGTATTGTTTCGGATTGGTAGTACTAGATTTCATGTTGTTTGAAAGCTGAATATGTATAGGCTGCGATTTGGGTATAAAGATTTAAGTTATTGAGTAGGGTTTGCATGGATAGGTTATTAGTATTAATCTATGAGTAGAAATCAGTTTTTAATCACCTAGGTTAACCATATGAACGAATTGTGCGAATTAATGGTAACAATAATGCTGAAACAGTCTGCTGAATAATAGTTACAGCCGACTTCATCTGGCTGTAACTCGGTCGTTAGTTGTCGAAAAACGGAGTTTCTGATGTCTAGAACGTAGAGATTTGAATAAGGAATCTAATGGCGCTGGATTCATAATTTTCTGAAGTCGTTTGATATTTTTAAAGGGCTAAACAAGTTCAGTAGCTAAAGCTGTGAAAATTCTGGAATTTTGTTGGTTGTTTATCAAGTTGGATTTTAAAATCAGTAGGGAGTTGAGTCATGATTTTTGTACAGCAACTAGGTATAGAAATTTACGGGCAACTCCAACTGGAATTTTGTTAATCGGACGATCAGTGATTTTTAAATAAATTCTTCCGTGGACTGCAGTCAGAAAGCGGTAAATCTGACTGCAGCTTAATGAATTAATATTTATGGTTAATTGGTAAAGATTTAGGACTTGGAAAAATTATATAAATTTCTATGGTATAAATGTCACCTACTGTAAAAATATGGGAAGTGTTAAGCAGAAAGCTGATAACTTGTGATTTTATGCATTAAAGTGTTGCATGGATTTGGAATATGTTCATGATAAGTTGTTTGATTACTATGATCACATGAGAATACTTGCATGCATGTTTGAGTGTTAGATATGTGGTTTGTGTGTATCACTTTGTGAGTAAATTGCGTGTGGAATTTGTATGGGTGTGATTACACACTGACGTGGAAATTAATTGGTTTGTTAGGACGCAACTAGCGGTCCCATCTCTTATAACATCTTTGCTACACTAACCGAGCAAATAAAGGTGAGTTCACGGCCCCTAACTTTATCCGGTTTTTAAACAACAGGGGGAGAAAAATGTATACACTCTCAAACTCAAACTCTTTACGTTATACGAATTTAACGTCACATAACTATACGGTAACTAAGTTAATGTTAATGTAATGTTATGGGCACTAAGAAGCTTTATCACTTAAGTCCTCGACAATCTCCTCGGATCGTTAGTATTTGGGTTAAATAGCGGGGGAATTATAAGTAGTACTACTGGGTCTGACGAGCCCCATCCAAGCTAGTCGCGCTAGCCGACCGGGTATGGTCAACGGGTGTATGATTGGCCTAACATCGCCATGGTCATGTGATAGGCCTGGCAAAACGGAGGCACAACTGTCAGCTTCGATCGCGAACACTTAGTGACATGACTTTAGGCTAGCTACCTATATATATTAACATTGAACTTAATTACGAATCAACTTAATATTCCGGGTTTGGAATATTGGAAACATCAACTTATTATTCCGGGTTGGGGATAATGGAAACAACAACTTAATATTCCGTGATGGGAATATTGGAAACAACAACTTAGTATTCCGGGATGGGAATATTGGAAGCAACAACTTAATATTCCGGATGGGAATATTGGAAGCGACAACTTATTATTCCGGGATTGGAATAATGAAACTGATACGTTATCCCGGGTTGGGGAAACGGGGTAAACAAACTAAACCGAACAAACGAATTTATGAAAACCTGTGAACTCACTCATCTTTAATGTTGACACTTGTTTCTTTACATGTTTCTCAGGACGCTAGGAGCTCTAGGTGCACGCACATGCATTGAACAAGACATCTTTATCGAGTCTTAATTATTAATATTGTTTTGGAATTTTTCATTTGTTTTGGCGTTTGTGTTGGCGCCCGCATCACTACTTATTTATGCTTCCGCTCAAACTTTAAAAACTGATACTCATGCTAAATATTGGTAATATAAAATTAACAACAAATGATTTTGGAAAACGTATAATCAAATCATATAGAGTCGTTGACGTACTAGTGTTTCAGATTCTGGTTTGTTCACACGCCTCGCGGTAAAACTCCGCAAGTGGAAATTGAGGGTGTGACAGATTGGTATCAGAGCCACTAGCTATAGAGAACCAGGTTTGCATTAGAAGTAGACCCAAACTATAGCTGATATCACGACACTAGACTTAGTTTGGCACTGAATTATTATATCTTGTTATGCGATGTACCACTACTATGCTATGTGAAATATGAATGCATAATTGAAGCGAATGCAACTCGTAACTAACTACACAACCTAAAGGCAATGTCATCATCATCCTCATCATCATCTGACAAACTTACGCAACCAAGGGCGCCAGGAAAGGCACCTATAGTGGAACCCTTACCATCTTATGTCGTGGAAACGCGCTCAGCTGCGAGGAAAAGGCTCGCTCTAGGGGAGGAGTCGTCCTCACGCCCAACCATCGCTGTGACGGTCAAACCGGTTAACTCGTTAGAAGTAGGGAACGACCTACTTAGAGATATGATAAGAACGCAACAAGAACAACTAGAAAGAATGCATGAAACCACCCTAGCACAGGGTTGGATGATACGACAACTGACTGGTAAAACCGACTCGCTCAAGAAAGAGTATCATACGAGTAAGATAGCTCGTAACACCATAGACAGAGATCTGCGTGCTGAGCAGATAAGAGCCAACTGGCTTGAGAACAGAGTCCTGGAAAATAGTTGGAACATTCAGGAGCTGCGAAATCAAACACTTGCACCAGCACCGGCCCCTCCAATGCCGGTGGAAGACCCAGAGGAGGGTCCAGAGGAGGATCCGGAGAAAGACTCGGCTGTAGAAGCTGGAAACGCCGCGGAGGATGACGGCAACGATAGCAACTTGGGAGATGGAGACGTAGAGGACTAACTCGTCTCGCCAATTCCCGCTTTGTTTTCTTTAGTTTATTTGAAATGACAACTGGACGTCGCGGAAACCTCAACATGTCAACGAAGAATTGGCCGCAACGATCCAAGAACACGTGAACGCTGCTCTGGCAGGTGTTCAAAACCCACCAGGAGCAGGAGGGGGCTTTAACCCCTATAAGATGTTCCTTGACGCAAAGCCAAGAAAGTTCTCGGGGGCGGAAGGACCCATTGGATTGGTCCGCTGGATCGAAAAGTCTGAATCCGTTTTTGAAATGTGCAACTGCCTCGAGGCCAACAAGGTCAAATACGCAGCCTCAACACTGGAAGATGGGGCACTGACATGGTGGAATGCCCAAGTTCAAACACGTGGGCTTATAGCTGCGAATGCCATGGCATGGACTGAGTTCAAGGCCCTGATTAAAGAGGAGTACTGTCCACGAGACAGAGTGCAACAGTTAGAGCAAGCTTTATGGAACCACAAGATGGTGAGATCGGAGATTGAAGCTTACACCGCAAAACATCATGACTTAGTATTTCTGTGTCCTGAATTGGCCAACACGGTGGAGAAAAGACTCGAGTTCTATCTCGGGGGTCTGGTTCCGGAAATTCAGGGTATGGTGATGTCTAGTAACCCTGTAACTGAACATCAAGCAATCCGATTGGCTCACAAACTCACCGATAAAGCGGTGGAACAGAAGAAACTGCCAGCACGGGGTACCACTGAAGTCACCCCAGATAACAAAAGAAAATTTGAAGACTCCACTGTTCGACAGTCTTCGTCATCACATTCGCAGCAAGGGAACCAGAAACGGTTCAATCATTACCACAGCCACCGAGGTCATCAAAATCATCCCGCCAACAACTACAACAACAACAACAACCAGAATGTTTGGCGGCTATGTAGGTCGAAAGCCGCAGTGCAATCGCTGCAATCTTCACCATAACGGCCCTTGTGCCGGAAATCGTTGCCAACGATGTGGCAAGATGGGACATGCGGCAAAGGATTGTCGTGGGGAAAGCATGCCCCGACAAAATCAGAATCAGCCCCAAGGTCAGCAGCAGGGCATAAACCGGGGATGCTATCAGTGTGGTAGCACTGCTCATTTCAGAAGAGACTGCCCACAGTTGCTCAACAACAACAATAATGGTGGAAACAACAACCACAACAATAATAACAACAATAATGGAAACGGTGGCACAGGAGGTGCCAAAGGTCGTGCATTTACATTGGGCCGCGGAGAGGCCAGAAACGACACGAACGTGGTCACCGGTAAGTTTCCCCTTAATGAACATTTTGCTACTGTGCTTTTTGATACGGGTGCGGATAGGAGTTTTATATCTGAGTCTTTTAGGAAGAACCTAAATCTCACGCCAAAACCATTAGAGACCCCTTATGTGATAGAATTAGCCAATGGTAAATCGGTAGATGTGACCCAAATCGTATCCGGCTGTCAACTCAAACTCGCGGGCCACACTTTTATCATTGATCTGATGACAACTACCCTGGGTAGTTTTGACGTGGTAGTCGGAATGGACTGGCTATCCGACGTTCGGGCTGAAGTCCTCTGCTTTGAAAAATCTATCCGTATTCCACTCTCGAACAACGAAATCCTGACAGTACAAGGCGATAAGGCAAGCGCCGTCACCAACATCATCTCATACATGCAAGCGCAGAAGTATCTTCGAAAAAGAATTCCTTCGCTTTACTCGCACTAATTACCGAACAGCCTAAGGACGAGAAACGTATAGAAGACATCCCTGTCGGCCGTGATTTTTCCGGTGTATTCCCAGAAGAACTACCTGGTCTTCCACCACATCGACAATTGGAGTTTGAAATCGAATTGGCAAGCAATGCAACTCCTATCGCCAAGGCTCCATACCGCCTAGCTCCAGCCGAGCTGCAGGAGCTGTCTACCCAACTTCAAGAGCTGTTGGAAAAAGGATTTATCCGACCAAGCGTTTCGCCATGGGGAGCTCCAGTCCTCTTTGTCAAGAAGAAGGACGGGACTTTCCGCATGTGCATCGACTATAGGGAACTCAACAAGGTTACAGTCAAGAACCGATACCCGTTACCTCGCATCTACGATCTATTCGACCAACTGCAAGGGTCAAGTTACTACTCTAAGATTGATTTACGGTCCGGTTATCATCAGCTACGCGTCAGGGAGGAGGATATCGCCAAGACGGCATTTCGCACTCGGTATGGCCATTACGAGTTTTTGGTCATGCCATTCGGTCTCACTAACGCACCTGCAGTGTTCATGGACCTTATGAACCGCGTGTGTAAACCATACCTCGACAAATTTGTCATTGTGTTCATCGATGACATACTCATCTACTCCAAAAGTGAAGAAGAACATGCGGAACATCTACGATTACTGCTAGGGCTACTTCAACAGGAAAAGTTATATGCCAAGCTTTCGAAGTGTGATTTCTGGATTCGGGAAGTTCAGTTCCTCGGGCACGTAGTGAATGAGAAGGGTATTCACGTAGACCCTGCCAAGATTGAAGCCATTAAAAACTGGGAAGCACCTAAGACACCGACGGAGATCCGCCAATTCTTAGGATTGGCTGGTTACTACAGACGCTTCATCGAGGGGTTTTCAAGATTGCACAACCGCTCACTACCCTTACCCAGAAAGGCATCAAGTATGCTTGGGGTGAAAAACAAGAAGCAGCATTTCAATTACTGAAGCAGAAACTTTGCAGTGCACCCATTCTGTCCTTGCCGGAAGGGACAGATGACTTCGTAGTGTATTGTGATGCTTCCATTCAGGGATTGGGATGCGTACTCATGCAACGCGATAAGGTCATCGCGTATGCGTCGCGACAGCTGAAGGTTCACGAGAAAAACTACACGACGCATGATCTGGAATTGGGAGCAGTAGTGTTTGCACTTAAGATTTGGAGACACTACCTCTATGGAACGAAGTGCACAATCTTTACTGACCACAAAAGCCTCCAACACATCTTTGATCAGAAGGAGTTGAACATGCGACAGCGTCGCTGGGTCGAACTCTTGAACGATTATGAGTGTGCCATTCGGTATCACCCGGGTAAAGCTAACGTGGTAGCTGATGCCCTCAGTAGGAAGGAACACTTGAAACCTCGTCGTGTACGAGCACTACAACTCACTATTCATTCGGGGCTACCCGATCAAATACGCGACGCCCAGTTAGAAGCAGTTAAGGAGGAAAACATCAAAGCCGAATCAATGGGAAAATGGAACGCGATTGGGAAGTAAAGCCCAATGGAGCCCGGTATTTTATGAATCGCATATGGGTACCTCTCTACGGAAACCTTAGAGAGCTAGTCATGGACGAAGCTCACAAATCTCGATACTCTGTCCATCCGGGTTCGGATAAGATGTATCAAGACCTTAAAGCTGCGTATTGGTGGCCCAACATGAAAGCCGATATAGCCACCTACGTGAGTAAATGTTTGACTTGTGCAAAAGTCAAGGTGGAGTATCAAAAGCCATCGGGGCTACTCCAACAACCTGAGATCCCAGTGTGGAAGTGGGATCAGATCTCAATGGATTTCATCACTAAACTCCCGCGAACCTTGGGTGGTTGCGATACCATCTGGGTGATCGTGGATCGTTTAACTAAGTCCGCACACTTCCTAGCTATTAAAGAATCAGATAAGATGGAGAAGTTGACTCGCATCTACATTAAGGAAGTAGTTTCTCGGCACGGAGTGCCAACGTCCATCATCTCAGACAGAGATGCTCGCTTCACGTCAAACTTCTGGCGGTCACTCCAGAAAGCGTTGGGAACCCGCCTGGATATGAGCACAGCCTATCACCCTCAGACTGATGGTCAAAGTGAAAGGACCATACAGACCTTGGAAGACATGCTTAGGGCATGCGTGGTGGACTTCGGAAATAATTGGGAGATTCACCTGCCTCTAGTAGAATTCTCATATAACAACAGCTATCATACGAGTATTTCGGCAGCACCGTTTGAGGCATTATACGGTCGTAAATGTAGATCACCGGTCTGCTGGGCAGAAGTCGGTGACAGTCAACTCACAGGCCCTGAGTTAATACTTGAGGCTACTGAAAAGATTGTACAAATCAGAAACCGCATGGCGGCGGCACGAGATCGACAGAAAAGCTACGCTAATCAACGACGCAAACCGCTCGAATTTCGACCGCGTCCTACTAAAGGTGTCACCCTGGAAGGGTGTAATCCGCTTTGGAAAACGGGGCAAACTTAACCCACGGTACGTAGGCCCGTTTGTAATCTTGAAACGAATCGGACCCGTAGCATACCAATTAGACCTTCCTGCCGAACTCAGTGGAGTTCACAACGTAGTTCACGTGTCAAATCTGAAGAAGTGTCTATCAGATGAAACTTTAGTTATTCCATTGGATGAGATCCAAGTGGATGAACAACTACACTTCGTGGAAAAGCCTATTGAGATCATGGATCGTGAGATCAAGACTCGAAGGCACAGCAAAATTCCAATCGTTAAAGTTCGTTGGGACTCTAAGCGTGGACCGGAGTTCACGTGGGAAAGAGAGAACCAAATGAAAAGCAAATACCCACACCTCTTCGCAACTGAGCAGCAAACTAACGATACCACTAACTAAATTTTCGGGACGAAAATTCTTTCAACATGGGGATGATGTGACAACCTGGAAATTTCTCATACTTTCGTGTACTATTGTTGACTAAATTCTTGTGCATGGCACTTGGAAATCTTTGTGTATGACACTTGGGAACTTCTTGTAACGTTGCGTACCATCATTAACGAACTAACTTTTGTGCGTGGCACTCTAAACATGTACGTTACATGCTAAACCGCGTTTACTCAATTTTCGGGACGAAAATTCTTTCAACATGGGGATAATGTGATATCCCGGGTTTTTCGGATAACTTACACGTGACACTTGTCGAATAAAGTATATGCTATGTGTATGAACGTGTACGAATTAAATGAATACGTGATAAGTATTTGTGTGATTGTTTTAGTGATAAAGTAATTACAGTAGATATGTATACGAACGGAACCGAAACCGCAAGCACAAACCGAGATCAAACCTTAAACCCAAACCTATCTCGGCTGCAAGATCAAGCCGCAAACCCTTTGTGAACAACTCAAATCATTCTCGGTCGATATCAAGCCCAAGACCGCAAACTTATTTTGTTCAAAACCAAACCAAACCAACTCAAACTAATCGGCCACATGATCAAACCCAAACTAACCCACCCTAGTCCCTCGGCCGCGAATCCAGGATCAAACCGTAACCTTTATCCCCTTTTGCACCTATATAAACAAACCCCATTCATGTTTCATTCACATACACAAAACCCTAAACATAAACTGCCATCGGCAGCCTTACTCTCATCCCTCTTGATCGCGAACATCTTCTCTCCTTCAGCATCTCGATCTGATCAGCTTTGTTCAATTTCCCGGTCACTAACAACTGGTCCCTTTCAACCTCGGTCGCAACAGCTTTCCTGTTCTTTTCTTCCGGTCGCAGCAGCAACCATCGCCATCTTCAGTCTCGGTCGCAACTATCCAGGATCACCGGTTCCTTAACATACTCACGGTTCGATTACCTTATCATTAAAAGTCTGGAATTTATCATATGTTTCTAGATCGTAGTCGGGTATATGTGTACTGATTTTGTTGTTCTCGGATTTGCATGATTGAATGAGATGGATGATTGTATTGTTTCGGATTGGTAGTACTAGATTTCATGTTGTTTGAAAGCTGAATATGTATAGGCTGCGATTTGGGTATAAAGATTTAAGTTATTGAGTAGGGTTTGCATGGATAGGTTATTAGTATTAATCTATGAGTAGAAATCAGTTTTTAATCACCTAGGTTAACCATATGAACGAATTGTGCGAATTAATGGTAACAATAATGCTGAAACAGTCTGCTGAATAATAGTTACAGCCGACTTCATCTGGCTGTAACTCGGTCGTTAGTTGTCGAAAAACGGAGTTTCTGATGTCTAGAACGTAGAGATTTGAATAAGGAATCTAATGGCGTTGGATTCATAATTTTCTGAAGTCGTTTGATATTTTTAAAGGGCTAAACAAGTTCAGTAGCTAAAGCTGTGAAAATTCTGGAATTTTGTTGGTTGTTTATCAAGTTGGATTTTAAAATCAGTAGGGAGTTGAGTCATGATTTTTGTACAGCAACTAGGTATAGAAATTTCCGGGCAACTCCAACTGGAATTTTGTTAATCGGACGATCAGTGATTTTTAAATAAATTCTTCCGTGGACTGCAGTCAGAAAGCGGTAAATCTGACTGCAGCTTAATGAATTAATATTTATGGTTAATTGGTAAAGATTTAGGACTTGGAAAAATTATATAAATTTCTATGGTATAAATGTCACCTACTGTAAAAATATGGGAATTTTTGGAATGCTAGAACTATTTTATAAAAATCCTAGAAAACAGCTGAATAATTGAGTGTTAAGCAGAAAGCTGATAACTTGTGATTTTATGCATTAAAGTGTTGCATGGATTTGGAATATGTTCATGATAAGTTGTTTGATTACTATGATCACATGAGAATACTTGCTGCATGTTTGAGTGTTAGATATGTGGTTTGTGTGTATCACTTTGTGAGTAAATTGCGTGTGGAATTTGTATGGGTGTGATTACACACTGACGTGGAAATTAATTGGTTTGTTAGGACGCAACTAGCGGTCCCATCTCTTATAACATCTTTGCTACACTAACCGAGCAAATAAAGGTGAGTTCACGGCCCCTAACTTTATCCGGTTTTTAAACAACAGGGGGAGAAACATGTATACACTCTCAAACTCAAACTCTTTACGTTATACGAATTTAACGTCACATAACTATACGGTAACTAAGTTAATGTTAATGTAATGTTATGGGCACTAAGAAGCTTTATCACTTAAGTCCTCGACAATCTCCTCGGATCGTTAGTATTTGGGTTAAATAGCGGGGGAATTATAAGTAGTACTACTGGGTCTGACGAGCCCCATCCGAGCTAGTCGCGCTAGCCGACCGGGTATGGTCAACGGGTGTATGATTGGCCTAACATCGCCATGGTCATGTGATAGGCCTGGCAAAACGGAGGCACAACTGTCAGCTTCGATCGCGAACACTTAGTGACATGACTTTAGGCTAGCTACCTATATATATTAACATTGAACTTAATTACGAATCAACTTAATATTCCGGGTTTGGAATATTGGAAACATCAACTTATTATTCCGGGTTGGGGATAATGGAAACAACAACTTAATATTCCGGGATGGGAATATTGGAAACAACAACTTAGTATTCCGGGATGGGAATATTGGAAGCAACAACTTAATATTCCGGGTTTGGGAATATTGGAAGCGACAACTTATTATTCCGGGATTGGAATAATGAAACTGATACGTTATCCCGGGTTGGGGATAACGGGGTAAACAAACTAAACCGAACAAACGAATTTATGAAAACCTGTGAACTCACTCATCTTTAATGTTGACACTTGTTTCTTTACATGTTTCTCAGGACGCTAGGAGCTCTAGGTGCACGCACATGCATTGAACAAGACATCTTTATCGAGTCTTAATTATTAATATTGTTTTGGGATTTTTCATTTGTTTTGGCGTTTGTGTTGGCGCCCGCATCACTACTTATTTATGCTTCCGCTCAAACTTTAAAAACTGATACTCATGCTAAATATTGGTAATATAAAATTAACAACAAATGATTTTGGAAAACGATATAATCAAATCATATAGAGTCGTTCGACGTACTAGTGTTTCAGATTCTGGTTTGTTCACACGCCTCGCGGTAAAACTCCGCAAGTGGAAATTGAGGGTGTGACATGGGCCCACTAGGGCCACCTCGTGCCTTGTTTTGCATGACAAAAGAGGATGTTTATCTTTTGGATAAGTATAGGTTCGTTTTCAGTCCTGCGCACGTTCTTGATTTGCGTAACAGACTCCGTTTTGCGCGTTCTTAGTGTCAAAAGACTATGTTTTATAAATTATGCATAACTGTCTTAAAATCCGAACCATGTTACGTTTTAATCATAAAAGTCTCGTTTGACGTTCGTTTAAGTGTTTTTAAGCTTGATCGATCGTCCCTTGTACATTTGGTTGCCTTATGTTATGCCTGGAACGAAGGCGTTTCCCCAACCGGGAGCTGCTTCGTTTTGCGTGCCCGGGCTTTGATTATTTTCAAACCTTATGTCACAGTCTATGGCACCTAACTAAGTTGTTCCTGGAACTCGGAATCTTAATTAATGCTACCGATAACCTAATAATCGACATGAAAGGTTTAATGCGCTGTTAAATGTCAGTCTCCGTTTAACATGTTGTTCAAGGCTAATGATGCCAACCACGCATCGTTGGTCCTTAATAGTGTCATGTCAACCATGACGTGCTCTCGGATTCTTCCGTGACATTACAGATATCGCTAGGCATAGCACACAAGTCATGTGTGTTTACTAATACTTATTCCCAGAGTCATGACGTTGTCTTGTCATGTAGGTGACGCATAATGTCACTGTAATGTTTTTATTACTTACTCTACATATACTCCCATCATAGTCGGTGTATCATTTTCCAGAATTCGTATCATCACACATAATCACAACAATATCACGATATACATACCATGTCCGGTTACCACGGACTTGCACCAATCAAAGTTTATCGGGATTTTTCATAGTTGTCGCAAGTAATGAACAAAAAGTTTCTACATTGTATTTTAAGAAAGCTTTAACGAAAATCAATCATGGTTGGTGAAAGACAAAGAAGTCATACAATCAGTGAAACTTGAAAGTTTAGAGAACTTTCCAAAATTTGAGAAAGTCCAAAATAAACCTGATTGTGAAAACAAAGTAAAAATTAAGGTTGAAGAAACAACGCCTAAGACAGCAAAGGCTTGGGTGTCACTATTCAACTAATTGTTTGAATTTCTGTGCAGAACTTCTGAGAAGAAAGCAAATTACTGAGAATAGAGTTCTGTAGCACACATTGAAAACGGACTGGGTTATCAAGTTCTATATAAAGGCCTTATTACATTTTCAAATAACTTTTTACTTTACAATTTTTGAAAACGATTTGGAGAAATTTTTCGAAAACATGTTTTAATAACGTTTACTTGAAAATTTTACAAATTTTTGAAGAAAATTTGAAAATTTTCACAGAACCCTCACTGTTGGAAAGACAAAATTCATGGATATAAATGTTTTATAAACACAAAAGTGTCAAGGTTTTTGTTATCATGAGGGGGAGAGTGCTTAAAAGAAAACTTGTGAAGCAGTAATGGATGGTGAATTGAAGTGATTCTCATCGGTTGGTCAATGTTTTTCTATAAATAAATAAAATAAAAAATTCCAAAAATATGTTTTTGAATTTTAGGGGGAGAAAAATTTTCAGAAAATCCAAAAACATATTAAATACGAAAAGTACAAAAACATGAAAAAGGCAAAAAGAGTTTTGTGGATAAAAGGAATTGATAGTACATCAGTGGACTATCACAGTATGCTAAAGAATTGTAAAGTTTAAAAGTGATAACAAGTATAACTGAGGATGTCGATAGGCTTTACACATTCGGTAAATTGTTTCTGAGATATAAACTAAATTTTACAACTGCTTAAACTTGTGGATTAACATCTCTCGGATATATGGACTTAGTACTCAGAAATTTCGTTTTGAGAGATTGCCTGATTCTGAGATACGAGGTCTTTATAGATGATTGATATATGGGGTATTATACAAGTTCTTCTGATTTTGCGAAAGCAATGGCCTAGAACTTCTATAATGCTTTTTCAAAAATCCCCTAAAACTGCATTCAATTGAAAATATCGAAAGATACTACAGTTGCAGTTCAACATATTCCAAAACTGGAACACTACTTTGAGTCGAGCCTTCATCTCTTTGTCGGTACGGTGGTACTAACCTGAGCTCTCAAGGTCTCGCATAACCCAGATACAGATATCAATTACGCTATACTCACTTGTAAGATGAAATCTAGGGAATCTTGATGCGGGAGTATATTCTGAGATGGGAACCATAGTTAAGTCAAGTTTCTTAAATCTACATAACGCATCTTGGAACAATTGAGAAATATGTTGAAGTTTAAGAGGACAAACATATCGACAATCTAGGTAAATTTGTTTAAAACTTAAAGTCTCAAAAGGTCAATGGTACTTGTGATTTGTCTCAAAAACTGAAATGACCCTTTAACACAAACTCAAAAAAAATATGTATGTAAATATGGGTACATAGTTAGTGTTTGTTATTCTTTTCATAAAAACAAAAAGATTATATTATCTTTTAGTTTCGACCGCTGATGATGAAAAGCTGATTTTCAAAGTCTAGAGTTGCTGAACAAAATCAAAAAAAAAACTTTTGAAAATTTGATCTGAAAAGTTTAAAATTTCATTAATTTGAAACTTACTTTTGAATAAATATGTCAGTTTAGTGTCAAAACATTTAATCAAGATCATTAAGTTGAACTTGATACATAAATCTGTTATTCAAGATCATTAATTTGGACTTGATTAACAGAGGGTTTAAAACTGATGAGAATATTAAAATTTGAAATGGTTGTATTTAGAGATTTCAAAGTTTGAATCTGAAATGTTTTATTTGAAAATTAGAGGAACTTTGAAACAGGAAGTTGATTTTAAGGGGGAGCTGGATAAAACATGTTGATTGAAGATACCAGAAAGCTCAAAGCAAGGGGGAGCATGGTGATTAAAGTTTTATCAAGACAAGCTCGAGAAGAAAAGAGAAAAAGATTGTAGATGCTATGAAGATCAAGGAAGTTAAAGTTATTAAAGAAATAAAGATCAAGAACATATTAAAGACTCTGGAACTTAATTGAAGAATGATGACCACGACAACATCCAAGGGGAGTCTGTTGATGCATATGTATGTTGCCTACGTCATCGTATAAAGACGAGTCTGTATTTAGGAGCGAAATGTCGAAGTTTATGTATATCTAGGGAAAAATTCACCCGAACTTGTCATAGCTAGGACAAGTTCGCCCTAACTTGTCATAGCTAGGACAAGTTCGCCCGAACTTGTCATGCCTAGGACAAGTTCGCCCGAACTTGTCCATGACATAGTCTAACACCTCGCAAAAACATGTCCAATAATGTGAAGACATATGTCCTAGACCCTAAGCATTGAAAGTCTACTTCATAGGGGTTGAAAATGTCAACGAGCAAATCTAGCGCTTTCGGGAGGTCTACCGGTGAACCGGGAGATTTAAAATAATTATTTTATACTCCTAACTATCATTTTATGATGGCATAATAACTGATACATGTCCCAAGATATGTATATATAAAGTTGAGGGCCAAACTTATCAAAATTGAAAGTCTGGTTCGCTGACAGACTCCTTACGGACCGTAAGGGTCCCATGCTTATGGTCCGTAAGGCCTGCATCTGGGCGAATTTTTGCTTGATCCCCACACATAAGCTTCCAAAACCATCCTCTCGAAACAAGGGGCTGCATGCTTGCTCAATACTCGTGTAGGGACACCTGGAGACATCTTAGAACACCTTGCAACACCTGGATTGATCTTGAGAAGGTCCTTGGCACTATAAATAGGTGCTTTGGGTGAGCACTTGAACTTGCACCTCTCAAAATCATTTCTTTCTTTCTTGCTTGCTTTCTCCGGGGTTCCAGATCAAAAAGGAAGCTCTTCTAAGTCCATTTTCAGTGCTAGGATCAGTGGTAAGTGTTCTTAGCCACTCTAGTTTGGTTTTTATGCGTTTAAAGGCCGAAAGTCAAAGTTGCCGCCAAAACGGCTTTGACCTTCGGCTTAGACCTAAACGGTCCAGCCATTGTTCGAGGCGAATCTGGCTACGTGATCGTAATTAGGTGGGTGTTAATCCCTCTAAAGGGCACCTCCTAATTACCACATTTACTTAGTTATTTGTCGGGTCAAAGAAATTAATGATAAAAGTCAAACTAGTCAAATTTTTAAATAAAATCAAATCTGATAATGTAGAGGTTATAAGACACATTTTATCACTTTAATAACTTGGTAAACATTATTAGAACATGTCTAAACATGTTTGACCCGACAATTCTGAGTTTAGGCTTAGTTCACAACCGAAAGTCGCAAAAGCTTGACTTATGCTTTGACTTTCAGTTCGACCCGAATTAGCTTATTTTCCTTATGCATTAGGGTTCCTTTAGGACCATATTATGTTGTAGCATAACCCTCTGAGGTTATATTACCTGGTCCTTTAGTAATCTAAGATTATATGCTTGTTTCCGTTATTATGCTTTATGTTGACTAGTATGCCCTTTTGTCAAAAATGAGACTTTTAAGATAGTCGGTCATGCAAACGAATTAGGCACTGATTGGTAAACATATTTAGAGTACTTTGATGCTCCAAAACTGGTCATAAACTGAAGTCATATAGAAAAGCGAAATTCATGCCTTTATAAGGACTAGAATTTTGACACAAAACTCTTTACCTACTGTTATGATATCATATTTAGGAATTATTGGGATGTCGGGTCAGATTTATTTCTGACCTTAACCTTGGGTTCTTGCATAAAGCTCGTAAATGATGATAATACCCCTGTTTGCAAATAAAATGAGTTTTACATATAATTAACATGCAAAACCTTTTGCTACTAATATACTATGAAAAATAAAATATTTTTACACTTTAAAGCTGGTCAAATTCTCATAATCACCTTAACTTCGAAATTGTCGTCATTTGTCAACTTCTACGCTAAAAAAGCACATAGTTTGACTTTAAACTATATTTAGCACCTAAGACTTGTTACCTACTGAATTTATAAATGATTTTTAATGATTTTACAGTAGGGATAAGTCATGAACTCAGAATCCCAATTTAGTCCCTAAAACCATATGTGAAATGACCAAAATTCCCTTACGGGGCATAGTTTGGCCATAAACTATAAATCACATATATGTATGATATCCTACTGAATTAATATCATAAATTAATTATTTTTACAGAATGTTTATGACCAAAACTTCAGTTTGCATGTAAACCTATTTTATAAACCTCAAAATGACCTAAATGCCCTTATAGGGCCTAATTCGGTTTCCAAACTTTTAGGGGCATACTTGTGGACATCCCACTGATGTTGTGACATATCTTGAGCATAATAACTTAGGAATATTGTATAGGTCTTGTCGGTTACCCGTATATGCTCATACGCGTTCGGTTCGGCTTATGTGACTAATTTTCACGAACGAACCGAAACGGGTCTAACCTTGGCATCTTTGCTTCAAAATCCAGAATGTGTTTAGTTTACCCATATTATACAACTATTCATACTTGTTGGGTCTAAATTACGTTCCTTTTCGGTCACCGCTTAATCTAGCGCTTTGTACCGTAAACCATCTTTTAAACTAACCGGTCGAAGTCCTTGACTTAAATAAAGACCGTTAGTATCCTAATAGGTTATATAAAACCTTCCTTCCAGATTAAGTAGCCCGGTAGAAGATACCTTCATACGGTCTTAAGTATCATACGGCTGAATTGTGCATACACATAAACTCAGGTAAATACATTTAACTTATTTTCCCTTATACGGGCTTGGGATACGGTGAATTATTGTCACTTGGTCGGTTATGGGATCATTTAGTCGGATTGTGATTAATAAATCCACATAACCCGTTTTAATCTGTTTTGTTTGATAACATAAACTATGGGGGTTAACAACCATGTCCTGGATATCCTCGGCTCATCTAAGTTATTGATGGCCACGACCTAAGCACGGGGTGTAGGCATACACCTGACAGATGCAAATGCTAAAATATAACTACCCACAAGTTGGGGATAACTCCTTTGTGGATTTTATATGTGGTGAGTTAGTTAATCATGTTCGGTTTTCAAACCGACACTAATAGTATGACAAACATGTAAAACTTTATACAAGATTATAAATGAAATTGTCCCAAGTTATAAAAGATTTTTGTGCCTTGTGCATCTAAATTAACATTTTCAAATGTTTAAAATGAGTCAGTTATTTGTATTTACCAGTGAAAACTGACGTATTTTCCAAAGACTAAATGACAGATACTTCACGAAATAGGCTGGAACTACTTGGCATAATAAGAGGACTTTGCAAATCCCTAGATGCCTTAAGTATGTGGAACTCAGTTTTATGTATTCATTTATAGATCCGGCTGTGGATCCTTTTTACCACTGTATGTATATTATTTTATTCGTACTTTAAACTTTCGGGTTGTAATAGTAATTTCATTCCAAGCCTTCCACTGTGCTATAACTGTGTATAATTGACTATGATGATATCAACTACATCACGATACTCCCCACCGGGCCCATCGGGTTATACGTGGAAATCGGGGTGTGACACATTGTTCAAGCGAACTTGTCATCCTACATATAGATGTCTTGTCATTTCATTTGGAAGAATCAGAGATTTTGTCAACTGGACGGCGAAGCTCTGTCCAAGTGTTTCCAGGATCTGTAACGTCTACTAATCAATGAAACATTGATTAAACAGTAACAAACTAGTATCTAATGTCGCCTATGCAAACGGATTCCGCACGTTTATCTTAGGTTTGCCAAATTAGGACCAGAACGATCCGTACAACGGACCTTCAATTGGTATCAGAGCTACGGGTATCACCTACGCTCATGAATTTGGACATTTATGGACATTAGGAGGGGTTGTGGACGTAAAACATGAAATAAACATACAATCCTCGGAACCATCTCGAAATGAGGATTCTGGATCGAAAAATGCGAAAAAGGGTTAGATTTTATAGATCAAGTTTGCCCGAACTTGGTGTTGGCCAACCAAGTTCGCCCGAACTTGTACCATTTCGATCAAGTTCGCCCGAACTTGTCACATAGTGACCAAGTTCGCTCGAACTTGTCACATAGTGACCAAGTTAGCCTGAACTTGCCAGGAAGCCTAAAAAAGGCATGGAAAAATTTTGTTGATCGTATTGATAGGATGAGTGTCCAGAAAAAATTTGGCGATAGGAATTTTTTTGAGTTTTCGATGACCGAACTGGGATGTTCGGGGACACCGTCTGGGGCTTCAGAGTACAGATTGCAAAATTGTGAAGATCACGGGAGAGTCATTGATACCTGTGCAGAATGTTTATCTTCTGGTGTCGTGACTTGTAATGGGCCTAAACGTTAAATCCGCATTTAATGAATACTGAAAATTCCAAATTTGAGGGGGAATTTTAGTGAAATTTCAGTAATGGTCAGAATTTACAAAAATGAGGGGGAATAAAAAAATTTATGATATATGAAGATTCTGGCAATTTTGAAATACGTGACTGCTGCAACAGTATCCGGGTGGTTACCGATTGCAGATTATCAGGAAATGCAGAGGATTGAGATTCATCGGGTGATCACAGGAAGTTCAGATATTTCAGATCATGATACAGAGTGATGCTTAAGGGTTAGAGTCCTGATCTCTGGTGAAGGAACAGTTAGCTGGATTAGCAGTCGTTAGTACCAGTGAGGAACTGAGGACGTTCAAAACGTTCGGTGATGATCTTAGGAATTAATGACTAGCTACGAAGACGGATGGTTTCAAAATTACCAAGGAGATCTGAAGTTATTCAAGATATAACTGATGATAGCCTTTGATAGCCATTATTTTTAGTCTTCAAGCAGATGAATCATTCCTCTCTTTGGACTAACCGCTGTTGGATGATGATGTTTGGTGATTAATGGCGATGGTCTACCGGAGATAGCTATATATCTGGCATTGTGAGTGAAGAGGAAGAATGTGATGTTGGTCATGGACGTATGTTTTTCAGATTCGATGCATTACCAGATTATCTGTTTCTGATGAAGATTTGCTGATTGAGCAGATTACCACCGATTTGCTGATCAAATCGGGATTTCAGATTTTCGAGGGTATTCGTTGATTTGAAGTTTTCCGGTGCGATGATTCGAAGTTTCTATCAATTGCCGTTTGGGTTTTTGATATTTTAGGAGTGTGCGGAATAAACTCTCGATGCTCAACGCTTATTCAAAAACTGAACTCGGATGCGGTTATCGTCGAAACGGAGAAGTTGTTGCATTGATTAGCTTCGAGTTGATGATTATTCAAGAAAATTTGATTGATAGAGCAAATCAGAGGAGGTCGGAAACCGTGCAACCAAAGTTTGGAGATTTCAGCGGAATTCAAAGTTGATAATGCGAGCCCGGATCATCAATTAAGGGGGAATTTGTTGACACGTCTCGATGATATCGACAGACACCTTGATTGAAGTAGCAGAATATTCAAACGCGGCTCAAAGATTTGAAGATCAAGATCAAGCTTCGATAGTAACGAACAAGGGGGTATCTGTTGATGCACTTGGTGTTCGTCACTTGTCGAATAGGCTAGATTGAGCGTGTGTTGAATATTGTATAGGTTAGAATCGAACACACAACCAAAATACGGAGCGAATAGTGAAATTGGGAACAAGTTCGCCCGAACTTGACCTGTGAAGGTCAAGTTCGCCCGAACTTGACATGTATGTGATGGTCAAGTTCGCCCGAACTTGTCCTGTGAAGGACAAGTTCGCCCGAACTTGTCCATGCACACTCCAGGCGAACTTGTTACCCTATATATAGGTGTGTTGTTCATTTTTCATTTAAGTTTTTGGCATCCCTACGGGGAGGTGCTGCCGGATTCTCTCCAGGAACTCCGGCAGCTGGACTTAAAGATGTATACTCTTTCGGTATGAATGAAGACTTCCGCTGCATTCTACTTCTACTCCATTCTTAATAACATTCTACCGAAATTGACACATTACGCACTAACTTCCGTCTAGAACCGCCTGATCATGGATCTTCACTATTGCGCTATCATTTGCGCAATTTCCGCCTCCGTCATTTGTGGTGCGTGTTTCGGGGCCATTCTATTATAAACAGATATATATATATATATATATATATATGCATCAATTTCACATGTTCAATCATCACATATCACACAATTTCATCGCACACATGAGCCCACAACACACATATCCAAAATCATCATCATATATATCATAACATATGTCATCATACAATTGTCAAAATGTGCACATAGACTTAACCCATAAGGGCCAGTGCTTAAATGTGCTGTCAAAACTGGTCACCGAAGTGACGTACATACATCATACAACGAAGGTACGAACTACGAAAACACGGAAACACTACGACTACATCACCACCTCGACATGGACATAACCCAGTGCTTGGTAGGATGTGCAAAAGATACATCATGCCTATCTATACTAAAAAGAAAATTAAACTACGAACGCCACAACCAACATGCCAGACCCACAAAACCTTCCACCAGACCTACGATGGCACCGATGCATTCATACAGCATCGCCCAGAAACGGTCCTTGTGGTAATGAACGTATCTATAACCTGCTGCAAAGCAATGATCGCATGGTGTAAGACGATCAGATAATCTCCCATCGATCTCTTATGTTGCTCATCCTCGTCGCGCTCCATCCGCAGCAATGCAATCTGCTCAAATAAGTACCCCATCAGACTGCTCTCGGTGAGGGGAGTAGGTGCCTCCTGAGGAGGGAACGGTACGCCCCATAAAGGGGGGAAGGATCTCTAACTGGGCGAGAGGGGCCACCTCGCTCATAGGTATGAAAAGGGGAAGGTCCTCCCTAGGTGGTGTGAGGAAATGGGCAGTAACCTGCTGCCGCGCTCCCATAGGTACCGGTATCGGGTGGACAGGGGAGAGTGGTGGTGTAAAAACAGGTACAGGTGCGGGTACCCTCCGACGAGCCGTCTGCCGGAGGCTAATGGTAGGTACCTCATAAGAACTAGGTGAAGATGGTGAGTAAGTGCTCGGGGTAGAAGGAGTATAAGGCTCAGGAAGAGTCTCTGGTGTAGGTAAACGAGGTGCTACATGCTCCCACTCCCAATGCTCCATAGCAGGAGTCTGGCTCCGGGGGATAGGTCTTAACTGTACAACTATATCAGGGGTATGACTATGCTCCGAGGAGCTAGGCGGGTGGTCAGATGGAGAACGATAGGTGCTCGAGACCTCTTCCCTCGCGCCTAGTACGGGGTCTAGGTGGGTAACTACCACAACAGTAACTGGACTGATTCGGCTCGTTACTCGACGTCATAAGGGGCAAAAGCGGATCCTCCTCAGGATTTGTCTCAGTACGAGATGCAGTCTTATGACTCGTATGACGAGACAAGGTCCCTGTAGAGAAAGGCAACATATAACACCGACTCTATGGACCAAAAAAAACCGAAATTCAACGTCCCAAAGATATACACACAAGCACGTATTGCACAAAATTTTGGTTTTAAAGTTTTAAAAATTAGATATAGTTTGTCAGGTTAGTATTCGCATCCCTGTTCTCTCTTATCTCAATGACATTTCTGGAAATCCCAAGTACCAACAGATATATTATTGTGTTTCGGACCACAATAATTTATTTGCCTAACAAGATCATCCCGGTAAGAGTCCACTACTCAGTCTCTAGAGGTTCTTAGTGCGAGGAAACTAAACTTAGGATTATAGTCTAGGTTCTTTACGGATACCTAATTCGCTATAAATGATGGCTCTGATACCATCTTCTGTCATACCCTGACTCGCAGCGGAAGACAATTGCGGGGTGGGGCAGACACATGGTATTTCCTCATAATTTAAAAACGTGATATCATATAAAGAGGGAACATCGGTTACAACATACATAAACTATCATATTACAAACCATTAGTTTAAGTGCGGTACTACAAACCACTACAGCCTTTATTCTGCTACTGTCCGCCTATTCAAAACATTCCATACGCACAATCCTCATTCATGCTTAGTTTTACCTGAAATGCATGTTAGTTTTAAAAAGGGTCAGCTAAACGAGCCGGTGAGCTCCACTGGTTTGGTTGTTTCGTACGTGTCAAAGATCCATATGGAATTACACGAGTTCACAAGTGAAACCTTGACCACAATAACCGTGTCGTGTCTCGTTCAGCACCTCAGCACACCTGGCCGTGTCACGTTCAACACCTCAGCCCACAGATTGCGTCACGTGCAGTTCAACGCCCTAGGAGCAGTTATGCCTAACAACATAACATAGTTTAGGACGCGTGCAGTTGCCTTGCTGCCGGCACACCCGTCCGGCAGCAACTGGGTTTGTCAGACCAATAATACTATCCACTGCCCACGGCTTACGTTAATCACTTGCATTAGGGATGGTTCGTGTGTTAGGTAATTCATATCATCACAGGTTGGTGCAATTAACAAATTTTGTAACATGCAAATCACCCCAGAAAACAGTAAAACAGTTTAAAAGTGGGGGAGTGAAACTCACAGTGCAGGTAGTAGTATCAGTCAAAGAGTGATGAATCAACTAGATCAGCTTTAATAGCACACATGCAAGTAGGAACTTAAATTAGCATCTAAGTTGGTAATGGTTATAACTTGGACCTGGTTATGAGTTTTCACCCTGGATTGCACCTATAGGATGCTCGTATGGTGATGGATGTCAAGGTAGTATCCGTTTTTAGTTTGGCTTCTGGGCACCGGTTCGCGTGCCGGCCAAAGTCATTTGTTGGCATGTTCGAATAATGGTACGAGAATACTATTAGTACACACATGTTGTCATTTAAGAAAAAATAACTTTTCATTAAGGGAGTTTGGGTGTTTGGGGAGTTTAGGTTGCCCAAAATTGAGTTTCCAGTTTCGTCGTCGGGATTCTCCCGAACTGGCATTGGACACACCCCTAGTGTCCAATTGACCTTGGAATCTCCCAGAATACTCCCGATGTTCCAATCATAGTAAACGTTGTGTTCAGTCAGTTCCCGGTTCCAGCAGGTTCGTTATACGATAACTGTCGAAACTAGTTTAAAATAAAGTGTTTTTAACTCCGTAAATTCCCCTTTTATACATAAGTTTGATAAAAATCTGGAATTTTTTATACAATTCAGTAAAAATATATAGATTATGAGAAAATAATTCGGGAATTTATTTAGACATTTTAACTCCTCAAATAAATTATTTGTAAACCTGTATTTAACCGAATAATTTACATGGTTTAACATCCGATGTCTAAAAATTCTCAAAATATCCCAGAAATCTCCTTACATGTCCAGGAACTCTCTATAAAAAATTAGGATTTTTCCGATTTCGTTTCGGTGCGTTTTCGGTAACCGAAAACTCCCAAAAACGCGGATTTTTAATGAAACAAAGTTCAACAAATGGACTCCCAAACTTCCCAGAACATTCCCTATATGTTCCTTAGTATTCATGTAAATTTTGGTGATATATAGACTTCGTTTGTTATTTTTCCCGAATTTCTTTCGGTAAAACAGTCAAAAATTCACCAAAAATCATAGAATATTCCAAAAATTCTAAACTCTTACTTGGGCATTCCTGTCAACACCCTACATCACCACACCAATTTTTATCTCAAATAAAGCATCACGGACAAAGTTATAGTCTAAACAAAATTCTGCCCATGCTGGTCGAAGGTTTCGGGTGTTATACCTAGCGCAAGCTCCGTTTCCGTGTGTTTTTCTTGAGTCCAGAAGTGTGTGGGTGCTATATTCAGTACCTACACATCAAGCACAATCCAAACATGCCATAATTCATGTCAATCAAGCCTTGTTTCACTGTTTTTCGGTTAATCACTTTGTTATTCGCTTTAGGTCGATTAGGGGCCGATTAGGGTATCAAAAGCCAAAGTTTTATGATCTTGGCTATCATATAACATCAAGGAATCTCTGAGGTGTTCTTATTCAGCCAAGAACCATGGTTTAATCATCCATTAACATGGATTAAAAAGAGTTTTCATGGTCTAGTTCATGTTTAATCAAGAAAACTTCATCAAAACCTTAATAAACTTAAAAAATACCTTTGATTTGGCTGAATTTAAGTGATGATCAGCTGTGTTCTTGAGAGTTATGAGCAGATTTTGAGGCGAAAATGAAGAAAAAAAGTTAAAAAATATATATAATAAGGGGGGCGGTCGCAAGGTGGGGAGCCCCTACCCCACCCCCCGCTTTGTTGTGCTTCATTTTTCGCATGGAAAAGATGATGTTTATCTTCGGTTTTGCATTTAGGTTAGTTTTCGGGTCCCACGCGCGTCCCCGATTTGGGAAACGGACTCCTTTTTTTGCGTTTTTAGTGTTAAAAGACTCGGTTTTAAAAACCATGCATAACCGTCTCGAAACCTGACCCCGGTTATGTTTTAATCATAATAGCCTCGTATTAGGGTAGTTTAAGTATTTTTAGGCTTGATTGACCGTTCCTTGCATGTTTGGTTGCCTTTTGTTGTCCTCAAAACGAAGGCGTTTCCCTAACCGGGAAACTACCTCGTTTTGCGTGCCCGAGCTCGGATTTGCTTCAAGTCTCATGTCATGGTCTAAGGCACATACTAAGATGTCTCGTGAGCTCAGAATCCTAAATAGCCCTACATAATGATCATCGCCAGATGTTTAATGCGCTGTTAAACGGAAAACTCCCATTTAACACGTTTTCAAAGGCTAAAGACACCAACCTCGCACTCTTGGCCCTTATTAGTGTTATGTTAACCATGACGTGCTCTCGGATTCCTCCGCGACAGAACAGATATCATTTAATCTAGCACACAAGTCACGCATATCTTTAGGTTTTTTGCACAATTATTGTTTTAAGCATGCTTTAAGTTTTGGACCGATTATGTACAATATAATATATATATATATATATATATATATATATATATATATATATATATATATATATTTGTGAAACAATTATGTACATTCGAACCGAACGTACTTTTACATGTGAACGAGTTTCACTATACTTAAAATATATATTGGAAGAATATATATAACTCATAACAACAAACTTATACCGTGCGCGGCAAGGAGATGCTTATGGGCTATGCCCATTCATACCCAAAATAAATACAAGATATATATATATATATATGAAGTATATATACTAACGGGCGAACACACAAACAAATGCCAACATATTAACAATACACGAGGGTTCCAAAATAAATAAGATACACAGACTTCACAACGTTCAAGATGAGCAACGTGCAATCGGTCTAGTAGAGACCTAAGTGTTTAACGAGTTAGAACGCTTGTAGGTTACCATGCGCATTTGGATACACCGCTTTGCTAGCTTGCACTTTCTGGACACAATACTGTGAGTTCATGTCCCCCTTTTCTTTTAAACGTTTTCAGTTTTACAACTCTCGGGGGGAAATACATGTTACGATAGTATGGTTAAGCTATGGAATGAAATAACTAGATCATGTGCGAATAGGGTGAAACTTAAGCTCCATTAATCTTTTATAAGACCAAGGAACAAGAGGGGTAGATCTATCGGGTACGGGCGAGCCTCACTCATGGGTCCTTTTGTGGCTGCATGTATTGCTTTTGTTGTCCCAGCCAATTGTGAATCGGTGCTAAATAGTCAAGGGTTGGGTGATTCCTATGTTGTCACATATATTAATGTCCTTGCAAAACATTAATGATCGACAAGTTCGTTGACGCTTTACATACCACACTTTTACATAACGAATTTTCAAATGTTTTTAAGATTCATTTGATACGAACTCAAAACACATGAATTCACCAACTTTTGTTGACGTTTCAAACTTACATGTATTTTTGCGAATTAAGTGGATCTTGGCGCAATTGGTTATAACGAAGATTTTGGTTATCTAGTTAGCGATGTCGTCCGTTTTGAAGGGTTTGATCCATATATCTCATCTTCGAGTGAGATATAGGATACAAAGCCATTGTGTTTAAAACTTTATTTTGAATCAAGTCACTTTTGTAAAACATTATAACTTGTGTTGTCTTTTATTTACAAACAACTCATGACTTGTATCTTTTAATTATGTTGATCGAAGGTTTCGGGTGTTGTACCAAGCATCACGGACCAAGTTATAGTCTAAACCAAATTCTGCCTATGCTGATCGAAGGTTTCGGGTGTTATACCTAGCGCAAGCTCCGTTCCCGTGTGTTTTTCTTGAATCCAGAAGTGTGTGGGTGCTATATTCAGTACCTACAAATCAAGCACAATCCAAACATGCCATAATTCATGTTAATCAAGCCTTGTTTCACTGTTTTTCGGTTAATCACTTTGTTATTCGCTTTTGGTTGATTAGGGGTCGATTAGGGTATCAAAAGCCAAAGTTTGTGATCTTGGCTATCATATAAGATCAGGGAATCCCTGAGGTGTTCTTATTCAGCCAAGAACCATGGTTTAATCATCCATTAACATGGATTAAAAAGAATTATCATGGTCTAGTTCATGTTTAATCAAGAAAACTTCATCAAAACCTTAATGAACTTGAAAAATACCTTTGATTTGGCTGAATTTAAGTGATGATCAGCTGTGTTCTTGAGAGTTATGAGCAGATTTTGAGGTGAAAATGAAGAAAAAAATAAAAGTATATATATAATAAGGGGCGGTAGCAAGGTGGGGTGCCCCTACCCCACCCCCCGCTTTGTCGTGCTTCGTTTTTCGTATCAAAAAGATGATTTTTATCTTCGGTTTTGCGTTTAGGTTCGTTTTCGGGTCCCACACGCGTCCCCGATTTGCGAAACGGACTCCTTTTTTACGTTTTTAGTGTTAAAAGACTTGGTTTTAAAAAATATGCGTAACCGTCTCGAAACCGGACCCTGGTTATGTTTAAATCATAATAGCCTCGTATTAGGGTAGTTTAAGTATTTTTAGGCTTGATTGACCGTTCCTTGCATGTTTGGTTGCCTTTTGTTGTTCCAAAACGAAGGTGTTTCCCTAACCCGGAAACTGCCTCATTTTGTGTGCCTGAGCTCCGATTTTGCTTCAAGTCTTATGTCATGGTCTAAGGCACATAACTAAGATGTCTTGTGAGCTCAGAACTTAAATAGCCCTACCAATGGCCTAATGATCATCGTTAAATGTTTAATGCGCCGTTAAACGGAACACTCCCGTTTAACACATTTTCAAAGGCTAAGGACACCAACCTCGCACTGTTGGCCCTTATTAGTGTTATGTTAACCATGACGTGCTCTCGGATTCCTCCAAGACATAACAGATATCATTTAATCTAGCACACAAGTCACGCATGTCTTTAGGGTTTTTGCACAATTATTGTTTTAAGCATGCTTTAAGTTTTGGACCGGTTATGGTGTACCTGGTTTCGTCCGGGGTATCACATAATACGATGTTAAAATAGATGTTTTTAGCTTTATATCTACAATATACATAAAAATATATATACACATACATATATATATATATATATATAATACACAATAAAAACATATATATATTATATATACACATATATATATATATTTGTGAAACAAATATATACATTTGAACCGAACGTACTTTTACATGTGAACGAGGTTCACTATACTTAAAATATATATTGGAAGAATATATATAACTCATAACAACAAACTTATACCGTGCGCGGCAAGGAGATGCTTATGGGCTATGTCCATTCATACACAAAATAAATAAAATATATATATATATATATATATATATATATATATATATATATGGAGTATATATACTAACGGGCGAACGTACAAACAAATGCCAACATATTCACAATACACGAGGGTTCCAAAATAAATAAGATACATCGACTTCACCAACGTTCAAGACGAGCAACGTGCACACGGTCTAGTAGAGACCTAAGTGTTTAACGAGTTAGAACGCTTGTAGGTTACCATGCGCATTTGGATACCCCTCTTTGCTAGCTTGCACTTTCTGGACGCAATACTGTGAGTGCATGTCCCCCTTTTCTTTTAAATGTTTTCGGTTTTACAACTCTCGGGGAAATACATGTTACGATAGTATGGTTAAGCTATGGAATGAAAGAACTAGATCATGTGCGAATAGGGTGAAACTTAAGCGCCATTAATCTTTCATAAGACCAAGGAACAAGATGGGTAGATCTATCGGGTACGGGCGAGCCTCACTCATGGGTCCTTTTGTGGCTGCATGTAGTGCTTTTGTTTTCCCAACCGATTGTGAATCGGTACTAAATCGTCAAGGGTTGAGTGATTCCTATGTTGTCACATATATTAATGTCCTTGCAAAACATTAATGATCGACAAGTTAGTTGACGCTTTACATACCACACTTTTACATAACGAATTTTCAAATGTTTTTAAGATTCATTTGATACGAACTCAAAACACATGAATTCACCAACTTTTGTTAACGTTTCAAACTTACATGTATTTTAGTGAATTAAGTGGATCTTGGCGCAATTGGTTATAATGAAGATTTTGGTTATCAAGTTAGCGATGTCGTCCGTTTTGAAGGGTTTGATCCATATATCTCATCTTCGAGTGAGATATAGGATACAAAGCCATTGTGTTTAAAACTTTATTTTGAATCAAGTCACTTTTGTAAAACATTATAACTTGTGTTGTCTTTAATTTACAAACAACTCATGACTTGTATCTTTTAATTATGTTGAATGGATGAACATCGTACTTTTATTCATATAGCTTGTTTACTTACATCGTATGCAATGAAAACCGATCAAGTTCACACCGTGTGCTTCTGCATATGAGCGGGTGTGACATAGAGAGAGAGAGAGAGAGAGAGAATTGGCATGAAATTGGGGGAAACAAGGAATAAGGTTATATAACTAAGGTTAAAATGGGTATTTCACATGAAACAAACAATTAAACTAACGGGAGGGACTCAAATTGTAGCGAATTTCATATGGCAGAGACTCAGGCGGCGAAAACTTTCTAAACCCCAGGGACGCAAATTGCATGTTACTCTAAACTTTATATTAATTTTTTTTGAAATTTGCATTCCGACGTTGGTAAAAAAAGTTGATTTTTTTTTTCAATTTAAAAATCTGTTTAAACTCACATATCTCACACTTACAATTGAAACACTTCAAATCAATAATTCTCACTATGAATTTTTCATCCTGATTGTTGGATTCTGAAGAAGACGCGGTAATCGTGGAGTTGGTCAAGTTAACAATCGAGTTTATGAATGAAGTGATCCAAGGTTTAACCATACAACCCTTAACAAAATGACTTTATCTAGACCGGGATCGTAACGCGGGTCATGAACTATTGGTACGTGACTAGTTTTTCGAAAACCCGGTGTACAATGACAAGCTTTTTAGGCGACGTTTCGTATGAGTCAGTTACTTTTTCTACTAGTAGTTGAAGATTTTCAAAACATGTTTGAATATTTACAACAAAAAGTGACGCTATAGGAGTACTCGGATTTTAGGGGTACATAATTGTAGTCAGCTATTCGCTAACTTGCATACAGGACCACATCGGACTCGTGGAACGAATACTTGAAAATATCCGAGAAAATATCGCGTGACGGTCTTTTGAATATCTTTTGCCAAGGTAATATTTTCAATGTTTTCATTCGTCGTCGATTTTCAACGATATCATTGATGGATTTGCACCTTGGCAAGTCTTCTATGTGAATGATCAAGAGTACAAGTATGGATACTATTTGCCGGATGGTATATATCTAGAGTGTGCCACATTTGTCAAGGTTTTTTCAAACCCACATGATGACAAAAGAAAACTTTTCAAAAAAAAAACAAGAGTCTGCAAGAAAAGACATCGAACGTGCATTTGGGGTTTTAAAGAAGCGTTGGCCGATTATTTTCAATATGGAACGTAAGGGCTTAAGAAAAAAAAATAGAAGATGTCATTTACGCTTGCTTGATTCTACATAATATGATTTGGAGTATAAAGGTAAGGCGATGTGCCAACTCTATGAAGGTGGCGTTTCACAACCTACTACGATAAGAATCAACCGCTTCAATGAGATCTTTTATCTTGGTCGGAGGAGAAATTACCAAACGTCTAGCATTCCCTCACGCTTTGCGCCAGTGAGGCTTTTATTTGAGAGAAAAAAGAAAACTATGCTTTCGCGATATGAAATATGAATAATATTAAGTAATTAATAGCATGGCACTTTGAATTTGATATAAGAAATTTTGTTTTCAAAACACTTGATTTTGTGTTGAGAGAGTAACATGATAAAAATGCATTTTCTATTTTATTCTTGGAAGTCCAGTTCAGCGTCACAAACTTTTTCACACCAGATGTATCTTAACAATACTTATAGAGGCTTCAAAATCGCACCAAAAGTCTTTCCGATGACCTTTATAACGCACTTCGTGCGGACTTGATGGAGCATACTTAGCGTTAGAGTTCTAAACGAACCAAACCAGGGTGGGCTCAAAGGAGGAGTCGGCTTAGTTATGTTTATTTTATTTGTATTTGTGATGTTTGTTTAGTTATGGTTTTTTTTCCTTTTTTCTATCTTAGTAATATTTTTTTTTATTGAAATTTAGTGGAACTTTAATTTTTTAAATTTGATGTGTATTTAATATGATTACATTACATTTTTTAATATATAAAACTAACATAAATAAATAATAATAATAATAATAATAATAATAACAATAATAATAATAATAGTTACTTAATCACTATTCAAGTCCCAACCATTACACCGCTTTTGAACATTTTCTGAGTGAGAAAAAACGCAATGATAACATTTTTTTCTTGCTTTAAGACTATGTGTTATTACAAAGCCCCGGGCCTTGTTGGTATGCCACATCAGCAAACAAAGCCCAAATACACCATAACACCTTAGAGCAAATTGGGGCTTTGGGAAAATTAGTTGGGCTAGCAACAGCATTATATGTTGCAAAAGGTGCTGCAAAGGTAATATAGTTGGTTGTTGGTACGTGACTACTTTTCCGAAAACCCGGTGTACAATGAAAAGCTTTTTAGGCGACGTTTCGTATGAGTCAGTTACTTTTTCTACTAGTAGTTGAAGATTTTCAAAACATGTTTGAATATTTACAACAAAAACGTGACGCTATAGGAGTACTCGGTTTTTCAGGTATACATAATTGTAGTCAGCTATTCGCTAACTTGCATACAGGACCACATCAGACTCGTGGAACGAATACTTGAAAATGTCCGAGAAAATATCGCGTGACGGTCTTTTGAATATCTTTTGCCACGGTAATATTTTAAATGTTTTTCATTCGTCGTCGATTTTGAACGATATCATTGATGGATTTGCACCTTGGCAAGTCTTCTATGTGAATGATCAAGAGTACAAGTATGGATACTATTTGCCGGATGGTATATATCTAGAGTGAGCCACATTTGTCAAGGTTTTTTCAAACCCACATGATGACAAAAGAAAACTTTTCAAAAAAAACAAGAGTCCGCAAGAAAAGACATTGAACGTGCATTTGGGGTTTTAAAGAAGCGTTGGCCGATTATTTTCAATATGGAATGTAAGGGCTTAAGAAAAAAATAAGAGATGTCATTTACGCTTGCTTGATTCTACATATTATGATTTCGGTGTATAAAGGTAAGGCGATGTGCCAACTCTACGAAGGTGGCGTTTCATGACCTACTTGTACGATAAGCATCAACCGCTTCAATGAGATCTTTTATCTTGGTCGGAGGAGAAATTACCAAACGTCTAGCATTCCCTCACGCTTGGTGCCAGTGAGGCTTTTATTTGAGAGAAAAAAGAAAACTATGCTTTCACGATATGAAATATGAATAATGTTAAGTAATTAATAGCATGGCACTTTGAATTTGATATAAGAAATTTTGTTTTCAAAACATTAGATTTTGTGTCGAGAGAGTAACATGATAAAAATGCATTTTCTATTTTATTCTTGGAAGTCCAGTTCAGCGTCACACAACTTTTTCACACCAGATGTATCTTAACAAAACTTATAGAGGCTACAAAATCGCACCAAAAGTCTTTCCGATGACCTTTATAACACACTTCGTGCGGACTTGATGGAGCATGCTTAGCGTTAGAGTTGTAAACGAACCGAACCAGGGTGGGCTCAAAGGGGAGTCGGCTTAGTTATGTTTATTTTATTTGTATTTGTGATGTTTGTTTAGTTATGGTTTTTTTCCTTTTTTCTATCTTAGTAATATTTTTTATTTAAATTTAGTGGAACTTTAACTTTTTAAATTTTATGTGTATTTAATATGATTACATTACATTTGTTAATATATAAACTAACATATAATAATAATAAATAATAATAATATAATAATAATAATAATAATAATAATAGTTACTTAATCACTATTCAAGTCCCAACCATTACACCGCTTTTGAACATTTTCTGAGTGAGAAAAAACGCAATGATAACATTTTTTTCTTGCTTTAAGACTATGTGTTATTACAAAGCCCCGGGCATTGTTGGTATGCCACATCAGCAAACAAAGCCCAAATGCCCCATAACACCTTAGAGCAAATTGGGGCTTTGGAAAATTAGTTGGGGTAGCAACAGCATTATATGTTGCAAAAGGTGTTGCAAAGGTAATATAGTTGGTTGTTGGTACGTGACTACTTTTCCGAAAACCCGGTGTACAATGAAAAGCTTTTTAGGCGTCGTTTCGTATGAGTTAGTTACTTTTTCTACTAGTAGTTGAAGATTTTCAAAACATGTTTGAATATTTACAACAAAAACGTGACGCTATAGGAGTACTCGGATTTTAGGGTACATAATTGTAGTCAGCTATTCGCTAACTTGCATACAGGACCACATCGGACTCGCGGAACGAATACTTGAAAATGTCCGAGAAAATATTGCGTGACGGTCTTTTGAATATCTTTTGCCAAGGTAATATTTTCAAAGTTTTTCACTCGTGGTCGATTTTCAACGATATCATTGATGGATTTGCACCTTGGCAAGTCTTCTATGTGAATGATCAAGAGCACAAATATGGATACTATTTGCCGGATGGTATATATCTAGAGTAGGCCACATTTGTCAAGGTTTTTTCAAACCCACATGATGACAAAAGAAAACTTTTCAAAAAAACAAGAGTCTGCAAAAAAGACATTGAACGTGCATTTGGGGTTTTAAAGAAGCGTTGGCCGATTATTTTCAATATGGAATGTAAGGGCTTAAGAAAAAATTAAGAGATGTCATTTACGCTTGTTTGATTCTACATAATATGATTTTGGAGTATAAAGGTAAGGCGATGTGCCAACTCTATGAAGGTGGCGTTTCATGACCTACTTGTACGATAAGCATCAACCGCTTCAATGAGATCTTTTATCTTGGTCGGAGGATAAATTACCAAACGTCTAGCATTCCCTCACGCTTGGCGCCAGTGAGGCTTTTATTTGAGAGAAAAAAGAAAACTATGCTTTCACGATATGAAATATGAATAATGTTAAGTAATTAATAGCATGGCACTTTGAATTTGATATAAGAAATTTTGTTTTCAAAACATTAGATTTTGTGTCGAGAGAGTAACATGATAAAAATGCATTTTCTATTTTATTCTTGGAAGTCCAGTTCAGCGTCACAAACTTTTTCACACCAGATGTATCTTAACAAAACTTATAGAGGCTTCGAAATCGCACCAAAAGTCTTTCCGATGACCTTTATAACACACTTCGTGCGGACTTGATGGAGCATGCTTAGTGTTAGAGTTGTAAACGAACCGAACCAGGGTGGGCTCAAAGTAGGAGTCGGCTTAGTTATGTTTATTTTATTTGTATTTGTGATGTTTGTTTAGTTATGGTTTTTTTTCCTTTTTTCTATCTTAGTAATATTTTTTTTTATTGAAATTTAGTGAACTTTAATTTTTTAAATTTTATGTGTATTTAATATGATTACATTACATTTTTTAATATATAAACTAACATAAATAAATAATAATAATAATATATAATAATAATAACATTAATAATAATAATAGTTACTTAATCACTATTCAAGTCCCAACCATTACACCGCTTTTGAACATATTATGAGTGAGAAAAAACGCATGATAACATTTTTTTCTTGCTTTAAGACTATGTGTTATTACAAAGCCCCGGGCCTTGTTGGTATGCCACATCAGCAAAAAAAGCCCAAATACACCATAACACCTTAGAGCAAATTGGGGCTTTGGGAAAATTAGTTGGGGCTAGCGACAGCATTATATGTTGCAAAAGGTGCTGCAAAGGTAATATAGTTGGTTGTTGGTACGTGACTACTTTTCCGAAAACCCGGTGTACAATGAAAAGCTTTTTAGGCGACGTTTCGTATGAGTCAGTTACTTTTTCTACTAGTAGTTGAAGATTTTCAAAACATGTTTGAATATTTACAACAAAAACGTGACGCTATAGGAGTACTCGGTTTTTCAGGTATACATAATTGTAGTCAGCTATTCGCTAACTTGCATACAGGACCACATCAGACTCGTGGAACGAATACTTGAAAATGTCCGAGAAAATATCGCGTGACGGTCTTTTGAATATCTTTTGCCAAGGTAATATTTTAAATGTTTTTCATTCGTCGTCGATTTTCAACCATATCATTGATGGATTTGCACCTTGGCAAGTCTTCTATGTGAATGATCATGAGTACAAGTATGGATACTATTTGCCGGATGGTATATATCTAGAGTGGGCCACATTTGTCAAGGTTTTTTCAAACCCACATGATGACAAAAAAACTTTAAAAAAAAACAAGAGTCTGCAAGAAAAGACATCGAACGTGCATTCGGGGTTTTAAAGAAGCGTTGGACGATTATTTTCAATATGGAACGTAAGGGCTTAAGAAAAAAATAAGAGATGTCATTTACGCTTGCTTGATTCTACATAATATGATTTTGGAGTATAAAGGTAAGGCGATGTGCCAACTCTATGAAGGTGGCGTTTCACGACCAACTTGTACGATAAGCATCAACCGCTTCAATGAGATCTTTTATCTTGGTCGGAAGAGAAATTACCAAATGTCTAGCATTCCCTCACGCTTGGCGCCAGTGAGGCTTTTATTTGAGAGAAAAAAGAAAGCTATGCTTTCGTGATATGAAATATGAATAATGTTAAGTAATTAATAGCATGGCACTTTGAATTTGATATAAGAAATTTTGTTTTCAAAACATTAGATTTTGTGTCGAGAGAGTAACATGATAAAAATGCATTTTCTATTTTATTCTTGGAAGTCCAGTTCAGCGTCACAAACTTTTTCACACCAGATGTATCTTAACAATACTTATAGAGGCTTCAAAATCGCACCAAAAGTCTTTCCGATGACCATTATAACGCACTTCGTGCGGACTTGATGAGCATGCTTAACGTTAGGGTTGTAAACGAACGAACCAGGGTGGGCTCAAAGGAGAAGTCGGCTTAGTTATGTTTATTTTAATTGTATTTGTGATGTTTGTTTAGTTATGGTTTTTTTTTTTCCTTTTATCTATCTTAGTATATTTTTTTTATATTTAAATTTAGTGGAACTTTAACTTTTTAAATTTTATGTGTATTTAATTGATTACATTACATTTGTTAATATATAAAGTAACTAAATAAATAATAATAATAATAACAATAATAATAATAATAGTTACTTAATCACTATTCAAGTCCCAACCATTACACCGCTTTTGAATATTTTCTGAGTGAGAAAAAAACGCAATGATAACATTTTTTTCTTGTTTTAAGACTATGTGTTATTATAAAGCCCCGGGCATTGTTGGTATGCCACATCAGCAAACAAAGCCCAAATGCACCATAACACCTTAGAGCAAATTGGGGCTTTGGAAAAATTAGTTGGGGCTAGCAAGAGCATTATATGTTGCAAAAGGTGTTACAAAAGTAATATAGTTGATTGTTGGTAGGTGACATAAAGATTCTTTTATGAATATGACTTTGGAAAAAAAAAAAAAAAACGGTAACATTTTTATTCATATGCTAAAAAATGCCCATTAAAAAATAAAATTTAATTTTAAACACTTATACAAACCTCATATTTTGTAACTCAAACTACACCACTCTAAAAATATTCTTCTCCTCTCAAGCTTTTTATATTCTTCAACTTCAAATTTTATAAAAATTATGGATCAAGAGGTGATTACCGACCCTCATTTGAGTTCGACTCATACGAACAATACGGGGCCAGCGGTTGGGATTTACCCGATTCACAAACAAAATGGGTACCCGAAACACAAGCCCCTTTACACAATCGTTCTTTCCATTGACCCTACCCGAACCCCAATCCGAACTCCAACCAAAAAAACGCTCACACAAGAAAAAACAAGTCGGTGAGTCATCGGTATCCATACAACGAACGGCTATGCGTTGGACGGTCGAGGAAGAATGCTTATACTTCTATATATATATTTTTGTAGGCGTTAATCCAACTAAAACACAATTTTGGGACCGGATTCAAGCTTTGTTTTGGCCAATTTAAACTCATATCTCTCACACATACAATTCAAACATTTTAAATAAATAATTTTCACCATGGATTTTTCATCCTATCATCAGATATTAGATTCTGAAGAAGACGCAGTCATCGTGGACTTGGTCAAGTTAACGATCGAATTTATGGTAACAAGAAGTTATATTTATTTTATTTTTATTTTTTATGTTATTTGTTTAAAAATTATGTTTTTTTTTCCTTTTTTCTGTTTTAGTTGTATTTTTTTATTTAAAATTTAATGAAACTTTTATATTTTTAATTATAAGTATATTTAATAATATTAAATTATATTTGTTAATATATAAATTAACATAAATAAATTATAATAATAATTAAACAATGTTTACTTAATCCTTAACCAGGCCCCAACATTATATGCTGTAAAAGGTGCTGCAAAAGAAATACAGTTGGTTGTTGGTAGGTGACATAAAGATTCTTTTATGAATCTGAATTTGGAAAACAAAAAAAATAAAAACGGTAACATTTTGATTCATATACTCAAAAATACCCATTATAAAAATAAATTTATTTTAAACACTTATACAAACCTCATATTTTGTATTTCAAACCCCACCACTCTAAAATATTCTTCTCCTCTCAAACTTTTTATATTCTTCAACTTCAAATTTTATAAAAATTATGGATCAAAGAGGTGATTACCAACCCTCATTTGAGTTCGACTCATACGAACAATACGGGGCCGGCGGTTGGGATTTACCCAATTCACAAGCACAATGGGTACCCGAAACACAAGTCTGCTCACACAAGAAAAAACAAGTCGGTGAGTCATCTGTATACATACAACGAACGGCTAAGCGTTGGACGGTCGAGGAAGAATGCTTATACTTCTATATAGTTTTTTTTCTGTAGGCGTTAATCAAACTAAAACACAATTTTGGGACCGGATTCAAGCTTTGTTTTGGCCTATTTAAACTCATATCTCTCACACATACAATTCAAACATTTCTAATAAATAATTTTCACCATGGATTTTTCATCCTCGTCAACAGATATCGGATTCTAAAGAAGACGCTGTCATCATGGACTTGGTCAAGTTAACGATCGAATTTATGGTAACAAGAAGTTATATTTATTTTATTTTTTTATGTTATTTATTTAAAAATATGGTTTTTTTTTCCTTTTTTCTGTTTTAGTTGTATTTTTTTATTTAAACTTTAAAAAAACTTTTATATTTTTTAATTATAAGTATATTTAATAATATTAAATTATATATGTTAATATATAAACTAACATAAATAAATTATAATAATAATTAAACAATGTTTACTTAATCCTTAACCAAGCCCCTACCTTTAAACCTCTTTTAGGCATTTCTGAGTTGGTAAAAAGTGTGCATACATATAACCTATCTGATAACACTTTTTTCTCACCCGAACCCCCAACCAAGCCCCATAACACAAAGACCTAACACTCATAACGTAACAAATGATTGTTATGGAGGATTACAAACTAATATAGCAATAATGCATCCAGCATAAAAATGTTTATCGGAAAACAAGAATGTGCTAAGCGTATCTTCTATATGTTTGTATAGGTTTTCGATCCTGTGAAAAGGACATTTTTGTTGTGAGAAGTGTGAGAAGGAATAGGAATTGACATGTAGGCATCATGTCTTGGACTTAGGCATGATGTTTTGGGTTGTTTTGGCAAGAAAAACATCAAAGATGACAATTTAAGACACAATGCAATGAATTCTAGGTTTAAAACTTAAAACATCATGCCAAGAATGTTAATTAGTGTGTTTTAAGTGTTTATTAGTGTGTTTTAGTTGTGTTTTAGTTGTGTCTTAAATTGCATGCCTAGATTCAATGCATTGTGTCTTAAATTGTTTGTTTGTGTTTTTTTACCAAAACAACCCAAAACATCATGCCTAAGTCCAAAACAAGATGTCTACATGTCAATTCCTATGCCTTCTCACACTTCTCATGAAAAAGGTCCATTTTACAGGAACCTCACCTGTTTGTATATATCGTGGTGGGATTTGGGGAAAACGATGGAAAGTATAAAAACGGTGAGAACGCCCCTCATCCGTTGGATCAAAACAATCTATGGATTAGAATGGCGCGGTGGTTTTTTCGTAAATAACATCAACTTTGTTACTTGGGCGTGTTTCATTAAGGGTAAAAGGGTCTTCCCACTGCTGTTACGCAAAACGCCACATTAATGAAAAAACGTCATTCAATACACATCGCTCCCTTACATATGAAACGACGTATGTATTTAAAACGCCATTGATATAAAAACAACGGCACTTAATGATAAAATACGTTACAGATGTTTGTTTTGAACAAAAATGTAACTGAAAGTTTATTATTAACATTTATTACAAAAAATTTCCCTCCTAAATTACACACCAAACCATCATTATATAAACAACGTTACAATCACTTCAATCATCACTTCAAAAAAATTGATCATACTAAAACGCCATCGTTAACCAAAACACCAAACTCTGACGGGAAGAAAAATGGAAACTATCGTTTCATGGAGATACACACTCAGAACCAGAAGATTCGTGATCCGTTTTGACAACAGAAGAAAAGTGTTTGCTAAAACAATCAAAACCATCTTGAACTTGGGGGAAGAAGTACAAAGGGGGATCTTAGCACTTGGCATACCTCTAGATAACCACTATGATAAAAACACATACGGTTATACGAAGACTAACAAGAAAATTTGGACCAAACAACGCAAATGCGACAATGGACCTAGTCATTAGATCATGGCGTTTTGATGGTAAAACTGACATGGTCACCGTCATATGTGACAACGGGGAGCAGGAAGACTATATGCTTGAAAACATCATGACCAAGCAGTGGCTTAGGTTCAGGGAGGAGTTACACAACGTAACAAGTTTGAACACAGACATGAACCCAAAATTGGAGTTGTTGCATAACATGTTCAAATGGAGGCTTCAAAATCTTCAAGAACAAATGACAATAAAAGAGAAAGTAATGACTTGGATGAGAAACTGGATGAAGAATCCGAAGAAGAAAACGAAGGGAGTGATTGATAATTCTAAGACATAATCCCTTCTGACCAACGGTTTTAATTTTTTTTCTTTTGTGTAATTTTTTCTGTTTTTGCTAGCTACTTTTTAAATAATAAAAATATACTTCCTCCAATTAGCTATAAAACGCCAAAATGCCACATTTGCAAAAAAATAATTAGTGAGTTCTATAATTCTTATCAGTGAAACGCCAGATACTTTACTACCACCATTTATTAAAACGCCAGATACAAAACGCCAAAACATGAAAGATGGGAAGTGTTACAGCCTTGACATATAAAAGCTGAACAAACATTAACTACAAACAGTAACTGAAGCGACAGATACTTTACTACTACCATTTGTTAAAATAAAATAACGCCTAAAACTGCACGCCAAAAAAATCTTACATAAACAAACATCTCAGAAGCAATTTGGTCACACCCAAAAACACAAAAAAAAGACATATTTTCTTGGCAAACCATTCACTTAACACGTCATGGTCACTTGGCAAACCATTCACTTAAAATGCATGCTCATGGTCACACCCATAAACTTTTGCTGAATGAGATGGAAAAATCTTCAAGAAAACGAGTCTAGTGACGATGATATGTCACTTTGTATGATTTGTTCTTGAGGAAAGTTTGGATGAGAAGAAGAGTCCGCTACCAGTGTAGATGCTATTTTGGAGTGCATTATTAAAACATGTAGAATGGGATAAGGATGAAGATGAGGGCATGTGTAAATGCTATCTTGGACATCAAGCGAAAAACCCACTCACAATTACACCCCAATTATAGCATTGACAAAATACGGCATCGGTCTATGTATACGACATCCAAAAGAACCACGTCGACAAAACAATAACAAAAGATCAACCCAAAACCAAAACGCCATATTTTACTGAATGATCAGTTCGCCTAGAGCAGGACGTTACAACTATGTAGGAAAAAATCGGCACCTATCTAAGGAGTTCAAAGGTTCAGGGGACAAGAAAGTTCAAGAAAGAAGAGACTGGTAGCAGTGAAGATTGGGAAAAGGAATTTGATTAGCATTTTTTATTTTATTTTTCTTTCCTTTCTCTTGTAGTGTCATTTTCAGTGGTTTGTTATCTAATTTTCAGCTAATAAAAATACATTAGTTCTCTAAATTACTTATAAAAACGCCAAAATGCCAAAAAACGCCAAATAACAAAAACACCAAAATTTCATGAAATCACGTATTATTAAAAACTTAAAATGATTACTAAAATGTATAAAGAAGGTGCAAGTGAATAGAACACAAAAGGGTACCGTACTAAAGCTTTAGTTTGCCATCTTTATCTATAAAACGCCGTTAAATAAGAAACGACAAACTTAAAACGATGGGAAGTGTTACAGGTTTAATAGGTAAAGCTAAACAACCAGTAACTACAAACAGTAACTGAAGTGACGGATACTTTTTTACTACCATTTATTATATTAAAAATAACACCGTGGCACACAAAATCAATTTTTTATATTTTTTAGACGCCATAATTACCTGTCCCATTATAGGTCTGCATATATAGGTCTGCATCCTACTATTGTTTTGGCGCCAAACATTAGTTCTTACATAAACGCCATTAAAATATAAAACGTTAACTAAAGATAAAACGCCAACTTGAAAGATGCGTGTTACAGACTTAACAGATAAAAGCTGAACAAAACAGTAAATACAAACAGTAACTGAAATGACGGATACTTTATTAGTTACATTTATTATAATAAGATCCCGCCTAAACTACGCACCAAAAACATCCTATAAAGAGAAACGTCTTAGCACCTTCCGTTGATCACACAAAAAAACGTCATGTTTCCTAAATATCAATCACAGTAAAAACGCCAAAAAAGGTTAAAACATCAAAGATGGCAAGCAGTTTCTTGGATATTCAGTATTGTTTTCCATGAAGTTTTGAAGTTTCGATGAATGGATTCTTAGGTGAGGGGGATAACTCAATAACCTTCTGCTGAATGAGATGGATAAATCTTTAAGAAAAAGAGACTAATGACAGTGATATGTCATTTTTATGCTTTGTTCTTGGGGAAGGCTTGGAGGAGAAGAAGAGACCAATGACAGTGTAAATGTTATTTTGACTCCATGATGTTAATGAAGATTATGAGCAAATAGCATCCCCCCATACGGCGTCGATCTATGTCTCCAACATCCACAAAAGCCACTTCAACAACGAACAACAAATAAAATCACGCCAAACCCAAAACGCCATGTATTTGTGACAATTCTTGCAGTTTCAAAAGAAGAAAGAGACTGATGACAGTGAAGATTTGGGAGAGAAATTGGATTTGGATTTTTAATTTATTTTTTCGCTTCTATTTTTTTTCTGTGGTTTGTTTTCTAATTTTTCCGCTTAAGAAATACATTATTCCTCTGCAAAAAATACACAAGCGTCAAACTCCAAAAACTATGAGTTCTAAATAATGGAAACGCCGAATATTGATTCAATATTGAAAATGAATTGTAACGCCAACTATTAAGCGGATGTGGACAATGACAATCGTGCCCCCGTATATCATTTAGCGCCGCCCTGCCACGTGTTCGATCAGGATCCGTTCTCACAATTTTTACACTTTTCATCGTTTTCTCCTGATCTATATCTACTTTATTTGTTACTCTTCTTTCTTGATTAGATGAAAACTAGGGTCGTAGTTACTCGCGCGTTGCACAGAGACGCGGTTGGAATTCAGAATGTATAGCACACTATGACAACCGATAAATAAATTTGTAAATTAATTAAAATGATATATTAATGGGTTATGCCATTTTCGACGTAACTCAACTCTGAAAATCAAAATAATAACAAAAGTTAAAATGACATAGTAAATCATCATAATCATCATCATACTCAGTAAATCCCACCATAGAAAACTAATGTAGGTCTGAGGAGGGTAAGAATATAAATAACCAAGGTAAAAATAGGTAAATGAAAAAGAAAACGATAGAAACTTGGTCGGTTTCGGCGCTCGTTATAGCAAAGAAAAAAAAGTTAAAAATATGTTCAAAAATAGTATCGGCGTGTTCGTTAAAGAATATTAAACTAAAAAAGACCTTTGTCATACTCGTTATAGCAACAGAAAAAGAAAATTTTAAAAATATGTCTAAAATGGTATTAACGTGTTCGTTAAAAAACCTGTTTGAGGGTAGAAAAGTAAATTGGTTAAAGTAAAATAAAAAAATAAAATAGCTAAACTACATGAGTTGTAAATGAAAACGTTTACACTAAATGAAATAGAATAAAGGAAAAAATTGATAAACATGTAAAACATGCATTAGATGTTATACAACACTATTCAACTTCTCTTCTTTTATATTATATATAACTAGGATTTCCCTACCGCGCGTTGTGGCGGAAAATCTATGTACCAACCAATTGGAAAAATCAGTTTTTAAAGCAGTTATATTACATTACAATATATATTCAAAACCAACATGTTTTAATTAATAATGACTGTTTAGAACGTCAATTTTAGATAACATAACAATAAGTGTATGAATTTTTCTGATGGATACCAGATTGGTATGTTTCCTAAAAATATTTTATTGCGAATTTAGTTGTAAAAAAGATAACAAACGGAAGTTGTAAGAGGAAAATAAAACTATTGCGTTGAAGCCCTATATTATTTAAAGTGTAAGAGATTAACTTGAAACTTAAAAAATATATTGTATATGTAAAAAAAAAGGTAATAATAACTTTATTAATGTTTATGGGAAAATATATTGTAGCATGTAAAAAAAGTAATAATAACTTTATTAATGTTCATGGGACACTTAATAAATTTAGTTAAAATTCAAAGGTTAGGAATGTAAGTTGTTTTAAAAAAAAACTAAAAAAGTTGAGGGAACACTTAAACAATTTAGTTAAAATTCAAGGGATATATTAAAATAAATTTGTAAAATTAATTAAAATGATATATTAATGGGTTATGCCATTTTCGACGTAACTCAACTCTGAAAATCAAAATAATAACAAAAGTTAAAACGATATAGTAAATCATCATAATCATCATCATACTCAGTAAATCCCACCAATAGAAAAACTAAGGTAGGGTCTGAGGAGGGTAAGATATAGTAAATAACAAAGGTAAAAATAAGGTAAATGAAAAAGAAAACGATAGAAACTTGGTCGGTTTCGGTGCTCGTTATAGCAAGAAAAAAAAGTTAAAAATATGTTCAAAATAGTTTCAGCGTGTTCGTTAAAGAATATTAAACTAAAAAAACCTTTGTCATACTCGTTATAGCAACAGAAAAAGAAAATTTTAAAAATATGTCTAAAATGGTATTAACGTGTTCGTTAAAAAACCTGTTTGAGGGTAGAAAAGTAAATTGGTTAAAGTAAAATAAAAAAATAAAATAGCTAAACTACATGAGTTGTAAATGAAAACGTTTACACTAAATGAAATAGAATAAAGGAAAAAATTGATAAACATGTAAAACATGCATTAGATGTTATACAATACTATTCAACTTCTCTTCTTTTATATTATATATAACTAGGATTTCCCTACAGCGCGTTGTGACGGAAAATCTATGTACCAACCAATTGGAAAAAATCAGTTTTTAAAGCAGTTATATTACATTACAACATATATTCAAAACCAACATGTTTTAATTAATAATGACTGTTTAGAACGTCAATTTTAGATAACATAACAATAAGTGTATGAATTTTTCCGATGGATACCAGATTGGTATGTTTCCTAAAAATATTTTATTGCGAATTTAGTTGTAAAAAAGATAACAAACGGAAGTTATAAGAGGAAAATAAAACTATTGCGTTAAAGGCCTATATTATTTAAAGTGTAAGATAGTAACTTGAAACTTAAAAAATATATTGTATATGTAAAAAAAAAAGGTAATAATAACTTTATTAATGTTTATGGGAAAATATGTTGTAGCATGTAAAAAAAGTAATAATAACTTTATTAATGTTCATGGACACTTAATAAATTTAGTTAAAATTCAAAGGTTAGGAATGTAAGTTGTTTTAAAAAAAACTAAAAAAGTTGAGGGAACACTTAAACAATTTAGTTAAAATTCAAGGGATAGGAATGTAAGTTGTTTTAAAAAAAAATAACAAAAGTTGATGCGACACTTAATAAATTAGTTAAAATTTAAGGGTAGGAATGTAAGTTTTTTTTTTAAAAAACTAATAAAAGTTGAGAGAGCACTTAATTAATTATTTAAATATTGAGGGGTAGGAATGTAAGTTGTTTTAAAAAGAAACTAACAAAAGTTGAGGGAGTAACAAAGGTAAGAACCAAAATATTGGTGGTCAAAAAAGAATTATGAGATGGTTAAAATGTCACTCAAAGAGAAGTTAATTACAAAAATGTCATGAAAAGGAAATATATGAATGATGGATTGAATTAAGGTTGTACGTACTAGAGTATTAAAATTCATTATTTTGATATTATTATAATTAGAAAGAATTTAAGAAGAAAATAAAGGTAAAATATTGGATTACTGTTAAGTCATAAGTCGTATGGTATATTTATATACTATAATTATATTTCATTATTCAGTTATGATTTACTTTGTTTTATATACGATTTAGAATGCTCATGAATTTTTTTATCTTAGATTACATAATATAAGTTTACAAAAACTCTATTTGGAAAGTTCTTTTGAAAAAAATCTAAAACTGATATTTATGTACCTGGTTCCATTTAGAGATATGTAATAGTTATGGATAAGTATTTACGTCATTACCAATACCCGAATTCAATTATATTCGAAACATACTCAGAACAAGTTATACTTATCTAGAACGGTTTAATACGATAAATGTCGAAATCTGTTAAAGTACAATTAGTTTACTTTAAACTTTCATATTTAAGTTTTAATATGCATATATAATAGCATATAATTGTACCTTAAGTGATTAGTATTGTAATTTATCTTAACTAGTTTACAAATTACAAACAAATAAATTTTTATAAATGATAAATAAACTATTATTCTAAAAACCGTTATAAATATCTAACCTATACTGGTAATATAACCGAAACCGACCATAACTATCCAGTACATAATTGATAGGTTTCTATCCTTAATATATAGTACAACTATATCAAACTAAAATATGTTCAGGTTCTATAAGTAAGATTTATAGATGATGAAAACTATTTATTTAAATTATTTAACGTAGTAGAGAAGTGTTGGATATGCGGAGGTATTGGAGATAGAACTAAGCCACTAAACACCAGTACATGGATAGTTGGACATAGTTAACTTAATGATGAAAAGAGTAAATTACAACTTTTGTCCTTTATGTTATATGTTGTATATGTAAATCCTAGATGTGAAAATATGTGGATTATGAAAAGGTTATAAAAAACAGACTAGACGTAAATCAATAGAAATAAGAGTTTATACCAAATTGCATGTGTTGTCCTTTTTTTTCCAAAAGTCTATAAGCGCTGTCCTTAACCTTCCAAAGAACTTGAACGTTATGTCCTTTAGACCAAACCCAGTTAGATTTTTTGGTTAAATATGATCATATGCCTTGCATATGAGGGCATTTTTGTCATTTGACCTTTTCAGGGCTATTTTGTAAAGAAATTTTATTAAAGGGTCATTTTGTACAAACTTAAAAATAACACTATAGAAGCACTCTCTCTCTCTCTTCCCTTTAATCTAATCTGAAACCCCTCTTTTTCTCTCTTCTCTCTCTAACAACAGATGGAGGTGGTGTGTGGCGGCACAGCGGAGGTGGTAGGTTAGGTGTGGTGGTGAAGGGATTAGGTGTGTGGCGGCACGACGGTGGTGGTGGGTTAGGTGCGGTGGTGAAGGGGTTAGGTGTGTGGCGGCACGGCGGTGGTGGTGGGCTAGGAGCGGTGGTGAAGGCACGGCAGTGGTGGTGGGTTAGGTACAGGGTGGAAGAACATGGTGGAGGTGGCTGCATCCACTTAATATTAATTTAGTTAATATTACATGTTTCTGTTTTGTGATTGAATTTTGTAACTTGTAAATGATGTTCTTCTGATGAGGTGTTTGGATGAACTTCATGTTCTTCTCTGTTGCTACCTTTAAAATGTTCATATCGATCTGAATTAGAAGAAAACTGCTCAAATTAGGTTGATTAGGTTCATATAAGTTCCTTTCTAATATTTGTTCTTCTTTGTACCATCTTAATTTCAGTTATAGTATAAGAGCCTAATCATGAAAATGGTGGTGACGGTTGTGGGCAGTGGTGGTTGATGGTGGCCAGTAGGGGGTGGGGGTGGACTGATGAGAGAGAGGGGTGTAGAGAGAAAGGGAGGTGATTAATTTTTTTTTTTAATTTTTTTTTTATTTAAATATTTTAAAGTAAATGGGTAAAAAGACTAACATATCCTTATGTAATTAGATTTAACCAAAAAATCTAACTGACTTTGGCCTAAAGGACATAACGTGCAAGATTTTTAGAAGGTTAAAAACAGCTTCTGTAAACTTTTGAAAAAAAGAACAGCGCCTGCAAATTGATGTAAACATAAAAGACAAAACTTGTAATTTAGTATGAAAAATAATACATTTAGAATACATAGAACAAATAGTGCACCCATATTTTAATTTAAAATTATGTATAATATATATTTGTTATCTAGAAAAATTGGTACCCAACCATTCAAGCTTGCAGAAAAACATAATAATACTAAGTGCTTGTTTGGCTAAACTTATTTAACTTAAAAAAGATCTTTTGTTAAAAAAGACTTATTAACTTATAACTTTGTGAAAAAAAAGTTTTTAAAAAAATGTTTGGATTAGCTTATAAGTGAGAAAAGCCAATAAGTTAATAAGTTGTTTTTTAAAAAGTGTTTGGCTTAGCTTTCCTATGTAAAACTACTATAAAGCTCCAAAAAACCATAAAATTCTAGTTTTTCAAAATTGACTTTTTCTTCCCATTGAAAAGTAATTTTGAAAAGTGCTTTTCAATTACCCAAACAATAAAAAGCTTAGCCAAACATGAAGGCCAAAGAGACGGCTCACTTTCTACTTCATCCCATTGTTTATCCGTCTCTATGTTATACGAACAAGCATCCTTCTATCCTGGTAGTAACATGCCGAGCTACCAAAAGCTTTCGATGCAATGCATGATGCATATTCTTTTAATTGTATAGTCTCAAAATGAGGTAGCAAATTTATCTTCCTACATCCTACACTCATACATGTTTTAAGTCCGTATTTTCAATCAAGGCATAAACCTCATCATGTTCTTGTTGTACCAAGATCATTCATCATACAATTATGAATGACATCCAACTGTTTATTTAACGATTAGCGTAACAAGTTTTTATAATCAAATCTATGACTAGCTTATTATATATGGTAAACCAAAATAAATGAAAGGGTAAAGAAAAAAATAAACAAAAATATGATTTGGCAAGCTATATCGACTAAATCAAACCTTCATCTGTAATTAGTGTGCACCACAGAACTGAATTTGGGCAGGCAGCAGATGAACAACAAAAGGTCACTCAGATGCCAAGAAACAGAAAATGCAGTCACGCTCCACAACAGTAATCAAAGGTGGGTCAGAAATTCAAGGGCAGAATCGTCAATACGACCAAGAACAAGAAGAATGAGCGGGAAAAGGTACAAGAACCACAGTTGATAAACAAGAACCAATCTTCCCAATGAATCAATCACTTTGCAGAAAGATAATAAGCTGCTTCAAAAACCTTTTTTCCCAAATTTATCATGTTTAAACACAACCAACTAACCCACCCTGCCTGCCAAAAGGTTAAATATGTTAATAACCGACCGTTATGACCGACTATATTTCAGTAAGTAAATCATAAAAGGTTACCCGCATCACGCTTGGCTCCCGTTTGAAACGAGGACCCAAAAGTAACTTATCATTGTGCATCACCAGTAGTAATACAACTTGTAATCACTTACGATGCAACCAAGTAGATAGAGAACCGGACATTCATAACAACCAAACCAATCCAACATAGTAGGTACTAGGTAGCAGGTGCCAAGTCGATTAAAGTTTCATTTGATTACTACATCATAAGCACGTACGAAGTAAAACGACATCTTGCAGAAAGAAAGAAAAACCCGATCGTTTCCATCCAGATCCAGCAGCACCTTTGACTTCTAACATCTGCATATTCAAACAAAAAATACCGCCATTACTACTGCTCTTAACAAACTGTCACAATATAGCAATACAATATATAGGATAATATAATTAAATATACACATCATACCACAGCGAAACTGGTCATTTTTCGATCACCGAAAACCACCACCACCTGAACGGCGCTCGTACGGTCCAGAACGGTCACGACTGTAACGGTCACCTCCGCCTCCACCACCACCGCCATCCCTGCTGCGTCCACTGTAACGATCCCCATTCCTATCTGGACCATATCGGCTGCCACCACCACCACGTCCACCCCCGCCATATCTATCGTCTCTGCCACTATACCTACCCCCTCTGTCGCCGCCTTCACTTGGACATTCCCTAGCAAAATGTCCAGGTTTACCACACTTAAAACAATCGCCGCCGCCGCCACCACCCCCACGACCGCCCCCATAGTCACGATCACGCCCGCGATCACGACCACGATCGCGGTCACGGCCGCCATCATAATCCCTACCTCCACCTCCACCGCCTTGAGGCTGAGCCTTGTCTACTGTGATGTTCCTCCCATCCAAATCCATTCCGTTCATTGCTTCAATGGCATCTTCCATAGCTTGCTTCTCATCAAAAGTCACGAAACCAAATCCTCGTGAACGCCCAGAGACCTTGTCTAAAACAACCTATATCATATGAAAAAACAGCTTAATAATAAAGAGCTCCAACCATCAGACGTTATTACTTAGATAATGACTAAACTGCTAGTCAACAACATCTTAATGTAACAGAATAAGACGTGATCAAAAAGCGTACCCACCAAGAAAAAAATGATAAACATCTATTACATCTAAAAAATCATTTTAAATGTTAATTCAAATGCTTGAAGTAAGGAATATGTTTTCAAACAAGGTATGTAAGCAGATGTAACCCTTATTTCATGCATTTATAAAATCAAAAGCATGAGCAACTAAACTCAATTTACACTGTTAGAGCCCCACTGTTGAAGTAATGTAGATGTCAAGAAATTGTTATAAAAAACAGCTTGTGCAGATTTAAAAATAACATTATTAACCATATTACCTTTGCATCAAGAAGATGACCAAACTTTGAAAAGGCGTCTTTCAAAGCTCTGTCAGACGTTGACCATGACAAGCCACCAATAAAACAGCGGTACTCCACCTCATCAGACATGTCTAGAACTGCAGTACCCATATAAACAGAACATTAACAGCAGAAAGAAGCATGTAGAACATCAGGGAGAGCAAACAGTCTTCCTCTGGCCGGTCCAGTCCGAAACTCCGGTTATAATTATAGAACTTATTAACTGTGAACTCTAGCCTTAACATCAAAATAAAAAAGACACTCAGTAGTGAGGCTGTGAACATAGGCCATTCTTTAAAGAATAGCCTGAGTGCTTTTTACTTTATGTGCTAATTTACTTTCCACAACCAGGTTTGCACCCTAACAAGGTTGATCTGTGATCATACAGGATCACCAATTTCCAAACACTTCATTTCGAAACAACCATTATCAGTGTTAGAAGACAAAAAGTACACAATATGTTAAAAGTTCATAACCATCATAGCTATATTACTTCATAACTTCCTACACCCTGTCTAAGCGCTTAAAGTCTTAAGCTTACACGCACATGTGAAACCCTAAAAAACTTACTAAATTAACAGTCTAATATACTCAAGACACACAAATCTGATAAACAATTCATCATTTTCTTTTCGTTGTGAAGACCGAATTATGATGACTAAAAGCACAAATCACATGTAAAACCCTAAAAATTACTAAATAAACAGTCTTACCTCCTCAAAACACACCAATCTAATACACAATTCATCAATTTTTAATTTTAATGTAAAATAAAAAATTACGAGTCCTAAAACCACAGATCACAAACAAACACAGTTATCATTTACAATAAATATCTTTAATCCAATCTCACACATACAACGCTTACGATTCACTCAAAAACACAACTAAATAGCTACAGATCATGATTCTGAACATAATTTAAAACAATATCCATCAATTATGATCTAAAAAACACATGATAAGAACGTCAATCGCAGATCAAGCAACAGAATAAAAAAGACATCTAGATCTAACTTTACTGAATCAAAATACAGTAGTACACGTATAATTTAGTGATTTTGTTACCAGCAGACAGATGCGATCGAGAGAATTTTGAGCGATTAGCGTTGATTTGACGGAAGAATGATACAACTGTTGGAAATATTGTTGCCCTATCTATTTATCTGCACGGAGTTAGAAACGGGTTAAACCTATACCCTAATTCTAAATCGAACCTTGTTTTTTGAGCTATTGGGCCTAAATGGGCTTCACATTTTTATTGGTCATCAATCATCACTATTCCCCAAACACTTTTTTTTATCGGCTAAAAATTTCATTTTTTTTTTCCACTAATCTCTAGCTCAATGGGTAGAATACTTACATTTTTCTTATAAGATGCAGGTCTAATTTTCACATGGTGTATAGTGAGGTATTAGTGGGCAAAGATGAAACATATGCCGGGTTGTCCCCGGATTAGTGGTGGACTCGGGTTACTCTCGGTCAAAGTACTCCGTTTGATTCAGTGAGTGCCCCGAGAGTACTCAGAATTAATTCTGTTGGTCGTTCAAAAAATTGCATATTTTATATGATATAACAGTTTATTTAAAAATTTCATATTTTATATTATAACACAGTTTATTTAACCTTTACACTACTATAGAGTTTAGTGATAGAAGGAAAGGGAATGGAAAAAAGTAAAAATATTTTGTGTTTCAGAATTTTATTTAAGGAAATAAATAAAAGGAAAATTAAACATGTTGTTTTCATGAGTTTCATTTAAGGAATTGGAAGGAAAACTAAGCTAAATCATTTAGTTCTTCTTTCCTTTCGATTTGGAAGGAAATGGAAGGAAATGCATTCTTTTTCCTTTCCTTTCCTTTCTTCCTTTTATTTTCTTTTCTTTTTCCTCGTTAAGTGAACTGTTAAGTGAACTCGGGAACAGAGAGTTAGGGTAAACTAGGGGTTGTTCAGGCTATTAGCAAAAATTAAGCCAAAATCCAGTCAGTTTCTTTTTAACTTGTTACGTTACCGGAATTTACTATAGCAGCATAAAAGATATATGTTGTATTTGATTCGGCTCGGTTATGTGCTACATGGCAAGATCGGTCCATTTCATTTCGGCTCGTTACTTTCGATTGTTTACTTTTCGGCTCATTGCGGTACAGAAACTTGTTATAACAACCGAAAGAGGAAACTTAAAAAAATATGTATGTTATATTTGAGTCAGCTCGATTTCGTGCTACGTTCCGGTAACTACGTTGGTTTTGTTCAGCTTGTTACGGTAACGACACTTGTTACAGCAACAGAAAGAGAACCTCAAAACAAATATGTTATGTTTGACTGTACTCGTTTTCGTATAATATTTATATCAAAACTTAGATAAAAATAAGTGCATCTTGATGGTATGTTCGAAATTTATAAAACATTATATTTTTAAATTTATAAAAGAAAGAAAAAATATGTTTAAAGTTAATTATATTAGAGTAAAATGCAAGGATAGTCCCTATGGTTTGGTAAAGTTTCATCTTTAGTCCCCACCTTTTCAAAATTACATGTATGTTCCCTGTGGTTTGCTCGGTTGTTACTCGGATAGTCCCTAAAGTGGATGAAATTTAGTTTCCTCAGTTAAGTAAATCTGAAATGACAAAATTACCCTTACTATTAAAAACAATACATTAAACATTAAAACAATAATTAAAGTTTAACAAATTCATGTGAGGCCAACATTTTTTTAATATTAAACACCCCACCCCCACCCACCCTCTCCCTCTTCTCCTGCTCTCCACCCCCACGACCATGAGCACCACCGCCAAATACACACACTACACCAGGTGCAACACTGAATTAATTAATGCAATGAATCACTTCTCACCACTCATACACCTTCATCTGCAAACTTAATTAGTTGTTCATTTTATCATAATCGCAAAAACTACAATCTCTGGTCTACAATTTCACTCTACAAACCTTAATGTATGTCATTTTATCATCAATTGTGTATAATTATTTTAGGGAAATGATGATTCTGTTATGATTTTTTGATCCTGTATCATCTAAAGTTGAACCAATTAGAATGGATTAAAATTTTGTACCAAACCCCCAAGATGAAGCACCAAAAGATTTAAAATTGAACGGACGTATTAATGATAATCCTCAAGATGATGCTTAATACATGAACCCACCATTCTGTCGAGTTGCAGGTTTTCGATTGTTGCAGACGACTAACGAAGAAGATGAAGGAGATGAGAGGGCATAAATGGGGGGGGGGGGGCTTAGCAAAGAAGACGAAGAGGGAGATCTAATATATTACTTCAATCGCGACCCAGATATCACGAGATTAATAAGAGATCTAACAGATGCAGCACCGATTCGGCCTTCTTTTTACTCTAGGAGACTTTAGTTTGCAGCACCGATTGTGCAGCTGAATGAGATGAGATGTTGTAGAGGATACTAAAAGTCAACAACCCTAATATAAAAATGAATGTTGGGCTCGTTGAGATTGAGATGAGATATGTTTTGGGCTTTTTTGTAAAGCTTATATGTAAATGAAAGTCGGATCCAAATATATTATTCCTACAAAATAGAAATAAAGTTAAATAAACTATGTTTTATATATATTAAAAATAATAATTAATTATCCGGTTTGACCGGTCTGACCGGTTCGACCACTGATCCGGTAAGGCGTCCGGTTTAATATCCGGTACGGTTATTAAAACATTGTCGATCTGGCTCTGTCGTGCATTTCCCCGTTGAGGTTCCATTTCAAACCGTTATTGTTTAGAGATTGCTGATTTTGGTGTTTTTAGGTTAGAATTTTGACATTTTGTTTGATTTAATCGATTGTGTACAATTATGTTAGGGAAATGATGATTCTGTTATGATTTTTTTGCTCCTGTATCATCTAAAGATGAACCAGTTAGAATGGATTCAAAATTTTTAACAAGCCCCCAAGATGAAGCACCAAAAGATTTGAAATTGAACGGACGTATTAATGATAATCCTAAAGTTGATGCTTAATACTTGAACCCACCATTCCGTCGAGTTGCAGGTTTTCGATTGTTGCAGACGACTAACGAAAAAGATGAAGGAGATGAGAGGGCATAAATAGGGGGCTTAGCAAAGAAGACGAAGAGGGAGATCTAACATAATACTTCAATCGCGACCCAAATATCACGAGATTAATAAGAGATCTAACACATGCAGCACCGATTCGGCCTCCTTTTTACACTAGAAGACTTTAGTTTGCAGCACCGAAAGTACAGCTGAATGAGATGAGATGTTGCAGAGGATACAAAAGTCAACAACCCTAATATAAAAATGAATGTTGGGCTCGTTGAGATTGAGATGAGATATGTTTTGGGCTTTTTTGTAAAGCTTATATGTAAATGAAAGTGGGATTCAAATATATTATTCCTACAAAATAGAAATAAAGTTATATAAACTATGTTTTATATATTAAAAATAATAATTAATTATCCGGTTTGACCGGTCTGACCGGTTCGACCACTGAACCGGTAAGCGTCCGGTTTGTTATCCGGTCCGGTTATTAAAAACATTGCCGATCTGGCTCTGTCGTGCATTTCGCCGTTGAGGTTCCATTTCAAACAGTTATTGTTTAGAGATCGCTGATTTTGGTGTTTTTAGGTTAGAATTTTGACATTTTATTTGATTTAATCGATTGTGTACAATTATGTTAGGGAAATGATGATTTTGTTATGATTTTTTTGCTCCTGTATCACCTAAAGATGAACCAAGTAGAATGGATTCAAATTTTATACCAAGCCCCCAAGATGAAGCACCAAAAGATTTGAAATTGAACGGACGTATTAATGATAATCCTCAAGTTGATGCTTAATACTTGAACCCACCATTCCGTTGAGTTGCAGGTTTTCGATTGTTGCAGACGACTAACGAAGAAGATGAAGGAGATGAGAGGGCATAAATGGGGGGGGGGGGCTTAGTAAAGAAGACGAAGAGGGAGATCTAACATAATACTTCAATCGCGACCAAGATATCACGAGATTAATAAGAGATCTAACAGATGCAGCACTGATCCGGCCTTCTTTTACACTAGGAGACTTTAGTTTGCAGCACCGATTGTGCAGGTGAATGAGATGAGATGTTGCAGAGGATACTAAAAGTCAACAACCCTAATATAAAAATGAATGTTGGGCTCGCTGAGATTGAGATGAGATATATTTTGGGCTTTTTTGTAAAGCTTATATGTAAATGAAAGTGGGATCCAAATATATTATTCCTACAAAATAGAAATAAAGTTATATAAACTATGTTTTATATATTAAAAATAATAATTAATTATCCATTTGAGCGATCTGACCGGTTCGACCACTTAACCGGTAAGGCGTCCGGTTTAATATCCGGTCCGGTTATTAAAACATTGCCGATCTGGCTCTGTCGTGCATTTCGCCATTGAGGTTCCACTTCAAACCATTATTGTTTAGAGACCGGTGATTTTGGTGTTTTTAGGTTAGAATTTTATATTTTGTTTGATTTAATTGATTGTGTACAATTAAGTTAGGGAAATGATGATTCTGTTATGATTTTTTTGCTCCTGTATCATCTAAAGATGGACACCAATTAGAATGGATTCAAATTTTGTACCAAGCCCCCAAGATGAAGCACCAAAAGATTTGAAATTGACAGATCTATTAATGATAATCCTCAAGTTGATGCATAGTACTTGAACCCACCACTCCGTCGAGTTGCAGGTTTTCGATTGTTGCAGACGACTAACGAAGAAGATGAAGGAGATGAGAGGGCATAAATGGGGGCGCTTAGCAAAGAAGACGAAGAGGGAGATCTAACATAATACTTAAATCGCGACCCAGATATCACGAGTTTAATAAGAGATCTAACAGGTGCAGCACCGATTCGGCCTTCTTTTTACACTAGGAGACTTTAGTTTGCAACACCGATTGTGCAACAGAATGAGATGAGATGTTGCAGAGGATACTAATAGTCAACAACCCTAATATAAAAATGAATGTTGGGCTCGTTGAGATTGAGATGAGATATATTTTGGGCTTTTTTGTAAAGCTTATATTTAAATGAAAGTGGGATCCAAATATATTATTCCTACAAAATAGAAATAAAGTTATATAAACTATGTTTTATATATTAAAAATAATAATTAATTATCCGGTTTGACCGGTCTGACCGGTTCGACCACTGAACCGGTAATGCGTCCGGTTAATATCCGGCCCGGTTATTAAAACATTGCGGATCTGGCTCTTTCGTGCATTTCGCCATTGAGATTCCATTTCAAACCGTTATTGTTTAGAGATCGCTGATTTTGGTGTTTTTAGGTTAGAATTTTGATATGTTGTTTGATTTAATCGATTGTGTACAATTATGTTAGGGAAATGATGATTCTGTTATGATTTTTTTGCTCCTGTATCATCTAAAGATGGACACCAATTAGAATGGATTCAAATTTTGTACCAAGCCCCCAAGATGAAGCACCAAAAGATTTGAAATTGAACGGACGTATTAATGATAATCCTCAAGTTGATGCTTAATTCTTGAACCCACCATGCCGTCGAGTTGCAGGTTTCGATTGTTGCAGACGACTAACGAAGAAGATGAAGGAGATGAGAGGGCATAAATGGGGGGGCTTAGCAAAAAGACGAAGAGGGAGATCTAACATAATGCTTCAATCGCGACCCAGATATCACGAGATTAATAAGAGATCAAACAGATGCAGCACCGATTCGGCCTTCTTTTTACACTAGGAGACTTTAGTTTGCAGCACTGATTGTGTAGCTGAATGAGATGAGATGTTGCAGAGGATACTAAAAGTCAACAACCCTAATATAAAAATGAATGTTGGGCTCGTTGAGATTGAGATGAGATATGTTTTGAGCTTTTTTGTAAAGCTTATATGTAAATGAAAGTGGGATCCAAATATATTATTCCTACAAAATAGAAATAAAGTTATATAAACTATGTTTTATATATTAAAAATAATAATTAATTATCCGGTTTGACCGGTCTGACCGGTTCGACCACTGAACCGGTAAGGCATCCGGTTATTAAAATATTGCCGATCTGGCTCTGTTGTGCATTTCGCCGTTGAGGTTCCATTTCAAACCGTTATTGTTTAGAGATCGCTGATTTTGGTGTTTTTAGGTTAGAATTTTGACATTTTGTTTGATTTAATCGATTGTGTACAATTATGTTAGGGAAATGATGATTCTGTTATGATTTTTTTGCTCCTGTATCATCTAAAGATGAACCAGTTAGAATGGATTCAAATTTTGTAACAAGCCCCCATGATGAAGCACCAAAAGATTTGAAATTGAACGGACGTATTAATGATAATCCTCAAGTTGATGCTTAATACTTGAACCCACCATTCCGTCGAGTTGCAGGTTTTCGATTGTTGTAGACGACTAACGAAGAAGATGAAGGAGATAAGAGGGCATAAATGGGGGGCTTAGCAAAGAAGACGAAGAGGGAGATCTAACATAATACTTCAATCACGACCCAGATATCACATATCACAAGATTAATAAGAGATCTAACAGATGCAGCACCGATTCAGCCTTCTTTTTACACTAGGAGACTTTAGTTTGTAGCACTGATTGTGCAGTTGAATGAGATGAGATGTTGCAGAGGATACTAAAAGTCAACAACCCTAATATAAAAATGACTGTTGGTCTCGTTGAGATTGAGATGAGATATGTTTTAGGCTTTTTTTGTAAAGCTTATATGTAAATGAAAGTTGGATCCAAATATATTATTCCTACAAAATAGAAATAAAGTTATATAAACTATGTTTTATATATTAAAAGTAATAATTAATTATCCGGTTTGACCGGTCTGACTGGTTCGACCACTAAACCGGTAAGGCATCCGGTTTAATATCTGGTCCGGTTATTAAAACATTGCCGATCTGGCTCTATCGTGCATTTCGCCGTTGAGGTTCCATTTCAAACCGTTATTGTTTAGAGATCGCTGATTTTGGTGTTTTTAGGTTAGAATTTTGACATTTTGTTTGATTTAATCTTTTGTGTACAATTATGTTAGGGAAATGATGATTCTGTTATGATTTTTTTTGCTCCTGTATCATCTAAAGATGAACCAATTAGAATGGATTCAAATTTTATACCAAGCCCCCAAGATGAAGCACTAAAATATTTGAAATTGAATGGACGTATTAATGATAATCCTCAAGTTGATGCTTAATACTTGAACCCACCATTCCGTCGAGTTGTAGGTTTTCGATTTTTGCAGACGACTAACGAAGAAGATGAAGGAGATGCGAGGGCATAAATGGGGGGCTTAGAAAAGAAAATGAAGAGGGAGGTTTGTTGTAGGGGATTAACATAGTGGTGTGTGGTGAGAACGAGTTCGTCGGCGGTGATCGGTGGTGGTGATGTACGATTTGGAAGTGGGCTACCAGAATTTCAAATTTGGGAGGAAGATGTGTTTTTTTTAATTTAATTACACTAACTTATTAAGAAAAGAGGTGGGCCCATGTGTTTATTAATTTTATTAACTTTTTATATTAAATCATCAAGGGTAATTTAGTAATTTCATATAGACTTAGCTATAAAAACAAACCTCAATCCACTTTAGGGACTATCCGAGTAACGATTTGTCAAACCATAAGGACTAGACGTGTAATTTTTTAAATTTGGGGACTATAGGTGAAATTTTAGCAAACCACAGGGACTATTCGAGCATTTTACTCATTATATTATCACATAAATTAATTAACAGATAAAGCCTACATGTAATATTTAAAAGGAAAATTTGTTTGAAAAATGTTAGGGCATAGGTTTTTGTAATTGTGGATCATGTATCCTGAGGTGTTGCCTGCATCAGTTATCCTTAGCAGATAATGCAACGACTCGGAGGATCAAAGATACTTATCATTACTGATGATTTCTAACAATTGTTCTCGATGTTTTCTAATGTTCATGTGCAAGTTACTAACGAAGTGGACTGAGTCTCAGCTGGAATCTCGGCCATGATTCGTTCAAGGCCATTTCCACAAACGGTCATGGGGGCTTAAACGTGGTCTTCCAAGACTTTCGGACTTAGTTGTTAGGCTAATTCAAAAGGGGTTAATCTAGTGTTAGTTAATAGAATCTCACTTTTGCATACACACTACGAGCAGAAAGCTTACAAATACTCTATACAATCGTTGTACCACACTTTATCAACATCCGAAGTTGTAATCATTTTTATTGTGCAATATAGTTGATAGGGATAGTTTTCACTATCCAAGGTTTTTATGCCGGCAACCTACTAGTGATCAAGGGCTTTTCCTCGTACAAATCTTTGTGTTCGATTACCTTATTCATCTAGCATTCATTTTGTCATTTTTCATCACCTAGGCACTCTACCTCACTTTACAAATTTGGTTACATTATCCTTGATCAGATTTTTGACCAAAACAATTTGGCAACCACCGTGGGGTAGTGGTGCTTCAATTCTAAAAATTTCCATCCAATTCCTCTCATTTTCAACAATTTGATAATACCATGGCCTCTCAAGGGAAATCCACTTCAACTAACATGCCAACGGTTACCTCATCTCAGAGCTCTATGTTGTTGCCTCCTATCCCCCCCATTCCAGAAGAATACTAAAACTGCCCAGAAGAAGACATCATCTGTCTTCCAAGGATCCAAAACTTCTGTTTCTTCATCCTCTACTAATACTTACAATGGACTTTCTATTTTGTAATCGCAGATGAAAAGCTACATGGAGCAGCAGAACAAGACCAATCAAAAGATTCTGCTTGAGATTGAAGACATCAAGAAACAGAAGGGGCCAGCAGAGGATCAGTCTCCATTGGTCCTAGGGTGTTGGATTTTGTCACTCCGGCATCAACAACTCAGCATTCTAGAGGATCCACTGTCCAGCCTTAAGGATCCGTTATCCATCCACAAGGATCACTGGCGATGAATCAGTCTCAAGGATCCTTCTTCCAACCTAGAGGATCACAAGAAATGTTCCAGCCTCAAGGATCCTACTTCCATCAACAAGGATCCTCAACACGAGTTCAAGGATCCATGGATTACCCATCAAGACCTTCGACACAGACCTTTGATGGATCCAGTGTCTTTCAGGATCAAGGATCCTCATGAAGACAACCGCTGAGGAGCACAGAAATCCATGATGGGGACTTCATCCCCATGCAGACTATTGCTTCCTCAAGCCCTACCATAACTACAGACATGTCTTATCCTAGATACTCTACTAGGATACCACCTTTAAGTCAAACATGAGGTAAGAATTTCCATAATACATCTTTGTATACTAACTATGGTTTTATGCAAGATGCAGAGATCAGTCAGGCCATGGCCAAATAGTTACAAAAGCTCAAGGATATTATATCCAGCGTCCCAGGAATAGTCAAGCCTATTCTTGAAATTCCTGAAGGGAGCCACAAGATGTCTCGTTTTGCTCCACCAATATGCACTGCGGAGATACCCAAGCGCTTACAAACCCCCAACATGAAGTTGTATGACAGTACAACCGATCCGGAGGATCATAAGGCATAATACAGGGAAATAATGGAGATAAACCCCACTCCTGAAAGGCTAAAAGAGGCTTTCCTGTGCAAGGGCTTTAGATCCACACTCACGGGATCCGTATTGAAATGGTTGCTAAGTCTTCCTCCCTATTCTATAACTTCATTTTCACATTTAGTTAACCTGTTTAATAACCAATTTTCATGTAGTAGAACATTTGAAAGGTTAACTAGTGACTTGTATAGAATGACCCAGGCTCATGATAGAACATTTGAAAGGTTAACTAGAGACTTGTATAGAATGACTCAGGCTCGTGACGAATCCCTAAGGGATTATGTCACTAAATTTGGAAGAAACTCCTTAGAGATCCTAAACATTGATATTGCAACTGCTGTCAAGGCATTTAAAATGGGATTGCAAAAGGATTCTCCCTTTTATGATGACCTTGTCATGACCCCATGTAGGAATTTGGATGAAGTCAGAAACAGGGCATTAAGGTTCATCAGACTAGAGGATGACAAAAGAATTCAAGACAGGCTTAGTGGTTCTACCAAACATGAGCATTATGACAAGAAACAAGGATCTTTCTATAAGAATAACAGATCCAAGCCCTACTCAAAACATGATAACCAAAATGTCCACGTGGTGGAACAAGATGAAGATGAGGAAGAATATCCCAGGATATCTGAATATTGTTTCTCCGTTGATAATAGTGAACTAATGCTTGCTTTGCAGAACTTAGGTGAGAAGGCAAGGTGGACAAGGAAAAACGAGAAGTTAAACTCCTTTAAAGATAAGTCCAAATGGTGTGCATACCATGAGGATTTTGGGCATTTGAATGCTATCTATTAAGGATAGAGATAGGCAACCTTCTCAGCTAGGGGCATTTGAAATAATTGCTGGGCAGAAAGAAATCAAGGACCCAAGATCTTGAGAATGTCCCAGCAAGAGCTGCTCCACCTCCAGCCGACGCCCAAGTAATCAACTATTTCTAGAGGATCAGGCATTTGTGGCACTTCCTTCTCGGCATCTAAAAGACATACAAAGGAAACTAAATTGGAGAATGGTGATAGACCCATCATGACTTCCATGTTGACGGGTGAGTAAATAATATCCTTTGACGAGGATGACAAGGTCAACATCCAGGATCCTCACCATGACGGTCTGGTCATAACACTATTATTGCTAACCATTTTTCGCATGATTCTCTTAGACGGAGGAAGCTCTGTGAATATTGTGCAGCTTGATGTGCTCAAGAAAATGAATATTCCAGAAACTGAGATTATACCAAATCCTCAATACTTGTTGGCTTCAGTGGTGAAACCAAGAATACATCGGGGGACATCAAATTACCGATATATATAGAGGGAGTTAACTATATCCAAAAATTTTGTGTTATTGATAGCTTTTCTTGTTATAATGTGATTCTTGGCAGGCCCTAGATCCACAAGATCAAGGCTATTCCTTCAACATATCACCAGTGTGTAAAACTTCCAACTCCTTAGGGAGTAGTGGAGATAGATAGTGACCAACATGAAGCTAAGAATTGCTATACCCTTCGATGAAGCATGCTTCAAAGACTAGAGCGGCATAGCAATTACAGAAACCTCCAAGAGACGGAGTGGAGGCAAGAGAACAGGATATCAAGGAAGTAATATTGGAACCTGGGGATCCTGACAATAAGGTATTTATAGGATCATGGATTCTTCATTCTATCGAAGAGGATCTCATATCATTCCTTAAAAGAAGGAAATCAAACTTTTTCATGGAAACACGAAGACATGACAGATATTTCTAAAGATGTAATTACACATAAACTAGGTATAGACAAATCTTTCAGGCCTATCCACCAGAAAAGGAAGAAATTCGCGCCTGAGAGAAATCCATTATACAAGAAGTAAATAAACTCCTAAAAACAGGTATGATTAGGGAAGTAAAATATCCTAGATGGTTAGCCAGTGTAGTGGTAGTTCAAAAGAAAAATGGAAAGTGGAGGGTATGTATCGATTTTACTAACTTAAACAAGGCATGTCCCAAGGATCCTTTCCCACTACCACACACTGACTCCATGGTGGATGCTACCGCTGGTCCTAAATTGCTGACCTTCATGGATGCTTCATTTGGATTTTCAACAAGTACAGATGGAACCATGTGATCAAGAGGATACTTCATTCAGGACCCCTACCGTAATATATTGTTATATTGTTATGCCTTTTGGACTAAGAAATGCAGGTGCAACATAACAAAGACTTGTCAACATGATGTTCAAAGACCAACTTGGTGATACCATGGAGGTCTACATTGATGATATGGAAGTCAAGTCAAAGAAGGCGGATGATCATCTTTAGGATCTAGAAGTTGCATTCAACATACTTGATCGCTACAACATGAAGTTGAATCCTTTGAAATGCCACTTTGGTGTTAAGGCCGAAAAGTTCTTGGGGTACATGGTGACAAAGAGAGGAATTGAAGCCAGCCCTGAACAAATAAGGGCAATTATAAACTTAAAACCTCCTACCAGTGCAAAAGACGTCCAAAGGCTAACATGGAGGATCGCAACTTTAAACAGATTCATTTCAAAGTCCTTAGAAAAGTGCGAGGATTTCTATGACATCTTAAGAAAGAATAAGAAGTTTGAGTGGACCCAGAAGCATGAAGCTGCACTCAAAGCGCTTAAGGATTATCTATCCTCAGCACCACCTCTGATGAAACCAGTAGATGGTGAACCATTATCCTTGTCTTTGGCGGTCTCAGGCAATGCGAAAAACCAGAAATGACAGGCAGGGTGGCAAAATGGGCAGTTAACCTTAGCGCATACGATATAAAATATGAACCCAGGACTGCTATCATATCTCAAGCACTGGCTGACTTTGTGGCGGATTTCAGTAGTGATTTACAAAAAGAAGCTGAATTGGAGGTTCAACAACTTGGAGAAACCAAGGATCCTTGGATACTCTTCACAGATGGGGCCTCGAATGTCAAAGGAACTAGATTAGGAATACTACCAAAATCGCCACAGGGGGACATAATACCCCAGTCCATCGCCTGTGAATTCCAAACCACCAACAACGAAGCAGAATATAAAGCTCTAATAGCAGGTTTGAAATTATCCAAGCAAATGAGGACCAAGTATCTTCAAGTTTATATAGATTCATTGCTAATTATTAACCACTTTAATGGCTCATTACTGTAAAAGGTGAGAAACTAATCAAATATTTGGAAATAGTAAAAGAACTGACAAATGCTTTCGATTCTTTTAGCATAACACAGGTACCCAGAGAGGAAAATGCAGGGGCATATGCTTTGGCAAACTTAGGATCAACCCTAAAAATTCCAGAAGATGTGAAGATACCTATCATTCACATTATCTATCCTGCAATTGAGGAGAATGACGTAGTGGAGGTAGTAAAGGATACTACACAACATCCAATGATTTGCATTCGGGTTCAGGATCATCAATCCTACCGATTATGAAGTTTATTCAGAATGGAGAAATCCCCACATGAGAGAATCCTAGAGCCTTCAGGGTCAAGGTATCTTAGTTTATTATATTAGATAACACTTTATATAAAAGGTCTCTTGCAGGCCCCTATTTGCTATGCATTGAGGATCCTTAAATCCAAGAGGTGTTAAAGGATTTCCATGAAGGAGAATGCGGAAATCATACAAGGGGCAGAGCACTATTTTCCAGAATACTTAGGACATGTTACTTCTGGCCCACAATGAAGAAAGACGCAGTAGACTATGCAAGGAAGTGTGATGCTTGCAAAGACACAACAATATCTTACACCAGCCAGCGGAGCCTTTATATCCCATAATTTCCTCTTAGCCATTTATGAAATGGGGAATGAATATAGTAGGAAAACTACCAAAGGCACCAGGTGGAAAAGTCTTTATGCTTGCTATGACTGACTACTTCTCCAAATGGATAGAAATAGAAGCTTTTGTTCAAGTTAGAGACTAGGAAGCTATATCCTTTATCAAGAGAAACATTATTACTAGATTTGGAATTCCTTCTGTAATTATATGCGACAATGGATCCCATTTTATTGGGAATATAACTATTATTTTTTGTGACAGTTGGGGAATCAAGATGAGTACATCTACACCAGTTCATCCACGAGCTAATGGCTAGGCAAAGTCATGCAACAAGATTATCATCAACAACTTGAAGAAGAAACTAGGATCCAAGAAAGGAAAATGGGTTGAAGAGCTGTCGTATGTCCTTTGGGCTGATAGAACAACTCCAAAGAATGCCACAGGCCAGACTCCATTCTTTCTAGTCTTTGGAACTGAGGCAGTGATCCCTACAGAGATGGTGGTTCCTACAGCTAGAACAAGCATCCGTGATCCTCGGGAGAATAGTGAAAGTCTGGTGCAAGACCTAGATATTATGGATGAGCTCAGAAACCTAGTAAGGATAAGAATGTCCATTTATCAGCAAAGGATGGCTAGTGCATACAATAAGAACATCAGGATCAGAAGATTTCAAGTTCGAGACTTGGTGTTAAGGAAGACATTCCAGAATATTACAACTCCAGCTGACGGCAAGTTGGCACCTAAGTGGGAAGACCCTTATCTAATAGAAGCAGAAGCTGGAAAAGGGGGCATACCGTATATTAACCATGGAAGGTGATCTCTTACCAAGGGTCGGGAATGCTATCCATCTCAAGAAGTATTTTATGTAATAAGGATCAAGGATGCTTAATGGATTTAGGATCCTAACAGCGATAACATTCTACTTGATTTTTTTCTCTATTTTACGTTTTTTGCTATAAGAAAAGGATGTTAAGATATTTAACATCCATCTTCACCAAGTTATAAGTTTTACAGAAATCTTTGGCATCATTTGCATCTACAGAGGTATAAGGGGTTGGCCACCTCTCTCCTACGTTTAAGGTATCTAATACCTTCTAATGTTTATATGTTTTCACCTTTCATACGAATTGGGTTTTGACACCCCACTAGTAGCGCACGATTAACCAAGTATGGCTCGAAGCAATGGGACCAATACATGCTTAGTGGCTGACAATTTCATCGTTGTTGGCCATCTGTAGGATCATAAGTATAATGTTAGACGTATCATACATCCATTATCCTAAGGTTTCTAACATTTTCATGTTAGCTAAGGTTTCAACATTTTCATGTCATATAAGTTGGGCTTGTCACCAGTTTGGGCCAGACCCCCAAAATTTTTTGGGTTTGTCCCCAGTTATCAGGGCTTGTCCCAAGTTATATGGGCTTGTCCCCAGTTTGTTTGGCTTAGTCCCAAGCTGATTTTAATAGGTTTTGGAACCTTGCAGACTCAAAAGTCCTTTCAAGAAGGATCCTGGATCCTCAAAGTCAAACTAATGGTGACTAATTTGTTTACACTATGATAACAAGCTAGGATATAAAGTCCTAACTTGGATTTTCTGGTATGCCATATCTTTACTATTATTTATTGACTTCACCCTACATTTTCACAACTAAGGATATGTGATTCATATTCATATATATAATCAGGTTTTTCTAAAGTTGTTATGAACAAGAATTGGTAAATATTTACAACAACTTAATTCTTTCTAAGTTTTTATGAATAGAGTTGATGATTTTGGCAAACAACCCACTTGAATTTGGAAAGACAAACATACCAAGTAAAACTTGGAAACAAATAAGTAACACGAGACATTGTCAAAAGCTTAAGATTTTATTTAAAAACACCACCATTGTTACCAAAATTACCATCCCGGGTTTCACTAGCAATTCGTGGACCATCCACCCAGGCCGGATTGGGGTGTTATCAATTGTTAAAGTTTGTGCAGGAAACATAAATGAAGAAGGGTGTCAAAGGCTTCATCCTCCACAAACAGAAGGACCCATCCACCTTTTCCACCCTCCATATTGTCTTAAAGGATCATAGACCCTTATCCTAAAAACTAATGTTCTAAATTATTACAGACCAATGTTCAAGAAACACTAACAAAAACCACATAAAACCATAAAAAAGTGGGCTCAGGCCTAGGCATCAACATCCTTCATCGCCCACTGTTGCAGCTTCTCCACCAGCCGTCTCCTGACCCTGCTTGAACCAGGCTTAGTTTCCTTCACCGGCTCCGGTTCCACCTCTCCACCCAGCTGCAGAAGGGTCTGCTTCCATGAAGCCACATCCCATGCTGACCTGTCAAAGTTAGGATCAATAACTTCTTGAGCCATTTTGATCCTAGCCTGAAGAATGGCGCGGGCTGCACAGACCTTGGCCTCATTGGTCACTACCATAGCAGCTTCGTGAATGCCTACTTCAGCAAAGAGTAGTTGTTCCTTCAAGCCCTTCTTTTCTTTCTCCGGCTGGGAGATGGTCTTGTCCTTCAAAACAGCAATCGATCGCAGGCCAGCCAAGTTCTCTCTGCTTCAGCCAGGTTCTGCTCATGATGGGCCTTCAAGCGGACAAACCTCTGCAAATCATAACACAAAAAAGTCAGGATAAGGGATCCTTCACTACATGTAAAATTGTCAATGATGAATCAAGGATCCTTACCTCGGTGACGAACTCATGGAATTGCCTCTCAACCTCGAAGGCATCTTCCTTTGGCTCAACAAGTTTATTCCTTTTCGACCCAGCTTTGGCCCTGGGCGTCACAGCTTTGGGTTCAAGGAGGCTTTGGCCTTTGGCCAGCTCCTTCTTGATGGAGCGGGAGAGAGCATGTTGTCGATGTCATCCAACCCGAACTTGGAGGCAGATTTGTTGGCAGATCTTTGAGCGCCTATTTCAGAAACAAACAGATAAGTATTTCGTACATTTTATTAAATTCAAAGTTACAATATAAATATATGCACAAGTACTTACTTGGCACGGTGTAGGATATGGAGGTGTTTTCTTCAGAATCCTTGATCCTTAGCTTGAATGTTCTCACAGTAGAGTCAAGTGCCCAAAAAGCTGCAATCCTCTCTTCTTTCCCAAGAAGATTGGCAAGACAAGCAAAGTTGGTTACTACATGCAAACAAAAGAAAAGGATAAGTCAGTAAAAACAGTAATATATACATTGGTTATCTAAGGATCCTATATCCTACCCTTCAAGATCCACTTTTTGGGTAAACTATCCCCATGTGGAATCGTTTTGAGTGGTCTTGAGGGTTGGAAGAGGCTGATGAGGTTTGGCCTTGAAAAGGAAGCAATGAGAGTCGTGGGTGACTAAGGAGTAGAGATAGGAAAGCTCAGAAAGGTTAAAGTCAAGGTCCTCATCTTTGATGATCTCCTCGATAGTGTATAGAACTCTCCAGAGCATGTGCATGACCTGACTATATCTAATTCCGGTCAGGGTGAAGAACCTTCGGTTGAGGTCAGGAAAAGGGTAAGAATAATCGAGAAGAAAGGGCAAGGCTGGAAAACAAACCCAAACGGGTGGGATTGCATCACTTCGAACTGAAGAATCAAATGGCCGGAAAATGGTTTCCGGTGGAAAACAGGGGAAAAGACTTTCGGTCTCCGGGTCAGTGAACTCGCAAATCTCTGATGAAGGATTCATCAAGGGATTCTGACTTTGGGGCGTGTTATCCTTCTCCGGGCTATTACCGGGTGAGGATCGAGTGGTCATCTTTGTCATTTTCAGAGAAAGAGAAGAAGGATTTTGAGAATAAAATAGAGAGAGAAAAAGAGTAATACCTGAAAAGACTCTAGAATGGAGATACATGAAAGGATCTTCTGATCTTTAAAGGGATTTGGAAGTTATCTCTAAGCCTATAAATCGCAATGATGATTATAGCCAGTCCAATCTCTTATGCCAGACATCATAACGACTAGTTGCATGCTGTAACGGCTAGTCCGAATTCAATGGCAATATGACAGTTGTGTATCCTTATCACAACTGCCATATTGGGGCCACTTGTTAGGGCATAGGTTTTTGTAATTGTGGATCATGTATCCTGAGGTGTCGCCTAGATCAGTTATCCTTAGCGAATAGTGCAGGGACTCAGAGGATCAAGGATCCTTATCGTTACTTATGATTTCTAACAATTATTCTTGATGTTTTCTAATGTTCATGTGCAGTTTACTAACGAAGTTGAATGAGTCTCAGCTGGAATGCCGGGCATGATTCGTTCAAGATGTTGGACGTGTTATTTCCACAAACGATCATGGGGGCTTGAACGTGGTCTTCCAGGACTTTCGGACTTAGTTGTTAGGCTAATTCAAAAGGGGTTGATTAAGTGTTAATTAATAGATACTCACTTTCGCATACACACACTACGAGCAGAAAGCTTACAAACACTCTTAGCAATCATAAAATCATTGTACCACACTTGATCAACATCCGAAGTTGTAATCATTTTTATTGTGCAATATAGTTGATAGTGATAGTTTTCGCTATCCGAGGTTTTTTTGCAGGCGATCTACTAGTGATCAAGGGCTTTTCCTCGTACAAATCTTAGTGTTCAATTCCCTTATTCATCTAGCATTCATTTCGTCATTGTTCATCACCTAGGAACTCTACCTCACTTTACAAATTTGGTTACATTATCCTTGATCAGATTTTTAACCAAAACAAAAAGATTAGTAAATTGGATGCATGTATGATTCATACGTATATCTACGTAGTGGGTGTTCAAAACTATATTCTCCTTCATTTTCTTTTTGTTTTCTTGTACAAAACTACTTGGACAACCTCTAAGGGTGTTACCCAATGTTCACCAAGGTGTACAAGGTGCTGCATCACTTATATGAGACTCCAAAGTCAGTTCTAAATTCTGTTTGGTTTAAAACATTACAACTTGTTCTTGTTTACATTCATCTTGTGGGAATCTTGTACCAAGCTTTGTCCCCAACTAAACTCATGTTGTGGGCCTTTTGTTATGGTTTATTTCTAGAAGATATAGGTCCAAAACCTCCCTTATTTATTGTCCTAAAGGTCCCAAGTGACCAACAAAGTGATGAGATAACCAAGCTTTAAACCCTCAATGTTGAGAGTCTTGAGTTTTGACTAGGTGTGAACAATGGGAGCCTTGGCTTCCTAACTATGATTCCACCTATTTCACTTGTTTATTTCATTAGTTAGGCATTCATCTAAGTGGTTTCCAAGAAACCAAAGTGAATCAACCACACCTCGTCTCCAACATTTGCCATGTTGGGTATGTACACGTCTTGGTTACTCTCATTTGGCCACTTAGCAAAATTAGTTAATTGTACAATTTTATCTTATTTGTAACCAACCGAAGTCATCAACTAAGTTGATGATTTTATGCTTTGGTGAATCCATATAATGAGGTTAAATGAATGGAATTCATCCTACCTCCATGCATGACAGTACATGACTTGGACTAAATAAATAAATATATATACACACACACACACACAACCGAACCATAATGCTAACCAAATCATGGTTAAGTATTATGAATTACGGTGCTCACTATCTTAGTTCTTGATTCCTTAAAGTTTGGATTCTAATGGATGAGTTAGTATCCATGAAAACACACTAATACATAGTGTCCAAATGAGTGTCTAAGACAAGATGTATTTTCTCATATATACTTTTCTACCATTTTAAATTCCGAACCTAATCCATCAATCAAAATCCATGAACTCACGCATCTTCGTTCCCCATTGTAGGGTAACTTCGGTGTTCCAATCTTAAGACTCATCGAATTCACGACTTCTTTGGAAGCTTTGCAAACCGTGAGTTTACATGATCTCATTTTACTTTTTATACACTTTTGGGTGCAATATGTACAATATTATCAAAATCACAAACACGATATCAATCACATTGTTCACATCAATCAATCTGTTTATACGTGCTTAAATTATATGTTTAGGATACATACATGCTAGAAGCCTTTCTTGCACAAATATTTGTCATTAACGTCATGAGCCAACCTTAACATGTATAGCGCTATAGGAGTAGCACACCGCCCTTAGGAAGGGTCTATGTTAACTCATTCAATCACGGTTTCGATCGCTTCGGTGGCAAGATACGCAACTTTGTGGACATAATTGGTTTGACCTATATTTGATGCATGCTTATGTTATGTTTCATGCCTTGGTATTATTTTATGCCATGTAGGATTGATGATAACTTTATTATCTATGCTAGTAGCCAAAATTTGTATGCTCACCAATGATTTATGTGTTGACGTTTATTTTAATATATTGCAGGAATTTGATGCTATGATGTCCAAGAATCTAATAGGATTGGATTTAAAAACACATTATTTTAAATGTTAAACTTCTTTTGTCGTATTTGTATTTTGTAATGTTTCTTTATTACAAGACAATGTACCATTTATTTAGCAATGAAATTTGAGTTTAATTAATTATTGCCACAGTTAGCAAGTTGTTATGTCTCGAACAATTTATTTCATCCCGCCTCGATATTTTTGCTATCGATTGGGGTGTGACCCAAACACCGTCACTTACAAGATCGGAAAATGAAAGTACAAGATTACAAAGCAGATATTACAAATGGCAACATCAAACTTGTCACACCCCGACCCGCAGCGGAAAAGGTGATCGGGGCATGATTGGGTTATCATCAAAGCTCATGACATTTATTTTAACGTTTCATATTCATTAATACACTTTAATGGAAAATTACAATCAATATTACATCATGTCCTAAATATCAATCTAGGCTTCATTGTTTTCATCTAAGGCATTTCCTATGTTTTCCTTGCTTCATCCTGTTCACCTGTATCATGTGTAAAAAGGGTTTTTGGATCAACAAAAAGTTGGCGAGTGAATCCTATGGAAAACATTTGAACAAGTTTATTTAATTGATTATAAAATAAAGTGCACAACCACACATGAGTAAAAATAGATGTAAACTTATTCACCAATCAATTTAATATTAGATAATACACACATGAACAATAATGGATCGTTTAGAGGCACGCGTTGCTCAACTCGTCTCTCACAAGGAACTGATGGGCCTAATGAATGAATTGCATAAACTTGACAATATGAAATACATAACTACAAACAATATAAACTCAATAATACACACACGAACAATAATGGATTTGTTTTGAGGCACGTGTTGCTCAACTCGTCTCACACGAGGAACTGATGGGCCTAATGAATGAATTGCATATAAATAGACAAAATGAAATACATAACTACAAGCAATGTATACAATCTAAGTTTAGATCACAATATGGTATGGCACAAGTTTAAATAAACGAGTTAATTTTATGACACATGACACACACCAAAACGTGTAATTAAAAAGGGGAGTTGTAAGATTCACTCACATTGGGTGCGTTCGGTTGATGATGTTGAATGCGCACAAAGTGGTTTTAACCACGAGTGAAATTAACCTAGATAATGGCATAATGTTTCGGTAAGTAAACGGATTTTATTAATCCATTTTAGTAGGATTGTTGGGTGTATTTTTGTGAGTTTAAGGCTATTTTCTAACCTTAAAAATGTTATTTTTAAGTATTTTTAATTGATTTTTTTAATAAAATAAATAAATAAAAATAATAAAAAATGTTGACTTTTTTAACCGTTGACCGTTGACCATTGACTTTGACTGTTGACCGGTTCGTATGTGTGTTTGCATGCGCTGGGTGAGGCTCGAACCCGAGACCTCCCGTACGCGTGCACGCAGCTCTACCAACTGAGCTACGTGTCTAACCCGAAATATTTCTGTTTTTCATTATATTTATATACTAATTAGATTAAACTGAAAATCATTTATTTTTAAAAACGATGCGCTCCACAGGTCTCGAACCCGGGACCTGTGGTTTAGGTTAACACACAGTCCACCGCTGGACTGTGTGTTTAACTTGTTATATAATCTGATTTTTATTATACTTATATACAATTAAATAATTTCAGTTCTGCCTTATTTAAAAAGTTTGATAATTGTCCGGACTGGTGCGGTAGTCCGGATTCGAACTCGTGACGTGTGTTTAAACATTCACACAGTCCACCGCTGGACTGTGTGTCTATCTTGGTTATTATTCTGGTTTTTATTAAACTTAACAACTATATGAAATGAATCCGGTTCAGTAAGAAAAAGGAACATTTTTATTTAGGCGAGTATGCGTCGGACATGATTCGAACTCGAGACGTAAGCGTGTTTTATTTGCACACAGTCCACCACTGGACTGTGTGTCTAACCCGAGTTATATCGTGATTTTAATTAAACTTATATGCTACCGAAACTTCGTCTTCTTCGTCAGTCTTAACCAGAAACGATGACTGACTGGTTCAACGATTTTAATCATGTTCTTTAGTGTGTTTCAGCTAATTACAGGTGAGATAAGTAAAAAGAATGAAAGAATTAAGCGTAGGGTATACCGAACTGGGCTCCTCTGTTTCTCCGGCGAAACTCCGGTGACAGCAGAAACTTCCGGCGAAGTGTGTCTTGCGGCAGAGAGTCTTCAGAGAGCTTGAGATGGATGTGAGTGGCTTCGGTATAAGTTTTGGGTGTTCAGTAAGGCTCAGAAGTGAAAGGTGCAGAACTTTTCCGGCGAGGTGCAGAACTTTTCCGGTGAGTGGAATTACGTCGGGTAAAGGTGCGGTTTTCAGCGAAAAAGCTTGCAGAGGTTCGAGGAGGTATTTATAGGGCAGGTCATCGATGAATTTGGTCCGATTTCCGACTTGATTCGTCGGTTAGAAACTTTCCGGCGGTTATAACTTGTGTCGCGGACTCAGGCGTCGGTTATAACCGATGTCATAGTTAAAGTTTACGTTATAACTGAAGTAACCGTCAATTCTTGACGAGTTAGTCGGGATTTCCGACGACTGCAATTAGGTGCGCCGGTTTTTGAATTTGAGATTCATGATACGAATTAATTGACTCCAATAATTAACAAGAAATACAAGTGGCGCAGTGGTTGAGTGTGTGTGTGATAAGACTTTGCTGAAGTTGTTGGCTGACTGACCCGGGTTCGAAACCCGGCAGTACCATTTTATTTTTATTTCATTATTTTTAACAGTTTTTCAAAAACAAATTATATATCCCCATATACTTATTAATTATGTATCATTTAAAATTATTTTGGGCATTAAATAAGCAATGAAATTTTTAACTGATTGTTCGGTTGGTAAATCCGTTTTTTACGGATGTTACAAAACTTAGGTTGGGTGGTATGGAGCCCCTAGCCCCTCAGCCCATAACACCCCTAACACTGCCCCACCTTAGTTAAAAGGGAGCACAAAGATTCTTTCGCGAAGGCAATGGTGAGTGCCATTGATGTGTGTGTGGGTGCCTACACCCTTTCACCAATGTCACACCCCGATTTCCACATAGATCCCGGTGGGCCCGGGTGGGGAGTATCGTGACGTAAGATTGATACGTCATAGTCAAACAACACAGCACAACAAAGTCTTGGAGTTAAAATGTTATTACAAACCGAAAATGTCCAAATGTTCAAAATAAATATACAGACGGTTCATAATAGAAGATCCACAGGCGGATCGTAAAAATGTACAAACATGTTCAACAGACTTTAGGCATATCCAAGGATTTTCAAGATCTTCTTAATCAATACCGAGCAGCTTCCAGCCTATTACGTACTTGCACCTGTAACTTAGTCTTTGGAAAATACGTCAGTTTTCACTGGTAAATACAATTAACTGGTACATTTTGAAAATCTTTCAAAATTGTTTTAAGTGCACAAGGCACATGAAAATCTTTTATAACTTGGGATAATTCAAAATGATCTTGTATACAGTTTTACAAGTCTGTCAATACATATGGGGTCCAGTGCAAAAACCGAATAACATGATAAATCGACACGCCACTTAAAAACCCACAAAGGAGTATATAAAAATAATTTAGCATTAGCATATGTCAGGTGTATGCCTACACCCCGTGCTTAGATCGTGGTCATTAGTAACTTTAATGAGCCAAGGATATCCAGGGCACGGTCGTATTAACCACCAATGTTTAAGTTACCATACAAAACAGATTAAAACGGGTTATGCAGATTTTATAGCCACAATCCGGCTAAGTGATCTCATACCCAACCAAGTGGTTATAATTTACCGTATCCCAAGCCTGTATAGGGAAAATAAGTTAAGAGTATTTACCTGAGCTAATACTTGTCTTAATATGCAAGGCTATAAATAGCTCAGCCGTTTAACAAAAGATAAGAGTAGGTAGCAATTTACTGGAAGGCTCTAGTCTGGAATGATGGTATAAATAACCAATTAGAATGCTAACGGGTCTTATTTAAGTCATAGACTTAGACCGGTTAGCTTAAAGAATCAAAAACGGTACAATACGCTAGATTAGGCGATGACCGGAATAGAATGTAGTTTAAACCCGACAAGTACTAAGACTTGTATGTTATGGGTAAACTATTTACATTCTGTGATTTGAAAGAAAAAATGATAAGGTTAAACCCGTTTCGGTTAAATTATGGAAACTAGTCACATAAGCTTAAGCGTGCGCATTTAAGCGATATCGGGTGACTGGATAAGTCATGAACAAGTTCTACATGCAATAGACCACAAAATCATCACAACCTTCAGGAGGAGTGAGGATTGGTGCATCACAAAGTTTTTGTTTAAGAGTTTGAAAGGCTTCTTCTTGCTTGGGTCCCCATATGAAAGGTTTTCCCTTATGAGTTAAAGCCGTGAGTGGTACAGCGATGCGAGAGAAATTTGAAATGAATCGACGATAATAGCCAGCCAAACCAAGAAAAGATCTTACTTCAGTTGGTGTACGTGGAGCTTGCCATTCTTGTACTGCTTTGATCTTTGAGGGGTCGACATGTATACCCTTATCATTGACTATGTCCGAGGAATTGCACCTCTTTTAACCAGAATTCACATCTGGAGAATTTGGCATAAAGCTTTTCCTTCTCTAGAAGTGCAAGGATGAGTCGAAGATGACGCTCATGATCAGATTTAGATTTTGAATAAATGAGAATATCGTCGATGAAGACTATAACAAATCGATCAAGATAAGGTTTGCACTCTGTTCATTAGGTCCATGAAGACAGCTGGTGCGTTGGTTAAACCAAATGGCATAACCATGAATTCATAATGGCCATAACGAGTTCGGAAAGTGGTCTTTGGGACATCTTCTTCATGCACTCTAAGTTGATGATAGCCAGATCGAAGGTCGATTTTTGAAAAGCAGTTGGCACCTTGAAGTTGGTCAAGAAGATCATCAATGCGAGGTAAAGGGTAGCGATTCTTGATTGTTAATTTATTGAGCTCTCTGTAGTCGATGCACATACGAAATGATCCATCTTTCTTCTTTACAAAAAGGACAGGTGCACCCCAAGGCGACGAGCTAGGACGTATGAATCCCTTGTCAGTCAACTCTTGTAATTGACTGGCTAACTCTTGCATTTCAGAGGGGGCTAACCTATAAGGAGATTTTGCAACTGGTGTAGCACCAGGTATAAGATCAATACTGAATTCGACGTCCTTAACTGGAGGAAGTCCTGAAATGTCATCAGGAAAAACTTGTGGGAAATCTCTTACTACTGGAATGTCTTCGAGTTTCTTCTCCATGGTCCCCTTTTTGATGATATGAGCTAAAAACGCGACATAATTTTTGCGAAGGTATTTTTGAGCTTGAAGACAAGACATTAAGCTGAGCCCTTTTGACGAGGTTTCTCCAAAGATTCGAAGAGTCTGACCGTTTGAAAGAGGAATACGTATAAATTTTTCGCGACATACGACTTCTGCCTGATGTTGACTGAGCCAGTCCATACCAACTATGATACCAAAACTTCCCAGCTTCATAGGAATAAAGTCGACTGAGAAATCGTGGTCGTTTAGGGTGAGTGTACAGTTGCGTATAATAGTGCTTAATGAAACTGGTTTCCCGTCAGCAACTTCTACCGTTATGGATTCCATGAGCTTATCCCGATTTCGGTTTAAGATAGGTTCAAATTCTAAAGACACAAAACTTCTATCCGCACCAGTATCAAATAACATAGATGCATATCTACCATTTATAAGGAACGTACCGTTAACCACATTGCCGTCAGCTCTGGCCTGGTTAGCGTTGATATTGAAAGCTCTCCCTCTTGCAGATGGAGGAGCTTGGTTTGCTTGATTCACCGGGTTGGCTTGGGCCTGAGCATAAATAATGTTTACCAACCTTGGACAAGTGTTTCTGAAATGGCTCGGGTCACCGCAATTGTAGCAAGCCCGCATTGGTTGACCCATAGGATAATTGGGCTGGTAATATGTTTGGGCTAAATGTTGGGTGGGTGGTAATAGTAGGGTTTGTTGGGCTTGGCCCATTATTTGTTGGTGGGTTTGGGTTGAAGGTTGGTGGCGGTTCGTTCGCTGAGGCATGCGGCAGGTTTGAACAGTATGACCTGCGCGACCGCAGCCGGTGCAATATTGGCAAGGATGATCAGGAGAATGGTGATATTGGCAATGGTTACATTTTGGTAACGGGCCAGTGTAAGGTCTTCTGTATGGTGCGGGTGAAGGGGCAACCTGGGTAATGGGTGCAGCAGGGATAGGGGAGTTGGCTTGAGTAACAGCGAAATTTCTGGTGTTGCGCTTCCTCTTGTTAGCAAACTTAGAGGAAGAGATAGGATGGTTTGAAGTTTGACCCTCAACAGGGGCTTTCTTTTTCTCTTCTTTAAACTTCCCGTTGCGAATTCGGTTCTCGGTCAGTTCAGTTGCTAACTCCATAGCAGCTTCAAGTGTTACCGGTGAAGTGCTGAGGACTGAATCTTGAATTTTCGAGGGAAGTCCTCGAATATAATGCTCAATCAGACGATAAGTTGGGGTGAACAAATTTGGAACCATTTGGTTCAACTCCAAGAACCTCTTGTTATAAGTGGTATGGTCTCCCTCCTTCTGCTTTAGAGCATGAATTCATCCTCCAACTTTTTAATTTCACTCCTAGGACAGAAACGCCTAGTCATGATTTCCCTTAACTCCTCCCAAGTTAAGGCCATTGCATCTTCAGTTCCCCTCTTCCCTTTCTCAGTATTCCACCAAGTGAGAGCTACCCCAAATAGTCTCCCGGTGGCGTATCGAACCTTGCGATCCTCAGGACAATCGCAATTGAGGAAGGTGTTTTCCATTTCCTCGAACCAGTGGAGGAGAGCAGTGACACCTTCGGTCCCCTCAAATTTAGGAGGATCACAAGATTTGAAATGTTTGTAAGAGCACTTGCTGGTAGGAGGGTTGTCAATGTTATGGTCATGTTGTTGGGGAGGGTTAGTAAGATTTGTAGCGAGGGCTTGTTGTACTTGGACCACAATGTCAGGCAGTATCGTGGCCATTTGTTTCGCGATTTGTGTGGCCAAGCGTTCCTGAGACCTTCCTGATCTTTTACCCCTTCGTTGTTGTTTGGACGACATCTACAGGAACATATATGAGAAGATTGTGAGTTTATGGTGTCTTTTTAGGTGTCATGTGTCTTTAAGAAAATGAAAATAACATAAATATCAATAATGCAACTACATCCATAGGATGTCTTGGGTTTGCTCATGTTGGGCCTCAAATGTCCCCCATACCTTCACCTATATAGTCATGTGGGCCCCCATGGCTATTGGCTTGGTAGGATTCACATTAGTATTGGCAATTTAACACTCCATCACCCGAATGCAAACCACAAAATATGGTCATGAGATGTTTGGTCGGAACGTGTCCAGGTGTAGTCACAATGACAACTCAAAGTGGGGTTAGCTCACACGACGTTTGGTATAGCATGCTTTGGCCTAGTAGGTACTTCGTACTCTCATCGTTAGTCCCCAGGTAGGCAAACTGGTCCTTTATTTTGGATTTATACGAATGCCAGCCTAGACAGGACGTTCCGACTACCGGTACTGGTACCCTTCCAGTTACTACATGCCCGTCATGAGAACTCACTTTGATGAGATTTGAAAACACAAAAATCATTGTAAAAGCAATCATGATGTGGTGTGTGCTTTCATGGATGTGATATGTTATGAGTATATGATTCATGATAGGCATTATATGATAATACATACTTATGAACATGCTTGCATAATATTGAATGTAACATTTAACATAAAACATATAAACATCATGAAATTTGGCATGTAACACACAAAAATCTTATAAGTTTCTAATCAACTATAGTATAGGCTCTAAGGGTCTAATAATGTAACACCCCAACCGATGGCGGAAACATCGGGATGAGACGAAAACGAGATTGCTCATTGCTCACAACATTATTAAGTGACAATAATTAATTAAACCATATTTCATTTCATAAGAATTGTCAAATACATCAATGTAACAAAACAAGGAACAATCTAACATTTGCAAAGTCATAACAAAATTGATACGTCGACATTAAACGTAACGTCTAATTTGTGTGTATCTAGTCCTTGCTATATTGTTTTCATAACGTCATCTCCTTCAACCTGTAACATGTTTTAAAATAAAGTCAATGCAAAAGCAAAGGCGAGTACACAAGTTTAATCATAGCATACGTATACGAATAAAGTTTTAACAATCCTCATGGCAACTAAATCTATACAAGAGCAATATCAAGGCAAGCAATGCTAATAATCAAACCCGTAACGCAATCACGATGTTTTAACATGACCTCACGAATAACACGATGGAGGTGGATGCGTGAATTCCTATAGCGCTAAGCATGTCAAACAAAGGCTATAAATAGTTAATGACCAAAGCACAGCACAACGTTTATCCCTAGACAAGCAACAAGTATACGATTCAAGTAGTCATGTGTATAGGATTGTTTGTGCGTTTCATAAAGTTTAAGTGTTTGTGATTTTTGTATATGGAAACATGTTATACCCAAAAAGTGATATAAACAAATATGGGTCGAGTGTACTCACGGTTTTGCTAAGTCTTTTCTACACTTGACAATCCGTGAAGACGTTGGTTCGAGGATGACGCCGAATTATCCTACAAGAGGAAATGAGGCGTATGAGTATAGAGTTTCAACGGGAGATTAGGAGTATTCGAGCATGATAAAAAATATGTTTGATAAAGTATTATGATACGAAAGTATTCACTAAGATGTAACACTCGTTCTTGACACTATAGTAACTCTTACGAGTTTGGGTGTGATTTCATAGGTTCGGGGCCGATTAGAATCGTGACAAGGAATTACATACTTTAGTGTTAAACTTAATAACTTGATAGGTGATTATAAGTTCATTATCAAGGTTTCGGTTTTAGAATTATAATATAGTTATATATATGTCATTATAATCATGTAGGAGGTGGGAGGATGAACCATCCACTTTGTAACCTCTAGTGTCATGTATGTCAAGTATGAGGTGGGAGGTTAAACCATCCACTTTGAACCTCGGATTATGTTCACCACTACACAAGTTACCATTGGTAACAAGGAGGGTACAAGAACTATATACTATACAAGAATGTAAAGACAAGAATGATAAGGTGTCATCTAGATACCAAGTAGCCAAGTATTCAACAACCCGACGAGCACACGAGGACAATCGTCAACGGCTTTGTGGGGTTGTGACACTTTAAGTCTAGCAAACTATCTTGGGATCTTGATGAAAAATCATCAAGTGATGTGTGGTCTCAAGTTAGGATAGCCCAAGCTTCCTTGGTGGACACACAAGAACAAGTTTAAGAACTTGCATCACTTGTGAGCTCAATGCTCTTTAAAAACAGAAAGTTTAAGGTGTTAAAACAGCCCTTAGTTCATGTTAACAAGCTTGGTTAGGCTTTACTAATCATAAGCTTGATTGTAAGCACAAGAACACAAGTTTGTTGAAGTTAAAACACAAGTTTGATAAAAGTTTAGACAAAACAGAAAGTTTGTGGACATTTTGGGGCATTTCCAGGTCTGGATTCTTCATGGAGAAACCTAGGAATTCAACCCAAAGTTTATCCAAGCAAGTAGGAAAAAGAATGGAGTGATTTCATTAAGAAATGAGTGAGTTACACTCACTTTAGTAAGAGGTATACAATCTGCTCGAAAATCTGATGTTGCAAGGATCTTGAGGTGATTTGAGAGTGATTTGAGAGAGATTAAAGTGTGAAAATACTTGGATTAGAGGTGGGTTTTATAGGGGAAGGATTAGGGTTAGTTAGGTGAAGTTTAGGTGGGTAATTAATGGCTTAAAACTCAAAAAAATACAAAAAAAAACCCGCCCAAAATGGGCTGTTTGCCCGCTGGTCGCGACCAGCTCTCGTCCGGAAACAAAGCATAAGAAGCTTTTGTTTCCGGGTTTATTTGAATGAGAGGCGGCTGGTGGAGTGGTTGAGGCTTGGTTTGGTGAACCGGAGGTCCCGGGTTCGAGTCCCGCGGATCCGGTTTTGGTATATTATTTATATATATTATTATTATTATTATTATTATTTTTTTTTTAAACTTTTAAACAGTTTCATAAATGGCAGGAATGGTCCCTGTAGTTCAAGAATTCAATATTTACTCTTTAAACCTTGGACTTATTTAAAGAAGGATATATATTAACATTAAATTCTAAATGTTAATATATTTATAAAAAAATTAGAATTTTAAATTTTTGTAAAATAAATCAATTAATTTTATTAACTAATTTAATTAATTAATTTAATTAATTAACTTAATAAATGAATAGATAATTATATTTTCGCAACGAATTTAGTTTAACGATTAAAAATTTCACGTTTGAGTCTCGTTTACGCAATACAAACCAAGTTTGCGAGTTATCTCACGTTTACGATTGAGAGTACCACGAATATGTTTACACGTTTAAAGTATGAACAAGTATAAGGGTAACATGATTATAGTTAAAATACGAGTTTCTCATTACGATTCAAGTCTCGGTTTTCTACGTTTACAACGAAAGACAGATACAAGATACAACGCTTACTAAAAATAGAAGTACGATACAAGGTTTCCAAATATAGAAAGTATAGAAACGCGGAGCGTTACAGTCTCCCCTCCTTTAGGAAATTTCGTCCCGAAATTTAGGAAGATGTAACGAAGAGATATGGATACTTAGTCTTCATATCAATTTCAAGTTCCCAAGTAAACTCGGCGCCACGTTTACCTTCCCATCGAACCTTGACAATAGGAATACGACTGCGCCTCAGTTGCTTGGTTCCTCGGTCCATGATTTCGACCGGTTTCTCCACAAAGTGCAAAGTATCGTTGATCTGAAGATCTTCGAGTGGAACTTGAAGTCCTTCTTCAAATTCGAAACATGAAACACGGGATGAACATTGCTGTGCGTTTGAGGTAGATCCAGTCGATACGCTACCTTGCCTATCCTTTCGAGAATCTTGAAAGGACCCACATAGCGAGGAGCGAGTTTGCCTTTCTTACCAAAACGAACAACACCTTTCCAAGGTGCAACCTTGAGAAGTACGTGGTTACCTATGTTGAATTCCAAAGGTTTGCGTCTTTTATCAGCATAGCTCTTTTGTCGGCTTCGAGCTTTGAGCAAGTTGTCACGAATCTGTAGGATCTTGTCCGTCGTCTCTTGTATAAGTTCGGGACCGGTGAGTTGTACGTCTCTGATCTCGTGCCAACAAATAGGCGAACGGCATTTGCGACCATACAGTGCTTCAAATGGAGCCATTTGAATACTTGCGTGATAGCTGTTGTTGTATGAGAATTCTACCAAGGGTAAGTGCGAATCCCAGTTGCCGCCAAAATCGATTACGCATGATCGAAGCATATCCTCTAAAGTTTGGATAGTACGCTCGGTCTGACCGTCAGATTGAGGATGAAAAGCGGTGCTAAGATTCAAACGAGTGCCAAGCGCGGATTGGAAAGTTTGCCAAAGGCGAGAAGTGAAACGAGCATCACGATCAGAAATAATATCAAGAGGAGTACCGTGACGACTAATTATTTCACTCGTGTAGATACGAGCTAATTTCTCGACTTTGTAATCTTCACGAATGGCGAGGAAGTGTGCGGATTTGGTCAAACGATCGATGATAACCCTAATACTGTCGTGACCAGACGAGGTACGAGGCAATTTCGTGATGAAATCCATGGCTATGCTTTCCCATTTCCAGACCGGAATTTCTGGTTGTTCGAGCAAACCGGAGGGACGTTGATGTTCTGCCTTGACTTTGGAACACGTAAGGCATTTGGAGACGTAGAGAGCGATATCACGTTTCATTCCAGGCTACCAATAGGATGCGCGCAAGTCATGATACATCTTATCAGCTCCAGGATGAACGGAGTATCGGGATTTGTGAGCTTCGTCCATCAAAGTAGTCCGAAGATTGAGACGATCGGGAATCCAAATGCGACTATGGTAGTAAAGAATACCATCAGGCTTAGCTTCGAGTGGGTTTTCGATTCCACAATTCAACTCGTTATCGAGGTTACCCTCGTTAATGACGGCAAATTGTGCTTGTCGAATCAACTCATTGAGTTTTCCCACGATTTGGTAGCAACGAGCACTCTTGACATGAGTCTTACGACTAAGTGCATCGGCCACGACATTCGCCTTACCAGGGTGGTAGCGGATATCGCAGTCGTAGTCGTTTAACAATTCTACCCAACGACGTTGACGCATGTTGAGTTCCTTTTGATCAAAGATGTGTTGGAGGCTCTTGTGGTCGGTAAAGACCGTACAGTTTGTACCATAAAGGTAGTGTCGCCAAATCTTTAATGCAAAAACAACTGCACCAAGTTCAAGGTCGTGAGTAGTATAGTTTTTCTCATGAATTTTGAGTTGTCTCGACGCGTAAGCGATTACTTTGTCCCGTTGCATGAGAACGCAACCAAGACCCTGGTTAGAGGCATCGCAATACACGACGAAATCGTCGTTCCCATCGGGGAGAGTGAGAATAGGAGCATTACAAAGCATGTCCTTGAGTGTTTGGAAAGATTCTTCTTGTTCGGGACCCCAAACAAAAGGTTATCTTTTTGAGTCAACGAAGTCAAAGGAACGGCAATCTTCGAGAAGTTCGAGATGAAACGGCGATAATACCCAGCTAGGCCAAGAAACGAACGAATTTCAGAGGGCGACTTAGGTGCAATCCAATTCTTAACAGCTTCTATCTTTGCAGGGTCAACATGAATACCAAGTTCATTGACGGTGTGACCTAAGAATTGAACCTCTTTTAGCCAAAATTCGCACTTGGAGAATTTGGCATACAGACGTTCAGTTTGCAAAAGCTGAAGAATAAGACGCAAATGTCGTCCATGTTCTTCTTTCGTCTTAGAGTAGATTAGGATATCGTCGATGAATACAATGACGAAATGATTGAGAAAAGGCTTACACACACGGTTCATAAGATCCATAAACACTGCAGGAGCGTTGGTCAAACCAAAAGGCATGACCACGAACTCGTAGTGTCCATAACGTGTGCGAAATGCGGTTTTGGGTACATCTTCCTCCAAAACCCGAAGTTGATGATAGCCAGAACGGAGATCAACCTTTGAAAAGCACTTCGCGCCTTGCAATTGATCGAAGAGATCGTCAATACGAGGAAGTGGGTATCGGTTTTTGACTGTAAGTTTATTGAGTTCACGATAATCAATGCACATCCGAAAAGACCCATCTTTCTTCTTGACGAACAACACGGGAGCGCCCCAAGGGGAAGTACTAGGGCGTATAAAGCCTTTATCAAGAAGCTCTTGAAGTTGGCTTGATAGCTCTTGCATCTCCGAGGGTGCTAAACGATAGGGAGCCTTCGCAACAGGAGTTGCGCCAGGAATGAGGTCAATACGAAAATCGACAGCTCGAGGAGGCGGAGGACCAGGGAGATCCTCGGGGAAAACAGAAGGGAACTCACAAACGACAGGAACATCACTTATGCTAGGACCTTTGTCTTTCTTTTCCACAACGTGGGCGAGAAAGGCAAAGTACTCCTTACGCAAGTACTTGTTCGCTTTGATGCATGACATAAGCTTGAGACCCTTAGAAGGTTTCTCACCATAGACGTGTAAAGAGTCACCTTGAGGTAGGGGAAAACGAATGAATTTCTCAGAACAAACGACTTCAGCATGAACTCGCTTAAGCCAGTCCATGCCTACTATGATGTCAAAGCTACCCATTTGCATAGGTATGAGGTCGATGGAAAACTTATGATCGTTTAAGATTAGGGAGCAACCAGAAAGAACAGAGTCAACGGAGATGGTCTTACCATTAGCGACTTCGACAGCAAAAGGATTAGGCATTTTAGTTCGTTCGCACTTAAGCAAGGGTTCAAATTCAACGGATACAAAACTTCTATCCGCGCCAGTATCAAACAGACAAGTAGCATAGATATGGTTCACAAGGAACGTACCAGTGATGACGTCATTCGAACTTTGGGCTTGAGCTGAGGTGAGAACGAAAGCTCGTCCTTTCGCAGGTTCGGTTTGTTGTTGCTGTTGGTTGTTGGTGCGTTTCGGGCAAACGTTGGCGAAATGGTTAGGATCGCCACATTTGTAGCAGGTTCGACCTGGTGTAGCTTGGGTTTGGCGGTTTGGGTTAGGATTGGGTAAAAGGGTTTGGGTTTGCTGGTTCTGGGGTAGGCGACAGTAGTTGGAGAGGTGTCCTAACCTATTACAGTTGGCACATTTTCGGCATGAGGTGCCAACAGGGTGATGGTAGTTGCAAGTGGTACACTTGGGGTGAGAGCCAATGTAACCTTGTCCAGGTTGGTGGGTGTTTTGGGTAGGCGGAGTGACGACAGTATTGTTTTGAGAAGAAGCCTTCCGCTTCTTGTTCTTGTTGTGGGGCTTCTTGGCTGGAGGGGTAGGTGATTCGGTGGTGTTGGCTATGGCTTGGTGCGCATGCTTCGTAGGGACCTTGTCGTAGGCCCCCTGAAGGATGCAGTTATGGTTGAGTTGGAGGGTTATGGCATAGGCTTCCTCAAGGGTTTTCGGGTTGGCTGCGGCTACATGGTTCATGATTACCGGTGAGAGGCAACGGATGAGCTGACTTGGGAACAGTATCGACTTGCCCAGGGCAAATGATACTTAACTGTTTAAAGCGTGCAATCAATCCTTCGGCGTCGCTCCCCTGTTGTGTGAGATTCCAGAACTCGTTTTCAAGTTTCTGGGTCTCATGGGGAGGACAGAATTGCTCCTTCATGAGCTCCTTAAGCTCTTCCCAAGTCATCGCATGGGCTGCTTCGTTTCCACGCGTGTTTCGTTCGGTGGTCCACCACTCGAGGGCTCTCTTGCGGAAGACCCCGGTGGCATTAAGGGTTCGGAGTTCCTCAGGGCAGCCGCCCTGAAGGAAGATAAGCTCCATTGAATCAAACCAATTGATCATGGCGGTAACACCGTCCATGCCAGTGAATTCCACTGGTTTACAAGCCATGAAATGCTTGAATTGGTAAGATGGTTTGGGGGTATCAGGTTTGGAATCAGCGGATGATTTAGGTGTGGCTTCGGCGTGTATGGTGTGGATTTGGCTGACAATGTCGGGTATGATCTTAGCCAATTGCCCGGCCATTTGCTCCGAAACGAGTCCAATCAGTTCTTGCTTCGATATTGAGTCCTCGTTGTTGGATTCCTTCTGGGAATCCGTCTTCTTGGACTTCTTGAGGCGGTTTAACGTGTTACGGAAAGGAGGCATCTAGAGGTTGTAAACAAGACAAAAGCATGAGACTTGATTGTAATAAAGAAAATAGGTTTTGCATGCATGAGTATGAATAAAGTTCACATAAGTTTCACATAAGAAGCATGTGTTCATTAAGTATGGTTCACATAGTTTGCATGAGTTCAACAAGTATAACATGTATACTCACGTATGAATACAAATAAAGAGTATAAATTTAGTTTGTTCACGGGGATTAGTATTGTTTTTGATTGCGATAAACGTGCGAGTGTGTAACGGTTTGAAATGAACGAGGTAACAAGTATCAAAACACATAAAATTTGAGTCACATAAAAAGAATAGGCTCGTAAAACATGGGAATGATTCGGGTAGAGAATCGTCGACAATTCCAAAGTGAATCGAAGATCTTTTCGAATTAGAGAAACGTGCTTTGGTCTATAGGTAAAATGCTCTCATCGAGAAGCGACTAACGACATTTTACCCTTCCAGTTACTACACGTCTCTAACCGATCGGAAAATCGAGACTTTGGCGAGAGCGAAAATCAAGGAATGGGACTTAATCGACAAGGTGCGGGTTTCACCCCTAACTTGACGATTTTGTACCCTAAGTGTGGTTGGTACTTACCAAACGAAGGGCAAATTCCGATTCGTTGGTAAGGGTCCACTAGAGTTTTGAGTTGGAAATTTTCCATCAAGGTTTGGATTTCACTCCTAACTCGATGGCATAATTGCGTGCAAAAAGAATAAGTATAGCGGATTGAGAGTCGTTCACCAAATTGCGGTTTTCACACCTATTTTAGTGAAGTCGTCTCGTTTATATTACGAGTGTCTTCAAGCGTCCAAACGTGTATTGTGTAAAAGTGTCTTAGGAAGACACCATGTATATGTATTAAGACCAAAAGGAAAGAGAGAAGCAAAGTAGGAAGCATAAAGTTTTAAGCATAATCAAGAATGGTCACAACGGGTACTTAGAACTATAGACTAGGTCGAACATGGCAATTCTACCTAATTCCCTATAGTTATGGCTCTGATACCAATCTGTAACACCCCAACCGATGGCGGAAACATCGGGATGAGACGAAAACGAGATTGCTCATTGCTCACAACATTATTAAGTGACAATAATTAATTAAACCATATTTCATTTCATAAGAATTGTCAAATACATCAATGTAACAAAACAAGGAACAATCTAACATTTGCAAAGTCATAGCAAAATTGATACGTCGACATTAAACCTAACGTCTAATTTTGTGTGTATCTAGTCCTTGCTATATTGTTTTCATAGCGTCATCTCCTTCAACCTGTAACATGTTTTAAAATAAAGTCAATGCAAAAGCAAAGGCGAGTACACAAGTTTAAGCATAGCATACGTATACGAATAAAGTTTTAACAATCCTCATGGCAACTAAATCAATACAAGAGCAATATCAAGCCATGCAATGCTAATAATCAAACCCGTAATGCAATCACGATGTTTAACATGACCTCACGAATAACACGATGGAGGTGGATGCGTGAATTCCTATAGCGCTAAGCATGTCAAACAAAGGCTATAAATAGTTAATGACCAAAGCACAGCACAACGTTTATCCCTAGACAAGCAACAAGTATACGATTCAAGTAGTCATGTGTATAGGATTGTTTGTGCGTTTCATAAAGTTTAAGTGTTTGTGATTTTTGTATATGGAAACATGTTACACCCAAAAAGTGATATAAACAAATATGGGTCGAGTGTACTCACGGTTTTGCTAAGTCTTTTCTACACTTGACAATCCGTGAAGACGTTGGTTCGAGGATGACGCCGAATTATCCTACAAGAGGAAATGAGGCGTATGAGTATAGAGTTTCAACGGGAGATTAGGAGTATTCGAGCATGATAAAAAAATATGTTTGATAAAGTATTATGATACGAAAGTATTCACTAAGATGTAACACTCGTTCTTGACACTATAGTAACTCTTACGAGTTTGGGTGTGATTTCATAGGTTCGGGGCCGATTAGAATCGTGACAAGGAATTACATACTTTAGTGTTAAACTTAATAACTTGATAGGTGATTATAAGTTCATTATCAAGGTTTCGGTTTTAGAATTATAATATAGTTATATATATGTCATTATAATCATGTAGGAGGTGGGAGGATGAACCATCCACTTTGTAACCTCTAGTGTCATGTATGTCAAGTATGAGGTGGGAGGTTAAACCATCCACTTTGAACCTCGGATTATGTTCACCACTACACAAGTTACCATTGGTAACAAGGAGGGTACAAGAACTATATACTATACAAGAATGTAAAGACAAGAATGATAAGGTGTCATCTAGATACCAAGTAGCCAAGTATTCAACAACCCGACGAGCACACGAGGACAATCGTCAACGGCTTTGTGGGGTTGTGACACTTTAAGTCTAGCAAACTATCTTGGGATCTTGATGAAAAATCATCAAGTGATGTGTGGTCTCAAGTTAGGATAGCCCAAGCTTCCTTGGTGGACACACAAGAACAAGTTTAAGAACTTGCATCACTTGTGAGCTCAATGCTCTTTAAAAACAGAAAGTTTAAGGTGTTAAAACAGCCCTTAGTTCATGTTAACAAGCTTGGTTAGGCTTTACTAATCATAAGCTTGATTGTAAGCACAAGAACACAAGTTTGTTGAAGTTAAAACACAAGTTTGATAAAAGTTTAGACAAAACAGAAAGTTTGTGGACATTTTGGGGCATTTCCAGGTCTGGATTCTTCATGGAGAAACCTAGGAATTCAACCCAAAGTTTATCCAAGCAAGTAGGAAAAAGAATGGAGTGATTTCATTAAGAAATGAGTGAGTTACACTCACTTTAGTAAGAGGTATACAATCTGCTCGAAAATCTGATGTTGCAAGGATCTTGAGGTGATTGAGAGTGATTTGAGAGTGATTTGAGAGAGATTAAAGTGTGAAAATACTTGGATTAGAGGTGGGTTTTATAGGGGAAGGATTAGGGTTAGTTAGGTGAAGTTTAGGTGGGTAATTAATGGCTTAAAACTCAAAAAAATACAAAAAAAACCCGCCCAAAATGGGCTGTTTGCCCGCTGGTCGCGACCAGCTCTCGTCCGGAAACAAAGCATAAGAAGCTTTTGTTTCCGGGTTTATTTGAATGAGAGGCGGCTGGTGGAGTGGTTGAGGCTTGGTTTGGTGAACCGGAGGTCCCGGGTTCGAGTCCCGCGGATCCGGTTTTGGTATATTATTTATATATTATTATTATTATTATTATTATTATTATTTTTATTATTATTATTATTATTATTATTATTATTATTATTATTTTTAACTTTTAAACAGTTTCATAAATGGCAGGAATGGTCCCTGTAGTTCAAGAATTCAATATTTACTCTTTAAACCTTGGACTTATTTAAAGAAGGATATATATTAACATTAAATTCTAAATGTTAATATATTTATAAAAAAAATTAGAATTTTAATTTTTGTAAAATAAATCAATTAATTTTATTAACTAGTTTAATTAATTAATTTAATTAATTAACTTAATTAATTAATTTAATTAATTAACTTAATAAATGAATAGATAATTATATTTTCGCAACGAATTTAGTTTAACGATTAAAAATTTCACGTTTGAGTCTCGTTTACGCAATACAAACCAAGTTTGCGAGTTATCTCACGTTTACGATTGAGAGTACCACGAATATGTTTACACGTTTAAAGTATGAACAAGTATAAGGGTAACATGATTATAGTTAAAATACGAGTTTCTCATTACGATTCAAGTCTCGGTTTTCTACGTTTACAACGAAAGACAGATACAAGATACAACGCTTACTAAAAATAGAAGTACGATACAAGGTTTCCAAATATAGAAAGTATAGAAATGCGGAGCGTTACAAATAACCTATCCTATATCCCTATAGTCATGGCTCTGATACCAATCTGTCACACCCCGACCCGAAGCGGAATAAGAGTCGGGGCATAATTGGGTTATCACCAAAACTCATGACATTTAAAATGTTATTTTTAAGTATTTTTAATTGATTTTTAAATTAAATTAAATAAATAAAAATATAAAAAAAATTGTTTATTTTGCGTTGATCGTTGACCGTTGACTTGTTGACTTGTTGACCGGTTCGGTCAGCGAAATTGTTTGCGCCGGGTGAGGCTCGAACCCGAGACCTCCCGTACGCGTGCACGCAGCTCTACCAACTGAGCTACGTGTCTAACCCGAAATAATCTTGTTTTTAATTATATTTATATACTAATTCGGTTTAACCAAAATTCTTTTAATTTCAAAAACATTTTAATTCAACGAACCGGTGCCAGTATCAGGTTTCGAACTCGTGACGTGCGATTCAGTGTTGCACACAGTCCACCGCTGGACTGTGTGTCTAACCTGGTTAATATCTCGGTTTTTATTATACTTAACAACTAACGGAGTTAACCCGGTTTAGTTTCAAACAAAAAGGCATTTTATTACATAAGGAGTGCGTGTATCAGGAATCGAACTTGTGACATGCGACTATGTTTTGCACACAGTCCACCGCTGGACTGTGTGTCTAACCCGTTCATATTACTGATTTTAAATAAACTTATAACTTAACTAACTTCGTCTTCTACATTCAGATTACAGTCAACTGATTCACTAATCCGTTTCTTGTTTTTACGATTAACAAACATTCTTAAGGCTCAAATGAAATGGCAGAGACGGTAATTAGAGGTGAACATACCAATGAACGGTTTATTTCAGAATTCCAGCAATGTGTCGGTCCCTGTTTTTATGCTCTTCAACTGAACAAGACAATTAACCGTTTTTATTAGCTAATCGTGAAATTGAAGTGATCAGCAAATGTTAACAGAGGGTTTGAATGCCCTTACCGATTCTCAGATGAATATAGAGATTTTCAAAATTTTTCCGGCGAACTGAAATTAGCTGAATACAGTGCCTGAATTCGATTTCAATTAAAAGGTTTAAGTTAGAAATAGCCTAACAATTGTTGAACTACAATGATATTGAAAGATTTACCGTTTTGAGGATGAATACGGTTTTCCGGCGAATCTTGCAGAAAATTCCGGCGAGTTGATTTAAGCGTTCTGACGAACTGAAAGTGTGACGAAAGTGAAATGGAATGTTGGTATGATGTTTCTGAGTCGCGAGAGAGGTCTTGAGTTGAAATAATTGGGACTTGATTAATTTCGGTTATAAAAACCGATAATAAAGAAAATTGATGTTCAATCACTTCTGAATTGATTAAAATCATCGGTTCATCGGTTATAAACGTGATGAGCGATTAATCAAACGATTAGACGATTGAATTGCCGATTTCAGTTCCTCAGTTGGCGCAACCGGTTTAACCGAGTTTGTGTATAAATGTTATTTGTTTCCTAGAGATAACAGAAAACAACAAGTGGCGGAGTGGTGATGTGAGTGTGTGCTAAGTCTTTGGATTCAGTTCTGGCTGACCCGGGTTCGAGTCCCGGCAGCAACATTTCCTTTTTATTTATTTTGTTTTAACTTTTTATCAAATATAATTTTTATAGTTTAGTTTATTTATTAATTATGTAACATTTTAAATCAAAATAATCATAAATATTCAACGTGACATTTATAACTTGATATTCGATTACAAAACGGAGCGGGTTTTGGAAACCCGTTTTTGACAAATGTTACAGTATCCCCTACTTTTAGGAATTTCGTCCCGAAATTTAAGTAGTTGAAGTAGTAGGAAAAAGATGCGGGTATTTTCACGCATTGAGTCTTCACGTTCCCAAGTAAACTCAGGTCCCCGTTTCGACTCCCAGCGTACCCTAACAATTGAAATGCGACTTCGTCGTAGACATTTCTCTCCGAAGTCCATGATCTCTACTGGTCTTTCAAATAAATGCATAGATTCATCAATCTGAATATCTTCCAGAGGGATGTGGAGGTTTTCATCAGCGAGGCACTTCTTCAAGTTCAACACGTGGAATGTGGGATGAATCCTGTTGAGTTCTTCTGGTAGATCAAGCTTGTAAGCTACAGGTCCGACTCTTTCGAGTATCTTGAAAGGTCCTACGTAGCGTGGTGCTAACTTGCCTTTTTGACCAAAACGAACTACTCCCTTCCACGGTGACACTTTTAAAAGTACATGATCACCAATGTTAAACTCTAAAGGCTTCCGTCATTTATCTGCATAACTCTTTTGACGACTCTGAGCCGCTAGAAGATTGTTTCGGATTTGATGGATCTTGTCTGTGGTTTCTTGGATCAATTCTGGACCAGTGATTTGAGCTTCCCCAACTTCGTGCCAACATACTGGAGATCGGCACTTACGACCATATAAGGCTTCAAAAGGTGCCATGTCGATGCTTGAATGATAGCTGTTGTTGTACGAAAATTCAACTAATGGTAGGTGGGCGTCCCAATTTCCCTTGAAGTCTATGACACATGCTCGAAGCATATCTTCAAGAGTTTGAATGGTGCGCTCAGATTGTCCATCAGTTTGAGGATGATAGGCGGTACTGAGATCTAATCGCGTACCCATAGCGGATTGTACTGCTTGCCATGTTCGTGAAGTGAAACGACCATCACGATCAGAAATAATGCTTAACGGTACCCCATGTCGGCTTACGATTTCGTTGATATAAATACGAGCAAATTTTTCGTTCTTGAAATCTTCGCGGATAGGAATAAAGTGAGCTGATTTTGTAAGTCGGTCAATTATTACCCATATAGTGTCATACCCACCAGAAGTGCGAGGTAACCCGGTAATGAAGTCCATGGTTATATTTTCCCACTTCCATACAGGTATTTCAGGTTGGACCAGAAGTCCTGAGGGTCTTTGGTGTTCAGCTTTCACCTTGGAACATGTAAGGCACTTAGAAACAAAAACAGCAATATCCTTCTTCATTCTAGGCCACCAATAGGTATATCGTAGGTCTTGATACATCTTATCGGCTCCTGGGTGTATAGAGTATCGCGTTTTGTGAGCTTCATTCATAAGAGTTTCACGAAAATTGTTGTGATTAGGAATCCAGATACGATCTAGGTAGTACAGAATACCGTCAGATTTAGTTTCAAATTTTAGCTCAGCTCCACAGGACATCTCCTTTCGTACATCATCTTCCGTTATCGAAACGTGTTGGGCTTCTCGAATTTGTTCTTTAATGTCGGTTATAATTTGCGAACATAGAAGATGAATGGAGTTCGCATAACCCTTTCGACTAAGTGCATCAGCCACCACATTTGCTTTACCAGGGTGATATCTAATTTCGCAGTCGTAGTCATTTAGAAGTTCGACCCATCTTCGTTGCCTCATGTTTAACTCCTTTTGATTGAAGATATGTTGAAGACTCTTGTGGTCAGTGTATATTTCACACTTAGTACCATAGAGATAATGTCTCCATATCTTAAGAGCGAACACAACAGCTCCAAGTTCTAGGTCATGAGTGGTGTAGTTCTTCTCATGCGTCTTGAGTTGTCTCGAAGCATAAGCTATAACTTTTCCTCTTTGCATTAGAACGCAGCCTAATCCTTGTCCTGACGCGTCGCAATAGACCACAAAATCATCACAACCTTCAGGAAGAGTGAGGATTGGTGCATCACAAAGTTTTTGTTTAAGAGTTTGAAAGGCTTCTTCTTGCTTGGGTCCCCATATGAAAGGTTTTCCCTTATAAGTTAAAGCCGTGAGTGGTACAGCGATGCGAGAGAAATTTGAAATGAATCGACGATAATAGCCAGCCAAACCAAGAAAAGATCTTACTTCAGTTGGTGTACGTGGAGCTTGCCATTCTTGTACTGCTTTGATCTTTGAGGGGTCGACATGTATTCCCTTATCATTGACTACATGTCTGAGGAATTGCACCTCTTTAACCAGAATTCACATTTGGAGAATTTGGCGTAAAGCTTTTCCTTCTCTAGAAGTGCAAGGATGAGTCGAAGATGACGCTCATGATCAGATTTAGATTTTGAATAAATGAGAATATCGTCGATGAAGACTATAACAAATCGATCAAGATAAGGTTTGCAGACTCTGTTCATTAGGTCCATGAAGACAGCTGGTGCGTTGGTTAAACCAAATGGCATAACCATGAATTCATAATGGCCATAACGAGTTCGGAAAGCAGTCTTTGGGACGTCTTCTTCATGCACTCTAAGTTGATGATAGCCAGATCGAAGGTCGATTTTTGAAAAGCAGTTGGCACCTTGAAGTTGGTCAAGAAGATCATCAATGCGAGGTAAAGGGTAGCGATTCTTGATTGTTAATTTATTGAGCTCTCTGTAGTCGATGCACATACGAAATGATCCATCTTTCTTCTTTACAAAAAGGACAGGTGCACCCCAAGGCGACGAGCTAGGACGTATGAATCCCTTGTCAGACAACTCTTGTACTTGACTGGCTAACTCTTGCATTTCAGAGGGGGCTAACCTATAAGGAGATTTTGCAACTGGTGTAACACCAGGTATAAGATCAATACGGAATTCGACGTCTCTAACTGGAGGAAGTCCTGAAATGTCATCAGGAAAAACTTGTGGGAAATCTCTTACTACTGGAATGTCTTCGAGTTTCTTCTCCATGGTCCCCTTTTTGATGATATGAGCTAAAAACGCGACATAATTTTTGCGAAGGTATTTTTGAGCTTAAAGACAAGACATTAAGCTGAGCCCTTTTGACGAGGTTTCTCCAAAGATTCGAAGAGTCTGACCGTTTGAAAGAGGAATACGTATAAATTTTTCGCGACATACGACTTCTGCCTGATGTTGACTGAGCCAGTCTATACCAACTATGATATCAAAACTTCCCAGCTTCATAGGAATAAGGTCGACTGAGAAATCGTGGTCGTTTAGGGTGAGTGTACAGTTGCGTATAATAGTGCTTAATGAAACTGGTTTCCCGTCAGCAACTTCTACCGTTATGGATTCCATGAGCTTATCCCGATTTCGGTTTAAGATAGGTTCAAATTCTAAAGACACAAAACTTCTATCCGCACCAGTATCAAATAACATAGATGCATATCTACCATTTATAAGGAACGTACCGTTAACCACATTGCCGTCAGCTCTGGCCTGGTTAGCGTTGATATTGAAAGCTCTCCCTCTTGCAGATGGAGGAGCTTGGTTTGCTTGATTCACCGGGTTGGCTTGGGCCTGAGCATGAATAATGTTTACCAACCTTGGACAAGTGTTTCTGAAATGGCTCGGGTCACCGCAATTGTAGCAAGCCCGCATTGGTTGACCCATAGGATAATTGGGCTGGTAATATGTTTGGGCTAAATGTTGGGTGGGTGGTAATAGTAGGGGTTGTTGGGCTTGGCCCATTATTTGTTGGTGGGTTTGGGTTGAAGGTTGGTGGCGGTTCGTTCGCTGAGGCATGCGGCAGGTTTGAACAGTATGACCTGCGCGACCGCAGCCGGTGCAATATTGGCAAGGATGATCAGGAGAATGGTGATATTGGCAACGGTTACATTTTGGTAACGGGCCAGTGTAAGGTCTTCTGTATGGTGCGGGTGAAGGGGCAACCTGGGTAATGGGTGCAGCAGGGATAGGGGAGTTGGCTTGAGTAACAGCGAAATTTCTGGTGTTGCGCTTCCTCTTGTTAGCAAACTTAGAGGAAGAGATAGGATGGTTTGAAGTTTGACCCTCAACAGGGGCTTTCTTTTTCTCTTCTTTGAACTTCCCGTTGCGAATTTGGTTCTCGGTCAGTTCAGTTGCTAACTCCATAGCAGCTTCAAATGTTACCGGTGAAGTGCTGAGGACTGAATCTTGAATTTTCGAGGGAAGTCCTCGAATATAATGCTCAATCAGACGATAAGTTGGGGTGAACAAATTTGGAACCATTTGGTTCAACTCCAAGAACCTCTTGTTATAAGTGGTATGGTCTCCCTCCTTCTGCTTTAGAGCATGAAATTCATCCTCCAACTTTTTAATTTCACTCATAGGACAGAAACGCCTAGTCATGATTTCCCTTAACTCCTCCCAAGTTAAGGCCATTGCATCTTCAGTTCCCCTCTTCCCTTTCTCAGTATTCCACCAAGTGAGAGCTACCCCAAATAGTCTCCCGGTGGCGTATCGAACCTTGCGATCCTCAGGACAATCGCAATTGAGGAAGGTGTTTTCCATTTCCTCGAACCAGTGGAGGAGAGCAGTGACACCTTCGGTCCCCTCAAATTTAGGAGGATCACAAGATTTGAAATGTTTGTAAGAGCACTTGCTGGTAGGAGGGTTGTCAATGTTATGGTCATGTTGTTGGGGAGGGTTAGTAAGATTTGTAGCGAGGGCTTGTTGTACTTGGACCACAATGTCAGGCAGTATCATGGCCATTTGTTTCGCGATTTGTGTGGCCAAGCGTTCCTGAGACCTTCCTGATCTTTTACCCCTTCGTTGTTGTCTTGACGACATCTACAGGAACATACATGAGAAGATTGTGAGTTTATGGTGTCTTTTTAGGTGTCATGTGTCTTTAAGAAAATGAAAATAACATAAATATCAATAATGCAACTACATCCATAGGATGTCTTGGGTTTGCTCATGTTGGGCCTCAAATGTCCCCATACCTTCACTTATATAGTCATGTGGGCCCCCATGGCTATTGGCTTGGTAGGATTCACATTAGTATTGGCAATTTAACACTCGCATCACCCGAATGCAAACCACAAAATATGGTCATGAGATGTTTGGTCGGAACGTGTCCAGGTGTAGACACAATGACAACTCAAAGTGGGGTTAGCTCACACGACGTTTGGTATAGCATGCTTTGGCCTAATAGGTACTTCGTACTCTCATCGTTAGTCCCCAGGTAGGCAAACTGGTCCTTTATTTTGGATTTATACGAATGCCAGCCTAGACAGGACGTTCCGACTACCGGTACTGGTACCCTTCCAGTTACTACATGCCCGTCATGAGAACTCACTTTGATGAGATTTGAAAACACAAAAATCATTGTAAAAGCAATCATGATGTGGTGTGTGCTTTCATGGATGTGATATGTTATGAGTATATGATTCATGATAGGCATTATATGATAATACATACTTATGAACATGCTTGCATAATATTGAATGTAACATTTAACATAAAACATATAAACATCATGAAATTTGGCATGTAACACACAAAAATCTTATAAGTTTCTAATCAACTATAGTATAGGCTCTAAGGGTCTAATAACCTATCCTATATCCCTATAGTCATGGCTCTGATACCAATCTGTCACACACCCCGACCCGCAGCGGAATAAGAGTCGGGGCATAATTGGGTTATCACCAAAGCTCATGACATTTACTAATATGTTTCATATTTATTGAAGTCAAAGTTACATTCCAAATAATCCAAACATGTCCATACAATACAAAGAAATAACCAAACAAAATAGTTCCAAGCTCTAAATCATTTTATTCTTCAAGTCCAATCCTATGTGTTTCTGGCTGCTGCTGGTTCACCTGTATCATGTGTAAAAATGGGGGTTTTTGGGTCAACATAAGTTGGCGAGTGAACCTTGTTAGATAAACATTTATTATTGATTTACTTGTTAGTTTATCAATGAAAAATTGTGCATAATCATAAATGAGCAAATGTAAATAATCAAGCAGTGGCAAATAGCAATCACAACTTATAACATACAATAACATATGATAGCATACATTAACATACCAACAACATACGATAAATAACATAAATGAAACTGTGCGATCAAGGCTCAATCAAACGGAGCCGATCGTATTGCATGTACTGAAAATGAAAGTGTCTGTGCGATCAAGGCTCAATCAAACGGAGCCGATCGTATGTGGGCACGCCAGGTTCACGCTCATAATGAAATGGGGAACATGCTCAACGCTCATAATGTAATGGGGAGCGGCGGCCTATGAAATTGCATGTACTGAAAATAATAAATTGCATCCAACAATAACCACACAACAACAAACTGAATACACATGTTCATGATATGATGTATGCACAATGGTTTAAATATAATATATATAACAAGACACATGATACACCCCAAAACGTGATTAAACGGGGAATTTGTAAAGATTCACTCACATTGGGTGCGTTGGATTGGAGATGGTGAGATGCGCACGAATTGGATGAGCGGAACAACGAGAAATACTAACCTAAATAATAACGGAAAAATATATTAAATGAGTGGATTTTATTAAGGATTTTAATGAGATTTTTAGATATATTTTTGTGAGTTTAAGGCTATTTTCTATCTTTAAAAATGTTATTTTTAAGTATTTTTAATTGATTTTTAAATTAAATTAAATAAATAAAAATATAAAAAAAATTGTTTATTTTGCGTTGATCGTTGACCGTTGACTTGTTGACTTGTTGACCGGTTCGGTCAGCGAAATTGTTTGCGCCGGGTGAGGCTCGAACCCGAGACCTCCCGTACGCGTGCACGCAGCTCTACCAACTGAGCTACGTGTCTAACCCGAAATAATCTTGTTTTTAATTATATTTATATACTAATTCGGTTTAACCAAAATTCTTTTAATTTCAAAAACATTTTAATTCAACGAACCGGTGCCAGTATCAGGTTTCGAACTCGTGACGTGCGATTCAGTGTTGTACACAGTCCACCGCTGGACTATGTGTCTAACCTGGTTAATATCTCGGTTTTTATTATACTTAACAACTAACGGAGTTAACCCAGTTTAGTTTCAAACAAAAAGGCATTTTATTACATAAGGAGTGCGTGTATCAGGAATCGAACTTGTGACATGCGACTATGTTTTGCACACAGTCCACCGCTGGACTGTGTGTCTAACCCGTTCATATTACTGATTTTAAATAAACTTATAACTTAACTAACTTCGTCTTCTACATTCAGATTACAGTCAACTGATTCACTAATCCGTTTCTTGTTTTTACGATTAACAAACATTCTTAAGGCTCAAATGAAATGGCAGAGATGGTAATTAGAGGTGAACATACCGATGAACGGTTTATTTCAGAATTCCGGCAATGTGTCGGTCCCTGTTTTTATGCTCTTCAACTGAACAAGACAATTAACCGTTTTTATTAGCTAATCGTGAAATTGAAGTGATCAGCAAATGTTAACAGAGGGTTTGAATGCCCTTACCGATTCTCAGATGAATATAGAGATTTTCAGAATTTTTCCGGCGAACTGAAATTAGCTGAATACAGTGCCTGAATTCGATTTCAATTAAAAGGTTTAAGTTAGAAATAGCCTAACAATTGTTGAACTACAATGATATTGAAAGATTTACCGTTTTGAGGATGAATACGGTTTTCCGGCGAATCTTGCAGAAAATTCCGGCGAGTTGATTTAAGCGTTCTGACGAACTGAAAGTGTGACGAAAGTGAAATGGAATGTTGGTATGATGTTTCTGAGTCGCGAGAGAGGTCTTGAGTTGAAGTAATTGGGACTTGATTAATTTCGGTTATAAAAACCGATAATAAAGAAAATTGATGTTCAATCACTTCTGAATTTATTAAAATCATCGGTTCATCGGTTATAAACGTGAATGAGCGATTAATCAAACGATTAGACGATTGAATTGCCGATTTCAGTTTCTCAGTTGGCGCAACCGGTTTAACCGAGTTTGTGTATAAATGTTATTTGTTTCCTAGAGATAACAGAAAACAACAAGTGGCGGAGTGGTGATGTGAGTGTGTGCTAAATCTTTGGATTCAGTTCTGGCTGACCCGGGTTCGAGTCCCGGCAGCAACATTTCCTTTTTATTTATTTTGTTTTAACTTTTTATCAAATATAATTTTTATAGTTTAGTTTATTTATTAATTATGTAACATTTTAAATCAAAATAATCATAAATATTCAACGTGACATTTATAACTTGATATTCGATTACAAAACAGAGCGGGTTTTGGAAACCCGTTTTTGACAAATGTTACAGTTAAGATTTCAAAATGAAACTATGCCTCATAAGGGCGTTTTGGTCATTATGTGACGTATAAAAGGAACTTGCGTATATTCTGGTATTATGATCATAATCATTCTGAAAAAATACTTAATTTGTGATATAATATCAGTAGAATATCAAATACATGTGTGGTTTATATTTTAAGACCAAACTATGCACCGTAGGGGTATTTTGGTCATTTCACACATAGTTTGATAACTTATTTGGGATTCTGAGCTTATAATATGCACCTACTGTAAAAACATTTTAAATAAGTTATAAAATTAGTAGGTAACAAGTCTTGGTTGATAAATATGGTTTTAACCCATACTATGCGCCGAAACGGCGTTTAAGTTGCTAAATGACGATTTAAGCGATGTTTAATGAAAACTGATGTTATGATCAGGTTTGTATGACCAATATGTTATTTAATATAACATATCAGTAGGTAAAAAGGTTTTGAAAGAATAACTTGATTAAAACCGTTTTATGTGCTATAAGGGCATTATCGTCATTTATAGACATAATACAAGAACTTGTGTTTAAACTCATAATGTAATCTGACTTAACGTTCCAAATAGTTCTATTTATGATATTATATTAGTAGGTTATGAGTTTCATGAAAAATTTTGGTTAAAAACCATTTTAGATGCCGAAAGGCATTTCGGTCTTTTAAAAGCATGATTTGCGATATTAAGGTAAAACTCAATTTATGATCAGTATTATAACATCATGATATGTTAATTGTAATAACATATCAGTAGGTAATTCATTTGCAAGTTCATTATATGTAAAAACATTATTTTTAGCAAAAAGGCAATTATTGGCATATTGAAGAAACTTGTGCATAAATTCGGATTTCTATTATGATCATGCAATATAACCTTAAGGGTTATACTTCATAATAATATGATCATAATGGAACCCAAGATCAGTAGCTAACTAATCTAAATCGGGTCAGAATCGAGAGTTAATGCAGAAGTCAAACTTCGCGACTTTCAGTTGCGATCCGACCCTAAGACTCGAATTGACAAGCCGAGTTTACACATATTCTAATAATTATTACCAAGTTATTAAAGTGTTAAAACATATTTATAATGCCTACCATATCAATTTATGATTATTTTCAAAACTGACCCGTTTGACTTTTAATTATTAATATATTGACCCGTCAATTGACCAAGCTGATGTGTATAAAATGCAACATATAAATTACATCAAATGAGGCAAAAAAACTAACCCTTTTCTAGTACTAATGTCGGAAAAAGCATGTTTCTTTGTTCCTTTTGAATTTACAGGACCAAATGAGCTTAAAAGAACAAAAAAAGCAAATAAGCAGCCAAAACCAACATATATACAAGAAGAAGGAATAACAGACATGCCCGGCCCCTCAGCAGCACCCCAAAGACAAAAACAAGGAAACAAAAGATGACCACGGGTCGTGCCCAGCCAGGCATGGGGCGTGGTCAGACCTTACACTTAAAGACAAAGCATGCAGAAGCTCCTACGCGTGCCCAGATCACCATGGGGCGTGGTCAGACTCTAAGATTTGCAAAATCTTGATAGTGCAATGAAGAGTTGACCACGGGGCCGTGCCCAAGAGCCACGGTGTCCTGTGGGGCCCTCTGCTGACAGCTGCAATTAATGAAGGAAGAGAAGAAGCTGGCCACGGGTCGTGCCCACTGGACACGGGCCGTGGCCGGGGTACTGTTCTGACTATAAATAGGGTGCTTGGTTCACTTCAAAGGCATCCCTTGGCAAACCACTTCTCTCTCACTTTGCCATCATTCCACCACCACTACAACACCAACACCCACCACCATCATCCATCTATCATCTTTAGAGTGTGTAGTAGTCTCGGGATCCAAGATTGATTGTAAGAGTTCTTGTTAAACAAAGGCCATGCTTGGCTAATCTCTTACATCACTGGGTGAAGACAAGTCTTTATTGTATTACTTTTGATTTTTAATCTTTTGTCACTTTTTAATTAGGTATGTATTAATGACTTTAATAACTAGCTTCTTATGTTGAAAGTGAATTTTCCTAACCATTTCTTCATGATGTCATTGATTTGCTCATTCGTGTCTTTACGGTCTATATAAAGCGCGTTAACTATTTGGAAGGGGGTTAGAAGGGTGGTTTGGTAAAGTTATGGTCTCGTTCAGTGTATAGATCCTGCGAGGACTTGGTTCAAGCTTACTAGGACCTGCTTCAATACCCCACGGGTATTGGATGGCGGGGGTGCGAATAGCTTGAACCCTCATATGTAAACAACTATTAAAACATTAAACCGACTTCTTGGGATTGTATCCTTGTTGACTCAAATCACTTAGGGAGGGTAACGTCACCTTCAAAAGAGGGGCCTACTACTTTTCGCATTAATAACTTATTTAATTATCTTTCAGTATCCGACCATTTGGGATTGTATCCTTGCTGACTCAAACCACTGGGTTGAGGGCAACGTCACCTTCAAAAGAGGAGCCTACCACTTTAACTAAGATAATCTCTTGAAAAAATCCGAAAGTGCGAAAATCATCAAAGAATACATTAAAGTGGAGTTCGATCCAAGTGATTCTATCTTGTCTATTTGTATTTCATTTTATTTATCTTTTCATTTTTAGATTTACTTTTATATTTAAACTTTTATCCAAAAATTTATAACGATTAGACGCTGACGATAAACCGATATTAAAAGCTCTTGTGTCCTTGGACGACATCGGTATCTTACCAACACTATACTACGCTCGCGATGGGTACACTTGCCCAAGTGTGTGTTCAGTGTTAGTACTATATCATGTTTTATAAATCTAAAACTTGACTAATGCGTAAAACAGACTTAAAATATTAAGAAAATCATATCACGCTCGGCACGCACCACAAGCAAATGTGATTCTTAGGAGGTGCCCTCTTGAGGGACTAACACATACCTAATTACGATCACGTAATCATGTTCGCCTCGAACAATGGCTGGACCATAATGGTCTTAACCGAAAATCAAAGTGTTTATCGAAAACGCTTGACTTTTGGCTATTTAAAGCCTATAAAAAGAAAGAACAAGGATGGAGCACTTACAAGTGGTCCAATAGAGTGAAAATAACTCAGTAGGATGCTTCTTTAGGTTAGAAACTTCCAACTTAGAGCATAGAGGAGAAAAAAGTATGAATGAGCAAGGATAATGTATCATGAACACTCCTATTTATAGTTGAAGAGGAGTCACAAAATCAAGCCAGGTGTTAGGACATGATTTAGGATGTCTCCAGGTGTTCTTGAGGTGGCAATCATTGAGCAAGAGTGGCCAAATTGCAAAAGAGGTGGTAGGAGGGCAGAGTTCTTGGCCTCCAAACAAAACTGCCACTGGCAGTCCCTTACGGACCGTAAGGGTTAGGTCTTTACGGTCCGTAAAGACCTCTGGTGCCATGGTTTTCAATTTGCTTACGGTTCGTAAAGGGTCGCTCAGGGGCCATTAAATGACATGTTGAGTCCTCCCACTTTAGTTTGTATCATTCAGAGGTCAATGAATTGATATGATGACATAATTAGTCCCTCTCGGCCAACATTGGGCAAACATGAGAGTACGGACACGTGTCGGGGTTTCATTGGTCACAAATTTACGAGGTGTTACAACCAAGCACAACTTTTCTTTTTTCCTTTTTTTCTCTCTTTTTTATTAATAGCTAAGGGCTTTATTCCAATATATGGTGTTAAGGGTTGGGGGCGTTTTGCCCCCTGTCGACGTGGCGCAGACGTGGCGTGTTTATCCCACACCATGCAACTGACGTGACGGAGTGTGAGTACAAATTTTAGATATATTTTAAGTACTTTTTACTCATTTATTCAAGCTTTATATTTTATAAAACACGATATAACACTATTACTCTCTACAACACGTTAGGACAAGTGCACCCATCGGTGGCATAGTATAGTGATGGTAAGATACCGAGATCGTCCAAGGACACAAGAGCTTTTAATACCAGATTATCGTCAACATCTAATCGACCCAAACTTTGAGAAAAGATTTTTGTAAGTAAAGTAAAGAAATAAACTAAAGTAATAAAAGACACAAATAAACAAGATAGAATAACTTGGTTCCGACTCATCTTTCATGTATCCTTTGACGATTTCCGAACTTTAGGTTTTTTAAGAGATTATCTTGGTTATAGTGGCATGTCCCTCTTTTGGAGGCAACGCTTTCCCTCAACCATATTGGTCTGAGTTAGCAAGATACAGTCTCGCAAGGCCGGAATATTGAAAGATAATTAAATGAGTTATTAATGCAAAATATGGCATGTCCCTCTTTTGGAGGCAACGCTACCCTCGGCCATATTGGTCAAAGTCAGCAGAGGTACAGTCCCACAAGACCAGTTTAAAGTTTTAATGGTTATTTATAAGGGATTCAAGCCATTCTTACTTCCCCCGATTTGATGCTATCTGCCTCAAAGGAAGTCCTAATAAGCTTGAATCAAGTCCTAGTAGGATCTATACACTGAACGAGGCAAAAACTTTACCCAAACCACCCTTCTAACCCCCTTCCAGGCAGTTAACGTGCTTTATATAGAACGTAAAGACACGAATGAGTGAATCAACAAAACATGAATGAATGATGGATACAATTCACTTTCAATATAAAAAAACTAGTTATTAAAGTCATTAATACAAACCCAATTAAAAAGTTAACCAAAGATTGGAAATCAAAAGTAATACATAAAAGACTTGTCTTCACCAAGTGATGTAAGAGATTAGCCAAGCATGGCCATAGTTTGACGAAGACTCTTACGATCAATCTTGGATCCCGAGACTATTACACACTCTAAACTCTAATGATTATGGTGGAGTGGTGGCAGGTGTGAGAGAAGTGGTTTGCCAAAGTATGAGTTGGAATAAAACCAAACACCCCTATTTATAGCTGGAAATAGAAGCTTCACATGGCCCCGTGCCTGGTGGGCACAACCCCGTGTCTTCCACCTTCTCTGTCTTCATTTAATGAGGTTGTCTGTTCAGATGCTTACACGGCCCCGTGTGTCAATGGCACGACCCCGTGGCCATAGTACTTGCTGTACTATCCAAGATTTGCATATCTGGAAGTATAAATTTAGAAACATCTTCCCTTGATCAAAATTCACATTCAAACCATCAAAGACAAAGATGCAAAATTATACATTCAATAAATGGTGCAATCATATATCTGTAGACTGATCGTGCCAATACTAATGACCCAAAGCAAAATTAAGATCTAGAAAATTCAAGAAATAAAAGTTACACATGTTGATGTAAGGTATGGCAATAGATTGAGTTGTGCAAACAGCTGAACAAAGTTAAAGAACCAATGAACATGAGCCATCATCGATGGACGGGTAAATCGTAGATCAGACATTTGCGTCCAAACATAATTTTCCAAAATAAACTTCATTTTCCAAGTTGACATCCAATTTACACACCCGATAACGTAACACCCTTAACTTCTAAACCATATTCATATTAGTTTTCATCTAATTTGTCATATCTTTTTAGAACGGTCATTCATTTCTTCAAATCAAACTTATAGTGTAAGACGTTTAGTTACATGTTAACCCAACCACAACAACAACAACAACCGTACCATGTATATCCCACACATAGCGAGACTATAAGTAGGGTCAGGGGAGGGTGAGATGTAGACAAAACCTTACCTCTATCTGTGGTGCTAGAGAGGCTGCTTCCAGAGAGACCCTTGACTCATAACACGAGATAGCATAAACCAACCATTCTAACACTATAGAGATTTACATCCACTAACCAACATAATGAGTTCAAGAGCGACCTAGTAAGATAGAAAAAAGACAACGATAACATTCACATAACATATAAACATATGGATACACGAAGACAATAACTTGCAAAGACCACCTTTAGTGTAGAAGAAGTTACGCTCGGAAAATCAAAGCTACACATAAGTTTCAACCCCTAAAAGTCTTAGATTTAGTCCTACGTCTCCATGAACTCCTATCTTGGACCATGTCTTTGGAGAGGTGCAAATATATCAAATCATGTCAAGTCTGCTTATTCCAAGTCAATTTGGGTCTGCCTCTACATCTCTTCCCCTCCGCCCTGAAGGTTTCCACTGTTCTAACAGGCACTGTTATCTGCCTCCTCTCCAAATGTCCAAACCACTTCAATACCTCATCATTTATCTTATCCGATATACTAGCCACTCCAAACATTTCCCTGAAGACCTCATTGCTTATCTGATCTAACCTTTAATTTCTAGTTCAAACTTACAGCGTAAGACTTTTACAAAATTTACATGTTAACCCAACTGTGCACATGAACTTCCGGTTCAAAACTTGCAGCATTAGACTCTAATAGGGTTTACATGTTTGCCCACCTAGCCATATAACATATCCACCACTATAAATATTAGCTTTATAACGAATTCCGGTACCTACTAAAGTGCTAAATATACCTAAATTTTAGTATCGTTAACATGCGGTATGATATCGGTTCAGGACCTTTTAACAATACCGTATCATACTGGTGCCGACCAAACATATGCTGTACAAAATTCAATTTAGATTTTAGCTAAATTATAGTACCGATCTATGCAATACGACACTTGTCCCGATCTCATCCCTAGTGAAGTCAAAACATATTTCGATAAGAAAATATAACAAAAAAAAATCTTAAATTAGCTCTCAACTAAGTTAAACTTAATATAATATAATATAATGTAATAATATGTGGTAATATTAATATAGTCAATCAATGGGGTTTAAATGTTGAACTATCTTCAAACATAAACCCTTTTCCGCCTCCTTCCGTTTCTAGGGTTTGAACTTGTTCATCTTGAAACGACGATGTGGTATCTCTGTGTTTTCTACCACAGACTATTAGATTACAGGAAACCTGAGTTCGAATCTCTAGCCGACCTATTTGGTGCCGAATCACATTCACTCGAGTGGAAGCTTCCGCAGCATCACCATCCCGATTCTCCATTCCACTATGTCAATCTCCCTTCTGAGGATATCGCACGCAAAATAGCCAATCGAAGTATGTATTTTTCTTTTACATTGGTCTACACATTTGATTTTAATTGATGAAATTGTAGGCCTATATTGTGTTTGATGAAATGATTAATTGTTTGTTATCATTGCTGCTTCGGTCGATTTTGTGCTTGTTTAGTTTTGTATAGGGGTCGGTTTTCTGCTCAAACCGAACGAAAAGTATCTGGATTTTTGAAAACTGTTCGGTTTTGGTTTTCACGATGGGGTTTAATCCGGCTTGGGTTTTTTTTTGGTTTGGTCATTTGGGTTTGAACTTTTTGGCCCGAAATAATTCTACTTTTAATAAACGATTCTAGATAATGCCTTATGGCAACATGACATTATCTAAACTAAAATGAATACAGTATGTATAATTTTATAACTTAAGTAAGTTTGAGTTTTGAAATCAAATAAATTTACGTTATATTTTTTTTATTTATATGATTTGTACCCAGAGTTATCTATATACAATTTTTTCTAAAGTTCCATTTTATACAATAACAAACTTCCTAAGACCGTGGGGTATGGCGGGCCGGGGGTTGGGGGCATGGGCCGACACGTTTATTTGGAGGGGCACCCCCGGTCATGTGGACTAGCGAAGGGTATGGTGGGGCGTGGCTAGCCCGCATGGCTAGGCCACGTGGATAATTCAATTTTTTTTCAATTTTTTTAATTAAATTAAATACACTAAAGTTTAACAAACCTAATAATATTATTAAAACTTCGTTAATTACATAATCCTACAAGCGTAAAAAAACCTAGAGGGTAAGATAGATCTCGAAGAGGGCCAACTTGTCGAACGACTTCCGTTCCTTGCCCCGGAACTCGATGTTGGCCACCGCCACCCGGTCGTCGTGACTTAATTCCCCGGCTGGCACGCTATCGTAATACGCTTTAAATCGGTCTAGCTTCGGTCGAAGCTCGCGCCACTTGTGTTGGTACGCGTTAAGGTTGTGCCGGTCGTTGCCTACGTTGTGTCGGTAGGTCGCGAAAGCTACCGGCCAGTATTTTGTCTCGCCGGGTTGGCGGGCCTTCATAGCGTCAACGACGCTAGTTACAAGCGCTAGCTCTTCCTCGTTAGTCCAAGAAGCCATGCGATTTGTTGAGTTGGGTGTAGATGGCGGGCAGGCGGTGTGGAGTAGCGATGAGTCCAGGCGGTGTGGAGTAGCGATGAGGGCCAGCGGTTGGTTTTATAACCCCTTGGGACAGCCGTTTGGCCAACCCAAACGGTCAATATTTAAATTTCAAACCCTAGTCTGGCCAGCATTGAGGAACTGCCACCTCAGCCCGCTAGCCCTGCCCAACGCCCGGCCTGAATCCCCCGCCCCAACGGGCCACGCTGAAACCTAAACTCCCCGGGGTGGTGCCTTGGGCGTTTCCCCCCAACCCACGCGCAAACTCCCGCCCCATACCCCATAGCCTAACATGGGAATTCTTGAATTTACTTGAAGTCCAATTTAGTTTAGATAATCAATTTGTTTTTTTTTTCATCACAAAAAACTTTATGAGATCTTTGGGATTTTTAATCACTCTCTTTGTATGTTTTTGGTTAGCTACTAGTATTTAAACAACCAAAACAACATCAACATCACACATTATATAATTTCTATTATAGACATTTTGTCTAATTTTTTTGTACATTCATTTTTCTATTATACAACCCCATCCCCATGTAATACACGGGTCTGGTGCATTAATATTGTAGTAAAAGATAAATCATATGGTATAGAAATATAGACATTATTGTGGTTTTTCTGTTTTTCTATTTTCTACTTGTAGTCCATGATTATAATTGCCCATAATCGACACCAAACTGTAAAATTTGTATTTTTTGGTTATTCGGTTTGGTTCCTTTTTTTAGAAACTACTCAATCGAAATTGCATCGCAAAATTCAGTTTTTAGAAAATACAGAATTGAACTGTGAGACTTTATAAGGCTTGGTTGTGTCGGTTAATTTGGATTCGGTTTAATTAATCAGTTTTCTGCCCAGTTCTAAATTGTTCATCATTAGTTCTTTCATTTTGAATATGGAAATCTATTTTCATCAATTTGTAGGCATTCTTGTGAAGGGGCTTTATGAAATTTGGGGAGAAGGAAGCTCATATGAGGAACTAAAAGAAGCAATAAACAGTTATCCAGATGACAGAAAGTTGCCTTACTTAGTTCCAGATAGCACTTTTCGGATCATATTCGATAGCTTCGGAAAACTCGTTCCCTTCGAGGACCAAACCGCTCGCATTAGAGCGATGGATTACATTCCGTTTCAGGTATTTCCTTTTTATATGTTTTTTGTTGGCTTGTTAACTTAAATTTGATGCACGAAGAGAAGTCTCATGTTACTAATACATATTTGTCAATAAATTAAGGGTCGGGTTAACTTGAAGTGTCCGGAGCATAAGTTTTGGCTTATTGAAACCGATGACTATGGATCTGCCAACGGGCTTCCTCCGGTTGTTGACAAAAGAATATTTTTTGGGCGGGAGATTGGCTGTGCTGATAGGAAACTGTTGCCTACGTATCAATTGAGAAGCCGTAAATATCTTGGACCAACGGCTATGGATGCTGAGGTGGCATTCTTGATGGTCAATCAAGCTCAGGCCATGCCCGGGAAACTTGTCTATGACCCATTTGTTGGCACCGGGAGCATTCTCGTTGCTGCAGCCCATTTTGGAGCTATGACAATGGTATGTGATCACTTTTATTTAACCATTAATTTTTTAGTTTCTTCTAATTTAAAGCTTCCAGGGAGCAGATATTGATATTCGGGTGGTGCGTGATGGCCGCGGGCCAGACTGCAACGTCTGGAGTAACTTTAAACAGGTAAATATAATATTTTTACATTTAAAAAATTGGTTTTCAAGACGTTTGGTAATTTGTGTCTATATGCTTGTTAAAAAACTAAAATATCAACAATACCTAACTTGCTGATGATTAATCCGACAGTACGGATTGCCAATGCCGGTTTCACTTTTAAGAGCAGATAATAACCTTCCTCCTTGGCGTCCGGGGCTAAAAGAGGTGGCATCTTTATTACAAAAAAATAATAAGAGTAAAAAGCCATTTTTGTCCCTGAGGTTTGGCCAGTTTTTGTGACTTTCATTCAAAGGTTTTGTTTTTCCGCATCTGGATCCTTATGGTTTGAAATCTTGTTATTTTCATCCTGCTCGTTAACTCCATCCATTATTCTCCGTTAAGTCAGGGGTGTTCATGTCTTTTTTGTTAACTTAAAGGGCAAGTCGGCCTTTTTCACTTTATGTACAAGTGTTCAGCATTACAAGTATTCACTTAAAGGGAAATTCGGTCTTTTTCACTTTATGTACGAAAATATCCCTGAATTAAACGAGAAAAATGGATGGAGTTAACGAGCCGGATGAAAATTGCAAGATTTCAAACCTTATGGATTCAGATGTGAAAAAACAAACATTTGGATGAAAGTCGCAAAACTGGCAAAACCTCAGAAGAGACTAAAATGGCATTTTACTCAAATAATAATATTGCAACCATTTTGATTTTTGTATTCTTAATTATTCATGGTCTGTCAGATGTTTGATGCAATAATCTGTGACCCTCCATACGGTGTGCGTGCCGGAGGACGTAAATCCGGCGGTCGGAAATTACTAAAAGGGGTAGTGGGCCCCTACACGGTTCCAGAAAGAAAAGAACCGGCCATATACCGTCAACGGCTGCATACAGCTTAGCCGAGTGTGTACACGACCTACTTGACTTAGCAGCCAAAATGCTCGTGATGGGTGGCCGACTTGTTTACTTCTATCCAGTTCTAAGAGACAGTGACACACTGGATGGTGAATTCCCAAAACACCCTTGTTTCAAGTTAATTGCCAGCTGCGAACAGATTCTAAGCTACCGTTATAGCAGGGTATTATTGACGATGGTAAAGATTGCACCGTATACCGATGAAATTAAAGAAGCCGCTAGGCTGCAACATTTGGATTTTAAGGAAAACCATGTTAAGTGGTTGGAGGAAGGTAATCTTCATGCTGCGGTTTTCAGTCCTGATTTCCTGCCATCCGATGATCCTGATACGAAAGGTGTGAAGGATACAAAGAAGAAATACAGGGGAAAATATGTCTAGGTTTGGGAACTGAATTACAGAAAAGCTTAAAATAGACATTGATGGAGATTTTGTAACTTTTGTTAGGTTTTAATTGTTAGCTACTATGATAGTATTGTTTGGGATGATTATTTTAGATGTGGTTGTTAAACATACTGTATTGGCTTTTTTTTTAGTAAGATACTGTATTGACTTTTTTTTAATTATTAAGGCTTTTATTACAAGTACAATAATAATTGGTTGGTCCAAAAAGAAAAAAACCCTTACCACTATTTATTTTGTGTATATCATCCATCAACCTTTTTTTTTTTTTCCAAAAGAGGTTATCTACTTCCGCTACAAAAGTGTTCCAAGAAACATACGAAGCCGCAAACTAGATCAAACATTGGTTGTGTTGGTATATATATGATTGACGAAACATGAACCAACGGACTCTGACCATCGTCTAAAACAAACCACAATAACCTTCATTGGAAGAGATTGAAGATGGACATCTTTGAAACATTAAAACGATAAAATGTTTTGTGGTCGAGTGATACCTATGGAACGAGAAAGAAAGTAGCATTTAGTTAACTATGGATTCAACCGATCTGACTGATTAGACCAGTAAACCAAGGTTCATAACAATATCCAAAATCCAAATTTCTAGGAGGGATAGAGATGCCACTTGGATCCTTGACATCCACTATATCTCCACATTCAAATGCTAAAAGATAGAGAGATGGATGGCATCTAATTACCAATAACCAAACAACAATGCAAAGGCAAAAGGGATAAAAAGAAAGTCAAAATCTTGACCCTTGACTTTCATGGGGTTGACAACATATAAAGTCAAAATCTTGACCCATGCATGCATAATTTTCATGCATTCCATTTCTTGATTCAATTTCAAATGGAGAGGTTCAGCAAGGCCATTGCAGCAGTGAAGGACCACACCAGCCCTCGCCGCGCGAACTTCGTTATCCGAACTCGATGTCGTAATCTTAAAGGCCACATCCCACAATGAACAACCCGCCGACGAATGTCACATTCAACAAATCTTGAATCTAACAGCCACCTCCCTCTGCTTGTATCTTCATGTGTTAACACCATCTCGCGACGTCTAAACAAAACCCGAAACTGGGTCGTGGCCCTGAAGACCCTCATGTTGGTCCGACGGTTGCTTCATGAAGGCAACCGAAGATATGCACGTGAGATGTTTACTGCCACACGACGTGGAACTCGTCTGTTAAACATGTCGGATTTTAGGGACGCGCTTAAATCGAACACATGGGATTATGCGGCGTTTGTTAGAACATATTCGTTGTTTCTTGATGAGGAACTTGAGTACAAAATACAAGGGAGGAGGGATCATGTAGCTCATTTGCGCTTGAGGAGAAAGACGATGAAGATGATACAGAGCGCGAAGATGTAGTTGTACCTGTTCGCGAAATGGAAAACGACCAACTGTTTGCTCGAAATAATCATCTAATGCAACTTCTTGAGCGGTTTCTTGCTTGCCGACCAACAGGTTATGTTTATCCTTGACCTGACATTGAACCAGTCGTCTTACCAATTTACCAGTCAAACGGGTTCTAAGCACCGTAAAAAATAATATATAATTTAAAAGTTAAATATATTGAAACAAAATATAAACTATTTTATCAGTTGATGTAATGTCTTAACAAAATAACAATTGAAAATATGAGTCTTAAACAAATAAAATCTGATTTAGTCATTTTTATGTTCCAAATAAAATTCTATATTTTTTTTTATTTCGTAGATGTAGATTAATGCTTTGATTTAATCATTTTGTTTTATTCTGATTGTATCTACATACCTTTTTTCTATTTGCGTTGCTAACTCAACAGTAGAGTACTTGGGTTTTAAGTGCGGCTAGGATCTTTTACACATTTAGAAAATATAAAGCCTCAAGTAGGAAATGAATCAATAAAAACTACAAACCAAACATGATTATTATTTTATAGGGTCGGGATACAATAAGAAGTTTCTTTGGCTAGGAAAGCTAAGAAGTAATCTTGACCATCAATTGATTTAATCAAGGGCTAAGATTAAATAAGTGAAATTGAAGAGAAGAAAAGAGGCGCGCGGGTTTGTGTAAGGGCATTCTAGTCAAACCAGGACAATAGTTTCTCTCTCCTCCAATTTCCCCCCATTTTTTAAACGTTGATAACTTTTTCATACGACATTATTTTTTTATAAAAATTGCACCAAAAAACGAGCGTTTTTTATCTTTAAAACGAGTATACTATTGCTATAATTTCGAAAAAATATTTTCGAAAACCCAGTTGCGTAAAACGCAATGGGAAAAACTCGGTTGCGTAAAACGCAATGGAAAAAACTCGGTTGTGTAAAACGCAATGGAAAAAAAATGTAAAAAATGATTTTTTTAAAACGCATGGCACACAAAAAACAAAGAGGAACTGGATTTTGGGTTACTGTTGGAATCAAGATCAGCAAACATATTTATAACCGAAACAGAAGCATGAGACTTTTGTTGATTATGATGATCAGAAGGTGAGAGATCTAGTGGCTGATCATCAAAGGGTATCAGCTGCCGCTGATAATATTTTGTCTTCTTATGCTTTTTAAACAGTCACAAAAACCTTCAACAATTGCAACTTCAAACTCCACCTTCAGCATACAGAAGCAGAAGCATGAAACTATTGTTGATAAAGATGAAAAATAACTTCAATAACTTATTTTATTTGGGCATTGAAGAAATATATCAGACAAATTTATTAGCAACCAGATAGATATAATTATAAAACGCAATAGCCAGAAAACACAAAGAAATGTCTTATTTCTAAAACGCAATAGCCTAAAAACACAAAAGAAAGTGTACTTTCTAAAACGCAATGGATGAAAACACATAAAAATGTGTTTTACCTAAAAAGCAATGCCCAAAAACACAAAGAAATGTCTTATTTCTAAAATGCAATGGCCAGAAAACACTGAAAATGTTTTTTTTTCTAAAACGCAATGGACTGAAAAGACAAAAGAAAGTGTTTTACCTAAAACGCAATGGACTGAAAACACATAAAAATGTGTTTTACATAAAACGCAATGGCACCAAAAACACAAAGAAATGTCTTATTTCTAAAATGCAATGGCCAGCTCGACCCCAGCCAGGGGCTCTGCCCCTTGGACCCTGCTTCCAGGGGCGATGCCCCTGGACCCCCGCCAAGATCGTAAAACGCAATGACTCAATTCAAAAACTCAGATCGTAAAAATGCAAATTCAAAAATTTCTTACATAGATCGAAGCCGATTTCTTCACCAATTGACGAAATTTGAATGTTAGAAACACCTATCAGCGACTGAATCGAACGAATCGAGTGATTCGCTTCAAAATCACAGGTGAAAAATGAGATATTCTATGAAATTAAACTAGGTTTCTTCAAAAAAGTTGAAAAAACACGTTGATTGGGTGTTTGAATCGTTGATTGGTGACAAAAATCGCACTATAATGTAGTGATTATTGAGATAAAAAGTGAAGAAAAGGTTGAAGATGGTGGGTTTTGAAGTTACTGGGGGAGAAGAAGAAGAAGATTGGATACGGTTGACTAAAATACCCTTCTTCTTTATTTTAAATTTTACCACATGTCATAATCCTATTGATTTCTATCCTTCCTAGCCAAAATAAACTTTCTATTTGATCCTCTCCCTTATTTTATATACAAAACGCATCACAAGGAATGTCAACTCATCAAAATAATTATGTGAACCAAACACGGCACATATTTGATTTATAATTTGAAATAATAATCAAAACATGAATTACTTTTTCTTCTCCATGTTTTCTCTAATTGCAGGAAACATTTATTTACTTGGTAAAAAAAATTATTCACAGGTGAAGCAAGGCATAACAGGATGGTGATGGTGGCTTTATACTCAATTCTTATACAAAGTTTCCAAATTTATAGTGACATAAAAGAGGTCATGGGTGTTTTCACAGTTCGATTCAATAACCTCAGCATCCAAGATTCTGTTAAGGTCCACTCTATGGCGAATCGCGTGGCAAAACAGTACGATGTACTCGATATGTTCTATGACTGGTGCAAATCGGTTGGCATTGCAAGAACATCTGAGTATCCGGAAATCGAAAAGATTTCACAAAAGAAGTTAGAAGCCATGGATGAGATTATCAAACAAAAGTCAGATGGTTCAAAACAAGAAAGTTGATGAATCAGGGGTAGTTTGGTATTTCTACAAGTAAGCTAAGTTAAAAAACAAAAACAAAAACATTTTCAGGACATCAGTTTTATTTTCATCATGTATAGTAACTAAAACAAAGTTATGTTATTAATGTCTGGTAGTGGAAGTTGTGTTCGTTTTCTAACTGACACGCCCAACTGCATTCCAACGCAAACTAAGGTTCGATTGATCTTGCGCTGTAAGCCAAAAGGTCCTCGTCTAAAGCGATTGAATTCTGCAAAATTATCGTTTGTTCCAAGATGTTATGCCGAAAATTTATGCAAAAGATAATTTTTATAAAATATATGTTAACTGTCAGCATGGACAGTAACTAACCTTTTCAAACACACATATGACTGTACTTCCACCAAACGAGAAATACCCAAACTGTAACATAAAAAATATAAGTTAGAGAACTATGACAATCGCATAAGCAGTTGTACCCATTGATACTAAGGCGGTTATATAAACGCATAACCGCCTCTCTTTCTCTCGTCAGCACTACGTACAACTTACAAGCGCTTATGTGATTCTCTATTTAACATGCCCCATATATAGACGTTGTTCAATATAATACCAATTTTATGTATAGAACCGTATGAACACTTGTACATTTTAATATATAATGCATGTACAAGTGCTTATGTGGTTTGCTATTTAAAATTCGAACATGCCCTATATACATCGATGGATGTTGGAGCGAGAACCACTAAATAATTAGGAATCGGTTGCTTTGGTTCCTAATTATTTAATTGTTCCCATTTGAAATCATCCGTATATACACACGTACGCATTAACAAAAATCAACAAGTACAATGACATGTTTTTGAACCTCATCTCCTTTTTGGACATAATCTCCCTTCTTCTTGGTGAATTCGATACTGCCAACCATGGTTGCTCCAATTGCCACAAATGCCACCTGATTAGTAATTATGTATATAAATTCAATTTTTTTTTGTTGTAGTTTCCAGCAGTTGAAGAGGACATACCTTTCCGAAATCTGTGGTTGATATAATAGATACAGCACGCTTGTTCTCCGTGAACACGTTACAATACTTGCTGTTTACAGCTATCGGGTTGACCTACGTCAAATACAATATAGTAACATTCAAGGCATTATATAAACAAGAAATAAACCAGAAACAGTAAGTGTAAGTGGTAGTGTGACATAATCTCATTGTGAGCATACCGTATATAAGCATCCAGGTATGTTAACAATATGCTCGATCTTCCCGGAAACCGGGAAATGGAATGATGATAATCCTGTCAAAAGATAAGCACTTGCATAATCAGTCTGTCAAAAAGAAAAAAAAGAAAAAAGAAAGTACAAAATACAAAATGTACCTGTGGCGCCAAACGAAAGATCACAAGCGTTCCACCGTTGAAAGCATCTGAGCCGTGTGTATTACCGAGAAGACCACGTAGCGAAAACTTCTTACCCTAAAAGTTAATTAGACAAGATCAAAATTCTATTTGTGCTAGTTGTGGGGCCCGTGAGTTATCCCTGACAGGTTCTCATGCTACCTGCTAGGCCCCAGTCCCACTGGTTAGCAGGGTATTGGTGGACCCCGTGAGTTCTCCTTGATGGTTTCATGTTTACCAACAAAAATCATAATATATGGAGCCAAGTGGGAAAAAAAACCTTGATCCAAAATCTTTGACTTTCTTCGACTGTATTAAACGCCATTAACCGACAATCAGCCGCACAAACAGCAACATCATCGCGTCCAGCGTAGGCAACTGGTCTGGCTCCCGGTTTCAACTCTCTTATAAAGAATTCATTGAAAGTCTGCATACATAAACTTGTGTATGATTTAGTAAGAACCTATAAATCGACATTATTTGAAAGTTTAACGAGTCTGAATTTGACTTGCCTTAAAATGATGCAAAGGGTATTTAACTTCATCCATATTGATTTGATCCTAGTATATAAACAACACAATGTAATTAGAAAATAAGTTGATAATATGGTTTATTCAAGCAGAATTGTTATCTTACCTTGAAAAATTTAAGGAATGGCAGGTATATCTTTTGCAGATTCAGGTGAATTCATTTTCTTGCCCTGCCTTTCTGATATGCTTTGCAATAATTCTTTCGCCCCTGCATCCCATCAGACCAACAAACATATATATATAGATATGATAGAAGCCGATATCAAAACCATAGTTGTTAATAGCGAATAGCGATGATACTGATAAGCTACCTATACGCTATGTAGCGATGGCAATGAAATAGCGGCGATACACCAGAAAATTTTTTTTAGAAATATTTTAAAGATACTTATTCAATATACACTGTATATTTCATCGGAATACGCAATTTATATTAAGTAGTAAAAAAAAGAAAAAGAAAAAATGGAAATCCCGCTATTTATACTAGAACAAAAAAAGAGAAAAACTTGGAAATCCCGCTATATTCACGCTATGGATCGCTAATCAATAGATTGCGAGATATGGGCGATACGCTATGAAGCGAGCGATAGCGAACGCTGTCTTCGCTATTGACAGCACTGATTAAAACATGGTATAGTATCCTATTTACTCAACAAAATATCATAGCAATAAAATACCCACTTTCCAATTTATGACGTTTACACGCTCCCTTAAAGAGAACGGCATAATGGTCATATTATATATAAATGTCATATTATATATAAACTGTATGGGTAAATATGAGATGTTCGGTATTTGAATGGGCATATCAGTGAGAATACTTTTTTTTTGGGTAAATATATATATAGATATGAAATCGGCCCGATTAGTAAATTACCTTTGTCCATAATCCCAAGCCCAACTTTAGATTGATATATAGCTCTCATCGATAATACTATCTTTCCATCAATTATTTCCTCCACAAGCCTCTTTTTCTTCCTATCAAACACCTAAAAGCCAATGTACTTGCTAAGATACTGTCACACACACACACACACACACACACAATATATATATAAGAGAGAGAGAGAGAGAGTACCACAATATGTGAAGCGTTTGAACCAGAGTTCAAGCCGGCATCATAGGATGAGACATGAGCCCATTCGGAGAGTTTAAACATCCACCTTAAAAGAAACAAGTAATGATTCGAGATTGAGATTGATCAATACAGCTTAGAGTTCTTATTACTTCACAAACACATTAAATTTTGTTGTAAAAATATCTCACCCGTATGAAGCTTGTTTATCAGTTAAGAAGCCTTTGGTCATAATCTGGTTCCCAGTGCCTTCATCAAAACACAATGACATATGAATCATCGAGTTCAACTTATCGGAAACTTGTAGAGACTCCCCACAAACAGGACAGTTATTAATGAGTGGCTCCCTGCAAGAAAGAAACAGTAAATAGATATATGAGGTAACACACAAGTTATATGTATATGTCATAAGACTCATAACCTATGTTACAGTTCATAGTTTTAAAAACATACAACATTATAGTATCAAGAGACATACTTTTCTTGTTGCACAGCTAAAATGTAGACAGTTCGTCGATGCTCACAACACCATCTCCATTTTCATCAGCCGCGTTAAAGAGCTCCACTTTCTGGAAGAATATAAACAATCTGTTTATGTAACATCCAACCCGTCATACCAACCAATATAGTCTGCTTTGCCCATGACCTCATATATTTGTTTTCGGTTACATGAGCAGATTAATAATTCAAACCTTTTTTTCTGCGTGTTGATTGCCAAAAACATTGATTAATTACGAGAACTCATTAAAGGATAATTGTCCATCACCAATATAATCCTGCATAACCAAAAGTAGAGATCCCCTATTATTCCAAAATGGCAATAGAGATTACCCCAACTAGAAGGTTTCAACTTGGAGCTCAATAGAAATTTTATTATTTTTACTTTATTAAGCATATGTGAATGAAAAAGAATTTGGCAAAAAGATTCAGGATGATCTCAGACATACAACACGACAAAATCCGCCTTGCAAAGCCTTTCTCTGTTTCCGTAGGGTCCTGCAAACCAAAGAAAATAAAATAAAGAGTTAAATGTTGGTTGGTCCTGTGGTTTGCAAATCTTGCAGACTTGGTCCCAGTGGTTCACTAATTACACACTTGGTCCAGTAGTTTCAAATTTTGCACTCGGGTGGTCCTTACCACTAACCTTTGTTAGATTTTTTCAGTTAATTATATTACCCTTGAAATTGTAGTATCCACGCCGCCAACAAACTGCCGCCCCCTGCACCATCTACTGCCGCCCTGACGCCGCCTACCTCTGCACCGCCTGGGACGCCCGCAGAAACGACATCTACAACGCCTCCACACCAAAGTAGTCCTCTGGAAGAATCAAGAACAGGCGGTGGTGTTCCGGCCGAGCCACGGCGGAGATGTCGAGGCCGACGGAAACTGCTTGTTTACAGCGTCTCAAAAGGCGATGAATCTGAAGGAGGTCAACCGATGGGATTGAGGCTCGAACCTGAGTCATCTGCACCCCGGTCGCCGCTGGTCGACACGGCGAGTCAACTGCAATTGCAGCCATGGTTGATTTGGCAAAAACAAGTTCCATTGCTACAGATCTGAGCCTTGTGTTTGTATTGCAACTTTGATTAAAAATCACAAGTGACTCATTTACAATAAAACCAGAGCTCCAATTCACAAATCAGGGTTTGGGGTACCGAAAACTCAGACAACAGAGAAGTGAAGCAGCGGAGGGAAGGGGTTTTTTGTGGGGTGTTGCCCTCCTCAGCAGTCGATGATCTTAGATTCCCCCAAAATTTAACACCCCTTTCTGGATAGGAACATGAACATACAGACTGAACAACATTTTCTTTTTCTTTTTCTGGTAGTGCCAACTGTAGCATACGGGGCCACCGGCGAGTCTAGAGTCGCCGCTAAACGGGGCCACCGCCTCTACCTCTGTCACGAGATGCGGCCGCCGTCGCCGCTAAACGCGGGCACTGCCGCTGCTACAGAGAGATGTCGGTCTCTCTCTCCGCGTCTGGTACACGCCGCCGAACGCCGTGCGCCGCCACCTAAGTGGTGGTGGCCGGCCAGTTTATATTTTTTTATTTTTATTATTTCAAGGGTAATATAGTAATTTTGCATATACTTAACTGAGAAATCTAACAAAGGTTAGTGGTAAGGACCACCCGAGTGCAAAATTTGAAACTACTGGGACCAAGTGTGCAATTAGTGAACCACTGGGACCAAGTCTGCAAGATTTGCAAACCACAGGGACCAACCAAGTATTTAACTCTAAAATAAAAGTACCATAAAAAACCAACATACTTTCTGTTTTTTCTCATAAAAGTCCTTCCGTTTTTTTTTACACAAATGAAAATATGGTAATGTAACGCACCTCGATAGAACATGAAAGATATAAGTTGCCAACTTCACCATTGGGTGGTGATGGATCCAATAACTTAACTTCAATGCCAGAATCTGAATCCTATAAAACATAAAACCTTGTTGTTTTATATTCCATCAAATATATAATCAAATCATATATAAATAATAGGGAAATTAGCATGTAATAGTCCCACCTAGACCTTATTGGCCATTAATAATCCCACGTCAGAATATTCCCTCCACCAGTCCCACCTTTCACTTATTTTTCCTACAATGGTCCACCGTTAAAAAAACTTAACGGAGTTAAGCTTTTTTCCAAATTACAAACAGATTCTTTAGGGCTTTTGATTAGAACAACGATACGAGTCCATTGATGTAAAACTTACCCGGCTAAGAAAATCAAACAGATCTACCTCACAATACCCAATTAGATGGTTCTTTGACAGTCTATTGGTCTACAGAAGGATATAAATTCATATTAAAGAATAGTGATATAAATTATGGTCCTACAAGCATACAAATAAAGTTAATATAATAAAACTATTTGGAAGTTGGACCAAACCTAAAAAACAGATACTTTTGCAACATGAGGCCCATTTCTTTCCAAAAGAAACTTCTTCTCCAGTAAGATAACTCAAATGTGACATTTTGACTAATCTATTATCCAGATGGTCATTTACCTACTTTTTAATTTATTAATATGATCGCTACACATAATTACATCCAATCAAAATTGATGACGTATGTATGCCAAGTCCCTAACTAACAACGTAAGGACAAGTCGAGAAGCTCACATAAACAATAACTAATTAAACATAAATAAAAGCAAGGCCAGAACAAGTAAGGCAACTAGCTCCCGACCAGGAGCTGAACCAGTATGAGGGAGCTGCCGTTACTATAGCACCTCGGGAATAGTATAACAAAGGTCAAACTGACTTGACCTTTTACCAAAAGCACAAGCAAAGACCTCGAGACACACAAACCTGCGCACTTACCATAAAAGGCAAGGCCTTTCCTGCAAGCAAACAACAGTAAAGAAGATGCTTACCCAATGGGGAAGGTGACAGCTGGCGAGGGGACTTCCTTGGGCAGATCACTTGGTCTATAAAAGGAAGAACTTTGAGCCAGCCTAAGGTATTCACACTTCACTCTCTCACTCTAAAACTCTTTACTACATTATGCTAAGACTCTTAAGAACCAATCACTGATTCTCAAGCCGGAGTCCAAACGCGGGAGGCCACCTCTCGCGTTAAGGCTAATGTGTTCTTTGTCCGCAGATTCCAGCCAAGGAGCTTCCCCCGGAGTCGATCTTAGACCTTCCTCCCTGCCATATCCTTGTTGTTTTAACAAGTGGCGCCCACCGTGGGGCTGCGCTACTTAGAACAACCATTGTGGTAGTACAGCCCTGTTTCTAAGTTCTCATTTTCCATATGGCCGGAAAGGATCACTCCCAAAAAGAAGTCTCCGGCAGTTCCTTTTCCCTGCTCGACTCCCCTGTCACACCGGGGATGGGCAGCTCACCTAGCAACACGGACGGACTAAATGTCGTACCGACTACAGGAGGTACTCAACTGTTCCAAACACCTCTTGCTACACGTGTTGGGCCTTTCTCACCCAGCGAGGTTCTATTTCTGGTAAACACCATGGAAATAACACCGGAAGGGGTAAGAAATAACTTCATACAGCTGAGGGAACTGCTGAATAGCTACGTATGTGAAGAACAAACCAAGGGAGTGAAGTTACGCTTGTCTTATGATGAGCCTGAGGTTACACTTGCACCCATGCCTCCTCCTTTGTGTACCACTACTTCCCCCAGTATCACTCGAGCTTCCCCGAGCCCTAACACACGTTTCCCTACGGAAGGTACACTTGGGTAAGGGAGCGGTCACTTCCGGCTCCCCTTACCAACCTTCCCCAAGATATGCTGAATACACAGTCGAGCAGCTCCTTCAACAGGCTCAGGTAGTCTCGCCTCCTCCGCAAACGACCTTTGCAGAAGCACTCAGGTCCTTACCGCTGGCTAGCAGAGCTGTGGCCACAAGCTTGTCGCCGTTCACCAGTCTTCAACCGGGTTGCATGCCATATGATGTTCAGAATCCCCAAATGGCTATGCTCCTAGCACAGTTGACCCAGCAGCTCCTAGGCAACCCAACTTGGCAGAGCTTACAAGCTCAGCCGATTACCCGATATATAAGAGGAGCATGAGCTGCTAATAACACTCCTTCCATGCCCTACAAGCCAAGCTCGTTGTCATGCTTCTCCGACGAAATAGCCAACTATATTTTCCAAACCAAGATAAAAATGCCTTCAAACGTCAAGACGTATGACGGAACGGAAGACCCTGAGGATCATTTACAAGTCTTTACAGGAGCCGCCACAGTAGAAAGATGGAATAATGCAGAGTGCTGCCACATGTTCATGCAGACTCTCATCGGCCCGGCAAGGTTATGGTTCTGTGGGCTCCCGGTCAGGAGCATCACCTCCTTCGATGACTTGTATAAAAGTTTCCTGTCAAACTTTACCCCACAAAAGAAGTGTACAAGGATGCCACGGTCATGCATCAGATCCAACAAAAGGACCATGAAGACCTTCGAACCTTTGTAGAAAGATTCAAACGAGAAGGTTTGATGTATAGTGGGGCAACTGAAAAAATGAGGGTCTCAGCCTTCATAAATGCCATAAGGCCTAAGAAGTTGCTAAGAAGGTTTCACGAGAACAATCCTCAAACGATGGAGGAAGTCTTTGAGCGAGCAGAGTCGTTCCTCAAAGGAGAAGAAGCTTTAGAAAGGCAGGCCTCGAAGAAAAGAGAGCATGGTAGCTGGAGAGACCAACCTTCCTCGTCTAAGAGGCCTCGTTTCCAGTCTTTCCCAGAAAGACGACCATTCAGACCCTACGAGGGAAGAAGGTTCGAAGATAAAATAAGATCCCCCCGTTCGAGTAGAGAAAAAGATAAACATATCTTTACCCTACTCACAAAGACACCCCAAGAAATCCTGTCAACAAAGGAGGTCAAATACTCCTTCAAGCCACCTCGATCCCTGGCAAAGCTAGTTAACAAGAGAGATTCAACCAAGTTTTGTGCCTTTCATAACGACACAGGGCACCAAACTAATGATTGTTATCAGCTGAAGAAAAGGATCGAAGAGGCGGTTAAGTCGGGGGAGCTGGCTCACCTAGTAAAAGAAATCAAGGAGAAGAAAGAAAGCAAGAAAGAATCAAATGTCAACATGGTGTGGGGGGAAGAGAATCAAGAAGAAAAAAAGGAAGAATCACCCCTTGGAACCAAGAGGTCATATGTTTCTCCCCAACTATTATCAGATTCATAGTTGTTTTAACATATGTTTCTGGGAAAGCTAACCTAAGCTTGTGCCTCAGGGATGGTGACCTGGCAAGAACGGAGGAGCTGACATTCATAGTAATAAGCTCCCCCTCCAACTATGACATGCTGATAGGAAGGCCAGGCCTCGCTGCCTTCGACGCTGTGGTCTCCCCAGTCCATGGGATGGCAAGATTCCCAACCGATAAAGGCATAGCATCGCTGGTCCCAACAAAGGAGGCATTGTTAGTCGCATCGATGGAAATAGAAGCAGGGGAAGGCAGCGAAGTCAAAGACAGTCCTGACGAGGAGGTAAGCATAAATAGCTCCTTCCCAGAACAGAAGATCAGAATAAACAATCACCTCCCAGAAGCTACAAAACAAACGTTAAAATAACTCCTGAGGGAAAATATGGGAGTATTCGCTTGGAGCCCAAGCGACATGATAGGAGTACCGAGACACGTAGCTGAACATTCGCTGAATATTGCTCAAACATACAAACCAGTGACCCAAAAGAAAAGAAGCCTAGATCCCAAGCTGCCTGTCGGGAGGTGAAAAATTGGTTGAGGCTAACATCTTAAAAGAGGTAAAATACCAATCCTGGTTAGCTAACCCGGTAATGGTGAAGAAACCCGTTGGATCGTGGAGTATGTGTGTTGATTTTAAGGACTTAAACAAGGCATGTCCCAAAGATTGTTATCCTCTACCAGAGATAGATTGGAAAGTAGATTCACTCACCGGGTATAGGTTCAAGTGCTTCCTTGATGCTTATAAAGGGTATCATCAAATCAAAATGGCAAAAGAAGATGAAGAGAAGACGGCGTTTCACACCAACCAAGGGATTTTTGTTATACCAAAATGCCCTTTGGATTGAAAAACGTCGGGGCCACATACCAAAGGCTCATCGACAAAGCCTTCTCGAGCAAATCGGAAGGAACATGGAAGCATACATTGATGACTTAGTGATAAAGCAAAAGTGAAGAAGACATGTTGCAAGACATCAAGGAAACATTCCACAACCTCAACAAAATCAACATGAAGTTGAACCCAAGCAAATGCTCATTTGGGTACGAGGAGGGGAGGTTCCTCGGTCACGTGGTAGGGAAACAAAACATCAAGGCCAATCCAGACAAGGTTCAATCTATCATACAAATGAAATCACCAAAAACAAAGAAGGAAGTCGAAAGCTTGAACGGGAAGATCGCAGCCCTCAAACGGTTCCTCCCTAAGTCGGCAGAAAGGTCGCTCCCGTTCTTCCGAACGTTAAAGAACTGTGCTAATAAGAAAGGCTTTGAATGGACGGAGGAGGCTGAACAAGCCTTCTCAGTACTCAAAGAGCTCCTCGCCTCATTACCTGCCATGGCAGCACCATCAAAAGACGAGACAATCACCGTCTACTTGTCTTCAGGTTTAATAAGACACCTTCCCTGTCAATATAACCAAAAGGAAACAAGCACTAATGTTTCACTAAAATATATCGTCACAGGTCAAGAAGCCATAAGCTCCGTGCTTCTGGGAGAAAGGGAAGGAAAGCAGATACCGGTATACTTTGTAAGCAAGGCCCTAAAAATGGCAGAAATTAACTACTCTCCAATAGAGAAGCTGGTTCTAGCCTTGGTCCATACAACAAAAAGCCTAAGAAGGTATTTCCAAGCTCACCCGATCCAAGTACTGACTGATCAACCGCTGAGAACCATCCTGGAAAAGTTGAGGACTCAGGAAGGATGGCCAAGTGGGCAGTGGGGTTGGGGGAACACAATATCGAGTACATACCAAGGAAGGCCTACAAGGGGCAAGTGCTGGCTGGTTTTTTAACAAAAATGCCAAGAATCAAGGAGGTTAATGAAATAGAGGAGGAAAAATATGAAACGATAGTGGCAGGAAAGTGGACGTTATTCACAGATGGAGCATCCATTATAGAAGGTTCCGGGGCAGGTCTCATCATAACGGACCCTCACGGAACCGAATATACTTATGCACTACGTCTTGATTTTCCTTGTACCAACAATGAGGCAGAATATGAAGCATTGTTAGCCGGCCTCAGAATAGCAAAGGCATTGGGGGTTAAAGAGCTTAAGGCCTTCATCAATTCAAAGCTAGTGGCAAGCCAGGTAAAAGGAGAATACACAGCAAGGGAACCATCAATGATACAGTACAAAGAGAAGGTGAAAGCATTGATGGAAAGTTTTGAATCCTGTTCGTTAACCCAAGTGTCTCGAACAAGAAATAATCAAGCCGATGCCTTGAGCAAGCTGGCTTCCCTGACCTTTGCGCACTTAACGAAGAAGGTGTTGGTAGAAATAATAAAAAAGAAAACAGCAGAAGAAGAGGAGGTCAATGATGTAGTCAAAGAAGAGCAACAATCATGGATGACCCCGATACAAAAATACCTTGAAGAAGGGAAGCTCCCCCAGGGAGAATCAGAAGCTGTAAGAATCAAGGCAAAAGCTAACCAATATGTAGTGGAGGAAGGGAAGCTTTACAAGAAAGGCTACCTATCCCCACTGCTAAGGTGTGTCGGTCCCAATCAAAGCACCTACTTGATCAACGAGGTGCATGAAGGTATATGCGGTGCACATGCGGGAGTAAGAACAATAGTGGGGAAGCTAATGAACATGGGCTACTACCAGCCCACGATGCACAAAGACACAACCGAAGTCATCCACAAATGCGAATCATGTCAGCTACACACCCCGGTAAAGACAAGTGGGGTATGGACATCGTGGGACCATTCCCCACAGCAGCCGGCCATTTTACAAATGGGGTATAGACATCGTAGGACCATTCCCCACAGCAGCCGGCCAGGTCAAATTCCTCCTAGTAGCGGTGGACTACTTCACCAAATGGCCGGAGGTAAAGCCATTGGCAAAAATCACAGGAAAAAATGTGATAAATTTTGTATGGGAAAACATTGTATGTAGATTTGGGCTACCGGGGGAGATAGTAACTGACAACGGCAAATAGTTTGCAGAAAAACCATTCAGCACATGGTGCCAAGAATTGCAAATCAAGCAGGTCTTAAGCTCCGTTTGTTACCCACAATCTAATGGGCAAGTAGAAAGGTATGAATAGAAGTATCGTAGAATGGTTGAAGACCAGGCTGGGAAGGTATGGAAAACACTGGGTGGAGGAGCTCCCCAGTGTGTTGTGGGCTATCCGAACGTTGGAAAAAAACAAGTCACCAAAGAACCCCTTATAGCCTAGTCTATGGCTCCGAAGCGGTGATACCAGCAAGGTGGGGGTACAAACGCTAAGAAGCTCAAGAAGGCAGGAAGCACCCAACGAAACAGAAATCCTGCTAAACCCAGACCTGCTGGAAGAAGCCAGAGAAGCTGCCCTAATTCGAGAAGCAAGATACAAGAAAAGGCTAGAAGGTTACTACAACAAAAGAGTCAAAAAAGAAGCCTTCAAGCCAGGAGACCTCGTCTTGAGGAACAATGAAGCAAGCAAATGGAAGACACTGGAAAATTGGGCCCAAAATTGGAAGGTCCATATGTTATAAAAGAAGCACATTAGGGAGGCTCCTATAAGCTGGAAACCCCACAAGGCAAGAAGGTCCCGAGATATTTTGGAACGGGAAGCACTTGAAAAAATTCATAGTGTGATTGATCATTGTAATGGTTGAATGAACCTGTACTTGGCTGTAATCGGTTTTAATGAAAACACAAACAACTACTTTTGTTAACAAGAATTATTGTTCTATCCTAAGGGTGAGCTTCTCCAAATCAAGCTCCATGGGATCCGACACTATATCTACCCATGAAAAAGGGATGAGCTCCTAGGCCATATCGCTCAGCGGGGAACAAGGCGCTATACCTTCCGTATAAAGGGTGAGTACCTAAAACCATACAACTCCATGGATCGGACACACTTAAGAAATAACTCCATGTAAAAGGGTAAGCACCTTACAACAAATGCTTCATAGGAAAATTAAAAAATGATACCTATTGTAAATATACCACAAAAATAGTGGACTAGAAAAGAGATAGAACACAAAAAATGCATCGTTCTTTGATAGAAGAATGAAGGATAGGTGACTGCAGCACTTAACCAAAATTCGTCTAGAAGAGACATTGCAAAAACATAAGATATTCATACATTACATCACGAACAAGAAGAAAAAATACCAACCATTACACTAACAAATACAAAAGGCTAAAATTCCCACAAGGAACCATAAAGCTATACATGCTCCCACAAAAGCAAAACAAAATATTGGAATGCACAAAGGGAGACGACAAAAATATAACAAAGTCATAAAACATAATAAACATTCCAAAAGGCCTAAAACCCCTAAGGGGGCAGCCTAAGTCATATTACAAGATAACCCATAAAGGGCAAAGTACAACACTTCCTAAACAGGAAGGTTAAAGAAAGTAAAACATTGAGCCACTACTGCCAACATCGAAAAACCATTGCTTCAAGGAAGGTCATCATACAAGCCATAAAGGTCAACATCCCCACCTTCAGGAGCGGAGAACTAGCTCCCTTGGGAGATGGGTGTAACATCCGTCAAAAACCGGATTTACCAAACCCGCTTCGTTTATTAACCGAACAACCAGTTAAAAATTTCGTTGCATATTTAATGCTCAAATTAATTTTAAACGATACATAATTAATAAGTATATTAGAATATAAAATTTATATTTGAAAATGTATTAAAAATAGTGAAATAAAAATAAAACAAGGCTGCCGGGATTCGAACCCGGGTCAACCGGGTCAGCCAAGCCTTAACTCTCATCCTTCCAACCGCTCCGCCACTTGTGATTTTTGTTTACATATTGAAATAATTAATACATAAATTAAATCTGGAAATCAAAACCCAGTTACACAGCGCGCCCAAAACCGCTGACGCCGGAAATCCCGACAAATTCGTCAGATGTTGCCGTTTCTTTTGGTCATAACGTTTACATTAACAGCCATATCGGTTATAACCGAAAAACTTAATCAATTTCATTCATTACCTTAATTTCCGTCGAAACCGAAAGTCTAATTCAAATCCGGGATTATACCTTGTTCATCAGTTGAGCTCACGAATCTATTCAACTTACACTCTTCATTTTTGCTCAAAAAACTTCGCCGCAGTCGCCGGAATTCCCTGCAAATTAACCGGAAATTTTCGCCGGAAAACCGAATTCATTCCATCCTTTCTTCTTACTCTAAAATAAGATCTTAGAGCTCATACTGACATCACCCACACTCACCTTAAACCTCTGAAGAATCTCTGTCGCAAGAAATTTCACTCGCCGGAATTCTCTGCAAGTCGCCGGAAAACCGGGACTTTCATCTACGCGGTAAATACCTCGACTTTTCTGTTTCATTACTTTATTAGACAAATTCTAACATCACTCCATCACCCAGAATCAGCCCCAGACGACATTGCCGGATTTTCTGTTATCGCCGGAAAACTTCTGAAAGTTTCGGAAACTCGCTGTTAACCGGTATGATCATTCAAACCTACTGATAATCGTTACTCAGTAGTTCAATTTCACATCTAATCCCTCCAAACTGTTAATTGATCCTAACAGCCGAAGGTCACCAAAACAGAGCCGACGAGCTTCGCCGGATTTCTGAAGAAGACAATCTGTTCGGTACAAACAATCCTCAAACCTTTTCTGTTCAATACATTACGATTGCTCATAATGTTCGTTAACCGAATTAAACAAGAAACAGTTAGTTAACCGATGTCTGGGTTTTGAACGAAGAAGACGAAGTAGTGTATGTTATAAGATTAATTAAAATCGGTATTATAACGGGTCAGACACACAGTCCAGCGGTGGACTGTGTGCAAACAATACGCATACGTCCCGAGTTCGATCCTTGACACACGCACCTTCGCAGTAATAAAATGTCCTTTTTTTTAAACTGAACCGGATCCACAACAGTAAGATGTTAAGTATAATAAAAACCAGAATATTTACCAAGTTAGACACACAGTCCAGCGGTGGACTAGTGTGCCAAACTAAACCACAGGTCCCGGGTTCGAGACATGTGGAGAGCACCGAGTCGATACATTAAATCCTTTTTAAAATAAATGATATTCGGATTAATTTAATTAGTATATAAATATAATTAAAAACAAAAATATTTCGGGTTAGACACGTAGCTCAGTTGGTAGGGCTGCGTGCACGCGTACGGGAGGTCACGGGTTCGAGTCTCACCTAGCGCACACATATAACCGACCGAACCGGTCAACGGTCAACGATCCAACAAGTCAATGGTCAAAAATCAACATTTTTTTATTATTTTTATTTATTTATTTAAATTTAAAATCAATTAAAAATACTTAAAAATAACATTTTTAAAGTTAGAAAATAGCCTAAAACTCACAAAAATCTATCTAATAATCCTACTAAAATTGATTAATAAAATCCGCTTATTTATCAAACCATTATGTTATTATCTAGGTTAGTTTCACTCGTGGTTAATCCAACTTCGTGCGCACTCATCATCAATCCAAGAAACGCAACCACTGTGAGTGAATCTTACAACTCCCCTTTTTAATTACACGTTTTGGGGTGTATCATGTGTCACTTAAACTAATTCGTTTATTCAAACTCGTGCCATACCATATTATGATTTAAACTTAGAATGTAAATATTGTTTGAAGTTATGTATTACATATTGTCATCTTGTATGCAAATTATTTGTTAGGCCCATCAGTTCCTCGTGGGAGACGAGTTGAACAACGCGTGCCTTAAAACTATTCATTAGGCCCATCAGTTCGTAGAACAACGCATGCCTCAAAACTCATTCATTAGGCCCATCAGTTCCTCGTGGGAGACGAGTTGAATAACCTGTTGTGTGTATTATTTAATATTAAGTGTTTTGTGAATAAGTTTACATCTACATTTACTCATATGTGGTTATGCACTTTATTTTATCAATTCATTAAACTTGTTTAAATGTTTTTAATAGGATTCACTCGCCAACTTTTTGTTGATCCAAAAACCATTTTTACACATGATACAGGTGAACAGGATGAAGCAAGGAAAACATAGGAAATGCCTTAGAAGAAAATAATGAAGTTTAGAAAGATGTGTAGAACATGTTGTAATTATGATTTTATGATTTCCCTTTAAATTGTAATAATAAATATGAAACATTATAATAAATGTCATGAGCTTTGATGAAAACCCAATCATGCCCCGATCACCTTTTCCGCTGCGGGTCGGGGTGTGACAGATTGGTATAAGAGCTTTTGACTATAGGGATATAGGATAGGTTATTAGACCCTGAGAGCCTATACTATAGTTGACTAGATTTTAATTGTTTATGTGGTTACATGCAAACTTATGATATTTATTTGTTTAATATTTATTACATACACAAATGCATGCAAACATTTCCAATATTACATTTTGTGATACATAGCGAATTAAACTTACAGTCAGACATACATAATTACATACACATTCATCATACATATTTCAATGCTCACATATTCAAATCATCTTCATACTTCCGTTATTCAAGATTTTGTCGCATTTTTCATTTTTCAAATCTCATCAAAGTGAGTTCTGCGACGGGCATGTAGTAACTGTAAGGGTACAAGTACCGGTAGTCGGAACGTCCTGTCTAGGTTGGCATTCGTATAAATACAATATAACGGACCAGTTTGCCTACATGGGGACTAACGATGAGAGTACGAAGGACCTATTAGGCCAAAACATGCCACACCAAACGTCGTTCGAACTAACCCCACTTGAGGTGTCACCGTGTCCACACCTGGATACATTCCGAATATCATACGTTACATACTTATTTCTCGATTTTCTCCGGGTTTTAGTGTACGTAACCAAGCTAACACATGCGAACCATATGAAAAACCGGTAGTCATGGGGGCCCACATGATTACGAAGGTGAAGTATGGCGGCATGCAATGCCCAATTACGAGCAAAGCCCAAGACATCCTATGGATCTAGTAGATTTATTATTTTATATTTATTTTATAAATGTTCATTCCTAAATACGACACATGATCCCTAAAGCATCCAACTCATACTCTTGATATGTATTCCTTGTAGATGTCTTCTAGCCTCGCTCGTAGGAAGATGAGATCAGGAAAAGCCCGCGAGCGCATGGCTGCCCAAATCGCTCAACAAATGGCTGCCGTAATACCCAACATTGTAATTCAAGTCCAACAAGCCCTTACCGCTAATCCTGTCAACCAAGAAGATCAAAATGTTATCAACCCTCCCCCAAATACCACTAAATGCACCTACAAGCATTTCAAATCCTACGACCCTCCAAAATACGAAGGGACTGAAGGTGTCACCGCTCTCCTCCATTGGTTTGAAAAAATGGAAAACACCTTTCTAAATTGCGATTGCCCCGATGATCGCAAAGTGCGATATGCTACCGGTCGTTTACTTGGAATAGCACTTACACGGTGGAACACAGAGAAGGCCAAACGGGTGTTGAAGATGCTATGACTTTGACTTGGGAAGAGTTGAAGGAAATCATGACAAGACAGTTTTGCCCAAGGAGAGAAATCAAGAAATTAGAGGATGAGTTCTATTCGTTGAAACAAAAGGAAGGCGACCACACCACATACAACAAGAGATTCCTCGAGTTAAATCAAATGGTTCCCAACTTGTTCACTCCCCTCTACCGTTTGATCGAACACTACATTCGAGGTCTTCCTTCAAAAATTCAAGACCCTGTAATAAGTACCACACCTGCAACTTTGGAAGCAGCAATGGAGTTAGCTACAGAGCTCACCGAGAACCGTATACGGAATAAAGACTTCAAGGAGGAGAAGAAGAAGGATAAAGCATCGACTGAAACCTCCAACTCCACCCAAACCGAATCCCCTTCTCAATCCATTTCTAAGAGAAAACGAGACGGGCAACTTTTCGCTGTCACCCAACGCAACCAACCAGCCTCACAAGCCGTACCCCTCCAAGCTATCCCAATCACTCAAGTAGCACCCAACTCAACTTACCCAAATAAGAAACCTTACCTTGGACCTCACCCTCAATGTAACACCTGTTTTTATCACCATCCATCTACCTTACCTTATCGTCTATGTGCGAATTGTGGACGCTATGGTCATTTGAGCAAGGTTTGCCGCACCCCTCAAAACCAAACCTCACCCCCTACTCAAAACATGATCCAAACATATCAACAACCCCAATACCCCATGTTCCTATATGTTCGAGCTTGTTTTAATTGTGGTGACCCTACCCACTTTAGAAACACATGCCCTCGATTGGTTAACATCATAAACGCCCAAGCTCAAGCAAACCCAGTTAACCAAGCAAATCGAGGAAACCTAACCACTAGGCCACCAGCAAGAGGAAGAGTTTACAACATCAACGCCAATCCTGTTGAAGATAATGACGTTCCAAACGAAACCACCCAACTAGTCCCCTTCGCCAAAAATCAAGATTCAACTCCAACCGTTTAGTTTTTACGTTTTTTTTATGTTATCTCAATTTTCCTGTATCCCAGTTATAAATTGGAAATATATCCAAGAATCTTAATGCAAATTACTATTTCAGTTTTGTTTTATACTCACTGATCTAACATTCATATCATCATACCTCACGACGTATTACAATCTCAACATTTTAAGAAGTTGAGCTGTGTCTCACTTCTACATAGACTAACCTCTCCATCATAATAAACGAGAGAGGTACTGTCATCATTCAAACATGTATACTATCAGAATGAAGATTCAAGTTTTGGTTGTTGTTTTTGTTTATGTTTTAGAGTCACATAGAACTAATCATAACTTACGGATAAAGCCAATGAAAATTTGACAAGAATATGGTGGATACGCCGCTGGTACTTCCTATATATAAGTATTCTTGTCAAAGGATCAGAGGCATTTATGAGAAGTTCCATGTAGGATTTAGTATTGTCTTGGTTGAAGTTTGTGTTATACTCACTGATTTAGCATTCATATCATCTCATCATTTAAAGGAATTGGATTGTGTTCCATTTCTATATAGACTAACCTCTCCATCATAACAAACGAGAGAGGAACTGTCATCATTCAAACATGTATACTATCAGAATTAAGACTCAAGCTTTGATTGTTGTGTTTGTTTATGTTTTAGAGTCACATAGAACTAATCATAACTTACGGATAAAGCCAATGAAAATTTGACAAGAATATGGTGGATACGCCGCTGGTACTTCCTATATATAAGTATTCTTGTCAAAGGATCAGAGGCATTTATGAGAAGTTCCATGTAGGATTTAGTATTGTCTTGGTTGAAGTTTGTGTTATACTCACTGATTTAGCATTTATATCATCTCATCATTTAAAGGAATTGGATTGTGTTCCATTTCTATATAGACTAACCTCTCCATCATAACAAACGAGAGAGGAACTGTCATCATTCAAACATGTATACTATCAGAATTAAGACTCAAGCTTTGATTGTTGTGTTTGTTTATGTTTTAGAGTCACATAGAACTAATCATAACTTACGGATAAAGCCAATGAAAATTTGACAAGAATATGGTGGATACGCCGCTGGTAGTTCCTATATATAAGTATTCTTGTCAAAGGATCAGAGGCATTTATGAGAAGTTCCATGTAGGATTTAGTATTGTCTTGGTTGAAGTTTGTGTTATACTCACTGATTTAGCATTCATATCATCTCATCATTTAAAGGAATTGGATTGTGTTCCATTTCTATATAGACTAACCTCTCCATCATAACAAACGAGAGAGGAACTGTCATCATTCAAACATGTATACTATCAGAATTAAGACTCAAGCTTTGATTGTTGTGTTTGTTTATGTTTTAGAGTCACATAGAACTAATCATAACTTACGGATAAAGCCAATGAAAATTTGACAAGAATATGGTGGATACGCCGCTGGTAGTTCCTATATATAAGTATTCTTGTCAAAGGATCAGAGGCATTTATGAGAAGTTCCATGTAGGATTTAGTATTGTCTTGGTTGAAGTTTGTGTTATACTCACTGATTTAGCATTCATATCATCTCATCATTTAAAGGAATTGGATTGTGTTCCATTTCTATATAGACTAACCTCTCCATCATAATAAACGAGAGAGGAACTCTCATCATTCAAACATGTATACTATCAGAATTAAGACTCAAGCTTTGATTGTTGTGTTTGTTTATGTTTTAGAGTCACATAGAACTAATCATAACTTACGGATAAAACCAATGAAAATTTGACAAGAATATGGTGGATACGCCGCTGGTACTTCCTATATATAAGTATTCTTGTCAAAGGAGCAGAGGCATTATCAGGCGGTTATGAGAAGTTCCATGTAGGATTTAGTATTGTATTGGTTGAAGTTTGTGTTATACTCACTGATTTAGCATTCATATCATCTCATCATTTAAAGAAATTGGATTGTGTTCCATTTGTACATAAACTAACCTCTCCATCATAACAAACGAGAGAGGAACTGTCACCATTCAAACATGTATGCTATCAGCATTAGGACTCAGATATTGATTGTTGTGTTTATTTATGTTCTAGAGTCACATCATAGAACCAATCATAACTTACTGATAAAACCAATGAAAATTTGACAAGAATATGGTGGATACGCCGCTGGTACTTCCTATATATAAGTATTCTTGTCAAAGGATCAGATGCATTGTCAGGCGGTTATGAGAAGTTCCATGTAGGTTTTAGTAGTAGAAGTTTTGTTTAGGGATAAACCTTATCTTTCCAAACATATCAAAACTCTTGCACATGAAATCATATTTAGTCAATCAACTCTGTTTATCAATATTCATTATCATAGGCATCAAAAAGCGATTCCTGGAGCAGGGTACTCAACCCTTACAAGGAACGTTACCGCCTCAAACAAAAATTTAAACTCTTACGCCTTTCTAAGTATGTAACTGTCAAATTAAACACCATCCTTTTTAGACAAATATGCCACTACTTAAATTTCGGGACGAAATTTCTAAAAAGTAGGGGATACTGTAACATCCGTAAAAAACCGGATTTACCAAACCCGCTTCGTTTATTAACCGAACAACCAGTTAAAAATTTCGTTGCGTATTTAATGCTCAAATTAATTTTAAACGATACATAATTAATAAGTATATTAGAATATAAAATTTATATTTGAAAATGTATTAAAAATAGTGAAATAAAAATAAAACAAGGCTGCTGGGATTCGAACCCGGGTCAGCCGGGTCAGCCAAGCCTTAACTCTCATCCTTCCAACCGCTCCGCCACTTGTGATTTTTGTTTACATATTGAAACAATTAATACATAAATTAAATCTGGAAATCAAAACCCAGTTACACAGCGCGCCCAAAACCGCTGACGCCGGAAATCCCGACAAATTCGTCAAATGTTGCCGTTTCTTTTGGTCATAACGTTTACATTAACAGCCATATCGGTTATAACTGAAAAACTTAATCAATTTCATTCATTACCTTAATTTACGTCGAAACCGAAAGTCTAATTCAAATCCGGGATTATACCTTGTTCATCAGTTGAGCTCACGAATCTATTCAACTTACACTCTTCATTTTTGCTCAAAAAACTTCGCCGTAGTCGCCGGAATTCCCTGCAAATTAACCGGAAATTTTCGCCGGAAAACCGAATTCATACCATCCTTTCTTCTTACTCTAAAATAAGATCTTAGAGCTCATACTGACATCACCCACACTCACCTTAAACCTCTGAAGAATCTCTGTCGCAAGAAATTTCACTCGCCGGAATTCTCTGCAAGTCGCCGGAAAACCGGGACTTTCATCTACGCGGTAAATACCTCGACTTTTCTGTTTCATTACATTATTAGACAAATTCTAACATCACTCCATCACCCCAGAATCAGCCCCAGACGACATTGCCGAATTTTCTGTTATCGCCAGAAAACTTCTGAAAGTTTCGGAAACTCGCTGTTAACCGGTATGATCATTCAAACCTAGTGATAATCGTTACTCAGTAGTTCAATTTCACATCTAATCCCTCCAAACTGTTAATTGATCCTAACAGCCGAAGGTCACCAAAACAGAGCCGACGAGCTTCGCCGGATTTCTGAAGAAGACAATCTGTTCGATACAATCAATCCTCAAACCTTTTCTGTTCAATACATTACGATTGCTCATAATGTTCGTTAACCGAATTAAACAAGAAACAGTTAGTTAACCGATGTCTGGGTTTTGAACGAAGAAGACGAAGTAGTGTATGTTATAAGATTAATTAAAATCGGTATTATAACGGGTCAGACACACAGTCCAGCGGTGGACTGTGTGCAAACAATACGCATACGTCCCGAGTTCGATCCTTGACACACGCACCTTCGCAGTAATAAAATGTCCTTTTTTTTAAACTGAACCGGATCCACAACAGTAAGATGTTAAGTATAATAAAAACCAGAATATTTACCAAGTTAGACACACAGTCCAGCGGTGGACTGTGTGCCAAACTAAACCACAGGTCCCGGGTTCGAGACCTGTGGAGAGCACCGAGTCGATACATTAAATCCTTTTTAAAATAAATGATATTCGGATTAATTTAATTAGTATATAAATATAATTAAAAACAGAAATATTTCGGGTTAGACACGTAGCTCAGTTGGTAGGGCTGCGTGCACGCGTACGGGAGGTCACGGGTTCGAGTCTCACCCAGCGCACACATATAACCGACCGAACCGGTCAACGGTCAACAAGTCAACGGTCAATGGTCAAAAATCAACATTTTTTTTATTATTTTTATTTATTTATTTAAATTAAAAATCAATTAAAAATACTTAAAAATAACATTTTTAAAGTTAGAAATAGCCTAAAACTCACAAAAATATATCCAATAATCCTACTAAAATTGATTAATAAAATCCGCTTATTTATCGAACCATTATGTTATTATCTAGGTTAGTTTTACTCGTGGTTAAATCCAACTTCGTGCGCATTCATCATCAATCCAAGAAACGCAACCACTGTGAGTGAATCTTACAACTCCCCTTTTTAATTACACGTTTTGGGGTGTATCGTGTGTCACTTAAACTAATTCATTTATTCAAACTCGTGCCATACCATATTATGATTTAAACTTAGAATGTAAATATTGTTTGAAGTTATGTATTACATATTGTCATCTTGTATGCAAATTATTTGTTAGGCCCATCAGTTCCTCGTGGGAGACGAGTTGAACAACGCGTGCCTTAAAACTCATTCATTAGGCCCTTCAGTTCGTAGAACAACGCGTGCCTCAAAACTCATTCATTAGGCCCATCAGTTCCTCGTGGGAGACGAGTTGAACAACGCGTGCCTCAAAACAATCTATTATTGTATGTGTTTGTATTATTTAATATTAAGTGTTTTGTGAATAAGTTTACATCTACATTTACTCATATGTGGTTATGCACTTTATTTTATCAATTCATTAAACTTGTTTAAATGTTTTTAATAGGATTCACTCGCCAACTTTTTGTTGATCCAAAAACCATTTTTACACATGATACAGGTGAACAGGATGAAGCAAGGAAAACATAGGAAATGCCTTAGAAGAAAATAATGAAGTTTAGAAAGATGTGTAGAACATGTTGTAATTATGATTTTATGATTTCCCTTTAAATTGTAATAATAAATATGAAACATTATAATAAATGTCACGAGCTTTGATGAAAACCCAATCATGCCCCGATCACCTTTTCCGCTGCGGGTCGGGGTGTGGACAATGGGGGTGGGGGAACATCAGCAGGAACTGAGGAGGTAGTAGCAGGGTCAGAACCTTGAATCTTTTCACCCTCTTCAGCAGGGTTATCTCCCCGGTCTTGAGCACCAGATTCAAACAATGGCTATTTCGTGGGGGGAGAAGGCATTAGCTGCCTACAAAGATCCAAGTTCAGACCCTCTGGCTCCAAAGCCTGCAGCTCAGCTGTCACACCCCGACCCGCAGCGGAAAAAGGTGATCGGGGCATGATTGGGTTATCATCAAAGCTCATGACATTTATTAAGCGTTTCATATTCATTAAATACAATTTAATGGAAATTTACAATAATTGATACAACATATTCTAACTATCAATCTAAACTTCTTTGTTCTCTTCTAAGGCATTTCCTAGGTTTTCTTTGCTTCGACCTGTTCACCTGTATCATGTGTAAAAAGGTTTTGGATCAACATAAAGTTGGCGAGTGAATCCTATGGAAAACATTTGAACAAATTCATTTAAATTGATTATGAAATATGTGCACAACCATACATGAGTAAAAATAGATGTAAACTTAATCAACAATCATAAGATATTAAATGAAACACACATGAACAATAATGGAACATTTAGAGGCACGCGATGCTCAACTCGTCTCTCACGAGGAACTGAGGGGCCTAATGAATGAATTGCATAAACATGATAATATGAATGACACAACTACAAACAATATAAACTCAATGATAACACATAAACAATAATGAATTTGATTTGTGGCACGCGTTGTTCAACTCGTCTCCCACGAGGAACTGATGGGCTTAATGAATGAGTTTCATATATTTGACAAAAGGAAATAAGTAATCACAACAATATAAACAATCTAAGTTTAGGTCATGATGTGGTATGGCACAAGTTTAAATAAATAAGTTAATTATTTTCATAACACATGACACACCCCAAAACGTATAATTTAAAAGGGGGAGTTGTAAGATTCACTCACAGTGGGTGCGTTCGGTTGATGATGTTGAATGCACGCGAAGTGGTTTTAACCACGAGTGAGATTAACCTAGATAAATCGCATTATGGTTTGGTAAGTAAACGGATTTTATTAATCTATTTTAGTAGGATTGTTGGGTGTATTTTTGTGAGTTTGAGGCTATTTTCTAACCTTAAAAATGTTATTTTTAAGTATTTTTAATTGATTTTTAATTAAAATAATTAAATAAAAAATAATAAAAAAATTGATTTTTTTTCTGACCGTTGACCGTTGACTGACCGTTGACCGGTTCGAATGCGGAATATAAGTGCGCTGGGTGAGGCTCGAACCCGAGACCTCCGTACGCGTGCACGCAGCTCTACCAACTGAGCTACGTGTCTAACCCGTAATATATCTGATTTTAATTATCTTTATACATTAATTAGTTTAAACCGAAAATCATTTTATTTTAAAAACAGTTTAAGCGAATCGGACGTGCACTCCACAGGTCTCGAACCCGGGACCTGTGGCTTAAACTAACACACAGTCCACCGCTGGACTGTGTGTTTAACATGTTATATAATCCAATTTTTATTATACTTAAATACAAAATATTTGTTTTCATTTCTGACTTATTTAAAATAAGTTAATAATCGTCCGGGTCGATGCAGAAGACCGGATCGAACTCGTGACGTGCGACTTAAACATACACACAGTCCACCGCTGGACTGTGTGTCTAACTTGGTTTTATTCCGATTATTAATATACTTAACATATACCTGTGGCGACTCCGGTTCAGTTTAACAAAAAAATGATTTCTATTAAGGCAGCGTGTGTGAAACCGGATTCGAACTCGAGACGTTTGTATGTTTAATGTGCACACAGTCCACCGCTGGACTGTGTGTCTAACCCGAGTAATATCCTGATTTTAATTATACATATACGTTCCGAAACATCGTCTTCCTCGTTGAGTTTTAACCAGAATCGGTAACAGACTGGTTCGAAGTTTTAATCGGTTTCTTAGCGTCTTACAGTTCATTAAGGTGAGATATGAGTATAAAGAAAAGAAAATAAGCGTGAGGTATACCGACTCGTTTTCCTCTGTTTTCCGGCAGAACTCCGGCGACAGAAATTAACTCCGGCGTCAGGTATCTTGCAGCAGGGAAACTTCAGAAAACTTACAAAGGGTGTGGGTGACTTCGGTATAAGCTTAGGAGGTTCAATAAGGCTCGGCAATGGGGAACCCGGTTATCCGGTGACAAACAGAAGAATTCCGGTGAGTGGAATTACGCCGAGAAAAGGTGTGGTTTTGAGCGAAAAGGTTTGCGGTGGGTTGTGGGTGAATTTATAGAGCAAATCGTCGAAGAACCTGGTTTGATTTCCGACTGTATTCGTAAATTATAAAAACTCCGGCGGTTATAACTTTGGTCGCGGACTCAGACGTCGGTTATAACCGATGTCTTAGTAATGGTTTACGTTATAACGTAAGTTGTCGTTAAGACTCGCGAGATTTCCGGGATTTCCGACGACTGAACTATTGGGCGCCGGTTTTGAATTTGTAACGTCACTTTATAATTTAAATGATTCCAATATTTATCAAACAATACAAGTGGCGCAGTGGTTTGTGTGATGTGCGATAAGGCTGATGTTGAACCGGTTCAGACCCGGGTTCGAAACCCGGCAGAACCTATGTATTTTTATTTTGCGTTTTTTTAACAGTTTTTCAAAAACTAATTATATATTTCCGTATAATAATCGATTACGTATCGTTTAAAAAATATTTTGGGCATTTAATTCGCAACGAAATTTTTGACTGACTGTTCGGTTGATAAACGGAGCGGGTTTGGTAAATCCGTTTTTTGACGGATGTTACATCAGCAATAAGGCGGTTCACCATCTGAGACAAGCTCTCAACATACAGATAGGAAAGAGCCTCCATTTTCCTCACAGCAACATCAAAGTCATTTAAAGAGTCAGGCTTGTAGGAGGGAAGCTCCTCTACAGCTTCCCCACGAGCGATTGCCTCAGAAGCAGCAACAAGACATGTAAAGCGTCCATGTGCCATAGCCTTAGAATAAATACCTGCAAGATGCTTGTTGAACTCCTGGCTGTGTAGAAGAAAAGTCACAAACTGAGGAACACCAGACCCAATCAACCATTCCCTATCCTCGGTCAAACTCTTGACTTGCTGCCTCAGCTCTTCGACACTTGCCTCATGATCAGCATGTTCCTTCCTAAATGATAACCTTTCAACACCAAACTCAGCTCTCTCTTTAGCTAACTGATTACTAAAATCAGCCAACTGCCCGGCATATACCTCAACCTTCCTAGCTTCCTCATTCCTTTTAGCCAAAGAAGAGGCAAGCTGCCCCTCAAGGTCATTTACCTTAGCTTGATGAGTAGCTAAAAGATCAGAAGATTACTTAAGCTCAGCTTCCTTTTTTGACAAAGCTTCAGTAAGATCAACATTCCGGCTAACCGAGTTAGCCCACGTTCGAGACCATCAGGAAGGGTGAGTTGAGTAATGATACGGTAGGCCAAGTCCTCATCAGACAATTGCGAATGCAGCTTCTTCTCAACAGGAGGAGTAACATTCCGGATAAGATCATGGCACACCCTACCGCTCTTCAAGGTGTCTGAAACAGTAATCTTCCAACTAGGGACGAAAATAGCCTTACCGGCCCCTTCCCTGATTCAGCAGATTGCTTTCCCTCCAAAGTATCACCCAACTTACCCTTAACCGAGGACTTAGCTGCCTCACCATCACCACTTTTCTCAGTGTGAATCCCAGAAGAACCCTTATGAACACCTCCCTCGGTGGAGGAACTTGCAAGAGAAATCTTCACCTTCTTCGAAGTCTTAGAAGCCTTGACAGGCTTCAGGAAGTTTCCTCTTTGTTTCGTTTAACTTTTGAACAACGGCAGCAAGAAGAGGAGAAGAGGCACCAGCTCCCTCACCATAACAACTGGCTCCTCACGCACATTACCTCCCTCGACAGATACATCACCTCCCTCACCAACAAGTTCAGAAGCCTCCTTCTTAACAACCTTAACCGCAGTAATGGAAGCAATAAGGCTAGCATCATCCTCATCGCCACTATCAACAGATATCAGATCAGAAGATTGGGGAAAAATTTGGAAGCTGACATCCCCCTAGTCAAGCGACGACCTGTGGAGGCAAGCTTCTTGGCAGAAGGAGCATCAGAAATAGGCTGCACAGGTACATTTTGGAAATCACCACCAGTACGAACATGCTGAGTACGAAGAACAATAGAAGGAACACCCTCAGCAAGCTCCCTCATCTCAATTTCGACACCAGTAGCATCGTTCATCTCAAGAAAATCTAAAGCACTCATCTCTGCAAAAGAAAACAAGCAAGACAATTAGAACAAAATAAGATGATTAAGTTAGTAGCAAACACAACATACCCTTGTCATTAAAGGAAAATACGGGCTCATGATGGGATTCAGGCCAATCCTTGCTTATACCCAACATAATCAGAAGCTCCTCCGGGTAGGCCTTAAGCCTCAAACGATAGGGACGAAGTTTGAGGAGCAACTCTTGGTTAACACTCTTCACATCCGGTTCTTTCTCATTCAAAGCCTCAGAAAACTTTCGAGGAACAACACGAAAGGGAAGCAGATCATGAGAAATAAAGAAAAATTGATTTTTCCAGGCATAAGTGTGACCAACAGTGGTAACTAAAAGGGAACTCTCACAAGGGGCCTTCTCGAGAGTATACCAATCTCCATTCCGGGCAAGCTGGAAGAATCGCCAGAACATCAACAGATCAGGCTCATAACTTAGGGCTCGACAGAGTATCTCAAAGAACATGATACGAGCAATACCTACCGGAGCTAATTGACCCAATGACAACTGGAAGTACTTAAGGACACTAAGAAAGAAGTTGGAAAAAGGGTATCTCAAGTTCGGTTGATCCAGAATGCGAGTGTAAAAAACCAAAAACCCCTCCGGACATTGGTCGGCGGTCATGTCACCAGGAGCCCTAATTTCAAGACTAGAATCGATACCATGATCAAGAACAAACTGCCTAATTTCAGACAGTAAGTTTTGAAAACTGAAGAGCAATGTCATTCTTGTTAGAAGCCATGAAGAGAAAGAAAGACGTACCGGAAAATTATATATCGCCGGAAAAACACGGAAATATCTGACTAAAGGAAACAGGGAAGAACTTGGAAGGTTTTTTAATGAAAAGATAAAGGGAACGATTACTTTATAAGATCAATGAAGCACTAATCCCGATTTTAGTGGAGAAATATATGGCCAGGATGTAACCACCAGAAACTGTTAGGGGAACTACTCATCGCCTGCTGCAGCATCAAATCAATCGCTTCCTGACAGGCAGCTAAGCCAAGTGGGCATTAAATGAGGAGGGATCCAAATCGCCAGGGGTAAAACAGACCACATTAAGGGAGCTCACCTCCCTGGCCTAAAAAAGATTAGAAAGGAATAGTCTAAGTCATAAGTATCGCTACCATAAGAAGATACCAACATTTATGGCTGGGGGGCTGATGACGTATGTATACCAAGTCCCTAACTAACAACGTAAGGACAAGTCGAGAAGCTCAAATAAACAATAACCAATTAAACATAAATAAAAGCAAGGCCAGAACAAGTAAGGCAACTAGCTCCCGACCAAGAGCTGAACCAATATGAGGGAGCTGCCATTACTGTAGCACCTCGGGAATAGTATAACAAAGGTCAAACTGACTTGACCTTTTACCAAAAGCACAAGCAAAGACCTCGAGACACACAAACCTGCGCACTTACCATAAAAGGCATGGCCTTTCCTGCAAGCAAACAACAGTAAAGAAGATGCTTACCCAATGGGGAAGGCGACAGCTGGCGAGGGGACTTCCTTGGGCAGATCACTTGGTCTATAAAAGGAAGAACTTTGAGCCAGCCTAAGGTATTCACACTTCACTCTCTCACTCTAAAACTCTTTACTACATTATGCTAAGACTCTTAAGAACCAATCACTGATTCTCAAGCCAGAGTCCAAACGCGGGAGGCCACCTCTCACGTTAAGGCTAACGATGTTCTTTGTACGCAGATTCCAGCCAAGGAGCTTCCCCCGGAGTCGATCTTAGACCTTCCTCCTGCCATATCCTTGTTGTTTTAACAAAAATAAACCACATGTATCAAGATTGCCCAAATGACCCAATTATGAAAAGATTTGACATGTCTGAAAATATTTAATAGACACGCAAATAAAAACATGTTAATGTTGATTGTTTATTAAAATACTAGGTTTAAAACCCGTACATTACACGAATTGAATAAAAGAAATATTATATGATTGGCAACTAATATTTAGAAATTATAAAACGATATTTTCAGATGAAATATATTTACAAAATAAGAAATATGTTACGAAATAGTGAAATAAGAGAAGCCGGCAAAAATTATTGAGAACATAATTGTGACACGTGTCACAACTAGTTACTTATTTATTAAATACAAAGAGATAGATAGATTTTGTAGTCATTGTTATCGTCCTCTCCGAATTTTAGAGATTTCCTTTATTTTGCATCTTCCATCAGATTCTCCATCTTCATCTGTATCTCCAAAATTATGAGTTTTACGATGATAAATGGTTGTAAGTATTTACGAAAGAGGAAAAAAATAAGTGTTTATGGGTGAAATAGAGATAAAGATGGAGAATTAGATACGATAGGTTAAACGAAATTTAGAGATAAATAAAACTGATATTTAATTAAGAATGATAAATTTATAAGAATGGAAAATATCATCGACTATTTTAATTTTTTTAATATTATGGAGTCAAAATCCCTATCATCTTCACAATTTCATTTTAATTTAGCAAAATTAAATTAAATTAAATTACATAGATGAATAATCAAATATACTGATAATTGATATATTTATTACAAGAACGGAAAATATCAACGACTATTTTAATTTTTAATAATATACGTAGTCAAAATCCCTATTCATCTTCACAATTTGATTAACAAACAAATTCGTAAAAGAAACAGAACCACTCACCGAGTTCCATTGAGGCCTCATGGTCCTACAAATCGTTAAAAAATGCAATCAACAAAACCAATGAGTCTAATCAATTGCGTGCAACAGAAGCTATCATAATTCATCGTTACCGAAACTTAACTGTTGAGAGATTTCAGTGCGAAACGTCTGTTCTCCAATGGAAATACACGCAAGCCACTTAACCTTGAATCTCATCTCCGCCTGAAAACACATCAAACCACAATTTCAGTCGTCCTATGCGGTTAGGTACCATGATATTCCTACACTACATAATGAATGAATCAGGATGGAAATTAAAATCATACCGAAACAATAGTGACCAAAGCGATTCCTGCAAAATCCTCTAAACTACTGAGTTCGGATGCTGAGAACGATAACCGTTTCTCCTCCGATCACCACGACGATGAAGATGGCGATGACGGCTAAGCTTCTTCTTGATTCTCTCGCGGCGCGATGTGCATGATTTCGAATTGGAACCATCGCCGTTTGTAGAGTCATCGGATGATGAGCTTGATTTTGAACTTCCGTGCCCCATTCTATTAAGAGGATGAAGGATGAACTGAAATTGTTATTTTCGGATTTGATTTGATTTAATTTGAGAGGTTGATGAATGAGATTTGTGGCGTTTGAAATTGACTTGACAGTCGGCATTAGATTCAACGAAAAGTGTCGCAAATAGGATTGTCCATATTGTCGTGTTTTCGTCACGCGGTACGACTCAGCTCTTATTGCTGTTTTCTGGAAATAAAAAGATATTTGTTAGTGGTGGTGGTTTTATAAAATTAAGGCTAAATTATATTTTTTATCCTTTATGTTTATAGCGAGTTGTAATAAATGTCCTTTAACTTCAATAATTACACTTACAATCCTTTATTAAGAAAACTCATTACATCTTTCGTCATTTAGCACTAACCATGTTAAACATTTAAGTTAAATCTATTCACTTACGGATATTCTGATCATTTCACGCTTATATTTAAAATGTTTCTTAATAACTAACCAAAAAATTACATCTATACAACATCATCTTCCCCAATTCCCCAACCATAAAATCTCTCAGCTATCTCTTTCTCCCTCTCTCTTCAACCAACCTCCACCACCACCACTAAATCCAACCACCATCATCTTATCCCAATCACCACCACCGTATCCCGCCTTACAACTCACTAATAACTATCCCACAACCAGTCACCTGAAGCTTGTCACCACCTAAAGCTACTCATTATCGTCGAACGCCACTGGTCGTTTTTCTGATGCTGGTGATTTGAGTGTGGTTGTCGGTCACCACCAGTCACCTGAAGCATGCCACCGCCACTGGTCGTTTTTTCGATTCACCGTTGCAGATCTATTTAAGATCCGATCCGAAACCTAACAGAGAGAGGGAAATAATGATCAATAGTAGGGTCAACGAATTGAAGACTTGGAGATTATGTGTTCAACAAATTTTCAGATCTGCGTGGTGACAAGTTGGTAATGGTTGTTAATGGTGCTGGCTTGTAGTGCCAAAGCTGCCCCTTGCTGTATGAAATTTATTGTGAACTTTTCAATTATAGTATTCTCTTAACTTTTCAATTCAGTATAGATTCTTATAGCCATGACTTTATAGCCTAGTGACATCTTGGGGGTGAGATAAGGCTTTGGAACCAATAGGTCTTGTGTTTGGTTCCAGAAGGGTGAGTTTTTCCCATTTTTATTTGGTTTCCTCCTGAATTTGTGTATAGGCATCATGCCTAATGGAGATGGAAATGATCGGGTGGTTTGCTGGTGGCATGATGATACTTCATGATCCAAATTTGTCGTTTAATACACACACACACAACACACACACACACACACACACACACATATATATATATATATATATATATATAGGGTTAGGTTCATTAATGAACAACCTCCTTAATTGTGAACACTAGTGAACTAATCCTAGCCCTTGGTATTTAATGGTCAGGATTTGATGATAAAAATAAACTAGTGTACGATTTGATGATTTAAATTAATGGTCATGATTTGTTCACTCAGTTCACAACTGTATACACAAGTGGCGATGATCTAATCCTAGCTCTTGATTATCAATACACAAGTGTAAATCAATGGTCAAGATTTGATGATGAAAATACACCTATGTATTTTACGATTTGATGATGTAAATCAATGGCTAGGATCTGTAAATACATTAGTGTTTACTCTAGTAGTATATTTGTGAACTGAGTGAACAAATCCCGGCCATTGATTTACATTATTAAATCGTAAAATACACTAGTGTATTTTCATCATACACTAGTGTATTTTCATTATTAAATCCTGGTCATTAATTTACACTTGTGTATTGATAATAAATGGCTAGGATTAGTTCACACATTTCACTATCATGGGGGTTGTTCACAAATGAAACCTACTTAAGTTAAGAAAACTCAAGAAAACCTTACGTAACAATTTTTTTTTTGTAAAAAAATTAGGGAATGTAAATTACATGTTAATGAACGTTTTGTAACAAAAAAAAAAAAACAAAAAGCACCGAATGGATTTTTTATAAAACCTTTTAAAAATTCAGTGTTTTTATATATATACATGCTAAAAAACTGCATTTTTATTTAAAAAAAAAAAGAAATCCACTCGACGCTTTTTGTGTTTTTGTTACAAAACGTTCATTAACATGTAACTTACATTCCCTAATTTTTTACAAAAAAATGTTACATAAGGTTTTCTTGAGTTTTTTTTAATTCAAGTGGGTTTTCTTTTTATCCCTCCTCAATATATATATATATCACTTATATGATATTTTATATATTTGCTATGAACTTTTATAGTGATTTAGTAATTAGAGAGGGATAATGTCACCATGTCCAAATTCACAAATATAGATTTTTTGACCACTTGGTTGCAATTAGGGGTGTTCATCAAATTGAATAACAAATTTTTGAATTATTCGAATCAAATTTTTTGAATTTATTTTTTACTTGAATTCGTATTCGCTTTGATTCGATTAGTATTTGAAACTCGAATTCGAATAAATTCGATTTAATTCAAATCCACCCTAAATGCTAAATTATTTTACTTTCATTTTTTAAACTACTACAAACTAATTATATTCAATATAAAATATAATAATCTGCAAAATTAATTAACTATCAATATGTTAAAACACCAAAATTTAGAAGATATGTTGGTTACTGTTAGCGATTTAAGTTATGTAAAAATTTAAAAAAGAAATAGTATAAGCTATTTATTAGTAGGTTTAGTAATGTTATGAATAATAATTTATCACTTATAGATGTAGTTTATATTTTGGCCAAGCTTAGAAGTTATATGCGTGTCTATATATGTTTGTGTGTATAAATACATATATTAAAAAATTATATGTATATTGAATTCGAATTTTGAATCGAATCGAAAATCAAAACTTCGTATTCGATTATTGGACTCGAATATGAATCAACTCGAAATCAAACCTTATTAATCGAATTTGAATCGGCTTGAATTTTGATTTTTTCGAATACGAATCGAATTCCGAACACCCCTAATTGCAAGTCTGTAACTGGCAAACTTCTAAAAGAGCTCTCATTCACTTCTGTAGATTTGGGGATTCTATTTAGTTCTGCAGATTTGAGAGAGAACAAAGTAGAGTGTGTTTGTTTATTTTTTTAATAAATGAAAGATAATTATACTCTCATATGCAACACACATGAATAGATTTAACAATGAAAAATAACTAAGTTAGTGATAAAGGACGAAAAATGTAATGAGTTTTTCAAATAAAAGATTGTGATTGTATTTATTGAAGTTAAATAACATCTATTGAATTTGCTACAAACACAAAGGACGGAAAATGTAATTTATATAAAATTAAATTGAGATGAATAAGAATAGAGAACAACTTTAGGATAAAGTATTATGCGTCAACAATGTTTATTAGTGGAACATGTTCTACGTTTGAAAGTTGTGCACTACGATGACGACCGAATAAATAAAATATTAAAGAGCGTAAAATATTTGTCAATGAAATTTTGATGAAAGAAATAGGGAATATTATATGAAGATAGGTAAAGAAGATTTTCATTATTTCCATTTCCAATTTCCATTTCCATTTCCAATACATACATATTACCATGTCGGCGGAATACTGACAATTGGTGGTTGGCCAAAGTGGCCGGCGGCCCTTTATTTTTTTTCTTATATAATAGTTATTTATACGCCCCGTTAAATTACGATTTTATCTCAAGTTTATAATGACAATTTTGACCCCGGTAAAAATATAATTTTGCTTTTCCCCCGTCAAAATTTACGATTTCGTCCACAGTTCAAAATAAAATTACGGTTTTTGCCCCATCTAGAGTCCTGCCAAATTACAATTTGGTTCCCAGTTTAAAATTCGATTTCGCCCTTGTTCAAAATAAAATTTTGTTTTTGCCCTCAACTAAAAATTCTGATTTTGCCCTCAGTTAAAAATTACGATTTTGCCCCAAAAATAGTTCAGTTAGATGGTTGGCCAAAAGTGACGGCGAACTTTTTTTTAGCATATAATAGTTATTTATAGGTCCAGCCAAATTACAATTTTATCCTAAATTTAAAATTACGGTTTTGCCCACGTTTCAAAATAAAAAATTTGTTTTGCCCCCGCCTAAATTTATGATTTTCCACTCAGGTAAAGAATACGATTTTGCCCCCAATTCAAAATAAAGTTATGGTTTTACTCCCAGTTAGATTCTTGCCAAATTACGATTTGGTTCCTAGTTTAAAATTACGACTTCACTGCCAGTTGAAAGTTAAATTCTGCTTTTTCCCATAGCTAAAAATTACGATCTTGCCATCGGTTAAAAGTTACGCTTTTTCCCCCAATTCAAAATAAAAAAATGGTTTTGCCCTCGGTTCAAAATATTATTTTACCTCCTTTTTTAAATTACGATTTTACCTCAGTTAAAAATTGCAATCTTGTCATCGTTTTTTCTGGGCAAAAGTATGGTAGTGTTTTATTCTACTTGGTTGACTCGATTAAATTTTTATTCGTGCCAAATAGCTACCTAGCACTAGCTAATTGTTCCTGACAAATTATTGTTTGCCCCCAACTTTAAATTACATGTTTGCCATCGTTTTAGTTATTTTTTTTTATCATAATTATGGTAGTGTTTTTGTTTACTTCGTTGACTCGGTGTATCTTTTATGAGATCGTGTTATAAGTAGCATATATAACTAACCAAAATAAAGGCGTACATGTTATTAAACTAACAACGATTGGTTTAGCGTCTCGCAACGCAGACGGCGCATAACTCTAGTTAATATATGAAACGAGAAAAAGAAAAATGTAACTCATATAATTATATCATATGACACAATAAGATACTTATTTATTAAATATATTAGATATTGATACGAGAGAAAGTATTACCATTGTATCATTACTATAGCCGGTAGATATGATTTAATAACAAATCATTTTTTTTCTTATTGTATCTTCGAACTATGGTAAAGATATCACAAAGGTCAGGATATACTAGAAAGTTTATTAGGGTAGGAAGACTAGTAAGTAATTTTGACAATCTATTTATTAATTAAGGACTAAGATTAAATAAGTGAAATTAAATAAAAAGAGAGGCGCGTGAGATAGTTTGAAGGTATTCTAGTCCATCCAAGTCAATAGTTTCTCTCTCCTCCAATTCTCCATCGTTTTTAAAACATTAATAATTTTTTCATATGACAATATTTTTTTAAAAATTGCACCAATAAACGAGAGTTTTTATCTTTAAAACAAGCACACTTTTGCTATACTTTTGAATTTTTTTTTGAAAACCTAGATACGTAAAACGCAATAAATAGAAAAACACAATGTAACCTAGGTTCTAAAACACAATCGAGTTTCAGATGGTCATGTTTCTCTTTTAACATGGCCATGCCTTTATTTTAACATGGTCATGTTTCTCTTTTAACATGGCCATGCCTTTGTTTTAACATGGCCATGCCTCTGTTCTAACATCTAGGTTCTAAAACGCAATGGGTTTTAACATGTTGATGTTTATGTTTTAATATGATCATGCTTCCCTTTTAACATGATCATGTTCTTTGATGTTATTTTACACTCCAGTTCTAAAACGCAATGAAACCTAAAATCAAGATTTGCATTACAGATTCGAAAAACCAATGGAGTTTTAACATGGCCATGTTTATGTTTTAACATGGTCATGCTTTTGTTCCAACATGACCATGCTTCTATTTTAGCATGATCATGTTCTTTTCACTCCAGGTTGTAAAACGCAATGAAACCCAAAATCAATATTTTGCACTGCAGGTTCTAAAAAGCAATAGAGTTTTGACATGGCCATGTTTATGTTTTAACATAGTCATGCTTTTGTTCCAACATGACCATGCTTCTATTTTAGCATGATCATGTTTTTTGCTTGTAAAACGCAATGAAACCAAAATTCAATATTTTGCACGGTAGGTTTAAAAAGCAACATGGCAATGTTAATGTTTTAACATGGTCATGCTTTTGTTCCTGTCACACCCCGACCCGCAGCGGAAAAGGTGATCGGGGCATGATTGGGTTATCATCAAAGCTCATGACATTTATTATATGTTTCATATTCATTAATACAATTTAATGGAAATTTACAATAAATGATACAACGTGTTCTAACTATCAATCTAAGCTTCTTGGTTCTCTTCTAAGGCATATCCTATGTTTTCCTTGCTTCAACCTGTTCACATGTATCATGTGTAAAAAGGTTTTTGGATCAACATAAAGTTGGCGAGTGAATCCTATGGAAAACATTTGAACAAGTTTATCCAATTGATTATAAATAAGGTGCATACCATATATGAGTAAATGTAGATGTAAGTTTATTCACACAACACATAATATCGAATATTGAACACACATCACCAAATAATTGTTTTGAGGCACGCGTTGTTCGACTCGTCTATCACGAGGAACTGATGGGCCTAATAAATGAGTTTTGAGGCACGCGTTGTTCTTACGAACTGATGGGCCTAATGTATGAGTTTTGAGGCACGCGTTGTTCTCGTCTCCCACGAGGAACTGATGGGCCTAATGAATGAGTTTTGAGGCACGCGTTGTTCTTACGAACTGATGGGCCTAATGTACAACATTGACAATATGAATACATCACAACCAATAATAGTTACATTCTAGTTTAGTTCATATAATGGTATAACACAAATTTGCATAAGAGAATTAGTTTAAACGACACATGATACACCCCAAAACATGAATAAAAAGGGGAGTTTGTAAGAATTCACTCACATTGGGTGCGTTCGGTTGATGAGGTTGAATGCACGCGAAATGGTTTTAACCACGAGTGAAATTAACCGACTGGTTTTACTCTGTTTTCCGGCAGAACTCCGGCGGAAGAAATCTTTTTCCGGCGACAAGTATCTTGCAGCAGAGAGTCTTCCGAAGGCTTGCAAAGGTTGTGGGTGACTTCGGTGAAAGTTTAGGGGGTTCAGTAAGCTCGAAGGTTAATGATACGGTTTTCCGGCGATGTATCAAATATTTCCGGCGAGTGATTTTTCGCCGAGAAAGGGTGCGATTTGAGTGTGAAAGACTTCTGGCGAGTTGAGGTTGTATTTATAGGGTAGTATTGGGATGAATGGGGTCTGAATTCGGTCTTAATTCGAAGTCAACCGTACTCCGGCGGTTATGGCTGATGTCGCGGTTCAGACGTCGGTTATAACCGCCGTAATAGTTAAGTTATCGGTTACTTTGAGCGAAAACGTAAATAATCGGCGAAGTCGTCGGGATTTCCGACGACTGTTATTTTGGGCGCAATAACTGAATTTGATTTCCGAAACTTAATATTTGAATTAATTGATTCCTTTCTTTATCAGAAAATCAAAGTGGCGGAGTGGTTTGTCGGCTGAGAGATAAGTGTTGGTTTGAACCGGTAGGGACCCGAGTTCGAAACCCGGCATGAGTAAAACATTTTTATTTTGTTATTTTTGACAGATTTTCAAAAACTAAATACATATCCCCGCATAATAATTGATTACGGATCGTTTAAAATTATTTTGGGTATTTAATTCGCAACGAAAAATTTGACTGACTGTTCGGTTGATAAACGGAGCGGGTTTGGTAAATCCGTTTTTGACGGATGTTACAGTATCCCCTGCTTTTTAGAAATTTCGTCCCGAAATTTAAATAGGGATATAATTGCGTAAAAGAATGATGGTGTTTAGTTTTGACAGTTACATGCTTTAGAAGAAATAAGGGTTTAAGTTTTTGGGTTGAGGCGGTAACGTTCCTTGTAAAGGTTAAGTATCCTAATACAGGAATCGCTTTTTGTTGCCTACTGTATAAGGATTGTTAAGCAGGAATGATTTGCTAAAATGATATCATGCATAAGAGTTTGGATATGTTTGGAAAAGTATGGTTATATCCTAAGGCAAAACTTCCAATACTATAATCTACACAAGTAAACACAACAACAAATAATTGAATCCACATTATGATAGTATATATGTTTGAATGGTGACAGTTCCTCTCTCGTTTGTTATGATGGAGAGGTTAGTCTATGTAGAAATGGATCGCATTCCAATTTCTTTAAATAGTGAGATGATATATATATGTAACACCAATTTCAATCAAGGCAATACTAAATCCTACATGGAACATCTCATAACCGCCTGATAATGCCTCTGATCCTTTGGCAAGAATACTTATATATAGGAAGTACCAGCGGCGTATCCACCATATTCTTGTCAAATTTTCATTGGTTTTATCAGTGAATTATGATTAGTCCTATAACTCTACAACCAATACATCAAACATAAAAATACTGAAATGAAATATATCTGTGCGATCAAGGCTCAATCAAACGGAGCCGATCGTATTGTATGTATTGAGAATGAAATTGTCTGTGTGCTCAAGGCTCAATCAAACGGAGCCGAGCTTATTGCATGTATTGAAAATGAAATTGTCTGTGTGCTCAAGGCTCAATCAAACGGAGCCGAGCTTATTGCATGTATTGAAAATGAAATTGTCTGTGTGCTCAAGGCTCAATCAAACGGAGCCGAGCTTATTGCATGTATTGAAAATGAATAACTTAATCACACAACAACCTATGCATGGAACCTCTCATAACCGCCTGATAATGCCTCCGATCTTTTGACGAGAATACTTATATATAGGAAGTACCAGCGGCGTATCCACCATATTCTTGTCAAATTCTCATTGACTTTATCCGCAAGTTATGATTAGTTCTATGCGACTCTACAACATAAACAAACACAACAACCAGCGCTTGAGTCTTAATTCTGATAGTATCCGTGTTTGACAAAACCTCTCTCGTTTAATATGATGGAGAGGTTAGTCTATGTAGAAGTGAGGCACAACTCAACTTCTTTAAATGATGAAACTGAGATATGTCGTGAAGTATGATGATATGAATATTAAATCAATGAGTATAAAACAAACTGAACTATTAATTTAAAATTCTTGGATAAAATTCCAATTGAGATACGTGAAAATTGAGATAACATAAAGAAAACATAAAAACTAAGTGATTGGAGTTGAATCTAGATTCTTGATGAGAGAAGGCTAGTTAAGTGGTTGGTTTGGACCGTTAACATCTTCAATAGGATTGGCGTTGATGTTATAAACTCTTCCTCTTGCTGGCGGTGGAGCTGGGTTTGCTTGGTTTGCTTGGTTAACTGGGTTTGCTTGAGCTTGGGCGTTTATGATGTTAACCAAACGAGGGCATGTGTTTCTAAAATGGGTAGGGTCGCCACAATTGAAACAAGCTCGAACATATGGGTACATGGGGTATTGAGGTTGTTGATATGTTTGGATCATGGGTTGAGTAGGGGTTGAGGTTTGGTTTTGAGCGGTGCGGCAAACGTTACTCAAATGACCGTAGCGTCCACAATTCGCACATAGCCGACAGGGTAAAGTAGATGGATGGTGATAGAAACAGGTGTTGCATTGAGGGTGAGGTCCAATGTAAGGCTTCTTGTTTGGGTAAGTTGAGTTGGGTGCTATTTGGGCGTTTGGGATAGTTTGAGGAGGTACAACTTGTGAAGCGGGTTGGTTGCGTTGGGTGACGGCGAAGATTTGCCCATCACGTTTTCTCTTAGAAGTAGATGGTGTAAAGGATTCGGTTCGGGTGGGGTTTGAGGTTTCGGTTGATGCTTTATCCTTCTTCTTCTCTTCTTTGAGATCTTTGTTTCGGATTCGGTTTTCAGTGAGCGCGGTTGCTAGCTCCATTGCTGCTTCCAAAGTTGCAGGCGAGGTACTTATTACAGAGTCTTGAATCTTTGATGGAAGACCACGAATGTAGTGCTCGATCAAACGATAGAGGGGAGTAAACAAATTGGGAACCATTTGATTTAACTCAAGGAATCTCTTGTTGTATGTGGTGTGGTCGCCTTCCTTTTGTTTTAAAGCGTGAAACTCATCCTCCAATTTCTTGATTTCACTTCTTGGGCAAAACCGTCTTGTCATGATTCCCTTCAACTCTTCCCAAGTCAAGGTCATAGTTTCTTCAACACCACGTTTTGTCTTCTCTGTATTCCACCATGTGAGTGCCGTTCCAAGTAAACGACCGGTAGCATAACGCACCTTGCGATCATCGGGGCAATCGCAATTTAGAAAAGTGTTCTCCATTTCTTCGAACCAATGGAGGAGAGCGGTGACACCTTCAGTACCTTCGTATTTTGGAGGATCGCAGGATTTAAAATGTTTGTAGGTGCATTTAGTGACTGAAGGATTGATAGTGTTTTGATCTTCTTGTTGGGTTGGGTTAACGGAATTTGCGGTAAGGGCTTGTTGAACTTGTACTACGATGTTTGGTATTACGGTCGCCATTTGCTGAGCGATTTGGGTAGCCATGCGTTCACGGGCTTTTCCTGCTCTCATTTTCCTACGAGCGAGGCTAGAAGACATCTACAAGGAATACATGTCAAGAGTATGAGTTGGATGCCTTTGGGATCGTGGGTCGAGTTTGGGAATGAACGTTCATAAAATAAATATAGATAAATAAATCTACTACATCCATAGGATGTCTTGGGTTTTGCTTGCTGTTAGGCCCTTCATGCCGCCATACTTTACCTGTGTAATCATGTGGGCCCCCATGAATACCGGTTTTTTCATATGGTTCGCACGGTTTCTGCCTGGTTGCGTACACAAAACCCGGAGAAAATCGAGAAATATGTATACAACGTGTGATGTTCGGAAGGTGTCCAGGCATGGACACGGTGACATCTCAAAGTGAGGTTAGTTCGAACGACGTTTGGTGTGGCATGCTTTGGCCTAATAGGTCCGTTGTACTCTCATCGTTAGTCCCCAGGTAGGCAAACTGGTCCGTTATTTTGGATTTATACGATTGCCAACCTAGACAGGACGTCCCGACTACCGGTACTTGTACCCTTCCGGTTACTACATGCCCGTCGCAGAACTTACTTTGATGGGATTTGAAAATAGCACAAAATCTTTGGATACTGAGAGTATGAAAATAAACTGAACACATGAACATCGATATATGTATAATGAATATGTATATATGTATAATGAATATGTATATAAGCATGTATGTTTGACTGAAATGTAAGCAAATATGAAACAAATAAATATCACAAGTTTGTATGTAACCACCTAATCAATTAAAATTTTGGCAGACTATAGTATAGGCTCTAAGGGTCTAATAACCTATCCTATATCCCTATAGTCATGGCTCTGATACCAATCTGTCACACCCGACCCGCAGCGGAAAAGGTGATCGGGGCATGATTGGGTTATCATCAAAGCTCATGACATTTATTATATGTTTCATATTCATTAATACAATTTAATGGAAATTTACAATAAATGATACAACGTGTTCTAACTATCAATCTAAGCTTCTTGGTTCTCTTCTAAGGCATATCCTATGTTTTCCTTGCTTCAACCTGTTCACCTGTATCATGTGTAAAAAGGTTTTTGGATCAACATAAAGTTGGCGAGTGAATCCTATGGAAAACATTTGAACAAGTTTATCCAATTGATTATAAATAAGGTGCATACCATATATGAGTAAATGTAGATGTAAGTTTATTCACACAACACATAATATCGAATATTGAACACACATCACCAAATAATTGTTTTGAGGCACGCGTTGTTCGACTCGTCTCTCACGAGGAACTGATGGGCCTAATAAATGAGTTTTGAGGCACGCGTTGTTCTTACGAACTGATGGGCCTAATGTATGAGTTTTGAGGCACGCGTTGTTCTCGTCTCCCACGAGGAACTGATGGGCCTAATGAATGAGTTTTGAGGCACGCGTTGTTCTTACGAACTGATGGGCCTAATGTACAACATTGACAATATGAATACATCACAACCAATAATAGTTACATTCTAGTTTAGTTCATATAATGGTATAACACAAATTTGCATAAGAGAATTAGTTTAAACGACACATGATACACCCCAAAACATGAATAAAAAGAGGAGTTTGTAAGAATTCACTCACATTGGGTGCGTTCGGTTGATGAGGTTGAATGCACGCGAAATGGTTTTAACCACGAGTGAAATTAACCGACTGGTTTTACTCTGTTTTCCGGCAGAACTCCGGCGGAAGAAATCTTTTTCCGGCGACAAGTATCTTGCAGCAGAGAGTCTTCCGAAGGCTTGCAAAGGTTGTGGGTGACTTCGGTGAAAGTTTAGGGGTTCAGTAAGCTCGAAGGTTAATGATACGGTTTTCCGGCGATGTATCAAATATTTCCGGCGAGTGATTTTTCGCCGAGAAAGGGTGCGATTTGAGTGTGAAAGACTTCTGGCGAGTTGAGGTTGTATTTATAGGGTAGTATTGGGATGAATGGGGTCTGAATTCGGTCTTAATTCGAAGTCAACCGTACTCCGGCGGTTATGGCTGATGTCGCGGTTCAGACGTCGGTTATAACCGCCGTAATAGTTAAGTTATCGGTTACTTTGAGCGAAAACGTAAATAATCGGCGAAGTCGTCGGGATTTCCGACGACTGTTATTTTGGGCGCAATAACTGAATTTGATTTCCGAAACTTAATATTTGAATTAATTGATTCCTTTCTTTATCAGAAAATCAAAGTGGCGGAGTGGTTTGTCGGCTGAGAGATAAGTGTTGGTTTGAACCGGTAGGGACCCGAGTTCGAAACCCGGCATGAGTAAAACATTTTTATTTTGTTATTTTTGACAGATTTTCAAAAACTAAATACATATCCCCGCATAATAATTGATTACGGATCGTTTAAAATTATTTTGGGTATTTAATTCGCAACGAAAAATTTGACTGACTGTTCGGTTGATAAACGGAGCGGGTTTGGTAAATCCGTTTTTGATGGATGTTACAGTTCCAACATGACCATGCTTCTATTTTAGCATGATCATGTTCTTTGCTTGTAAAACGCAATGAAACCAAAATTCAATATTTTGCATTGTAGGTTCTGAAAAGCAATCTAGTTTTAACATGGCCATGTTTATGTTTTAACATGGTCATGCTTTTGTTCCAACATAACCATGCTTCTATTTTAGCATGATCATGTTCTTTACACTCCAGATTGTAAGACACAATGAAACCAAAATCAATATTTTGCACCGCGGGTTCTAAAAAGCAATGGACTTTTAACATAGATTCTAAAAAGCAATGTAGTGTTAACATGGGTCCGCTTTTGTTCCAACATGATCATACCTATGTCTTAGCATGATCATGTTCTCTGCACTACAGGTTCTAAAAAGCAATGAGTTTTAACGTGGGCATGCTTCTATTTTAGCATGGTCATGCCTCTGCTTTAACATTCTGAATAACAAAAATGAAAAGAACTCTAACAAAAACATAATGAAGTGAAAAACGCAATTGGGTTTGATAACCTAAAACGCAATAAAAATAAAAAATAACACAACTTACAAAAGAACTCCGATTAACGACGGTGGATGGAGAACGAACTCCGATACACCGTGTGGAAACTTATTGCGGTGGCGGTGGACGATGGAGCGGTGCGGTGGATGGTGGAATGGTGATTTCGGATCTGAAAAAACCCAACAGGTGGTTGAAGGTGGTGGTGGTTTCAGATCTAGTTTTCGGCAAGATGGTGGCGATCATCGGTGGTGGTGGTTGTGTTGGTTGTGATGCGATAGTTTATGGTTTTGAAAATGGTGGATTTGAATATATGGGAAAGAGAAATGAATTGCAGGTGTTAGTTTTTTATGAAGATTGTGAGTTTTGACTAAAATGTCCCTCCTTATGTTTTTTTCGTCTTTGCCACATGTCCTCCTCCTATTTCTTCATATCCTTTCTACCCAAACTAAACTTCCTATCTGATCTTTTCCTAGCCAAACTAAACTTCCTACCCAACAAACGAATCATATTTTTTTAGCTATGATTCCTCTAGCTTCAGTGAATATAGTCCAATCCCCATCCATAAAACCAAGCAAGAGAAAAAAAACCTCAATAGACCTTTTTAGCGTTCGTATCATGAAATAAAATAAAATGATATCTTGATGGAATTGAAATGCTTATTTCATTTTTTATTTTGTTAGTTTAAAAAAAGTGAATAGAATTCACATAAAAAAAACAGGAAAACATTCCAAACTATCTAAATTTCATTCCATTAGATGAAATAAACAGACATAAATTTCAAATCAAATTTTAATTTTTACGTAAATTCCAAATCAAATTCCATAATTTTAAGATTCTATGGGCTAGGATGTTACATACAGAAGCTACAAAATATGTTTAATAGAAAATGAAAACTATTTTTCCCGTATTGCAATACTTTGAAATAGTAATTTGGTAGCTGTAGTGTCAAGATAGTAAGTTATTACGCATTAGAATAACTATGCAATGTCCAACAATTTGGGCCCAAAGATTTTAAACTGGGTATATTAAAATTTTTAAGGGATTTTTACGTATTTTTCCTTCCTAAGCTGGCTTATTACATATTTTTCTAAATAAAAAAATCAATTACATATTTCCCTCCCTAACCCATATATACACATATTTCTCATTTTCATTAAAAATACTCTAGTGATGAGTATTTTACCCTTAATGAACTATTAAATGAATATTTATATATTTCCTCTTTTTAACATTATCAATCAAATACATATTTCCCCATTTCATGTAGTGTTTCACTCATTCCCTACTTAATACTCTTCTCAAACAATACAACCAATACCATAATACTCATAATAAAAAACTACAAACTTTCAAAAAGCAATCATTACTTGTTCATAATCAAAATTATCACTGAATACAATTACCAATAAGGTAAAAATGCATTGAAATTCATATATTTTTTAAAGCTGTTTTCATGGTGAAACAAATAACTGTCCAATTTAAAAGTTGTTTTCACGGTGAAACAAATAACGTGAAGGGGTTCCATAACATTGTATTGAACAATGTGTTAATAAACTATTAATAAAATATTCATAAAATTAATAGAACCTTAATGTTAGAACCCATAAGTATTTTGTTATTTTAATAGATTACTAAAATTCAATCGGTTAAAATGCTGTTGAATTAGTATATTTTGACAGTCTCAACGTTATGAACTTGTTTGTAATTGAAAGTGTATTTATTTGGCTTATATATCTATTTGTTCAAAGCATGTAAAGAAAAACAATGCCCTTTTTAGTTCACGAATCAAACTTTGTATATAATTAGGGATAGACGAAAGGGTGAAATACTACATGAATTGGAGAAATATATAATTGATTGATAATATTAGAAAAGAGGAAACATGTAAATATTAATTTAATAGTTCATTACGGGTAAAATAGTTATCAATAGAGTATTTTTAATGAAAATGGGAAATGTGTAATGTATATAGGTTAGGAAGGGAAAATATATAATTGATTTTTTTTGTTTAGGGAAATATATAATAAGCCAACTTAGAAAGGGAAAATATCTAAAAATCTCAAACTTTTAATACAAAATTTTGGGCTTATATGGGGTTTGAGTTCACCATAAATAAAAATAAAGAATGGATGATATGAGTCTACGTGTTACGCAAAACAACGACCACTAATTCACCAGTTATTTTAATCAAAACTGTACAACTTCGTTCAGCAATTCATGAAAAAATCTTGAAACGAATTGTGATTTACATCTAGGTTATGCATGAATGTACAATGTGGCCCCTCATGTTTAATAGACTTACCATTCAAACCTTATATTTAACATATGTTCTTTTAATCTTTAGTGGCCCAACCACAACTTATAACATCACTTATAATGCAACATACGTGGCCAAGACCGAACTTGCTAACCACACACCCACGAACCATCAGGCATTGTAGGTTGTGTCGGGACACCAAGTCCGTGGATTCAAACCACTTCGTGATGTTGATGTGGGACCCGATCCAAATAAAAAACAACTATTTAATGTTAAAAATTCAATTGAAAGCGAGGTAAAAAGGCATATTTATAAAGATTAACCGTTAGATAACTTGATATAAAGAAACCTCTTGATGACTCGAAACCAACTGAACTCGAAATCTACTGTTGAAAACTAGTGTTGAAAACTTGAACTGAAACTCGAAAACAACTAAGTTCTCGAAAACTCTTAATGCTGATGTTGTTGTCGAAAATTTGGAGCGAAACCTCCTAGGTATGGAACTCGAAAACACTGAAAACTGTATCGGAAACTACAACTCAAAACAAGATCTTGTTGTCGAAAACTCATGCTAAACAGAAAAGATTAGCAGATAACTGAAATCCTGTAATCAGTGGGATTTGAGGATTTTCCAAAAGTTGATTTTTTTTTGAAATCTTCTTAAATCTTAAAAAAAAAACCACACGAAAAACAACACCAATCTTCAATAGAAAACCGAATAACCAGTTGTATAAACCAAGCCTAGAAATAGGTTCAATAGGCTCTTATACTACTTGTAAGTCCCTGATCTAGATCACTACAATATTATATCAATACGGTTTTGATAGTATGGTGGAATCACACAATCAAAACTGATTCAAGAACGTAAACAAAGATGAACACCGAATGAAATAAGAACAAACTTACATACGAATATGATTATCGTTTGATACAAGTGTTTGCGATATTGCTTCAAGATGTTCAACCTAATAATGGCTAATTAGATGTCATTATATAGGCTAATTAATATTGAAACCCTAAGCCCATGTTAAACCATAAACCCAACACCCTAAGCCCATCTCGAGATCTCATAAGTTTTATTTCGAGAACTATTACATATATCTAGCCCTATTAGAAATGCTTAAAACTTTATTGCCCTAAAATCTCCCCTAGGTTTATGCTTTTATAGATTCTGATTAGAAGGGCCTTGGTATCACCATCTCCAACCATTCTCGCATTATCTGATTCTGCAACATCAACACTTAGTCTTGAAATCTTGATACCGATCACTGCATATGTCAACATTTTAGCATAGACTTCATACTTTTCAGAAGACCTAATCTAACTTCTCAAAAGAACCTCTAGGTCTTCTGAAAAGTATGAAGTCTGTGCTAAAATGTTGACATATGCAGTGATCGGTATCAAGATTTCAAGACTAAGTGTTGATGTTGCAGAATCAGATAATGCGAGAATGGTTGGAGATGGTGATACCAAGGCCCTTCTAATCAGATTCTATAAAAGCATAAACCTAGGGGAGATTGTTAGGACAATAAAGGCTAGATATATGTAATAGTTCTCGAAATAAAACTTATAAGATCTCGAGATGTTCTCGTCATACAACCAGAATTTAAATTTCTTCATACAACCCTTAGGAAACCTCTTTGGCAATGGAATTGTTTTCTCTTTCTGTGTTGGTGGCCAAATCACAATCTTCAACGGTCTTCAAGTATCTGGATTACGAATGTCTGGAGCGTTCTTCAGATAAGTCTTTGCAGTCTACATAGTTGGAAATATTATTAACTTCACGTTCCAACTTCCAAAAGAATGTCTAGCCTTTTCCATCAGTTCGATTATCAACATATGGAGCTCTTAGCAGTGTTTGTAGATCTATTTTTGTCAAGGACATCCTGTGTCTTGTAGTACTCAACCCCCTGATTGGCTCTGGTAATCATTTGACATATCCTTATCATGATCAAATCTCCAGCTGATGATTCCAGACTTATTTCCAACTTTGTCGTACAAGCTTTCTCCAATATCCACCTCAATTTGTGCTGGAACCTCACTTGGATCCATTAGATTTAGATTTGAATCTAGAGGATTAGTGTTCTGGTTTTTCATCACTATAATCTCCCTTTTCTTTTGCGTTCTAGCTCTTTTCTTTGGATTGGGAGTGTCAAGGTATTGTTGAAAAGCAACTTCTCTTTCAGCTTCTACTCTTTCCTTTTCTTTAGCAATGAGCTCTCTACTAGCTTCATATCTTTCTTTGTCTCCTTCATCAACAAACTCCTCACCAAACTTCTTTTCCAATTTGCCTTTCAAATCATAGACCAAACAAATTAGCATAGTAACATCTCCCTCCAAAGGTCTGATCCTTCTATCTTTATCATCCATCTTCACTTCAAGATTGATTATCTTTACATCTTTCATTATTGAATCTTGTCCAAGAATGGCAACCTTTCTCTTCAAGCTTCCTACATCCACATCATCATCACTGAGTCCATCGATGATAGGCATCCTTCCACTGTCTCATGCAAACACATCTTCTGGACAATGAGAATCCCGTTAGAACTTCCAGGTACCTCAAAAACAATTCTACTTACTTTCAAGCTCAGAGTATGATAGAGTAGTTTCTTGTATTACAGGTTCTGGTTCCAGCTTGTTGGGTAATTATGTGGGCATCACTTCAGATTGTACATTATTGGCAATCGGCTCAACTTGGGTTATAACAGGGCTTGGCTCAACTAAAACACATGGTCTTGAATCATATCTCATTCCTGTTCTTGTAAGTAGATGACGTGAGCGGGTGTAGTTATAATTTTAGTTATATTTGAATAACTTTTTACTCGTGGATCAAGCTTTGAATTTATAAAACACGATACAATACTACCACTCTACACACGTTAGGGCAAATGCACCCATCGTGAACGTAGTATAGTGATGGTAAGATACCGAGGTCATCCAAGGATACAAGAGCTTTTAATACTGGCTTATCGTTAACGTCCAATCTAACCAAATTTTGATAAAGTTTTGAAAGTTTTAAAAGATAAAAACGGAAGTAAAAACGTAAATAAAAAGGAAAAACAAATAGATAAGAAGGAATCACTTGGTTCCAACTCCTCTTTTATGTATCCTTTGATGATTTCTGCACTTTGGACTTTTAAAGAGATTATCTTAGTTATAGTGGTAGGCCCCTCTTGTGAAGGTGACGTTACCCTCAACCTATTGGTCTGAGTCAGCAGGGATACAGTCCCACAAGGTCGGAATATTGAAAGATAATTAAATAAGTTATTAATGCGAAAAGTGGTAGGCCCCTCTTGTGAAGGCGGCGTTACCTTCAAACTATTGGTCTGAGTCAGTAGGGATATAGTCCCGCAAGGTTGGAATAAGGTTTTAATAGTAGTTTATTTATAAGGGGTTCAAGGAGTTCTTACTTCCCCCGATTTGATGCTATCTGCCTTAAAAGAAGTCCTAATAGGCTTGAACCAAGTCCTCACTGGATCTATACATTGAACGAGGCAAGAACTTTACCCAAACACCCTTCTAACCCCCTTCCAGGCAGTTAACACGCTTTATATAGACCGTAAAGATACGGATGAGTGAATCAGCGAAATATGAATAAATGTTTAAATAAAGTTCAATTTCAATGTAAAAACTATTTATTAAAGTCATTAATACATACCTAAATAAAAATTTGCCCAAGATTGGAAACCAAAAGTAATACATAAAATATTCGTCTTCACCAAGTCATGTTAGAGATTTAGCCAAATATAGATTTTGTTTGACAAGAACTCTTTTGATCGATTTCTGGAATCCGAGACTACTACACACTCTAAAAGATGAAAGATGGATGATAGTGGTGGGTGTTGGTGTTGTAGTGGTGGGTGGTGGACTGATGGCAAGTGTGAGGGAAGTGGTTTGCCAATGGATGCCTTTCTCCAAAGCCAAGCACCTCTATTTATAGCTGGAAACATAGGGCAGGCACGGCCCCGTGGTCCCCATTTTCTCTCCATTCATTAACTGCAGATGTCAGGTCGTTGTACCAACACACCCCGTGGTGTCTTAGCACGGCCCCGTGGTCAGTGAACTTGCTGTACTATCAAGATTAGGCGAATCTTAGAGTCGACCATGACATATGTTGGGTTGGCACGGCTCCGTGGTGGTTGTCTTTTGCGGTTGTCTTTTTCAGCAGAGAATCTTGTCTGGGCACGACCCCATGCCTGGTGGGCACGACCCCGTGCCTAAGCTTTTGTCTTCGTTATTTTTGTTGTTTTGGATGTGAATGGGGGTTCGGCAGGTCGTGTCAATCCTTCTTCTTTGTATTTGTGTTGGTTTATGCTGTTAATTTGTTCATTTTTTCGTTTAAGCTCTTTTGATCCTGTAATTTAAAAGTAAATAAAGAAACATGTTTTTTTCCAACATTAGTACCGAAAAATGGTTGATTTTATTCCTTGTTTAATGTAATTTATATGTTTCATTTTGCGCACATCAAATACCCCCACACTTGAATCTTTGCTTGTCCTCAAGCAAAACTCTATAATGCGGCTTACACACCCAAACAGAATTGGTAGAAGAGAAGTTTTGGGCTTCTTTAGAGGGGAATCTAAGTTCTAAATTTATTTTGATTTTGTTTTATCTACAATCTTATTCGTCATGATTTATTTAAAATATAATTTAAGAAAAATTATTTGTTTTTGGGCATAACATGCCTTTATAAAATTTTATTTAGTTATATACATATTTTACACACCTCACAAGGGGTCACTCAACACTCGGCCGAAGATGTTTAAGTGAAAGTGCTTGGACCCGATGTGGAGCTTACTCCTACCATAGGCTTGACAAATAATCAAACCTCATCCTTTTTGACGTTTTAGTCATTGTAAATATTACGAGGGCTTTTAAAGGGGTAGTTTTTGGCTCGGGTAGGTGTGTTTGGGTAAAAAATGGTAAAAAGTGTAAAAAGTGTCGGTTTTTAAAATTCTTTTGTGGCTTAGAAAAAAACTTTAAACAATGTTTTTTTTATTTTTTTATTTAAGTTGGAACTAAGCCATTCTTCGTAATTTTGATAACCGAACTTTTGACTAATATAAAGGGTGTAAAAATAAAAGGTTTTTTACGAATGTGGGTGGTTGTTTTTGCAAAAGTTTATATTTTGCGAGTTAGAAACGAAAGGGTTAAGGCTAGAGGGGTTTAACTAGGGGGATGGATATTTTTGGTAAAGGATGAAAAAGAAAAACAATGGTTTAGAATGAAAAATGGGTTGTAGTCCTAATGCCTCTATCATTTACTTACTTGGATTTGTGTCGGTAAGGATTTGAAACATATTATTTTGCCAAGTTCTAGATTTGTAAGAACCAAACTGGTTATTCACATAAGAAACAAAAAATTGAGCAATTAGTATATATGTGTATTTGTATGCTCGGTAAACGCTCAAAACTCAAATTTTTTTGTGGGAAAAAAGGATATACTATAAAAGTGTATAAATAATCAAATTTTACAAAGATTTGTTATGCCCGTTTTTATAATGTTCTTAATTGGTTCTTTTTATCACGACGCTGTCAGTTGTAAATTAGTAAAAACATAATTTTTTAGAACTTACTTTTCCCAAACTAAACCAAGATAAGAAAAAAAAAAGAAATATTTTGAAAACTATTTTGGGAAATTAGCGGTTTTCAAGGCGAGTTTTGTGTAAGGCTTGTTTTAGGACCAAATAATTCAAGGTTTTAACATCCCCCCACACTTAAATTACACATTGTCCTCAATGAATCCCAAATAAGATTTGTTTGGTTTAAATATGAAAAAGTGGGTTGAAACAACAAAATTTTAAGGTTACTAGGCATTGGACACGGGCGCGTGCCAGGTGGACATGACCCCGTGGCAAAATTGCCAGTAACGAAATAAAACAGAAACTTACAGTATGGTGAGCACGACGCGTGCCTGGTGGGCACGGCACGTGCCACCTCTTCTGCAGAAAATTTTTACATCAGATATTTGGGCATGGGGGCGTGCCTGGTGGGCACGACCCCGTGCTGCAGATTCTGCATTGCAGTTTTTAAAGTGAGAGGCTCTGGTTTACGTGCATGGGGTCCCTTCTTCTCAGTTTTCAATGTTTCACCATTTAGAGTGTGCTTTATTCCTACAAATGAAAAACTTAAAACAAAATGCATTAAATCTAAAATACATTTTATACTAAATTATCTAGTGATAGTTTCATGAAATGCCTTCATGGTGCGCTACGTTTATAAGGGTCCTTGGCTACACCCAAAGTCGGTCAAATGTTACCCGAGCTGGATGACTCGCATCTCGAGTTGCATTGTTGAAAGGCGTAGTTTAACGCTCGAGTCTATTTCCTTGATGTAGTTGACTGGATCATCCTCTGCTCGTTGTCCCACTTCAAACTTGATTTCCTTGTCACCAACCTCAATGTTAGTCTTCCATCACTCATTCCACCATGGCTCGTGCGGTGGCAAGGAAAGGTCTTCCTAATATGGGCAGGATTTCGTTGTCTTCTTCCATATATAAGATTACAAAGTCGGCCGGAAAAACAAATTCCCTGAACTTTACCAATAGATTTTCTACGACATCTTGGGGGTATTTTACCGATCTATCCGCAAGTTGTATGCTCATCCTTGTAGGGTGTGGCTTGCCTAGCCCAAGTCGATTGAACAAACAGGCAAGCATTAAATTAATGCTAGCCCCTAAGTCGGCTAATGCATTTCTTATCGGTGATCCAGTGGAGCAAGGAATGGTGAAGCTTTCGAGATCAATCTTCTTTTGGGGGAGCTTGTTGAGTAGTGCCAGCGAGCATTCTTCACTTAAGTTGACTTGTTGAATAGATCCAGTTTTTCTTTTATGAATGAGGAAATCTCTCATAAACTTGGAGTATTTTGGCATTTGAGTGAGGACTTCTACAAAAGGGATATTGATGTGAAGTTGTTTAATCAAGCTTACGAACTTAGTGAATTGCTCGTCGGTTTTTTGCCTTAGTAAACGACCGAGGGTGGTTTGGTTGTTTCGGTATTTTGGGGTTGAGTATTTTCTTGGTTATTGGAAATGGTGTTTTTGTAGGAGTGAATCGGGTTGTTGTGGTGTTGGTTCGTTTCGGGTCCTACATTCCGGTTTCTTAAGTTGATTACGTTTACTTGGGCTTTTGGGTTTGTTTTGGTGTTACTAGGCAAGGCTTCTTGTGGCCTCTCGGAGAAATTTTGGGCAAGTTGGCTTACTTGTTTTTCTATGTTTTGCATGCTAGCCCATTGGTTCCTAATTTCGGCCTCGGTCTGTAGGAACCTTTCCAAGTACTTTTTATGGGATTCGGAGAAAAAACGAGTGATGAGGTCCTCAAGCCTTTCTCTTCCCCTTGTTGTTGTGGTTGGAAGCCTTGTTTCTCGTTTCAGGGTTGTTGAAAGTTGGATCATTAGTTTTGGTTTTGCTGGTTACTACCTCCCGAATCCCTCCAACCAAAGTTGGATTGATTTCGCCATTCGGGTTTGAAGGTGTTACCTTAATCACCCGGTGGACGAGGGCGATTGTTAAGGTAGTTTACCATTTTTGTTTGATTTTCCCCATCTCTCATACAACTCCAGTTTTCATGTGGCCCACCTCACCCTTCACAAGCCATAACCGAAGCATTTTTTGACAATTTTTTTAAATTTTTGATGAAAGAGCTTCGATTTGGGCTTGTAAAGCAGTGTTTTCGTCCACCTTATGGGCTCCTGAGGCTATAGATTTTGAGCCCCGAGGGGTGTGCCTTTGAAAACTATTTTGAGCAATTTCTTCAATTTGATTATAAATTTCGGTGAGACAACGATTACCAAGGAGGCCCCCAGACTTTGAGTCAAGGATTTGTTTTGTGTGTGGCAAAAGTCCAATATAGAATGTGGAGACTTGTTGCCACACTTCTAAACCATGATGAGGGCATTTCCTTAACAACTCCTTGAACTTTTCCCAAGTTTCATACAAAGATTCCCCATCCTCTTGAGAATACGAATTAATTTCAGTTAATTTATCCGTTTTAGCGGGAAGGGAATATTTGTATAGAAAGTTTTGGGCAAGTTCATCCCAAGTGTGCACGGATCCACTTGGGAGGGTATTGAGCCAAGCCTTGGCTTGGTCTTTTAGTGAAAATGGGAACATACGGAGCCAGATGGCATCGTTGGAGGCTCCATTGATCCGAAAGGTGTCACATATTTCCAAGAAATTGGTAATATGTAAATGGGGATCTTCATTTGGTAGGCCGTGAAAGGTGGCGGAATTTGGAGCATTTGAATTAGATGGGGTCGAAGCTCAAAGTTGTTAGCATCAACGTTTGGCGGGTTAATAACGGCTCCCAAATTATCGACCGTAGGCCGTAAGTAATCCATTAAAGTATGTTGATCCGCTATGGGCGGGTTTTGCTCCGAGGTTTTTCGTTGATTTTTAGCTTTTATTCTTTTTCTCAAAAAGCGCTCGGGTTCCTCAAGTGGTTCTTTTATGTCTTTGTCGGAGCTGGAGCTCATGCACTAGGTTGAGTTGCGAGCTATGTGACCGAGTCCCGGTTTCTGTGAAAAAACACAAATTTTGGTTGATCAGAAGGTTCAACACGACCCCGTGCTCTATGAACACGACACCGTGCTCTATGAACACGACCCCGTGTTGGGTTAAAGTTTTCTGTTTTCTGGATCCCCAACAAACGTAAGTCGGGCACGACCCCGTGTTGCACCTCCACGACCCCGTGTCTGTCCTTCTGTAGCTCAGAAAACGAAATCTTTTCGGTTTAAATCTGGGCACGACCCGTGTTTGATCTAGCACGGCCCTGTGCTACAGTTTGTAGAAAAATGCAGAAAATGCAAAAATGAAACAAAATCCTAAAAATTAAAGGAAAAAGATAAAAATTGATTAGGCCATTAATTTTAAATTTTCTTAAAATCCTTGTGTCCCCAGCAACGACGCCAAAAACTTGACATGAGCGGGTGTAGTTATAATTTTAGTTATATTTTAAGCACTTTTTACTTGTGAATCAAGCTTTAAATTTATAAAACACGATACAATACTGCTACTCTACACACGTTAGGGAAAATGCACCCATCGTGAACGTAGTATAGTGATGCTAAAATACCGAGGTCGTCCAAGGATATAAGATCTTTTAATACCGGCTTATTATTAACCTCTAATCTAACCAAATTTTGAAAAAAGTTTTAAAAGATAAAAACGATAGTAAAAACGTAAATAAAAAGGAAAAACAAATAGACAAGAAGGAATCACTTGGTTCTAACTCCTATTTTATGTATCCTTTGATGATTTCCGCAATTTGGGCTTTTTAAGAGATTATCTAAGTTATAGTGGTCGGCCCCTCTTGTGAAGGCGATGTTACCCTCAACCTATTGGTCGGAGTCAGCAGGGATACAGTTCCGCAAGGTTAGAATATTGAAAGATAATTAAATAAGTTATTAATGCGAAATGTGGTAGGCCCCTCCTGTGAAGGCGACGTTACCCTCAACCTATTGGTCTGAGTCAGCAGGGATACAATCCCGCATTGTTGGAATAAGGTTTTAATAGTAGTTTATTTATAAGGGGTTCAATCCGTTCTTACTTCCCCCGATTTGATGCTATCTTCCTTAAAGGAACTCCTAATAGGCTTGATGTGACAAACGACAAATAACCGATAATTTCATACAATCTAATCACCTATTTTATTTTATAAAATCATGTATTCAAACGTAATTAAATTGCTTAACTGAGTCATACGACATATAACAAGTATTAGGACAAGAAAAACATGATATAACATTCATTGAGTTCCGTTACAACGCGAAACAATTAAAACTATGTCCTAAAAGTGTTGGTAGAGAGTGATGGGCGCACTATTCACGGTTGCACTATTCACGCCAGCAACCGCTACAAGAACAATGAATCAAGACACACGAATGATGAAACTGAGCCCATATACATGAAAACACTAATGTGGGAATAAGTCCTAAAATATTACACAACCATCCGGTGCGACGCCCTAAATATAAAATCGGCCGATCGACTAATAGTATAATATTTTTAATTCGTCCATAATCATAATCCGACAACTCGGGACCTCCAGAATAATAACAAAGGTGGAAAACACACTAAAACATTTAAAGGATATCATTGGATATCATTGTTTAAAATAAATTTTGTAATTTATACATGTTGCACCCCAAAATGCATTAAAGTGTAAAAAGGGGGTCGAGTATGCTCACGGTTTTGCAAAGCTTCCTTTGGTGATTCCGTGAAGAGTTGGAGGTTGGAGCTTCAAGCTTCCTTTAAAACACTTAGTGTTTTCTTTTAGAACTCTTAGAGTTCTCTTCCTTGCTTGGAAGATTTGAGAGAAGTAGATAGATTGAGAGAATAATGGTTGGAACACTTAGTGTCCTTTTAGAATTCTTGATTTAGAGAGATTGAGAGAACTAGAGAGATGAAGAGAAGAATGGTGTGAATAAAATGGTAGAAGGAGGTTGGTATTTATAGGTAGAGAAGGTGGAAAAGGGTGAAATATGATTGGTTAAAAAAGGTGGAAGAGGATTGAAAAGATGATTGGTGGAGAAAGGAGGTGGAAAAGGGTGAAATATGATTGGTTAAAAAAGGTGGAAGAGGATTGAAAAGATGATTGGTGAAGAAAAGATGTGGAAAAGGGTGAAATATGATTGGTTAAAGAAGGTGGAAGTGGATTGATGATGTGGAAAAGATGATTGGTATATTTCTTGGTATTTCTTGAGTATATATTATGTAATTGAGTATATTAAAAAGTATAGAAGTATAATTCAAGTATTGAGGATGTGCGTATAAGTATTTATACGTATAATTGTGTCGGTTTGCGTATAAATACGTATTTAAATGATCGGTTGTGTGAATAAAAAATATGTATAAAATATGAATTTTATTATGATTAATGCCTCGAGTTGTGAGATTGAAATTAAAATACGAATGTAAGGTTTCTAAAATTAGAATACGGATACGGACATTTTTAAAATAGAAATACGAAGATACGAGGCGTTACACGAATAACGAATAACAATTAATAATATATACACACACACACACACACATATATTTTTATTATGTTTTAACGCCCCGAATTATGATACAAATATTTATTTTCTAAAATAAGGATGCGAAAAAGCGAGGCGTTACAGTCTCCCCTACTTTAGGAAATTTCGTCCCGAAATTTATTTAAGAGGGAGACTTTAGAATAATAGGACATTTTGAAGCATGTATGGGTATAATCGCGAAATAGGTTGTGAGTGATTAAAGTTTGTATTAAACATAGTAGTGAAACACCGAATTTCTCATGGCACGTTTTACGAAAGTTTGGTAATATGGTAGTAACACTTTATATATAGGAAGTACCCGCGACGTATCCACCATGTTTATACTATATTACTTCTGTTTCGCTAATCGGTGTCATGTTACGTTCCGTGTCACGATTAGGGTTTATTAACGTATTACAAGTGAGAATGATAGCATATATAGAGTCTCAAGTATATAAGTATAATTGCATTTAAGTATGAGAGAGTATACTGTATAAGTATGAGTATAAGTGTAAGTGTGCGTATTAGCACATTCGTGTACAATACAGATGGTGTATTTTAGTTTAACCAAGATTAACGGATTACTGGCATGTGAATAAACAGGTAAACCATCGTGTACCGCAATGTAGACTACCCATCATCGTTAAAACGAAGAGGGTGTAAAATAGTTTACTTAACATGACCTCAAGAATACGGGCGGGCGACACTCCTCTAGCGCTACACAAGCGCTATACATGTTAAGGTGTGGCTTGATCAAAGTTAATGACGAGTCTACCACATAAACATGTGAATAAACAAGTCAAACCATCGTGTACGCAATGTTGACTAGTCAATATGTTGAATCATAGTGTAAAATAGTTTACTTGGTATGAAATAGTTTACTTAACATGACCCAAGTCTCAAGGGCGGTGCGCTACTCCTATAGCACTATGCATAGTGCTATACATGTTAAGGTGTGGTTTTATAACGAGTTTATCACATATAATGTTCCAGTAATCCCAAATCAGGTATGATGTTTAGTATGCACCTATAGAATCGTTGCGTAATAGATTTAGTATAAATGCGAAGTTTGTCGTGCATAAATTTGATTTTAGTATAGTGTGACATTAAAAAAAATGAAGGAATAAGAATTATATAACATAAAATGTAAGATAGCATAAAAGAGAGGCTTGTTAAAATGTTGGAGTGTTTCGGTTTTAGAAACTTTGACTATTCCAAAGTGACTCGTAAGTCCTTTCGAATTAGGGAGACATGATTTGGCCTAATAGGTATAATACTCTCGTCGCCAAGCGATTAACGGTACTTTACCCTTCCAGTTAATACATGTCCCTAATTTGATCAAAAAATACGAAACTTTGGCGAGATTGAAAATTGAGGAGCGGAACCAGTCATCAAGGTGTGGATGTCAATCCTGGCTTGACAATTTCGTCCCCAAATTGTGGTTTATTGAACGTATCAAGATATAATCTCGAATCGTCAATAAGGATCCACTAGATTATGAAATGAAACTCCCATCAAGATATGGATATCACTCCTGACTTGATGGTGAATTTCGCACAAAATAACATGTAGAGCGGATTGAAACTCGTCACCAATGGCGGGAATCACCCCTGTATTGATGAGTTATTTTGATTGTGGAATAAGAATATACTCAAAAGCGTGTATTTCATGTCTTAGGAAAGACATATTGTAAGTTTTAGGATCAAAAGGGGGAGAAGCATGATAGAAAGAATAACTTTTTAGACAAGTATCACAAATGGTCAATGGTATGGTACTTAAACTATAGACTAGGTCGAACATGACAATTCTACCTAATTCCCTATAGTTATGGCTTTGATACCAATCTTTCACACCCCAACTAATGGCGGAAACATCGGGATGAGACGAAAACTAGATTGCAAGAGGCTTCATAACGCTAATTGTGTCAAGTGTTTAATAATTACCTTTTTACATAGTTTAAATCAAATAATACAAAATTTAGATCCCGACACGTAACAAATATAATTTCATTTCATTGATAACGATTTAATACAAGATATTGAAACGAAATACATGTTTGAAACAAATACAATACAATAAGTATTTAAAGTTTAAATGCGTTTCTAGGCAATCCTACTAGATTCCATGTGTTATCAAAATTCCTGCAACATGTATTAAAAACATAGACTAATACAAAAGTATTGGCGAGCATACAAGTTTGAAATTAATTATAAGTATAAAAGTTGGTTTTGATTGTGACAAGTATATATTCAAGTCGAATCGCACGAATATGTAGACCACTTTCGAATAACAATAACATATAATCGAATTCCTTAACTAGCATGCATAGTATTGTAAGCATAACGATATTATGAGAATACAAGTCAAAACTAATAAGCATAAACAAACTCAAGCATAACAAGTAGCATGTATAGACGAGTTTAAACTAACACATATAACTCACATAAGCGTAACTGATGGCACATTTGGTATTGTGAACACATTTAATTTTGTTTAAAATAAATTTTGTAATTTATACATGTTGCACCCCAAAATGCATTAAAGTGTAAAAAGGGGGTCGAGTATGCTCACGGTTTTGCAAAGCTTCCTTTGGTGATTCCGTGAAGAGTTGGAGGTTGGAGCTTCAATCTTCCTTTAAAATACTTAGTGTTTTCTTTTAGAACTCTTAGAGTTCTCTTCCTTGCTTGGAAGATTTGAGAAAAGTAGAGAGATTGAGAGAATAATGGTTGAAACACTTAGTGTCCTTTTAGAATTATTGATTTAGAGAGATTGAGAGAATTAGAGAGATGAAGAGAAGAATGATGTGAATAAAATGGTAGAAGGAGGTTGGTATTTAAAGTTAGAGAAGGTGGAAAAGGGTGAAATATGATTGGTTAAAAAATGTGGAAGAGGATTGAAAAGATGATTGGTGGAGAAAGGAGGTGGAAAAGGGTGAAATATGATTGGTTAAAAAAGGTGGAAGAGGATTGAAAAGATGATTGGTGGAGAAAGGATGTGGAAAAGGGTGAAATATGATTGGTTAAAGAAGGTGGAAGTGGATTGATGAGGTGGAAAAGATGATTGGTTTATTTCTTGGTATTTCTTGAGTATATATTATGTAATTGAGTATATAAAAAGTATAAAAGTATAATTCAAGTATTGAGGATATGCGTATAAGTATTTATACGCATAATTGTGTCGGTTTGCGTATAAATACGTATTTAAATGATCGGTTGTGTGAATAAAAAAATATGTATAAAATATGAATTTTATTATGATTAATGCCTCGAGTTATGAGATTGAAATTAAAATACGAATGTAAGGTTTCTAAAATTAGAATACGGATACGGACATTTTTAAAATAGAAATACGAAGATACGAAGCGTTACACGAATAACGAATAACAATTAATAATATATATACACACACACATATATTTTTATTATGTTTTAACGCCCCGAATTTTGATACAAATATTTATTTTCTAAAATAAGGATGCGAAAAAGCGAGGCGTTACACCCATGGCCTCACCATACTTGTTGAGTCTTGCAAGATTTGGAGTATGGCTCTTGTAGTTGTCGTTGACTAAAAAGGATGGATAATTATAAACATCACACTTCACTTTTTTTCACCATTCTTACACTACACCAAAATTCAAACAACAAGAACTCCTAGTCTCTCTCTCTTCCTCACGGCACACTACCACCACCATAGCACCACCACTTTCCACCATAAATCACCTCCTTTTAATCCATTTCAAGATCTTTCAAGGGTGTTCAAGGAAGAAGGAAGCAAGGAGAATCTTTAGGAGTCTTCTTAGGAGCTTATTATCTTCTTATTCTTCTATTTAAACTCTTGCAAAGTTGTAAGATCCCTAAACACCATTTTTATGCTTCTTAATACTAGTAGATTACAAAACTACAAATTGATGATCTTGAAATTAAAGTTAAACTTATCAAAAACCCTAATCACCCAAACATAATAATCACTAAATATAACTATATTATGTGTTTATTTAGTATATTTGTGGTTTATTGTTCATATGATTATGTTGTTCATGTTGATTTTGTTAAGATAAGTAGTATGAAAAGTAAGAACATGATGATCTTGAAGCTTGTATGTTGTAGTAATTTACAAGCATGATGACATTATTATGATAAAATCAAAAATATGATTTAAACATGGATATGTTTAAATCATACAAGATCATCATCTTTATGTTCATGAGTTATGTATATATGTTTTTGAAATAATTGAAGAATCAAGGGTTTAAAAGGACTTATAACTTGATTTTGAAAGATACATAAACTTGCATTTTTATAAAATAAGTTTATATAAAGTTTGTTATAAAAGTTCATGTAAAAGTAGTAGACTTTTGTTAAAAAAATACATGGATGATCTTGTTATAAAAAGAAACTAAGTTTGTAGAAGTTACAAGTCTACAAAAGATTTTTCAAGCAAAAACTTATTGTTTTTAAAAGTATAAAATATATATACATGCAACTCATGTAGAATGGAGGCAAAAATCATGTAATATATGTGTTAGATGAACCTTGGTAAAACATATTGATTTGGAAAATTTGAGTTGATTTAAAATATGTTTTAAAAACATGAAAAATGTTATAGTTTTAGGGGAAACTACTGTGAAATTTTTCTAAAAACTAATCGCGATTAGAAGTATGATTAAGGGGTAATTAACAAGGCTAAACGCGATTAGTGGTCTTAAACGTCATTATGAAATCTTTTGTGAAAATGTTTAAGTCTTAAATATATAAGAGTTCTTGTGAACTTAAAAATATTTTTTCACAAAAATAATTGGGTAAAAATAATGACAAGGTAAAAATATAATTTTTGTTAATAATTATATATCTTAGAAACACTTCAAGTATATGAATTGTGTGTTATGTGTATATATAGATGCACCTAGGATGATAAAGAAAATAATACATCCATGACACCAAGAGACACTTATATAAAATAAACATGAAAATGACATAAAAATACATATACACATTTCTATGTATTTCCAAAGAAATACCACAAAGCGGACAAACGAACGAATTTGACATTTGGACAAACTATAAAAATATATCCTTATGAAATACTAATATTTTCATCCGACAAGAAAAGTATATAAAATAAAAAAAAGGTGAATAAAAGAATATATGTCATCGACGACTATAAGAGGATATATCAACGTTGCGAGGAGACTACTACGACACTTGGGCGTTATGGACACAAAAATATATATTAAACAGAATCACAACGACATCTTCAAAAATATATACATTTTTGACACCTAACTAATATATATTATCGATAACAAAATCCGGAGGTTTAAAAAGTGTAAATATTACCAAGGAAAAGAAGTATACGAAGATACTTGACATATTATACTTAGTAAAAATACACAAGTATAAGACTTCCCACCAAAATGGACTCAATTAATTTATTATTATGGTTAGGCCTAAATATATATACACATGGGCTAGGCCCAATCTCAAACTTGGTAAATACATAAAAGACATGGGCTAGGCCTAAATATACTAAGACATGGGCTAGGCTCAAACATACAAAACATGGGCTAGGCCCAATGACAAAGAATCTATGGGCTAGGCCCAATGACATGCATGAACATATATATATATATATATATATATATATGAATAAATAATAAAACACACAAGCTACCAACACTACAAAAACAATAAAGTTGTTCTAGGAAAACAAATAAATATATAACAATATATTTCAAGATGAAAAACTTGTACGAGGTCCACCAAGACCTAAGGGTCTAACGAACTTAATACATATGTAGGGTATACACGTGTACGGACACTCGCAAAATAAATTATTCGTACGACTAGCAAACGCAAACTTGTGAGTTCATGTCCCCCCTTTTCTTTTAAACGTTTTCGGTTTTATAACACTCGGGGGAAATACATGTCTATGACTATCGTATGTTAGCTACGGGTTTAGAAAATAACAATGATCGCAGTGCGTAGGTAGGAGTTAAGGACAAAGAAACAATGATAACCATTAATCACTTAGTGACCAAGGTGCAAAAGGTATAGATCTATTGAGATTGAGATATGCTCCATTCCTAGTTGTTAACCATGGGGTGCTTTTGTGAGCCCAAAATGTCAAAGTTGTCTTGGGTTGGTTATTTACTTATGACACATAATATCGGGGGCTCGCTACCTACTGATAGATCCTTAAACCCAAGATTGATGATAATAACATACATGGTTTTTCTTTGATGAATTTCATACTATGACACTTATACGAGACAAATACTACATGAACTCGCTCAAATTTTGTTGATTTTTCAAACTACATGTATTTCAGGAAACAAGGCATGATCAGTACAAGAGTCCGGGCTTTTGGGAAGACATAACAACAAATTGCCACTTTTGGAGGGTTTGCTTTTTATATCCCAACTTTGTATGGGTATATAGAAGTCAAAACCTCGACTTATTCCGTGATGAAAACAAAGTTATTTTGGTGATGTAATGAAACTTGAATTCTATTTTGGGATAACAAACAATGTCAACTATTTCTAAAACTTGTAAGGTTGATTATATTTGAATTAAGAAATAGCATTCGTTGTTAATTATTATTAGTTCATATGATTGAATGCAATGATTACCTCATAGTCACACACTTGCGCTTCCGCTACGACCAGGGTGTGTCAGATTGGTATCAGAGCTTCGATTGTAGTGAACCGGGGAAAAACTTTTATTAAAGTTTGGTATACAATCACTAAGGGCTCTAACTTGAAAACAAAGCTTATAATATCGTGAAAATGATTTCAAAAAAAAAATGGCAATTGTTGTCATTGTATCCCAAAACATAAGGATCTATCACATGAGATCAATCCTATGTAGTGGATAATGATATACATGAATAGTCTATGGAAGTTAGACACGAAAACATTAAGATTACACATGAAACCAAGGAACAAGGACTTGCATGAGAACTGGTGATTAATGTAAACTACATTGTAAGTAATAATAAATGTCTAACCCATATATATGCATTGTACGAATTATTTTCCAGGACTATGTCGTCTTCCAGTTCAGAGGAGGATCCCAGCGAGTATATGTCTGACGGAGGCTACGGTTCAGACGTAGCATCGATACCCCAGATAGATGGGGTAGCCCAAGAGGTCTCAGATGACGAAGACCTCGACGACTATCAACCATTTGAACTTCCAGATCACCCCATGGGTGATGATATGGAGGTTGATGATCACATAGTCCCGCAGCCTATCGAGGTCGTAGTTATTCATGGACACCCTGACGGGGAGCACGAGGTCGTCCACCTTGTGTTACCCCTGGCTGTTGTTCCGCCTGTTATTGATTTAGACGACGATGACGACGTTATTCCCGTATTTCACGTTGATCACCTAGATGACGAGTTAGGTGACGGTGAGGTCTTAGACGAGATTGCCATTCTTGAGTTACCCCCACCAGTGATACCAGTTATCGACCTTTCTTCATCTTCATCGGACGCCGATACCCCCATCTCATATAGCTTCACCGGCTCGTGACGGACCCATCCATACCGATATCCCTGACCCCAGGCCTGCCCCTTATACCAGACCACCACGACACTACTCACTGAGCGGTACTCCAGACCCGTATGTGCAGCCGCCCCCATTCTTTACCAGCAGCTCCACATACCACCCTGTTCATAACACACTTGCAACTGGGCCCTCTCATTAGGCCGGGCCCTCACCTCCTACCGCACTACCACCCAGATATGACATCCGCCCTCCATCTCCTACCCATAGCATGTACACCCGCTACCCCCACCGGGCATAGCCCGTCTGACCCGTACCATCCCTCCCACTTTCCTCCAGTTCCCCTACATGAGAGAGTGACCTCTCATGATTTGCAGATATCCCTGGCCTTTCGAAGGATCTGGGAGTTACAGATACCATATGACACCCGTCCCACTGCCAGGGCTCTGCCACCTCCACCACCATCATCTCCTCCGCCACCTCCATCATCATACCCACCACCATCATCACCACCACAGACTTCACCACCCCATTGCCACCGCACCACGCAGAGTGTCCGTATGCGGAACGAGTGCGTGAGCTGGAGCGCATTCAACGCATTTCGTCCAGGCGTATCTACGGTATGGAGGAGAAGTTAGCTTATCTCCGCAGCTTGCTTCACCTATCACCAACCTCGCCACATCCTCCACCGCAGTAGTATGGTTACCATCATCTTTTGGGGAGCAGTCCCGCTCATATGGATCTAGCTTTAGGATGACTCAACCTAGAAGATTCAAGCTTTTGAAGACAACTTGAAGGCATGAAGAAGTAATGTAGAAGAAAATTTTACTTTTGTATTGTATTAACTTGTATTTACTAGGGCTTTGTACCCCTAAGTCCTTTTGATTCTTCATGAACAATATGCAACAAGTTGTCGTTATTTATGAATGTGTATTTTCTTTATTCCACATTGTCTATCTTTTATGTTGTGGTTGATATTATTGTGATGTGGTGATGTATTAATTGTTATGGTTATGACATGGTGATGTTGTGGATGATGTTCCTTATTATGTTGTGGGTGATGTTTTTCATTTTGTTGTGATGATTGTCTACGTATTGAGATTCCATGATCCTGTGATGATTGATGTGTTCTTGCATACTCGTGATCGTGTGATTACGCCGTTTATATATGTTTATTTATTACATACCCGACGTGTTGGTTATATATATACTTAAAATAATGATAATAATAGACATATAATAGTTTTTTATGTATACATTGATGATAATAAATATTTATTTTATTATCAAACAATCGTCTAATTACGAGCGATATTCCTACCAGAAGACGATGCCGCCACGATGAAGGAGGATCAACACTAACGTGCTACCGATGACTCAGGAGGAACTGAATGAGCGTATCTCTCAGGAAATTGCTCAGTACGAAGCCAACCGCTCTGAACATAGCGGTGGAACCGGAGGGACATCCAGAACCAACCCTCCAACTGGTAACTTTTGGTTATTTATATAACCATATAGCACCCTCGTTTATTCTATTCGTGCTCTTGTTAACCTCATTCTTAAATTGGTGTGTGTAATGATTTCAGGTTGCACTTACAAGCAGTTCTTAGACTGCAAGACTCTGAACTTTGACGGTACAGGAGGTGTTGTTTCCTTCGTACACTGGACTGAGAAGACTGACTCAGTCATTCGAATGAGCAAGTGCCCACAATGAGTCACTTATGTCACTGGACTCTTTGTTGATGGAGCATTACGTGGTGGAACCTCAAGGTTCAAACCAAAGGTGACGATGCAGCGTACGGTCTAACCAGGGAGGAGCTGAAAAAACTTATGAGGAAAAAGTACTGCTCGACGTCGGAAATTCAAAAGCTAGAGACAGAATTTTGGAATCTAAAGATGGTTGGCTTAGCATCGCAGGATACATATAGAGATTTCATGACTTGTCACAAGTGGTTCCGTACTTGGTGGAACCAGAGTTCAAAAGGATTGAAAGGTTCATATGGGGACTCGCCCGTGAAATTTTAAGTTTGGTTACCTCTTCAAAATCCATCAAAACCCATCGACATTACTGAAGCCATTGAGCTACCTGTCAATCTTACTGAGGAGGCTGTACGCCAGAAGAGATTACCTAAATTGGGGGAGAAGAAAAAGGAAGCTACGGACTCCAATTAAAGAAAATTTTCCCATTTCAAGAAAGGCTCATGAGGTGGTAAGAGCAACAACAACAACAAGAGGCAATCTAAGGCTTATGTTACCACCACTGCAAACAATACCAGCAGGAAGCCTTACACTGGGAATGCCTCTAAATGCAACAAATGCCCCTTCCACCACTACGGGGAATGTCGAGGCACCAAGTGTGGAAAATGTTGTAGGATTGGGCATACCACGAACGCATGCCGGGGAACAAACTTTGGAGAGAATTAAGGATGTTATTCATGCGGTGACAAAGGGCACTTTAAGAAAGACTGTCCAAAGGAAAATCAAGCCCGGGGAAGAGGTTTTGTAATGGGAGCTAAGGATGCTTGTCAGGACCCGAATGTGGTCACCGGTACGTTCCCTATAAACAATCACTTCGCATCTATACTTTTCGATACTGGGGCAGATTTTAGTTTTATTTATAAGGAATTTAGAAATATACTTGGGGTAGAATCGAGTAAACTAGATATTCCATACTCGATAGAACTAGCTAATGGAAAATTAGTAGAGTCGGGAGAAATCATAGAGAAATGCACCTTAGAACTGGGTGAACAAAAATTCGATATAGACCTAATACTAGTTCAATTAGGTTGTTTCAACGTTGTCGTTGGTATGGATTGGCTATCCGACAATCGAGTCGAAGTAATATGATTCGTATTCTGTTACCTGACGGAGAACACTTAATGGTTCACGGAGAGAAACATGACACGCCTTTACGAATTATTAATTGCATGAAGGCTCAGAAGTGTTTGAGAAAAGGATGCATCGCCTTCCTTGCCCACGTGGTTGACAAGAAGGCCGAGGAGCGCAAGGTGGAAGACATACCGGTAGTGAAGGAGTACCCCGAAGTCTTTCCAGAAGACTTTCTGGGACTGCCTCCACATCGACAAGTCGAGTTCCATATCGACTTAGTGCCAGGAGCCGCGCCTGTGGCAAAAGCCCCATATTGACTAGCGCCCTCGGAGATGCAGGAATTATCTACTCAGCTTCAGGAACTACTCGATAAAGGATTCATAAGACTGAGTTTCTCACCTTGGGGAGCTCCGGTGCTCTTTGTGAAAAAGAAAGATTGAACTTTCCGGATGTGCATCGACTACCAGGAACTAAACAAGTTAACTATCAAGAATCGATATCCCATGCCAAGGATTGATGACTTATTCGATCAATTACAAGGCTTGATTTTTTATTCCAAGATTGATTTAAGATCCGGATATCATCAGCTGAGAATCCAAGAGGAAAGTATTCCTAAGACGGCATTTAGGACTCGCTACGATCATTACGAGTTCCTTGTTATGCCATTTGGCTTAACAAGCGCTCGCGCAGTGTTTATGGATTTAATGAACCGAGTATGTAAACCATATCTTGGTAAGTTCGTGATCGTATTCATTGATGACATATTAATATATTCACGAACCGAGAAGGAACACGAGCAACACTTGAGAACTATTTTGGAACTACTCAAGAAAGAACAACTATATGCTAAGTTCTCGAAATGCGAATTTTGGATTCGCGAAGTACAATTTCTCGGTCACGTGGTGAACGAGAAAGGAATACATGTTGACCCAGCAAAGACTCAGGCTATAAAGAACTGGATTGCTCCTAGGACCCCCACGGAGGTACGACAATTTCTAGGATTAGCGGGATATTACAGGAGATTTATTGAGAACTTCTCGAAAGTTGCTCAACCGCTAACCTCACTTACTCAAAAGGATAAAAAGATTGACTGAGGAGAGAAACAAGAATCAGCTTTCCAAATATTGAAGGAAAAACTATGCCAGGCACCAATATTATCCCTACCGGACGGTACCGATAACTTTGTGGTGTATTGTGATGCGTTGCATCAAGGATTGGGTTGCGTGCTAATGCAACGTGAAAAGGTCATCGCGTACGCCTCGCGCCAACTAAAAGTTCACCAGAAGAACTATACCACACACGACCTAGAGCTAAGTGCAGTGGTATTTGCCTTGAGAATCTGGCGTCACTATATATATGGCACTAGGTGTACCATATTCACAGATCATAAAAGCCTGCAACACATATTCAATCAGAAAGAATTGAATATGCGCCAATGACGCTGGGTGGAACTTTTGAATGATTACGACTGTTAGGATCCGAGTTTGAATTACTTGTAGTTTTTGTTTCAAAAAATGGAAAATGATTGAATTAAAAGAGATTTGCAGCGGAATAAGATGGAAAACTTTTACTACAAGCAATGGTCGTTTGTTTTCATCATCATCATGCTTTCAAGTTGATTAACTTGCATGTGATTCACAAACTCCCCCTCAGCCTTTGCAATTATAGTTTGGTAATAAGAAAATGCAGAGAAGATGATATGCGAAAGTTGATCTTTTAATAGACGAGTTTAAACTGTTACAGAAGTTACCTATTTATACTACCTATCTAACAACTGAGCATCTTTGATCACGTCAGGGTTGATAGTGACAGGAAACCAATTGTAACTAACTGAAAACACTGCTAATACTAACTATCAGTGCTTAGCACCGTTACATTGATTTAACTAAGCTAATGACTAAACTCTGATCTATATCCTCTGACCCTAGTAACTCTGGCAGACCTTTGAAGCTTTGTGAAGGCAGATGATAAGATGAGCAGTCTTTAGGGAAAGCAGTGTATGTACATAAGAGGTTGTAACCTCTGATAGTTAAACCAAAGCTCGGATAGTGTTATTTGACTTTGTATCATCTGTTCCTTTCATTGGGTTCAATCCCAACAATCTCCTCTGGAACAGATGATGCCAAAAGCACTTTATTCTTGGTCTTTATTCCTCAGAAGGAATTCTCTTATTTGACCTTTGAATTGAAGTTCAAAGTTAAGAGATTCCATGTCATCAGCATCCTTCACCAGCTCTAAATATAGTAGTTCTTGGAAGTCTTCTACTGTAAGCTCATAAGCAGCTTCCATGGATAGTTTAGTGGCTGCACCATCAGACTTGAGCAGTGTCAATTCATGGGTGTCTTTGTCGACCTTCCATTTTAGAATTTTTGGGTCTGATGGTTTTCTTGAAGGAGCTTTTATTGCTGAGGTTTGAGCAGGAGCTTTTTGTGATAGATCTTTGGCTAGCTTGGCACTTCTATCATCTGTTGGATAATCAATCATGTTCTGTATGCCTTCTTTGATAAATGTATCCTCAAACTCTTTATCAGTCTTTTCAGACATACCCTCTTGCCTTTTTCTGTGTAACAGGGCAAGTGTGGAATGGGCAGATGTTGAGCTGGACTTTTTGGAGAGTTGAGCTCTGAGGATATCATCTTCTTTTGAATAATCAGGCTTAGGAGGCATGGATGGATCCTTTTTCGTTCTTTCTTCCAAACTTTTGTAGGTGTCCATCACCCTCACCTCACCCCATCTCATCAGTTTGGAACCATAATGATTCTGAATCAGTTCTTGCTTCATTCTTTTCAGCTTCAAAGCACTTTCAGTCATATCTTTCTTGTATAAATCCCAGTTGGGAGGAGTTGGCTTTTTGAGAGGGTCTTTCAATATTTCTTGCATTCTGTTGATTTCTTCTCTTAGCTCATCTATGCTCCAGTCCCTGAACTGTGCCCTTGTTGCCTTATACATCTTCTTTTCCATGATATACTCAATGAGTTCACTTTTGAGCAGCTTATCTTCCCTTACTGACAACTGGTTGCTCAGATCTTTGACAAAGTTTTGTAAAATGGTGACTTTACTCAATTGAAAGGACATGACATTCTGTATTTCTCTATCATCTTTACAAACTGAATCTCTTTTGGCAATATCCTCTGCTTGCTTCCTTTTCAGTTCCAGGTAAGCATCAACATTTGCTGGTCTTGGATAGCCATCAAGGGATAGAATTGTTCTTTTGTCAGGGTCATCCTCTGAAAAGAAACTTAGGATCTCTTCCATGACTGCTGGTAATTCAAGAGGATACAACTTTGATGCAGGAGTGACTTTAAGAATAGAAGATGTTGTAAGCACTGATGTGGAGGTCACTGGTGTTGATGATATTGGAAGAGGTGCAGAGATCTCATCATCATTTATCACTTTTGTGATTTTTCTCCTTTTGAACCTTAGAATGGGTGATGGTGGTTGTGGGACTTTTGGTGGTGTGGATAATGGATGGGTTGATGCGGGAAATGTGATCATGGCAGTGGATATAGTTGCATTTGTTGCAACCTCTGCTATATCAACAGATGTTGACACAACAGGTGCTGTAACATCTGCTTGTGTGGATATGGGTTGTGTTTTGGAAGATCTGATGAGTTTTTGAGAGGCAGAGGTTTTAATGGTTGGATTGGTTGCAGGCTTAGTTTTAGGAGTGTGGATGTTGGTTTCCTGGCTTTTCTAGCAGGTGTTCTTTTTGATGAAGTACCAACCTCTCCTTTTTCTTTTTGCTTTTCAATCTTTTTCTCAACCAACACTATGCTCTCCTCAATCACATTCTTCTTGTGACTAGCCCTTGCCTTGGCCACAATTTCATCAGTTAAATCTATCTTCTTTGAACCATCAGGCTTTGGAATATTCAAGGTAGGTCTGCCCTTATCATCATCTATTGTTAACTTCTTTGGACCCAAAGGTTTCTCCCCCTTTTTGGCTTCATCTGTTGTAACAAATATAACCATTGGAGGTGCATGGCCAGTGGTTGTGTGTAGATGTGCTTTGATGGCTTTAATGTCTGCTGCAGTGTCTTGATACCTTGATTCAAACATGTTTCTAACATCATTCATCTGATGCTTGTGTTGTAGATCCAAATAATGTTGTTGATGTTGAAACAGAGAGTTAAGAGCTTCTTTGAGATCAGCAGTGGATATAACAGAGGGTTGACTTTTTATAGCTATCATCTTCTTCAGTAAACTTTTGATTTCATCAACAGAACTTTCTATCTTAGTAACTCTCTCCGTCAAATCCTGATATTTTAGATCATCACCTAATTTAATAGGATCATCTGAACTCCTACCAGTGGTGGTAGTTATATCTATGTCATCATGAGCAGTGGTTTTAGGACCAGCTTCAAACATAGATGCCCCTTTGTCTTGGTACTGGGGACTTCCCACAATAGAGGTAACAGTTGTTGCCTCAACAGTGGTTGCCTTCAACCAAGTCTTATTAATGAAACCACTGTCCAACTGAGAACTTGGGAGTTCAGCAATTGTAGTGGCTGCTTGTGTTGAACTATCACCAAGGGTTACATGTAACCCAAGGGATGTAGCCTCTTCATTTGCTGATGGGCTAACAATGAATAAAGAAGCAGACCCAGCCTCTTGATGAAGTATATTCTCATTAATAGGTTGTTGAGAAGTGCTGGTTTGTGTCTGAACTAATTCAATTGCATTCAGCAATGGTACAATTGTGGGTGGAAGTGAAGTCATTGGTGAAGGTGGTTGTGTAGAAAGCGACATTGCCCTGGGAGAGGGGCTATGGAAGATAGAGCCAAGTGGATCTAGAGCTTCATAATTTGGTGTCCCTGTGTCTACAACCTTTTCCTTTTGTGAGGAAGAAGGAGGAGTTTCAAAGCCGGTAGGAGATCTTTGAACCATCTGCTGTGAAGAAGTAGCAGCAGTGGTTCGTGACTTTGGTGCTGTTACTGGGTTAACCTCTGGGATCTCATCTTCCAGAGGACCCTTTTTGGGTTTGGTGGGCTTTTTGGAAATTGTTTTGGTTTTCTTTTTGGAGATTTTTGGTGTGGGCTTCAGAGCAGCGGTTGTGGTGACCTGATCACCAAGAACAGTGGGCTCAGTAGCAAGATGTTGAGTTTGAACATTTTGTTCAGGTAAAACTTGCTCAACCTCCTCTACTTGTGTTTTCTCAACTTTATCTTGGTTAGTTATTCTGGTGAAGGTTTCATGATTAAGGCGGCCTGGGTTAATCACAACACCTTGTTTACTTTCAGGACCTTTAATTTGATCCTGTAAGTAAACACTCAGGAAACATGGATGCATCAAAAAAGCTTTTCTTTTTTCAATGTTTTTAAAATTGTTCACAAGATCATTGAACAGTATCTGGGAGTTGTTAAAATCTGTGTCAGTTAAAATTGCATACCCCAGATATTGCATGTTCAATGGAATTTCATTGAAACCAGTGGTTTTTGCTGAGAGACAAGTAAGAATTCTATGAAAGAAAAATCTCATCTCAGCAGGAAAGTTAGGTTTAAAAATTGTCATACCTTTCATCTGGCCTATATAACCTCTTTTCAAAAACTCTGCTTGGATCTCATTTTGAGGAAATGACACAGGGTGTTGTATGTCATTTAACTTGAAAACTTGAGAGATCGATTGGGTGCTAATTTGCATCAACACTCCCCCTACTCTTAAGATTATTATGTAAGGAACACCAGTAGCAGATGAGTGAACCTTTGCATTTTTCCAAAAATCTCTAAGAGAATCAATGTGAATTGGGGCTTTGACCGTTAACATGTGCTTGAATTTCGACTTTTGCAAAATTCGAATCATTGGATGATAACGAGTATTGGCGTCGGTTTCTTCAAGTATGGCGATATGATTATGTGGGGTTTTGATTATGAGAGTGAAGGGTGGAAGTTTTTGTGTGGATTTCTTCGAAGATTTTGATTTGGGAGCCATGATGTTAGAGAGGAAAAATGTTTTGAGATTTTTGTAATCGACACAGTTTAGGGTAAACACTGATGAATGATAAAACAGGTTTTATCGGGTTTTGAAAAAGTTAACATGACGTGGCATCTGTTTGCAAGATCTGATGGCTAACATCTGTCCACGTGTAACCTCTGATGAGAAAAGTAACCAAATGAGGTGGCAAACCACTGTTTTGGGACAGGGGATTGGACAATACTGTTTTTAACACTATCAATGGATAGCTATCGGTGTTTTGAAAAAGTGGTAAAAATGGAAGTCAGAGGATACACTTTTACAGTGGATAAGATTTTGAAGCCTATCAGAGGTTTTAAGCAATCAGATGTTATGATCAGACTTTTAAAGATTTATTGAAAAGTTTCAATTTTAACTATTTTTAAGGAATTTTTGATTTTCTGAAAACATTTTGATGCTATGTACACATGGATTTATAAGAAAACTTGTTTTTAATCCATGTTTAGCATTCCAATTCTTGAGATCAATTTTTCAAAGGTAGATGTATCCAATGCCTTGGTTAAAACATCTGCCCATTGACCTGAAGTATGGACATGATGTAAAGAAATCAAACCTTTTTCATAGCAATCTCTCACAAAGTGATGTCTGATGTCAATGTGCTTTGTAGTTGAATGAGAAACTGGATTTTTAATGATGTTTTCAGCAGCTTGACTGTCCAATTTGAGTGAAGTCTTTAGTGCAGTTACACCAAAATCCAACAACTGGTTTTGAAGCCACAAGAGTTGAGCAGTGCAGCTAGCAGCAGTAATATACTCTGCCTCAGCAGTGGATGTTGAAACTGCAACCTGCTTTTTGCTTTGCCAAGACACTAGACAATCACCTAGGAATTGACATCCTCCTGATGTGGACTTCTTGTAGTTTTGCACCCAACAAAGTCACTATCTGAAAAACCTGAAAGCTCAATGTTTCCATTAGCTGGATACTAGATACCAAGTGTGGGAGCACCTTTTATGTATCTGAATATCCTTTTTACAGCAATAAGATCAGACTTTCTAGGTAATGCCTGTGATATGGCACAAACACATGTTGCAAACATGATGTCTGGCCTTGATGCAGTTAGTACAATAAAGACCCAATCATGCTTCTATAAAGAGTTTGATCAAGAAGGTCATCTTTACCATCAATGATGACTAGCTTGGAGGTTGCCATGGATGTGCTACATGGTTTACAATCATCCATATCAAACTTTTTAAGCAGTTCTTTCACATACTTGTTTTGATGGATAAATGTACCATTGTGCAATTGTTTAACTTGGAGACCAAGAAAACATTGGAGCTCACCCATTGCACTCATCTCAAATTCTGCTGCCATGAGTTTTCGAAACTCTTCACACATAGCAGTGCTTGTGGATCCAAAAATGATGTCATCCACATAAATTTGGATAAGCATAAATCTTTTCCTTTCCATTTTAAAAACAGGGTTTTATCTATTTTACCTCTAGTATACCCTATGGATAAGAGAAAAGTGGATAGTGTTTCATACTAGGCTCTTGGTGCTTGTTTCAAGCCATATAATGCTTTGTTGAGCTTGTAGACATGATCAGGATGAATGCATCTTCAAAACCTGGAGGTTGACAGACATACACCTCTTCTTTGATTTTTCCATACAAAAATGCACTCTTTATATCCATTTGATACACCTTTATGTTGTGGTTAGCAGCAAAAGCTAAAAACAGGCGAATAGCTTCCAACCTTGCTACTGGAGCAAAAGTCTCATCATAGTCTATACCTTCTTCCTGTCTGTAGCCTTAAACCACGAGCCTTGCTTTGTTTTTGACAACAATACCCATTTCATCAGTTTTGTTTTTGAAGACCCACTTTGTGCCGATTGGACTTACATCTTTTGGCAGTGGCACAAGCTCCCAAACTTGTTGTCTTTTGAACTGAAGGAGTTTTTCTTGCGTGGCTTCTACCCAGTGTTGTCTTTCAGTGCCTCTTGGTACTTGACTGGCTATATGAGTGATAGAAAACCAGCAAAAAGACAAATATTTTGGGATTTTGCTTTCGTGTGAGCACCCCAGATTTGATGTTGCCAATAACTTGATCTGCTGGATGGCTTTTGAGATAACTCAGATCACCTTGGTATAGAACAATAGCATTTTGAGGTGATGGCTGCAAATGTGTATCATTTGAGCTAACCTCTGCTGGTGACTTTGAAGTATCATCCACTGATGAGAATGGAGGTGAAGGTATTGGGGGTATGGAGGTAACATTCTGACGATTTTGGTGACCAAAAGTTGGACTTTTATCAACAGATGTTTGATTTTGTGAACTGATAGAGGTTTGAGGATCAACCACTGTTGACCCAGAAATGGTAGAGTTTACACAAGAGCTTGTAGCACCTGATCCTCTGTTGAAGATTAGACTTTTGTTGGTGGAAGCACACAGTCATATCCTTGATCTTGATCTTCTTCAGATGGTTGTGGTGTACCTGCATTGTCTAGCTTGATAGAAACATCAGCAAATGTGAATTTATCTAAATCAAAAAGCTCTACAGGATTTGATGGGATTTTAGTGATGTAAGTTCATTGAAATTTACATTCAAAGTTTCTTCAACACACTTGGTCCTATAGTTAAAACTCTGTAGGCTTTATCAGTGGTTGAGTATCCCAGAAAATAACCACAATCAATTTTGGCTGCAAATTTAGATATGGAACCTTTTAAGTTCAAAATGAAACATGGACAACCAAAAACTTTAAAATATGAAATCAGAGGTTTGATTTTATACAAAATCTCATAGGCAGTCTTTTGATTCCTGGGGTTAATCAAAACTCTGTTTTGAACATAGCAAGCAGTATTTACAGCCTCTGCCAGAAAGACAAAGGTAAACCAGAATCTGCTAGCATAGTCCTTACTGATTCAATTGAAGTTCTATTTTTCCTTTCAACCACCCATTTTGCTCTGGAGTTCTTGGAATGCTATATTGTCTAACAATTCCTTTTGACTCACAAAAAGCATCCAACTCCCTATTTTTAAACTCTGTTCCATTGTCACTCTTAAAGATTTTACTGGAAGATCAAATTGCTTTTCTACTTGTTTGACAAAGTTTTGCAAAATGCCTGCAGTTTCATCCTTAGAGTGGAGAAAGAAGGTCCATGTAAACCTAGAGAAATCATCAACTATCACTAGGCAATACCTTTTGTGTTTAAAGCTCATGATTTGCACTAGGCCAAACAAGTCCATGTGTAGCAGTTGTAAACACTGGCTTGTTTTGGACTCTTCAATTGATTTGAAAGAACTTTTATGTTGTTTGCCTTTTAAACAGGAAACACAATGTTCATCACAGGAAAATTTCTTGTGAGGCAAACCTCTTACAAGACTTTGTTTTGAGAGTGTGGTGATAGTTTTAAGATTTGTGTGTCCAAGTCTTCTATGCCATAACTCAGTCTCTTTGCTAGAAGCAACTGAGAATAAGCATGTTCCAGACATAGGATTATCTTTTAGCATATCTACCACATACACATTCCCACTTCTGTATGCAGTGAGTTGTGCTTTGCTCTCAGCAATGATTTGATCAATCTTTTTAACAACCTCTGGTCCCACAATTGACAAGTTTTCTTAGTGAAGAAGGATCCATATCCTCTGTCACTCATTTGTGAGACACTCAGCAGGTTAAATTTCAGATTGTCAATTAAATTCACATTTTCAAACTTGAGTTTATCAGCCAGAACCGACCCAGACCCTAAAACCTTTCCCTTTGAGTTATTACCAAAAGATATATCACCCCCATGAGCCATGAAGTCCTTGAGAAGGGCTCTACATCCTGTCATGTGCCTGGAACCTCCACTATCTACATACCATAAGCTATCAAGGCAAGTAGAGGGTCCCTTTGTAGCAGCCATGAGAGCACAATCACACTCATCTTCACACACATCAACATTCCATGGGTCAGTAGGAGAGTTCTTTTCCTTATCAGCAGTATTTTCTTTTTCTTCACTTGAAACCACTGTTTCATCACAAACTTGAACTTAATCAGTTTTTAACACTATCTCCACAGATTCAACACTTTCAGCAATTGTCTCTAAGGCCATTAAACAAAATTCTTGTTCAACATCATTTTTGGCCATTAAAGCAAAGTTTTCATCAGTCAAATCCTCAGGCAAGCTGCTCCAGTCAACATAACTTTGTGTGAAAAAGCTTTGTTGACCAACCTCTGCTGGACTAGCAGTGGTTTGAGCAGGTTGCGTAACAATGGGTGCTTGTTGTACAAGCACTTGAGGATGTGATGGTGCCTGAACATATTGAAGTTGTGGAGCAGTGGATTGAACATAATGCACTGGAACAGTGGTAGCAGGATGTGCAAAATGGGCAGTGTTTTGAACATGTTGAGCATGGGCATATTGGGAATAATGAGCAGTGTTTTGTGTGTGCTGAGGTTTAGGGCCAGGATGAGTCACTATTGGTCCAGAATTTTGAGACCTGCATTCTCTGGCAAAGTGTCCTAGCCTATTACACTTATAACACTTGACTTTTGATTTATCCAGCCCAACCTTCAACCCCCCATGCAAACCTGGGAATTTCCTACCAGTTCTCTTATAGAATTTACTAGCCCTAACACTCAATAAGGCCAGTTGGTGCAAAATATCCATTTCTTCAAGATCAGAAGTTCAAAGTGTTGCAAGTCATTCAGATCAAAGGATAGATTGTCAGAGGTTTGGCTTTCCCCACTAGCAGTAAAAGCATAGTTGGGTGCATATGTTTCAGATCCAAAGTTCCCACCAGATGTAATATCTATATAGTGATCATAACTTTGGTCCTTACTGTTGCCAGATCCCTCTTCTTGGCCAAAAAGAGCTGTATTACCCAATGAGTATTCATCAGTCATTTTGACAGAATCTTGCAACTTCTTTTTCTGGTTTAACTCTCTCTCATAAGTGAGGAGTATCTCATGAAGTTGTGTCAGCGACATTTCTTTAAACCCAACAGATTTTCTTAATATAAGCTACAGTCTCCCACTTATCTGGTAACGATCGAAGGAAACGACTATTGACAGTCGAATTAGATAGAACCACGTTAACCAGTCTAAGTTCACTGATAAGACAGCTGTAACGTTCGAACTGTTGTGTTAGAGACTCTCCTTTCAAGTGACAAAACATTTCATACTGCTGATTTAGAACTTCTCTATTACTTTCTATCACTTCCTCAGTCCCACTGAATTACTCTTTAAGTGCATCCCATAAATCCTTTGCACTATTGCAATGGAGTAGACCAGCATAAATTTCATTGGGTAAGGCCGAAGCAACTATGCTAAATGCCTTGGCATCCAATTCAATTTTCTGGAAATCCTGCTCCGAAAAGTTTTCAGGATTTTTTGGCACTTGTTTAGTTGGATCCTCTGTGCTTGGAACCATTGGAACGTGAGGTCCATAAGAAACAGATCTCCAGCAACCGGTGTTTTGCTGAGCAAGGATGTGACCCATCCGTCATTGCCAAATGAAATATTCATTTCTTTTGAGCATCGGCGGTTTAAACAAGGATCCAGAATTGGCACCTGTGTGTTTTGAGACATTTTCAGTTGATTTTTACAGATTTTGTTTTAAAAACTTTGAACGTAATAAAACTCTGAATATCAAGTTAAAACAACCAAACTGATTAGCAAGAGAGCTGATCTGTTTGAACCAAATCGATTGTTAGATTGAATTTGATGAATCAAGCTCTGATACCAATTGTTAGGATCTGAGTTTGAATTACTTGTAGTTTTTGTTTCAAAAAATGGAAAATGATTGAATTAAAAGAGATTTGCAGCGGAATAAGATGGAAAACTTTTACTACAAGCAATGGTCGTTTATTTTCATCATCATCATGCTTTCAAGTTGATTAACTTGCATGTGATTCACAAACTTCCCCTCAGCCTTTGCAAAATAAGAAAATGCAGAGAAGATGATATGCGAAAGTTGATCTTTTAATAGACGAGTTTAAACTATTACAAAAGTTACCTATTTATACTAACTATCTAACCATTGAGCATCTTTGATGACGTCAAGGTTGATAGTGACAGGAAACCAATTGTAACTAACTGAAAACACTGCTAATACTAACTATCAGTGCTTAGCACCGTTACATTAATTTAACTAAGCTAATGACTAAACTTTGATCTATATCCTCTGACCCTTGTAACTCTGGCAGACCTTTGAAGCTTTGTGAAGGCAGATGATAAGATGAGCAGTCTTTAGGGAAAGCAGTGTATGTACATCAGATGTTGTAACCTTTGATAGTTAAACTAAAGCTTGGATAGTGTTATTTGGCTGTATCATCTGTTCCTTTCATTGGGTTTGATTCCAACAACGACAGTGAGATCAAATATCACCCAGGCAAGGCAAATGTAGTGGTAGATGCCTTGAGCCGGAAAGAACGAGTCAAGACACTACGAGTAAGAGCTTTGGAAATGACAATTCAGACGAACTTTACTACTCGTGTGCGTGATGACAATAAGAAGCTCTTAAACCAGAAAACATTCCAGCAGAATCGTTAAAGGGAATGGAAAAATAAATGGAACCAAACAAAGATGGAACTTTATATTTCATGGGAAGAATCTGGGTTCCCTATTTTGGGGAATTACAAGACTTAGTACTAGACGAAGCATACAAGTTTAAATACTCAATTCACCCAGGATCTGACAAGATATATCAGGATCTGAAGGAGTATTATTGGTGGCCTAATCTCAAAGGAGATATTGCGACCTATGTTGGGAGATGTCTAACTTGCGCAAAGGTCAAAGCCGAATATCAGAAACCATCTGGACTATTACAACAACCCGAAATTCCCGTTTGGAAATGGGAACATATATCAATGGACTTCATTTCAAAGTTGCCACGGACCTCTCGAGGTCATGACATGATTTGGGTTATTGTTGATCGATTAACCAAGTCAGCTAACTTCTTAGCAATTCGAGAAAAAGACCGTACTGAGAAGTTAGCCTTTACCTTAAGGAGATTGTGGCACGTCATGGAGTGCCAGTGTCGATAATCTCATACAGATATGGTCGCTTTGTGTCGCGGATATGCAATCGTTTCAAGCTTTGTTTGGATCTCATTTAGATCTAAGCACAATGTTTCATCCGCAAACTGATGGCCAAAGCGAGCGGACCATCCAAACCTTGGAAGATATGCTTCGCGCCTGTGTGATGGCCTTAGGCGAAAACTGGGATACTCGTTTATCGTTGGTAGAGTTTTCCTACAATAACAGTTATCACACCTGTATAAAGGCCGCACCATTCGAAGCACTTTATGGACGTAAGTGCCGATCTCCGCTATGCTGGGCGGAAATCGGTGACAAGCAACTCATTGTTCCTGAACTAGTCCAAGAAACCACAGACAAGATATTCAAAATCCGTGAGCGAATCAAGACAGCTCGGGATAGACAAAAAAGCTACGCGGATCAATGTCGTAAACCATTTTGGAAACGCGTAGCTAGATTCGGGAAACATAGAAAACTAAACCCGAGGTATATTGGACCTTTTGAATTTTTGGCTAAGGTTGGAATGGTTGCTTATAAATTGAAGATGCCAGAGGAACTAAACAATGTCCACGACACATTTCATGTGTCCAACCTCAAGAAAAGTCCAACAAACGAAACAGTTATCATCCCAGCGGATGAAATTCATATTGATGACAAACTTCAATTCACCGAAGAACCCGTTGAGGTTATGGACTGGAAAATTTAGAAGACTCGGAGGAGTCGGATCAAACTAGTCAAAGTCCGCTGGAATTCACGTCACGGACCAGAATACACCTGGGAGCGTGAAGATCATATAAAGACAAAGTACCCCCACCTGTTAGAGAAGAATCCTTCAGAGGAAAAGTGAATTTCGGTACGAAAATCTTTTAACAGGGGGAGTATGTGACAAACGGCAAATACCCGGTAAATTCGTACAATCTAATCACCTATTTTATTTTATAATCTCATGCATCTTAAACGTAATTAAATTACGTAACTGTGTCGTACGGCATATAACAAGTATTAGGACAAGAAAAACATGATAACATTCATTGGGTTCCATTACAACGCGAAACAATTAAAACTATGTCCTAAAAGTGTTGGTAGAGAGTGCTGGGCGCACTATACACGGTTGCACTATTCACGCCAGCAACCGCTACAAGAACAATGAATCAAGACACACGAATGACGAAACTGAGTCTATATACATGAAAACACTAATGTGAGAATAAGTCTTAAAATATTACACAACCTTCCGGTGCGACGCCCTAAATATAAAATCGTCCGATCGACTAAAAGTATAATATTTTTAATTCGTCCGTAATCATAATTCGGCAACTCTGGACCTCCAAAATTATGACAAATGTGGAAAACACACTAAAAATTTAAAGATATCATTGGAATATTCAAAGTTATAAGCTTCCGGTATAAACATAACTTGTCCGTTAGCGAACCGACGAACTAGTAAGCGGTGTTTCCGACACCATATCAACTAAACGAAGAAGCTAGTAAACTAGTTAAGCTTATTTTGGAACTACAACATACTTCCTACAACTTGGGATATAAGTTTACAACTTGCGGAAAATTCTTATCGTTATGACACAAAAGCTTCGTTACATCACCGACGCCTAACTGGGAGCCGTTCAAACTAGTTAAACATTATTTCTACTAGTCTAGTGAACTAGTTAGTAATATTTTATAGTGCTAATCCCTAATTTCCCCCTAATGATGTACCTAAATCCCTAAACACCATTTTTATGCTTCTTAATACTAGTAGATTATAAAACTGATGATCTTGAAATTAAAGTTAAACATAATCAAAAACCTTAATCACAAGCATAATAATCACTAAATATAACTATATTATGTGTTTATTTAGTATATTGGTGGTTGCTTGTTCATATGATTATGTTGTTCATGTTGATTTTGTTAAGATAAATAGTATGAAAAGTAAGAACATGATGATCTTGAAGCTTGTATGTTGTAGTAATTTACAAGCATGATGACATTATTATGATAAATTCAAAAATATGATTTAAACATGGAAAATGTCATAGTTTTAAGAGAAACTATGGCAAATTTTTCTAAAAACTAATCGCGATTAGAAGTATGATTAAGGGGTGATTAATAAAGCTAAACGCGATTAGTAGTCTTAAACGTCATTATGGAACCTTTTGTGAAAATGTTTAAGTCTTAAATATATAAGAGTTCTTGTGAACTTAAAAATATATTTTCACAAAAATAATTGGGTAAAAATAATGACAAGGTAAAAATATAATTGTTGTTAAAAATTATATATCTTAGAAACACTTCAAGTATATGTATTGTGCGTTATGTGTATATATAGATGCACCTAGGATGATAAAGAAAATAATACATCCATTACACCAAAAGATACTTATATGAAATAAGTATGAAGATTACATAAAAATACATATACACATTCCTATGTATTTCCAAAGAAATACCTCAAAGCGGACAAACGAACGAATCAAACATTTGGACAAACTATAAAATATATCTTTACGAAATAATAATATTTTCACCCGACAAGAAAAGTATATATAATATTTTTGGTGAAATAAAAGAATATATATCATCGACGACTATAAGAGGATATATTGACGTTGCGAGGAGACTACTACGATACTTGGGCGTTATCGACACAAAAATATATATTAAACACGATCACGACGACATCTTCAAAATATATACATTTTTGACACCGAACTAATATATATTATTGATCACAAAATCCAGAAGTTTAAAAAGTGTAAATATTACTTAGTAAGAAAAGAAGTATATGAAGATACTTGACATATTATACTTAGTAAAAATACACCAGTATAAGACTTCCTACCAAAATGGACTCAATTTAATTTATTATTATGGGCTAGGCCCAAATATATAAACACATGGGCGAGGCCCAATCTCAAACTTGGTAAATATATAAAAGGGGCTAGAGCTAAATATACCAAGACATGGGCTAGGCTCAAACATACAAAACATGGGCTAGGCCCAATGACATGTATATATTATATATATATATATATATATATTATATATATAGGATAAGGATCCGTTAGGAACCACCCTTTATTGTGAGAACCACGAGAACAAGTGTGAACACAAACAGTAATACCTAAAAAATCCAAAAAACATCCAATTTTTTTTTGATTTTTTAATGTTTTTTTGAAAAATTCGCTATATTTTGTCAAAAAAAAATTTTTTTTTTTCAAAAGAAAAAAAAAAAAAAATTTTTGAGTAACAGTTATCCATGCACATGTGCATTTTTATCATTTCTTTGACAAATTCCGTAATACATTATATACATTGGACAATTGTACTTTCATTTACACTACCACGTGTAATACACTAATGTTTACGTTACCAAAATTAGAAATGCACATATGCATCTATATGTATCAACATGAAATAAAAATGTTTTGGTACACTACTTTGAATACACTTTCTCTTTCATCCATCATTTCATCCATAATACACTACCATGCACATGTGCATATGTATCATTTCTTCGACAAATTCCGTGATACGTTACAAATATTAGACAATTGTACTTTCATTTACACTACCATTTGTAATACATTACTTTTGTTAGGACCGTCCTCCATTAGCATAGGAACCTAGATTTGTTTCTAACGTTCAATTAGGCAGATACTAACGACGTGTTAATCAAATAACAAGAATTACTCATTTAACTGTTTGTTTATTGATCTTAATGTTCGATACATTCAAGTTCCGGATCCAACAGAGCTTCGCCGTCTCTGTACCAAAGTTGCTGATTCTTACAAATGAAATCCCAAGGCACCTATTTATAAGAGCACAAGTTTGCTAGGAAGGATAACAAGTTCGGGCGGAACTTGTCTTGAACAAGTTCGGCCAAACTTGTCTTGAACAAGTTCGGCCAAACTTGTTCTCACATGTTGAGTTCCGGGCGAACTTGATCCTTTACATACATAAATACGCCTCGTTTCTAACAGATTAAGCTCTAATGACTTAGACTCGATATACAATGACGTAGGCAACAGACATATGCACTAACATACTCCCCCTTGGGTGGTTGCCGTAGTCATTTAACTTCAAATAAGCTCCTGAGTCTTTATCATACTCTTGATCTTTAATCTTGAATAACTTTAACGTCTTTGATCTTCAATTCTTTTCAATATCTTCAGCTAGCCTTGATAAACTTTAATCACCATGCTCCCCTTAGCTTTATGCTTTAATCTTCAAACTCCCCCTTTCTTTGAGTTTTCTTTTCTTTGAGCTTTCTGGTATTCAACATTTTATCTAGCTCCCCCTAAAACTTTACTTCTGTTTCAAAGTTCTTAGACATTCAACTAAACATTTCAGATTCAAACTTTGAAATTTTGTAACATGAATCATTTCAATTTTTAATCTCCTTTTTCATCTTTTAAATCATTTAGTTATTCAAGTTCAAATTAATGACCTTGAACACTTTTAACATTTAAAACCTTGATCATTCAAATGATTATCAATTATGAAATCCACTTAGTTGACAAAGTCCAATTTAATGACCTTGGTTAACCAATTTCATTTATCGAGTCCAAGTTAATGACCTCGATTTGACCCGTTGTGAACAAACTAATGTTTTCTTCAATTTTAAAGTTTCAATTTAATGAACTTTTTAACACTATTGATCATTTTGATTTTTTAACAAATGACGTTAAGATTTACATCATTATAGCACCTTACAAGACTTCGAAGAACCGGTCCATCATTAGTTCGTTGAAACTAATGAAGAAACAAAATTTTTATTGTATTTTTGAAAGTTTATGCTAAACACACTGAAAATCTTTTTGGTTTTAATCTGTAAAGCAGATAAACTATGTACAGAACAAAGTAAACTGTGTACAAACATATTTACAGACATATTTTTGTGAATTCGTGTCTAAGGATCATATCAGTTGTTTTGAGACATATCACTAGTACCACTGACCTTTTGAGACTTTAAGTTTTAAACTCATTTACCTAGATTGTCGATATATTTGTCCACTAAAACTTCGACACATTTCTCAATTTTCCAAGATATGTTAGGTATAAATTATGAAACTTGACTTAACTATGGTTCCCATCTCAGAATATACTCCCGTATCAAGATTCCCTAGATTTCATCTTATAGGTGAGTATAGCGTAATTGATATCTGTATCAGGATTTTGCGAGGCCTTGAGAGCTCAGGTTAGTACCACCGTACAGACAAAGAGATGAAGGCTCGTCTTTAAAGGTGTTGTTCCAAAATGGAATCTTTTAAGCACTGCAAATGATTAGATCTTTCAATTCTTTTCAGCTTTGCATGCAGTTTAGGGTTTTTTTTAGCAAAAGCATTATAGAAGTTCTAGGCTATTGCTTCCGCAAAATCAGAAGAACTTTGTATAATACCCCAGATATCAACTATCTATAAAGACCTCGTATCTCAGAATCAGGCAATCTCACAAACGAAATTTCGGAGTACTAAGTCCATATATCCGAGAGATGTTAATCCACAAGATTAAGCAGTTGTAAAATTTAGTTTATATCTCAGAAACAATTTACTGAACGTGTAAAGCCTATCGACACATCCTTAGTAAGACTTGTTTATCACTTTTTAACCTTTACAATTCTTTAGCATACCGTGATAGTCCACTGATGTACTATCATTTCCTTTTTATCACAAAATTCTTTTTGTCTTTTTCAATGTTTTTGTACTTTTTGAAATTTTCAAATGTTTTTGAATTTTCAACTTTTTCATATGTTTTTGATTTTTTCGAATATTTTTCGTACTCCCCCTAAAATCAAAAACATACTTTTTGGATTTTAGATTTAAGAAATTCTGATCTTAAAAAGAATAACAAACAATGAGGATCACGAGAACTCGTCGTCCAATCCATTTTTAACATTCGCATCTGCACCTGTAACACATATAAACCATTAACATCATTTACAAGAAAGAATAAATGGTTTTTGACATCAAATTAGTTTTGTTTAACGGTGTGAATTTTCACAAATTGATCTTTTACGAATTTTTCTTTACAAATACTTCCCCTCAAAATGACAAAGATATGACGTTTTCAGAACAAGTTAAGTGACAGAAACTCCATTATCCAGATTCTACTTCAACAATGTGGATCTTTGGAACCCTGCACATGAAAAGTAACTACTTGAATAGAGAAACCCAAACCTTTTTGGTCTTGGGTTGAACTAGATAAAGATCATCGTAATCACTTTCAAATTCATCATAGTAATAAAAACTATCATCAAACATTTCATCCGATGTTAACTTTAAAAACTTTTCAACCTTTTCTTTCTTTGTTTGTTTTGAAAAACTTCTGAAATATTTAACTTGCATACAAGGGGTTCACCATTGGCAATCTCGACTGACAAGGGCTTTCCTAGTTTAGTTCTAGGCATCGAGAGCAAAGGCTCAAAAGTTGATGACACAAAGCTCCTATCGGCACCCGAGTAAAAAAGAATAGAAGCAGCATGATTGTTGACAAGGAACGTACCGTTAACCACTTCATTATCAGCATGAGCCTCGTTGACGTTGATGTTAAAAGCACGACCACAGGTTGGGTTAGCATTGACTAGTCTCGGACAATTGTTCTTGTAGTGACCTATTTCACCACAATTGTAACAGGAACCAGGCGAGAAATGAGGTCGGGCAGGATTGACTTGTGGTTGAACTGCGTTCTTCACAGCTGGGTTTGGCTTAAAGCGACAAATATTTGCCAGATGACCAAGTTTTCCACAGGTAGTACACTGACGACATGTATATGAACTTGATGATGACCATTACAACGGTTGCAAAGCGGTGCAGTTCCCGCATAAGGTTTCTTTGCCAGAGGTTGAGCTGGTTGGTTTTGGGGAGCAGTTGGAGCGGGTTGTGCAGGTTGAGTAGTAACAACAAAGTTTTGAGAAGCCTTTCGCTTCTTCGATCGTTTGGAAGGCTCAGCTTTGTTTCCCTTCGGTTTCTCTTGAGTTGACTTAGCAGAGTATTTCTTATTGCCCTTGCGATGAAGGTTAGCTTTCTTGACTTGTGAATCGGTTAAGGTTGCAACTAATTCAATAGCTTGTCGAACGGTGGTAGGGTTGCTACCAGTGATGATATCATGCACAGGATCAGGTAAACCATCGATATACTTCTCGATCTCCTTATCCAAAGGCGTCACCATTGAAGGACAAAGTAAACTCAACTCCTCGTATCGGTCGGTATAAGCACGACTCTCACCACTGTCTTATTTAAGATCATGAAATTCATTCTCGAGTGCCCTTTGCTAATGGCGAGACAGATGCTTCATCATAAGAGCTCGAAGCTCTTCCCAGGTTTGAGCCAAGGCCACTTCAGCACCTCTATCTCTCATAATACCATTCCACCATGTCAAAGCTGTTTTATTGAACACACTAGATGCAAAATCGACCTTTTGCTCATTTAGACATTGAACAAAACGGAACGTGCTTTCGAGACTCTCAAACCATTGAAGAAGTCCCGTAGCTCCCTCAGACACAGTGAACTGAAGTGGTTTAGCCGAACAGAATTGTTTGAAGTTGCACGGAGCTGGTGCATTGTTATTATTGTTGTTATTGTTGTTCGCTTGGTTCATTTGAGTTACTAGGTTCGGGAGTACAGCAACAATTTGTTGAGCGATCATGGTTGCCATTTCGGCATTTTGAGTTGTATCACGTCGAGGAGGCATTCTAGAAAAGAAACATGATGAAAGATATGTGAGATTGACATTCGGAAAAAATCAATAGAGGCATCAAAAATATTGACGAAACATAAGGATGGTGGTCACCTGTTTGTTTCTCACAACAAACAAACAACACACGATGACTAATCAAAATAAATGGGTCTTATAATGTATCGCGAGACATGCTTTAGCCTATAATGGACACTCACCCCAAGAGTTCCAAGGTAAGAGTGACGGGTCCGATTAAGTGGATTTGTACGAACACTCTAGCCTAGATAGAAAACTCAGGGTACAGGCACCCACCCTTCCAGATTGCACGTGTTCACATTATTAAATACAAAACTTTGACGAGATTTTGAAAACTTCGAAGGCTTAAAGCCAAAGACAAATCATCTAAGGATAGATGATTGATTTTCAAAACGAGTTTATAATTTGTGAACTTGTTTTGGTAATCACCTAAGGATAGGTGATAGTATTGTGTTTTATGAATCTAAACGCAAATCAACTCGCGTTAGGGTCCTAGGAAGGTAGTAGTCTAGGTTAAAGCATTACTAATAACCTAATTCCCTACAACCAGTGCTCTGATACCAACCTGTAACACCCCAAATCGCGTAAAACAACACGTAACGGAAACACTTGGGGAGTCACGTTAACGGATTGTTTTAACAACACATGGTATTTCATATTTCATTTTAATTAGATATTAAACGTAGGTTATATTGTCATAATTGTCTTAGAAGTTTTTTAAACAACGAAACAACAAGCATGCATAATTATTGTCTTTCTTGTTATTAGGGCACTAGGTCCAAGTCCATTCCTACGTGAGCACGCATCAGTATCATCTAGCATCGTTCCCTGAAACATATGTGAAAACAGTCAGCAAAAATATGCCGGTGAGTACATAGGTTTTGTGTGTGTGTCAAGTTTATGGTTTTGAATATGTATTGCAATACCTTGTCAGACTACTAGAGTCGTTAATTGAAAATCTTGTTATCGAAAAGTACTTGATATTGCAATGATAACTAATTAATCTGAAACAAGTTAGTTATAGTCTACAAAAGACTTGTAGCCATAAATCTTGACCAAAACATTTGTTTTGTAAATTCGAGTAGTAAATCGTCTTGAAATAACTTGTATGGTTTATAACTTTAATTGAAATCGTTGCGTGTCATCGTTTGAAAACATTTTTCCAAGTGATGCAAATATCGTCACGAATGTAATACGATAAAAGCACTTATATATAGGAAGTACCAGCGGCGTATCCACCATGCTTTTATCACATTACACAAGTACCGTTATCTAAATCACTTACCGTAAACCAATCGCCCATTGTTCATTGTTCTTGTTATAAACCAATCGTTCATTGTTCCTTGTTACAAACCAATCGTTCATCGTTCCTTGTTTTAGTTGTGAAAACTTTTGGTCGTTTCGTGAATACATTCAAACCTTTGTTGACTTGTTCGAGACCACCCATGGTGTCCCTTAATCGTATAACATACCACCAAAGGGTATGTTACAAATACAGTTTCAGTCGCTTCCCAAATTTCCCCACAAACCCCGGAAATTTTGGTAACGGGATTGTCAGTCCTAGGCGCCTTAACTTACTACTGGTCGGCTTGGCCATTGTTAATGAATGTCATCCTTGTTATAAATACATCACACCAACAAGTTCGTTCACATTATTGATATCGTTGTGTTTAATATAAACCATAGTATTTGCAATTGAAAACTTGAAAACATTTAGCACATATGAATCACCCCAAAACAATTGTAAAACATAAAATAGGGGAAAACTATGTACTCACTTGTGATTGCTAAGTAACCTTGTATCAAAGATCAAACAAGCTCAAAAGTCCCTATAACTAGTGCTCTGATACCAACCTGTAACACCCCAAATCGCGTAAAACAACACGCGGCGGAAACACTTGGGGAGTCACGTTAACAAATTGTTTCAACAACACATGGTATTTTATATTTCGTTTTAATTAGATATTAAACATAGGTTATATTGTCATAATTGTCTTAGAAGTTTTTTAAACAACGAAACAACAAGCATGCATAATTATTGTCTTTCTTGTTATTAAGGCACTAGGTCCAAGTCCATTCCTACGTGAGCACACATCAGTATCATCTAGCATCGTTCCCTGAAACATATGTGAAAACGAGTCAGCAAAAATATGCAGGCGAGTACATAGGTTTTGTGTGTGTGTCAAGTTTATGGCTTTGAATATGTATTGCAATACCTTGTCAGACTACCAGAGTCGTTAATTGAAAATCTTGTTATCGAAAAGTATTTGATATTGCAATGATAACTAATCAATCTAAAACAAGTTAGTTATAGTTTATAAAAGACTTGTAGCATTAAATCTTGACCAAAACATTTGTTTTGTAAATTCGAGTAGTAAATCGTCTTGAAATAACTTGTATGGTTTATATCTTTAATTGAAATCGTTGCATGTCATCGTTTGAAAACATTTGTCCAAGTGATGCAAATATCGTCACGAATGTAATACGATAAAAGCACTTATATATAGAAAGTACCAGCGGTGTATCCACCATGCTTTTATCACATTACACACATACCGTTATCTAAATCACTTACAATAAACCAATCGCCCATTGTTCATTGTTCTTGTTATAAACCAATCGTTCATTGTTCCTTGCTACAAACCAATCGTTCATCGTTCCTTGTTTTAGTTGTGAAAAGTTTTGGTGTTTTATGAATACATTCAAACCTTTGTTGACTTGTTCGAGACCACCCATGTGTCGCTTAATCGTATAACATACCACCAAAGGGTATGTTACAAATACAGTTTCAGTCGCTTCCCAAATTTCCCCACAAACCCCGAGAATTTTGGTAACGGGATTGTCAGTCCTAGGCGCCTTAACTTACTACTGGTCGGCTTGGCCATTGTTAATGAATGTCATCCTTGTTATAAATACATCACACCAACAAGTTCGTTCACATTATTGAAATCGTTGTGTTTAATATAAACCATAGTATTTGCAATTGAAAACTTGAAAACATTTAGCACATATGAATCACCCCAAAACAATTGTAAAACATAAAATAGGGGAAAACTATGTACTCACTTCTGGTTGCTAAGTAACCTTGTATCAAAGATCAAACAAGCTCAAAAGTCCAAGAAATCAAGCGTGTCCTAAAATCGGATAATTGTGTAAATATCGGAACTTTAATCGGCGGATCGGATAGAATGAGACCTTATAAACCAAACGAGTATGGAACTAATATGAAATGGTTTAATAAAGTTAACATTCTGAGTTGGAAAGATTCTTAAGTGCTTTTGACCCTTTATGACCCGTTAAGTAGTTTAAGCCACTTTAACGCGTCATTTGCGTACGCATTCGGATGGTTAGATATGTGTTATGATAAATCCAAATTACCAAATTATGTTTAATGTTGTTGTTACATTAGATTGTATGTCAATTTTTATGTCACATATACTCTTAGTTGATTTATTTTCAAAAAGGGCATTTTGGTCATTATTGAAGATTATATCAACTAATCATCATAACACTAACCAAATGACATGACCATAAGGTATAACCTCAGAGGGTTATTCCCTTTATAATTATGATCTTAAATATGTATTTGGTTGGATTCAAAGATCAACTAAACGGGTCAGATTCGAAGTCAAACCTGTGGTCAAACCGTTCTACTTTCTACTCTAAACAAGCACTAAAATAAGAGTGACGATTTAGAGATGTTTTGACAAGTCTAACTAAGTTTATAAAAGAGTTTTGGTACCTAAACGAACTGTTTTGACACCCGAAATTAGATCCGTCATAATATGCGCATTTTATCGCATTTTTTTTACCAAACTTTGACTTGTCAAAATGCCCAGAAATAATAGGAATCAGTAGGTATGATCAATAGAGATCATAATCACCTTGATTACCATCATATTGCAAGGTTCAATTGGATTTTAAGTTGATCAATTCATGATCAATTATGGAAGTCAAATAAAAGTCAAACTTTATGACTTTTAATCCAATTAAATTACAAGAATTGAAACAAGCATGAAAGAGAACACTTACAAACACCAAAGATTGATCAAGAACACCAGAGAAAGCTCCAAGATGGTTGCCAAATTCGGATTGAAGCAGAATGGGACAAAAGAGATGGTCTCAAAAGTTTAAGAATGAAGGACACCATGGTTTTAATACTTGAATTGGGTTCATGTGATCATGACAAGTGTCCATGAGTCATCCTTGAACTTGATTAGTGTCCCCTTAGGTGTCAAATGCAGAAGGGAAGGTGGCAAATTCGTTTGGTGAGTCAATGAGGCATTTAACAAGAAGCTGCCACCTTGATTTAATAACTCTGGTGAGCTGGGGAACGCTTACGGACTGTATGGGGTTTTGCCTTACAGTCCGTAAGGCCCTTGCAGGGGCTGAAGTTTCAGAATTGGCAGAAATGGCCCCTGAACTTGTTTTTGACGCGTTTTGGCACTTTTAACACCCGTTAACCCCATTTTTAAGCTTTATATGGACAATAAAGTATAGGGAACTTGAAATGTGCTAAAAAATGCTTCGGATTTCGGTTCGTTTGGTCGTACCGGTTTTCGGTTAATTATGACGAAAATCGTAACGAACGCATGCGCGACCGTAAAAGCGTAACAATGATATTTTGTATTCCAATCACTAAAATATGATATTTTAATGATTATAAAAATTTTTGGATGTCCGTACATGTTCTAGATGGCGAAATACGTGAAAAGGCATAGTTTCACAAAATTTGCAAAATAGTCCCTGAAGTTACAAAAGTGCGATTTTGCCATACCGAAGCCCTCAAAACTTATTTCTAAGCTATGTAAAGGATAAGGTATGTTAAGCTTGTGTAAATGATCTGGAGTGTACGTCGCTACGAGAATCGGCAGACTTTTGCAGTTTGTCATAAATAGTCCCTGTGATCGAATAATCTTGTTTTTGACATACCATATTCTTCAAAACTTATTTCTAAGTTATGTAAAGGTTATTTAAGGTATGTTTAGCTTGTTTCACTATTCCAGAACATACGTTGCATTAAGTTGGTTTCGTTTGCGTATCGGTTTATGGGTTTTTCTTATAGAAGCGATTCAAGAGTTTCGAAATTGTGCAAGAATCGAATGTGTGTAATTGTCATACTAAATAAACAAAATTCACATATAAAACATAAAATTTCATTCATTGATAACTTGTTTGTCATTGTTACATGCTCGGATTATCACAGATATCACATTTGACATTTTTAGTTTTATCAGAAACAGACTTTTCATTTTCAGATGATGAAGACTCTTTCTTCACAACCCAGGATTGTGATTTACTTCTTGCCTTTTTGATATAGAATCTAGAATCTATGTTTTCTTTTGATTTTAAAGTTTCACCTTTTTCAAAAATTGAGTTTTCAAACTTTGTTTCAGTTTTAGGTTTCACTTCGAATTCAGATTCTTTGATTCTTTTTATCATTTTGATTGGTTTCACAATCTCTGGTTGCTTTTGTTTTTCATCTTTTGAAATTATTTTTCTTCGCAAATACACAGGCTTTGATTTCGGACACTTGCGAGCAATATGTCCAACTTCATTGAATTTAAAGCAAGTCCGATTATCATGAGCATGTTCACTAGTGGGTTTTACTCCACTTGTGGACTTAGCCTTGTCTCGAAGTTCTTTTTCTTTCTTGAATTCATCATTTGATTGCTTACCGATTAAGCTTTCTTCTTGAACCATGTTCATCCCATACACAAACTTCATGTTTTTACCTTTGTATTAGTGAAATGGAGACTTCTGGTTCCTTTTCGATTCATCTCCGTTTTCCTCCAAACCCAACCCTGCTCTCCTGTTCTCAGGAAAATCACCACCATTCTTTCGGTAGTTGTTAAAGTACCTTTTGGGTTTCGAGTAAAATCTTTTCTCATTTTTCTCAAGATCATCTGACGAAACTTCTACAAGTTTGAACAATTTGTCGATTTGATCTTCTTTCACGTTCTGAATCGGAAAGCTGTCATCGAATATAATCTATCAGATTCCTTAACCTTGTACATGACAACGTTAGGATCATCACTTAGATCACTTCTAGATGATGTATCGTCATCTTTGGATTGTGATTCAGATTTGTTCGAACTTGAGATAACACTTTCAAAGCTGTCATCGTCAGAATCATTTCCCAAAATATTCTTTACCACATTTTTCACAACCGCTTCACTGTCATTGTTTGATTTTGTATAGACTACATCAATGTTCTCAGGCAATTGATCGTTAGTTTCAGATAAAAGCGTTATGTTTATTGCCTTTTCAATACCATCCTCTTTCTTGCGACAGTAACTTGCAAGTAGTGGCGATAGAACATTTCCGTACTCGTTATGTTTTTGACCTTTTGGCTTATCATCATTTTCCTCCGACTTAATCGTAGGAAGAATGTGATCAATGACATATGCGTTTGTGGTGTAACTTTTTAACAATTGCCTCACCTTCTCAGTTTCTATCTTCATGTCTTGAAGCTATCGTCTTGTTTCAGCAATTGTGTCAATATACATGTTAATTGCTTTTTTGTTTTTCAATGACAATTGCACTTAACATTGTAACATTAGCACTTAATTCTCGATTAGGTTTTTCGACATTACAGTAAGTACCCTTCATTTTTTCATAAGCTTCTTTCATTTTACTGTAATCATAATGAAAATTTTCATTATGCACAGTCAATTAACTTATGATTTTAGACTTTTCAGCACATTGCTCACAAGGATTTGTGCACTTTGTGCAAGGTTTTTCAACCTCCACAACTTTCACAACCTCCTTTTCAATTACTCTTACCTCAGCACCTACCTTTTCCACCTCTGATTTCTTTTCTTCAATCAATGGCTCAGAAGATGTTGCATCAAAATAACCTGCAAAACTAGAAATATTGTTAGAGGAAGTAGCATTCTGCATCATTGTGTGATGATAAATCTCCTCTTGTTCTCTTTGTTGTATGTATTATTCCATAATTGCATTCTCTAGTGCTGCATTCTCAGCTGACATATCCTGCTCTTCCACAATCTCAGCCATAAGAGCAACTCCAGTCTTTGTTAATGTACTTGTTCCAATCAAAACCTTCATTTTCATTTGAAGCAATCATAGCTTTTTCTGCAGTGTTAGAAGATTGATCTTGGATTTCAACTTTCCTCGGAAATGGCTTATATTGCAATGCTTTCTAGTAGTAATCATTGCCACCGAACGGACTTTGATTGCCACTTACTTCTTGGTTTGGACACTCACGTTTGAAATGCCCTTTTTGTCGGCACTTGGAGCATTTTTGTCTTGTCAAAACCCAGTTTGTTGCTTGAATTACCAATATATCTGCCAGTTAACGCTACAAACTTGGTAACTCTTCTGATGATCGAAACCAGACTCCATTTGATATCCATCGATTCTAGTTCTTCCTCATCCACCTGATCGTGATCCTCAGCAGTCATTTCAGGATTTCCGATCTTCCCAACAACTAGACATTCATAAGATTCCAGAACAGTAGCAAGAAGTGTTATATGTTGTTTAGCCACTTTTCAGGAAAAAACATTCTTCAGATTAACAGCGATGTTGCACTGAAAAACATTTGGATCAGAACTGGATTGGTGTGTCTGATGCGACTGATTGTTCTGATTTTGAAATGAAGAATTTGAACAAGTGCTTGAATATCCAGTGTTCGGAGAACTCTGATTCTGTGGCGAATAAATCGATGAATTCATATTAGCACTAAAAGTTGTTTGAATTTTCGGACTCTGAATGGGAGTATCTTGAACACCTCCTTTGTAATACACACCGACATCTTGAATAACATTTGCTTTCTTTGATTTTGCAATCTTTAACAGTTCCATTTCGTGTCCTTCTAATTTGTCGATGAAAGATGACAACTTTAAATGCATCCAGGCCGGATTGTTCTTTAAAACCATCAGGTAAGTTGACCACTCTCCCTCAGGAAGTGAATCAGCCAACTTTTCTATATGTTTGGTAGTTTTCTTGATGGCATGCCTTCGCATCTGGACCATTAGATGAAATATCTGTCAATCATTTGCTTCAGAGTCTCTCCTTTGATCATCATAAAGATTTCGAATTCTCTCTTGATTAACGCCTTTTTTCTCTTTATCATCTCACCGCTTCCCTTGAATTTTCACAAAGAGCTTGCCACAAATCTTGTGATGTTTCACATTCTAGTAACAGTATCATCCAAAATATCTATCCTTTTGCCAGGTACGCCTCTTTATCAGCAGGTGTAAACTTAATCAAAGGTAGATCTTGTTCGCGTTCATCCTTTGGCCACTTGTATCTTTTTTCTATCACAACCCAAACTGTGGAACTGATTAGCCTGTGCCTAGTTTACAAACTTCTCTTTCCATCCCTCAAACTCGTCCATACTCATTAGCTTTGGCGGTTTAGTACCCATCTCGTTGTCGAGATTCATCTGGTTAACCGCAATAGTATTTGACGTTGAAGCTTGAGCTACTCCAGCAGCAAATGCGTTATGGAGATCTTCCATTTTGAAAATCAGGCAATTTATCTGAAAAACACACGTTCACAACCTTCGAAAAATGATCAGTACACTGACAAGTTCGGGCGATCTTGCAGTTTTGAGAAAATCAGGTTTTGTTTTAACACAAGTTCGGGCGAACTTGTGTTGACAATTTGAAAAATTTATCCCTGATGAAGTTCGGGCTAACTTGATAAAAATTGAAGTAAAATAGGTAAGTTCAAGCGGACTTGTATGGAAATTCTTGAAATATCAGTCAAGTTCGGTCGAAGTTCATTAAAATCAATGAATTTTAATCAAGTCTGGGCGAACTTGATCCTAAGTTCGACCAAAACAGTTTTTGAAACATGGTTTTTTCAACTTTTTGATATCAATTCGTGTGAATTTGATGTCCTAACTCTCAGGGGTTTATCACAAGTATATTTTACATGACATATTCAATTTTTAGAAACTTTTGTCCATGACTTCTTCAAATATGTGAAAAATATAAGAAAAATGGTAAAATGAGGTAGAATTAGAGTGATTCTTGTGGTCAATTCAGCAAATCTAGGTATCCAAGCTCTGATACCACTTGTTAGGACCGTCCTCCATTAGCATAGGAACCTAGATTTGTTTCTAACGTTCAATTAGGCGAAAACTAATGACGTGTTAGTCAAATAACAAGAATTACTCATGTAACTGTTTGTTTATTGATCTTAATGTTCAATACATTCAAGTTCCGGATCCAACAGAGCTTCGCCGCCTCTGTGCCAAAGTTGCTGATTCTTACAAATGAAATCCCAATGCACCTATTTATAAGAGCTCAAGTTCGCTAGGAAGGATAACAAGTTCGGGCGAACTTGTCTTGAACAAGTTCGGCCGAACTTGTTCTCACATGTTGAGTTTCGGGCGAACTTGATCCTTTACATACATAAATACGCCTCGATTATAATAGATTAAGCTCTAATCACTCAGACTCGATATACAATGATGTAGGCAACATACATATGCACTAACAACTTTTTACGTTGCAATATTATAAATGCACATGTGCATCTATATGTATCAACATGAAATAAGGTGTTTTGGTACACTACTTTGAATACACTTTTTTCTTTCATCTATCATACCATCCATAATACACTTCCATTACCTCCTACCATCCATAATACAATACCATTACCCCCTACCATCTATAATACAATACCAATACAAATATTTTCACTTTATTACATGTATATCATCACCATTTATACTATCCAATCAACATATTACATCATAAAGTGACAACTATAACCAAACCATCAACCACTAGATATAACTAACCAAAAAACATGTATATGGGCCTACTTCATCATTCAAAACACAAACTTTTTGTACCAAAACACGTTATATAATGATTATACATAATGATGCACATGTTCATTTTGAATATTGGTAATATAAAAAGTAATGTATTACGGATGGTATTGTAAATTAATGCCACAATAAACACTTGCATGAATAAACAAATTGTGTATTCATGCCAATTGTTCTCTATAAATAGAGATCACCAAACCAAAGATAGATGGAGCTGAGCATTGCAAGTATTACAACTTACATACTCCATTGCCCTTCACTCTCCACAGAATTCTTAAGCATTGTTTTGTATTAGAAAATAACTTTTCAATAATCTTTTGTAACCTTTCAAAAGTGATATAAACTTGAAAATTCTGTATCTCTGTTTCTTACAAGTTGATTTCTAATTCCGCACATCATTTTCATATAAAGTTGAAATTAATTTGCCATTTTAAGTAAAAGCATTGTTATCTGGGATCAACAATTGGATTAGAGCAGATTGAATAAAATATTTTCAAATCGATCAATTGCTCGAGTATCTTTGTTAATACTCTGTTTTGCAAAAGTTCAAAAACTTTGACTAAAAATGGCAAACTTTCATTCTTGGAACAGTGCTTTCAACATGGGTTCTATGTCAAAGCCTCCGACGTTATTCAGGGAGGAGTACTCTCGAACTCTGTTTCAATCCATTATGTGTGGCCTACATATACCACGTGTTGAAATATCTGGTGTTCTAGCATCTGATGACTCACCAGAAATCTCTGCCTCTTGGGCTCCCAAACAAGAAAAAAGCTAGAGCCCAGAAGACACGAAACTCTATAAACAGATGAAAGGGCCAAATCACTTCTGATTATGGCACTTCCAAATGACATATTTTCTTATGTAGATGCATGCTCATCTGCAAAAGAAATATGGGATCAACTTGAAAATCTTTGTGAAGGAGGAGACAAAATGAAAAGAAACATAAGAACAAATCATGTATCTGCTTATGGAAGATTTAAATGTTCACCAAATGAAACACTCACTGATGCTTACAATAGATTGACAAAAATTTTAAATGAACTAAAAAAGCATGGAGTTGAAAAAACCAATGATGAAAGAAATGTAAAATTTCTTGATGCTTTGCCCAGAGAATGGCAAAATCTTGCCATGACCATAGCCTCCACACTAGAGCTAGGAAATCTGAACCTACATGATCTATATAGCATTCTACTCCCAAGAGAGCAACAAATCATTGAAAATTCAAAACAATATGGTGGACCTATAGCCTTAATATCAAATTCCCAAAGATCAATCACATCTGATCTACAACCCTCTAACCCACAAAACCTAGTTTTAGCATTAGAAAATTCTGAAAATCCATCAGATTATTCTGCATTTGTTGAGGCAATAGCGTTGCTTACCAAAACCTTTGAGCAAAGATAGAAGGGAGGAAGTTCTAGAATTCAGAGAAGTGATAAAGGAAAGATGGAAGCAAGATCCAAGGAAAGAAGAGCAGAAAGCAAGTCAGAAGTGGTATGCTATAGTTGCAAACATAAGGGTCATATGCATCAGAATGCAAGAATAAAAAGTTAAAAGATCCAGCTTACTATGAAAAGAAGCTAGAAGAAGCCAAGAAACAACAACAACAAGAAGTCAACCTGGTTGCCGGGACAGATACCTGGATGACTAATGACTCATCAGATGACGATCAGGAAGAAATGGCAAACTTTTGTCTTATGGCAAAACTTGACAATGAGGCATCAGAAATTAATGTAAGTCAAAATGATCAAGAGCTTCAAAATCAAATAAACAAATTACTGGAAGATTTTCAAAAATTACAAGAGAAATACTTGACAGAAACAAAGAAATCTGATGAACTTAAAGACATGTTGAAACATTGTCAAGAAAATGAAAATTTTTTACATGAAGAAAGTTTGATCAAAGAAACAAAAATCAATTTTTATGAAAAAGAGAAAAATTCTTGTATGCAGAAATTCATAAAAATAAGGTAAATGTAAAGGTTTTCAACAAGAAAAGGATTTCATTGACTACATTGAAATAACATAAAAAAATTAGGGTGAAGGATTGGGTTATACAGAAACAACAAAAGATAATCCTACAGTGTTTATAAAAGCTTCAGATAAACCACAATCAGATTTTGACAATGAATTTAATTTAATAGAAGAATTTGACTTCATGTCATCTTGTTCTGAGTCAAGTCTAGAATCAAAGAAGGTCTGCTCTAAAAAAATATAAAGACAAAACAAGATCATACAAAAGAAAAAACTAAAAGGATCTTAAAAGAAAAGGGTCAAAACATTTTTCAAAAATATTAGAAATCATTCCATCAGACATCTCTAACAAGGTGGGATGTATGTGTGTTGATATTCTGAAAGTAATTCAACAACATCTGAACAAAAACCAACAATCTGTCAATGGTTCAGCATTGGACAGAAAGCTTATCAGATCTGATCAGATGGCAACAGATTTGGTAAAGAGAGCTGATCAGTCAGAATCAACAGACTCTGACAGATCAAGATCAACAGATGATGAAGGAAAACTATTATATGCAATGTTCTCATCTGACAAAGTACCCAAGAAAGTCTAGGTACCAAAAAATTACTCACCTCTTCATTACAAGACCATCATGTGCAGCAGATTTGGTACTGCGATTCAGGAAGCTCCAAGCACATGACTGACGATAGGAGCTTACTTAGCAACTATGTAGAAAAGCTAGGTAAATTTGTAAAATTTGGTAATGGAGTCAAGGGTAGAGTAAAAGGTTATGGAAGCATAACATATGATACAATAACAATTGAGAAAGTGGCGCGCGTAGAAGGTTTAAAATACAATCTTCTAAGTTGTGGTAAGTTTTGTGACAAAGGATTTAAGATAACCTTTCTACCTGATACTTGCTTATTAATAGGTCTTGAAGATGATAAAATTTATATTAGAGGAAAAAGGATAAGAAGATCAATTTATTTCTTTGACTTCAATAACAAAATTGAAGAACCTCAGTTTTGTTTATTTACAAAAGAAAATAAAGGAAACAGTTGGTTATGGCATAAAAGACTGGCTCATATAAATTTTATAACCTTAAACAAATTAGCAAGCAAGTGTCTTGTAAAAGGATTACCCTCTATTACTTCAAGAAAAGAGAAACTTTGTGAAGCATGTGAGCTAGGAAAGTCAAAAAGAGGTTCACACAAAACTGTTGTAGAATATTCTATCTTTGAAAATCTTGAACTTTTACACATGGACCTCTGTGGACCAATAAGCACTGAAAGTTTTTCTGGAAAGAAATACATTTTAGTCATTGTTGATGACTATTCAAGGTACACATGGGTGGAATTTTTGAGGCAAAAGAGTGAAACACCAGATCTGATCATAAATTTTGTTAAGAAAATTGAAAATCTATTGAAATTAATTGTAAGAAAAATCAGATCTAACAATGGGACAGAATTCAAAAATGCAAAACTTGAGAACTTGCTAACAGAAAAAGGAATATCTCATGATTTTTCTACTCCCAGAACCCCACAACAAAATGGGTTGTTTAAAGGAGAAACAGAACTTTGGTAGAAGCAGCAAGAATAATGCTTGCATATGCCAAACTGCCAACCTATTTTTGGGCTGAAGCAGTGGCAAATGCATGTTTCACACAAAATAGAACTATCATCAATACAAGACATCAGAAAACACCTTTTCACATCATAAACAAAAGGGTACCAAGTGTCAAATTCTTACATACCTTTGGATGTAGATGTTTTATTTTTAATGATTTTGATAGTTTAGAAAAAAATTGACAGAAAAGCTGAAAAAGGAATTTTTCTTGGTACTCTTTATCTTCAAAAGCTTATAGAGTATTTGTTTTAAATAGCAGAACAATCAGAGAAAGTGTGTATGTCTCTTTTGATGATTCATCAGAAACAGAAATTTCTGATGACAGTGTAACTTTCTCACAAAAAGAAAATTCTACAAATAATGAACAACTATCGACAGAACTAACAAATGAACTACTTGGGTATGACTGGGAGGGAAATTATGGAAATTTACCAGAAAACCAGTCACACTCTGACTCTACAGAAAATTTAGAGCCATCAGATGAAATACAAGGAATGACAAATCAGGCATCAGATACTACATCAGAGAATCAAGAAAAACAAATGTCAGAAGACTCAGGCTCAGAACCGATCATCAATCTGGACGAAGCAGAGAGTTCTTCACAAAATCCATCAGTAGTTTCAACAAATATAGCTACATGTGGAAGACGGATAAAGGGTCACTCAACAGAAAATATCATAGGAAACCCTCAAGATGGTGTTAAAACAAGATCAGCAACTGTTCATGAATGTCTTCATGCTGGTTTCTTAAGTTTAACTGAACCAAAAACAACAATTGAAGCACTTAAGGATCCAGACTGGGTTCAAGCAATGCAAGAAGAACTTGATCAGTTTGAAAAGAGTCAAGTGTGGAACCTAGTACCTAGACCAAATGGCAAATCTGTCATCGGGTCAAAATGGGTATTTAGAAACAAATCCGATGAACAAGGTATAGTAATAAAGAATAAAGCAAGGTTAGTAGTAAAAGGGTATAGTCAACAAGAAGGTATTGACTATGATGAAACATTTGTACCAGTAGCAAGACTGAAGGTAGTCAGAATCTTCCTTTCTTATGTAGCTTTAAAAGGCTTCAAAGTCTATCAGATGGATGTAAAGTCTGCTTTTCTGAATGGTAAGATTGATCAAGAAGTATATGTGCAGCAACCAGAAGGCTTTGTTGATCCAAATTTCCAAAACATGCTTATAAACTGAACAAAGCCTTGTATGGGTTGAAACAAGCTCCAAGAGCATGGTATGAAACTCTTTCAAACTTTTTAATCCAATCAGGTTTTACCAAAGGTGCTATAGACACAACTCTGTTTCTCAAAACATACAAAGGACACACTTTGTTGGTACAAATATATATTGATGACATAATATTTGGATAAACAAACTCAAAACATTGTAAAAAGTTTGAAAAATTGATGACAAGAAATCTTGAAATGAGCATGATGGGAGAATTAAACTTCTTTTTAGGTCTCCAAGTAAAACAAGAATCTGATGGAATATTTTTGAATCAATCAAAATATATTAAAACCACTTTAAAGAAATATTCATTAGAAAATTGCTCATCATCAAAAACTCCAATGGCCACAGGAAACAAGTTAGATTTTGATCATGATAGTGCAAATGTAGATCTTAAAACCTAAAGGGGAATGATTGGATCACTCTTATATTTAACAGCCAGCAGCCTGATATGATGTTTTCAACATGTTTTCTTGCTAGATATTAGTGTAATCCCAAAGAATCTCATTTAAAAGCAGTAAAAGGGGTTTTTAAGTATCTAAAAGGCACATCTGACCATGGCTTATGGTATCCTAAGGGAACTAATTTAGACCTAATTGCATATTCAGACGCAGATCATGTAGGTTGTAAACTGGCAGAAAAAGCACATCAGGTGCTTGTCAGATGCTTGGAGAAAAGCTTGTATGTTGGGTAAGTAAGAAACAAAACTGTGTTCCACCTCTACAGCTAAAGCAGAATACGTAGCAGCAGCAAGCTGTTGTTCACAAGTTTTGTGGATGCAAACACAACTCAAAGATTATGGAGTGATTCTGACAAGAATACCAATCCTGTGTGACTCTAAGAGTGCAATAGCAATATCTTCAAATCCAGTCCACCACTCACAAACAAAACATTGATGTCAGGTATCATTTCATAAAAGATCATGTGGAAAAAGGAAATATAGAAATGTATTTTGTTCCAACAGAAAATCAGTTTGCTAATATTTTTACAAAAGCTTTGGATGAGAAAAGACTAATTATTCAATCATCAAATTGGGAATGATAAACAAGAGATACGATCAAGCTACTCAATCCACAAAATTTGATAATTGAACAGACTCTAATAAATTGATCAGAAGTCTGATAAATATATTGATCAGAAATCTGATAAAAATCTTGATCATAATTCTGTCAAAACTGAATATGATAATCCCATCAGAAATCTAATTAATTCATTAGAAGCTAGGAAATTTTTCTTTGTTTTCAACAGAAAAATGCCACCTTAACATCTCTTCTCAGTACCATGTATGCAAACATAACATGTACATATTTTTTCCTTTTACTTTATATAGCCTCTTTTAATTCTTTTTTACTTGGGAATATCCAATGAATGAGGAAGGTATACGTCACAAAAATAACTCCCCAAGTTTTCATTGTTCTCTTATTTATTTTATTTCATTTAGCCTACATAACTTCACATGCTTACTCAGCACGGTTAAGGAAAGGAGGGTACACCTGTCCCCTCAACAGAAAAATTGAAGATTAGGGTGCCGCCTATTCTTAAATGAGGAGGGAGAATATGGCCACTTTTAGTTCTAAACGAATCTGACACCATATCTCCAAGTAGAGTAGAATTGGTAAAATCAAGATCTTAACCGGTGAAAACATTTAAGGCATGTTTGATAGCATGTATGGTTAAAAGTCATCCTTTAAAGGAACACTAATATCCTTGATCACCCACTACAAAAAGTAGACACAGATCAACTTGCATGGGACAGAAGTCTATCAAAATTACCATAGAGGGATTATTGACAGATTACGTGGATTTGCATTGAAGTAGTGAGGATGGATATATTATCTTTAAGGAGTCGCTAATATCAAGAAATTATACCAACAATTGACAGAGCCAAAGATAAGTATGGTTAAAAGTCATCCTTTAAATAGACATACACTTACTCATACTCTTTCACTTGAAAACCTTTTGAAACACTCGTCTTCCTCACTTAACACACACAACCACCATGGAAAGAATTGAGAGCAATCGATTCCCTCTGCCTTACTTCCAAAGACACAATGCAAGGTAAGGATGAACGTGTAAACCCAAGATATGTAAACTGCTCCACCATTCTAAACATGCTACTTAGTAGTCCAATAGCTTTTGCTCTCTCCATGCACGTTCAAGTGTTTCTGGAAATTCTTCAAGAGTTTTGGAAGTCTGCACGACTGGTTGTATATGATGGTAAGCTGACCACCATTGCAGGAAAGGTGATGTGCGACAAACTCATTTGCTTAATGATGAAACTATCAGGGAAGCTTTCTTGCTAAGAGATGACTGTCCTCCAACCACCTTCTCCTGGGCAGACAAGCAGGCTACCTTGGCCATGATGGGATACCATGATCCTCAAGGAAGGGTTCCCATCTTCAAAAGCTGGTTCATTGAACCTTGGTAGTTTCTGGTAACCCACTTTCCTTTGCTTTACAAGGAAAGCCTCGAGTTGGTATGAGATCACTCAAAGGATAATGGATCCACTCCATGCCTTAGTAAATCATCTCCCTACAACTACTTAGCCTATCTGATGAATGACTTTAGGGCCAACTTATGGGGAGGTCGTCCTTTCATCATCTACCCAAGGTTCTTGATGAAAGTGATAACCTCTCAACTGGACTTTGGAGGAGTTATTGCATATGTCAGAGCAAGAATGCTTGTTCTGGAGGAACAACACATTGCTGCCCTCATATCAACAGACGGCCATACAGGGCATGAAACACCTCTCTGGGAAATGGTGCAGATCATGTATGGGGATGGAGACTTTGGAGATGATGATCCAAGCAATGAAGAGATAGTTTAACTTTTCCTTGTTTTTCTTTTTAGGAGTTTGATTTTATTTCTTGTACTTAGCTACTTATGTATATGTGTGTGTGTGTATATATATATATATATGTTGATATATATTTTGTTTTGGTTGAGGGGGAATTTCTAATGCGATTGATAAATCAAGAAAAAATTCTGATGAGATCAGGAATTCAGGGGGAATTTTTGATGAAATTGAGAAATCAGGAGAAATTTCTGATGAGATTAGGATTTTAGGGGGAATTTTTTCAGGAACTACTGATGTTTTAAAAGGAGTCTTTGAAAAAAAAAACTTTTGACAAAAGAATGAAAATGTTTAAAAAAAAGAAGGTCAAATCAAGGGAGATGATGTTAGGTTGATTAAAAACAATTTTTTTTTTCAAATGTAATATCTTTTTCTTGTTTCAAATGAAACATCTTTTTCTTGATTCAAATACAATATCTTTTTCTTGTTTCAAATGCAACAACTTTTTCTTGATTCAAAATACATTTTCTTTTTTCAAAAGATCAACTTTTTCTGATGAAAGTCTGACCACATCTAATGCATCATTTCAAAACAGACGATAGGAGATGAAAATTTGCGGATCAACAAGACCTCAATTAACATGCAATATTTTTTTACTCATCAGAAAAGCTGATCATTTTTACCAGAAAATCTGATCATTTTTATCAGAAAATCTGATCATTTTAAACAAATCTGATCATATTTATCAAAAATCTGATCATATTTATCAAAAATCTGATCATCTTTATCAGAAAATCTTATCATATTTATCAGAAATCGGATCATCTTTATCAGAAAATCTGCTCACTTTCAGAAAAATTCTTAATCATTGACAATCACAAAAACATGTCATTTTATTAAGAAAAACACTCGTAATCATCGATCATCAGAAAATCTGATCATTTTTATTCAGAAAATCTGATCATTTTTAAAAGGGATGATCACTTTTATCAGAAAGTCGAGCAACTTTATCAGAAAATCGGGTTTGAAGACTCTACAAAAAAAAGAGAGAAAAACTATTTTCTATCTAGTTGAACAGAAAGTCAGCAGAATTCCACTTCCAAATCTATTGAAGAAAAAGTCAACAGAAATTAGAAGACACAAAGTTTTGAGCTTTTGGTTTACAAAAAAAGGGGGAAGATAGAATCTTGCAACAGTAAAGATTGACAGTTAGCAGCAAGAAAGAAAATAAGTGGACCACTCTTAAAAAACGTGGACCCACTTATGTAAAAGTGAAGATTGGCGGTTAGCTAGCACCAATAGAAGAAAAGATAAAATCAATTCTTTCAAAAACAATTTTCTTTAGATAACCCAAATGTGTCAGCATTAAACATATAATTAAATGGGTTATTAACATAGTTAATCACCAATCATGTGGGACAACAAAAGCCTATATAAACCGACCCAATCCACAATCTCTCACATTCACTTCCAAAAAGTTTCAAGCTCTCAAAATTCCAAACCCTAAAAATCACAACTTTGTTTCTGCAAGCCAAAATCCCAAATCACAACATCATGTCTTCTTTCGGATCCATGAACCTCAACATCCTAGCTGTGGAACATGAAGTTCCTCTTGTCAAAATATCAAAATGGCTAGACACAGAGAAAAAGAACAACCTAGCTCTCAACACTGATCATGAGCAGCATGATGAAAGGGTTAGAATTCTTGTAGAGTTTATGATCAATTGTCCTATAAAGTATGCTTTAACAGGAGGCTATGAAGTTCCTCAACAAATCCTGCAGCAAACAGTGCATACAACAGACATGTCAGGAACAGAATTAACTGCACATGTGTGGGGAAACATCAGAATCACTGTCAATGAAGAAAACATCAGAAGATGGTTGGAGATACCGGAAAAAAAAGAATATCACATCCCTCCAGTCAAAGAAGAACTCTTGGCGGTATTCAGAAACCTTGGGTACAAGGCCCCAATCACTCTAATTAGCCAATTCAAAAGAAAGGAACTGCCAGGACTTTGGCAAGTCTTTATGGATATAATCAACCGCTGTCTCACAGGTAAGATAGGAGGTGTTGATCAAACAACTATTCCGATATTGAACATCATGTATGGGCTGATAAAGGGTGAAGATGTAGATTATGCCAAAGAGATATTTTCACTGCTAAAAACCAGCATATTCACCCATAAAGGAAGAACAACAACACATCTTCCACATGCAAGATTTTGGTCAATCATCACAACAAAAGTCTTTGCTGAAAGAAACATGGAAGTGCCTAGTCATGACATAGTGTGGAAACCAGTGGTAATGACTCCATGGACTGCTGCAGCAAGTGCTTGGGCCCATCCCAGTGACCTTCCTCCTCTGCCTCAAAGTATGATGAAGGTGATTCCTGCAGACTCACATTTTATCAAAAGGCATGAAGAATTGATCAAACCAACAGGACCAGATGATTGTGGATCAAGAATGGTGTCTACATCAGCTGCTGGTGACAAAAATATTGCTGAGGAGTATGGAACAAATGAAGAATCTGATGAAGTCTCATCCACTAAAGATGAAGCAACTGATTCAGATTCAATGCTAGCCGGAGAAGGTCAACAACATGATACTCTTGAAACAGGTGCACACCTTGAGTCAAACCCTGAACTTAATTTTACAAAACCAACTTCTGATGAAACCTCATCAGAATATGTTGAGGCTGATTTTGAAATAAGAACAAGAGTACCTAATGTTGAAGCCAATTGGGTGTGGCTCTGAGTATCAACTCCGAATCTGATGAGGAGGAGGTTGAAACTGCAACAAGTGGAGAACATCCACTTGTTCAGGGACAACTTTTGGATACTTTGTGTTATCCTAAAACTCAAGGAGAACATTCTCAAAGAACTGTTCAAGGACCTGAGGAATTCCAGGAAATGCCTATGGTGCATGAATCTGGTAGGAATCCTTTGAATTGGTATTATGATCAAGACATGGGATTTCCTGAAACAGCAAGAAATGTGTTTTCTGCTGGTATGTTAGAAGGAACATCTGTTGTTCCAAATAACCCACTTACAACCAATCTTGAAACAACATTGAAAAGGTGATGGAGAATGTAATGAATCAGGAGAGAAAGTCTCCTCTTGAAGAAAAACTGGGTAATCTGTTAAATGAAATGAAGCAACAGAAGTCTGACATCAGAAATCTGTTAGAATCTGTTGAAACCATCAGAAAGCAATCAGAAGCAAACACAGATAAACTGGACAAACTGCAATAATCACCAGTCACCTCTCAAGATGTGAAGAAGATCTCTCATGAATTTCAGAAACTAGCTGAGGAATTCAGAGCTATGAAAGAAGAGATGAAAGAACTTGTGAAGACAACAGGAAATGCTGAATCAAAAACTGCACCACAGAATCTGTCAAGTGTTGCAAAAAACTTCACAAAAATGGAAGAAAAGCTGAAGGAAGTTGAGAAGAACAATGATCTGATGGTGCATTTATTAAAAGAACAAATGAAGAATGGGAGCAAAAGCAAGACAGAACTGCAAGGGCAGATGGCAAGCGTTAGAGAAGAAAGTGCCATTAACAAAAAGCTGACTGAAGATGTAAAAGATCTATTAAAGAGACTCTGTGTTAATATTGCACAAGCAACAAAGACAAGCCTGCCAGATTTGTTGAAACAGATTCCTGAGGGAAGAGAAATGCCTGGTACAACCCAAAAGGATGCACTCAAACACATTGCAACTGCATCAACAAAACCTCTTTTCAGAATACTAGCCCCTATACCTACTAAACCAAAAGCTTCAACTACATCACCACAAAGAACAATGAGTTCTTTCCCTCTTCCACCTCATCCTACCTCCATCTCTAGAGAAAAAGCCTTGATCCTACACCCTTCAACACAAACTCAATCATCACCTCAATCAGTACCAATTCAATCAAAACCAACTCAACCACCACTACAACAATCTCAAACTCAAACAGAACCATCATTAAGAACAAGAGCTCAACGCTTAACTCGGTCCTCATCCAGAGACAAAATGAAGGGGAAAGAAATTGTTGGACCCACTCTCTCAAGTCAAACTGAATTCAGCAAACAACGTATATCTGGAGAGAAAAGGAAATGGGAAGAAAGTGGTCATACTTCTCAAAGAAGCCTGCTGTGATTCCAATAGAAGATCCAAACATTACAAGAATCATACAAACCGTAGATGACCATGAAGTACTCTTTCCAGAGGTTGTTTTAAAGGAATATTACAGAAAAGACGATGAACCTCTTCCTAGCAAGATGAACTCAATCACCAGAAATGCCCTCACAATGAGAGGCAATAGACAAGAAGGATGTCTCTGGGGGAAATATGGAAATCCCATCAAGAGTGTACACATCACAGACAGATCAGTCAAAACTCCTCTCAAAGGTGTATGGCATCAAAACATGTATCACATCAGGAGAGAAGATGGTGAAGAACATCCTTGACAGCCAAATTATGGAACGTCTGCACCCACTGGATATAGTTAAGCTAAGAAGAATGTATACACAAGAATCACTGAGAAAAAGAGAAAACAGAAAAGCACTTCATAGCTTCTCAGAACGTGGAATGGAGATAGCAACGAACATATGCCAAGTAGATTTTGACCTATTCCTTCGGTACAAACACTTGGTCAATGGCAAACCCTTGATCACAGCACCAAACACTGAAATCCATGAAGCAATGAAGGATGCCAGAAAGGTAGCATTGTTAAAACACCTGAGCTAGCAATGATCTATAAAGATGAAGAAGGGAGAAAAATTTTTAGAGTTAATGAAATATGTAAGTTTTCAAACAGAACTTTAACTTACATTAAAGAGATCAAGAGGAAAAAGCAGGAACAAAAGAAGGATAGGAAGAAAGAGCACTTGGTGAAACAGATGAAGACATCATTGATGACTGGAATCAAGATAGGGAGTACGTAAAAACCATGTATGAGGAATGCAAGCAACCAATCCCTCAGAAGTGGAAGCCCAACATGAAAGACTTTTATTATTGAATTTGTTAAAACAATGATTGCTATGGTTGAACAAGTTTTCTTTGAATTGTTTGTTTGAAAACTGTTTAAGTGGTTGTTTTTGTTTTATCTTGCAAGTTCTTGGTTGTATGTTCTTCATTTTACTTACAATACTTAGGGGGAAATTGTTAGGAAACTTTATATGTATGATTAAAGTATTGAAGAAAAATGAAGAAAGAGAGTCTGATCAATCTGATCAGATCTGATGAAGAAGAAGTCAAAGGATCATAACAACGAAAGAAACATGATCATAGGCCATAAGAAGAAGCATCTGAATCAGATCTGATGAGAATATCTTTGTCTAAGTGTTCGAAGAAAGGATCAGAAAAGATCTGATCAAATGTGATGAAACCTCATCAGATTCTGATCAAAAGTCATTAGAAATCTGGTGACCAATCATAATGTTCACTTGCAGTTGGAGATAAGGTAATTCAGTTGAAGGACATTTATGATACAAGTGGAAGAAGTAAGCATGACATATGAAACGATCTGCCACAATAAACACTTGCATGAATAAACAAATTGTGTATTCATGCCAATTGTTCTCTATAAATAGAGATCACCAAACCGAAGATAGATGGAGCTGAGCATTGCAAGTATTACAACTTACATACTCCATTACCCTTCACTCCCACATAATTCTTAAGCATTGTTTTGTATTAGAAAATAACTTTTCAATCATCTTTTGTAACCTTTCAAAAGTGATATAAACTTGAAAATTTTGTATCTCTGTTTCTTACAAGTTGATTTCTAATTCCGCACATTAGTTTCAGATAAATTTGAAATCAACTTACCATTTTAAGTCAAAGCATTGTTATATGGGATCAACAAATACCAATACCAATATTTTCACTTTATTACATGTATATCAACACCGTTTATACCATCCAATCAACATATTACATCATAAAGTGACAACTATAACCAAACCATCAACCACTAGATATAATTTAACCAAAAAACATGTATATGGGCCTACTTCATCATTCAAAACACAAACTTTTGTACCAAAACATGTATATAATTGTTATACATAATGATCCACATGTGCATTTAATGTAAAATTAAGTGTATTATGGATGGTATTGTAAATTAAAGTGCAACTGTCTACTAGTGATAACGTATTACTGAATTTGTCGAAATTATGATACATATGCACATGTGCATGGATAACTGTTACTCAAAAAAAAAGTTTTTTTTGGTAACGAAATATAACGATTTTTATTAAAAAAATATTAAAATTTTTTCTTGAGTACTTTTTTGATTTTTTAGATTTTATTTTGCAATAAAGGTGGTTCTCGCGGTTCTCACAATAAAGGTGGTTCTCGCATGAACCTTACCCTAGATATTATATATATATATATATATATATATATATATATTTACAATATATATATTTACAATATATTTATATAATATAAATAATAATAAAACACACAAGCTCCCAACACTATAAAAACAATAAAGTTGTTCAAGGAAAACAAATAAATATATGACAATATATTTCAAGATGAACAACTTGTACGAGGTCCACCAAAACCTAAGGGTCTAACGAACTTAATACACATGTAGGGTATACACGTGTATGAACACTCGCAGATTATTCAAGGAAGCTAATATTAAAACACACAAGCTCCCAACACTATAAAAACAATAAAGTTGTTCAAGGAAAACAAATAAATATATAACGATATATTTCAAGATGAACAACTTGTACGAGGTCCACCAAGACCTAAGGGTCTAACGAACTCAATACACATGTAGGGTATACACGTGTATAAACACTCGCAAATTATTCGTACGACTAGCAAACGCAAACTTGTGATTTCATGTCCCACTTTTTCTTTTAAACGTTTTCGGTTTTATAACACTCGGGGGGAAATACATGTTTATGACAATCGTATGTTAGCTACGGGTTTAGAAAATAACAATGATCGATGTGCATATGTAGGAGTTGAGGACAAAGAAACAATGATAACCATTAATCACTTAGTGACCAAGGTGCAAAAGGTATAGATCTATTGAGCTTGAGACACGCTCCACTCCTAGTTGTTAACCATGGGGTGCTTTTGTTTAGCCCAAAATGTCAAAGTTGTCTCGGGTTGGTTATTTACTTATGGCACATAATATCGAGATCTCGCTACCCACTGATAGATCCTTAAAACCAAGATTGATGACAATAACATACACGGTTTTTCTATGATGAATTTCATACTATGACACTTATAAGAGACAAAAACTACATGAACTCGCTCAACTTTTGTTGATTTTCAAACTACATGTATTTCAGGAAACAAGGCATGATCGGTACAAGAGTCCGAGCTTTTGGGAAGACATAACAACAAATTGCCACTTTTGGAGGGTTTGCCTTTTATATCCCAACTTTGTATGGGTATATAGAAGTCAAAACCTCGACTTATTCCGTGATGAAAACAAAGTTATTTGTGATGTAATGAAACTTGAATTCTATTTTGGGATAACAAACAATGTTAACTATTTCTAAAACTTGTAAGGATGGTTATATTTGAATTATGATATGGCATTCGTTGTTAATTATTATTAGTTCATATGATTGGATACAATGATTACCTCATAGTCACACACTTGCGCTTCCGGTACGACCAGGGTGTGACACTTGAACCAAGTCCTCGTGGGATCTATACACTGAACGAAGCAAGAACTTTACCCAAACACCCTCTAACCCGCTTCTAAGTAATTAACACACATTATATAGAACGTAAAGACACAAATGAGTGAATCAACAAAACATGAAGAAATGTTTAAACAAAGTTCACTTTCAATATAAAAAACTATTTATTAAAGTCATTAATACATACCCAAATAAAAAGTTGCCAACGGTTGGAAATCAAAAGTAATACTTAAAAGATTCGTCTTCACCAAGTGATGTAATAGATTTTGCCAAGCATGGCCTTTGTTTGACATCCCGAGACTACTACACACTCTAAAAGATGAAAGAAGGATTATAGTGGTGGGTGTTTGTATTGTAGTGGTGGTGGACTGATGGCAAGTGTGAGAGAAGTGGTTGCCAAGGGATGTCTTTTTCCAAAGCCAAGCACCTCTATTTATAGCTGGAAACAGAGGGCAGGCACGGCCCCGTGGTGGTCCTTTTCTCTCCCTTCATTAACGGAAGATGTTAGGTCATTGTACCACCATGCTTCGTGGTGTCGTAGCACGACCCCATGGTCAATTTACTTGCTGTACTATCAAGATTCTGTGAATCTTAGAGTTGACCATGACCTATGTCGGGTTTGCACGACCCCGTGTTGGTTGTCTTTTGCTGTTGTCTTTTTCTGCAGAGAATCTTGTCTGGGCACGACCCCATGCCTGGTGGGCACGGGCCCATGCCTAAGCTTCTGTCTTTGTTATATTTATTGTTTTGGATGTGAATGGGGGTTCGGCATGTCATGTCAATCCTTCTTCTTTGTATTTGTGTTGGTTTTTGCTGTTAATTTATTCTTTTTATTCGTTTAAGCTCTTTTGATACTGTAATTTAAAAGTAAACAAAGATTTTTCCAGCCTTAGTACCGAAAAAGGGTTGATTTTATGCCTTATTTGATGTAATTTATATGTTACATTTTACGCACATCTGTAGACTAGTGTCAGTAACTTGTTCATCAGGTTATTGCACTTCAGAGGCAGAGGGAAGTATGAGAGGAGGATTCCCAAGACTACCTTGCAACGTTTGTAATATTTTGGGATGTCTTTCTACAGATATCACGGGCAACTGCACACCCCAAACGATGACGGAAACATCAGAGTGAGACGAACGGGGTTGTTCAAAGACAACATAACACTATAATTGTGACGATAACTTAAAATACCAAATTTCATTCCATTACTAAAGGTTACATTTCCTTGAAAATGAAAGTACAACACATTGCAAATTGAATCACAACAAGTACAAAATTCATAAATAAAGTTTCGAGTGAATTTCTAGTCCATCCTAAATAGATTTTTTGTCATATCGTCATCAATTTCCTTCAACATGTATTAGAGTATATGTCAACACCAAATGGTCGGTGAGCATACACGTTTGTCTACACAGCATAAGTATATACTAGTCTCAAATCCATATGTCAAATGTATACTATGTTATATGATTCATACTAGCTTGAATGAACTATAATCAAACAATTTTGTCCACTAGCGTAATCTTATCATCGCAATGAATAAGATTGTAAAGAATGATTACTTAACAATGAACCCCAAGGGGGGGGGGTGTGCTACTCCTATAGCGTTATACATGTTAAGGTAGGCTTGCAAAGTTAATGATATATAACATGCATTTAGTGTGTTCTAGTTTGTATAGCAAATAGCATAACCGGTAGCATGTTGATGGATTGAGTGTGTGTATAAGAATGATTGTATGTGTGAGTTTCACAATGACACATATTGCAACCCAAAGTGTTTCGAAGGGTAAATGGGTCAAGTATACTCATGGTTTGCGATTGCTTTTGACGTGAGCGAGGGTGTGTAAGATTTTTAGATGTATTTTAAGTACTTTTCACTCGTTTATTCAAGCTTTAATTTATAAAACACGATATAACACTATCACTCTCTACATCACGCTAGGGCAAGTGCACCCATCGTTGGCGTAGTATAGTGATGGTAAGATACCGAGGTCTTCCAAGGACACAAGAGCTTTTAATATCAGAATATCATCGACGTCCAGTCTAATCAAATTTTGAGAAAATATTTTAGCAAATAAACTAAAAGAAATAAGCTAAAGTAATAAAAGAAACAAATAGACAAAATAGAATCACTTGGTTCCGACTCGTCATTTATGTATCCTTTGATGATTTCCGCGCTTTGGGTTTTTTAAGAGACTATCTTAGTTAAAGTGGCATGTCCCTCTTTTGGAGGAAACGCTACCCTTAGGCATATTGGTCTGAGTCAGCAGGGATACAGTCCCGCAAGGCTGGAATATTGAAAGATAATTAAGTAAGTTATTAATGCAAAATGTGGCATGTCCCTCTTTTGGAGGCAACGCTACCCTCAGCCATATTGGTCTAAGTCAGCAGGGATACAGTCCCGCAAGACCAGTTTAAAGTTTTAGTAGTAGTTTATTTATAAGGGATTCAAGCCATTCTTACTTCCCCCGATTTGATGCTATCTACCACAAAGGAAATCCTAATTAGCTTGAATCAAGTCTTCGCAGGATATATTGTCACGCCCTGATTTCCCCGTGGGCCCGGACTTAGGGTTTATGCGTGACGATTGATATAGATATTTACATATAGCACAGGGAAGTCTTAGGATTATAAAGTAGTATTACAAAATACAAGTGTTTCAAAATAAATATACAGACAGAAAGTGTACTAAAAGATCCACAGGCGTATCGGAATTAACAAAAATGAATATTTAGACTACTAGGCATTGAATAGAGTTGTAAATTCCAATAAGCATAACCGAGCAGCTCCAGCCTATTCCGTATTTGCTAACCTACGCTTAGTCTTTTGAAAATACGTCAGCTTTCGCTGGAAAATACAATTAATCAACACATGTTGAAAATAATTTCAAAATCTTTTTTATACCAGTTGGTATATCATTTTCATAAATAACTTGGGACAAAGTGATATCTCATGTCACTAGTATTAGCATATGGGGCCCAGTGTAACAATTCTCATTTCTGAACCTTTCTTATTTGGAAAGTGTAGTAAAAAAGCTATTTTTAGAAACTTATAGCCGTATCCAATCCCAACCTCGTAATCCAAGACCTTGATCGTAGCAAAACTTCCTATTTTATGCATACACATTTTATATGCAAGCAACCATTTTAAATGCATGTTTTATGCTAACCCATACTTATTGTATGTACAATACTCATAACGTTACAACCTCATGCTTGAAATACTTGAAACTGGATAAAACGCGCGAAAACAAGCCAACCCAAGAACCCTTCGTACATGGGAATCCTCAACTCGTGCGAGGGCAACTCGCACGAGGGGATTCCCAACTCGTACAAACCGACCTATTTTCCAATAAATACAACCCTACACTTTCTGTACACTCTCACTCTCACACTTAAAACCTCGAATTTGTGGTAGATTATATCTAGGCTCTCCTAAGTGAGTTCAGCTCACTTTCACTTGTCAAAACTTGTGATTCCTTCATCTTTCTCTTTTCTTTTTCCATTATACCAAGTGTTGCAGCTGACTAAATTCATCATCTGCATTAGGATTGGACTTGAGTTTTCAACAAGTGTGAGAACGCTGGGAGCTTTGGCTATCCGAATTAAGTTCCACACCTCACTTGAACAATTTTCATATGTCTTTCTAAATTCATGACCAACCAAGTTTATTAACTCTATTGATGAACTTTGAGCATTGGTGAATCATATAACGAGGTGTTCGCACCCCCATGCTTGGCTTCTCTGACTAAATTAGAATAACTATACGTAACATAATGTATTTTCCTTAATAAATTGGTTTGGACATGACATTTATTACATTCTGATTTAGTGTTATGACCCTAGACTATACTACCTCGTTATCACAACTCCCGTTCATAGAAATCAGTGTTGAAATAAGTACAAGACGGGCTAAAACATTCTAGGACTGTCACCTTGCACGAGGTGCAAGTCAACTAGTACGAGGTACAAGTCAACTCGTACGAGGCACAAGTCAACTCGTACGAGTTGCAAGTCAGCTCGCACGAGGTGGTCAGTCCACTTCGCACGACGTGGCATTTTCCTGTATTTACCTTGTACTTTCTGCCTTCGAACCCCGAATCCTTTGCCAACTCAGAATACCCACAAAACGTCCCACCTTCTGACTCAACGACCTTCAGAATGCTAGGAAGCTTGCAAAACCGTGAGTATACGTGATCTCTTTTTTGTTTTATCATTTTTGAGTGCAATATATACACTATACAACAACTCACACAAACACTTATACGCAAACATTTTATACATGCAATCGTATCTGACTTACATGCTTATATGTTATACTTAGGAATACATGCATGCTAGAAACTTTACGTGCATAGTGCTTTGTCATTAACTTCGTACAAGCCTCTCTTAACACGTATAGCGCTATAGGAGTAACACACCGCCTGTATTCTTGAGGTCATGTTAAGTAAAATACCTAGGTCTTTCATTGCTATGAATAGATCATACTCGCGGGAACACTTTCGGTTTAAAAGTATGTTTTGCATCCTAGTTATGTATATTATGCCTTAGTATACGTTAATGCCATGTGGATTTCGTTAAACTCTTTTATACTTATGCTAGTACAATTAAACTTGTATGCTCGCCAATACTTTATGTGTTGACATGTTACTTACTATATATTGCAGGATCGTGTTCGTGACGCATTGGAAAGAATCTAGTATGAAGGACTAGAAACCACCAAACTTAAATTCTTGTTTATAGATTAGTTATACAATACTTGTTGTACTTATTTTGTTTCAAATTTGTTGTAATTCTATTTCAAACAATGTACTTGATGTTAGCAATGAAATGAAATTTGTTATTAAAATCTTGTCACATTTAGTGTTATGAAGTCTCGAGCAATCTATTTACGTCCGCCCGATGATTCCGCCATCAGTTGGTGTGTGAAAGATTGGTATCAGAGTCATAACTATAGGGAATTTGGTAGAATTGCAAGATTTGACCTAGTCTATAGTCTAAGTACCAAAACAAACCCTTTCGTGCGAACTAAACCTCCTCGTACGAACTGAACCCCTTTGTGCGAACAGGGCTTTGTACGAAGTGAGTCCACTTCGCACGAAGTGAACTATTTTCCTCGTCTAAAACGTCCAAACTTTTCCTATTCTACTTCTGATCTAGTTCTGTTTCTTAAACATTACATGCCTTTCCTAAGGCTAACACAAATACACACATGGAGACATGAAGACACTCATACTACAAACGAGATGATCTCACCAAAACAGGGGTGAAACCCGCACTTTAGTGATCACTCTCAATCCGCGTATTCAATTTTACGCGAAATTACACCATCAAGTTAGGAGTGACATCCATACCTTGATGGAAAATTTTCACATTGATGCACAAGTGGACCCTTACCAACGAGTCGAACTTGCTCCTCGTTGGGTAAGTACCAAGCACACTTAGGGAACAAAATTATCAAGTTAGGAGTGATATCTACATTTTGGTAACTAATCCCACTCTTCGATTTTCAATCCGGCCAAAGTTTCGAACTTACGATCGACTAGGGACATGTAGTAACTGGAAGGGTAAATACCGTTAACCGCTCCTCGGTGAGAGTATTCTACCAATAGGCTAAAGCATGCTTCCTAAGCTCGAAAGGACATTCGATCACTTTGGTTTAGCCAAAGTTCCGTTTTGAAACAATCCAAGTTTTATGCATAACACGATTTAAACTTCCCTTTTTCAAAATTCAAATTTTTTTCACAATGAGTACTCACATACCATACGAATCCTTTTCACATACTATATATAATCTATATATATATATATATGGGAGGTTCGTTGGGAAACACTAAAAAAGTGGGGTACAGTGAGGAACCGACTCAAACGAACTCTGATTGGACTCATTCCAGTGGCATTGGAACCGGCTTGTCGAACCCTAACTAGGATCTCTTAACCCTAAACCCTAAATCCTAACCCCTAAACCCTAAATATATTAGGGTTTGAATTTAGGGTCTTATATTAGGGTTTAGCCTTAGGGTTTAACTTTAGGGTTAATCATTAGTATTTAGGGTTTAGCTTTAGGGGTTTCGGATTTAGCTTTTAGGTTTTATAGCTTAGAATTTACGATTTAGCATATGTTTTAGCCTTATTTTCAGCTTTAGGGTTTAGGGTTTAGGGTTAGGATTTAGGGTTATGAGATTCTAGTTAGGGTTCAACGAGCCGGTTCCAACGCCGCTGGAATGAGTCCAATCGGAGTTTGTTTGAGTCGGTTCCCCACTGTTCCCCATTTTTTTAGTGTTCCCCAATGAACCTTCCTTGATATATATATATGAAGGGGTATGGTCCCAAAAACCTTGCGCCAATCAAGGAAACCATTCCCATTAATAACTTCTAAGAAAACTGCGCGCAGACTTCTTTGCCAAAATAAGATTTATTTGAACTTGCGCCAAGTATCCAAGAGAGGAAAGAATCATTTAACTACCTTGCGCGAGGCTCGCGCAAGGCTCAAAAGTTAACCTTGAACATTCTCGTTTGATAATGCTTTATTTAACTACCTTGCACGGGATCACGCAAAGTTCAAAGTTAACCTTGAACATTCTCATTGGATAATGCTTCATGCACAAACCTTGCGCAGATATTTATATCAAAGCAAGCATCCACCAAACGTTGCGCTAAGAAGCAAGGAGAAGAAGGAATATCAGATTAACTAACTTGCGCATCTCGCGCAAGGAAACAATAAATCCTGAGAAATTTTCCCTTAGCAAAATCCTTGACTTGGTGCAGAAGCAAAGGGAATCTTTTCTGTTGTAACAGAATGTACACGTGGCGAATAATAGATGGGTAACAGCTGTGAAACCTTCTAGAAGCCATTAACACCCAATCGTGCAAGCATCCTTTCGGTTATAACCAATTGCCACATGGCAGCATGTGGACGGCTGAGGAAGATTACGGTGATGGCATGCTCACATTTATAAGATGTAGTGATCTCATATTGACACGTGGCACCTCCCTAACTGCTGATGAGCTCACGATCCGTGTGCACTAACAGATTGCCAACAAACGTTAACGGAATAGCAAAAGATTCCGTTAAAGTTAACAATCTCTCTTTTTGGCGCCAAACACCGGTTATAAGTAAGTAACTTGGAGTTCAAGGAAAGATATTCACTCTCAACTACTCTCTCTCTTACAATACTTACTTCCGACTACCTGTACTTATTCTCACGCCGGAGGGTGGTCACGGAGAGAACCCCCTTTCTCCCCGTGGCGAGCTAACGGTGTTCTGTTTTGTAGGATCAGCAGAAGTACTGTATTAATTATCATCCATCGTGAAACCAAACAGAGGGTTAACCCTTTTATGCAGAGCCCATTCCATAGATCTACTTAGATTCCGGTCTAGTTGATCTAGGGTTCTTCAATATATATATATATATATAGCAACTTCAAAACATCACCCGCAAAATTGACCCTACTCGTATTCCCAAAAATGGAAGCCTTATCATCAAGATAGGAGTGATCCCCTTACCTTGACGATTGACTCCACCCATTTCCCTGAAGAAATCTTATCCTTGAGATAGGAGTGATGTCCACACCTCAAGGAGAGATTAAATCACAACTCAACAACTTTCATGATAATCATTCGATTTAGACTTATACTTAAACCTTTTATCATTATGTCAATGTATCTCATTTATGCATAAACCTCGAACCTTATTATCCTATTAGACGTATTTCTCACCCTAAGAATTATTTACTTAAATCACATACGCGAAAATTTCAAAATCACGCTTTAAATGTTTCTCACCCAATTTCCAAAATCTTATGAAATGCTACCTATCAACTTAGTCGGTCTAATGAACCTCTTGCCCACGATTATCACATTTTCCCAATCATTAAAGCACACTCACACTATACTATCTTTCTAAAAGACATTTTGTTCCCAACAGGGAACCAACGAAAATTTTTCTCTCACATACATATAAGTCTTATAAATGTCACTTCATTAACCTTTCTTAGTTGGTAAAACATAACCAATCCATGATCAACCGACAAACACAGATGACCAACCCTACAACTCTCGAGAATTCACTTTCAACCATAGATCCTAACCTAGAACCATCTCTCTTACTTGGAAATCCATTGATACCTTAGAACAAGAACGAGACACTTACAACCCTCTATATACCCTCAACCCAAGAAACCTGAAATGAACCATACCTAGGAAATCTTCCAATACCCATGGCCGATAACTCACTTGTACATCGTACCATTGTGCATTAAGCGTCGAACCCTTAGACGTCTAGTTGGAACCCGACACTCTACCATCAAGCTACCATTCAATCAACCCACCACAACCATCTCACCGGTTAAACCACTCCTAATACGTACACTAGACGTAGTCACCAAAAACCTACACGCCTATACCAACGAAGTACGACTATCTATAAGTTTATTTTGCTAAATTCTTTTTAAAACCAAAGTTTTTCCATGGACATTTCAAAACACAACATTCTCTACTTCGATGTAAAATGCTTTTAATCAAGCTTGCTCACTATTTTAAACTTTTTCAAGGTCGCTAATGCACGATTCTAAACTTAACCACATGGACATGGAAGATTCATTAGGTTAGACAAAACTACGACATATGCGACTCCAAACCTTTTACAACAAAAGTAGCATTTCCTTTTTACCAACCACATCTTTCATCGTACATAAATAATTTTCTCAAGACTCTCACGACATTTGCAAATCTGATTCTCATTCCCGACAGACCCAACTTATGTTATTCGACAACCGCTAATGTTTTGACTCAAACAACCATACACATGCATATCATCATACACGTCCCAATCTACACAGTCAGTAATTCATTACAATCTTACCCTATCGTCATTACACTTTGTAATTTACACACTCGAAACTTCATGGAAGTTTATGTATGCTTAATTTCATTCTACTTCAACTTATACGTCATATACTACATGCTAATGTTATATGAAATGGTCTTCACTCATACTCAACATTCATACATTCGCACTACTTAGTAGTCATACTTGAAATCTATTTATGGGTAAAACCCGAGTGTTTTGGCCTAGGATAGATACAATCATGCCTACATGCTTAATTCTTATACGCTATCGCACACACCCCTTTTCACTTGTAATACTAAAATGTACCCTGACCCATATACTACTAGTACAAACTATGCGGGTCATGCACAAACCAAAATAATCACTGGTGCACACGGGATTATATTGGTAAGCGCATGAAAACCATAGTGGGTTCTATTGTGTATCATAACATGGAACGTAATATAACACCGAATGGCGAAACGAACGTAACATGGTGCGAACATGGTGGAACTCCACTGGTACCTCCTATATATAAGTGTCCCTACCATGTTACTAAACTTTCGTAAAATGTGCCATGAGAAATTTAGTGTCTTCCCAGACCTTGTTAAACACATGAGACTAATAACAAACTTTGGCGACTCAACTTCAAAGTACTTGATACTCGATTATCCACGACAAAGCCTCATTCTCAAAACCGCTAGCTATAATCGCTACAACTATCACTAGCATCTCTCAACTCTTCGTGATTCGCATTTTATTCGATATCCATACTATACTTAAACCTCGCTTACCCTTGTCGAATCGCTCATTTGCCCCTATACCACGAGTATTCCCAATTCCTTACTTAACATTCATTCAAACTTTATTTACAATCTAACGGCCTAAGCATTCAATCCATTTAACAAACATCCTCACCAGCTCGATTCGGTCAAATTACTTTAAAAAAAATACCTTTTGTTCTTTATTGCGCACAAACTTCAACTAAACGACCTATCACCGCCAAAACTTTTTGGAAACCATACCTACTAACCATCCAAGCTTCTCACCTACAAACATTTTTCTACGACATGTGATTTTACTAATACGCATTTGAAACGACAAAAAAAACTTTTCCTACGACCTACGGTGCGGGCTGCACATTTTATCAAACTACATTCCTTACTTTCACGAAACTTTTTTTCTTAGTCGCATCCTTTTAAAAATATTCCTCCCAACCAAATTGTCCAAACTCGACACTTACACGTTTACTTATCCTTGCACTCAACTACGATTCATATCTCAAAACAACTTAGTCAAATGAATTACTTTTACAAACCTAACTTTTTATCCCACACAATTTCTGAATATTTCAACCCTCTTATACGTGAACCCCTCATAGACTTTAAACTTCAGATTGCTATTTTAGCTAAACGCTTGAATCAAAAATGCCTGTTCGAAGTCTTTCTCTTGAATAAATTTCGGGACGAATTTTCCTAAAGTAGGGGAGATTGTAACGCTTCATATTGCTGAACCTTTCTTATTTGGAAAGTGTAGTTGAAAAGCTATTTTAGAAACTCATAGCCGTATCCCATCCCAACCTCGTAATCCAAAACCTTGATCGTAGTAAAACTTCCTATTTTATGCATACGCATTTTATATGCAAGCAACCATTTTAAACGCATGTTTCATGCTAACCCATATTTAATATATGTACAATACTCATACGTTACAACCTCACGCTTGAAATACTTGAAACCGGATAACGCGTTAAAACAACCTAACCCAAGAACCCTTCGTACTAGGGAATCCTCAACTCGTGTGGGGCGCATCAACTCCTCGAGTATCATCAACTCGTGTGAGGTGACCACCAACTCGCACAAGGGGATTCCTAACTCGTATGAACCGACATGTTTTCCTATAAATACAACTCTATTCCTCACCTTCAAACTTTCCGTACACTCTCACTCTTACACTTAAAACCTCAAATTTGTGGAAGATTATTTCCAGGCTCTCCTAAGTGAGTTCAGCTCACTTTCACTTGACAAAACCTTTGATTCCTTCATCTTTCTCTTTTCTTTTTCCATTATATCAAGTGTTGCAACTGACTAAGTTCATCATCCTCGTTATGATTGGACTTGAGTTTTCAGCAAGTGTGAGAACGCAGGGAGCTTTGGCTACCCGAATTAAGTTCCACACCTCACTTGAACATTTTTCATATTTCGTTTCTACACTCATGACCAACCGAGTTCATTAACTCTGTTGATCAACTTTGAGCTTTGTGAATCATATAACGAGGTGTTCGCACCCCCATGCTTGGCTTCTCTGACTGAATTAGACTAACTATACGTAACAAATGTATTTTCCTTAATAAACTAGTCTAGACATGACATTTACTGTACGAGGCACAAGTTAACTCGTACGAGGCAAAAGTCAACTCGTACGAGGCACAAGTTAACTCGTACGAGGTGCAAGTCAACTTGTACGAGGTGCAAGTCAACTCGTATGAGGTGCAAGGCAACTCTTGCGAGGCACAAGACAACTCGTACGAGTTGCAAGTCAGCTCGCACGAGGTGGTCAGTCCCCTTCACACGACGTGGCATTTTCCTGTATTTACCTTGTACTTTCTGCCTTCGAACCGCGAATCCTTTGCAAACTCAGAATACCCATAAAAAGTCCCACCTTCTGACTCAATGACTTTCGGAATGCTAGGAAGCTTGCAAAACTGTGAGTATACGTGGTCTCTTTTTTGTTTTATCATTTTTAGTGCAATATATACACTATACAACAACTCACACAAACACTTATACGCAAACACTTTATACATTCAATCGAATCTGACTTACATGCTTATACGTTATACTTAGGAATACATGCATGCTAGAAACTTTACATGCATAGTGCTTTATCATTAACTTCGTACAAGCCTCTCTTAACATGTATAGCGCTATAGGAGTAACACACCGCCTGTATTCTTGAGGTCATGTTAAGTAAAATACCTAGGTCTTTCATTGCTATGAATCATACTTGCGGGAACACTTTGGGTTGACAAGTATGTTTTGCATGCTAGTTATGTATATTATGCCTTAGTATACGTTAATGCCATGTGGATTTTGTTAAACTCTTTTATACTTATTCTAGTACACTTAAACTTGTATGCTCGCCAATACTTTATGTGTTGACATGTTACTTACTATATATTGCAGGATCGTGTTCGTGACACATTGAAAAGAATCTAGTATGAATGACTAGAAACGCACCAAACTTAAATTCTTGTTTAATAGATTAGTCATACAATACTTTTTGTACTTATTTTGTTTCAAATTTGTTGTAATTCTATTTAAAACAATGTACTTGATGTTAGCAATGAAATGAAATTCGTTATTAAAATACTTGTCACATTTAGTGTTATGAAGTCTCGAGCAATCTATTTACGTCTGCACCGATGATTCCGCCATCGGTTGGCGTGTGACACCCGGAACTAATCTCCAATACATGATTAATCGACACGCCATATTTTTAAATAAAATATAATATAGCAAAATAGCGCCTGTCGGGTGTATGCCTACACCCCACACTTAGGTCGTGGCCACTTGCAATTAAGTGAGCCGAGGATATTAGGTCACGGTCGTATTAACCCCCATGTTAGATTTATCAAGCAAAATGGATTAAAACAGGTTATTTAAATTTTAGGCATCATTCACCTACGATTTCATGCCCGACCTAGCGGCTATTGCCGTATCCCAAGCCTGTATAGGGAAAATAGGCTAATAGTATTAACCTTGGCTTATCTTTACAAATCAAAGATGTTTACACACAATTGTATTCAAAATAACCTAAGTATAGGCGTTAATTTACTAGAGACTCCTAGTCTGGAATGGATGGAATCCGTTAGAATGTTAACTGGTCTCATTCAAGTCATATGACTTGGGCCGGTTAATTTATAATTTTACGGTTTGCTAGAATAAGCGAAGACCATATAATGTGGTTTACACCCTCACGAGTATAAGGACTCGTATAATATTGGTCAAACAACCGTACATTCTGATTAGAACTGATTTGGAAAGGTTTTGACCCGATTAGGCTAACTTATATAATTTACGCTATCTAAGTTAACCGTACGCGCATAGGCTGCATCGGGTGCCCGAATGGGTCTATGGTAAGTCTAATATGCCAAAACATGTTTATTATATTACCATATCACTTTATAACTCAGATTAAAAGTTATTATATTTTAAAACCATTCTTTGCATCAAAAGGGAATTTTAGGCATTATTAGGCATATTATAAGGACTTTGCATAAAACCTGACAAATGATATGATTAGAAGGTATAACCCTTAGGAGGTTATTCCCTACATTAATATGATCATATTACAACCCTTACGCAGTATCTAAACTATCCTAAACGGGTCAGATTCGAAAGTCAAAGCAGAAGTCAAACTGTTTGACTTTCGATTGCGTAACCGAGCTATAAGCAGGAAATGATGGGTTAGACATGATCCAACATGTACTAATATGTTATATAAACTGATATAATGTCAAAAATTGTAGTTTCGATACTTAGAAGTTCATTTAACGTTAATTACCAAAATATGCGTTTTTGACTATTATTTAATAAAAAATTGACCCATCGTTTGACCAACTTAACGTGATCTTTGGAAGGTGCCCTCTTAGGGGATTGAAACCTACCTTATTATGATCACGTAGCCATGTTCGATTTGAACACTGGCTTGACCGAAATGGTCATAACCGAAAGTCAAATCAAAAGTCAATTTGCTTGACTTTCAGCTAATAACTAGCCTATAAATGAAAAAAACTGAGTTAGAACACTTACAAGTGTTCAAGGGAGTGTTAAAAATACAGAGAGGAGGCCTCTATCAATCAGAAGCTACTCCAAGAAGATTAGAAAAGAAATTTGTGAAGGTGCAAGTTTGCAAGGCTCAAGATCATGGCTATATATAGTTGCACAATGATTATGAGATGATGCCACTTGTCGCTTGAGCTTTGAGAAGTTTAAGAGTGTCCTAACAGGTGTCTAAAGAAGGTACAATGTGGTAAATTCATGTGAAGAGTGGAGGAGCAGCGGTTGCAGCTGCCAACATAACATTCTACCAGCGACACCCCTTACGGACCGTAAGAGACGGGTTACAGTCCGTAAGGGACCTTTGGCGCCCACAGGTTTTTAAACAACCTTACAGACCGTAAGACATAGTTTGCGGTCTGTAAGGGACCTTCAGAGGCTACAAATTTGTCAATTTATCAAATTTGATCCCTACACTATCCCTCTTCCATATATTTACATGATTAGTCCCTCTCGTCCAACTTACCGGGAATATTCGAGACTTGATTAGACACGTGTTACCATATTATTTGTTCTAAATTTCCGACGTCTTACATCGTCACCCCCTTAAAAGAAATCCCGTCCTCGAGATTTATTCAAATAGGTAGGGGTACTTTCGTCTCATATTTGCTTCAACCTCCCATGTATATTCTAGGCCACGACGGGAATCCCATTTGAATTTCATGATGGGAACAATTTTCTTATTGAGTTTTTAACCTGTCGATCCTCGATCAAAATCGGTTTCTCAACAAACCTAAGGTTTTCATCAATTTGCACATTATGGTGCGACATAGCTAGCGTCGTATCAGCTAGACATTTCTTTAAATTTGAGATGTGGAACACATCATGGATTCCACTGAGTTCCTCAGGTAGCTTAAGCCTATAGCTACGGAACCGACACATATAGTTCTTTCGAATGGTCCAATATATATTGGGCTCAATTTTCCCTTCTTTTCGATTCTCATCACACCTTTCCAAGGTGATCCCTTCATAGTACCTTGTCCCCAATTTGGAACTTAAGAGGTTTTCGCCTCTTGTCTACATAACTCTTATGTCGATCTTGATCAGTTTTAAGCCTATCACAGATTTGTATAATTTTTTCTGTGGTTTCGAGGACTATCTCAGGTCCTGACAGTTGGGTTTCTCCAACTTCAACCCAACAAACGGGCATTCTGCATTTTCTCCCATACAAGGCTTCAAATGGAGCGGCCTTGATATTCATATGGTAATTGTTATTGTAGGAGAATTATATCAAGGGTAGATGGTCATCCCAACTACCACCTAGATTGATGACATATGCTCTCAGCATGTCTTCCAATGTTTGGATTGTACGCTCACTTTGACCATTTGTCTGTGGATGGTAAGCGATACTAAAATTTAATCGCGTGCCTAAAGATTGTTGGAAACTTTTCTAGAATTGAGATGTGTATCTAGTATCGCTTTCGGATACTCTAGATACTAGCACTCCTAAAGGGATACAATATTATCCACATATAATTGAGCCAATTTATTGGAACTAAAAGTTTCCTTTATTGGCATAAGGTGGTCTGAATTGTCAGTCTGTCGACTATTACCCAAATTATGTCATTGCCACTTTTAGTCTTGGGTAATTTGGTAATCAAATCCATGGTTACCATTTCCCATTTCCAAGTGGGAATTTCGAGTTGTTGTAGAAATCATGACGGTTTCTGGTGTTCGATTTAACTTGCAAACAAGTCAGACACTTAGCTATGTAAGTCCCTGAGACGACGGTTCCAGATGGAAGTTTGGGCGTATGATAGAACCGATTCGGTAGAATGTTATTAGGAAAGGAGTAGAGACAGAGACAACAGAAGCATTCATTTCCTGCATACTGAAAGAGCATACATCTTGTATGGCTGGTGGAATTCTAGAGAAAATCCGCCAGCGTCTCCCCTGTGGTAGCCTCCAAAACTTACAAACTTTGAACACACAACACATATATAGGGATGAGCAACTCGTACGAGGGGTGACCAACTCGTACGAAGGGTGACCAACTTGTACGAGGGGTGTCCACCTCGTACGAAGGGTGTCCACCTCGAGGGGTGACTACCTCGTACGAGGTGACACTTTTGCTCATCTGACATTCGTACTTGGGCCGTGTGTTCGTATTTTATCTATACAATATTCAACACACGCTCTATCTAGCCTATTCACACACTGACAGACATAAAGTGCATCAACAATTTCCCCCTTGGATGTCACTGTCGAAGCTTAATCTTGAAATCTAAGAGCCGCTTTTGAATATTCTGCAACTTCAATCAAGGTATCTGTCGATGTCGTAGAACGGGTCAACAAATTCCCCCTTAATTGATGATTCGGGTTTGCATTATCAACATTAAGCAACATTCCCCATGAAATAATTTTCTCTAGAAATTAATCTTCAGGTCAGTTGTTTGCATGGTTCATGACCTCCTCTGATTTGCTTAATCGACAAATTTTCTCGAATAATCACCAATCTTGAAAACTAATCAATGCCGCATCTCTGTTTCTTCGTTAACCACATCCGTGTTCAGTTTAGCGCATTTTTCTTATGCTCGATCCTCTGATCTTCAAAACTCAACCGGCAATTGATAGAAACTTCGAAACACCACATCGGTAAACTTCAAATCAATGAATACCCGCGAAAATCTAAAATCCCAATTTCCTTAATCATGTTTAAGCGTATTCCTGAAAGATTGATTAGCAAATCTGTCAATACGCAGTAATCTTCTCTTTTCCGTTTAAGTTCAAACATGTAATCTTAGTCTTTCATAACAATCTCAAATGTATAGTCTATTTCATAAGCTACTGGTACACTTCTTTGTCGGAAAAAACCCGTGTATCATCTTCTTTAGTCATGAATTGCAAGTATGTAGCCTTCCTCGTAAGCCCCAGCGCAACTGAAACTACAAAACATTCTCATACCTTGCGATTAGTCCGGGAAAAAGTTCGTGTGCTTTGCAGAGTTAAATTGGATACAATGTGCCACTAAGCAGTCGTGTGTGCATCCGCAAACATAGGACTACTAGGCATGTAGCCTTCCTCGTAAGCCTCAGCACAACTGAAAAGACAAAACATCCTTATCTCCTGGATACAAATCCATAAAATAGTTCTTTTTCCTTGCAAAGTTAGATTGGATACATTGTACCACTAAGCAGTCGTGTGTGCATCCGCAAACGTACGACTACTAGGTATCAACATGACCGCAACCATAGAATTTGATAAACAACTCCTCCAAGACTCAGTTTGCCACCCCACTTTTACGAATAGTAGACATAAACTTGATCTCATCACTAATGAACTCAGACTATAGTTTGATCTCGTAAAAAAAATCCAAGACACTTTGCATCTTCAAATAATCTGCAGTCGGAACCACCCAAATACTGTTGCATCGTCATGAATTTCAAAAATGCCGAAAATTTAACATATACGTGAAAATTTTTATTCCCCCTCATTTTTGCAAATTCTGACCGTACCAAATTTTTTTGATGAAATTCCCTTAAATCTTGGAAAATCAGTTTTTAACAAATGCGGATTTGACGTTAAGGCCCAATAATAGTCACTATACCAAAAGATCAACATTCTGCACAAGTATCAACGACTACCCCAATATCTTCAACATTTTACGATCGTATCATCAAACCTATTATCTTAAGCCTAGACGGTGTCCCCGAACATACCGTATCAGTCATAAAAATCTTGAAAAAATTTCTATTATCAATTTTTTTCTGGACACTCGTCTAGTCAATACGATCAACAAAATTTTTCCTTGCCTTTTTAGGCATATTTCACTTCGTACGAGGTGTGTTCTCCTCGTGTGAGGTGGCCACCTCGTACAAACAGGCCTGATTGCGTTTTTCGATCTAGGATCTTTATTTCTGTGAATTTCAAGATGATTCTTCCACATATCTGGCCGAAAATGGTTTTCTATCAATCCTATAAGTTTAATTTTATTTTTTTCCCGTGGATTGTCCCTTTATTTGATGTTTTACGTCTAAAATCATCCTAAGTCCATAAATCTACATAATTCATGAGCGTAGGTGATTCAACCGACGATTAGTTCGATTAAATCGGTACCGTAGATCTGATACCAATTGAAAGTCCCCAGGATGACGGTTCCAGATGGAAGTTTGGGCATATGAGAGAACCCATTCGGTAGAATGTTATTAGGAAAGGAGTAGAGACAGAGACAGCGGAAGCATTAATTTCATTCATATCGAAAGAGCATACATCTTGTCAGGTGGCGGAATTCTGGAGAAAATCCGCCAGCGTCTCCCCTCTGGGAGCCTCCACAACTTACAAACTTTGAACACACAACACATATATATAGGGATAAGCAAATCATACGAGGGGTGTCCACCTCATACGAACGATGTCCACCTCGTACGAGGGGTGTCCACCTCATACGAACGGTGTCCACCTCGTACGAGGGGTGACCACCTCATACGAGGTGACACTTTTGCTCATCTCACGTTCGTACTAGGGTCGTGTGTTCGTATTTAATCTATACAATATTCAACACACGCTCTATCTAATCTATTCGCGCAGCGACAGACATAAAGTGCATCAACAAGCCACATAGGTGGCTTTGGATTTCTTCATACCCATCCACCAATAATTCTTTTTCATATCTTGGTACATCTTATCTCCTCCAGGATGTACCGAATATTAGGAGTCATGCGATTCTTGGAGAATCAAATCTCTGAGTCCTCCAAATATAGGAACCCAGATTCTGTCATTGAATCTCAAGGTTCTGTCACTTCTAGGTGTTAACTCGTCAACAATTCCACCTAATTCCTCATTAGAATCATTTGTTTCTAATAAAGTTTTCATTTGAACTTCTAAAATTTTCTCATTCAAACTGGTTCTAAGTTCAATCCTTTGGCATGAATCCTAATCGGGTTGATCCTTTCCTTACGACTCAAGGCGTCAGTAACGACATTTGCCTTTCCATGATGATAACAAATCTCACATCGTAATCATTCAATGTTTCAATCCAACGACGTTGCCACATATTTAAATATTTTTGATTAAATATATGTTGGGGCTTTTATGATCGGTGTATATCACACACTTCGTACCATATAGGTAATGTCTCCATAACTTTAGTGCAAATACAACGACACCTAATTCCAGATCATGGGTGGTGTAATTCTTTTCATGCACCTTAAGTTGTTGTGATTCGTAGGCAATCACTTTGCCTCTTTGCATTAACACGCATCCTAATCCTGTGTGCGAACCATCATAGTAGACTACAAAGTCCTTGATTCTATCGGGTAAAGATAATAAAGGGGCATTACTCAATTTCTGTTTGAGAGTTTCAAAGGATTCTTTCTATTTTGCTCCCCAATCACATTTGGCGTTCTTGCGAGTCAACAATTAAGGTAGTGGCTATTCTTGAGAGGTTCTCAGTGAACCTTCTATAATAACCAGCCAATCTAAAGAAACGACGGGTTTCAAATAGAGTTTTGGGTGATTCAAACTTCATGATTGCTTTCATCTTAGCTGGATCCACTTGGATTTCATGTTCACTAATTACATTTCCTAAGAATTGGACCTCTCTAAGCTAAAACTCGCACTTAGAGAATTTTGCATAAAGCTTCTCTTGTTTTAGCAATTCAAGAATACATCTAAGATGTTTCTCGTGATCGTTCCTATTACGAGAATAGATAAGTATGTCGCCTGTAAAGATAATGACAAACTTATCCAGATATGACCGTATCTGGTTCTAATTCTTAACTAGGAACTCATGATGACCGTATCTGGTTCTAAAGGCAGTCTTTGGAACATCCTCACTTCTGACCTTCAGTTGATGATATCCAGAACGAAGATCAAATTTCGAAAAAAAACTTGCTCCTTGCAGTTGATCAAACAAGTCGTCAATCATTGGCAAGGGATAACGATTCTTGATCGTTATCTTATTCAGCTCACGGTAATCAATGCACAGCCGCATTGAACCATCTTTCTTTTTAACGAATAGGATAAGTTCTCCTCTAGAGGATGAACTAGGTTGTATAAAACCTTTCTCAAGAAGTTCTTCAAGTTGCGCCTTCAATTCTTTCATCATAGTTGGCGCCAATTGATATGGAGCTCCAGCTATTGTAGCTGACCCCGGCAATATGTCGATTCTAAATTCGACTTGCCTCTCTGAGGGTAATCCTAGTAGATCTTCAGGGAATACTTCAGGAAATTCAGAGATGACCGATATATCTTCTATCTCGGGTTTTTGTGTATCTACTATCACCTGTACCATATAAATGACACATCCTCTCTTTAGACACTTGATTGTTTTAAGCAAAGATGCATTCTCAGGCAACCCATAGTGTCGATCTCCATGAGTAATGAGTGTCTCGTCAGATGGGGAGTTGATTTCGATTAGCTTTTTATCACAGGCAATGTTGGGTTGGTTATGGGATAACCAATCCATGCCTAAGACTATATCGAATCCCGCAAGAGTCATAGGAAGAAGATTTATTGGGATTGAATGATTCTTAATGGATATAGCGTATCCTTCAAGAATCTTGGAAGCTAACTCTATTGTACCGTCCGCCATTTTTACTTCATATGAGTGTTCTAAATACCTTATAGGCAAATTTAATAGTTCACTAAACTTATGGTCTACAAAACTTTTATCAAGCAAAACGGATTAAAACGGATTATTTAAATTTTAAGCATCATTCACCTACGATTTAATGCTCGACCAAGCGGCTATTGCCATATCCCAAGCCTGTATAAGGAAAATAGGCAAATAGTATTAACCTGTGCTTATCTTTAGAAATCAAAGATATTTAAACACAGCTGTAATCAAAATAACCTAAGTATATGCGTAATTTACTAGAGGCTCTTAGTCTGGAATGGATGGAATCCGTTAGAATGTTAACGGGTGTCTTTCAAGTCATATGACTTGGACCGGTTAATTTATAATTATACGGTTCGCTAGATTAAGAGAAGACCATATAATGTGGTTTATACCCTCACGAGTACAAGGACTCGTATAATATGGGTCAAACAACCATACATTCTGATTAGAACGGATTTGGAAAGGTTTTGACCCGATTAGGCTAACTTACATAATTTACGCTATATAAGTTAACTGTACGCGCATAGGCGGATCGTGTGATCGAATAGGTCTATGGTAAGTCCAATATGCCAAAACATGTTTAGTATATTACCATATCACTTTATAACTCAGATTAAAAGTTCATTATATTTTTAAACCATTCTTTGCATCAAAAGGGAATTTTAGGCATTATTAGGAATATTATAAGGACTTTGCATAAAACCCGACAAATGATATGATTAGAAGGTATAACCCTTAGGGGGTTATTACCTACATTAATATGATCATATTACAACCCTTAAGCAGTATCTAAACTATCCTAAACGGGTCAGATTCGAAAGTCAAAGCAGAAGTCAAACTGTTTGACTTTCGATTGCGAACCGAGCTATAAGCAGGAAATGACGGGTTAGACATGATCCAACATGTCCTAGTATGTTATATAAACTGATATAATGTCAAAAATTGTAGTTTCGATACTTAGAAGTTCATTTAACGTTAATTATGAAAATATGCGTTTTTTACTATTATTTAATAAATTTGACCCATCGTTTGACCAACTTAACGTGATCTTCAGAAGGTGCCCTCTTAGGGGATTGAAACCTACCTTATTATGATCACGTAGCCATGTTCGATTCGAACACTGGCTTGACTGAAATGGTCATAACCGAAAGTCAAATCAAAAGTCAATTTAGTTGACTTTCAGCTAATAACTAGCCTATAAATGAAAAAGACTGAGTTAGAACACTTACAAGTGTTCAAGGGAGTGTTAAAAATACAGAGAGGAGGCCTCTATCGATCAGAAGCTACTCCAAGAAGATTAGAAAAGAAATTTGTGAAGGTGCAAGTTTGCAAGGCTCAAGATCATGGCTATTTATAGTTCCACAATGATCATGAGATGATGCCACTTGTCCCTTGAGCTTTGAGATGTTTAAGAGTGTCCTAACATGTGTCTAAAGAAGGTAGAATGTGGTAAATTCATGTGAAGAGTGGAGGAGCAGCGAGCTGCAGCTGCCAACACAACATTCTACGAGCGACACCCCTTACGGACCGTAAGAGACGGGTTACAGTATGTAAGGGACCTTTGGTGCCCACAGGTTTTTAAACAACCTTACAGACCGTAAGACATAGTTTACAGTCCGTAAGGGACCTTCAGAGGCCACAAATTTGTCAATTAATCAAATTTGACCCTCTTCCATATATTTACATGATTAGTCCCTCTCGTCCAACTTACCGGGAATATTCGAGACTTGATTGGACACGTGTTGCCATATTATTCGTTCTAAATTTCCGAAGTGTTACATCCTCACCCCTTAAAAGAAATCTCGTCCTCGAGATTTATTCAAATAGATAGGGGTACTTTCATCTCATATTTGCTTCAACCTCCCATGTATATTCTGGGCCACGATGGGAAAAATTTTCTTATTGAGTTTTTAAACCTGTCGATCCTCGATCGAAATCGGTTTCTCAACAAACCTATGGTTTTCATCTATTTGCACATCATGGTGCGACATAGCTTGCGTCGTATCCGCTAGACATTTCTTTAAATTTTAGATGTATCATGGATTCCACTGAGTTCCTCAGGTAGCTTAAGCCTATAGCTTCGGAACCGACACATTCAGTTATTTCGAATGGTCCAATATATCTTGGGCTCAATTTGCCCTTCTTTCTGAATCTCATCACACCTTTCCAAGGTGATACCTTCAACAATACCTTGTCCCCAATTTCGAACTTAAGAGGTTTTCGCCTCTTGTCTACATAACTCTTATGTTGATCTCGATCAGCTTTAAGCCTATCACGGATCTGTATAATCTTGTCAGTGGTTTCGAGGACTATCTCAGGTCCTGACAGTTGGGTTTTTCCAACTTCAGCCAACAAACGGGCGTTCTGCATTTTCTCCCATACAAGGCTTCAAATGGAGCCGCCTTGATACTCATATGGTAATTGTTATTGTAAGAGAATTCTATCAAGGTTAGATGGCCATCCCAACTACCACCTAGATTGATGACACATGCTCTCAACATGTCTTCCAGTGTTTGGATTGTACGCCCACTTTGACTATCAGTCTATGGATGGTAAGTTGTACTAAAATTTAATCGCGTGCCTAGAGATTGTTGGAAACTTTTCCAGACTGAGATGTGTATCTAGTATCGCTTTCCGATACTCTAGATACTAATACTCCTAAAGGGATACAATATTATCCACATATAATTGAGCCAATTTATTCGAACTAAAAGTTTCCTTTATTGGCATGGTGGGCTGATTTGGTCAGTCTTTCAACTATTAACAGAATTGTGTCATTGCCACGTTTAGTCTTGGTAATTTGGTAATCAAATCCATGGTTACCATTTCCCATTTCCAAGTGGGAATTTCGAGTTGTAGAAATCATGACAGTTTCTGGTGTTCAGATTTAACTTCCAAACAAGTCAGACACTTAGCTATGTAAGTCCCTGAGACGACGGTTCCAGATGGACATTTGGGCGTATGATAGAACCGATTCGGTAGAATGTTATTAGGAAAGGAGTAGAGACAGAGACAGCAGAAGCATTCATTTCCTTCATACTGAAAGAGCATACATCTTGTAAGACTGGTGGAATTCTAGAGAAAATCCGCCATCGTCTCCCCTGTGGGAGCCTCCAAAACTTACAAAATTTGAACACACAACACATATATATAGGGATGAGCAACTCGTACAAGGGGTGACCAACTCGTACGAGGGGTGTCCAACTCGTACGAGGGGTGTCCACCTCGTATGAAGGGTGTCTACCTTGTACGATGGGTGACTACCTCGTACGAGGTGACACTTTTGCTCATCTGACATTCGTATTTGGGCTGTGTGTTCGTATTTAATCTATACAATATTCAACACACGCTCTATCTAGCCTATTCGCACAGTGACAGACATAAAGTGCATCAATAATTTCCCCCTTGGATGTCACTGTCGAAGCTTGATCTCGAAATCTAAGAGCCACTTTTGAATATTCTGCAACTTCAATCAAGGTATCTGTCGATGTCGTAGAACGGGTCAACAAATTCCCCTTAATTGATGATTTGGGTTTGCATTATCAACGTTAAGCAACATTCCACCTGAAATAATTTTCTCTAGGAATTAACCTTCAAGACTTTTGTTTGCACGGTTCATGACCTCCTCTGATTTGCTTAATCGATAAATTTTCTCGAATAATCACCAATCTTGAAAATTAATCAATGCAGCATCTCTGTTTCTTCGTTAACCACATCCGCGTTCAGTTTAGCGCATTTTTCTTATTCTCGATCCTCTGATCTTCAAAACTCAACCGACAATTGATAGAAACTTCGAATCACCACATCGGTAAACTTCAAATCAATGAATACCCGCAAAAATCTGAAATCCCAATTTCCGCAATCACGTTTAAGGTACTCCTGAAAGATTGATTAGTAAATCGGTAACCTTCTCAATCAGCAAATCTTCATTGGAAAACCTATCTGTCGATACGCAGTAACCTTTTCTTCTTCGTTCAAGTTCAGACATGTAATCTTAGTCTTTCATAACAATCTCAAATGTATAGTCTATTTCGTGGGCAACTGGTACACTTCTTTGTCGAAAAAAACCCGTGTATCATCTTCTTTAGTCATGAATTGCAAGTATGTAGCCTTCCTCGTAAGCCCCAGCGCAACTGAAACTACAAAACATTCTCATATCTTGCGATTAGTCCGTGAAACAGTTCGTGTGCTTTGCAGAGTTAAATTGGATACAATGTGCCACTAAGCAGTCGTGTGTGCATCCGCAAACATAGGACTACTAGGCATGTAGCCTTCCTCGTAAGCCTTGGCGCAACTGAAACTATAAAACATCCTCATCTCCTGGATACAAGTCTAGAAAATAGTTCATTTGCCTTCCAAAGTTAGATTGGATACATTGTACCACTAAGCAGTCGTGTCTGCATCCATAAACGTACGACTACTAGGCATCAACATGACCGCGACTATAGATTTTGATAAACAACTCCTCCAAGACTTAGTTTGCCACCCCACTTTTACGAATACTAGACATCAACTTGATCTTATCACTAATGAACTCAGACTATACTTTGATCTCGTACAAAAAAAATCCAAGACACTTTGCATCTTCAAAGAATCTGCAGTCGGAACCACCCAAAACCACCCAAATATGTGAAAATTTTTGTTCCCCTCATTTTGGTAAATTTTGACCGCACCAAATTTTTTTATTGAAATTCCCTTAAATCTTGGAAAATCAGTTTTTAACAAATGCGGATTTAACGTTAAGGCCCAATAATAGTCACTATACCAAAAGATCCACATTCTGCACAAGTATCAACGACTACCCTAATATCTTCAACATTTTGCGATCGTATCATCAAACCTATTCTCTTAACCTCTACACGGTGTCCCCGAACATCCCGTATCGGTCATAAAAATCTCAAAAAAATTTCTATCATCAAATTTTACTAGACACTCTTCTAGTCAATACGATCAACAAAATGTTTCCTTGCCTTTTTTAGGCATATCTCACTTCGTACGAGGTGTGTTCTCCTCGTGCGAGGTGGTCACCTCGTACAAACAGGCCTGATTGCGTTTTTTTGATCCAGAATCTTTATTTCTGCGAATTTCGTGATGATTCTTCCACATATTTAGTCGAAAATGGTTTTCTATCAATCCTATAAGTTTAATTTTATTTTTTTTTCCGTGGATTGTCCCTTTATTTGATGTTTTACGTCTAAAATCATCCTAAGTCCATAAATCTCCATAATTCATGAGAGTAGGTGATTCAATCGACGATCAGTTCGACTAAATCGGTACCACAGATCTGATACCAATTGAAAGTCCCTGGGATGACGGTTCAAGACAGAAGTTTGGGCGTATGATAGAACCCATTCGGTAGAATGTTATTAGGTAAGGAGTAGACACGGAGATAGCGGAAGCATTCATTTCATTCATATCAAAAGAGCATACATCTTGTCAGGCTGACGGAATTCTGGAGAAAATCTTCCAACGTCTCCCTCTGGGAGCCTCCACAACTTACAAACTTTGAACACACAACACATATATATAGGGATGAGCAACTCATATGAGGGGTGACCAACTCGTACGAGGGGTGTCCACCTTGTACGAAGGGTGTCCATCTCGTACGAGGGTGACTACCTCGTACGAGGTGACACTTTTGCTCATCTCACGTTCGTACTAGGGTCGTGTGTTCGTATGTAATCTATAAAATATTCAACACACGCTCTATCTAGCCTATTCGCACAGTGACAGACATAAAGTGCATCAACAAGCTATATAGGTGGCTATGGTTTCTTCATACCCATCCACCAATAATTCTTTTTCATATCTTTGTACATCTTATCTCCTCCAGGATGTACCAAATATTTGGAGTCATGCGATTCTTGGAGAATCAAATCTCTGAGTCCTCCAAATATAAGAACCTAGATTCTGTCATTGAATCTCAAGGTTCCATCACTTCTAGTTGTTAACTCATCAACAATTCCACCTAATTCCTCATTAGAATCATTTGCTTCTAAATAAAGCTTGCATTTGAAATTCTAACAGCTCCTCATTTAAACTGGTTCTAAGTTCAATCCTTTTGGCATGAATCCTAATCGGGTTGATCCTTTCCTTACGGCTCAAGGCGTCAGCAACGACATTTACCTTTCCATCCAACGGCAGTGCCACATATTTAAATATTTTTGATTAAATATATGTTGGGGGCTTTTATGACCGGTGTATATCACACACTTCGTACCATGTAGGTAATGTCTCCATAACTTTAGTGCAAATACAACGACACCTAGTTCCAGATCATGGGTGGTGTAATTCTTTTCATGCACTTAAAGTTGTCATGATACGTAGGCAATCACTTTGCCTCTTTGCATTAACACGCATCCTAATCCTGTGTACGAAGCATCACAGTAGACTACAAAGTCTTTGATTCCATCAGGTAAAGATAATAAAGGGGCATTACTCAATTTCTGTTTGAGAGTTTCAAAGGATTCTTTCTATTTTGCTCCCCAATCACATTTGGCATTCTTGCGAGTCAACACAATTAAGGTAGTGGCTATTCTTGAGAAGTTCACAGTGAACCTTCTATAATAACCAGCCAATCCAAAGAAACCACAGATTCCAGATAGAATTTTGGGTGCTTCAAACTTCATGATTGCTTCTACCTTAGCTGGATCCACTTGGATTTCATGTTCACTAATTACATGACCTAAGAATTGGACCCCTCTAAGCTAAAACTCGCACTTACAGAATTTTGGATAAAGCTTCTCTTGTTTTAGCAATTCAAGAATATATGTAAGATGTTTCTCGTCATCGTTCCTATTACGGGAATAGATATGTTTGTCGTCTGTAAAGATAATGACAAACATATCCAGATATGGTTTGTAGATTGTATTAATGAGATCCATGAAAGCTGCTGGAGTATTATTGAGTCAAAATGGCATAACCACGAACTCATAATGTCAGTATCTGGTTCTAAAGGCAGTCTCTGGAACATCCTCACTTCTGACCTTCAGTTGATGATATCCAGAACGAAGATCAATTTTTGAAAAAAAAACTTGCTCCTTGCAGTTGATCAAACAAGTCGTCAATCCTTGGCAAGGGATAACGATTCTTGATCGTTATCTTATTCAGCTCACAGTAATCAATGCACATCCGCATTGAACCGTCTTTCTTTTTAACGAATATGATAGGTTCTCCTCTAGAGGATGAACTAGGTTTTATAAAACCTTTCTCAAGAAGTTTTTCAAGTTGCGCCTCCAATTCTTTCATCATAGTTGGCGCCAATTGATATGGAGCTCTAGCTATTGGAGCTGACCCAGGCAATATGTCAATTCTAAATTCGACTTGCCTCTCTGAGGGTAATCCTAGTAGATCTTCATGGAATACTTCAGGAAATCAGAGATGACCGATATATATTCTATCTCGGGTTTTGGTGTATCTACTATCACCTGTTCCATATAAATGACACATCCTCTCTTCAGACACTTGGATGTTTTAAGCAAAGATACATTCCCAGGCAACCTATAGTGTTGATCTCCATGAATAATGAGTGTCTCGTCAGACGGGGATTTGATTTCGATTAGCTTTTTATCACAGGCAATGTTGGGTTGGTTATGGGATAACCAATCCATGCCTAAGACTATATCGAATCCTGCAAGAGTCATAGGTAGAAGATTTATTGGGATTGAATGATTCTTAATGGATATAGTGTATCCTTCAAGAATCTTGGAAGCTAACTTTATTGTACCATCCGCCATTTTTGCTTCATATGAGTGTTCTAAAGACCTTAAAGGCAAATTTAGTAGTTCACTACACTTATTGTCTACAAAACTTTTATCAGCTCTAGAATCAAATAAGACACATACATAAAGGTTATTAACAAGAAACGTACCTGTTATAACATTCGTGTCCTTCACCGCTTCCTTTGCGGTTAGTTGGAGGGCTCTAGTATTTGATTTTCTTGCCTCTACAAAATTAGCACTCCCATCAGTTGTACACCTTGGAAAATTGGTCCTTATGTGGTCTTTCTTGCCACATCCATAGCAAACAACATTCTTTAAATCCTTACACTCATGAGTTTTATGGCCAGTCCTCTTGCAGACGCTTCATTGTTTCAGTTGCTGACCTGTTCGACACTATCCCCAGTGTCGCCTTCCATAAGTCTTGCATTCATGCCTGTTGTCATTAGACCTATGTTGGTTCTTATTGGAATCTTGTCGCCTTCCATAAGTCCCATGTCTCTTGTCCGCTTTTGTTTGTCTTCTTCTTTCTAAAATCTTGAAGGGGCACGCCCCCATGCCGGATAGGCACGACCCCGTACTTGACTTCTGATTCGTTGTTTTTATTATTGGGGTGAAGCTCAGAGGGTCGGTATAGTGTAACATCTTTCCTTCTTTTGTACTTTGTGTTGGTTTTTGTCGTTAATTTGTTCCTTTTGTACATTTAAGCTCTTTTATTCCTGAAAATCAAAGTATACAAAGAAACACACTTTTTCCAACATTAGTATTAAAAAGGGTTGATTTTATACCTTAGTTGATATAATTTATATGTTGCATTTGGCGCATATCACTTTCCAGAAAGGTGAGCTTGGATGTGTTGGAAGGGTGGAGCACTGAGATTATCCTAAAATGGATAAACAAGGTGTATGAATATGATGAATTTAGAATTACAAGGAATCCAGAAATCTAATATTATGAAAGTACATAAAAGTCTATCTTGCTTGAATACTTATTTGGACACCATTCTCGTTAGTGTTTTTTCATGAGTAAGATACTCATTGGAAGCCCAAGATAAGAAGTTCGAGATTTAGATAGATTTCCACCTCAACACATGACCTTCAACAATGGATTAGTTAACATCATTGTTTGGTTTTGGATTGAATATTGTATGTACACACACAAATATATATATATATATATATATTTATATTTAACTATTTAAAGTCCAAGTAATAGATTGTCATGCAAAGGTAGGATATATCCTTTAAACTTGGGAATTCACCAATACGCAAATCATCTCAAGGATGATTCGGATGGTCATGAATTTAAACATAAAATAAAAATCCTCTAGTTCACCAAACAACCAAGTGATTCAAACTAGACGAGTGCATTCCAAACATGGATAATGTTTGGAGACTTGGTGTAGTTTTTGCTCACTTTGTTTACTTGGAAGTTGTTTGGTGGCTTAGATGGTATGGAATGTAAGCTAACATAACTAAGTATTCAAGTGAGGTTGGTGGAATTCTAGTTGTAGAACCAAAGTTCCATTTTTCACACCATGCACCATAACACAAATCTCACAACATTGCAAGTTGAGGACTTGGTTCGGTTTATGGAGACCACTTAGGGTCTTTGTAACATTAAAAAAAGAGGCATATGAGCCTTATACTTTAGGGAATAAACTTTAACTCAAGCCGTCAACATGAAGATTAGTTGTGAACTTGGTTTGGTACATCATATTCTAAGAAGCAAAGTAAAGTGAACAAGTATGAATGTTCTTGTAAAATTTAGAAAATAATCCTACTTTGGACCTCAAAATGGTGATGTACCAACTTAGTTTACCGTGGTAAACTTGTGGTAACACTCCGAGAGGTTATCCAAGTAGGTTGAAAGCAAGAAAGAAGAAGAAAAGATGGATAAGAAGGTCCATAACTCACTGTTTTAGACTTGAGTATAATCTGCCAACTTGGAGGTTTCTTGAAGGAATGTGACAACTAGAGAGTGATCTGAGACAGTAAAAAGTGTTTATGAGGTGTGGAGGAGGTGTATTTATAAGTGGGGATTAGAGTTTGGTCAAATATGAGGTGGTTGGGGGTTGAAAGGAGGAAAAATGAGCCAAAATTCGAGAGTTTGAAACATTCTGCCCGACCTGGTGATTTTGCACGGTCGTGCGGATTAGCTGCACGGTCGTGTGGATCATGGCATGCATGGTCGTTCACATCAGGTACACGGTCGTGTGGATCACGCATGCATGGTCATGCACATTAGTTGCATAGTGTGCAACACTGGCAAAATTTAACAAACTTTCTAGAATTTGCAGCTTGACCCCTGGAGTTCGATAATTCCATTATTTTGTGCTAGAAACTCATAATTAAGCATGTTAATTTGGGTATTTAGGGGGTATACAAGTATGTGTAAGTTTAAAACACTAGGGGGTATACAAGTATGTGTAAGTTTAAAACACGTATGAATCACATACCGAAGCGAATACAAACTTAAAGCATGTTTCGGTTTTGTATATAAAACACGAATTTGATAATTGTTTGTGTACCGTGTAAGCATGAATAAATAAGTATGATATAGAATGTGATTCCCATTATGATCAAAGTCTAGGAATTACAAGGATTGAAATTGAAATATGAATTACAAGAAAATCGGAAATATGATGAAAATACGAAACGTTATAACTGCTTCACAGGCTCTTCACTTTGGGGTTGTTATAGTTCTTTTTCCATTTCATTGACAACATCTTCATCATCAGATACAAAATATTCAACTTTTGCTTCAGCTTCAGTTACATTCTCTGCCATAAACTGCACATCATGCTCTTCAGCAACCATAGTGTTCAACTATGGTGCTGGCTCATTCACTTCTTTTGTAAGCGGTGGAAATCTTCCATTCTTCACCAACGGTTATAACTCTTCAAACTTCTTTTGAGCTAGTTTTCTTGTTTATTTGGCAGCTTCCAAACAACCTGGTCCCATTGGCTTCAACTCTAACGCGTTTATGTTCTTTACCGGGTCAGGATATTTAGCATCCAAAATCATTTGAATGAACCTCGGGTACATCAAGAACATATTCTTTCGACCATCTTCTTAATTTCTTTTCATGTGATAAAAATGAATCCCGAGTAATTGTAACCCAATCTTCAACTAATGACACAAAATGCAACAAATTGAGTTTGATTCCGTTGATCGAATCCACCTTTGTTGTCTGACATGCACATCAGAAACATGTGTACTAACAATCTTCAATACGGTGAAAACATCTTCTTCTGTATTGGTGGATAGGTACCCTCATAACTCAGCATTTATAACACAACAATAATGGTATCCTTGGGATACGATGTTGGATACGTTGGCTAGTCACCAAACATCAATACTTCCTTTACAATTACTTCAGAAATGATAATTTGCTTCCGTTGTATATTTGCTTCGATTGTACTAGCTCCATCAACTCCTCTTATGTTGATAGAAGGAGTCTTCTAGAACTATTGGATTAAATCAATGTAAATGACTGGATTCTCTCGTAATGCATAAGTAATCTTGCATGTGTTTAAACCCACTATCATAGATTTGAATTATGCACAATAATTTTCTGGTTGATCCGACAGGTAACCCGCCTGGTTATGCCCCTGTTTAACATCTATGGAGGCTGAGCATCACAAATTACACAACCGAGCCAAGTAAGAACAATTTAACGTAACAATTTTGACTAGTCAACCCGACGACTAAGTCAACTTAAGACAATAGTCTACCAAAGTCAACTTATTAACGAAAGTCATTTGGTCATTAAAATCAATAAGTCAAACAGTCAATCGAATTCAATGTCGATTAATAGTTTGACCATAAATTTGGTCAAACAACAAGAATTCTCAAAAACCTAAGAATTTTCGACTTCATTTGAGTTCTCGAGTCATGTCAGATGGTTCAAATATAAATAATTTAAGGTCCAAATGAGTTTTTGAGGTTCAATTTTAAGTTTTCGAGAACCCTTGGGATTTCGACATATCCATTTAGAGATCTCGAGATCTCTTCTTTGAAGAACCAACTTGAAATCCCTAAAATTTAGGGATTCGAGATCTCAAAAATAACTAAACAGATATTTTCACCTTGATTCTTATGCATCTCTTCCCATTCTCGAAACAAACCCTAATCCACCATTAAACACCTATAAATAAACTATAATACCCTATCCTAAACACTAATTATTCAGCAATACACCGATTAATCAACAATTTTCATCACAACCTAAATCTCGAATCCCTAATATTGACTACTCAGTCATACACAATGACCAATTTCACCTGTAAAACTTTCAACACAGTCAAGTACATATAATCACCTTGAATTTCTTAAGTTTCTTTAAGAATTGAGATGGTTGTTATGATTTTGAACAAGATTTTTGTGTTCAGAGTTTTTCGATGGAGAGAGAGAGAGAGAGACATAGAGAGAAAGTATCATATGAGATTTCAAGGATGAGTTCTTGAAACACCCTGTTTTCCCCTTTTTACACTTCAATCATGGGCTGGGCTATCCATCGGCCAAGTACCTCGACACTCGATTTCCACATGGACCAATCTGATATCTTGTCCTGGGCTGACTTCATTAAAACAACACATGTGAGTGGCCCACCAAGTTTACAGTCGGCCTAATCCTTCTAACTTGGGCCAATTTTTAAACACTTTCTTTCGATTTTGACGGATAAACCTTTTGAACTTTCCACGATCGGACTGGTTGAAAAACAAACAAAAATAAACACACATAGTAACAAAAATAAAACACAAGATTGTTATGGGATCCAATCGTTCTCAGGCAGACCAAGGAACACTTTTTAGTGTGAACTTACTCAGATTTATCCAAGTGGTTGCGAATATGTTTGTCCACTTAAGCTTTAACGCTCAACTTTCAATTTTCAACTTTGTGATATGCTTAAGGTGTATTATACTATTATACACGTGTGTCCCATTCCATGACATACCCCGCGATCAAAGTATGCACAACAGTTGATCATAGCAGGTGAGTATACTGGAATCATCCATTTGATTTTCAACGTCAGACATTGTGACATGTATGTACCATCGTACAGTCAAAGCGACCAATGTTTGTGTCTAACAGGGGTTAGACAAATACCTTTTGGTACGAATTTAGCTTTTAAAGTGCATGGAATTCTCTCATTTTGTGATGTTATTCCTTTGGGTTTTTGGCCTCTCTGCTCTTTTAAGTTATCCGGATAGTGTCTAGGTCTACATGTATCTAGATACAACATAAAGAAAAAAATGATATCCACGTATGACTCAACAATATAAAGAACCAAAACCTCAACCGTTGGCAATCTATCAACTCAAGATTTTAGAGCATAAAATCATACGCCACGACTTGTTACCCACATGGTATATAATTCGTTATGTTTATATCACTTAGTGTCTTTTATCACTTTGAGCGTCAAGCCTATCGACATATACTAGTAGAGCCTAGTCTTTTCAGTTACAACACCTCACATGTGTCAGTTAAGACCTTTAACACAAACATTTATTTCATTTCCTGTATGATGCAATAAAATCCTTTTTTGGTATAAAATCTTTTTTTAAATTTCAAGTGTTTTTGTATTTCTCGAATTTTCTCCCTTAAATTTGTGCATAAATAAAAACTACCAACAAATAGAAAAAAATATGAACATATTTACCTAGAAATATAAAATAAACAAAAAATAAAAATCTTTTAGTTTTTGGAAGGCTCCGTCAGTGTATCGAATCATTTTCAGAAGATCTACAAGCACCTTGAATCTAGAGTTACTGGTTGGTTTTGTAAAAAAGATCTGTTATATTTGCATAAGTGTGGATCTATTAAAGTTTCATAAGACCTTTGTCATAGCAATCTCTAATGAAATGGACTTTGATATTAATGTGCTTGGTTTTGGAGTGAAAAACATGGTTTTTAACAATTTGCATAGCGACATCATTATCAAAATATATGGTAGTATTAAGATAGGGCAAACCGTAATCCTAAAGCTGATGTTGCATCCATATCACTTGGGAGCAACAAGTCGATGCTGCAACATACTCCGCTTCCGCAGTTCAAAGCGAGCTAGTCTGTTGCCTCTTGCATTGCCAAGAAATAAGCCGATCTCATTGATTTCATGTCCCTGTTGTCCTCCAAAGTTACTGTAGAAAATATAAACATATCAAAATTTGAATTTCTAGGATACCAGAGTCCGCCCCTTTAAGATATCTAAAAATTCGTTTCACAACAGTAAGATGCGAAAGTTTATGATTAGCCTGAAATCCTGCTCATTGATATACGTCAAACATGATTATGGCCTGCTAGTTGTCAAGTACATCGTGAACCAATCATAGATCGGTAAAATGTTTAATTAATAGGATCTCTGTCAGCATCCTCATTCGGCAACATTTTTTTTGCTACAGGTGAATCTTTTGGTTTTGAATCTGAAAGCTTAAATTTAACAAGAACGTCATTCACATATTTTTCCTAATGAATGAGGTTCCCATGAGAATTCTGACGAACTTATAGACCTAGAAACATTGGCATCTCTCCCAATGAGCTCAACTCGAATTTCTTTTTCATAACCTCTTCAAATTCCTTGCATAATGACAAATTTTGATCGAGGTGTCGCGCCCCGGTCAAAGATAATATTATAAAACCGAATTACCCTTAACTATGAGTTAGCGATAGTACGGGGTCGATCCACGAAGAGTTTGTGGTTAGTATATGGACGTGATTTATTATAAATAGATTACGCCTATTACTAATCCTAAATGGAATGTAACAATGTAGGGATCCACATAGTATCTATTTAGATACGCTCAAATGTTTGTCACAAATTTATGAAGCTTGCTACGAAATTGGTTAATTTGTTTGGTTGTTTAGAAAGAGTGTCGGATTGAACCGACGAATTAGATACTAAATTACTTGACTAAAAAAACTTGACACTTTCAATTGTATGAAACCTGATTGTTTGATTTAAACAATAATTAGAGATCAAGGTTCATACCTGCTTCGGTAATTGAAGACCTAGGGTTTCTACACATTTTAAATTTAACTCAATTGCATATATGATTAACGAATTTAGTGTCGCGTGGCTTAGGTGCCAAGGGCCATCAACGTCATAAGCGACGGACCACGATGTACTTTGTTATCAAGAACATGTAAAACCTACCAATTGATAAGGTGTAAGTGCACAAATTCATTTCGCAAAGTCGCATTTTATGATCATTTGACAATTCACAAATTCAATTAAAATGCACGACAATTATCAAAAGGTTTAAATTCAAAATACAGTTTGTCACAAATCAAATTCCAAACAAATTTTTAAACCCTAGAATCTTACAAAAACCTACACCGAGGTGAAACCTGAGAAGATTAGCCGCTCATGACGAACAGAACACGATCAACGATTAACTAGAACTTGAACATTATCTTCAACTTGGAGAATTTGGAGTTAGGGTTTGGGGAGTGTTGATGGTGGAGAGGTTTGGTGATTGATGATGAGATGATGATGATGTTGGTGGATAGGGTTGTGATCGAAGATGATGATGGTGAATGATTGAAATGGGTTAGAAGTAGTGTAGAGGATGGTTGTAGCTCCACGAATGATATATAATATTCAAAAACTCGTAACCTACAACTAATAACCCAAAAATTGGGTTTAAACTCGTTCAAGACGCTCAAACAAGGCAAAACAGCGTCAGAGACCAGGGAATGGCGTCGTCGACGGCCAAACCCTGCATCGCCGACGCCTCGTGTAAGTTTCAAATGTTGTCAACGGCTTAATTAGCTGTCTATGGCCAAATCCCATCAACACATAGCGTCGCCGACTGCCCAGGAGGGTCTCGGCAACACGACTTGCAATGTTGTCTTCCTGTTTTGTCTGTTTTATGCACCCGGTTGATCTTGTTTGCTCCCTGATGCTCCGTAAAGCCTTCGAATAGCTCCTTAAACTTCATTAGACTTGCAAAACACAATTCTAGTCAAAAGTAGGCCATTCAAAACCAAAATTCAAGTAAAAACATAAACTTAGATACGATTAAACACCGATTTTCGACCATGTATCACCTTTCGTCAGTCGAACCAAAGATGTTGTCATCAACATATATCTAAACAAGAATCAGATCCTTTTCAACTTGCATGATGAATAATGTCTGATCAATAGTACCCCGGGTGTAGCCATGTACAAGTAAGTGTTTTGTTAGGGTTACATACCATGCACGTGGTGCAACCCATATAAAGCTTTATCTAACTTGTAGGCATAACCTTTTTTTTCTTGATCAACGAAAGCCAGTGGCTGTTTGACATGGATCTCCTCTTTCACTTTCCCATGTAAAAATTTGTTTTGACATCAATTTGATAGATAGTCAAACCCATATAGGATGCATATGCCAGAAAAATGTGAATGGCTTCAAGACGAGCCACTGGAGCATACACATCATCATAATCTAGACCCTCAATCTATCTAAATCCATGTACCACCAATTGAGCCTTGTTTCTCACAATCATGCCGGTATCATCTTACTTATTTCGATAAACCAACACGTTCTTAAAGCTCATTTTCCCTTAGGCAGCTTCACTAACTTCCAAACGCCTAGCTTCTTGAATTGATTTAGTTCCTCATGCACAGCATCCACCCAACCTGGTTCCTAAAGAGCAACATCAATACTTTTCGGTTCAATTTGATAAATAAAACAAGAATATAAACAGGTACTGATAGCCCCTAAGTTGCTTCTGGTAAGAACACCAGCGTTCACAAGACCAATAACAATTTCAAATGGGTGATTGCATTGACAACTTTAAGGAATCGCCACATCAGGTGTTAGTACATTAGGTGGCAAGTTGTTCACAAGAGAATCAACAGTGCAATCCTCATGAACCGGTTCCTGAAATAGTGAAGGACCTTTAGTATTTTATACTACTTCCTTAGAAGAGCTAGATTGAACATTTGTTTCAGAAACTGGCTTCTGAACTTGTGAAGATTTAGACTGAGCAATTTTGTACATCCCTGATGGGTCGACACTGTGCACCTTAGAACGTAAGGTGGAAAACTCCTCTTCTTCTGTACCAACGTGTGCTATTTCTAAACATAGCAGGTCGTATTCACCGCATCTTCTTCTGTGCACCTTAGACTTAAATAAACAAACAAAGTCAAATGGCCATTCCGCACTAACGCGTGTTGTTTTATTTTCCTCCAGCCAATCAACATAGCATGATTCAATGATCTACTATGTGTCTTTGTTATAAACTTCGTATGAAGAGTTCTTCGCATAGCCGACAAAGTAGCATTCATCACCTCTCGCCTCAAACTTGCCTTTAACATCCATTTGTAGAAGAACACAAGGACAACCGAAGGTTTAAAAATGTTTAAAAGAAGGCTTACGACCATCGACAATTTCATATGGAGTCTTCATATGTCGCTTGTTGATCAGTGTATGATTCTGAACATAGCAGGTTGTATTCACTGCCTCTGCCCAAAAGAACACATGTAGCTTAGAGTCAACGAGAATAATGTGTGCTGCTTCAATAAGAGTTCAGTTTCGTCTTTCAACAACCCTGTTTTATTGAGGAGTTCGAGTTGTAGTATATTGTCTATCAATCCCTTTCTTTGAACAGAAAACATTAAGATTTGCATTCTAAACTTACATTATCACATCAAATTGTCTTTACCCTTTTCTCAGCTTGGTTTTCCATCACATGGTAAATTTCTTTATTAGCTCGGCTGTTTCATCCTTTGAGTTAAGAAAAACTCCCAAGTGAACAGTGAGTAGTCATCTGTAATAACAAAACAATAAGCTTTTTCTAGAGATACTCAACATATTCACTGGACCGAATAGATCCATGTGAAATAATTCCAACACTGAACTCGTAGAATGCAGAAACTTAGACTTGTGAGGCTTCTGATGTTGCTTACCCAATACACACGAAACACACTTTTCTAACAACATGAAGTCCCAAATCACAAATCTCTGACTAAACCTCCTTTAGCAAGGAGATTTAAGTTCTTCATATTGACATGAACGAGACGACGATGCCATGACATTGCTCATGTTCTGAAATCTTTGAGAATAGACACGTAATTTTATCTGTTGGTCTCTTGTTCATGTGAATCACATAAGTGTTTCCCTTTCTTTCTACCTTTACTAAAAACCATTCTTCAGGAATCACGATTCCGAGCTTCAAAACAAAACAACCTTTCTTTGTGAATAAACAGACATCCCTTTATCACACATTTGGGATACGCTCAACAGGTTGTGCTTCAATTTTGGAACATAGTTTACATCTTCATAACTTTAAACCTCGTTTCTTACAATACCCTTCATTGTAATCTTTCCTGATTCACCTCCTACAAGTGGGACATATCCTCTATCAAATATTTTAACATCATGAAGTTGAGAAATGTCTCATGTCATGTCCTGGAACAACCACTATCAATGTACCAAAGTCTGATGATAGTCCTCTATAGCCATTCTTGCACAATAAGCGGGATTAGTTAGCTTTTGGTACCCAACCCATTGTTGATATGGGTGTTCCCTTACTATCAATATAATAAACTTCTTCTAATATCATATCCTATTGATTATCAAGAACATATGTAGATTGTGAACTTGAGGAAGATTGGGAGATTTAGGTGATTTTCTAGCAAAGACAAAGGGTTTCCAAAATTTATTTTCATTTGTGCTAGAAACCCATTTTAACATTTTTGGAGTGCTTGTTTTCTTTGATTTCTTAGAAAACCTAGTTTGTTGTTTAAGACTTCTCTAAATATTACTATTTGCTAGATTCCAATCACTGTTAGATGGCTTAGCCCAAGGATTTCGACATCTAGGGTTTCTATTGGGCATAGCCTTCTAATAAATCTTGCATAAGATGGCACATATGGACAATGAATACACTTTCAAGCAATGTGACTAGGTATGCCACAATTAAAACATGTTTGAGGTTTCTTGAAAAAGACATTCTGCTTAGCCTGTGATATTTTTGGTGGCCTTGAAAGTCATGACGCTCTTCTTTTGATTGATGTTTATGCACATGTTGTTGTTTATTTTTACCCTGCTCACAAACATCAACACAAGAGTGAATATACACATTCACAATCATAACCTTTGATTTCGCTTCTACGTTTCCGTCAGATTTATGAACATTTTCATGTGAAGCCTTATTATCAGAATTTATTTTATTACAAATAGAAGACTCTAAAGTTTTGCCTGATGTACTAGACACTTTGATTAATCATCATTCATAGTATTAATGTCAACAAAATCAGAGGGTTTTGGTTCATCGGATGATGTACCAGAAATCTCAGGCAAATCATTTTTCACAACTGAAGCAAAATTAGAATTCAAAGATTGAAAATCATCACAAGCATAATGAAACACCCCAATTCGAACTTGTAACATGGTACGCCATATGATGAAAGAGGTTTCGAATGAAGTTAATCCCATGGAAACTCGGGAACTATTGAAATTATTTTGATCTGGACGGACTTAGACCGGAATAATTTACAACAAGATGGTACCTTCCGTGCTGGTCACAAATCGAGGATAAAGCTATTGCATTTTAGAAATGGAAATTTGATGCTATATCAATGAAAAGAACATTATGGAGACATGGAAAAACTAGAGGGGCAGATGTGTAAATATGACAACAAATTTCTTTGAGTAATTTTTTACGTAAATAATTTTTGAGGGACCCTTTTGTAAATTTCATTTCAATCTTTTCCCTAGAAAACCCTACCTGCGTTCAAAAATAAAACGTAACCCTATATGTCAATTTTCCCTAAGCCGACATCACCTAGAATCGCCTTTCTCATCCTTGTTCAACCCATTCATGACGATCAAGGTTGTCGCTTGATCTTTGGTTCATTGAGGGTTACGTTTGTGAGATCACGCGTCACGTTTTGATGCTCGATCGAGAATCCTACACGAATCCAGGTTGGTCTTTGCACATACATTTTAGGATTTTGATAATCGCAAGGTAGCTAGAACCTAACCGTGTAACTGTATGATGTTTCCGATATATTTTCGGCCTGTGGTCTAATTATTGCAAGGAGTGATTTCTAGCCAACTGTTTCGGGGTACAACAGTCAGGTTAGTATCCTCTTTCATCCTCATTTAACAACAATGGAAGGACAGTGAGACCATGTTTAGCGGTGGTTGGAGTGAGTTGTTATGGTTCCGTAGGTTTGGAAGCTTTCATATGTGTGCGTCCACGAGCTTGGCCTAACGTATTCCAACGTATTCCGGGTAACTATTCCTTGTCTCTGCGCTTCGGTTTAGAATAGGTTGTGGTTAGGTATGTTATAAGTTTATTATTGCTCGGTTTGGATGGGAGGGGCCACGCATGTAAAGGTAGATGGGGTGATAACATTAGATATTGTTCATTGAAGTATGTTAAGAAGTTGGCTTTGGGTGTTTGATGTCATCCTAATATGGTTTATTAGAAATTGCATCTGAGACCAAACTGTTTTTAAACTCGTATATTTTCATGGGTTTTGGGGATGGTTGTAACTAAACAACTAATACATGAGACCTGAACGTATGGTGGGACTGCATGTAAGTCACAAGGGTGGCACATAGAAAATCAATGGGTTATATTCGGTGTCGTGTGAGTGGTTTTGACTTTTAAGCATGAAGATGATGTAATTGAGATTTGCAAGGTGTTTTATTTATGGGTTATTAAATAAAATAACATTGAGGTGAGTGGTTGCTTGGAATATGAAATTTGGAATGAAAATTTGGTTTACTAAAAATGCTAGCATGCACCTTAATTAGTTAAGCATGCACCTAATTAGTTAAGCATGCATCTCAATTCTCTCACTTGAGACTTTAATTAAACAAACACACACCAGAATTCTCTCTTATGAAAATTATAGATTTTGGTTGGTACACCGATTAGGATTGATAGCGCGTGACATACAGTTTTAATAACGTAAACGACTACTTTAACATGTTGATTATTTTGAAATGTTTTGTCTTTCCAATGTCTATCCTCTTTTGGTCTTGCGAGCGCTATGATATATAAGGTGAGTTCTTGAGCCCACTCTTTTAAATGTTTATAAATATTTCGGGCTAATGTGAATGCTAAATTCGAATGATTATTTTTATGAAGTTGTGATGCATGTTACGTACGTATGAAACTCATGTTTATTCGTATGGTTTTTAAGAATGAAAAATAAGTAGGCTTATTTATTTTTATATGCCTATTTGTGTGAAGGCAAGCATTGATTATACTTATATATACTTATATTTATGTATTAAAATATCTATGTATATATAGATATTTATGTACTTGAGTCTATGAAGGGAAGATATATATGTATACGGTATATTGGTACGAAGTTTTACATACGATAATTTTAAGCTTATATCTCTCTATATATATGTACACTCATGTTGCCCTTTCTAAACGTTTTCAAAGTTTAGGGAGAACACACATGTTTGATGTATTACTTGGATGAAAACCCCTTTTACGATGTTGTATAGTTACTTGTATTTACATACCAGGTATACATGAGGATTATTTGCTTGCTCCTGTATGTGTTGCGTGTGATGTGTTGGGTCATGTCACAGCCAGGTCAAACAGAGGAAGTTCCCTAACAGTTTGTCTGTCCTTGGGGCAAGAGGAAGTCCCCTAGTAGTTTATCTACCCTTCGGGCAAGAGGGAAGAAAAATTCCTATATCCCTTACTTTGTTTTTGGATTTAAGGTGAGGAGATCTGTGTTGTGTGCTTGACTCATTAAAAATGAATTTTAAATTTTGAGGATAAAATTTATTTATTTAAATATTTCCATGATGAAAATGTTTTACAATTGTTTTTTTGTTAAATTATAAAAATTGAACTCACTCAGCGTAGCTGACTCTTGCATGCTCGTTAGATTGATTCCAGATTAGAGATATGGATGGGAGACCACTTGGATATTACATGAAGCTACTCGAAGATTGCTTTTTTAGTTGAAGATGATCCCTTAATAGATAAACTCTAGACATTTAAATTTTAGTTGAACTTTTATAACATGTTTTGTATTTTTAATTTGGATGTTTCCCTTTTTTCGGTAATCTGACTTAAATGACTTCCGCTACATATTATTTAATTTATTTAAAAAGAAAAAAATCTAAGTGTTTTAGATTGTTTATACAATGACAACCAACAGTGACTTAAATGAATTCCACTGTATATTATTTAAGTTTTGTCTGCATAACGTGATACTTTGTTAACCTACGTTGTAGTTTTGATCTCAGGATTATCGTTAGGTTTGATTTGGTTTTACACTAATACGTGTTACATTCTGGGTAATTAGGAAATAGAACCAGAAGGCTTCAACAACCAGAAACTCTAATTTTTCAAGGTAAGACATTCACTTTTTCTAAATGTTTCCAAAACCCTAAATTTTTTTTTCTAGTGTTAATTTACAATTGCAAGGATTAAGCTTTTTTATTCTTACGGCAGTATGTGGGGTTTTGTATACATTACTTTAACTGCATTGCTAATTGGACATAACGGGCCAATAGTGATATGACCACAATCATAAATCCGGTCGAATGACAAATACTAGTGGGTAGTTGTAAGATATAACAATGTAAAAACTCTTAATACTGTAACTGTAATAAAGTGTCATTTTATACCAACGAATGTACATTACCAATATTTTCTTCTGACCAAATGTTTTGAAAATGTGTTTAAGATGATTTACTATGAAGAGGAGTCATGAAACGAGGCACATAGGCTTAAATAAGTGGCCAAGAAATCTCTTATATTTTTCCTGACACATAATTCTGAATAAATTTTTGCTGCGAAGATTTTAATAAACACTAGTACCACTTGATCTGCTCACAGCTCCCGTCCAGTGTAGGGGCGGGGTTGTGACAGAATGTGGTATCAGAGCCACTTGTTTAAGCAAAATAACTATTATGATAATAACTAAAGATTAGAAGTTTGAAAATGGATAAATAAATTTTTATGTTAATTAAGGTTATTGTGATCCTAACTAAAAATAATTATATACACGATTTTTGAAGTTCATTGTTTTCATTGTGATGATCAAGCCAGATCTGAAATCGGATATGAAGAAGTCATTGACGAACTAATAGTATTTAAGGTTCAACCTTTAGCCAAAGTAGCCAACAGTAGCAGTACAATCACCAACTGAAGAAAATCCACTGACAACACCAATGCCAATGTCAAGGGAAGAACTAGACCGTCGTCTGGAAAACTGCAAAATATTCAAACCAATGACAGAAGAAATCAACACTGGAATCCCAACAGACTTTAATATGCAACCCTATTCCCCAATACCAATGAATCTAGAACCAGTAGTCCAACAATAAGCATTTCCAAACCAAGCTGAAGAAAGGTGGACCAATGATTGGGCATTTCAAAATATGATGAATAACCTTTTCTTGTCGTTTCAACCAGCACCTCCGGTGTAACCACCTATGAGTCCAGAAAACGTAGCAGAATTACGCCACTACGGGGAAGAACTGGTGGATGTAGGCAATCGAATCCGACCAATAAGGGAGAATCTGGTCTGGAAATATGACGAGAAGGAGCACACTTTTAAAGCAAATAACTTATTAATATATTTATATGTGTGTGTGTTAATGTATTCTCTTTAAAAAAACAACTAAACTAAACTATATATATATATATATATAATGGTATTGTATATGTAAGAGATATCACGCATAATATATAAAAAGAGTAAAAGCCGAATGATCGGCGATTTTGATAATAAATTCTAAATATATGTGTTGATGATATTTTAATTATTTCGTTATTCTGTGATATTAATTTTTGAAATATGTTTGCAATTCAGATGTCGAACTAAGCTTCTGCTAATCAGTCAATCCATAACATCATGAAAAATCTTTGGATAAAAGCGTTGTAGAGAATATAGTAGCCCAAGGAATTGCAGATGCATTACCTTTAATTATTGAAGCTGTTAAGAATCTAATACTTGTAGATAACAATAAGGCTATAAGTAGCAAATGTAACCCTAACACTGATCTTAGTCACACTGTAAATAGAGACAATGATATCTTTATCAAAGCAACATTCCTTAAGAAAATGAACACAATGACTTACGGATGCACCTACAAGGACTTCTAGCTTGTAAGCCAACTAAATTTGCTAGTAACGAAGGAGTTACGGTGGCACTACGATGGCTGAAAAAGACTGAAGCTGTCTTAAAGATCAATAAATGTGCCGAACAAGATAAGGTGGTATATGCTTCTAATCTCTTTAGAGATGAGGCATTGGAATGATGGAACACAATTATTCAGGAAAAAGGAAGTGACATGGCTTATGCTATGGACTGGAATAAATTTAAGGAAATCACAGAAAGAAAATTTTATCAAACTCATGAAAAGGAACAGATGGCTACTAAGTTCATAAAACACAAAATGGTTAATGTTAATTGTCTGAGTATAAGACAAATTCTTCGAATATGTAGAAATGTAACCAACTCTGACTTTGCCAGATTCTGTACTCAGTTCTTGTTATATATGGGGTTTGATCAGTGAAATCCGTGATATAGTTAAGGCAACAAGGCCTCAGACTATTGAGGTAACAGTCGAGCTGGCTAATACTTGACAGACAAGCTAATCCGCATCCGAGAAAAAAACCAGAATAAGGAGTTAGCACAAATAATTTCTCAAGAACTTCGTTAGGGTAATTCCTACAAGAAGAAATGAACAGGCCAGTCATCTGCACAACCTTTCTGTAGAACCTTTAGAAAGAAGCATACAGGAAGATGCACTTTTAATAAAACTTTGTATTGTAACTTTTGCAAGACGACTGGACATCTAGAAGAAGAATTTAGAAGGAAAACCCGTGTCTGTTACAATTGCGGAGAAACAAGTCACATTCGTCCATATTGCCCAAAGCTGATAAAAGGTACCTGATAACAAGACAAAGACTACCGAGGATTTAATCCTAACCCATATAATGTAACATTAGGATTTTATCATTCTTCTTTTTAAAATGATGACTTTATCTTTTTTTAAATAAATTCACTGATAAAATAGTAACTCATAAAATCTCAACATATAAAAAAAATAAATACAACATAAAACAAAATAGATGCTAATAGATAGAGATTATAGTAATTATGAATAATCATTTTAATCTTTAAATTTTTTTATAATTGTCCAAAGCTCATTTGATAGATGATTTGATTTATATTTTACCTCTATCAATAAATCATGATATGAACTCTGTTAATGATTTTGATTTTTAAACAATTATTTTTATTTAAGCGTGATTGATTGGCTAGACGAAATAAAATATCATATAACTATAATATATCCTTTTTAAATTAGATATTTTTATGTTTATCCTCTTGGAGAACATGACCGGTTTCGATAATAAGGTATTACAATTTTAGTATTAGCTTTTTTAAACGATTAATATAAAAATAAAGGAAGTTAGTCTTTATAATAATTATCATAAAATATAATTGTATTAATAATTACTTTGTTATAGCAATTTAGCTTACTTTACAATGGTAAATGACTTTACAATCCTTTTTAATATTTGTATTTTTTATTATTAAAAGAAAAAATACGGGTCAGAAAGCTTACGTGTATTTGACTACGTGTATTACATCTATCTAAATTCTAATAAATGATTTCAATTAATTTCACGTGACATTTTCTTCATTTGTTTAGTAGTAATATGATTAATATTATTTAATATATAATATTAATCAATATTTAATAACATATAAATGGTTATACAAAAAGTGATAATGAAAAAACTTGCTTATTAATATTTTGGTATATCTTATTTAGAACTTTCTATTTTTCTATATACTTTATTTATTTTTATTTATCAGTTGATATATTTAATATTTTATATTCTATATAAACATTATCTGATAAAACCACCTAAATGGACTTCCTAGCTTGTAAGCCAACTGAATTTGCTAGCAACCAAGGAGCTATAGCGTCACTACGATTGCTGGAAAAGGCCGAGTTGTTTTAAAGATCAGTAAATGTGCTGAACAAGATAAGGTGGTGCATGCTTCTAATCTCTTTAGAGATGAGGCATTGGAACAGTGGAACACAATTATTCAGGCAAAAGGAAGTGACATGACTTATGCTATAGACTTGAATGAATTTAAGGAAATGACAGAAAGAAAATTCTATCAAACTCCTGAAAAGGAACAGATGGCTACTAAGTTCATAATACACAAAATGGTTAATGTGAATTATCATGAGTATAAGACAAAATTCTTCGAATATGAAGAAATGTTACAAACTCTGGCTTCGCCAGATTCTATACTCATTTCTAGTTATATTTGGGGATTGGCTAGTGAATTATGTGATATAGTTAAGGCAACTAGGCCTCGCACTATTGAGGCAACAGTCGAGCTGCCTAATACCTTAATAGACAAGCTAATCCGCATGCGAGAAGAAAACTGGAATAAGGAGTTAGCACAAATAATTTCCCAAGAACTTCGTTCGGGTAGTTCCTACAAGAAGAAATGAACATGCCAGTCATCTGCACAACCTTTCTGTAGAACCTGTAGAAAGAAGCATACAGGGAGATGCACTTTTAATAAAACTCTGTATTGTAACTTTGCAAGACGACTGGACATCTAGACGAAGAATGTAGAAGGAAAACTCGTGTCTGTTACAATTGCAGAGAAACAAGTCACTTCCGTCCATGTTGCCCAAAGCAGATAAAAGGTACCTGACAACAAGACAATGACTACCGATGATTTAATCATAACCCGTATAATGTAACATTAGGGTTTTGTCATTCTTCTTTTTAAATTGGTGACTTTATCTTTTGTTTGTGAATAAATTCTCTAATAAAATAGTAACTCTTATAAAATCTCAACAAATAATAAAAATAAATACAACATAAAATAGAATAGATGTAAATAGATAGAGATTATAGTAATTATGAATTATCATGATCCCATACCCGACCAAGCGGTAATAATTTACCGTATCCCAAACCCGTATAGGAAAATAGTTTAAGAGTATTTACCTGAGCTAAGTCTTCAGAAAAGTCGCAACTCAGCCGTAAATCAAGAAAATAAGTACAGACACAATCTACCGGAAGGTGTCTAGTCTAAAATGATGGTATCATTAATCAATTAAAATGCTAACGGGTCCTTAGTTAAGTCTTAGACTTAAACCGGTTAGTCTTACGTTAAAATAAACACGGTAGGAAATGCTTGATTAAGCGGTGATCGGAATAGAACATTATTTGGACCCAACAACTATCAAGACTTGTATAATATGGGTATACCAATAATATTCTGGATTTTGATAAAGAAACGACAAAGTTAAACATGTTTCAGTTAGATTACGTAAACTAGTCACGTATGCTTAACCGTAAGCGTATAAGCGAAACCGGGTAACCGAATGGGTCATATACAAGTTCCATATGCTAATATGTTTAAAATATGATATGATATCAGTAGGATATCAATATGTATGCCCATAATGATTTTAAAAACCGAATTATGCCTCATAAGGGCATTTTGGTCATTTTATAGTTTATAAAAGATGTTTATGGTAAATCTGATGTCCAGGTCAATATCATTTTTTAAAAATATAAATTTTATGATGTTATATCAGTAGGATATCAAATATATGTGTGTTTGATGATTTTAAACCAAACTATGTCCCGTAGAGGCATTTTGGTCATTTCACACATAGCTTTGAAGTCATAATTGGGATTCTGAGTTCGGGACTTGTGCTTAATGTAAATTTATTGAAAATAAGTTTACAGATCAGTAGGTAACAAGCCTTGGCTCATAGTTATGGTTTTAAACCATACTATGCGCCGAAAAGACGTTAAAGTCGACAAATGCCGTTTATTTCAATGTTTAATGTAAACTGAGTTTATGACCTGTTTTATATAACAAAAATATGTTATTTATCATATTTTAATAGTAAGTAAGAGTTTTGGTTATGAAAAGTTTGGTTTAAGTCCTTTTATGCGAAAAATGCATTTTGGTCTTTTATCGGCATTTAACGAATCTTATACCCCAACTCAGTTTATATTCAGACTTAACATCCCAATATGTCTTACATGATATTACATCAGTAGGTATTAAATCTTGGCGATGAAATTATGTTTAACCTTTCTAAAATGCCGGAAATGGCGTTTTAGTCATTTAAAAGCATATTTTACGTCTTTTTATCAAAACTAAGTTCATGACCAGATTCTTGACATCAAAATCATCTCATTATGTTTACAAATCAGTTCATAACTTATGTGTATGTTTACAAATGTATAAAATCTTGATTTATACCAAAAAGGGCCTTTTTGCAAAGTTGAGGTGTAATTAGCGGAACTTGTATATAAACTCAAATTTCTAACGAACCATGTTGTATAACTTTAGGAGGTTATACTATACTAAAACATGGTCATAAAATGACTTAAAGTCAGTAGCCTAAGTTGCTAAATCAGGTCAGAACTGAAAGTCAAAGCAGAAGTCAAACTTCATGACTTTCGGTTGCGAACCGACTCTAGACCTGGACTTGACGGGCTGACCATGTTTACACATGTTCTAACTATTATTACTAAGTTATTAAAATGTTAAAACATATTTTATAACACCTACATTACTAGATATGAATTTATTTCAAAACTGACCCGTTTGACTTTTTATGAATAAAACTTTGACCCGTCAATTGGTCAAGCAAACGTGGTAATCAGAAGGTGCCCTTTTAAGGGATTAATACCTACCTAATTATGATCATGTAGCCATGTTCGTAACGAACAATTGCTGGACCATCATGGTCTTAGCTCAAGGTCAAAGCGTTTTTACGTCAACGCTTTGACTTTGGCTTTTAAGCCTAATAAAACAACTTGGAACGTAATGTAATACTTACAAACGATCCAGAAGAACCAACAAGCTCAGAGGATGCTCCAAAACACTTCAAGAACTTCCAAAGTGAGCTTAGAAGAGAAGAAGGGAGAATGAGCAAGTATGTGAGGCTCGAATAGTGGCCTTTTATACTTGAGGAGGGTCATGAGGGCTTGCCAGGGTTGGAGGGTGTTCGTGGATGTAAACAAGTGTCCCAATTCATGGCAACAAGTGACAAAGGGTGGCAATGGCGACAAAGGTGGCAGCAAATGAGGCCGTCACATTTTCAGTCGCTGGCAGGTCCTTACGGACCGTATGTGTTTGGCCTTGCGGTTCGTAAGGCCTGCAGGCGCCCACTGATTTGAATTTTGTTGCGGACCATATGGCTTGAGCCTTGCGGTCCGCAACCGCCTTCTGGAAGGTGAAAATTTGGCATTTTTCTTTATTGGCCCCTCAACTTAATTTTCCATACATGATGATCATAATTTTATGTATCGCCGACTTTAGTCCCTCTCTTTCATGCACATGGCATACGAGGATTATCGCGACGCGTGTTGGACTTTTATTGGACGTAAAAACACGTGGTGTTACATCCTCACCCCCTTAAAATAAATCTGACTCCGAGATTTTAATTAAACAAATGTGGGTATTTCTGTCGCATAACAGACTCAACCTCCCACGTATATTCTGGATCTCGTCGAGCGTCCCATTTAACCTTCACAATCGGCACATGCTTCTTATGAAGCTTCTTGACTTGTCCATCCTCAATTGATACAGGTTTCTCAACAAAGCGCAGGTTCTCATCAATCTGCACATCATCATGTGGCATAGCCAATGATTCATCTGCCAAACATTTCTTCAAGTTAGAAATATGGAATACGTCATGGATTCCACTAAGCTTCTCGGTAGTTTCAACTTATATGCTACAGACCTGACTCGCTCAATAATCGCGAATGGTCCAATGTATCTCGGGCTCAACTTGCCCTTTTTGCCAAACCGCATAACGCCTTTCCAAGGCAACACTTTCAATAGCACTTATCCCTATTTGGAACTGAAGAGGTTTACGTCTCTTATTTGCATAACTTTTCTGCCGATCCCTGGCAGCTTTGAGACGGTCGTGGATTTGCATAATCTTATCCGTCGTCTCAAGGACTATCTCCGGTCCTGTCAATTGGGCTTCCCCAACCTCAACCAACAAACGGGCGTCCTACATTTTCTCCCGTATAAGGCTTCAAACGGAGGAGCCTTAATACTCGTATGGTAACTGTTGTTGTAGGAGAACTCGATTTGTGGTAAGTGACTATCCCAGCTACCACCTAAATCAATCACACATGCGCGTAACACGTCTTCCAACGTTTGTATAGTATGTTCACTTTGTCCGTCCGTCTGCGGATGATATGCCGTACTAAAGTTTAACAGCGTGCCCAAGGCTTGTTGGAAGCTTTTCCAGAAATGCAAGGTATATCGCGTATCTCTATCGGATACAATGGATACCGATACGCCATGCAGAGATACAATTTTGTCCACGTAAAGTTTCGCCAACTTGTCAGAGCTGAAGGTTTCCTTAATACGTAGGAAATGAGCTGACTTAGTCAGTCTACCCACGATAACCCAAATCGTGTCATTGTCGTGGTTTGTTCTCGGTAACTTGGTAATGAAATCCATAGTTACACATTCCCACTTCCATGTAGGAATTTCAAGTTGTTGTAGTAGTCCTGACGGATTCTGGTGTTCAGCCTTAACTTGCGAACACGTTAGACACTTGGCTACGTGTGTGGCTATGGATTTCTTCAAACCCATCCACTAATAATTGGTTTTTGGATCTTTATACATCTTGTCACCTCCAGGGTGAACGGAATATCTCGAACTATGCTCCTCTTGGAGGATCAATTCTCTAAGTCCTCCAAAGACTGGAATCCAAACTCGACCATTAAGTCTAAGGATTTCATCACTTCCAGGTGTTAATTGCTCAGCAGTTTTACCCAATTCTTCACTTGGAAGATTCGCCTCTAACAAGGCTTGCTTTTGCGCTTCTAAGATATTTCCATTCAAGCTATTCTTTAATTCCATGCTATTGGCGTTAACCCGCATGGGTTTAACCCTTTCTTGCGACTTAGAGCATCGGCTACCACATTCGCCTTGCCTGGATGGTAGCGGATTTCACAATCGTAATCATTAAGCGTTTCCATCCACCGGCATTGTCGCATGTTCAGATCTTTCTGATTAAACAGATGCTGGAGGCTTTTATGATCTGTGTATATAATACACTTTGTCCCGTAGAGATAATGTCTCCATAGTTTGAGCGCAAACACCACATCACCTAACTCCAAAATTGTGTGTGGTGTAATTCCTTCCGTGTATATTCAACTGTCGTGATGCATAGGCGATTACTTTACCTCTTTACCTCTTTGCATAAGCACACATCCCATGCCTGTGTGTGATGCATCACAATAGACCACAAAGTCTTCGATACCCTCTGGTAATGTCAACACTGGAGCATTACTCAACTTCTGTTTCAGTGTCTCGAAAGCTTCTTGCTGTTTAGGACCCCAATTAAATTTAACATCCTTACGGGTCAATGTAGTCAACGGTGTGGCAATCCTCGAAAAGTTTTCTATAAATCTTCTGTAATAACCAGGTAATCCCAAGAAGCTGCGGATTTCTGACGGAATCTTAGGAGCTTGTCAGTTCATTATGGCCTCGATCTTGGCGGGATCTACCTGGATTCCGTGTTCACTGACAACATGTCCTAGGAACTGGACTTCACGGAGCCAGAACTCACATTTTGAAAAATTGGCATAAGTTTCTCTTGTCTCAGTAATTCTAATATGCACCTCAAATGTTTCTCGTGATCGGCTTGATTACGAGAATAGATAAGTTGGTCGTCTATGAAGACAATGATAAACTTAGCCAAGTATGGTTTGAAGACCCTGTTCATCAAATCCAAAATGGCCGTAGGTGCATTCGTGAGTCCAAAAGGCATCACTAAGAACTCGTAGTGACCATATCTTGTCCTGAATGCCGTCTTCGAGACATCTTCCGTTCGAACTTTAAGCTGATGGTATCGACCAAGTCGATCTTGGAGAAAAAGCTTGCTCCTTGGAGTTGGTCGAAAAGATCATCGATCCTGCGCAATGGATAACGGTTCTTCTTGATCGTCAACTTATCTAGCTCACTGTAATCGATACACATCCGCATCAAACCGTCCTTTTCTTTACAAACAAAATTGGAGCTCCCCAAGGCGATGAGCTAGGTTGTATAAAACCCTTTTCCAAGATTTCATCAAGTTGAGTTCTTAATTCCTTCATCTTCGTAGGTGCTAAATGATATGGAGCTCTTGCAACAGGAGCAGCACCAGGTATGATATCTACTTTGAACTCCACTTGCCTATCTGGAGGCAGAGCAGGCAAGTCTTCAGGAAAAACATCTGAGAACTCTGAAATGATGGGCAAGTCTTCAATCTTAGGGTTTGTGGTATCAATAGAAACTTGTGCCATATAAATGACCCAAATCTTCTTTATACATCTTGATACTTTCAGTAATGATGCTTTTTCTGGTAATCCGTATTGTAGGTCTCCTTGGATAGTGAGTACGTCACCAGTCGGGGATTTAATTTCAATGAGTTTCTTGTTACAGGCTATATGGGCTTGCTTATGAGATAACCAGTCCATACCAAGAACTACATCGAATCCTGCCAATTTCATTGGCAAAAGTGAGACAGGAATAGAATGACTCTTGATGGATATAAAACATCCATCCAGAATTGTTGAAGCGGTTTCTATTGTACCAGCGGCGAGTTCTACATCGTATGTTATGTCTAGAGTTCTTATGGGCAAATTTAGTAAGGCACTAAACTTATGGTCTACAAACGACTTATCCGCCCCTGAATTAAAAAGAAATCTAGCATAAACATCATTAATTAGAAACGTACCTGTTATCACATTATCATCATTGAAAACTTCCTTTGCGTTCATCTGAAACGCTCGTGCGTTTCCTTTCTTTGCCCCTCCGGGCTTCTCAGCATCATCCTTCTTGAATTTAGGGCAGTTAAGCTTAATGTGCCCCTTCTCGCCACAATTATAGCAAGTGGCGTCTTTGAGATCCTTATAGTCCAGGGCCTTGTGCCCCATTTTCTTGCAAATCCCACATGGTTTAGATTGGGATTCATTTCAACACGGACCACTGTGTCATCGGTTACATTTTTGGCACATTGGTCTGTTATCAGACCTCTGATGGTTCCTGTTGAACCCAAAATTTCTATTCTTGTTCGATTGATGGGATCTATCATCTTCCCTCTTTCTCGTTCCATCTCCCTCAGCCTTGATGGACCTATATCTTTTCAGGTCCTGAGTCAGTGTCAATGCCAGGTCCACAACAGATCTATACGTCTCCGGCTTTGAGGCCCTAACATTCCCCTTTATCTCGGGATCCAAACCTCCAATGAAATGTGCAATGCGTTTTGGTTCCGGTGTAACCAGATACGGTACTAATCTGGAAAGAGAGTTGTAATCCGACACATACTTCCTGCAGTCCAAGTTCTTCATCAATAATCCCAGAAAATCCGACTCGATGTTTTCCACCTCATGAGGCGGACAATAAGATTCTTTCACCATCTCAACAAACTTTTCCCAGCTTAAATTATACAAGTGAACCTTCCCAGCATATTGTATCAAGGATTTCCACCATATCAGGGCATCGCCCTTGAACGACTGAGCTACATACTTAACCACGTCCTTCTCAGCACACCCACTAATCTCCACTATAGTCTCAATCTCATCTAACCACCTCAATGTTTCAACCGCCCCTTTTTCGCTAGTAAAATCATAGGGCTTGCATGATACGAAGTACTTGTATGAACAACCTTCCTTTGAAAAATGAGTCTTTTTCTGATACTCTTGCCTTTCCTTCCTCACATTTGAGGAGTGTTCAGAATGTTCCTTCTTATCTGAAGGAGGCTTAGAGAATTGTTTGGTGGTATGTTTCGAGGTGTGCTTGGATGAATGTTTAGAGTGCGAAACACTCGACTCTAATTGCTTCTCAACATGGTTCTTTATTTCCTTATCAACTTCCGTGGTAATTAGTGCTTGCAGATCACCTTTGGTTATAACAATATTTTCATTTGCATCATCATCCTTTCTTTGGCTATTAACTTCATTAGATTTTTCCATCCCATCCGTTTGAAGCTAAAAATAATATATAAAGAATTAGTTATACACGCTTGATGACTTATAACGTATGGCATGGTATAATAAAACTATATAAACTTGTAAAGTTTATGGGGGTGACTAAATAAGGCATAAGGGCCTGTCTCGGAAGACCAAATAAGAATAGCAGCAAAGGCTTGTCATAAGGACTCAAATTATATGAGTCGAGATCATAAAAGATCATAAGATTTCGAGGTTTGAATGAAATTTATTACCTCAAAGCAAGTAGTCGTAGACTATAACTGTCGTTGTCACTAATGGACATAAATATAACCCGTAGGCAGTACATCACTAATGGATGTTATAAGTAACACATCACTAACAGATGTTTATAATATGGCCCGCATGTATTACACCACTAATGGGTTTTTAAATAATATGATCATCGCATCGATGATACTTAGACAGGATCAAACTGATCATGTAGGCTTATTAGGTTTTGGACATAGTCCATAACCTTGACGGCTCGTGTGGTTCCTCAAGTCATACTGTCTAGGAGTGTTAACACTTTGAAGATGTTAACCTTTAGAGTAAAATCATAAAATGGTTTTTAATAGCTAGTCCCGATCGGGCAGACTAGGAGGCTTAGAACGTAGTTCACCACCTCTGGATAGAAGGGAAAATCTCAAACTTAACTATCATGGTAGAGGACCATATATTTTAATCTACCGTTTTGCTAATATATGTGACCTCATCACTTGGCGGGTGGAAACCATCAAGAAGATCTTTTTGAAATATTTCGCAGATCATAAATTTCGAATTAAAATCGATACGATCGTAACGGATGAAGCAGAGTACATAAATAAATGAATTCCAAAATTAAAATAAAAGTTGTCATTACAATAGTGCCTAAAATTAGGACTTTTAAATACAAAACTTGTCCTCGCAGGTACTATTACTTAAAAAGAAACATGTCCACGCAGGGACTTAATAAAGACAATGTCCACGCAGGGACTTAATAAAGACAATGTCCACGCAGGGACTTTTTGGAAAAGTAAAATTACATAAACAAAATGCAAAGGTTTAATCATCCTTTTTCCCTCTAATCATCCTCACAAATCTCTTTAAATATTTGTTGTTTTTCTTCTCAGATTTTTCAGCTTTCCATTGAAATTCCTTTATCCTCACAAGTGTTTCTTGCATAGCTTCAAGTACTGGTGGTTGAAGTTGAGGTTGTGGTTGTGGTGGTGGTTGAGGTTGCGGTTGTAGTGCACCCGGATGTTGATATACATAGAGTGGAGGTACAACCGAAGGGTGATATCCGTAAAAAGGGTATCCACCAACTGAGTATGGTATAGAAGAATATGGTGGAAATGGAGAAGGGAAAAGATCATTGTGTGCAACTGCCTGTACATAGGGGTCCTGCGAAGGTGCCTTGTGAAGATAGTTGGGCAATCCAGAAGAAGAAGCGAAAGGGTTGTATCCAGATGGATCTGGATATGAAGGAATTGGATTTTCAAAACCCGGTGGTGGTGGCGTTGGTTGAGGCAAAGGCTCAACAGTAGGTTGTGGTGGTTGAGGCAAAGGCTCAACAGCTGATTGTGGTGGGTGTTCCACAAATGGTGAAGTGTGAGAAGGTCCACCCATTTGTGGATCTTCTGGGATAATTGGGTATGCTGGAGGTAAGGGTGATAGTGATCCTATCCTCAGTCCCATGCGCACCGACATGCGTGCACCGCGTCTTTGTCTAGGAGGTGGAGGTGGTAGTTGTGGTTGTTTCATCAGTTCCATATGTTGGTCCTTAGGTGGAGGTTGTGGGGTATGATATGATGGAGTGTTGTGAAAAGAGGGGGTGTTAACAAAAACATAGTTACTCCATCTTTGCTGGAATTCATCGGGTCCCCTGAAAGGTGACCCTGCAAGAGAGTTCGAACCACTAGACAGTTCGATAGGATGCCCCATTGACCCTGTTTGAGGCATCCCAGGGTTGGAATCTTCTTCCATTTGTTCTGGTGAGTCGACCGGAGGTGTAATCGAAGGACTCTACACGTAGTCGATTGGGTTGAAGTTTCCATGAAAGGAATGGGAATGAGAATGATGGGAGTGGTGTGAGTGGTGAGAGTGATGCGAATGATGTGTATTGTGGGAATGTTGAGAATCGGGTGGCTGTGAACATTCGTGGGATATGGAGTGGCGATAAGGTTCCCACGGGGATGAAGAATCATCTGATCCTTCATATGGGTTATAATTGTATATGTTTGATGGTCCTTGCCTTGATGATCCGCTCCGCATCAAACCTTTTCCTTTGGATCCACGAGTGAATTTAGGTGGCATGATCCTGCTCCAAAAACAAGTTAAAACAAAATAAAGCAGAAGATAATAACAAAATAAGGAAATGAACAATCCTAGGTCATAGCCTAGACTCAAGAGTCTAAGGATTGTGTTACTGTGTCGCTTGAGATTAGACACTAAAGACTAGTGTCGAATTCCCTCAAACGTTGGCTCTGATACCAACCTGTCACACCCCGATTTCCACGTGTACCCGGTGGGGAGTATCGTGACGTATAGTTGATATCATCATAACCAATAAACACAGAGCAACACAACGGAAGTCTTGGAATAAAATAAAACTATTACAAACCAAAGTGTCCAAAGTTCAAATACAAATATACATGGCTTGTAATAAGATCCACAGGCGGATCGGAAATATAAAGTACATAAAATGATAACAGACTCTTAAAGGCACAACTACAGGGTCGCAACTCCTTAGTATCAATGTCACGCAGCTTCCAGCCTATTACGCGTTGTACCTGTAACTTAATTTTTTGAAAATACGTCAGTTTTCACTGGTAACTACAATCAACAGACATTTTGAAAATATTTTCGAAAATGGTTTTAAGTGCACTAGGCGCATTTTCATAAATAACTTAGGACAGTACTAAAGACCTTGTATACAATTTTACATGCCTGTCTTCTACATTTGGGGCCCATTACAGAAACCAAGAGATGATCGACTAAGACACCACTTCTGAACTTTCACACAGAAAGCAAATAATAATAATATTATATAATAATAATAATAATAGCAATTGACCGATGTATGCCTACACCCATGCTTAAGTCGTGGCCACTAGCACTTTAGTGAGCCAAGGATATCCCAGACACGGTCGAGCCAACCCCCAATGTTTAAGTTATCAGGCAAAACAGATTAAAACGGGTTATGCGATTTAGTTAATTATCACAATCAGACAAAACATGATCCCATACCCGACCAAGCGGTAATAATTTACCGTATCCCAAGCACATATAGGGAAATAGGTTAAGAGTATTTACCTGAGCTAAGTCTTCAGAAAAGTCGCAACTCAACCGTAAATCAAGAAAATAAGTACAGGCACAATACCGGAAGACGTCTAGTCTGGAATGATGGTATTATTAACCAATTAGAATGCTAACGGGTCCTTAGTTACGTCTTAGACTTGAACCGGTTAGTCTTACGTTAAAATAAACACCGTAGGAAATGCTAGATTAAGCGGTGACCGGAATAGAACATTATTTGGACCCAACAAGTGTCAAGACTTGTATAATATGGGTATACCAATAATATTCTGGATTTTGATAAAGATACGACAAAGTTAAACCCGTTTCGGTTAGATCACGTAAACTAGTCACGTATACTTAACCGTAAGCGTATAAGCGAAACCGGGTAACCGAATGAGTCATATACAAGTTCCATATGCTACTATGTTTAAAATATGATATGATATCAGTAGGATATCAATATGTATGCCCATAATGATTTTAAAAACCGAATTATGCCTCATAAGGGCATTTTGGTCATTTCATAGTTTATAAAAGATGTTTATGGTAAATCTGATGTCAAGGTCAATATCAATTGGGAAAAATATAAATATTATGATGTTATATCAGTAGGATATCAAATATATGTGTGTTTGATGATTTTAAACCAAACTTTGTCCCGTATGGGCATTTTGGTCATTTCACACATAGCTATGAAGTCATAATTGGGATTCTGAGTTCGGGACTTGAACTTAGTGTAAACTTATTGAAAAGAAGTTTACAAATCAGTACGTAACAAGCCTTAGCTCATAGTTATGGTTTTAAACCATACAATGCGCCGAAAAGGCGTTAAAGTCGACAAATGTCGTTTATTTCAATGTTTAACGTAAACTGAGGTTATGACATGTTTTATATAACAAAAATATGTTATTTATCATATTTTAATAGTAGGGTAAGAGTTTTGGATATGAAAAGCTTGGTTTAAGTCCTTTTATGCGAAAAAAGGCATTTTGGTCTTTTATCGGCATTTAACGAATCTTATGTGCCACCTCAGTTTATATTCAGACTTAACATCCCAATATGTCCTATACATGATATTACATTAGTAGGTATTAAATCTTGGTGATGAAATTATGTTTAAACTTTCTAAAATGCCGCAAAGGGCATTTTAGTCATTTAAAAGCATATTTTACGTCTTTTTATCAAAACTTAGTTCATGACCAGATTCTTGACATCAAAATCATCTCATTATGTTTACAAATCAGTTCATAACTTATGTGTATGTTTACAAACGTATAAAATCTTGATTTATACCAAAAATGGCCTTTTTGTAAAGTTGAGTATAATTAGCGGAACTTGTATATAAACTCAGATTTCTAACGAACCATGTAGTATAACTTTAGGAGGTTATACAATACTAAAACATGGTCCTAAAATGACTTAAAGTCAGTAGCCTAAATTGCTAAATTGGGTCAGAACTGAAAGTTAAAGCAGAAGTCAAACTGATTTTTCAATTTGGTTGCGGACCGTATGGGTTTGGCTATGCGGTCTGTAAGGCCTGTAGGCGCCCACTAATTTGAATTTGGTTGCGGACCGTATGGCTTGAGCCTTGCGGTCCGCAACCGCCTTCCAGAAGGTGAAAATTTGGCATTTTTCTTTGTTGTCCCCTCAACTTAATTTTCCATACATGATGATCATAATTTTATGTATTGCCGACTTTAGTCCGTCTCATTCATGCACAAGACAAAATTCTTCAACTATACAGAAATCTTACCAACTCTGGCTTCGCCAGATTCTATACTCATTTCTCATTATATTTGGGGATTGATCATTGAAATCCATGATATAGTTAAGGCAACTAGGCCTCAGACGATTGAGGTAACAGTCGAGCTGGCTAATACCTTGACAGACAAGCTAATCCGCATGCGAGAAGAAAACCAGAATATAGAGTTAGGACAAATAATTTTCCAAGAACTTCGTTCGGGTAATTCCTATAGGAAGAAATGAACATGCCAGTCATCTGCACAACCTTTCTGTAAACCTATAGAAAGAAGCATACAGGGAGATGCACTTTTAATAAAACTCTGTATTATAACTTTTGCAAGACGACTGGACATCTAGAAGAAGAATGTAGAAGGAAAACCCATGTCTGTTACAATTTCGGAGAAACAAGTCACATTCGTCCATCTTTCCCAAAGCTGATAAAAGGTACCTGACAACATGACAAAGACTACCGAGGATTTAATCCTAACCCATATAATGTAACATTAGGGTTTTGTCATTCTTCTTTTTAAATTGATGATTTTAACTTTTGTTTTTAAATACATTCTCTAATAAAATAGTAACTCTTATAAAATCTCAAGAAATAAAAAAAATAAATACAACATACAAAAGAATAGATGCAAATAGATAGAGATTACAGTAATTATGAATTATCATTTTGATCTTTTAATATTTTTTATCGTTGTCCAAAGCTCATGTGATAGATGGTTTGATTTATATTTCACCTCTCTCAATAAATCATGATATGAACTATGTTAATGATTTTGATTTTTAAACAATTATTTTTATTTAAGAGTGATTGATTGGCTAGACGAAATAAAATATCATATAACTATAATATATCCTTTTTAAATTAGATATTTTTATGTTTATCCTCTTGGAGAACATGACCGGTTTCGATAATAAGGTATTACAATTTTAGTATTAGCTTTTTTTAAACGATTAATATAAAAATAAAGGAAGTTAGTCTTTATAATAATTATCATAAAATATAATTGTATTAATAATTACTTTGTTATATAAACAATAAATTTGAGAGAAGCTACGTGACGTAAGCAATTTAGCTTACTTTACAATGTTAAATGACTTTACAATCCTTTTTAATATTTGTATTTTTTATTATTAAAAGAAAAATACGGGTCAGAAAGCTTACGTGTAGTTGACTACGTGTATTACATCTATCTAAATTCTAATAAATGATTTCAATTAATTTCACGTGACATTTTCTTCATTTGTTTAGTAATAATATGATTAATATTATTTAATATATAATATTAATCAATATTTAATAACATATAAATGGTTATACAAAAAGTGATAATGAAAAAAACTTGCTTATTAAATTGGGTATATCTCATTTAGAACTTTTGTTTTTTTCTATATGCTTAATTTTATCTTTATTTATCAATTGATATATTTAATATTCTATATTATATATATACATTATCTGATAAAACAACCTACAGGACTTTCTAGCTTGTATGCCAACTGAATTTGCTAGTAACGAAGGAGCTACCGGGACTACGATGGCTGGAAAAGACTGAAGGTGTCTTAAAGATTAGTAAATCTGTCGAACAAGATAAGGTGGTGCATGCTTCTAACCTCTTTAAAGATGAGGCACTAGAACGGGGGAACACAATTATTCAGGCGAAAGGAAGTGACACTGCTTATGTTATGGACTGGAATGAATTTAAGGAAATGACATAAAGAAAATTCTATCAAACTCATGAAAAGGAACAGATGGTTACTAAGTTCATTATACACAAAATGGTTAATGTGAATTGTTGCGAGTATAAGACAAAATTCTTCGAATATGAAGAAATGTTACCAACTTTGGCTTCGCTAGATTCTATACTCATTTCTCGTTATATTTGGGATTAATCAGTGAAATCCGTGATATAGTTAAGACAATGAGGCCTCAGACTATTAAGGTAACAATCGTGCTGGCTAATACCTTGACAGACAAGCTAATCTGCATGAGAGAAGGATATAAGGAGTTAGCACAAATAATTTCCCAAGAACTTCGTTCGGGTAATTCCTACAAGAAGAAATGAACAGGCCAGTCACCTGCACAACCTTTCTGTAGAACCTATAGAAAGAAGCATATAGGGAGATGCACTTTTAATAAAACTCTGTATTGTTACTTTGCAAGACGACTGGACATCTAGAAGAAGAATGTAGAAGGAAAACCCGTGTCTGTTACAACTGCGGAGAAACAAGTCACATTCGTCCATCTTGCCCAAAGCTGATAAAAGGTACCTGACAACAAGACAAAGACTACCGAGGATTTAATCCTAACCCATATAAAACATTAGGGTTTTGTCCTTCTTTTTAAATTGATGATTTTAACTTTTGTTTTTAAATACATTCTCTAGTAAAATAGTAACTCTTATAAAATCTCAAGAAATAAAAAAAATAAATACAGCATACAACAGAATAGATGCAAATAGATAGAGATTACAGTAATTATGAATTATCATTTTAATCTTTTAATATTTTTTATAGTTGTCCAAAGCTCAAGTGATAGATTGTTTGATTTATATTTTACCTCTCTCAATAAATCATGATATGAACTATGTTAATGATTTAGATTTTTAAACAATTATTTTTATTTAAGAGTGATTGATTGGCTAGACGAAATAAAATATCATATAACTATAATATATCCTTTTCTAATTAGATATTTTTATGTTTATCCTCTTGGAGAACATGACCGGTTTCGATAATAAGGTATAAAAATTTTAGTATTAGCATTTTTTTAAACCATTAATATAAAAATAAAGAAAGTTAGTCTTTATAATAATTATCATAAAATATGATTGTATTAATAATTTCTTTGTTATATAAACGATAAATTTGAGAGAAGCTACGTGACGTAAGCAATTTATCTTACTTTACAATGTTAAATGACTTTACTATCCTTTTTAACATTTGTATTTTTTATTATTAAAAGAAAAATACGGGTCAGAAAGCTCACGTGTATTTGACTACGCGTATTACATCTATCTAAATTCTAATAAATGATTTCAATTAATTTCACGTGACATTTTCTTCATTTGTTTAGTAATAATATTATTAATATTATTTAATATCTAATATTAATCAATATTTAATAACATATAAATGGTTACAAAAAGTGATAATGAAAAAAAACTTGCTTATTAAATCTGGGTTTATCTTATTTAGAACTTTCGTTTTTTTTCTATATACTTAATTTTATCTTTATTTATCAATTGATATATTTAATATTCCATATTATGTATAAACATTATCTGATAAAACAACCTACAAGGACATTCTAGCTTGGAAGCCAACTGATTTTGCTAGTAACGAAGGAGCTACAGCGGGACTATGATGGCTGGAAAAGACTCAAGTTGTCTTAAAGATTAGTAAATCTGTTGAACAAGATAAGGTGGAACATGCTTCTAATCTCTTTAAAGATGAGGAACTGGAACGGGGGAACACAATTATTCAGGCGAAAGGAAGTGACACTGCTTATGTTATGGACTGGAATGAATTTAAGGAAATTACAGAAAGAAAATTCTATCATACCCATGAAAAGGAACAGATGGCTACTAAGTTCATTATACACAAAATGGTTAATGTGAATTGTCGTGAGTATAAGACAAAATTCTTTGAATATGAAGAAATGTTACCAACTCTGGCTTCGCTAGATTCTATACTCATTTCTCGTTATATTTGGGATCTTGCTATTCACACACGGACCAACTTATTTTCACACTCCAAAGCGGGGCGTTTAGGGTTACTTTACCAGACAAAAGGTGAAGTGACTGATGTCTGAGTGACATAAAGGTGATACAAGGTTTGACCAGGTACGACGTTGTCCCGTGACCCCTAAGCGTCGCGCTTTAGCCAAAGTGCAGCGCTTCTGAAGGTCCGTGATCAGGCGGTTCTAGACGGAAGTTAGTAGATAAACGTAAACCGATTCCGTAGAATGTTATTACAAAAACGAGTAGAAGTAGAATGCAGCGAAAGTCTTCATTCATACGGAAAGAGTATACATCTTTATCAGTCTAGCTGCCGGTGTTCCTGAAGAGAATCCGGCAGCACCTCCCCGTAGGGATGCCAAAAACTTAAATGACAAATGAACAACACACCTATATATAGGGAGACAAGTTTGCTGGTAGTGAAGATGAGTTCGGGCGAACTTGCATATGCAAGTTTGGCCGAACTTGACATTGCATAACAATCTCAAGTGAACTTGGCCTGCTATAGTCAAGTTCGGGCGAACTTGACTAAATGCACATCAAGTTCGGGCGAACTTTACCAATACAGGTCAAGTTCGGGCGAACTTGTTACCTTTTACACTGTAATTTCCGTATTTCGGTCGTGTGTTCGATTCTAACCTATACAATATTCAACACACGCTCAATCTAGCCTATTCGACAAGTTACGAACACAAAGTGCATAAACAGATTCCCCCTTGTTCGTTATTGTCGAAACTTGATCTTGAACTTCAAAACTTTGAGCCGTGTTTGAATATTCTCTGCAACTTCAATCAAGGTGTCTGCTGATGTCGTCGAGACGCGTCAACAGATTCCCCCTTAATTGATGATCCGGGTTTGCATTAACAACTTTCAATACCTCTGAAATCTCCAGTTCAGATCTTTGGTTGCATGGTTTCCGACTCCTCTGATTTACTTGACTGGCAAATTTTATTGAATAACCATCAACTCAAAGCTAATCAATGTAGCAGCTTCTCCATTTCGACGTTAACCACATCCGAGTTCAGTTTTTGAATAAGCGTTGAGCATCGAGAGTTTATTCCGCACACTCCTAAAGTATCAAAAACTCAACCGACAATTGATAGAAACTTCGAATCACTGCATCAGAAAACTTCAAATCAATGAATACCCTCGAAAATCCGAAATCCTGATTTCCGTAATCGCAGTTAAGCACCCTTCAGAATGATTTGATTAGCAAATCGGTAATCTGCTCAATCAACAAATCTTCATCAGAAACAGATAATCTGGTAATGCATCGAATCTGAGAAACATACGTCCGCGATCAAAATCACATTCTTCTTCTTCAGTCACAATGTCAAATATATAGCTATCCCCGGTAGACCAGCGCCACTTAATCACCAAACATCATCATCCAACGGCGGTTAGTCCAAAGAGAAGAATGATTCATCTGCTTGAAGATTAAAAATAATGGCCACCAAAGGTTATCATCATATTTCCTTGGTAATTTTGAAACCATCCGGTTCGGAGCTAGTCATTAATTGCTAAGATCATCACCGAACGTTTTGAACGTCCTCAGGTCCTCACTGGTATTAACGACTGCAAATCCAGGTAACTGTTCCTTCACCGGAGATCAGGACTCTAACCCTTAAGCATCAATCTGAATCATGATCAGAATAATCTGAACTTCCTGTGATCACGGAATCCCAAATGTATAACCTCTTTTGTCAGCAACTGATGTACATAGCTTTGTTTGGAAGATCCGATCCCATAAATTATCTTCTTTAATCATGGTACCGCCTACAACCCGGGGCAACTGAAACTACAGAGCATCCCTATCTCCTGGCGGTTAGTCCAGTCAATAGTTCATGTGCAAAGCAGAGTTAAAGATAGGCAGTCGTGTGTGCTTCCAAACCATACGCGCGACTCAGGTGTCAATCCATAACCATGACCTCAGAATTTGATAAACAACTCCTCCAAGACTCAGTTATGTAACCACCCACTTTCAAAATAGACATCAATTTGAAATACCCAATGAATCTCAATCCTCTGCATTTCCCGATAATCTGCAATCGGTAACCACCCGGATACTGTTGCAGTAGTCACAAATTTAAAAAATGCCGGAATCTTCAAATATTGAAAATTTTTTATTCCCCCTCATTTTTGCAAATTTTGACCATATTGAAATTTTCACTGAAATTCCCCCTGAAATCCGGATCTTTCAGTTTTTAACAAATGCGGATTTAACATTTAGGCCCATTACTAGTCACGACACCCAAATGATCAATGTTCTGCATCGGTATCAATGACTCTCCCGTTATTTTCAAAATTCTTTGACCGTATCACCAAATCTGTACTCTGAAGCTCTAGACGGTATCCCCGAACATGCCGGTTCGGTCTTCGAAAACTCGAAAAAATTTCTATCGCCAATTTTTTCCTGGACACTCATCCTATCAATACGATCAACAAAATTTTTCAAGTTCGGGCAAACTTGATGAAAAATCTTGAAAAACCATGTTAAGTTCGGGCGAACTTGACCTCGACAGGTCAAGTTCGGGCGAACTTGGTCTCCCAAAACAGCCAATTTTCACATTTTTCGATCAAAAATCCTCATTTCTTCGAATTTCAAGATGATTTTGTGATATCCCGGGTTTTTCGGATAAATTATACGTGACACTTGTCGAATAATATGCGTGCTAAGTATTAAACGTGAATGAATACGTGATGAGTGTTTATGTGATTGTTTAGTTATTAAGTAATTATTGTAAATATGCACACAAACCGAACCCTGTGTGAAACTAGGAAACTTGGAACCCAAGTCTTCGGCCAAAAGAGAACAAGAATCAAAGATCAAACCTAAACTTGAAACTCATTCTAGTACTTGGCCGCAAGATCAAACTCGAAACCACAAGATCAAAACCAAACCAACCATTCTAGTCTCTCGGCCGCAAGATAAAACCCAACCCAAGATTCTCGGCCACAATACACAAACCCAACCGTAACCTTAATCTCTCGGCCGCAAGACCCAAACCCAAACCAAACCAACCCAAGTCCCTCGGCCACGAGTGTTTATCTAAAACCGCAACCCTCATCTCTCTCCTTGCCTATATATATCAACAATGCATGCTCAATTCAGAATTCACAAAACCCTAGACCAAAACTGCCGTCGGCAGCTCCCTTTCCTCCTTCTAACCGATCGGGATCAGTTTTGTTTTCATCATCTCAGTCGCATAACAACCCTTTTACTTGCTCCCTTGATCGCCAGATCAGTTTTGATACATTCCATCACGATCACAAACAGCTTAGCCATTCTCTCGGTCGTTAACAGCCGGTTATCTCCAGTCCCGTTCAGTCTAGATTGCAAGATCAGTTTTTTTTGCTTTCTCTCGGTCGCAGCAAGCAGCAGCCGAGTCGCCTTTGTCCACATCTCGGCTCGTTTGTCTAGTGACTCAAGGTTAGGATCATGTTTGATTTGAGATCATGTTCGGATATATATATCTATGTGCTTGAATGATTAGTTGCTTCGGATATGTATATGCTTGAATGGTTAGTTGTTTCGGACGATATTTGATGAATGAAAGCGGCTGAGTTAATCTTTGTTTATAGTTATGATAGTTTTCGGAACATATAAGATTGCCAAGCATGATTGAATGAGATGTTAGATTAGCCGATTTGTTGATGATGTTTACATTGAATAATCTTATTGTTTCGGATTGTTTACACTAGGTTGAATGTTGTTTGAAAGCTGAATGTATAGGCTGTGATTTGCGTATAAAAACTAAAGTATTGAGAAGGGTTTGCATGGATAGGTTATTAGTATTAATCTAGGACTAGAAATCAGTTCTTGATCACTTAGATTAATCGCATGAACGGGATTACACGAGTTTATAATAATAACATGCTGAAACAGGAAGCTGAGTGAAAGTTACAGCCGATTTCATCTGGCTGTAACTTGGTCGTTAGTTGTCGAAAAACGGATTTTCTGATGTCTAGAACGTAGAGATTTGAATAAGGAATCTAATGGCGCTGGATTCATAATTTTCTGAAATCGTTTGATATTTTTAAAGGGCTAAACAAGTTCAGTAGGTAAAGCTGTTAAAATTCTGGAATTTTGTTGGTTGTTTATCAAGCTAGATTTTAAAATCAGTAGAGAGTTGAGTCATGATTTTTGTACAGCAACTAGGAATAGAAATTTCCGGGCAACTCCAACTGGAATTTCGTTAATCGGACAATCAGTGATTTTTAAATAAATTCTTCCGTGGACTGCAGTCAGAAAGCGGTAAACCTGACTGCAGCTTAGGGAATTAATATTGATGGTTAATTGGTAGAGATTCAGGACTTAGAAAAATTATATAAATTTCTATGGTATAAATGTCACCTACTGTAAAAATATGGGAATTTTTAGAATGCTGGAACTATTTTATAAAAATCCTAGAAAACAGCTGAATAATTGGGTGTTAAGCAGAAAGTTGTTAACTTGTGATTTTATGCATTAAAGTGTTGCATGGATTTGGAATATGTTCATGATAAGTTGTTTGATTACTATGATCACATGAGAATACTTGCATGCATGTTTGAGTGTTAGATATGTTGTTTGTGTGTATCACTTTGTGAGTAAATTGCGTGTGGAATTTGTATTGGTGTGATTACACACTGACGTGGAATTAATTGGTTTGTTAGGACGCAACTAGCGGTCCCATCTCTTATAACATCTTTGCTACACTAACCGAGCAAATAAAGGTGAGTTCACGGCCCCTAACTTTATACGGTTTTTAAACAACAGGGGGAGAAACATGTATACACTCTCAAACTCAAACTCTTTACGTTATACGAATCTAACGTCACATAACTATACGGTAACTAAGTTAATGTTAATGTAATGTTATGGTCACTATGCAGCTTTATCACTTAAGTCCTCGACAATCTCCTCGGATCGTTAGTATTTGGGTTAAATAGCGGGGGAATTATAAGTAGTACTACTGGGTCTGACGAGCCCCATCCGAGCTAGTCGCGCTAGCTGACCGGGTATGGTCAACGGGTGTATGATTGGCCTAACATCGCCATGGTCATGTGATAGGCCTGGCAAAACGGAGGCACAACTGTCAGCTTCGATCGCGAACACTTAGTGACATGACTTTAGGCTAGCTACCTATATACATTAATATTGAACTTAATTACGGGACAACTTAATATTCCGGGTTTGGAATATTGGAAACATCAACTTATTATCCCGGGTTGGGGATAATGGAAACAACAACTTAATATTCCGGTTTGGGAATATTGGAAGCAACAACTTATTATTCCGGGATTGGAATAGTGGAACTGATTAGTTATCCCGGGTTGGGGATAACGGAGTAACAAACTATAACTGAACAAACGATTTTATGTAAACCTGTGAACTCACTCATCTTTAATGTTGACACTTGTTTCTTTACATGTTTCTCAGGACGCTAGGAGCTCTAGGTGCACGCACATGCATTGAACAAGACATCATTATAGAGTCTTATTTATTAGTATTGTTTTGGGATTTTCAAGTTGTTTTGGCGTTTGTGTTTGGCGCCCGCATCATTACTTATTTATGCTTCCGCTCAAACTTTAAAACTAATGCTCTGCTAAATATTGGTAATTGATATAAAATCTACAAAGAATAATTTTGGAAAACGTATAATCAAATCATATAGAGTCGTTCGACGTACTAGTGTTTCAGATTCTGGTTTGTTCACACGCCTCGCGGTAAAACTCCGCAAGTGGAAATTGAGGGTGTGACAGATTGGTATCAGAGCTACTAGCTATAGAGAACCAGGTTTGCATTAGAGTAGACCTAAACTATAGCTGATATCACGACACTAGACTTAGTTTGGCACCAAATTATTATGCAATATACCAAAACTGTGTTTAGTAGATTATGCCTTTATAATAAGAAATGAAACCAACTCATAACTAACTACATGATCTAACAGGCAATGTCATCATCCTCATCGTCATCATCGTCCGACAGACTTACGCCACCAAGGGCACCAGGAAAGGCACCAATGGTGGAACTCATACCACCTTATGGCATGGAGACACGCTCAGCGGCGAGGAAAAGGCTCGCTCAGGGGGAGGAGTCGTCTTTACGCCCAACTATTGCTGTACCGGTTGAACCGGTTAATCCTGTAGAAATAGGAATTGACATGCTTAGAATCCTAGTGCATACACAACAAAAACAGTTAGAAAGAATGCAGGAAACCATCTTAGCACAAGGATGGATGATCCGACACCTTACAGGAAAGACCGACTCGCTCGAGGAAGAACATCGTACGAGTAAGATAGCTCGTAACACCATAGCCAGAGATCTGCGTGCTGAGCAGATAAGAGCTGACTGGCTTGAGGACAGAGTCCTGGAAAATAGTTGGAACATTCAGGAACTGCAAAATCAAGCACTTGAACCAGCACCTGCCCCTCCAGTGCCGGAAGAGGAGGATCCAGAAGAGGATCCAGAGGAGGATCCTGAAGAGGATCAGGAGGAGGACCCAGCTGAGGAAGCTGGAAATGCCGCACAGGATGACGGCAACGACAGTGACTTGGGGGATGGAGACGTAGACGACTGACACGTCTCGTTTATATTATTTGTTTTCCTTCAGTTTATTATTTTCCACTTGTATTTAAACTTGAGACTTTATAGTGAATTCGTATGTTTGATTTGCACTTTTGTAAGACGTTGAGATTTCAGTTAATCAAGTATTTCTTTTGACTATTTAACATATTGAGTTGACATAACTTAATAATTATTAAAGTACGAAGTAGGATAACTCTATTGGATATATAGACTTATCGGAGTGTGTTTATGTTGTGTTTCGAAGATCTAAATGGCGACTGGAAGACGTGGAAACCTTAACTTGACGCCCGAAGAGCTAGCTGCCATGATTCAGGAGCATGTGAACGCAGCATTAGCGGGTGTTCAGAAACCAGCCGGCAGGTAACCATTATTAAGTTTTCGCGTGAAAATCTAATAGTGAGGCTAGTACAATTCCTTGCTGACTTCCTGTTCTCTGTCAGCAGGAGGGGGCTTTAATCCCTATAAGATGTTCCTTGACGCAAAGCCAAGCAAGTTCTCGGGGACGGAAGGACCCATTGGATTGGTCCGCTGGATCGAAAAGTCGGAATCTGTTTTTGAAATGTGCAACTGCTAAGAGGCCAACAAGGTCAAATACGCCGCCTCAACGCTGGAAGAGGGGGCACTGACATGGTGGAATGCCCAAGTCCAAACACGTGGACTGTTAGCTGCAAATGCAATGGCATGGACTGAGTTCAAGGCCCTGATTAAAGAGGAGTACTGTCCACGAGACAGAGTGCAACAGTTAGAGCAAGCTCTATGGAACCACAAGATGGTGGGATCGGAAATTGAGGCTTACACCGCAAAACACCATGACTTGGTATTTCTGTGTCCTGAATTGGCCAACACGGTGGAGAAAAGACTCGAGTTCTATCTCGGGGGTCTGGTTCCGGAAATTCAGGGCATGGTAATGGCTAGTAACCCTGTAACAGAACATCAAACAATCCGATTGGCTCACAAACTCACCGATAAAGCGGTGGAACAGAAGAAACTGCCAGCACGGGGTACCACTGAAGTTGCCTCAGATAACAAAAGAAAGTTTGAAGACTCCACCATTCGACAGTCTTCGTCACCTCATCCACAGCAAGGGAACCAGAAACGGTTCAATCACTACCACAGCCACCGGGGTCATCAAAATCGTTCCAACAACAACAGCAACTACAACAACAACAGCAACTACAACAACAACAACCAGAATGCAGGCGGTTATATAGGTCGAAAGCCGCAGTGCAACCGCTGTAATCTCCATCATAACGGCCCTTGTGCCGGAAATCGCTGCCAAAGATGTGGCAAGATGGGACATGCGGCAAGGGATTGTCGTGGGGAAATTATGTCCCGACAAAATCAGAATCAGCCCCAAGGTCAGCAGCAGGGTATAAACCGGGGATGCTATCAGTGTGGTAGCACCGCTCATTTCAGAAAAGACTGCCCACAGTTGCGCAACAACAACAATAATGGTGGAAACAACCACAACCACAACAACAACAACAACAATGGGAACGGTGGCACAGGAGGTGCCAAAGGTCGTGCATTTACATTGGGCCGCGGAGAGGCCAGAAACGACACGAACGTGGTCACCGGTAAGTTTCCCCTTAATGAACATTTTGCTTCTGTGCTTTTCGATACGGGTGCGGATAGGAGCTTTATATCTGAGTCTTTTAAGAAGAACCTAAATCTCACGCTTAAACCATTAGAGACCCCTTATGTGATAGAATTAGCCAATGGTAAATCGGTAGATGTGACCCAAATCGTATCGGCTGTCAACTCAAACTCGCGGGCCACACTTTTACCATCGATCTGATGACAACTACCCTGGGTAGTTTTGACGTGGTAGTCAGAATGGACTGGCTATCCGACGTCCGGGCTGAAGTTCTCTGCTTCGAAAAGTCTATCCGTATTCCACTCACGAACGACGAAATCCTGACGGTACAAGGCGACAAGGCAAGCGCCGTCACCAACATTATCTCATTTATGCAAGCACAGAAGTATCTTCGGAAAAAGAATTCCTTCGCTTTACTCGCACTAATTACCGAACAGCCTAAGGACGAGAAACGTATAGAAGACATCCCTGTCGTCCGTGATTTTTCCGATGTATTCCCAGAAGAACTACCTGGTCTTCCACCACATCGACAATTGGAGTTTGAAATCGAATTGGCAAGCAATGCAACTCCCATCACCAAAGCTCCATACCGCCTAGCTCCAGCCGAGCTGCAGGAGCTGTCTACCCAACTTCAAGAGCTGCTAGAAAAAGGATTTATCCGACCAAGCGTTTCGCCATGGGGAGCTCCAGTCCTGTTTGTCAAGAAAAAGGACGGGACTTTCCGCATGTGCATCGACTATAGGGAACTCAACAAGGTTACAGTCAAGAACCGATACACGTTACCTCACATCGACGATCTATTCGACCAACTGCAAGGGTCAAGTTACTACTCTAAGATTGATTTACGGTCCGGTTATCATCAGCTACGCGTCAGGGAGGAGGATATCGCTAAGACAGCATTTCGCACTCGGTATGGCCATTACGAGTTCTTGGTCATGCCATTCGGTCTCACTAACGCACCTGCGGTATTCATGGACCTCATGAACCGCGTGTGTAAACCATACCTCGACAAATTTGTCATTGTGTTCATCGATGACATACTCATCTACTCCAAAAGTAAAGAAGAGCATGCTGAGCACCTACGATTACTGCTAGGATTACTTCAACAGGAAAAGCTATATGCCAAGCTCTCGAAGTGTGATTTCTGGATCCGGGAAGTTCAGTTTCTCGGGCACGTCGTGAATGAAAAGGGTATCCACGTAGACCCTGCCAAGATTGAAGCCATCAAAAACTGGGAAGCACCTAAGACACCGACGGAAATCCGCCAATTCTTAGGATTGGCTGGTTACTACAGACGCTTCATCGAGGGGTTTTCAAAGATTGCACAACCGCTTACTACCCTCACCCAGAAAGGTATCAAGTATAATTGGGGTGACAAGCAAGAAGCAGCATTTCAACTGCTGAAGCAGAAACTTTGCAGTGCACCCATCCTGTCCTTGCCGGAAGGGACAGATGACTTTGTAGTGTATTGTGATGCTTCCATTCAAGGATTGGGATGCGTACTCATGCAACGCGATAAGGTCATCGCGTATGCGTCACGACAGCTGAAAGTTCACGAGAAGAACTACACGACGCATGACCTAGAATTGGGAGCAGTAGTGTTTGCACTTAAGATTTGGAGACACTACCTTTATGGAATGAAGTGCACAATCTTCACTGACCACAAAAGCCTCCAGCACATCTTTGATCAGAAGGAGTTGAACATGCGACAGCGTCGCTGGGTCGAACTCTTGAACGATTATGAGTGTGCCATTCGGTATCACCCGGGTAAAGCTAACGTGGTAGCTGATGCCCTCAGCAGGAAGGAACACTTGAAACCTCGTCGTGTACGAGCACTACAACTCACTATTCATTCGGGGCTACCCGATCAAATACGCGACGCCCAGTTAGAAGCAGTTAAGGAGGAAAACATCAAAGCTGAATCAGTGGGAAAAATGGAACGCGATTGGGAAGTAAAGCCCAATGGAGCCCGGTATTTCATGAATCGCATATGGGTACCTCTCTACGGGGACCTCAGAGAGCTAGTCATGGATGAAGCTCACAAATCTCGATACTCTATCCATCCGGGTTCGGATAAGATGTATCAAGACCTTAAAGTTGCGTATTGGTGGCCCAACATGAAAGCCGATATAGCCACCTACGTGAGTAGATGTTTGACTTGTGCAAAAGTCAGGTGGAGTATCAAAAGCCATCGGGGCTACTCCAACAACCTGAGATCCCAGTGTGGAAATGGGATCAGATCTCCATGGATTTTATCACTAAACTCCCGCGAACCTTGGGTGGTTGCGATACCATCTGGGTGATTGTGGATCGTTTGACTAAGTCCGCACACTTCCTAGCTATTAAAGAAACAGATAAGATGGAGAAGTTGACTCGCATCTACATTAAGGAAGTAGTTTCTCGGCACGGAGTGCCAACGTCCATCATATCAGATAGAGATGCTCGCTTCACGTCAAACTTCTGGCAGTCACTCCAGAAAGCGTTGGGAACACGCTTGGATATGAGCACAGCTTATCACCCTCAGACTGATGGTCAAAGCGAAAGGACCATACAGACCTTGGAAGACATGCTTAGGGCATGCGTAGTGGACTTCGGAAATAATTGGGAAATTCACCTGCCTCTAGTAGAATTCTCATATAACAACAGCTATCACACGAGTATTTCGGCAGCACCATTTGAGGCATTATACGGTCGTAAATGTAGATCACCGGTCTGCTGGGCAGAACTCGATGACAGTCAACTCACAGGCCCTGAGTTAATACTTGAGGCTACTGAAAAGATTGTACAAATCAGAAACCGCATGGCGGCGACACGAGATCGACAGAAAAGCTACGCTGATCAACGACGCAAACCGCTCGAATTCCAAGTAGGCGATCGCATCCTACTAAAGGTGTCACCCTGGAAGGGTGTAATCCGTTTTGGAAAACGGGGCAAACTTAACCCACGGTACGTAGGCCCGTTTGAAATCTTGAAACGAATCGGACCCGTAGCATACCAATTAGACCTTCCTGCCGAACTCAGTGGAGTTCACAACGTATTTCACGTGTCAAATCTGAAGAAGTGTCTATCAGTTATTCCATTGGATGAGATCCAAGTGGATGAACAACTACACTTCGTGGAAAAGCCTATCGAGATCATGGATCGTGAGATCAAGACTCGGAGGCACAGCAAGATTCCGATCGTTAAAGTTCGTTGGGACTCTAAGCGTGGACCGGAGTTCACGTGGGAAAGAGAGGACCAAATGAAAAGCAAATACCCACACCTCTTTGCAACTGAGCAGCAAACTAACGATACCAGTAACTAAATTTTCGGGACGAAAATTCTTTCAACAAGGGGATGATGTGACAACCTGGAAACTTCTTATACTTTCGTGTACTATTGTTGACTAAATTCTTGTGCATGACACTTGGAAATTCTTTGTGTATGACACTTGGGAATTTCTTGTAACGTTGCGTACCATTATAAACGAACTAACTCTTTGTGCGTGGCACTCTGAACATGTACGTTACATGCTAAACCGAGTTTACTCAATTTTCGGGACGAAAATTCTTTCAACATGGGGATAATGTGATATCCCGGGTTTTTCGGATAAATTATACGTGACACTTGTCGAATAATATGCGTGCTAAGTATTAAACGTGAATGAATACGTGATGAGTGTTTTATGTGATTGTTTAGTTATTAAGTAATTATTGTAAATATGCACACAAACCGAACCCTGTGTGAAACTAGGAAACTTGGAACCCAAGTCTTCGGCCAAAAGAGAACAAGAATCAAAGATCAAACCTAAACTTGAAACTCATTCTAATACTTGGCCGCAAGATCAAACTCGAAACCACAAGATCAAAACCAAACCAACCATTCTAGTCTCTCGGCCGCAAGATAAAACCCAACCCAAGATTCTCGGCCACAATACACAAACCCAACCGTAACCTTAATCTCTCGGCCGCAAGACCCAAACCCAAACCAAACCAACCCAAGTCCCTCGGCCACGAGTGTTTATCTAAAACCGCAACCCTCATCTCTCTCCTTGCCTATATATATCAACAATGCATGCTCAATTCAGAATTCACAAAACCCTAGACCAAAACTGCCGTCGGCAGCTCCCTTTCCTCCTTCTAACCGATCGGTATCAGTTTTGTTTTCATCATCTCAGTCGCATAACAACCCTTTTAATTGCTCCCTTGATCGCCAGATCAGTTTTGATACATTCCATCACGATCACAAACAGCTTAGCCATTCTCTCGGTCGTTAACAGCCGGTTATCTCCAGTCCCGTTCAGTCTAGATTGCAAGATCAGTTTTTTTGCTTTCTCTCGGTCGCAGCAAGCAGCAGCCGAGTCGCCTTTGTCCACATCTCGGCTCGTTTGTCTAGTGACTCAAGGTTAGGATCATGTTTGATTTGAGATCATGTTCGGATATATATATCTATGTGCTTGAATGATTAGTTGCTTCGGATATGTATATGCTTGAATGGTTAGTTGTTTCGAACGATATTTGATGAATGAAATCGGCTGAGTTAATCTTTGTTTATAGTTATGATAGTTTTCGGAACATATAAGATTGCCAAGCATGATTGAATGAGATGTTAGATTAGCCGATTTGTTGATGATGTTTACATTGAATAATCTTATTGTTTCGGATTGTTTACACTAGGTTGAATGTTGTTTGAAAGCTGAATGTATAGGCTGTGATTTGCGTATAAAAACTAAAGTATTGAGAAAGGTTTGCATGGATAGGTTAGTAGTATTAATCTAGGACTAGAAATCAGTTCTTGATCACTTAGATTAATCGCATGAACGGGATTACACGAGTTTATAATAATAACATGCTGAAACAGGAAGCTGAGTGAAAGTTACAGCCGATTTCATCTGGCTGTAACTTGGTCGTTAGTTGTCGAAAAACGGATTTTCTGATGTCTAGAACGTAGAGATTTGAATAAGGAATCTAATGGCGCTGGATTCATAATTTTCTGAAATCGTTTGATATTTTTAAAGGGCTAAACAAGTTCAGTAGGTAAAGCTGTTAAAATTCTGGAATTTTGTTGGTTGTTTATCAAGCTAGATTTTAAAATCAGTAGAGAGTTGAGTCATGATTTTTGTACAGCAACTAGGAATAGAAATTTCCGGGCAACTCCAACTGGAATTTCGTTAATCGGACAATCAGTGATTTTTAAATAAATTCTTCCGTGGACTGCAGGCAGAAAGCGGTAAACCTGACTGCAGCTTAGGGAATTAATATTGATGGTTAATTGGTAGAGATTCAGGACTTAGAAAAATTATATAAATTTCTATGGTATAAATGTCACCTACTGTAAAAATATGGGAATTTTTAGAATGCTGGAACTATTTTATAAAAATCCTAGAAAACAGCTGAATAATTGGGTGTTAAGCAGAAAGTTGTTAACTTGTGATTTTATGCATTAAAGTGTTGCATGGATTTGGAATATGTTCATGATAAGTTGTTTGATTACTATGATCACATGAGAATACTTGCATGCATGTTTGAGTGTTAGATATGTTGTTTGTGTGTATCACTTTGTGAGTAAATTACGTGTGGAATTTGTATTGGTGTGATTACACACTGACGTGGAATTAATTGGTTTGTTAGGACGCAACTAGCGGTCCCATCTCTTATAACATCTTTGCTACACTAACCGAGCAAATAAAGGTGAGTTCACGGCCCCTAACTTTATACGGTTTTTTAACAACAGGGGGAGAAACATGTATACACTCTCAAACTCAAACTCTTTACGTTATACGAATCTAACGTCACATAACTATACGGTAACTAAGTTAATGTTAATGTAATGTTATGGTCACTATGCAGCTTTATCACTTAAGTCCTCGACAATCTCCTCGGATCGTTAGTATTTGGGTTAAATAGCGGGGGAATTATAAGTAGTACTACTGGGTCTGACGAGCCCCATCCGAGCTAGTCGCGCTAGCTGACCGGGTATGGTCAACGGGTGTATGATTGGCCTAACATCGCCATGGTCATGTGATAGGCCTGGCAAAACGGAGGCACAACTGTCAGCTTCGATCGCGAACACTTAGTGACATGACTTTAGGCTAGCTACCTATATACATTAATATTGAACTTAATTACGGGACAACTTAATATTCCGGGTTTGGAATATTGGAAACATCAACTTATTATCCCGGGTTGGGGATAATGGAAACAACAACTTAATATTCCGGTTTGGGAATATTGGAAGCAACAACTTATTATTCCGGGATTGGAATAGTGGAACTGATTAGTTATCCCGGGTTGGGGATAACGGAGTAACAAACTATAACTGAACAAACGATTTTATGAAAACCTGTGAACTCACTCATCTTTAATGTTGACACTTGTTTCTTTACATGTTTCTCAGGACGCTAGGAGCTCTAGGTGCACGCACATGCATTGAACAAGACATCATTATAGAGTCTTATTTATTAGTATTGTTTTGGGATTTTCAATTGTTTTGGCGTTTGTGTTTGGCGCCCGCATCATTACTTATTTATGCTTCCGCTCAAACTTTAAAACTAATGCTCTGCTAAATATTGGTAATTGATATAAAATCTACAAAGAATAATTTTGGAAAACGTATAATCAAATCATATAGAGTCGTTTGACGTACTAGTGTTTCAGATTCTGGTTTGTTCACACGCCTCGCGGTAAAACTCCGCAAGTGGAAATTGAGGGTGTGACAGATTTCACCATAGATCTGGTCGAAATTGGTTTTCTAACAATCATATCTGTTCAATTTTGGATTTTGTCCGTGGATTGTAGGTTTATTTCATGATTTACGTCCAAAACCCTCCTAATGTCATTAAATGTCCAAATTCATGAGCGTAGGTGATAACCGTAGCTCTGATACCAATTGAAGGTCCATGATCAGGCGGTTCTAGACGGAAGTTAGTGGATAAACGTTAACCGATTCGGTAGAATGTTATTACAGAAAGGAGTAGATTTAGAATGCAGCGAAAGTCTTCATTCATACGGAAAGAGTATACATCTTTATCAGTCTAGCTGCCGGTGTTCCTGGAGAGAATCCGGCAGCACCTCCCCGTAGGGATGCCAAAAACTTAAATGACAAATGAACAACACACCTATATATAGGGAGACAAGTTTGCTGGTAGTGAAGATGAGTTCGGGCGAACTTGCATATGCAAGTTTGGCCGAACTTGACATTGCATAACAATCTCAAGTGAACTTGGCCTGCTATAGTCAAGTTCGGGCGAACTTGACTAAATGCACATCAAGTTCGGGCGAACTTGACCAATACAGGTCAAGTTCGGGCGAACTTGTTCCCTTTTACACTGTAATCTCCGTACTTCGGTCGTGTGTTCGATTCTAACCTATACAATATTCAACACACGCTCAATCTAGCCTATTCGACAAGTTACGAACACAAAGTGCATAAACAGATTCCCCTTGTTCGTTACTGTCGAAACTTGATCTTGAACTTCAAAACTTTGAGCCGTGTTTGAATATTCTCTGCAACTTCAATCAAGGTGTCTGCTGATGTCGTCGAGACGCGTCAACAGATTCCCCCTTAATTGATGACCCGGGTTTGCATTAACAACTTTCAATACCTCTGAAATCTCCAGTTCAGATCTTTGGTTGCATGGTTTCCGACTCCTCTGATTTACTTGACTGGCAAATTTTCTTGAATAACTATCAACTCAAAGCTAATCAATGCAGCAGCTTCTCCATTTCGACGATAACCACATCCGAGTTCAGTTTTTGAATAAGCATTGAGCATCGAGAGTTTATTCCGCACACTCCTAAAGTATCAAAAACTCAACCGACAATTGATAGAAACTTCGAATCACTGCATCAGAAAACTTCAAATCAATGAATACCCTCGAAAATCCGAAATCCTGATTTCCGTAATCGCAGTTAAGCACCCTTCAGAATGATTTGATTAGCAAATCGGTAATCTGCTCAATCAACAAATCTTCATCAGAAACAGATAATCTGGTAATGCATCGAATCTGAGAAACATACGTCCGCGATCAAAATCACATTCTTCTTCTTCAGTCACAATGTCAAATATATAGCTATCCCCGGTAGACCAGCGCCACTTAATCACCAAACATCATCATCCAACGGCGGTTAGTCCAAAGAGAAGAATGATTCATCTGCTTGAAGATTAAAAATAATGGCCACCAAAGGTTATCATCATATTTCCTTGGTAATTTTGAAACCATCCGGTTCGGAGCTAGTCATTAATTCCTAAGATCATCACCGAACGCTTTGAACGTCCTCAGGTCCTCACTGGTATTAACGACTGCAAATCCAGGTAACTGTTCCTTCACCGGAGATCAGGACTCTAACCCTTAAGCATCAATCTGAATCATGATCTGAATAATCTGAACTTCCTGTGATCACGGAATCCCAACTGTATAACCTCTTTTGTCAGCAACTGATGTACACAGCTTTGTCTGGAAGATCCGATCCCATAAATTATCTTCTTTAATCATGGTACCGCCTACAACCCGGGGCAACTGAAACTACAGAGCATCCCTATCTCCTGGCGGTTAGTCCAGTCAATAGTTCATGTGCAAAGCAGAGTTAAAGATAGGCAGTCGTGTGTGCTTCCAAACCATACGCGCGACTCAGGTGTCAATCCATAACCATGACCTCAGAATCTGTTAAACAACTCCTCCAAGACTCAGTTATGTAACCACACACTTTCAAAATAGACATCAATTTGAAATACCCAATGAATCTCAATCCTCTGCATTTCCCGATAATCTGCAATCGGTAACCACCCGGATACTGTTGCAGTAGTCACAAATTTAAAAAATGCCGGAATCTTCAAATATTGAAAATTTTTTATTCCCCCTCATTTTTGCAAATTTTGACCATATTGAAATTTTCACTAAAATTCCCCCTGAAATCCGGATCTTTCAGTTTTTAACAAATGCGGATTTAACATTTAGGCCCATTACTAGTCACGACACCCAAATGATCAACGTTCTGCATCGGTATCAATGACTCTCCCGTTATTTTCAAAATTCTTTGACCGTATCACCAAATCTGTACTCTGAAGCTCTAGACGGTATCCCCGAACATGCCGGTTCGGTCTTCGAAAACTCGAAAAAATTTCTATCGCCAATTTTTTCCTGGACACTCATCCTATCAATACGATCAATAAAATTTTTCAAGTTCGGGCAAACTTGATGAAAAATCTTGAAAAACCATGTTAAGTTCGGGCGAACTTGACCTCGACAGGTCAAGTTCGGGCGAACTTGGTCTCCCAAAACAGCCAATTTTCACATTTTTCGATCAAAAATCCTCATTTCTTCGAATTTCAAGATGATTTCACCATAGATCTGGTCGAAATTGGTTTTCTAACAATCATATCTGTTCAATTTTGGATTTTGTCCGTGGATTGTAGGTTTATTTCATGATTTACGTCCAAAACCCCTCCTAATGTCATTAAATGTCCAAATTCATGAGCGTAGGTGATAACCGTAGCTCTGATACCAATTGAAGGTCCGTGATCAGGCGGTTCTAGACGGAAGTTAGTGGATAAACGTTAACCGATTTGGTAGAATGTTATTACAGAAAGGAGTAGATTTAGAATGCAGCGAAAGTCTTCATTCATACGGAAAGAGTATACATCTTTATCAGTCTAGCTGCCGGTGTTCCTGGAGAGAATCCGGCAGCACCTCCCCGTAGGGATGCCAAAAACTTAAATGACAAATGGACAACACACCTATATATAGGGAGACAAGTTTGCTGGTAGTGAAGATGAGTTCGGGCGAACTTGCATATGCAAGTTTGGCCGAACTTGACATTGCATAACAATCTCAAGTGAACTTGGCCTGCTATAGTCAAGTTCGGGCGAACTTGACTAAATGCACATCAAGTTCGGGCGAACTTGACCAATACAGGTCAAGTTCGGGCGAACTTGTTCCCTTTTACACTGTAATCTCCGTACTTCGGTCGTGTGTTCGATTCTAACTTATACTATATTCAATACATGCTCAATCTAGCCTATTCGACATGTGACGGACATAAAGCATTAACAGCTTCGACCCCAAATGTTTGCCTTTAAAGCTTGCCTGGGAGAAGAGTTAACGCATTCGATTTCTAAAACTCATTATATTATTTATAGACGTACGTTGGGTTTTTCTGTGTTATTTGTGTTTCTTCAAAATAACGCACGGTTACGATGTCGTGGTTAAGTAACTATCTTTTCGGTGAATATTCTAACGAGTCAGTTGTTCTTGATTCTTACGAGGGATCGCTATTTCCGACACGTATGAGAAACCGGTCTTGTCCAACTTGAGGGAGGAGGAGGAGGTTGCATCTGGCATTCGTTATCGGGATAACACGGTGGAGCTGGATTTGAATATCCCTGTGGAGGACCCGTACGCACAACAAGGTTATTCGAATTACGGATACGAGGCGAAGCATATCCTCAGGCTGAATATTCGTACGATCTTCCAAACTATCCCGACTTTGGTCACGGTTGTGAGCAGAGCTTCGAACATCAAGTCTATTCGGAACTTGGTGACGATGGAGAGCGGGAGGATGTGTCAGTTGACGAGGAAGGTTGTTACCCGGTTACATTTTCGTTTGATACAATGCAGGAGTTTTCGTCACGTAAAGAGCTGGTGCGTTGGGTACAAGACATGGCAAAAGACAATGGTTACCTCATTGTGATCAAGAGGTCGAATAAAAGAGGAGAGAATTACAAGATTTGGTTTCAATGCACTCTTGGTGGGGAGCATAAGAGTATAGCTACACAGAGGAAAACGGGTAGCAAGAAAATAGGCTGCCCGTTCGAGATGATCGGGTTTTCGGAATCAAACGGTAAGGTTTGGAAGATCAAGGTGACGAAGGCGAAGCAAAACCACACTCCTATCGAAAACCTAGAAGGTCACGCGTATGCGAGGAGGCTTTCTTCGGATGATAAATTAATGGTTTAGCATCTGGCGGAGCAAGATATTCCCAACCGCAGTATCCGGCGAACGCTGACGAAAAACAAACCGGATAGAAAGCTTATTCCGAAAGATATACATAACGCCATTCAGAAGATCAATGTCAGAAAAATGTCGATAAGTCTCTGATGCAAAAATTTGAAAACATTCTTCGGGAAAAAGATTACACTTAAACTTTCTTCGACATGAACCGTACGACCAATACGCGACAAAACCGAACAATACAGATAGTAAACATTATAATACAACTTTTAACAACAAAATACGATAAGCACTGATCCGTTATGGCGCGCATACATGCAATACCGCACGTCGGACTACAAGTGAATTCAAAAGAGAATTACACGAAATCGTGAATACAGCACCCGAGATGACCGAACTTATCCGGAATAAGGGCTAAATATGGTGATCAAACGAACGGTTTAGGCTCAAAGTTGGTGACTAAGGGATAGATTTCGGGTAAGGGTAAGCAAATGGTGTAAAAAGAAAAGGTTTACCTAATGCCTTAATCATTCTCGTGCTTGTATCCAGGCTATGGTCTCAGACGTATCAAAAGATACAAGTTCTACAATACATGACTAATGCTCCACTCAAACAAATAATAACGATGAAAGAAATGGCTCAAAAATCTCATGTATACGGGTATGGTATGTGATATGCACGACTCGCAAGTTTCTTAGGCGAATTATTCCCAAATAACCACCCGCTAAATACCTGTCATGTTATTATCTCGAACTTAGCCATGACAAAAGACCAAATGGGTTATCCCATCCCTCATTGACTTAGTTACTTGTGCTTTTAGATCGCTTCAAACAAAGATGTTTATGAAATTTTTGAAATTTTCCCCCATCCCCACACTTGAAGTCAACATTGTCCTCAATGTGTAGTGTTTAAATGAACGGGTCAAAATCGAAAAACTTTTTCTCCCCCCATCCCCACACTTGAGGTCAACATTGTCCTCAACGTGTAAGAATAGAGCTTTTAAAACGCACAAGGGATGTGACACGACTAACCTCCCCAAAATTTCTCCCTGGAAATTAAAATACAAATTACACTCCACTTATTACTAACTAAGAATCACAGATAAAAGAAACGTTTGCACATGATTTTTGTGTTAATTCCTCGTGTGCTCTTCATCTTTCAACAAAATGGTCGTCTTGTGAACACAATGTACCTACAAATTTCAACCCTTGTATAGAAGCATGCTTCTCACAACCACTAAAATTTGTTAGTTACCTAGTTCTACCATTTTTATGAAATATTACCAAGCCATACGTTATTTCATCTTTGATTTATGTGGAAAAATAATGTACAACAACAACAAACCTAACTCACTTTCGTAGGAATCACGGTTGCATTTAGCTTACACAACAAGCCCATTTAAACCTCCTAATAGCTTGGGAGGACGAGTAAGGTCTCGCGAGGGTTATATAGGGAACACACCCACAACGTTCATTTAACTACTAAGCAAAAATGCAACAAAAAGAAGATACAAGGAAGCTGAAAATAAACAAAACAACATAACTAAAAATAATATACAACATCAAATAACATACCACCTCATGGTGGTCGAACGGGGTGCTTGTCGCCCACGAACTCTTCCACATCACTCACCGGTGATTCATACCATCTATTCCCGAATGGGCCAAACCTCCTTAATTCAGCCTCTTCCTTCTTCTCTTGAGGTGACTTCTTCACCTTCTTATTCTTGACCGGTTTCTTCTTTGATCCACCAAACCTACCAACCATAGCACATTCGGACTCATGTCCTTCTCGAGACACTCGTCCTCACCTAATGGGTTAGTAAATTTTGGAAAAACATTCAAAATTAGTTCCCGGTCCCCAAACTTCATGCTCACCGTTCCGGTTGCACAATTTATTATGGCATTAGCAGTTGCCAAGAACAGTCTATCCAGTATGACTATCGGTTGTATGTCCTCAACACACCTAACATAGTCAACTACCAAAAAGTCAAATAGGTAATAGCAATCTTCGACCTTCACTATCACATCTTCCACTATCCCCCTTGGATGCGTGGGAGTCTGATCAGCCAACACCACGGGGGTGTCAACTTTTTCAAAGGACAAAAATCATATTGGTCGTACAGACTCCCACGCAAAATACTCACACAAGCTCCAAGATCTAGGAGCGCCCTCTTAATTTTAAATTTACCAATTTGGATTGGAATCAAGTGGTCTCCCGGATCTTGAGCTTTCTGGGGGAGGGCACTCGATAAAACGACACTAACATGAGACATTAAATGAAATTGTTTCGGTAATTTGTTGTGCCACTTCTCGGTGCTCAACTCTTTCAAACACTCTACATAAGCCGGGACCTTTTTAGTGTCATCAAGTAACGGAAAATTAATTTTTGCTTGTTTAAAATTTTCCCACATCTCGTCCTTTGGTGGGCACCGTTTTTCAAATCTTGATGCATTAATTGGTTTTAAGTGAGCCAACGGGTATGGGATGGTATTAAACTCCACACCCATATCATTGGCCCTAGCATGCAATTCATTTAAACAACTTTCACAAAAAGAATTTTTAGTTACTTTTCCGATTATAGTTTGTGAAATCGTTTCTTGCTCATTTTTACTTCCCGACTCATCACCTACATCTTCCACTATACCATCAACAAGTTGTGGTGGTGGAATGCTTTTGGCACTACAAACCTCATCATTTGAAAGAAGACTTACCGCGCTAATGTGTCCATTCTTCACATTGCTTGTGCTTGAGCTTTGATGCTTCGGGTTCACCGTAGTGTCACTCGGAAGTCTTCCTCCACTTCCACGCATTTGGGACATCTCCTCCGCAAGTTGCCCAACTTGCTTTTCCAATGCCTTGTGCGATTTATCACGTACCTCGAACTCTTTTCTCATCTCCGCCTTGATCTCTTGATTTGACGTGGTGATGGCATTCATGATAGCATCTAACTTAGAGTTAAGCGAATTGTCTCCACCTATTTAAGAGTTCGAATTACCGCCCCCATTACCACCTTGGTTATAACCGCTTTGATAATTTCCCTCACGGTTTTGATACGATTGATTACTCCCTTGGTTGTAATTTCTTTGGTAACCCCCTTGATTACCACCTTGACGGTTTTGGTATGATGAACCACCTTGGCCTCCACCTTGATTCCCTGGTTGGAAATTCGGGTTCATTTGATTCGAAGCATTACCATACCGGAAATTCGTATGGTTTCTCAAACCAGGGTGATACGTGTTGGAGTTCATGTCATATGGTTTCTGATCTCCGTACACTTGGTTCACCTCTTCGGTGGATTGTGCCATCTTCACTTGGCACTCTTCGGTTTGATGGCTGATATCACCACAATCTTCACATACCGCAAACTGAACCGCATTAACATGTTTTTTCTTCATACGGGCCAACTCCCATTCTAACATAGAAATGAGATCCTTCGAACTAGAATTAAGATCGGGAAGTGACCGAGAAATTGGGTGCTTTTTGGCTCGGTCGGCCGACTCTTTAGCTTTGGGTCTCTTAGCCATTCTCTCGAGGAACTCTCGATCGTCATCCTGGTGATTGCTTAATATCGTCCCATTGCTAGTCGACTCCAAATGATTCCAAGGTTCTCCATGTAAGCCTCTCACAAAACACTTCACCAATTCCCACTTTTCAATTTGGTAATGTGGGCATTTCTGAATCAACTCTTTGTACCGCATAAATGCCTCATGCAAAGGCTCACTTGATAACTGCTTGAATGCTCAAATCTCATCCCGTGCATCATCAGTCTTGGCCATCAAATAGTACTCATCCAGAAACGCTTGTAGCATCTCAACCCAGTTATGAATACTATTCGTAGGTAGTGTCAAAAACCACTGCTTGGCCTTATCCTTCAAAGAAAATTGGAATAACCGCAACCGAATCTCATCTTGAGAAAAATGACCACCCCCAATGGTACTACATATAGCCGAAAATTCCACCAGATGTGTATAAGGCTCGTCATTTGATCACCCATTAAAATGAGGAAGGATATTGATATAATTCGGCTTGCAATCAAAAGCTGCTTTTCCCCTCGGTGGTGGTACTATCAGAGAATCATTCTCCGGTATCATCGGTCTAAACTGACCGTCAACTCCTTGCGGTGGTTGACGTTGGTTGTTGCGATTGTATCGGTTATCCCTTGGTGGACCGTTCACCTCTTGATCCCCCATTCTTCTATTCCCTCTTCTATCACCATCTCGATTACCCCTTTGATTCTCGCCACCCACGTATTGTGGAACCCGATTACGATTGGCATTTTGATTGTTTTAATTGTATTACCATCGTCTTAATTCGTATTGCTGTTACGTGGTTGACGGTTATTCCCGTACCCATCGTCTCTACCATGATTGTAACCGTAACCATCATAATTCCCCACGAAATTCACATTTTTGTACCCTTCCTCGTCATAACCAAAATTTTGAGCGTCATGCATAAACCCTTCGTTATCATTCTCCCATCCATCATCTCAACCAATCATTATAATATCCCCCATCATTGGAGTATTTCGTGTGAACACTCACATGTTCCGGCGATTGATAACCGGGTACACTATATGGCTCATCATCGGGGATATTGTTCCTCAATTCACCGAGATTGAGGAATTGATCTTCATTTGCGGGATTGCCGCGATTCACATGACACCACGGTTGGCGTTAGCATTACGGTTATTGAATTTTGGTGGTAATGGGTTTTGTCGGTTTTGGTTTTGAGGTGGAGGTGTGCGTGCACGTTGGTTGAGGTTTTCGTTAGGACCGCGATTTTGAAACGATGGTGTAGGTGGTCTCGAGTTGTTACCACCTCCAGGTTGGTTGTTTGGGTTTTTAGGTGGGTAGTTGGGGTATTGGTGTTGATGTTGATTGGCGTTTTGATTATCCATTGGAACGGTTCCAACAGATGAGGCACTTGGTGAGTTGGGTTTGGGTGGATTAGAGACAACGGTTGGCTCTAATCGGTTGGCAAGGTTTCTTCTAATGACCGGCACAATCTCTGGCTCGAACACTAACAGTGAAGTTCTCTCGGAGTTTCGTGTATGCATGCACAACTTGTAACCTCCATAAGTAACACACCCACTAACACAAAAGAAGATACGATAACAAGAAAACAAACACTAAAATAGTTAATCACGAAAATCAATAAATCAAAACGCAAAGCGCACGAACTCCCCGAAAACGGTGCCAAAATTGATCGGAGTGTCGCGCTGCAGTCAAAGATAATATTTATAGTCCCAAATTACCCTTAACAATGCGTTAGTGGTAGTAAGGGGTCGAACCATGAAGAGTCTGTGGTTTGTGATCGCATATGATTGATTTAAACAAATGTGTCACTTTTATGAAGTTTGCTACGAAAATAATAGCTTTGTTTGGTTGTTTGAAAGGGATGTCGGAATGAACCGACAAGTTTGGTTTGATTACTTAGTTACTAAACTTTAAAGGATTGCATAAAAACTTATTTAACGATTGTAAACAATGACGAGAAAACAAGGTTCACACCCGGTTCAACAATTGCAAGCCTAGGGTTACTATGTGTCTTAATTTGGTTTAATCAAATTAGTTCATTAACGATTTAGAATCACAATACTTAGGTGCCAATTGCTATCAACGTCATAGACAACGGACCACAATGCACTTCATTACCTTGGACAAGTGAAATCTATCAAAAGATAAAGCATAAATACGCATATTCATTTCACAAAGACAAATTTCATAACTCACTCGTCAATTCGCAAATACAATACAAAGTAGGACAATTATCTAATGATCAAATGCAATTCAATTAGTCACAAACCAAATTTTAACAAGTAGTAAACCCTAGAAACCTTACAAAAGTCTACACCTGGGTGAAACCTCCGGGAATTAGCCCTCATGGTGAATGGAACACGATCAACAATGGATGAAAATTCGAGTCTTGACATCTTGAAGCTTTGAATATGATGAAGGTGATGATTAGGGTTTAGATGTGATGGTGATGATGAATGGATTGGTGATTGATGGATGATGGTGGATTAGGGTTAGGATCTGTGTGATGATTCGGATGATTGGTGGTGATTGTTGATGTGGTGGATGAGTTCTTGGCTCCAAGATGATGTTTCAAACTAAAAAACTCCGTAACTTCCAGAGAAAAGGTCAAAAACATGTGTTATACCCGTCCCCCAACAACCAAAATCAAATTTTTACGAAGTGAGAAATAGAGGGCATCGCCGACGGCCCTTTTGGGCGTCCCCGACGGCTTAATCTGTTGTCTACTAAGGTTTCTGGCCGACGGAACAATCCAGAAGGCGTCACCGATGGCCCTTTTGGGCGTCGCCGACGGTGCCTCTAAATCACATTTTTTGTTTTCTTCATAGCTTCTTCGTTATAGCTCCGTTTTACTCACCGTTTTCGCCCACGTACTCGTAATTCAGCCCTCTATCATGCCATCTTCAAATATCTTCATTTTATATCCATTATCATCCTCCAAAACACATCCAATCTTCGTGGTTAACTTGGTTTTGTTCATTTCACATCCCAAGTTGACCGTTCGCTCCCGGTGCTCCGTAAAGCTCCTGAATAGCTCCTTAAACTCTCTTTGAACTGTAAAACACCAATCCCATTAAAAGTAGGCTATTCAAGATTAAAAGCTATGTAAAAACATCAACTTAAGTATAAGCGATCACCGGTTTTCGACCACGTATCATAATGCTCTTGTATAAACTTAGTTGCCATGTGGATTCGTTTTAAACTTTATGCTTATACGTATGCTTATACTTAAACTTGTGTACTCGCCTTTGCTTTTGTATTGAACTTTATTTTAAACATGTTACAGGTTGAGAAGGATGATACTATGAAATTGTAGTAGCATTGATGCTAGATACACATATAGACGCCTTAGGTTTAATTATGTTGTATCAAATTTTGTCTTTTGTTTATTGTTATTTGAAGTTCCATGTATTGTAATGACAATTTATTTATGAAATGAAATTCGGATTTGATTTATGATCATCACCATTAGTATTATGAGCAATGAGCAATCTTTTTCGTCCTGCCTCGATTGTTTCCGCCATCGGTTGGGGTGTGATAGATTGGTATCAGAGCCATAACTAAAGGGAATTAGGTACATTGCCATGTTCGACCTAGTCTATAGTTTAAGTGTCCCATTTTTGACCATTCTTGTTTCATACTTAAAACATTATTCTTACTACATTGCTTCTTCCTTGTCTTTTTGGTCTTAATACTTACATAATGTCTTTCCTAAGACATTTACACAATACACTTTGAAGACTTGAAGACAGTCATGATGCAAACGAGGCAACATGCACCAAGATAGGCCCAATGGCTTACAATTTGTGGTGAAATCCCTCATTCCGCGTATTTAGTTTTTTCATGAAGTTACACCATCAAGTTAGGAGTGACACCACACCTTGATGGAAAACTTCCCATTCAAACTCTAGTGGAACCTCATCAAAGTGTCGAAATTAATTTTAACCCGACGAGTACCAACCACATTTAGGGAATGATGTTGTCAAGTTAGGGGTGAAACCCGCACCTTGTTAACTAGTCCCGTTCCTTGATTTTCAATCTCGCCAAAGTCTCAAATTTTCAATCGACTAGGGACATGTAGTAACTGGAAGGGTAAAATACTGTTAATCGCTTCTCGACGAGAGTATTTTACCTATTAGGCCAAAGCATGTTCCCTAACTCGAAAGATCTTACGAATCACTTTGGAATACCCGAAACAATCCTATGTTTTATTGAGCCAATCTTTTATGTTATCTCAATTTTTATGTGATTTTATACTTGTTACCTTGTTCATTTCGAAACCGTTACACAATTCGCAAGTCTCCTGCAATCAAAAACAATAATAATCCTCATGAACAAACTAAATTTATACTCTTTAAACGCATTCATACATGATTATACATGCCGATACTTGATGAATACATGCAAACTCTGTGAATCATACGTGAACATACCCATGCTTATACATGCAAAACTTATTTTTACATTATGATCAAGTCTCAACCTTTTCCTTTCTATTTCAACCCTAGATGTCTTCTCCAAGTTCATCAAAGAAATATGAGGGTTCCAAGAAGGGTTCCAACAACAATGGGGACTCTATATCAAAGCAGGAACTCATCGGTTTAGTCGCTGAGTAGATGGCCGAGCAAATGGCTAAAATTATCCCCAACATCGTTAGCCAGATTCAAACCGTCCATGACACCCCCAAATCCTCTGTCGATTCAAAGGTGGAAGCACCTAAAGCGTCATTGCAATTCAAGCATTTCATGGCCTGTAAGCCTCTGGAGTTTACTGGTGAGGATGGAACTACATCCATGATGAATTGGTTCGATGCAATCGAACTTACCTTCTTGCAAAGTGGTTGTCCCGACGAACTCCGAACCCTAAACGCCACGTGGTCTTTTGTCAGAGAGCCCTCGAATGGTGGACCACTGAGAGGAACAAACGTGGTAATGAATTAGCCCACGCTTTACCTTGGGACGAGCTTAAGTCAGCTCATGAAGGACCACTTCTGCCCCCACACGAGATCCAAAAGCTAGAGAATGAATTTTGGAACCTCACTCAAAAGGGGAGCGATGTGGAAGGACTTGTCACGCGCTTCAAACAACTTAGTGTCCTCTGTACTGGACAAGTCGACACTGTTCCTAAGGTAATAGCCAAGTTTATTTGTTGCCTCGCACCCGTCCTGATCAACCATGTAGCTTCAGCCAGCCCTAAAACCATTGAGGATGTCTATAGTATCGCCATAGAGCTGAACAACAACTATGTTCTTCATGGGGCCTACGGCAAGGTCTCTAGAAGAACGCACACTAAGCCACTACCGATACTACCACTGTTGAACCCTCACCCAAACCCCCAAGAAACAACAACACCAAGAACAAGAAGTGGAAGGCTTCTCGTCAGAATTGCACGGTTGTTACTCTGCCAAACCCTCAACCCATCCAAACGGTAGTAGCCATTACCCCTGCTAACCCCGAGCAACCAAAACGAGGCTACACTGGATCTCATCCCCAGTGTGCTAACTACTCCTACCATCACCCTACCAATGCCCCATGCCGCAAGTGCGCCCAATGTCATAGGTTGGGACATTTTGCTAATCGTTGCCGAAACATTCCTCAATCCCAAAACTACCAACCCCAAGCCATTGAAGCCTAAAACCCTGTCCAACCTCAACCTCAAGTTGCTCCTGTACGAGGTGTTACATGTGTGGCAACCCTAATCATTTCGCCAATGTTTGTCCCCAGCGCAACAACGACAAGCAACCGCAACAACAGCAGCAGCAGCCTCAACCAGCTCGAGGCAGAGCTTTCGCCCTCACTGCTGCTCAGGCGCAGAACACGAACGATGTCATAACTGGTACGTTTCTTTAAACCATGTCTATGTTTCTTGTCTTTTTGATACTGGCGCAGATAGAAGTTTTATGTCTAATGAATTCGAACCCTTGCTTAAGTGCGTATGTTCTACATTGCCTAATCCATTCGCAGTCGAAGTCGCTAACGGGAAATCCGTCACTGTTGATTCTGTCCTTTCTAGTTGTTCCTTGGATCTCAACGATCATACGTTCTCGATTGACCTCATACCCATGCAATTGGGAAGCTTCAATATCATAGTAGGCATGTATTAGCTTAGTCGAGTTCGTGCTGAAGTTGTTTGTTCCGAGAAATTCATCTGTCTTCCTCTTCCAAACGGTGATTCCTTGCACGTCTATGGCGAGAAACCCTCTAAAGGTCTCAAGCTTATGTCATGTATCCAAGCGAACAAATATTTACGTAATACTTTGCTTTTCTTGCGCATATTGTGGAAAAGAAAGATAAGAGTCCGAGCGTAAGTGACGTGCCTGTTGTTTGCAATTTTCCCGATGTCTTCGCAGAGGATCTTTCTGGTACTCCTCCTCCTCGTTCTGTAGATTTCTGAATTGATCTCATTCCTGGCCCAACTCCGGTTGCGAAGGTTCCTTATCGTTTAGCTCCCTCGGAAATGCAAGAGCTATCGAGCCAACTTCAAGAGCTTCTTGATAAAGGCTTTATACGCCCTAGTACTTCTCCTTGGGGAGCTCCTATTTTGTTTTAAAAAAGAAAGATGGATCATTTCGGATGTGCATTGACTACCGTGAGCTCAACAAGCTTACTGTCAAAAACTGATATCCTCTTCCTCGCATTGACGACCTCTTCGATCAACTTCAAGGTGCAACCTGTTTCTCGAAAATCGATCTTCGTTCTGGTTATCATCAACTTCGAGTCCTCGAAGAAGATGTACCAAAAACCGCTTTTCGAACACGTTATGGACACTATGAGTTCGTGGTCATGCCTTTCGAATTGACTAACGCACCTGCAGTTTTCATGGATCTAATTAACCGCGTGTGTAAACCTTTTCTCAATCGCTTTGTAATTTTATTCATTGACGATATCCTCATCTACTCCAAAACGAAACAAGAGCACGAGAGACATTTGCATCTCATTCTTCAGCTTTTGCGTACTGAACGTCTTTACGCCAAATTCTCCAAGTGTGAATTTTGGTAAAAGAGGTTCAATTCCTCGGTCACACCGTCAATGAACTCGGCATTCACGTTGACCCCGCAAAGATAGAAGCTATGAGGAGTTGGATTGCACCTAAGTCTCCTTCTGGAATTCGTTCGTTTCTTGGCCAAGCTGGGTACTATCGTCATTTCATCTCGAACATTTCCAAGATCGCAGTTCCTCTTACGTCTTTGACTCAAAAGGATAAACCTTTTGTTGGGGTCCCGAACAAGAGGAGTCTTTCCAAACCCTCAAGGACATGCTTTGTAATGCTCCTATCCTTACACTTGCGATGGAAACGACGGTTTCGTCGTGTATTGCGATGCCTCAAACCAAGGTCTTGGTTGCGTTCTTATGCAACAGGACAAGGTTACGCTTACGCGCCGAGACAACTCAAAATCCATGAGAAAAACTATACTACGCACGACCTTGAACTTGGTGCAGTTGTTTTTGCATTAAAGATTTAGCGACACTACCTTTATGGTACTAAGTGTACGGTCTTCACCGACCACAAGAGCCTTAAACATATCTTTGATCAAAAGGAACTCAAAATGCGTCAATGTTGTTGGGTAGAATTGTTAAACGACTACGACTGTGATATTCGCTACCACCCTGGTAAAGAGAATGTTGAGCCGATACACTTAGTCGTAAAACTCATGTAAAGAGTATTCGTTGCTACCAAACCGTTGGAAAACTTCACGAGCTGATTCACCATGCGCAATTCTCAGTCGTTAACGAGGGTAACCTCGAAAACGAATTGAATTGTGGAGTCGAAAACCCACTCCAAGCTAAACCAGATAGTATTCTTTACTACCACGATCTCATTTGAATTCCCGAACGTGCCAATCTTCGAAACACTTTAATGGACGAAGCCCCCAAATCCTGATACTCCATTCATCCTGGCGCCAACAAGATGTACCATAACCTTCGAGCATCTTATTGGTGGCCTGGTATGAAGAAAGATCTCGCTCTTTACGTCTCGAAGTGTCTTACTTGCTCCAAAGTTAAAGCTGAACATCAACGCCCCTCTGCTTACTCAAACAACTAGAAATTCATGTCTGGAAATGGGAGAGTATTGCTATGGATTTCATTACTAAGCTTCCTCCCACTTCGTCTGGTCATGATAGCATCTGGATCATCATTGATCGATTGACCAAATCCGCTGATTTCCTCGCCATTCGTAAAGATTACAGAGTCGAGAAATTGGCCCGTATCTACACAGATGAAATCGTTAGTCGTCATGGTACCCCCATTGACATCATTTCTGATCGTGATGCTGTTTCACCTCCCGCCTTTGGCAAACATTTCAATCCGCCCTTGGCACTCGTCTCAATCTTAGCACAGCCATTCCTCATCCCGTCAAACCGAGCGTACTATCCAAACCTTGGAGGATATGCTTTGCTCATGCGTAATCGATTTTGGCGGCAACTGGGATTCGCACTTACCCTTGGTAGATTCTCGTACAACAACAGCTATCACGCTAGTATTCAAATGGCACCAGTTGAAGCATTGTATGGTCGTAAGTGTCGTTCGTCGATTTGTTGGCACGAGATCGGATACTCTCAAATCACTGGTCCGCCCGAGACACAGACAAGATCCTACAAATTCGTGATAATCTCCTCAAAGCCCGAAGCCGACAAAGAGTTATGCTGACAAAAGACGCAAGCCTTTGGAATTCAACGTGGGTGATAACGTACTTCTCAAGGTATCCCCTTGGAAGGGTGTTGTTCGATTTGGTAAGTAAGGCAAACTCGTACCTTGCTACGTAGGTCCTTTCAAGATTCTCGAAAAGATTGGCATGGTTGCGTATCGACTGGACCTGCTTCAAGAACTCAACAATGTTCACCCAGTTTTCCATGTTTCGAATCTCAAGAAATCTCTAGCTGAAGAAGGACTTCAAGTTCCACTCGAATATCTCCAAATCAACGAGACATTGCATTTTGTGGAAAAACCAGTCGATTTCATGGACCGAGGAATCAAGCAATTAAGGCGTAGTCGGATTCCTATCGTTAAAGTTCGATGGGAAGGAAAACGTGGCGCTGGATTTACTTGGGAACTTGAGAGTGATATGAAGACTAAGTATCCGCATATCTTCGTTGCATCTTCCTAAATTTCAGGACGAAATTTCCTAAAGGAGGGGAGACTGTAACGCCCTGCTTTTTCATACTTTTATATTTAGAAAGATAATCATAGTATGCTATTTTTGGAACTTTGTAATCTTGTCTTCATTCTTTCGTTGTAATTCTTGTAAACCGAGACTTAAATCATAATGAAACTCGTATTTTATTTCAATTCATGTTTTATACACTCATACCTTCATACATGTGATACTTAATACTTGCAAACGTTTAAAACATTTGACATCTCGCAAATACGTGACATACATGCTACATACGAGACTTATACATGACATTTCTAAGTAACCATATTCATTTTATACTTGTGTAATCTTTAGTACATACTTCTTATACTTCAAAACCTTAAAATAGTCCAAACAGGATCAATACATAACAACTAGACAACGCCCCAATCAACAAAACAAAAAAAAATAAAATTTTAGGTCCTCTAAGACTGCATGAGATCCCCATACAATCCGCATGGGGTCTGGCAGGCAGAAGGTTTTGGCAGCCGCGGGTTTAGCACGAATCCCCACCTCTAACTCTCACCCAATGGCTTCAAACCTTCATTAAACACCTTCTAAAACCCTAATTCATTCCCCTACAAATACCAACTCTTCTCCAAGAATTTTTACACTTTCATCACTCTCTAATCTCTCTCGAACACTCCAAAATCAGTTGCAAACTCAAGAACTTGGCAGATTCATCACATCTTGCCAAATTGAGCATAACTTCTTCATTTCTTGGTCTTTTTGCTTGATTCTTCTTTGTAATTACTTGGATAAACCTTAGGTTTGATTCCACGGATTCTCCTTGGAGAATCCAGATCTAGAAATTCACCAAAAAGGCTCCAAAGTTTCTGTTTTGAACAAAACTTCTTTAAAACTTATGATTTCTTCAAACAACCTTGAGTTCTTGTGTCCTAATCAAGTTTATAGTTAGTGAGCCTAACCAAGATTTTTCTACATGAAATATGAGATGTTTTAACAATATAAACTTTCTGTTTTATATGAGGTTTAAGCTCACAAGTGATGACAAGTCTAGAACTTGAAGATAATGTGACTACAAGGTTAGCTTGGGCTATCCTACATACAAGTTCACACATCACTTGATGATTTCTCATCACTATTCTAATGTGGTTTGCTAGTTGAAAGTAACACAACCCCGTCTAGCCTTTGACTTGTGTCAACGTCGGCTCACCTGAGTTGTAGTTTACTTGGCTACTTGGTATAGTGATAACATGTAATTTCATTTCCATTATTATTCTCGTTCTTGATCCTCCTTGTTGTCTATGACAACTTGTGTAGTGGTGAACTCACATGAGGTTCCTAAATGGTTGGTTACACCACCTACCTCCTACATGACTTCTATGACATCCTTGATTGGACTTATGATATCATATATGTAAATAAGCTTGTATAATATACTTAAACCGAAACTTTGATGATGACCAAATAATCATATGTCAAGTTACTAAGTTTAATCACAAAAGTGTTTAGTTCCTCGTTACGATTCTAATAGGTGTTATAACCTATGAAATCACATAAACCATAATGGGTTCCCATAGTGTCAAAACGAGTGCTAGACCTTAGTGAGTATTTTCGTATACGTTATTTTGTTATGCTCTATTCCAAATTCCGAATCATCCACTATCATCCAATACTCACACCTACGTGTTCCTCTTGTATGATAACTCGGTGTTCCTCCCGTAACCAAACAACTCTTCACGGATTCAACCATTGGAAAGCTTGCAAAACCGTGAGTACACCTGACCCACTTTTCTTTTATGTCGCTTTGGGTGTAACATGTTTACCTTATACAAAATCACTAAACTTATTCTTTAGGCAATGCACGAAACAATCCAATATACATGAACACTTTGATACATTGCTTGATGCTTATATTTGGACCATTCTTATGTAATACAATAGTCATTAGCTTATCTTAAGCCTCCATTTGACATGTACAGCGCTATAGGAGTAATGCACCACCCGTGAACGAGAGGTCATGTTAAATTATCTTTATTTTGCATATGCAAGAGGGCTGACTAGAAATATTGCATGCCATGTACTTGTATAAACTTAGTTGCCATGTGGATTCGTTTTAAACTTTATGCTTATACGTATGCTTATACTTAAACTTGTGCACTCGCCTTTGCTTTTGCATTGAACTTTATTTTAAACATGTTACATGTTGAGAAGGATGATGCTATGAAATTGAAGTAGCGTTGATGCTAGATACACATATAGACGCCTTAGGTTTAATTATGTTGTATCAAATTTTGTCTTTTGTTTATTGTTATTTGAAGTTCCATGTACTGTAATGATAATTATTTATGAAAAGAAATTCGGATTTAATTAATTATCGTCACCATTAGTATTTTGAGCAATGAGAAATCTTTTTCGTCCCGCCTTGATGTTTCCGCCATCGGTTGGGGTGTAACACGACGCCCCTGGGAAATGCTCCTTACTAAGATGAACCCACACGAGATCAACCCTCCTTGAAAACTACATATTTTTGTCGAGTGTAAGACCTTTGTTGATACACAATGTTTGTAATGCTTCACATTTTGTACTTTCCCTATTTAGAAAGTTATTTTATTTATACTTTTAGAAACTTGTAATCAGGTTTCGTGGTTCATTTCATCTTGTAACTGAGGCTTTGATCATAATGGAAATTCATTTTATACATATACGTGTTACCTTTCACATCTGTGTTATTGATGCAATCAATCTTTAAATACGTGTTTATACGCAAAACCGAGATTTAATAAATAGTTTGGATACATAAAAACAAACTAAAATACAAGAAAACGCCATAAAGTAACATAGTTACAAAGTGCAAAGACTTAAAGTGAACAAAACCAAAAGATTTTCCACCTCTTTTCTCCTCCAATCACCTTCCACCTTCATTAAATCCCAAACCCTAATACCCACTTATAAATATAAGCCTCCACCACCTCCTAAATATTTCCACACACCAAGTTTTCTCTCAAACTCCCAAATTCCCTCAAGTCTTCCAAGCAAGGAAGAAAACTCTAAGTGTTCTAAGTGAGTTTTCACTCACTTTTCTTCATCTTTTTCTTCATTTCTCCTTTCAAGCTATTTGGCCAACCTCTAGGAAGGTTTCCACAAGTTTTCCATAGCAAACTAAGGTGGAACATCACCATTTTGAGGTCTAAACTTTTGTTTTACTAGGGTTTATGCAACCCACAAGTGATGAAACCATCCGAGCTTGCCATGAAGTTTATGGCAAGACTTGTGTTTTGGTATAGGTGTGAATACTTGGAAGCCATGACTATCCTAACTTCACTCCACCACCTCACTTGATGTTTTATCATTGTTATCTCAAGTAGTTTGCTCGATTAAAAGTAACCTAACCCCATCTAGCCTCTGACACTTAGTTAAATCTTTCCATGTCGGAAGTGGCTCACCGGGTTAATGTTTACTTGGCTACTTGATATAGTGATTATTTGTACATTTCCTTTCATTCATGACCATCTGAATCATCCTTGTGATGATTTGTGTATTGGTGAATCTTACAATGAGGTTAAAGGATGGTTTTCCTCCTACCTCCATGCATGACTTATATTACAATCTATGTTATTCTTGTTGGACTTAACTTAGAACTATATTATATAAACTATAAATATATGAATACATAATCGAACCCTTGATGATTATCGACATAGTTACTTGTCATGTTAGTAAGTTATATTATCAAAGGCTTGAGCCTCTCGTTACGATTCTAATGGGCAATTCGACCCATGAAACCACATTATCCCCTACGGGACTTATAGTGTCAAAAACGAGTATTTAAGTCTAGATAATTAATTTTGAAAACATACTTTCGCGTACTTTACATTCCAAATCCAAATCTTCCATTAACATTCTGAATACTCACACACCTTCATTTCCCTATTCTCACCAACTTGTCAATACTCGGATAATTGGAAAGCTATACAAACTTGTGAGTACACTTGCCCATTTCGCTTTGACACACTTTAGGTGCAACATGTTTTACTTGTTAAAATGCACGATTCACACAGAAATGCTTTATTCACTCAATCTGTTACGCATGCTTTGTTATGCTTAGGTTCATGCTAGAATTCATGCTAATTGTTAGCCCACCTTAACAATTATAGCGTTATAGGAGTAGCACACCACCAGACAGGGTTTTTTAAGTTATATTCATTACGATCTCGATTACTTCGGTATCGAGGGATGCTTATTATTTGTAAATAGTCTCGTTACTTTTGTGGCGAGGGACACATATTACATATAATTCTTGTGGACACTTGGGTTTGACTTTTAGTTATGCATGCTTGTTTGACCTTGTATACCAAATTGCTATGTTGGATTGAGAAATACTTTTTATACTTATGCCATGTGACTAAAACTAGTGTGCTCGCCAATACGTTTGTATTGAACTATGCTTTTAAAACATGTTGCAGGTTATTGATGATGTGATGATGATGCATGGAACTTAGTAGGATGCCTAGAAACACATTTTAAATTTTGTATACTTATTGTAATGTAATTCTTTTATTTCAAGTTTTGTATTTGGTTTCAATCTATGTAATTGACTTTTTAGAAATGAAATGAAATTTCTTATTTTAATACTTGTCGCAAATATTAGTGTTATGAAGTCTTGAGCAATCTATTTACGTCCGCCCCGATGAGTCCGCCATCAGTTGGGGTGTGACAATGTTATGTTAATAATTTTTTCACGAAACTGCTAATGTATGAGCTTAATTTGAGCAACCTGATCCTCTCCCTCGGCGCTAAATTGGGTATTAGCAGGTAGTGGGGTAAGATCCAATGGTTGAATGAATTTCGACCGTAAACCACCAGAAACGGGCTCATACTAATGGACCTGTGATTGGAAAGATTATATGAGAACTCGACTTGAGGAAGAACGATGTCCCCCTATTTTGGGTTGGACTCCACAAGGCTTCGTATCAGATTTCCTGAGTTGCGGTTGGTTACTTCCGTTTGGCCATCGCTTTGTAGGTTATGGGCACAACTAAAATTGAGTCAAGAACCTAACCGCCTCCATAACGTGCACCAAAAATATCCCACAAACTTGGTATCCTTGAAGTCTCACAATTTCAGCAAAGTATAATCGAGCAACTTGGCTAGCATCATAAGTCTTCAAGAACGGAACAAAGTGGGCCATTTTAGAGAATCTGTCAACAACGACCATAACCCAATCCTTTTATCTTTGAGTCTTTGGGAGTCCCACAACGAAATCAAGGCATGTGCGAGCGATATGATGTGCTTTTGTGATATGGCAGCGGAGTATACAAACCTGCGTTTGAATGATGTGCTTTAGCGATATGGCATGTGCGACACCTGTCAACAATATGGTTCACATATGAACTCATCTTGGGCTAATAGAACCGTTCCCTAACATGTTTAAGTGTTTTATCACCCCAAATGGCCTACCGAAGCATCCTTGTAACACCTCGTAAAAACCCGTCCAATAAAATCCCGACACGTGTCCCGCTGATCATCGTATTCCACGTGTTAACGAGAAGGACCAATCATGTCGTCATGTTATCTTTATAACCTCTGAACGATGTTTGAATTAGTCGAAGGGCCAATTGTGACAAAATATAAAAATTTATTTTCTAGCAAGGTCTTATGGACCGTAACCATGTCTGGTTACGGACCGTAAGGTAAATAGGGAGATGGATCAAAGAGGCGGTTACGGACCGCAACCACATATGGCTACGGTCCGTAACCAGTTCAAAACCAGGGCGCCAGATTTGGCTTACGTACCGTAAGCCATTACCATTACGGTCCGTAAGGGGTTACAGCTGGCAGTTTTTGTTGGCAGCTTGCATGCTTGCCATTTCTCTCGCGAACCTGAACCATTTCCCTGGTTGCTACACGTCCCAAAACACTTGTATTCATCATACAACGCCAACCAACACTTGTATGATCCCATGCTTGGTTCTCAAGTATAAATAGAGGGTTTGCAACCTTCATTCTTGCATCACTTCTCATATTTTCTTCTCTACTCTCATCTGGAGGTTCCTGATCTTAAGGTGCTTCCTAATCAAGTTCTTTTTCACGTTAGGACCACTGGTAAGGGCTCCTTTCAGTTCTAGTTTCGTTTAGTAGGCTTTAAGCCAAAAGTCAAAGCGATATCGTAATAACGCTTTGACCTTTGGTTAAGACCACTATGGTCCAGCCATTGTTCGAGTCGAACATGGATACGTGATCATAATAAGGTAGGTGATAATCCCTCAAGAGGGCACCTCCTGAGAATCACGTTTACTTGGTCAATTGACGAGTCAAAGTTATGATCAATAAAAGTCAACGGGTCAGTTTTTGAAAATAATTCATATCTCGTATTGTAGATGTTATAAAATATGTTGTATCATTTTAATAACTTGGTAATAAGTGTTAGAAAATGTGTAAACATGTTCGGCTCGTCAATTCCAGGTTTAAGGTCGGTTTGCAACCGAAAGTCGCAAGGTTTGACTCCTGCTTTGACTTTCAGTTCTGACCCAAATTAGCAACTTAGGCTACTGATTACAAGTTGCATTATGACCATGTTATATTGTAGAATAACTCTTCGGAGTCATACTATATGGTCATGTAGTATTCTGAGTCTTTATGCAAGTTTCCATTAAATATGAAAACTTTGACTAAAATGCCCAATTTGTCTAAAATAAGGTTTTAAACATAAATGAACATGTAAATGAGTTACATAGTGATATAATAACTTGATTAACTTATTTTGATGTGAACATTCTGGTCATGAACTAAGTTTTTATTAAATATCGTAAAATATGATTCTAAATTACCAAATTACCCTTTTCGGCATTTTAAACGGTTTAAACATGATTCCTTCACCAAGATTAATTACTTACTGATTTAATATAATAATATGGATTATTTGGGATGTCAAAACAGATTATGAACTGAGTTTGCATACAAGTCCTTATATAATGCCGTTAAATGACGATAATGTCTTTACGGTGCATCAAGCGACTTTAATTATACTTTTGATATCTAAACCTTTTACCTACTGATATAATGTATTAAATGACTTATTTTAGCTATATAAAACTGATCATAACTTCAGTTTTCATTAAACATCGCTTAAATTGTCATTTAACGCATTCATCGCCGTTTCGGCGCATAGTATGGTTTAAAACCATAACTATGAACCAAAACTTGTTACCTACTTATTATTAAACTTATTTTAAATACTTTTATAGTAGACACAAGTCCCAAACTAAGAATCCCAAATATGACATCGAAACTATGTGTGAAATGACCAAAATGCCCTTACAGGGCATAGTTTGGTTTAAAACTAACAACCACACATATATTTGATATCCTACTGATATAACATCATAAAATACATATTTTTACAGAATGTTTATGACCTTAACATCAGTTTACTCGCAAACCTCTTTTATAAAGTGTAAAATGACCAAAACGCCCTTTTAAGGCGTAACATGATTTTAAAACATAAACGGACATCCATGTTAATATCTTACTGATATTAAACATATTTAAAACTTATTGGCATATGGAACTTGTATATGACTCATCCGGTTAAGCCTACGTGGCTAGTTTACATAATTTAACTGAAAGGGTTTAACTTTATCATTTTTATTTCAAAATCCAGAATGTAACATGTTTACCCATATTAAACAAGTCTTAGTACTTGTCGGGTTTAAACTACATTCTATTCCGGTCATTTCTTAATCTAGCGTATCACACCGTAATCATTACTTAAGACTAGCCGGTTCGAGTCTATGACTCAACTAAGGACCCGTTAGCATTCTAGTTGGTTATTAATACCATCATTCCAGACTAAACGCCTTCCGGTTGATTGTAACCTGTACCTATCTCTTTGACTTACGGCTGAGTTATTACTTATTTGAAGAACTAGCTCAGGTAAATACTCTTAACCTATTTTCCCTATACGGGCTTGGATACGATAAATTATTACCGCTTGGTTGGATATGGGATTATGTTGTTAGATTGTGATTTAACTAAATCTCATAACTCGTTTTAATATGTATTATCTGATAACTTAAACATTGGGGGTTAACTCAACCGTGTCTGGGATATCCTTAGGCTCATTAAATTGCTAATGGCCACAGCCTAAGCACGGGGTGTAGGCATACACCCGTTAGATGCAAATTATTATTTTTATCTGCTCTTGGGAGTTCAGAAGTGGTGTGTCGGTTGATCATGTCTTGGTTTCTGTACTGGGCCTGATATATATTGACAGGCTTGTAAAACTGTATACAAGGTCACTTGTACTGTCCCAAGTTATTTATAAAAATGTGCCAAGTGCACTTAAACAATTTTGAAAAGATTTTCAAAATGTGTCGGTTGATTGTATTTACTAGTAAAACTGACGTATTTTCAAAAGGTTAAGATACAGGTACATCATGTAATAGGCCGGAAGCTGCGCAGGCGTTCAACATTAAGGACTTTACAAATCCTAGTTGTGCCATTAAGTCTATGGATCATTTGTACATATTTTATGATCCGCCTGTGGATCTTTATTACAAACCGTCTGTATGTATTATTTTGAACTTTAACTGTTTGTAATAGTATTTTAAATCCAAGACTTCCACTGTGTTGCTCTGTGTTGTTTGCTTATGATGTTATCAACTTACGTCACAACACTCCCCACCGGGACATACGTGGAAATCGGGGTGTGACAATCCTGATGACCTTCCAAAATAATCGCATCTCACATTAAACACTTAGGAACACATAGTCTCATTCCTTAAATAAAAACCCGTCATGTAACGAATATTGACCGGTCGGATTAGCTCGACAATCAGCCCAAAGGGAAGAAAAAACTGGATCATCCAGGTATAACATGCTCAAAGTGTCAAATCAGCCCACTTGTGTCTGCAAGAAAGTGAGTAACACCTGGCGCCTACGTAGGGCGTCATCTACCGTATTCGTAGCTCCCGACTTGTATTGAATAACAAACGAAAAATCCTGAAGAAGCTCGACCCACTTAGCGTGTTGAGGTTTCAACTTACTTTGTCCTTGAATAAACCGTAAGGCCTGATGGTTGGAGAAGAGATTAAATTCATTCGGTAACAATATAATGTCGCCAATATTTAAAGCTTCGAACGATGGTGTAAACTCTTTGATAAGTACTTATTTTTGCTTGGCCACACAAAGTTTCACATACAGAAAACGACCGTGTGTCCCTCTTGGCTAAGAACGCCCCCAATACCGAATCCTGAGACATCACACTCAACTTGAAACATCTTCTGGAAGTTAGGAAATGCGAGGACATGCACACTAGTAACACACTTTTTTAACTCCTCGAATGCCTTGGTAGTATTCTCCTTTGAAGTTCTAAGATTTTGAACTATCTGTTTGGGTCAAGTCTAGTGGCGAATCCAGAAATTTTTTCCACCGGGATTCTTGTGGTAGATTCTCACTATTTCTTACATTTTTTTCCAAATCATACAAGTTTTCCACTAATTTTTTCCATTATTTTCAAACCAAGGGGTTCCCCCAAAACCCCCTGGATCCGCCCCTGGTCAAGTCAATAGTGAACGAAGTAGTGTTTCATGCTCCATTCGACCCCGATGGTAAAAGTAACAAGCTTGGCGAGATGACCTGTTAAGATGTTTAGGTGAGTCGTGGTGACAATAATAAATGGGAGTTGGGTTGATGTTTCCTTTGATCCAGGTGGGTTGGTCCGAAGGCAAAACTCGAGGACGAGTTTTTTTGAGAAGCGGGAGAGTATGATGCAGGAACCATATCTTTAATTTGTTTGGATTTTGAATTTTCTGTTTTATCTTATATAGTTTCCTAATACTGTTATGAGTCAAAGTTTATTTAGTTTCCTAATACTGTTATGAATCAAAGTTATAAATTAGGGTCTAGCGTTTATGATCTTTTAGTTTTTGTTGATTGTTAATATAAAAGGGTCTAGGGTTTATGATCTTTTAGTTTATGGTGATTTTTAATATAAAGAACTTTATTCTTGGAACCTTGGTTTGATTTATTGTCTTTGATTAACTAATTGTTCTTGAGCCATTTGATCGCACTCGTAACTACACCAGTTTCGTTCTTGTGGTGGCACTATGACTGTCAAATGACAGCCAGCGGTTTGGTTTCTGGGCGAATGCCCAAGCCAAACTTTGAAGCCAGAGTGAGCCCGGTTAAGACAACATAGTCTGGCCGGAGTAGACAACGGAGCTCTCCAATTCAGGAAGTGCGGTGGCCAAACACAAGAATATCGACGTTAAAAAAAAAGATAAAATAGAAAACCATACCTATTAATAAATTGAGAATTGTGAATTCTTAAAATCATTCTTTGATTAAGTTTGCGTTATTCTTAGGGTATGCTTGATTGCTTTGCTATAATGATATTTACTTTTATTTTATTCACAAACCTAAAATGTAATCAATTAAAGACGCAATTTTATTTTATTCAAAAACCTAAAATGTACTCAATTAAAGACGCAAGCATACTCGATTCAGCAAAAGTATTTTTAGGGTTTTCTTGTTTCAAAGCGTTAAAGGGTATTTATACTATATATTCCTTCACAATATATATTTAAAATATTAAATTCAGCTTTCATATTAGATTAGTTTAAAATATTAATTACTCAAAAAATAAGATTTTGAATTAAATTGATGTCCAAAACCAGAAACTCTATTTGATTACAGCTATTGACCAATTTAAAAAAAAAAACAAAACTCGATTTAATATCAATTATTCATAAGAAACAAAAATAGAGGGGATGCATTTGAATATAAAACAACCCTACACTCACCTACTAGAAACTAGAAAGGAGGATTTACTAGATTTTGTGTGGTGAAGACTACTATTATCGATACTTAGTAATTAGTTATGAAAGAAAGATTTTTCATTAACGCAATGTCATGATCGCCTATCTTTTTCCGTAAAAATTCATCCATAACAAAGAAATATATAGTTATATATCTTCTTTAAGTAGAACTTTAAATTAACGTAATGTCATGATCGCTTATCTTTTTCCGTAAATATTAATTCACAACAAAGAAAAATATAGTTATATATCTTCTTAAGTAGAACTTTAAAATTAACGTAATGTCATGATCGCTTATCTTTTTCCGTAAAAATTAATTCATGACTAAGAAAAATATAGTTATATATCTTTTTAAGAAGAAATTTAAAATATATATAAAATTGTGGTGGATACAAACATCAGTATCCCAAACTTTTATTGTGGGACTAACTTTCTTCTTATTAAACTATATTTAGAATTAGAATAGAAAGTCCAATTATCTTCGAAATCTATCTATCATTCTTTTTGTGAAGACATGTAATTATATTTCCTTTTGAATAAATGAAAAGTAGTAATTATTTATTTGATGAACTTTGTCTTAATTATGTAAGAGAATAATTAATTTGAGCTCCTACGTTTTTAAATAGAAATAGCAACATGGTTTACAATTAAAAAGATGTGTATTATCTAAAATGGACCAGAAATGTATTATCTATTACAGCAGTGACGAGATGTGTGGGGAGGACCACCACAAAGGGCTTGTGATTTCAAGGGACACGTGTTTAAAAAAAGCAAATCGATATAGGATGAGTATCATTACCGAACACTAATTATTGCGAGAACAAAAAATAACAACTCTAAATTACTAAATTTTGGAATATAAGGTTCATATTTTTTAAAATTTTATGTTTCTTACATTCACATGCGTATTACATACACATAAAAAAACATATATTTTTACTAGTGGAGAACTGCCCGTTGTTACGGAGTCGGCAATACACAACGGGAACATGATATGCATCAGGCAATGAAATGATCGGTGAAGTGACGATGCCATGGGAGGTTGTTGTACAACTTAGTAGGGTGCCACATGCTACTACCCGACTTGCCAATGTAACATTTTTCTGTGCTCAATCTTATTAAGTCTGTACACCAGGCCTTCATTTGGTTTGAGATAGTTTATTTGTGAGTGAAATATAACTTTTGGTAAAGATAAAAAAACGCAAGCACCAACTTTATGAAGATTGTACTCAGAGCTCACATCAGCTTTAAAACTTGGCGTGACTCGAGTTTTTAGCAAGGCAATTTTAAGTAGCTTGCACAGCTCAACTCATTTACACCTGTATTTTATAAATATTTAAAACATAATTTTCTTTATTATAGCCATTTTTACCGATTTGCTCCGGGATATTTATAGATCTAACATAGTATGACACCCGCATCTATTACATATGGACAGTCCACATATGCAACACACAACACACCTACAATGGTGAGTCTGCTGAAGCTGCTCATATTCTTCTTCTTCATTATGCAATACAAAGTACATGAGTATTTCCAAAAGATTATAAAATAGTATAACATAAATTATAATTTAAAACATGAGTCTGACTGTGATCTCACTTATTAATGAAATTACGAAATAAAAACCACATTGTGATAACACAACTACTTTTTCCTCAATCAAGTTAAAGGATTTATGCACGACTGTACATGATCTAAACGTATGATACATATGTATATAACACCTTCCCATAAGAAATAACTATTAGGGTCTCATTAGAGAAGCATGCGACAAGCATATATGTATAAATACAAAATGACAAGCTTGCAATTATATTAGTCAAAAAAAATATTAAACAAGATATATCGTTTTTAATAAAAATTAACATTCTCATCATCAGTAAAAAGTTTATAAAGCGGACCAGAATGTGTGGTGTGTCAATTTGATCAGGCATGGTTCAAACCATACTAAAAAATTATGTTATAACCCGAACTCATCATAGTTGTCCACAACCCATGGCCCCACCCACCCTTTGATAAACAACCGTCACTTCTTTGAGCTTATCATCATCCTCCTCTTTCCCAACAGACTGATTATCAACAAGCGATTGTCGATGCAGTTTCAATTCTCTTTTCATTCGGACTCGAGCTTATCAGCTAACTTATCTTTGTCATTAACTTGGTTTTCATGTTGTAGACCCAAGTTTCAAGCCCGTTACGCGCTTCATTATTTTCTTTCACCCTTTTGTCTTCTTTAGCAAACTCTTCGGCTTCGCGAACCATACGCTCTATCTCTATGTGGCTCAACCGAGCCTTTTCATTGGTGATTGTGATCCTTTCGGATTTGCCAGCCACCATGTTTTCTACCTTCATGTTTAATATACCGTTTGCATCTACTACGAATGTGACTTCGATTTTTGGGGTGCCCCTGGATTAACAAAACATAGTTTTAGCCCCCTATAGCACAGATGCAATTTCGATATCGTTAACACGGAAGATAAACCTTGGAGTTAGAGGGATTCCGGAGAGATCAAGTGTTCCAAGAAGCCTACAGTCCTTTAAGACTTCTTTCACCTTCATAAACCTGTTAGCGAAAAAAAGATGATAATTAGACAATTAGTTAGTTGATATTACATTTATCATGTACGGGTAGTATGGCCATCTTGTATATAGTTTGTTAGAAATGTTTTGGAAAAAAATTAATTTCCACCGGCCAGGGTTGTATCAATTTTGACCCCGAAAAGTAAAGGTGTTAAGTATTCCTCTATGTACAACCAAAAGCTGCATTTATCTCATCATATTATAAAGATTTCTTTTACTCTAACTTTCAAGTTTAACCAATTTTGACCCCGACATGCATGGACCGCTGCCTCAAGGTCCTGATGTGGTTTCAGGTTCCTACCTGACGCGCTTTTAGAAAGAAGCAATTTGGTATAAAAAACTCAAATTTCATGATGATGTTTATGGGAGAAAAACGCGAACATATTAGTAGCATTAGCATTGCTTTGTTCAGCCTATAAACAATATTACAAAGAAAGCAATGAGTCAACAGATATTATGGGGGCACAGTAATTGATTCCAGTTGCTGATTAACACATAAATTTAATAAAGTACTACACTTTGTATTCACAACTTTACTAAATAGCGTAGCTTCCCAAGTTCAATTAGTTCTACTTCACAAAGAACTGTCGACGTGGTCTATGTCTGTTGAAACCGAGGCTGACTGGATATAGATACCATTTGCACTACAAAACTTAATCATAGAAAGAAGAAAAAGTTGACATAATTACCAGTCACATCCGATTCTAAAAATCTCATAGGACTTATTAAAAGGCTGTCAAAATGAAATTAAATACCATTCATAGGATTTTATACTATTTATGCTTATCAATGAAACTTATAACATTTTATAACATTCTTTTAGAATATTTAAAATTGACGAAAAGTTACTTCTCCATCTGGCTCTCATAACATGACCAAAAAGTCAAAAAAAGGCCATAGAATAACAATCATATGTCACAGAATAAATGGTTACCTACTTTTGAAGCAATCATGATCATATAAAGGTTGGTGACAAAAGAATAACTGTAACAAAAATCACAAAAATACACATAAGTATCAATAATTAGATAATCAATTGCTTAAAAAAATTGTCTAGCCTTTGAAGAGAAAGAACGATTCATGAGGATGAATGCTCATGACCGACATATCATTACATACCTGGTTAAAATCAAATTGATGTCGACTGATTAATTATCGAGCAGAGGTTGAACACATGAACAATGTTACTCACAACAGAGAAGGTTAATGTATAATTGCCAGCTTTTTGATATTGCTTCTTGACTTGGTTATTCCATTTAGAAACATCAACCGCTTTCATTAACTTGATTATCAAGTTTTGGCCAAACCATTCCAAAGCGATGTTGAGGAGAAAGATGGTCGCACAGTTTTCTTCTCACCACCATCATTCTGCAAATTGGATCTCAAAACCTCAAATCTAAATTTCACACCTAATTCGAAACCCTAAAAGTGAATTTAGAAAAATACAAACGTGCTTCCTGTGCTCATCGACAGTCGAGAATTGGGGTTTCACTATGATTAATAAACCATAAATTCCAAACTGATACTACTATTAATAAACCATAAATTCCAAACTGATGGTACCTAAAATTTAGTGGATGGGATATGTTAGGACCTGAGTTTGACCTGATTGTGTTGTTTTAAACAAATTGATCATAAATAAGATAAAGCACTAAATACCTTGCAGCGGAATACGATTTAAAACTTTGTAACACAACCAAGTGAGAGATTAGCTTTCATCACACAATGTTTTCATTACTCAAAAGATTGAAATGATTACAAGTAATTACATGCCTGAATCACAAACTCCCCCTCAGTCGAGCTCACACAGGTTAGATTGTACAAGATAAGTATGTGTGTGTAAGCTGATAGAACAGTACATGCACTGTCTATTTATAGTACTAATCCTAACCTCTTTGGCATCTTTGCTGACATCACCAAGACAATGACATTTAGCAAATCTAACAAACTCTAACCACTGCTAATGCTATTCTCTGATACATTTACAAAACACTGATTGCTACCTAAATAAGATGCTAACCACTGATGAAGCTTTATCAAATGTTCTTCAAAGGGTGATCAGACCTTTGACTTCCAGCAGACTTTTGACTTCAAACAGAGGTTTGGTCTTTACCAGTCTTAATAACCAACAGAGCTTAGCGTTTGAGCAGATGTTAGAGCTATTAGATGTTTGATGCCTTGCCATAGAGGTAAGTTATGAGTCAAAACACTGTTTACTCTAAATCATTTAGCAGAGACCTGTTTTGGTTTATCATCTGTTCTTTTGTAAGGGTCAATCCCAACAATCTCCCCCTTGAACAGATGATGCCAAAACTCTTCCTTATTTATGATCTTTATTCTCTCATCAATTTTTCCCTGATTTGTCTCTTGAACTGTAGTTCAAAATTCTAGGAATTTTCATCATCTTCTTCTCTGCATAGTTGAAGTTCCAAAAGATCTTGAAGGTCAGCTATACTCAGGCTTAGTGCATCCTTTCTTATTGTATAATTCAACTTTCCGATTGGACTTGAGCAAAGTCAATACATGGGTCTGTTTGTCAAACATCCACTTTAGTATTTTTGAGTTCAATGGGTTTCTTGGGAGAAGTTTTATTTGTGATGAGTTTGGTGAGGTTGATGTGCTTGATAAGGATGTGGCAGTGATAGTAGGTGGATCTTGACAGTCTAATGAAGTCGCATCCATTTTTGATTCTTTCATGTTTTCATCTTCCTTCTTTTCATGTATCTTATCCATTTGATGCTCTTTCCTTTGATTGAAGGCTTGTATGTATTCATCTAAGGCAAGATCTGCACTTGAATTAGTTTTCTTGAACTTGTTCTGCAATCTTCCTTATCTGAGGATCATTCTTCATTCTTTCACACCTGTTTGCTTCTTGTTGAAGAGCTTTGAGAGGGCATTCTTCAAATTGATGCTCTTCAGCTTGATATGGTTTGTCTCTCATGATAATTTCTATGAAGTCTCTTCTTAGTTTCTTTTGAATATCAGCATCAGGTGATTGAGTTGACCTTTTCTTGTTCAAGTCTTTTGCAAAGTCTTCCAGTTTCTTAACTTTACTAAGTACATACTGCATTTGACTTGTCAAGTAAAATTCACCTTTCCCTTTACTATCTTCTTTTGCAATATTTTTGGCTTGTTTGACTTTTAATTTCAGATACTCCTTAATGTTCCTTGGAGCTCTGTAGCCAAAAAGAGATGGGAATGTTCTTTTGGATGGATTATCCTCTGTGAAGAATTGTAACATCTCATCTTTAACTGCAAGCAATTCCAGAGGATAATTTACTGCCAAAGGTATTTCTCTTGTAGGATTATGGCCAGTAGGTGATTGAGTAAGTGGGTTTGACGTTGGTGATGATGGAAGGATGAAAGGTTCTGGATTGGTTAGAATAAGTGTAGGTGTGGATATATCATCAGTCACTTTGAATTTTCTTTTTCTTGTATAGACTGAGCTTAGTGAATGAGTTGTTTTGGAGGTGTGTGTTACAGGAGTTTGGATTTGAGAAGATATGATAACAGTGGCTTGGCTAACAGCTGATGAAGGAACTGTTGTCTCAACCACTTTTGCTTTAACATCTGTTGTACCTTTTGTAGCCACAACATCTGTTGTAGTGAAAGTTGGTGATGAAGGTGATGGCATTGTTTCTGCTTTTTAGCAGGTGATTTGTGAGGTGGGCTTGTTGGTTTAGGTGCAGCAGTGGATATAGTACTAGCAGTGGTTTTGAGACCAGCAGTGGTTTGCTCTTTAGGTTCTTGTGATGGTGATTTCTTTTTGTTTGAAGTGCCAAGATCCTTTTTAGAAGTCCTTTTTCCTGTATCTTCATCATCTACTTGAATGTCTAGGGTTTCATCAACTCCATTTTTCTTTTCTTTGACAAATGTTTCAGCAGAAGTTACCAAGGATTCTTTTGTAGGTTCTTGCTTTTGCTTTGACACATTATCCACAGACTCAGTTTTCTCCCCCTTTTTGGCATCATCTTTTTCAAAGATAGGTGTAGAGGAAGTGCCAGACTTCTTTGTAAGGAATTCTTTGATACCCTTGAGGTCTGCCTGAGTTTCTCTATATCTTTCATCAATCAAATTTTTAGGCACTTTTACACGTATTTCATGTTGATGGTCAGCAAGTTGGCGTTGTTGTTGAAACAGAGGATATACATGTTTGATTATATCAACGGTTTGAAGAGTAGAGGATTGAGCGGTGTTTTGAGACTTTGAAGCTTCTAACATCTGTTGCAGCATATTTTTGATATCTGCCACAGATGTCTCAATTTTTGTAACTCTCTCCGTCAAATCTTTAGATTTAGATCATCACCTAACTTAATAGGATCATCTGAACTCCTACCAAAAGTGGTAGCTATATCTATGTTATCATGAATAGAGGTTTCAACCCTTGTTTCAAACACAGATGCCCCTTTGTCTTGGTACTGGGACTTCTTTCTACAGCAGAGGTTTCCTTGACAAACTCAACAGTGGTTTTAATACAAGCAGTGGTTGCCATGGTAGCCTCAATAGAAATTGCCTTCAAGGGAGACTTGTAACATCCGTCAAAAACGGATTTACCAAACCCGCTCCGTTTATCAACCGAACAGTCAGTCAAAATTTTCGTTGCGAATTAAATGCCCAAAATATTTTTAAACGATCCGTAATCAATTATTATACGGGAATATATATTTAGTTTTTGAAAAAATGTCAAAAATCGCAAAATAAAAATGAAATACATCTGCCGGGTTTCGAACCCGGGTCTGTACCGATCCGGAAGTGTCTTAACATACAACACACAAACCACTGCGCCAACTACTTTGTTTGTTGTATAATAAAATCATTTAATTCATAAAGTGACTTTACAAATTCAAAACCGGCGCCCAAACGATTCAGTCGTCGGAATCCCGGTAAATTCGCGAGTCTTAACTACGATTTACGTTATAACGTAAACCTTTAATCAGACATCGGTTATAACCGATGTTTGAAGTCCGCGACACTTTTCAAAACCGCCGGAAAATTTAAATCAAAGAACCCAGTCCGAAATCAGACCAAATACATCTCGTTTCTCTCCTATAAATTGACCCACAACCGACGACAAACACTTTGGCTCAAAAATCACACATTTTCTCGGCATAATTCCACTCGCCGGAACTTTCCTGTTTTTCGCCGGAAAACCGAGTTTTAATTTCTGAACCTCACTGAATCCCCTAAACCTTTACCGAAGTTACCCATACTCTTTCCAAGATTTCCGGAGACTTGCTGCTGCAAGGAACCTGTCGCCGGAGTTGAATTCTGTCGCCGGAGTTCTGCCGGAAAACAGAGGATCCAGCCGGTATATTTCTCCGCTCAGTTTCCTTTCCTTTTCACTTTTATCTTACCTTAATCGACGGTAAAACACTAATGAAACTCGAATACAAACTCGAACCAGTCAGACCTTAAATCTGGTTAACACCTGACGAAGAAGATGATGTATTCGTTAACATATAAGTATAATATAAATCAAGAAATTAATCGGGTTAGACACACAGTCCAGCGGTGGACTGTGTGCACATAAAACGTTAAACATGCAAAGGTCTCGAGTTCGAATCCCGTCTCACACACGCTGCCTTAATAAAATCCATTTTTTTTTGTTTACTGAACCGGATCGCCACAGATATATGTTAAATATATTGTTAACCGGAATAATAACCAAGTTAGACACACAGTCCAGCGGTGGACTGTGTGTTTGTTTATATCACAGGTCACGAGTTCGAGTCCGGTCTTCAGCACCGACTCGGACAATTACCTTTTCTTTTTAAATAAGGCAGAAAAGGAAATAACTAATTAGTATTTAAGTATAATAAAAATCGAGTTATATAACATGAAGAACACACAGTCCAGCGGTGGACTGTGTGTTAGATTAAACCACAGGTCCCGAGTTCGAGACCTGTGGAGTGCAAAACCGGTCCGCTTAAACTGTTTTTAAAATAAAAATGATTTTCTGTTAATTCTAATTAATGTATATATGTAATTAAAATCGAATATATAACGGGTTAGACACGTAGCTCAGTTGGTAGAGCTGCGTGCACGCGTACGGGAGGTCTCGGGTTCGAGCCTCACCCAGCGCACAACAATATGCCTCGAACCGGTCAACGCCGGTCAAAGTCAACAGGTCAAAGTCACTGTAGCAGAAAAAAAAAAAATATTTTTATTATTTTTATTTAATTATGTTAATTAAAAATCAATTATAAATACTTAAAAATAACATTTTTAAGATTAGAAAATAGCCTCAAACTCACAAAAATGCACCCAACAATCCTAATAAAATAGTTTAATAAAATCCGTTTACTTACCAAACCATAATGCGATTTATCTAGGTTAAATCTCACTCGTGGTTAAAACCACTTCGCGTGCATTCAACGTCATCAACCGAACGCACCCACTGTGAGTGAATCTTACAATTCCCCCTTTTAAATTACACGTTTTGGGGTGTGTCATGTGTTATGAAATTAATTAATTTATTTATTTAAACTTGTGCCATACCACATCATGACTTAAACTTAGATTGTTTTTATTGTTGTGATTTACTTATTGCCATTTGTCAAGTCATATGAAACTCATACGATAAGCCCATCAGTTCCTCGTGGGAGACGAGTAGAACATCGCGTGCTTCATATTAATTTCATTATTGTTCATGTGTGTACCATTGAGTTTATATTGTTTATAGTTGTGTTATTCATATTATCATGTTTATGCAATTCATTCATCAGGCCCCTCAGTTCCTCGTGAGAGACGAGTTGAGCATCGCGTGCCTTTAATTGTTCCATTATTGTTCATGAGTGTTTTCATTTAACATCCTATGATTATTGATCAAGTTACATCTAATTTTACTCATGTTTGGTTGTGCACATATTTCATAATCAATTTAAATAAATTGTTCAAATGTTTTTCCATAGGATTCACTCGCCAACATTATGTTGATAAAAAAAAAACCTTTTTACATGATACAGGTGAACAGGTTGAAGCAAGGAAAACATAGGATATGCCTTAGAAGAGAACAAAGAAGTTTAGATTGTAGTTAGATCATGTTGTAGCAATCATTGTAAATTTACATTTAAATTGTATTAATGAATATGAAACGTTTAATAAATGTTATGAGCTTTGATGATAACCCAATCATGCCCCGATCACCTTATCCGCTGCGGGTCGGGGTGTGACAGATTGGTATCAGAGCCATGACTATAGGGATATAGGATAGGTTATTAGACCCTTAGAGCCTATACTATAGTCTGCCTAAATTTTAAATTGATTAGGTGGTTACATAAAAACTTGTGATATTTATTTGTTTCATATTTGTTTACATTTCAGTCAAACATACATGCTCATATACATATTCATTATACATATATACATATTCATTATACATATATCGATGTTCATGTATTCAATTTATTTTCATACTCTCATTATCCAAAGATTTTATGCAATTTTCAATTCTCAACAAAGTAAGTTCTGCGACGGGCATGTAGTAACTGGAAGGGTACAAGTACCGGTAGTCGGAACGTCCTGTCTAGGCTGGCATTCGTATAAATCCAATATAACGGACCAGTTTGCCTACCTGGGGACCAACGATGAGAGTACGAAGGACCTATTAGGCCAAAGCATGCCACACCAAACGTCGTTCGAACTAACCCTACTTTGAGGTGTCATCGTGTCTACACCTGGACACATTCCGAACATCACACGTTGTATACATATTTCTCGATTTTCCCGGGTTTTTGTGTACGCAACCAGGCAGAAACCGTGCGAACCATATGAAAAACCGGTATTCATGGGGGCCCACACGATTACACAAGGTAAAGTATGGCGGCATGACGGGCCTAACAGCGAGCAAAGCCCAAGACATCCTATGGATGTAGTATTTTTGTATAATTATTTTATAAATGATCATTCTTGAATGCGACCCATGATCCCAAAAGCATCCAACTCATACTCTTGTCATGTATTCATTGTAGATGTCTTCTAACCTCGCCCGTAGGAAGACGAGAGCAAGAAAAGCCCGCGATCGCATGGCTACCTTAATCGCTCAACAAATGGCTGCCGTAATACCTAACATTGTAATCCAAGTTCAACAAGCACTTACCGATAATCCTGTCAATCAAGCAAACCAAAACATTTTCAACTCTTCCCCAAACACCACTAAATGCACCTACAAGCATTTCAAATCATGCGACCCTCCGAAATATAAAGGGACTGAAGGTGTCACCGCACTCCTCCATTGGTTTGAAGAAATGGAGAATACTTTTCTAAATTGCGATTGCCCTGATGATCGCAAAGTGCGTTATGCTACCGGTCGACTATATGGGATAGCACTTACTTGGTGGAACACAGAGAAGGCCAAACGAGGTGTGGAAGATGCTATGTCCTTAACTTGGAACGAATTGAAGGAAATCATGACCAGACGATTTTGCCCAAGGAGTGAAATCAAGAAGTTGGAAGATGAATTTTACTCATTGAAGCAAATGGAAGAGGAGACCACACCACCTACAACAAAAGATTCCTCGAATTACATCAAATGGTTCCCAACATGTTTACTCCTCTCTACCGTTTGATCGAGCACTACATTCGTGGTCTTCCGTCAAAGATTCAAGACCCTGTGATAAGTACCAAGCCTGCAATTTTGGAAGCAGCAATGGAGCTAGCAACAGAGCTCACCGAGAACCGAATTCGAAACAAAGACTTCAAGGAGGAGAAGAAGAAGGATAAAGAATCGACTGAAACCTCCGACTCCACTCAAACCGAATCCCCTTCTCAACCCAATCCTAAGAGAAGAAGAGTCGGGCGACTTTTCGCTGCTACTCAACGAAATCAACCCGTTTTTCACGCTATACCCATCCGAGCTGTCCCAATCACCCAAGAGGCACCCAACTCAGCTTACCCAAATAAGAAACCATATCTTGGACCTCACCCTCGATGCAACAACTGTTTTTATCACCATCCCCTTACTTTACCTTGCCGGCTATGTACAGCTTGTGGACGTTATGGTCATTTGAGCAATGTTTGTCGCACCTTTCAAGACCAAACCTCTTCCCCTACTCAAAACATGGCCCAAACTTATTACCAACCTCAATATCCCATGTTCCCATATGCTAGAGCTTGCTTCAATTGTGGCGACCCTACCCACTTTAGAAACACATGCCCTCAATTGGTTAATGTTATCAACACTCAAGCCCAATCAAACCCAGTTAACCAAGTAAACCAAGAAAACCCAACCACTATGCCACCAGCAAGAGGAAGAGTCTTCAATATCAACGCCAATCCTGTCGAAGATAATGACGGCCCAAACGAAGATACTCAGCTCGTCCTCTTCGTTGAAGATCCAGATTCAACTCCTATCGTTTAGTTTTATGTTTTTATCACATGTGTAGACTGTTAGAGAAATTATTGGATATTATATATTATATATTGTTTTCGGTATATGCTTTTGCCGAGGCCGTGGCTCCCCATCCATCGAGGTTGAGTTGGATCCCCATTTTATTATGTGGTTGATCTTGGCGTGCCCGCACGATCGGCTCCGTTTGTTTGAGCCTTGATCGGTTACGTAATGTTACATTTCAATACATGCAATACGTTCGGCTCCGTTTGATTGAGCCTTGAGCGCACATTTCAATTTACATTTCATGCAATACGTTCGGCTCCGTTTGATTGAGCCTTGAGCGCACAGACAATTTCATTATCAGTATCATGTGGTTGTGATGTTTGTAGTAGAGTCGCATCGAACTAACCATAACTTTCGGATAAAGTCAACGAAAATTTGACAAGGATATGGTGGATACGCCGATGGTACTTCCTATATATAAGTATTCTTGTCAAATGATCGGAGGCATTATCAGGCGGTTATGAGAGGTTCCATGCATAGGCTGATTGTGTGATGGTTGTTTAAATTAAGTTGTTCAATTTCAGTACATTCAATATGTTCGGCTCCGTTTGATTGAGCCTTGAGCACACAATTTCAATTTCAGTACATTCAATATGTTCGGCTCCGTTTGATTGAGCCTTGAGCACACAATTTCATTTTCAGTACATGCAATACGATCGGCTCCGTTCGATTGAGCCTTGATCGCACAGATATATTTCATTTCAGTAATTTATGTTTGTTGTATTGATTGTAGAGTTATAGGACTAATCATAATTCACTGTTAAAATCAATGAAAATTTGACAAGAATATGGTGGATACGCCGCTGGTACTTCCTATATATAAGTATTCTTGTCAAAGGATCAGAGGCATTAACGGATGGTTATGAGAAGTTCTATGTAGGATTTATTAGTTTCTTGGTAACCAATCATAACTTGTGGATAAAACTAATGAAAATTTGGCAAGAATATGGTGGATACGCCGCTGGTACTTCCTATATATAAGTATTCTTGCCAAAGGATCAGAGGCATTATCAGGCGGTTATGAGAAGTTCCAGTAGGATTTAGTATTGCCTTGGTTGGAATTTGTGTTACATTTACATCATCATGTTATTTAAAGAGATTGGATTGTGTTCCATTTCTACATAAACTAACCTCTCAATCATAATAAACAAGAGAGGAACTTCCATCATTCAAACATATATGTTATCAGAATGTGGATTCAAATATTTGCTGATGTGTTTATTCATGTTCAAATATTTGCTGATGTGTTTATTCATGTTCAAATATTTGCTGTTGTGTTTATTCATGTTCAAATATTTGCTGATGTGTTCATTCTTGTTTGAATATTAGCTGTTGTACTTACTTATGTTCAAATATCAGCTGTTGTGTTTTTATTTATGTTCCATGTAGATTGTAGTGTTAGAAGTTTTGCCTTAGGATATAACCATATTTTCCCAAACGTATCTAAACTCTTATGCATGATATCATTTTTAGCAAATCATTCCTGTTTATCAATACTTACACAGTAGGCAACAAAAAGCGATTCCTAAATAGGGTACTTAACCTTTACAAGGAACGTTACCGCCTCGAACAAAAACTTAAGCCTTTATTTTGCTAAGCATACAACTGTCAAACAAAACATCATCATTCTTATAGTCAAAATATATCATTATTTAAATTTCGGGACGAAATTTCTAAAAAGCAGGGGATACTGTAACATCCGTCAAAAACGGATTTACCAAACCCGCTCCGTTTATCAACCGAACAGTCAGTCAAAATTTTCGTTGCGAATTAAATGCCCAAAATATTTTTAAACGATCCGTAATCAATTATTATACGGGAATATATATTTAGTTTTTGAAAAAATGTCAAAAATCGCAAAATAAAAATGAAATACATCTGCCGGGTTTCGAACCCGGGTCTGTACCGATCCGGAAGTGTCTTAACATACAACACACAAACCACTGCGCCAACTACTTTGTTTGTTGTATAATAAAATCATTTAATTCATAAAGTGACTTTACAAATTCAAAACCGGCGCCCAAACGATTCAGTCGTCGGAATCCCGGTAAATTCGCGAGTCTTAACTACGATTTACGTTATAACGTAAACCTTTAATCAGACATCGGTTATAACCGATGTTTGAAGTCCGCGACACTTTTCAAAACCGCCGGAAAATTTAAATCAAAGAACCCAGTCCGAAATCAGACCAAATACATCTCGTTTCTCTCCTATAAATTGACCCACAACCGACGACAAACACTTTCGCTCAAAAATCACACCTTTTCTCGGCATAATTCCACTCGCCGGAACTTTCCTGTTTTTCGCCGGAAAACCGAGTTTTAATTTCTGAACCTCACTGAATCCCCTAAACCTTTACCGAAGTTACCCATACTCTTTCCAAGATTTCCGGAGACTTGCTGCTGCAAGGAACCTGTCGCCGGAGTTGAATTCTGTCGCCGGAGTTCTGCCGGAAAACAGAGGATCCAGCCGGTATATTTCTCCGCTCAGTTTCCTTTCCTTTTCACTTTTATCTTACCTTAATCGACGGTAAAACACTAATGAAACTCGAATACAAACTCGAACCAGTCAGACCTTAAATCTGGTTAACACCTGACGAAGAAGATGATGTATTCGTTAACATATAAGTATAATATAAATCAAGAAATTAATCGGGTTAGACACACAGTCCAGCGGTGGACTGTGTGCACATAAAACGTTAAACATGCAAAGGTCTCGAGTTCGAATCCCGTCTCACACACGCTGCCTTAATAAAATCCATTTTTTTTTTGTTTACTGAACCGGATCGCCACAGATATATGTTAAATATATTGTTAACCGGAATAATAACCAAGTTAGACACACAGTCCAGCGGTGGACTGTGTGTTTGTTTATATCACAGGTCACGAGTTCGAGTCCGGTCTTCAGCACCGACTCGGACAATTACCTTTTCTTTTTAAATAAGGCAGAAAAGGAAATAACTAATTAGTATTTAAGTATAATAAAAATCGAGTTATATAACATGAAGAACACACAGTCCAGCGGTGGACTGTGTGTTAGATTAAACCACAGGTCCCGAGTTCGAGACCTGTGGAGTGCAAAACCGGTCCGCTTAAACTGTTTTTAAAATAAAAATGATTTTCTGTTAATTCTAATTAATGTATATATGTAATTAAAATCGAATATATAACGGGTTAGACACGTAGCTCAGTTGGTAGAGCTGCGTGCACGCGTACGGGAGGTCTCGGGTTCGAGCCTCACCCAGCGCACAACAATATGCCTCGAACCGGTCAACGCCGGTCAAAGTCAACAGGTCAAAGTCACTGTAGCAGAAAAAAAAAATAAAATATTTTTATTATTTTTATTTAATTATGTTAATTAAAAATCAATTATAAATACTTAAAAATAACATTTTTAAGATTAGAAAATAGCCTCAAACTCACAAAAATGCACCCAACAATCCTAATAAAATAGTTTAATAAAATCCGTTTACTTACCAAACCATAATGCGATTTATCTAGGTTAAATCTCACTCGTGGTTAAAACCACTTCGCGTGCATTCAACGTCATCAACCGAACGCACCCACTGTGAGTGAATCTTACAATTCCCCCTTTTAAATTACACGTTTTGGGGTGTGTCATGTGTTATGAAATTAATTAATTTATTTATTTAAACTTGTGCCATACCACATCATGACTTAAACTTAAATTGTTTTTATTGTTGTGATTTACTTATTGCCATTTGTCAAGTCATATGAAACTCATACGATAAGCCCATCAGTTCCTCGTGGGAGACAAGTAGAACATCGCGTGCCTCATATTAATTTCATTATTGTTCATGTGTGTACCATTGAGTTTATATTGTTTATAGTTGTGTTATTCATATTATCATGTTTATGCAATTCATTCATCAGGCCCCTCAGTTCCTCGTGAGAGACGAGTTGAGCATCGCGTGCCTTTAATTGTTCCATTATTGTTCATGAGTGTTTTCATTTAACATCCTATGATTATTGATCAAGTTACATCTAATTTTACTCATGTTTGGTTGTGCACATATTTCATAATCAATTTAAATAAATTGTTCAAATGTTTTTCCATAGGATTCACTCGCCAACATTATGTTGATAAAAAAAAAAACCTTTTTACACATGATACAGGTGAACAGGTTGAAGCAAGGAAAACATAGGATATGCCTTAGAAGAGAACAAAGAAGTTTAGATTGTAGTTAGATCATGTTGTAGCAATCATTGTAAATTTACATTTAAATTGTATTAATGAATATGAAACGTTTAATAAATGTCATGAGCTTTGATGATAACCCAATCATGCCCCGATCACCTTATCCGCTGCGGGTCGGGGTGTGACAAGACTTACTTATGTAACCATTATCCAGAGATAGACCAGTGGGTCTAACATCTGTAGTAGTTGCTCCATTTGAACTACCAACATGAATTTCATGAAATTCAGGTGGTGTAGCCTCCTCATCTGTTTGTGGGTTAACCAAATGAAATAATTCAGACATAGCCCTTGTTGTAGTTGTACTCTCAGTAATGTGTTGGTGAGATGGACTATTTTGTGTCTGAGTTTCAATTGTACCAAGTAGTGGTTGTATAGATGGTGGAAATTTAGATATGTGGTGTGCGAAGGAAGGAGAATTTGCCCTGGGAGGAGAGCTATTCAACATACTCTCAAATGAGGGTAATGTCTTGTGTTGTGGATTCCCTTTGCTTACAACATGTTCCTTCTGTGAGGAATCATGAGGAGTTTTAGTTTTGGGTGGAGATCTTTCCGGCTGTTGTGAGGAAGTAGCAACAGTGGTTTCTTGTGACTTTTGAGTTGTCACTAGGTTAACTTCTGGGATCTCATCTTCCAGAAGACCCTTTTTGGTGGGTTTTGTGGGCTTGGTGGATTTCTTTTGTCTTTTTGGTGGTTTTTGGTGGAGGTTGCACAGCAGTGGTTGTGCTGTTGTGGTCACCAAGAGCAGTCGGCTCAGTAGCAGGTGGTTGAGTTTAGCCATGTTGTTCTGATAAATCTTTCTCTACCACCTCTACTTGGGTTTTTGAAACTTTATCTTGATTAGAAATGCGTCTAAAAGTTTCATGACCCATAGCTCCTACCTGGCTAACTGGGCCAATTTTAGAATCATCTCCACGTAATTGGTTTTGAAGATATATGCTTAAAAACCTGGGATGTCTCAGAAAAGCCTTTTCTTTTGCAATATTATAATAATTATTAACAATATCATTGAACAAGACTTGGGAAAAATTGAATTCTGAATCAGTCAAAATGGCATACCCCAAATATTGAATGTTCAATTGAATTTCATTAAAACCAGTAGTTTTTGCTGAGAGACATGTCAAAATAGTATGAAAGAAAAATCTCATCTCAGCAGGGAAATTTGGTTTGAATATAGTCATACCTTTGAGTTAACCAACGTACCCTCTTTCAATAAACTCTGCTTGGATCTCACCCAGAGGAAATGTCACAGGATATGGCATGTCATTCAATTTAAAAAGTTGTGAGATCGATTGTGGGGTAATTTTCATCAAGGTTTTGCCCACTCTTGAGATTATTGCATAAGGTACTCCCTCTGTTGAGTGAACTTCAACATTTGCCCAAAATTGTCGGAGTGAACCTTCATAAATTGGGGCTTTTGTTGTCAGCATCTCCTTAAATTTGGACTCTTTTAGTAGCTAAATCATTGAATGATATCTCTTATTTGACTTGGTTTCCTCTAGAATAGTAGTGTAGTTATGAGGAGTTTTGATGATTAACGTGAATGTCGACGATACGAGTTTAGATTTTGCTTTTGATTTTGTTTTAAGAGCCATGATTTATGGTAAAAACTGGTTTTAGATTTTTGAAATCACACAATAAGATGAAAACCACTGTTATGAATAGAACAGGGTTTTTATAGGGTTTTTGAAAAGTGATGATGACGTGGCATCTAATGCAAACATCTGTCGAATAACATATGTCCACGTGTAACCTCTGTTGTGTATGGAAGACAGTTGTTTGGCTAAACCACTGTTTGAAAGTTTTTGAACTATCAGAGGATATGGTCAAGCACTGTTGAGTAATACGGTCAGTGGATAGCAAACAGTGCCTTTAAAGCAACCAGAGGATACACTTTGGCAGTGGATAGATTTTTCTATTCTAACAGTTTTTTATGCTGTCAGTGCTTTGAACAAACTTTGAGGATTTATTGAAAAATTCAATTTTAAACTATTTTTAGGTTATTTCTAATTTTCAGAAAACATTTTTATGCTATTTACACATGAAATACAAGATAACTTGTTTTAATCCATGTTTAGCATTCCAGACCTAGAGATCAAGTTTTAAGGACAAATGATTCCAATTTTTGGTTTCTACATCTCCCAATTGATCTTTAGACTGGACATGTTATAAGGAAATCAAATCCTTTTTATAGCAATCCCTCATACATGATGTCTAATGTCATCAGTGTTTGGATATCATGTGATGGCAGTGATTTTGATGCTGTTTTGATCAACAAATGTTGAACCAGCAGAGGATGGGCTTTGACAGTTGTTTTGAATATCTGCTACTCTTGTAGTGAGAAATATGAGTATATGCAAAGTTAGCCTAGACAAGCATAATATGAGATAACCTTGAACATCAACAGATTTCTTTTGATCCATTATCAAGGAAGAGTAACTCCCTTCTCTCTAAAAATAGAAAGGGTTTACTTCCTGGCAGGTTTGAGCTTTAACTATCTAAAACAAGTGAAAGCTCAACATGTATTACTTTAAAAAAATACTGAAAAGAAATAACACATGTCCTGATATATGTATATGAAATTTTACTGTTAAAAATTAAGTAAAAATTTCTTGATAAATGAATCAATTAGACCTGGTTGATGTCCTATGTCCTTCTTTAAAAAAATTTTAACTTGACATACATCAGTTACCAGAATCTACCTGTAAACAGTGGTTGCACTCAGCTTATTTGGTAACAAATGTTTGAGCAGAGACGAAAATTCAATTTTAGGTTTTCCTTTTGTAGTACTAGCCTGTGAGATCTTAGGTGTTTTATGTTTATACTATTTTCTTTTGTTACTAAAAGCTTTGAGATAAACACACTTTCAGAGTTTTGTTATTTTTTTCCCCTTTTATCCTTTCCATAGGCAAATGTCGTAACATTCACTAGAAGGCTTTTAAGAAAAGAATAATCAATCCGGAATCATTTACAGTAATGTTTTGAGAACCTTAGTCATTTTTTGCAACATGCTTATGCTAGAATTCACATTACTTTTGATCTGGTTTTTCTGCATATCAACCTATAACCTTTATAGGATTTTACTTTTTTTTTTAAAATTTTCTCATAACTTTTTGTAACAACTCGCAATTTCGTTGTTAATTTTTTCCGTATATTTCGTTTGTATCTATCGTTGTACTCCGAGATTCGGTTATGAGAAAGTTTATGTTAATAAAATTATATTTTGTCACATCTATATCGTATTTAATCGCTTATTAATCGCTAATTCATCGCAATTACAAGTAACTGTGTTACTTTAAATAGCCAAGTGGGTTATTGTTTAATGAACACTTGTGCCAAACGCATCGCCAACGCATCGTTATCTCATCGCATCGCAAAACGCAGTTAATTATGTGGAATTATGTTTTATGTGTGTTATATCTGTTTATATTATGGTTACACTCGGTATCACAACGTCTCACATGCACGAATCGCTAAATCGGACTATTATATCAAGTATAACCTTAATATAACTATCTAATATGAACCGAATCGCCGAACGAACTCCTAACACGAAATAATCAAACAAAACTTGGCCACTAGGTCAAGTTCGGCCGAACTTGTCTAGTGCACCTGATTCATCAAAACTCATCAAGTCCGCCCGGACTTGTCTCCTATATTCAGAAAACAAGCAAGTTCGCCCGAACTTGTAACGATTTCACCCGAACTTGATACAAGTTCGCCCGAACTTGCTGTATTCAGCCCATTTCTTCACCTCACCTATAAATACTCAGCTCCCCTTCTCATTTGAACTTGCTGCAAGTTCGCCCGGAGCTCCCCAAAACCGAAACCCTTTGTTTTCTAAGTAAGATTCAACCAGTTTTCAAGCTACAACAACGTTTTACAACGATTTTGCCCAAGGCTTTGCCTTCGTTTTCAACAAATCTCTTCTGTTTACGAAAATCTTCATCTTTTTATACAAAACTTCTGTTTTTCACTTAGATCTATGCCTAGATCTAAGTAAAACCTTTCAAACATCAACTTTTACACAAGATTCGGACTAAATGACGTATTTCGTTCACTTTGAAGTGGAACGAATCGTTGTCAAGCAAGATCTTAGATCCGGAAACACAAGGATGAAATCGTAACTTTACACAAGTTGGACTAACCCGTATGAACCATCAAGTTCGCCCAGATTAGCCCGAGTTTCTGTAAAATGGCTAAACTCGCTTGTACTCTCCCAAGGGTAATAGTACAAGTTCGCCCGAACTTGTACTCTCCCAAGGTATGTACAAGTTCGCCTGAACTTGTCTACTGTTCTTTCACCAGTTAACCATGTCAGCAATTCGGAAGACTGATGCACTTCTGTTCGCTTACATGCTATCCGGCGCTCTTCCCAACTCAACTCAACTCTCGTCTCACTCCTAAAACGCATCAACTGTGAGTATACTTGAACCCCTTTTACGCTTAAACGCACTTTTGGGTGTCACATATGTTCCTATATCAAATCACATCATACAAATCTCAATTCCTTATTTGCAACCCGCTATTACATGATATTACGTAGAATATGCTGAATTATATTACTTGATTGCTTGTACGCCACCCTTAACATGATAGTATACTAGAGGTTGACCTGCCACCCGGAGGCCCGGGGTTGTTAAGGCTCGCATTTATTTCTCATTTATTTTCTTTTAGGATGTGGACACTTGTTCGCATCCCTCGATCAATCGCGGTTTGTTGGTTTACTTGAATCTAGTAGATACATAGTTCACAACTCTTACGTATGTCATGCGGCGTATGCTAAATGCTTCTATATCTATTATCGATGCAAACCTGTATGCTCACCTTTACTTAATTGTATTGACGTTTTATTTTAACATATGTGGCAGGTTGAGGATTTGTCTACTTTGCAAACGGATTAGGATTTGGTCATCTAGAAACACATTGTAATAGAAATCTAGGGGATATTGAACTTGATTTGTATTATGAGAATGTTTAAATTCTGTAATTTATTTAAGGATTTTATGTTAGTAGTATGGGATATTAACGTTTAAATATTGTCGCTTAAATAGTGTTATGGAATTTCTCATGAGACAATTTGGTTCGCCTAGTGCCGCGCCCCAATGTTTCCGCCATCGGTTGGGGTGTGACAGATTGGTATCAGAGCCATAACTATAGGGAAAATTAGGTAGAACTGCCATGTTTGACTTAGTCTATAGTTAGGATACCAAATCAGACTGTTACGCATCGATTAAACGTCAAAACTTATACGAACATACAAGTTTGCCCGAACTTGGGGGCAAGTTCGCTCGAAATTGATCGATTCGCGAACTTGACCAAGTTCGCCCGAACTTGTCAGTGCCCTTCAACAATCAAAACAAGTCAGCTGGAATTGATAAAGTTTGCTCGAACTTGACATCAGACTGATGCCAAGTTCGCCCGAACTTGACTAAACCCTTTGAATTGAACTTTCGTACATTGCTTTTCCTAAAGCTACCACAATACACGCTGAAGAACGGTCGTATCACGCAAAAAGAGTGACCAAGTCGAGAATAGGTGTGAAAACCAAGAACTCTCGATGAGATCATTCACTCCGCACATTCTCTCGCACGAGATACCTTCGTTGAGTTAGGAGTGATATCCAAACCTCGACGAAAATCTCCATTTCTATCTAGTGGGACTCCCGATTTGATCGGTGAGCATAACCACAACTAGGAATGAAGTTGTTAAGTTAGGGTGAAACCCGCACCTTAATAACTAATTCCACTCCTCGATTTTCAATCTCACCAAAGTCTCGATTATTTCGATGATCGGAACACGACGTAACTAGAAGGATAAATGCCGTTAACCTTTGTACAGGGAGAACATTTGTCTATTAGGCCAAATCGTGTGTCCGAACTCAGAGAATTCTCGAATCACTTTGAGTAGTGGCTCTCTCAAAACCCAGGACACTCCCAAATTGATTTAAGCCAATCATCGTCGATTTTACGGATCATCAAGTTTATTTATCACTTATGTGTTTAATTTTATGGATTTTACACTTTATTCAATTTCTCGCTTTATCGAATTCTTGATTTATCGCTTTTACGCTCCATTGATATATGCACTACTCGCACATCTCTCGTAATCTAAAACGCTAATTAACTCACCAACCAAACTAATCGCGCAACTCGTTTACGCTCATGAGGGCATACGTGCCTCATACCCAGCTTTACTCGCTTATTACGCTTATATCTCGCATCTCGAACGCGCTATGCTTTACTTATAAGAAGGTGAATACGTGCAAAGTATATGTTTACTTGTATTATGTGACTATGTGCTTATGTGCTTACGTGTTTACTTGCCTACGTGTTTATGTGATTCTGTGCCTTACCTGAATAATAATAATAAGTAAACTTCTGAACATAAACCTACTATAATCGAATCTCATCCAATCAAAATCCTTCATGTAGATGTCTTCGATGGGATCTCACACGCGGAGGAACATTCAGCGCAACAACGCTGACAAGCGCATCGCTTACAAGCACATCACTTCACTGGTAGCCAAGAGATGGCTAAGGTCATTCCCCAAATTGTCAGCGAGATCCATGCCGTCAGTAGCAACTCATCGGTTGACTCGAAAACCGACGTGCCCAGGACTTCGTTCAGCTTCAAGAAATTTAAAGCATGTGGACCTCTTACTTTCTCTGGCACCAACGGACCAAGAGCTATGTTCCCCTGGTTCGATTCTATCGAGGTTACCTTCCACCAGAGTGGATGCCCCGAAGCTCTACGCACTATCAACGCCACCGGCGTGTTCCAATCGAGGGCTCTCGATTGGTGGACAGCGGAGCGCAACAAGCATGGGAACGACGAAGCTTACGGGCTCACTTAGGAGGAACTTAAGGAAATCATGGTGAAAGAGTTCTGTCCTCCACATGAGATTCAAAAGCTGGAGAATGAGTTCTGGGATATCAAATAAGATGGTCCAGACAACACTGGTCTAATAGCTCGTTTCAAGCAGTTGAGCATTATCTGTCCCTGTTAGGTGGACACTATTGAGAAAGCAATCAAGAAATATCTGCGTGCTTTACCTGATTGCGTCGCTGATTTTGTTCAAGCAGCGCGACCCACTACCATTGAGGAAACCTATCAGCTAGCCGCAGAAATCAACGACAAAAGGTTCAGGATGGTTACTTTAAGAACAACAAAGTCGCAAACCAGGCCATCACCGAATCAGCAGCTCCCTCCGATCAGTCTCGAGAGACAAAGTCCAGTCGCCGAGGTCGCAAGAGAGAAAACCCGAGTAAGAACTATGCACTGACCGCACCACCAAACCCTTAGCCACTTCAGTCTACCGCACCAAACGCACCTCCAGCAAAGTGTGCGTATACTGGTCATCATCCTCTGTGCTCAAAGTGCACTTACCATCACGCAGTTGGAGGCATTGCTGTTTCTGTACCAACTGCAACATCTATGGCCATTTCACTGTCAGCTGCCGTAGTGGTTCCCGTTAGCCAACTCCTCAAGCTCCAGCAGCACCAGCTCTACCAGCTCCACCTCGTACTCCTCAGGCTAACCAACAGCAGTTCCAGCAGCAAGTGCCAGCACCAAAGGCCCGTGCTTGCTACACTTGTGGTGATCCAAATCACCTTAGCAATGTCTGCCCAAACAAAGCCGTGAAGCAAGAGCAGCAGCAGCCACAGCCTCAACAGTAGCAACCACAAGCTGCGCGTGGAAGAGCCTTCAATCTTAATCATCGCCAGGCTTAGAATGACAACAATGTTGTCAATGGTACGTTCCTCGTTAATGGTATTTATGCTTCATGTTTAATTGATATTGGTGCCGATAATTGTTTTGTATCGTTAGAATTCGAAAAGGTTTTAAAATGTAAACGCCCTAAACTCCCAAGGACTTTCGATGTGGAAGTCGCCATCGGAAGAACCATTACCGTTAACTCCGTCCTACGTGGTTGTACTCTCGATCTCAACAACTACATCTTCTCGATCAATCTTATACCTATGCAATTAGGTAGCTTCGATATCATAGTATGCATGGATTTTCTTCGTGAAAATCATGCTGAAGTTGTTTGCTTGATAAGATGATTCACTTTCCCCTCCCTAAGGGTGATCAACTCCATGTTTACGGTGAAACTCCCTCAAAGAAGTTGATGCTTTTGTCATGTACTCAAGCGAATAAGTGCTTGCACAAGCAGTGCATCGCTTTTCTCGCCCACATCGTGAACCCGGAGAAAGAAAAGAAAACCTTTAAAGACGTCCCCGTTGTTTCCTAAAGTTTTCCCTGACGATTTACCTGGTTTACCCCCTACTCGTGATGTTGAATTCCGTATCGATTTAATTCCCGGTGCTACTCTCGTTGCTCAAGCTCCTTATCGCCTCGCACCATCCGAAATGCGCGAGCTGTCTAGCCAACTTCAAGAGCTTCTTGATAAAGGCTTCGATGCCCGAGGACTTCACCTTGGGGCACACCAGTTCTTTTTGTGAAAAAGAAAGATGGGACGTTCCGAATGTGCATTGATTATCGTGAACTTAACAAACTCACGATAAAGAACCGTTACCCCTTTCCCGAATCGATGATTTATTTGATCAGCTTCAAGGTGCTACTTGTTTTTCTAAGATCGATTTACGTTTCGGCTATCATCAATTACGCGTGTTGGAAGAAGATATTCCGAAAACCGCCTTTCGTACCCGTTATGGCCATTTCGAATTCGTGGTCATGCCCTTTGGTCTTACAAATGCACCCACGGTCTTCATGGATTTAATGGACCATGTGTGTAAAGCTTTCATAGATCGTTTCGTCATTGTGTTTATCGATGACATCCTCATCTACTCGAAGTCGAGAGACGAACACGCGCACCATCTCTGTCTAGTCCTCGAACTTCTCCAAGGTAATCGCCTTTTATGCTAAGTTTTCAAAATGTGAATTCTGGCTTGAAGAAGTCCAATTTCTCGGCCATATCGTTAACAGTCAGGGAACTCATGTCGACCCTGCAAAGACTGAAGCTGTAAAGAGTTGGATTATGCTGAAGAATGCATCTGAAATTCATTCGTTTCTTGGATTGGCGGGTTACTACCGTCGATTCATCGCCGACTTTTCTAAAATCGTTGTTCCGCTTGCCGCTTTAACTCATAAGGACAAGCCTTTCGTTTGGGATTCTAAACAAGATGAAGCCTTTCAAACTCTCAAGCGTATGCTATGCAACACTCCTGTACTCGCTCTACCCGACGGAAATGACGACTTCGTTGTTTATTGCGATGCCTCAAACCTTGGCCTTGGCTGTGTTCTCATGCAACGAGACAAGGTTATCACGTATGCATCTCGACAACTTAAGGTCCACGAGAAGAACTACACAACCCACGATCTCGAACTCGATGCAGTTGCTTTTGCATTAAAGATATGGCGACACTACCTTTACGGTACAAAGTGTACGGTCTTCACCAACCATAAGAGCCGACAACATATCTTTAATCAAAAGGAACTGAATATGTGCCAATGCAGATGGGTTGAACTTCTCAACGATTACAATTGTGAGATACGTTAGCATCCTTGCAAAGCAAACGTCGTAGCCGACGCTCTCAGTCGACGAAGCTATGTGTATAGTGTTCGTGACTCTCAAGCTTTGAATGATCTCAAAATTATGATTCGCTCCGCCCAATTTGCTTGTTTTAACGAGAATACTCTGCAGGAGGAAATGAAATGTGGTGCCGAAACTCAGCTCGTTGTTAAACCTAATGGTATTTACTACTATCTCGATCGTATTTGGATTCCTAGCCGTGACAATCTTCGTGAATTGCTAATGACTGAAGCTCATAAATCTCGATACTCCATTCATCCCGGAGCCGACAAGATGTACCAGGACCTTCGTCCTAAGTATTGGTGGCCGGGCATGAAAAAGGATATCGCTATATATGTCTCAAAGTGCTTAACTGCTCGAAGGTTAAAGTCGAGCATTAAAGGCCCTCTGGCTTGCTCGAACAACCCGAAGTCTCGATGTGGAAATGGGAGAGTATAGCTATGGACTTTATTACGAAACTCCCTTGCACCTCTTGTGGCCACAATAGCATTTGGGTTATCGTTGATCGTCTCACTAAATCTGCGCACTTTATTGCTATACGAGAAGACTTTAAGGTAGAACGATTAGCACGAATCTATACCGACGAAGTTATATGTCGACACAAGACGCCTCGTGACATCATCTCTGACCGCGACGGTCGCTTTACCTCACGTCTCTGGGAGACTTTTCAATCCACTCTCAGTACTACGCTTAACCTCAGTACCGCTTTTCATCCTCAAACCGACGGTCAGACTGAGCGCACGATCAGCACCCTTGAAGACATGCTTCATGCGTGTATCATAGATTTCGGTGGTAATTGTGATACGCATTTACCTTTAATTGAATTCTCGTACAATAATAGTTATCATACCAGCATTCAAATGGCTCCTTTTGAGGAACTGTATGGAAGAAAATGTCAATCGCCTATTGCATGGCACGAGATCGGAGAAGCACAAATCACCGGTCCCGAGCTGATTCAAGAAACGACAGACAAGATCCCCCAGATCAGAGACAATCTTTTGAAAGCTCGGAGTTGTCAAAAGAGTTTTGCCGATAAACGCTGCAAGCCCCTACAGTTTGATGTGGGAGATCACGTTCTCTTAAAGGTTGCACCTTGGAAAGTGGCCTACCGACTCGAACTACCGGAGGAACTCAACAAGGTCCATCCGACTTTCCACGTCTCAAACCTCAAGAAATGCCTAGCTAAAGAAAATCTCCATGTTCCCCTCGAAGATTTGCAAATCAACGAGACTCTCCATTTCATGGAAAAGCCAGTCGAAATCATGGACCGAGAGACCAAGAAACTACGACGCTGTCGCACTCCTATTGTGAAAGTTCGATGGGAAGGCAAACGCGGTGCCGAGTTCACTTGGGAATTGGAAAGCGATATGAAGCCTAAATATCCACCTCTCTTTGTTACGGCCGCTACTTAAATTTCGGGACGAAATTTCCTAAAGTAGGGGAGATTGTAACAACTCGCAATTTTGTTGTTAATTTGTTTTCTGTATATTTCATTTGTATCTATCGTTGTACTCCGAGATTCGGTTATGAGAAAGTTTGTGTTAATAAAAATATATATTGTCACATCTATATCGCACTTAATCGGTTATTAATTGCTAATTCATCGCAATTACAAGTAACTGCGTTACTTTAAATAGCCAAGTCGGTTATTGTTTAATGAACACTTGTGCCAAACGCATCGCTTATCTCATCGCATCGTAAAACACAGTTAATTATGTGGATTATGTTTTATGTGTGTTATATTTGTTTATGTTATGGTTACACTCGCTATCGCAACGCTTTCACACGCACGAATCGCTAAATCACACTATTATATCAATTATAACGCTTAATATAACTATCTAATATGAACCGAATCGCCGAACGAACTCCTAACGCAAAATAATCAAACAAAACTTGGCCACTAGGTCAAGTTCAGCCGAACTTGTGCATTACAAGTTCGCCCGAACTTGTCTAGTGCACATGATTCATCAAAACTCATCAAGTCCGCCTGGACTTGTCTCCTACATTCAGAAAACAAGCAAGTTGGCCCAAACTTGCTGTATTCAGCCCATTTCTTCACCTTACCTATAAACACTCAGCTCATCTTCTCATTTGAACTTGCTGCAAGTTTGCCCAGAGCTCCCAAAACTGAAACTCTTTGTTTTCAATAAGGTTCAACCCGTTTTCAAGGTACAACAACGTTTTGCAATGATTTTGCACAATGCTTTGCCCGGATTAGCCCGAGTTTCTGTAAAATGGCTAAACTCGCTCCAAAAGACCTCTCCAGCCTAAGTTTTACTCAGTGGCTTAAGGTTGGAGGGATGGACACTCGATTTCCTCAGCAAACGGCGTGAAAACGCACGATTTGGATGCCAAAACAATCAAGTTCGCTCGGAAGACATCAAGTTCGCTCGAACTTACCACCAGATTGGTGACAAGTTCGCCCGAACTTGATCCACATTCGACAATTTTCCAGAATCCCAATCAAGTTCGCTCGAACTTGCATGGTTTCCAAGGAAACCAGACAAGTTCGCCTGAACTTGTATCAATCTCATACATATAAGACAAGTTCGCCCGAACTTGTACTCTCCCAAGGGTAATAGTACAAGTTCGCCCGAACTTGTACCCCAAGGTACAAGTTCACCCGAACTTGTCTACTGTTTTTTCACCCGTTAACCGTTTCAACACTTCGGAAGACTGATGCACTTATGTTCGCTTATAGGCTGATCTGGTGCTCTCCCCAACTCAACTCAGCTCTCGTCTCACTCCTAAAATGCACCAACTGTGAGTATATTGAACCCCTTTTACGCTTAAAACGCACTTTTGGGTGTCACATGTGTTCCTATATCAAATCACATCACACAAATCTCAAATGCTTATTCGCAACCCGCTATTACATGATATTACGTGAAATCTGCTGAATTGTATGTATTACTTGATTGCTTGTACGCCACCCTTAACATGATAGTATACTAGAGGTTGACCCGCCACACGGAGGCCCGGGGTTGTTAAGCATCGCATTTTATTTCTCATTTATTTTCTCTTTGGGATGTGGACACTTGTTCGCATGCCTCGATCAATCGCGGTTTGTTGGTTTACTTGAATCAAGTAGATACATAGTTCACAACTCTAACGTATATCATGCGGCGTATGCTAAACGCTTCTATATCTATTATGTACGCAAACCTGTATGCTCACATTTACTTAATTGTATTGACGTTTTATTTTAACATATGTGGCAGGTTGAGAATTTGTCTACTTTGCAAACGGATTAGGATTTGGTCATCTAGAAACGAATTGTAATAGAAATCTAGGGGATATCAAACTTGATTTGTATTATGAGAATGTTTAAATTCTGTAATTTGTTTAAGGATTTTATGTTAGTAGTATGGGATATTAACGTTTAAATAATGTCGCTTAAATAGTGTTATGGAATTTCTCATGAGACAATCTGGTTCGCCTAGTGCCGTGCCCCGATGTTTCCGCCATCGGTTGGGGTGTGACACTTTTGTTCCTCATATAGATCTTGTTCCTAAGGTTTAGGTTCACCTCAGTCTTTTAAAGACATTAGATTAATCCTTAGCAACCGTCACTCATGGAATCATTACAAATTTCAACACAAATACTGAATTCGTATATAACGTGATTCGGCTTTTACTCTGTTTTCCAACAATTACGAATAACACAGTATCACAGAAATTGAGCCGATCTTTTTACGTCAAATCGATTGGTAGATCGAATTTGACTAACCAGGCTCTGATACCAATTGTTAGCACCTGAGTTTGACCTGATTGTGTTGTTTTAAACAAATTGATCATAAATAAGATAAAACACTAAATACCTTGCAGCGGAATACAATTTAAAACTTTGTAACACAAACAAGTGAGAGATTAGCTTTCATCACACAATGTTTTCATTACTCAAAAGATTGAAATGATTATAAGTAATTACATGCCTGAATCACTAACTCCCCCTCAGTCTGAGCTCACACATGTTAGATTGTACAAGATAAGTATGTGTGTGTAAGCTGAATAGAACAGTACATGGACTGTCTATTTATAGTACTAATCCTAACCTCTGTGGCATATTTGTTGACATCACCAAGACAATGACATTTACCAAATCTAACAAACTCTAACCACTGCCAATGCTATCCTCTGACACATTTACAAAGCAATGGTTGCTACCCAAATAAGATGATAACCACTGATGGCTTAACTACTGATGAACCTTTATCAAGTGTTCTTCAAAGGGTGATCAGACCTTTGACTTTCAGCAGACTTTTGACTTCAAACAAAGGTTTGGTCTTTACCATTCTTTATAACCAACAGAGCTTAGCGTTTGAGCAGATGTTAGAGCTATCAGATGTTTGATGCCCTGCCATAGAGGGAAGATATGAGTCAAAACACTGTTTATTCTGGATCATTTAGCAGAGACCTGTTTTGGCATTTTATCATCTGTTCTTTTGTAAGGGTCAATCCCAACAGGATACAAACCCACGACCCTTTAATTGCAACATTCAACCAGGAACTAAAATTAGCATTAAGTAACCTGCATTTGAGGAGGGCGATGAAAAGATCAATTCAATATAGGAAACTAATCTCATTTAATAGGATTCAATTGCAACAGAACTGAAGGGAGAAACGGAAGTGTTATAGGGTGTCTTCCAATTAAATGGGGGCAAATTTGGGAGAAGGAGATGAAGATTAGTGTAAGAACAGATGTTCCTTGGTCTGTCGTCTTAAAATTTGTGTTGGGAATTATCTGGGACAAGGAAATGCTTTATATAGGTGTATATACAGATATACACATAACCTACATACATGTAGGTAATTTAACCTACACATATGTAGGTTACATAAAAACTGAAAATTTTTATATTTTATTTTTAACTCTAGTATGAGAAACAATAAATCATACATTTGTAATATTTTCATTTACTTTTTAGGTTTTTAGGATTGAAAAAAATGAGTAATTCACTTTGTTCTGCATGTCTCGCAATATTTAGTGTTCTGCATAGATCCTTCCCCGATATAGGAAGCCCATTTATAAATCAATTTTTATGGTATAGAATTTAGCCCATTTGACATTATGTATATTGAGTCCAATACAAAATTGATTTTTTCGTAATTTCATTGTTTATCGTTAAGGCATAAGAGTACATTTTTTCGAGTTCGAATGGGGTACATGAATTCTTAGAGATGTTATTGATTATCTAAGTGAGAAAAATGTGTTACTATCTTATGCATTTAACAAAATTAATTCATCGTGACCAAAAACTGATACGAATTAATTTATGGTACTCAAATTCATTTAAACTAGTGTTTTTCCCCGCGCTAGCGATAATTCAGTTGATATCTGTTCGGTTCGTTCTAGTGCCGGCTCTCGCTATAACAGCAGAAAGAAAAAACTAAAAAATTAAAGTCGGGAAATGCCAAAAGAATACAGGTTTTAAATCAATCGAAAACCATAAAAAAGAATACTGGTTCCGATACTACTGGCGTTTGTACCGATGTTGTTCTGTTGAAATCGGTTCGGTTTGTCCCTTACCAATATTCGTATAGTTTACAATAGAAAAATATCAATGGAATACTATGATAAAGAATACCTGTTCCGATACTACCGGTATTGATACCGATGTCGTTCGGTCAAAATCGGTTCGATTACTCCCGTATCAATACTCATATAGTTTACAATACAAAGTATGTGTTTTTAAATATTTTTGTCGCCACTCAAATAGTTTACGAGAGCAAAAAAAATAAATTACTAATCATTGTCGGTTTTAGTTCAATTTGATACGATAGTGGCATAGTATCCATTTTTAATAAAATCAGATTAGAAAAAATCAAAATAAATATATTAGAAATAATCGAAACAAAAATAATATTAAAACTTTAGTTTTAATGTTCATCATCACTTATTTATAATATGTATAATAATATATATAATACCTCTTCCTTTTAAATTAGTTACTTCTTACAAAGGTCAAAGCAATAAATAATTTTATCATTTATTTTATTTTTACACCATTCTCAATTAATTAGTCAACAAAAAATAAATAATTTTTAAAATATATTTTTGGTAACATTTATTTATTTGAATTAATTTCTTTCACTTTTACGTTTTCTCACCTTTTTTATATTTTTATTTCTATTGGGATTGAACCCTAACAAAGGAACAGATGATATCAAAGCCAAATACACTATCCGAGCTTTGGTTCAACTATCAGAGGTTACAACCTCTGATCTACCTTTACACTGCTTTCCCTAAACAACTGCTCCTATCATCTGATCGTTCAAGAGGCAAGTGTCTGATAGAAGAAACAAGATCAGAGGATAGAGCTTAGTGCTTAGACTAGTTTTACTTTAATCAATGTAACAGTGCTATGCACTGATAGTATTAGTATAGCAGTGTTTTAGTTAGTTACAATTTTTTAGCAGTCACTATCAACCATGACGTCACAAAAATGCTCAGTGGTTAGATAGTTAGTATAAATAGGTGAACGTTGTAACTGTTAAACTTGTCTTCCTGAAAAAGATCATTTTGCACTTTATCTTCTTCATTTCTTACTATCAAACGATTGTAATTGGCTAAGGGGGAGTTTGTGAATCACATGCAAAGTTTATCAACTTGAAATCATGATGGTGATGAAAACAAACGACCGATTGCTTGTAGTAAAAGTTTTCCATTAATTTCACTGCATATCTTTCATACTCAATCCATTTTCCATATTTAGAAACAAAAACTACAAGTGATTTAAACTTAGATCCTGAGAATTGGTATCAGAGCATTGCAACCTCTGTTCTGAAACCAACACCTAAAATCACCAAAAAGAAACCAACAAAAATATCCATAAAACCCACCAAACCCAAAAAGGGTCCTCTGGAAGATGAGATCCCAGAAATAAACCCTGTGACAACACTAATGTCACTAACCACTGCTGCTACTTCTTCACAGCAGATGGTTGGGAGATCTCCACCTAGCTATGAAACTCCTCCTGCATCCTCACAAAAGGATCAGGTTGTAAACACAGGGACACCAAATTATGAAGCTCTAGGACCACTTGGTTCTATCTTCCACAACCCATCTCCCAGGGCAATGTCTTTTTCGCACCTATTCCTTCACCAATCAAATCACTACCACAAACCTTTATACCCTTGCTGAATGCAATAGAACTAGAGCAGATATTATCCAGCACTTCTCACCAACCTAACAATGAGAATATACTTCAACATGATGCTGGGTCCGATTCTCTATTCTTTGCTAGCCCATCAGCAAATGAAGAGGCTACATCCCTTAGGTTACATGTAACCCTTGGTGATAGTTCAACTAGAGCAGCCACTACAATTGCAAAACTATCTAGTTTTCCTTTGGACAGTGGTTACATTTCTAAGTCTCTGTTGAAGGCAACAACTACTGAGGCTACCAAGGTAACCTCTGATGTTGTGGAAAGTCCCCAGTACCAAGAACAAGGGGCATCTAAGGGTGAAGCTAGTGTTAAAACACATGCTAATGATCCCTTAGATATAACTACCACCTCAGGTAGGAGTTCAGATGATCCTATTAAATTAGGTGATGATCTAAAATACAAAGATTTGACGGAGAGAGTATCAACGCTTGAAACTTCTGTTGATGAGATGAAAAATCTTGTGAAGCAGTTGTTAGCTATAAAGAGCCAACCCTTTGTCTTAACCACTGCTGATCTACAACAAGCCCTAGACCCTCTATTTCAGCAACAAAAGCACTTCTCTGATCAACAATACAAACATCAAATGCAGGAAGTAAGAAACATGGTTGAAGCTAGATTCATGGATACAAGGGCAAATATTAAAGCAATAAAAGCTCATCTTCTCCAAACCACTGGTGCTGCTCCTCCTACAGTAATTTTTGTAAACACTGAAGATGATGCCAAAAAGGGGGAGAAACCTTTGGGATAGAAGAAGCTTAAAATTGATGATCAAATGGCAAAGCCAAATGTGGATATTCCCAGGCCAGATGGTTCAAAGAAAAAGGATTTAACAGATGATATCTTGGCCAGGGAAAATGAGAAGCAGAAGAGAAAAGTGTATCTTGATGGCAAGGTTTTGGTTGAGAAAAAGATTAAACAACAAAAAGAAAAGGAAGGAGTTGGTACCTCAACAAAGAAGAGACCTGCTGGACAAGTAAGGCAACCAGCATCCACACTTTCCAAAACTAAGCCTGTTGTAAATCCAACCATTAAAACCTCTGCTCTCCAAAAATGAAGCACACCTACTTCAACTTTTATACCTATTGCCACCAAAACAGATGTTACAGCAATTGTTGTGTCAACATCTGTTGATACAGCAGAGGTTGCAGCAGATGCAATCCCATCCACTACCATGGTCATATTTAATACATCCACCCAACCTCTACCAACACCAACTAGAATACCAACTCATCCATCATCACCTTGAGGTCAAATTTAAGTGGAGAAGAACTACAAAAGTTGTTAATGAAGAAGAGATCTTTCCTGCTCCTACTCCTTTATCATCACAGCTACTGACCTCCACATCAATGCTTCCACCATCTACATCTCAAACCACTGATTCCCTTACAGTTATACCTGCAGCAAAGAAATATCCTCTTGATTTACCAGCAGTCAGGGAAGAAATTCTAAGCTTCTTTTATGAAGAAGACCCTGACAAAAGAACTATATTATATTTTGATGGCTACCCAAGACCTGCAAATGTTGATGACTACCTAGACCTTAAAGTGAAACAAGCAGAGGATATAGCAAAGAGAGACTCAGCTTGGAAAACTGATAGAGAGATACAAACCATCATGTCTTTTCAGCTAAGCAAAGCTAGAACATTGCAAGATTTTGTCAAAGATCTGAGCAACAAGCTGTTAGAAAGGGAAGATCAATATCTTAAAAGTGAACTCATTGAACATATCATGAAGAACAAACAATATAAGGCAACAAAGGCACATTTCAAGGATTGGATTATAGATGAGCTGAGAGAAGAAATTAAAAGAATGCAAGAAATGTTAAAAGATCCTCTCAAGAAGCCAACTCCTCCTAACCGGGAAAAACATAAGAAAGACATGCCTGAAAGAGCCTGAAGCTTAAGAGGATGAAGGAAGAATTGATACAGAAGCTTCAAGGAACCAAGTGATAATGTGGGGAGAAGCCAGGGTGATTGCTACTTACAAGATGTTAGAAGAGAGGAGGAAGAAAGATCCAAACATGCCTCCTAAACCAGTTTACCCTCCATCAGATGATGTTCATAAAGCTCAACACTCCAAAAAATCTATCTCATCATATGTCCCTTCCATCCTTGCTTTCAATCAACTAAAAAGGCAAGAAAAGATAGATGAAGAAGATAAGAGTGTGTTTGACACATCAAAGAGGGAATTAAAAATATGGTTGACTATCACACAGATGAAGCTAGTGAATAGCTCAGAGCAGATTTGACAAAGATAGTTCAACAAAAATCTCTTCAAACCTCAACAAATAAAAGTCATCCTAGAAAGCCAGAAGAACCAAAAATTATAAAGTGGGAAGTCGAAAAAAGGCTCCCACAATTGACACGGCTCAAGTCTAATGGTGATGCTATCAAGATGAGAAGGAGGCTGCATATGAGCTAAATGTAGACGACCTTCAAGATCTTTTGGATCTGACACTCGAAAAGGATGATGATGATGAAGTTTCTCTGAATTTTGAATTATAGTTTAAAGGGCAAATCATAGAACTTCTGTTGAGAAATAAAAACCAAGAATAATCAAGTGTTCTGGCATCATCATTTTTTCGAGGGGAGATTGTTGGGATTGAACCCTAACAAAGGAAAAGATGATATCAAAGCCAAATACACTATTCGAGCTTTGGTTCAACTATCAGAGGTTACAACCTCTGATCTACCTTTACACTGCTTTCCCTTAAGAACTGCTCCTATCATCTAATCGTTCAAGAGGCAAATGTCTGATGTAAGAAACAAGATCAGAGGATAGAGATAAGTGCTTAGACTAGTTTTACTTAAATCAATGTAACAGTGCTATGCACTGATAGTATTAGTATAGCAGTGTTTTAGTTAGTTACAATTTTGTTAGCAGTCACTATCAACCATGACGTCACAAAAGATGCTCAGTGGTAAGATAGTTAGTATAAATAGGTGAATGTTGTAACTTGAAAGCATGATGGTGATGAAAACAAACGACCGATTGCTTGTAGTAAAAGTTTTCCATTAATTCTGCTGCATATCTTTCATACTCAATACATTTTCCATATTTAGAAACAAAAACTACAATTGATTCAAACTTAGATCCTGACAATTTCCATAATTTATATTTTTTAAATAATATTTTCATGCATTCTTTTATATAATTTTTAAATAATATTTTCATGCATTCTTGTAAGTGCACCTTTTGGATGATAAATGTTGGATGCTGCAACTTGAAGATTCTTCAGGGTTCAATGTGTAAATTCTATCAAGATTATGTTCTAACAAGCAAATTCAGATATCTTGTGTTTAGCTAGTCTGAACTTGTCGGTTATGTTGGTAGTAATTAATGGTAGAGTTTGTAAGTTGATAGAGTTTGTAAGAAAGATAGAGTTTGTTGGAAATAATGTATTGTCCAAATTTGTATATAGTTACAAATTCGGACCTGGGATTTTCTTGTAAGGACTTGTTTGTCCAAACATCTCATTGTATTTATACTTTGTGAATGAATGTAATGGCACAAATTTTTGAGGTTTATCTTTATGTGCAAGTTTTCTCTGTGTGAAGAAAAACCCTAGCAAACATACTGTGTGTTATTGTGTATAATCTGTGAATACTCGGTGAATTCACAGATCGTCGATCATCATCTCTCATTCCCTACTCCTTCTACCTCGTGTCCTTGTAGCAGTTTGCGTCACGTGGTGGATTACGCACACCGCGTGACTTGGTGTTTCGGTTGTTTCGAGATCCGTAGGTGGGCTTACAAGCGGTATCAGAGCATGTTCTTAATTGAGAAGGCTCTTACCGCTGTGAGTTCAGGTAGAAGATCATATTTTTGTTTGGTTTTGTTACATCTAGAGGGTTTTTCTACTTTCTAGGGTTTCTTATTTCTTTGTTTTATAATTTTCATGGATTCCTAATCTATTTCTTGATTTCTCTTGATGGATATAGATTAGGTTTATGTGTTTGAGTGATTGTTCTTGATTTGATTGTTTAGATTAGGGTTTAGAGGTGTCAGATCTACAAATGCTCTATTGTTTTTTTTTTTTGAAAAAGTGATAAAGTGTGTTGAGGTAAGCAATCATCATTTTCATCTAGGGTTTTTACCTTGTCCGATTTATCCATCTGTCCGTATTTGTTACTTCCAAATTTATTGATGATTAAGTGTGAAGTCACGCTTGGGAAATAAACTTCGAAGTTTGATGTTTGGATATCTAATCCGAATTTGGTGAAGGTATCTTGTCCGAGTTAGTTGGATTCTTACAATCCAAAATTGTGAGTTCCTTACAATCTGAATTTAAATCTGTCCTCTAATTCGAATTTGTTGCTTCTAGTCCAAGTTTATAGGTCAGATTCTAAAGTGTCAGGGTTTGTGAGTATCCATCTAGTCCGAATTTACGCGTGTGTTTCATTAATCCGAATTTAAGTTTTACAGTCCGAGTTTGTGATCGAATTTGTTGAGTCATCAAAATCCGAATTTGTGAGTTTCTTTTAAGTCAGAGTTTGCTGAGAACCTTGCAATCCGAACTTGTGCATTTTCTTGGTCCGAATATAAATTTTTCCTTCAATTCGAATTTGTTTCCTCTTGTCCGAATTTAATACTCAACTTATCCGAATTTGTGTTAAGTCTGATAAATCCGAACTTGTTGTTTCCTTAAATTCGAATTTAATTGTTTAACTAATCCGAACTTGTGAGCAGATATCAAGGTCCAAATTTGAGAGGTGTTTTGGTACTTTTGAGTTTGTGTATCAGTTTTTGATCCGGGATTGTAGTAAGTGCACTGTTCTTGATACCAAAACCTTCTGTTACCAAAATTTTGTAAACATGGCAAGCAATTCAACTACAGTTGTTCAAAACATTAAACATAACAATGAAGTCTGAAGTATTGATAAACCTCCAGTACTTTTAAATGAACTTGATTATGGAAAGGACGTTTTGAGAGGTACATCAAGGCTAAAGACTTAAGAATGTGGTTCTGTATGACACGGGTAATGAAGATCTACCTGTTCGTTCGTTAACAATTGCAACGTATCTGGCCTTAACTGACAATCAAAGAAAATATTCCGAATGTGAAGAAAAGGCAATGTCGTTGATCACAATGTCTTTACGGCAATCAATCCTTCACACGTTTTAGCAATAAAAATTCATCAAAGGAGATGTGGGACAGTTTGTGTGAAAGATATGAAGGAAATGAAATGTTTAAGATGAGAAGACTAGAATGTCTTAAAACACAGTTTATAGTATTTAAAACTATGAAAAATTAATCATTAGATGATCTTGTCAATGGATTATATCATCTTTTAAGCGAATTGGACGATAGGCTTATACACGGAATTTAAGAAAGTTTAAAAGTTTTTGAATTGTCAATGGATTCTATCATCTTTCAAGATCCTGCTTTATATCGAGCTAAACAAGCTGAAAAAGAAGCAGCGCGGGTGTTACTCTTCTCTCAGAAAATACTACTCAAGGAGAATTCATGAATCAAAGGCCTTTGTGTGTAGCAACAGTAGAAGTGTTACGGGTGGAACACATACTTCTCAAGGAACTTTGTCTTCAAATGTTAATGCTAGACAAAGTATAAATGTGCCTCAACTTGATCCTAAATGTATAAAACTCATTGAAGAAAACATGAGTCTTCTTGTATCATTTATGAGTGCATATGAAAATTTTGCTATGGGAAAGCTCGTTGAACCTTCTAGTCTAGACGAAGATTTTGATCGGATTGACCAACAAGAAATGGACGAGTTAGATTTGCAATTGAATATGGCATTGTTAGTTTGAAGAGCTAAGAAATTTCTACAACAAACGGGAAAGAGTTTCAGCGGCGGTAACACAAAGACTCGTATGGGAGTAGATATGACCAAAGTGAAATGTTATAATTGTGGTATCTATGGTCATTATGCAAAAGAATGCCGCACACCAAAACAAGAAAGACAAGGTAACAATGGTCAAGGAAGCTCATCAAGAACCAACAATCAAAGTCCAGCTTCATCAAATGCAACTCATGTTACTTCTACAAAAACTTCATCTGATAATCTCACTCCTACTCAACACAACTCTTTGGTTGTTCAACCGCTTCAAGAAATTACTGAGCCACATGATTGGAGAATTGTAATGGAAGATATAACAAATGCTATCGTGTCACAAGCTTTCATTGCAGAGATCGTTGAAGAGGGGTTTAGAGATATGTTCGAAGAAGTAAATGTGGTAATAGAAGTTATTACTGAGAAGCTGGAAATGGATAAAATTAATGAAGCTGAAGAATGCTTGAGAAAAGAGAATGAAGACGAGGAAAGCAGAAAGAAAGAAGAAAAGAAAGAAGAAAATGATCGGTTTCGAATTCAAGATCATGAATGAAGAAATGCAACATTTTGCTGATGAAGAAATGGCAAAGCAGGAGCAGGAAATTCATGAATCTCAGATCAAGCGTTCCTGGTAAATCTCGAGGTACAATCTAAACCTACTAACAATAGGTATCCTAGATGCGTTGATTTTGTTACTAAGTGTGACAATACGCTCTCCATAACAATAATTTTATTACTGATCTGGAAAATCTAGAGAGTTTTGTTGTTGCACTTTCTAGTGCAGACAAGGAACATAGAAGTAGGATGATTGCCTTGAAAAAGGACATCTCTGAGTTTGAGAGACGACTGGCTCAAGCAACAGTAAAAATCAAGATTTAAAAACTGAACTGGAAACTTGTAAAAATACGATCTTAGAAAAAAAATTATTATAGACAAAGATAACTTGATTTTAGATTTGCAACGCAAACTTGAAAAATTTGAGAGTTCATCAGAAGTGATGAATTATTGTATAAACAGTCAGCGTCTACCAAATGAAGAAGATCAAATGTATGGAGTTGGTTATAAAAAGGTTCCACCACCTTTTAATAACAACTATAATTGATCCTGAGATTGCAAATCTTATTCCTGATGCCCTTTGACTGTTGATCCTATTAGTGAGGAAGAGTCTGAATCCGAAGATGAATCGGGTTCTGAACAAACAAGGTCATGTGATGCTAGAGCAAAAGAAATTAATTTGAACAAAATTGGGGATTTAATTAACTCAAAGATTTTAGAAGCTCTAAACCAAGTTCAAAACATGCAACAAAATTCATAACCCAACAAAAAGGGTAAAAGAATGCTAAAAATATCAAGAAAACGAATTTTATAAAAGGCGAAACCTTTAACAATGAACTTGAAAAGATCAAAAAGAGTTCAAATTCAGATTTTGTAAAACAAAGTGTCAAAGCTCAAACAAAGCATCCTAATCCTCTAGCAGTCAAGATGAACAACAAAAAAAAGCTTGAAAAGGATGATAAACGACGATGTTATAAATGTCGATTGAAAGGACATTTAGTTGCAGATTGTCCGAATGACAACGGTAAAAGCCGTGTTGATCCTGATCTTGATAAACCTTTTGTCACTAAACCATAAAATGAACCTAAAAAGGATGAAAAGAAAGGTGGTAAAACTCAAAAGGTAGAAAAACCTAAGGTTGAAAAAATAAGAAAATAAACCAATCTACAAACCAAAGGTTAAGAATAAAAAAGAAAAGGATTAGAAGATCGACATTTCGGATAATGGCAGTAGTCGTGGTTCAGAAATTTCTTCCGCACAACATGAAACAAGGAATTGTTATAGTGGTTGTTCCAGGCATATAACGGGAAACAAGGAATTATTAACAAATATAAAATATATTCGAGGTGGTTATATAAATTTCGCGGGTGAAAAGGGTGGTTACATCACGGGTGAAGGTTCTGTATTAAACGGCAAGATCGCCTTACAAAAGGTGAACTATGTTGAAGAACTGAAGCACAACTTCATGTCAGTATCTCAGATCTGTGAAGAACTTAAGCCGGGATTTGTAGTTCCAAAGGATTGGATCGTGATGAGGGCACCAAGAGTGAACAACACTTATGTGATGGACATGCGTCCAGTTGTGAACTCCTCTGTTTCGGTGACGTGTCTGTTTTCAAGGGCAACTAAAGATCAACCTTCCTTTGGCATATAAGAATGGGTGCATCTACGCAAAATGAATCACTTGATAAAGAACAACTTGGTGTTGGGAGTTCCATTACATAGTTTCAACATGCATAGTTAATGTGAGTTCTGTCAGAAAGGAAAAATTAAACGCAAACCTCATAAGCCTAAATGCATAAACTCAATCTAATAACCACTAGAGTTACTTCACATGGATTTGTTTGGTCCGATCCATGTAACAAGCATTGGTGGAATGTCTTAATGTTTAGTTGTCACTGACGATTTTTCAAGATCGTGGGTATTTTTCTTGAAATCTAAGGATCAAACTTTCGGAACTTTAAAAGATTTATTCAAACAATTAGAGAAAAATTACTCACTTTCAATCAAACGACTTCGAAGTGATAACGTAATAGAATTTAAAAACCAATTTATGGTTGCGTTATGTCGTGATATGGGTATTGTTCATCAGTTCAGCACTCCTTACGTTTCTCAACAGAACGGAGTTGCTGAAAGGAAGAATAGGACCCTTATCGAGGCTAGACGTACCCTTCTCTCAGAATCTAAATTTCCTATATTCTTTTGAGCCGAAGCTGTAAATACCGTGTGTTATGTGCTAAATTGTGTGCTTACAGTAAACGGGAAGATAAAACATGTTATGAACTTCTTGAGAAAAAGAAACCGAATATAAAAGGTTTCCAATCTTTTGGGATTAAGTGCGTTATTCAACGGACAAATGATACTCTAAAGTTTGGAGAGGAGGGTGAAATCGGTTTCTTCCTTGGTTACGAACTAGGCTCTCCAAACAAATGAGTATACAATGTCAAGAAACGGATGGTGGAAGTGGTCTTTGATATAACTTCTTTGAACCACCACCATTTGAGTTCGGTCCCAACACTAGTTATGAGTATGACAAATTGCTTGATTCTTTTGCTTTACCTGATCTAATAGATGATGAGACAAAATTGGTGTATACACACCTAATTGAAAAAGATGAAGTGGATGCCAATTCGCGTACTAGCATTCCAACAAATGTCTCTTCAAATGGTGATTCAGGAATTAACATTGTCAGCACGTCAAATGTCAATGATGCCATAGCAGCTCAAAACCTCAATAATGCATATTCAAGCGATTCAATGTTGATATTGAAGTTGCTCAAGCTCCATATGTCGATACTTCCTTTGGAAATGCTAAAGGGGGAGATCCAGTCAAATTTGGGTACTAATCTGCAAGTTCCAGCCGTTCTCGTCACTCGGACATCTCGGAATCATCCTCTCGATAGAGTTTTCGGAGATCCGTGTAGAGGATTTGACTCGAAACAGAAGTCTTAATGATATGTCGAGTTTGTTCACATAAATCAAAGAGCAAGAGATCTACATGTTAAGCCTGCATGAATGCTTTATTTTGCAAATTGAGCCAAAAAATTACCATATGGCGCCGAAAGACAGCTCGTGGTGTGAGGCGATGCAGGAAGAGTTGGCTTAGTTTGATAAGCTGAAGGTTTTGAACCTGGTAGATCTTTTGAAGGGCCAGCACACAATTAATACTAAATGGGTCTTTAACTGTAAAAAGGACGATAAAGACATAGTCGTCAGGAATAAGGCTCGTTTGGTGGTGCAAGGTTCAATCAGGAAGAAGGGATAGATTACACGGAGGTTTATGCACCTGTAGCTCAGCTTGAAGTAATTCGCCTGTTTCTAGCTTTTGCAGCTCATATGCACATCAATGTCTATCAGTTAGATGTCAAAAGTGTGTTCCTTCATGGGAAGTTGAAAGAAATTGTGTATGTTTCCCAACTGCCGGGCTTTGAAGCTCCAGACTCGTCGAACAAAGTTTACTTGCTGGAAAAGCTTTATATGGTCTCCACCAGGCTCCACGTGCCTGCTACGAGACACTCTCAAAGAATTTGTTGGCGATCGGTTTCACTCGTGGTGAAATAGATTCCACACTCTTCATCTTGAAAAAAAGGGAGAGATTTCCTGATCATGCAAATATATGTTGATGACACTATTTTTGGTTATTCAAATGAAGAGCTTTGTCGGGAATTCGAAGAAGTTATGAAATCAAAGTTCGAGATAAGAGCAATGGGTGAGCTTAAGTTTTTCCTTGGGTTGTAAGTTGATCAAGAAAAGAACGACACGTATATTCATTAGACGAAGTACGTCCACGAGATCCTGAAGCGATTCAACATGGAAGACAGTTTGCCTTACGATACCCTATTGCCTACCAATCATAAACTATCTGATGAAAAGGACAAAGATCCTGAAGTGGATCATTCGGTTTATCGAGCAATGATTGGTTCCTTAATGTATCTTACAGCATCTTATCACGATATAATGTTTTCTGTCTGTTTATGTGCCAGGTACCAAGCTAAACCGAAGGAATCGCATTTGAAATCTGTTAAGCCGATTTTTTGTTATCTAAAAGGCAAACCCAGACTTGGAAGTCGAGGGAGGTGTGACATCTGTGTATTTTAATCATCGTACAATTCCAAAACAATTTTGTAATTTTATAACATTGTGTTTTATTCTGAGATTTATTTTAATACTTATGACATTTCATATTTTCAATCCTTATTCAAATTCGACCTTTCAAATCACTTCTGGAAGTGAAATCGCAAACCGCTACGTAACGTAATCAGTTTAATGCGACATACACTCTGGAACAATGACATAAGCTAAACATACCTTAAATATCCTCTATATAACTTAGAAATAAGTTTTGAGGGCTTCGGTATGGCAAAAACATGCTTATTCAACTTCACGGGCTATTTTGCAAATTCTGCGAAACTATGCCGTTACGCGTATTTCCTAAGCCGGAACATGTACGCGCATCCAAAAATTTTTGTAATCATTAAAATCTAGTATTTTAATCATTTGAATGCAAAATTATCATTACGCGTTTACGGTCATTTGCGCGTTCGTTACGATTTTCGTTGTAATCAAACGAAAACCACAACCGTGCGACCGAACGAACCGACACCCAGGAAAATTTTGGATACATTTCAAGTTTCCTAAGCTTTATCGTCTTTATAAAGCTTAAAAATGAGGTTAACGGATGTTAAAAGTGCCAAATCGCGACGAAACAAGTTCAGGGGCCTGTTCTGCCAACTTTTGAAAGTTGTTGTCAGCTAAGGGGCTTACGGACCGTAAGCCCATACCCCTTATGGTCTGTAAGGACCCCCCAGCTCAGCAGAAACATGGCAGCTTCTTGTTTACTTCCTTGGACACTAATCCTTCGAAATTGCTACACTTCTCCTGGTCTTGACACGTCCATAAACACTTGTAATGATCCTAAATTAGTGCCTAACACTTGGGATGATCTTGTGCATCATCCGAAAGTAAAAATAGGCCCTTGAACTCACCTCACAACTTTCTCATTTATCTCTTTCACATCCCACACTCTTGGAGTTTGTTTCCTGATCAAAAGGAAGCCTCCTACTCAGTTCTTTGAGATCTTGGGTGTTCCTAATCACAAGTAAGATCTCATCCTTAGTCTTTTTCATTGCTTTTAGCTATTTCAAGCTAAAAGTCAAACATTGTTTGACTTTCATCTTTGACCATTAATTGGTCAAAACAAAGTTCAATTGAACTTTGCAACGTGATCGTAATCACGATGGTTATGATCCTTAGCGATCATACCTATTGATTTACCACGTTACTAGTTGTGGTTACGAGTCAAAGTTTCGGTCAATAATGCGCAAAATGTGCATTATACGATGGAACTATTTTCGGGTATCAAAACACCTTGTTTTGATACCAAATCAGTTTTATAAACTTAGTTAGACATGTTAAACATGTCTAACTCGTCACTTTTAGTTTAGTGCTTGTTTAGGGTCGTAAGTCGAGCGGTCTTGACCTCTGCTTTGACTTTCGAATCTGACCCATCTGGTCGGTCTTAGGATCCGACCAAAATCATATTTCTTACTATAGTTATATAGGGAATAAACCTCTGAGGTTATACCTTATGGTCACGTCGTTTGGTTAGTATTATGATAGGTCGTTATTATGCCCTTTATAAATGACCAAAATGCCCTTTTTGCGCATAAAATCAATTTAAGCATATGTGGCTAAAGTTTTGACATATAAACGGATATTACAACATTATTAAACATGTTTGGGCATTTAAGAGTTATCATAGGACATGTTTAACCATCCGATCACGCGTTTACGCAAATGACACGTTAAAGTAGCGTGAACTACCTTAACGGGTCATTACGGGTCAAAAGCACTTAGGATCACTTCCAAATCAGAATGTTGAGTTTATTAAATCATACCATATGAGTTCCAACACTCATTTGATTTATAAGACATCATTCTATCCAATCCGCCGATTAAAGTCCTGACTTATTAACATAATTATCCGATCTTAGGAACCATTTGATTCCTCGTACTCTTGAGCTTTATTATTCTTCTTGAACAAGGATACTTTTGCAACCCCAAGTGAGTACATCGACTCCTCTTTTATATTTTCAAATATTTTGGGGTGAAACACATGTGCCTACTCGATACTTTCATGTTTTCGCGCTTTCATGACATATAATTGCTATGTTCATCTAGTACATATATAGTACATGATTTCAATTATGTTTTGCTATGTATGTTGACTGAGCATGCTAGCACATTGATTTCAAAGACATCTTTTGCGGCATATGTTGACTTAGCATATGAGCACATTGATTTACATTACATTTTGCTATGTATGTTGACTGAGCTTGCTAGCACATCGCTTTTATGGACATTTCTACTTCGTATGTTGACTTAGCATACTTAGTACATGGTTTAAATACATTTTTCATGACATTGCTTACATTGACTATGACATTTGGTTAGTTTAACGGGACGTAATACATTCATTAACATTGATCTCGTCGCCCGGTAGTATGTAATGGTACCATAGGACTTGACAAATCCCGTTCCCCGCTTCCTAGGTTTGTTTGGAAGTAGGGAATGACAGAATCTGAATACATTTTTGATAAACCTTTGACTTGATAAGGGTTTAACGGACAGTCTCAAGGCTTGAATGTATGCGATAAACGTAACTACATAAATGTTCATATCAAATAAAGCATTGGTTTTGCAAAAATGACTTTTGATTTAAACTTTTGTTTATTCAAGACATTGTTTTGTACAAGACATTTGTTATACAAGACATTGTTTATACTTTGTGACACATTACATTGTTTACATATGACATTTGAAATTTATTAGACAATACATTTTTGGTAGTTGTTTGATAAGTGATTTAAATAACGTGATGTGTGTAATATGATAAAAGGATGGTGGATACGCCGCTGGTACTTCCTATATGTAAGTGCTTTCATGATATTACATATCGTAGCGTTATTTAAACCATTTCGACAAAGACAAAGACATGACACATTTGGTATAAATAACATATATTTTTCACAAGACATTGTTTTACAAATGGCATATTTTATACAATTCATTTTCATCCGGTTAATTATTTAACCATACATCCTTCTTTTAAATCATTTGATTTTCATATGATTTTATAAAAGAAAACATTTTATAAGGTTCATGACTACTTTTTGTTAAACTATTGTTTAAACTTCAAGTCATGAATCCTCATCAACAAAACCTAGGTATCTCACATGCATTTTTATACTGACGTATCTATTTTCACATGTGTTTCAGGAGCTAATGCGTAAAGTTGATTCCTGCGACACTTAGGACGGACCGTGGGCTTTAGTGACTTAAAATCAAGCAAGACAAATAAACTTATGTTATGCTTCTGTTAAATTCCAGACAATGTAAACAATTTGAATCAATAACACAAAACTTTAATTACCATGGTTGTTGCAACAATACTTCTGTTACGACACTCCCCGACGTTTCTGCCGTTGTTTATTGTTTTACGCGGTCGGGGTGTGACAGAAAGATTGGTATCAGAGCCAATGGTTATAGGGAATTAGGTTATTAGTAATGCTTTGATCTAGACTACAACTTTTCTAGGACCCTAACACAAGTTATCTTGTGTTTAGAATTTAAAACACTACCATCGCCTATCCTTAGGTGAATAACAAAACAAAATGGAAGGCATAAAGTCAAAAATAAATCATCGATCTCTTTTAGCTTCCAAAGTTTTCAAAATCACATCAAAGTTTGGGTTTTAATAATGTGAACACATGCAATCTGGAAGGGTGGGTGCCTGTACCGTGAGTTTTCTGTCTAAGGCTAGAGTGTTCGTACAAATCCACTTAATCGGACCAGTCACTCTTACCTAGGAACTCTTGGGGCGAGTGTCCACCTATAGGCTAAATCATGTCTTTGCGATGCATTATAAAAACCCATTTACTTTGATTAGTCATTGTGTGTCGTTTGTTTGTTACAAGTAAACGAACGAATGACCACCATCCTTTCATTTCGTCGATTTCATGACATCTCATTTCCCGAACATTCATCTCACTCGTTTTCTCTCATGTTTTCCTCTTTTAGAGTGCCTCCTCGACGAAACGTACCAACACCTAACACCGAATTGGCAACTATCATAGCACAACAGATGGCTGCTATGCTACCAAATCTCATTACTCAAATCAACTAAGCCAACAACAATAATAGTGCTCCTTGCAACTTCAAACAGTTTAACTTGGCTAAAACTCAAGTTTAGTAGTTCTGAAGGAGCAACTAGGCTCCTACAGTGGTTTGAGAGTCCTGAGAGTACTTTTCGCCATGTTCAGTTTCCTGATAATCGTAAGGTCGAGTTTGCTTCGAGCATGTTCCAAAAGAGGGCGCTCACACGATGGAACGCGGTGGTGAGAGATAGGGGTGCAGATGTTGCTATGGGTTAGACTTGGGAGGAACTTAGAGCTCTAATGATGAAAGAGTTCTGCCCCCTCATGAAAATAGGGCGCTTGAGAATGAGTTCCATGACCTAAAGCAAGACAGCATTGAGCATCATGCGTATACCAATTGGTATGAGGAGTTGAGCTTGTTGTGTCCTGAGATGGTGACGCCTTTAGATAAGGTGATTTAAAAGTACATAGATGGTCTGCCAGATCCTGTCCAGGACATCGTCACTGGCAGTAACCCTACATCTGTCCGTCAAGCCACTGAGCTAGCAGCAACCCTTACTGAATCACAAGTCAAAAAGGGTAAGCTTCATCGAAAAGGTGTCAAGAAACCGTCTGTTAAATCTGAGAAGCAAAAGGGTAACAAAGCTGAAACCTCCAAGAAATCGAGAAAGCGTAAGGCTTCCAAGAACTTCACTCTCACTACACAACCTAACCAAGCTGCTCCTAATCAGCCAGTTCAACCACCGGCCAAGAAACAGTATGTTGGCAATGCACCTTTGTGCAACAAGTGTAACGGTCACCAGCAACCACATTTACAGTGCTGCATTTGCACTCACTGTGGGAAATCTGGTCATCTTGCCAACATTTGTCGTTTCGCTCCTACCCAGAATCCAGTAGCCCAAAACCCTGCTCAGCAGCCTGCACGACCTCACCATCCACCTAGGTCTTGCTACAATTGTAGGGATCTCACCCACTACAGAAATAACTGCCCGAAGTTGGCAAATGCAAACCCGGCTCATGGACGAGCATTTAACGTCAATGCTAATGAGGCTCGGCCTGACAATGAAGTGGTCAACGGTTCTTTGTTAACAACCATCCTACTTCAATTCTTTTCGATTCGGGTGCTGATAAGAGTTTTGTATCCCTAGCTTTTGAACCTTTGCTTTCCATGCCTAGAAACAAACTAAGAAAGCCTTGACAATCGAAATAGCTAGTGGCAAACCCTTTAAACTTGATTCTGTCATCCATGATTGCCAATTGAACCTTAACAACCACCTTTTTGCCATTGACCTCATGCCAATGCAACTCGAGAGCTTTGATATCATAGTAGGGATGGACTGGTTATCTAAACACCATGCTGAGGTGATTTGCTTTGATAAGATCATTCGTATACCCCTTTCCGTCCGGTGAAACCTTAGATGTTCTTGGAGAAAAACCCATCAGTAGCCTTAAACTCATGACATGCACCCAAGCCATAAATACCTACGAAAGAATTATGTTGCTTTCTTGGCGCATATCGTAGAAGAGAAAGGCAAGGGCAAGTCTATTAAGGACATTCCCGTTGTTAGGGATTATCCTGAGGTGTTTCCTAACGAACTACCCGGTTTACCCCCAGCACGTCAAGTTAAGTTTCGTATAGATCTTGTACCTGCTGCCAACCCTATAGCCAAATCCCCATATCGTCTTGCACCATCTGAGATGCAAGAGTTATCTAAACAGCTTTAGGAGTTGTCTGACAAAGGATTCATTCGTCCGAGCTTTTCACCTTGGGGCGCTCCAGTCCTATTTGTGAAAAAGAAAGATAGATCCTTCCGTATGTGTATCGATTACCGTGAGCTCAACAAACTCACAATCAAAAATCAATATCCCCTACCTCGTATTGATGATCTCTTTGACCAGCTACAAGGTGCTACTTGCTTCTCAAAGATTGATCTACATTCTGGGTATCATCAGCTTCGTGTTCTCGAAGAAGATATTCCCAAAACTACTTTCCGCACCCGATACGGACACTACGAGTTCACTGTTATGCCTTTTGGTATGACAAATGCTCTTGTTGTTTTCATGGACTTGATGAATAGGGTTTGTAAGCCTTATTTGGACAAGTTCATCATTGTTTTCATTGATTACATTTTGATTTACTCAAAGTCTCGAGCCGATCACGAGCAAAATCTCCGTTTAATGATGGAACTCCTAAAGAAGAACAACTCTATGCCAAGTTCTCCAAGTATGAATTTTGGCTTAAGGAAGTTCAATTCTTGGGACATATTGTCAACGAACAAGGTATTCATGTAGATCCCGCCAAATCAATGCGATTAAGGAATGGGATACACCTACTACTCCTACCAAAGTTCGTTCATTTCTTGGTCTCGCGGGTTATTCCGTCGCTTTATCGCAAACTTCTCGAAGATTGCGGTTCCCCTCACTGCTTTGACTCAAAAGAATATACCTTTTGAGTGGGGACCCAAACAAGAAGAAGCATTCCAGACCTTGGAGCAGAAACTTTGTAATGCTCCTATTTTATCCTTACCTGAAGATAACGATGACTTTGTCGTTTATTGTGATGCATCGAACTTAGGCCTTGGCTGCGTTCTTATGTAAAGGAACAAAGTTATAGCCTATGCATTAAGACAGTTAAAGATTCACGAAAAGAACTACACCACTCATGATCTTGAATTGGGTGTTGTTGTTCTCGCTCTGAATATTTGGAGACATTATATATACGGTACAAAATGCGTGGTTTTCATGGACCACAAAAGTCTCCAGCACATTTTCAATCAGAAAGAACTAAACATGAGACAGCGACGATGGGTCGAACTTCTGAACGACTACGACTGTGAGATTCGCTACCTTCCTGGTAAGGCGAATGTCGTAGCCGATGCTCTTGGTCGTGAACGAGTCAAGCTACATTGTGTTCAAGTTCGATCTGATATTCAAAATCGTATTCCCAAGCTCAACGAACTTGTGTTACACAAGGCATGATGGGTGATGAATTACCACATCATCTTGAGCTTCAACTTGAAACGAAAGACAATGGGTTGTTATAATATATGAGCCGTTTGTGAGTTCCAAGTCAAGATAATCTCCACACCTTCATAATGGATGAAGCTCATAAGTCTCGTTATTCAATTCATCCAGGTGCAGACAAAATGTATAAGGATCTTCGTACTCAGTATTGGTGGCCGGGTATGAAGAAAGACATTGCCTTGTACGTAAAATGTCTTACTTGTCTCAAAGTTAAGGCAGAACATCAATGCCCTTCTGGTTTGCTTGAACAACCAAAATTTCGGTTTGGAAATGGGATAGCATTGCAATGGATCTCATTACCAAATTACCGCATATATCTAGAGGTCAGGATGCCATTTGGTAATCGTTGATCGTCTAACCAAGTCAACACACTTTATAGCAATCCATGAGGACTTCCCTGCTGACAAACTTGCTAAGATCTATGTGGATGAAATTGTATCTCGTCATGGTATCCCTTTGGACATCATTTCTGATCGTGACGCTCGATTCTCATCTCATTTTTGGAGGACCATGCAATCTGCCATGGGAACCAAACTTAACCTGAGCACTGCCTATCATCCTCAAATGGATGGACAGTCCGAAAGAACAATCCAAACACTGGAGGATATGCTTAGAGCTTGTGTGATTGACTTTGGTGGTAGTTGAGATTCACATCTACCTTTGATCGAATTCTCCTACAATAACAGTTATCACACCAGCATTGACATGGCTCCTTTCAAAGCTCTCTATGGTCGAAAATGTCGTTCACCTGACTGTTGGAACGAAATCGGTGAATCTTAATTCACTGGACCTGAACTCATTCAAGACACGACAGACAAAGTCAAGATAATCCATGATAATCTTTTGACAGCTAGAAACCGTCAAAAGAGTTACGCGGATAAAAGACGCAAGCCCCTGGATTCCAAGTCGGTGATCATTCCTACTCAAGGCATCCCCTTGGAAAGGCGTTGTTAGATTTGGGAAGAAAGGAAAACTTGCACCTAGATATGTTGGACCATTCAAGATCATTGAGAAAATCGGAAACGTGGCCTACAAACTCGAGTTACCTCCTGAACTTGGTAATGTTCATCCAACTTTCCACGTGTCCAATTTGAAAAAGTGTTTCGCTGATGAAAACCTCCACATCCCTCTTGATGAAATTCGTGTTGATGACACGTTACACTTTTTCAAGAAACCTGTGGAAATATTGGACCATGAAGTCAAAAAGCTCAAGCGCAGACATATACCAATTGTTAAAGTTCACTAGGAGTCCAAACGTGGCCCTGAGTTTACTTGGGAACGAGAGGACCAAATGAAGGCGAAATATCCACATCTATTCTCACAAGTTTCCTCTAGTTAAATTTCGGGACGAAATTTCCAAAAGTAGGGGAGACTGTGACATCTGTGTATTTTAATCATCGTACGATTCCGAAACAATTTTGTAATTTTATAACATTGTGTTTTATTCCTAGATTTATTTTAATACTTATGACATTTCATATTTTCAATCCTTGTTCAAATTCGACCTTTCAAATCACTTCTGGAAGTGAAACCGCAAACCGTTACGTAAACGTAATCAGTTTAACGCGACATACACTCTGGAACAATGACATAAGCTAAACATTCTCTATATCCTCTATATAACTTAGAAATAAGTTCTGAGGGCTTCGGTATGGCAATAAACATGCTTATTCAACATTAGGGGCTATTTTGCAAATTCTGCGAAACTATGTCGTTACACGTATTTCCTAATCCGGAACATGTACGCGCATCCAAAAATTTTTGTAATAATTAAAATCCAGTATTTTAATGATTTGAATGAAAAATTATCATTCGTTGCGCGTTTACGGTCATTTGCGCGTTCGTTACGATTTTCATCGTAATTAACCGAAAACCGCAACTGTGCGACCGAACGAACCGACACCCATGACATTTTTGGACTCATTTCAAGTTTCCTAAGCTTTATCATCTTTATAAAGCTTAAAAATGAGGTTAACGGGTGTTAAAATTGCCAAATCGCGACGAAACGAGTTCAGGGGCCTGTTCTACCAACTTTTGAAAGTTGTTGTCAGCTAAGGAGCTTACGGACCGTAAGCCCATACCCCTTACGGTCCATAAGGACCCCCAGCTCAGCAGAAACATTGCAGCTTCTTGTTTACTTCCTTGGACACTAATCCTTCAAAATTGCCACATTTCTCCTGGTCTTGACACGTCCATAAACACTTGTAATGATCCTAAATCAGTGCCTAACACTTGGGATGATCTTGTGCATCATCCACATGTATACAAAGGCCCTCAAACTCACCTCACAACTTGCTCATTTCTCTCTTTCACCTCCCACACTCTTGGAGTTTGTTTCCTGACCAAAAGGAAGCCTCCTACTGAGTTCTTTGAGATCTTGGGTGTTCCTAAACACAAGTAAGATCTCATCCTTAGTCTTTTTCATTGCTTTTAGCTATTTCAAGCTAAAAGTCAACATTGTTTGACTAACGGCTTTAACCATTAATTGGTCAAAACAAAGTTCAATTGAACTTTACAACGTGATCGTAATCACGATGGTTATGATCCTTAGCGATCATACCTATTGATTTACCACGTTACTAGTTGTGGTTACGAGTCAAAGTTTCGGTCAATAATGCGCAAAATGTGCATTATATGATGGAACTATTTTCGGGTATCAAAACACTTTGTTTTGATACCAAATCAGTTTTATAAACTTAGTTAGACATGATAAACATGTCTAACTCGTCACTTTTAGTTTAGTGCTTGTTTAGGGTCGTAAGTCGAGCGGTCTTGACCTCCGCTTTGATTTTCGAATCCGACCCGTTTGGTTGGTCTTAGGATCTGACCAAACTCATATTTGTGACCATAGTTACATAGGGAATAACCCTCTGAGGTTATACCCTATGCTCACGTCGTTTGGTTAGTATTATGATAGGTCGTTATTATGCCCTTTATAAATGACCAAAATGCCCTTTTTGCGCATAAATTTAATTTAAGCATATGTGGCTAAAGTTTTGACTTATAAACTGATATTACAACATTCTTAAACATGTTTGGGCATTTAAGACTTATCATAGGACTATGTTTAACCATCCGATCACGCGTTTACACAATGACACGTTAAAGTAGCGTAAACTACCTTAACGGGTCAAAAGCACTTAGGATCACTTGAAAATCATAATGTTGAGTTTATTAAATTATACCATATGATTTCCAACACTCATTTGATTTATAATACATCATTCTATCCAATCCGCCGATTAAACTCCTGACTTATTAACATAATTATCCGATCTTAGGAACCATTTGATTCCTAGTACTCTTGAGCTATATTATTCTTGAACAAGGATACTTTTGCAACCCCAAGTGAGTACATAGACCCTCTTTTATATTTTTCAAATATTTTGGGGGTGAAACACATGTGCCTACTCTATACTTTCATGTTTTCACGCTTTCATGACATATACTTGCTATGTTCACCTAGTACATATATAGTACATGATTTCAATTATGTTTTGCTATGTATGTTGACTGAGCATGCTAGCACATTGATTTCAAAGACATGTTTTGCGGCATATGTTGACTTAGCATATGAGCACATTGATTTACATTACATTTCGCTATGTATGTTGACTGAGCATGCTAGCACATGGATTTTATGGACATTTCTACTTCGTATGTTGACTTAGCATACTTAGTACATGGTTTAAAGACATTTTTCATGACATTTCTTACATTGACTATGACATTTGGTTAGTTTAAAGAGAAATACATTCATTAACATTGATCACGCCGCCCGGTAGTATGTAATGGTACCATAGGACTTGACTAATCCCGTTCCCCGCTTCCTAGGTTTGTTTGGAAGTAGGGAATGACAGAATCCAAATACATTTTTGATAACTTTGTCTTGATAAGGGTTTATCCGACAGTCTCAAGGCTTGAATATATGCGATAAACATAACTACATAAATGTTCATATCAAGTAAAGCATTGGTTTTGCAAAACATGACTTTTGATTTAAACTTTGGTTTATTCAAGACATTATTTTGTACAAGACATTGTTATACAAGACATGGTTTATACTTAACATTGTGACACATTACATTGTTTACATATGACATTTGACATTTATTAGACAAGACATTTTTTGTGGTTATTTGATAAGTGATTTAAATAACGAGATGTGTGTAATATGATAAAAGCATGGTGGATACGCCGCTGGTACTTCCTATATATAAGTGCTTTCATGATATTACCTATCGTAGCGTTATCTAAACCACTTCGACAAAGACAAAGACATGACACATTTGGTACAAATAACATATATTTTTCACAAGACATTGTTTTACAAATGGCATATGTAGGACCGATCCTCGATGCTTAGGAACCTAGATTTGATATCTATTGTCCATAATCGCGGAAATATTACGACAAGTTTACCAATAGACAAGAATTAATTAGTTAAACGTCAATTTTATTGATTAAACGTCAAGAATCCAAATTGACAGAGCTTCGCCTCAGAGATGCCAAAGTTACAAATGAGAGATGCTTGCTAGCTATTTATAGATGATCAAGTTCGCCAGAGGATGATGTAAGTTCGCCCAAACTTGCCTTAGCAAGTTCGGCCGAACTTGACTTAACATGTTAACTCATGGGTGAACTTGTATCAACATTACATAAGTACAATGTTTTGCTAGCCTATTCAACTCTATACTATATAGACTCGATATAAGACTAAGACATAGACATTATGCACCAACAAACTCCCCCTTGGATATCGTCTTCAGTCTTGTATCAGTCTTCAAAACTCTGTCTTCGAATAAACATTAACGCACACGACCGAAGAAGTTCTTGAATGACTTCTTTCGTCGTTCTTGCTTAGGATCCGGCATCTGATCTGTAGAAGGCACTTTGTTCATATACTGAAATCTTTTAATACTTGCCTTTCTAGTTTTCTCATGAATAGCCTCGAGAAGCTTTTCCTCTTTCAGGAATTCAACTCTCTCTAGATCCCTCCATTTTGTCTGCCACATCTTTCCTGAATTTACTTCTATTGCATAGCAAACATTCACAACTTTCTAATACTGCATAGCTTGTACCTTCTCACGTTCTTCAGACACAATCTTGCTATAGAACAAGGTTTTGATATCTTCTATGTAACAGTTAACAAGCCACATTGGATCTAGAATCCTGATTGTTCTCCATAATCCCCTCATGCCTTGAAATCCCAATATCTCAACTCTTTCCTTTGAAATATCCAAATGTTCTTCGAATCGTAGCACAATAACAACTTCACAAGTAGTTCGATCTATATGCCACCACTTGGACAATGGATAGAAGTTTTGCTCAATCGGCATCAACGGCATGTTTCTCATGGCTCTAGGTCGCTTTGTTATCAACGTTATGTCTTTTTCCCTGTCTTCTTGTTTGTTTTGATTCAGAGACCTGGAATAAATGGCTTCCAATAGTTAAATCCTTATACCGCTTCATACTTGATCATCTTCCATAACAACTGATCAATGTACTTCATCTGATATGTAACATTCATAGTCTGAACCAGCTCCTCAACATCCCAATATGGTAAAGTCTTGAAATCAGCAAGATATTTGAAGTATTGCACCCCAAATTCCTTTTAATTGCATAAACGTTCAGCTCTTTAAACCAACCCCAACTCAGAATATCCCCCAATGACACATCTTTGTCTTTGGTAAAGAATGCTAGAGGACGTCGAAACTTACATTCGTGCGGTATTTCTTTAAACCAAGACTTCTTTGCTTGAGCTATCTCTTCTTTTGTCATCGGCTTTGGTACTTTACCTTCTCGAAATGATTCCTCAATCTTTTCTTTCAATATGTCTTCGTCTAGTTGCTTGTACATCTTCTCAAATGTAGGAAAACTATCCGTATTAGGAACGACGTACTTCGCAGTTTGATCTGTTTCATCATCAGAAGACCAATCTTCAATAATCACTCTATTGTATTCATCAGCTTCAAATCTTCTAACGTACTGATAATCATTCGGCTCAAATGTGTTAACATTCAACACATCCTCTTCAAATCAAACTCTAGATTTTCAGCATCAACTTCGATTAACTTAGCCAGATCTTCCTTCGTATAGTTATGTACGTATTCGCCTTCCTCTACATTATGTTCAAACATCAACATTAAAGGCTTTGTCGCAGTAACAGGCTTTGCAAATCTATCAACATTCGCCATATCAACATCATCTGATGGCACTGTCTGCCCTGACTCCCCCTGAGTCTGATCATCCATCTTATTCGATTCATTGTCCATTAAAGAAGAAAAATCGACATCATCAAAAACTTTTCCTTCACTGATTCTAACTCCAACTCCTCCCTGATCGTCATCATCGTCATCATCAGCAACATTCCAATCTTCATATTCAGAATCATCTTTCTGTTCATCATCATTTTTATCCTCTTTCTCTGCTTCTTTATCGTCCTTATCTTTAGAAGCAATGATAGGATCAGAAGGCTTGACAGATTCATCAACCTTTGGAACATCGGACTCAGAAGCTTTAGTAACATCTTCAACAGACTTCTCTGTAGCGTCAGATGATTTAGGGGCTTTACCCTCAATACCTTTACCTTTTCCACTTGCAGCTAATTCCTTTTCAGATCTTTCTTTAGCTTCCTGACGATCCAGACGATCGTATTCAGAGATGAAATCAATACCCAGAGTGTTAAATAAAAATTTTTGCATCCTTGTGAATCTATGATCATTTAAGGCTTGAGTATACTTTAACTCTGTAATTTCTGTTTGCAACTTCTCATTTGCATCTTGCAGACTTTCAATCAGTGCTTTGAAATATTCTCCTTCATTCTCCAACACTTTGACCTTATCGTCAAATATCTCTTTTTCAACTGTGCTTTGATTCATCTTATTAATCACTCAGCTTTTTCCTCTTCATTCTTAGCCAGTTTTTCTTCCAAAATCTTGACACGTTTTTCAAGAAGATCAACGTTCGTCTCTGGAAAGAAATCATTTAGATCTTGAAGACTAATTGGATCATTATGCATATCACCAAACAGATTTGCCTTTGGAGTAGCAGTCTGTGGTGTAGTCTTCTTTAGAGTAGACACAGGAGGTTCTTGTGTGGCTTCTTGCTTTTCAACTTCAGATGAGATAATCACAGGAGGTTCTTATGTGACTCCTGGACGTTCAGCTTCACTTGTAACCACTACAGGAGGTTCTTGTGTAGGAGGTTCTTGTGTAACTCCTCTCTCTTGTACGCCAGAAGGTTCTTGTGTAACTTCTTCGCTCTTCTGCTTCCTTTATATCGTTTACTAACTGCCTTTTGAACTTTCTTCGTTTTCTTTCTACCCTTTGTCTGAGGAGACACTGTAGTTTTTGTCGATGAAATAGTAGCAGACTTCACACGTTTAGCTTTTTTCTTTGGTCTTTCCTCATCAGAATCTTTTTCAAGACTTGGATCAAAAATAACATCCATTTCCTTCTCCTTTTCTGCTCTAATTTCAACTTCTGACTTTTCTAGTTCTTTTACAGGAGTTTCATCAGAATCTTCATCATTTTCTGATGTAGCAGAAATAACATTGTTGATGCATATGTCTGTTGCCTAAGTCATCGTATAATATCGAGTCTCTATTTAGGAGCGGAATGTCAAAATTAAGTATGTTATGAGTCAAGTTCGCTCGAACTTGTAGTGGGAAGGACAAGTTCGCTCGAATTTGTCATGGCTATGACAAGTTCGGCCAAACTTGACCTAACCACATTTGGAGCGAACTTGTTCAAGTATAAATATGTGTGTTGTAATTTCATTTGTAATTTTCAGAAACTTTGGCATTTCAGAGGCGAAGCTCTGTCAATTTGTAACCAGAACGTTTGATCTATAAAACTGACGATTAACTGATTAAATATTGTCTATTGGTAAACACAACGTAATATTTCCGCTATTATGGACGTTAGATATCAAATTTAGGTTCCTAAGCATCGAGGATCGGTCCTACAAGTGGTATCAGAGCAGGATAGACCTAATTTGGAGATACTGGACTGAAATCATCTCATCTTCTACTCATTTCTTTCATTTTTAACTTTTCATGGACGATTCATGGATTAAATGGACTGATTTTCAAGTATAATACGTAAAATCCATAATAGATAAACCCTTAAAAGATCAGAGCTTAAAACAAACGAATTCATGCCGAAAAATTGAAAAAACCATGTTTGAAAACACATGTTCGCTAGAACTTAACATCAAGTTCGCTCAAACTTGACTGAAAAACTCACATTTTTCATCAAGTTCGCCCGAACTTGATTGATTTTTCAAGGTTTTAGGTTAAGTTCGCTTGAACTTGCTTACTTTTCAATCAAATTTTATCAAGTTCGCCCGAACTTGATTAAAATTTGTTGAAAATCTAGTACAAGTTCGCCAGAACTTGCTTGTTTCTCTTAAAACTTATACAAGTCGCCCGAACTTGTTAAATAGCTGAGTTTCACACGCTGTGACAAGTTCGACCGAACTTGTCCAAGGTTTCTAAAAAAATGCATGAAAATCCCGAAAAACGTCTCGGACATTATATATCGTTAGAATCGTGATCGACGAGACGAGTTTAAAGCTCTAATATGGTAAAAAAAGTTTTCCGAAAAATTATAAACGTTTTTAGCAAACCGATACGTTGATATTGTCGGTTAAAAAGTTTGTTTGCTAATCATTTTTCAAGTGTTTTGAACGACAGATTAGTTTGGAAAAAGAAATGGAGTCCATGAAGCCTCCTATGTTGATGAATATAGATGAATATGATGTTTGGAAAGGAAAATTTGAGAGCTGGGTTAAAGCTACGCATTTCCGTAGTTGGGTCATGATTGAGACAGGTTATGTCATTCCTAGAGATGAAAATCAGCAAATTCTGGAGAAGTGCAAATATTCTACTCAACAACAAGATGATTATTTTGCTGAAAAGGAAATGATTAATCTGATACAGAAGTCGGTGAAAGGAAATATCTTGAATCTACTACCAGAATGTGATACGGCACAAAAGCTATGCAATGCTCTACGTGCTAAATATCTGGAGCGTGCTGAGATGATTAAAAGCAAGATGGTAAAGTCAGAGGTAAAAATTGTTGGTAAAGAAGTGGTAAAGGTACAAATTGTGGAGGTCGAAAAACCTTGCACAAAGTGTATTGAATCTGTGTGCTTAAATTGTCAAAAATTCAAATCTATTAATGTAAAACTTTTGAAAGATTTGGAATGTTTGTTATTAGAAAATAAAAGGTTAAAAGAAAATGAAAAGAATTTTTAAAATCAAATAAAAATTTTAGAAATAAAAAATTACAAAATGTGAAATACTTTCAAAATAATATAAAAAGTTTAGAAATGATAAATCTGTTTTGAATAAAAATGTTATTGAAAAACAAAACACAATAAACTCGCATCTTGAAAAAAAAATAGAAAACTTGAACAAGGTGTTGAGATTGCAAAAAATAAAATTGATGATTTAGAAATACAATTGAAAGGTTTTGTGACTTCATCTGTAATGTTAGATCAGATATGTCCTTAAACCGTTCAATAAGAATAAAAAAGAAATTCCAATAAGTGACAATGTCACAAATTATGACGATGTCATAATTAAGAATTGTGATGATAATACCGATGATGAAATGATAAAAAAAAAATATTTTTGAAACTAAATGAGAATTTTCAAAAAACTGTTCTACAATCTGCTAAAAAAGGTGAATGCTCATTGCAAAACTTTTTAAGTAGAATGGAGAACAAAAACAAAATGAAAAACAAAATTCTAAAAATTTTCAAAACAAAAATAAAAGTTCATCGGTACGGTCATCTAATCATTATAAAAACTCACAAAAATTTGAGAATAAGTGGTGGAGGTCGGATCATAGTGCTTTAAAGTCAAATCTATTTTATAGAAGAAGGAGGAAAGATGACTACTACATGTCAAATCAATGTGCTGATTTGGGTGTTTGGTCTGAATGGAGAGATTGGTACGATAACAGAGTGTGTTACAACTGTGGATTTGGTGGACACATTGCTGTTAACTGCCTGAAAAAGAGATTTGATACGTGAATATGCTATAAATGTCAAATCAAAGGTCATATTTCCAGGATTGTCCGACTAATCTGAAAAGAAGATCGGTTAAATCTCAGGGGGAGAAAAGACAGAGGAGAAGAAAAAGAGAAGAAAAATGAGAAAACTGTAGAGAAGCCCAAAGAACAAAAAGTCAAGTTATCACAAGGGCAAAAAGACAGATTGAGAAAAAAGAGAAAAAAGTTAGAGAGTATTTGGAAAAGATTTTGTCCTCGGATACGTCTAAAAATCAGATAAAAGTTCTAATGAATCATTTTACTCACAGTCAAGTAAAACGAATTCATCAGATACAAATCTGAGGATAAAAAAGAGAGCAGTGGAGAAAAATTTGATAATTCAAACTGTTAAAAAATCAAAGAAAGTAAAATTTTCAAATAAGGTTTCTATCAACTGTTTTAATATCAAAAAGAGTGTGAATGTTTGTTTACTTCAGATGTTAATGATTTTGGTAAACCTAAATCCAAAATGGATTGGGTTCCTATTCAAAACTGATTGAAGTTTGTTTGAATGTGCAGGATAACCAAGCTTCAAGCAAAACGTCATTTGAGAAGCAGTGTATGTTCATACAGAGAGACAAGAGACAGGAGTGATATTCGACACAAACAAAATGGTAGTCTCGCGTTCACATTCGTAAAAAGTCGTTAAATGGTTAAAATGGAAGATTCTTATTTTCGATTTTGATAAGATGTTTTCAATTTTAGGGGGAGAAAAAATTTTAAAAATTGTAAAAAATTCTTGTAAAATTGAAAAACATCGTTTCGAAATCATTTTCGATAGATAAAATGATTGAAAAAGCCAAAAACAATAGAAAATCTTAAAATATAAAAAAACATTGAAAAATGAAAAATGAGATTACTTGTGCGCAAAAAGGAAATGATAGTACATCAATGGACTATCACAGTACGGTAAATATTTATAAAGTTTAAAAAGTTATAAACAAGTCTTACTGTGGATGTGTCGATAGGCTTTACACGTTTAGTAAATTATTCCAGGGATATAAAATAAATTTTACAACTGCTTAAACTTGTGGATTAACATATCTTGGATATATGGACTTAGTACTCTGAAATTTCGTTTGAGAGATTGCCTGATTCTGAGATACGAGGTCTTTATAGATAGTTGATTTCTGGGGTATTATACAAGTTCTTCTGATTTTGCGGAAGCAATAGCCTAGAACTTCTATAATACTTTTGCATTAAACCCCTAAACTGCATGTAATCTTGAAAACTATCGAAAGATCTAATCATTTGCAGTGCTAAAAAGATTCCTTAAATGGAACAAACCTTAAAGTCGAGCCTTCATCTCTTTGTCTGTACGGTAGTACTAACCTGAGCTCTCAAGGCATCGCATTACCCTGATACACATATCAATTACGCTATATTCACCTGTAAGATGAAATCTACGGAATTTTGATACGGGAGTATATACAAGAATTGGAACCACATATAAGTCAAGTTTCATAATTCTTACCCTAACATATCTTGGAACAATTGAGAAATGTGTTAAAGTTTAGGTGGATAAACATATCGACAATCTAGTAAAAAAGTTTAAAACTTAAAGTCATTAAAAGGTCAACGATACTGGTGGTATGTCTCAAAAACTGATATGATCCTCTAGCACGTTTTCTCACAAAAATATAAACTGTAAATATTACATTTTAGTTTGTTTACATTTCTGCATTCAATATTAAAAATCCAAAAAGATTTTATTTCAAAATCTTCCATGGTAACCTAATAAGTTGAATGTGAGCCGGACCAACGAGACTGTTAAGAAACTGTTTGTGTGTGGATACGTGTGATTGTTTGTAATCGTCAAATCCTAGAGATTTTGAGCATCATTTGAGGGGGAGCTAGATAAACATGTTGATTAAAGATATCAGAAAGCTCAAAGCAAGGGGGAGCATGGATGTTAAAGTTATTCAAGATATAAAGATCAAGAGAACATTAAAGACTCAGGAATTTAGTTGAAGAATGATGACTACAGCAACATCCAAGAGGGAGTCTGTTGATGCATATGTCTGTTGCCTAAGTCATCGTATAATATCGAGTCTGTATTTAGGAGCGAAATGTCAAAATTAAGTATGTTATGAGTCAAGTTCGCTCGAACTTGTAGTGGGAAGGACAAGTTCGCTTGAACTTGTCATGGCTATGACAAGTTCGGCCAAACTTGACCTAACCACATTTGGAGCAAACTTGTTCAAGTATAAATATGTGTGTTTCATTTCATTTGTAATTTTCAGAAACTTTGGCATTTCAGAGGCGAAGCTCTGTCATTTGTAACCAGAAGTTTGATCTGCAAAACTGACGATTAACTGCTTAAATTCTATGTGTCTTTTATGGACGTTAGATATCAAATTTAGGTTCCTAAGCATTGAGGATCGGTCCTACAAACATCTTCTTGTGTTGACTTTTCAATCTCTTGACTTTCAACAACTACCGCAGCACTCGAACCTGCTTCAGCTGAATATTCTCTGGCTCATCTTCATCAACAAGCATTGTTTCAACTTTCTTTGCAGCTCGTTTCTTCTTAGGCTTATCAACTTCAGCCTTAAGAACCAATCGCTTCGAGCTTTCGGCTTGAAACCTTTGAACCACTCTTTTTCTGCGTTCAACTCTTTCTCATCACCGCTTCCGTCTTTCCTCCACTTGTTGTCAGACGGTTCAACATAATTTGAACTTTAATCGCTCCAAACATTGGCTTAGCAATAGGAGCTGACGCTTGCTTCTGAAACTTTAAGAGCTTCTTCACCATTGTATCATCAAGGTGACTTAGATATAGCACATCATTCGGATCTCGTGCGATGTTTTTGAATTTCTCATCTATCAGCATTTGCACAAACCTCGATATAGACATAGCCTTGAATCATCCATGTTTTTTGACGTAAGTGTGAAAACCAGCTTAGAATAGTTAACGGCTTCTTCAAGATCAATGTCGTTGCCATACAGGCCATGTAGTCTTGAACATCGTCTAGACCTGCCTTGCGGTGACTGAAAGTATGAATAATAGCTTGCATTAGGAGCTTATAGGGTTAGACACTTCCCCTTTCTTCAGAGTCGGCTTATTCACGCTCCCCTTGTAACCCATTCAATAAAAACAACCTCGAACCATCTTTTCATCAAGAAATATCTGATCTTCTTTGTCATCATTAAACTGTAGGATCCGTCGAATATAGTCTTCTGTAACAGTGATAGGTTTGACTTCATTCCCGACTTGCATAGAGATGTAATGGTCTTTCTATCATCACTTAGGCTTGCGTTCATCCAGAAATGGTATGTGTGAGATCTATAAGAAACTGTGCGCTCCGTAATCGCTCGATGGATAGGACTTTCCTTTAAAAACTTCAAGATACTGTCGTATTCTCTCAAAGATGGACATATCGTCTTGTCGAGCGTAATGCAAGTATTATGGAACTTTGAGAAATCCATAGAAATTATCCTTGACTGCTTCTTGAGCTGAAAAAGACGTAAAAAATCGCAATACGAGAAAAAGTTACAAATTTCAAACACTTTTCATCAAGTTCGGGCGAACTTGATAAGTGTTATAACATTCTGTTATGTCAAGTTCGGCCGAACATGTCTTACACAACATGTTCCTTCTTCAATATAAGTTCGAGTGAACTTGTATTCATTACAAAGTTAAAATCCAAACCCCAAGTTCGGTCGAACTTCCACAAATCACTCTTTCACTTTCAGCTTTTTATGAAGTTCGGTCGAACTTCTTTTTTGGAACAAATTTATTTAAATTTGATAGCAAGTTCAGTCGAACTTGATAACAAGTTCGGCCGAACTTGTCATCTCTTTCAAACAACAACCTCCTATTCACCACAACTATCAATTTGTTCAAATTAAACACGATTATATGGTCGTTTTATGTTATGAATCAAAATTTTATGATCAAATCGTTCATTAAACCCCTAGATCTAATAGATTTTATTGATTCAGATCTGAGTTTATCATTTACGGTACAAATTATGGTTCAATCAAGCAATACACACCTCTTCCATTGAAAGTGGTGTGCAAATCACCAAGTTCAAATAAAATTTCGGCAGAATAACGACTCTATTATGCCAAAATCACTCAGAGATGGTTTTTGCAGAAATAGTTCGGCCGAACTTGCTTAGGTGTTTATACCTTGGCAAGTCCGGGCGAACTTCTAAGCCCATGTCTTAAGCCCAATCAAGTCCGGGCGAACTTCTGTCATATCAACCAGCCATTATTGCAAGTTTGGTCGAACTTGCTGTAATGTTAAACTATATTCAGTTTAGCAAGTTCGGCCGAACTTGCCAAACTCAGATTCAAACTTTTTTCAAATTTAACAATTTAACCCCTGAACTTTCCAACTTTTACCAATTATGAAAATCCACTCAGTTGACCAAGTCCAAGTTAATGGCCTTGGTTAACCGATTTGTCTGCCGAGTCCAAATTAATGACCCCGGTTTGACCCGCTACGAACAAACTGTTGATATTTTCAAAATCAAAGTTTCAAGTTAATGAACTTTTTAACATTTTGGATTTTCAGATTTTGCAGATTAGCTCCCAGCCCGTTGTCAAAGAGATTCCACCAGTTCTAGCATCTTACCAGACTTCGAAGACCCGTTTTCCAATATTGGTTTGATGAAAACAATGTAGAAACAAAATGTTTTTGTATTTTTGTAAGTTTATGCTAAAACACACTGAAAAGCTTTTTGGTTGTAATCTGTAAAGCTGATAAACTATTTACAGGACAATGTAAACTATGTACAAACATATTTACATACATATTTTTGTGAATTCATGTCTAAGGATCATATCAGTTAATTGAGACATATCACCAGTGCCGTTGACCGTTAGATGACTTTTAAGTTTTAAACTTGTTTACCTAGATTGTCGATATCTTTGTCCACTTAAACTTTACCATGTTTCAAGATGTGTTAAGGTATGATTTATGAAACTTGACTATCTGTGGTTCCCACTTCTTGAATATACTCCCGTATCAAGATTCCCTAGATTTCATCTTACAGGTGAATATAGCAGAATTGATATCTGTATCTGGGTAATGCGAGACCTTAAGAGCTCAGGTTAGTACTACCGTACAGACAAAGAGATGAAGGCTCGTCTTTAAGGTGTGTTCCACTTAAGTAATCTTTTAGCACTGCAAAGGATTAGATCTTTCGATTTTCAAGATTGCATGCAGTTTAAGGGTTTATTGTGAAAGTATTATAGAAGTTCTAGGCTATTGCTTCCGCAAAATCAGAAGAACTTGTATAATACCCCAGATATCTATCTATAAAGACCTCGTATCTCAGAATCAGGCAATATCTCAAACGAAATTTCGGAGTACTAAGTCCGTATATCCAAGATATGTTAATCCACAAGGTTAAACAGTTGTAAAATTTAGTTTATATCTCGAAAACAGTTTACTGAACGTGTTAAGCCTATCGACATATCCACAGTAAGACTTGTTCATAACTTTTAAACTTTCCATTTCTTTAGCATACTGTGATAGTCCATTGATATACTACCATTTCCTTTTTGTGACACTGAATTTTTTTTTGTCTTTTTCAATGTTTTTGTACTTTTTGCATTTTTCAAATGTTTTTGAATATTTTTAAAATTTTCAAATGTTTTGTATTTTCTCTAACATTTCTCCCTCTAAAATCAAAAACATCTTTTTGTATTTTAGTTTTTAATAAAATTCTACACTAGAAAGATATAGACAAACCAATGTGGATCACGCACATATCGTCCGATCCGTATTCAACCTCAGCTTCCGCACCTGTCAGCAAATTTTTCATACCATTAATTTTTAACAAGTATTTAAACCGTGATAACGAAAATGGTTTGGTATAAAAATAAGCCTTTTGTTCGTCGGTGTGGATTTTTTCTATTCGCACCAACTTCTTTTCGTAGCAATCACGAATGAAGTGATAACGAATTTCAATGTGTTTTGTGCGTGAGTGATGAACCGGATTTTTAGTTATATCAATGGCTGCCTTATTATCAACATACAGCGGAGTGTCGAGAAATTGCAGACCATAGTCCCTCATCTGCTGTTGTATCCACATAATTTGTGAACAACAGCTGGAGGCCGAGATATGCTCAGCTTCACAGGTAGAGAGAGCGACCGTAGTCTATTTCTTACACTGCCAGGTTACCATGCTTGTTCCGAAGAACTGGCATCCGCTGTAGTCGATTTTGAATTCAACTTATCTACACCAAAATCAGAGTCAACGTATCCTGCAAGATCAAAATTATCATTCTTCGGGTACCACAAGCCGGTGCTTGGGCATCCCTTCAAGTATCTGAAGATTCGCTTCATGATCTGCATGTGTGAAATTCTCGGGCTTGACTGATATCTGGCGCATAGGCAGGTAGGATACATGATATCTGGGCGCGATGCCCTCAGATACATCAACGATCCTATCATTGATCTGTAGTAGCATTTCATCAACTTTGGTTCCAGTTTCGTTAATGCAAATCCCGTGATTAAGAGCAAGAGGAGTAGACAATGGCTTCGAGCTTTCCATATCAAACTTCTTCAAGATGTCGTGCACATACTTGGTCTGATGAATGAAAATACCGTCTGGAAGTTGATCTACTTGCAGTCAGAGGAAGAATTTCATTTCGCCCATCGAGGACATTTCGAACTTCTTCTTCATGATGCCCTCAAACTCCTTACAAAGACTATCGTTCGTTGATCCAAAGATGATTTCGTCCACATAAATTTGAACTATAATTAGATGACTACCAACTTCTCTGGTGAAGAGAGTACTATCCACTGTTCCTCTGACAAAGTCGTTTCCCACGAGATGTTGTGATAACATCTCGTACCAAGCTCTCGGGGCTTGGTGTAAACCGTAAAGTGCTTTATCAAGAAGATATGCTTTCTTTTTGTTGAGTGGATCGACAAACCCTGGTGGTTGTCCAACGTACACATTCTCGCGTAATTTTCCGAACAGAAAAGCTGATTTGACATCCAACTGATAGACTTTAAATCCCTTCCATGCTGCGAAAGCAAGAAATATTCAAATAGATTCTAAGCGAGCTACTGGTGCGTAGACTTGCATGTAGTCTATCCCTTCCTGCTGGTGAAATCCCTTGACAACAAGCCGAGCTTTGTTTCGAACTATAACTCCTCGATCGTCTCGCTTGCATTTAAAGACCCATTTTGTATCAATCTCTTTCTGATTTTCAGGTAGGTCTACAAGCTTCCACACTCCTAACTTCTCGAATTGTAACGTTCCTCTTGCATTGCTTGTACCCAGTTTTCATCACCTAAAGCTTCAGAAACACTCTTCGGCTCTATCTGGGATATGAAACATGAATAGTAGCAATACTCTTGAACAGGAGCAACACGAGTATAGAAACAGCTCAAAGCCTTGTTTATTTGACTCCGTGTTCTCACACCAGCTTGTAATTCGCCTATTATATAATTTAACGGGTGATAAGAATATGATCTTGGCATCACTTCGCCTGGAACAATCATAGTATTCTCTTGATTTGTGATATTTTGATCTACCACCCCTTCAACTTCAGTAGCACTACTCGGGCCTGCAGATTCATTTAATAAACTTGTAATCTGCTCTGCTTCTTCATCTGAAGAAGATTCTCCATCGGCATCGAATGTTGGAGCCTCGTCCGAGTCTGAACTATGTGCTTCAGAAAGATTAGGAACCACTGTAGTATTGACTGGTTCTGTAGTCGGTGTCACTTGTTCTATTTGAATTTCTTGACCACCGCTATTACTTGAACTAGCACCAGAAGAAGATGATCCCATCGTGGGTTGATTAACCACAATTGGTCTGACGATTTGATCTTGATTTGCTGATTGATGAAGATAATATAACGCTGCAATTTCTTCATTTGATGGTTCTTCAGGCAAATTGAATGATTTCCAAAGATCTTGATAGTTGAATAACCATGCATCACCTTTTCTCTGAATAGGATCCGTATAGTTAAAACAATCAACATGCTGTGCTTCAATGACCTTTCGCAACGAGGGAACATAAACTCTTCGCAGAGGACTTGCATATCCGACAAAGAAACTGTGAATGCTTAGGATAGGACCCAACTAAATGAGCTTTCCGGTCAGACTTGCTCAGCTAACTTCTAAGCGGAATTCATTGTTAGCTGATTGAACAAACAAAGAACAAGCGATGATTACTGTTTAACCGTCTGTGTATTGAATAAACGTTTGCAACGATTACAGACTCAGACATGGCTTCACCACTGATTCCTCAAAACAGTATCCCTAACACACAACCTAAGTCACCTATTTATAGGCATGACATGACAGCACCTAGTGACTAGGTGGCTGAGATTTTCACACGAAATTTTCGTGCGAAAATCTAGCCTGATTTTCATACGAAAATTATATCAAACTTACAAAACTTTCAAAACTTAACTTCTGACGCTACGAACCCATATCTGTACAATAGACTCGTCCTAGACGTAGGCAATAGACATATGTGCACCAACAGACTCCCCCTTGGATTTTGTCGCAGTCTTGGACATTCTTCAAAACTTTTTCTTCAAAAACTTTAAACATGTTTGACTTGAATCAACCAAAAAATCTCTTGCGAGGCCTTCGACTCTCCTCTGAAGCAATGGGCGTTTGATCAGTAGGAGGAGGTCGGTTGTAAGTATTCCCGAACTTGAACCTTTCACGGGTGGCTAGCTTTCGACAAGTTTCAATCCTTTCTTCATTTTGATCTTTGTTTTTCTGCTCTTTATCTTCAAGCTTTCTCCATGAAGTTTTCCATTCTTTACATGAATTAATGTTGTTAGCGTAACAAACAGTCACAATTTTCTGGAACTGCATGGCCTGCTCCTTGTCTTTTTCTTCATAACTGATTTTGATGAAGAATAAGCGTTCAATGTCTTTCTCTGAGCAGTTGACCAGCCACATAGGATCCAATACTCTGATTGCACGCCATAGCCCATAGATTCTTTTATGCATAATTACGGTTTCTGAAAGATCCTCGGACATGTCCCATGACCCTTCGTCAGGCTCAACACAAATCACAGCCTCTCCAGTACTCGAATCATAGTGCCACCACTTGAAGATCTTGTATAAAATCTTGTTCCATTTTCTTGAGAGGCATATTCTTCATAACGCGTGGCTTTTTCACAATCAAAGTCACATCTTTCTCTTGAGTAATGGATCTATCTTTATCACGGTTTTTGGCTTGTGAGGCTTCCATAGATTAAATCCATGTTCAGCTTCAAACTTGATGAGCTTCCATAGACGTTGATCATTTGGACGCAGCTTCATACTAAACGTCTTGGTTTGAACCAGCTCTTTTACATCCCATTCTGGCAAGGTCTTTATATCACCCAATCTTCAGAAGTATTGAACTCCATACTCACGTTTCAATGCATACACATCGAGTTCCTCGATCCATCCCCAACTAATAATGTCACTCAGAGATGCGTCAGGGTCTCTGGTGAAGAAAGCCAATGGACGACGGAACTTTCTTTTAGGTGGCATCTCCTTGAACCATTTCTTTTTCATCTCTATGATTTCTTCCCTTGTCGGTGGTTTAGGAGCCGTTCCCTCTTTAACTGCTTCTGCTACTTTCTGCTTTAACATCTCATCATCGATTTCAGCAGTCATTTCATCAAGGGTAGGAAACACATCAGTTCCTTCACCCGTATATCTTGCCTCTTCAATGTCATCTGAATCCCAATCTTCAATAATGACTCTATCATAATCGTTAGCTTGCGGGATGTCTTCGAAAACATAATCATCCAGCTCTGTGCTTGTGTTCTTTAATTCTTCTTCAAAGTCGAACTCGAAAGAATCTTCTTGAAGGCCATATAATTCTGCAAGATCAGCCTTGGAGAGGTTAGGAACATACTCCCCTTCTTCAACATCATTCTCAAGATAGATAACTTTCGGCTTTGGCACTGTTTCTGCAAAAGATGACTCCCCCTGAACCTGTTCATCGGTTAGCTCAAAAATATAGTCGTTCATGTAAGCATCAACAGATAAATTTTCATTATCAAAAAAACTTGATACATATTCAAACCCTTCCTTTTCTAGATCATCAAACGTTCCGTCTACCAACTCATCAATCTCTTTCTTCAGTTCCTTATCAGCAATCGCCTTTTCCCTTCGTCATCGATACTAGAATACCTTCTCCTTGTAGTACAAACATCTTGCTCAAGATAGATAACTTTCGGCTTTGGCACTGTTTCTGCAAATGATGACTCACGTTCAGCTTCATATTCTTCCATCTTCTTTATGATCCTCTGATTTTCTGTCTCGTAACTGCTCAGAGTTGCCTTTAGAACCTCCCTCTCATTCTCTAGAACTTTGATTCTTTCTTCATAAACAACCACTTTCTGGGAAGCCTAGAAGTATCTTTCACTATCATCAGTCACCAGCCTTAGAATCTCCCTGATACTATCCCTATCAGATTCAAGAATCTTTATCTTCTCATCAGCAGACTTCAACTTTTCTTCTAACTCGTTGAGCCTTCCAACATAAACGTCAGCAGCTGTGAGCCTATCTCCCCCTGGAATACTACCCATCTCAAAGAAATAGTCATCAAAAGTTATGTCAATTGGAGGATCTGGTTGTGTAGGATGAGCAGATGATGTCTCTTGCGCTTGAGATATAACAGGAGGAGATGGAATAGGAACCTCTATAGATGTGAACTGTGGAGGAGGATAACTGATTGGAGGATCAACAACTGGTGGAGGAGAAGGAACACGAGGTTCTGATGTAATATGCTGAGGAGATGGAGGGCGTTCAGAAGTTGTTTCTGCAGTTGGGGCAACTGGTGTTTCAGAAGGTTTTGTCCTTAGCTTAATCCGAAGCTTTCTAGTAGTTTTCTTCTTTGCAGGCTTGATGATTGAAATATCTTCTTCAGCCTTAGATGGCTCATATGTAGTATCGTCATCCCCTGTAGCCTTACGCTTTTTCTTCTCAGCCAATTCTTTTTCTCTTTCTTTCCTCTCTTGCTCTTTTCTTTCTCTTTCTCTCTTTTCTCCTTCTCTTCTATCCTCAGAATCTGTGCTTGATGATGGCCCTTCATCATCGCCACCACCTGCTTCTTTTTCAACTCCGACCATTCTCTCGATGTCTGTAGTCGTTTGTTCCAACGTTTCTTCAACCTGGACTGGTTCAGCTTGTTGCACAGTCTCTACTACATTCACCTACTCGACATCTGTTTCATCTATCTACCATGTGCTGACACTAGCTTGTTTTCTCTGGCGTTTAGGCGCAAAAGAAGAAGTTTCTGTAGATATCTTTCTTTTTGAAGCAGCACCACCTTTCTTTTTTCCATAGTGCCCTTTCTCACCGTCGCCCTTAACATACCACAAAATTCTCTTTTTGACAAAATCCTCCATCATGTCTGCTTCCTCTCTTTCATCACCGCTCCCCTCATTCCTCCATTTACCCTCAGGCGGAGCAATATAATCTGTCTTGACAAACGTTCCAAACATAGGATTGAATGCTGGAGCCTTTCCTCTTTTGCGGTAGTTGCTGATGTTGTGGAGGTCAGAAGCAGTCATGTGTTCTAACTTTAAAAGATCATCCTACTTTTTCTACAGATTCGGATGTAAGTGGTCTAGAATCTTCTGTACCAAACGATGATACTGCAAAAATCTACCCTTCCCCAAGTTCATCACCATCTGGTCAAAAATCATCCCACTGAAGTTGTAGGGCTTGTTTAATATCACTGCCACCATCATACACATGTGGTAGTCTACTAAATCATCCCAGCCCCCTTTCCTGTGGCTTAGAGAACGTGTAATGCAGTGGGCAAGAAATCTGTATGGCAAGCCCAACTTATTGATCTTGTATGGAACAGAGTTCACATATCTGTTGTATCCCATGCGGTAAAAACAACCCTTAACAAACTTCTCTGTACATCCAGTCGGAAAATCACTCTCATCTCTAAAGTGCAGCACTGTGCGAATCAGATCTTCTGTGAACGTAATTTCTACGTCTTTATCCTCAATCTTCACTGCTGACATAATAGCTTTACCATCAGCTCTTAACACTGCTGCGCCCAAAAATCTATCAACGTGTGAAGCATAAACATCATGATGATGTGTAAGAGCATAATAAACTGGCAGTCTCTCCAGAAAATCTTGAACTGTGAAAATGGAGCAAATTCGGTACTTCCTTGTCAATCAAGCAGCTGGAGTTACGGATTGGTTGGAACTCATACATGGTTTTCTGTGAGACAGAGAGATGTGAAAAAGATAGAAAAATTTTCACAAACAAATATTTCTCTTAGATTTTCGTATGAAAATCTTGATGTAGATCGTGAATCAATTTTCGTGCAAAAACTACAATCCTAATTTCAACATTTTGAAACCAATTTTCGTGCGAAAATTATGACCATAAGTTTTTCATTTTGAACCCAATTTTCGTGCGAAAAACTCATCTTCTTCGCAGTCAATACACAAACCAATTAAAAACGCTTGCAATTTTTGACTTTTTCAAGAAATTTAAACGGTAAACCTTAGCGAAACTTGCCGATATTAACGTTTTAGGGTTCAATCTTAAGTTTTACCGGCTAGTTTATCCTAGATCTACGTTTTAGTCCGTTTAAGGTCCGATGAGTCCAATTTTGACGGTTCAATCTCGGTGATTACCTTCGCCATTACAAGAGGTGTGCAAATCAACCTCCCTAATGTGTCAAGAACGTCGTAAAGTGAGAGAAACGAGACAAAGTGCACAAAAGCTTCAGAGAATCCGCACCAAAATCTTCAACAGGTTTTCGTGCGGAAACTTATATCTTTTCTCTTATATATACCGGCCAATTTTCGTGTGAATATTTGGCCTATGATACTAAGCCAGATTTTCGTGCGGAAATATCAATTTTCGTATGAAAATTGTTGCCCCTTTGAAATTTTCTCAACATTTCAACTTTTTCGTTCGATTTCAATTTTAATTATCCACACAGTTGATCGAGTCCAAGTTAATGACCTTGTTTAACTGTTTTGGCTACCAAGTCCAAGTTAATGACCTTGTTTGACCATCTTTTGACCAAACCTGATATTATTCTTAGATTTTAAGTTTCAAATTAATGAACTTTTCAACGTTCCAATCCAAATTATATTTCCAGATTAGCTCCCAGCCCGTAATTCAAAAGATTTTCTTCTGCATTCTGTCGCCTTTTGACTTTGAAGATCTGTTTTCCATCACTGGTAGTCAGAAAATAAAGTAGAAACAGAAAATATTTTTGAATTTTTGAAAACATCTAAGCTAGAAACACTTAAAGCTATATGTTCATCATATATACAAACATATTTTTGCGAGTTTGTATTAGAGGATCATATCAGTTTGTTGAGACACATTACCAGTACCGTTGCTCTATATGAAACTTTAAGATTTTAAACAGATTTTCTTCAGATTATCGGTATACTGATCCACTTAAACCTCTACACATTTCTCAACTGCTTCAAGATATGTTAGGTAATTTTTAGCAATATGGCCTAATCTGTGTTTCCCACCTCAGAATATACTCCCGCATCGAGATTCCCTAGATTTCATCTCACAGGTGAATATATCTAACTGATATCTGTAAGGGGGTGATTTGCGAAACCTTGAGAGCTCAGGTTAGTATTTCCGTACAGAGAAAGAGATGAAGGCTCGACTTTGGTGGTGTTCCTCACAGGAATCTTTTCATTTTTATACTACAGCATGTTGTATCTTTTTATGACATTTTCTTTATTTTTATGCAGCTTTGGGGGTGAATACTGCGAAAGTATTATACAAGTTCTGGGCCATTGCCGACGCAAAATCAGAAGAACTCATATAATATCTCAGATATCAACTAAATATTAAGCCCTAATATCTCAGAATCTTGCATTCTCTCAAACAAAATTTCGGGGTACCAAGCCCATATACGCTTTTTAAACCACAGATTTACCAGTTTATCTCTTTTTAGGTTTATATCCTGAAAGCAGTTTACTGAACGTGCGAAGCCTACCGACATATCTTTAGAAAGACCTGTTTAAACGCTTTTTAAACACTACATTTCTTTAGCGTACTTTAATGGTCTACTGATGTACTATCATCTCCTCTTATACACAAAACTCTTTTTGGATTTTTTAATGTTTTTGTATTATTTCTTGATTTTTCAATGTTTTTGTATTTTTTTTTCTTGATTTTTCAACGTTTTTGTATTTTTTTCTTGATTTTTCAATGTTTTTCTATTTTTCACAACTTTTCTCCCCCTAAAATCAAAAACTTACTTTTGGATTTTTGGTTTTAAGAAAGCATGTAAACTATTTACAGAAAAACTTTTGACTTACCAGTGAGGATCACATCTCAACATCGTCATCCTCGAATTCAACCTCATAAATATCCCATGATGACAGATTCTTTAAACCATTTAATATTGAAAGATTTCTAAATCTTGCCCTATCAAAGGCTTTGGTATAAAAATCTACTTTTTGGTCATTAGTGTGAATTTTCTCAATTCGCACCAACTTTTTCTCATGACAGTCACGGATAAAGTGGTATCAAATCTCGATATGTTTAGTGCGTGAGTGTTGACAAGGATTGAAAGTGATATCAATGGCTGCCTTGTTATCTATAAAAAATGGGCGTATCAACAAATTGCAGACATAGTCTCTCATCTGTTGTTGTATCCACAGTATTTGGGAACAACAACTGGATGCTGAAACATATTCAGCTTCACAAGTAGAGAGAGCGACCGCGGTCTATTTCTTGCACTGCCATGTTACCAAACGAGTTCCGAAGAACTGGCAGCCGGCCGTTGTAGATTTAGCGTTCTGCTTGCAGCAACCGAAATTAGAGTCAAGTAACCCGCAAGGTTGAAATCGTCGTGACGTGGATACCATAAGCCGGTGCTTGGGCATCCTTTCAAATAGCGCATGATCCTTTTGACGATCAACAGATGTGATTCCTTCGGACTTGACTGATATCTGGCGCAAAGGCATGTGGGGTACATGATATCCGGTCGAGAAGCGGTGAGATACATCAAGGATCCGATCATGGAGCGATATAAAGTTTTATCAATATTTTCTCCAAATTTGTCTGGACAAATGCCGTGGTTTGTGGCTAAAGGGGTAGAGCCGGGTTTAGTTCCTGTCATGTCGAATTTCTCCAACACGTCATGAACATACTTCGTCTGGTGAATGAAAATACCGTCTGGCAGTTGTTCAACCTGAAGCCCCAAAAAGAATTTCATCTCTCCCATGGCGCTCATTTCGAATTTTTCTTTCATGACTTTCTCGAAGTCCTTGCACAACTATTCATTTGTCGATCCAAAGATGATTTCATCCACATATATTTGTACAATAATCAGATGTCCATCTACTTCCTTTGTAAAGAGGGTGCTGTCTACTGCTCCTCTGGTAAAATGATTAGCCAGTAGGTGCTTGGAAATCGTCTCGTACCAGGCTCTCGGGGCCTGGTGTAAACGTAAAGAGCTTCGTTCAGCAAGTAGACCTTGTCTTTGTGAATCGGATCGACAAACCCCGGTGGTTGGCCGACATATACCTCCTCTTTTACCTTACCGTATAGGAAAGTAGATTTCGCATCCAATTGGTACACTTTGAAACCTTTCCATGAGGCGAATGCCAGGAAAATGCGGATAGCTTCATGACGTGCGACTAGGGCATAGACCTCATTGTAGTCTATCCCTTCTTGCTGACGAAAACCTTGAACTACGAGCCGAGCTTTATTTCGAACAACCACTCCTCTATCATCTCTTTTGCACTTGTAAACCCACTGTGTGCTTATCTTTTTCTGCTTTGGCGGTAGGTCAACAAGTTCCCAGACTCTAAGTTTCTGGAATTCAAATAATTCTTCCTGCATTGCTTCCACCCAACTGTCATCTTTAAGAGCATCTCTGATGTTTGCTGGTTCGACCTGAGAAACAAAACAACTATGAGAAAATTTATTTTGGAGTGGAGCAACTTTGGTATAAAAGCAACTTAGATCCTTATTGATCTGATTTCGTGTTTTCACGCCAGTTTGCAGTTCTCCAATGATGTTATCTGTTGGATGATAGGAGACTGTTCTTGGCATCACTTCGCTTGGAACATCTACTGAAGCTTCTAGATTTGTGATATTCTGATCAGCAACATGTTCGGAAGAAGTGGCCTCATCTCTCGCACTGGTTTCGGCAGCTTGATTGTTTAGATAACGTGTAATCTCTTCTGATCCTTCATCGGAACTGGTATCCCCATTATCAAAGGTAGGATCTTGTTCAGGTTCTGCATTTGCTAATGGTTCTGCAGAATTCTGTACTAGTTGAACAACAGGTTGTGTCTGAGTGTTGCTTGGACCTTCTTCTGAAGAAGGTGCTATTGTTGGAGAGATTATTAACGGCCCTGTTACTTGCTCCTAATTCAATATCTGATGTTGTTGAAATAACAAGATAAGTTCTTCCTCAGATGGTTCTTCAGGCAGATCAAATGAATTCCACAACCCGTCGTAATTGAACAGGCACGGATCTCCAGGTTTTTGCATGGGCGTTGTATATCTCTGGCAATCAACGTGTTGAGCGACAATGACCTGATTTAAACTTGGGAGAAAGACTCGCTTTTGCGGACTTGCATATCCTACGAAGAATCCTTCCAAGGATCTGGCTCCAAATTTTCCTTCTAGGTCCAAAACGGTACACGGTGATCCAAAGGGTTCCAAAAACTCTAGATTAGGTTTTTGCTGGTTAAGAAGTTCAAAGCATGTCTTCTTGTGTTTCTTGACTGTCATTACGCGGTTAAGGTGTGTAACATGCAGAGGCAATAGCGTCGCTCCAAAAACTAATAGGCAACTTAGAGTCGGCAAGCATCGTGCGTGCAGTTTCAATAAGCGTTCTGTTCTTTCGTTCAGCTACTCCATTTTGTTGAGGAGTATAGGGGCACTGAACTCATGATGAATACCCTTAGCATTGCAGAATTCGAGCGTCTTGTTGTTCTTAGACTCAGTACCGTTGTCACTTCTGATTCTCTTGATAGGCAAATGGTAAAGGTTTTCAATCTTTCAAAACAGGATCATTAGATTGTCGAATGCTTCATTCTTGCTTTCTTGAAAGAAAACCCATGAGAATCTTGAGAAGTCATCGGTTACAACAAGACAGTATAGATCTCCTGTAATACTCTTCACATTGACAGGCCCAAAGAGATCCATGTGTAGCCTTTCTAGTGGAAGTTTGATGGAGTTGAGAAGCTTCTTTGGGTGTGACTTCTTATGCTGCTTCCCCTTCTTGTAGCTGATACAATCGTCTGATAAATGAAAATTTTTGAGATTCACCCCTTCTACTAGATTGTTATGCACCAGAGAATTCATCTTCCTTAGGTGTATGTGACCCATCTTTCTATGCCATAGGATTGATTCTTTCTCTGTAGCCTTTGATACAAAGCACTACCCTTCTTTTGAAGTAGTGGATGTGACGCTCATGTCTAAGACATATAGATCATTTTTCGCGGAGCGCGCATAAGGATCCACTCCTCAGGAATAACGAAACCAGGTTTGAGAATAAGACATTCTTTGTCAGTGAAGTGAGTTGTGAACTTCTTGTCACAGATTTGTGAAATGCTCAAAAGATTGTTCTCAAGCACAGCGATGGAGTTCACTTTGTCGAAAGCATGACTCCGTTTGTCAAAATTCCTTCTCCCACGATCCTGTCGCCCTGTGTTCCGGCAAACCCAAAATATCCTCCCCTGATGGCTTTAACATTGTATAGCAACGCCAACATCCCTGTCATGTGCCTAGAAGCTCCATTGTCCATTATCCACTTTGAAATGATTGACCTTGGAAGCCCCGGCACATATTAAAAGCATATTACTTAAATAGAGAGACCCAAGCCCTTTCAGTCTTGGGTGGGATGACAATGTCGACTTTTGGAACTATGATAACTTTGTCATCTTTCTTAACCTCAACCCACTGTCAAGTCTTGAATTTAGTCTTATCTTTTGATTTGACTGGGACATTGGTTGCTTTTGGAGTCACAGGAGATGTTTTTGCTTTGGCTACCCAGGTTTGTGCCTTTGAAAATGCCTTTTTGATGTAAAGTTTGGATTCCTTCTTTTCATTTTTCTTTGATGTTTCACCAATTTCAAATTTAAAGATGATTTAGTTGTTGGTGTCACATTAGAACCGAAATCCTCTTTCCTTTTTAGAATCTTTGTTGGAACAAACTCTGGACCCTTTTTCTTTTCATCAACTGTGATCTTTCTTTGTTTATGAACAGGTTTTGGACGATTTTGAGAATGTTGGTGCATATGTCTGTTGCCTTCGTCATTAATGTCATTATGAATCAAGTCTGAGTGGTTAGAGCTTAAACTGTTAGAAACTAGGCGTATTTATGTGAAATAGAGACCAAGTTTGCTGGAGAGTAACTTGAGAGGTCAAGTTCGGCCAAACTTGACTAGGGTCAAGTTCGGGCGAACTTAACCATCTTCGGGCGAACTTGAGTTGTCTCTTGGGCGAACTTGCTTGCCTATAAATAGGAGCCTTGGGTTTTCATTTGTAATAACTTGTAATTTTGGCATCTTAGAGGCGAAGCTCTGCCGGATCTGGATCTCAAATGTATTTGAACTTTAGATTCATGAAATCAATCTTTAAATGAGTAATTCTTGTTATTCGATTAACTTGTCATTAGTTTCCGCCTAATTGGACAATAGATAGCAAACTTAGGTTCCCCAGCTGTTCCTGGACGTTCCTACAAGTGGTATCAGAGCCTGGATACCTAAATTTGCTGGAATCAAGACAAGAATCTCTCTTTTCATCTCCATTCTATCTTTTTTCTTAACATTTTCACATATTTGATGATTTCATGGTAAAAAATGGGTGATTTTTGAATATGCCATGTAAAACACACTAATAACAAACCCCTAAGAGTTTGGACATCAAATTCGTCAAATTGATACTAAAAAGTTGGAAAAACCATGTTTTTGGAACAAGCTATGGCCGAACTTAACATCAGCTTCGACCGAACTTGATTAAAATCTCACTGATTTTCATCAAGTTCGATCGAACTTGATAGGTTGTTCAAGGTTGTTGTGAGAAGATCGCTCGAACTTGAAGGATATTTCAATAGTTTTGGTTAAGTTCGACCGAACTTGATCGAAACTCATTGAACTTTATTCACAAGTTCGCCCGAACTTAACAAACTCATTGAAATATTACCTAAGTTCGACCGAACTTAAGTGTTTGTTTTGAAACCTTACACAAGTTCGCTCGAAGTGTAATTTTTCTCAAATTCCACATCTAGTTCGACCGAACTTGATAAGTCTTTGACAAGTTCGCCCGAACTTGTCTAAGGTTCCTAAAAAATGCATGAAAATCCCGAAAAACGTCACGAACATTATATATCGTTAGAATCGTATCGACGATATGATTTTAAAGATATAGTTGGGTAAAAAATTGTTTCCGAAAAAATTTTAAACGTTTTTAACGTACCGATCGTGCTAAATTTGTCTGTTACTAATCAATTTCCAAGTGTTTTTGATCATATTTTCAGATAAGTCTTCAGGTTGTCAAGATGGAAGATTTTGTTCGTTTCTCAAATGGCTTCTTCATCAAATGCTAATACTCTTGCGGCGAATCAGATGAATATCGACAATGAAATGGGTACTACTTAGAAACCGCTGAAGCTAATAAGTATAGATGAGTTTGAAGGATGGAAGGAAAAGTTTGTGAATTGGATACAAGCAAACCAATTCGACAGCTGGGTTGCAGTTGAGGATGGTTACAAATGGCCAAAGAATGAGCGTGATCAAGACCTTTCGTTGAACAAGTTCTCACCGGGTGATAAAGCAAATTATGTCGCCAAAAAGAAAATGATTAGCTTGATTCAACAATCAGTAAAGGAAGATATTCTGATACTGTTGCCAGAGTTTGAAACTTCACAAGAATTATGGCAATCCCTTTGTGATAAATTCAAAGGAAGTGATGAAATGATCATGAGCAAGAAGGCCTTAATTAAGAAAGAATTTGAAATCTTCACGATGATCAAAGGTGAAACTATGAAGCAAATGATTGATAGATACTGTCACCTCATGGTCCAGATGTAAAGACATGATATCAAAAGATCTAACGAAGAACAAATCGAGAAGTTGGCCGATGTACTTCCAGAAGGAGAATGGACGACATATCTGACGATTCTGAAAAATAGTCCATCTTGGAGACATTTCAAGTTATCATCTTTCATTGACAAATTAGAAGGTCATGAAATGGAATTGATGAAGATTGCTAAATCAAAGAATGCAAATGTTGTTCAAGATATCGGTGTCTATTACAAAGGAGGTATACAAGATACTCCGGTTCAAAGCCCGAAAATTCAAACGGCTTTTAGTGCAAATGCAAATTCTTCTCCGAATCAAAGCTCTCCATATTCTGGCTATTCTAGTGCTAGTTCAAGCTCTTCATTCCAAAATCAGACAAGTCAAGCTAGTTCTGATTCAAATGTTTTCCAGTGCAACATAGCAGTCGATTTGAAGAATGTATTTCCAGAAAAAGTGGCTAAACAACACATAGCACTTCTCGCTATCGTCCTTGAATCGTATGAATGTCTTGTTTCCTGAAAGATCGGAAATCCAGAAATGACAGCAGAAGATTACGATCAGGTAGACGGAGAAGAATTGGAGCTGATGGATATTAAATGGAGCCTTGTGTCCATCATCAGATGAGTTACTAAATTCGTGGCACTCACTGGAAGAGACATTGGAAATTCAAGCAACAAGCTTGGATTTGACAAATCAAAAGTCACATGCTTCAGGTGTCGACAAAAAGGACACTTAAACGCGAATGCAGTAATCAAGAAGCAAGTGGAAACCAAAATCCTTTCGGAAGCAATAATGAGTACTACAAGAAAGCTCTTCAATATAAGCCATATCCAAATAAAACGCAAATTGAAGTAGAAGATAAATTTGCAAAGAAATCCGAACAAGCTCTTGTTGCTAATCATGAAGAAGATGGCTTTGACTGGAACAGATACATCGGAAAGAAAACAGGTGTGACTATGATGGTAGAGGTTGTAAATAACCAGAGACATCGTATGTTGATGTTGCTTTGGAGAATGCGTTTCTAGAAGCATACATGCGGAGAACTGAAGAAGAAGAGATAGCTTATGCTGAGATGCAAAAACAAGAAGCTTTGAAAGCAGAGGCCGGAAAGGTAAAAGCTGAGGTAAGAATGTTTGAAAAGGAAGTTGTGAAAGTTGTGGAGGTTGAAAAACCTTGCACAAAGTGCACAAGTCCTTGTGAACCATGCCTTGATAAAGTCAAAGTCATAAGAGAATTAACTGAACATAATGAAACTTTTCGTTATGATTACAGAAACATGAAAGAAGCTTATGAAAGATACAAGGCAAATATAAAAATGTCGAAAAAGCTAATCTTGAACTTGCTGCTAATGAAAAAATGTTAAAAGCAACAGTGATTAATAAACAAGAGGCAATTAACATGTACATTAATACCATTGCCGAAACAAAATGTGAGCTTCATGACATTAAAATAGAAACAGAAAGAGTAAGACAATTACTGAAAAGTTACACTACTAACGCTTATGTCATTGATCATATTTTACCGACAATCAAGTCGAAGGAAAAAGTTGATAAATCAAAGCGTAAAGAATACCGAAATGTTCCTCCACCATTTTTTGAAAATTATTCCTGCAAGAAAGATGATGAAGTGGAAAAGGCATTTGATTTACTTCTCTTATCAGAAATGAAAGATCAATTGCCTGAGAACGTTGATGTAGACTTTAAAAATCAAACGATGACACTAAAGCGGTGGTAAAAAATGTGGTTAAAAATGTGCTGGGAAATGATTCTGACGATAAAAATTCTGATTCACAGTCCGAAAGTGACGATATAGCATCAGAAAGTGATCTAAGTGATGATCCTAACGTTGTCATGTACAAAGTTAAGGATTCGGATAGATTATATTTTGATGATAGCTTCCCGATTCGGAATGTGAAAGAAGATCAAATTGACAAATTGTTCAAACTTGTGGAAGTTTTGTAAGATGATATCGGGAAAAAATCAAAAGAAATTTTATTCTAAACCCAAAAGGAATTTTAACAACTACCATAGAAATGGTGGTGATTTTCCTGAGCACAGGAGAGCAGGTTTGGGTTTGGAGGATGAAGAAGATGAATCGACGAAGAAACCGAATACACCGTTCCAGGAATACAAAGGTAAAAACATGAAGTTTGTGTACGGAACGAATACGGTTCAAGAAGAAGATATGATCGGTATGCAATCAAATGATGAATTCAAAAAGGAGAAAGAACTTCGGGACAAGGCTAAGACCAAGTCTACAAGTGGAGTAAAACCCACTAGTGGACACGATTCTGATACACGGACATGCTTTAAATGCAATACCATTGGTCATATTGCTCGAAAGTGTCTAAATCTAAAGCATTTGTTTTCACAAAGAAAAAATGTTTCAAAAGATGAAAAACAAAAGCAACCAGAGATTGTGAACCCAAAAAATGAATCTATTTCTGAAATAAAACCTAAAAATGAATCAAAGTTTGTAAATTCTGTTTTTGAAAAAGGAAAAACTTCAAAGTTAAACAAAAACGATGATTCACGGTTTTATGTCAAGAAATCAAGATACATATCACAATCTTGGGTTGCGAAAAAGAAGTCTCCTGAGAAAGGAAAGTCTGTTGCTGATAAAACTGAAAATTTCAAATCAACTGAATCAGTAATCAAACAGACAAAGAAAGAAAAAGTCAAAACGTTCTTAGAATCGACATCAGACGATATGTTTGATGATGATTTTGAATATGATGATGACTTTGAAAGTGATTATGATGCTTATCATGTCAAACCCAAAACCAAAAAGGTTTGGGTTTCTTTTTTCAAGTAGTTACTTTCGTGTGTAGGAATTCCTAGATCCACTTTATCAGAGATGATTCAGGATTAAGGAAGCTTCAGTTTGTTTTAACTTATCCAGAAATGTCATATATTTATCATTTTGAGGGGGAGTAGTTAAGGAGAAAAGTTTTTGAAACTAAAAGTCAAAACTACAAGTGGTTATTAAAAGGAAAGTTTTTGAAAAAGTCAAAATTATCAAAATCCACACCGTTGAAAAGAAAAACTGATTTCATAGTTCCTACATGTTCAAACTACTTTTACAAGTGGTAAATGAGTCTAATGATTGTTTGTTAAACAATTGCAGATACAGGATTGAAAAAAAGGAGGGATCGGACGACAAGATCACAGGATCCGCATTGGTTTGTTACATTTTTAGAAGAATTTCTTTAAATCTAAAATCCAAAAATATGTTTTTTGATTTTAGGGGGAGTAAGAAAATTTAAAAAAAATTGTTGAAAAATCAAAAACATATGAAAAAGTTAAATTCAAAAACATTGAAAAATTCAAAAAGTACAAAAACATGAAAAAGACAAAAAGAATTTGTTGTTAAAAAGGAAATGATAGTACATCAGTGGACTATCACAGTATGCTAAAGATTTGTAAAGTTTAAAAGTGATAAACAAGTCTTACTGTGGATGTGTCAATAGACTTTACACGTTCAGTAGATTGTTTTCGGGATATAAGCTAAATTTTACAACTACTTAATGTTGTGGTTTAACACATCTTAGATACATGGACTTAGTACTCCGAAATTTCAATTGAAGGGTTGCCTGATTCTGAGATATGAGGTCTTTATAGATGATTGATATCTGTGGTATTATACAAGTTCTTCTGATTTTGCGGAAGCAATAACCTAGAACTTCTATAATGCTTTTTGCTAAAAACCCCAAATAGCATGCAAACCTGAAAAAATAGAAAGATCTAATCATTTGCAATGCTGAAAAGATTTCTTAAGTGAAACACACCTTAAAGACGAGCCTTCATCTCTTTGTCGGTACGGTAGTACTAACCTGAGCTCTCAAGGTCTCGCACAACCCAAATACAGATATCAATTACGCTATACTCACCTGTAAGATGAAATCTAGGGAATCTGGATTCAGGAGTATATTCAAGAAGTGGGAAACATAGTTAAGTGAAGTTTTATAAATCATACCGAACATATCTTGGAACAATTGAGAAACGTGATGAAGTTTAAGTGGACAAACATATAGACAATCTAGGTAAACGAGTTTAAAACTTAAAAGTCTCAAAAAGGTCAATGGTACTGGTGATATGTCTCAAACAAACTGATATGATCCTTAGACGCAAATTCACAAAAATATGTCTGTCAATATGTTTGTACATAGTTTACAACTTGTTAAAATTTCTGTAAAATTTTTTACTTACCTTTTAAATCCAAAAAGATTTTCAACGAGCCAATGTTGGAGAACGGATCATTGAAGTCTGGTAAAAAAAAAGTTCATTAATTTGAAACATTAAAATTGACAAAAACATTATTGTTCACAACGGGTTTAACCAAGGTCATTAACTTGGACTTGGTAAACAAAATTGGTTTAGCCAAGGTTATTAACTTGGACTTGTTTGATAAATTTGGTTAATCAAGGTCATTAACTTGGTCTTGATCAACTAAGTGGATTTTCACAAATCAAATGATAAAAATGTGAAAGCAAAAGGTTTTAAACGTAAAATGTTTCAAGGTCATTAATTTGACCTTGAAATAACTGAAAAATGAAGATTAAAATTTGAAATACAAGTTTTGTACAGGTGGTATGGAATACATGTGGTACAAAATTTTCAAAGTTAGAATCTTAAATGTTTATTTGAATTCCCAAGTAATTTGAAACATGATGTAAAGTTTTAGGGGGAGCAGGATGAAACGTGATTGAAGATAAAGCTCAAAGCTAGGGGGAGCATAGCTCACAGCAAAGGAGGAGCTTGGAATTTAAAAGTTTTATCAAGATAAATTTGAAGAAAAAGATGGAGATTGAAGATACGTTAAAGTTTATTCAAGAACTAAAAAGATCAGAAGACTCAGAAGATTTTAAATGACAAGGATGACTACAACGATATCCAAAGAGAAGTTGTATGGGGAGTCTGTTGGTGCTTATATCAAAATGGATATCTACATCAAGATGACTGCGGCAACATCCAAGGGGGAGTCTGTTGGTGCATATGTTTGTTGCCTTCGTCATTAATGTCATTATGAATCAAGTCTGAGTGGTTAGAGCTTAAACTGTTAGAAACTAGGCGTATTTATGTGAAATAGAGACCAAGTTCGCTGGAGAGTAACTTGAGAAGTCAAGTTCGGCCGAACTTGACTAGAGTCAAGTTCGGGCAAACTTAACCATCTTCGGGCGAACTTGAGTTGTCTCTTGGGCGAACTTGCTTGCCTATAAATAGGAGCCTTGGGTTTTCATTTGTACTAACTTGTAATTTTGGCATCTTAGAGGCGAAGCTCTGCCGGATCTGGATCTCGAATGTATATGAACTTTAGATCAATGAAAGCAATCTTTAAATGAGTAATTCTTGTTATTCGATTAACTTGTCATTAGTTCCGCCAAATTGGACAATAGATAGCAAACTTAGGTTCCCGAGCTGTTCGTGGACGTTCCTACAGAGAACATTGTCGTGCAATATGCCCGACTTTGTTACATCTGTAGCAGGTTCTACTGTCGTTTACAACAGTTTGTTCCAAAGCCTGTTCACGAAGCTCCTTTTCTTTCTTAAACTCATCGTTGGTTTGTTTATTAATGACTTCTTTTTCATCAACAGTGTTTGTTCCATAAACAAACTCAATTTCCTTTGTTAAATTTGCCCTTTGTGGTTTTCCTCTTCTTTTCTTTTCAAACCCTAACCTATCCCTTTTGTTTTCTGGAAAACTTCTACCTATTGGATGAATGGTTTTGTTTGATTTCTTTGATTTTGAGTAAACTAACAACATTCTTCTCTAGTTCAGATGTTTCAACTTCAATGAGTTTAAAGAATTTATCGACACGGTCTAAGTTAACATTCTGTACTGGGAATTCTTCATCAGTGTATAGTTTATCTGATCCTTTTAGTTTGTAGATAACTACATTAGAATCATCACTTAAACCATTTTCTGATGTTGTGATAAAATTTTCATGAAAATTTTTCTCACTTCCAGAATGTGAACTTGACTCTGACTTCTCATTGTTTGGTTCAGCACTTTCATAAACTGTGCTATCAGACTCATTTTCAAACACATTTTCAAACACTTTGGTTACCAATTCACATTCCTTTTCTGTTTTGGAATATGTTACGTCAAGATTTTCAAGCAGCTCATTATTCTTTTCTGTGAGAAGATTTAAATTTAGCGCCTTATCCACTCCGTTAGGATGTTTCTTAGCATAGCTATTCCACATAGGAGGTGGAACATGATCATAACATTTTCCAAGATTTTTCTCACTTTTCTTACAATCTTTGCTGCTTTCTGGTTTTGGCAGAATGTGATCGAGGACATACATACTAGGTAAAGTAACTGATTAACAATTTGTTAACCCTTTCTGTTTCAATTCTAGTTTTCTCCAGCTCACTTTTGAGCTCAGCAATTGTGTTATATGAAGATTTATGGCCATTTGTTTATCCATCACAGTTGCTTTGAGCATTGAAAGTGTTTTGTCATCTTCTTTGGCAGTTTTCTCATACTGTCGGATGGTCCTGCTGAGCTTATCATATGATTCTTTTACAGTGTTGTAATCGTATGACAGCTTATCATTGCATGTTTTAAGTTCTTTAAAAGCCTTTTCTTTCTCAACACATTGCTCACATGCTTCGGCACATTTTAAGCATGGGCTGACCAATTCAACAGTTTGAGCTTTGATTGTTTCGTTAGCTATTTCAGCCCTTTCTACCTGTTTTTCCACAATGACTACCTTGTTTGTATTGGCCATGAGTGCTTTGTTGGCAATATCTGTTAGGCTCTCCAGTGTTACAGGCTTGGTTACATCAATCACTTCCACACACTCAGACTTAGTCTCCTTAGGACTTTCCTCTATGTGACCAGAATCGAAGCTACCTGCAAAAGTTTTAAGAGTTGTGTCAAATAAACAGGGTTTGGGGGTACCTGCTAGATGTTTTCTTCCTCTGCTGAAGTTCTGAAGTAATCTGCCAATACTCCTTCCATCTCTTCTTCTGAAACTTCTTCAGATGCTTCTGGTTCTTCCATGATTTCAGCAACGAGTGCAAGACTTTCCTTTTTGGAGATGAAATTGTTCCAATTGAATCCTTTATCTTCCTGTGTTACCACCAGAGCTTTATCTTTGGAGTTTAAACCTCCATCTTCGATCTGTACCAATCTCTTCTCTGGTTGTGGTCGATGATAGATTGCCTTTTTGTAATAATCATCACCAAACAGATTATGATTGCCTTTTACTTCTCAGTTTGGGCATTTGCGTTTGAAGTGCCCTTTCTCCATGCACTTGAAACATGTGACTTTGGATTTATCAAACCCTAATTTACCGACAAGGCCCCTTAAATCATCTCTTCTAGTAATTTTGCATGAAACGCTGAGCCCTTCCAACCACTGATGCCATGCACCACATGATATCAATTAATTCCATCTCCTCTGGATCAATTTGGTCGTAGTCTTCTTTAGTCATTTCTGGGTTTCCGATTCGACCAGCTACAAGACTTTCATAGGATTCCAGAACAGCCGCAAGGAGTACCATATGTTGTTTAGCTGTCTGTTCATTGAAATCTTGAGCGTTCTGGATATTTACTGCGATGTTGCATTGTAGGATTCTTTGGTTGGAATTGGATTGACTCTGCTGGTTGCTCTGTGGTTGATTTGAACTCTGAGACGATTGATGTCCGTGGTGATTGTTTGGATTGAGGGGAAGCAAATGTGCACTGGACTTGTTGGAGGCTGGACTAGCATTTGTATTAGCATTGAAGGCTGTTTGGATCTTGGACTCTGAACAGGGGTGTTTAGCTTTCCTTTGTAGTATAGGCTGACGTCCTGTTGCGAGTTAGATTTCTTTCCTTTTGTCATTTTCTGCATTTCTAGTTCGTGCCCTTCCAATTTTTCTATGAATCTCGGCAAACTGAGACTGTCATATCACTCCATTCTTCAGGATTGTTAGATATGTTGCCTAATCTCCTTCAGGCAAGGAATCTGCAAGTTTGTCAACTAGTTCTTCATTCGTCTTGACAATTCCCATGCGCTTCAACTGCACTACTAGGTGGCAATACCTTTCGATGAGTTGCTTCATGTTCTCACCTGGAAGAATATTGAATACTTCAAATTCTTTGTTTAGTAATGCCTTCTTTCCTTTTCGGACATTAGTGCTCCCTTGTGCCCTTAATCGTAAAGCGAGCCATAGTGAATGAGCATCGTCGTCGTGTTGTAGGAGAACTAAGATTTCTTCTTTTATGGCCTGCTGAAGGAGATTCATCATCTTCTTTTAAGTGATGTATTTTTCTCGTTCGTCATTGGACAGACGAGCCACTATTTTGTCAATGCCAAGTTCATTAAGTGGTGGTTGATACTTGTTTTTGAGTGCGAACCAAACTGTTAAGTTTGTTGCTTGAACCCAGTTCTTGAAACGCTCACTCCAACTCTCGTAGTCTTTGATGTTCATGGGCTTTGGAGGCTTTGTAGTGGTTGCCATTTCATTTTCCAGATTCATGTTCTGGGCTGCTACGGAGGCAGTAATGGCTTGTGTAGCGAACGCGTTATGGAATTCTTCTTCACCTGACATCTTGTCAAAAACCTAAGACAGAAAACAGAAAACTGGTTAACTTGAAATGGACTAAAAATTGAGTTGAAGAACAAAATTTTCGTACGAAATTGGTCCTGGATTTTCGTGCGAAAATTTAATTTTGATGCGAAAACTTTGCTGTTTTGTTAGATCAATTCTTTTTAGGTTTTAGACCCATAATTTTCGTACGAATTTTATTATTCCGTGTGAAAATACTTGTCTTCTTCAAGAACTTGTTAACAATTTCACATTTTTGATGATTTCAAGCATGATTTTGATGGATTTTAGGTTCATTTGTTTCAGTAAGTTGTTTAGAGTAGATTTTAACACGGTATACTAATAGCCTAGTCCAAATTGTCCATGAAATCCTTCAGATCTAGAATAAGTTCCAAGAAAGAGTAGAAGAAGAGTTTCCAATGGATGAATCTTGAACTTTGAAGGTTGAATCCAGCTGAAACTTGGTTGTTTGTTCACAAATCAGACCTTAAGGCTCTGATACCACTTGTGAATGCTTAGGATCAGATCCAACTAAATGAGCTTTCCGGTCAGACTTGCTCAGCTAACAGAGGCAGAATTCATTGTTAGCTGATTGAACAAACAAAGAACAAGCGATGATTACTGTTTAAACCGTCTGTGTATTGAATAAACGTTTGCAACGATTACAGACTCGGACAGGGCTTCGCCACTGATTCCTCAAAACAGCATGCCTAACACACAACCTAAGTCACCTATTTATAGGCATGACATGACAGCACCTAGTGACCTTTCCGTGCGAAAATCTAGCCTGATTTTCGTACAAAAATTATATCAAACTTACAAAACTTTCAAAACTTAACTTCCGACGCTACGAACCCCTATCTGTACAATAGACTCGTCCTAGACGTAGGCAATAGACATATGTGCACCAACAGAAACCTTCTAGAGATTTAGCTCCAAATTTGCAATCTTGATCTATTACAGTACATGGCGCTCCAAATGGTTCTAAGAACTTTCAAATTCGGTTTCTGTCGGTTGATCATCTCAAAACGGGTCTTCTTTGTTTGTTTTACTGTTAAGACTCTGTTGAGTGTGTAACAAGCCGTTGCAATTGCTTCACTCCAGAAGCTTACTAGAAGCTTTGAGTCTGCAAGCATGATTCTTGCAGTTTCGATAAGCGTCTTATTTGTTGGGATTGAACCCTATGAAAGGAACAGATGATATAAAGCCAAATAACACTATCCGAGCTTTGGTTCAACTATCAGGGGTTACAACCTCTGATGTACTTACACTGCTTTCCATAAAGACTGCTCATCCTATCATCTGCCTTCACAAAGCTTCAAGGTCTGCCAGAGTTAACAAGGACAGATGATAGAATCAGAGTTTAGTCATTAGCTTAGTTAATCAATGTAACAGTGCCAAGCACTGATAGTTAGTATAAGCAGTGTTTAGAGTTAGTTACATATGGTTTCCTGTCACTATCAACCCTGACGTTATCAAAGATGCTCAGTGGTTAGATTGTTAGTATAAATAGCAACTCTTGTAACCTTTAAACTCGTCTCTTAAAAGATCAACTTTCACATATCATCTTCTCTGCATTTTCTCATCACCAAACTATAATTGCAAAGGCTGAGGGGGAGTTTGTGAATCACATGCAAGTTAATTAACTTGAAAGCATGATGATGATGAAAACAAACGACCATTGCTTGTAGTAAAAGTTTTCCATCTTATTCCGCTGCAAATCTCTTTTAATTCAATCATTATCTCATTTTTGAAACAAAAACTACAAGTAATTCAAACTCAGATCCTAACAATTGGTATCAGAGCTTGATTCATCAAATTCGATCTAACAATCGATTTGGTTTCGAACAGATCAGCTCTCTTGCTAATCAGTTTGGTTGTTTTTAGCTTGATATTCAGAGTTTTATTACGTTCAAAGTTTTTAAAACAAAATCTGTGAAAAATCAACTGAAAATTTCTCAAAACACACAGGATGCCAATTCTGGTTCCTTGTTCAAACCGCCGATGCTCAAAAGAAATGAATATTTCATTTGGCAACGACAGATGGGTCACATCCTTGCTCAGCAAAACACCGGTTGCTTGAGATCTGTTGCTTATGGACCTAACGTTCCAATGGTTCCAAGCACAAAGGATCCAACCAAGCAAGTGCCAAAAAATCCTGAAAACTTTTCGGAGCAGGATTTCCAGAAAATTGAATTGGATGCTAAGGCATTTAGCATAGTTGCTTCGGCCTTACCCAATGAAATTTATGCTGGTCTACTCCATTGCAATAAAGCAAAGGAGTTATGGGATGCACTTAAGGAGCAATTCGGTGGGACTGAGGAAGTGATAGAAAGTAATAGAGAAGTTCTAAATCAGCAGTACGAAACGTTTTGTCACTTGAAAGGAGAGTCTCTAACATAACAATTTGAACATTACAGCTGTCTCATCAGTGAACTTAGACTTGTTAATGTGGTTTTTCCTAATTCGACTGTCAATAGTCATTTCCTTAGATCGTTACCAGATAAGTGGGAGATTGTAGCTTATGTAACGTGAAAATTTGTTGGGTTTAAAGAAATGCCATTGACACAACGTCATGGGATACTCCTCACTTATGAGAGAGAGTTAAACCAGAAAAAGAAGTTGCAAGATTCTGGCAAAATGACTGATGATTACTCTTTGGATAATACAGCTCATTTTGGCCAAGAAGAGGGTTCTGGCAGCAGTAAGGACCAAAGTTATGATCACTATATAGATATTACATCTGGTGGGAACTTTGGATCTAAAACTTATGCACCAACTATGCTTTTACTGCTAGTGGGGAAAGCCAAACCTCTGACAATCTATCCTTTGAGCTAAATGATTTAACACATTGAACCTTCTGATGTTGAGGAAATGGATATTTTGCACCAACTGGCCCTATTTAGTGTTAGGGCTAGTAAATTTTATAAGAGAACTGGTAGAAAATTCCCAGGTTTGCATGAGGGGTTGAAGGTTGGGCTGGATAAATCAAAAATCAAGTGTTATAAGCGTAATAGGCTAGGACACTTTGCCAGAGAATGCAGGTCTCAAAGTTCTTGACCAATAGTGACTCATCCTGGCCCTAGACCTCAGCACACACAAAACACTGCTCATTATTCCCAATATGCCCCTGCTCAACATGTTCGAAACACTGCCCACTTTGCACATCCTGCTACCCACTGTTCCAGTGCATTATGTTCAACCCACTACTCCACAAATTCAATATGTTCAGGCACCATCTCATCCTCAAGTGCTTGTTCAACAAGCACCCATTCTTACACAACCTGCTCAAACCACTGCTAGTCCAGCAGAGGTTGGTCAACAAAGCTTTTTCACACAAAGTTATGTTGACTAGAGCAGTTTGCCTGAGGATTTGACTGATGAAAACTTTGCTTTAATGGCCAAAAATGATGTTGAACAAGAATTTTGTTTAATGGCCTTAGAGACTAATTGCTGAAGGTGTTGAATCTGTGGAGATAGTGTCAAAATCTGATTAAGTTCAAGTTTGTGATTAAACAATGGTTTCAAGGGAAGAAAGAGAAAATGCTGCTGATAAGGAAAAGAACTCTCCTACAGATCCTTAAAGATCTATGTTCTGACAAATGCATCATTGCTTTTGCAAACATAAAAAAGGTGAATGAAAACCTGAGAAACAAAATTTAGAGGATGAACTTAATTTTGAAAAACTGATTAAAGAGTTAAAATCAAAGTTAAGTGAAAAAGATTCTGAAATGAGTAGCATAAGACATGAATCAAGCATAACCAAGGACTAACTCGAAACTATGATAGAAAAATACCAAGTTTGTAAAAAGGAGTTAGAAGAAACCCAAATCACTTGTGAAAAATGGGTTGAGTCCTTGGTTATGAAATTATGCTTGTGCTCAGATCAAGAGCAACATCAAGTTTGGTGTAGGTTTTAGAGCCTATGATCAAAATGAGTAAAATATTGTTGAAGTTGATTCTGAGGTGGTTGAAGTTGTCCCTACAAATTTGGCTTGTGAAAAGATAAAAATCACAGATAAAGCTGGAAACAAAATTGTTTTGAAAAAACCAGAGGTTTCAACAAAATATAAAGAAATTGAAAAATATCAGTTTAAACCAACCTGGTCAGATGAATGTGATATCTTAGAAAACTTTAAGCCAATGGACTTCACAACCACTGATGGTATTAAAGCCCCAAAAGCACTAGTGATCCCTATCAAAGATGTGCCAGCAGAGGTTACAACCACTGCTGAGAAAAAGAATTATAGGAAAAGAAGAGTAAAATAAAAATCTGTTTTGTGAATTTTGTGAAAAAAGAAATCATGTGGCTGCAGATTGTTTTCTTTTAAAAGCCTATGACATTAACAAAATTTGTGTTATCAAAAACGCTTCAAAATGCACCATCTGCAGCAAAACAAATCACTCAACTCAACAATGAGTCTATCTCAAAAACTATGAACAAAAGGTAAAAGAGATTAAGGAAAAAGCACTTGAAAGAGAAAGTTCAAGTTCTGTTGGAAATAAATCCAAGCAGAGTTTTGAACAAATTGAAACATCTATTACAAAAGCCTTAAACAAAACCTCTATTCAAAGAGAGGTGCAAGTGATGATGCCCCACCTTCAAACTCATTTCCAAGAGGGTATGCCAACCTACTTATAAAAAGGTTCCTCATGATTATGAAGGTTACAAAAAGTCTTCAAAGCAAAGAGTAAACAGGCACCCTTATGGATACAATCATCTGATAGGAAATGGTCAAGAGCAGATGTTACAAGAAAATTTCAAAACCTCTGACCATTATCCTAGACTTGAGGCTGACCATCTGTGACCCCATCCAAAGCAATTTTGGCTTTGGAGACCAATCTTAACTGATCTATTTACTCAAATGTGCAAGGACCCTCTACTTGCCTTGATAGCTTATGGTATGTAGATAGTGGAGGTTCCAGGCACATGACAGGATGTGGAGCCCTTTCAAGGATGTAGGACTGATCCTTGATGCTTAGGAACTAAAATTTGATATCTAACATCCATAATAGCGGAAATATTACATCGTGTTTACCAATAGACAAGATTTAATCAGTTAAACGTCAGTTTTATAGATCAAACGTTCTGGTTACAAACTGACAGAGCTTCGCCTCTGAAATGCCAAAGTTACAAATGAGTGATCTAAGCTAGGTATTTATAAGCACACAAGTTCGGCCATGTAAGACACAAGTTCCCCCGAACTTGCATAAGCAAGTTCGCCCGAACATGCATACAATACATGCACATGGGCGAACTTGGCTCCAACACTTCATAAATACTTCATAACCTAGCCTATTCAGCTTTATACAATACAGACTCGATAATAGACTAAGACATAGACATTATGCACCAACAGACTCCCCCTTGAATATCGTCTTCGTCTTTTATCAGTCTTCAAAAACACTGTCTTCATATAAACGTTAACGCACACGACCGAAGAAGTTATTGTACGGCTTCCTTCGTCGTTCTTGTTTCGGATCCGGCGTCTGATCAGTTGGCGGTGGTCTTTTAAAGTTAGCCATTCTGAGCGAACTTTGCCTTACCGCTTTTTCCATTCTTTCTTTGATCGCCTCATTTCTGGTTTCTTCTTTAAGAAATTCAACTCTCTCCAGATCCCTCCACTTCGTTTGCCACATTTGACTAGAATTTACTTCGCGTGCATAGCAAACGTTAACAACTTTCTGATACTGTATCGCCTGTACCTTTTCTTTTTCTTCAAAAATAATCTTGCTGTAATAAAGGCATTTTATATCTTCTCTCGAGCAGTTAACCAACCACATAGGATCTAGAAGCCTTATCGTCTTCCACAAACCTCTCATACCCTGATGACCCATTACTTCAACTCGTTCCTTAGCAATATCCAGATGATCTTCAAATTTTAACACAATCACTGCTTCGCAAGTAGCTGGATCTATCTGCCACCACTTGAATAAAGGATAGAAGTTCTGATCAATCGGCATAAGTGGCATATTCCTCATGGCTCTAGGACGTTTCATAATTAACGTTATGTCCTTTTCCCCTGTAACCTTATTGATCTTTACTCTTCTTCTTGGAATAAATGGCTTCCAGTGATTCCAACCTTTAACCGCTTCGATACTTAATCATCTTCCACAATAACTGATAAACGTCTTCATATGATAAGTAACATTCACTGTTTGTACTAGCTCTTCCATATTCCAATACGGCTTGAAGTATTGCACTCCAGATTCCCTTTTTATTGCATATACGTTGAGCTCTTTAAACCATCCCCAACTAAGTATACCCCCCAAAGAAACATCTTTATCTCTGGTGAAGAATGCTAGTGGACGTTGAAACTTACGTTCACGAGGCATCTCCTTGAACCAGGACTTTCTCGCTTCAGCTATCTCTTCTTTGGTCATTGGCTTAGGAATATTTCCTTCTCGTACCGCTTCAGCAATCTTATCCTTGATCATTTCTTCATCAAGCTGTTTGTACATTTCTTCAGAAAACGTGAAAAACATAGCTTTCTGATCTGATTCATCATCTGAGGACCAATCTTCAACTATCACACGGTTGTACTCATCAGCTTCAAACCTTCTTTCGTACTGATACTCTTTCGGTTCAAATGTGTTGACATTTAAGACTTCTTAAAAATCAAACTCTAAGTTCTCAACTTCAACCTCATTTAGTTTCCCCAGATCTTCTTTTGAGTAATTATGTATAAACTCACCTTCTTCAACATTGTGTTCCAACATTAACGGCTTGGTTACATCAATTACTTCCATACACTCTGTCTTTGTCTCATCAGAGCTTTCTCCTTTATGGCTAGAATCAAAACTACCTTTAAAAGTTTTAAGAATTGTGTCAAACAAACAAGGTTTAGGAGTACCTCTTAGACATTCTTCTTCTTTTGCTGATGATCTGAAGTAGTCTGCCAAAACTACTTCCATTTCTTCTTCTGAGACTTCTTCTGATGATTCAGGCTCTTCCATAATTTCGGGTATGAGAGCAAGACTTTCCTTTTTGGAGATGAAGTTATTCCAGTTGAACCCTCATCTTCTTGCGTGACTATGAGAGCTTTGTCTTTTGTGTTCGAAGGCCCATCTTCGATTTGCACCATTCTTTTCTCTAGTTGTGGTCGATGGTAAATTGCCTTCTTGCAATAATCATCTCCAAATATATTATGATTTCCCTTCAGTTCTCGATTTGGACATTCACGCTTGAAGTGTCCTTTCTCCTTGCATTTAAAGCATGTAACTTTAGTATTGTCAAACCCGAGTTTTCCATCAAGACCTCTTAAATCGTCTCTCCACGTGATTTCCATAAAGCGTTGAGCTCTTCGAACCACCGATGCCATACACCACGTAATATAAATCAATTCCATCTCTTCCAGATTAGTCTAATCATAATCTTCTTTTGTCATTTCTGGATTGCCAATTCTTCCAGCTACTAAACTTTCATAAGATTCCAAAACTGCTGCAAGTAGTACCATGTGTTGTTTAGCTGTCTGCTCATTGAAATCTTGAGCATTCTGAAGGTTTACTGCAATATTACATTGAAGAATTCGCTGGTTGGGATTAGATTGATTCTGATGATTGTTTTATGGTTGGTTGGAACTTTGAGACGATTGTTGCCCTTGCGAAATATTTGGGTTGAAGGAAGCAAACGATTGAAATACACTTGATTGATTGGAGGCTAGACTAGCATTAGAGTTGGCACTGACAGCTGTTTGAATCTTGGGACTCTGAACATGTGTATTTGGATTTCCTTTGTAGTATAGACTCACATCCTATTGCGCATTCGACTTCTTGCTCTTTGCCATTTTCTGCATCTCTAATTCATGCCCTTCAAATTTTTCGATGAATCTTAGCAGACTGAGACTATCATACTCGGCTCCATTTTTCAAGATGGTTAAATATGTTGCCCATTCTCCTTCAGGTAGTGAATCTGCCAATTTATCGCCTAATTCTTCATTAGTTATGAGAATTCCCATACGCTTCATTTGAACTACCAAGTGGCAGTATCTTTCTATGAGCTGCTACATTGTTTTGCCATGAAGGAGATTGAACACTTCATATCCTTTGTTCAATAGCGCTTTTTTCCCTTTTCTGAGCTGAGTACTACCTTGAGACCATAATTGTAAAGGAGCCACAAAGACTGGGCATCGTCGTCATATTGTAAAAGAACCAAGATATCTTCCTTTATGGCTTGCTGTAGAAGATTCATCATTTTTTTCTCATTAACATATTTTTCTCATTCGTCATCGGACAGACGAGCCAATGTTTTCTCAATACCAAGTTCATTAAGTGGTGCTAGGTATTTGTTTTCGAATGCAAACCAGCAATTTAAAATTGTTGCTTGAACCCAGTTTTTGAATCTCTCACTCCAACTTTCGTAATCTTCTATGTTCATGAGTTTCGGAGGCTTTGTAGTGGTTCCCATTTCATTTTGGAGATTCATATTCTGAGTCGCTACGGAAGTTGTAACTGCTTGTGTGGCAAACACGTTATGAAATTCTTCGTCACCTAACATCTTAAAAATGCTTTTAACAAAAAACAGATTAGAACTAATTAGCCTGATGCAAACTGAAAGTCAAGATTAGATAGGAAATTTTCGTACGAAATAGTGACCTAAAATTTCGTGCGAAATTTTGATTTTGTACGAAAATTTAATTTCGTGCAAAAATTTATAACTGCTGACAGTTCACTTTTAAGAATTTTAACCTTCTAATTTCGTACGAAATATAGTATTTCATTCGAAAATTCTTATCTGCTACGAACACTTGTTCACAATTTCACGTTTTTCTACAATTTCAAGCATGATTTTGATGAATTTTAGGTTTGTATGTTTCAGTGAGCTGTTTAGTATTGATTTTAACACATTATACTAAAAACCTAGTCCAAATTGTCCATGAAATCCCTTAGATCATGATTAAGTTCCAAGAAAAGGTAGAAGAAGAGTTTTCAATGGATGAATCTTGAACTTTGAAGGTTGAATCCAACTAAAACTTGGTTGTTTGTTCTCAAATCAGACCTCAAGGCTCTGATACCACTTGTAAGTGTAGGATCGAACCCAACTCGCGTGCTTCCGGTGAGATTTCCTCAGCTAACAGAGGCGGAATTCATTGTTAACCAAGTGAATAAACAAACAACAAGTATGATGACTACTGTTAAACACGTCTGTATCTTGTATTAATCAACTTTGGAAAGATTACAGACTCGAGCAGGGCTTCGCCTCTGATCAACAAAACAACATGCTAACAAACATCCCAAGACACCTATTTATAGGAAAGACATGATAGCACCAAGTAACTTAGGACACAAGGATTTTCGCACGAAATTTTCGTGCGAAAATTCTTGATTTAAACAAAACATAAGTTTTAAAACATAAACTTTTGACACTGCGAAACCCAATCTATACAACACTCGTCCTAGACGTAGGCAATAGAATATGTGCACCAACAGCTCCACTGCAATAGTGCAAAGGAGTTATGGGATGCACTTAAAGAACAATTCGGTGGGACCGAGCAAGTTATTGAGAACAACAGAGAAGTTCTAAATCAGCAATATGAAACATTTTGTCATGTCAAAGGAGAGTCCATAACCCAACAGTTCGAACGTTTTAGCTGTCTCATCAGTGAATTGAAACTGGTTAACGTGGAATTTCTTAATTCGACTATCAATAGTCGTTTCTTAAGATCGTTACCAGATAAATGGGAGACGGTAGCCTACGTTACACGAACATCTGTTGGTTATAAAGAGATGACTCTAACACAACTTCATGGTCGACTTCTCACTTGTGAAAAAGAGTTGAACCAGAAAAAGAAGTTATAAGAGTCCGGGAAAATGACTGATGAATATACTTTGGGTAACACTGCTCTGTATGGTCATGAAGAGGGATCTGGCAGTGGAAAGGGTCAGGGTTTTGATCACCCAACTATGTATTTACTGCAAGTGGGGAAAGCCAAACCTCCGATAACCTATCTTTTGAAATTAATGATTTGCAACACTTTGAACCAACTGACTTAGAAGAAATGGACATTTTACACTAGTTGGCACTGTTGAGTGTTAGAGCACGCAAATTTTACAAAAGGAATGGTAGGAGATTTCCAGGATTGCATGGGGGGTTGAAAGTTGGGTTGGATAAATCTAAAATTAAGTGTTACAAGTGCAACAAGTTAGGTCACTTTGCTAGGGAATGCAGATCTCAAACTGCAGGACCAATTGTAACACATCCTGACAACAGACCCCAAAGCACTGTCCAATATTCCCAATATACCCCCTGCACCACAAATGCAAAACACTACACACTTTGCACATCCTGCCACTACAGTTCCTATCCATTATGTCCAAGCACCTGCTCCACAGATTCAGTATGTCTAGGCACCACCTCAAGTGCAAGTGCAACAAGTTCCACATGTCACTCAAACTACTCAAACCACTGCTCCAGCAAAGGTTAACCAGGAAAGCTTTTTCACACAAGGTTTTGTTGATTGGAGTAGTTTGCCTGAGGACATAAACAGATGAGAATTTTGCTCTAATGGCCAAAAATTATTTTGAAAATGAAAATATGTGTTTAATGGCCTTAGAGACAATTATTGAGGGTGATGAAACTATGGAACAAGAGCTAAATTCTGATATGGTTGAGTATTGTGATGAAGCAGTGGTTACACCAGTGGTTTCAAGTTAACCAGTTGTTGAAGAATAGAACTCTCTATCTGACCCATGAGATACAGATGTGTGTGAAGATGATTGTGACTGTGCTCTTATGGCTACTGCTAAGGTATCAACTCAGATCCTTAAATATCTATGTTCTGATAAATGCATCATTGCTTTTGCAAACATAAAACAGGTGAATGAAATCTTAGGAACAAAAGTTTAGAATTTGAACTGAATAGTTAAAATCAAAATTGAGTGAAAAAGAATCTGAAATGAGCAGCCTAAGCCATGAAGCAAGCATAACAAAGATCAACTCCAAACAATGGTAGAAAAATACCAGAGTTGTAAAAAGGAGCTTGAATCTACTCAAATCACATGTGAGAAATGGGTAGAATCATGTAAGGGTTATGAGGTCATGTTTGAAAATCAGATCAAGAGTAACATAAAGTTTGGCATATGTTTCAAAAATTATGACCAAACTTGTGAAAATGTTACAGAAATTGATTCTGCAATGGTAGAAATAGTCCCAACAAATCTGGCTGGTGAAGAGATAAAAGTCACAGATCCAAATGGTAACAAAATTGTTTTAGTAAAACAAGAAGTTTCACCAAAAGAAAAAGAAATTGAAAAATATCAGTTTAAACCAACCTGATCAGATGAATGTGACATTTTAGAAAACTTCAAGCCAATGGACTTTTCAACCATTGAGGGAATTAGAGCCCCCAAAGCAAAGGTGATTCTTATCAAAGACTTGCCAACAAAGATTACAACCAATGTTCTCAAAAAGTCTGACAGAAATAGGAGAGAAAAGGACAAAAAATTGTTTTGTGAGAAAAAAATCATGTCACTGAAATCTGTTTTCTTTTGAAAGCATATGACATTAACAAAACTTGTGTTATACCAAAATCTCAAAAATGCACCATTTGTGATAACACCAACCATATGACTCATGAGTGTGCTTATCTTAAAACCTATGAACAAAAGGTAAAAGAGATTAAAGCAAAAGCTCTTGAGAGAGAAAGTTCAAGTTCTGGTAGAAATAAATCTAGGCAGAGTTTTGAACCAATTGAAACATCTTTCACTAAAGCATTGAACCAAACCTCTGTTTCCAGAGAAATACAAGTGACAGATGCACCACCAGCAAACATGTTTCCAAGAGGTAAAGGCCAACCAAATTATCAAAGGGTTCCTATGGTTTATGATAGTTACAAAAGGCCCTTTAAACCTAAGGTCAATAGGCATCCTCATGGTTACCAAAATATGACAGGAAATGGGACATAGCAGTGGTTACAAAAATTTGATCAAACCACTGTCCATTTGCCTGAACTTGAGTCTGGATCATCTGTGACTCCAACCAAAGCCATTTTGGCTTTGGAGACCCACCTAAACTAATTGTTTAAACCATGTGCAGGGAGCTTATACTTGCCTTGACAGTTTTTGGTATGTAGATAGTGGGGGCTCCAGGCACATGACAGGATGTAAAGCCCTGATAAAAAATTTCATAGTTGACTGCTCATAGAGTAGGATATGTGTATGTGGTAGACATGGTAAAAGATAACCCTATGTCCAATGCATGCCTATTCTCAGTTGCCTCAAGCAAAGAGACAGAGTTATGGCATAAAAGACTGGGGCACACAAATCTAAAAACCATCTCCACTCTCTCCAAACAAAATCTTGTCAGAGGTTTGCCTCAAAAACAATTTACTTGTGAAGAACATTGTGTTTCTTGTTTAAAAGGCAAACAACATAAAAGTTCATACAAGTCAATAGAAGAGTCCAAACACATGGATTTGTTTGGCCCTATGCAAATCATGAGTCTCACAAAGAGAAGGTATTGTTTGGTAATTGTTGATAATTTCTCAAGGTTTACATGGACCTTCTTTCTTCACTCTAAAGATGAAATTATAGGTATTTTGCAAAATTTTGTAAAACAAGTTGAAAAGCAATTTGACCTACCAGTAAAATATTTAGAAGTGATAATGGACAAAGTTTAGAAACAAGGAGTAAGTGCCTTCTATGAGTCAAAAGGGATTGTTAGACAATACAGCATCCCAAGGACTCCAGGACAAAATGGGGTTGTTGAGAGGAAAAACAGAACTTTAAGTGAATCAGCAAGAACTATGCTTGCAGACTCAGGTTTACCCTTGTCTTTTTGGGAAGAGGCTGTAAACACTGCTTGCTATGTTTAGAACAGAGTTTTGATAAACCCTAGGAATCAAAAGACTGCCTATGAACCGCTATATAAAATCAAACCTCTGATCTCATATTTCAAAGTTTTTGGCTGTCCATGCTTTATTTTGAACTTAAAAGATTCCATTTCTAAGTTTGCAGCCAAAGTTGACTGTGGTTATTTTCTAGGATACTCAACCACTGCCAAAGCCTACAAAGTTTTTAACTCATGGACCAAGTGTGTTGAAGAAACTCTGAATGTGAAGTTCAATGAACTCTCATCTTTGAAAATCCCTGCAAATCCTGCTGAACTATTTGATCTATCCAAATTCACATTTGAAGATGTGTCTGTCAAGACTAACCATGCAGGTACACCACAATCATCAAGTCAAGAACAAGGATATGATTGCATACTTCCAAACTTCAATATCAGTCCTTTGGTTAGACGAGCAAATGTTAGTAACACTTGTGAAAGCTCTGCTGGCTCAATAGTGATTAACCATCAAATCTCTGCCAGTTCTCAAAATCAACCCACTGTTGATAAAAGTCCACAACATGTGAACAAAAATCAACACACTTTCACATCAGTACCTCCCATTCCTCCACCACCATTTCAATCAGAGGCTGGATCACCAGCAGAGGCTAGCTCAGATGATACACATTTGCAAGCTTCACCTCAAAATGCTATTGTCCCATATCAAGGTGATTTGATCTTCCTCAAAAGCCATCCATTCGATCAAGTCATTGGCAACATAAATGAGGGATTTCTCACAAGAAGCCAATCCCAAAACATTTGCCTTTTTGTTGGCTTTCTATCACTCATACAACCTGTCATGGACCAAGAGGCACTAAAAGACAATAGTTGGGTAGAAGCTATGCAAGAGGAGCTCATTCAGTTTAAAAGACAACAAGTTTGGGAACTTGTACCACTGCCTAAGGATGTTAGTCCAATTGGCACAAAGTGGGTCTTCAAGAAAAAAACAGATGAAAGGGGTATTGTGGTCAAGAACAAGGCAAGGCTCGTGGTTCAAGGCTACATACAGAAAGAAGGTATTGACTATGATGAAACCTTTGCTCTTGTAGCAAGGTTAGAAGCTATCAGACTATTCTTAGCTTTTGCTGCTAAACACAACATCAAAGTGTTTCAAATGGACATCAAAAGTGCATTCTAATATAGAAAGATCAAGGAAGAAGTATCTGTGTTAACCTCCTAGATTTGAAGATGCGTTTCATCCTGATCATGTTTACAGGTTAAACAAAGCATTGTATGGTCTGAAACAAGCTCTAAGAGCCTGGTATGAAACTCTATCCCCTTTTCTCTCATCCATAGGTTTTTTCAAGAGGTAAAATTGATACAACCTTGTTTTTAAAATGGAAAGGAAAAGATTTGATGCTTGTCCAAATTTATGTGGATGACATCATTTTTGGATCCACATGCACTACTATGTGTGAAGAGTTCAGAAAACTCATGTCAGCAGAGTTTGAGATGAGTGTAATGGGTGAGTTGCAATGTTTTCTTGGTTTACAAGTCAAACAAATGCACAATGGCACTTTCATCCATCAAAATAAGTATGTCAAAGAACTACTTAAAAAGTTTGATATGGATGATTGTAAACCTTGCAGCACACCCATGGCAACTTCCAAGCTAGCCACTGTTGATGGTTAAGATGACCTTGTTGATCAAACAGTTTACAGAAGCATGATTTGGTCTTTATTATACCTAACTGCATCAAGGCCAGACATCATGTTGCTACATGTGTTTGTCCCAGATCACAGTCACTACCTAGAAAGTCTTATCTTATTGTTGTAAAAAGAATATTCAGATACATGAAAAGGTGCTCCCACACTTGGTATATGGTATCCTGCTAATGGGAACATAGAGCTTTCAGGTTACTCAGATAGTGACTTTTCTAGGTGCAAGACAAAAAGGAAGTCCACATCAGGAGGTGTCCAATTCCTAGGTGATTGCCTAGTGTCTTGGCAAAGCAAAAAGCAAGTTGCAGTTTCCACATCCACTGCTGAGGCAGAATATATAGTTGCTGCAAGTTGCACTGCTCAAATCCTGTGGCTTCAAAATCGACTTTTGGATTTTGGTGTAACTGTTTTAAAGAAACCACACAAGATTGATAGTCAAGCAGCTGAAAACATCATTAAAAATCCAATGTCTCATTCTACCACAAAACACATTGACATCAGACATCACTTTATGAGGGTTTCTATGAAAAAGGTTTGATTTCATTACAACATGTCCATACTAAGGATCAACAGGCAGATGTCTTAACAAAAGAATTGGACACATCTACCTTTGAAAGCTTGATCTCTAGAATTGGGATGCTAAACATTGATTAAAAACAAATTTCTGGTGCTCCATGTGTAAATAGCATAAAAATGTTTTCAGATAATCAAAACCCCATTCTTAAAAATAGTTTAAAATTGAATTTTTCAATAAATCCTCAAAGTCTGTTCAAACCACAGATAGCATTAAAATACTGATCGTTTAGAAAGTCTATCCACTGCCAAAAGTGTATCCTCTGATAGTATCAAACACTTTTCACAATTCACTGCCCATATCTTCAAACAGTGTTTTCAAACAACTATCTTCCATTTTCGAGCAGAGGATACATGTGGCCTGACGTTATTCGTCAGTAAATTGCATCAGATGCCACGTCATCATCACTTTTTCAAAACCCCTATAAAACCCTGTTCTATGTATAACAGAGTTTCCACTTTATCGTGTTGAATTCAAAATTCTCAAAAACGATTTTCTCTCAACCATGGCACCCAAAACCAAATCAAAAGTGAAATCCAAAGCAAAACCCAAACCAGAACGACCTCCATTTACCCTCATCATCAAAACTCCTCACAACTACACAACAATCTTTGAAGCAACCGATTCAAATACAAGATATCATCTGATGATAAAAATCTTGAAACAATCGAAATTAAACACATGTTAACTATCAAAGCCCCGATTTATCAAGTTTCACAACGGAAATTTTAGGCAAACGCAGAGGTTCATTCTCAAAAAGATGTTCCTTATGTCATATTATCCAGAGTGGGCAGAACACTGATGAAGATTACCCATCAATCAATCTCACAAGTGTTCGAATTAAATGATATGGCACATCCTGTGTCATTTCCTATCAAAGAGATGCATGCCGAATTCTTAGAGAGAGGTTATATTGGGCAACTTAAAGGTATGACAATCTTAAAACCCAATTTTCCTGCTGAAATGAGATTTTTCTTTCATACTCTTTTAACTTGTTTCTTAGCCAAGACCACATCTTTTAATGAAATCCCATTGAACATTGTGACATCCCGGTTTTTCAGACATCTTAAACGCACTACTTCACGGTTATTCGTTCCTACGCTAAATTGATTCGGAGACTTAAATTGCACGCTCGAAATAATTACGATAACTTCGTGAACTTGTCAAATGAATTACGTGCTATGTGTATTAAACGTTTATAAGTTGGTGAGCTGTTATGTGATGTTCCGATTTCGTGATTTGTTTTAGTTATAAAATATATATATAGTAAATATATAGACGAATCGAACCAAGCCGCGAAACGAGTCAACCTCACTTCCTTGCGACTCAAGGGATTGACCGAAACTTGAGGATCAAGTTTTAGACCCAAACCGACCCACCCAAACCCTTGCGGCCGCGAGCACCCACCCAACCGCAAACCCATCCCCTTTTCTTTGCCCTCTTGCACTATATATACACATACATGCATGTGTTATGTTTCAAAAACAAAAACACACACAAACCCTAATCAAGAAACAGCCGACGGCAGCCCTTCCATTCATTCTCTCGGTCGCAAACAGCCTTCCTACACTTCCTCTTGATCGCGGCAGCCCCCTCGCCATTCTCCTTCTCGGTCGCGACCTTCATCATCATCCGATTCGGCTCCCATCTAATTCTCGGATCATTGATCTTCATTGTCAAAGGTTAGAGTTTATCATTGTTTACAAAGTCATACTAGGGTTTATGAACTATGGATCATGCTTGTATGTAATGGTAGAAAGTGTTATGATGTTAGTTCGATTGATATTGCAAGTTTAGTGATTATGATGATTAGTTAGAATGAAGAACCATTAGGCTGCGTTTTGTGATAAAGACCATATATTATGATTAGGGTTTGCATGGGTATGATGTATATGATGATGTATGATTGGAAAAATCTGTTCTTGATCGTTTATATTTAACATATCGATTGTTTAAGCGTGTTATATTGTGATAAAATGCTGAAAACAGGATGCTGAATGGTGTTTACAGCCAACTTCAACTGGCTGTAACTTGGTTATTATTTATCGAAAAACGGATTTTCTGAAGTCTAAAACGTAGATTTTTGAAAAACGCTTCTAATGGCGCTGGATTCATATTTTTCTGAAGTCGTTTGATATTTTTAAGTGGCCAATTAAGTTCAGTAACTGAAGCTGTGAAAATTCTGAAAATTTGTTAGTTGTTTATCGAGTCGGATCTAATAATCTGTAGAGAGTCGGATCACGAAATTTGCACAGTAACTAGAGATGGAAATTTTCGGGAAACTCCCACTGGAATTTTGTTAATTGGACGAACGGTGATTTTTAAATAAAATCTCCCGTGGACTGCAGTCAGAAAGCGACGAATCTGACTGCAGCCTAGTATATTAATATTTATGAATAATTGGTGAAGTCTTAGGACTTGAAAAATTTATATAAAATTCTACTGTATAGTTGACACCTTCTGTAAAATAATTGGAATTTTTGGAACGTTGGAACTATTTTATAAAAATCCTCGAAAACAGCCTAATTATGAGTATACAAGCTGAAACTTGATAACTTGCGAATGTGTGTACCAAAGTGTTGCATGGATTGGATTGTGTTCATGATAAATTGTTTTGATCACTATGTTGGTATGATGATACTTGCATGCATGATTGAGTGTTAGGATTTGTTATTGTGTGTACCACCTTGTGTGTTAGTTATGTGTAGGGTTTGTATTGGTGTGTTCACACACTAACTTTAAATCAATTGACTTGTTAGGACGCAATTAACGGTCCCATCATTTGCTACTTCTGTGTTATACTAACCGAGCAACTAAAAGTGAGTTCACGGCCCCTAATTTTATCCGGTTTTAAACAACAGGGGGAGAAACATGTATACACTCTACAACTCTATCTCTTTACGTTATACGAAATTAACGTCATTAAACTATTCGGTAACTAAGTTAATGTTAATGTACGTTATGGTCACTAAGCAGCTATATCACACAAGTCCTCGACGATCTCTCGGATCGTTAGTATTGGGTTAGATAGCGGGGAAATTATAAGTAGTACTACTGGGCCCGACAAGCCCCACCCGAGCTAGTCGCGCTAGCCGACCAGGTATGGTCAACGGGTGAATAATTTGGCCTAACTTCGCCATGGTCAGTGATAGGCCTGGCAACACGGAGGCACAACAATCAGCTTCGATCGCGAACACTTACGTGACATAACTTTAGGCTAGCTACCTACATGTTAACATTAAGCATAATTACGAATCAACAATATTATTCCGGGTTAGGAATAATGGAACCAACAACGTTATTATTCCGGGTTAGGAATAATGGAACATCATTATTATTCCGGGTAAGGAATAATGGAACCATCAGTATTATTCCGGGTTGGGAATAATGGAACTAAATCGTTATCCCGGGTTAGGGATAACGGGGGAAACAAACTTATAACCGAACAAATGAACTTATGAAAACCTGTGAACTCACTCTTCTTTAATGTTGACACTTGTTTCTTTACATGTTTCTCAGGACGCTAGGAGCTCTAGGTGCACTCACTTGCATTGATCAAGACATCTTTTTATCGAGTCTCATTTACGAACATTGTTTGAGTTTTTCCTTAGTTTTGGCGTTTGTGTTGGCGCCCATTCCTTTACTTTACTTTAAATGCTTCCGTTCAACTTTAAAAACTAATGCTTCCGCTAAACATTGAAATCAAACTAAGACAATCTAGAATTAACTATGAATGGTTAAACAAATGATTTTGGAAAACGTATTAACAAATCATATAGAGTCGTTCGACGTTACTAGTGTCTCAGATTCTGGTTTGTTCACACGCCTCGCGGTAAAACTCCGCAAGTGGAAATTGAGGGTGTGACAAACATCCAGTATCTGGGTTATGCCGTTTTAACTGGTTTAGATTTTAACTTTTTCCAGATATTGTTCAATGATCTTGTGGCAAATTTTAATAACATTGCAAAAGAAAAAGCTTTTCTGATACATCCAAGATTTTTTAGTGTTTATCTTCATAATCAGTTACCTGATGATGATGTTAAACAAGGCGCGGTTACTAACCCAGGCGGCCTAACTCATGAAACTTTTACAAGGATCACAAATCAATATAAAGTTTCAAAAACACAAGTGGAGGAGGAAGAGCAAGTTTTACCAGAACAAAATGTTCAATCTCAACCTCCCGCTACTGAGCCCACTGCTCTTGGTGATAAGGGCACTACAACCACTGCCCTGAAACCCACAACAAAAATCTCCAAAAAGAAACCAAAGAAAATTACCAAAAAGCCCACCGAACCTAAAAAGGGTCCTCTGGAGATGAGATCCCAGAGGTTAACCTAGTGACAACACAAAAGTCACCACAAAACACTGCTGCTACTTCTTCACAGCAGATGTTAGAAAGATCTCAACATGGCTTTGATACTCCTCCTTCTTCCTCACAAAAGAAAAAGGTTGTAAACACAGGGACACCTAATTACGAAGCTCTAGATTCACTTGGATCCATCTTCCACAGCCCCTCTCCCAGGGCAATGTCTCTTTCTACACCACACCCTTCTCCGATAAATCACTTCCACCTACCATTTTGCCTTTGTTGAATGCAATAGAGTTGGAACAGATATTAATCAGTTCTTCTTACCAACCTATTAATGAGAATATACTCCAACAAGTGACTGCGTTTGATTCGTTATTCTTTGCTAGCCCATCAGCACATGAAGAGGAAACATCCATTGGGTTACAAGTAACCCTTGGTGATAGTTCAACAAGAGCAGCCACTACAATTGCTAAACTACCAAGTTTTCAATTGGACAGTGGTTACATGTATAAGACTCTTTTGAAGGCAACCACTGTTCAGGCTACCAAGGTAACCTCTGTTCCAATGGGAAGTCCCAGTACCAAGATCTAGGGGCATCTATGTAACACCTCGTATCTTCGTATTTCTATTTTAATTTCAATCTCACAATTAGAGGCGTTAATCATAATAAAATTCATATTTTATACATATTTTTTTATTCACACAACTGATCATTTAAATACGTATTCATACGCAAACCGACACAATTATACGTATAAATACTTATACGCACATCCTCAATACTTGAATTATACTTTTATACTTTTTATATACTCAATTACATAATATATACTCAAGAAATACCAAGAAATATACCAATCATCTTTCCACCTCATCAATCCTCTTCCACCTTCTTTAACCAATCATATTTCACCCTTTTCCACCTCCTTTCTCCACCAATCATTTTTTCAATCCTCTTCCACCTTTTTAACCATTTAAATTTTAATGTTCGTTGTATTGTAATTTATTTTCAATCCTGTTGTATCTCGATTCCAGTTCTTATATAAAAATCATTTTAATGAAATGAAATTATTTATTTGAATACTTATTACACATTCTTCATTTTAAACGTGTGGTGTTCCTAGTTCAAGCAACGTAAAAAGCAATTATTAAATACTTGTCACAATTAGTGTTACGAAGTCTCTTGCAATCTCGTTTTCGTCTCACTCTGATGTTTCCGCCATCGGTTGTGGTGTGACAGATTGGTATCAGAGCCATGACTATAGGGAATTAGGTAGAATTGCCATGTTCGACCTAGTCTAGAGTTCAAGTACCAAACTTTGACCATTCTTGATTCTTGCTAAAAACGTTAAATTCTTCCTACCTTGCTTCTATCTCTTCTTTTGTCTTAATTACACAAAGTGTTTTTCCTAAGACGTTATACACAATACATATTTGAAGACACTATTATCTCACAAACGAAATGACTCATCAAAATAGGGGTGATTCCCGCCTTTGGTGACGAATTTCAATCCACCTTACATTTATTTTGCGCGAATTTCACCATCAAGTTAGGAGTGATATCCATATCTTGATGGGAATTTCCATTTCATAATCTAGTGGATCCTTATTGACGACTCGAGATTATATATTGTTTCGTTCAATAAACCACATTTTGGGGACAGAATTGTCATGCTAGGATTGATATCCACACCTTGATGACTGGTCTCATTCTTCTATTCTCAATCTCGCCAAAGTTTCATATTTTCGACCAAATTAGAGACATGTACTAACTGGAAGGGTAAAATACCGTTAATCGCCTGTCGACGAAGTATTTTACCTATTAGGCCAAAGCGTGTCTCCCAAATTCGAAAGGACTTACAATTCACTTTAGAATAGTCAAAGTTTCTCAAGCTGAAACGCTCCAATACTTATCAAACCTCTCTTATATGTTATCTTAGTTTTATGCGATATGATACTTATTCCCTCATTCATTTCAAAGTGAACGTTTAACTAGAATCAATCTTACGCGTAACAAACCTTTTCTTTTACAAATTCCAAATTTTATTACGCAATAAATCAATACACGCATACAAATACGTTATACTTGATTTGGGATTACTGGGACAACCTTATGTGATAAACTGGTCATTAACTTCGGATGAAGCCACAACTTAACATATGTAGTGCTTCTGAAGCACTATAGGAGTAACGCACCCCCACATGGATTTGTTGTAATGTTAATCATTCATTCATACTAGCGGGAGCGATGGGTTGACAATTTGTCATAAGCTTCGTAAGAAGCCACACCTTAACATGTATAGTGATTGTGCGTGTAGCACTATAAGAGTAGCGCACCGCCTCATGGATTTGTGGTCATATTAGGTCATCCATTCATACTAGCAGGAGCGATGGGTTGACAACTTGTCATTAACTTCGCGAGAAGCCACACCTGAACATGTATAATGCTTGTGTAGCACTACAGGAGTAGCGCACCGCCACATGGATATGTGGTCATGTTAAGTCATACATTCATAGTAGCGGGAGCGATGGTTTAACCTGTTTATTCACATGCTAGTAATGCGTTAATCTTGTTAACTAGATATATCATGTGTCGTTTAAAGCTTTTACTCATAACATACTCATACTTATACTCTATAAACTCTGATACTTAAATACCAACCATGCTAACGTACTTAAATTTCTACACGCTGTCATTCTCCCTTTTAATACATTAATAAACCCTGATCGTGACACGGAACGTAACATGGCACCTATTAGCGAAACGGACGTAATATGGTTTGAACATGGTGGATACGCCGCTGGTACTTCCTATATATAAGTGTTACTACCATATTACCAAGGTTTCGTAAAACGTGCCATGAGAAATTCGGTGTCTCCTTAGACCTTATCGAATACAAGCTTTGATCACTCGCAATCTATTCTCGATTATACACACACATACTACGAAATGCCAATTTTTTTCTAAAGTCGTCCTCTCGAATAAATTTCGGGACGAAATTTCCTAAAGTATGGGAGACTGTAACGCATCGTATCTTCCTATTTCTATTTTAAAAATGTTCGTATTCGTATTCTAATTTTAGAAATCTTAGATTCGTATTTTAATTTCAATCTCACAATTCGATGCGTTAATCATAATAAAATTAATATTTTATACATATTTTTTATTCACACAACCAATCATTTAAATACGTATTTATACGCAAACCGACACAATTATACGTATAAATACTTATACGCACATCCTAATACTTGAATATACTTTTATACTTTTTATATACTCAATTAAATAATATATACTTAAGAAATATCAAGAAATATACCAATCATCTTTCCACCTCATTAATCCTCTTCCACCTTATTTAATCAATCATATTTCACCCTTTTCCACCTCCTTTCTCCAACAATCATTTTTTCAATCCTCTTCCGCCTTCTTTAACCAATCATATTTCACACTCTTCCACCTTCTCTACCTACAAATACTAACCTCCTTCTACTATATATTTTCACACCATTCTTCACTCCATCTCTCTAATTCTCTCAATCTCCTAAATCAAGAATTCTAATCCAACCATTTTTCTCTCAACCTCTCTACTTCTCTTAAATCTTCCAAGCAAGGAAGAGAACCCTAAGAGTTCTAAAAGAAAACACTAAGTGTTTTAAAGGAAGCTTTGAAGTTCCAACCTCCAACTCTTCACGGAATCACCAAAGGAAACTTTGCAAAACTGTGAGCATACTAGACCCATTTTACACTTTAACGCATTTTTGGGTGCAACATGTATACAAAATCCACTTTACGGAATCGATTATAATTAAAAACTCAAACCATCGAGTACGTTCATCGTTATGCTTAGGTTGTTTATCCTTGTTAGTTTCAACTTGTAATCTCATTTGATTATTGTTATGCATTCTAGTTAAGGATTTTAATTATATACTATTTGCTATGCGTAAGTTGTTTATGTATGGTCATTCATCTTGAATATAAAATGCCATGTGGATTTGAGACAAACTTCTATACATATACTTATATTCAAACTTGTATGCTCGCCAGTGCTTTTGTACTGATCCATGCTTTTATTACATGTTGCAGGATTGTGACAGAAGAATCTAGTAGGATTGCCTAGAAACGCATTTAAATTTTAATGTTTGGTGTATTGTAATTTATTTTCAATCCTGTTGTATCTCGATTCCAGTTCTTGTACAAAAATCATTTTAATGAAATGCAATTATTTATTTGAATACTTATTACACATTCTTCATTTTAAACTTTCGGTGTTCCTAGTTCAAGCAACGTAAAAATCAATTATTAAATACTTGTCACAATTAGTGTTACGAAGTCTCTTGCAATCTCGTTTTCGTCTCACACTGATGTTTCCGCCATCGGTTGCGCTGTGACAGATTGGTATCAGAGCCATGACTATAGGGAATTACGTAGAATTGCCATGTTCGACCTAGTCTATAGTTGAAGTACCAAACTTTAACCATTCTTGATTCTTGCTAAAAACGTTAAATTCTTCCTACCTTGCTTCTATCTCTTCTTTTGTCTTAATTACACGAAGTGTTTTCCTAAGACGTTATACACAATACATATTTGAAGACACTCTTACCTCACAAACGAAATGACTCATCAAAATAGGGGCGATTCTCGCCTTTGGTGACAAATTTCAATCCACCTTACATGTATTTGCGCGAATTTCACCATCAAGTCAAGAGTGATATTCATATCTTGATGGGAATTTCCATTTCATAATCTAGTGGATCCTTATTGACGACTCGAGATTATATATTGTTTCGTTCAATTAACCACATTTTTGCGACGAAATTGTCATGCTAGGATTGATATCCACACCTTGATGACTGGTCTCACTCTTCGATTCTCAATCTCGCCAAAGTTTCGTATTTTCGACCAAATTAGGGACATCTACTAACTGGAAGGGTAAAATATCGTTAATCGCCTGTCGACGAAGTATTTTACCTATTAGGCCAAAGCGTGCCTCCCAAATTCGAAAGGACTTACGATTCATTTTGGAATAGTCAAAGTTTCTCAACCCGAAACGCTCTAATACTTATCAAACCTGTCTTTTATGTTATCTTAGTTTTATGCGATATGATACTTATTCCCTCATTCATTTCAAAGTCAACATTTAACTAAAATAATTTTACGTGTAACAAACCTTTTCTTTTCCAAATTCCAAATTTTATTACGCAATAATCAATACACGCATACCAATATGTTATACTTGATTCGGGATTACTGGGACAGCCTTATGTGATAAACTGGTCAATAACTTCGGATGAAGCCACATCTTAACATATGTAGTGCTTGTGAAGCACTATAGGAGTAACGCACTGCCACATAGATTTGTGGTAATGTTAAGTCATTCATTCATACTAGCGGGAGTGATGGGTTGACAATTTGTCATTAGCTTTGTAAGAAGCCACACCTTAACATGTATAGTGCTTGTGTAGCACTATAAGAGTAGCGCACCGCCATATGGATTTGTAGTCATGGGGTTATACATTCATACTAGCAGGAGTGATGGGTTGACAACTTGTCATTAACTTCGTAAGAAGCCACACCTTAACATGTATAGTGCTTGTGTAGCACTATAGGAGTAGCGCACCGCCACATGGATTTGTGGTCATGTTAAGTCATACATTCATACTAGCGGGAGCGATGGTTTAACCTGTTTATTCACATGCCAGTAATGCGTTAATCTTGTTAACTAGATATATCATGTGTCGTTAACATACTCATACTTATACTCTATAAACTCGGATACTTAAATACCAACCATGCTAACGTACTTAAATTTCTATATGCTGTCATTCTCCCTTTTAATACATTAATAAACCCTGATCGTGACACGGAACGTACATGGCACCTATTAGCGAAACGGACGTAATATGGTTTGAACATGGTGGATACGCCGCTGGTAGTTCCTATATATAAGTGTTACTACTATGTTACCAAGGTTTCGTAAAACGTGCCATGAGAAATTCGGTGTCTCCTTAGACCTTATCGAATACAAGCTTTGATCACTCGCAATCTATTCTCGGTTATACACACACGTACTACGAAATGCCTATTTTTTTCTAAAGTCGTCCTCTCGAATAAATTTCGGGACGAAATTTCCTAAAGAAGGGGAGACTGTAACGCATCGTATCTTCCTATTTCTATTTTAAAAATGTTCGTATTCGTATTCTAATTTTAGAAACCTTACATTCATATTTTAATTTCAATCTCACAATTCGATGCGTTAATCATAATAAAATTAATATTTTATACATATTTTTTTATTCACACAACCGATCATTTAAATACGTATTTATGCGCAAACCGACACAATTATACGTATAAATACTTATACGCACATCCTCAATACTTGAATATACTTTTGTACTTTTTATATGCTCAATTAAGTAATATATACTTAAGAAATACCAAGAAATATACCAATCATCTTTCCACCTCATTAATCCTCTTCCACCTTATTTAACCAATCATATTTCACCCTTTTCCACCTCCTTTCTCCAATAATCATTTTTTCAATCCTCTTCCGCCTTCTTTAACCAATCATATTTCACACTTTTCCACCTTGTCTACCTACAAATACTAACCTCCTTCTACTATATATTTTCACACCATTCTTCACTCCATCTCTCTAATTCTCTCAATCTCTCTAAATCAAGAATTCTAATCCAACCATTTTTCTCTCAACCTCTCTACTTCTCTTGAATCTTCCAAGCAAGGAAGAGAACCCTAAGAGTTCTAAAAGAAAACACTAAGTGTTTTAAAGGAAGCTTTGAAGCTCCAACCTCCAACTCTTCACGGAATCACCAAAGGAAACTTTGCAAAACTGTGAGCATACTAGACCCATTTTACACTTTAACGCATTTTTGGGTGCAACATGTATACAAAATCCACTTTACGGAATCGATTATAATTAACAACTCAAACCATCGAGTACTTTCATTGTTATGCTTAGGTATTTTATGCTTGTTAGTTTCAACTTGTAATCTCATGATATTGTTATGCTTAGATTGTTATGCATTCTAGTTAAAGATTTTCATTATATACTATTTGCTATGCGTAAGTTGTTTATGTATGGTCATTCTTCTTGAATATAAAATGCCATGTGGATTTGAGACAAACTTTTATACGTATACTTATATTCAAACTTGTATGCTCGCCAGTGCTTTTGTACTGATCCATGTTTTTATTACATGTTGCAGGATTGTGACAGATGAATCTAGTAGAATTTCCTAGAAACGCATTTAAATTTTAATGGTCATTGTATTCTAATTTATTTTCAATCCTGTTGTATCTCGATTTCAGTTCTTGTACAAAAATCATTTTAATGAAATGAAATTATTTATTTGAATACTTATTAGACATTCTTCATTTTAAACTTGTGGTGTTCCTAGTCCAAGCAACGTAAAAAGCAATTATTAAATACTTGTCACAACTAGTGTTACGAAGTCTCTTGCAATCTCGTTTTTGTCTCACTCCGATGTTTCTGCCATTGGTTGGGGTGTGACAATCTAAGGTTGAAACAAGTGTTAAATCAGTTGTTCATGATATCTTAGATACAACTACCACCTCAGGTAGGAGTTCAGATGATCCTATTAAGTTAGGTGATGATCTAAAATACAAGGATTTGATGGATAGAGTAACAAAAATTAAAGGTTCTGTTGATGAAATCAAAGATTTACTGAAGCAGATGATAGCTACAAAGAGCCAACTCTCTGTCATAACCACTGATGATCTCAAACAAGCCTTGGACCCTATGTTTCAACAACAAAAATATTTTGCCAACCTTCAACATAAACATCAAATGCAAGAAATTAGAAACATGGTTGATGCCAGATACATGGATATAGTTGCAGATATCAAGGCAATCAAGGCTCACATCCTTCAATCCACTGGTACCACTCCTCCTATAATAATCCTTGTAAACACTGATGATGCCAAAAAAGGGGAGGAACCTTTAAAGAAGAGGTGCTAAAGCTTGAAAGAGATGCACGACCAACAGTGGATATCCCTAAGCCAGATGGGTCTAAGAAAGTTGATGAAACAGAAAACTTCTTGGCCAGGGAAAGGATGAAGAATAAGATGAGGGTAAGAGATGAGGGCAAAGTGTTGGTTGAGCAAAAGATAGCACTACAAAAAGGAAAAGAAGAGGTTGGTACTTCTACAAAGAAGAGACCAGTTAGAAAAACCAGGCAACCAACAACCACTCCTTCTAAAACTCAGTATGTTGCTACTCCAACCATTGAAACCTCTGCTCCCACAAAATCTCTTACACCTCCTCTAAAAGCCAAACCTACTTCCACCACAACAGATGTTACAACACCTGTTGTGTCAACACCAGAAGAGGTTATAGCAGATGTTAACCCATCCACTGCTTTGATCGTTTTTTCTACATCTACCCAACCAATACCAACACCTACAAGAATTCCTGATCATCCACCATCACCTACACTTAGATTCAAGAGGAGAAAGGTTACAAAGGTCATTAATGAAGATGAAATCATTCCTGCTCCACTTCCATTGTCAGCACAACCTCTGACCTCTACAACATTTGTTCCTCAATCTTCCAATTAAACAACTGATCAACCATTGAAAATGGTTCCTACAGTAGTAAAGTTTCCTCTTGATTTACCAGCTGTAAGGGAAGAAATCAAGTCTTTCTACTCTGAAGAAAATCCTGAGAAAAGACTCATCCAATCTCTGGATAGCTATCCTAGACCAGCAAATATTGATGAATATTTACTACTTAAAGCTAGACAAGCAAAGGATATAGCCAAAAGACATACAACAGGTAAAAGTGATAGAGAAGTGCATAACTATATGTAGTTTCAGCTGAGCAAAGTCAGAGTTTTGGAAGACTTTATTAAAAACTTGTGCAAGAAGCTGTCTGAAATGGAAGATCAAAGTCTAAACCATGACTACATTGAGCACATCATGACCAACAAGAAGTACAAAGCTACCATGGAACAGTTCAAAGATTGGACTTTGAGTGATCTAAGAGAAGAAATATAGAGAATTCAACAAATGTTAAAAGATCCTCACAAAAAGCCAACTCCTCCAGACTAGAAGACATACAAGAAAATTTTTCCTGACAGAGCTTTGAAGCTCAAAAGGATGAAGGAACAATTGATAAAGAACAATTATGGATCAAGAAATCAGATTACTAGATGGGGAGAGTTGAAAGTGCTTGAAACTTACAAAAAGTTGGAAGAAAGAAGGAAGAAAGATCCAAACATGCCTCCTAAGCCTGATTATTCATCTCATAAAGCTCACCACTCTAAAAAGTCTGTCTCAACAGCTGCCCCTTCCACACTTGCCTTAAATCAATTAAAAAGGCAAGAGGAGATGGCTGAAGAAGATCAAAGAGTGTATGAACACATCATAGAAGGAATCAAGTGCATGATGGATTATCATACTGATGAAGCCAGTAAAGAGCTTGCAGCAGATCTTTCAGAGATGGGTCCTCAATCAACTCCACCAACTCTACCAACCTCAACAATAAAGTGCCATCCTAGAAAGCCATCAGACCCAAAAATTCTAAAGTGGAAAGTTGACAAAAACTCCCATGAATTAACTTTGCTCAAGTCTAATGGCGATGCTACCAAGGTGAGAATGGAGGATGCATATGAGCTGTGTGTAGAAGATCTCCAAGATCTTATGGATTTGGTACTCGAAAAGGATGATGATGACGAAGTGTCTCTGAACTTTGAACTGCAATTTAAAGGGAAAAATCAGAGAATTTCTGTTGAGGAATAAAAACCAAGAATAACTAAGTGTTTTGGCATCATATGTTCCAGGGGGGATTGTTGGGATTGAAGCCTATACAAGGGAACAGATGATATAAAGCCAAATACACTATCAGCGGTTTAGTTACAACTATCAGATGTATATACACTCTTTCCACAAGATCTGTTTCCTATGATCTGTCTCAACATTTGTTAAAGGTCTTCCAGAAGAATAGTGATCAGAGGATAGAGATCAGAGTTTAGTTTATTAGTTTAATAATCAATGTAACAGTGCTTCGCACTATCAGATGTTAGATAGTAGTGTGTTAGTTAGTTATTTCTGATTAAATGTCACTATCAACCCTGACGTCATCAAAAGATGCTCATTGGTTAGATAGTTAGTATAAATAGGTGAATCGATGTAACAGTTGAACTTGTCTATCAAAAGATCATTCACAAATTATCTTCTCTAAGTTCATAGTACTATCAAACTGTGTTGTAATTGGCTGAGGGGGAGTTTGTGAATCACATGCAAAATTTTTCAACTTAAAAGCATGATGATGATGAAAACAAACGACCTTTACTTGTAGTAAAAGTTTTCCATCTTATTCCGCTGCATTACCTTTCAGTTCGATCATATTTCCATATCTTGAAACAAAAATTACAAGTAAATCAAACGCAGATCTTTACACACCACATGATAAACTAAATTATACTAATTTAGACATAATTATCCAAAATTACTTAGACATGAATACATGATAATCCTATTTCATAAGTTCATAAACTATCTCAAAAATGTCTTGATTCCTTGAATGACCAAGTTCCCTAAATTCTTCATATGATCCTCGTATAAATGACTTGTCAATTTTTTTGGTAAAGATTTAATGTGTAGTGGGGAAATAAAAATTCGGGGAAAGGTTAGGAGAATATATTAAGAGGGAAACACAGATTAGGAGGGGAAAAAGTTTGGAGGGAAATTGATTAATGTTTAAGGGAAACAAAAGCTAGAAGAAAATTGAAAAATTAAAATTTGTTAACTAATGAATATAAACAAACGAACAAGAACAGACATAAACGAACGAACATATTACCGAACGTAATCAAACGAACGAGACCTTTGTTCGTGTTCGTTTGTTAGTGAGTCGAACGAAATGTCTTGTTCGTGTTCGTTCATTTATAAACGAACAAACATAAACGAAGTTCCCGCCAAACAATTCACGAACTGTTCGCCGAACGTTCAGTTCGTTTACAACCTTACTTTTAAAGATACTCAATTGGGGTTTTACAATTTTGAAAATGGGTTAAAATCAATCCGTTGAGGTAATTTATTAAAATAAGTCTTTCTAATAAAAAATAGGCCTCACTTAGTTTGTCAAAGTGTGGGTTTCCATGTGGGAAATCGTGTTTAGTCTGTCCAAGTTGTGCGAAATATTTCTGAGTATGGGTTACTTAGAAATTTGAACTTTTTAACAGGTTTGGCTTTAGATTCTTAATATGTTCTTAAAAACTAATTGGGCATTCAAATTTTGTTTGGGCCCATAAGATGTTTGGGCTTAAGATCTTTCTTGTCTATAAACGTTGTGTCCAGGTTTGCTACTTGGTTTTAAACGATCAGTCCGGACTTAAACCAAACTCTCTGAGTTTGTTGAAATTCGAAAGGCACCCAAGTATAGTTGGTAACATCGTCCGAATTTGTAAGAGGGTCTTTAGGGATCTCCAGGAATTCAGGGTCTGAATTTTATCTTTAAACAGGGTCGGTCCAAGTTTGTATAAGGGTTTGGTCTTGTTTAATTTTTAGAATATATGTTTTATCCTTATCCGTATTTTTCTCACTTTCTCTCAAAATCCAAAACCCTGGTTTCTGCTTAACGTTCAAGAAAATGCACAAGGTAATCTTTGTTACTCGCTCATTACTTTGTTGTGCTTAAACTCATCAGGTATGTTTTCTTATTTTCTTTCATTTATCACTTCACCATGCTATTGCCTTACGTTTGGCTATCTAGGATTGGTTTCGGATGATCTTGATTCATGCTTGAGAAACTTAGTGTTGTTTCAAGTTTCGATGTGTTCGTGTTTGAATGAGTATGTGAATGTGTTAAGATGGTCGCTTATTAGGGTTTAGGTTTAAGTTAATATTTGGGGCTTTTGATAAATATGATACAACATGGTGTTCTTGATAGTTTGTCTATTATTTATTTTATTTTATTATCTTGTATTTTTAATATAACAATAAATTCAAATAAACAGTAAAAAAGAATATTTGAAGAATTCCGTTTACGTATAGGTGAAAGCAATCGCTCTTCGTACGCCACTTTGTCACGGTTTCATATTCTGTTCGCGGTGGTTCGCATATTTTATACATTCTTCAACTACATGTTTAATTATCTTGGTTGTTTAGGTTTAATTCTTTGGTCTTGTTATCTGGTGTGTGTAGGCTTAATCATGTGGTTTGTTTAGGTTTGTATTATGTTTATTTTATATATTTTTTATTTTTTATTTTATGTTATTTTAGATTTTATTTTATTGACATTTAAACAACGTGTTTTTTTAAATTAAAAAAGCTTTTTTATTTAAAAATGTATGAAGAAATTATTCTCTCTCTTTCTATATATATGTGTGCGTGCGCGCGCATGTGTATAGGATCAAGATTAAGAGAAAACTCCTTTGGGTTGTGAGAACTTAGAGAACTCTGACTTTCCGTGCGAGTTTCGCACCCATTTGTGAAACACCCAGATTAAAATGTTACAAACACAACTGTAAAAAATCAAAGTGGCGTTTCTGGCCTATTTCAGTTGTTGTAAAAAGTTTCTAACGTTGTAAAAAGTTATTGACCATTAGCATGAATTAGCATTTACACCACATGTAAATGTTTTTTATAGGTGGTTTAAATCAACAAAAATCAAAACAATGAAAAGTTTATTTTTTGGGATTTTTGGTAAACTATTGTTGAAAAAACCTTTCGTAAGGCTAAGTCGTAGGAGTTTTTCCTTTTACTCTAACCCTATATACACACACACACATATATGGATAGGATTGGGGAAAATGCCCCAAATTATGAAAATGTTTAGAATGTTTCACTGCTGTTGCATCAAAACAATCTACAGACTAAATTAGCAGTGACGTTTTTATAAATATCATTGATTTTGGTAATGTTGCGGGGTTCATTGACGTGGTTGAGCATGGTTATAATTTTTGTTATATTTTAAGCACTTTTTACTCATGGGTCAATGTTTAAATTTATAAAACACAATACAATACTAACACTCTACACACGTTAAAGCAAGTGCACCTATCATGGACGTAGTATAATGTGGTAAGGTACCGAGGTCGTCTAACGACACAAGAGCTTTTAATACCGGCTTATCGTTAACGTCTAATCTAACCAAATTTTGATAAAATTTTTAAATTTAAAATATAAAAATAAAAATGAAAACGTAAATAAAAAGGAAAACAAATAGACAAGAAGGAATCACTTGGTTCCAACTCCTCTTTTATGTATCCTTTGATGATTTCCGCACTTTAGGTTGTTTAAGAGATTATATTAGTTATAGTGGTAGGCCCCTCTTGTGAAGGCGGTATTACTCTTGGCCATATTGGTCTGATTCAGCAGGGACACAGTCCCGCAAGGCTGGAATATTGAAAGATAATTAAATAAGTTATTATGCGAAAAGTGGTTGGCCCCTCTTGTGAAGTGACATTACCCTCAGCCATATTGGTTTGAGTCAGCAGGGATACAGTCCCGCAAGGCTGGATAAGTTTTAATAGTAGTTTATTTATAAAGGGTTCAAGTCATTCTTACTTCCCTGATTTGATGCTATATGCCTCAAGGGAAGTCCTAATAAGTTTGAACCAAGTCCTCGCATGATCTATACACTTAACAAGGCAAGAACATTACCCAAACACCCTTCTAACCCCCTTCCAGGTAGTTAACGTGCTTTATATAGACCGTAAAGACACAAATGAGTGAATCAACGAAACCTGAAGAAATAGTTAACCAAAGTCCGCTTTCAACATAAAAAACTAGTTATTAAAGTCATTAATACATACCCATTTAAAAAGTTGTCAAAGATTAGAAATCAAAAGTAATACATAAAAGGTTTGTCTTCACCAAGTGATGTAAGAGATTAGCCAAGCATGGCCTTTGTTTGACAAGAACTCTTACAATTGATCTTGGATCCCGAGACTATTACACACTCTAGAAGATGCAATATGGATGTAGTGGTGGGTGTTGGTGTTGTCGAGGTGGTGGACTGATGGCAAGTGTGAGCGAAGTGGTTTGCCAAAGGATGTTTTCTCTTGAACCAAGCACCTCTATTTATAGCTGGAAACAGAGGGAAGACACGTCCCCGTGCCCACCTAGCACGGCCCCGTGGTTATTTTTTTCTCTCCCTTCATTAAGTGCAGATGTCAGGTCTTGTACCAACACGCCGCGTGGTGTCATAGCACGGCCCCATGGTCAGTGTACTTGTTGTACTATCAAAGATTCTTCAAATCTTAGAGTTGACCATGACCCATGTTGGGTTGGCACGGCACGTGTTGGTTTGTCTGTTGTTATTGTCTTTTTCTTCAGAGAATCTTGACTGGGCACGGCCCCGTGCCTAAGCTTCTGTCTTCATTATTTTTGTTGTTTTGAATGTCGATGGGGTTCGCCAGGTCGTGTCAATCCTTCTTCTTCGTATTTGTGTTGGTTTCTACTGTTAATTTGTTCCTTTGTTCGTTTAAGCTCTTTTGATCCTGTAAATTAAAAGTAAACAAAGAAACATGGTTTTTTCGAATATTAGTACTGAAAAGGGGTTGATTTTATGCCTTGTTTGATGTAATTTATATGTTGCATTTTGCGCACATCATTCATTAAGGGTAAACTAGTCTTTTTACTGAATAAGACGAAACATAAAAACGCCATTTGCGGTCAAATTAATGATAAAGCCCCTAAAACGTTAGAGACTTTATAGTACATAATTAAAAAAAACAAAACAAAATGCCAACAAACGCAGAGTCTTTATTGCTTTCATTGATTAACATAACATCCCTTTCATTGATGATACTCGAAAACAAAAACGCCAGTCTCAACAAAACGCCAAACATCAGAATACTTTCAAGAAATTTACACAAAAGAAAAAATGGAAACAATAGTCTCTTGGCAGTTCAAAACTTCAATCAATAGGTTCGCTATAAAATCCGGCACCAGAAGAAAGGTTATGGTGAAAACTGTAGAAGAAGGATTATGGTGAAAACTGTAGACGCCATACTGAATATGGAAGAAGAAGTTCAGATGAGGATGTTAGAACTTGGAATTCCTAGGAACAACTAATTTGAGCAAACACAGATTGTCATAAGGAGATTGAGGAGAAACTTTTCTCTAAATAATGCAAATCAATTTGCCGAGCCAATCCTCGAATCATGGTGTTATGATGAAAAATATGAGTGATTAACGATTGTGTGGAACAACGATCAAGAAGAAGACCACACAATTGATAAAATACTGAATAAACAGTGGCTTTCTTTTATAGAACAATCATGCAATGCAAGATGTTTAAACGCTGAGATGGCCCCAATAATGACTTCATTGGAGGGGATGTTTCAATGGAGGCGTCAAGCACTTTTAGATGAGGATGCCGCTAAAACTGAAGAGAAGATGAGCATTTTAGTGAGGAATCAAAAGAAGAAGACGAAGGGAGTGATGGGTACTTCTAGGACATAATCCCACCCAATGAGTGAATTTTAGTTGTTCTCTTGTATTTTCTATAATGTTTTATTTGTTTGTTTTCCTATAATTTTATTTTGGTAATGCCTTGACTATTATAATTAACGCCATTAAAATGAATGTTCTAATATTATTATTTATCAAAATGCATTAACATTTTATTATTAACGCCAATACGTTTGTTAAAAAGGATTAAAAGACACTTTGTAAACACTTAATGGAACTGAAATGCTAAAAATGGAAACAAACTCCATAGATGGTAATAGAATAATAAAACACCAACAAGTAAGAAAACCATAAACACCAAAAGCCATTCTTCGCTAATATCTGCTCTCGAAGACCGTGTCGATCTTCTTTTGATTACTGGCTCTTTGCATGTGGATGCATAGTGTCCAAATTCTTTATAATTCTTACACGGCCTTTCTTTCACCCCTCGTCTTTGCTTTTTTGTTGTTTTTCGGTTGCTTCCTCATGTTTTGATTTCAACCGATTGCGATATCGAGAACCTTTCGACTTATAACCAATAGGAACTCTTATGGGATTCTTGTCGTTTTGATATTGCCCCGTAATCTCGGTAAATCGATTCCTGGTACTAGAAGCGGTGACGAAAATCTACATATCCTGAACCTTCTTCATGTAGGATTGAACATGATCCTTTTATAAGAAAAGCTCCTCCCTGTTGTTTGATAAACAATTCATAGTATACTCGGTTGCAAAAATGATTTCTCGCATCATACCTTGGACATCGGTTTCAAGTTCGGTTATAAAATCGCGGCTCATTGTATATTTTTTAGAACTATTTGGCACAACGTCTTTATGCCATCTATCTAGAGTGTATTATTTTGGAAATTCCCTAATGTCCAAACTTCTCAAAACATAGAAGACATGTCTACATAACTACCCAAACTGCTCAAGATGCCTGCATGAACAACCACTAGTGCAATCAGACTTTCGGTACATTACCTGCAAAAAACTCCATAATAAATGAAGGTTAGCCATTTTAAAATCCGAAAACTATACACAATATACAAAAAAGTGAAAAAGTGTCACATCTCAAAATGCCAGAAAACATGTTATACACGTGTAGTAATACAGTATATGATCAGAAAACGCCATGATAATAAAAACCATCATTTACCTTAAAATGTGAGGAACAAGGTTGTTGAAAATCATTTATATAAAATTGAACAAACCCATTGGGATGTTCTTCCCAACGAGCATTTATGCAGTCCCTAATCCTGATTAGATCAGCTCGTATATCTTGAAAAATGTTTTTGGTGTATATCTTGGAAGCTCGGGGAGTTTGTGCTTCTATTGCAGTTTCTTAATGGGTCATGAAATCAACAAGAGTTGAATTTTCATTACACACATGACCAAAGAAGTGGTTTTCACTCTCTGACCTTGATGTTGTACGCATAGGACCGGACGGAAAATCCGTCCTGTAGTATGCAGGGACCCATGATTCCCTAAGAGCAAAAGTATCAGATAGCCAGTCGTTATCAGCTATATATGAACTCTTCAATAACCTCTTCATATCCTTATTTAAACTCTCAGATGTAAGTATATTCGTCCATACAACACCACACACATGTTCCTTAAAGTTGGAAGAATTAAATAACCATACCCCAACCTACATAAACATGAAAACGTCAAGGTAAAAAAATAATGATAAACTATGTAAGTTAACCCTACACATAAATGAAGTAAAAAAATGTAAAATAACAAAAAACAATTATGTATAAAAAAAGCGCCAAACTTCTTAAAACGCCAAAACACAAAAAAAAAAAAGAATTCTATATTTAGAGAAAGTCTATGCATCACGTGACACATTATGCCTGGTATCAACAAATATAACAGAAATAACCTTCTTCGGTGCTAAATCTTGATCAATGACAACAACTTTTGGTTAATCACCGATAACTTTAAAAAAAACTCTCAACAACCAAATATATGTATCAACAGTTTCTGACGTCAATAGTGCAGCACCAAATGTAACATTGCAGTGGTGATTATCTATACCAGTTACCGATACAAACACCATAGAGTATCTGGAAAGAAAACAAAGAAGGTTAATCCTGAAAAAGCCGCTAAGAATAAAAAAGAAAAAATGCCACTGCAAGTGAAGCATGAAAACACCAAACAAAAAAAGGTATTCTTGTGACATTTGTACATTTTCAGTGTTTGAACAATTCCGGAACATTTTTGTATTCAATAAAATGTTGTATTTTATTTACGAGAATGCATAATTTCAATCGTTGCACAAATTCAGGTCATTTTCGTGTTTGATAAAGTTTTATACTTTATTTATGAAACACGTAACCGTACGATCGAACGAACTGACACCGTTAAAGGGGTTAAAATGGCAAACAAGTAAAAATACAAGTCCAAGGGCCAAAATTGTCAAAAAATAATAAATAAATATATATTTTTTACTTGATCACCAAGTTTGGCCGCCTTTCTCCATCTTGTTGCCACCTAGCACTCATTTTGCCACACTTAATATGATGATAACACATGTTAGGATACTAAGCAACTCCATAAGACCTCATCAAACGCTTGTCAAGTTCTCATGAATCCAAGATTACTATAAATAGCCTTATTCATCCACCATTTCAACTTGCTTATTTCACAAATTCTTTCTCTGATCTCTTGGAGCTTGTTTCCATCTTTTGGAAGCCTCCTATCTTGACTTCTGAAAGTGTTCTTCAACACGAGACACACTTGAACTCTTCAATCTTTGAGCTTTGTTTGATCATTTGAACAAGACATTTACGCAATCCCAAGTGAGTACATAGTTCCCATCTTTTACGTTTTGCAAATGTTTTGGGGTGATTCATATGTGCCTACCACTAATTTCTTGTTTTCATGACATTATACATGGTTTGTTTATCTAGTACATATAACACATGGTTTCAAAACATTTTCACGACATGATTACATTTTTAAGACATTTTGGTGCGTTGAGCTCTACAATGATACATTCATTAACATTAATCCGCCGACCGGTAGTATGTTATGGTGCCATAGGTTTAACACCCCATTCCCGCTTCCTAGTTTGTTTGGAAGTATCCATGGGGAATGACAGAATCCGATGAACATTTGATAAACCTTTTGTCCTTATTGGGGTTTATCCGACGGTCAACAAAGCTTGAATGTATTCGCCAACAATCCATATATATGTTTACATAATAAAAACATTGATTTATAAAACAAAACCTTTGATTAAACAAGACCATTGTTTATTCAAAAACATTGTTTTATACAAGATGTTTTTGTTACACAAAGACATTGGTTCATGCATGACTATTTGGTTTACACAAAGACATTGGCTTACACATGACATTTGGTTTACGCAAGACATTGTTTTATACATGACATATTTTATACAAGACATGACATATTTTATACAGATACTGTGACACCCGGCTATTTAGGCTGTACATACAAACGTAACTGTCACACCCTCAATTTCCACTTGCGGAGTTTTACCGCGAGGCGTGTGAACAAACCAGAATCTGAGACACTAGTACGTCGAACGACTCTATATGATTTGATAATACGTTTTCCAAAATCATTTGTTTAACCACTCATTGTAGATTTTATATTGTCTTAGTGAGTTTTCAATGTTTAGCGGAAGCATTAGTTTTTTTTTTTAGGTTGAGCGGAAGCATAAAAATAAGTAGAGGAACGGGCGCCAACACAAACGCCAAAACTAAAGAAAACTCAAAACAATGTTTGTAAATGAGACTCGATAAAAAGATGTCTTGATCAATGCAAGTGAGTGCACCTAGAGCTCCTAGCGTCCTGAGAAACATGTAAAGAAACAAGTGTCAACATTAAAGAAGAGTGAGTTCACAGGTTTTCATAAATTCGTTTGTTCGGTTATAAGTTTGTTTCCCTCGTTATCCCTAACCCGGGATAACAATTTAGTTCATTATTCCAACCCGGAATAATACTGATAGTTCCATTATTCCCAACCCGGAATAATACTGATAGTTCCATTATTCCTTACCCAGAATAATAATGATAGTTCCATTATTCCTTACCCGGAATAATAATGATAGTTCCATTATCCAAACCGGGATATTATTGTTGATTCGTAATTAAGTTCAATGTTAATATATATAGGTAGCTAGCCTAAAGTTATGTCACGTAAGTGTTCGCGATCGAAGCTGACTGTTGTGCCTCCGTGTTGCCAGGCCTATCACTGACCATGGCGAAGTTAGGCCAAATTATTCACCCGTTGACCATACCCGGTCGGCTAGCGCGACTAGCTCGGATGGGGCTTGTCGGGCCCAGTAGTACTACTTATAATTTCCCCGCTATCTAAACCCAATACTAACGATCCGAGAGATTGTCGAGGACTTGTGTGATATAGCTGCTTAGTGACCATAACGTACATTAACATTAACTTAGTTACCGAATAGTTTAATGACGTTAATTTCGCATAACGTAAAGAGATAGAGTTGTAGAGTGTATACATGTTTCTCCCCCTGTTGTTTAAAACCGGATAAAATTAGGGGTCGTGAACTCACCTTTAGTTGCTCGGTTAGTGTAAGACAGAAGTTGCAAATGATGGGACCGCTAATTGCGTCCTAACAAGTCAATTGATTTCAAGTTAGTGTGTGAACACACCAATACAAATCCTACACATAATTAACGCACAAAGCGGTACACCCAATCACAAATCCTAACACTCAAACATGCATGCAAGTATCCTCATATGAACATAGTGATCAAAACAATTTATCATAAACACAATCCAATCCATGCAACACTATGGTGCACACATTCGCAAGTTATCAAGTTTCAGCTTATATACTCATAATTCGGCTGTTTTCGAGGATTTTTATAAAATAGTTCTAACGTTCCAAAAATTCCAATTATCTTAAAGAAGGGTGACAACTATACTGTAGAATTTTATATAAATTTTTCAAGTCCTAACACTTTACCAATTATTCGTAAATATTAATATGCTAGGCTGCAGTCAGATTCGTCGCTTTCTGACTGCAGTCCACGGAAGAATTTATTTAAAAATCACCGTTCGTCCAATTAACAAAATTCCAGTGAGAGTTTCCCGGAAATTTCCATATCTAGTTGCTGTAAAAATTTCATGATTCGACTCTCTACAGATTATTAGATCCGACTCGATAAACAACTAACAATTTTTCAGAATTTTCACAGCTTCAGTTACTGAACTTAATTGGCCACTTAAAAATACCAAACGACTTCAGAAAAATATGAATCCAGCGCCATTAGAAGCGGCTTTCAAAACTCTACGTTTTAGACTTCAGAAAATCCGTTTTTCGATAAATAATAACCAAGTTACAGCCAGTTGAAGTTGGCTGTAAACACCATTCAACATCCTGATTCAGCACTTTATCACAATCTAACCCGCTTAAACCATCGATACATTGAACATAAGCGATCAAGAACAGAATTACAAATCATATATCATCATATATATCATACCCATGCAAACCCTAATCATAACCTATAGTTTTTATCAAACAAAACGCAGCCTAATGTTTCTAGATTCCGCTAATCATCAACTAGCATAAATAAATCGGTTAACAACATAACACTACATTCAAACATATAAATCAGAATATGTTCTTGCAAACAATGATTAATCCTAACCTTTAATAATAAGATCAATGAGCCGAGACTTGGACAAGAGCCGATTCGGATATGATGAAGGTGATCGCGACCGAGAGCAAGGAGTGAGGAAGATTTGTCGCGACCGAGAGGGATGTAGCAAGGCTGTTTGCGACCGAGATGATGAAGGAAAGGCTGCCGTCGGCTGTTTCACAACTAGGGTTTGTGTGTTTTGTTTTGTGAAGCCAAGCTCATGCATGTATGTGTATAAATAGCGCAAGGGTAAGGAGAAGAGGAAGGGTTTACGGTTTGGGTACTCACGGCCGCAAGGGGTTCGGGTGGGTTGGTTTGGGTCCAACACTTGGTCCTCAAGTTTAGATTAACTGCTTGAGTCGCAAGGAAGTGAGGCCGGCTCGTGTCGCGGTTCGGTTCGATTCGTCTATATATTTACTATATATATTTTATAACTAAAAACAAATCACGAAATCGAACATCACATAATAATTCACCAACTTATTAACGTTTAATACACATAGCACGTAATTCATTTGACAAGTTCACGAAATTATCGTAATTATTTGAGCGTGCAATTTAAGTCTCCGAATCAATTTAACGTAGGAACGAATAACCGTGAAGTAGTGCGTTTAAGATATCTGAAAAACCGGGATGTCACATTATCCCCATGTTGAAAGAATTTTCGTCCCGAAAATTGAGTAAACGCGGTTTAGAATGCAGCGTACATGTTTAGAGTGCCACGCACAAAGATTTAGTTCGTTAACAATGGTACGGAAATTACAAGAAATTCCAAGTGCCGTGCACAAAGATTCCCAAGTGCCATGCACAAGGATTTAGTTAACAATGGTACGCGAAATTATGAGAAATTCCCAGGTTGTCACATCATCCCCATGTTGAAAGAATTTTCGTCCCGAAAATTTAGCTGCTGGTATCGTTAGTTTGCTGCTCAGCTGCGAAGAGGTGTGGGTATTTGCTTTTCATTTGGTCCTCTCTTTCCCACGTGAACTCCGGTCCACGCTTAGAGTCCCAACGAACCTTAACGATCGGAATCTTGCTATGCCTTCGAGTCTTGATCTCACGATCCATGATCTCGATAGGTTGTTCCACAAAGTGCAGTTGTTCATCCACTTGAATCTCATCCAATGGAATGACTAGGGTTTCATCGGATAGACGCTTCTTCAGATTTGACATGTGAAAAACGTTGTGAACTCCACTGAGTTCGGCAGGAAGGTCTAATTGATAAGCTACGGGTCCAATTCGTTTCAAGATCACAAACGGGCCTACGTACCGTGGGTTTAGTTTGCCTCGTTTTCCAAAGCGGATTACACCCTTCCAGGGTGACACCTTCATAGGACGCGGTCGCCTACTTGAAATTCGAGCAGTTTGCGTCGTTGATCAGCGTAGCTTTTCTGTCGATCTCGTGCCGCCGCCATGCGGTTTCTGATTTGTACAATCTTTTCAGTAGCCCAAGTATCAACTCAGGGCCTGTGAGTTGACTGTCACCGACTTCTGCCCAACAGACCAGTGATCTACATTTACGAGCGTATAATGCCTCAAACGGTGCTGCCGATATACTCGTATGGTAACTGTTGTTATACGAGAATTCCACTAAAGGCAGGTGGATTTCCCAACTATTCCCGAAGTCTACTACGCATGCCCTAAGCATGTCTTCCAAGGTCTGTATGGTCCTTTCGCTTTGACCATCAGTCTGAGGGTGATAAGCGGTGCTCATATCTAAGCGTGTGCCTAACGCTTTCTGAAGTGACTGCCAAAAGTTGGACGTGAAGCGAGCATCTCTGTCTGAGATGATGGACGTTGGCACTCCGTGCCGAGAAACTACTTCCTTAATGTAGATGCGAGTCAACTTCTCCATTTTATCTGTTTCTTTAATAGCTAGGAAGTGTGCGGACTTAGTTAAACGATCCACAATCACCCATATGGTATCGCAACCACCCAAAGTTCGCGGAAGTTTAGTGATGAAGTCCATCGAGATCTGATCCCATTTCCACACTGGGATCTCAGGTTGTTGAAGTAGCCCCGATGGCTTTTGATACTCTACCTTGACTTTTGCACAAGTCAAACACTTACTCACGTAGGTGGCTATATCAGCTTTCATGTTGGGCCACCAATACGCAGCTTTAAGGTCTTGATACATCTTATCCGAACCAGGATGGACAGAGTATCGGGATTTGTGAGCTTCGTCATGACTAGCTTTCTGAGGTCTCCGTAGAGAGGTACCCATATGCGATTCATGAAATACCGGGCTCCATTGAGTTTTACTTCCCAATCGCGTTCCATTTTTCCCACCGATTCGGCCTTGATGTTTTCTTCCTTAACTGCTTCTAACTGCGGTCGCGTATCTGTTCGGGTAACCCCGAATGAATAGTGAGCTGTAGTGCTTGTACCCGACGAGGTTTCAAGTGTTCCTTCCTACTGAGGGCATCAGCTACCACGTTAGCTTTACCCGGGTGATACCGAATGGCACATTCATAATCGTTCAAAAGTTCGACCCAGCGACGCTGTCGCATGTTCAACTCCTTCTGATCAAAGATTGTTGGAGGCTCTTGTGGTCTGTAAAGATTGTGCACTTCGTTCCATAGAGGTAGTGTCTCCAAATCTTAAGTGCAAACACCACTGCTCCCAGTTCCAGGTCATGACTTGTGTAGTTTTTCTCGTGAACCTTCAGTTGTGGGGACGCATACGCGATGACCTTATCGCGTTGCATCAATCTGCATCCCAATCCCTGAATGGAAGGATTACAATATACTACAAAATCATCTGTCCCTTCCGGCAAGGACAGAATGGGTGCACTGCAAAGTTTCTGTTTCAGCAATTGAAATGCTGCTTCCTGCTTGTCACCCCAAGCATACTTGATGCCTTTCTGGGTGAGGGTAGTAAGCGGTTGCGCGATCTTTGAAAATCCCTCGATGAAACGTCTGTAGTAACCAGCCAAACCCAAAAATTGGCGGATCTCCGTCGGTGTCCTGGGTGCTTCCCAGTTTTTGATAGCTTCAATCTTGGCAGGGTCGACGTGGATACCTTTTCATTTACAATATGCCCGAGGAACTGAACTTCCCGAATCCAGAAATCACACTTTGAAAGCTTGGCATATAGTTTCTCCTGTTGAAGTAATCCTAGCAGTAATCGTAGATGTTCAGCATGTTCTTCTTTACTTTTAGAGTGATGAGTATGTCATCAATGAACACAATGACAAACTTGTCGAGGTACGGTTTACACACGCGGTTCATGAGATCCATGAACACTGCGGGTGCATTGGTGAGACCGAAGAGCATGACCAAGAACTCATAATGGCCATAGCGAGTACGAAATGCCGACTTAGCGATATCCTCCTCCCTGACGCGTAACTGGTGGTAACCGGACCGTAGATCAATCTTGGAGTAGTAGCTTGACCCTTGAAGTTGGTCGAAGAGATCGTCGATGCGAGGTAACGGGTATCGGTTCTTGACAGTAACCTTGTTGAGTTCCCTGTAGTCGATGCACATGCGGAAGGTCCCGTCCTTCTTCTTGACAAAAAAGACTGGAGCTCCCCATGGCGAAGCGCTTGGTCGGATAAATCCTTTTTCTAACAGCTCCTGAAGTTGGGTAGACAGCTCCTGCTAGCTCGACTGGAGCTAGGCGGTATGGGGCCTTGGCGATAGGAGTTGCATGGTTCGCCAATTCAATTTCAAACTCCAATTTTCGATGGGGTGGGAGACCAGGTAACTCCTCTGGGAATACATCGGAAAAATCACGGACGACGGGGATGTCTTCTATACGTTTCTCGTCCTTGGGCTGTTCAGGTAACCAGTGCGAGTAAAGCGAAAGAGTTCTTCCTCCGAAGATACTTCTGCGCTTGCATGTAAGAGATGATGTTTGTGACGGAACCTGCCTTCTCGCCTTGCACCGTCAAGATTTCGTCGTTAGTGAGCGGAATACGGATAGATTTTTTGAAACAGAGAACTTCAGCTCGGACGTCGATAGCCAGTCCATTCCGACTACCACGTCAAAACTACCCAGGGTAGTTGTCATCAGATCAATGGTAAAGGTGTGACCCGCGAGTTTGAGTTAACAGCCGGATACTATATGGGTCACATTCACAGATTCACCATCGGCGAGTTCTATGACGTAAGGGGCCTCTAGAGGTTTGGGCTGAGATTTAGGTTCTTCCTAAAAGACTCAGATATAAAACTCCTATCCGCACCCGTATTCAAAAAGCACAGAAGCAAAATGTTCATTAAGGGGAAACTTACCGGTGACCACGTTCGAGTCGTTTCTGGCCTCTCCGCGGCCCAGCGTAAATGCGCGACCTTTGGCACCTCCTGTGCCACCATTTCCATTTTTGTTGTTGTTATGTGTTGTGTGGTTTGTGTTGTGGTTTATTGTGGTTGTTCCCACCATTGTTGTTGTTGTTACGAAGCTGTGGGCAGTCTCTTTTGAAGTGGGCAGTGCTACCACACTGATAGCATCCCCGGTTAACACCCTGCTGCTGGCCCTGGGGTTGATTTTGGTTTTGTCGGGACATGATTTCCCCGGACAATCCTTTGCCGCATGTCCCACCTTGCCACACCGTTGGCGGCGATTCCCGGCACAAGGGCCGTGATGATGAAGATTACAGTGATTGCTGGCATTCGACACATAGCCGCTTGCGTTCTGGTTGTTGTTGGCGGGCTGATTTTGGTGACCCCGATGGCTGTTGTAATTATTGAATCGTTTCTGGTTCCCCTGTTGTGGCTGGGATGACGAAGACTGTCGAACAGACGAGTCTTCAAACTTTCTTTTATTATCAGGGGCAACTTCAGTTGTACCCCGAGTTGGCAACTTCTTTTGTTCCACCGCCTTATCGGTGAGTTTGTGCGCCAACCTGATTGCTTGATGTTCAGTTGCAGGGTTGCTAGCCATTACCATACCCTGAATCTCCAGGACCAGACCCCCAAGGTAGAACTTGAGTCGTTTCTCAACAGTGTTGGCCAGATCGGGACATAGAAATACCAAGTCGTGATGTTTTGCTGTGTATGCTTCGATTTCAGATCCCACCATCTTGTGGTTCCATAATGTTTGCTCCAACTGTTGAACTCTGTCTCCCAGACAGTACTCTTCTTTGATTAGGGCCTTAAACTCGGCCCAGGCCATTGCATTTGCAGCAATAAGTCCACGCGTTTGGACTTGTGCATTCCACCAAGTTAGTGCCCCATCTTCCAATGTTGAGGCTGCATACTTGACCTTGTTGGCCTCCAGACAGTTGCACATTTCAAATACTGATTCAGATTTTTCGATCCAGCGCACCAGTCCTATGGGTCCTTCTGCCCCCGTGAATTTGCTTGGCTTCGCGTCGAGGAACATCTTGTAGGGGTTAAGACCCCCTCCTGCTGACAGAGTTCAGGTAGTCAGCGAGGAATTCTACTAGCCCAACTATTAGATTTTCCCATGAAAATTTAATAATGGTTACCTGCCGGTTGGTTCTGAACACCCGCTAGAGCTGCATTCACGTGCTCTTGGATCATTGCAGCTAATTCTTCGGGCGTCATGTTAAGGTTTCCGCGACGTCCAATTGCCATTTAGATCTTCGTAAGACAACATAAACACACCGATAAGTCTATATATCCAATATAGTTATCCTATTCCATACTTAAATAATTCCTCAGATTATGTCAACCCAAATAAATTAACCAGTCAAAAGAAATACTTGATTAAATAAAATTTCAACGTCTTACAAAATGCCAACCAAACACATCAGTTTACTATAAAGTCTCAAGTTTAAACATAAGTAGGAAAATAAATAGACTGAAGGAAGTAAATAAAATAAGCGAGACGTGTCAGTCTTCTATGTCTCCATCTCCCAAATCGCTATCGTTGCCGTCATCCTGCGCGGCATTTCCAGCTTCTACAGCTGGGTCCTCCTCCGGATCCTCCTCTGGATCCTCCTCTGGGTCTCTTCTGGATCCTCTTCTGGATTTTCTGTCCTCCTCTGGATCCTTCGATCTTCCGGATCCTCTTCCGGCACTGGAGGGGCCGGTGCTGGTGCTGGTACTGGTGCAGGTGCCTGATTTTGTTCTAGTTCTTGAATTCTCCAGCTAGACTCAAGAACTCTGTCTTCTAGCCAGTCAGCCCTTAGCTGCTCAGCACGAAGATCTCTGGCTAAAGTGTTACGAGCTATCTTACTCGTATGTTGCTCTTCCTCGAGCGATCCAGTTTTACCTGTCAGTTGTCGTATCATCCATCCCTGTGCTAGGATGGTTTCATGCATTCTTTCTAATTGTTCTTGTTGTTTCCGTATCATATCTCTAAGTAGGTCGTTTCCTACTTTTACCGAGTTAACCGGTTCGACCGGCACAGCGATGGTCGGGCGTGATGACGACTCCTCCCCTAGAGCGAGCCTTTTTCTCGCAGCTGAGCGTGTCTCCACGCCATAAGATGGTAAGGGTTCCACCATAGGTGCCTTTCCTGGCGCCCTTGGTTGCGAAAGTTTGTCGGATGATGATAATGATGATGACATTGCCTGTTAGGTTGTGTAGTTAGTTACGAGTTGTATTCATTTCTTATTATGCATTCATATTCTACATAACACAGTTGTGGTACATCACATAACAAGATATACTAGTTCGGTGCCAAACTACGTCTAGTGTTGTGTAATCAGCTATAGTTTAGGTCCACTTTTAATGCAAACCTGGTTCTCTATAGCTAGAGGCTCTGATACCAATCTGTCACACCCTCAATTTCCACTTGCGGAGTTTCACCGCGAGGCGTTTGAACAAACCAGAATCTGAGACACTAGTACGTCGAACGACTCTATATGATTTGATAATACGTTTCTAAAATCATTTGTTTAACCACTCATTGTAGATTTTATATTGTCTTAGTGAGTTTTCAATGTTTAGCGGAAGCATTAGTTTTTTTTTTTAGGTTGAACGGAAGCATAAAAATAAGTAGAGGAACGGGCGCCAACACAAACGCCAAAACTAAAGAAAACCCAAAACAATGTTTGTAAATGAGACTCGATAAAAAGATGTCTTGATCAATGCAAGTGAGTGCACCTAGAGCTCCTAGCGTCCTGAGAAACATGTAAAGAAACAAGTGTCAACATTAAAGAAGAGTGAGTTCACAGGTTTTCATAAATTCGTTTGTTCGGTTATAAGTTTGTTTCCCCCGTTATCCCTAACCCGGGATAACGATTTAGTTCCATTATTCCCAACCCGGAATAATACTGATAGTTCCATTATTCCCAACCCGGAATAATACTGATAGTTCCATTATTCCTTACCCGGAATAATAATGATAGTTCATTATCCGGATATTATTTCATCCCTAACCCGGGATATTATTGTTGATTGTAATTAAGTTCAATGTTAATATATATAGGTAGCTAGCCTAAAGTTATGTCACGTAAGTGTTCGCGATCGAAGCTGACTGTTGTGCCTCCGTGTTGCCAGGCCTATCACTGACCATGGCGAAGTTAGGCCAAATTATTCACCCGTTGACCATACCCGGTCGGCTAGCGCGACTAGCTCGGATGGGGCTTGTCGGGCCCAGTAGTACTACTTATAATTTCCCCGCTATCTAAACCCAATACTAACGATCCGAGAGATTGTCGAGGACTTGTGTGATATAGCTGCTTAGTGACCATATCGTACATTAACATTAACTTAGTTACCGAATAGTTTAATGACGTTAATTTCGCATAACGTAAAGAGATAGAGTTGTAGAGTGTATACATGTTTCTCCCCTGTTGTTTAAAACTGGATAAAATTAGGGGCCGTGAACTCACCTTTAGTTGCTCGGTTAGTGTAAGACAGAAGTTGCAAATGATGGGACCGCTAATTGCGTCCTAACAAGTCAATTGATTTCAAGTTAGTGTGTGAACACACCAATACAAATCCTACACATAATTAACGCACAATGCGGTACACACAATCACAAATCCTAACACTCAAACATGCATGCAAGTATCCTCATATGAACATAGTAATCAAAACAATTTATCATGAACACAATCCAATCCATGCAACACTTTGGTGCACACATTCGCAAGTTATCAAGTTTCAGCTTATATACTCATAATTCGGCTGTTTTCGAGGATTTTTATAAAATAGTTCCAACGTTCCAAAAATTCCAATTATTTTACAGAAGGTGACAACTATACTGTAGAATTTTATATAAATTTTTCAAGTCCTAACACTTTACCAATTATTCGTAAATATTAATATGCTAGGCTGCAGTCAGATTCGTCGCTTTCTGACTGCAGTCCACGGAAGAATTTATTTAAAAATCACCGTTCGTCCAATTAACAAAATTCTAGTGAGAGTTTCCTGGAAATTTCTATATCTAGTTGCTGTACAAATTTCATGATTTGAATCTCTACAGATTATTAGATCCGACTCGATAAACAACTAACAATTTTTCAGAATTTTCACAGCTTCAGTTACTGAACTTAATTGGCCACTTAAAAATACCAAACGACTTCAGAAAAATATGAATCCAGCGCCATTAGAAGCGGCTTTCAAAACTCTACGTTTTAGACTTAAGAAAATCCGTTTTTCGATAAATAATAACCAAGTTACAGCTAGTTGAAGTTGGCTGTAAACACCATTCAGCATCCTGATTCAGCACTTTATCACAATCTAACCAGCTTAAACCATCGATACATTGAACATAAGCGATCAAGAACAGAATTACAAATCATATATCATCATATATATCATACCCATGCAAACCCTAATCATAACCTATAGATTTTATCAAACAAAACGCAGCCTAATGTTTCTAGATTCCGCTAATCATCAACTAGCATAAATAAATCGGCTAACAAAATAACACTACATTCAAACATATAAATCTGAATATGTTCTTGCAAACAATGATAAATCCTAACCTTTAATAATAAGATCAAGGAGCCGAGACTTGGACAAGAGCCGATTCGGATATGATGAAGGTGATCGCGACCGAGAGCAAGGAGTGAGGAAGATTTGTCGCGACCGAGAGGGATGTAGCAAGGCTATTTGCGACCGGGATAATGAAGGAAAGGCTGCCGTCGGCTGTCTCACAACTAGGGTTTGTGTGTTTTGTTTTGTGAAGCCAAGCTCATGCATGTATGTGTATACATAGCGCAAGGGTAAGGAGAAGAGGGAAGGGTTTACGGTTTGGGTACTCACGGCCGCAAGGGGTTCGGGTGGGTTGGTTTGGGTCCAACACTTGGTCCTCAAGTTTAGATTAACTGCTTGAGTCGCAAGGAAGTGAGGCCGGCTCGTGTCGCGGTTCGGTTCGATTCGTCTATATATTTACTATATATATTTTATAATTAAAAACAAATCACGAAATCGAACATCACATAATAATTCACCAACTTATAAACGTTTAATACACATAGCACGTAATTCATTTGACAAGTTCACGAAATTATCGTAATTATTTCGAGCGTGCAATTTAAGTCTCCGAATCAATTTAACGTAGGAACGAATAACCGTGAAGTAGTGCGTTTAAGATATCTGAAAAACCGGGATGTCACAGTAACACGTGTCATGAATGAATAAAAGGCCGTATTTGATTATTTATGATGTTTATATATGGTATTTGAAGTGTTAGTAAATCCAAAATTTGATGAAAATTATGTTGGCAATTTTAAGATAAACGCTTATCGCGTAACGGATAAAATGCGAAACGAACGTTGGTGACCGCCCGATTAATGTTAAAATCCTAAAAATAGTCCATTATGATTAAAATAACATATTTAATCATAATCGTGAGGAAAAATAATTTAAAACGTTAAGAAACTCTATTTTTCGAGTTTAAGCGCGTACTGCGCGATACTGCGCGTATCTGACAGAATATTGTCAACATAGCCAGTTACGGCAACAGATAATTATAATGGTAATAATTTGACAATTTTTTTTATAGAATGATAAAAATAAATTAAAACGCTTAAAATCCATATTTTACAAAATTAAGGGCGTACAACGCAACACAGCGCGCATACTGCCAAATACCGACAACGTAGCCTGTCCAGGGAAATAAAATATTGATCAGTAATATTTTGGTGAGTTTATTTTTGTAGAGCGTTAAAAATAATTTAAAACGCGTTAAAACGCAATTAAAACGCTAGATAAAATACCCGGTATCCAGTAAAATACCAGTTTAAAGCCTATGCATTATATATGTATGTATGCATGTATTTGTGTGTGTGTATCGAGTTGTGGAAGACATTTAGCCCACACTCTCTCCTCTCTCCTCCATGTGTTGGCATGGGAAAATGTTCATGATGATTAATCTTTTCGCAAATCTTCTAAAATCCTTCAAAACCCAAGAAACAAATCATAAAACAAATCAACTCTCTCTCTCTCTCTAATAAGTTCAGCCGAACACCCCCTCACACACATTCATTTTCAAATTTCAAACCATTTCCTGAAGATTCAAGGGCATTTTAAGATTATTTCAAGTGTTTTTTTAAGGTTCAATGGTGTTTCCAAGGAGTTTCAAACTAAAACCAAGCTTCATATCATCATTCTTGTCAAAACCCATCAAAATCTTGAAGGTATAAAACTTACTTTAAAATCCATATTCTTGATTTATGATGATGTTGATGATTATGAAAGGTTTCTCAAACATTTGGATGATTTAGTAACTTGAAAACCATAACAAATGGGTTTTTAAAGAAAATGAAAATGGACAAGTGTATGTATGAATATATGGTCGTATGCATGTATGTATATACATATATGAGAATTGAGTTTTGATGTTTGATGTTATTTTGTTTGATTAGTTGAAGGTGAATGCATGCATGTTTAAAAAGGGTGTCATATTAAAGCTATGTGATTTGATAAGATGGATATAAAAAGTGAAATTTGGAATCATGTATATATATGTATATGTGGCAGTATATATATATATTATATATATAATATATATATATATATATATATATATATATATATTATTTTTTGATTGCCAGTTCTTGAATGTGTAAGAACATGACAAGCGCATTGATGAAATAATTTGATGATAATCATATGAATATGATATTGTTCTTGAATATATGAACATGTGTTAAAGACTTGTCTAGATGCATTTAAGATCATGTAAAATGATTAAAATATGATATGTGTGTATTAAGTGATTGTACATAGGCATGCATGTAGATGTATGATCATGAAATGATGAATAATGTGTGGTATGATAAAGATGATATTTAATAAGGTTACAAACACTAAAAATATTATTATTTGAAGTGTTAAAATGGCATGAAACTTGGTCATAAGTTTACTAGCTTTGCATGTTGTACTTAGTGCTTAAAGAGTTGTAATATGTATGAAATCGCATGATTTATGTGACTTATACAAAACTGCACTAATCTGATTATAACCATCATTTTAATCAGTAAATAACATGTATTGTGTTAAATATCAAGTCGTTTCGATTTGGGATGGTTATGGTAACGTTTGACGCAAAACTATGCAGTAAAAATCGCCTTTTTGAGAGGTTTTATGAAACTGTTTTAGATCAGTAACTAAACTGATATTTTATATATATATATATATATATAAGTATTTTAACTTATATTAAGTTTATTTGGTGTTTGGTTAGTCATACGTGACTTCTGACGCCCAAAAACGTTACTGAATCACTAAAATACGCTTTTTTCAATAAACACTAGAATGGGTTGTTCATAGGTGAACCTTATGTGTTAGAATGTGTTATGTGATCTAAATATGTGTATATGATAATATGATAAGTGTTGACATGATAGCGGGAATTTAGACTATGCATGTGCACTTGTGTGTTTAAAACATAAATCGTGAAGTTTGCGTTAAATGTGTAACTTATTTGTCGAGCATGAAAATTGATACATAGGTTAACTTAAAAAGTTATTTCATGCATGTATGCTTAAAAATGATAAAAATGTATAAGTTAACGATTTTGCGCGTGTTACGATATTGAATATTTGTGTACGTTTATGTATATATTACACGCGTAAATCGTAGATATATAGTACGTATAAACGGGAGTGTTAACGATATAACATACTAAGGGTCACCAATAAAATCGTTTAAGTCGCAAAATCTTAAAATATATATATATGAACTCGTATATATATACATATATATATATACATACATATATATATACATATATATATATATAATGCCAACATAATAAAAAAATAATGACTTTTTGAGAAAATCTCAAAGTTATGGAAAATTCCAAGATTTGGAGAAAGTTAGGAATTTTGTCATATATTGTGATAAATCGTTCCTACGTATATTAGGATGTGTAGAACCAATTGTGGGATCACGCTAATTTAATTACGCACCCAAAGGTGAGTGTCACTAAACCCCTCTTTTTACTGTTTTTATAACTGTTTTGGGGGAAGAACACACCTTAAAAAGGATAAGTATGCTTTTTTGTATAAAATATACCTTTGATTAAACTATGGATATATTTTCATGGAAAATATATGGTTTTAATATAATATGTTTCGGGGAGAAACGGATTTTGGATAAATGTGAATATATGTTTCGGGAGAAACCGGTGTTATTACGGTGTTATGGGATAGAACGACCGTATAGATTTAAAATGTTTAAATCAAAAGTTGTAACGAATTGGCTCGGTCTCAAGAGAGTAAGTATCGTTTTAGGCTTATGTTTCAGTGGGGACGTCGGGGATTCGTACAACATGTTATACTAAATTTATCATTTTAGTAAGATATATATATTGTTCATAAGGTTGGCACCTTGTATGACCCATTGCAGGCACTTAGCGCGAACTTAGCCATTTAATCATTAATACGCGTATGCTTGGAATTGTTGATAGATCTATCGGGTTGACCACCCGTCGTGACTGGTAGCTCCGTGTCAAGTCAAGCGATGAATTTTAAATTCTATATTGTCTAGCGTTGATTATGTCCTTATTGTCAATATGTAGTTCGTATTGTCTTGCAAACATACGGGTCTCAACACTTGATGCTATTAATTTAATATGTGTAAACCTTGGGAACAAGTCGGGGATATCTCCATGGTTTAGGAAATGCTGGTGATGACTGAGCCTTAGATTTTTATAAAGGAAATTAAATGGACTTTCTAATATTTACATGGATGTTTTATTTATAAACACATAATATGAAAGTTTTCCTTGGATCAAATTTTTTAAAAATTAAATACGTAAAGCCACCCTCCGTTGTGTTGACACTTGATTTTAATGTGTTCTTCAGGTACTTGAGCATGGCTTCGAGAATTATGGCGTATCTTGTGGTTGTTGATGCATGGTTGTTTTAAGAATGTTTTGGATGAACTTTTAAAACTTTGGGACCTATGTATTAAGATCCAAAAGGATCAAAACAACTTAAGTGTGATGCGGTTGTGACGTACTTTTAAACTTTATATTTTAAAAACTATGTTTTAATTAAGTTAAATGTCCAACATTAACAATGCATCGTTCGACAAGATATTTATGGCACCAACTTCATTCACCATTACGTTTGTGTTTCCGCTGCGAAGTTTTTGGGGTGTTACAGATATGACATATTTTGATTATTAAGTTAACCATGCATCATTCTTTTAAATCATTTGATTTTCATATGATTTTATAAAAGAAACACTTTTATAATGATTCATGGCTAATTTTGAAATAGGCAAACATTTCTTTAACAATCAAAGCCATGAATCATCATCACAAAACCTATGTTACTCACAAGCATTTTTATGCTGACGTTTTATTTTCACATATGTTTCAGGTGCTTATGTTTGACTTTGAGCATGCTTCACATAGGCGGGACTTGGGCCTTAGTGACCATAAAATTTCAAGACAATTATTGTACTTTGTTGTATTATTTCTAAGACAATGTAAACAAATAACTTAATAATACAAAGCTTTATGTACCATATGTTGTGAAACAATTTGTAACATGACTCCCCGATGATTCAGCCGCGTGTTGTGTTAAATTCTTTGGGTGATTACATACTACTGTGAACAATAAGTGGCGTCAAAAGAAATCACGTCACTAAACATATGATAATTACGTTTGCATTGATCATCACACCAAAACAGACCCTTCAACTAATTTTCATCATTTGGGAAGTAATCGTACGAAAAATTTGGATGGGATTGTTTCTTTTCATGCAAATGTCTGACCACCATGTCGGCGTCATATTCCCCGATAAACAGATTAATTCGCTTCTTGTAGTTCTTAAAATCAACTTTACTTGACCCCACATCTTAAAGACCCACCAAAAGCAGTCTTCATAACATTAAACACCTTAACCGGACCCAAGTCCAACTTAGCCTGCCTTGCTATTTATAATGTGCTTTTGAAGCTCAGTGAGATGTCTTTTCGACGGTAGGAAATGTTTATCAAGCTGGTCAACAAAACCGTGGTTGTGTTCCTCAACAACTTATACACCTTCCATGATCCAATCTCAAACTCTAATCAAATTTGTGCTCCACAACCAGACCTCTTAGAAAAATTAGACCGCACACTCCTTTCCTTCTGATTAGGTCCAATGTATCAGCCTTCTTGTAATCGTATTGCCCAGATCTCGTATACATGTAATACTTTATATGGTTTTCCCCTTTGGCATTTATATTTTTACTCCCTCTCCTTACAGCGAACCCCCCAGCCGTCGCATACTTAAGATACAAAGAATAACAATCACAAAGGCTTTCAGAAATCAATCCTAACTTTGGCTTTAGATCATCTCTAACGACGGGAATGTTCATTGTACAACTAGTTTTCAGGAAAATCCTTTCATTCGACGCAATACTCTCGTCTGAAAAATCAGCAAAAAATGCCATGAACATTAATGAGCGATATATATTAAACAGTCGAAAAAGAAAACGCGAGATGTTTCAATAACCTTGACACTGGAAAAATACACGACATGCATAGAATAACGCCTACATTATCACTTAATCATATATGATCTAAACGCCATCAATCGTGGATAAAAATACAAAATAAACACCAAGGTTAATATTGAAGATATAAATGCCAACGTACACGTCATCATAACACATATAATAGCAAAAACGCCATCGCATTTACATGATTTGATCGATCGAAAAGAAACACGAATAATAAAAAACACCATCAATTTTATTTTGTTAGATTTGAAACACCATTAAACATATCAAAATGTGAGTAAAGAAACAAAATAAACACCAATGGTAATTTGAATTTACATTAATACCAAAATAAATGCCATTATAACAAATATAATAAACAAAAAGTCATCGCTTTTACATGATTTGCTCGAACAACATAACACGAATAATAATATACGCCATCAATTTTACAGGATTCGCTCGAACAAAAATCTAATCAGATTTGCTTGAACAACACAACATGATTTGCTCGAACAAAACTTTAACAGATTTCCTATAACTTGCAATCCATATCAAACGTCATAGATATCTGAAACATGGAAAGGACGTAACAGCTAACATGAAAATTTTGGAGTTTTGCTTCAAGGAGGAAGAAAAACGCCTTGACAAATAAGGGAATGTTCAAAAATTAACATGGAATCACATGCGTACCCCCGCATATTATTTTGCGCCATGACCACGTGTCACTCTAGGATCTGTTCTCACCGTTTTCACCTGATCCCGTATCTATATATATATATATATATATGGTAGGGTTCATGCGAGAACAACTTTTATGGTGAGAACTTGGGACCAATGTGAATAGGGTCATTATTGTAAATACAGAATGAAGATAAAAATTAAGCGGTCATTGCTCGTTATTTCATGATTTTGGATTTCAAACAACAAATTATTTCAGAATTTATTGGAGAAACATGTGCGACTATCCCTATTCATTAACTCGAATCTCCCCAATCATTATCTATTCATCCAACAAATTATTTCTTGATCTGATGTGCAAATCTTCATTACAAATGTTATTAACCATGTAAGTGTGTTTGATTTAATTATGGTTCCTGGTAAGTTTGTTTCATATGTAAGATGTTGATTTATATATGTCATTTATCAGTTTCGCATATTATTTAGCCCTAGGTATGTTAGCAAGGAATGTTCATTTTTTTTAAGATAAAATGATTAGGTTTTCTAGAAACTAAATGAACTCAAAACTAAGTCTTGGGGAGCTGTACAAAGATATATGGTGAATCGGTTATGCATATGATAGTTAATATGTTACATTATTGTATACGTAAATCACTAATGTCATTCATATTGATGCACATGTGCAAAGTTTATAAGGTAATGAGAAAACTAATGTTAATGCACATATGCGTTAAGTTTGTATGTTTGGTTATTTTATGGGTTGTTTATTATTGTAGATCAATAATAGGAAAAACTGAAGAAGGTAACTTTTGTTCTAAAATTGAGGGATAAAGGGTCAAAAAATACTAGATGCTATGGAGGATGATGACGTAATAGTTCATCAAAGAGTTAAAAATAAGTTATTTGTTATTTAACGATGCAGTTGGAAGAGATGCACAAGTGCATCACTCTATAATTTTCTTGTTAAATGATGTTGTCATTTGTTTAAACACATGTACTATACCGTATGCGGATGTATAGGTAGAAAAAAACATACAGAGGGGGACAACGTAAGTGAAAGTATAATGAAATATTGAACACTGAAGCTAATGAAATGCTTGTGGAAAAAAACAAGAAGGTGGAAAAGTTAACATTAATGGTGAGTGTTGATAATAATGGCGAGATGGTAGACAACAACATTGATTGTATTTGTTACAAAAGTGTGTAATACAAAGTTGAAACTGCACATGTGTTGCATTATGTATGAACATGATATAACATGTTTTTTTTACAAATGTATGTGTAACGAAAATAAAAAAAAGGAAAACAAATACAACAGAGTTAAGACAGTGGCGATCAAGGTAAAAGACAAGAAGGTTGTCAAAGTACTTAAGATGGATATGATACACGATTTGACAGATGAAAAATCTCGGAAATAGATAGAGGAAGAGTCAATTAAGCAGGAGGAGTGTTGGGGGATGATGAGTAAACGGGAAGAAGATAAAAAAAGAACATGTAAGTAATATGATGGGACAAGATCGGTAGGTGTGAGGTTGTGACATAATGCAAAGGTTGTAAGTAGGTGGTTTGTGGACAGTATATGGTAAAGACAATATTCCTTTTTTTTTGTTTTGCTGTTATTGGTGGTAATATTGGGTAGTTTGGTGATGAAAACGTTTGGTACAAGAAGTTTGTGATTTGAATGATGATGTATGCACATATGCATTTTATGGTTAATTTTATTTGTTGTTCATGGTTTGGTTGTATTTGTCAGTTTATGATTTATAATGTAATATATTGTTTGGTATGGTATGAAGGTTGGTGATGCATATGTGCATAGTTTAAAATATTATACACAATCGTAATGTATTACGGATGTTAGTGTAGATGGAAGGGAAATTGTATATTACTCGTAATGTATTACGGATGGTAGTGTAGATAGAAGGGAAATTGTATAGGTGTTTTCAAGAAATATAATATATGCACATGTGCATAAGTAATTGTTATTTGGATTTAAAAAAAACTTAAAAAAATTATTAATAAAAACTTGCGATTTTAATGGATTTTTTTTAAATTGTGTGTTTTTATGATTTTTTAGGTAGTTTTGGTTGTGTTCACACTAGTTCTCGTGGTTCTCGCCATAAATGTTAGTTCCTAACAGATCTTCACCCTATACACACAACACTTAGGCATTGTTTTCATAACCTTCGGAGAGATCTAATCGGACGAATCCGAAGGTTCACTAGAATCGTAACGCTGACATTAGCCTTACACATGTCAATTAAATAATAATCTGATATAAAAAGTATAAGCACGTATGAAAACTATTGTGCATCTCCATAGACGTGCAAACAAATGTGAAAATAGGAGTCATCTAACTTGATATTTTATAATTTATCTTAGTAACTATAAGTACCCAAGATTTCTTTAAGTTGTTATCTTCAGAATAACAAGGACATTTTTCTTGACTTCAAGAATAAGTTGGTTATGTAAGGTTCTATTCAACTTACAAAATGTTGATTTGGGTTCAAAATCACTGAATTATTTCATAGATATATAACACGACTATAAAATTTAAAAATCATAAAAGTGCTTAAAGGACTTGTACGTGAATGCATTGATAACTTTAAATTATAACCGTCTAATTGACTTGTACATTATAATGCATCAAAGGACTTGTACATGAGCTTGCATGACTTGTACATCATAATTCACATCTCGATATTGAAATCATTTACATCGACACATCGACAAAAATAAGCAAGTTTGAGCATGCGTGACTTGTACATCATAATTCACATCTCGAGATTGAAAAATATTTATATCGATACATCGACAAAAATAAGCATGTTTTTATGTTATGTTCGGAATTTTTAAAACATAATATATTGAAAAGTATAAGAGAAAAACAAAGAAAATAAATTTGAGGAATACATGGGTGAAGATAAGGGGGGAAACTGTAAGTTTTAAACTAAATGAAAATTTGGAGGGAACAGTTTCGGTTATACCACATGTTTTAAAATTTTTAGTTAATTTGAATTCAGTCATAAACTGTTTAGAGGACTTGTACATTAATGCATTAACAACTTATACAATATAACCGTCTAATAAACATGTACATTATAATGCATCAAAAAACTTGTACATGAATGCATGAATAACCTATACATTATAGTTTACATCTTGATATTGAATAAAATTTACATCAACAGGTTGACAAAAACAAGCACGTTACAATGGTATATTTAGGATTTTTTAAAACATAATATATTGATATAAGAGAAAAAAAAGAAAACAAAAATTGAGGAATACCCGGCTGAATATAAGAGGAGAAAATTGTAAGTTATTAACTAACTTCAAAGTTTGAGGGAACGGATTCTATTATAACACATGTTTTAAAATTTTTAGTTAATTTGAATTAAAACATAAAAGAGCTTAAAGAACTTGTATATTAATACAATAATAACTTGTATGTTATAATGCATCAAAAGACTTGTACATAAATGCATAATCACTTGTACGTTGTAATTCACATCTCAGTATTGAAAAAAAATTATCTCAACACATTGACAAAAATAAGCACGTTTCAAAAATATGTTCGGAATATTTTAATACAATATATATTGAAAAATACAAGAGAAACACAAAGAAAAGTAAATTGGGAAACAATTGGGTAAAGAGAAGGGGAGCCGATCTAAGAAGGATATCTATCTTAAACTCCACTTGAATGTCTGGAGTTGATCGGGCAAGTCTTCAGGAAATACATACTTCTGGATACACAGAGATGATAGGTATATCTTCAATTTTTGGTTTTGGGTCATCAATGGTTACTATTTTATCCGAATTTATTCATTTAAAACAGTTAAAAATTCACCAAAAATCACCAAAAATTCAAAAAATTCTTACCTTTTAATCGATTCTTATTTTCGCCATGTATGGCCATGCTGTAAATTTTGAAGTCCTAATAATAGCCACGCAAAAAATTATGCAAAATCTAAGTTTACGGCTACTAATTTCAGTTTTTGTGTGTTATACCTCGCGTTTCTCAATCAATCAAGCGAATTCTAAGCCTCCAGGGCCTGAATCAAACTAGGTATAGTACCTACACACCATGTATAACACAAAAATGTATTCCCCATCATCAATCAAGCTTATTAACATGTCTATTTCGATTAGGGATAGAATTGTTCGGTTATTGGTTATTGTTGGATAAATCAAAGTTTTGATCCATAATCCGAGTTTTTGTATCATCAAACACCATGTATGATCTTATTACAACTTATTTAGGTTTGAACAACCTTTTTGTCTAAAAAGAATTACGAGTTTATGGATCAAAATAATTTCTTTTATTATTTATATGTTCTAAGCATGAAAAACATAAGGAAATCAATTAAAACCACTAGTATACCTAAATTTATTGATCCTGCTGTATTTTTGGTAGAACGTGAACTAAGGAAGTGTGTGAAGGTTTGAGATATGTTGCACTTGTGAATAAATGAAAAAAATGTCAAAGGGGAGTCCTTGAATTTCAATGGAGATATGTAGAAGAACTATTTTTATCCCGCTTGCGTTGCAGGGCACTAAGTTGAATATTTATCTCTCATAACATGTAAAATTATATCCAGTCAACAGTTTAAAACAAAAGTACCATACTTTTGCTAAAAAAAACTAAAACAATGGAAAACTACCATATGACACGAATAAAAATTATATCGAGCCAACCAATTGATATAAAACACTACCACAGTTTTGTAAAAAAACACTAAAACGAATTTTACACTGGGGTCAAATCATAATTTAACATGAGAAAAATAACGGCAAAACTATAAATTTAAACAAACTATAAGTTTAAATGGGCGAAATCATAATTTGGCTACACCAATGAAGAAGTGTCACGCAGCTGCCTGACACTATTCCCCTAATATATCCATTAAATAGTTTTCTCAACAATAGACCCCTAAAACATTAACAAATAGCGAGCAGGGCACTTTAGCTGTCATATTTGAGCAATAGACGTAAAGAACTATTGCCGCCGGCCACCGAAAATGTAATATAGGAGATTAGAAGTCGGTTTTAATTTTTTTATTATATTATTATAACTTTATAATTAATTCAAGTGCTAAACTTATTTTACTCATTTTACTTATAAAATTATGAATATGTTGTTGAGATGAGCTTATTTTTATATTCGTTTTGAGCTAAGTTTCATTAAAAACAAAGTAGGGTCAAATATAATATAATATATTTTATTAGTATTATGAAACGGACTCTTATTCTACTCAATATCCGTCAAGGTATCTTATGGTTCAAATCATCAATTTACCCGTCACCTACTCGTTTGACAAAATATGAAATATAAATTTCACATTTCTCGTTTTTATAACTATTACTTTTGGTTACAGTTACTACGGGTTGAAAATATTGAACATGTTAACACGTTTTGATAAGCATCTCGGGATATATTTTGGGTTTCAAGTAATTGTCATTATTAAAGCACCCCCAGGTTGGTAAACCATCGCGCAACACATAGTTTTACGTGTTTTTAAAATACGAACCCAACTTCAATGAAAGCCGAACGCTTTAACGTATTTACTTAAAACACATTATGTTAATGTTGTATAATTTTTTTAGGATTGACAATGCGTAAAATCAAAGACGTTTCTTTAACCGGAATCTGTCTCGTTTAACGTGCCACTACCTACCAGGCCACAAAACCTTATGTTATTGTCTAATTACTACGTCAAAGTAATTCTGTACCCTTCGAATTGTCTACGGCACTTCCGTTTGCATCTAAATTGTTATTGTACAATTTGTGCACTGTTAAACGGGAAAAACTTCTGTTTAACATGTTTTCAACACCCTGAGGCATCAATATCGCACAACTAGGTATTATTGTTCATATGATTCTCATAACGTACCCTAGGATTCATCCGAGTCATAATCAGTATCGTTTCGCTACTCGTGTAAGTCGTACATAGCAATTTAGGGTTTACGGTGAATCTTTGCACATATCATGACAACCGGTGCTTATTGTACTTTCTAGCAATCACATGTTACACATTTCTAACCTCAAAATCATCACAAGTCTAATTGTTTTCACATCGTCTTATGTTATCGAGGACTAGTACGATTAGGGTTTACCGGGATTTTCACATTGTCATATTGTCAGAGGGTATGATCACAGGGGATTCATACCTTCGTTATTACGATTACGTAGGAAAGTTCGATTCAACTTTGACTTGACCATAGTGGTTAGAACTGAAAGTCAAACGAAAAGTCAAGCTGTTTGACTTTCAGTTGAATTCTTAGTAGATAATTGAAATTGACCAAAGGAAATGACTTACTAGGATTGAGGAGCTACTGAGAACGCAAAGAAGTAGCTCCTAAACGCCAAAGAAGATCCAAACAAGATTTAGAAGTGATTGTGAAGGTGTAACTTTGAATGAACACCATGATCACCTATTTATACTAACCCAAAATCTCCTAATTCATGCCAAGTGTGACAAGGGGCTTTAGAAGAAGGATTAATGTCATATTAGGTGTTTTATGGAGAAGAAGAGTGGCAAAAATCATGGCTAGATGGCAAGGGAATAGACCTGCAGCTGCCAGCTGCATTTGGACTGCCAGCAAAGGCCTTACAGACTGCAAGGCCTTTGCCTTGGGTCCGTAAGGACCTTGGGCGCGTGAAATATTTGAATGCCCTTGCGAACCGTAAGGCTAAGCCTTGCGGTCCATAAGGGACCTTCAGGAATAAGATTTTGTGATTTTTACATATTTAGTCCTCAGATTTTATAACTTCCCCCATTTTGATGTATTTGGTCCCCCTCCTTCCACAAATCGGAATTAAATAGAGAGTTTGGACATGTGTCACGTTATAATTCGAAAGTATTTATATGGGATATCACATCTTCACCCCCTTAAAAGAAATCTCATCCTCAAGATTTTATTCAAATAGATAGGGGTACTTTTGACTCATGTTCGTCTCAACTTCCCATGTGTATTCTAGGCCACGACGGGAATCCCATTTTACTTTCACGATGGGGATCTTTTTTTTTCAGAGCCTTTGACTTGTTGATCCTCGATCGATATAGGTTTCTCAAAAAACGTTAAACTTTCATCTATTTGCACATCATGATGTGGCATTACTAGCGATTCATCAGCTAGACATGTCTTCAGATATCATATGTGAAATACATTGTGCATGCCACTTAGTTCCTCAGGTAGCTTAAGCTTGTAAGCTACGGAACCAACTCGTTTAATTATCTCGAACGGTCCTATATATCTTGGGCTTAACTTGCCCTTCCTTCCAATTCTCATCACACCTTTGCAAGGTGATACTTTTAACATGACTTTATCTCCGATTTTGAATTCAAGAGGTTTTCTTCTCTTGTCAATGTAGCTCTTCTTCCTATCACGAGCTGCTTCGAGTCTATCACGGATTTGTATTATCTTATCAATGGTTTCCAGAACTATTTCTGGTCCAGACAATTGTTTCTCCCAAATTTCTGCCCAATAGACAGGTGTTATACACTTTCTTCCGTATAAAGCCTCAAATGGAGCGGCTTTTATAATAGTGTGATAGTTATTGCAGGAGAATTCAATTAGAGGTAGGTGATCGTACCAACTACCACCTAAATCAATCACGCATGCTATCAGCATGTCTGAATAATACGTTCACTCTACTATCTATTGTGGATGGAAGCCATACTGATGTTTAAGCGAGTGCCTAACGATTGTTCGAAACGTTTCCAAAAGTGAGATGTGTACCAAGCATCACGATTGGATACTATAGTAAACGGTACTCTATGCAAAGATACTGTATTGTTGACATACAACTTGGCATATTTATCAGAATTGTACGTTTCTTTATTTGGAAGAAAATGGGCTGATTCAGTCAGTCTGTCGACTGTAACTCAAATTGTATCGTTGCCACGACTTGCTCTTGGTAACTTGGTAATCAAATCCATGGTTACCATTTCCCATTTCCAAAAGGGTATTTCTAACTGTTGTAATAAACCTGATGGTTTTTGGTGTTCATCTTTTACTTGTGAACACGTTAGACACTTAGCTACATAAGTGGCTATAGACTTTTTCATACCTATCCACCAATAATTCTTCTTGAGACCTTGGTACATCTTATCTCCACTTGGATGTATGGAATATCTCAAATTTTGTGATTCTTCTAGAATAAACTCTCTGAGTCCTTTAAAAATCAGAACCCATATTCTGTTATTAAGTCTCAAGATTCCATTATTACCAGTGTTAACTGTTCGACAGTTCCATCTAATTCTTCCTTGGGAGCATTTACCTCTTTGCATTAACACGCAACCCAATCTTGTATGCGAGAGCATCACAGTACACAACGAAGTCTTCAACTTCTTCTAGTAATGACCAAACAGGAGCATTACTTTGTTTCTGTTTCAGAATCTCAAAATATTCCTTCTGCTTAGGACCCCAATCAAATTCACATTCTTTGAGTTAATGCAGTCAGGGGTGTAGCTATTCTTGAAGTTCTCGATGAACCTACGGTAGTAGTCTGCTAATCCCAGGAAACTACGAATCTCAGAAGGTGTTTTGGGGGATTCCCAATTCATGATAGCCTTTATCTTAGAAGGATCCACTTGGATACCACGCTCGTTAATCACGTGTCCCAAATATAAGACTTCCTTGAGCCATAACTCACACTTGGAAAACTTTGCATAAAGCTTTTCTTGCTTTAGCAATCCTAGCATACATTTCAAGTGTTTCTCATGACCTTCTTTACTGCGAGAATAGATAAGTATGTCATCTATGAAGACGACGGCAAACTTATCTCGATTTGGTTTGTAGACTCTGTTGAATGTTGTTGGTGCATTGGTGAGTCAAAAGGGCATCACTAGGAATTCATTGTGATCATATCTTGCTCTAAATGCAATCTTGGGAACATCTTCACTTTTCACCTTTAACTGGTGATATCATGATCGCAAGTCAATCTTATAAAAGAAACTTGCTCCTTGCAATTGATCAAATAGATCGTCAATTCTTGGAAAAGGATAATGATTCTTGATTGTAATCTTGTTCAGCTCACATTAATCAATGCACATCCACATTGAGCCATCTTTCTTCGTCACGAACAGAATAGGAGCTCCCCGGGGAAAGTACTAGGTTGAATAAAACCTTTCTCCAACAGATCTTCAAGTTGAGTCTTCAGTTCCCTCATCTCCGTTGGTAGTTCCCTCATCGGTGTTGGTGCTAATTGATACAGAGCTTTGTCTATCGAAGCCGACCAAGGAAGGGTTTCTACCTTAAACTCCACTTGCCTGTCTAGGGGTAGACCGGGTAACTATTAATGAAATACTTCTACCAAGCAAGTCTTAATGAAACATTTATGGATACTTAGAGATGATAGGGATATCTTCAAATTTTGGTTTTGGGTCGTCAATGGTTACTTGTACAAAAAAAATAATTACATGAAACACAAACAATGAACAACCCCCCCCCCCCCCGACCAAAAAAGAAGCTAAACCTTGTTTGTGCAGAATGTCTATAGCCTACGTCTTAGGGTCATGTCGTATATGTAACAGGGCTTAAATGTTTGATTTTATGTCGTTTTGTTTGTAAATGATACACCTCGTATTGCACAACTCGTACGAAGTGATATACATCACTTCGTACTAGGTGCACTTCGAACGAGGTGGCTCATCCACCCTTGTGCGAGGTTAGCATGTCTATAAATAGTAGTTCTTGAGCATTTTTCTGATCTCACGGTGAAGCCTTGTCAGATCTGTTTTGTAATTGTTCACGTTTAATCAATATATTGAAGCAGAATCAATTAAACGGTAGATCTGATCGTTTTCAAACTTACTAATGATGAATTCCGAGCACGTTAGTTAGTTCAAGTCCAGTCCGGTGCTTTCAAAGGAAAGCCGATCCTCCACATGTGGTATGTCATACCCCTAATTTCCACGTGTAACCCGATGGGCCCGGCTGGGGAATATCGTGACGCAAGTTGATATCATCATTACCAAATAATACAAAGAACACAGCGGAAGTCTGGATAATTACTATTACAAACGTTTGAATGTTCAAAGTTCAAAATAATATACAACGCTTGTAACTAGGTCCACAGGTGGATCGAAATGTGAGTACAAAATGAAATTTAACAGACTATGGCCTTCTAAGCAAAGGGTTGCAATTCCTCTTAAGCTTCGCCAAGCACTTCCAACCTAATTACTTATACTTGTCACATGCGCTTAGTCTTTTGAAAATAAGTCATTTTTCACTGGTAAATACATTTAACCGACTCATTTTGAAAACATTTCGAAAACATTTAGTGTACACAATGGTACGTAGTTTAATAAATAACCTGGGATAAATAAATTTTCATAGTTTTACATGCCAATAATACATTTAGAGCCCGATAACTATGCCGGGATCATGATTAATCGACACACCACTTTAACACCTTTAATAGGTGCACCCATAATGGGTTATAATTTAATTTAGCATCTAACGGGTGTATGCCTACACCCCGTGCTTAGGTCGTGGCCATTTGCAATTAAATGAGCCGTGGATATCCAGGACACGGTCGTTTTAACCCCCCAAATGTTTAATATTAAGCAATACAAATTAAAATGGATTATTTGAATTCCCGACTCATTGGCCTTTGATCCCATATCCAACCATGCGGTATTATTATACCGTATCCCAAGCCCGTATAAGGGAAAATAAGTTAAAGTATTTAACTGCCTTGCAAATTCTTTAGTAAATAATAAAATAAGCAGAGCACAGCCGTAATCAAAATAATTAGCCCGGAAACAATCTACTGAAAGCCTCTAGTCTGAATGGTGGTATTATTAACCGATTAGTTAGCTAGCAGGTCTTTATTTAGTCATTGACTTAGACCGGCTAACTTAAACTAAGATAACGGTACGAAACGCTGGATTAAGCGATGACCGGAAAAGAATGTATTTTGGACCGACAAGTACTAGGACTTGTATAATATGGGTTACCATTTTACATTCTGGAATTTGAGAATATTTTGATATGGTTAAACCCGTTTCGGTAAAATATGTAAACTAGTCACGTAGGCTTAACCGTACGCATATAAGCGAAACCGGGTAACCGGGTGAGTCCTATACAAGTTCCATATGACATTACGTTTAAAATATCAGTAAGTTATCAATATGTTGGCCCGTTACGGTTTTAAAATCAAATTATGCCTTAACAGGGCAATTTGGTCATTTTATAATGTAATAAATGAGCTTATATGAAAAATTGATGTTATTGTCATCAACATTTTGTAAAAATACTATTTAATGATGTTACAGTAGGATATCAATTATATGTGTGGTTTATAGCTTAAGACCAAACTATGTCCCGGAAGGGCATTTTGGTCATTTCACACATAATTCGATAACCTATTTTGGAATCTGAGTCTGGGACATGTACCTATTCTAATAATTTTGAAAACATGTTTTGAAATCAGTAGGTATCAAGGCTTTATGCTCTAATATGGTTTTAAACCATATTGTGCGCCGAAACGGCGATTAAGTCGCTAAATGATGATTTAAATGGTATTTAAGGAAACTGCTGTTGTGACCGAGTTTGTATGACCAAAATATGTATATATATATATTATATTATATATATATATATTACATCAGTAATTATAAGGTTTTGGTCCATTAAAATGTTTAAAACCCATTTAAAGTGCCGAAAGGGTAATATCGTCATTTAAGGACATAATATGCAAACTATAGCTTAAACTCAGTTTGCAACATGAATGGACATATCAAATAATCCTAATAATGATATTACATTAGCAGGTATTGAGTTTTGATGTCAATTTTATGTTTAAACCATTTTATACGCCAAAAGGGCGATTTAGTCACTTTAAACGAGTTATTTATGTTAAATAATCGAAACATAGTTCATGACCAGGTTACTAATATTGAAATAAGTTCATAGTTTAAAAATTCAGTTTACAAATCATTTATATGTTTGTTAATGGTTAAAACCTCATTTTTATACATTAGGGGCCTTTTTGCAAACATTGGCATAATTTAACGGATACTTGTGTAAAAACTCGGATTACTACTTGACCATGTCCTATAACTCCAGAGGGTTATAGTGCACTATAACATGGTCATAATGGAACTTAGGAACTTTAGCTAAGGTTGCTAAATCGGGTCAGAACCGAAAGTCAAAGCAGAAGTCATCTTTTGCGACATTCGGGTGCGAACCGACCTTAGACCTGGAATTGACAAGCCGAACATGTTCTCACATGTTCTTATAATTATTACCAAGTTATTAGAGTGTTAAAACAGATTTTATAACATCTATTAGTAGTTATAATTTTATTTCAAAACTGACCCGTTTGACTTTTTATTAACATAACTTTGACCCGTCAATTGACCAAGCAAACGGGGTAATAAGGAGGTGACCCTCTTGAGGGATTAACACATACCTTATTATGATCACGTAGCCATGTTCGTTACGAACATTGGCTGGACCATAATGGTCTTAGCACAGAGTCAAAGCGTTTTTACGTCAACGATTTGACTTAGGCTAATTGCCTAATAAAACTGAAAGAACTGAGTTGGAACACTTACTATTGAACCAAAGATGACTAAGAGACTCAGAGGAAGTCCCCAATAAGCTCAGGAACCTCCAAGTGAGCAATAGAGAGAAGAAGAGAATGATGAGGAAGTTTGGGGCTCACCGAAGGTTGCTATTTATAGCAATGGAGGATGCATGGGATGAAGACAAGTGTTGGGGGATGATCCCAGATGAGAACAAGTGTTTTTGGTCGTGGCACAACCAAGGGAAAGGGTGGCATTTGTGGGAGAGGTGGCAAGGCAGCAGGCTGCCAAGAATCTGCCACTGGCAGTCCCTTACGGCCCGTAAGGGATTAGCCTTGCAGTCCGTAAGGAGCTCTGGTGCCCACTGGTTTTTAAATGGTTACGACCGTAACCATATTGGCTTGCGGTCCGTAACTGCCTTCCAGAAATTGAAATTTGGCATTTTTACAACTTTGGTCCTCCGGCTTTTTCCGATGCTCTTTCAGAACATAACGGCATTTTTAGTCCCTCTTTGCTACACGTGGCAACCAAAAATTTTCGGGACACGTGTCGGGATTTCATTGGACAAAATTTTCGAGGTGTTACATCTTCACCCCTTAATAAAAATCTCGACCTCGAGATTTATTCAAATAGATATGGGTAATTCTGTCGCATATTGGACTCGACCTCCCAAGTATATTCGGGACCTCGGCGGGCATCCCATTTAACTTTCACAATAGGCACGTGCTTCCTACGAAGTTTCTTAACTCGCCGATCTTCAATCGCAATTGGTTTCTCTATGAAACTCAAGTTTTCATTGATTTGAATATCTTCATGAGGCATTGCTAGAGACTCATCCACCAGACATTTCTTTAAGTTGGAAATGTGGAACACATCATGTATTCCACTTAGCTTTTCGGGTAGCTTAAGCTTGTATGCCACTGAACCGATACATTCGATGATCTCGAATGGTCCTATATGTCTTGGGCTTAGCTTCCCTTTTTTACCAAAGCGCATTACACCTTTCCAAGGTGATACCTTTAGCATAACCTTGTCCACTACTTGGAACTTCAAAGGTTTGCGCCTTTTGTCGGCATAACTTTTCTGTCGATCTCGTGCAGCTTTTAAACGGTCAAGGATTTGTCCAACTTTTTCCGTCGTTTCTAGAACGACCTCTGGTCCTGATAGTTGGGCTCCCCCAACTTCGGCCCAACAAATAGGCGTCCGACATTTTCTCCCGTATAAAGCCTCAAATGGTGCGGCTTTAATGCTCGTATGATAGCTATAATTATAGGAGAATTCAATCAAGGGTAGGTGGTTATCCCAACTACCACCTAAGTCGATCACACATGCTCGAAGCATGTCCTCAAGGGTTTGAATGGTACACTCACTTTGTCCATCAGTTTGCGGATGATAAGCGGTACTAAGTTTAATCGAGTGCCAAGAGATTGTTTGAAACTTTTCCAAAAATGAGATGTGTATCTTGTATCTCTATCGGATACAATAGACACAGGCACTCCATGCAGGGACACGATCTCATCCACATATATTTTTGCCAATTTATCCGAACTAAACGTTTCCTTGATTGATAAGAAATGTGCTGACTTGGTCATCGTATCAACGATGACCCAAATCGTGTCATTACCACGTCTGGTTTTAGGTAACTTGGTTATCAAATCCATAGTTACGATTTCCCATTTCCAAGTGGGAATCTCTAACTGTTGTAGGAGTCCTGACGACTTTTGGTGTTCTGCTTCCACTTGCGAACATGTCAGACACTTTGATACATAGGTGGCTATGGATTTCTTCAAAACCATCCACCAACAGATAGACTTCAAGTATTGGTACATTTTATGACCTCCTAGAGGACAGAGTACTTCGAACTGTGAGCTTCCTGGAGGATTAGTTCTCTAAGTCCTCCGAAGACTGGAACCCAAATTCGTCCATTGAATCTGAGGATTCCATCATCACTGAATGTTAACTGTTCCACAGTTCCACCAAGTTCCTCATTGGCTATGTATTCTTTTAACATAGCTTACCTTTGAGCTTCCCATAATTTTTCATTCAGGCTATTCCTTACTTCTATACTTTTAGCGTTAATCCTTAGGTTTAATCCTTTCTTTGCGACTAAGCGCATCAGCGACTACATTTGCTTTACCGGATGGTATCGGATTTCACAATCATAATCATTCAGTGTTTCCATCCAGCGATGTTGTCTCATGTTCAAATCCTTATGATTGAACAAATATTGAAGACTTTTATGGTCAGTGTAGATGATACACTTTGTTCCATACAAGTAATGTCTCCAAAGTTTAAGTGCAAATACTACCGGCCCAGCTCCAAATCATGGATGGTGTAGTTTCTCTCGAGCACTTTTAGTTGTCGTGATGCGTCAATCACTTTGCCTCTTTGCATAAGCACACATCCCATACCAGTGTGCGATGCATCACTGTAAACCACAAATTCTTCTACGCCTGCTGGCAAAGTTAATATCAGGGCATTGCTTAATTTGTGCTTTAAAGTTTCAAAGGATTCTTGCTGCTTTGGACCCCAGTTGAACTTAGCATCTTTACGAGTTAAGATTGTCAAAGGAGCGGCTATTCGTGAGAAGTTCTCAATGAACCTTCGATAATATCCAGCCAGTCCTAAGAAACTTCGTATCTCAGAAGCTGTCTTTGGTGCTTCCCAATTCATTATCACTTCTATCTTTGCAGGGTCCACTTGGAGACCAAGTTCAGTTACTATGTGACCGAGGAACTGAACCTCACAGAGCCAAAATTCACATTTGGAAAACTTTGCATACAGCTTTTCCTGACGTAGTATATTGAGAATGCACCTTAAATGTTTCTCGTGATCAGATTGATTACAAGAGTAGATAAGTATGTCGTCTATGAAGACAATGACAAACTTATCTAAGTATGGCTTGCAGACTCTATTCATGAGGTCCATGAATCCTGCGGGTGCATTAGTGAGCCCAAAAGGCATCACTAGGAACTCGTAATGTCCATATCTTTTTCTGAAAGCAGTTTTCGGAACATCTTCATTTCTAACCTTAAGTTGGTGATATCCTGATCTTAAATCAACCTTCGAGAAGTAGCTTGCACCTTGCAATTGATCAAACAAGTCATCGATCCTGGGCAAAGGATAACGATTCTTGATTGTTATCTTATTGAGTTCACGGTAATCAATGCACATCCGCATTGATCCGTCCTTCTTTTTAACAAATAGGATAGTAGCTCCCCTAGGCGAAGAACTCGGTTGAATAAAACCTTTCTCTAAGAGTTCGTCCAATTGGGTTCTCAATTCTTTCATCTCGGTTGGCGCTAAACGATATGGAGCTTTAGCTATGGAGCTGCTCCATGTATGATGCCAATCCAAAACTCTACCTGCCTATCAGGAGGTAGGCCAGGTAATTCTTCTAGGAACACGTCTGGGTATTCTGAGATGATAGGAATATCTTCAATCTTTGGTTTGGTTTCATCAATGTGACCTGTGCCATGTAGATGACACAACCCTTCGTCATACATCTAGATGCTTTAAGCAAAACTGCTTTATCGGGCAATCCAAAGTGTTTGTCTCCATGAATAGTAAGTGTTAGGAAACTTTATGTGTAAGAATAAAGTTTTGAAGAAAAATGAATAAAGAGAGTCTGATCAATCTGATCAGATCTGATGAAGAAGAAGTCAAGGATCAAGTCAACAGAAGATACATGATCATAGGCCATAAGAAGAAGCATCTAAATTAGATCTGATGAGAATATCTTTGTCTAACTGTTCGAAGAAAGGATTAGAAAAGATCTGATCAAATCCGATGAAACCTCATCAGATTCTGATTAGAAGTCATCAGAAATCTGGTGACCAATCATAATGTCCACTTGCATTTGAAGATAAGGTAACTCAGTTGAAGGACATTTCTAATACAAGTGGAAGTAGTAAGCGTGACATATGAAATGATCTGCCACGATATACACTTGCATGAATAAACAATTGTGTATTCATGCTAGTTATTCTCTATATATAGAGATCACCAACTGAAGATCGATGGAGCAGAGCATTGCAAGTATTACAACTTATATACTCCATTGCCCTTCACTCCCATAGAATTCTTAAGCATTGTTTGTATTAGAAAATAACTTTTCAATCATCTTTTGTAATCTTTAAAAGTGATATAAACTTGAAAATTCTGTATCTCTGTTCCTTACAAGTTGATTTCTAATTCCGCACATTATTTTAATAGAAAATTGAAATCAACTTGCCATTTTAAGTCAAAGCATTGTTATCTGGGACCAACAATTGGTATCAGAGCAGATTGAATAAAACATTTTCAAATCGATCAACTGCTCGAGTATCTTTGTTAATACTCTGTTTTTCAAAAGTTCAAAAACTTTGACTAGAAATGGCAAACTTTCAGTCTTGGAACAGTGCTTTATACATGGGTTCTATGTCAAAGCCTCCGACGTTAGTCAGGGAGGAGTACCCCCAATGGAAAATCAGGATGATCAATTTTCTTAATGGACATGATCGAGCTCTGTTTCAATCCATTGTGTGTTGCCCACATATACCACGTGTTGAAATACCTGGCGTTCCAGCATCTGATGACTCACCAGAAATCTCTGCTTCTTGGGCTCCCAAACAAGAGAAAAATTGGAGCCTAGAAGATAGGAAACTGGTAGAAACAGATGAAAGGGCCAAATCACTTCTGATTATGGCACTTCCAAATGACATATTTTCTTATGTTGATGCATGCTCATCTGCAAAAGAAATATGGGATCAACTTGAAAATCTTTGTGAAGGAGGAGACAAAATGAACAGAAACATGAGAACAAATCATCTCTTCGCTTATGAAAGGTTTAAATGTTCACCTAATAAAACACTCACCGATGCTTACATTAGATTAACAAAATTTTAAATGAACAAAAAAAGCATGGATTTGAAAAAGTCAATGATGAAAGAAATGTAAAATTTCTTGATGCTTTACCCAGAGAATGGCAAAATCTTGCCATGACCATAGCTTCTACATTAGAGCTAGGAAATCTGAACCTACATGATCTATATAGCATTCTACTCCCAAGAGAGCAAACAAATCATTGAAAACTGAAAACAATATGGTGGACCTATAGCCTTAATACCAAATTATGAAAGATCAATCACACCTGATCTACAATCCTCTAACCCACAAAACCTAGTCTTAGCATCAGAAAATTCTAAAAAATCCATCAGATTTTTCTGCATTTGCTGAAGCAATAGCTTTGCTCAAATAAACCTTTGAGCAAAGATTGAAAGGAGGAAGTTCCAGAATTCAGAGAAGTGATAAAGGAAAGATGGAAGCTAGATCCAAGGAAAGAAGAGTAGAGCATTGCAAGTATTACAACTTATATACTCCATTGACCTTCACTCCCACAGAATTCTTAAGCATTGTTTTGTATTAGAAAATAACTTCTCAATCATCTTTTTTAATCTTTCAAAAGTGATATAAACTTGAAAATTACGTATCTCTGTTTCTTACAAGTTGATTTCTAATTCCGCACATTATTTTCATATAAAGTTGAAATCAACTTGCCATTTTAAATCTAAGCATTGTTATCTGAGACTAATAATTGGTATCATAGCAGATAGAATAAAACATTTCAAATCGATCAACTGCTCGGGTATCTTGGTTAATACTCTGTTTTTCAAAAGTTAAAAACTTAGACTAAAAATGGCAAACTTTCAGTCTTAGAACAGTGCTTTCAACATGGGTACTATGTCAAAGCCTCCGACGTTAGTCAGGGAGGAGTACCCCCAATGGAAAATCAGGACGATCAATTTCCTTAATGGACATGATCGAGCTCTGTCTCAATCCATTGTGTGTGGCCCACATATACCACGTGTTGAAATACCTGGCGTTCCAGCATTTGATGACTCACCAGAAATCTCTGCTTCTTGGGCTCCCAAACAAGAGAAAAATTGGAGCCTAGAAGACATGAAACTGGTAGAAAAGATGAGAGGGCCAAATCACTTCTGATTATGGCACTTCCAAATGACATTTTTTTCTTATGTTGATGCATGCTAATCTGCAAAAGAAATATGGGATCAACTTGAAAATCTTTGTGAAGGAGGAGACAAAATGAAAAGAAACATGAGAACAAATCATGTCTCCGCCTATGAAAGGTTTAAATGTTCACCTAATGAAACACTCACCGATGCTTACAATAGATTGACAAAATTTTTAAATGAAATAAAAAAGCATGGAGTTGAAAAAGCCAACGATGAAAGAAATGTAAAATTTCTTGATGCTTTGCCCAGAGAATAGCAAAATCTTGCCATGACCATAGCTTCCACACTAGATCTAGGAAATCTGAACCTACATAATCTATATAGCATTCTACTCCCAAGAGAGCAACAAATCATTGAAAACTCAAAACAATATGGTGGACCTATAGCCTTACTATCAAATTTTTAAAGATTAATCACACCTGATCTACAACCCTCTAACCCACAAAACCTAGTCTTAGCATTAGAAAATTCTGAAAATCCATCAAATGTTTCTGCATTTGCTGAAGTAATAGCTTTGCTCACCAAAACCTTTGAGCAAAGATTGAAGGAGGAAGTTCCAGAATTCAGAGAAGTGATAAAAGAAAGATGGAAGCTAGATCCAAGGAAAGAAGAGAAGAGCATTGCAAGTATTACAACTTATAAACTCCTTTGCCCTTCACTCCCACAGAATTCTAAACATTGTTTTGTATTAGAAATTAACTTTTCAATCATCTTTTGTAATCTTTTAAAAGTGATATAAAGTTGAAAATTCCGTATCTCTGTTTCTTACTAGTTGATTTCTAATTCCGCACATTATTTTCATATAAAGTTGAGATCAACTTGCCATTTTAAGTCAAAGCATTGTTATCTGGGACCAACAATTGGTATCAGAACTGATTGAATAAAACATTTTCAAATCGATCAACTGCTCGAGTATCTTTGTTAATACTTTCTTTTTCAAAAGTTCAAAAACTTTGACTTAAAATGGCAAACTTTCAGTCTTGGAACAGCGGTTTCAACGTGGGTTCTATGTCAAAGCCTCCAACGTTAGTCACGGAGGAGTGCCCGCAATGGAAAATCAGGATGATCAATTTCCTTAATGGACATGATCGAGCTCTGTTTCAATCCATTGTGTGTGGCCCACATATACCACGTGTTGAAATACCTGGCGTTCCAGCATCTGATGACTCACAAGAAATCTCTGCTTCTTGGGCTCCCAAACAAGAGAAAAATTGGAGCCCAGAAGACAGGAAACTGGTAGAAACAGATGAAAGGGCCAAATCACTTCTGATTATGGCACTTCCAAATGACATATTTTCTTATCTTGATGCATGCTCATCTGCAAAAGAAATATGGGATCAACTTGAAAATCTTTGTGAAGGAGAGATAAAACGAAAAGAAACATGAGAACAAATCATGTCTCCACTTATAAAAGGTTTAAATATCCACCTAATGAAACACTCACCGATGCTTAAAATAGATTAACAAAAATTTTATATGAACTACAAAAGCATGGAGTTGAAAAAGCCAATGATGAAAGAAATGTAAAATTTCTTGATGCTTTACCAAGAGAATGGCAAAATCTTGCCATGACCATAGCTTCTACATTAGAACTAGGAAATCTGAACCTACATGATCTATATAGCATTCTACTCCAAGAGAGCAAACAAATCATTGAAAACTCAAAACAATATGGTGGACCTATAGCCTTAATATCAAATTATGAAAGATCAATCACACCTGATCTACAATCCTCTAACCCACAAAACCTAGTCTTAGCATCAGAAAATTCTAAAAAATCCATCAGGTTTTTTCTGCATTTGCTAAAGCAATAGCTTTGCTCAACAAAACCTTTGAGCAAAGATTGAAAGGATGAAGTTCCAGAGTTCAGAGAAGTGATAAAGGAAAGATGGAAGCTAGATCCAAGGAAAGAAGAGCAGAGCATTGCAAGTATTACAACTTATATACTCCATTGCCCTTCACTCCCACAGAATTCTTAAGCATTGTTTTGTATTAAAAATAACTTCTCAATCATCTTTGGTAATCTTTAAAAAGTGATATAAACTTGAAAATTCCGTATCTCTTTTCTTACAAGTTGATTTCTAATTCCGCACTTTATTTTCATATAAAGTTGAAATCAACTTGCCATTTTAAGTCTAAGCATTGTTATCTTGGACCAATATTGGTATCAGAGCAGATTAAATAAAACATTTCAAATCGATCAACTGATCAAGTATCTTTGTTAATACTCTGTTTTTCAAAAGTTCAAAAACTTTGACTAAAAATGGCAAACTTTCAGTCTTGGAACAGTGCTTTCAACATGGGTTCTATGTCAAAGCCTCCGACGTTAGTCAGGGAGGAGTACCCCAATGGAAAATCAGGATGATCAATTTCCTTAATGGACATGATCGAGCTCTGTTTCAATCCATTGTGTGTGGCCCACATATACCACATGTTGAAATACCTGGCGTTCCAGCATCTGATGACTCACCAGAAATCTCTGCTTCTTGGGCTCCCAAACAAGAGAAAAATTGGAGCCCAGAAGACATGAAACTGGTAGAAAAGATGAGAGGGCCAAATCACTTCTGATTATGGCACTTCCAAATGACATATTTTCTTATGTTGATGCATGCTGATCTGCAAAAGAAATATGGGATCAACTTGAAAATCTTTGTGAAGAAGGAGACAAAATGAAAAGAAACATGAGAACAAATCATGTCTCCGCTTATGAAAGGTTTAAATGTTCACCTAATGAAACACTCACCGATGCTTACAATAGATTGACAAAAATTTTAAATGAAATAAAAAAGCATGGAGTTGAAAAAACCAATGATGAAAGAAATGTAAAATTTCTTGATGCTTTGCCTAGAGAATGGCAAAATCTTGCCATGACCATAGCTTCCACACTAGAGCTAGGAAATCTGAACCTACATGATCTATATAGCATTCTACTCCAAGAGAGCAATAAATCATTGAAAACTCAAAACAATATGGTGGACCTATAGCCTTACTATCAAATTCTCAAAGATCAATCACACCTGATCTACAACCCTCTAACCCACAAAACCTAGTCTTAGCATCATAAAATTCTAAAAAATCCATCAGATGTTTCTGCATTTGCTGAAGCAATAGCTTTGCTCACCAAAACCTTTGAGCAAAGATGGAAAGAAGGAACTTGTAGAATTCAGAGAAGTGATAAAGGAAAGATGGAAGCTAGATCCAAGGAAAGAAGACCAAAGCATTGCAAGTATTACAACTTATATACTCCATTACCCTTCACTCCCACATAATTCTTAAGCACTATTTTGTATTAGAAAATAACTTTTCAGTCTTCTTTTGTAATCTTTCAAAAGTGATATAAACTTGAGAATTCTGTCTCTCTGTTTCTTAAAAGTTGATTTCTAATTCCGCACATTATTTTCATATAAAGTTGAAATCAACTTGCCAATTTTAAGTCAAAGGATTGTTATCTCGAACCAACAATTGGTATCTGAGCAGATTGAATAAAAAATTTTCAAATCGATCAACTGCTCGAGTACCTTTGTTTTAAACTCTATTTTTCAAAAGTTCAAAAAGTTTGACTAAAAATGGCAAACTTTCAGTCTTGGAACAGTGCTTTCAACATGGGCTCTATGTCAAAGCCTCCAACGTTAGTCAGGGAGGAGTACCCCCAATGGAAAATCAGGATGATCAATTTCCTTAATGGACTTGATCGAGCTCTGTTTCAATCCATTGTGTGTGGCCCACATATACCACGTGTTGAAATACCTGGCGTTCCAGCATCTGATGACTCACCAGAAATTTCTGCTTCTTGGGCTCCCAAACAAGAGAAAAATTGGAGCGCAGAAGACCGGAAACTGGTAGAAACAGATGAAAGGGCCAAATCACTTCTGATTATGGCACTTTCAAATGACATATTTTCTTATGTTGATGCATGCTCCTCTGCAAAAGAAATATGAGATCCACTTGAAAATCTTTGTGAAGGAGGAGACAAAATGAAAAGAAACAGCAGAACAAATCATGTCTCCACTTATGAAAGGTTTAAATGTTCACCTAATGAAACACTCACCGATGCTTACAATAGATTGACAAAAATTTTAAATGAACAAAAAAAGTATGGAGTTGAAAAAACCAATTATGAAAGAAATGTAAAATTTCATGATGCTTGCCCAGAGAATGGCAAAATCTTGCCATGACCATAGCTTCTACATTAGAGCTAGGAAATCTGAACCTACATGATCTATATAGCATTCTACTCCCAAGAGAGCAAACAAATCATTGAAAACTAAAACAATATGGTGGACCTATAGCCTTACTATCAAATTCTCAAAGATCAATCACACCTGATCTACAATCCTCTAACCTACAAAACCTAGTCTTAGCAAAAATCCATCAGATTTTTCTGCATTTGCTGAAGCAATAGCTTTGCTCAACAAAACCTTTGAGCAAAGATTGAAAGGAGGAAGTTCCAGAATTAAGAGAAGTGATAAAGGAAATATGGAAGCTAGATCCAAGGAAAGAAGAGCAGAGCATTGCAAGTATTACATCTTATATACACCATTGCCCTTCACTCCCACAGAATTCTTAAGCATTGTTTTGTATTAGAAAATAACTTCTCAATCATCTTTTTTAATCTTTCAAAAGTGATATAAACTTGAAAGTTCCGTATCTCTGTTTCTTACAATTTGATTTCTAATTCCGCACATTAATTTCATATAAAGTTGAAATCAACTTGCCATTTTAATCTAAGCATTGTTATCTGGGACCAATAATTGGTATCAGAGCAGATTGAATAAAACAATTCAAATCGATCAACTGCTCAGTATCTTTGTTAATACTCTGTTTTTCAAAAGTTCAAAAACTTTGACTTAAAATGGCAAACTTTCAGTCTTGGAACAGTGCTTTCAAAATGGGTACTATGTCGAAGCCTCCGACGTTAGTCATGGAGGAGTACCCCCAATGGAAAATCAGGATGATTAATTTCCTTAATGGACATGATTGAGCTCTGTTTCAATCCATTGTGTTTGGCCCACATTTACCACATTTGAAATACCTGGCGTTCCAGCATCTGATGACTCACCAGAAATCTCTGCTTCTTGGGCTCCCAAACAAGAGAAAAATTGGAGCCCAGAAGACAGGAAACTGGTAGAAACAGATGAAAGGGCCAAATCACTTCTGATTATGGCACTTCCAAATGACATATTTTCTTATGTTGATGCATGCTCCTCTTCAAAAGAAATATGGGATCCGCTTGAAAATCTTTGTGAAGGAGGAGACAAAATGAAAAGAAACATGAGAACAAATCATATCTTTGCTTATGAAAGGTTTAAATGTTCACCAATGAAACACTCACCGATGCTTACAATAGATTGACAAAAATTTTAAATGAACTAAAAAAGTATGGAGTTGAAAAACCAATGATGAAATAAATGTAAAATTTCATGATGCTTTGCCCAGAGAATGGCAAAATCTTGCCATGACCATAGCTTCCACACTAGAGCTAGGAAATCTGAACCTGCATGATCTATAAAGCATTCTACTCCCAAGAGAGCAACAAATCATTGAAAACTCAAAACAATATGGTGGACCTATAGCCTTACTATCAAATTCTCAAAGATCAATCACACATGATCTACAACCCTTAACCCACAAAACCTAGTCTTAGCATCAGAAAATTCTAAAAATCCATCAGATGTTTCTGCATTTGCTGAAGCAATAGCTTTGCTCACCAAAACCTTTGAGCAAAGATTGAAGGGAGGAAGTTCCAGAATTCAGAGAAGTGATAAAGGAAAGATGGAAGCTAGATCCAAGGATAGAAGAACAGAAAGCAAGTCAGAAGTGGTATGCTATAGATGCAAACAAAAGGGTCACTATGCATCAGAATGTAAGAACAAAAAGTTAAAAGATTCAGCTTACTATGAAAAGAAGCTAGAAGAAGCCAAGAAACAAAACAACAACAAGTCAGCCTGATTGCAGGGACAGATACCTGGATGACTGATGACTCATCAGATGATGATTAGGAAGAAAGGCCAACTTCTGTCTTATGGCAAAACTTGACAATGAGGCATCAGAAATCAATGTAAGTCAAAATGATCAAGAACTTCAAAATCAAATAAACAAATTTTTGGAAGATTTTCAAAAATTACAGGAGAAATACTTGAAAGAAACAAAGAAATCTGATGAACTTAAAGACATGTTGAAACATTGTCAAGAAAGTGAAAATTTTTACATGAAGAAAGTTTGATCAAAGACACAAAAATCAATTTTTATGAAAAAGAGAGAAAATTTTTGTATGCAGAAATTCATAAAAATAAAGTAAATGTAAAAGGTTTTCAACAAGCAAAGGATTTCATTGACTACATTGAAACAACTTCAAAAAATCAGGTGAAGGATAGGGTTATACAAAAACAACAAAAGATAATCCTACAGTGTTTATACAAGCTTCAGATAAACCACAATCAGATTTTGACAATGAATCAAATTTATCAGAAGAATCTAACTTCATGGCATCTTGTTCTGAGTCAAGACCAGAATCATACAAAAGAAAAAACTAAAAGGGTCTTAAAAGAAAAGGGTCAAAACATTTTTCAAAAATCTCAGAAAAATGGGCTTTAATCAAAAATCATTCCATCAGACATCTCTACCAAGGTGGGATGTATGTTTGTTGATATCCTGAAAGTAATTCAACAGCATCTGAACAAAAACCAACAATCTGTCACTGGTTCAGCATTGGACATAAATCTTATCAGATCTGATCAGATGGCAACATATTTGGTAAAGAAAGCTGATCAGTCAAAATCAACAGACTCTGACAGATCAAGATCAACAGATGATGAAGGAAAACTATTATATGCTTTGTACTCATCTGACAAAGTACCCAAGAAAATCTGGGTACCAAAAAATCACTAACCTCTTCATTACAGGACCATCATGTGCAGCAGATTTGGTACTGCGTTTCAGGAAGCTCCAAGCACATGACTGGGGATTGGAGCTTACTTAGCAACTATGTAGAAAAGCTAGGTAAATTTGTAAATTTTGGTAATGGAGTCAAGGGTAGGGTAAAAGGTTATGGAAGCATAACATATGGTACAATAACAATTGAGACGTGGCACATGTAGAAGGTTTAAAATATAACCTTCTAAGTTGTGGTAAGTTTTGTGACAAAGGATTTCAGGTAACATTTTTACCTGATACTTGCTTATTAATAGGTCTTGAAGATGATAAACTTTATATTAGAGGAAAAAGGATAAGAAAATCAATTTATTTTTTTGATTTCAACAACAAAATTGAAGAACCACAATTTTGTTTATTTACAAAAGAAAATAAAGGAAACAGTTGGTTATGGCATAAAAGACTGGCTCATATAAATTTTAAAAATTTAAACAAATTAGCAAGCAAGTGTCTGGTAAAAGGATTACCTTCTATTACTTCAAGAAAAGACAAACTCTATGAAGCATGTGAGCTGGAAAAGTAAAAAAGAGGCTCACACAAAACTGTGGTAGAATCTTCTATCTCTGAAAATCTTGAACTTTTACATATGGACCTTTGTGGACCAATAAGCACTGAAAGTTTTTCTGGAAAGAAATACATTTTAGTTATTGTTGATGATTATTCAAGGTACGCATGGGTGGAATTTTTTAGGCAAAAGAGTGAAACACCAGATTTGATCATAAATTTTGTTAAGAAAATTGAAAATCTGTTAAAATTAATTGTAAGAAAAATCAGATCTGACAATGGGACAGAATTAAAAAATGCAAAACTTGAGAACTTCCTAACAGAAAAAGGAATATCTCATGATTTTTCTTCTCCCAGAACCCCACAACAAAATGGGGGTGTTGAAAGGAGAAACAGAACTTTGGTAGAAGCAACAAGAACAATGCTGGCATATGCCAATCTGCCAACCTATTTTTGGGCTGAAATAGTGGCAAATGCATGTTTCACACAAAACATAACTATCATCAACAAAAGACATTAGAAAACACATTTTCACATCATAAACAAAAGGGTACCAAGTGTTAAATTTTTACATACCTTTGGATGTAGATGTTTTATTTTTAATGATTTTGACAGTTTAGAGAAATTTGACAGAAAAGCTGAAAAGGGAATTTTTCTTGGATACTCTTTCTCTTCAAAAGATTACAGAGTATCTGTTTTAAATAGCTGAACAATCAAAGAAAGTCTGTATGTCTCTTTTGATGATTCATCATAAACATAAATTTATGATGACATCATAAGTTTCTCACCAAAAGAAAATTCAACAAATAATGAACACCTATTGACAGAACTGACAAATGAACTGCTTGGGTATGACTGGGAGGGAAATTATGGAAATTTACTAGAAAACCAGTCACACTCTAACTCTGCAGAAAACTTAGAGCCATCAAAAGAATTACAAGGAATAACAAATCAGGCATCAGATACTACATCAGAAAATCAAGAACAAATGTCTAAAGACTCAGGCTCATAACAGAACATCGATCAGGAGGAAGCAGCAAGTTCTTCACAAAATCTATCACTTGATTCAACAAATACTTCAACAAGTGGAAGATGGATAAAGGGTCACTCAACAGAAAATATCATAGGAAACCCTCAAGATGGTGTTAAAACAAGATCAGCAACTGTTCATGAATGTCTTCATGCTGGTTTCTTAAGTTTAACTGAACCAAAAACAACAAAGGAAGCACTCAAGGATCCAGACTGGGTTCAAGCCATGCAAGAAGAACTTGATCAGTTTGAAAGAAGTCAAGTGTGGAACCTAGTACCTAGACCAAATTACAAATCTTTCATAGGGTCAAAATGGGTATTTAGAAATAAATCTGATGAACAAGGTATAGTAACCAGAAACAAAGTAAGATTGGTCGTAAAAGGGTATAGTCAACAAGAAGGAATTGACTATGATGAAACCTTTGCACCAGTAGCAAGACTGGAGGCAGTTAGAATCTTTCTTGCTTATGCAGCTTCAAAAGGCTTCAAAGTTTATCAGATGGATGTAAATTCTGCTTTTCCAAATGGTAAGATTGATCAAGAAGTATATGTGCAGCAACTAGAAGGCTTTGTTGATCCAAAATTTCCAAAACATGTTTATATACTGAATAAAGCCTTGTATGGTTGAAACAAGCTCCAAGAGCATGGTATGAAACTCTTTCAAACTTTTTGATTCAATCAGGTTTTACCAAAGGTACTATAAACACAACTCTGTTTCTCAAAACACACAAAGGGCACACTTTGTTGGTACAAATATATTGATGACATAATATTTGGATCAACCAACTCAAATCATTGTAAAAAGTTTGGAAAATTGATGACAAGCAATTTTGAGATGAGCATGATGGGAGAATTAAGCTTCTTTTTAGGTCTCAAAGTAAAACAAGAATCTGATGGAATATTTTTGAATCAATCAAAATATGTAAAACCATTTTAAAGAAATATTCATTAGAAAATTTCTCTCATCGAAAACTCCTATGGCCACAGGAAACAAGTTAGATTCTGATCCTGATTGATGCAAATGTAGATCTTAAAACCTACAGAGGAATGATTGGATCACCCTTATATCTAACAACTAGCAGACCTGACATAATGTTTTCAACATGCTTTCTGTCACACCCCGACCCGCAGCGGAAAAGGTGATCGGGGCATGATTGGGTTATCATCAAAGCTCATGACATTTATTATGCGTTTCATATTCTTTAATACAAATTAAATTGAAATTTACAATAAATGTTACAACATGTTCTAACTAACAATCTAAACTTCTTTGTTCTCTTCTAAGGCATATCCTATGTTTTCCTTGCTTCAACCTGTTCACCTGTATCATGTGTAAAAGGGTTTTTGGATCAACATAATGTTGGCGAGTGAATCCTATGGAAAACATTTGAACAAATTTATTTAAATTGATTATGAAATATGTGCACAACCAAACATGAGTAAAATTAGATGTAACTTAATCAACAATCATAAGATATTAAATGAAACACTCATGAACAATAATGGAACAATTAGAGGCACGCGATGCTCAACTCGTCTCTCACGAGGAACTGAGGGGCCTGATGAATGAATTGCATAAACATGATAATATGAATGACACAACTACAAACAATATAAACTCAATGATACACACATGAACAATAATGAATTTGATTTGAAGCACGCGATGTTCTACTCGTCTCCCACGAGGAACTGATGGGCTTAATGTATGAGTTTCATATAATTTGACAAAAGGAAATAAGTAAATCACAACAATAAAAACAATCTAAGTTTAGGTCATGATGTGGTATGGCACAAGTTTAAATAAATAAATTAATTATTTTCATAACACATGACACACCCAAAAACGTGTAATTTAAAAGGGGGAGTTGTAAGATTCACTCACAGTGGGTGCGTTCGGTTGATGACGTTGAATGCACGCGATGTGGTTTTAACCACGAGTGAGATTAACCTAGATAAATCGCATTATGGTTTTGTGAGTAAACGGGTTTTATTAATCTATTTTAGTAGGATTGTTGGGTGTATTTTTGTGAGTTTGAGGCTATTTTCTAACCTTAAAAATGTTATTTTTAAGTATTTTTAATTGATTTTTAATTAAAATAATTAAATAAAAATAATAAAAAAAAATAATAATATTTGATTTTTGCTACAGTTGACTTTGACCGTTGACTTTGACTGACCGTTGACCGGTTCGAAGGCATATTGTTGTGCGCTGAGTGAGGCTCGAACCCGAGACCTCCCGTACGCGTGCACGCAGCTCTACCAACTGAGCTACGTGTCTAACCCGTTATATATCTGATTTTAATTATATATATATATTAATTAGTTTAAACCGAAATTCATTTTATTTTAAAAACAGTTTAAATCCCGAAAACCGGTGCGCTCCACAGGTCTCGAACCCGGGACCTGTGGCTTAAACTAGCACACAGTCCACCGCTGGACTGTGTGTTTAACATGTTATATATTTCAACTTTTATTATACTTAAATACAAATTAGTTATTTCTTTTTCTGCCTTATTTAAAAAGAATAGATAATTGTCCGAGTCGGTGCAGAAGACCGGACTCGAACTCGTGACCTGTGATATAAACTAACACACAGTCCACCGCTGGACTGTGTGTCTAACTTGGTTATTAATCCGGTTATTAATATTATTAACATATACCAGTGGCGACTCCGGTTCAGTTAAAAAAAAAATGGTTTTTATTAAAGCAGCGTGTGTGAAACGGGATTCGAACTTGAGACGTTAGTGTTTATTGTGCACACAGTCCACCGCTGGACTGTGTGTCTAACCCGATTAATAAGTTGATTTTAATTAAACTTATATGATAACGAATACATCGTCTTCTTCATCAAGGTATAACCAGAAAAGACGACTGACTGGTTCAAGGTTTTTATCTGTTTATTAGTGTGTTTCAGTTCATTATGGTGAGATAAATGTGAAAAGAAAAAGAAATTGGGCGGAGAGGTATACCGACTGGACCCTCTGTTTTCCGGCAGAACTCCGGCAACAGCAATAAGCTCCGGCGTCAGGTGTCTTGCAGCAGCGAGTCTTCAGAAGGTTTGAAGAAGGTATGGGTGACTTCGGTATAAGTTTAAAAGGTTTAGTAAGGCTCAGAAATGGGGAAACCGGTTTTCCGGCGACAAACAGAAAAATTCCGGCGAGTGGAATTACGCCGAGAAAAAGTGTATTTTTGAGCGAAAAGGTTTGTAGTGGGTTGTGGGTGAATTTATAGTGCAAATCGTCAAAGCACTTGGTCTGATTTCCGACTGTATTCATCGGTTATAAAAACTCCGGCGGTTATGGTTTGGTCGCGGACTTCAAACATCGGTTATAACCGATGTCTTAATACTAGTTTACGTTATAACTGAAAGTGTTGTTAAAAGTTCGCGAGATTACCGGGATTCCGACGACTGAACTATTGGGCGCCGGTTTTGAATTCGTAACGTCACTTTATGAATTAAATGATTTCAATATTTACCAAACAGAACAAGTGGCGCAGTGGTTTGTGTGTGTGTGTTAAGACATGTTTCCGGATCGGTACAGACCCGGGTTCGAAACCCGGCAGAGTACTTTTGTTTTTATTTTGCGATTTTCAACTGTTTTTCAAAAACTAAATATATATTCCCGTATAATAATCGATTACGTATCGTTTAAAAATATTTTGGGCTTTTAATTCACAACGAAATTTTTGACTGACTGTTCGGTTGATAAATAGAGCGGGTTTGGTAAATCCGTTTTTGACGGATGTTACAGTATCCCCTGCTTTTTAGAAATTTCATCCCGAAATTTAAATAATGATATATTTTGACTAAAAGGATGATGATGTTTTGTTTGACAGTTGTATGCTTAGAAAAATAAGGGTTTAAGTTTTTTGTTCGAGGCGGTAACGTTCCTTGTAAGGGTTAAGTACCCTATTCAGGAATCGCTTTTTGTTGCCTACTGTATAAGTATTGATAAGCAGAAATGATTTGCTAAAAATGATATCATGCATAAGAGTTTAGATACGTTTGGGAAAGTAGGGTTATATCCTAAGGCAAAACTTCTAACACTACAACCTATATGGAACATAAATAAAAACACAACAGCTGATATTTGAACATGAATAAACACAACGGCAAATATTTGAACATGAATAAACACGACAGCAAATATTTGAATCCACATTCTGATAGCATATATGTTTGAATGGTGGAAGTTCCTCTCTCGTTTGTTATGATGGAGAGGTTAGTTTATGTAGAAATGGAACACAATCCAATCTCTTTAAATAACATGATGATATAATTGTAACACAAATTCCAACCAAGGCAATACTAAATCCTACATGGAACTTCTCATAACCGCCTGATAATGCCTCTGATCCTTTGGCAAGAATACTTATATATAGGAAGTACCAGCGGCGTATCCACCATATTCTTGCCAAATTTTCATTAGTTTTATCCACAAGTTATGATTGGTTACCAAGAAACTAATAAAATCCTACATAGAACTTCTCATAACCGTCCGATAATGCCTCTGATCCTTTGACAAGAATACTTATATATAGGAAGTACCAGCGGCGTATCCACCATATTCTTGTCAAATTTTCATTGGTTTTATCAGTGAATTATGATTAGTCCTATAACTCTACAACCAATACAACAAACATAAAATACTGAAATGAAATATATCTGTGCGATCAAGGCTCAATCGAACGGAGCCGATCGTATTGCATGTACTGAAAATGAAATGGATGTGCGCTCAAGGCTCAATCAAACGGAGCCGAACGTATTGAATGTACTGAAATTGAAATTGTGTGCTCAAGGCTCAATCAAACGGAGCCGAGCGTATTGCATGTACTGAAAATGAATAACTTAACCACACAAACAGCCTATGCATGGAACCTCTCATAACCGCCTGATAATGCCTCCGATCATTTGACAAGAATACTTATATATAGGAAGTACCAGCGGCGTATCCACCATATCCTTGTCAAATTTTCATTGACTTTATCCGCAAGTTATGGTTAGTTCGATGCGACTCTACTACAAACACCACAACCACAAGATACTGATAATGAAATTGTCTGTGCGCTCAAGGCTCAATCAAACGGAGCCGAACGTATTGAATGAAATTGTATGTGCGCTCAAGGCTCAATCAAACGGAGCTGAACGTATTGAATGTACTGAAATTGAACAACTTAATCTAAACAACCATCACACAATCAGCCTATGCATGGAACCTCTCATAACCGCCTGATAATGCCTCCGATCATTTGACAAGAATACTTATATATAGGAAGTACCAGCGGCGTATCCACCATATCCTTGTCAAATTTTCATTGACTTTATCCGCAAGTTATGGTTAGTTTGATGCGACTCTACTACAAACACACAACCACAAGATACTGATAATGAAATTGTCTGTGCGCTCAAGGCTCAATCAAACGGAGCCGAACGTATTGCATGAACTGGAAATGTAAATTGAAATATGCGCTCAAGGCTCAATCAAACGGAGCCGAACGTATTGCATGTATTGAAATGTAAAATGAAATAACCGATCAAGGCTCAAACAAACGGAGCCGATCGTGCAGGCACGCCCTGATCAACCGCATAATAAAATGGGGATCAAACTCAACCTCGATGGATGGGGAGCTGCGGCCTCGGCAAAAGCATATACTGAAAACAATATATAATATATAATATACCATAATTACTCTAACAGTCTACACATGTGATAAAGAAAAACATAAAACTAAACGATAGGAGTTGAATCAGGATCTTCGGCGAAGAGGACTAGTTGAGTATCTTCGTTTGGGCCGTCATTATCTTCGACAGGATTGGCATTGATATTGAAGACTCTTCCTCTTGCTGGTGGCATAGTGGTTGGGTTTTCTTGGTTTACTTGGTTAACTGGGTTTGATTGGGCTTGAGTGTTGATAACGTTAACAAATTGGGGGCATGTGTTTCTAAAGTGGGTAGGGTCGCCACAATTGAAACAAGCTCGAGCATATGGGAACATGGGGTATTGGGGTTGTTGATAGGCTTGGGCATGTTTTGAGTAGGGGAAAAGGTTTGGTCTTGAAAGGTGCGACAAACATTGCTCAAATGACCATAGCGTCCACAAGTTGCACATAGACGACAAGGTAGGGTATGGGGATGGTGATAAAAACAGTTGTTGCATCGAGGGTGAGGTCCAAGATATGGTTTCTTATTTGGGTAAGCTGAGTCGGGTGCCACTTGGGTGATTGGGATAGCTCGGATGGGTATGGCGTGTAAAACTGGTGGATTTCGTTGGGTAGCAGCGAAAAGTCACCCGACTCTTCTTCTCTTAGGATTGGGTTGAGAAGGGGATTCGGTTTGAGTGGAGTCGGAGGTTTCAGTTGATTCTTTATCCTTCTTCTTCTCCTCCTTGAAGTCTTTGTTTCGGATTCGGTTCTCGGTGAGCTCTGTTGCTAGCTCCATTGCTGCTTCCAAAGTTGCAGGCTTGGCACTTATTACAGGGTCTTGAATCTTTGACGGAAGACCACGAATGTAGTGCTCGATCAAACGGTAGAGGGGAGTGAACATGTTGGGAACCATTTGATGTAACTCGAGGAATCTTTTGTTGTAGGTGATGTGGTCTCCTTCCACTTGCTTCAATGAGTAAAATTCATCCTCTAACTTCTTGATTTCGCTCCTTGGGCAAAATCGTCTGGTCATAATTTCCTTCAATTCGTTCCAGGACATAGCATCTTCCACACCTCGTTTGGCCTTCTCTGTGTTCCACCAAGTAAGTGCTATCCCATATAATCGACCGGTAGCATATCGCACTTTGCGATCGTCAGGGCAATCGCAATTTAGAATGTGTTCTCCATTTCTTCAAACCAATGGAGGAGAGAGGTGACGCCTTCAGTCCCTTTGTATTTCGGAGGGTCACATGATTTGAAATGCTTGTAGGTGCATTTAGTGGTATTTGGGGGAGAGTTGAAAATGTTTTGATTTGCTTGATTGACAGGATTAACGGTAAGTGCTTGTTGAACTTGGATTACAATGTTGGGTATTACGGCAGCCATTTGTTGAGCGATTAAGGCAGCCATGCGCTCGCGGGCTTTTCTTGCTCTCGTCTTCCTACGGGCGAGGTTAGAAGACATCTACAAGGAATACATGACAAGAGTATGAGTTGGATGCTTTTGAGATCATGGGTCGCATTCAAGAATAGACATTCATAAAATAATTATAGATAAATAAATTACTACATCCATTGGATGTCTTGGGTTTTGCTCGCTGTTAGGCCCTACATGCCGCCATACTTTACCTGTGTAATCATGTGGGCCCCCATGAATACCGGTTTTTCATATGGTTCGCACGGGTTTGCCAGGTTGCGTACACAAAAACCCGGAGAAAATCGAGAAATATGTATACAACGTGTGATATTGGAATGTGTCCAGGTGTAGACACGGTGACAACTCAAAGTAGGGTTAGTTCGAACGACGTTTGGTGTGGCATGCTTTGGCCTAATAGGTCCTTCGTACTCTCATCGTTGGTCCCCAGGTAGGCAAACTGGTCCGTTATATTGGATTTATACGAATGCCAGCCTAGACAGGACGTTCCGACTACCGGTACTTGTACCCTTCCACTTACTACATGCCCGTCGCAGAACTTACTTTGATGAGATTTGAAAATTGCACAAAATCTTTGGATAATGAGAGTATGAAAATAAATTGAATACATGAACATCGATATATGTATAATGAATATGTATATAAGCATGTATGTTTGACTGTAAATGTAAACAAATATGAAACAAATAAATATCACAAGTTTGTAAGTAACCACCTAATCAATTTAAAATTTAGGCAGACTATAGTATAGGCTCTAAGGGTCTAATAACCTATCCTATATCCCTATAGTCATGGCTCTGATACCTATCTGTCACACCCCGACCCGCAGCGGAAAAGGTGATCGGGGCATGATTGGGTTATCATCAAAGCTCATGACATTTATTATGCGTTTCATATTCTTTAATACAAATTAAATTGAAATTTACAATAAATATTACAACATGTTCTAACTAACAATCTAAACTTCTTTGTTCTCTTCTAAGGCATATCCTATGTTTTCCTTGCTTCAACCTGTTCACCTGTATCATGTGTAAAAGGGTTTTTGGATCAACATAATGTTGGCGAGTGAATCCTATGGAAAACATTTGAACAAATTTATTTAAATTGATTATGAAATATGTGCACAACCAAACATGAGTAAAATTAGATGTAACTTAATCAACAATCATAAGATATTAAATGAAACACTCATGAACAATAATGGAACAATTAGAGGCACGCGATGCTCAACTCGTCTCTCACGAGGAACTGAGGGGCCTGATGAATGAATTGCATAAACATGATAATATGAATGACACAACTACAAACAATATAAACTCAATGATACACACATGAACAATAATGAATTTGATTTGAAGCACGCGATGTTCTACTCGTCTCCCACGAGGAACTGATGGGCTTAATGTATGAGTTTCATATAATTTGACAAAAGGAAATAAGTAAATCACAACAATAAAAACAATCTAAGTTTAGGTCATGATGTGGTATGGCACAAGTTTAAATAAATAAATTAATTATTTTCATAACACATGACACACCCAAAAACGTGTAATTTAAAAGGGGGAGTTGTAAGATTCACTCACAGTGGGTGCGTTCGGTTGATGACGTTGAATGCACGCGATGTGGTTTTAACCACGAGTGAGATTAAGCTAGATAAATCGCATTATGGTTTTGTGAGTAAACGGGTTTTATTAATCTATTTTAGTAGGATTGTTGGGTGTATTTTTGTGAGTTTGAGGCTATTTTCTAACCTTAAAAATGTTATTTTTAAGTATTTTTAATTGATTTTTAATTAAAATAATTAAATAAAAATAATAAAAAAAAATAATATTTGATTTTTGCTACAGTTGACTTTGACCGTTGACTTTGACTGACCGTTGACCGGTTCGAAGGCATATTGTTGTGCGCTGAGTGAGGCTCGAACCCGAGACCTCCCGTACGCGTGCACGCAGCTCTACCAACTGAGCTACGTGTCTAACCCGTTATATATCTGATTTTAATTATATATATATATTAATTAGTTTAAACCGAAATTCATTTTATTTTAAAAACAGTTTAAATCCCGAAAACCGGTGCGCTCCACAGGTCTCGAACCCGGGACCTGTGGCTTAAACTAGCACACAGTCCACCGCTGGACTGTGTGTTTAACATGTTATATATTTCAACTTTTATTATACTTAAATACAAATTAGTTATTTCTTTTTCTGCCTTATTTAAAAAGAATAGATAATTGTCCGAGTCGGTGCAGAAGACCGGACTCGAACTCGTGACCTGTGATATAAACTAACACACAGTCCACCGCTGGACTGTGTGTCTGAACTTGGTTATTAATCCGGTTATTAATATACTTAACATATACCAGTGGCGACTCCGGTTCAGTTAAACAAAAAAATGGTTTTTATTAAAGCAGCGTGTGTGAAACGGTTTCGAACTTGAGACGTTAGTGTTTATTGTGCACACAGTCCACCGCTGGACTGTGTGTCTAACCCGATTAATAAGTTGATTTTAATTAAACTTATATGATAACGAATACATCGTCTTCTTCATCAAGGTATAACCAGAAAAGACGACTGACTGGTTCAAGGTTTTTATCTGTTTATTAGTGTGTTTCGTTCATTACGGTGAGATAAATGTGAAAAGAAAAAGAAATTGGGCGGAGAGGTATACCGACTGGACCCTCTGTTTTCCGGCAGAACTCCGGCAACAGCAATAAGCTCCGGCGTCAGGTGTCTTGCAGCAGCGAGTCTTCAGAAGGTTTGAAGAAGGTATGGGTGACTTCGGTATAAGTTTAAAAGGTTTAGTAAGGCTCAGAAATGGGGAAACCGGTTTTCCGGCGACAAACAGAAAAATTCCGGCGAGTGGAATTACGCCGAGAAAAAGTGTATTTTTGAGCGAAAAGGTTTGTAGTGGGTTGTGGGTGAATTTATAGTGCAAATCGTCAAAGCACTTGGTCTGATTTCCGACTGTATTCATCGGTTATAAAAACTCCGGCGGTTATGGTTTGGTCGCGGACTTCAAACATCGGTTATAACCGATGTCTTAATACTAGTTTACGTTATAACTGAAAGTGTTGTTAAAAGTTCGCGAGATTACCGGGATTCCGACGACTGAACTATTGGGCGCCGGTTTTGAATTCGTAACGTCACTTTATGAATTAAATGATTTCAATATTTACCAAATAGAACAAGTGGCGCAGTGGTTTGTGTGTGTGTGTTAAGACATGTTTCCAGATCGGTACAGACCCGGGTTCGAAACCCGGCAGAGTACTTTTGTTTTTATTTTGCGATTTTCAATGTTTTTCAAAAACGAAATATATATTCCCGTATAATAATCGATTACGTATCGTTTAAAAATATTTTGGGCTTTTAATTCGCAACGAAATTTTTGACTGACTGTTCGGTTGATAAATGGAGCGGGTTTGGTAAATCCGTTTTTGACGGATGTACACTTTCTAGCTAGATATCAGTGCAATCCCAAAGAATCTCATTTAAAAGCAGTAAAAAGGGTTTTTAGGTATCTACAAGGCACTCCTGATCATGGCTTATGGTACCCTAAGGGAACTAGTTTAGACCTAACTGCATATTCAGATGCAGATCATGCTTGTAAACTGGACAGAAAAAACACATCAGGTGCTTGTCAGATGCTTGGAGAAAAGCTTGTATGTTGGTCAAGTAAGAAACAAAACTGTGTTTCCACCTCTACAGCTGAAGCAGAATATGTAGCAGCAGCAAGCTGTTGTTCCCAAGTTTTGTGGATGCAAACACAACTCAAAGATTATGGAGTGAATCTGACAAAAATACCAATCCTGTGTGATTCCAAGAGTGCAATAGCAATAACTTCAAATCCTGTTCACCACTCGAACGAAACATATTGATGTCAGGTATCATTTCATAAAAGATCATGTGGAAAAAGGAAATATAGAAATGTATTTTGTTCCAACAGAAAATCAGTTTGCTGATATTTTTATAAAGCCTTTAGATGAGAAAAGACATAATTATTTAATCAGCAAATTGGGAATGATAAACAAGAGATACGATGAAACTACTCAATCCAAAAAAATTTCTGATGAAACTAAAGTTTAAGAATTAAACGGGCTCTAATAAATTGATCAAAAATCCGATAAAAATTCTGATCAGAATTATGTCAAAACTGAATCTGATAGTCCCATCAGAAATCCTATCAATTCATTAGAGGCAAGAAAATTTTCATTGTTCCCAACAGAAAAAGTGCCACTTGCATATATCTCCTTTGTATCCTGAATGCACACATAACTTGTACCAATTTTTTTTAGAGTTTCCTTTTCGAACTTCATTTTTCACTAACCTGGGAATATCTAATGCATGAGGAAAGTATACGTCACAAAGATAACTCCCCAAGTTTTCATTTTTCTTATTTATTTTATTTTATTTTTCTTTACCCCCATCACATCAACTTCACATGTGTACTCAGCACGGTTAAAGGAAAGAAGGCTACACCTGTCCTCTCAACAGAAAATTAATACCAGGGTGCCGCCTATACATAAATGAGGAGGGAGAAAATGGCAACTTTTAGTTCTAAACGAATCTGACACCATATCTCGAAGTGGAGTAGAATCGGTACAATAAAGATCTTAACAGGTTAAAACATTTAAGGCATGTACTTATTGTCTTTAAATAGACACACACTTACTCATACACTTTAACCTGAAAACTTAATGAAATACTCGTCTTCTTCACTTAACACACACAACCACCATGGAAAGAATTGATAGCAATCGATTCCCTTTGCCTTACTTCCAAAGGCACAATTCAAGAGTAAGGATGAACGTAGATGATCCAAGATATGTAAACTGCTCAACCATTCTGAATATGCTACTGAGCAGTCCAATAGCTTTTGCTCTTTCCATGCACGTTCAAGTGTTTCCGGACATTCTTCAAGAGTTTTGGAAGTCTGCACGACTGGTTGTAGATGATGGAAGGCTGACCACCATTGCAGGGAGGGTGATGGGCGACAGGCTCATTTGCTTAAATGAGCACACTATCAAGGAAGCTCTCTTGCTAAGAGATGACTGTCCTCCAACCACCTTCTCCTTGGTAGACAGGCAGACTACCTTGGCTATGATGGGATACCATGATCCTCAAGGAAGAGTCACCATCTTCAAAAGCGGGTTCATTGCACCTTGGCAGTTTCTGGTAACCCAGTTTGCCTTTTGCTTTACGAGGAAAGCCTCAAGTTGGTATGAGATTACTCTAAGGATAATGATCCTCTCCATGCCTTAGTAAATCATCTCCCCTACAACTACTCTTCCTATCTAATGAATGAGTTTAAGGCCAACTTACGAGGAGGTCGTCCTTTCCTCATCTACCCAAGGTTCTTGATGAAAATCATAACCTCTCAACTGGACTTTGGAGGAATTCCTGCATCATATATCAGAGCAAGAATGCTTGTTCAGGATGAACAACACATTGCTGCCCTCATACCAAGAGACGACAACACAGGGCATGAAACACCTCTCTGGGAAATGGTGCAGTCATGTATGGAGATGGAGATTTTGTAGATGGACGATCTTAGCGATGAAGAGATAGTTTAACTTTTCTTTCTTTTTCGTTTTAGATTTTATATTTCTTATACTTAATTACATATGTATATATATATATATTTATATATTTATATCTATTTTGTTTTGGTTGAGAGGGAATTTCAGATGAGATCAGGAATCCAGGGGGAATTTCTGATGAGATCAGAAATCCAGGAGGAATTTCTGAGGAGATTAAAGATCCAGGGGAATTTCTGATGAGATCAGAAATTCAGTGGAAATTTATGATAACCACAACATTTCCAGAAGAATTTCTGATAATATCTGTAGGACCGATCCTCACTGCATAGGAACCTAGATTTGATCTCTATTGTCCATAATAGCAGAAATATCATGACAAGTTTACCAAATAACAAGAATTAATCAATTAAACGTCAATTTTATTGATATAACGTCAAGTCTCCAAATTAACAGAGCTTCGCAATGCCAAAGTTACAAATGAGGAACACTAGCTAGCTATTTATAGACTTGCAAGTCCGCTGGTGGGTAGGGAAGTTCGGCCGAACTTGACTTTACATAGTCACCATGAGCGAACTTGATCTTAACAAACATAAATACTTCATTTTGCTAGCCTATTCAACTCTAATCTATACAGACTCGATATAAGACTAAGACATAGACTTTCTGCACCAACAGACTCCCCCTTGGATATCGTCTTCGTCTTGTATCAGTCTTCAAAAAACTTTGTCTTCAAATAAACATTAACGAAAACGACCGAAGAAGTTCTTGTAAGGCTTCTTTTGTCGTTCTTGCTTTGGATCCGGCGTCTGATATGTAGGAGGCACTTTGTTCATATACTGAAATCTTCTAAGCCTTGACCGCCCTACCTTTCTCGTGAATAGCTTCTAGATGCTTTTCTTCCTTCAGAAATTCAACCCATTCTAGTTCCCTCCAGCTTGTCTGCTACAACTTCCCTGAATTCATTTCACGTGCATAGCAAACTTCACAACTCTTTGATATTTCATAGCCTTTTCTTTTCACGTTCTTCGAATATTATTTTGCTGTAGAACAAGGTTTTAATATCTTCTCTCGAACAGTTGACAAGCCACATTGGATCCAGAATCCTGATCTTTCTCCACAACCCCCTCATGCCCTGAAATCCCAATATCTCAACCCTTTCCTCTGATATCCAAGTGTTCTTCAAATCGTAAAACAATAACGGCTTCACATGTGGTTGGATCTATCTGCCACCACTTGAACACTGGATAGAAATTTTGCTCATATCAACGGCATGTTTATCATAACCCTCGGTCGTTTCATTATTAGCGTTATATCCTTTTCCCCTGTTTTCTTATTTATTTTGATTCTACGTCCTGGAATGAACGACTTCCAATACTAAAACCTTTTACAGCTTCAACTTGATCATCTTCCAAAGTAACTGATCAATATACTTCATATGATATGTAACATTCACAGTCTGAACTAGTTCCTCAACATCCTAGTATGGTAGAGTCTTGAAATCAGCCAGATATTTGAAGTATTGCACTCCAAATTCCCTTTTGATTGCATATACGTTCAATTCCTTAAACCAACCCCGACTCAGGATATCCCCCAATGACACGTCTTTATCTCTGGTAAAGAATGCTAGAGGACGTCGAAACTTACGTTCGCACGACATTTCTTTGAACCAGGACTTCTTTGCTTTAGCTATTTCCTCCTTCGTCATTGGTTTCAGAACTTTCCCTTCTTGTAAAGATTCTTCAATCTTTTCCTTTAACATGTCACACCCGACCCGCAGCGGAATAAGAGTCAGGGCATAATTGGGTTATCACCAAAGCTCATGACATTTACTAATATGTTTCATATTTAATAAAGTCAAAGTTACATTTCCAAATATCCAAACATGTTCATACAATACAAAGAAAATAAACCAAACATAACAATCCCATCTAAATCATTTTATTCTTCTAGTCCAATCCTATGTGTTCCTAGCTGCTGCTGGTTCACCTGTATCATGTGTAAAAATGGGGTTTTTGGGTCACCATAAGTTGGCGAGTGAACCTTATTAGATAAATATTTATTAATGAATTACTTGTTAGTTTATCAATGAAAAATTGTGCATAATCATAAATGAGCAAATGTAAATAATCAAGCAGTGGCAAATAGCAATCACAACTATAACATACAATAACATATGACAGCATACATGAACATACCAACATCATACGATAAATAACATAAATGAAACTGTGCGATCAAGGCTCAATCAAACGGAGCCGATCGTATTGCATGTACTGAAAATGAAAAATGTCTGTGCGATCAAGGCTCAATCAAACGGAGCCGATCGTATGTGGGCACGCCAGGTTCACCCTCATAATAAAATGGGGAACATGCTCAACGCTCATAATGTAATGGGAGCGGCGGCCTATGAAATTGCATGTACTGAAAATAATAAATTGCATCCAACAATAACTACACAACAGTTGAAACAAACTGAATACACATGTTCATGATATGATATATGCAAATGGTTTAATTATAATATATATAACAAGACACATGATACACCCCAAAACGTGATTAAAACGGGGAATTTGTAAAGATTCACTCACATTGGGTGCGATTGAATGGAGATGATGAGATGCGCACGAATCGGAAGAATTGAACAACGAGATTTTCTAACCTAAATAATAACGGAAAAATATAATAAATGAGTGGATTTTATTAAGGATTTTAATGAAATTTTTAGATATATTTTTGTGAGTTTAAGGCTATTTTCTATCTTTAAAAATGTTATTTTTAAGTATTTTTAATTGATTTTTAAATTAAATTAAATAAATAAAAATAATAAAAAAATTTGTTTATTTTGCGTTGACCGTTGACCGTTGACCTGTTGACTTGTTGACCGGTTCGGTCAGCGAAATTGTTTGCCCCGGGTGAGGCTCGAATCCGAGACTTCCCGTACGCGTGCACGCACGTGTCTAACCCGAAATAATCTTGTTTTTAATTATATTTATATACTAATTCGGTTTAACCAAAATTCTTTTAATTTCAAAAACATTTTAATTCAACGAACCGGTGCCAGTGACGGGTTTTGAATGCGCGACATGTGACTTAGTGTTGCACACAGTCCACCGCTGGACTGTGTGTCTAACCTGGTTAATATCTCGGTTTTTATTATACTTAACAACTAACGGAGTTAACCCGGTTTAGTTTTTAAACAAAAAGGCATGTTATTACATAAGGAGTGCGTGTATCAGGGATCGAACTCGGGACATGCGTATATGTTTTGCACACAGTCCACCGTTGGGCTGTGTGTCTAACCCGTTCATATTACTGATTTTAATTAAACTTATAACTTAACTAACTTCGTCTTCTTCATTCAAATTTCCGTCGACTGAATCACTGATCCGTTTCTTGTTTTTACGATTATCAAACATTCTTAAGGTTAAAATGAAATGACAGAAACGGTGTTGGAAGTAACATACCGTAGGAATGATATATCACAGAATTTCCGGCAATTACGTCGGCTCTGTTTTTATGCTCTTCAACTGAACAAGACAATTAACTGTTTTTATTAGCTAATCGTGAAATTGAAGTGATTGCAAATGTTAACAGAGGGTTTGAATGCCCTTACCGATTCTCATATGAATATAGAGATTTCAGAATTTTTCCGGCGAACTGAAATTAGCTGAATACAGTGCCTGAATTCGATTTCAATTGAAAGGTTTAAGTTAGAAATAGCCTAACAATTGTTGAACTACAATGTTTATTGAAAGATTTACCGTTTGAGGGTGAATACGGTTTTCCGGGGAATTTTGCAGAAAATTCCGGCGAGTTGATTTAAGCGTTCTGACGAACTGAAAGTGTGACGAAAGTGAAATGAAATGTTGGTATGATGTTTCTGAGTCGCGAGAGTGGTCTTGAGTTGAAGTAATTGGGACTTGATTAATTTCGGTTATAAAAACCGATAATAAAGAAAATTGATGTTCAATCACTTCTGAATTGATTAAAATCATCGGTTACGTTATAAAACATGAATGAGCGATTAATCAAACGATTAGACGATTGAATTGCCAATTTCAGTTTCTCAGTTGGCGCAACGGTTTAACCGAGTTTGTGTATAAATGTTATTTGTTTCCTAGAGATAATAGAAAACAACAAGTGGCGGAGTGGTGATGTGAGTGTGTGTTAAGTCGTTGGCGTTGTTCTGGCTGACCCGGGTTCGAGTCCCGGCAGCAACATATTCTTTTTATTTATTTTGTTTTAACTTTTTATCAAATATAATTTTTATAGTTTAGCTTATTTATTAATTATGTATCATTTTAAATCAAAATAATCATAAATATTCAACGTGACTTTTATAACTTGATATTCGATTACAAAATGGAGCGGGTTTTGAAAACACGTTTTTGACAAATGTTACAGTATCCCCTACTTTTAGGAATTTCGTCCCGAAATTTAAGTAGTTGAAGTAGTAGGAAAAAGATGCGGGTATTTTTCACGCATTGAGTCTTCACGTTCCCAAGTAAACTCAGGTCCCCGTTTCGACTCCCAGCGTACCCTAACAATTGGAATGCGACTTCGTCGCAGACGTTTTTCCCCGAAGTCCATGATTTCTATAGGTCTTTCAATAAAATGCATAGATTCATCAATCTGAATATCTTCAAGAGGAATGTGGAGGTTTTCATCAGCGAGGCACTTCTTCAAGTTCGACACGTGGAATGTGGGATGAATCCTGTTGAGTTCTTCTGGTAGATCAAGCTTGTATGCTACAGGACCTACTCTTTCGAGTATCTTGAAAGGTCCTACGTAACGTGGTGCTAGCTTGCCCTTTTGACCAAAACGAACTACTCCCTTCCACGGTGATACTTTTAAAAGTACATGATCACCAATGTTAAACTCTAAGGGCTTCCGTCGTTTATCTGCATAACTCTTTTGACGACTTTGAGCCGCTAGAAGATTGTTTCGAATTTGATGGATCTTGTCTGTGGTTTCTTGGATCAATTCTGGACCAGTAATTTGAGCTTCCCCAATTTCGTGCCAACATACAGGAGATCGGCACTTACGACCATATAAGGCTTCAAAAGGTGCCATGCCGATGCTTGAATGATAGCTGTTGTTGTACGAAAATTCAACTAATGGTAGGTGGGTGTCCCAATTTCCCTTGAAGTCTATGACACATGCTCGAAGCATATCTTCAAGAGTTTGAATGGTGCGCTCAGACTGTCCATCAGTTTGAGGATGATAGGCGGTACTGAGATCTAATCGCGTGCCCATAGCGGATTGTACTGCTTGCCATGTTCGTGAAGTGAAACGACCATCACGATCAGAAATAATGCTTAACGGTACCCCATGTCGACTTACGATTTCGTTGATATAAATACGGGCAAGCTTTTCGTTCTTGAAATCTTCACGGATAGGAATAAAGTGAGCTGATTTTGTAAGTCGATCTATAATTACCCATATAGTGTCATACCCACCAGAAGTGCGAGGTAACCCGGTAATGAAATCCATGGTTATATTTTCCCACTTCCATACAGGTATTTCCGGTTGGACCAGAAGTCCTGAGGGTCTTTGGTGCTCAGCCTTCACCTTGGAACATGTAAGGCACTTGGAAACAAAAACGGCAATATCCTTCTTCATTCCAGGCCACCAATAGGTATATCGTAGGTCTTGATACATCTTATCGGCTCCTGGGTGTATAGAATATCGCGTTTTGTGAGCTTCATTCATAAGAATTTCATGAAGATTGTTGTGGTTAGGAATCCAGATACGATCTAGGTAGTACAGAATACCGTCAGATTTAGTTTCAATTTTTAGCTCAGCTCCACAGGACATCTCCTTTCGTACATCTTCTTCCATTATTGAAACGTGTTGGGCTTCCCGAATTTGATCTTTAATGTCAGTTATAATTTGCGAACATAGAAGACGAATGGAGTTCGCATCAGCCACCACACATTTGCTTTACCAGGGTGGTATCTAATTTCACAGTCGTAGTCATTTAGAAGTTCGACCCATCTTCGTTGCCTCTGTTTAACTCCTTTTGATTGAAGATATGTTGAAGACTCTTGTGGTCAGTGTACATTTCACACTTAGTACCATAGAGATAATGTCTCCATATCTTAAGAGCGAACACAACGGCTCCAAGTTCTAGGTCATGAGTGGTGTAGTTCTTTTCATGTGTCTTGAGTTGTCTCGAAGCATAAGCTATGACTTTTCCTCTTTGCATTAGAACGCAGCCTAATCCTTGCCCTGACGCGTCGCAATAGACTACAAAATCATCACAACCTTCAGGAAGAGTGAGGATTGGTGCATCACAAAGTTTTTGTTTAAGAGTTTGAAAGGCTTCTTCTTGCTTGGGTCCCCATATGAAAGGTTTTCCCTTATGAGTTAAAGCCGTGAGTGGTACAGCAATGCGAAGAAGTTTGAAATGAACCGACGATAATAGCCAGCTAGACCAAGGAAAGATCTTACTTCAGTTGGTGTACATGGAGCTTGCCATTCTTGAACCACTTTGATCTTTGAAGGGTCGACATGTATTCCCTTGTTATTGACTACATGCCCGAGGAATTGCACCTCTTTTAACCAGAATTCACATTTGGAGAATTTGGCATAAAGCTTTTCCTTTTCTAGAAGTGCAAGGATGAGTCGAAGATGACGCTCATGATCAGATTTAGATTTTGAATAAATAAGAATATCGTCGATGAAGACTATAACAAATCGATCAAGATAAGGTTTGCAGACTCTGTTCATTAGGTCCATGAAGACAGCTGGTGCGTTGGTTAAACCAAATGGCATAACCATGAATTCATAGTGGCCATAACGAGTTCGAAAAGCAGTCTTAGGGACGTCTTCTTCATGCACTCTAAGTTGATGATAGCCAGATCGAACGTCGATTTTTGAAAAGCAGCTGGCACCTTGTAGTTGGTCAAGAAGATCATCAATGAGGTAAAGGATAGCGATTCTTGATTGTTAACTTGTTGAGCTCTCTGTAGTCGATGCACATACGAAACGATCCATCTTTCTTCTTTACAAAAAGGATAGGTGCACCCCAAGGCGACGAGCTAGGACGTATAAATCCCTTGTCAGTCAACTCTTGTAATTGACTGGCTAGCTCTTGCATTTCAGAGGGGGCTAACCTATAAGGAGACTTTGCAACTGGTGTAGCACCAGGTATAAGATCAATACGGAATTCGACGTCTCTAACTGGAGGAAGTCCTGAAATGTCGTCAGGAAAAACTTGCGGAAGTCTTTTACTACAGGAATGTCTTCAAGTTTCTTCTCCATGGTTCCCTTTTTGATGATATGAGCTAAAAACGCGACATAATTCTTGCGAAGATATTTTTGAGCTTGAAGACAAGACATTAAGCTGAGCCCTTTCGACGAGGTTTCCCCAATGATTCGAAGAGTCTGACCGTTTGAAAGAGGAATACGAATAAATTTTTCACGACATACAACTTCTGCCTGATGTTGACTGAGCCAATCCATACCGATTATGATATCAAAACTTCCCAGCTTCATAGGAATAAGGTCGACTGAGAAATCGTGGTCGTATGTACAGTTGCGTATAATAGAGTTTAATGAAACTGGTTTCCCGTCCGCAACTTCTACCGTTATGGATTCCGTGAGCTTATCCCGATTTTTGCTTAAGATAGGTTCAAATTCTAAAGACACAAAACTTCTATCCGCACCAGTATCAAATAACATAGATGCATATCTACCATTTATAAGGAACGTACCGTTAACCACATTGCCGTCAGCTCTAGCCTGATTCGCGTTAATATTGAAAGCTCTTCCTCTGGCAGGTGGAGGAGCTTGGTTCGCTTGATTCACCGGGTTGGCTTGGGCCTGAGCATGAATAATGTTTACCAACCTTGGACAAGTGTTTCTGAAGTGGCTTGGGTCTCCGCAATTGTAGCAAGCCCGCATAGGTTGGCCCATAGGATAATTTGGTTGGTAGTATGTTTGGGCTAAATGTTGCGTGGGTGGTAATGGTAGGGGTTGTTGGGCTTGACCCATTAACTGTTGGTGGATTTGGGTTAAAGGTTGGTGGCGGTTCGTTCGTTGAGGCATGCGGCAGGTTTGAACAGTATGACCCGCGCGACCGCAGCCGGTGCAATATTGGCAGGGATGATCAGGGGAATGGTGATATTGGCAACGATTGCATTTTGGTAGCGGGCCAGTGTAAGGTCTTCTGTATGGTGCGGGTGAAGGAGTGACTTGAGTAATGGGTGCAGCAGGAATAGGGGAGTTGGTTTGAGTAACTGCAAAATTTCTGGTGTTGCGCTTCCTCTTGTTAGCAAACTTAGAGGAAGAGATGGGATGGTTTGAAGTTTGACCCTCAACAGGGGCTTTCTTTTTCTCTTCCTCAAGTTGCTTGTACATCTCCTCATAAGTAGGAAAGCTATATGTATTAGGAACGACGTATTTCGTAGTTTCATTTGTTTCATCATCTGAAGACCAATCCTCAACAATCAATTTGTTGTATTCATCGGCTTCAAACCTTCGTACATACTGATAATCATTTGGCTCAAATGTGTTCACATTCATCACTTGTTCTTTCAAATTCAAAGTCAAATGATTCAGCATCAACTTCTATTAACTTTGCCAAATCCTCTTTCGTATTGTTTGAATGTACTCGCCTACCTCTAAATTGTGCTCCAGCATAAGTATCAGAGGCTTTGTTGGCACAGCAGCAACACGCTTTGCAAACCTATCAACATCAATCATATCAACATCATCAGTTGATCCTGTTTGCCCTGACTCCCCCTCAAGTTGATCATCCATCTTGTTTGATTCATCATCCATTAGAGACGAATAATCAAAGTCATCAGAGACTTTTGCTTCACTGATATTCATACCAACTCCTCCCTGATCATCATCATCATCATCATCAGCAACATTCCAGTCTTCATAATCAGAATCATCTTTCTTATCGTCATCATCTTTATCCTCTTTCTCTGCTTCTTCATCGTCCTTATCTTCAGAAGCAACGATAGGATCAGAAGGCTTGACAGATTCATCAATCTTTGGAATATCAGACTCAGAAGCTGTTAGGATCTGAGTTTGAATTACTTGTAGTTTTTGTTTCAAAAATGGAAAATGATTGAGTTTTAAAAGAGATTTGCAGTGGAAATAGGTGGATAACTTTTACTACAAGCATTGGTCGTTTGTTTTCATCATCATCATGCTTTCAAGTTGGTAAATTCGCATGTCATTCACAAACTCCCCCTCAGACTTTGCAATTAAAGTTTGGTAGTAAGAAAATGAAGAGAAAATGATATGCAAAAGTTGATCTTTTAATAGACTAGTTAAACTGTTACACAAGTTACCTATTTATACTAAACTATCTAAGCACTGAGCATCTTTGATGACGTCAGGGTTGATAGTGACAGGAAACTAAATGTAACTAACTACAAACACTGCTAATACTAACTATCGGTGCTTAGCACTATTACATTGATTATTTAACTAATGACTAAGCTTTGATCTCTATCATCTTATCCTTGTAACTCTGGCAAACCTTTGCAACTTTGTGAAGTCAGATGATAGGAGAGTAGTCTTTAGGGAAAGCAGTGTATGTACAACAGAGGTTATAACCTCTGATAGTTTAACCAAAGCTTGGATAGTGTTATTTGGCTCTGTATCATCTGTTCCTTTCATAGGGTTCAATCCCAACAATTTGGAACAGATGATGCCAAAAACACTTTATTCTTGGTCTTTATTCCTCAGGAAGAATTCTCTTATTTGATCTTTGAATTGAAGTTCAAAGTTAAAAGATTCTATGTCATCAGCATCCTTCTGCAGCTCTAAACATAATAATTCTTGGAAGTCTTCTACTGTAAGCCCATAAGCAGCTTCCATGGATAGTTTAGTGGCATTACCATCAGACTTGATCCATAACAACACCATCAATAGAATTTACTAGCCAACCTTCAACCCCCCATGCAATCCTGGGAATTTCCTACCAGTTCTCTTACAGAATTTACTAGCCCTAACACTCAATAAGGCCAGTTGGTGCAAAAGTATCCATTTCTTCAAGATTAGAAGGTTCAAAGTGTTGCATGTCATTCAGCTCAAAGGATAGATTGTCAGAGGTTTGGCTTTCCCAACTAGCAGTGAAAGCATAGTTGGGTGCATATCTTTCAGATCCAAATTTCCCACCAGAAGTAATATCTATATAGTGATCATAACTTTGGTCCTTACTGCTGCCAGATCCCTCTTCTTGGCCAAAGAGTTGTATTACCCAATGAGTAATCATCAATCATTTTGCCAGAATCTTGCAACTTCTTTTTCTGGTTTAACTCTCTCTCATAAGTGAGGAGTATCCCATGAAGTTGTGACATCCCGGTTTTTCAGATATCTTAAACGCACTACTTCACGGTTATTCATTCCTACGCTAAGTTGATTCGGAGATTTAATTTACACGCTCGAAATAATTACGGTAACTTTGTGAACTTATCAAGTGAATTACGTGCTGTGTGTATTAAACGTTTATAAGTTCGGTGAGTTATTGTGCCATGTTTCGAATTCGTGATTTTTAGTTATAAAAATATATATACGGTAAATAGATAGACGAATCGAACCAAGCCGCGAAACGAGTCGACCTCATTTCCTTGCGACTCAAGGAGTTAAGCAAAACTTGAGGCTCAAGTTAAAGACCCAAACCACCCCACCCAAACCCTTTGCGGCCGCAAGCTTAATCGCCCAAACCCTTCTTCTTTTTCCTTCCTTCCTCATACTATATATATATATATGTGTATGCATGAGGATTGTTTTAACAAAAAAAAAGAGAGAAGCCCTAGCACTAGACCAGCCGACGGCAGCCTTCTCCCATTCTTTCTCTCGGTCGCGATCCCCTTTCAAACCCGAATCAACTACCATCTCGTTCCCGGTTCGTTAATCTTCATTGTTAAAGGTTAGGGTTTTCCATTGTTTCGCAAATCATGCTAGGGTTTATGAACTATTGATCATGCTTGTATGTAATGGTAGAATCATGGTATTGAAAGAGTTATGATGTTTAGTTCGATGATTTGTGCAAGAATTGCGATTAAGACGATTAGTTGAATAAAAGGATCATAGGCTGCGTTTTGTGATAAAAATCATATAATATGATTAGGGTTTGCATGAGTATGATGTACATGATGATATATGATTGATAAATCTGTTCTTGATCGTTTATATTTAACGTCTCGATTGTTTAAGCGTGTTATATTGCGATAAAAAGTTGAAAACAGGATGCTGAATGGTGTTTACAGCCAACTTCAATTGGCTGTAACTTGGTTATTATTTATCGAAAAACGGATTTTCTGAAGCCTAAAACGTATATTTTTGAAAAAGCTTCTAATGGCGCTGAATTCATATTTTTCTGAGGTCGTTTGATATTTTAAGTGGTCAATTAAGTGCAGTAACTGAAGCTGTGTAAATTCTGAAAATTTGTTAGTTGTTTATCGAGTCGGATCTCATAATCTGTAGAGAGTTGAATCACGAAATTTGTACAGCAACTGGAGATAAAAATTTCCGGGAAACTCCCACTGGAATTTTGTTAATTGGATGAATGGTGATTTTTAAATAAATTCTCCCGTGGACTGCAGTCAGAAAGCGACGAATCTGACTGCAGCCTAGTATATTAATATTTATGAATAATCGGTAAAGTGTTAGGACTTGAAATATTTATATAAAATTCTACAGGTTAGTTGACACCTTCTGTAAAAAAATTGGAACTTTTGGAACGTTGGAACTATTTTATAAAAATCCTCAAAAACAGCCTGGTTATGAGCATACAAGCTGAAACTTGATTACTTGTGAATGTGTGTACCAAAATGTCGTATGAGTTGATTTATGTTCATGATAAGTTGGTTTGATCATTATGTTGGTATGATAATACTTTGCATGCATGATTGTGTTTTCAAAATTGTTATCATGTGTGCCGCATTGTATGATAGTTATGTGTAGGGTTTGTATCAGTGTGTTCACACACTAACTTTAAATCAATTAACTTGTTAGGACGCAATTAGCGGTCCCATCATTTGCTACTTCTGTGTTACACTAACCGAGCAATTAAAGGTGAGTTCACGGCCCCTAATTTTATCCGGTTTTAAACAACAGGGGGAGAAACATGTATACACTCTACAACTCTATCTCTTTAGGTTATACGAAATTAACGTCATTAAGCTATTCGGTAACTAAGTTAATGTTAATGTACGTTATGGTCACTAAGCAGCTATATCACACAAGTCCTTGACAAACTCTCGGATCATTAGTATTGGGTTAGATAGCGGGGAAATTATAAGTAGTACTACTGGGCCCGACAAGCCCCACCCGAGCTAGTCGCGCTAGCCGACCGGGTATGGTCAAGGGTGAATAATTTGGCCTAACTTCGCCATGGTCAGTGATAGGCCTGGCAACACGGAGGCACAACAGCTTCGATCACGAACATTTACGTGACATAACTTTAGGCTCGCTACCTAATGTTAACATCGAACTTAATTACGAATCAACGATATTATTCCGGGTTAGGGATAATGGAACCAACAACAATATTATTCCGGGTTAGGGATAATGGAACCAACAACATTATTATTCCGTGTTAGGAATAATGGAACATCATTATCATTCTGGGTAAGGAATGATGGAGCCATCAGTATTATTCCGGGTTGGGAATAATGGAACTAAATCGTTATCCCGGGTTAGGGATAACGGGGGAAACAAACTTATAATCGAACTAATGAACTTATAAAAACCTGTGAACTCACTCTTCTTTAACGTTGACACTTGTTTCTTTACATGTTTCTCAGGACGCTAGGAGCTCTAGGTGCACTCACTTGCATTGATCAAGGCATCTTTTTATCGAGTCTCATTTAAGAATATTGTTTGGGTTTTTCTTTAGTTTTGACGTTTGTGTTGGCGCCCGTTCCTTTACTTTACTTTAATGCTTCCGCTCAACTTTAAAAAAAAAAACTAATGCTTCTGCTAAACATTGAAACCAAACTAAGACAATTTAAAATTAACTATGAATGGTTAAACAAATGATTTTGGAAAACGTATAAACTAATCATATAGAGTCGTTCGATGTTACTAGTGTCTCGGATTCTGGTTTGTTCACACGCCTCGCGGTTAAAACTCCGCAAGTGGAAATTTGAGGGTGTGACAGATTGGTATCAGAGCCTCTAGCTATAGAGAACCAGGTTTGCATTAAAAGTAGACCTAAACTATAGCTGATTACACGACACTAGACTTAGTTTGGCACTGAACTGTTATATCTTGTTATGTGTTGTACCACAACTATGTTATGTAAAATATAAATGCATATTGAAATAAACGCAACTCGTAACTAACTACACAACCCAACAGGCAATGTCATCATCATCATCATCCGACAAACTTTTGCAACCAAGGGTGCCAGGGAAGGCACCTATGGTGGAACCCTCACCACCTCATGGCGTGGAGACACGCTCAGCTGTGAGAAAAAGGCTCGCTTTAGGGGAGGAGGAGTCCTCACGCCCGACCATCGCTATGCCGGTCGAACCGGTTAACTCGTTAGAAGTAGGGAACAACCTACTTAGAGATATGATAAGAAAACAACAAGAACAACTAGAGAGAATGCATGAAACCATCCTAGCACAAGGATGGATGATACGACAATTAACGGGTAAGACTGGAGAGCTCGAGGAAGAGCAACATGAGAGTAAGATAGCTCGTAACACTTTAGCTAAAGATCTTCGTGCTGAGCAGCTGAGGGCTGACTGGCTCGAAGACAGAGTTCTTGAGTCTAGCTGGAGAATTCAAGAACTAGAACAGAATCAGGCACCTGTACCAGTACCCGCACCAGCACCGGCCCCTCCAGTGCCGGTAGAGGAGATCAGGGAGGATCCAGAGGAGGATCCAGGGGAGGATCCAGAGGAGGATCCAGGGGAGGATCCAGAGGAGGATCCAGAGGAGGATCCGGAGGAATACCCGGCTTTAGAAGCTGGAAACGCCGCGGAGGATGACGGCAACGATAGCGATTTGGGGGATGGAGACGTAGAAGACTGACACGTCTCGCTTATTCCATTTGCTTCCTTCAGTCTATTTATTTTCCTACTTATGTTTAAACTTGAAATTTTATAGTAAACTGATGTGTTTGGTTGGAAGTTTGTAAGACGTTGAAATTTTATTTAATCGAATATTCCTTTTGATTGTTTAATTTATTTGGGTTGACATAATTTGAGGGATTATTTAAGTATGGAATAGGATAACTATATGGGATATACATATACTTATCGGTGTGTGTTTTATGTTGTCTTGCGAAGATCTAAAATGGCAACTGGACGTCGCGGAAACCTCAACATGACACCCGAAGAATTGGCCGCAATATTCCAAGAACACGTGAATGCTGCTTTGGCAGGTGTTCAAAACCAACCAGCAGCAGGAGGGGGTCCTAACCCCTACAAGATGTTTCTCTATGCGAAGCCGAGCAAATTCACGGGTGCAGAAGGACCCATAGGACTGGTCCGCTGGATTGAAAAGTCCGAATCAGTGTTCGAAATGTGCAATTGTCTGGAGGCCAACAAGGTCAAGTATGCTGCCTCAACGTTGGAGGATGGGGGACTAACTTGGTGGAATGATATGTCCAAACGCGTGGACTTATTGCTGCAAACGCAATGGCCTGGGCCGAGTTTAAGGCCCTAATCAAGGAGGAGTACTGTCCGCGGGACAGGGTTCAGCAGTTGGAGCAAGCTTTATGGAACCACAAGATGGTGGGATCTGAAATCGAAGCATACACAGCAAAACATCATGACCTGGTATTTCTATGTCCCGATCTGGCCAACACCATGGAGAAACGACTCGAGTTTTACCTTGGGGGTCTGGTCCCCGAGATCCAGGGTATGGTGATGGCTAGCAACCCTGCGACTGAGCATCAAACAATCAGGTTGGCGCACAAACTCACCGATAAGGCGGTGGAACAAAAGAAGTTGCCATCTCGGGGTACAACTGAAGTTGCCCCTGATAATAAAAGAAAGTTTGAGGACTCGTCTGCTCGACAGTCTTCGTCAGCCCAGCCACAACAAGGGAACCAGAAACGGTTCAATAATTTCAACAGCCACCGGGGTCACAATAATCAGCCCGCCAACAACACCCAGAACACAAGCGGCTATGTAGGTCGAAAGCCGCAGTGTAATCGCTGTAACCTTCATCATCACGGCCCTTGTGCCGGAAATCGCTGCCAACGATGTGGCAAAGTGGGACACGCAGCAAAGGATTGTCGCGGGGAAATCATGTCCCGACAAAATCCAAATCAACACCAGGGTCAGCAGCAGGGTATTAACCGGGGGTGCTATCAGTGTGGTAGCACTGCCCACTTCAAACGAGACTGCCCACAGCTTCGTAACAACAACAACAATGGTGGGAACAACAACAACCACAACCACAATAACCACAACAACAACAATAACAACAACAACAATGGGAATAATGGCACAGGAGGTGCCAAAGGTCGTGCATTTACGCTAGGCCCGGAGAGGCCAGAAACGACTCGAACGTGGTCACCGGTAATTTCCCCTTAATGAAAATTTTGCTACTGTACTTTTTGATACGGGTGCGGATAGGAGTTTTATATCTGAGTCTTTTAGGAAGAACCTAAATCTCACGCCTAAACCCCTAGAGACCCCTTACGTCATAGAACTAGCCGATGGTAAATTTGTAGATGTGACCCATTTAGTATCCGGGTGTCAACTCAAACTCGCGGGTCACACCTTTACCATTGATCTGATGATAACTACCCTGGGTAGTTTTGACGTGGTAGTCGGAATGGACTGGCTATCCGACGTCCGAGCTGAAGTTCTCTGTTTCGAGAAATCTATCTGTATTCCGCTCTCTAACGACGAAATCTTGACGGTGCAAGGCGAGAAGGCCAGCGCCGTCACAAACATCATCTCTTACATGCAAGCACAGAAGTATCTTCGGAGGAAGAACTCCTTCGCTTTGCTCGCACTGGTCACCGAGCAACCCAAGGACGAGAAGCGTATAGAAGATATCCCCGTCGTCCGTGACTTTTCCGATGTATTTCCAGAGGAGTTACCTGGTCTTCCACCACATCAACAAGTGGAGTTTGAAATCGAATTGGCGAACCATGCAACTCCTATCGCCAAGGCCCCATACCGTTTAGCTCCAGCCGAGCTGCAAGAGCTGTCTACCCAGCTTCAGGAATTCTTAGAAAAAGGATTTATCCGACCCAGTACTTCGCCATGGGGAGCTCCGGTCCTTTTTGTCAAGAAGAAGGACGGGACCTTCCGCATGTGCATCGACTACATGGAACTCAATAAGGTTACTATCAAGAACCGATACCCATTACATCACATCGACGATCTCTTCGACCAACTTCAAGGGTCAAGCTACTACTCCAAGATTGATCTACGGTCCGGTTATCACCAGTTACGCGTCAGGGAGGAGGATATCGCTAAGATGGCATTTCGTACACGGTATGGCCATTATGAGTTCTTGGTCATGCCCTTCGGTCTCACCAACGCACCCGCGGTGTTCATGGACCTCATGAACCGCGTGTGTAAACCGTATCTCGACAAATTTGTCATTGTGTTCATCGATGACATACTCATCTACTCTAAAGGTGAAGAAGAACATGCTGAACATCTACGACTACTGCTGGAATTACTTCAACAGGAGAAACTATATGCCAAGCTTTCAAAGTGTGATTTCTGGATTCGGGAAGTTCAGTTCTTGGGCATATTGTGAATGAGAAGGGTATCCACGTCGATCCTGCCAAGATCGATGCTATCAAGAACTGGGAAGCACCCAGGACACCGACGGAGATCCGCCAATTTTTGGGTTTGGCTGGTTATTACAGACATTTCATCGAGGGATTTTCAAAGATCGCGCAACCGCTTACCGCCCTCACCCAGAAAGGCATCAAGTACGCTTGGGGTGACAAGCAGGAAGCGGCATTTCAATTGCTGAAACAGAAACTTTGCAATGCACCCATTCTGTCCTTGCCGGAAGGGACTGATGATTTTGTGGTATATTGTGATGCTTCCATTCAGGGATTGGGATGCGTACTCATGCAACGTGATAAGGTCATCGCGTATGCGTCCCGACAATTGAAGGTTCACGAGAAAAACTACACAACACATGACCAGGAATTGGGAGCAGTGGTGTTTGCGCTTAAGATTTGGAGACACTACCTATATGGAACAAAGTGCACAATCTATACAGATCACAAGAGCCTCCAACACATCTTTGACCATAAGGAGTTGAACATGCGACAGCGTCGCTGGGTCGAACTCCTGAACGATTATGAATGTGCCATTCGGTATCACTCGGGTAAAGCTAACGTGGTAGCTGATGCCCTCAGTAGGAAGGAGCACTTGAAACCTCGTCGGGTACGAGCACTACAGTTCACCATTCATTCGGGGTTACCCGAACAGATACGCGACGCGCAGTTAGAAGCAGTTAAGGAAGAAAACATCAAGGCCGAATCGGTGGGAAAAATGGAACGCGATTGGGAAGTAAAACCCAATGGAGCCCGGTATTTCATGAATCGTATATGGGTACCTCTCCACGGATATCTCAGAAAGCTAGTCATGGACAAGCTCACAAATCCCGATACTCTGTCCATCCTGGTTCGGATAAGATGTATCAAGACCTTAAAGCTGCGTACTTGTGGCCCAACATGAAAGCTGATATAGCCACCTACGTGAGCAAGTGTTTGACTTGTGCAAAAGTCAAGGTAGAGTATCAGAAGCCATCGGGGCTACTTCAATAACCTGAGATCCCAGTGTGGAAATGGGATCAGATCTCGATGGACTTCATCACTAAACTCCCGAGAACTTTGGGTGGTTGCGATACCATCTGGGTGATCGTGGATCGTTTAACTAAGTCCGCACACTTCCTAGCGATTAAAGAAACAGATAAGATGGATAAGTTGACTCGCATCTACATTAAGGAAGTAGTTTCTCGGCACGGAGTGCCAACGTCCATCATCTCAGACAGAGATGCTCGTTTCACGTCCAATTTTTGGCAGTCACTTCAAAAAGCGTTGGGTACACGCTTAGATATGAGCACAGCTTATCACCCTCAGACGGATGGTCAAAGTGAAAGGACCATTCAGACCTTGGAAGACATGCTTAGGGCATGCGTGGTAGACTTCGGGAATAGTTGGGAAATCCATCTGCCTTTAGTGGAATTCTCGTATAACAACAGTTACCATACGAGTATATCGGCAGCACGTTTGAAGCATTATACGGTCGTAAATGTAGATCACCGGTCTGTTGGGCAGAAGTCGGTGACAGTCAAATCACAGGCCCTGAGTTGATACTTGAGGCTACTGAAAAGATTGTACAAATCAGAAACTGCATGGCGGCGGCACGAGATCGACAGAAAAGCTACGCTGATCAACGACGCAAACCGCTCGAATTTCAAGTAGGCGACCGCGTCCTACTGAAGGTGTCACCCTGGAAGGGTGTAATCCGTTTTGGGAAAGAGGAAAACTAAACACACGATACGTAGGCCCATTTGTGATTTTGAAACGTATCGGCCCGTAGCTTATCAATTAGACCTTCCTGCCGAACTCAGTGGAGTTCACAACGTTTTTCACGTGTCAAATCTGAAGAAGTGTCTATCAGATGAAACCCTAGTCATTCCATTGGATGAGATTCAAGTGGATGAACAACTACATTTTGTGGAACAACCTATCGAGATCATGGATCGTGAGATCAAAACTCGAAGGCACAGCAATATACCGATCGTCAAGGTTCGTTGGGACTCTAAGCGTGGACCGGAGTTCACTGTGGGAAAGAGAGGACCAAATGAAAAGCAAATACCCACACCTTTTTGCAGCTGAGCAGCAAGCTAACGTTACCACCAACTAAATTTTCGGGACGAAAATTCTTTCAACATGGGGATGATGTGACAACCTGGGAATTTCTTGTAATTTCGTGTACCATTGTTAACGAACTAAATCTTTGTGCATGGCATTCTAAACCTGTGCGTTGCATTCTAAACACTAAATCTTTGTGCGTGGCATTCTAAACCTGTGCATTGCATTCTAACCGCGTTTACTCAATTTTCGGGACGAAAATTCTTTCAACATAGGGATAATGTGACATCCCGGTTTTTCAGATATCTTAAACGTACTACTTCACGGTTATTCATTCCTACGCTAAGTTGATTCGGAGATTTAATTTACACGCTCAAAATAATTACGGTAACTTTGTGAACTTATCAAGTGAATTACGTGTTGTGTGTATTAAACGTTTATAAGTTCGGTGAGTTATTGTGCCATGTTTCGAATTCGTGATTTTTAGTTATAAAAATATATATATGGTAAATAGATAGACGAATCGAACCGAGCCGCGAAACGAGTCGACCTCATTTCCTTGCGACTCAAGGAGTTAAGCAAAACTTGAGGCTCAAGTTAAAGACCCAAACCACCCCACCCAAACCCTTTGCGGCCGCAAGCTTAATCGCCCAAACCTTCTTCTTTTTCCTTCCTTCCTCATACTATATATATATGTGTATGCATGAGGGTTGTTTTAACAAAAAAAGAGAGAACCTAGCACTAGACCAGCCGACGCAGCTTCCCCATTCTTTCTCTCGGTCGCGATCCCTTTCAAACGGAATCAACTACATCTCGTTCCGGTTCGTTAATCTTCATATTTAAAGGTTAGGGTTTTCCATTGTTTCGCAAATCATGCTAGGGTTTATGAACTATTGATCATGCTTGTATGTAATGGTAGAATCATGGTATTGAAAGAGTTATGATGTTTAGTTCGATGATTTGTGCAAGAATTGCGATTAAGACGATTAGTTGAATAAAAGGATCATAGGCTGCGTTTTGTGATAAAAATCATATAATATGATTAGGGTTTGCATGAGTATGATGTACATGATGATATATGATTGATAAATCTGTTCTTGATCGTTTATATTTAACGTCTCGATTGTTTAAGCGTGTTATATTGCGATAAAAAGTTGAAAACAGGATGCTGAATGGTGTTTACAGCCAACTTCAATTGGCTGTAACTTGGTTATTATTTATCGAAAAACGGATTTTCTGAAGCGTAAAACGTATATTTTTAAAAAACGCTTCTAATGGCGCTGGATTCATATCTTTCTGAGTTTGTTTGATATTTTTAAGTGGTCAATTAAGTGCAGTAACTGAAGCTGTGTAATTCTGAAAATTTGTTAGTTGTTTATCGAGTCGGATCTCATAATCTGTAGAGAGTTGAATCACGAAATTTGTACAGCAACTGGAGATGGAAATTTCCGGGAAACTCCCACTGGAATTTTGTTAATTGGATAAACGGTTATTTTTAAATAAATTCTCCCGTGGACTGCAGTCAGAAAGCGACGAATCTGACTGCAGCCTAGTATATTAATATTTAGGAATAGTTGGTAAAGTGTTAGGACTTGAAAAATTTATATAAAATTCTACAGTTTAGTTGACACCTTCTGTAAAAAAATTGCAATTTTTGGATCGTTGGAACTATTTATAAAAATCCTCGAAAACAGCTGGTTATGAGCATACAAGCTGAAACTTGATTACTTGTGAATGTGTGTACCAAAATGTCGTATGAGTTGATTTATGTTCATGATAAGTTGGTTTGATCAATATGTTGGTATGATAATACTTTGCATGCATGATTGTGTTTTTGAAATTGTTATCATGTGTGACGCATTGTATGATAGTTATGTGTAGGGTTTGTATCAGTGTGTTCACACACTAACTTTAAATCAATTGACTTGTTAGGACGCAATTAGCGGTCCCATCATTTGCTACTTTTGTGTTACACTAACCGAGCAATTAAAGGTGAGTTCACGGCCCCTAATTTTATCCGGTTTTAAACAACAGGGGGAGAAACATGTATACACTCTACAACTCTATCTCTTTACGTTATACGAAATTAACGTCATTAAACTATTCGGTAACTAAGTTAATGTTAATTTACGTTATGGTCACTAAGCAGCTATATCACACAAGTCCTCGACAAACTCTCGGATCGTTAGTATTGGGTTAGATAGCGGGGAAATTATAAGTAGTACTACTGGGCCCGACAAGCCCCACCCGAGCTAATCACGCTAGCCGACCGGGTATGGTTAACGGGTGAATAATTTGGCCTAACTTCGCCATGGTCAGTGATAGGCCTGGCAACACGGAGGCACAACAGCTTCGATCGCGAACACTTACGTGACATAACTTTAGGCTCGCTACCTACATGTTAACATTGAACTTAATTACGAATCAACGATATTATTCCGGGTTAGGGATAATGGAACCAACAACAATATTATTCCGGGTTAGGGATAATGGAACCAACAACATTATTATTCCGGGTTAGGAATAATGGAACATCATTATCATTCCGTGTAAGGAATGATGGAGCCATCAGTATTATTCCGGGTTGGGAATAATGGAATTAAATCGTTATCCCGGGTTAGGATAACGGGGGAAACAAACTTATAATCGAACTAATGAACTTATAAAAACCTGTGAACTCACTCTTCTTTAATGTTGACACTTGTTTCTTTACATGTTTCTCAGGACGCTAGGAGCTCTAGGTGCACTCACTTGCATTGATCAAGGCATCTTTTTATCGAGTCTCATTTATGAATATTGTTTGGGTTTTTCTTTAGTTTTGGCGTTTGTGTTGGCGCCCGTTCCTTTACTTTACTTAATGCTTCCGCTCAACTTTAAAAAAAAAAACTAATGCTTCCGCTAAACATTGAAACCAAACTAAGACAATTTAAAATTAACTATGAATGGTTAAACAAATGATTTTGAAAAACGTATAAACTAATCATATAGAGTCATTCGATGTTACTAGCGTCTGGATTCTGGTTTGTTCACACGCCTCGCGGTAAAACTCCGCAAATGGAAATATGAGGGTGTGACAGAAGTTGTGTTAACGACATTTCTTTAAACCCAACAGATTTTCGTGTTACATAAGCTGCAGTCTCCCACTTATCTGGTAACGATCTAAGGAAACGACTATTGACAGTCGAATTAGGAAAAACCACGTTAACCAGTCTAAGTTCACTGATGAGACAGTTGTAACGTTCGAATGTTGTGTTAGAGACTCTCCTTTCAAGTGAGAAAACGTTTCATATTGCTGATTTAGAACTTCTCTGTACTTTCTATCACTTCCTCAGTCCCACGAATTGCTCTTTTAGTGCATCCCATAACTCCTTTGCACTATTGCAATGGAGTAGACCAGCATAAGTCTCACTGGGTAAGGCCGAAGCAACTATGCTAAATGCCTTAGCATCCAATTCAATTTTCTGGAAATCCTGCTCCAAAAAGTTTTCAGGAATTTTTTGGCACTTGTTTAGTTGGATCCTCTGTGCTTGGAACCATCGGAACGTGAGGTCCATAAGCAACAGATCTCCAGCAACCGGTGTTTTGCTGAGCAAGGATATGACCCATTCGTCGTTGCCAAATGAATATTCATTTCTTTTGAGCATCGGTGATTTGAATAAGGATCCAGAGTTGGCATCCTGTGTTATGAGACATTTTCAGTTGATTTTACACAGATTTCTGTTTTAAAAACTTTAAACGTAATAAAACTCTGTTTATCAAGCAAAAACAACCAAACTAATAGCAAAGAGCTGATCTGTTCAAATCGAATCGATTGTTACATCGAATTTGATGAATCAAGCTCTGATACCAATTGTTAGATCTGAGTTTGAATTACTTGTAGTTTTTGTTTCAAAAATGGAAAATGATTGAGTTTTAAAAGAGATTTGCAGCGGAAATAGATGGAAAACTTTTACTACAAGCAATGGTCGCTTGTTTTCATCATCATCATGCTTTCAAGTTGGTAAACTCGCATGTGATTTACAAACTCCCCCTCAGCCTTTGCAATTAAAGTTTGGTAGTAAGAAAATGCAGAGAAGATGATATGCAAAAGTTTCTCTTTTAATAGACAAGTAAAACTGTTACACAAGTTACCTATTTATACTAAACTATCTAACCACTGAGCATCTTTGATGACGTCAGGGTTGATAGTGATAGGAAACTAAATGTAACTAACTACAAACACGGTTAATACTAACTATCAGTGCTTAGCACTGTTACATTGATTATTTAACTAATGACTTCGCTCTGATATCTATCCTCTGATCCTTGTAACTCTGGCAGACCTTTGCAACTTTGTGAAGTCAGATGATAGGAGAGCAGTCTTTAGGGAAAGCAATGTATGTACAACAGAGGTTGCAACCTCTGATAGTTTAACCAAAGCTCGGATAGTGTTATTTGGCTCTGTATCATCTGTTCTTTCATAGGGTTCAATCCCAACAATCTCCCCCTGGAACAGATGATGCCAAAAACACTTTATTCTTGGTCTTTATTCCTCAGGAAGAATTCTCTTATTTGACCTCTGAATTGAAGTTCAAAGTTAAGAGATTCTATGTCATCAGCATCCTTCTCTAGCTCTAACCATAATAATTCTTGGAAGTCTTCTACTGTAAGCCCATAAGCAGCTTCCATGGATAGTTTAGTGGCATTACCATCAGACTTGAGCAGTGTCAATTCATGGGTGTCTTTGTCGACCTTCCACTTTAGAATGTTTGGGTCTGAAGGTTTTCTTGAAGGAGCTTTTATTGCTAAGGATTATGAAGGAGCTAGTTGTGATAAATCTTTAGCAGCTTGGCACTTGAATCATCTGTTGGATAATCAATCATGTTCTGTATACCTTCTTTGATAAATGTATCCTCAAACTCTTTGTCAGTCTTTAGAGACATCTCCTCTTTCCTTTTTCTGTGTAACAGGGCAAGTGTGGAATGGGCAGATGTTGTGTTGGACTTTTGGAGAGTTGGGCTTTGAGAATAGCATCTTCTTTTGAATAATCGGGTTTAGCACGCATGGATGGATCCTTTTTCCTCCTTTCTTCCAACTTTTTCTAAGTGTCTATCACCCCGAACTCACCCCATCTCATCACTTGGTTCTTTGAACCATAATGATTCCGAATTAGTTCATTCTTCATTCTCTTCAACTTTAAGTCTTTTTCAGGCATATCTTTCTTGTATAAATCCCAGTTGGGAGGAGTTGGCTTTTTGTGAGGGTCTTTCAACATTTCTTGCATTCTGTTGATTTCATCTCTTATCTCATCTATGCTCTAATCCTTGAACTGTGCCCTTGTTGCCTTATACAACTTCTCTTCCATGATATACTCAATGAGTTCACTTTTGTGCAGCTTATCTTCCCTTTCTGACAACTGGTTGCTCAGATTCTTGATAAAGTTTTGTAGAATGTTGGCTTTACTTAGATGAAAGGACATGGCAATCTGTATTTCTCTATCACCTTTACCAACAGTTTCTCTTTTGGCAATATCCTCTGCTTGCTTTCGTTTCAATTCCAGGTAGTCACCAGCATTTGCAGGTCTTGGATAGCCATCAAGGGATAGGATTGTTCTTTTGTCAGGGTTATCCTCTGAAAAGAAACTTAGGATCTCTTCCCAGACTGCTGGTAAATCAAGAGGATACAGCTTTGCTACAGGAGTAACTTCAAGAGTTGAAGATGTTGTAATCACTGATGTGGAGGTCATTAGTTGTGATGATAGTGGAAGAGGTGCATGAATCTCATCATCATTGATCACTTTTGTGATTTTTCTCCTTTTGAACCTTAAAGTGGGTGATGGTGGTAGTGGGATCTTAGGTGGTGTGGATAATGGATTGAGTTGATGTGGGAAATGTGATCATGGCAGTGGATAGAGTTGCATCTGTTGCAACCTCTACTGTATCAAAAGATGTTGACACAACAGGTGCTGTAACATCTGCTTGTGTGGATGTGGGTTGTGGTTTTGAAGATGTGATAGGTTTTTGAGACGCATAGGTTTTAATGGTTTGATTGGTTGCAGGCTTAGTTTTAGGAGATGCGGATGTTGGTTGCCTGGCTTTTCTAGCAGGTATCCTCTTTGATGAAGTACCAACCTCTCCTTTTTCTTTTTGCTGTTCAATCTTTTTTCTCAACCAACACTCTGCTCTCCTCTATCACTGTCTTCTTGTGACTAGCCCTTGCCTTGGCCACAATTTCATCAGTTAAATCTTTTTTCTTTGAACCATCAGGCCTTAGAATATTTAATGTAGGTCTGGCCTTATCATCATATATTTTCAGCTTTTTGTTTCCCAAAGGTTTCTCCCCCTTTTTGGCTTCATCTGTTGTAACAAAGATAACCGTTGGAAGTGCATGGCCAGTGGTTGTGAGTAGATGAGCTTTGATTGCTTTAATGTCTGCTGCAGTCTCTTGATACCGTGATTCAACCATGTTTCTAACTTCATTCATCTAGTGCTTGTGTTGTAGATCCAAATAATGTTGTTGATGTTGAAATAGAGGGTTAAGAGCTTCTTTGAGATCAGCAGTGGATAGAACAGAGTGTTGACTTTTTGTAGCCATCATCTGCTTCAGTGAACTTTTGATTTCATCAAGAGATTTTTCTATCTTTGTCACTCTCTCCGTCAAATCCTGGTATTTTAGCTCATCACCTAATTTAATAAGATCATCTCAACTCCTACCTGAAGTGGTAGTTGTAGCTATGGTATCATTAGCAATGGTTTTAGTACCAGCTTCAACCATAGATGCCCCTTTGTCTTGGAACTGGGGACTTCCCACAACAAAGGTAACAGTTGTTGCCTCAACAGTGGTTGCCTTCAACCAAGTCTTAGTAATGAAACTATTGTCCAACCGAGAACTTGGGAGTTCAGCAATTGTAGTGGCTGCTTGAGTTGAACTATCACCAAGGGTTACATGTAACCCAAGGGATGTAGCCTCTTCATGTGCTGATGGGCTAGCAATGAATAAAGAGTCAGACCCAGCCTCTTGATGAAGTATATTCTCAGTAATAGGTTGTTGAGAAGTGCTGGTTTGTGTCTGCTCTGATTCAATTGCATTCAGCAATGGTAACATAGTAGGTGGAAGTGTAGTCATTGGTGAAGGTGGCTGTGTAGAAAGCGACAGTGCCCTGTGAGAGGGGCTTTGGAAGATAGAACCAAGTGGATCTAGAGCTTCATAATTTGGTGTCCCTATGTCTACAACATTTTCCTTTTGTGAGGAAGAAGGAGGAGTTTCAAAGCCGGTTGGAGATCTTTGAACCAACTGTTGTGAAGAGGTAGCAGTAGTGGTTTGGGACTTTGGTGCTGTCACTAGGTTAACCTCTGGGATCTCATCTTCCAGAGGACTCTTTTTGGGTTTGGTGGGCTTTTTGGTAAGTGTTTTGGTTTTTGTTTTGAGGATTTTTGGTGTGGGCTTCAGAGCAACGGTTGTGGTGCCCTGATCACCAAGAGCAGTGGGCAAGTAGCAGGAGGTTGAGTTTGAACATTTTGTTCAAATTAAACTTGCTCAGCCTCCTCTACTTGTGTTTTCGCAACTTTATCTTGGTTTGTTATTCTGGTGAAAGTTTCATGAGTGAGGCAGCCTGGTTTAGTCACATCGCCTTTTTTACTTTCAGGACCTTTGATTTGATCTTGTAAGTAAACACTCAGAAAACGTGGATGAATCAAAAAAGCTTTTCTTTTTGCAATGTTTTGAAAATTATTCACAAGATCGTTGAATAGTATTTGGGAGTAGTTAAAGTTTGTGTCAGTTAAATTGCATACCCCAGATATTGCATGTTCAATGGAATTTCATTGAAAGCAGTGGTTTTTGCTGAGAGACAAGTTAGAATTGTGTGAAAGAAAAATCTCATCTCAGCAGGAAAGTTAGGTTTAAAGATGGTCATACCTTTCATCTGGCCTACATAACCTCTTTCCAGAAACTCTGCTTGGATCTCATTTTGGGGAAATGACACAGGGTGTTCTATGTCATTTAACTTGAAAACTTGAGAGATCGATTGGGGGCTAATTTGCATCAACACTCCCCCTACTCTTGAGATTATTGTATAAGGAACACCAGCAGTAGTTGAGTGAACCTTAGCATTATTCCAGAAGTCACGAAGAGAATCAATATAAATTGGGGCTTTGACTTCTAACATGTGCTTGAATTTTGACTTTTGCAAAATTCGAATCATTCGATGATAACGAGTATTTGCGTCATTTTCTTCAAGTATGGCGGTGTAATTATGTGGGGTTTTGATTATGAGAGTGAAAGGTGGAAGTGCTTTGTGGATTTCTTCAAGATTTTGATTTGGGAGCCATTGTGTTAGAGAGAAAAACCGTTTTTAGATTTTTGAAATCGACACAGTTTAGGGTGAACACTAGTGAGGGATAAAACAGGGTTTTTATAGGGTTTTGAAAAAGTGAACATGACGTGGCATCTGATGCAAGATCTGATGGCTAACATCTGAACACGTGTAACCTCTGATGAGAAAATTACTGATTTTTTCACGCTATCAGAGGATAGCTATCAGTGTTTTTGAAAAAGTGGTAAAAATGAAAGTCAGAGGATACACTTTAACAGTTGAAAAGATTTTGAAGCCTATCAAAGGTTTTAAGCAAACAAATGTTATAAGAAGACTTTTAAAGATTTATTGAAAATTTTCAACTTTAACTATTTTTAAGGATGAGTTTTTGATTTTCTGCACACATTTTGATGCTATGTACGCATGGATTTACAAGAAAACATTTTTTTAATCCATGTTTAGTATTCCAATTCTTGAGATCAAGTTTTCAAAGGTAGATGTATCCAATACCTTAGTTTAAACATCCGCCAACTGATCTGAAGTAGGACATGATGCAAAGAAATCAAACCTTTTTCATAGCAATCTCTCACAAAGTGATGTCTGATGTCAATGTGCTTTGTAGTTGAATGAGAAACTGGATTTTTAATGATGTTTTCAGCAGCTTGACTGTCCAATATGAGTGGAGTCTTTAGTGCAGTTACACCAAAATCCAGCAACTGGTTTTGAAGCCACAAGATTGAGCAGTGCAGCTAGCAGCAGCAATATATTCTGCCTCAGCAGTGGATGTTGAAACTGCAACCTGCTTTTTGCTTTTCCAAGATACTAGACAACCACCTAGGAATTGACATCCTCCTGATGTGGACTTCCTTGTAGTTTTGCACCCAGCAAAGTCACTATCTGAAAAACCTGAAAGCTCAATATTCCCATTAGCTGGATACCTGATGCCAAGTGTGGGAGCACCTTTTATGTATCCATATATCCTTTTGACAGCAATAAGATCAGACTTTCTAGGTAATGCCTGTGATCTAGCACAAACACATGTTGCAAACATGATGTCTGGCCTTGAAGCAGGTAGGTACAATAAGACCCAATCATGCTTCTATAAAGAGTTTGATCAACAAGGTCATCTTTACCATCAATGGTGACTAGCTTGGTGGTTGCCATGGGTGTGCTACATGGTTTACAATCATCTATATCAAACTTTTTAAGCAGTTATTTCACATACTTGTTTTGATGGATGAATGCACCATTTTGCAATTGTTTAACTTGGAGACCAAGAAAACATTAGAGCTCACCCATTGCACTCATCTCAAACTCTGCTGCCGTGAGTTTTCAAAACTCTTCACACATAGCAGTGCTTGTGGATCCAAAAATGATGTCATCCACATAAATTTTGACAAGCATCAAATCTTTTCCTTTCCATTTTAAGAATAGGGTTTTATCTATTTTACCTCTAGTAAACCCTATGGATAAGAGAAAAGTGGATAGAGTTTCATACCAGGCTCTTGGTGCTTGCTTCAAGCCATACAATGCTTTGTTGAGCTTGTAGACATGATCGGGGTGGAATGCATCTTCAAAACCTGGAGGTTGACAGATATACACCTCTTCTTTGATTTTTCCATACAAAAATGCACTCTTTATATCCATTTGATACACCTTTATGTTGTGGTTAGCAGCAAAGGCTAAGAACAGGCGAATAGCTTCCAACCTTGCTACAAGAGCAAAAGTTTCATCATAGTCTATACCTTCTTCCTGTCTGTAGCCTTGAACCACGAGCCTTGCTTTGTTTTTTACAACAATACCCCTTTCATCAGTTTTGTTCTTGAAGACCAACTTTGTGCCAATTGGACTTACATCTTTAGGCAGTGGCACAAGCTCCAAAACTTGTTGTCTCTTGAACTGAAGGAGTTCTTCTGCATGGCTCCTACCCAGCTGTTGTCTTTCAGTGACTCTTGGTACTTGACTGGCTGTGTGAGTGATAGAAAACCATCAAAAAGACAAATATTTTGGGATTGGCTCCGTGTGGGCACCCCAGATTTGATGTTTGCCAATAACTTGATCTGCTGGATGGCTTTTGAGATAAATGAAATCACCTTGGTATGGAACAATAGCATTTTGAGGTGATGACTGCAAATGTGTATCATCTGAGCTAACCTCTGCTGGTGAATTTGAAGTATCAGCCGCTGATGGAAATGGAGGTGGTGGTATTGGGGGTATAGAGGTAACATTCTGATGATTTTGTTGCCCAATTGTAGGACTATTATCAACAGATGTTTGATTTTGTGAACTGGCAGAGGTTTGAGGATCAAACACTGTTGACCCAGAAGTGGCAGACTTTACACAAGAGCTTATGGCACCTGATCCTCTGTTGGAAGAATTGACTTTTGTTTGTGGAAGCACACAGTCATATTCTTGATCTTGATCTTCTCTAGATGATGGTGGTGCACCTGCATTATCTAGCTTGATAGAAACATCACAAATGTGAATTTATCTAAATCAAAAAGCTATGCAGGATTTGCTAGGATTTTCAGTGATAAGAGTTCATTGAACTTCACATTCAAAGTTTCTTCAACACACTTGGTCCTAGAGTTAAAAACTCTGTAGGCTTTAGCAGTGGTTGAGTATCCCAGAAAATTACCACAGTCAATTTTGGCTGCAAACTTAGATATAGAATCTTTTAAGTTCAAAATGAAGCATGGACAGCCAAAATCTTTAAAATAAGAAACCAGAGGTTTGATTTTATACAAAATCTCATAGGCAGTCTTTTGTTGCCTGGGTTAATCAGAACTCTGTTTTGGACATAGCAAGCAGTGTTTACAGCCTCTGCCCAGAAAGACAAGGGTAAACCAGAGTCTGCAAGCATAGTTCTTGCTGATTCAATTAAAGTTCTATTTTTTCTTTCAACCACCCCATTTTGCTCTGGAGTTCTTGGAATGCTATATTGTCTAACAATTCCTTTTGACTCACAAAAAGCATCCAACTCCCTATTTTTAAACTCCGTTCCATTATCACTCCTAAAATTTTTTACTGGAAGATCAAATTGCTTTTCTACTTGTTTAACAAAGTTTTGCAAAATGACTGCAGTTTCATCCTTAGAGTGGAGAAAGAAGGTCCATGTAAACCTAGAGAAATCATCAACTATCACTAGGCAATACCTTTTGTGTTTTAAGCTCATGATTTGCACTGGGCCAAACAAGTCCATGTGAAGCAATTGTATTCACTAGCTTGTTTTAGACTCTTCAATTGATTTGAAAGAACTTTTATGTTGTTTTCCTTTTAAGTAGGAAACACAATGTTCATCACAGGAAAATTGCTTGTGAGGCAAACCTCTTACAAGACTTTGTTTCGAGAGTATGGTGATAGTTTTAAGATTTGTGTGTCCAAGCCTTCGATGCCATAACTTAGTCTCTTTGCTAGAAGCAACTGAGAATAAGCATGTTCCAGACATAGGATTATCTTTTAGCATATCTACCACTTACACATTCCCACTTCTGTGTGCAGTGAGTTGTGCTTTGCTCTCAGCAATGATTTGATCAATCTTTTTAACAACCTCTGGTCCCACAATTTGACAAGTATTCTTAGTGAAGAAGGATCCATACCCTCTATCACCCATTTGTGAGACACTCAGCAGGTTAAATTTCAGATTATCAATTAAATTCACATTTTCAAACTTGAGTTTAGCAGCCAGAACCGACCCAGACCCTAGAACCTTTCCCTTTAAGTTATTACCAAAAGATATATCACCCTCCCCCCCCCCCATGAGCCATGAAGTCCTTGAGAAGGGCTCTACATCCTGTCATGTGCCTGGAACCTCCACTATCTACATACCATAAGCTATCAAGGCAAGTAGAGGATCCCTACACATCAAATAAATAGATCAGTTAAGATAGGTCTCCAAAGCCAAGATGGCTTTGGATGGGGTCACAGATGGTCCAGCCTCAAGTCTAGGACAATGGTCAGTGGTTTGGATTTTTTTTCTTGTAACATCTGCTCTTAACCATTTCCTATCAGATGATTGTATCCATAGGGATGCTTATTCACTTTTTGCTTTGAAGGCTTTTTGTATCCTTCAGGAACCTTTTTATAGGCTGGTTGGCCATACCCTCTTGGAAATGAGTTTGATGGTGGGGCATCTGTCACTTGCACCCCTCTAGGAATAGAGGTTTTATTTAAAGCTTTTGTAACAGATGTTTCAGTTGGTTCAAAACTCTGCTTAGATTTATTTCCAGTAGAACTTGAACCTTCTCTTTCTAGTGCTTTTACCTTGATCTCTTTTACCTTTTGCTCATAGTTTTTGAGATAGGCACACTCTTGAGTTAAATGATTTGTTTTGTTGCAGATGGTGCATCTTGAAGAATTTTTGATAACACAAGTTTTGTTAATGTCATAGGCTTTTAAAAGAAAACAATATGCAATCACATGATTTCTTTTTTCACAAAATTCACAAAACAAGTTTTTAATCTTTACTCTTCTTTTCCTATCAGACTTTTTATCAGCAGTGGTTGTCACCTCTGCTGGTACATCTTTGATAGGGATCACCAGTGATTTTGGGGCTTTAATACCATTAGAGGTTGTAAAGTCCATTGGCTTAAAGTTTTCTAAAATATCACATTCATCTGACCAGGTTGGTTTAAACTGATATTTTTCAATTTCTCTATCTTTTGTTGAAACCTCTGATTTTTCCAAAACAATTTGGTTTCCAGATTTATCTGTGATTTTTATTTCTTCACCAGCCAAATTTGTTGGGACAATTTCAACCAACTCAGAATCAATTTCAGCAACATTTTTCTCATTTTGGTCATAGGTTCTAAAACCTACACCAAACTTAATGTTGCTCCTGATCTGAGCATCAAGCATAATCTCATAACCTTTACAGGACTCAACCCATTTTTCACAAGTGATTTGGGTTTCTTCTAACCCCTTTTTGCACACTTGGTATTTTTCAACCATAGTTTGGAGTTGGTCCTTGGTTATGCTTGATTCATGTCTCAGGCTACTCATTTCATAATCTTTTTCACTTAACTTTGGTTTTAACTCTAATCAGTTTTTCAAAATTAAGTTCATCTTCTAAAATTTTGTTCCTCAGGTTTTCATTCACCTGCTTAATGTTTGCAAAAGCAATGATGCATTTGTCAAAACATAGATCTTTAAGGATCTGAGGGTGATACCTTTGTAGCAGCCATGAGAGCACAATCACACTCATCTTCACACACATCAACATTCCATGGGTCAGCATGAGAGTTCTTTTCCTTATCAGCAGCATTTTCCTTTTCTTCACTTGAAACCCCTGTTTTATCACAAACTTGAACTTCGTCAGTTTTTGACACTATCTCCACAGATTCAACACCTTCAGCAATTGTCTCTAAGGCCATTAAACAAAATTCTTGTTCAACATCATTTTTGGCCATTAAAGCAAAGTTCTCATCAGTCAAATCCTCAGGCAAGCTACTCCAGTCAACATAACTTTGTGTGAAAAAGCTCTACTGACCAACCTTGCTGGACTAGCAGTGGTTTGAGCAGGTTGTGTGACAATGGGTACTTGTTGTACATGCACTTGGGGATGTGATGGTGCCTGAACATATTGAATTTGTGGAGCAGTGGATTGAACACAATGCACTGGAACAGTAGTAGCAGGATGTGCAAAGTGGGCAATGTTTTGAACATGTTAAGCAGGGGCATATTGGGAATAATGAACAATGTTTTGTGTGTGCTGAGGTCTAGGGCCAGGATGAGTCATTATTGGTCCAGAATTTTGAGACCTGCATTCTCTGGCAAAGTGTCCTAACCTATTACACTTATAACACTTGACTTTTGATTTATCCAGCCCAACCTTCAACCCCCCATGCAATCCTGGGAATTTCCTACCAGTTCTCTTACAGAATTTACTAGCCCTAACACTCAATAAGGCCAGTTGGTGCAAAATATCCATTTCTTCAAGATTAGAAGGTTCAAAGTATTGCCTGTCATTCAGCTCAAAGGATAGATTGTCAGAGGTTTGGCTTTCCCCACTAGCAGTGAAAGCATAGTTGGGTGCATATCTTTCAGATCCAAAGTTCCCACCAGAAGTATATCTATATAGTGATCATAGCTTTGGTCCTTACTGCTGCCAGATCCCTCTTCTTGGCCAAAAAGAGTTGTATTACCCAATGAGTAATCATCAATCTTTTGCCAGAATCTTGCAACTTCTTTTTCTAGTTTAACTCTCTCTCATAAGTGAGGAGTATCCCATGAAGTTGTGTTAACGACATTTCTTTAAACCCAACAGATTTTCATGTTACATAAGCTGCAGTCTCCCACTTATCTGGTAACGATCTAAGGAAACGATTATTGACAGTAGAATTAGGAAAAACCATGTTAACCAGTCTAAGTTCACTGATGAGACAGCTGTAATGTTCGAACTGTTGTGTTAGAGACTCTCCTTTCAAGTGACAAAACATTTCATATTGCTGATTTAGAACTTCTCTGTTACTTTCTATCACTTCCTCAGTCCCCCGAATTGCTCTTTTAGTGCATCCCATAACTCCTTTGCACTATTGCAATGGAGTAGACCAGCATAAGTCTCACTGGGTAAGGCCAAAGCAACTATGTTAAATGCCTTAGCATCCAATTCAATATTCTGGAAATCCTGCTCCAAAAAGTTTTCAGGATTTTTTGGCACTTGTTTCGTTGGATCCTCTGTGCTTGGAACCATCGGAACGTGAGGTCCATAAGCAACAGATCTCCAGCAACCGGTGTTTTGCTGAGCAAGAATATGACCCATTCGTCGTTGCCAAATGAATATTCATTTCTTTTGAGCATCGGTAATTTGAATAAGGATCCAGAGTTGACATCCTGTGTGTTATGAGACATTTTCAGTTGATTTTACACAGATTTCTGTTTTAAAAACTTTAAACGTAATAAAACTCTGTTTATCAAGCAAAAACAACCAAACTAATAGCAGAGAGCTGATCTGTTCAAATCGAATCATTGTTACATCGAATTTGATGAATCAAGCTCTGATACCAATTGTTAGGATCTGAGTTTGAATTACTTGTAGTTTTTGTTTCGAAAATGGAAAATGATTGAGTTTTAAAAGAGATTTGCTGCGGAAATAGATGGAAAACTTTTACTACAAGCAATGGTCGTTTGTTTTCATCATCATCATGCTTTTAAGTTGGTAAACTCGCATGTGATTCACAAACTCCCCCTCAGCCTTTGCAATTAAAGTTTGGTAGTAAGAAAATGCAGAGAAGATGATATGCAAAAGTTTCTCTTTTAATAGACGAGTTAAACTGTTACACAAGTTACCAATTTATACTAAACTATCTAACCACTGAGCATCATTGATCACGTCAGGGTTGATAGTGACAGGAAACTAAATGTAACTAACTACAAACACGGTTAATACTAACTATCAGTGCTTAGTATTGTTACATTAATTATTTAACTAATGACTAAGCTCTGATCTCTATCCTCTGATCCTTGTAACTCTGGCAGACCTTTGCAACTTTGTGAAGTCAGATGATAGGAGAGCAGTCTTTAGGGAAAGCAATGTATGTACAACAGAGGTTGCAACATCTGATAGTTTAACCAAAGCTCGGATAGTATTATTCGGCTCTGTTAATCTGTTCTTTCATAGGGTTCAATCCCAACAATCTCCCCCTGGAACAGATGATGCCAAAAACACTTTATTCTTGGTCTTTATTCCTCAGGAAGAATTCTCTTATTTGACCTCTGAATTGAAGTTCAAAGTTAAGAGATTCTATGTCATCAGCATCCTTCTCCAGCTCTAAACATAATAATTCTTGGAAGTCTTCTACTGTAAGCCCATAAGCAGCTTCCATGGATAGTTTAGTGGCATTACCATCAGACTTGAGCTATAACAACACCATCAACAGATTTCTCTGCAACTTCAGATAATTTAGGGGCTTCACCTTCAACACCCTTGCCTTTGCCACTAGCTGCTAACCTTTTCTCAGCTCTTTCTTTAGCCTCTTGCCTATCTAAACGATCATACTCTGCAATGAAATCAATATTCAGAGCATTAGATAAAACTTTCTGCATCCTTGTGAATCTTTGATCATTTAGAGCTTGAATTGACTTCAGATCAGTAATCTCTGTTTGAAGTTTATCATTAGCATCTTGTAAACTTTTGATCAATGCTTTGAAATATTCTCTTTCATTTTCCAATACTTTAACTTTATCATCCAGCATTTCTTTCTCTACTGTGCTTTGATTCATCATATTGATCAGCTCAGCCTTTTCTTCTTCATTTTTGGCTACTTTATCTTCCAAGATCTTGACACGTTTTTCGAGGAGATCAACATTAGTGTTAGGAAATAAATCATTCTGATCTTGAAGACTAATTGGATCATGCGGCATATCACCAAACAAATTTCCCCTTGGAGTTTTTGGTGTTGACTTTGGAGTAGACTTCTTCGGAGTAGAACTTTCAAAATGAGAAGTCGTAGGAACAATCGGAGAAGAAATAACAGGCACTTCTAATAATCCAGTCACAGGAGGTTCTTGTGTAACTCCTGGACGTTCAGCTTCCACATAAATAATAACAGGAGGTTCTTATGTAGGAGGTTCTTGTGTGACTCCTTTCTCCTGTGCGCCAGAAGGTTCTTGTGTAACTTCTGCGCTTTGGGCTTTCCGATGTATCTCCTGCTTGCTGGCTTTTGTGCTTTCTTTGACTTTTTGCCTTTGGCAGATGGAGACCCTGTTGTCTTCTTTGAAATTTCAGTTGCTGAAGACTTTGTTCTTCTTGCCTTTTTCTTGGGTCTCTCTTCATCAGATTCTTTTTCTTGATTCGGATCGAAATCAGCATCAGTCTCTTTTTCCTTTTCAACTTGTTTTTCTGCTTCTGTCTTTTTGGGTTCTTTCTCTAGTGTTTTATCAGAATCATCATCATTCTCTGATGTAGCAGAAATAACATGGTCTTCCTGTGTCGTCTTTTCACCTTCTTGACTTAAATTACAACCGCTGCGCTCGAACCAGCCTCAACTTGAACATTAACAGGCTCTTCCTCATCAACAAGCATTGTATCAACTTTCTTTGCTGCTCGTTTCTTCTTAGGCTTATCAACTTCAGCCTTAAGAAACCAATCACTTACGAGCTTTTGGCTTGAAATCTTTAAACCATTCTTTCTCATCATTCAACTCTTTCTCGTCACCACTACCGTCTTTTCTCCATATGTTGTCAGTCGGTGCAATATAATTTTCATCTTTGATCGCCCCAAATACTGGCTTTGCTACTGGTGCTGACGCTTGCTTCTGGAACTTTATCAGCTTCTTAACAGTAGTATCATCAAGATGACTCAGATATAAGACATCATTCGGATCACATGCAATGTTTGTGAACTTTTCGTCTGTTAGCATCTGCACAAACCTTGGATATAAGCACAATCTCGAATCATCCATGTTCTTTGACATATATGTAAGCACAAGCTTTGAGTAGTTGAAAGGCTTTTTCAGAATTAACGACGTTGCCATACAGGCCATATAATCTTGAACATCGTCAAGGCCTACTTTGCAGTGACTGAACGTATGAATAATCGCATGCATTAAGAGCTTGTGGGGGTTACGCAGTTCCCCTTTCTTCAATGTCGGTTTGTTAACGCTGCCCTTGTAACCCATTCTGTAAAAACAACCTCGCACCATCTTTTCGTCGAGAAATATAGGATCATCTTTGTCATCGTTGAACTGTAAGATCCTTCGTATATCATCTTCAGTAACTGTGATAGTTTTGTTCTCATTTCCAACTTGCACAAATGATGTAATGGTCTTTTTATCATCACTGTGGCTTGCGTTCATCCAGAAATGGTAAGTGTGTAATCTATACGACACTGTGCGCTCCATAATAGCTCTGTATATAGGACATTCCTTCAGAAACTTCAGAATACTCTCGTACTCCTTCAGCGACGGATATTGCTTTGTCGAGCGTGATACACGTATTATGGAGCTTAGAAAAGTCCATAGAAATCACCTTCGCTGGTACTTAAGCCTGAAAAATGACGCAAAACAATTAGCACGCATTACGAGAAAAAGATTCAAAATTTTTCAACCTTTTCATCAAGTTCGGGCGAACTTAATGTGTGAAACACAATCTGATTTTAGTCAAGTTCGCCAGAACATGCACTACAGACATGCTCAAAAGACTTTTATAAGTTCGGGTGAACTTATACTTAATACTGATTTCAGATTTTAAAATTCAAGTTCAAGCGAACTTCCATTTTCTTTATAAGATTTTATTTAAAAAAATAAGTTCGGTCCAACATGCATCTTGAACAGATTTATCTAAGTATCATTAACAAGTTCGGTGGAACATATCAACAAGTTCGGCCGAACTTGTTGTCATCTTCAACAAAACCTACTGCAACTTACAACCATTATCATTTTGATCAGATCTAAAGCAATTCCTTGGTCGGTTTTGATTGTTTGTTTCAATTTAAGTTCAATTTATCCATTAAAGGCCTAGATCTACAAGATTTTATCATTTTTAGATCTATGTAACTGATTACGATTCAATTCACGTCCAAATAACAAACTCTCACCTCTTCCATTGATAGTGGTGTGCAAATCACCAAGATCAACTCAATTTTTGGCAGAGTAACGGCGTAAATTTGTCAATTTCACACAATCGTTCAATTCTCTAAGTTTGCTCAGAGGGTTTTTAGATGCAAGTAATGAGTTCGGCCGAGCTTGCTAGGTATTTATATCTTGGCAAGTTCAGGCGAACTTGCAAGCCCAATGATAAAGGCCCATATAAGTCCGGTCGAACTTAACTTTTAAACAGCCATCAATCGCAAGTTCGGTCGAACTTGCTGTCAGATGATCTTTTAAGCAGTTAAGTAAGTTCGGCCGAACATGCCTAACCTTAAATTCAAAATTTTCAATTTTTTGCAATTTAGTCCCTGAACTTTTCAACTTTTATCAGTTATGAAAATCCACTCAATTGACCAAGTCCAAGTTAATGACCTTGGTTAACGATTTGTCTGCCGAGTCCAAGTTAATGACCCCGGTTTGACTCGTTACGAACAAACGGTTGATATTTTCAAAAAACAAAGTTTCAAATTAATGAACTTTTCATCGTTTTTTTGCTTTCAAGATTTACATATTAGCTCCCAGCCCGTTGTCAATGAGATTCCACCAGTTTAGCACCTTACCAGACTTCGAAGATCCGTTCTCCAACAATGGTTTGCTAAAAACAATGTAGAAATAAAATCTTTTTGTATTTTTGTAAGTTTATGCTAAAACACACTGAAAATCTTTTTTGCTTTTAATCTGTAAAGCTGATAAACTATGTATAGAACAAAGTAAACTATGTACAAACATATTTACAGACGTATTTTTGTGAATTCGTGTCTAAGGATTATATCAGTTTATTGAGACATATTACCAGTACCGTTGACCTTTAAATGACTTTAAGTTTTAAACTTGTTTACCTAGATTGTCGATATGTTTGTCCACTTAAACTTTACCACGTTTCTCAACTGTTCCAAGATATGGTAGTTAGAATTATGAAACTTGACTTATCTGAGGTTCCCACTTCTTGAATATACTCTCGTATCAATATTCCCTAGATTTCATCTTACAGGTGAATATAGTGTAATTGATATCTGTATCTGGGTTAGTGCGAGACCTTGAGAGCTCAGGTTAGTACTACCGTACAGACAAAGAGATGAAGGCTCGACTTTAAGGTGTGTTCCATTTAAGGAATCTTTTCAGCACTACAAATGATTAGATCTTTTGATACTTTTCAAGTTTGCATGCAGTTTACGGGTTTATTGCGAAAGTATTATAGAAGTTCTAGGCTATTGCTTCCGCAAAATCAAAAGAACTTGTATAATACCCCAGATATCAACTATCTATAAAGACCTCGTATCTCAGAATCAGGCAATCTCTCAAACGAAATTTCGGAGTACTAAGTCCATATATCCAAGAAATGTTAATCCACAAGATTAAGCAGTTGTAAAATTTATTTTATATCTCGAAAACAATTTACTGAACGTGTTAAGCCTATCGACACATCCACAGTAAGACTTGTTTATCACTTTTTAAACTTTACATTTCTTTAGCATATTGTGATAGTCCACTGATGTACTATCATTTTCTTTTTGTGACATCGAATTCTTTTTGTCTTTTTCAAAGTTTTTGTACTTTTTGCATTTTTCATATGTTTTTTAATTTTAAAATTTTCAAATGTTTTTTGTATTTTCTCTAACATTTCTCCCCCTAAAATCAAAAACGTATTTTTGGAATTTTTGATTTATAGAAAAACATTGACCAACCGATGAGAATCATTTCAATTCTCCATCCATTACTGCTTCACAAATTTTCTTTTAATTCATCTCCCCCTTATGATGACAAAAACCTTGACACCTTTGTGTTTATAACAATTTATACTCCTGGGTTTTGTCTATTTAACAGTGAGGTTCTGTGAATTTTTTTAAAAATTTTTAAGTAAACGTTATTTGAATTTCAATCTTTTTAAAAAAAATTGCCTTTATATAAAACTTGATAACCCGGCCTGTCTTTCTTGTGTGCCACAGAACTCCATTCTTAGTAATTTACTTTCTCCTCAGAAGCTCCTGCACAAAAATTCAAACAATTAGTTAAATAGAGACACCCAAGCCTTTGCAGTCTTAGGCGTTGTTTCTTCAACCTTAATTTTGATTTTCTTTACACAATCAGGTTTATTTTGGACTTTCTCAAGTTTTGGAAAGTCCTCTAACCTTTGAATTTTCACTTATTGTATAACTTCTTTTTCTTTTACCAACCATGATTGATTTTTCGTTAAAGCTTTCTTGAAATACAATGTAGAAACTTTTTGTTCATAACTATTCAAGGATTCACCAGTTTCAAAATTTGAAAACTTAGTAATAACTTGTTTCACCTTGTTTGTAGTTTATGTACATTGTTTCAAAACTTGAGTTGGTACTCCAGAAATTTTGTTATCAATATGAGCAGGTTTAGGTTTAATTTGTAAATATTTACTAGCAATGTGTCTAGTTACTCCACATTTATGACATTTCTGTTTTCATATCGATCTTTTCTATCAAACCATATACTCAAATCATAACATTGATTTGATGTGTGGTAGCCATCTTTCCTGCTTCTCATGTTCCTTTGATTTGACGTTGAAGCACTGTGGTCCAACCTGCACCACTTATTCTCAAATTTTTGTGAGTTTTGTTTTTCAAATTTGTTTGTATTTTTAATGATTGGATGATCGTACCGATGAACTTTTATTTTTGTTTTGAAAACTTGTAAAACTTTGTTTTGTTCTTCTTTCTGCTTAGAAGGTTTTTGCATTGAGCATTCACCTTTTTCAGAAGATTGTAGAACAGTTCCTTGAAATTTCTCTTTTAGTTTTACAAATATTTCATGTTTATCATTTTTAGGTCTTTCATCATCGATATCATCATCACAATCTTTAATTATAACATCGTCATAATTTGTAACAATGTTACTTATTGGAATTTCTTTTTCTTATTATTGATCGGTTTTGGACATATATAGTCTAACTTTAATGAGGAGGTCACAAAACCTTTCAATAATTTTTCTAAATTAACAGCTTTATTTTTAACAGTCTCAACTTCTTTTTCAAGTTGAGCTATTTTCTCAATATCAGAATTTATTGCTTTTTGATTTTCTATATTTAATTTTTCAAAAACATTTTTTTTCATTTTTAAACATTTTTATTTTATATTGAAAATCTACTACCATTCGTAGTTTTTCATTTTCTAAAATTTTTATTTTGTTTTCAAAATTCTTTTCATTTTCTTTTAATTTTTTATTTTCTAATGTCAAACTCTCAATCTCACTCAAGAGTTTGGCATTATGTGCCTGATAATTGTCTACATCATAGACCGAGCAGACTGGTTTAGAACTTGAAAACTCATTTGTGGATATACTTGAAATTAGAGCTTCACAGTTCTTAACCACTATACTCTCTTGAAACTTATTCTTCAGAGATGTCCATAATTCTTTCGCAGTCTTGTATTCAGATAAAAGTATCAGGATGTCTTCCTTAACCGATTGCTGGATAAGATTAATCATTTTCTTTTCAGCAAAATAATCATCTTTCTGTTGAGTAGAATATTTGCACTTCTATAGAATTTTCTGATTCTCATATCTAGGAACGATATAACCTGTCCCAATCGCGACCCAACTGCGAAAATGCATAGCTTGGACCCAGCTCTCAAATTTTCCTTTCCAAACTTCATACTCGTTCATACTCATCAACTTTGGCGGCTTCTCGGACCCCATTTCGTTTTCCAAATTTATCTGTCGTTCAAAACACTTAAAAAACAATTAGCAAACAGACAATTTAATAAAATTTGACTTTTAACTGACAATATCAACGTATTGGTTTGCTAAAAACGTTTAAAATTTTTTGGAAAACTATTTTTATCAGATTAGAGCTTTAAACTCGTCTCGTCGATACGATTCTAACGATATATAACGTCCGAGACGTTTTTCAGGATTTTCATGCCTTTCTTAGAAACCCTTGACAAGTTCGGTCGAACTTATCACAGCGAGTGAAACTCAGCTATTTAACAAGTTCGAGAGAACTTGTGTTGAGATATTATGAAAAAATAGCAAGTTCGAGCGAACTTATGTGAATTTTCAAGGGATAGCAAGTTCGGGCGAACTTGTATAGACTTTCAACAAATTTTTATCAAGTTCGGGCGAACTTGACTAAAAATGATGAAAAACGGTCAAGTTTGAGCGAACTTGAGTAAAAATCTTGAAAAATCAGTCAAGTTCGGGCAAACTTGATGAAAATTTTGAGTTTTTCAGTCAAGTTTGAGCGAACTTGATGTTATGTTCGAGCGAAGTTGTGATTTCAAACATGGTTTTCTTCAATTTTTCGGCATGAATTCGTTTGTTTTAAGCTCTGATCTTTTCAAGGGTTTATCTATTATGGATTTTACGTATTATACTTGAAAATCGGTCCATTTTGTCCATGAATTGTCCACGAAAAATCAAAATTAAGAGAAATGAGTAGAAGATGAGATGTTCTATGTCCAATGTCTTCAAATTAGGCCAATCCTGCTCTGATACTACTTGTAGGACCGATCCTCACTGCATAGAAACTCAGCTATTTAACAAGTTCGAGCGAACTTGAGTTGAGATATTATGAAAAAATAGCAAGTTCGAGCGAACTAATGTGAATTTTCAAGGGATAGCAAGTTCGGGTGAACTTTTATAGACTTTCAACAAATTTTTATCAAGTTCGGGCGAACTTGACTAAAAATGATGAAATACAGTCAAGTTTGAGTGAACTTGAGTAAAAATCTTGAAAAATCAGTCAAGTTCGGGCGAACTTGATGAAAAATTTGAGTTTTTCAGTCAAGTTCGAGCGAACTTGATGTTAAGTTCGAGCGAAGTTGTGATTTCAAACATGGTTTTCTTCAATTTTTTGGCATGAATTCGTTTGTTTTAAGCTCTGATCTTTTCAAGGGTTTATCTATTATGGATTTTACGTATTATACTTGAAAATCGGTCCATTTTGTCCATGAATTGTCCAAGAAAAATCAAAATTAAGAGAAATGAGTGGAAGATGAGATGTTCTATGTCCAATGTCTTCAAATTAGGCCAATCCTACTCTGATACTACTTGTAGGACCGATCCTCACTGCTTAGAAACTCAGCTATTTAACAAGTTCGAGCGAACTTGAGTTGAGATATTATGAAAAAATAGCAAGTTCGAGCGAACTTATATGAATTTTCAAGGGATAGCAAGTTCGGGCGAACTTGTATAGACTTTCAACAAATTTTTATCAAGTTCGGGCGAACATGACTAAAAATGATGAAAAACAGTCAAGTTTGAGCGAACTTGAGTAAAATTCTTGAAAAATCAGTCAAGTTCGGGCGAACTTGATGAAAAATTTGAGTTTTTCAGTTAAGTTCGAGCGAAGTTGTGATTTCAAACATGGTTTTCTTCAATTTTTCGGCAAGAATTTGTTTGTTTTAAGCTCTGGTCTTTTCAAGGGTTTATCTATTATGGATTTTACGTATTATACTTGAAAATCGGTCCATTTTGTCCATGAATTGTCCAAGAAAAATCAAAATTAAGAGAAATGAGTAGAAGATGAGATGTTCTATGTCCAATGTCTTCAAATTAGGCCAATCCTACTCTGATACTACTTGTAGTACCGATCCTGACTGCATAGAAACTCAGCTATTTAACAAGTTCGAGCGAACTTGAGTTGAGATATTATGAAAAAATAGCAAGTTCGAGCGAACTTATGTGAATTTTCAAGAGATAGCAAGTTCGGGCGAACTTGTATAGACTTTCAACAAATTTTATCAAGTTGGGCGAACTTGACTAAAAATGATGAAAAACAGTCAAGTTTGAGGAACTTGAGTAAAAATCTTGAAAAATCAGTCAAGTTCGGGCGAACTTGATGAAAAATTTGAGTTTTTCAGTCAAGTTTGAGCGAACTTGATGTTATTTTCGAGCGAAGTTGTGATTTCAAACATGGTTTTCTTCAATTTTTCGGCATGAATTCGTTTGTTTTAAGCTCTGATCTTTTCAAGGGTTTATCTATTATGGATTTTACGTATTATACTTGAAAATTGGTCCATTTTGAACTTGAAATGTCCAACGAAAAATCAAAATTAAGAGAAATGAGTAGAAGATGAGATGTTCTATGTCCAATGTCTTCAAATTAGGCCAATCCTGCTCTGATACTACTTGTAGGACCGATCCTAATTGCATAGAAACTCAGCTATTTAACAAGTTCGAGCGAACTTGAGTTGAGATATTATGAAAAAATAGCAAGTTCGAGCGAACTTATGTGAATTTTCAAGGGATAGCAAGTTCGGGCGAACTTTTATAGACTTTCAACAAATTTTTATCAAGTTCGGGCGAACTTGACTAAAAATGATGAAATACAGTCAAGTTTGAGTGAACTTGAGTAAAAATCTTGAAAAATCAGTCAAGTTCGGGCGAACTTGATGAAAAATTTGAGTTTTTCAGTCAAGTTCGAGCGAACTTGATGTTAAGTTCGAGCGAAGTTGTGATTTCAAACATGGTTTTCTTCCATTTTTCGGCATGAATTCGTTTGTTTTAAGCTCTGATCTTTTCAAGGGTTTATCTATTATGGATTTTACGTATTATACTTGAAAATCGGTCCATTTTGTCCATGAATTGTCCAAGAAAAATCAAAATTAAGAGAAATGAGTGAAGATGAGATGTTCTATGTCCAATGTCTTCAAATTAGGCCAATCCTACTCTGATACTACTTGTAGGACCGATCCTCACTGCATAGAAACTCAGCTATTTAACAAGTTCGAGCGAACTTGAGTTGAGATATTATGAAAAAATAGCAAGTTCGAGCGAACTTATATGAATTTTCAAGGGATAGCAAGTTCGGGCGAACTTGTATAGACTTTCAACAAATTTTTATCAAGTTCGGGCGAACATGACTAAAAATGATGAAAAACAAGTCAAGTTTGAGCGAACTTGAGTAAAATTCTTGAAAAATCAGTCAAGTTCGGGCGAACTTGATGAAAAATTTGATTTTTTCAGTTACAGATTTATTCGAGCGAAGTTGTGATTTCAAACATGGTTTTCTTCAATTTTTCGGCAATGAATTTGTTTGTTTTAAGCTCTGATCTTTTCAAGGGTTTATCTATTATGGATTTTACGTATTATACTTGAAAATCGGTCCATTTTGTCCATGAATTGTCCAAGAAAAATCAAAATTAAGAGAAATGAGTAGAAGATGAGATGTTCTATGTCCAATGTCTTCAATTAGGCCAATCCCCTTTCTCTGATACTACTTGTAGGGCCGATCCTCACTGCATAGAAACTCAGCTATTTAACAAGTTCGAGCGAACTTGAGTTGAGATATTATGAAAAAATAGCAAGTTCGAGCGAACTTATGTGAATTTTCAAGGATAGCAAGTTCGGTGAACTTGTCTAACTTTAAGCAAATATTTATCAAGTTTGGCGAACTTGACTAAAAATGATGAAAAACAGTCAAATTTGAGAGAACTTGAGTAAAAATCTTGAAAAAATCAGTCAAGTTCGGGCGAACTTGATGAAAAATTTGAGTTTTTCAGTCAAGTTTGAGCGAACTTGATGTTATTTTCGAGCGAAGTTGTGATTTTCAAACATGTTTTTCTTCAATTTTTCGGCATGAATTCGTTTGATTTTAAGCTCTGATCTTTTCAAAGGTTTATCTATTATGGATTTTACGTATTATACTTGAAAATCGGTCCATTTTGTCCCTGAATTGTCCAAGAAAAATCAAAATTAAGAGAAAGAGTAAGATAAGATGTTCTATGTCCAATGTCTTCAAATTAGCCAATCCTGCTTGATATACTTGTAGGACCGATCCTCATTGCAATAGAAACTCACGCTATTTAAAAGTTCGAGCGAACTGAGTTGAGATATTATGAAAAAATAGCAAGTTCGAGCGAACTTATGTGAATTTCAGGGATAGCAAAGTTCGAGCGAACTTTTATAGAAATTTCAACAAATTTTTATCAAGTTCGGCGAACTTGACTAAAAATGATGAAATACAGTCAAGTTTGAGTGAACTTGAGTAAAATCTTGAAAAATCAGTAGTTCGGCGAACTTGATGAAAAATTTGAGTTTTTCAGTCAAGTTCGAGCGAACTTGATGTTAAGTTCGAGCGAAGTTGTGATTTCAAACATGGTTTTCTTCCATTTTTCGGCATGAATTCGTTTGTTTTAAGCTCTGATCTATTCAAGGTTTATCTATTATGGATTTTACGTATTATACTTGAAATTTGGTCCATTTTGTCATGAATTGTCCAAGAAAAATCAAATAAGAGAAATGAGTGAAGATGAGATGTTCTATGTCCAATGTCTTCAAATTAGCCAATCCACTCTGATACTAAATTGTAGGACCGATCCTCACTGCTTAGAAACTCAGCTATTTAACAAGTTCGAGCGAAACTTGAGTTGAGATATTATGAAAAAATAGCAAGTTCGAGCGAACTTATATGAATTTTCAAGTGATAGCAAGTTCGGGCGAACTTGTATAGACTTTAACAAATTTTATAAGTTCGGCGAACATGACTAAAAATGATGAAAAACAGTCAAGTTGAGCGAACTTGAGTAAAATTCTTGAAAAATCGTCAAGTTCGGGCGAACTTGATGAAAAATTTGAGTTTTTCAGTTAGTTCGAGCGAAGTTGTGATTTCAAACATGGTTTTCTTCAATTTTTCGGCAAGATAAATTTTTTGTTTTAAGCTTGATCTTTTCAAGGGTTTACTCTTCATGGATTTTACGTATTTACTTGAAAATCGGTCCATTTTGTCCATGAATTGTCCAAGAAAAATCAAAATTAGAGAAATGAGTAGAAGATGAGATGTTCTATGTCCAATGTCTTCAAATTAGGCCAATCCTACTCTGATATACTTGTAGTACCGATCCTGACTGCATAGAAACTCAGCTATTTAACAAGTTCGAGCGAACTTGAGTTGAGATATATGAAAAAAATAGCAAGTTCGAGCGAACTTATGTGAATTTTCAAGAGATAGCAGTTCGGCGAACTTGTATAGTCTTCAACAAATTTTATCAAGTTCGGGCGAACTGACTAAAAATGATGAAAAACAGTCAAGTTTGAGCGAACTTGAGTAAAAATCTTAAAATCAGTAAAGTTCGGCGAACTTGATGAAAAATTTGAGTTTTTCGGTCAAGTTCGAGCGAACTTGATGTTAAGTTCGAGCGAAGTTGTGATTTCAAACATGGTTTCTTCATTTTTCGGCATGAATTCGTTTGTTTTAAGCTCTAATCTTTTCAAGGGTTTATCTATTATGGATTTTACGTATTATACTTGAAAATCGGTCCATTTTGTCCATGAATTGTCCAAGAAAATCAAAATTAAGAGAAATGAGTAGAAGATGAGATGTTCTATGTCCAATGTCTTCAAATTAGGCCAATCTGCTCTGATACTACTTGTAGGGCCGATCCTCACTGCATAGAAACTCAGCTATTTAACAAGTTCGAGCGAACTTGAGTTGAGATATTATGAAAAAATAGCAAGTTCGAGCGAACTTATGTGAATTTCAAGGGATAGCAAGTTCGGGTGAACTTGTCTAGACTTTAAGCAAATATTTATCAAGTTTGGGCGAACTTGACTAAAATGATGAAAAACAGTCAAATTTGAGAGAACTTGAGTAAAAATCTTGAAAAATCAGTCAAGTTCGGGCGAACTTGATGAAAAATTTGAGTTTTTCAGTCAAGTTTGAGCGAACTTGATGTTATTTTCGAGCGAAGTTGTGATTTAAACATGGTTTTCTTCAATTTTTCGGCATGAATTCGTTGTTTTAAGCTCTGATCTTTTCAAGGGTTTATCTATTATGGATTTTACGTATTATACTTGAAAATCGGTCCATTTTGTCATGAATTGTCAAGAAAAATCAAAATTAAGAGAAAGAGTAGAAGATAAGATGTTCTATGTCCAATGTCTTCAAATTAGGCAATCCTGCTCTGATACTACTTGTAGGACCGATCCTCATTGCATAGAAACTCAGCTATTTAACAAGTTCGAGCGAACTTGAGTTGAGATATTATGAAAAAATAGCAAGTTCGAGCGAACTTATGTGAATTTTCAAGGGATAGCAAGTTCGGGCGAACTTTTATAGACTTTCAACAAATTTTTATCAAGTTCGGCGAACTTGACTAAAAATGATGAAATACAGTCAAGTTTGAGTGAACTTGAGTAAAAATCTTGAAAAATCAGTCAAGTTCGGGCGAACTTGATGAAAAATTTGAGTTTTTCAGTCAAGTTCGAGCGAACTTGATGTTAAGTTCGAGCGAAGTTGTGATTTCAAACATGGTTTTCTTCCATTTTTCGGCTTGAATTCATTTGTTTTAAGCTCTGATCTTTTCAAGGGTTTATCTATTATGGATTTTACGATTATACTTGAAAATCGGTCCATTTTGTCCATGAATTGTCCAAGAAAAATCAAAATTAAGAGAAATGAGGAAGATGAGATGTTCTATGTCCAATGTCTTCAATTAGGCAATCCTCTCTGATACTACTTGTAGGACCGATCCTCACTGCTAGAAACTCAGCTATTTAACAAGTTCGAGGAACTTGAGTTGAGATATTATGAAAAAATAGCAAGTTCGAGCGAACTTATATGAATTTTCAAGGGATAGCAAGTTCGGGCGAACTTGTATAGACTTTCAACAAATTTTTATCAAGTTCGGGCGAACATGACTAAAAATGATGAAAAACAGTCAAGTTTGAGCGAATTGAGTAAAATTCTTGAAAATCAGTCAATTTCGGGCGAACTTGATGAAAAATTTGAGTTTTTCAGTAAGTTCGAGCGAGTTGTGATTTCAAACAGGTTTTCTTCAATTTTCGGCAAGAATTTGTTTGTTTTAAGCTCTGATCTTTTCAAGGGTTTATCTATTATGGATTTTACGTATTATACTTGAAAATCGGTCCATTTTGTCCATGAATTGTCCAAGAAAAATCAAAATTAAGAGAAATGAGTAGAAGATGAGATGTTCTATGTCCAATGTCTTCAAATTAGGCCAATCCTACTCTGATACTACTTGTTAGTACCGATCCTGACTGCATAGAAACTCAGCTATTTAACAAGTTCGAGCGAACTTGAGTTGAGATATTATGAAAAAATAGCAAGTTCGAGCGAATTATGTGAATTTTCAAGAGATAGCAAGTTCGGGCGAACTTGTTAGTCTTTCAACAAATTTTATCAAGTTTGGGCGAACTTGACTAAAAATGATGAAAAACAGTCAAGTTTGAGCGAACTTGAGTAAAAATCTTTAAAAATCAGTAAAGTTCGGGCGAACTTGATGAAAAATTTGAGTTTTTCGGTCAAGTTCGAGCGAACTTGATGTTAAGTTCGAGCGAAGTTGTGATTTCAAACATGGTTTTCTTCAATTTTTCGGCATTGAATTCATTTGTTTTAAGCTCTGATCTTTTCAAGGGTTTATCTATTATGGATTTACGCATTATACTTGAAAATCGGTCCATTTTTCCATGAAATTGTCAAAAGAAAAATCAAAATTAAGAGAAATGAGGAGAAGATGAGATGTTCTATGTCCAATGTCTTCAAATTAGGCCAATCTCTGCTCTGATACTATTTGTAGGACCGATCCTCACTGCATAGAAACTCAGCTATTTTAACAAGTTCGAGTGAACTTGAGTTTGAGATATTATGAAAAAATAGCAAGTTCGAGCGAACTTATATGAATTTTCAAGGGATAGCAAGTTCGGGCGAACTTGTATAGACTTTCAACAAATTTTTATCAAGTTCGGGCGAACATGACTAAAAATGATTGAAAAACAGTCAAGTTATGAGCGAATTTGAGTAAAATTCTTGAAAAATCAGTCAAATTTCGGGCGAACTTGATGAAAAATTTGAGTTTTTCAGTCAAGTTCAAGCGAACTTGATGTTAAGTTCGAGCGAAGTTGTGATTTCAAACATGGTTTTCTTCAATTTTTCGGCATGAATTCGTTGTTTTAAGCTCTAATCTTTTCAAGGGTTTATCTATTATGGATTTTACGTATTATACTTGAAATCGGTCCATTTTGTCCATGAATTGTCCAAGAAAAATCAAAATTAAGAGAAATGAGTAGAAGATGAGATGTTCTATGTCCAATGTCTTCAAATTAGGCCAATCCTGCTCTGATACTACTTGTAGGCCGATCCTATGCATAGAAACTCAGCTATTTAACAAGTTCGAGCGAACTTGAGTTGAGATATTATGAAAAAATAGCAAGTTCGAGCGAACTTATGTGAATTTTCAGGGATAGCAAGTTCGGGCGAACTTTTAGACTTTACAAAAATTTATCAAGTTCGGGCGAACTTGACTAAAAATGATGAAAAACAGTAAAGTTTGAGCGAACTTGAGTAAAAATCTTGAAAAATCAGTCAAGTTCGGGCGAACTTGATGAAAAATTTGAGTTTTTCAGTCAAGTTTGAGCGAACTTGATGTTATTTCGAGCGAAGTTGTGATTTCAAACATGGTTTTCTTCAATTTTTCGGCTATGAATTCGTTTGTTTTAAGCTCTGATCTTTTCAAGGTTTATCTATTATGGATTTTACGATTATACTTGAAAATCGGTCCATTTTGTCCATGAATTGTCAAGAAAATCAAAATTAAGAGAAATGAGAGAATATGAGATGTTCTATGTCCAATGTCTTCAAATTAGGCCAATCCTGCTCTGATACTACTTGTAGGACCGATCTCATGCATAGAAACTCAGCTATTTAACAAGTTCGAGCGAACTTGAGTTGAGATATTATGAAAAATAGCAAGTTCGAGCGAACTTATGTGAATTTTCAAGGGATAGCAAGTTCGGGCGAACTTTATGACTTTCAACAAATTTTTATCAAGTTCGGGCGAACTGACTAAAAATGATGAAAAACAGTCAAGTTTGAGGAATTGAGTAAAAATCTTGAAAAATCAGTCAATTCGGGCGAACTTGATGAAAAATTTGAGTTTTTCAGTCAAGTTCAGCGAACTTGATGTTAAGTTCGAGCGAAGTTGTGATTTCAAACATGGTTTTCTTCAATTTTTCGGCTTGAATTCATTTGTTTTAAGCTCTGATCTTTTCAAGGGTTTATCTATTATGGATTTTACGATTATACTTGAAAATCGGTCCATTTTGTCCATGAATTGTCCAAGAAAAATCAAATTAAGAGAAATGAGGAGAAGATGAGATGTTCTATGTCCAATGTCTTCAAATTAGGCCAATCCTGCTCTGATACTACTTGTAGGACCGATCCTCACTGCATAGAAACTCAGCTATTTAACAAGTTCGAGGAACTTGAGTTGAGATATTATGAAAAAATAGCAAGTTCGAGCGAACTTATTGAATTTTCAAGGGATAGCAAGTTCGGGCGAACTTGTATAGACTTTCAACAAATTTTATCAAGTTCGGGCGAACTGACTAAAAATGATGAAAAACAGTCAAGTTTGAGCGAATTGAGTAAAATCTTGAAAAATCAGTCAATTTCGGGCGAACTTGATGAAAAATTTGAGTTTTTCAGTCAAGTTCAGCGAACTTGATGTTAAGTTCGAGCGAAGTTGTGATTTCAAACATGGTTTTCTTCAATTTTTCGGCATGAATTGTTTGTTTTAAGCTCTGATCTTTTCAGGTTTATCTATTATGGATTTTACGTATTATACTTGAAAATCGGTCCATTTTGTCATGAATTGTCAAGAAAAATAAAATTAAGAGAAATGAGTAGAATGAGATGTTCTATGTCCAATGTCTTCAAATTAGGCCAATCCTGCTCTGATACTACTTGTAGGACCGATCCTCACTGCATAGAAACTCAGCTATTTAACAAGTTCGAGCGAACTTGAGTTGAGATATTCTGAAAAAATAGCAAGTTCGAGCGAACTATGTGAATTTTCAAGGGATAGCAAGTTCGGGCGAACTTTTATAGACTTTCAACAAATTTTTATCAATTCGGGCGAACTTGACTAAAAATGATGAAATAAAGTCAAGTTTGAGCGAACTTGAGTAAAAATCTTGAAAAATCAGTCAAGTTCGGGCGAACTTGATGAAAAATTGAGTTTTTCAGTCAAGTTGAGCGAACTTGATGTTAAGTTCGAGCGAAGTTGTGATTTCAACATGGTTTTCTTCAATTTTTGGCTGAATTCTTTGTTTTAAGTTGATCTTTTCAAGGGTTTATCTATTATGGATTTTACGTATTATACTTGAAAATCGGTCCATTTGTCCATGAATTGTCCAAGAAAAATCAAAATTAAGAGAAATGAGTAGAAGATGAGATGTTCTATGTCCAATGTCTTCAAATTAGGCTAATCCTGCTCTGATACTACTTGTAGGACCGATCCTCACTGATAGAACTAATTTCATTCATAATGAGAAATATTATGACAATTTCAATCGAAGCAATTAATGTCAATTTTAGATAAAGTTCCAATTGACAGACTTCCTAAATTCAAGTTCAAATAGGAAAAATAGTATAAAGACTTGAGCGATGAGTAAATTCGGAAATCAGTCAAGTTCGGCGAACTTGATTAATTGAGTTTTTCAGTCAAGTTAGCGAACTTGATGTTATTCGAGCGAGTTGTGATTTCAAACATGGTTTTCTTCATTTTCGGCATGAATTTGTTTGTTTTAAGCTTGATCTTTTCAGGGTTTATCTATTATGGATTTTTACGTATTATACTTGAAAATCGGTCCATTTTGTCCATGAATTGTCAAGAAAAATAAAATTAAGAGAAATGAGTAGAAGATGAGATGTTCTATGTCCAATGTCTTCAAATTAGGCCAATCCTGCTCTGATACTACTTGTAGGACCGATCCTCATTGCATAGAAACTCAGCTATTTAACAAGTTCGAGCGAACTTGAGTTGAGATATTTGAAAAATAGCAAGTTCGAGCGAACTATGTGAATTTTCAAGGGATAGCAAGTTCGGGCGAACTTTTATAGACTTTCAACAAATTTTTATCAATTCGGGCGAACTTGACTAAAAATGATGAAATAAGTCAAGTTTGAGGAACTTGAGTAAAAATCTTGAAAAATCAGTCAAGTTCGGGCGAACTTGATGAAAAATTTGAGTTTTTCAGTCAAGTTCGAGCGAACTTGATGTTAAGTTCGAGCGAAGTTGTGATTTCAAACATGGTTTTCTTCAATTTTTTGGCTTGAATTCATTTGTTTTAAGATTTGATCTTTTCAAGGGTTTATCTATTATGGATTTTACGCATTATACTTGAAAATCGGTCCATTTGTTCCATGAATTGTCCAAGAAAAATCAAAATTAAGAGAAATGAGTAGAAGATGAGATGTTCTATGTCCAATGTCTTCAAATTAGGCTAATCCTGCTCTGATACTACTTGTAGGACCGATCCTCACTGTATAGGACCTAGATTTGATCTCTATTGTCCATAATAGCAGAAATATTATGACAAGTTTACCAAATAACAAGAATTAGTCAATTAATCGTCAATTTTATTGATATAACGTCAAGTCTCCAAATTGACAGAGCTTCGCCTCAGAAATTCCAAAGTTACAAATGAGGAACACTAGCTAGCTATTTATAGACTTGCAAGTCCGCTAGTGAGTAGGGAAGTTCGGGCGAACTTGACAATGTCAAGTTCGGCCGAACTTGACTTTACATAGTCACCATGAGCGAACTTGACCTTAACAAACATAAATACTTCATTTTGCTAGCCTATTCAACTCTAATCTATACAAACTCGATATAAGACTAAGACATAGACATTCTGCACCAACAATATCATAAAAACTCTCATATGAGATCACAATTTTCAGAAACTGCTGATGTTTTAAAAGATAAGAGGAAACCTTGAAGAATTTTTTTGTTCAAAAGAATGAAAACATTTCAAAACAAGAAGGTTAAAAAAGGGAGATGAAGATATGTTGGCTAAAACATTTTTTTTTCAAATGCAACATCTTTTTCTTGTTTCAAATGCAACCACTTTTTCTTGTTTCAAATGTAACATTTTTTTCTTGTTTCGAATATAACATCTGTTCTGATTCTTCTAAAAGATCAACTTTTTCTGATGAAAGTCTGACCACATCTAATGCAACCTTTCGAACAGACGATAGGAAATGAAAATTTGCGGATTAACAAGTTCTCAATTTAAATCCAACATCTTTTTCTACTATCATCAGAAAATTTGATTATTTTTATCACAAAATCTGATCATTTTTATCAGAAAATCTGACCATATTTATCAGAAATCTGATCATTTTTATTAAAAAATCTGATCATTTTCATCAAAAATTCTTAATCGTTGACAATCAGAAAATCAGATCATTTTAATGAGAAAAACACTCTTAATCATTGATCATCAGAAAATCTGATCATTTTTATCAGAAAACCTGATCATTTTTATCAGAAAATCTGATCATCTTTATCAGAAAATCTGCTCTTTTTTATCAGAAAAATTCATAATCATTATTTGAAGACACTCCAAATTAATGTAACTATCTCGGAAGAATTTCTACTCGCTCTCTGTTTCTCTCTCTCTCTCTCAAAAAAAAAAGTCAATAGAAAACTGAAGATCCAGAGTTTTGAGTTTTTGACTTACAGAAAAGGGGGAAGATAAAGTCAACAAAAAGTGAAGATTGGTGGTTAGCAGGAAGAAAGGAAATAAGTGGACCACTCTTCAAAAACGTGGACCCACTTGTGCAAGTGGACCAGTCTTCAAAATCGTGGACCCACTTGTGCAAAAGTGAAGATTGGCGGTTAGCAGGAAGAAAGGAAATAAGTCGACCACTCTTAAAAAATGTGGACTCACTTATGCAACTGACCACTCTTCAAAATCGTGGACCCACTTGTGCAAAAGTGAAGATTGGCGGTTAGCAGACACCAATAAAAGAAAAGATAAAATAAAAAAAAAATTCTCTGAAACAGTTTTCTTTAGATAACCCAAAGGTGTCAGCATTAAACATATAATTCAATGGGTTATTAACACAGCTAATCACCAATCACGTGGGACGACAAAACTTATGTAAACCGACCCAATACACAATCTCTCACATTCACCTCCAAAAGTTTCAAGCTTTCAAAATTCTAAACCCTAAAAATCATAACCTTGTTTCTGCAAGCCAAAACCTCAAAATTACAACATCATGTCTTCTTTTGGCTCCATGAACCTCAATATTCCAGCTGTGGAACATGAAGTTCCCCTTGTCATGAAATCAAAATGGCTAGACACAGAGAAAAAGAACAACCTAGCTCTCAACATTGATCATGGGCAGCATGATGAAAGGGTCAGAATTCTTATAGAGTTTCTAATCAATTGTCCTATAAAATATACTTTAACAGGAGGCTATGAAGTTTCTCAACAAATCCTGCAGCAAACAGTGCATACAACAGAGAAGTCAGGAACAAAATTAACTGCACATGTGTGAGGCAACATCAGAATCACTATCAATGAAGAAAACATCAGAAGATGGTTGGAGATCCCTAAAAAACAAGAATATCACATCCCTCCAGTCAAAGAAGAACTCTTGGCGGTATTCAGAAACCTTGGGTACAAGGCCCCAATCACTCTAATTAGCCAGTTCAAAAGAAAGGAACTGCCAGGACTTTGGCAAGTGTTTATGGACATAAGCAACAGCTGTCTCACAAGGAAGATAGGAGGTGCTGATCAAACAACAATTCCAATATGAACATCATGTATGGGCTGATAAAGGGTGAAGATGTAGATTATGCCAAAGAAATCTTTTCACTACTAAAAACCAGCATATTCACCCATAAAGGAAGAACAACAACACATCTTCCACATGCAAGGTTTTGGTCAATCATCATAACAAAAGTTTTTGCTGAAAGAAACATGGAAGTCCCTACTCATGATGTAGTATGGAAACCAGTAGTGATGACTCCATGGACTGTTGCAGCAAGTGCTTGGGCCCTTCCCAGTGATCTTCCTTCTTTGCCTCAAAGTATGATGAAGGTGATTCCTGCAGACTCACCCTTTATCAAAAGGCATGTGGAATTGGTCAAGCCAACATGACCAGAACATTGTGGATCAAGAATGGTGTCTACATCAGCTGTTGTTGACAAAAATATTGCTGAGGAGTATGGAACAAATGATGAATCTGATGAAGTCTCATCCACTAAAAATGAAACAACTGATTCAGATTCAATGCTAGCCAGAGAAGGTCAACAACATGATACTCTTGAAACAGGTGCACACCTTGAATCAAACCCTGATCTTAATTTTACAAAACCAACTTTTGATGAAACCTCATCAGAATCTGTTGAGGCTGATTTTGAAATAAGAACAAGAGTACCTAATGTTGAAACCCAATTGGGTATGGATCTGAGCATCAACTCCCAATCTGATGATGAGGAGGTTGAAACTGCAACAAGTGGAGAACATCCACTTGATCAGAGACAACTGTTGGATACTTTGTGTTATCATAGAACTTAAGGAGAACATTCTAAAAGAATTGTTCAAGGATTTGAGGAAATCTAGGAAATGCCTGTGGTGCATGATTCTGGTAGGAAACCTATGAATTGGTCTTATGATCAAGACATGGGAGTTCCTGAAACAGCAAGAAATGTGTTTTCTGCTGGTATGTTAGTAGGAACATCTGTTGTTCCAAATGACCCATTTACAACCAATCTTGAATCATCATTGAAAAGGTGATAGAGGATGTAATGAATCAGGAGAGAAAGTCTCCTCTTAAAGAAAAACTGGATAATCTGTTGAATGAGATGAAGCAACAGAAATCTGACATCAAAAATTTGTCAGAATCTGTTGAATCCATCAGAAAACAATCAGAAGCAAACACAAACAAATTGAACAAACTGCAAGAATCTTCAGTCACCTCTCAAGATGTGAAGAAGATCTCTCATGAATTTTAGAAACTGGGTAAGGAATTCAGAGCTATGAAAGAAAAGATGAAAGAACTTGTGAAGACAAAAGGAAATGCTGAATCAAGAACAGCACCACAGAGTCTGACAAGTATTGCGGAAAATTTCACAAAAGTGGAGGAAAAGCTGAAGGAAGTTGAAAAGAACAATGATCTGATGGTGCATTTATTAAAAGAACAAATGCAAAAATAGAGCAAAAGCAAAACAGAACTACAGGGGCAGATGGCAAGCATTAGAGAAGAAAGTGCTACAAACAAAAAGCTGACTGAAGATGTAAAAGATCTATTAAAGAGACTGTATTAATATTGCACATGCCACTAAGGCGAGCTTGCCAGATTTGTTGAAACAGATTCCTGAAAGAAGAGAAATGCTTGGCACAACCCAGAAGGATGTACTCAAACAAACCGCAACTGCATCAACAAAACCTCTTTTCAGAATACCAGCTCCAATACCAATCAAACCAAAAGACTCAACTAAACCACCACAAAGGACAATGAGCCCTTTCCCTCTTCCACCTCATCCTATCTCTACCTCAAGAGAAACAGCCTTAATCTTACACCCCTCAACACAAACTCTATCATCACTTCAATCAGCACCAATACAATCAATACCAACCCAACCACCACTACAACAATCTCAAACACAAACAGAACCATCATTAAGAACAAGAGCTCATCACTAACTCAATGCTCATCCAGAGACAAAAGAAAGGAAAAGAAATTGTCGAACCTACTCTTTCAAGTCAAACTGAATTCAGCAAACAGTGTATATCTGGAGAGAAAAGGAAATGGGAAGAAAGTGGTCATACTTCCTCAAAGAAGCCTACTGTGATTCCAACAGAAGATCCAAACATTACAAGAACCATATAGTTCGTGGATGACCATGAAGTACTCTTTCCAGAGGTGCTCTAAGATATTACAGAAAAGACGAAGAACCACTTCCTAGGAAGATGGACCCAATCACCAGAAATGCCCTCATAATGAGAGGCAACAGAAAAGAAGGATGTCTCTGGGGGGAAATACAGAAATCCCATCAAGAGTGTATACATCACAGACAGATCAGTCAAAACTCCTCTCAAAGGTGTATGGCATCGAAACATCTATCATATCAGGAGAGAAGATGGTGAAGAACAACAGGTCCTTGACAGTCAAATTATGGAACGTCTGCATCCACTGGATATAGTTAAGCTAAGAAGAATGTATGCACAAGAATCACTAAGAAAAAAAGAAAACAAAAAAGCACTTCATAGCTTCTCAGAACATGGAAGGGAGATAGCAACCAACATATGCCAAGTAGATTTTTACCTATTCCTTCGCTACAAACACTTGGTCAATGGCAAAACTCAGATCACAGCACCAAACACTGAAATCCCTGAAGCAATGAAGGATGCCAGAACAGGTAGCATTGTTGAAACACCTAAGCTAGCAGTGATCTATAAAGACAAAGAAGGGAGAAAAGTGTTCAGAGTTAATGAAATATGTAACTTTTCAAACAGAACTTTGACATACATTAAAGAGATCATGAGGAAAAAGCAGGAACAGAAGAAGGATAAGAAGAAAGAACACTTGGTGAAACAGATTGAAGACATCATTGATGACTGGATTCAAGATAGGGAGTACGTAAAAACCATGTATGAGGAATGCAGGCAATCAATCCCTCAGAAGTGGAAGCCCAGCATGAAAGATTTATATTATTGAATAAATCAAGACAATGATTACTGTGGTCGAATAATTTCTCTTTGATTTGTTTGTTTGAAAGTTGTTTAAGTGGTTGTTTTTGTTTCATCTTGCATTTCTGATTGTAAGTTTTTGGTTGTACATTCTTCTTTTACTTACAATACTTAGGGGAAATTGTTAGGAAACTTTATGTGTAAGAATAAAGTATTGAAGAAAAATGAAGAAAGAGAGTCTGATCAGATCTGATGAAGAAGAAGTCAAAGGATCAAGTCAACAGAAGATACATGATCATAGGCCATAAGAAGAAGCATCTGAATCAAATCTGATGAGAATATCTTTGTGTAAGTGTTCGAAGAAAGGATCAGAAAAGATCTGATCAAATCTGATGATACCTCATCAGATTCTATCAGAAGTCATCAGAAATCTGGTGACCAATCATAATGTCCACTTGCATTTGAAGATAAGGTAACTCAGTTGAAGGCCATTTATGATACAAGTGGAAGTAGTAAGCATGACATATGAAACGATCTGCCATGATATACACTTGCATGAATAAACAATTGTGTATTCATGCTAGTTGTTCTCTATAAATAGAGATCACCAAACCGAAGATCGATGGAGCTGAGCATTGTAAGTATTACAACTTATATACTCCATTGCCCTTCACTCCCACATAATTCTTAAGCATTGTTTTGTATTAGAAAATAACTTTTCAATCATCATTTTGTAATCTTTCAAAAGTGATATAAACTTGAAAATTCTTATCTCTGTTTCTTACAAATTGATTTCTAATTCCGCACATTATTTTCATATAAAGTTGAAATCAACTTGCCATTTTAAGTCAAAGCATTGTTATCTGGGACCAACATAAGGATTTTACCTGACAGGGATTTGATTTCAATGAGTTTCTTATCGCAGGCAATGCGAGCTTGGTTATGCGATAACCAGTCCATGCCTAAGACTACATTGAATCCCGCTAGTTTATAGGTAAAAGAGAGACAGGGATAGAATGATTCTTGATGGATATAAAGCATCTGTCAATGAATGGAAGAAGCGGTTTCTATAGTTCCATCAGCGAGCTCTACTTCATAAGTTATGTCTAGAGTTCTTACGGACAAGTTAATAGTTCACTAAACTTATGATCTATAAACGATTTATCGGCGTCCGAATCAAAAAGAACTCTAGCAAAAGCGTCGTTGATAAGGAACGTACCCGTTATCACATTGTTATCATTTACTGCTTCCCTGGCATTCATCTGGAAGGCTCTAGCAGTGGCTTTCTTTGCCTTAGTGGTTTTGGCCTTACTCTTAGTAGTTGCCTTAGGGCAATTCGTCTTGATGTGGCCTTTCTCTCCACATCCAAAACAGGTAGCATCTTTTATGTTTCAGCACTCATGTGACCTATGCCCTAGTTTTTTGCAGATACTACACTGCTTCGGTTTTTTATCCAAGTGACACTGTCCATAGTGTTGCTTCCCACATGTCTTACAAGTGGGTTTGTCGCCCGATTTCTGATTATTCTTGTTGAACCCATGTTTACCCTTTTTATTAAATTTCTGGGAGTTGTTGACCTCCTGCTTCCTTTTTCCTTCATTGTCGGTTTCATGGACATTTGCCTCACATAGTCCTGAGCGAGGGAGAGGGATAGTTCCACAGCAGACTTGTAGGTGCCGGCAGTGCTGCCTTAACGATACTCCTGATTTCAGGAGCTAGCCAATTAATGAAACATGCAATACGTTTGGGTTCCGGGGTAACCAAAAAAGGCACTAGCCTTGAGAGAGAGTTGTAGTCGGTGACAAACTTCCGACAATCCATGTTCTTCATGGTCAGATTTAGGAAATCTGACTCAACTTTCTCCACCTCGTGAGGTGGGCAGTAGGTATCCTTGACTAAGTCTACAAACTTGGACCAACTCAGGTTGTAGAGATGAACCTTGCCCGTAGACTGGACTAAGGCTTTCCATCACCCTTGAAGGAATGAGATACATACTTAACAATGTTCTTATCAGCGCATCCGCTGATATCCACCACCGTTTCCATTTCATCGAGCCATCTTAAACACTACACGACTCCCTTTTCCCTGTTAAAGTCACGGGGTCTACAAGACACGAAGTATTTGTAGGAACAACCATCACCATCGACATTTGGTTTCTTATAATGCTCATCACTCTTAGCTATACTCCTCACATTCGAAGAGTGTGCCTCAGTCTTCTTCGTCTTTGAGTGGCTAGGCTGAGATTTTGGTTTAGAAACAGGCTAGGAGCAAAAAGCACTCGACTCTGGTTGTCGTTCAGACCTATCCTTTAAAGCTTTTCCAATTTCTGCGGCAATAAGGTCTCTCAAGTCGTTCTTACTTATGATGATATTCTCATCGGCATCATCGTCATTGCTTTGCTATTCACTTTGCTTGAATCCACCATTGTTGCAATTTACTTCTAAATATTGAGATGAATTTGGTTAGTTGCTATGGTGTACCCTTATTCACGACATGGTTCTATGACCATACAGAATTTAAATATCAGATGTGGTATATTTATATATAACCTAGGCCTCAAAGGACATCATAGGCATTTTTAGATTGGACATTGTCCATAATTTATCAGATAGTGTATCAAACGTCACTATTGTTATTGTCACTAAGAACAAGAGTATCATTGCACATTGGCTTCACACTACTATTGAGTGTTTGAATGTTCTAGCCACGATCTGATTTGATCATTCAGGCGACAGGGTGTGGACATTTGTCACTACCCAATTGATTAATGCGACAATAGCTGGCACAGGAATTTTAAGGGTTTTCTTCACATTGGAGAGTTAATATAGAGAAATGATAAATTTGGAAGTTGAACATTGTTCACCTTTGCTAGACAGAAGGTCACTTCTGAAATTTTTCATTTGCTAAGTTAATTGATTATAGTCATTGGATGATGGATTTTGGGATAATTTAGCCGCTCAATAAAATTTGAATAAAATCATGATGATGATTGAATGAAATATATAACAAAGAAAATTTACTAGAAGGAACAATACATAATTGCCTGTTATATAGGACTTGAAATAACAAAAGTAGTTCACGCAGGAACTTAACAGAAATAACAATGTGCTCACAGGAACTTTTGGAATTTAAATTACATATATGAAAATACAAAACTTTATAAAGTTTCTTGATAAATTTGGTTGTTTTCTTCTCCGACTTCTTAACTTGTTGCCGCATTTCTCTGACCTGATGTAAGGCCTCATTAATAGCCTCAAGTGGTGCTTGCGACTGGGGTTGAGGCTGAGGTGGAGGTGGTTGCGGTTGAGGCGCAACTGGATACGGATACCCATAAGGTGGATATCTGGTAGCGGCATTAGGAGGTGGGTAACTAGGGTAAGAGGAATGGTAAAGGTTATTATGAATGACTGCATCATAATAAGGATCCTGCTCTAGACCACGGTGGATGTAGTTATACAAGCCAGGAGCGTCGACATAATTAAACCCTGATGGTCCTGTATAAGCACGTATTGGGTTGGCAAAACCGGCGGTGGTAGAGGTGGTTGAGGCAGAGGCTCAACAGCTGGTTGTGGCGGGGGTTCCACCACTGGCGATGTGTTTGAGGGCCCACCCATTTGCGGGTCCTCCGGGATAACTGGATAAGATGGTGGCAAAGGTGGTAGCGAGCTCGACCTTTGACCGGCACGCACGACATGCGTGCTCCACGCCTTCGGCGTGGTTTGATGATGACTCAGGTGGTGGCTGAGGTTGATCCACCTGTTGTGTATCTACATCCTCTATTTGAGGATGCGGTGATGGAGCATGATGTTGGGGAGTGTTGTGGTATGAGGGTATGTTGACGAACATATATTGTGCCCATCTTTGTTCATAATCATCGGAACCTCGAAACGGAGATCCCGCCAAAGAGTTCGAGCCACTAGACAGCTCGATAGGATGACCATATGATCCGGTTTGGGGAAATTCCTCTGGGATCGGAATTCTCCTCCATATGTGTTGGCGAGTCGACTGGAGGGGTTTCGGGTGAGGGTTAGTTAACTGGGTTGACAAAATTGAATTTAAAGAACTCTTGGTAAGAATGGGAGTGAGAATGGTGTGATTGATGGGAATGGTAAAAATGATGGGAGTGTGATTGGGGCAGGGAGCATTCGTGCGAAATGGAATGTCTATATGGTTCAAATGGAGACGAAGAGTCTTCGGATCCTTCATATGGATTGTGATCAGGCAAATCAGCTGCTCCGGCTAGAGAGGGTCTGAAAGATGGTCAGGTCATAGAGGGTCCACCCCTCATGGGCCCCTTGCCCTTTCCTCTGCGTCTAAATTTAGGTGGCATTATTTCTTCCTGATTCAAAGCAAGTTAAACAAAATATAACGCTATAATAATAAGATGGAAAAATGATTAAACCTAGGCCAAAGTCTAGACTCGGAAGTCTAAGAGGTATGTGTTAATATGTATTCCCGAGATTAAACACAAAAGGCTAGTGTTTAATTCACTCGAGAGTTGGCTCTGATACCAACCTGTCACACCCCTAATTTCCACGTGTAACCCGGTGGGCCCGGTTGGGGAATATGTGAGCAAGTTGATATCATCATTACCAAACAATACGAAATAACACAGCGGAAGTCTGGATAATTACTATTACAAACGTTTGAATGTTCAAAGTTCAAAATAATATACAACGCTTTATAACTAGATCCACAGGCGGATCGAAATGTGATTACAAAGGGAAATTTAACAGACTATGGCCTTCTAAGCAAAGGGTTGCAATTCCTCTTAAGCTTCGCCATGCACTTCTAGCCTAATTACGTATACTTGTCACCTGCGCTTAGTCTTTTGAAAATACGTCAGTTTTCACTAGTAAATACATTTAACCGACTCATTTTGAAAACATTTGGAAAACATTTAGTGTACACAATGGTACTTAGTTTAATAAATAACTTGGGATAAATAATTTTTCATGTTGTCAGTTTTACATGCCAATAATACATTTAGAGCCCGATAACTATGCCGGGATCATGATTAATCGACGCACCACTTTAACACCTCTAATAGGTGCACCCATAATAGGTTATAATTTAATTTAGTTGTTGGTGCATATGTCTGTTGCCTACGTCATTATGTATTGAGTCTGGGTGAATAGGGCTTAATCTGTTAGAAACGAGGCATATTTATGTAAGATATAGGCCAAGTTCGCTCATGTAGGATATGTTGATGTCAAGTTCGGCCGAACTTTCGTCCGAACTTCCTTCATCTCTAGCGAACTAGCACCACTATAAATAGGTGCCTTGGGATTTCATTTGTATAGTGGAGAGATTTTGGCACAGAGACAGCGAAGCTCTGTCGGATCCGGTTCTCAAATGTATTGAACTTTAGATCAATGAAAACAACATTTAAATGAGTAATTCTTGTTATTTGGTTAACTTGTCATTAGTTTCCGCCTAATTGGACAATAGATAACAAATTTAGGTTCCCGTGCTAATCGTGGACGTTCTACAAGTGGTATCAGAGCCTGGATACCTAAATTTGCTGGAATCAAGACAAGAATTTCTCTATTTCATCTCCATTCTATCATTTTTCTTAACATTTTCACATATTTAATGATTTCTCGGACAAAATCAGCTAAAAATTGAATATGTCATGTAAAATACAGTTGTGATAAACCCCTGAGAGTTTGGACATCAAATTCAATCAAATTGATATCAAAAAGTTGAGAAAACCATGATTTGGAAAACCATGTTAGACGAACTTGAGACCAAGTTCGACCGAACTTGACTAAATTCTCCGAATTTTACTCAAGTTCGCCCGAACTTGATAATTTTTCAAGGCTTTAATATCAAGTCCACTCGAACTCAGCTTAAATTCTCCAAATTTTATCAAGTTCGACCGAACTTGTATAAGATCTGTGGAAAATTTGTCTAAGTTCGCTCGAACTTAGCTCTTTCTTGAAAAATTTTCTTAAGTTCGATCGAACTTACTGTTTTTCTTGAAACATTCTCTCAAGTTCGCTCGAAGTGCAATTTTTCTCAAAATCTACATCAAGTTCGATCGAACTTGAGGTTGTGTGATTAAATTTGAAACTTGCTATATAAGTTCGACCGAACTTGTGAAAACCTGAAATCAAAAGCTGTTTTCACACAAGTTCGACCGAACTTGTCTGTTTCTAATCAATTTCCGAGTGTTTTTTATCGTATTATCAGATACATCTTCAGATTGTTAAAATGGAAGATTTCCACAACGTATTCGTTTCTCAAAGGGCTTCTTCATCAAATGCTAATGTTCTTGCGGCAAATCAGATGAACATCGAGAACGAAATGGGTACTACATCGAAACCGCCAAAGCTAATGAGCATGGACGAATTAGAAGGGTGGAAAGAAAAGTTTGTGAATTGGATACATACGAATCAATTTAACAGCTGGGTTGCATTTGAGGATGGTTACAAATGGCCAAAGATGAGCATGATCAAGATCTTCCGCTGAACAAGTTTTCAAATACCAATAAAGATAACTATATTGCGGAGAAGAAAATGATCAGTCTGATACAACAATCAGTAAAGGAAGACATCTTGATTCTTTTACCAGAATATGACACTTCGCAAGAATTATGGAATTCTCTTTGTGAAAAATTCAAAGGAAGTGATGAAATGATCAAAAGCAAGAAGACTTTAATCAAGAAAGAATTCGAGATCTTCACGATGATTAAAGGTGAAACAATGAAGCAGGTGATCGATAGATATTGTCGCCTCATTGTCCAGATGTGGAGACATGATATCAAAAGATCTAATGAAGAGCAAATCGAGAAGTTGTCCGATGCACTTCCAGAAGGAGAATGGACAGCATATCTGACGATTTTGAAGAATAGTCCATCTTGGAGACATTTCAAGTTGTCATCCTTCATAGACAAATTGGAAGGACATGAAATGGAATTGATGAATATTGCAAAATCAAAGAATGCTAATGTTGTTCAAGATTTCGGTGTCTATTACAAAGGAGGCATTCCAGATACTCCGATTCAAAGCCCAAAAATTCAAACATTTAGTGAAAATACAAATTCTTCTCCAAATCAAAGTTCTGCATATGCTGGAGATACAAGTGCTAGTTCAAGCTCTTCATTCCAAAGTCAGACAGTCAAGTAGTTCTGATTCAAATGTTTTTCAATGCAACATAGCAGTTGATTTGAAGAATGTATTTCCAGAAAAAGTGGCTAAACAGCACATAGCACTTCTTGCTAATGTTCTTGAATCATATGAAAGTCTCGTTGCTGGAAAGATCAGTAATCCAGAGATGACCGCCGAAGATTATGATCAGGTGGACGAAGAAGAATTGGAGCTAATGGATATTAATGGAGCCTTGCATCCATTATCAGAAGAGTTTCTAAATTTGTGGCACTCACTGGAAGGGATGTTGCTAATTCAAACAACAAACTTGGATTTGACAAGTCTAAAGCACCTGCTTCAGGTGTCGACAAAAAGGACACTTCAAACGAGAATGCAACAATCAAGAAGCAAGTGGAAACCAAAATCCTTTCGGCAGCAACAATGAGTACTACAAGAAAGCTCTTCAATACAAGCCATATCCAAAAAGAACACAAGTCAAAGTTGAAGATAAACCTGCAAAGAAAGCCGAACAAGCTCTTGTTGCCAATCATGAAGAAGATGGTTTTGACTGGAACAGATACATCGGAAAGAAAACTGGTGTTGCTATGATAGCAGAGTTAGTGGATGAATCTGATACATCATATGTTGATGCTGCTTTGGAAAATGCCATTCTGGAAGGTTATAGGCAGAGAGCTGAGGAAGAAGAATTAGCTTACCTTGAGATGCAAAGGCAAGAAGCTTTGAAATCAGAGGCAGAAAAGGTAAAAGCTGAGGTAAAAATGTCTGAAAAGGAGGTTGTGAAAATTGTGGAGTTGAAAAAACCTTGCACAAAGTGGACAAGTCCTTGTGAACCATGTCTTGATAAAGTCAAAGTCATAAGAGAATTGACTGTATACAACGAAAACTTTCGTTATGATTACAGAACCAAAAAATAAGCTTATGACAAAATATCAAGCAAATATAAATATGTTGAAAATGCTAATCGTGAGCTGAATGCTAATGTTAAAATGTTAAATGCAACTGTAATTGAAAAACAAAAGACAATTAACATGTACATAATATAATTGTTGAGACAAAGCGTGAGCTTCACGACATAAAGATAGAAACAGAACGGGTAAGACAGCTTCTAAAGAGCTACACCACAAACGCATATGTCATTGATCACATTTTACCTATGATTAAGCTGAGGAAAATGGTGATAAATCAAAGCGTAAAGAATACGGAAGTGTTCCTCCACCACTTCTTGCAAGTTATTCCTGCAAGAAAGATGATGAGATTGAAAAGGCATTTAATTTACTCATTTTGTCAGAAAAGAAAAATAAATTGCCTGAGAACATTGACGTAGACTTTACAAAATCAAATGATGACAATGAAGCAGTGGTAAATAATGTGGTTAAAAATATGTTGAGAAATGATTCTGATGACGGAAGCTCTAAAAGCGCTAAATCAAGTTTGAAAAACTTGGAATCACATGCTGAAGATGACGATACATCATCAGAACATGATCTAAGTGATGATCCTAATGTTGTCATGTACAAGATTAAGGAATCTGTTAGATTATACTTCGATGATAGTTTTCCGATTCGGAACGTGAAAGAGGATCAACTTGATAAATTTTCAAGCTTGTGGAAGTTTCATCAGATGATCTTAAGAAAAACGAGAAAGATTTTACTCAAAACCCAAAAGGAATGCTAACAATTATCGAAAGTTTGGTGGTGATTTTCCTAACAGGAGAGCAGGATTGAGTTTGGAGGAAAGTGAAGAAGAACCGAGAAGGAACCAGAAGTCGCCATGTCATGAATACAAAGGTAAACACATGAAGTTTGTGTATTGGAAAATACAGTTCAAGAAGAAGGTATGATCGGTAAGAAATCGAATTACGAATTCAAAAAGGAAAAAGAACTTCAGGACAAGGCTAAGACAAAGTCCACAAGTGGATTAAAACCCACTAGTGGAAATGTTTCTGATAACCAGACTTGCTTTAAATGCAATACTGTTGGACATATTGCTCGCAAGTGTCTGAATCTAAAGTCTGTGTTTCCTCGAAGAAAAACCGAATCAAAAGATGAAAAGCTAAAATAACCAGAGATTGTAAAATATGTTAAAGAGTCAAATAGAAACTATGAATCTAAACAAGAAGTGAAACCTAAAATTGTGTCAAAGTTTGAAAACTCAACATTTGAAAAAGGTGAAACTTCAAGGTTTAATGAAATCAAAGATTCTAGGTTCTATATCAAGAAAGCAAGAAGCAAGCTACAATCATGGGTTGCTAAGAAAAGGCTTTCATCATCAGAAAAACCAAAGCCTGTTACTGACAAAACTGAAAATGTCAAATTAACCGAGTTAGTAATCAAACCAACGAATAAAGAAAAGGAAAAAATGTTTTCAGAATCGACATTCGACGAAATGTTTGATGATGATTTTGATTATGATGAAGAATTAGAATATGGTTATGATGCTTATCAGTACAAACCCAAAACCAAAAAGGTTTGGGTTTAATTATTCAAATAGTTGTTTCATGTGTAGGAGTCCCAAGATCCACTCTATCAAAGTTGATACAGGATAGCGGAGCTCCATGAGTTTTTAACTTATCTAGAAAGCCTTAATCATTGATGTTTTTGAAATTACAAGTGTTTGAAAAGGAAAATTTGAAAAGAATATTTAAAAAATTTGTGAAAATCCACACTGTTAAACAAAACACTGATTGGTATATTGAAAAATCATTTAAAAATTGATTTCCTATAAGTGGTTCTTACAAGTGGTTTTACTAATGGTTTTGTTCTGCTGACAGGTGATGATGCAGAAAATGAAATCAAAAGGATCGGACGACGAGTTCTCATGATCCTCGTTGGTTTGTTATCTTTTTAGAATGTTATTTCTTATAAACCTAAAATCCAAAAATATGTTTTTGATTTTAGAGGGAGTAAGGAAATTAGAAAATTTTTAGAAAAATCAAAAACATATGAAAAGGTTGAAAATTCAAAAACATTGAAAAAGACAAAAAGAATTTGGTTGTCAAAAAGGAAATGATAGTACATCAGTGGACTATCACAGTATACTAAAGAATTGTAAAGTTTAAAAGTGATAAACATGTCTTACTGTGGATGTGTCGATATACTTTAAACGTTCAGTAAATTGTTTTTCTGGTATATAAACTAAATTTTACAACTGCTTAATTTGTGGATTAACACATTTTGGATATATGGACTTAGTACTCCGAAATTTCGATTGAAGGGTTGCCTGATTCTGAGATACGAGGTCTTTATAGATGAATGATATCTGGGTATTATACTAGTTCTTCTGATTTTGCGGAAGCAATAGCCTAGAACTTCTATAATGCTTTGGCTAAGAACCCCAAATTAGCATGCAAAATTTGAAAAGAATCGAAAGATCTAATCATTTGCAATGCTTAAAAGATTCCTTAAGTGGAACATACCTTAAAGACGAGCCTTCATCTCTTTGTCTGTACGGTAGTACTAACCTGAGCTCTCAAGGCCTCGCACAACCCAGATACAGATATCTTACGTATATTCACCTGTAAGATGAAATCTAGGGAATCTGGATTCGGGGGTATATTCAAGAAGTGGGAAACACAGTTAAGTAAGTTTCTTAAATCATATCTTAACATATGTTGGAACAGTTGAGAAACGTGATAAAGTTTAAGTGGACAAACATATCGACAATCTAGGTAAACGAGTTTAAAACTTAAAGTCTCAAAAAGGTCAACGGTACTGTGATATGTCTCAAACAACTGATATGATCCTTAGACACAAATTCACAAAAATATGTCTGTAAATATGTTTGTACATAGTTTACTTTACTTGTTAAAAGTTTCTGTAAATACTTTACTTGCTTTTCAAATAAAATTCAAAAGGATTTTCAGTGTGTTTTAGCATAAATTTTCTAAAATACAAAAAGATTTTGTTTCTACATTAGTTTCAACGAACCAATGTTGGAGAACGGATCTTCGAAGTCTGGTAAGAAAATCTGATGAATGTATAAAAGTTCATTAATTTGAATCTTTAAAATCAGACTGTTCATAACGTTTTTTTTTCAAACTGAGGTCATAATTTGGACTTGGTTGATATATTTGGTTAATCAAGGTCATTAACTTGGACTTGATCAACTAAGTGGATTTTTACAAAGCAAATGATAAAAATGTGAAAGTTAAAGGATTTAAATGTAAAATGTAATCAAGGTCATTAAGTTGAACTTGAAACATTCAAAGTTTTGGAATAGATTGAAGTGAAGATTAAAGTTTGAAATGTTGATGGTACAAAATTTTAAAATAGTGAATCTGAAATGTTTATTTGAATGTCAGAATTTATTTAGACAGGTAGTAAAGTTTGAGGGGTAGCTGGATAAAACATTTTCAAAAGATTTCAGAAAGCTCAAAGCTAGGGGAGGTTGAAGTCTAAAGATCAAAGCAAAGGGGAGTCTGAGACTAAAGCTTAAAGCTAAGGGGAGCATGTTGATTAAAAGTTTTATCAAGTCAAAGCTCAAAGAAAGAGAAAGAGGATATAAATATCATGATGATAAAGTTTATTCAAGAACTAAAGATCGGAAGACTCAGAAGATTTTAAAAGTCAAAATGACTACGGCAACATCCAAGGGGGAGTCTGTTAGTGCATATGTTTGTTGCCTACGTCATTATGTATTGAGTCTGAGTGAATAGGGCTTAATCTGTTAGAAACGAGGCATATTTATGTGAGATATAGGCCAAGTTCGCTCATGTAGGATATGTTAATGTCAAGTTCAGCCGAACTTGACTAAGTCAAGTTCGCCCGAACTTCCTTCATCTCTAGCGAACTTGCACCACTATAATTAGGTGCCTTGGGATTTCATTTGTATAGTGGATAGATTTTGGCACAGAGACGGCGAAGCTCTGTCTGATCCAGTTCTCGAGTGTATTGAACTTTAGATCAATGAAAACAACATTTAAATGAGTTATTCTTGTTATTTGGTTAACTTGTCATTAGTTTCCACCTAATTGGACAATAGATAACAAATTTATGTTCCCATGCTAATCGTGGAGTTCCTACATTAGCATCTGTCGGGTGTATGCCTACACCTCGTGCTTAGGTCGTGGCCAATTGAATTAAATGAGCCGTGGATATCCAGGACACTATCGTTTTAACCCCCAAATGTTTAATATTAAGCAATACGAATTAAAATGGATTATTTGAATTCCTGACTCATTGGTCTTTGATCCCATATCCAACCATGCGGTATTATTATACCATATCCCAAGCCCGTATAAGGGAAAATAAGTTAAAGTATTTACCTTGCTTGCAAATTCTTTAGTAAATAAGAAAATAAGCAGAGCACAACCGTAATCAAAATAACTAGCCCGGAAACAATCTATTGGAAGCCTCTTGTCTAGAATGGATGGTATTATTAATCGATTAGTTAGCTAGCGGGTCTTTATTTAGTCATTGACTTAGACCGGCAAACTTAAAATAAGATAACGGTACGAAAACACTGAGCGATGACCGGAAAAGAATGTATTTTGGACCCGACAAGTACTAGGACTTGTATAATATGGGTTACCATTTTACATTCTGGAATTTGAGAATATTTTCATAAGGTCAAACCCGTTTTGGTAAAATCGCGTAAACTAGTCACGTAGGCTTAACCATATGCATATAAGAGAAACCAGGTAACCGGGTGAGTCCTATACAGGTTCCATATGCCATTATGTTTAAATATGTTAAAATATCAGTAAGTTATCAATATGTTGGCCCGTTACCGTTTTAAAATCAAATTATGCCTTAAAAGGGCAATTTGGTCATTTTATAATGTAATAAATGAGCTTATATGTAAATTGATGTTATTGTCATAAACATTCTGTAAAAATACTTATTTTATGATGTTATATCAGTAGGATATCAATTATATGTGTGGTTTATAGCTTAAGACCAAACTATGTCCCGGAAGGGCATTTTGGTCATTTCAGACATAATTCGATAACTTATTTGGGAATCTGAGTCTGGGACATGTACCTACTATTATATAATTTTGAAAACATGTTTTGAAATCAGTAGGTATCAAGCCTTTATGCTCTAATATGGTTTTAAACCATGCCGAAACGGCGATTAAGTCGCTAAATGACGATTTAAATGGTATTTAAGCGAAACTGTTGTTGTGATCAAGTTTTTATGACCAAAATATGTTAATATATATCACCTTAGTAAAAGGTTTTGGTCCATTAAAATGTTTAAAACCCATTTAAAGTGCGAAAGGGTAATATCATCATTTAAGGACATAAATGCAAACTATAGCTTAACTCAGTTTGCAACCTTAATGGACATCCCAAATAATCCTAATAATGATATAACATTAGTAGGTATTGAGTTTTGATGTCAAGTTTATGTTTAAACCATTTTATACGCCAAAAGGGAGGTTTGGTCACTTTAAACGTGTTAATTATGTTAAATAATCGAAACATAGTTCATGACCAGGTTACTAATATTAAAATAAGTTCATTAGTTTAACAATTCAGTTTACAACTCATTTATATGTTTGTTAATGGTTAAAACCTCATTTTAATACATTTGGGGCCTTTTTCCAAACATTGGCATAATTTAACGGATACTTGTGTAAAAACTCAGATTACTACTTGACCATGTCCTATAACTCCAGAGGGTTATAGTGCACTATAACATGGTCATAATGCAACTTAGGAACTTTAGCTAAGGTTGCTAAATCGGGCCAGAACTGAAAGTCAAAGCAGAAGTCAACTTTTGCGACTTTCGGTTGCGAACCGACCTTAGACCTGGAATTGACGAGCCGAACATGTTCCCACATGTTCATATAATTATTACCAGGTTATTAAAGTGTTAAAACAGATTTTATAACATCTACATTACTAGTTATAATTTTATTTCAAAACTGACCCGTTTGACTTTTTATTAACATAATTTTGACCCGTCAATTGACCAAGCAAACGTGGTAATCAGGAGGTGACCTCTTGAGGGATTAACACCTACCTTATTACGATCATGTAGCCATGTTTGTTACGAACATTGGCTGGACTATAATGGTCTTAGCACAAAGTTAAAGCGTTTTTACGTCAACGCTTTGACTTAGGCGAATTGCCTAATAAAACTGAAAGAACTGAGTTGGAACACTTACTAGTGAACCAAAGATGACTAAGAGACTCACAGGAAGTCCCCAATAAGCTCAGGAACCTCCAAGTGAGCAATAGAGAGAAGAAGAGAAGGATGAGCAAGTTTGGAGCTCACCCAAGGTTGCTATTTATAGCAATGGAGGATGCATAGGATCAAAACAGGTGTTAGGGGATGATCCTTGATGAGAACAAGTGTTTTTGGTCGTGGCACAACCAAGGGAAAGGGTGGCATTTGCGGGAGAGGTGGCAAGGCAGCAGGCTGCCAAGAATCTGCCACTGGCAGTCCCTTACGGACCATAAGGGATTAGCCTTACTGTCCGTAAGGACCTCTGGTGCCCACAGGTTTTTAAATGGTTACGGAGCGTAACCATATGGGCGTGCGGTCCGTAACCGCCTTCTAGAACTTGAAATTTGGCATTTTTACAACTTTGGTCCTCTGACTTTTTCCGATGCTCGTTCAGAGGTTATTAAAATAACATAGTGGCATTTTTAGTCCATTTCCGCTACACGTGGCAACACAAAATTTCAGGACACGTGTCGGGATCTCATTGGACAAAATTTTCAAGGTGTTACATGGTATCAGAGCCTGGAGGCCTGATTTGAAGACAATCGATCAAGTTTCAGCCACTGAAGATCTCTATTTCTACTCCTTCTTGTTACGTTTATCAATCTAGAGAATTCAGGGACGAATTGGACGAAGTTTCTAGTATAGCATGTTAAAATCAGTTTAAACGAACCCTTGAAACTTTCAGACCTAAAATCAACTAAATTCATGTCGAAAAATGCGAAAAACACAAATCTGTGAGAACACCTTGTTCAAAGTGACCATTGTACCTGGTATGAAGACATAGACACCTTGTACGAACTGCACTCGCACCAAAAATCAAGTTTTTAAAATTAACATTTGTCACCTCGCATTAAGAGACTATCACCTTGTATGAAGTGCATAGCAACTCGTACGAAGTGACTTGTTAAGTATTCTTTTGAAATTTGTGCACACTTTATACGAAGTGTCACTTTGCACAAAACAAGTTTTTAAAAAGTTTTTGAAAAATTTTTGATAAAATGGAAGAAGAAATTTACAATGCATTTGCTACAACCGACATTACAACCGCCGCGCAGCCCAAAATATAAAACCTGAAAATGAAATGGGACTATGGCTAAATCGCCTAAGCTTATGTATCTTGAAGATTATAAGGGATGGCACGAACGGTTCACCAATTGGGTTCAAGAGAATTACCTCGAGAACTTATATGCAATAGAAGAGGGATATTCAGTTCTAGTTGGAGAAAATGGGTTAGAGAAAGGGTTGATGTAGTATAATGATCAAGAGAAGGATTTGTTTATGTGTGAAAAGAAGATGATGAATATACTACATTTGGGAATCAAGGAAGATATATTCACCTTGCTACAACATGATAATACTGCTCAGTCAATCTGGAATGCCCTCAAAGTCAAATTTCAAGGCAGTAATCAGATGATTAAGAGCAAACAATCGCTGCTGAAGAAAGAGTTTGGCACTTTCTTCCACTAAAAGGAGAAACACTTAAACAATGAATAGAAAGATAGTGTCATCTCGTTATGGAAATGAAAAGTCTGGGTATCAACAAAACAAAGACGATGAAGATTTAGTAGAGAAGTTGGCAGATTTTATGCCAGAAGGCGAATGGTCAACATATCTGACAATCATCAAGAATGGTCCAGATTATGGCAGCAGTACCATGACCTTAGCAAAGTTCATTGAAAAACTCAAAACTCATGAACTTGAATTGCAGAAAATGGCAAAATCGAAAGGAACGAATGCACAACAAGATGTTAACTTGTACTACAAGGTAAATCCAGCTGTCAACATTCAAATTCCAAAGATACAGATGGCCTTCAGTGCTAACAATGCAGCGAATGTCTCACTTAAGCAACAATACTGGTTTCATTTCTTTCCAAAACTATGAACCAAATTTTTCCACTACCCCTCAATCAGGTCAAAGCTCTAATAACTTCAACTGCCAAAACAATCAGACCAATCCAACTCAAAGAGTCTTTCAGTGCAATATAGTTGTAAATCTAGATAATGCACAGAACTTCAATGAAAAACACAGCTGCACAACACATGGCCTTGCTCGCGTCAGTTCTTGAATCGTATGAATGCCTACTGGCCGGTAAGATCGGGAATCTGAACATGACCAAAGAGGATTATAATCAATCAATCCAGAAAACTTAAAGCTGATTGACATTAAATGGTGCATGGCGAGTATAGTTAGGCGAGCTCAGCGCTTTATGGAGATTACCGGTCATAACAGTTTGGGAGGTTTGGATGGTAAATTGGGGTTTGACAAGTCAAAATCACATGCTTTAAATGGCGAGAGAATGGGAATTTTAAAAGAGAGTGCCCGAACTAAGAAGTGCAGGGTAATTAGAATCCTTTCGGTGATGATTACTATAAAAAGGCAATATATCATAAAATTTCTCCTCCTCAGACATCGCCTAGGATGGTGGCAATTGAGGATGGTTTGTCTAAATCTAAGGCACTCATGGTAGCCCAAGAAGATGAAGGCTTTAATGACTGAATGACTATAGTCCCAAGAAGGAATGTTTGGCACTGCTTGTTGAAATTATTGAAGAGCCAGTGTTTGATGAGGTAGTTGAAGAAAGTCTGATTGAAGAAAGTGAGACTGTGTTTGATGACATGCCTGATCTTGCTGTTGAAGAATGTGTCGAGGCGATCTACTATGAACAGTGTGCCGAGGAAGATTTACTTCAACATGCATTTAATACTTTGATACCTTCTGATGTTTATAATCTTTTGCAGGTTTCTTCAGAGGACCAAGTCAATACCAGTGCGTACCAAAACCAGAAGAATCCGAAGAAATCACTTGAAGAAATTATTGATGTTACAAAGGAACTAAATGCAGAAAACTTGAAGATAATGGCTGACAAAGCACTGATGGCCAAGATGCAAGAGGTAGTTCCTGAATAGAGTAAAGAGGGAATGAAAGAGTAGGTTGTTGAGTCAGTCAAAGAGGTCGAGGTAGTAATTAAAGAAATTGAGAAACCATGCACGAAATTCCTGGAACCGCGGAAAGAGTGCTTAGAAAAAGACCTAAAATTTAACAACTTAAAGAAACACACTAATAATATGACAAGTGACTTTTGAGATATGAAAGTTGCTTACGATAAACTTAGCAAGTCGATTAAACAGTTTCAAGAGGCTAGTTGTGACATCTGAGCCTCGTCAAGCATCAAACAATACCGAACAATTCTGAATCTAATGAAATCTTGTGTTTCATTCCTAGAATTATGTAATTACATGTGACATTTATATATTTTAGTCCATGTACAATTTCAACTCCTCTAGGCTTTTCTGGAGGTTATACATAAGCTATTACGCAAAACGAAACCAATTTGATACAACGTATGTTATGGAATAGTTATGTAAGCTAAACATACCTTAAATAACCTTTTCATAACTTAGAAATAAGTTTTGAAGGGTTTGGTACGTCAAAAACAAGTTTATTCGATCACAGGGACTATTTACGACAAACTGTGAAAATCTGCCGATTCTCGCACCGACGTACGCTCCGGAAAAAGGTCACAAGCTTAACATACCAAAAATACCCTTTACATAGCTTATAAATAAGTTTTGAGGGCTTCGGTATGGTAAAAACACACTTTTGTAACTTCAGGGGCTATTTTGCAAATTCTACGAAACTATGCCTTTTTGCGTATAACACCATCCGGAACATATTCGGACATCCAAAAAAATTTTTAATCATTAAAAATATCATATTTTAGTGATTGGGATGCAAAAATGTCATTCGCTACGCATTTACGGTCATACACGCGTTCGTTACGCTTTTCGTCGTAATTAACCGAAAACCGCAACCGTACGACCAAACGAACCGACCTATGGAACATTTTTGGACATATTTCAAGTTCCCTATACTCTATTGTCCTTATAAAGCTTTGAAATGAGGTTAACGGGTGTTAAAAGTGCCAAAACGTGTCAAAAACAAGTTCAGGGGCCTGTTTTGCCAATTTTTGAAAGTTTCTGCTAGCTAAAGGGCTTACGAACCGTAAGCCCAAAGCCCTTACGGTCCGTAAGGGGTGCCCAGCTCACCAGAAATGTGGCAGCAGCTGAATAACTTCATTTTTTACTTTACCAAACGAACTTGCCACCCTTGTTTCTGCATTTGACATGTAAGGGGACACTAATCCAACTCTGTGGTGACTCATGGACACTTGTCTTGCTCCTAGATCATCAAGAATTCTATAAATACCCATGTGTTCTTCAATTTTGAAACTTTTGATCACTCATTTCTGCTATCAACTGAAGTTGCAACACCTTGATGATCAATCTCTGAGTTTTCTTGACATGCCTTTGGTGTTGTAAGTGTTCTCTATCATGCTTTGTTCAATTCATGTAGTTTAATTGGATTAAAAGTCACAAAGTTTGACTTTTGTTTGACTTCCAGAATTGATCATGAAATGATCAACTTAAAATCTAATTGAACCGTGTATTATGATGGTAAACATGATGGTTATGATCCTTAGTGATCATACCTACTGACTTTCCATTTTTTCTAGTCATTTTGACAAGTCAAGTTTCGGTCAAAATACGATAAATGCGCATTTCATGACGGAATCAATCTCGGGTATCAAAAAAGTTTGTTTTGATGCCAAAACTCTTTTATAAACTTAATTAGACATGCCAAAACATTTCTAAATCATCACTCTCATTTTAGTGCTTGTTTAGAGTCATAAGTTAAACGGTTTGACCACCGCTTTGACTTTTGAATCTGACCCATTTGGTGGATCTTCGACTCGACCAAATACATATTTGTGACCATATATATAAAGGGAATAACCCTCTGAGGTTATACCTATTGGTCATGTCATTGGGATAGTGTTATGATAATTAGTTATTATGTTCTTCAAAATGACAAAAATGCTCTTTCGCAAAATAAATCAACTTTAAGTATATGGAATATAAATTTTGACAAGTATTCTGATCAAATAACATTTTCAAACATATTTAGGCATTAAAGACTTATCATAACACATATCTAACCATCCGAATGCGTAGTTACGCAAATGACGCAATAAAGTAGCTTAAACTACCTTAACGGGTCATAACGGGTCAAAGCACACAAAATCTTTCCAACTCAGAATGTTAACTTATTAAACCATTTCATATGAGTTCCAATACTCATTTGGTTTATAAGGTATCATTCTATCCAAATCCGCCGAATTCAAGTTTCGATGTTTACATTATTATCCAATTTTAGGACACACACTTGATTCCTTGATCTTCGGACGTTGATCATACACTTGTACAAGGCTTATCCGCAAATCCCAGGCGAGTACATCGCTCATCTCTTTTATGTTTACAAATGTTTTAGGGTGATTCATATGTGCTAATTGTTTTCAAGTTTTCAAAGTACAAATACTATGGTTTATATAACAATATGGTTTCAATAGTGTGATACAACTTGTTGGTGCGTTATCCAAGATACGAATGACATTCATTAACATTGTTATACCGCCCAGTAGTAAGTTATGGTACCATAGGATTGACAATCTCGTCACTAGGCTATTCACTGGATTAGGTGGGTAGTTTGGGGAATGACAGAAACTGTTTATGACTAACAAATCATTCGTTGATTTGCTAGTCTTGTTAAAGAGATCTTTTAGGATCTATTAAAGATACCCTTGGGGTATAGTCGAGTCAACAAAGGTTTGAATGTACTCATTAAAGAACGACCAAAAGTTTTCACAATTATAACAAGGAATGATTGGTTTATAACAAGAAACAAAGAACGATGAACAATGAACAATGAACGATGAACAAATGGTTTATTACGAGGAACGATGAATGACGAACAAATGATTTCAAACAATGTCACACAATGATTTTCGATTAAAGATATAAACTATACAAGTTATTTCAAGATGATTTACAAGTTGGATTTACAAAACAAATGTTTTCGAGTCAAGGTTCATGACTACTAGATTTTATAACTTTTAACAATTTGTTTTAGTTGAATAACTATTGCAATATCAAATGCTTTCAAAACAAGGTTTCACTTACGACTCCAGTAGTCGGGTTATTTATATTGCAATATATACAAAGCCATGGACTTAACATGTTCACAAAACCTATGTACTCGCCGGCATATTTTTGTTGACTCGTTTTCACATATGTCATGGAAAGATGCTAGATGATACTGATGCGTGCTCATGTAGGATCGGAGGACCTAGTGCCTTAATAACAAGAAAGACAATAATTATGCATGCTTGTTGTTTCATTGTTTAAATAATTTCTAAGACATTTATGACAATGTAATCTATGTTCAATATTCAAATAAAATGAAAATTCAAATACCATGTGTTGTTGAGAAAATTTGTTAACGTGACTCCCCAAGTGTTTCCGCCGCGTGTTGTTTTACCGATTTGGGGTGTTACATTAGTAGAGAGGATTTGGCTCTAAAGTCTATTTTAAAAGCTACAGTAATGGACAAACAAATGGCAATTAATATGCACATCGAAACCATTGCTAAGCTAAAAACAGAATTAGAAGCCATAAAAATAGAAGCAGAATGAGTGAATAAATTGTTGATTAGTTACTCAACATCCTCCTACGTAAATGATCATATTCTTCCTCAACAACTTGAGAAATCTAAAGACGAAGAAAATGATTCTGAGAAACAAAACAAAGTTCTGGGTTAAAATCAATGTCCCCCCCCCCCTTATGTGGAACAAATATGGTAAGAAATATCCAGATGGTGTGGAAAAGACGCTTAATCTGAAACTTAAAACTAAACAAAACGAAGATATGATGCATGAAAACATTGATGTCACATATGAATAGCCAATCAGATATTGAAACACAGTTGTTGAAAATGTGTCTAATAGCACTAATTTTGAAAATGTTGTGTCAAACCTTGAAAAAGCATAATCGAGTTCACATTCAGAAAAGTAGGAAAGTTTACACAAAACTGAAAGTTCATCATCAGACACCAGTCTAAGTGATGATCCAAGTATGATTATTTACAAAATGAATGGATCGGATAAACTGTATTCTGATGACGAATTCCCATTTCAGAATGTAAATCCTGATCGTGTTGATAAATTGTTCAAGCTTGTTGAAGTGATTATTTCTAATCTTGAGAAACAAGAGGCATCATTTTATTCTAAAGCTAAAAGGGTCAATAACAATTACTATCAAAAGGGTAGAGATTATCCTGAAAACAGGAGAAAAGGTTTGGGATACGAAAAGAAGAAAAATGAAAGAAAATTTCAAAAACCAAATTATCAAAAGAAAGTTGAATTTGTTTTTGGAACAAACACGGTAAGTGAGAAAGAAAAAATTGGTAAGCAATCAAATGATGAGTTTAAGAAGGAAAGGGGGAAAATTTTAAATAACAATCGTATATTATGATTCAACGTAAACCGGACCGAGTTTCGACTCTACGACACACGATTCTTCTAATCTAACTCGAAACCGTATAAGATTGCTTGTACGGAGTGTTCTATTGTGCAATGTAGTCTCTGCTCTTGTGTGGAGTGCTGAACTTTGATATTTATAGAGAGAGCATACATGCAGATCGTACTTATTAATCCACATCGTACAAACATAAAATTCCACTTCGTGCGATCTCGTGCCAATCTTTCTTCGTACATATGAATTCTGTATATTGACTTTGCATGTTAAATTTAGATGACTTCATGATTCTGCAATAACGATGCATATGATATGATGTCATCATGTAGAATGATCACATCATGTCTAATCATTCCCGCTCTTTACGCACCGTGCTGTACTGAATCCTAACCTGATCTAAACAATTCTAACTATGGTGTGAATTTCTTACACGACACGAAAACCCGACACAAACCTAACACGAAATTCGCGGGTTTAGGTTTAGTCTAAACGGGTTCGGGTCAGTTTCAGGTTGAACCGGCGAACCCGTTTAGGTTGACGGGTCGGTTTTGGGTCAACCTGGTCAGGTTGGTGGGCTGACTCGTTTAACACATTTATACTATATTATATTTTTTTTCAATATATTTTATGTAATAAATTAAATGAGGTGTGTATTTTGTGTCATGATTATAACTTAAAAGGAGAAATTAACATAGATTTTATATTTTAAATATGATATTATTATATACATTTATGTTTTTAAGTAAATTTTAATTTTAATATATTAATTTCAGAAAAAAAAATTAAAAAACTCGGGTTAAACGGATCGTGTTCGGGTCAACCCATGAAACTTCGGGACGTGTTCAGGTTCATATGTATGATACGATTTTTGGGTTCGGGTTCGTTTAAAATTTTCGGGTTTGGTCGGGTTGAACCCGCGAACACAACCCATTTAGCACCCCAAATTCTAACACAACATAGTGAAACCTCTGTCTGGTATATTAAACACTCAAGACATTAGACATTAACTAGTACAATTAGATTTCGGAGGAAAGCCGATCCTCCCACAAACCTCAGTCCCCCACCCAAGCTAAATGTTAAAAATTAAACCATAAGGTAAACCCTAAAGTAAATGCTAAAGAAGTTAGTTTTTTTTTTAAATTCAATAAAAATCAAGACTTTTCATTAATATAATTTATGAACAAAAAGTATTTATTTTACTGGAAATAATTAAAATAAATTGTAAGTTTTTTTTTGCTTTTGTTAAGTAATTTGGTTTGTGTTCACACTAGTTTTAAGTTCTCAACAAAAATGGTGGTTCCTATATGATTGTCTCCCTATATATTATAATATATATATATATATATATGGTAGGGTTCATGCGAGAACCATTGTTATTGCGAGAACCGCGAGAACCATGATGAACACAATAAAAATACCTAAAAAACACACAATTTTTTTCATAAAATCCGCTATATTTCGTCACTAAAAAAATTCAAGTAACAATTATCGGGCACATATGTATCATTTCTTTGAAAAATTCCGTAATACATTACCAGTATTATACAATTGCACTTTCATTTACACTACCATCCGTAATACACTACTTTTTACATTACCAATATAAAAATTGCACATGTGCATCATTATGTATAACCATGATATAACGTGTTTTGGTAAAATAAAATTGTGATTTTGAATGATGAAGTAGGCCCATATACATGTTTTTGGTTAGTTATATCTAATGGTTGATGATTTGGTTATATTTGTCACTTTATGATATAATATGTTGTTTGGTATGGTATCAAGGGTGTTGATGTACATGTGCATAAAGTGAAAATATTATACATATTGGTAATGGTAGTGTATTATGGATGGTAAGAGGTAATGGTAATGTATTATGGATGGTATGATAAATGAAAGGGAAAATGTATTCAAAGTAGTGTACCAAAACACAAACACGTTATATCATGTTCAAACATATAGATACACATGTGCATTTCTAATATTGGTACTGTAAAAAGTAGTATATTATGAATGGTAGTTTCTCAAATAGAGTGGACTTCTCTTAGGATCCCCTACCATATATATATATATATATATATAAAATATATATTAGGTAAGGTCACTTTATTGCGAGAAATCGCGAGTAAGCACCTTTATTGCAAAATAACATCTAAAAATAAATCAAAAAACTCAAAAAAATAATATTTTTTAATAAAAATCGTTATATTTCGTTACCAAAAAAATACTTTTTTTTCGAGTAACAGTTATCCATGCACATGTGCATATGTATCATAACTTCGACAAATTCAGTAATACGTTATCACTAGTAGACAATTGCACTTTAATTTATAATACCATCCATAATACACTCAATTTTACATTAAATGCACATGTGCATCATTATGTATAACAATTATATACCGTGTTATGGTACAAAAAGTTTGTGATTTTGAATGATGAAGTAGGCTCTATATATGTTTTTTGGTTAGTTATATCTAGTGGTTAATGTGTTCATTATAGTTGTCACTTTATGATGTAATATGTTGATTGGATGGTATAAACGGTGTTGATACACATGTAATAAAGTGAAAATATTGGTATTGGTATTGTATTATAAATGGTAGGAGGTAATGGTATTGTATTATGGATGGTAGGAAGTAATGGAAGTGTATTTAGGGATGGTATGATAGATGAAAGAGAAAGTGTATTCAAAGTAGTGTACCAAAATACCTTATTTCATGTTGATACATATAGATGCACATGTGTAGTGTAAATGAAAGTACAATTGTCTAATGTTTGTAATGTATCATGGAATTTGTCAAAGAAATGATGAAAATGCACATGTGCATGGTAGTGTATTATGGATGGTATGATAGATGAAAGAGAAAATGTATTCAAATTAGTGTACCAAAACACCTTATTTCATGTTGATATATATATATAGATGCACATGTGCATTGCTAATTTTGGTAGCGTAAAAAGTAGTGTGTTACACATGGTAGTGTAAATGGAAGTACAATTGTCTAATGTTTGTAATATATTACGGAATTTGTCAAAGAAATGACGAAAATGCACATGTGCATGGATAGTTAGTACTTAAAAAAATTAAATTTTTTTTTATTGTTGAGTAAATATAGAGACTTTTTCAAAAAAAATTAAAAAAACAAAAAAAAATTGGTATTTTTTTGGATTTTTTTAGGTATTACTGTTTGTGTTCACACTGGTTCTCGCGGTTCTCGCAATAAAGGGTGGTTCCTAACGGATCCTTGTCCTATATATATATGATAAAATGAAAACTCATACGAGTTGTGAGAACATAGAGAACTCGGCCTTACAAAAGGTTTTAAAAAAAACAGTTTACCAATTTTTTTTAGAAAAAAATCAACTTTTCCAAAAAAAAAACTAGTTTTTTTATTTATTTACTACAGTTGTAATGGGCCGAAAACATCACTTCAAATTGTTCTTTTATGGTCATCTTTGTAATATAGTGGTGTGAAAAAATGGGGCAAACACTCTTATGGGAAGGCCGAGTTCTCTAAGTTTTCACAACTCGTAGGAGTTTTTTCTTGATCCTATATATATATATATATTGGGTGAGGTTATTGTAAAAAAAGGTGTTTTTTATGAGAATGTAAGAAAGAATCTAAACTATTAGATCTTTAATCTAAAGGTTAAGATCTTGATGACAATCTTGTAAATAGTGTAACAATTTAAATAATTAATTTTCTAGATTAAGGGTATAAATGTAAAATTAACATTTTTAAATTTAGAAAGTCATATGCAATCCACATGCAAGTTCTCCCCTTTTTTAAACGTTAATAACGTTTTACACGAAACTCTTTTTTTAAATAATTACACCATAATAACGAATGTTTTTTACTTTAATATGATACGATATTGTTATACTTATGTAGAGAAAAAATTTACGTTTCGATTGAATGTTTTAGTCCATGGTGTTTTTTTTCCAGTGTTCATACAATAGTGTTTTAATTGTAGTGTGATTCAAGTCGTTGTGTTTTACAGTAAAACACCATGACGTAAATAAGACACCGTAGCATTGCAAATAATGAATTATGATTCAAGTCATGGTGTTTTAACATCTAGAGAATGTAACATTGTATTGTGACTATAGTCATGGTGTTTTAACATCCGGAATAGTAATAGAATCATTCTAAATGTTTAAAATACCACGGCATTATTATTATTCAATTTATGCTGTTTTTGGAATCTGTATGGTGTTTTATACGTGCAAAAATAACAAAAATCATTGGTTGTATTACGATTCAAGTTGTGGTGTTTTCAGGAATTAGTATGGTGTTTTATACGAACTAATGATAAATTCTTAAAATAACTGAATTCCCTAAAAAAACTCCTTAAAAACGGTTACAAAGATTTTATCTTTAATTAGGATTATTAGTAAAATTACCATTATAGCCTTAAACTAATAAAATGGATAGGGACATGTGTCATCACCGGAGTCTTTCTTACCCTTCTCACACTTTTAGTTTTTTTACAGGATCCTCTACCTATATATATTTCCATATATATATGGAAAGGATAAAAAGAAAACCTTGGTGAGTTAACAAAATCAAGAAAATTAAATCAAGTACAAAAAGTTACTTCTTCATAAAAGTGTAAAACTGCAAAAAAGTGTTTTTCAAAATTTGTTTAAGTAAGTACAACATTGGAAAAAATTACAGCAACTTGTCCAAACAAAATTAAATAACAAGGAAATTCAAAACATAGTTTTTAGGTGCGTTTCTAATCCACCTTAAGTAGATTTCTTCGAATGTCATCCTCAATTTTCTGCAACATGTATTAAAATAAACCAACAAAAGTCGACGAGTATACAAGTTAGATTACAAAGAATTCCTAGAAAAGTTTGTCTCATATCCAACATGGCATATTGTATACTAAGGTAAATTACGTACTAGCATGCACAATCTAAATGCCAAATCATAGTTTCCACATGCGTAATCTTGTCATCGCAATGAACAAAATGTTATACGATTGATTACTTAACATAGATTCTTCTCAAGGGTGATGTACTACTCCTATAGCGATACACATGTGAAGGTAAGCTTACGCAAAGTTAATGACAAATAATTTGCATGTAAGGATGTTTGAGTATCTAGCATGAATAACCTAGGCATAACAAATAGCATGTTTGATAGATTTAGTGAATTAGTAAGTTTGATTGTGTACATAAGTGTGTTTGATTAAGTCATACATGTTACACCCCAAAAGTGATTAAAGCAAAAAAAATGGGATTCGAGTATACTCACGGTTTGCGAATTAATTTCCACGTACATGAGCCGGTGTGTTGAGAGTCATGCTATGAGTAATTTAGTATGAAAGTACAAAAAAGGTTATCTTGACAAAACACCCAAATTTGGAAACCATGATTATGCGTTTTTCATAGACACAAGTTCACCTATTGGAAGTCCATACATGAGGTATTTTTATCTAAGATAATATAACCTAATCCTTTAACAACAATCCATGAGTTGGTTAGTGTTTAGGGTTTGTTGTTAGAATTATTTTGTAGATATATATGTATATATACTATGAGTTATGGACATGTATTATCAAGTATGTCTGTCATACCCCGACCCGTAGTGGAATAGGTAATCGGGGCATGATTGGGTTAAACTCAAGAGTTTATGACTTGCTATTCCTTGTTTTTAAATAATCATTAATTCATATCAAGTGTCTCACAAAGCAAATATCCAAATAACACAGTTACATAAATGAGACATTGTTCATAACAAATAAACTACATTAATTTGTTTCTTGTTAACTAAGGTCCATCCTATGTCCAAACTTCTCTTCAAGCTTGTTTGTATAGTGTAAAAATAGTTTTTGGTTCAACAAAGGTTGGCGAGTGAACCTTATTGTTATTAGAAAATAATACGTTAAAACATGGTTTATTTGAAAAGAACGTGTGTTAACCAATGTAAGTAAATATGTTTGTATGTCATGTAACAAAATTCATAACACAACCTCAAACTATAAACAAGCCAACTCAAATAATTCAAATGTATGTAATGCGTGTTGCACGGTATTATGGTGTGCCAATGAATGTATGCATGTTGCACGGTATCATGGTGTGCTGCAAGGTCAAAGCTCAATAAACGGAGCTGGCCTCGTATGTTGGCAACGTCACTGAAGAAACCCTAATCACTAGACCGGAATCAAGTAGATCTATGGAATGGGCTCTACATAAAAGGATTAACCCTCCGTTTGGTTTCACGATGGATGATGAATGGAACAATACTCCGGCTGATCCTGCAAAACAGAACACCGTTAGCTCGCCACGGGGAGAAGGGGGTTCTCTCCGTGACCACCCTCTGGCGTGAGAATAAGTACAGGTAGTCGGAAGTAAGTATTGTAAGTGAGAGAGTAGTTGAGTGTGAATACCTTTCCTTGAACTCCAAGTTACTTATTTATAGCCGGTGTTTGGCGCCAAATAGAGAGATTAACGTTAACGGAATCTTTTGTTATTCCGTTAACGTTTGTTGGCAATCTGTTAGTGCACACGGATCGTGAGCTCATCAGCGGTTAGGGAGGCGCCACGTGTCAACATGAGATCACACATCTTATAAATGTGAGCATGCCATCACCGTGATCTTCCTCAACCGTCCAGATGCTGCCATGTGGCAATTGGTTATAACCGAAAAGATGCTTGCACGATTGGGTGTTAATGGCTTCTAGAAGGTTTCACAACTGTTATCCATCTATTATTCGCCACGTGTACATTCTGTTACAACAGAAAAGATTCCCCTTGCTTCTGCACCAAGTTAAGGATTTTGCTAAGGGAAAGTTTCAGGATTTACTGTTTCCTTGCGCAAGAAGCGCAAATTAGTTAACTGATCTTCCTTCTTTTCCTTGCTGCTTGGCGCAACGTTTGGTGGATTCTTGCTTTGATATAAATATTTGCGCAAGGTTTGCGCATGGAGCATTATCAAGCAAGAATGTTCAAGGTTAACTTTGAACCTTGCGCGAGCCCGCGCAAGGTAGTTAAATGAAGCATTATCAAACAAGCATGTTCAAGGTTAACTTTGAACCTTGCGCGAGCCCGGCAAGGTAGTTAAATGAAGCTTTTATCCAAAGAGAGTTTTCAAGGTTAACTTTGAACCTTGCGCGAGCCCACGCAAGGTAGTTAAATGACGCTCGCGAGTTTAAATGACCTTCCTTTTGGATATTTGACGCAGAGTTCTAATAAATCTTATTTTGGCAAAGAAGTCTGCGCGCAGTTTCCTTATGTGACATCCCGGCTGTTCAGGTATCTTAAACATACTACTTTATTGTTATTCATTCCTACGCTGATTTAATTAGGAGAATTGATTACGCGCTCACAATAACTACGCTAACTTTAGTAATTAGGGAATACACGATGTTTGGGAGTTTTAACGGGTCGTATCTGAATTAGTGCTATGTGTTATTAGACGTTTGTGAATCTATTGCGTCCCACTCCAAACGTGATTTATTATTTTATAAACTTCGTGTCGCGAATAATATTGTAAATTCTATTTATAAACCGAACCAAGCCTGTGAAATATTTCGACTTCGCGACCAAGCAAACCCAACCCGCCACCCACACTCCTTGCGGCCCACACTCCTTGCGGCCCAAGGAAATAACCCAAAACGCCCCCCTTATGAGGGCCCCTTTTATATTACGTATACATGCATTTTGTGGGAAACATTCAAACCCTAATACTCTAGTGGAAGTGACGGCAGCCCCCCCCCCTCTCGGTCGCGCAAGCTCTACATCCCTCGGATCGATTCCAAGCTTGTCCCGGTTCGCTAATTGTCATGGTTTCAAGGTTAGGGTTTAATTGTATTGCGATTCACACTAGGTTTTGTGTAGTCTTGATCATGATTATGTGCTTGTATTATATTATTATGAAAAAGTGTTGTGGTGCATGATTAGTTCGGATGAATATGCGAATCTTTGCGGTTGTGATGATATGTTTGAATATTAAAATCGTAGGCTGCGTTTTATCGATAAAGACCATGATATATACTTAGGTTTGCATGAATATTGAAAAATTAGATGATATTTGACAAGTTAACCTGCTGTTAATCAATACAACTAAGCGTCATGGCCGTTTACACATGTTCTAATGCGATAAAGTCGAAAACAGTAAGCTATTGACATTTACAGCCAACTTCAGTTGGCTGTAACCTGATCATTATACAGAAAAGTGGATTTTCTAAAGCCTAAAATGTGTATTTTTGAAAACGCTTCAAATGGCGCTGGATTCATATTTTTCTGATGTCGTTTGCTATTTTTAAATGGTCATTTAGTGCAGCAGCTGAAGCTGCGTAAATTCTGCAGAATTTGCAGGTTGTTTATCGATTCGGATCTCATATTTGTACAGTAACTGGAGACGGGAATTTCCAAAAATCTCCCACTGGAATTTTGTTAATCGGATGAACGATAATTTTTAAATGATTTTTCTCGTGGACTGCAGTCAGAAAGCGACGAATCTGACTGCAGCCTAGTATATAAATGCTTATAAATAATTGGTAAAGATTTAGGATTTAAAAATTTTACACAAAATCCTATAGTCTAATTGACACCTCCTGTAAAAAAATTGGAATTTTCGGAACATTGGAACTATTTTATAAAAATTCTCGGAAACAGCCAGTTATGAGTGTACAAGCTGAAACATGATAACTTGCGTTTGTGTGTATCTAAGTGTTGTATGAGTTATCCTGTGTTTATGACAAGTTGGTTTGATCGTTATTTTTGTATGGTGATACTTTGCATGCATGATTATGGTTTCGAATTGGTTATTACGTGTGCCGTATTGTGTGTTAGTTATGCGTAGGGTTTTGTGTCAGTGTGTTCACACACTAACTTTGAATCGGTTAACATTTTAGGACGCGATTAGCGGTTCCATCATTTGCTTCTTTTGCGTTTATCTAACCGAGCAATTTAAGGTGAGTTCACGGCCCCTATTTTATCCGGTTTTGAACAACAGGGGGAGAAACATGTGTACGCTCTACAACTCAATCTTTTACGTTATGCGAAATTAACACCGTTAACTATTCGGTAACTAAGTTAATGTTAATGTATGTTATGGTCACTAAGTAGCTTTATCACGGAAGTCCTCAACCAACTCTCGGATCGTTAGTATTGGGTTAGATAGCGGGGAAATTATAGTAGTACTACTGGGCCCGACAAGCCCCACCCGAGCTAGTCGCGCTAGCCGACCGGGAATGGTCAACAGGTAATTAATTTGGCCTAACTTTCACCATGGTCAGTGATAGACCTGGCAACACAGAGGCAACAACAGTCAGCTTTGATCGCGAACTCTTACGTGACGTAACTTTAGGCTCGCTACCTACATGTTAACATTGAACTTATTTACGAACCAACCTTATTATTCCAGGTTAGGAATAATGGAACTATGTCGTTATCCCAGGATAGGAATAACGGGGAAAACAATCTTTTAAATCGAACTTGTGAACTCATAATAAAAACCTGTGAACTCACTCTTCTTTAATGTTGACACTTGTTTCTTTGCATGTTTCTCAGGACGCTAGGAGCGCTAGGTGCACTCACTTGCATTTGATCAAGACATTTTTATCGAGTCTTTATTTACGAATAATTTTTGGGATTTTGGTTTTGGCGTTTATGTTGGCGCCCGTTACTTTATTTTAATGCTTCCGCTAAACTTTGAAACCTTGAAATTTTGAAAATGACTATGCATGTTTACAACAAATGTTTTTGGAAAACGTTTAAATAAATAATATAGAGTCGTTCGACATTGCTAGTGTCTGAGATTCTGGTTTGATCACACGCCTCGCGGTAATACCCCGCAAGTGGAAATTGAGGGTGTGACACCTTAGAAGTTATTAATGGGTATGGTTTCCTTGATTGGCGCAAGGTTTTGGGACCATACCCCTTCAAGTCCCCCCAGTCCAGTGTTGCTCCTATGTAAGAATAAAAAGTAGGTGGAGCATTGGACTTAAGATAAATGTGTTGTGCTAGGTAAGGACTAGCTTTTTGTTGCTTTATGCATCTTGATGACGTGTCGTAAGTGAATTTTGAAAAAGTATTTGAATTTCAAATATGCTTAGACACGTGTCACTTATCTGGATGGTGTAGTTGATGACGACGCATACTGTTGACAGGCTGTCAATAGTACATGTCTTACCGTAGTTAATGTTTTTTAGCGACACTCGCGCGCGTGGGGCGGTTACTGTTCCCCAATCGCCCCTGCGGTTATTTGGGGAAACGTGACGGCCGTAAAAGTCGCTGCAGTCAAATCGTGCATTTATTGCGGTTAGTATATAAAGGGATCAACGGTCCATTTGCTTCCTCACCCAACCTTGAGAGAAATTTGCATTCAAAAATTTCGGCGACCCTCAAAGCTTTCTAAGTTTTCTTCAAAGATCGAGTTATGGCCACTGGTGCAAGCTCTGCTGAGATGTCGTCGTCAAGTTTGCCGCCGCTAAAGTGGTCGAAGAAAGATTTTGATGATCTTGCCACCAACTTCCTTTTCGCTCCGTCCTGGAAAGCGTTTTTTCGGAGGCGAATGCCACGGCGACTGATGCGCTGACCGGCTACATTACATTATTTTACGACTATTTTGCCAAAGGGAACTTCCGACTGCCGGTGACCCATTTCTTGCTAGAAATTCTTGGTTTTTACAAGATTCACATTTCTCATTTCAGCCGATGGGAATGGTGAGGATCCGGCATTTTGAGTTCGTTTGCCGATCGATGCAGATCTTGTCGTCGGTCAAGAAGTTTAGAATTTTCTACCAGTTGCACTACTCATTGGGTTTTTATTTGTTCCAACAGCGTGGGCAAGCCAAACGATTGCTGTTGGTGCCGCCGAAGTCCTACCATGACTGGAAGCAGAAGTTTTTCTTTATCAAGGTGGCGGTGATCCCGATGAAGATGACATTTCGGGGTAGTGATGAGATCGAGCTGGAGACCCTTCCCATACCTGCCGACGAGGTATGGTATCAAGATATTAAAGATGTGCCCAATATTGTTTTACCAGAGAGGGCCCTCATCGTTGCCGGGATGAGTATTTTCTGGAAGAAGGACCGCCGAGAAAAACCGGTATATACAGAAGATGGGACTGGTATGTAACCCTTTAACTTCTTAGCAATATCTTTCAATAGATAAGTATTGATGCAAAATGTTTGCTATGTAGTTGCGCCTCTCTACTTGGTCTCTTTCAAGAGAGAGAAGGGAAAAATGGCCGCCGTGCCTATTGGTGATGGTGAGGACACTTGGTTCTCACAAATCTTGGGGAACTTTGAGTTGCCCAAGCAGGAGGATCTTGAGGCGCAACCATGTTCGAAGACTGGTAATAAGTCCATACAAATCCTAAGTTGATATTGCAATATAACTTAATTGCGCAACCTTTACTCAATATGATTGATTATGTAGGTGATTTGATGAACTTGGGCGTAGGCCCTGATTCGAAGAAAAAGAAGAAGAAGAAGAAACCAACGCTGTTGCAGCTGCTGCGCCTCCCCCTTCCAACCCAGAGCAAAAAACCAAGCCATCAGCTGCTGCGAAAGCTAAGGGCAAGAAAGGTACACTTCCCGTATCTGACTCTTGGTGCAATTATGTGGTGGTGTCGGACTCACTGGAGGGTCTTGCGTCTGTAGGTTTGAAGAAACCGAAGCCAGAACCCGTTGACACCTCATCTCTTCCGGCTGCGAATCCAGATGATCCTTTGGAAGTACCTTCTAGCCCGGAAGAGGCGTTGAAACGCACTTCTAAGAAGAGGAAGGAGGCGGAAACTAAAACTCCTGCGCCGACTAAAGTTGCGCGCCCGCGCATTGGTAAGAAGGGCAACTTGGATGCCTTTGTAAAGAAGTTCTCACCTGGTATGTTTAGTTTGTTGCGAATTTCTGTCATAAAAGTTGCGCAGAATCTTATACTTGGTATTTGTTGATATGCTTTGCAGAGAAAATGGTGAAGGCTGCGTCGGCCACCTCATCTGTTATATCATCGCGCGCAGGCCTGAGAATGTTGAGGGAGATGCGGGGCAAGAAACTCTTGTTCCTGAAGCCGACCCCATCGTCCCGGAACATATTGAGAAGGTGGCTCCAGAAGAAGAGCCCAAAAATTTTGATACTGAGAATCCTGCTGGTGAGCAGGTTAAAGATACGGCTACAGATGTTGGGGAACCGTCAAGGTTGATATCTAAGGGAGCCGGACCATCAACAAAGGCAAAGGCTTTGTGTTTGTTGAGGATTCAGAGGGGAAATCGCCCATTCGCCCAGAAGAGACGCCTGGGGACTATTATTATCGCTCTTATTCTGAGAGGCGGGCCTCTGCTATTCATCAGCCCGTGTGGAAGGTTAAGCAGGGCGATGTTTTTACTGATTGGCACTCCTGTAGGGAGTGGTATAAGGGCATCTTCCCGCCGGCGGAGGTGAATCGCCAGGAGGAAAAAGACCATGAAGCTACTTACGAGTCATATCTGCAAGAGTCTGCCCTTGCCTCATCCACCATAAATATAATTGTGTGCGAATGGCGCAGTATGAACAAGGATTGGGACGAGGTTGAGCTTGAGAAAGTGAAGGCCAAGCTTGAGAAAGAGAAGACATTGAAGATGCTTGTTGATTTTGAGGTGGAAAAGACCCAATTTGAGAAAGAGAAGAAGACTAAAGAATGGGCTGCGGTGTCTTGGAAGCGCAAGTGTGAGGCTTCTGCTGCGCAATATGCGGACGAGCGCAAGCGCTTTGTGGAGGCTTGCGAGCGTGACAATAAAGAAAAAATTTCTCTGCGCAATGAGATTGAGAAACTCAAAAAAGAGAAAGCTGATGCAGTTGTGGCAGCAGAAGAAGCGCGCTCACACAGAGAAAGAAGCGAGCAAAATGAGGTATCAACCAAAATGACTCTCCTTCTTAAGAATAAAGAAATTGATGATCTAACTGCTATGCTTTTTGACCAGGAGCGGCTGCAAGCTGAGGTTGACAGTTTGAAAAAAGATGTCAACAGCACCGAATAGAGAAAGCCGAGTTGATCCGCCGTTTGACTGAAGGCGAACAAAAACTTAACGACACGGAGGTCGCTCGCGCTACTGCAGAAATCTTGACCGAATCCTTCATGAACCAGCTTACCTGGTTGCGGGAGTACGGGATTGTGGAGGTAGTATTCACCTTTCTTTACACATCTGGTTTGATTGTCGCAACATATACTGATTGTATTTGTGTATAGATTGCAAATGCCATCCTTAACTCTACGGAGTTGGATGAGAGAGTGGCAAAATTGATGATGGCGGCGCGCAGTGATGGTCATGCCGAAGGTTACAGAGAATGTAATTTGCACGTGGCCCATGCGCTGAGACTGAATGGGATACCAGCCGTGCTGCCACGCATGGGCTAAATACTGCCGCCATTTATTCTGCTGCCAAGGAAAAATATGATCAATTGCAAATTCCGATTATGGACCTTGTGGACGCCGCGCTGCATCAAGACGATTTTGTTGATAAGCTAAAGAATAGGAAATTTTTAATTTTTACTGTATAATAACTTGTAACGTTGCGATTCTGCGCAAGTATTGTGAATATAATATATTTCAGTTTTACTGCATGGAACCAATTACTTTTGTAGGACAGACAAATGAACAATTTCTTCTCATGTGTGAGCGTAAGTATTATATTAGCTTGTGGCTCATGAGTTTGTGTTTTTGTTTATCCAAAGGAATTGCATACATTTGTAAATGAACATATATAAGACTGTAAGTAGTGGCCAAGTATTTAATTCATACTGACAAAGCGCAAGGCTATGGCTGCCACTAAGATTACATAACAAAATAAAGTAAGCAGTCTCGTTACGCAATGCTCAGAAGTTGCTTAGAGGACTGAGATTACATATAACATCGGCGCAGTTGCTGGGCGTTCCAGGTTCGAGGAACGCTGGATCCGTCCATACGCTTCAGAGTGTACGCACCTTTTCTCAATACTTCATGTATCACGTATGGACCTTCCCATCGCGGGGCTAACTTCCCCGGTTTTTCAGTATTCGACGCTTCATTATCGCGAACCAGGCAAAAAGGAACAGATGTGCACCCTTTTGTTGTAATACTTTTCAAGCTGGGACTTGTATTTAGCTTCGCGAATCGCTGCATTTTCTCGGTGCTCTTCCAATAAGTCTCAGTCGATGCGCTGTTGTTCTTAGTTATCTTGTTTTTCCAAAGCTAGCATTCTTGGAGATGGTAACCCAATTTCGGCAGGAATCACAGCTTTCGTGTCGTATTCAAGGCTAAAAGGAGTTTCTCCAGTGCTAGTCTTGGGCATAGTTCGGTGTGCCCACAAGATGCTAGGCAATTCGTCAACCGACCACCGTCATGCCGTGCCAAGGCGGGCCTTGATACCGTCGACCAACTGTTTGTTTATGCTTTCAATTTGACCATTTGCTTGCGGGTGCGCAACAGAAGTGAAAACATGCTGGACTCCCATTTCGGGCATCCGTGTTTGCAGCTCTTGAGCCGTTAAATTTGGACCGTTGTCTGTAATAATGCGCATGGGCAGACCAAAACGGCAAATAATATATTCCCAGATGACTTTGCGAATTACCATCGCTGTAGTATAAGCTAAAGGTTTGGCTTCAACCCATTCGGTGAAGTAATCGACCGCAACGATGATAAACTTTACTGCACCGGGCGCATCTGGAAATGGTCCCACTAAATCAATGGCCCATTGTTGAAATGGCCAAGCTGTTGTGACGGGTACCAAAGGATTCTTTGGGCGCAACGTTTTAGGGGCATGCCTTTGGCAGGACATGCACTTGCGCAGGATCTCTACCGCGTCAACGTACATTCCGGGCCAATAATACCCTGCGCTTTTTACTTTGGCTACGACCACGCGCGGCCCAGAATGTATGCCACATAGTCCCTCATGAATCTCCCTGATCAGGTATTACGCGTCATGTTTGTCAACACAGCGGAGCGAAGGACCCATGTAAGAGCGTCGGTACAGAATACCGTCAACCATTTCATAATTGAGGGCTTTGCATCGTAACTTTCATGCTCTATCTTCTGGTAAAGAACCATGCAACGGATACATCATTATTGGAGACATCCATGATGGATCTCCTACTTCGACCATTGTCACTTGCCTGAGAGGGACTGATGGATTACTTAAAATCTTGATGTGAACCTCTTTTGCCAAACGCTTGAAACTAGTTGCAGCAAGTTTACTTAGAGCGTCAGCATGTTGTTTTCGCTTCGCTTGACGTGTGTGATTTTAAATTGTTGGAACTGTGCTAAAAAGAGGCTTGGCTTGCGTCAAGTATAGAGCCATGATATCTCCTTTTGCCTCGTATATTCCAACTACTTGATCAGCAACTAATAATGAATCAACATGAGCTTCTAAATTTGTTGCGCCCATTTTGATAGCGAGGCGTAAGCCTGCTAGGAAAGCTTCATATTCGGCCTCGTTGTTGGTGCTTTTAAAATCCAACCGAATAGCATATGTGAATTCTGCTCCCTCTGGATTCATTAATCGAAGACCTGCTCCAGCCCCATCACTGTTTGATGCGCCATCTGTAAACAATGTCCAGGCTCTGTTGTCGAAGACTGGGACTGGGTTTTGGATTGCTTGGCATTCTTTAAGCTTATCAGCAGGAATTTCAGCAATGAAATCTGCCAAAACTTGGCCTTTTATAGCTGGTCTAGGTTTATAACAGATGTTATAACCTCCCAATTCTATTGCCTATTTCACAAGTCGTCCAGAAACGTCTAGTTTGGCCAGGACTTGGCCAATGTGAAAGTTTGTTAAAACTGAAATAACATGTCCAGAAAAGTATATTCGCAGCCTGTGCGAAGCATGGACCCATGCTAAAACTAAATTTTCCATGATTGAATACCTTGTCTCTGGATCGTTCAACATCTTGCTGATATAATAAATTGGAGACTGGACCCCTTCGCGTTCTACCGGCAAGACAGCACCTACTGCTACCTCAGATGCAGCAAGATATAAGACCATGGGTTCTTTTTATAGAGGAGCAGTAAGTGTGGGAAGTTGAACTAAACAATATTTCATCTGCTGGAAAGCTTGATCAGCTTTAGGAGTCCATGCGAACTCTTTGCTCTTTGTACAATTGCGCAAGGTTCGAATGAATGGATAAGATTTTGTAGCATGATTGGCGAGGAAGCGGTTTAGCGCAGCTAACCTTCCAGCCAAACTTTGCATCTCTTTGATGGTAGTAGGGGAAGACATTTTTTGTATTGCATCGACCTTTTCGGGATTAACTTTGAAACCGTCTTTGGTGACGATGAAACCCAAAAATTTTCCCTCCTCCATGCCGAAGGAGCATTTGCTGGGATTTAACTTTAGGTTTACCTCGCGCAGAGAATCAAAAGTTCTTTAGACGTTGTCTAGCATAGTGTCTTCTGAATTACTCATAATGACCAAATCATCCATGCAGACTTCCACAGTTTTCCCAATGTCATCTCCAAACACTGTATCCATCAATCTTTGATAAGTAGCTCCCGCATTGCGGAGACCAAAAGGCATCTTGGTATAACAAAAAATGCCCTTCTCTGTGCGAAAAGCGGTTTTATCTTCGTCTTCTTTTTTCATCAAGACTTGATGATAACCTTTGTAACAATCTAGAAAATATTTCTAGCGAAAGGAAGCTAATGAGTCAACCTTTTTGTCAATCTCAGGAAGAGAATAACAATCTTTTGGACATGCCTTGTTTAGATCTTTAAAATCTACGCACATCCGCCATCCGCCATTATGTTTCTTTACCATGACTGGGTTTGCCACCCAGGTCTGGTATTTGACTTCGCGCAGAATACCAGCATTTAATAGCTCAGTGACTTGTTCGTTCATTGCCGCTGTCTTTTCTGACCCGAGGCTGCGCTTTTTCTGCACAACTGGCTCTTCTGATGGAAATACATTTAGGCAATGTTCCGCAACATCGCGCGGGACACCAACCATGTCGACAGGTGTCCAGGCGAAAATGTCTTTGTTGCGAAACAACATTAGTTTAAGCTTTGCGCGAACTTCAATACTGACTGCGCGCCCTAATAAGATGGTCTGCTCAGGGTACTTATTGTTGAGTACCCACTTTTCTGGTTCATTGCTTGATAATATCTTGCCTGCCTTCATAACTGGTTCCTCAATTGTCATGATTTCTTTCCGTGCATAAAGTATAGCTACGCCATTAGGTGTTAGAAAACCACAAGCAGCATACGGAGCGGAAGTAATCATACTAAAATCACGTTGCACGCGGCGTCCCAAAATTACATCGTGACGGGAATTTACCGGCATCACCATGAAGTTGACGTTAATCGTTTGAGAACACCTTCCATCAGATAAAGTGACCAGAAAGAGGATTTGTCCTAGATGAAAGACAGCCTCATTGCAGAACCCAGTTAATGGAATATCAATTGGTTCCAAGCGTGCCTTATCCTCAGGATCTAGTTGCTTGAAACACTGCTCATACATGATATCCATGGAACTACCCGGATCTATAAACATATAGTCTGTTTGGTTGTGCCCAAAAATACCGGTGATAACTACTAGCCGGTCTTCTTGAGGACCTCCTGGAATGATAGGAAAAATGACTTGTTGTTCGCACCAAGTGTTGTTTTGAAAATGTTGAAGGCTACGCTTGCGCGATGATCCACCTTAAATCATGGAAACGTGCTGTTTCATTTTCTTGTTACTAGGCCCTTCGTTCTCGCGCGTAATCTGTTTAATCTCTTTGCGCACATTTTGGACTAGATGTGTAAGCTTCCCGCTCTTTAACACTTTCTCAATCTCTGTGTAACATTTGTATAAATCGGGTCTCCAAAACCCGCTCCGTTTTGTAATCAAATACCAAGTTATGAAATGACATTAAGTATTTATGAGTATTTTGAGTTTAAACGTTACATAATTAATATATATAAACTAAACTATAAAAATTATATTTGATAAAAAGTTAAAATAAAATAAATAAAAAATATTTGGAGCTGACCGGACTCGAACCCGGGTCAACTGCCTCCAACGACTTATCTCTCCGTCTCCAAACCACTCCGCCACCAATTGTTTTCTGTTGACATTAGGAAAACAATTGAGTTTTATACACAAACATGAATTAACGGTTGGTGATATCTGAATAACGGAAATCGGCAATCCGAACGCTGAATCCTTTCGACTTCGTTTGACTAGCTCATAACCGATGAATATCGGTTTCTAATTAAGTCCTAATTGATTGAACTTAAAGATCTCATCACTTTCGGTATTTGTAACCGAAAATGTACCAATCTCTGATTTAATCCAAGTCCTGATCATTTGCGCGTTTCATAACTACCACATCAATACTCAATTTCATTTTCGTCAAGACTCTGAGCCGTAAAACCCTCTAAATTCGATCGCCGGAAATTTTCTGCAACTCACCGGAAAACCGGGACTTGCATTTTCACGGTAAATTCTTCAACTCTTTTTGTTTAAATCATGTGATTAGTCAATCTTTAACACAATTCCATCATCAGAACCAATCTTAGCCAACACTTATCGGAAATCCCATTTTCGCCGGAAAGTTCCTGAAATTGCCGGAGTTTCACTGTGAAAGGGTAAGACATCCTACACTTCATTTAAACCTTGTTTAGATGATTTAACTCTATAAATAATCGATCCACACTGTTAATTGTATCAACAGTCGGAGCTCAATTCCTGTACCGACGAAACTTTCGCCGGATTTCTGTGTTTATCTCCAATCGGTAAATCCTGTTCTTTAAACTCTTTCCATCCTTTACTATTGAACTACTATTAGTGTTTAAGATCTTTGGAAGTCGCAAAATTAATCTTAACCAGTTGAAATACGCTGACAGTTTAATCCGATGAAGAAGATGAACTTGATTCAGAATATAAGAGTAATTATAATTCGGATATTTAACGGGTTAGACACACAGTCCAGCGGTGGACTGTGTGCAAAGTTTATATACGAGCCCCGAGTTCGATCCTTACTACACACACACTGCGTAATAACATTCCTTTTTATTCATAAAACTAACCGGGTTAGATCGAGTAGTTGTTAAGTATAATATAATTCAAGAATATAACCGGGTTAGACACACAGTCCAGCGGTGGACTGTGTGCAAAACAAACTGCACGTCACGCGATCGAGTCCCGTCACAAACACCGGTTCAATGAGATTAAAACGTTTTGTAAAATAAAGGAATTTTCGGTAAATTCGAATAAGTGTATAAATATAATTAAAACTGGATTTCTAACGGGTTAGTCACGTAGCTCAGTTGGTAGAGCTACGTGCGCGTGAACGGAAGGTCACCGGTTCGAATCCCGCTCGGCGCAAGTATTACCGCTGACCGAACCGGTCAACGGTCAACGGTCAAACAGTAAAAAAAAATATTATTTTTTTAAATATTTATTTGTTTAATTTAAATTAAAAATCAATTAAAAATACTTAAAAATAACATTTTTAAGGATAGAAAATAGCCATAAACTCACAAAAATATATCTAAAAATCCCATTAAAAATCTTTAATAAAATCCATCCATTTAATATATTTTTCCCATTATTATTTAGGTCAGTGATTCCTCGTTGACTCGCTTCGTCTAAATCGTGCGCATCTCACCAACTCAAATCCAACGCACCCAATGTGAGTGAACCCTTCAAATTCCCCGTTTTAATCACGTTTTTGGGGTGTATCATGTGTCTTGTTCATTTACTTATTATAACTAAGTTATTGTGCATATATCATATCATGACATGTGTGTTAGTTGTTGCTGATAAGTAGTTATTATTGTTTGCAAATTATTATTTCAGTACATGCAATTGCTGAGGCCGTAGCTCCCCATCCCTCGAGGTTGAGTTTGATCCCCATTTTATTATGCGGTTGATCAGGGCGTGCCCGCACGATCGGCTCCGTTTGATTGAGCCTTGATCGGTCATTTTATTTACATTTCAATACATGCAATACGCTCGGCTCCGTTTGATTGAGCCTTGAGTGCACAGTTCAATTTACATTTTCAGTTCATGCAATACGCTCGGCTCCGTTTGATTGAGCCTTGAGCGCACAGTTCAATTTACATTTTCAGTTCATGCAATACGATCGGCTCCGTTTGATTGAGCCTTGATCTCACAGTTCATTTATGTTAATTATCATATGATGTTGGTATGTTCATGTATGCTATCGATTGTTAATGTATGTTATAATTGTAACTGATGTTGCCATTGCTTGATTTCATACATATGCTCTTTTATGATTATGCACAATATTTTATTGATAAACTAACCAGAAAATCATTATTAAATGTTTATCTATAAGGTTCACTCGCCAACTTATGTTGACCCAAAAACCTCCCATTTTACACATGATACAGGTGAACCAGCAGCAGCTAGGAACACGTAGGACCTGGATTAGAAGAAATAAAACGACTTAGTATTTGGATAATTCTGTTTGGTTATTTTCCTTTGTAATGAATGGACGTGTTTGAATGTTTGAGAAATGTAACTTTGACTTCATTTAATTATGAAACATAATAGTAAATGTCATGTGCTTTGGTGATAACCCAATTATGCTCCGATTCTTATTTCCGCTGCGGGTCGGGGTGTGACAGATTGGTATCAGAGCCATGACTATAGGGATATAGGATAGGTTATTAGACCCTTAGAGCCTATACTATAGTCGATTAGAAACTTATAAGAATTTTGTGTGATTTATGCCAAATTTCATGATGTTTATATGTTTATGTTAAAATGTTACATTTGATATCGTTCAAGCATGTTCATAAGTATGTATTATCAAATAATGCCTATCATGAAATCGTATGATCATAATATATCACATCCATGCAAGCACACACCACATCATGATTGATTTTACAACGATTTTCGTGTTTTCAAATCTCATCAAAGTGAGTTCTCATGACGGGCATGTAGTAACTGGAAGGGTACTAGTACCGGTAGTCGGAACGTCCTGTCTAGGCTGGCATTCGTATAAATCCAAAATAAAGGACCAGTTTGCCTACCTGGGGACCAACGATGAGAGTACGAAATACCTATTAGGCCAAAGCATGCTATACCAAACGTCGTGAGAGCTAATCCCACTTTGAGTTGTCATTGTGTCTACACCTGGACACGTTCCGACCAAACATCTCATGAACATATTTTGTGGTTAGCATTCGGGGGATGCGAGTGTTAAATTGCCAATACTAATGTGAATCCTACCAAACCAATAGCCATGGGGGCCCACATGACTATATAGGGAAGGTATGGGGGACATTTGAGGCCCAACATGAGCGAACCCAAGACATCCTTCGGATGTAGTTGCATTATTGATATTTATGTTATTTTCATTTTTTCTTAAAGACACATGACACCTTAAAAGATACCATAAACTCACAATCTTCTCATTTTATGATCCTGTAGATGTCTTCTAGACCGCATCGAAGGAGTAGGAAATCGGAAAAGTCTCAGGAACGTTTGGCCACTCATATCGCCAATCAAATGGCCACGATATTACCTGACATAGTAGTACAAGTACAACAAGCCCTTGCTGCAAATCCTACTAACCCTCCTCAACAACAGGACCAGATCATCAACAACCCTCCTACCAACAAATGCACCTACAAACATTTCAAGTCCTGCGATCCCCCAAAATTCGAAGGGACTGAGGGAGTCACTGCTCTCCTACATTGGTTCGAGGAGATGGAAAACGTTTTCTTAAACTGCGATTGTCCTGAGGATCGCAAAGTTCGTTATGCCACCGGGAGACTACTTGGTGTAGCTCTCACTTGGTGGAATACGGAGAAAGGAAAGAGGGGAACGGAAGATGCGATGGCCTTAACTTGGGAGGAGTTAAGGGAAATCATGACTAGGCGATTCTGTCCTAGGAGTGAAATTAAGAAATTGGAAGATGAATTTCATGCCCTGAAGCAAAAAGATGGTGATCACTCTACTTACAACAAAAGGTTTTTGGAGTTGAACCAAATGGTTCCAAACTTATTCACTCCAACCTACCGTCTGATAGAACATTACATTCGAGGACTTCCCTCGAAAATTCAAGATTCTGTCCTCAGCGTTTCACCGGTAACACTAGAAGCTGCCATGGAGTTGGCGACAGAACTGACCGAAAACCGAATTCGCAATGGGAAGTTCAAGGAGGAAAAGAAGAAAATCCCTGCTGAGGGACAAACCTCAAACCACCACACTCTTTCCTCTAAATTTGCTAACAAGAGGAAGCGTAACAACAGGAACTTTGCAGTCACTCACACCAACACCCCTGTTCCTGCTGCACCCATCACTCAAGCCACTCCTCCACCCGCGCCATACAAAAGACCATACACAGGACCACTACCAAAATGTAACCGTTGTCAGTATCACCACTCCCCTGACTATCCTTGCCAATACTGTACCAGCTGCGGTCGCGCTGGACACACTGTACAACATTGCCGCGCACCTCAACGAACAAACCGCCACCAACCTATAACCCAAACCCACCAACAATTTATGGGTCAAGCCCAACAACAACAACCATTTCCACCCACTCAACATTTAGCCCAAACATACTACCAACCCAACTACCCTATGGGCCAACCTATGCGGGCATGTTTCAATTGTGGAGATCCAAGTCATTTCAGGAACTCATGTCCAAGACTGGTCAATATTATTCATGCTCAGGCCCAAGCCAACCCTGTGAACCAAGCAAACCAAGCTCCTCCACCTGCTAGAGGAAGGGCTTTCAATATTAACGCAAACCAGGCCAGAGCTGACGGCAATGTGGTCAACGGTACGTTTCTTATAAATGGTAGATATGCCTCTATGTTATTTGATACTGGTGCGGATAGAAGTTTCGTGTCATTAGAGTTTGAACCTATCTTAAGTAAAAATCGAGATAAGCTCGCGGAATCCATAACAGTGGAAGTTGCAGATGGAAAACCAGTTTCGTTAGACTCTATTTTACGCAACTGTACGCTCACCCTAAACGACTACGATTTCTCAGTCGATCTTATTCCTATGAAGCTGGGAAGTTTCGACATCATAATCGGAATGGATTGGCTCAGTCAGCATAATGCGGAAGTTGTATGTCGTGAGAAATTTATTCGTATTCCTCTTTCAAGCGGTCAGACTCTTCGAATTATTGGAGAAACCTCGGCGAAAGGACTTAACTTAATGTCTTGTCTTCAAGCTCAAAAATACCTTCGCAAGAATTATGTCGCGTTTTTAGCCCATATTATCAAGAAGGGGACCTCAGAAAAGAAACTTGAAGATATCCCTGTTGTAAAAGATTTTCCACAAGTTTTTCCTGACGACATATCAGGACTTCCTCCAATCAGAGATGTCGAATTTCGTATCGATCTTATACCTGGTGCTACACCAGTGGCAAAATCTCCATATAGGTTAGCCCCCTCTGAAATGCAAGAGCTAGCCAGTCAATTGCAAGAGTTGACTGACAAGGGATTTATACGCCCCAGCTCATCGCCTTGGGGTGCACCTGTACTTTTTGTAAAGAAGAAGGATGGATCTTTTCGCATGTGCATCGACTACAGAGAGCTCAACAAGTTAACTATCAAAAATCGATATCCTTTACCTCGTATAGATGACCTTCTTGACCAACTACAAGGTGCCAGTTGCTTTTCGAAAATCGACCTTCGATCGGGTTATCATCAGCTTAGAGTGCATGAAGAAGACGTCCCTAAAACTGCTTTTCGAACTCGATATGGTCACTATGAATTCATGGTTATGCCATTTGGATTAACCAACGCACCAGCTGTTTTTATGGACTTAATGAATAGAGTCTGCAAACCTTACCTTGATCGATTTGTTATTGTTTTCATCGACGATATTCTTATCTATTCAAAATCTAAAGCTGATCATGAACGTCATCTGCGACTTGTTCTTGCACTTCTAGAAAAGGAGAAGCTTTATGCCAAGTTCTCTAAATGTGAATTCTGGTTAAAAGAGGTGCAATTCCTCAGGCATGTAGTCAATGACAAAGGAATACATGTGGACCCATCAAAGATCAAAGCAGTTCAAGAATGGCAAGCTCCACGTACGCCAACTAGTAAGGTCTTTTCTTGGACTTGCTGGCTATTATCGTCGGTTTATTTCAAACTTCTCTCGCATTGCGGTGCCACTCACGGCTTTAACCCATAAAGGGAAACCATTTGTATGGGGGCCCAAGCAAGAAGAAGCTTTTCAAACTCTCAAGCAAAAACTTTGTGATGCACCAATCCTCACTCTTCCTGAAGGTTGTGATGATTTTGTAGTCTATTGCGACGCGTCAGGGCAAGGATTAGGATGCGTTCTCATGCAAAGAGGAAAAGTCATAGCTTATGCCTCAAGGCAACTCAAGACTCACGAAAAGAATTACACCACTCATGACCTTGAACTTGGAGCCGTTGTATTCGCTCTTAAGATATGGAGACATTATCTTTATGGTACGAAGTGTGAAATATACACTGACCACAAGAGTCTTCAACATATCTTCAATCAGAAAGAGTTAAATATGAGGCAACGAAGATGGGTCGAACTCCTAAATGATTACGACTGTGAAATCAGATACCACCCTGGTAAAGCAAATGTGGTGGCTGATGCACTTAGTCGAAAGGGTTATGCGAACTCCATTCATCTTCTATGTTCGCAAATTATAACCAATATTAAGGATCAAATTCGAGAAGCTCAACACATTTCAATAACAGAGGAAGATGTACAAAAAGAGATGTCCTGTGGAGCCGAGCTAAAGCTGGAAACTAAGTCTGACGGTATCTTGTATTACCTAGATCGTATATGGATTCCTAATCACATCAATCTTCGTGAAACACTCATGCATGAAGCCCATAAGTCGCGATATTCTATACACCCAGGAACCGATAAGATGTATCAAGACCTACGGTACACCTATTGGTGGCCTGGAATGAAGAAAGATATTGCCGTTTTTGTTTCCAAGTGTCTCACTTGTTCTAAAGTAAAGGCTGAACACCAAAGACCCTCAGGACTTCTAGTCCAACCAGAAATACCTGTCTGGAAGTGGGAAAATATAACCATGGATTTCATTACCGGGTTACCTCGCACTTCTAGTGGGTATGACACTATATGGGTGATTATAGACCGACTCACAAAATCAGCTCACTTTATTCCTATTCGAGAAGATTTCAAGAACGAAAAGCTTGCTCGTATTTATATCAACGAAATCGTCAGCCGACATGGAGTTCCGTTAAGTATTATTTCTGATCGGGATGGTCGTTTCACCTCACGAACATGGCAGGCAGTACAATCCGCTATGGGCACTCGACTAGATCTCAGTACCGCCTATCATCCTCAAACTGATGGACAGTCTGAGCGCACCATTCAAACCCTTGAGGATATGCTTAGAGCATGTGTTATAGACTTCAAGGGAAATTGGGACGCCCACCTACCGTTAGTCGAATTTTCGTACAACAACAGTTATCATTCTAGCATCGGCATGGCACCTTTTGAAGCTTTATATGGTCGAAAGTGTCGATCTCCTGTTTGTTGGCACGAAATTGGGGAAGCTCAAATTACTGGTCCGGAATTGATCCAAGAAACAACAGATAAGATTCATCAAATCCGAAACAATCTTCTAGCGGCTCAAAGTCGTCAAAAGAGTTACGCAGATAAACGACGGAAGCCCTTGGAGTTTAGCGTTGGTGATCATGTGCTTTTAAAAGTGTCACCGTGGAAGGGAGTAGTTCGTTTTGGTCAAAAGGGAAAGCTAGCACCACGTTACGTAGGACCTTTCAAGATACTCGAAAGAGTAGGTCCTGTAGCTTACAAGCTTGACCTACCGGAATAACTTGACAGAATTCATCCCACATTCCACGTGTCGAACTTGAAGAAGTGCCTCGCTGATGAGAATCTTCATATTCCACTGGAGGATATTCAGATTGATGAATCCATGCATTTTATTGAAAGGCCAGTAGAGATTATGGACTATGGAGAAAAGCGTCTACGTCGAAGTCGCATTCCTATTGTTAGGGTACGCTGGGAGTCGAAACGGGGACCTGAGTTTACTTGGGAACGTGAAGACTCAATGCGTGAAAAATACCCTCATCTTTTCCCTACTACTTCAACTGTTTGAATTTCGGGACGAAATTCCTAAAAGTAGGGGATACTGTAACATTTGTATAAATCGGGTCTCCAAAACCCGCTCCGTTTTGTAATCAAATACCAAGTTATGAAATGACATTAAGTATTTATGAGTATTTTGAGTTTAAACGTTACATAATTAATATATATAAACTAAACTATAAAAATTATATTTGATAAAAAGTTAAAATAAAATAAATAAAAAATATTTGGAGCTGACCGGACTCGAACCCGGGTCAACTGCCTCCAACGACTTATCTCTCCGTCTCCAAACCACTCCGCCACCAATTGTTTTCTGTTGACATTAGGAAAACAATTGAGTTTTATACACAAACATGAATTAACGGTTGGTGATATCTGAATAACGGAAATCGGCAATCCGAACGCTGAATCCTTTCGACTTCGTTTGACTAGCTCATAACCGATGAATATCGGTTTCTAATTAAGTCCTAATTGATTGAACTTAAAGATCTCATCACTTTCGGTATTTGTAACCGAAAATGTACCAATCTCTGATTTAATCCAAGTCCTGATCATTTGCGCGTTTCATAACTACCACATCAATACTCAATTTCATTTTCGTCAAGACTCTGAGCCGTAAAACCCTCTAAATTCGATCGCCGGAAATTTTCTGCAACTCACCGGAAAACCGGGACTTGCATTTTCACGGTAAATTCTTCAACTCTTTTTGTTTAAATCATGTGATTAGTCAATCTTTAACACAATTCCATCATCAGAACCAATCTTAGCCAACACTTATCGGAAATCCCATTTTCGCCGGAAAGTTCCTGAAATTGCCGGAGTTTCACTGTGAAAGGGTAAGACATCCTACACTTCATTTAAACCTTGTTTAGATGATTTAACTCTATAAATAATCGATCCACACTGTTAATTGTATCAACAGTCGGAGCTCAATTCCTGTACCGACGAAACTTTCGCCGGATTTCTGTCTTTATCTCCAATCGGTAAATCCTGTTCTTTAAACTCTTTCCATCCTTTACTATTGAACTACTATTAGTGTTTAAGATCTTTGGAAGTCGCAAAATTAATCTTAACCAGTTGAAATACGCTGACAGTTTAATCCAATGAAGAAGATGAACTTGATTCAGAATATAAGAGTAATTATAATTCGGATATTTAACGGGTTAGACACACAGTCCAGCGGTGGACTGTGTGCAAAGTTTATATTCGAGTCCCGAGTTCGATCCTTACTACACACACACTGCGTAATAACATTCCTTTTTATTCATAAAACTAACCGGGTTAGATCGAGTAGTTGTTAAGTATAATATAATTCAAGAATATAACCGGGTTAGACACACAGTCCAGCGGTGGACTGTGTGCAAAACAAACTGCACGTCACGCGATCGAGTCCCGTCACAAACACCGGTTCAATGAGATTAAAACGTTTTGTAAACTAAAGGAATTTTCGGTAAATTCGAATAAGTGTATAAATATAATTAAAACTGGATTTCTAACGGGTTAGTCACGTAGCTCAGTTGGTAGAGCTACGTGCGCGTGAACGGAAGGTCACCGGTTCGAATCCCGCTCGGCGCAAGTATTACCGCTGACCGAACCGGTCAACGGTCAACGGTCAACGGTCAAACAGTAAAAAAAATATTATTTTTTTAAATATTTATTTGTTTAATTTAAATTAAAAATCAATTAAAAATACTTAAAAATAACATTTTTAAGGATAGAAAATAGCCATAAACTCACAAAAATATATCTAAAAATCCCATTAAAAATCTTTAATAAAATCCATCCATTTAATATATTTTTCCCATTATTATTTAGGTCAGTGATTCCTCGTTGACTCGCTTCGTCTAAATCGTGCGCATCTCACCAACTCAAATCCAACGCACCCAATGTGAGTGAACCCTTCAAATTCCCCGTTTTAATCACGTTTTTGGGGTGTATCATGTGTCTTGTTCATTTACTTATTATAACTAAGTTATTGTGCATATATCATATCATGACATGTGTGTTAGTTGTTGCTGATAAGTAGTTATTATTGTTTGTAAATTATTATTTCAGTACATGCAATTGCTGAGGCCGTAGCTCCCCATCCCTCGAGGTTGAGTTTGATCCCCATTTTATTATGCGGTTGATCAGGGCGTGCCCGCACGATCGGCTCCGTTTGATTGAGCCTTGATCGGTCATTTTATTTACATTTCAATACATGCAATACGCTCGGCTCCGTTTGATTGAGCCTTGAGTGCACAGTTCAATTTACATTTTCAGTTCATGCAATACGCTCGGCTCCGTTTGATTGAGCCTTGAGCGCACAGTTCAATTTACATTTTCAGTTCATGCAATACGATCGGCTCCGTTTGATTGAGCCTTGATCTCACAGTTCATTTATGTTAATTATCATATGATGTTGGTATGTTCATGTATGCTATCGATTGTTAATGTATGTTATAATTGTAACTGATGTTGCCATTGCTTGATTTCATACATATGCTCTTTTATGATTATGCACAATATTTTATTGATAAACTAACCAGAAAATCATTATTAAATGTTTATCTATAAGGTTCACTCGCCAACTTATGTTGACCCAAAAACCTCCCATTTTACACATGATACAGGTGAACCAGCAGCAGCTAGGAACACGTAGGACCTGGATTAGAAGAAATAAAACGATTTAGTATTTGGATAATTCTGTTTGGTTATTTTCCTTTGTAATGAATGGACGTGTTTGAATGTTTGAGAAATGTAACTTTGACTTCATTTAATTATGAAACATAATAGTAAATGTCATGTGCTTTGTTGATAACCCAATTATGCTCCGATTCTTATTTCCGCTGCGGGTCGGGGTGTGACACTCTGTGCGCAGACTAATGCAATTATCTGTTGTGTGCTCGGTGTCTCTATGATAGTCACAGAACAAATTTTGGTCTTGCCCTTTTTTGTTTTTCATTGATTGCGGCTGTTTAAACTGATAATTCTCAGTGCTGAGAACCTCAGCCGGAGATTTCGTTAAGGGAGTCCACTGACATTCCCTATTCTCCTGTTTAATCGCTTTTTGAGTTGTTATCTTGTTGATTGTTGCTCGCGCATCAATTGGTGAATACGGAGAATACGAATCCTGACTTGACTCTTTCCAGTTTCTCTTATACTTGCGACTACCTCTACTGGTTTTGAGGTAGAGGTGGCCGGTTAGAACTTAAGTTGCGCTCAGTCTAGGCATAAACCTTGGCTGCCGCCATGAGTTTATCCCAGTTTTTTGGAAGGCCAGTTGTATCGGACAACACTTTAATCATTTCGTCGCACCTTACCGCATACTTGAACTGCGCGCGTATAAGGTCTTCATGGACATCTCCAATCTCCAACACCTCTTTATTGTAACGTGTTATAAAATCTTCCAGGCTTTCATCGTCCCTCCGGCAGATGTTCATTACATCTGAGGAGTCGCGCACGTATCGCCGTTGCTGACTAAAGTGTGTAAGAAATTTTTCTTTTAAGTCATTCCAAGAGGAAAGTTTACCTGCCAGCAAATTATCAAACCAAAGGCGCGCAGCGCCAGTAAGGGTTTGCACAAATAAGTGACACCACATTGGCAGTGTCCAGCACCCAAGTAACCCTGCGCCGGTAAAGAGGCGCATGTGATCGTCAGGATCAGTCAAACCGTTAAACTTTCCAACGTTGGATGGTGATTTCGCTCGCTCCAATGGAGCCAATGCTATCTCTCTGGTAAACTTGATTGTTCAGCTGCTTCGGTTGGGCGATACACCAAATTGTAATTATGCTCAGCTTCTGGATTGTATACTGCGCGTACTTTTGGCCTGCAACTAGCATGAGCTGCAGATATTCGATTAAAAATACTTGCTCTATCCCCTTCCTCATAGGTTCTATCAAGCTCATCGTGTTGGGTGTCCCGTTTCTGCGAAGATCGTGGGCCCAAACGAGAGTCGACAGATGCGCGACGCTGAACGTTGTCTTCTTGCCTTCTATTACCAGAATGAACAGGATCATTCCTTGTTTTAGAATGCATTTATGTTCCATCTTCAGGCATGCGCGAAGGGGAACGAGCATGACCTTGAGTATTATAACTCAAAACTCGAGGTGCCGGCGAAGCACGGACCTGAGGAGCGGTAACCGGAGCTTGAAAAGCTGGAGTTCCGGTTTGGGCACATAACTGAGCATACATAGCGTTTAGAGTCGCTTGAGATTTGATTAACCACGATAATGGAGTCTCTACAGGTAGTAAAATCGACGTAACATCAACCAGAGGAGCCATCGGCGTTACAGGAATACCCGCATGATTAGGATCATACTGAGCATTAGCTTCGCCGGAAGAATCCTCAACTATTTGTCCGTCGACCTGAGGTACGACAACAAACGCATCGAATCCCTGATCGAGGACCTTGAAAAGATGATCCGTCAGCCATGGCGCTGCAGATCTAAGTGAAACGAAACGAAAGGTGAGAGAATCGAAATCGGTGGGCGCCAATGAAGAAACCCTATATCGACTAGACCGGAATCAAAGTAGATCTATGGAATGGGCTTTGCATAAAAGGATTAACCCTCCGTTTGGTTTCACGATGGATGATGAATGGAACAATACTCCGGCTGATCCTGCAAAACAGAACACCGTTAGCTCGCCACAGGGAGAAGGGGGTTCTCTCCGAGACCACCCTCCGGCGTGAGAATAAGTACAGGTAGTCGGAAGTAAGTATTGTAAGTGAGAGAGTAGTTGAGTGTGAATACCTTTCCTTGAACTCCAAGTTACTTATTTATAGCCGGTGTTTGGCGCCAAAAAGAGAGATTGTTAACGTTAATGGAATCTTTTGTTATTCCGTTAACGTTTGTTGGCAATCTGTTAGTGCACACGGATCGTGAGCTCATCAGCGGTTAGGGAGGCGCTACACGTCAACATGAGATCACTACATCTTATAAATGTGAGCATGCCATCACCGTGATCTTCCTCAGCCGTCCAGATGCTGCCATGTGGCAATTGGTTATAACCGAAAAGATGCTTGCACGATTGGGTGTTACTGGCGTCTTTTCACAGCTATTATCCATCTCTTATTAGCCACGTGTACATTCTGTTACAACAGAAAAGATTCCCCTTGCTTCTGCACCAAGTTAAGGATTTTGCTAAGGGAAAGTTTCAGGATTTACTGTTTCCTTGTGCAAGAAGCGCAAGTTAGTTAACTGATCTTCCTTCTTTTCCTTGCTGCTTGGCGCAACGTTTGGTGGATGCTTGCTTTGATATAATATCTGCTTAAGTTTGCGATGGAGCATTATCAAGCAAGATGTTCAAGGTTACTTCAACCTTGCGCGACCGGCAGTAGTAATGAAGCATATCAACAAGAATGTTCAGGTTAACTTTGAACCTTGCGCGAGCCCGCACAAGGTAGTTAAATGAAGCATTATCAAACAAGAATGTTCAAGGTTAATTTTGAACCTTGCGCGAGCCCGCGCAAGGTAGTTAAATGAAGCATTATCAAACAAGCATGTTCAAGGTTAACTTTGAACCTTGCGCGGGCCCGCGCAAGGTAGTTAAATGAAGCTTTTATCCAAAGAGAGTTTTCAAGGTTAACTTTGAACCTTGCGCGAGCCTACGCAAGGTAGTTAAATGACGCTTTCCTTTTTTGGATATTTGGCGCAGAGTTCTAATAAATCTTATTTTGGCAAAGAAGTCTGCGCGCAGTTTCCTTAGAAGTTATTAATGGGTATGGTTTCCTTGATTGGCGCAAGGTTTTTGGGACCGTACCCCTTCAGTCACGTTTCGCTCATAGGTAATGGAGAACAGACGAGCCTATGATGATGTGATGTCCAACGTGAATGAAAATGCACCAAATGATAAACAACCAAATACACATAACAAAGATACTTCACATAATGGTAATTGCACGGTATTGAACTTGTAAAATACGATAAAAATATGCGACACATGATACACCCCGAAAACGTATAATAAAGGAAAAGGGGAGTTGTAAGATTCACTCACATTTTTGCGTTGAAGGTTCCTTAAAGATTACGCACGAAGGCAAATAGGGAAACCGAAAGTGCGAGAGCGATTACACTAGATATTAAGATACCGCATAAACGATCTAGTGAAAATAAAAAATCCTAAACTTTCATTAAATAGCATCCTTATTATTTGGGGTTTATAAATAAATCTTCTTGTATTACGTTATTAAATAATTCATTAATTAGTAAACTTTAACTTATAATTAATAAACCATTAATCAGTGGATTTTATAATAAACCTTACTCTTGATCCTAAATTATTTTACAAAAGAAAACAAAAATAAAGGAAATAGGGTCTGCCATTCAAACACTTCAACCACCAAGCTATGCTCTGTTCTTTTTTTGCGTCTTACACTGTTCCTTTATTTTTCTTAAACAGGTTTTTTCTGGTTTCCTCATATAAGGGTATTATCAACAAAAAGAATAATGTGAAGCGAAAAACAAGGGCCGGGACTCAAACCCGCGCCCTGACCGTATTGTTTAAAGTTCATAACCACTAAGTTGCATCACCAGATATGTGCTAGTTTGGTTTAGATCTTTATTAATTCATTCGCCGACTGTCGTCACCATCTATGTTATTTATCCAACCCGACACCCTCACCCTATAGATCCGCATATTCACTATTTATGAAAACAACGGTGGTTATAAAGGAACGTAGATAAAAGAGGCGTAAGAGAATTATACCGAACACAGAGACGTGAACTTGGGATGTTTTCTAACGTCGTTTTCGTATCTCTGGTGGGTTTGCGGTTTCGTCTGAGTGTAGAGAGAGAGAGATAGGTAAACGACCAGATGTATCCTAAGGCTAGCTTTTTATAGGAGGGAATGAGGTATGGGAGTTTCAGTTTGTGAGGAAAAGATTCATGAATTGTAAGTTTTGTTAACAGTTATGGTGAACATTGGAAGTGATTGTGGCAATAGGCTTGTATCTCGTCCAGGTTCATGAAGGGTGGAAAAAGGAAACACGGAAAAACCAAAGTCAATCAAATAGTAAAAGGAAATAGAGCTAGCCATGATCGTTGTTATTACTTTCGGCGGCAGTTGTATTAAGTTTGAATGTAGCACTAAGATAAGATCCATGAGAAATGAGTTCAAGTAAGATGTTGAGAGCTGGTGCAGTGGCTTAGTTGGTGTGCGTTACTTGTTAGGCCGGGTAGACCCGGGTTCGAATCCCCTAGTCTGCAGGCATTTTTTTTCCTCCTTTTTTTTGTTTTTTTAAGAAACTCCCATATTTTAAATGACACACAACAAGTCCCTCTAGCTTTAGTAAAAGCTTAACTTAGTTTAGTAAGGGTTGTATTAATATCTAACCAAGTTTAACTATATATTTATTATTATGTTTTTATTTTATATTTATTTTCTTTTGATAGCAATATTAAATAAATAAGTTTAAAATATATAAATAAATTAATAATTAACTAACTAACTAACTCAATCGGTTGATTGAAGAATAGGTCCTTCACAGTTATTTATTTCGCGAAAATTCCCGAGTGTTCAAAAGTTGGGATTCGATTTTCAAAACGGGTCGGATTTTGAGAGCCCATTTTTGGACGGATGTTACAATGTCAAGCAAGGAGGAAGGATGATTTGCATCCATTAAATTTTTTTATGTGATTCATCAAAGCACAAAATCATCAAGTTGATGATTCGGTTGGTCATGAATAAGAATATAAGTACAAGTAACGAAGTTTGCTAAGTAGCCAAATAAGAACAACCCGGACGTGTACATACCTAACATGGCAAATGTTGGTGACAAGGTGGGGGTTAGCTTACTTTGATTCTTGGAAGCTACTTAGTTAAGTATTCATCTAAATCACTTAAACAACCAAGTGACATGACTAGACTAGTGCATTCAAAACATGGATATAGTCTGGAGACTTGGTGTTGTTAATGCACTTTGAGTGATAAGTGCAGTCTCACATTGTTCAAGGGTCATTTACGTAACTTTTTATTACTTGTATGTTGTCCGAAGTTAAGGTTTATGTTTTCGAGTTTGTTTGTCCGGATTAGGGTATATGGTTCCCTAATCCTGGTTTATGAAGTCTTGTGTATGTCCGAACTTAGGTGATACCTAAGTTCCGAGTTTCCTTGATAGATTATGTTCGGACTTAGCATTTGTTAGCTAGTCCGAGTTTATGATTGTTTTGGGCCTTGGGCCTTGTCTTGTTATCCGGACGTGTGTGTCTAGATATATCTTGTATATAACCTTTTAGTGGTAATGACAACATAGCAGTTTCTTTTGTGGAAAGTTTGTGTAAATCATTATTGTGTGTTTTGTCTGTCGGCTATTGTGTGTGTGACATCATTCACCATCTCCATCTAAGAATACTCTGTGTATTTTTAGATTTCTCTCATTCTTCTTGTTCTTGATACAATATCCTACAATGGTGATTGCTAGGTGGATTCTGCACACCTAGTGATTGTGTTCTTGAGTGAGATCCTAGGATTCGGTGACCTTTCATGTGGTATTAGAGAAGTGTGTTCTTGGTTTGAAGGTTTTGAGTGAGAAAAATCAGGTTTTCGTGCTTACTTACTAATTTTTGTGAGTTGGTTATGATTTATTCTTGATTTTTATTGAGTTGATGATGGATATTAACTAGGTTAGAGCCTTTTAGGTTAGATCATAATCTAGGTTTTACATGGGTTTTTGAAGATTTTGCTGGGTTTTTGAAGGTTAGTGAAATATTCCCTGTTTGATATTTTAAAAGTTTTTTCCGTGTTTATTTTACTGTTTGTGTTTCCGAATTATTGGTGATCTGGTGTGAAGTCACACTAGTGAATATTCGGAAGCTGGTTCCCTCATATCTGGGTAAATTTGTTCGGATTACTAGTCAGTAGTGATTCCGGATTTGATATTTGTCCGGATTGAAAGAGTTCCAAATTTTAAAGTATCTTTAAATTCGAATTTGAGGATATTCCGAACTTATAAGTACTTTTGGTTCCCAGTTTAAGATTTCCTTGATTAAGATTGTTGTATCCGAATTTATTAACTCCGAATTTAAGGTCTGAGTTTATAGTCTGTTGTTGAATCCGAGTTTAAGGTCAGGTTTTTAAGTCCGAAGTTACTCTTAAGTCCGAATTTACTCTTAGATCCGAGTTTAAGAGTCTAGTTAGTATCCGAGTTTGTTTGTCCGAGTTTCCATTTAGTTCAGGTGTTTATCCGGGTTTACCACTCTGATATTCTCCGAACAGTTCACTCTTTGTTTTCTGATAAACTTTTGTTTTTCGGACTTAGAAACTTTTTCAAGCAAAAAATTACTGTAACCCACTGTGAACCTTCTGTTTTCTTTCAAATCTCTTTCAAATGGCAAACAATCTGACTGCAATGGTTCAAAACCTCAAACACAATGCTGAAGTGGGGAGTAACGACAACCCTCCTATTTGATAAATGAACTGGATCGATTTGAGCAACCTCATTTGAAATTTCCCGATGCTGTCGGGCATATCTCTGCCTCGACCCCCTCGGACCGGCCTGTTCTTCTTCCTCTTCCACATCATGCATTTCCTCTTCTTGTACAGCCCTTTGGGCTGCGGTGGGATCCATAAACGTGAATTGGCGACCCTGATTATCTTTCACCGTATATTGGTGACCATAAACCTAGACGCTAATCTTCCAATGCCGCCTGATTGAAGCGAAACAAACTTCATCAATTGGTTTGGTTACCCATAACGAATCAGCGGGTAAAGCGTTTTGTTGTAGGATCATTGCGCTTATCAACCTCACATACGGTATTATTTTTCTGGTGCATGATTCACGCATGTCCCACGTGTTTATCATCACAATTTGGCGCCATGACAACTTTGGCGCACTAACAAACAATGAATGTAGCACCCTACAGTCGGGCGCCTTTACCTTCCCGCGGTCTCCAAACCGCACCATGACGTTCTCAAGAGATATACCTTGGAGGATCCCCCCTCCAGCGACAGATCATTTCTCGATTCACCTAACCCACCAGACCGCGGTAGCACAGTGACTAGCATGCCTGCTGGGTCAGCAGGATTCGCCTTGTTATCCAGAAATTGGTCCATGGTGTAGTATTAATAAGCATCCGCACCCAATGAGTCAAAACAAGCAATACAATTCATGTGCTCGAATGACATGACCATCTGATTCTTCCTAATGTCACCAACCAATTGCCACGTGACCGGTGGTCCATCCCTGTTCAAAAACCGTAATGTTGACAGCCACTCACAAACTGCTGCCAAATAAACCCTCGGTGTGATGTCTTCACACCAATCCAAAACTCTCTCCCAGCCAAGCCTTTTAAACTTTTGGAGGATTCCTGTAGCCCTGAACTCCTCCACGTTAACAGATCTTTCTGGAATAGTTCGTTCCGGGACCGAAGTGGTGACATTCCCTGAAACCATCTTCCATCTCCACATTTTTGCCTCCAGTTTTTTATTGTTATACCTCGACAACGGCTTCTTCTTGTTGTCATTCCATTGTGAAGCTGTACGACTGTTTCTGAATTCATCCCAATCCCAGTCTTGGCGTTCCAACTGACCATCACCCTCTTCGACATTACTTAATTGTTCCCATTTTTTCGAAGCATAATCTGAGCTCGAACCGGCTCGTGAAGATGACCCTTCGCCAGAAGTCTTACTTCTTTTTCTTGAAAACATGGTATAATCAAACACAAGGAACCAATTAGTATAACCAAAACTTCAAACAATCCAACTTTTGAACATAAACAATGGTGTTGATAGAACCTTTGCTTTAGATATAAATTAGCTTGTTTAAACTTAAAAGTGGCAACTTTATAATCTAAAACTTAATATTCATCATGTTTATTCCAAAATCTATGGAAGTTCAACAAAATTCAACACCATGTTCATGTTCAAGCATACAAACAACATGTGTAATCACATCACTAAAGTTGTTGTAGGCTCAAATCCCACCCAAATCCTCTATTCATGCTCAAATATAAGCTATAATCATCATACATTGCAATAAACAACCTACTCTAAACCAAAAAGTTTAAAAATTTCGGAAGAAATTGACTAACCATATGATAACCATGCTTAAATCAGAGAAAAACCATACCTTTTATGTAGCTTAGGCAAGAAGAACTAAAGAAAGAAGAAAATATTGAAGTTTGATGAACTTCTTAAAAAACCCGAAATTTCACGCCCAGAAATCTTGGAAACTAGCAAGAATTACTGAAAACAAAGTTGGGGGTTTTGTTCCTATCGAAAAATACACAAAATAGGCTCAAGAATCACTGGATTTGGTGAAGATTTGAAGAAGTTATGAAGGACGGTTAATTAGGATTCTTATGAAGAAGATGAAGAAGATGGAAGATGGAATGAGATGTGGTGTTGATGAATGCAGAGATTTTGTGGTAGGATAGGGTTAGGAATCAGATATGGGGTCTACCGGGTCGGATGTATGGTTTAAAAAACTCTCGGGTCAAGTTTGGTTAAGAAAATAAGATAAAAACCCGAATTTTTACGTCAAACCAACATCACTGTCGGCTGACAAACCAAGGCCCGTCGCTGACGGCCTCCCAAAAATGCGATTTTCCAAATTTTGATCCGACGCCTTAACCCGCTGTCTACGCGCAAACTTCACCCGACGGCCAACTTTTGGCAACCCGTACGGCGACGGCCTGGTCCCCCGTCGCCGACAACACTCCTAAATCCCCCCCCCCCTTTTTTTACGAAACTATGGGCAAAAACATGAACTTTTTACAAAAGGAGCCTAGCTTAATTTAATTCTTAAAAATTATAAAAAATCTTTTTGTGTGACGTTTCCGGTTTTAATATTCACTAACAACCTATCGTTAACGATCCTACTACCCCCAAAAAGTCGTATATTGTCCCCAATACACATAAAAGAGTTCGAACACATACCTCATGTTATGGAGACTCGTTTATAGTTTCCGGAACTACACACATCTCAAGAGATTATTAGATCAAAACAATAAGTGTAACTAATCTAAAACAATGCATCCAAACAATTAAAAATAGTACATAACTCTACAAAACGTGTTACCGGTTCTCAAATGACCTCGTAATCTGGTACGCCCACTACGAAGCTTACCACTTCCGTGCTCTTCTCACCTTTATTATCATTACCATCAAGAAATGGTTTTAGACATGACCGTTAACCGTTTGCCTTGACCCATCCTTCGGTTCCTCAATGGTGACATCACCCAATTTTCCGACCCGTGTGATCACGTATGGGCCCATCCACTTACTCTTGAGCTTCTCGGGAAAGAATTTAAGCCTTGAGTCGTAAAGCCAAACTTTTTGCCCTACCACAAACTCATTTGGCTTCAACTTTGTGTCGTGTGCTCGCTTCATTTGATCCTTGTATTTCGAAGCACACTCATACGCCTCCTCCCGAAGCTCTTCCAACTCGCATAGCTTTAACTTTCGCTCCTTACCTTGCAACTTCATATTTCATGTTAACCTCTTTAATAGCCCAAAAAGCAAGATGCACAATCTCAATCGGCAAGTGATAATTTTTACCGTAAACCAAACGGTAAAGTGTGGTACCAATCGGTGTTTTATGTGCCGTTCATAGGCCCATAAAGCATCGTTCAACTTTGTCGACCAATCCTTACGGTCCGGTCGAACAGTCTTTTGCAAAATCTCTTTGATTTGCCTATTGGATACCTCTACCTGACCGCTTGTTTGCGGATGATAGGGGGTAGCATTTCGATGGTCAACACCATACCGTTTCAATAGTTTGCCAAAGTTAAAATTTTTGAAGTGAGACCCTCCATCACTAATGATTACTCGGGGGATCCCATAGAAATTATATTCGTTTGAACAAAATTGCAAACCACGGTATGGTCATTTGTCTTGGTAGCAATCGCTTTAACCCATTTCGACACATAGTCGACCGCCACCAAGATATACACGTTGCCATGTGAATTAGGGAAGGGGTCCATGAAATCGATCCCACACACATCAAAAATATCTACAATAAGGATCGGTTGCATGGGCATTTCATCCCGTTTAGAGATACCCCCCAATTTTTGACACTCAACACAATTTTTAGCAAAAGTAAATGCGTCTTTAAAGATAGTTGGCCAATAAAGCCCACTATTGAGCACTTTGTGCCCAGTTTTGTGACCACTGAAATGGCCCCCACACGCAAATGAATGCAAGTGCGTCAAAACACTCGGGATCTCCTCGTCCGGAATGCATCTTTGAACAACTTGATCCGGACATATTTTGAACAAGTCCGGTTCCTCCAACGTGTAGTATTTGATTTGCGACATGAAGTGCAACCTTCTCCTCCAATCCCAATGTGCTGGTAAGTCACCTGTAACCAAATAATTCACAATGTTAGCATACCAAGGTAGAGTAGTGACTTTCAAAATATGCTCACTGGGAATGCATCATCAATCTTTACACGTGAAGAACCCTCTTCCACCATTAATCGGGACAAGTGGTCCGCCACCACGTTTTCACTACCCTTCTTGTCCCATATCTCTAGGTCAAACTCTTGCAATAGAAGAACCCAACGGATCAATCTCGGTTTGCATCCTTTTTCTCCATGAGGTACCTGACAGCAGTGTGATCAGAATATATAACAACTTTGTTACCCTATATGTAAGCCCGAAATTTTTCCAACACAAATACCACCCCAAGTAGCTCTTTTTCGGTAGTTGTATAATTCAATTGTGCATCCGAAAGAGTCTTACTTGCGTAGTAAATAGCAACGGGTTTCTTTTCTACCCTTTGACCCAACACGACCCCAACCACATAATCGCTTGCATCGCACATGATTTCGAATGGTAAAGACCAATTCGGCGATTGCAATATTGGGGCCTCCACCAATTTCTCCTTCAAAATGTTAAAAGCGGTTTGACATTCTTTGTTAAAATCAACGGTTGGTCCTTAAGCAATAATTTACATAAAGGTTTCGTAATGTCACTAAACCCGTTAATAAACCTTCTACAAATCCCTGCATGACCTAAAAATGATCTAACCCCTTTAACACTCGTGGGATACGGTAAAGTAGAGATGACTTGCACCTTTGCACGGTCGACCTCTATCCCACGACTTGACACTACATGCCCCAACACAATCCCTTCCTGAACCATAAAATGGCTCTTCTCCCAACTAAAAACTAAATTTTTCTCAACACATCTTTTCAAAACTTTTTCGAGTTGGTCAAGGCATGCCTCAAATGATGACCCAAAAATTGAGAAGTCATCCATAAAGATCTCTAAGGACTCCCCCACCATGTCCGAGAATATACTCATCATACACCTTTGAAAGGTGGCGGGGGCATTACATAGCCCAAACGGCATTCGCCTAAATGCAAAAGTACCGTAGGGGCAAGTAAATGTGGTCTTAGCTTGATCCTCCGGATGGATGGCTATTTGGTTGTAACCCAAATACCCATCTAGAAAGCAATAAAATTTTTGACCCGCTAACTTCTCAACAATTTGGTCAATAAACGGTAAAGGGAAATGGTCTTTGGAAGTTGCAGAATTTAACTTCCTGTAATCAATACAAATTCGCCACCTGGTTACCGGTCGGGTGGCAACCTCTTCACCTGCGTCATTTGTGACGACTTGGATGCCGCCTTTTTCGGGACCGTTTGTGTTGGACTCACCCACTGGCTATCCGAGATGGGGTAAATAATACCGGCATCTAGCCACTTCAACACCTCCTTCTTGACGACCTCTCGCATGTTTGGGTTTAATCGCCTTTGTGCGTCACGAGAAGGAGTGATACCCTCTTCAGTGATGATTTTGTGCATCACCACTGAGGGACTGATTCCCTTCAGATTAGCAATGATCCACCCAATAGCGGCTCTATGGGTGACCAAGACCTCCATAAGCTTTTCCTCTTGCTCTCCGTTTAAATTAGCCGCAAAGCGTGTTGCCCTCACCCACATAAGCATATTTCAAATGCTTGGGCAACACCTTCAATTCAACTACCGGAGGCTCCACTAGTGACGACTTCGTATCAATCTTTTCCGAAAGACTTTCCACTTGATTTGTCCAAGTGGGTCTTCCTTCCTTTGCCGCCATCACCTCCATTCTTTTCACCTCCTCATCCATGCTTCGATTTGTTTCCACTTGCAACCTGTCAAACATGAAACATTCCTCTATTGTGTTTTCCTCTTCGACACTAACGTCACATAGAGGTATACACTCGTCAATGACGTCCGCCATATAGCATTCGTCACCAACTAGAGGATTCGTCAATCCCGAAAAACGTTCAACCGCAACCGACGGTTACCAAAAGTCATGTCGACCGTACCCGTTTTACAATTGATTTGGGCATTTGATGTTGCAAAAATGGTCGACTGACTATAACCGTTGGTTGTTTGGTTCGGTCCAAGGAAACATAATCAAGTATAAGAAAGTCCACCGGATAGTAAAAATCATCGACCTTTACTATCACATTGGTGACTATCCCACAGGGTAGTTTAGGACTCAAAACCGCCAACAACACAGTGGTGTTAGATGACTGAAGTGGACCAAAGTCATATTGGTCACACAAACTACCCGGTAGGATACTCACACTCACTCCAAGATCCAAAAGTGCCCATGTCATTTTAAATTAACCAACTTGAATAGAAATAATGGGCGCCCCCGAATCTTGTAGCTTTGGTGGAAGTGCACCCAAAAGAATCAAACTAACATTTTCAGTCAAATCAAGTTTCCTGGGAAACTTGTTAGTTCGATTCTGGGTGCACAATTCCTTTAAGTACTTCGCATAGGAGGGCACTTGTTTGATCGCATCTAATAGAGGTAGGTTGATTTTTACTTGTTTAAAAATTTCCCACATCTCCTCTTGTTGTGGGCCACGTTTTGTAACCACCTTCTTAGATGGTCCCAATAAAGCTTCGGGATAAGGGGCGGTATTAACCTCCACACCCTTTTCCTTAGCCTTTGGGACTGGGACGGTCACAGCGGGGGTAATTTTACTTTTTTCATAAACAATTTTATTTTCACCCGTTTGACCGTCAGCACTCTCCTTATCACTGACATCTTCCACCACCCCTTCAACAAACTGAGGTGGTGGTGCTTCGACACCACCATCTATGACTCGACCACTATGTAAAGAAATTTTATTAATTGGTACCTCACGTGTGTTCTTCGAGTTGGACCCTTGATGCTTAGGGTTTACAGTGGTATCACTTGGAAGTCTTCCTCCACTTCCTCGCATCTGAGCTACCTCTTCAGCAAGTTGCCCCACTTTCTTTGCCAACGCCTCATGAGATTTATCCCTCATCTCATTCGCCTTTTCATTTCCTTGATGTCACTGCTCGATTCTCACAACATTCAAGAGTGCATCAATCTTGGCACTCAAATCGTCACCACCACCTTGAGAGATCGAATTACCTCCCGCATTACCACCTTGGTTGTAACCCCTTTGATAGTTTCCTTCACGATTTTGAAACGATTGATTACTACCTTGATTGTAGTTTCTTTGATAGCCCCCGTGATTACCGCCTTAGCGGTTTTGGTATGACGATCCTCCTTGGTTACCCGCATTAAAGTTCGGGTTCATTTGATTGCCGGCGTTCCCATAACGGAAATTAGGTTGATTCCTCAACCCGGGATGGTAAGTGTTCGAGTTCATATCATTATGTTTCCGATCACCAAATACTTGATTCACTTCCTCGGTGTCTTCGGTTTTTCCCATTTGACATTCCACGGTTCTATGATCAAGTCCCCCACACCCACCGCAACCCGCAAATTGCACCGCATTGACTTCCTTTTTCTTCATACGGGCCAATTCTCGTTCCAATGTAGAAATGCGGTCCCTTGAACTAGAGTCAAGGTCGGGTAGTGACCGGGATATAGGGTGCTTCTTAGCTCGGTCGGCTGACTCTTTAGCTTTTGATCTTTTGGCCATTCTCTCGAGAAACTCCTATCATAATCTTCATGATTACTCAACAATGTTCCGTTACTCGTCGACTCCAAATGATTCCATGTCTCTCCGTCTAAGCCTCTCACAAAGCACTTCACTAATTCCCACTTTTCGATTTGATGATGAGATCATTTTCGGATCAATTCTTTATACCTTATGAAAGCCTCATATAACGATTCACTCGAGAGTTGCTTAAATGCTCGAATCTCATCACGCGCATCATCGGTCTTGGCCATCGAGTAATACTCATCAAGGAAGGCTTGTTGCATCTCCGCCCAAGTGTGAATGCTATTGGTGGGCAATGTTAAAAACCATTGCTTAGCCTTGTCCTTTAGTGAGAATTGCAAAAGGCGTAAGCGAACCTCGTCTTGAGTGAAAGACCACCCCCGATAGTGCTACATATGGCCGAGAACTCTTGCAAATGTGTGTATGGTTCATCATTCGACTGTCCGTTAAAATGAGGAAGTATGTTGTTGTAGTTGGGTTTAAAATCGAACACAACTCTTCCTCTTGGCGGTGGTACAATTGGAGAATCATTTTCCGATATCATTGGTCAGAATCTACCGTCAACTCCTTGCGGTGGTGGGCGTTGATTGTTGTTGCGATTGTATCGATTATCCCTTGGTGGACCGTTCACCTCTTGGTCCCCCATTCTTCGATCCCTCCTTCCATCACCCTCTCGATAACCCCCTTGGTTCCTACCACCCACGTATTGTGGAATCCGATTACGATTGGCATTTTGATTGTTGTAATTGTTGTTACCATCGTTTCGGTTCCTATTGTTATTACGTGGTTGACGGTTGTTCCCATAACCGTCATCTCTACCTTGGTCATACCCATATCCATCATAATCTCCCACAACATTCGCATATTGATACCCCCCGTCATCATAACCAAAATTCCCACCGTCATTGAAAGACCCTTCATTGTCGTTTCCCCATCCATCGTCTTCAACCCGATCATTATAATATCCCCCATCGTCCGAGTATTCCGTGTGGACACTCACATGTTCCGGTGATTGATAACCGGGTATGCTATAAGGTTCATCATCCAGGATATTATTCCTCAATTCATCAAGATTGACAAATTGATCTTCATTCGCGGGATCACCACGATTCACATTAACACCACGGTTGGCGTTAGCGTTGCGGTTGTTGACATTGGGTGGTAATGGGTTCTGTCGGTTTTGGTTTTGGTTTTGAGGTGGAGGTGTACGGGCTCTTTGGTTGAGGTTTTGGTTAGGACCACGGTTTTGAAATGGTGGTGTAGGTGGTCTTGAGTTGTTACCACCCGGTTGGTTGTTTGGGTTTTCAGGTGGGTGATTAAGGTATTGGTGTTGATGTTGGTTGGCATTTTGGTTATCCATTGGAACGGTTCGAACGGATGAGGTGCTTGGTGTATTGGGCTTTGGTGGATTAGAGACAACGGTTGCCTCTAATTGGTTGGCTAGGTTTCTTCTAACGACCCGCTTAATTTCCGGTTCAAATACCAATGGTGACGTTCTTCCGAAGTTTCGTGTATGCATGCACTACCGGTAACCTGTACAAGTAACACACCCGCGTAACACAAAAGCAGATACGATAATAAGAAAACAAGCAATTAAACAGTTAATCACTAAAACCAATAAATCCAAACGCAAAGCGCACGAACTCCCCAGCAACAGCGCCAAAATTTGATCGAGGTGTCGCGCCTCAATCAAAGATAATATTTATAAACCCGAATTACCTTCAACTATGAGTTAGTGGTAGTACGAGGTCGATCCTTGAAGAGTCTGTGGTTTGCGTATGGACAAGACTGATTTTACTAAGATTGTCACTTTTATGAAGCTTGCTAACTAAATTGATTAATTTGTTTGTTTGAAAGCGATGTCGGAATGAACCGACAAGTTTTGATTGAATTAAGTAATAACTAAAAACTGAGAATGATAACAACAAAAGTAACTATGATTGTAAAACAATTGTGAGAAAACAAGGTTCACACCCGGTTTAGTAATTGCACTCCTAGGGTTTCTACACGTTTTAGATTTGAATTAATTGCAAAATTGATTAAGGAATTTAGTGTCACGAGGCTTAGGTGCCAATAGCTATCAACGTTATAAAGAACGGACAAAGATGCACTTCATTACCAAGAACATGTAAATCCTAACCTAGACAAGGCATAAATGCACATAAACATTTCATAAAGTCAAATTTAATCTTCACTCAACAATTTATGAATTCAATACAAATGCAAGACAATTGTCATAAGCTGCAAAATCAAATAGCAATTTGTCACAAATCAAACCAATAACAATGTTTAACCCTAGACTACAAAAACCTACACCGGGGTAAAACCTCCGGGAATTAGCCGCTCATGGTGAACGGCACACGATCAACGGATGATTGAGCCTTGAAGTTGTTCATCTTGATGCTTGGAGATGGAGGTAAGGTATGATTAGGGTTTGGATGAATGATGATGGTGATTGGGTTAGTGATTGATGAAGGATGGTGATGATAGTGATCTAGGTTACGAATCGATATGGATGAATTGGATGGACTAGAAATGAATTGGATTGGAATGGTGGTGAATTGTGGCTCCAAGAACAAGTTTTTCTCTCTAGGAACTCGTAACTCCCAAGAATAGGTCAAAAAAATCTCTTAACCCGTCCCAAAAAGCCAAAAATTGAAATTTCGCTAAGCTAGAAAAAGAAGCATCATCGCCGACGGCCAGGAGTGGCGTCGGCGACGGGTTGTGTAAACTCAGTTTTCTCCGACGTTTTATCCTGCTGTCTACGCTGAATAGTGGGCGACGGGTGGAAATGCACAGGGCGTCGCCGACGGGCCTTCAGGCCGTCGGCGACGGCACCCCTAAACCCCAATTTCTGAATTTTCCGTTTCTTGATTCCGATTGATCTCGTTCGCGTCCCGGTGCTCCGTTTAGCTCCCGATTAGCTCCTTAAACTTCGTAAGACCTGTAAAACACAAACCTTATTAAAAGTAGGCTATCCGGAATTAAAAGTCATGTAAAAACATTAACTCAAACTATAACAAACACCGGTTTACACCCACGCATCAAGCGAACCCACAAAGAGAAGTGATCTAAATTTTGAAAGCATTGAAAATTTGATAAGTAATAAAATCTTGGAACTGTTTAATCACGTTCAAACTTCTAAAGGTAAGTCCAAATCTCGTGGGAAACCTCAAAGAAATTCAAAAAATATTCCTAAAACTGAATTTCTTAAAGGGGAAGATTTTAATCAAGAGGCTGGGAAAATTGAAAATGGGTCAAACTCTCAGTTTGTTACTTAAATTTTGAAAAAAACACCCACAAAAGTTTCATCATCATCGACCAGTCAGGAGGAACGTCCAAAGAACGCTACTAAAATTCGCAAATGCTATAAGTGTCGTGAGAAAGGACACGTGGCTGTAGATTGTCCAATGACAAGGGTAAATCTCTCGTTTATCTTGATCAAAGAAAACCTTTTGTTAAAAAACCACAAACTGAATCAACAAATTTTGAAAGGAAAAATGGTAAAACTCATGAGGTTGCGAAAAATAAAGTGATTAAACGAGAAACAAAGCATGTTCTCAAAATAAATGTTAAATCACAACAATGTTAGGATCAAAGAGAGGCACCATTCGATATTTGTCCTGGTCGTGGATCGGAAAGTTCATCAAAAAAACATGATGCTCGCGAGAAAACTCCTCACCGACGCCAAAATCGTGTTACTTTCCAATCACAATCATAAGAGAATGTTTAACATTTTGGAGGATCTAATAAGGATTACGTTAGACTTCATGCTCAGAACCGGTTTGTAAATGACCGAAATGCGTCACCCCCCCCCCCAATTTCATAAGCAAAGACCGCATTCGGATAACCAAACAAGATCATTCTCAAGACATAATGATGCTCCTAGTCTTTCATAGAAATTTTGAGACTCTGAGAAGTTAAAATTACGGCTACCAAAACCATGGAAGCCGAAACTTTGGAAACTTCGGGTATAACAACAGATCTTCAACCCCATATAATCCTCGATTTGCTCGGAAGCACTCCAACAACTTTCAAAATGGAAATGTAGGAAAAAGTGGTAGTGATAGTTATCTCAAAGAGTTTTCTTATGTAGACAAAATGGGACGACCCAAGACCATCATGGTTGGGTCCCACATTCTAACTGATTTCCTTGTTGGTGAGTGTAGGAGCAGCTGAAGAGGGCTATCTATATTTGGTATATCGATAGTGGTTGTTCTAGCCACATGACAGGGAATAAGGAGTTGTTGAATAATTTAAAACAAATTCGTGGTGGTTATGTTTATTTTGCTGGTGAGAAAGGTGGTTATATCATCGGTGAAGGATCAGTGACAAATGGAAAGATAACGCTACACAAGGTGAACTACATTGAAGAAATGAAGCATAACTTGATTTCGGTATCTCAAATCTATGATAACAAGTACACGATGTTGTTCACTGATAAAGCTTGCTTCGTATTAAGTCCTGGATTTCCCGTTCCCGGGAATTGGATTGTTATGAGGGCTCCACGGGTGAATAACACATATGCTATGGATATGCGCTCGTTGGTTAACTTATCTGCTTTCGTGACTTTTTTGCTCTCGAAGGCGACAGAAGATCAATCTTACCTATGGCATAGGAGAATGGGCCATGTGCACCTGCGAAAAATGAACCACTTAGTGAAAAACAACTTAGTGTTGGGGGTTCCTTTACGTAGCTTTAACATGCACACCAAATGTGAATCGTGTGAAAAGGGAAAAATTAAAAGAAAGCCTCACAAACCAAAAACCATTAACTTGATCCAAAAACCACTTGAATTGCTTCATATGGATCTTTTCGGCCCGATCCATATTGCTAACATTGATGGAATGTCTTTTTGTCTTGTTGTCACTGACAATTTCTCATGATATTCGTGGGTGTTTTTCTTAATAACAAAGGACCAAACTCATGGAATTTTAAGAGATTTATTTAAACAACTTGAGAAAAATTATTCACTTCCTATTAATAAAATCCGAAGTGACAGCGGCATTGAATTTAAAAATCAACATATGGACGAATTATGTCGGGAAATGGGAATAGTTCATCAGTTCAGCGCTCCTTATATTCATCAACAGAATGGAGTTGTAGAACGGAAGAACCGTACCCTGATCGAGGCGGCCCGAACTATGCTCTCAGAATCTAAATCACAATTTTTCTTCTGGGCCGAGGCGGTAAACACTGCATGCTATGTGTTTAACCATGTGCTTACGGTCAAAAGAGAAGATAAAACTTGCTATTAATTGCTTGAAAACAAAAACCTAATTTATCAGGGTTTAAACCCTTTGGGATCAAGTGTGTTATCGAACGCACCAAGGATACTCCTTAAATGGGGAACTTGGGAAGATATGTTTCTTTCTAGGTTATGCTAATGGAGCCCAAACAAACGCGTTTATAAAATTAAAAAATGAATGTGGAGATCGTGTATGATATAACTCCTTTGAATTACGATACCCTGTCGTCCGAATTTAGTTCTAAAAATGGGTATGATTATGAAAGGTTATTTGATTCATTTAATCTTGCTGATGTTTCAGAAGAAGATTCGAAGGTTACCTACACACATTTGGTAGATAAAGATGAAGTTGACGCTAGATGGATAGTCAGTATTCCGACAAACGTGACCCCAAATGCCACATCAGGAGGTCCAGTTGCTAAGGCTTCGATAGTGAACGATCCCTGAAGAAGCTGGTCCTAGTAATTCGGAAGCTAGTAGTAATGCAAGTGCTGAGGGCGAGATTCAATCTAATTTAGGAAACAATCTTCAAGCTCCAGCTATCCCAGTTCCTAGAACAAATATCTATCATCCTGTTAATAATATTATTAGGAATCCAAATGCTGGAGTGCGAACGGGAAGAAGTATGCAGTGTTTGTTTTCTGAAATCAAACAGGAAGAGGTATACAATCTTAGCTTACACGAATGTTTTATCTCTCAGATAGAGCTGAAAAGCAATCAGATGGCTTTAAAGGATAATTCTTGGTGTGAGGCAATGCGAGAGATGTTAGCTAGTTCGACAAGTTAAAAGTGTGGAATTTGGTCGATCTTCCGAAGGGTCAACATGCAATCATCACGACGTGGGTCTTCAAGTGCAAGAAGGACGATAAGGGAGTTGTCGTCAGAAATAAAGTATGGTTGGTTGTTTAGGGATTCAATCAAGAGTACATAGAAGTTTACGCACCTGTGGAAAGACTGGAAGCCATTCGCTTGTTTCTATCCTTCGGTGTTCATATGCGCATTAAAGTCTTATTAGTTAGATGTCAAAGGCGCGTTCTTTTACGGAAAATTGTCTGAAACTGTGTATGTATCTCAACCACCAGGGTTCGTAGCTCTAGAGTCTGACAACAAAGTCTACTTGTTAGACAAATCTTATGAATGGTCTCCTTCAGGCTCCTCGTGCCTTGTACGAGACCTTATCAAAGCATCTCTTGGAGCATGGATTCACGCATGGTGTGATCGACTCCACATTTTTTAGTTTGAAGAAAGGGGGAGATTTTCCGATTGTGCAGATTTATGTTGATGGCATAATTTTTGGTTCTTCAAATGAAGAATTGTGTCGCGAGTTCGAGAAAGTGATGAAGTCAAATTTTGAAATGAGTGCGATGGGAGAGTTGTCATTCTTTCTTGGTCTTCGGGTGAGTCAAGAAAAAGAAGGGACGTACGTGCATCAAACAAAATATGTCTATAACTTTCCGACGAACACGAGCTAACGACCGATAAAGAGATTCAGACTGGAACACAGCTCACCTTATGACACGCTATTGCCAACGAACACAAGCTAACGATCGATAATGTGAAAACTGAAGTGGATCCAACCCTGTATCGAGCTATGATAGGTTCACTTATGTATCATACAACTTCGTGTCCCGATATTATGTTTTCTGTATGTTTATGTGCCAGGTACCAGTCAACTCCGAGGGAGTCTCATATGATTGCTGTCAAACGCATCTTCGGATACTTGAAAGGGAAACCTAAGCTTGGATTGTGGTATCTTGCTGAAGGAGGTCTGGATTTGATTGCATATGCTGACGCAGATTTCGGAGGGTGCCCAGTCAATAGAAAGTCAACCTCTGGCTCCTTGGAAACCGTCTTATGTCTTGGCAATACAAAAAGCAAATTGTCGGGTCTTTATCCACGTGCGAGGCCGAGTACATTGCAGCTTTGAGCTGTTGTGCTCAGGTTTTGTGGATTCAGCAACAAATGAGAGACTAATGTTTTAATTTTACTCGAACTCCAATTCTTGTCGACAATAACTCTGCCATTTCCATTACTAATAATCTGGTTAACCATTCACGCACTAAACACATAGATGTTATGTTAGGACCGTCCTCCTCAGCTCGGGAACCTAAATTTGTATCTATTGTCCATATATGCGGAATTTATATGACAAGTTTAATCAAATACACAAGAATTACAGTTTAATCGTCAGTTTATTAAGTCCAAAGATATTACAACTCGAAATCCAAACTGACAGAGCTTCGCCGTAGAAGTCGCAAAGTTGTTACATTGAGAAACATGACACACCTATATATAGACTTGCAAGTTCGCTCGAACTGTGCCATTGGATAGATCAAGCTCGGGCGAACTTGATCTTCCATACACAAGTTCGGCCGAACTTGTGTCATTACATAAATATCAATCACAAAATCTAACAATTCAAGCTCTAAACATACAGACTCGATCCAAGACCTAGACAATAGACATCATGTATCAACAAACTCCCCCTTGGATATTGTCGCAGCGTCTTGATCGGTCTTCAATCTCTAACACCTTCCGAAGAAGTTCTTGTATGGTTTCTTTGGGCGTTATTTTTTTGGGATAGGCGTTTGATCTGTAGGAGGTGCCCACTTCATGAATTGAAACCTTCGGATTCTTGCCTCCCTACCTTTCTCGTGAATCTTCTCTAAACGCTTCTCATCATTTAAGAATTCTTCTCTTTCCAGCTCTTTCTACCTGGATTCCCACATGTGCCCTGAATTAATACCGTGTGCATAACAAACATGAACCACACCTTGGTATTGCTTCTCTTGGACTTCCTTCACATTTATCGAAGCATATTTTGTTGAAGAACAAGCATTTCACGTCTTCCTTCGAACAATTAACTAGCCACATCGGGTCTAGTATGCGAATAGTTCTCCATAGCCCCCTAAAACCTTCTCTTTGTAATACTTCAGCTGATCTTTCTTTCGCAATATCCAACTGCTCTTCAAATTTCAACACAATAACAGCTTCACACCTCTCTAGATCAACTTGCCACCATTTAAACAAAGGATAGAAATCTTGTTCGGTAGGTTTTAATGGCATATTCTTCATAGCTCGAGGACGTTTCATTATCAACGTGATATCCTTCTCTCTCGTTTTCTTGTTAATCTTTATTCGACGTTTTGGAATAAATGGTTTCCAAAATCGAATCCTCTTAACGCTTCAAACTTTATCACTCTCCATAGTCTTTGTTCGCTAAACTTCATTTGATAGCTGATGTTCCTTGTTTGAACTAACTCTTCAATGTCCCAATACGGTAACGTCTTTATGTCAATCAGATGTCGGAAATACGGAACCCCATATTCTCTTTTAACAGCATATACATCAAGTTCACGTATCCAACCCCAGCTTAGAATGTCTCCCAAAGACTTATCTTTATCTCTCATGAAGAATGTTGGTGGCCTTTTAAACTTTCTCTCCTTGGGCATTTCTTTAAACCACGATTTCTTCGCTTCGGCAATTTGCTCTTTTGTATAACGCTTTGGAATATCGTCCGTCTTCACAACTTCATCAATCTTTTGCTTCACTAAATCAACATCTATTTGGCTCATCAACTCTTCGATTGTTGGAAACTTGTCAGTATTCAGATTCGAATACTTTTCGGCTTCATCATTGTCAGAATCTTTGAATATTACATTATCATAATCGTCAGCATCAGATACACGTTTATACACATATTCCTTTGGTTCGAACGTCTTTATATTCACCAACTCTTCCTCGAAATCGAACTCGAATGAATTAGTATCAACTTCAAACATTTTAGCCTATTCTTCTTTAGTGAAACTGTGAGCAATCTCCCCTTCTTCTAAACTTGGATCTAATGTTATCATCAAAGGCTTCTTATGTACTGCAGTAACAGGCATAGCTATAACAGCATCGGAAATATCAACATCTTGTTGCCCTGTTTGCTCAGTGGACTCCCCCTTACTCAGTTCATCCTCCATGTTAGCATTATCATCGAGTAGGGATTCGAAATCACATTATGAGTGACTTTGCAGAATCAACTTTAAGACCAACGCCCCCTGATCATCATTGTCGTCACCATCATGATCTGAATCATCTTTCGTATCATCACCAGTAGGGTCGTCGTCATCATTATCTTCTTCCTCTTCGTCATCATTCTTTTCAGATTCAACATTCTGTTCAGGGACTGCTTCAGTAATCACTTCAGTCTCAGGAGCTTTTTCAGATTCAACAACTTTCTCTATCACTGGCTCCTCTGCTATTGGTTTAGGAGCACCATCTATAACATTTTTGCCCTTGCCCTGCTCAGCCAACTCTTTCTCAGCTTTTTCTTTTGCCTCTTGAACATCTAAACGATCATATTCTGCTTTGAAGTCGATGCCCAAACTGTTAGTAAGCACTTTTTGAAGTCTGGCAAACCTTCTATCATTCATATCTCTTTCTGATCTCAGTTCAGCAATCTCTTTCTCTAGCTTCGCATAGCAGCACCAAACTTCAACATTGCTTTCAGAACCACGATCATCTTCTAGAAACTTTACTTTGTCATTCAGAATCTCTTTTTCAACCTTGCTTTGCTTTAATTTCTGTTCAAGAGTCGCTTTATCAATTTCATTCTGCTTGACTTTTTCCTCTAAATCTTTAAGCCTTTTCTCCAATTTGTCTATCGGAATATCTTCAAACCATCCAGAAAGATATTCAGCAGTGACAGGCTGTGAAAAGTTATCTGGAATTTCACCATAAGCATCTTTAAATTGTCTCTCTCTGACACTTTGTGGAGTTGATTGCCTTGATTTCTGAGAAGTAGCTTTTGGAGTACCATCAATCTTTGGACTAGATACAGGTGTACTCTGAACAGGAACTTCAAATGTTGGTGGTTCTTGTGTGACAGTTGTAGGTGGGACTTGTGTAGCAGTCACTGTTTGCACTACAGCTTCAATAATCAGAATTTCTTGTAACTCAGAAACAGGAGGTTCTTGTTAACTCCTTTCTTTGTTTGGCTTAGTTATCTGCGGCTTTGCGTTTTCTTCCTTCCACGAGTACTTGGAGACCCTGTAGCTTTCTTAGAGTCACCAGCTTTAGTCTTTGAACATTTAGCTTTCTTTTTCGGGCGTTCTGAATCAGAAGCCTCTTCAGCAGACGGTTCGTATAGATCTTCGCCCAACTTTTTCAATCTTTACTCCTCTTTTTCTTTCTCTGCAGCTTTTATACTCGTATCAATTGGATCTTCAGATGATTCATCATCTTTATCTGAAATCGCAGAAATAACATCGTCTTCCTTTTCTTGACTTTCAACATTTATAGTCGCTGCACTAGAACCCTCAATATTTTGAACATCTTCGCCAGGTTCATCAATCAACATTGTATCAACTTTCTTAGAAGTCCTCTTTTTCTTCTGTTTCTCAACTACCACCACACGTTTGATATACCAATCTCCACATTTCTCTTTAAATCCAGTTAACAACGATGCTTCCTCATTCTCGTCACCACTGTCTTCTTTTCTCCACTTGTTTTCAGGAGGCGCGACGTAATCAGCTTTCACTATAGCCCCAAACACAGGCTTAAGAACAAGAGCAGAGTCTTGTTTCTGAAAGATATTGAGCTTCTTTATTGTCGTTTCATCCATGTGACTAAGATAGAGGATATCATTCGGATCTTTGACAATATTCTTGAATTTTTCGTCGATAAGCATCTGTACAAACATTGACTACGTCACCAAACGTTCTTTACCCTTGTTCTTCGCCATAAAGTTAAAGATCACCCTCGAGAAGTTGTATTTCTTGTTTAGAATCAAAGCAGTGACCATACATACCATATAATCTTGTATGTCGTCGAGGCCTGCTTTCCGATGACTGAAAGCATGAATGATGGCGTGAATTAACAGCTTGTAAGGAAGAGGAACACTTCCTTTCTTCATCATCGGTTCATTCGCATGCCCTTTATAACCCATGCGAAAGAAGCAACCTTTGACCATCCGTTCTTCAAAACTGATTAGATCACTTTCATTGTCGTTGAATTCTAATACTCGTCGGATGTCAGCTTCTATGATCAAAATTTCTTTATCTTCGTTGCCTACTCGCACAGCAGACTTTATCACTTTATTCGCTTCATCATATGTTGCTGCGTTCCAGAAAAGATAAACATGTCATCTATATATCACGTGTTTGTCTGTGATCGCCTTCGTTATTGGAATCCGCCTTAGAAATTCCAATATCTCTGCAAAAGCCGTCAGCGTTGGATAAATCTTTTCATCAAGTGAAATACACGTGTTATGGAACTTATTGAACGACAGCTTGATAATCTGCGGGCAAAGACAACAAACAAATTAGCACAAATTTTTGATATTTTCAACAAATAACCATCAAGTTCGGGCGAACTTGAAGGTTTTAAGCACATAACACTACAAGTACAACAACAACTTGGTCGAACATGAAGTCAAAACAGATTTTTGATAACTTTCATACAAGTTCGAAAAAAAGAAAAAAAAGAACTTGTATTCATTACAAGTTTTGCAGACTGTAAACAAGTTCGGGCGAACTTGTGAACCACACAAGATTCTTTCAGATCAAACAACTTCGCCCGAAGTTGATATACAATATCAACAACAAGTTCGGGTGAACTTGTCGTCTTCTTCAAAGATTCTGCAACACCCAAACATGTTCTTTTGTCCAAATTTCTGGTTTGTTAAGCATGATCATACATTAATTAGTTCATTTTAACAATCAATTTTGACCATTAACACCTAAATCTAATCAGATTCAACATATTCGGTCCGATTCGATTAAATTCGATTAATGGTTGATTTGAACAACTATTACCTCAGCCATGATGTTAAGTGTGCTAATCACTTAATATATGGTCTAAATCGGGCAGAGTAACAGTATGTTTCTTGCAATTTTGATTTTCGCTCACAAGTGGACTAAGTTCGCTTGAAGATTAGGAAAACAGATAATGAATAAATGAGCGAACTTGTATTTTTATATATGGTTAAGTTCGGGCGAACTTACCATTCAAATCTTAGTTTTTATGTACTAACTTTGCCCGAAATTCAGCAATTATTAACAATTTCTCCTGAATAACTTCGGCCGAACTTAGTGAATTTCAATTTCAAATTTTTCATTTTAACCCTGTACCATGTTTTACCGGTTATGAAAATCCACTCGGTTGACCAAGTCCAAGTTAATGACCTTGGTTAACCAATTTGTCTGCCGAGTCCAAGTTAATGACCCCGGTTTGACACGTTATGAACAAACTGATGTTTTTCTTCAAATTACAAGTTTTAAAGTTTCAAGTTAATGAACTTTTCATCGTTTTTCATGCATTTTGATTTAACAGATTAGCTCCCAACCCGTTGTCGTCAAGATTCCAACAACTTAGCACCATTCTGAACTCTGAAGATCCGCTTTCCATCATTGGCTGTTGAAAACAATGTAGAAACAAAATCTTTTTGAATTTTTTGAAAGTTTATGCTAAAACACACTGAAAATATTTTTGGGTTTAAATCTGAAATCAAATAAACTATGTACAAACATATTTACAGACAAATTTTTGTGACTTCGTGTCTAAGGATCATATCAGTTAATTGAGACATATCACCAGTACCATTGACCTTATGATGACTTTAAGTTCTAAACTCGTTTACCTAGATTGTCGATATGTTTGTTCACTTAAACTTCGACACATTTCTCACCGTTCCAAGATATCTTAGTTAGTTTTATGAAACTTGACTCAACTATGGTTCCCATCTCAGAATATACTCCCGCATCAAGATTTCCTAGATTTCATCTTACAGGTGAGTATAGCATAATTGATATTTGTATCTGGGTTATGCGAGGCCTTGTCCCTAGATCTCATCTTACAGGTGAGGATAGCGTAATTGATATCTGTATCTGGGTTATGCGAGGCCTTGAGAGCTCAGGTTAATACCACCGTATCGACAAAGAGATGAGGCTCGACTTTAAGGTGTGTTCCAATTAAGGAATCTTTTAAGCACTGCAAATGATTAGATCTTTCGATTCTTTTCAATTTTGCATGCAGTTTCGGGGTTTTTTAGTAAAAACATTATAGAAGTTCTCTTCCATTGCTTCCGCAAAATCAGAAGAACTTGTATAATACCCTAGATATTAATCATCTATAAAGACCTCGTATCTCAGAATCAGGCAATAAATCAAATGAAATTTGGAGTACTAAGTCCATATATCCAAGAGATGTTAATCCACAAGTTTAAGAAGTTGTAAATTTAGTTTATATCCCGGAAACAATTTAGTGAACGTGTAAAGCCTATCGACGCATCCTTAGTAAGACTTGTTTATCACTTTTTAAACTTTACGATACTTTAGCGTACTGTGATAGTCCACTGATGTACTATCATTTCCTTTTTGACACAAAATTCATTTTGTCTTTTTCATGTTTTTGTACTTTTAGGTTTTTCATATGTTTTTGTATTTTCTCGTAACCTTTCTCCCCCTAAAATCAAAAAATATTTTTGTATTTTAGTTTTTAAGAAATTCTAATCCTAAAAGGTAACAAACCAATGAGGATCATGAGAACTCGTCATCCGATCCATATTCAACCTCTGCCTCCGCACCTGTCAAAAGATTTTTCATACCATTAATTCTCATTAAGCATTTAAACCGTGACAGAGTAAATGGTTTGGTATAAAAAATTAGCTTTTTGTTCATCGGTGTGGATTTTCTCAATTCGTACCAACTTCTTTTCGTGGCAATCACGAATGAAATGATATCGAATCTTGATATGTTTTATTCGAGAGTGATGAACTGGATTTTTAGTTATATCAATAGCTGCCTTATTATCAACATACAGCGGCGTGTCAAGAAATTGCAGACCATAGTCTCTCATCTGCTGGGATCCACAGAATCTGTGAACAACAGCTGGAGGCTGAGATATACTCAGCTTCATAGGTAGAGAGAGCGACCGTAGTCTGTTTCTTACACTGCCAGGTTACCAAGCGTGTTCCGAAGAACTGGCAGCCCGCTGTAGTTGATTTTGAATTCAACTTATCTACACCAAAATCAAAATCAGCGTATCCTGTCAGATCGAAGTTATCGTTCTTCGGGTACCACAAGTCGGTGCTTGGACATCCCTTCAGGTATCTGAAAATTCGCTTCACGGTCTGCATGTGTGAGATTCTTGGGCTGGACTAATATCTGGCGCAAAGGCAGGTAGGATAGATGATATCTGGGCGAGATGCCGTCAGATACATCAAAGATCCTATCATCGACCTGTAAAGAGTATCATCAACTTTGGTTCCTGTTTCATCGATGCAAATTCCATGATTGAGAGAAAGAGGAATAGATAACGGCTTCGTGCTTTCCATCTCAAACTTCTTCAGAATGTCATGAACATACTTAGTTTTATGAATGAAAATACCACCTGGCAATTGATCAACTTGCAATCCGAGGAAGAATGTCATTTCGCCCATTGAAGACATCTCGAATTTCTTCTTCATGATTTTCTCAAACTCTTTGCAAAGATCGTCATTTGTTGAACCGAAGATGATGCCATCCTCATATATTTGTACGATAATCAGATGATTTCCAACTTCTCTGGTAAACAGCGTACTATCCACTGTTCCTCTGATAAAGTCGTTTCCGATGAGATGTTGAGATAACGTCTCGTACCAGGCTCTCGGGCCTTATGCAAACCATATAGTGCTTTATCTAGGAGATAAGCTTTCTTCTTGTTCAGTGGATCGACAAAACTCGGTGGTTGGCCGACGTACACTTGCTCATGTAGTTTACCATATAGAAAAGCGGATTTCACATCTAACTGGTACAATTTAAATCCTTTCCAAGCAGCAAATGTAAGGAAAATGCGAACGGACTCCAATCTAGCAACTGGTGCATACACTTCTGTATAATCAATTCCTTCCTGTTGATGGAATCCCTTGACAACCAGCCGAGCTTTGTTGTGCACTATCACTCTGCGATCATCATGCTTACACTTGAAGACCCATTTGGTATCTATCGCTTTCTGATTCTCTGGTAGGTCAACAAGCTTCCATACACCAAGCTTTTCGAATTGTAGCAATTCTTCTTGCATCTCCTGTACCCAGTTTTCATCTCCTAAAGCTTCAGAAACATTCTTCGGCTCGATCTGGGATATGAAACATGAATAGTAGCAATACTCTTGAGCTGGAGCTACTCGAGTATAGAAACAACTTAAAGCTTTGTTAATCTGGCTCCTTGTTCACATGCCAGTTTGTAATTCGCCGATTATTGAATTCGATGGGTGATAAGAATAGGTCCTTGGCATCACCTCACTAGGAACTTCAACGGTATTCTCCTGCTTAGTGATATTCTGCTCAATCACCACTTCAACTGTAGGAGAACTAGAAGACGTTTCATTTTGATTACTCGGGCCAGCAGATTGATTCAACATGCTTGTTATCTGCTCGGATTCTTCATCAGAAGAAGATTCTCCATCATCGTCGAAAGTCAGAGCCTATTCAGAATCGGAGTTGTGTGCCTCAGAAAGATTGGGTTCCACTATAGAATTCACTGGTTCTGTAGCAGGTGTCTCTTGATTTTCATTAGTTTCTTGATCACTGCTAGTACTCGGACCTGCACCAGAAGAAGATGATGACCCAACAGTTGGTTGATTAACCACTATTGGTCTTATGATCTGTTCTTGGTTTGCCTGCTGATGAAGATAATATAACGCTGTAGTGTCTTCTTCAGAAGGTTCTTTTGGCAAGTCGAATGACTTCCACAATTCACTATAGTTGAATAACCAAGCATCTCCTGCTCTTTGAATAGGCGTTGTTTACCAAAAGCAGTCAACGTGTTGTGCTTCTACCACTCTCCTTAGACTTGGAAGATAGACTCTTTTGAGTGGTGTTGCATAACCGATAAAGAAACCATCAATTGATTTAGCACCAAACTTCCCATCTTGATCAATAACAGTGCAAGGTGCACCAAATGGTTCTAAGTATTTCAGATTTGGTTTCCTTCAATTTAGCATCTCGAGGCAAGTCTTCTTGGTTGGTTTGACTGTTAAGACCCGGTTCAACATATAGCAAGCTGCTGCGACTGCTTCACTCCAGAAACTGACCGGAAGCTTTGAATCGGCAAGCATTGTTCTTGCAGTTTCAATCAACGTTCTGTTCTTCCTTTCAACTACTCCATTTTTTGTGGAGTATACGGAGCACTAAATTCATGTAGAATGCCTTTGTCGTTACAGAACTCTTTCATTTGGGCATTTTTAAACTCTGTACCATTATCACTGCGGATTCGTAAAATTTGGGAAGATGGTACAAGTTTTCAATCTTCCTAAAAAGAATCATTAGATTATCGAACGTCTCATCTTTACTCTCCTGGAAGAAGACCCATGAAAACCGTGAATAGTCATCTGTTACAACAAGACAGTACAGATCTCTAGATATACTTCGAATGTTTACTAGATCAAAGAGATCCATGTGCAGTCTTTCAAGTGGCAGCTTTATGGAGTTTAGAATCTTTCTAGGATGTGACTTCTTGATCTGCTTCCCTTTCTTACATTCTAGACAACTGTCTGTCATATGGAAACTTTTTAGATTCACTCCTTCAACCAGATCGTTGTGAACCAGATGATTCATTTTTCTCAAATGAATATGACCCATCTTTCTGTGCCATAGAATCGACTCCTTCTCTGTGGCCTTTGCAACAAAACACTGAGCCGACTTTGAAGTAGTAGCTGCAATGCTCATGTCTAGCACGTACAAATCATTCTCACGTGGAGCACGCATAAGAATCCATTCCTTTGGAATCTTGAAACCCAGTTTGATTATCATGCACTCTTTATCATTGAAGTGTGTGTTGAACTGCTTGTCACAAATCTGAGAGATAGTCAGAAGATTGTTCTCCAGTTCGGCAATGTAATTAACCTTGTCAAATGACACCACACCGTTTGATAGTTTTCCTTCAGCAACGATCCTTCCTCCTTGATTTCTGGCAAATCATACGTACCCTCCATTAATAGATTTGATATCATAGAGCAAGGCACGCATCCCAGTCATATGGCGAGAAGCTCCGCTATCCATAATCCACTTCAATAAGACGGATCTTTGGAGCCCCTGCACATGTTAAGAAACTACTTAAAAAGGGAAACCCAAGCCTTTCCGGTCTTGGGTGGGATAGGAATATCGTAAGTCGGAAGTTTCAAATCAGCATTTGGAACTTTCTGATCAGTTTCTTTGTTAATGACATTATCATTTTTGACTGATTCAGATTAGCACTTTCAAATGATGTTGTTTTCTTCTTTGCAACCCAAGATTGTGACTTAATTCTTGCTTTCTTAACATAGAATTTTAAATCTTTGTTTTCGTTCATTTTGGAAGTTTCACCTCTCAAAATTTGACTTTTCAAACTTTGATTCAGTTTTAGGTTTCACTTTGTTTTTAGATTCACTGTTTCGTTTTAAGATTGTGATTGGTTTTACAATCTCTGGGCCCTTAAGTTTCTCATCTTCTGAAACTGTCTTCCTTCGGTGATAAACAGGCTTTGATTTCGGACACTTGCGCGCAATGTGACCAACTTCATTGCATTTAAAGCAAGTCCGATTATTATGAGAATGTCCACGAGTGGGTTTTAATCCACTTGCGGATTTAGCCTTATCCCGAAGTTCTTTCTCCTTCTTAAACTCATCATTTGATTGCTTCCCAATCAAACTTTCTTCTTGAACCGTGTTAGTCCCAAACACGAAATTCATGTTTTTATTCTTGTATTCGTGAAATGGTGACTTATGTTTCTTTTTCGATTCATCTTCTACCTCCAAACCCAAACCCGCTCTCCTGTTTTCAGGAAAGTCACCACCATTCCTTCGGTAGTTGTTATAAATTTTCTTGGGTTTTGAGTAAAACTTTTTCTCATTTCTCTCAAGATCATCTGATGATATTTCCACAAGTTTGAACAATTTATCGATTTGATCTTCTTTCACGTTTCAAATTGGAAAGCTATCATCAAAATATAATCTATCAGATTCCTTAACTTTGTACGTCACAACGTTAGGATCATCACTTAGATCATTTTCCGATGATGTATCGTCATTTTCGGATTGTGATTCCGAACTGTTCAAACTTGAGTTGGCGTTTTCAAAGTTGCCATCATCAGTATCACTTCCCAAAACATTTTCGACCACACTTTTTACAACCGCTTCACTATCATCATTTGATTTCGTATAGACTACGTCAATGTTCTCAGGCAACTGACCTTTTGTTTCTGATAAAAGTGTTATGTTTGTTGTCTTCTCAATACAATCCACTTTCTTGTGGCAATAGCTTGCAAGTAGTGGAGGTGGAACATTGCCATACTCTTTAAGCTTCAAACCTTTTGATTTTTCAACAATCTCCTCTGACTTAATCGTAGGAAGAATGTGATCTATGACATAAGCGTTTGTTGTATAACTGAGCAACAATTGCCTTACTCTCTCAGTTCCAATTTTCATGTCTTGAAGCTCTTGCCTTGTTTCAACAATGGTGTTTATATACATGTTAATTGCTTTTTGTTTCTCAATTATCGTAGCATTTAACATTGTTATATTAGCGCTTAGTTCACGATTAGCTTTTTTGACATTGCAATAAGTGCCTTTCATTTTATCATAAGCTTCTTTCATCGTGCAATAATCATATCGAAAAGTTTCATTATGCACAGTCATTTCACTTATGATTTTAGATTTTTCAGCACATTGCACACAAGGATTTATGCACTTTGTGCAACGTTTTTCAACCTCCACAACTTTCACAATTTCCTTTTCAATCACCTTTACCTCAGAACCCACCTGTTTCAGATTTGCCATCATTGCTTTGTTAGAAATCTCTGTGAGGTTTTCTGCATTCATTTCCTTTGTCACGTCAATGACCTCTTCAACCTCTTGTTTCTTCTCATCAGTCACTTACTCTTGTGATGTACTCTTAAAGCAACCTGCAAAACTAGCATTAAAGTTAGGAGAAAGGATATTCTTCATCTGTGTCTGGTGATAGACCAATTCCTCTTCCTCTGTTCTTTGCAGGTACTCTTCTAGAATCGCATTCTCCAGAGCAGCATCATCAATTGTTGATTCCGATTCTTCCACAATCTCAACCATCAAAGCAACATCAGTCTTCTTGTCGGTATATTTGTTCCAATCAAACCCTTCGTCTTCGTGAGACACGACAACAGCTTGCTCGGTTGGCTTTGCAGAGTTATCTTGAACTCCAACTTGTGTTCTCTTCGGATATGGCTTGTATTGTAGCACTTTCTTGTAATAGTTGTTATTGTTGCCGAAAGGACTTTTGTTGCCGCTTGCTTCTTGGTTAGTGCATTCGCGTTTAAAATGCCCCTTTTGACGACATTTGAAGCATGTGACTTTTGACTTGTCAAATCCAAGCTTGTTGCTTGAATAATATCTCTTCCGGTGAGCGATACAAACTTTGTAACTCTTTTGATGATTGATACCAAGCTCCATTTAATATCCATCGATTCTAATTCTTCTTATCAACTTGATCATAATCCTCTGCTGTCATCTCTGGATTCCCGATCTTTCCAGCAACTAGACTTTCATAAGATTCGAGAACGGTTGCAAGAAGTGCAATGTGTTGTTTAGCCACTTGCTCAGGGAATACATTCTTTAGATTAACTGCTATGTTGCATTGGAAAACATTTGGATCAGAATTCAAATGATTTGTCTGATTTGACTGATTGGATTGATTGTTCTGACTCTGAAAAGGAGAATTTGAACCAGTGTTTGAATATCCCGTGTTAGTAGAACTTTGGTCATAACTTGGATATGATTGAGTGTTCGATTGATTTTGTGACGAAAGATTCGAGGAATTCATATTCGCACTGAATGCCGTCTGGATTTTCGGACTTTGAATATCTTGAACGCCTCCTTGTAGTATACACCTACATCTTGAACAACATTTGCATTCTTTGATTTTGCAATCTTTAACAGCTCCATTTCATGACCTTCTAATTTATCAATGAAAGATGACAACTTGAAATGCATCCAAGCTGGACTGTTCTTCAAAACCACTGTCCACTCCCCCTCAGGAAGTGCATCTACCAACTTATCTATCTGCTCTTCGGTAGTTTTCTGAATATTGTGCCTTCGCATCTAGACCATTAGATGACAATATCTGTCGATCATTTGCTTCATGGTCTCTCTTTTGATCATTGTGAAGATGTCGAATTCTTTCTTTATTAAGGCCTTCTTGCTCTTTATCATCTCATCGCTTCCCTGATACTTAGCATAAAGAGCCTGCCACAATTCTTGTGAAGTTTCACATTCTGGTAGTAGTATCAAGATATCTTCCTTCACAGATTGTTGTATCAAACTGATCATTTTCTTTTCAGCAACGTACGCATCTTAATCCACTTGTGTAAACTTAACCAAAGCGAGATCTTGATCACGTTCGTCTTTTGGCCATTTGTATCCAGTCTCTACCGCAACCCAGCTGTGGAATTGATTGGCTTGAACCCAGTTTACAAACTTCTCCTTCCATCCTTCGAACGCATCCATGCTCATTAGCTTTGGCGGTTTTGTAGTAGTTCCCATTTCGTTATCCAGATTCATCTAGTTAACTGCGTTAGCATAAGGATTTGATTGGATGTAGAAGCCATTGGTGAAGCAAATGCGTTATGGAAATCATCCACCTTGGCAATCTAAAAGCTTAACTGAAAGCACGATCAAAAACACTCGAAAATTGAATAGTAGCTTGACAAGTTCGGTCGAACTTGTGAGAAAAACAGATTTTGATTATAATTTCAACAAGTTCGGGCGAACTTGTATGAAATCTTCAAGCTTTTTCACAAAAAATCAAGTTCATGCGAACTTGTTGTTAGGTTTTGAAAAAATTTCAAGTTTATCTAAGTTCGGGCGAACTTAGAGTTTGATTTTGAAAATTTTCCAAAGTTTACCTCCACTCTGGGCGAACTTAACAAAAATGATCAAGTTCGGTCTAACTTGGTCAAATTTTCCTCAAAAACTAAACAACTTCAGGCAAAAATGATAAAAATCAACATAAATTGATGATTTTTAATCAAGTTCGAGCGATCTTGTAGTGTTAGTTTGGGCAAAGTTGGTTTGCAAAACTTGGTTTTTTGACAATTTCGACATGAATTCGATTGTTTTTTATTCTCAAACTTTCAGGGGTTTGTAATTATGTGACTATCTATGACATGTTCAATTTTTATCCATTTTGTCCATGAATTCTTCAATTTTGTGAAAAGTTAAGAAAAATGGTAGAAATGAGTAGAAATAGAATGATTCTTGTGTTGGTTTCAGCAAATTCAGGTATCCAGGCTCTGATACCACTTGTTAGGACCGTCCTCCTGAGCTCAGGAACCTAAATTTGTATCTATTGTCCATATATGCGGAATTTATATGACAAGTTTAATCAAATACACAAGAATTACAGTTTAATCGTCAGTTTATTAAGTCCAAAGATATTACAACTCGAAATCCAAACTAACAGAGCTTCGCCGTAGAAGTCGAAAAGTTGTTACATTGAGAAACCATGACACTCCTATATATAGACTTGCAAGTTCGCTCGAATTGTGCCATTGGATAGATCAAGCTCGGGCGAACTTGATCTTCCATACACAAGTTCGGCCGAACTTGTGTCATTACATAAATATCAATCACAAAATCTAACAATTCAAGCTCTAAACATAAAGACTCGATCCAAGACCTAGACACATAGACATCATGTATCAACATGTTAGGCCGTTGGGATTGAACCCTATGAAAGGAACAGATAATACAAAGCCAAATAACACTATCCGAGCTTTTGTTAGACTATCAGAGGTTACAACCTCTGTTGTACATACACTCTTTTCCTAAAGACTGCTCTCCTATCATCTGACTTCACAAAGTTACAAAGGTCTGCCAGAGTTACAAGGATCAGAGGATAGAGATCAGAGCTTAGTCATTAGGTAGATAATCAATGTAACAGTGCTAAGCACTGATAGTTAGTATTAGCAGTGTTGTAGTTAGTTACATATAGTGTCCTGTCACTATCAACCCTGACGTTATCAAAGATGCTCAGTGGTAAGATAGTTTAGTATAAATAGGTAACTTGTGTAACAGTTTAACTTGTCTATCAAAATATCAACTTCGCATATCATCTTCTCTGCATTTTCTTACTACCAAACTTCAATTGCAAAGGCTGGGGGGAGTTTGTGAATCACATTCGAGTTTACCAACTTGAAAGCATGATGATGATGAAAACACACGACCATTGCTTGTAGTAAAAGTTTTCCATCTATTTCTGCTGCAAATCTCTTTTAAAACTCATTCATTTTCCATTTTTGAAACAAAAACTACAAGTAATTCAAACTCAGATCCTAACAACTGGTATCAGAGCTTGATTCACCAAATTTGATCTAAGAATCGATTTGATTCAAACATATCAGCTCTCTGCTATTTAGTTTGGTTGTTTTTTGCTTGATAAACAGAGTTTTATTACGTTCAAGTTTTTAAAACAGAAATCTGTGAAAAATCAATTGAAAATGTCTCAAAACACACAGGATGCCAACTCTGGATCCTTATTCAAACCGCCGATGCTCAAAAGAAATGAATATTTCATTTGGCAACGACGAATTGGTCATATCCTTGCTCAGCAAAACACTGGTTGCTGGAGATCTGTTGCTTATGGACCTCACGTTCCGATGGTTCCAAGCACAGAGGATCCAACTAAACAAGTGCCAAAAAATCCTAAAAACTTTTTGGAGCAGGATTTCCAGAAAATTGAATTGGATGCTAAGGCCTTTAGCATAGTTGCTTCGGCCTTACCCAATGAGGTTTATGCTGGTCTACTCCATTACAATAGTGCAAAGGAGTTATGTGATGCACTGAAAGAGCAATTCGGTGGGACTGAGGAAGTGATTGAAAGTAATAGAGAAGTTCTAAATCAGCAGTATGAAACGTTTTGTCACTTGAAAGGAGGGTCTCTAACACAACAGTTCGAACGTTACAGTTGTCTCATCAGTGAACTTAGACTGGTTAACGTGGTTTTTCCTAATTCGACTATCAATAGTCGTTTCCTTAGATCGTTACCAGATAAGTGGGAGACTGTAGCTTATGTAACACGAAAGTCTGTTGGGTTTAAAGAAATGTCGTTGACACAACTTCATGGGATACTCCTCACTTATGAGAGACCAGAAAGAGAAGTTGCAAGATTCTGGCAAAATGACTGATGATTACTCATTGGGTAACACGGCTCTTTTTGGCCAAGAAGAGGGATCTGGCAGCAGTAAGGTCCAAATTATGATCACCTATATAGATATTACTTCTGGTAGGAACTTTTGGATCTGAAACATATGCACCCAACTATGCTTTCACTGCTAGTGGGGAAAGCCAAACCTCTGATAATCTATCCATTGAGCTGAATGACTTGCAATATTTTGAACCTTCTGATCTTGAAGAAATGGATATTTTGCACCAACTGGCTTTATTGAGTGTTAGGGCTAGTAAATTCTATAAGAGAACCGGTAGGAAATTCCCAGGATTGCATGGGGGATTGAAGGTTGGGCTGGATAAATCAAAAGTCAAGTGTTATAAGTGTAATAGGTTAGGACACTTTGCCAGAGAATGCAGGTCTCAAAATTCTGGACCAATAGTGACTCATCCTGGCCCTAGACCTCAGCACACACAAAATACTGCTCATTATTCCCAATATACCCCAGCTCAACATGTTCAAAACACTGCCCATTTTGCACATCCTGCTACCACTATTCCAGTGCATTATGTTCAATCCACTGCTCCACAAATTCAATATGTTTAGGCACCATCACATCCTCAAGTGCATATACAACAAGTACCCATTGTCACACAACTTGCTCAAACCACTGCTAGTCCAGCAGAGGTTGGTCAATAGAGCTTTTTCACACAAAGTTATGTTGACTGGAGTAGCTTGCCTGAGGATTTGACTGATGAGAACTTTGCTTTAATGCCCAAAAATGATGTTGAACAAGAATTTTGTTTAATGGCCTTAGAGACAATTGCTGAAGGTGTTGAATCTGTGGAGATAGTGTCAAAAACTGACGAAGTTCAAGTTTGTGATAAAACAGTGGTTTCAAGTGAAGAAAAGGAAAATGCTGCTGATAAGGAAAAGAACTCTCATGCTGACCCATGGAATGTTGATGTGTGTGAAGATGAGTGTGATTGTGCTCTCATGGCTGCTACAAAGGTATCACCCTCAGATCCTTAAAGATCTATGTTTTGACAAATGCATCATTGCTTTTGCAAACATTAAGCAGGTGAATGAAAACCTGAGGAACAAAATTTTAGAAGATGAACTTAATTTTGAAAAACTGATTAAAGAGTTAAAACCAAAGTTAAGTGAAAAAGATTATGAAATGAGTAGCCTGAGACATGAATCAAGCATAACCAAGGACCAACTCCAAACTATGGTTGAAAAATACCAAGTGTGCAAAAAGGGGTTAGAAGAAACCCAAATCACTTGTGAAAAATGGGTTGAGTCCTGTAAAGGTTATGAGATTATGCTTGATGCTCAGATCAAGAGCAACATTAAGTTTGGTGTAGGTTTTAGAACCTATGACCAAAATGAGAAAAATGTTGCTGAAATTGATTCTGAGTTGGTTGAAATTGTCCCAACAAATTTGGCTGGTGAAGAAATAAAAATCACAGATAAATCTGGAAACAAAATTGTTTTGGAAAAAGTCAGAGGTTTCAACAAAAGATAAAGAAATTGAAAAATATCAGTTTAAACCAACCTACTCAGATGAATGTGATATTTTAGAAAACTTTAAGCCAATGGACTTTACAACCTCTGATGGTATTAAAGCCCCAAAAGCACTGGTGATCCCTATCAAAGATGTACCAGCAGAGGTTACAACCACTGCTGATAAAAAGTCTAATAGGAAAAGAAGAGTAAAGATTAAAAACTTGTTTCATGAATTTTGTGAAAAAAGAAAACATGTGGCTGCAGATGTTTTCTTTTAAAAGCCTATGACATTAACAAAACTTGTGTTATCAAAAATTCTTCAAGATGCACCATCTGCAACAAAACAAATCACTTAACTCAAGAGTGTGCCTATCTCAAAAACTATGAACAAAAGGTAAAAGAGATCAAGACAAAAGCACTAGAAAGAGAAGGTTCAAGTTCTGCTGGAAATAAATCTAAGCAGAGTTTTGAACCAACTGAAACATCTGTTACAAAAGCTTTAAACAAAACCTCTGTTCCTAGAGAGGTGCAAGTGACAGATGCCCCACCATCAAACTCATTTCCAAGAGGGTATGGACAACCAGCCAATAAAAGGGTTCCTCTTACTTATGAAGGACACAAAAAGCCTTCAAAGCAAAGAGTGAATAAGCATCCCTATGGATACAATCATCTGATAGGAAATGGTCAAGAGCAGATGTTACAAGAAAATATTCAAACAACTGACCATTGTCCTAGACTTGAGGCTGGACCATATGTGACCCCATCCAAAGCCATCTTGGCTTTAGAGACCTATCTTAACTGATCTATTTACTTGATGTGCAGGGACCCTCTACTTGTCTTGATAGCTTATGGTATGTAGATAGTGGAGGTTCCAGCACATGACAGGATGTAGAGCCCTTCTCAAGGACTTCATGGCTCATGGGGGGTGATATATCTTTTGGTAATAACTTAAAGGGAAAGGTTTTAGGGTCTGGGTAGGTTCTGGCTGGTAAACTCAAGTTTGAAATGTGAATTTAATTGACAATCTGAAATTTAACATGCTGAGTGTCTCACAAATGAGTGACAGAGGGTATGAATCCTTCTTCACTAAGAAAACTTGTCAAATTGTGGGACCAGAGGTTGTTAAAAAGATTGATCAAATCATTGCTGAGAGCAAAGCACAACTCACTGCACACAGAAGTGGGAATGTGAATGTGGTAGAGATGCTAAAAGATAATCCTATGTCTGGAACATGCTTATTCTCAGTTGCTTCTAGCAAAGAGACTGAGTTATGGCATCGAAGACTTGGACACACCTATCTTAAAACTATCACCACACTCTCAAAACAAAGTCTTGTAAGAGGTTTGCCTCACAAGCAATTTTCCTGTGATGAACATTGTGTTTCCTGCTTAAAAGGAAAACAACATAAAAGTTCTTTCAAATCAATTGAAGAGTCCAAAACAAGCCAGTGTTTACAATTGCTTCACATGGACTTGTTTGGCCCAGTGCAAATCATGAGCTTAAAACATAAAAGGTATTGCCTAGTGATAGTTGATGATTTCTCTAGGTTTACATGGACCTTCTTTCTCCACTCTAAGGATGAAACTGCAGTCATTTTGCAAAACTTTGTTAAACAAGTAGAAAAGCAATTTGATCTTCTAGTAAAAATCTTTAGGAGTGACAATGGAACATAGTTAAAAATAGGGAGTTGGATGCTTTTTGTGAGTCAAAAGGAATTGTTAGACAATATAGCATTCCAAGAACTCCAGAGCAAAATGGGGTGGTTGAAAGGAAAAATAGAACTTTAATTGAATCAGCAAGAACTATGCTTGCAGACTCTGGTTTACCCTTGTCCTTCTGGGCAGAGGCTGTAAACACTGCTTGCTATGTCCAAAACAGAGTTTTAATTAAACCCAGGCATCAAAAGACTGCCTATGAGATTTTGTATAAAATCAAACCTCTGATTTCCTATTTTAAAGTTTTTGGCTGTCCATGCTTCATTTTGAACTTAAAAGATTCTATATCTAAGTTTGCAGCCAAAATTGACTGTGGTTATTTTCTGGGATACTCAACCACTGCTAAAGCCTACAGAGTTTTTAACTCTAGGACCAAGTGTGTTGAAGAAACTTTGAATGTGAAGTTCAATGAACTCTAATCACTGAAAATCCCAGCAAATCCAGCAGAGCTTTTTTATTTAGATAAATTCACATTTGCTGATGTTTCTATCAAGCTAGACAATGCAGGTACACCACAATCATCTAGAGAAGATCAAGATCAAGAATATGACTATGTGCTTCCACAAACAAAAGTCAATTCTTCCAACAGAGGATCAGGTGCCACAAGCTTTTGTCTAAACTCTGCCACTTCTGGGTCAACAGTGGTTGATCCTCAAACCTCTGCCAGTTCACAAAATCAAACATCTGTTGATAAAAGTCCTACAATTGGGCAACAAAATCATCAGAATGTTACCTCTATACCCCCAATACCACCACCTCCATTTCCATCAGCGGCTGATACTTCAAATTCACCAGCAGAGGTTAGCTCAGATGATACACATTTGCAGCCATCACCTCAAAATGCTATTGTTCCATACCAAGGTGATTTGATTTATCTCAAAAGCCATCCAGCAGATCAAGTTATTGGCAACATCAAATCTGGGGTGCTCACACGGAGCCAATCCCAAAATATTTGTCTTTTTGCTGGTTTTCTATCACTCACACAGCCAGTCAAGTACCAAGAGGCACTGAAAGACAACAGCTGGGTAGAAGCCATGCAAGAAGAACTCCTTCTGTTCAGGAGACAACAAGTGCGGGAGCTTGTGCCACTGCCAAAAAATGTAAGTCCAATTGGCATAAAGTGGGTCTTCAAGAACAAAACTGATGAAAGGGGTATTGTTGTCAAAAACAAAGCAAGGCTCGTGGTTCAAGGCTACAGACGGGAAGAAGGTATAGACTATGATGAGACTTTTGCTCCTGTAGCAAGGTTGGAAGCTATTCGCCTGTTCTTAGCTTTTGCTGCTAACCACAACATAAAGGTGTATCAAATGGATATAAAGAGTGCATTTTTGTATGGAAAAATCAAAGAAGAGGTGTATGTCTGTCAACCTCCAGGTTTTGAAGATGCATTCCATCCTGATTATATCTACAAGCTCAACAAAGCATTGTATGTCTTGAAGCAAGCACCAAGAGCCTGGTATGAAACTTTATCCACTTTTGTCTTATCCATAGGGTTTACTAGAGGAAAAATAGATAAAACCCTATTCTTAAAATGGAAAGGAAAAGATTATGCTTGTCCAAATTTATGTGGATAACATCATTTTTTATCTACAAGCACTGCTATGTGTGAAGAGTTTCGAAAACTCATGGCAACAGAGTTTGAGATGAGTGTAATGAGTGAGCTCCAATGTTTTCTTGGTCTCCAAGTTAAACAATTGCAAAATGGTACATTTATCCATCAAAACAAGTATGTGAAAGAACTGCTTAAAAAGTTTGATATGGATGATTGTAAACCATGTAGCACACCCATGGCAACCACTAAGCTAGTCACCATTGATGGTTATGATCAAACTCTTTATAGAAGCATGATTGGGTCTTTATTGTACCTAACTGCATCAAGGCCAGACATCATGTTTGCAACATGTGTTTGTGCCAGATCACAGGCATTACCTAGAAAGTCTGATCTTATTGCTATGAAAAGGATATTCGGATACATAAAAGGTGCTCCCACACTTGGTATCTGGTATCCAGCTAATGGGAATATTGAGCTTTCAGGTTTTTTTAGATAGTGACTTTGCTGGGTGCAAAACTACAAGGAAGTCCACATCAGGAGGATGTCAATTCCTAGGTGATTGTCTAGTGTCTTGGCAAAGCAAAAAGCAGGTTGCAGTTTCAACATCCACGGCTGAGGCAGAGTATATTGCTGCTGCTAGCTGCACTGCTCAACTCTTGTGGCTTCAAAACCAGTTGCTGGATTTTGGTGTAACTACACTAAAGACTCCACTCAAATTGGATAGTCAAGCTGCTGAAAACATCATTAAAAATCCAATTTCTCATTCAACTACAAAGCACATTGACATCAGACATCACTTTGTGAGAGATTGCTATGAAAAAGGTTTGATTTCTTTGCATCATGTCCATACTTCAGATCAGCTGGCAGATGTTTTAACCAAGGCATTGGATACATCTACTTTTGAAAACTTGATCTCAAGAATTGGAATGCTAAACATGGACTAAAAACAAGTTTTCTTGTAAATCCATGCGTACATAGCATCAAAATGATTTCAGAAAATCAAAAACTCATCCTTAAAAATAGTTAAAGTTGAAATTATTCAATAAATCTTTAAAAGTCTGCTCATAACATCTGTTTGCTCAAAACCTCTGATAGGATTCAAAATCTTATCCACTGTTAAAGTGTATCCTCTGACTTCCATTTTTACCACTTTTTCAAAACACTGATAACTATCCACTGATAGTGTTAAAAATCAGTACTTTTCTCATCAGAGGTTATACGTGGCCAGATGTTAGCCATCAGACCTTGCATCAGATGCCACGTCATGTTCACTTTTTCAAAACCCTAAAAAAAATCTTGTTCTATCCATTACCAGTGTTTACCCTAAAATGTGTCGATTTCAAAAATCTCAAAACAGTTTTTCTCTCTAACACAATGGCTCCCAAATCAAAATCTTCGAAGAAATCCACACAAACACTTCCACCCTACACTCTCATCATCAAAACCCCACATAATTACACCGCCATACTTGAAGCAAACGAAGCAAATACTCGCTATTATCCAATGATTCGAATTTTGCAAAAGTCGAAATTCAAGCACATGTTAGAAGTCAAAGCCCCAATCTACATTGATTCTCTTCGTGACTTCTGGAATAATGCTAAGGTTCACTCAACTGCTGCTGGTGTTCCTTATACGATAATCTCAAGAGTAGGGGGAGTGTTAATGCAAATTAGCCCCTAATCGATCTCTCAAGTTTTCAAGTTAAATGACATAGAACACCCTATGTCATTTCCCCAAAATGAGATCCAAGCAGAGTTTCTGGAAAGAGGTTATGTAGGCCATATGAAAGGTATGACCATCTTTAAACCTAACTTTCCTGCTAAGATGAGATTTTTCTTTCACACAATTCTAACTTGTCTCTTAGCAAAAACAACTACTTTCAATGAAATTCCATTGAACATTCAATATCTGGGGTATACAATTTTAACTGACACAGATTTTAACTACTCCCAGATACTGTTCAATGATCTTGTGAATAATTTTCAAAATATTTCAAAAAGAAAAGCTTTTTTGATTCATCCACGTTTTCTGAGTGTTTACTTACAAGATCAAATCAAAGGTCCTGAAAGTAAAAAACGCGCTGTGACTAAACCAGGCTGCCTCACTCATGAAACCTTCACTAGAATAACAAACCAAGATAAAGTTACGAAAACACAAGTAGAGGAGGCTGAGCAAGTTTTACCTGAACAAAATGTTCAAACTCAACCTCTTGCTATTGAGCCCACTGCTCTTGGTGATCAGGGCACCACAACCGATGCTCTAAAGCCCACACCAAAAATTCTCAAAAAGAAAACCAAAACACTTACCAAAAGCCCACCAAACCCAAAAAGGGTCCTCTGGAAGATGAGATCCTAGAGGTTAACCCAGTGACAGCACCAAACCACTGCTGCTACTTCTTCACAGCAGATGGTTCAAAGATCTCCAACCAGCTTTGAAACTCCTCCTTCTTCCTCACAAAAGGAAAGGTTGTAGACATCGGGACACCAAATTATGAAGCTCTAGATCCATTTGGTTCTATCTTCCACAGCCCCTCTCCCAGGGCACTGTTGCTTTCTACACAGCCACCTTCACCAATTACTACACTTCCACCTACTATGTTACCATTGCTGAATGCAATTGAATTAGTCCAGACACAAACCAGCACTTCTCAACAACCCATTACTGAGAATATACTTCATCAAGAGGCTGGTTCTGACTCTTTATTCGTTGCTAGCCCATCAGCACATGAAGAGGCTACATCCCTTGGGTTACATGTAACCCTTGGTGATAGTTCAACTCAAGCAGCCACTACAATTGCTGAACTCCCAAGTTCTCGGTTGGACAGTGGTTTCATTACTAAGACTTGGTTGAAGGCAGCCACTGTTGAAGCAACAACTGTTACCTCTGTTGTGGAAAGTCCCCAGTTCCAAGACAAAGGGGCATCTATGGTTGAAGCTGGTACTAAAACCACGGCTAATGATACCATAGATACAACTACCACTTCAGGTAGGAGTTCAGATGATCCTATCAACTTAGGTGATGAGCTAAAATACCAGGATTTGACGGAGAAGGTGACAAGGATAGTAAATTCTATTGATGAAATCAAAAGTTTACTAAAGCAGATGATAGCTACAAAAAGTCAATCCTCTGTTCTATCCACTGCTGATCTTAAAGAAGCTCTTAACCCTCTGTTTCAACATCAACAACATTATTTGGATCTACAACAAAAACACCAGATGAATGATGTTAGAAACATGGTTGAATCAAGGTATCAAGACACTGCAGCAGACATTAAAGCCATCAAAGCTCATCTACTCACAACCACTGGCCATGCACCTCCAACGGTTATCTTTGTTACAACAGATGAAGCCAAAAAGGGGGAGTAACCTTTGGGAAACAAAAAGCTGAAAATAGATGATGATAAGGCCAGACCTACTTTAAATATTCCAATGCCTGATGGTTCAAAGAAGATAGATTTAACTGATGAAATTGTGGCCAAAGCAAGGGCTAGTCACAAGAAGACAGTGATCAAGGAGAGCAGAGTGTTGGTTGAGAAAAAGATTGAACAGCAAAAAGAAAAAGGAGAGGTTGGTACTTCTTCAAAGAGGATACCTGCTAGAAAAGCCAGGCAACCAACATCCACACCTCCTAAAACTGAGCCTGCAACCAATCAAACTATTAAAACCTCTGCCTCTCAAAAACCTATCACAACTTCAAAACCACAACCCACATCCACACAAGCAGATGTTACAGCACCTGTTGTATCAACATCTGTTGATACAGCAGAGGTTGCAGCAGATGCAACTCTATCCACTGCCATGATCACATTTCCCACATCAACTCATCCATTATCCACACCACCTAAGATCCCACTACCACCATCACCCACTTTAAGGTTCATGATGATGAGATTCATGCACCTCTCCCACTATCATCAAAACTAGTGACCTCCACATCAGTGCCTACAACTTCTTCAATTCTTGAAATTACTCCTGCAGCAAAGTTGTATCCTCTTGATTTACCAGCATTCAGGGAAGAGATCCTAAGTTTCTTTTCAGAGGATGACCCTGACAAAAGAACAATCCTATCCCTTGATGGCTATCCAAGACCTGCAAATGTTGATGATTACCTGGAATTGAAACGGAAGCAAGAAGAGGATATTGCCAAAATAGAATCAGCTGGTAAAGATGATAGAGAAATAGAGATTGCCATGTCCCTTCAACTAAGTAAAGCCAGCATTTTACAAGACTTTGTCAAGAACCTGAGCAACCAGTTGTCAGAAAGGGAAGATAAGCTACTCAAAAGTGAAGTCATTGAGTATATCATGGAAAAGAAGATGTATAAGGCATAAGGGCACAATTCAGGGATTGGAGCATAGATGAGCTAAAAGAAAAAATCAACAGAATGCAAGAAATGTTGAAAGACCCTCTCAAAAAGCCAACTCCTCCCAATTAGGATTTGCACAAGAAAGATATGCCTGAAAGAGACTTAAAGTTGAAGAGAATGAAGAATGAACTAATTCAGAATCATTATGGTTCAAAGAACCAAGTGATGAGATAGGGTGAGGTCAGGGTACAAAAAGTTGGAAGAAAGGAGGAAAAAGGATCCATACATGCCTCCTAAACCTGATTATTCAAAAGAAGATGCTATTCTCAAAGCCCAACTCTCCAAAAAGTCCAACACAACATCTGCCCATTCCACACTTGCCCTGTAAGGGGAGATGTCTGAAAAGACTGACGAAGAGTTTAAGGATACATTCATCAAAGAAGGTATACAGAACATGATTGATTATCCAACTGATGATTTAAGTGCCAAGTTCGCTAAAGATTTATCACAAATAGCTCCTTCTCAATCCTCAGCAATAAAAGCTCCTTCAAGAAAACCTTCAGACCCAAAATTTCTAAAGTGGAAGGTCGACAAAGACACCCATGAATTGACACTGCTCAAGTCTGATGGTAATGCCACTAAACTATCATGGAAGCTGCTTATGGGCTTACAGTAGAAGACTTCCAAGAATTATTATGTTTAGAGCTGGAGAAGGATGTTGATGACATAGAATCTCTTAACTTTAAACTTCAATTCAAAGGTCAAATAAGAGAATTCTTCCTGAGAAATAAAGTCCAAGAATAAAGTGTTTTTGGCATCATCTGTTCCAGGGGGAGATTGTTGGGATTGAACCCTATGAAAGGAACAGGTGATACAAAGCCAAATAACACTATCTGAGCTTTGGTTAAACTATCTAAGGTTACAACCTCGGTTGTACATACACTGCTTTTCCTAAAGACTGCTCTCCTATCATATGACTTCACAAAGCTGCAAAGGTCTGCCAGAGTTACAAGGATTAGAGGATAGAGATCAGAGCTTAGTCATTAGGTAGATAATCAATGTAACAGTGCTAAACACTGATAGTTAGTATTAGAAGTGTTTGGAGTTAGTTACATATAGTTTCCTGTCACTATCAACCCTGACGTCATCAAAGACGCTCAGTGGTTAGATAGTTTAGTATAAATAGGTAACTTGTGTAACAGTTTAACTTGTCTATCAAAAGATCAACTTTTGCATCATCTTCTCTACATTTTCTTACTACCAAACTTCAATTGCAAAGGCTGAGGGGGAGTTTGTGAATCACATGCGAGTTTACCAACTTAAAAGCATGATGATGATGAAAACAAACGACCATTGCTTGTAGTAAAAGTTTTCCATCTATTTCCGCTACAAATCTCTTTTAAAACTCAATCATTTTCCATTTTTGAAACAAAAACTACAAGTAATTCAAACTCATATCCTAACATAGGCATCATTTCATTCGCAGTTGTGCTAAAAAGGGCTTAATCGAGTTTGTTAGCGTAGACACTTTGGATAATCTTGCTGACCTATTTACTAAGACATTCAATCGGGCTAGATTTGAGAATCTGGTCCGAAAGATCGGCATAATCAACCCCGAGTAAAATGCTTTTAGAAACTTGCATAGAAACTTTATTTTATGTTTTATATACAGTTTCTTACTTCTTTTCATACGTTAAAAACTAAAAAATATTTTACTTAGTTGTAGGATTATTTTTACAGAAAATACAAAAACATTTGAAAAATGTAAAAATGAAGTTGTGTTGGGAAATAGGGGAAATGATAGTACATCGGTTAGTTGTATCTGATGCAGGGTTATAGTAATATATAAATCCTAACGGTTAACTGTATCAGCTTCATTATACGTTGCTTCGGTAGGTTTTACGCGTAAATAAGAACCTGCTTTTGGTATATAAACATAATGAACTGCGTAACTTGTGTGGTACATCTCTTGGATATATGGTCTTCGTACCGTAATTTCGTTTTATAAATTGCCAAACTTCTGAGATACTCGGTCTTTATGTTTGTTAAATCTCTGGAGTATTATGCTTGGTCTTATGATTTACGTAAGCAATGGCCTAGACCCCGTATAATGCTTTGCTAAGCGATTCCTTTGTGTGCAAACCCCTTTGGTGGGTTTCTTTTCTGCCACAACAATCATCACCGGATGATTTGTTTGAAGTTGTCATCAACGGATGTACAAATCGCATCTCTATGTTACCACCGGGTACATAGTATAAACTGCCAAATACTATGCAGAAAAAGATACCAAAGTACACCACCTTTAAGTCGAGCCTTCATTTCTCTGTCTGTGCGGTGGCACTAACCTGAGCTCTCAAGGCATTGCATTTAGCCGGATACAGAGATTTTTCAAATATACTCACCTGTAAGATGCAAGGTTAGGAGGTTTTGATACGGGAGTATATTCTGAGGTGGGTAAACATAGTTATAATCAGTAATTAATACACTTAATCGTATATCTCGAAAGCAATATTTGAAAGCGTGTTAAAGCTAAAGTGGACCACAATACCGTCGAACGTCTTGAACTGTTAATATCATTCTAAGTGTTTAATCTGAAACCTACGATCTTGTGTTGGATATTGACAGAAAAACTGATATGATCTCCTTGCTCCGACTTCACAAAAAATATGGATAGTGTAAATATGCTCTTAGTGTTAGCTACTGTTATCTGGTTAAAAATGAAAAACACAAAAGATTTTATGTTCTTTTACCTTCTACCGTCTCATTTAGCCTATAACTTTCTATAATCTATGCAAGTTTAAAAAAAACGCCACATGATGTGTAGGTGGAGCGATATAAGAAAAGGGAAGTAAGATTGTGCATAGTTAGGTTCGGTTCGGCTATTAGCATTAATCGTAACTGTAACCGAAGTCTTCGGTTAATTGGTTTGGTTAATTCGGTTAATTTATCAGTTTTCGGTTCAGTTAATAACCAAATGAAACGAGGACTAAAACTTTTGCTTAGAAATACATGTAATGGATGTTTAAATTGTGATATCCCGGGTTTTTCGGATAACTTACACTGACACTTGTTGAATAATATATGTGCTAAGTATTAAACGTGCATGGATTAAATACGTGTTGTGTGTTGTGTAAATTTTTAGTTATAGAATAATTACTGTAGATATGTACACAACTAAACCGAACCGCGACGTGAACCAACTTCGATTCATCGTGACTCTAGGAGTAACAAGTTCTAAACTTTAGCTCAAGTCAAGTCCTCGGCCAAGATCGAATCCAAACCAAGATCAAAACCTAAACCCTAAACCAAAACACTCTCGGCCGAGATCAAGTTCAAAACCGCGGATATATTGAGTTCAAACCCAAACCGAACCCACCCTATTCCTTGCCGCGAGATCAAACCCAAACCCAAACCAAAGCAACCCAAGATCCTCGGCCACAATACTTATCCCAAACCGTAAACCTTATCATGTGCGCCTATAAATACAAATCATGCATGTTTCATTGAAAAACACAAACCCTAACAAGCAAACAGCCGTCGCAGCCGAAGTCTTCATCTTCTTCAACCGTAAACAGCCCTTTTTCTTGTCCCCTTGATCGATAGTTCAGTCTTGATACACTCCATCTCGATCACAAACAGCATAGCCTCATTCCTCGGTCGCGAATCAGCCTTGCTCTTTTCTTTCTCTCGGTCGCAGCAAGCAGCAGCCCTCGCCATCTTCCCTCATCATATTCACGGTTCTTTAATTTGTTATTAAAAGACTAGAAGTTATCTCTGATTTTAAGATCATGTTTCGGATATATATGTATGCTTAAATGTTTAGTTGTCTCGGATATATATGTATGCTTAAATGTTTAGTTGTCTCGGATTATATGTATGCTTGAATGTTTAAGTTGTTCCGGATTATATGTATGCTTGAATGTTTAGTTGTCTCGGATTATATGTATGCTTGGATGGCTAGTTGTTTCGGATATATGTGTTGATGTTCTCAGATCGCATGACGGTATAATTTCAGATTGTTAATACAAGATTGAGAGTTGGAATGAGTTTGAAAGCTGAATACATATAGGCTGTGTTTTGTTTATAATAACTAGAAGTAAGAACTAGGGTTTGCATGGATGAGATATTGGAATTAATCTAGGATTAGAAATCGGTTTTAGATCGCCTAGATTAATCGCATGAACGGGATTACACGAGTTTATGACAAAGATATGCTGAATCAGTTGCTGAGTAATGGTTACAGCCGACTTCATCTGGCTGTAACTCGGTCGATAGGTGTCGAAAAACGGATTTTCTAATGTCTAGAACGTAGAGATTTGAATAAGGAATCTAATGGCGCTGGATTCATAATTTTCTGAAATCGTTTGATATTTTTAAAGGGCCAAACAAGTTCAGTAGCTAAAGCTGTTAAAATTCTGGAATTTTGCTGGTTGTTCGTCAAGCTAGATTTTAAAATCAGTAGGGAGTGGAGTCATGATTTTTGTACAGCAACTAGGTATAGAAATTTCCGGGCAACTCCAACTGGAATTTTGTTAATCGGACGATCAGTGATTTTTAAATAAAATCTTCCAGTGGACTGCAGTCAGAAAGCGTAAATCTGACTGCAGCTTAATGAATTAATATTTATGGTTAATTGGTAAAGATTTAGGACTTGGAAAAATTATATAAATTTCTATGGTATAAATGTCACCTACTGTAAAAATTGGGAATTTTTGGAATGTTAGAACTATTTTATAAAAATCCTAGAAAACAGCTGAATAATTGAGTGTTAAACAGAAAGTTGATAACTTGTGATTTTATGCGTTAAAGTGTTGCATGGAATTGGAATATGTTCATGATAAGTTGTTTGATTACTATGATCACATGAGAATACTGCATGCATGTTTGAGTGTTAGGTATGTTGTTTGTGTGTATCACTTCGTGAGTAAATTGCGTGTGGAATTTGTATTGGTGTGATTACACTGACGTGTAATTAATTGGTTTGTTAGGACGCGACTAGCGGTCCCATCTCTTATAACATCTTTGCTACACTAACCGAGCAAATAAAGGTGAGTTCACGGCCCCTAACTTTATCCGGTTTTTAAACAACAGGGGGAGAAACATGTATACACTCTCAAACTCAAACTCTTTACGTTATACGAATTTAACGTCACATAACCATACGGTAACTAAGTTAATGTTAATGTAATGTTATGGGCACTAAGCAGCTTTATCACTTAAGTCCTCGACAATCTCCTCGGATCGTTAGTATTTGGGTTAAATAGCGGGGGAATTATAAGTAGTACTACTGGGTCTGACGAGCCCCATCCGAGCTAGTCGCGCTAGCCGACCGGGTATGGTCAACGGGTGTATGATTGGCCTAACACCGCCATGGTCATGTGATAGGCCTGGCAAAACGGAGGCACAACAGTCAGCTTCGATCGCGAACACTTAGTGACATGACTTTAGGCTAGCTACCTATATATATTAACATTGAACTTAATTACGGATCAACTTAATATTCCGGGTTTGGAATATTGGAAACATCAACTTGTTATCCCGGGTTGGGGATAATGGAAACAACAACTTAATATTCCGGGATGGGAATATTGGAAGCAACAACTTATTATTCCGGGTTGGAATAATGGAACTGATACGTTATCCCGGGTTGGGGATAACGGAGTAACAAACTATGACCGAACAAACGAATTTATGAAAACCTGTGAACTCACTCATCTTTAATGTTGACACTTGTTTCTTTACATGTTTCTCAGGACGCTAGGAGCTCTAGGTGCACGCACATGCATTGAACAAGACATCTATATCGAGTCTTATTTATTAATATTGTTTTGGGATTTTTCATTTGTTTTGGCGTTTGTGTTGGCGCCCGCATCACTACTTATTTATGCTTCCGCTCAAACTTTAAAACTAATGCTCTGCTAAATATTGGTAATTGATATAAAATCTACAACGAACGATTTTGGAAAACGTATTAACAAATCATGTAGAGTCGTTCGACGTACTAGTGTTTCAGATTCTGGTTTGTTCACACGCCTCGCGGTAAAACTCCGCAAGTGGAAGTTGAGGGTGTGACAGATTGGTATCAGAGCCACTAGCTATAGAGAACCAGGTTTGCATTAGAAGTAGACCTAAACTATAGCTGATATCACGACACTAGACTTAGTTTGGCACCGAATTATTATATCTTGTTATGTAATATACTACAACTGTGTTTGGTAGATTATGCCTTCATAATAAGAAGTGAAAACAACTCATAACTAACTACACGACCTAACAGGCAATGTCATCATCCTCATCGTCATCATCATCCGACAGACCTACGCCACCAAGAGCACTAGGAAAGGCACCAATGGTGGAACCCATACTACCTTATGGCGTAGAGACACGCTCAGCGGCGAGGAAAAGGCTCGCTCTGGGGGAGGAGTCGTCGTTACGTCCAACTATTGCTGTACCGGTTGAACCGGTTAATCCTGTAGAAATAGGAATTGACATGCTTAGAATCCTGGTACATACACAACAAAAATAGCTAGAAAGAATGCAGGAAACCATCTTAGCACAAGGATGGATGATCCGACACCTTACCGGAAAGACCGACTCGCTCGAGGAAGAGCATCGTACGAGTAAGATAGCTCGAAACACCATAGCCAGAGATCTGCGTGCTGAGCAGATAAGAGCTGACTGGCTTGAGGACAAAGTCCTGGAAAACAGTTGGAACATTCAGGAACTGCAAAATCAAGCACTTGAACCAGCACCGGCCCCTCCAGTGCCGGTAGAGGAGGATCCAGAGGAGGATCCTGAAGAGGATCCGGAGGAGGACCCAGCTGAGGAAGCTGGAGATGCCGCACAGGATGACGGCAACGACAGTGACTTGGGGGATGGAGACGTAGACGATTGACACGTCCCGCTTATTTTAATTGTTTTCCTCCAGTTTATTATTTTCCACTTGTGTGTAAACTTGAGACTTTATAGTGAATTCGTATGTTTGATTTACGCTTTTGTAAGACATTGAGATTTCAGTTAATCAAGTATTTCTTTTGACTATTTAACGTATTGAGTTGACGTAACTTAATAATTATTAAAATACGAAGTAGGATAACTATATTGGATGTATAGACTTATCAGGGTGTGTTTGTGTTGGGTTTCGAAGATCTAAATGGCGACTGGAAGACGTGGAAACCTTAACTTGACGCCCGAAGAGCTAGCTGCCATGATTCAGGAGCATGTGAACGCAGCTTTAGCGGGTGTTCAGAACCAGCCGGCAAGTAACCATTATTAAATTTTCGCGTGAAAATCTAATAGTGAGGCTAGTAAAATTCCTTGCTGACTTCCTGTTCTCTGTCAGCAGGAGGGGGCTTTAACCCCTACAAGATGTTCCTGGACGCAAAGCCTAGCAAATTCTCGGGGGCGGAAGGACCCATTGGATTGGTCCGCTGGATCGAAAAATCAGAATCCGTTTTTGAAATGTGCAACTGCCTAGAAGCAAACAAGGTCAAATACGCAGCCTCAACACTGGAAGATGGGGCACTGACATGGTGGAATGCACAAGTCCAAACACATGGACTGTTAGCTGCAAACGCAATGGCATGGACTGAGTTCAAGGCCCTGATTAAAGAGGAGTACTGTCCACGAGACAGAGTGCAACAATTGGAGCAAGCTCTATGGAACCACAAGATGGTGGGATCGGAAATTGAGGCTTACACCGCAAAACACCATGACTTGGTATTTCTGTGTCCTGAATTGGCCAACACGGTGGAGAAAAGACTCGAGTTCTATCTCGGGGGTCTGGTTCCGGAGATTCAGGGTATGGTGATGTCTAGTAACCCTGTAACTGAACATCAAGCAATCCGATTGGCTCACAAACTCACCGATAAAGCGGTGGAACAGAAGAAACTGCCAGCACGGGGTACCACCGAAGTCGCCCCAGATAACAAAAGAAAATTTGAAGACTCCACTGTTCGACAGTCTTCATCATCACATCCGCAGCAAGGGAACCAGAAACGGTTCAATCATTACCACAGCCACCGGGGTCATCAAAATCATTCCGCCATCAACAACAACAACTACAACAACAACAACAACCAGAATGCAGGCGGCTATGTAGGTCGAAAGCCGCAGTGCAATCGCTGCAATTTTCACCATAACGGCCCTTGTGCCGGAAATCGTTGCCAACGATGTGGCAAGATGGGACATGCGGCAAAGGATTGTCGTGGGGAAACCATGCCCCGACAAAATCAGAATCAGCCCCAGGGTCAGCAGCAGGGTATAAACCGGGATGCTATCAGTGTGGTAGCACTGCTCACTTCAGAAGAGACTGCCCCAGTTGTGCAACAACAACAATAATGGTGGAAACAACCACAATCACAACAACCACAACAATAATAACAACAACAACAATGGGAACGGTGGCACAGGAGGTGCCAAAGGTCGTGCATTTACCTTGGGCCACGGAGAGGCCAAAAACGACACGAACGTGGTCACCGGTAAGTTTCCCCTTAATGAACATTTTGCTTCTGTGCTTTTTGATACGGGCGCGGATAGGAGTTTTATATCTGAGTCTTTTAGGAAGAACCTAAATCTCACGCTTAAACCATTAGAGACCCCTCATGTGATAGAATTAGCCAATGGTAAATCGGTAGATGTGACCCAAATCGTATCCGGCTGTCAACTCAAACTCGCGGGCCACACTTTTACCATTGATCTGATGACAACTACCCTGGGTAGTTTTGACGTGGTAGTCGGAATGGACTGGCTATCCGACGTCCGGGCTGAAGTTCTCTGCTTCGAAAAGTCTATCCGTATTCCACTCTCGAACGACGAAATCCTGACAGTACAAGGCGATAGGGCAAGCGCCGTCACCAACATCATCTCATACATGCAAGCGCAGAAGTATCTTCGGAAAAAGAATTCCTTCGCTTTACTCGCGCTAATTACCGAACAGCCTAAGGACGAGAAACGCATAGAAGACATCCCTGTCGTCCGTGATTTTTCCGATGTATTCCCAGAAGAACTACCTGGTCTTCCACCACATCGACAATTGGAGTTTGAAATCGAATTGGCAAGCAATGCAACTCCCATCGCCAAAGCTCCATACCGTCTAGCTCCAGCCGAGCTGCAGGAGCTGTCTACCCAACTTCAAGAGCTGCTAGAAAAAGGATTTATCCGACCAAGCGTTTCGCCATGGGGAGCTCCAGTCCTGTTTGTCAAGAAGAAGGACGGGACTTTCCGCATGTGCATCGACTATAGGGAACTCAACAAAGTTACAGTCAAGAACCGATACCCGTTACCTCGCATCGACGATCTATTCGACCAACTGCAAGGGTCAAGTTACTACTCTAAGATTGATTTACGGTCCGGTTATCATCAGCTACGCGTCAGGGAGGAGGATATCGCTAAGACAGCATTTCGCACTCGGTATGGCCATTACGAGTTTTTGGTCATGCCATTCGGTCTCACTAACGCACCTGCGGTATTCATGGACCTCATGAACCGCGTGTGTAAACCATACCTCGACAAATTTGTCATTGTGTTCATCGATGACATACTCATCTACTCCAAAAGTGAAGAAGAGCATGCTGAGCATCTACGATTACTGCTAGGATTACTTCAACAGGAAAAGCTATATGCCAAGCTCTCGAAGTGTGATTTCTGGATCCGGAAGTTCAGTTTCTCGGGCACGTCGTGAATGAAAAGGGTATCCATGTAGACCCTACCAAGATTGAAGCCATTAAAAACTGGGAAGCACCTAAGACACCGACGGAGATCCGCCAATTCTTAGGATTGGCTGGTTACTACAAACGCTTCATCGAGGGGTTTTCAAAGATTGCACAACCGCTCACTACCCTCACCCAGAAAGGTATCAAGTATACTTGGGGTGACAAGCAAGAAGCAGCATTTCAATTGCTGAAGCAGAAACTTTGCAGTGCACCCATTCTGTCCTTGCCGGAAGGGACAGATGACTTCGTAGTGTATTGTGATGCTTCCATTCAGGGATTGGGATGCGTACTCATGCAACGCGATAAGGTCATCGCATATGCGTCGCGACAGCTGAAGGTTCACGAGAAAAACTACACGACGCATGACCTGGAATTGGGAGCAGTAGTGTTTGCACTTAAGATTTGGAGACACTACCTCTATGGAACGAAGTGCACAATCTTCACAGACCACAAAAGCCTCCAACACATCTTTGATCAGAAGGAGTTGAACATGCGACAACGTCGCTGGGTCGAACTCTTGAACGATTATGAGTGTGCCATTCGGTACCACCCGGGTAAAGCTAACGTGGTAGCTGATGCCCTCAGTAGGAAGGAACACTTGAAACCTCGTCGCGTACGAGCACTACAACTCACTATTCATTCGGGGCTACCCGATCAAATACGCGACGCCCAGTTAGAAGCAGTTAAGGAGGAAAACATCAAAGCTGAATCAGTGGGAAAAATGGAACGCGATTGGGAAGTAAAGCCCAATGGAGCCCGGTATTTCATGAATCGCATATGGGTACCTCTCTACGGAAACCTTAGAGAGCTAGTCATGGATGAAGCTCACAAATCTCGATACTCTGTCCATCCGGGTTCGGATAAGATGTATCAAGACCTTAAAGCTGCGTATTGGTGGCCCAACATGAAAGCCGATATAGCCACCTACGTGAGTAAATGTTTGACTTGTGCAAAAGTCAAGGTGGAGTATCAAAAGCCATCGGGGCTACTCCAACAACCTGAGATCCCAGTGTGGAAATGGGATCAGATCTCAATGGATTTCATCACTAAACTCCCGCGAACCTTGGGTGGTTGCGATACCATCTGGGTGATCGTGGATCGTTTAACTAAGTCCGCACACTTCCTAGCTATCAAAGAAACAGATAAGATGGAGAAGTTGACTCGCATCTACATTAAGGAAGTAGTTTCTCGGCACGGAGTGCCAACGTCCATCATCTCAGACAGAGATGCTCGCTTCACGTTAAACTTCTGGCAGTCACTCCAGAAAGCGTTGGGAACACGCTTGGATATGAGCACAGCTTATCACCCTCAGACTGATGGTCAAAGCGAAAGGACCATACAAACCTTGGAAGACATGCTTAGGGCATGCGTGGTGGACTTCGGAAATAATTGGGAAATTCACCTGCCTCTAGTAGAATTCTCATATAACAACAGCTATCATACGAGTATTTCGGCAGCACCGTTTGAGGCATTATACGGTCGTAAATGTAGATCACCGGTCTGCTGGGCAGAAGTCGGTGACAGTCAACTCACAGGCCCTGAGTTAATACTTGAGGCTACTGAAAAGATTGTACAAATCAGAAACCGCATGGCGGCGGCACGAGATCGACAGAAAAGCTACGCTGACCAACGACGCAAACCGCTCGAATTTCAAGTAGGCGACCGCGTCCTACTAAAGGTGTCACCCTGGAAGGGTGTAATCCGCTTTGGAAAACGGGGCAAACTTAACCCACGGTACGTAGGCCCGTTTGTAATCTTGAAACGTATTGGACCCGTAGCTTATCAATTAGACCTTCCTGCCGAACTCAGTGGAGTTCACAACGTATTTCACGTGTCAAATCTGAAGAAGTGTCTATCGGATGAAACTCTAGTTATTCCATTGGATGAGATCCAAGTGGATGAACAACTGCACTTTGTGGAACAGCCTATCGAGATCATGGATCGTGAGATCAAGACTCGAAGGCACAGCAAGATTCCAATCATTAAGGTTCGTTGGGACTCTAAGCGTGGACCGGAGTTCACGTGGGAAAGAGAGGACCAAATGAAAAGCAAATACCCACACCTCTTCGCAACTGAGCAGCAAACTAATGATGCCAGTAACTAAATTTTCGGGACGAAAATTCTTTCAACATGGGGATGATGTGACAACCTGGAAATTTCTCATACTTTCGTGTACTATTATTGACTAAATTCTTGTGCATGGCACTTGGAAATCTTTGTGTATGACACTTGGGAACTTCTTGTAACGTTGCGTACCATTATAAACGAACTAACTCCTTGTGCGTGGCACTCTAAACATGTACGTTACATGCTAAACCGCGTTTACTCGATTTTCGGGACGAAAATTCTTTCAACATGGGGATAATGTGATATCCCGGGTTTTTCGGATAACTTACACGTGACACTTGTTGAATAATATATGTGCTAAGTATTAAACGTGCATGGATTAAATACGTGTTGTGTGTTGTGTAAATTTTTAGTTATAGAATAATTACTGTAGATATGTACACGAACTAAACCGAACCGCGACGTGAACCAACTTCGATTCATCGTGACTCTAGGAGTAACAAGTTCTAAACTTTAGCTCAAGTCAAGTCCTCGGCCAAGATCGAATCCAAACCAAGATCAAAACCTAAACCCTAAACCAAAACACTCTCGGCCGAGATCAAGTTCAAAACCGCGGATATATTGAGTTCAAACCCAAACCGAACCCACCCTATTCCTTGGCCGCGAGATCAAACCCAAACCCAAACCAAAGCAACCCAAGATCCTCGGCCACAATACTTATCCCAAACCGTAAACCTTATCATGTGCGCCTATAAATACAAATCATGCATGTTTCATTGAAAAACACAAACCCTAACAAGCAAACAGCCGTCGCAGCCGAAGTCTTCATCTTCTTCAACCGTAAACAGCCCTTTTTCTTGTCCCCTTGATCGATAGTTCAGTCTTGATACACTCCATCTCGATCACAAACAGCATAGCCTCATTCCTCGGTCGCGGATCAGCCTTGCTCTTTTCTTTCTCTCGGTCGCAGCAAGCAGCAGCCCTCGCCATCTTCCCTCATCATATTCACGGTTCGTTTAATTTGTTATTAAAAGACTAGAAGTTATCTCTGATTTTAAGATCATGTTTCGGATATATATGTATGCTTAAATGTTTAGTTGTCTCGGATATATATGTATGCTTAAATGTTTAGTTGTCTCGGATTATATGTATGCTTGAATGTTTAAGTTGTTCCGGATTATATGTATGCTTGAATGTTTAGTTGTCTCGGATTATATGTATGCTTGGATGGCTAGTTGTTTCGGATATATGTGTTGATGTTCTCAGATCGCATGACGGTATAATTTCAGATTGTTAATACAAGATTGAGAGTTGGAATGAGTTTGAAAGCTGAATACATATAGGCTGTGTTTTGTTTATAATAACTAGAAGTAAGAACTAGGGTTTGCATGGATGAGATATTGGATTAATCTAGGATTAGAAATCGGTTTTAGATCGCCTAGATTAATCGCATGAACGGGATTACACGAGTTTATGACAAAGATATGCTGAATCAGTTGCTGAGTAATGGTTACAGCCGACTTCATCTGGCTGTAACTCGGTCGATAGGTGTCGAAAAACGGATTTTCTGATGTCTAGAACGTAGAGATTGAATAAGGAATATAATGGCGCTGGATTCATAATTTTCTGAAATCGTTTGATATTTTTAAAGGGCCAAACAAGTTCAGTAGCTAAAGCTGTTAAAATTCTGGAATTTTGCTGGTTGTTCGTCAAGCTAGATTTTAAAATCAGTAGGGAGTGGAGTCATGATTTTTGTACAGCAAACTAGGTATAGAAATTTCCGGGCAACTCCAACTGGAATTTTGTTAATCGGACGATCAGTGATTTTTAAATAAAATCTTCCGTGGACTGCAGTCAGAAAGCAGTAAATCTGACTGCAGCTTAATGAATTAATATTTATGGTTAATTGGTAAAGATTTAGGACTTGGAAAAATTATATAAATTTCTATGGTATAAATGTCACCTACTGTAAAAATTTGGGAATTTTTGGAATGTTAGAACTATTTTATAAAAATCCTAGAAAACAGCTGAATAATTGAGTGTTAAACAGAAAGTTGATAACTTGTGATTTTATGCGTTAAAGTGTTGCATGGAATTGGAATATGTTCATGATAAGTTGTTTGATTACTATGATCACATGAGAATACTGCATGCATGTTTGAGTGTTAGATATGTTGTTTGTGTGTATCACTTCGTGAGTAAATTGCGTGTGGAATTTGTATTGGTGTGATTAACACTGACGTGTAATTAATTGGTTTGTTAGGACGCGACTAGCGGTCCCATCTCTTATAACATCTTTGCTACACTAACCGAGCAAATAAAGGTGAGTTCACGGCCCCTAACTTTATCCGGTTTTTAAACAACAGGGGGAGAAACATGTATACACTCTCAAACTCAAACTCTTTACGTTATACGAATTTAACGTCACATAACCATACGGTAACTAAGTTAATGTTAATGTAATGTTATGGGCACTAAGCAGCTTTATCACTTAAGTCCTCGACAATCTCCTCGGATCGTTAGTATTTGGGTTAAATAGCGGGGGAATTATAAGTAGTACTACTGGGTCTGACGAGCCCCATCCGAGCTAGTCGCGCTAGCCGACCGGGTATGGTCAACGGGTGTATGATTGGCCTAACACCGCCATGGTCATGTGATAGGCCTGGCAAAACGGAGGCACAACAGTCAGCTTCGATCGCGAACACTTAGTGACATGACTTTAGGCTAGCTACCTATATATATTAACATTGAACTTAATTACGGATCAACTTAATATTCCGGGTTTGGAATATTGGAAACATCAACTTGTTATCCCGGGTTGGGGATAATGGAAACAACAACTTAATATTCCGGGATGGGAATATTGGAAGCAACAACTTATTATTCCGGGGTTGGAATAATGGAACTGATACGTTATCCCGGGTTGGGGATAACGGAGTAACAAACTATGACCGAACAAACGAATTTATGAAAACCTGTGAACTCACTCATCTTTAATGTTGACACTTGTTTCTTTACATGTTTCTCAGGACGCTAGGAGCTCTAGGTGCACGCACATGCATTGAACAAGACATCTATATCGAGTCTTATTTATTAATATTGTTTTGGGATTTTTCATTTGTTTTGGCGTTTGTGTTGGCGCCCGCATCACTACTTATTTATGCTTCCGCTCAAACTTTAAAACTAATGCTCTGCTAAATATTGGTAATTGATATAAAATCTACAACGAACGATTTTGAAAAACGTATTAACAAATCATGTAGAGTCGTTCGACGTACTAGTGTTTCAGATTCTGGTTTGTTCACACGCCTCGCGGTAAAACTCCGCAAGTGGAAGTTGAGGGTGTGACATAAATAAATAAGATGAATGTACAAATACATGAAATGAATGTATAAATGAATGAAACGGAAATTTTAATATATGAAATGAAAATATAAAACATGAAATATATGAAATGGAAGTATAAAAGCTCAATATATATGAATATGTAAATGGTTTGGTTCGGCTAATGATCGGTTAACCGATGGTACAAGCAATAACCTTTAACCGACTTTCAGTTAATTCGGTTTTGGTTAATTCAGTTTTGGTTAATTTCGGTTCGGTTTTATTAGTTTTTTGTTTGGTTTCGATTAACAATTCGATTATTGCACACCCGTAAAGGAAGGAATATTGAAGGGGAAAAGTGCATAACAAATAAAAGGTTGTGTCAGAAACCTAATTCCACAATGCTTGATGGTAAAATGAAAAGTCACAAAGGTAATGGGTGATAACCAATTCCTCAATAATAATATATATATATATATATATATGTATATATATATATATATATATATTATTTAATTTCTAAATATCATTTAATCAACATGAACATCATATGTAAGGGGGTAATCAGCAATACCATTATCATTAAAAGATTGATGAGCATTGCCGGCTTGGGGGTGGGCGAGGTGAGTCGCACCCCTGACCGAGGTCCTTTTTCGGGGCCTAATTAACACACAAACATTTAAAAATATGAAAATAAAAAACGTATTTGATAATTTATGATCTAACTAGAACCTTATAACTTATTTTGAGATATAATAAACTAATTTTAATACATAACTGATAATTCTAATCTATAGGACCATTTATAATCCACAAATCCTAATTGTCTAATAATAATAATAAATAATAATAATAATAATAATAATAATAATAATAAAAGAAACAGAACACAACGCCACCAGTTGATCATCGGTTAGCTATTAAAGTATATCATTTTATTATTTTAACACTATATTTTAGCTATGTTATTATAACGTTAATCGTCGTTTAAAAATAGTTTATATAATTTGTTAGGCCTAAGAGCCTTTCTTTTACTCATAAAAAGCACTTAAATCCTTTGAGACGGCTCTGTTGATGAGGATTACGTTTAGATTTTTAGAAAAATTAGTCCTAAGAACATTCACATCCCTTCCCCCAAATTATGTGAGGGATGTTTTTATTTTGTGAAAAATGTTTGTAGGTTGGTTGTGTGTAGAGGAGAGGGAAAATGTTATTCTTCATTTGTAAATTTGAGAGGACATTGTTCACCATTATAATTTTTAAATATATTTTGAAAGTGGTTGTTAGTGTAAGAGAGGGAAAATGTATTGATAAAGGTATAAAAATTATTATTTAATTGAAATGAGAGAGAAAAAATAGTCATTTTCAATGTAACATAAGGTAAAAAATAGAGGTTGAAAGTTAATGTTTTAAGGGTGAAAAGAGTGGTCATCTCTTGAGAAGAAGTAAACTCTCAACCCATCCAATCATATTTTGTCATGTCAATTCCCCTCTGTAAATCTTCTCTTGCACTAAAACATAAGCGGTGTCACCTCTATCAAGGAATGGTAGACTATATTTTCTATGAAATATAAAAAAAAATTGTGATTGACTGAAAAGAGTATGCCCCACCATTATCAAAGTCTCTCTCTTCTTTCCCTATATGGTGAGTAGTCACCGAAACTAACATCCCGCGCGGTGACTTGAATGTTGACGGCGTTGTTCCCCTTTGGTAAAACCATTTGCCGTATCGCACCCACCCCTTTCACCTAACCTTAGATCATTTGTGTCGTCATGGTGGCCATTTGGATGATCTTTTCTTATAGAGTAATCATGCATAACATGACATTCATGTTTGAAGATTTGAGTTGATGTACTCTGAATCGTAAAGATAATGATGCATCGGAAACTGGGCCTCAATTTACTTAGATTTTACTTTTCACCCAGTTGAGCATCATGCATTTGGGCTGTTTTTTAATGGGCATCTTTGGACCCTACCCACGACCCTTGTCCTCATTTGGATTGAAAATTTCTTAATAGAGTTACAAATTTATAATTTTCAAACCCAACTGGCATAAAAAAGCTGGATTCCAATTCTGTATATATTTTTTCTTTTAATGAAAATATGAATATATTGTTGGTGCTAATTAACCTGAATTAAATTACGGTTTTACACTTTTTCTTCTAACTTTCTTTGTTTGAGTTAACCTGAATTCGAATTGGTTTCTAATTCTAAATTGAATTTGGCTCGAAACTACTACCAAACAATCCTAATTCGAGAAAACCAATTCAGATAACTCAAGTAGCCTTGATGGAATAATTAGCCTTAATCTCTATTCTGAGACACTAATTTATATTAAATTTGATTTTTTTTTTTTTTGATAATTCAATTTGGAACTTAATTTGAATTTTAGAAAAAATAACAAATTAAAAGCAAATGGCAGATAAACGAGCAACAAGTTGCACCGCAACCCCCTTTTGAATTGCAAAACCGATCTTACTAAAGACGAAGCGACTCTTAAGGGTCAAAAGATTACTATTCACGACCCATTGGACTTTGTTCAGGAATTTCACGGCCTCTGAGCCTAGGGAACCAAATGTATTAAAAGCGAATGTGATAAACACATCTTGATTTTCTAAACAAGCTTTCTCGTATTTATCGACATTGCTTGATTCCGCCTTCAATGTTATCTGGCCAGCAACAAACCCATTATCCTTGATCCAACAAGTGGGGGCACTCTTGTAAGATCCACACAAACATGTTTTCTCTTGACCTACCAAATCGAGAAATCATGTTTCCTAATAAAATAAAAGTAAAGGGTCACATGGTTTGACTAAAATAAAAAATTTGAGATCTAGCTTCGGAAAGTAACAAGTTATATATTTCTAGTTTCAAATTTGTAACACCGAAACTAATACCAATGTCCGTCTAATATTAAAGGGGAAAGACCCCATGTGCCTTGCATGTAATGTTTATTCTTGTAAATTACCCTTTTTGACTTATATAAAAAAATTATAAAAAAATGTTAAATCCGACCCCCCTCTCTTCTCTTCTCTTCTTAGGCTATGGGTATGGTTACCCCTTTCTTAATCCACCTCAACGTCACATCACCTCTCTTTCATATTCCTATTCTCCCTTAAACATGGGGTGTGGTTCCCTTCTTCCTCATTCTTTTTTTATTTAATGTATTTTATTTATGAATAACATTTTTTATTCGTTTAATGTTATTTGTTTATAATAAATACGATTATTTTAAGAACATTAAAAAATGCATAAAAATTCTAGAAAATTACAAATAAAAAATAAACACAAAAATTGCATAAAAATCCTAAAAACTACAAATAAAAATTGCATAAAAATTCTGCGAACACCATTACTCGTCATCAATGGGATCGACATGGAACAATCAGTGACTCATTCGAAACCGACGCTTAAATTGTTCGTCAGTGTACACACAGCGTGCTTGTTTTAAAGATAAAAAAACGCTCGTTTTTATGGTGCAATTTTATAAAAAAATAATGTCGTATGAAATGAGTTATTAACGTTTAAAAATGGGGGGAATTGAAGAAGAGAGAAACTATTACCTCGGATTGACTACAATGCCCCTCAACAAACTCACGCGCTTCTTTTTTTTTCCTTCAATTCCACCTATTTAATCTTAGCCCTTGATTACTAAATAGTGGTCAAGATTACTTCTTATCCTTCCTACCCATAGAAACTTTCTGATATATCCTGAACCTTAAAATCTAATAATAATCCCTCACATTATTGGTTTTTTAGAAAAGTTTAAAATGACCTTTTAAACTTAACATATGACCTTTGAAAATATTTTACCAAATCACATATGCCATTTATTTATTTACCTCTAAAACTAGACGGAAAAAAACACATTAACCGTTGTTTTGAATAAAAGGTATGGCTTTTATTATACATCCACATACTCATACAATTATCTAGTCAAATGGAATCGTATGTACTTTCTCACATAACTAGATTGATATTCATCTAATATAACTATTTAGGTCAAATGCAATCTAAAATTAACCAGTAAATCTACATGTCACACGTTGCGGCGGCGTTAAAATGTATAGTACTTAACCCTCTTGATGTTTTTTCACTTAAACCCTCAAACTTTGGTTTTTCCACTTCACCCGCCCATGGTTTTTTTTAACTTTTCACGTCACACCCCCAATAGTTTTTCACTTACACCCTCAAAACTTTTGACATGAAACATTATTAACCTTTATCTTTAAATAAGTTAACATTCACTTCTAACTTTTGATATATAACAAGTTTGACTCGTCAACCTTTTCTACTTAATAACTTGACATCTTATTTTGACTCGTCAACCTTTTCTACTTAATAACTTGACATCTTATTTAATTTAAATTAATTTTACGACTTTACACCGTAAGTGTTATACTTTTATTATTTAAGTTACTCTTAAGTGCCTATTTTTATGTACGTGTTGGTTTACGTTTCGATGTAATTTTTTTATAAAATGAGTCGGATCAAATATAATACGTTTTATGTTTATTTAAATGTACGTTTTTCAGTTGGTCTAAGTTTTGACATAAATTTTACATGGAAACGAGTCGGGTCAAATATGACATGTCTTCGTTCAACGGTATAAATTCGGTTGAAAAAAACCAAGGCTGGAATCACCAACCTTGGTTTTTAAGAGTATATATACAATATAATATAATGATTATTCAGGTATTGTATATACCTCTCATAGTTGCTGTCCACCACGATCACCATGTGTTTGCCATCAGCGCCACCGTTTAGCCGCTTCCATACCAACGCTCCACCACTCCACTGCCGCCATCGTCGGTTGTGGCCACAAACATATATAGCATGTAGACATACTATAACCAAAACTCATTCACCCGTTTATTTACAAGTGCATTTTTTAACCAACCTGTTAGACATGTGTAGAGAAAGGGTAAAACAAAGTCCTCACCCTTAGGGCATTTTGCGCCATGTGGCAGTCCAGTCAGCAATGGGCTTTATTGCACGTTTTTTCTAAAACGGGTGTAGTGGAGTAAAACCCCTGCAATTATTACCCATTATTATTTTTTATTTTCTTTTTTAATTAAAACTAATGTTTAAAATAGGTGTAGGGGACATGATTGGCCAAAGAAACAAGGGAGGGGATGAAACCGGCGTTTTTTAAAGCATGTCTAGGGGAAAAAAAATTTTGAAAAAAAAACATCCCAAGGGTGGTCATGGGGCTTGGTTGGGCCTTTGGGGGGGGGGGTGACGCGAAAAAAAACCCCACTACGGGTGGTCGTACACAACCCGTTTTACCACTCCGTGTGCAAACTACTTGTTTTCAATTATTTAAAAACATAAGCCACAAAATGATAAGAAAAAACAATTGTTGGTTAACAGAGAAGACACTGAATGGACAAGCTTAAAATTAAAGGTCTATTTTCACAATGAGAAAACATCCATTAAAACACCATAAATGTTCGAAATGCATGCCAATTTAGACACAACTCCTTATTATGATCCACTCAAGGTATAGGTATACCAAAATTAGTTTCATTGAAAACAAAATCAGACTGCTAATCTCTCCATATCATCCATGGTATCCATAGATATGTATATATATATCTTATTACTTCAGTTTTGCAAACAGCCTAGGTGCAACCTGCATCAAAAGATGAGTACAAGCTATCATAGAATTCAAAAATGTTGATTTCAACCCAGTTATTTAAAAAAAAAGCGGATCCAACCGTTCGATCTGGATATAGTTCTCTCGATTTCAACCCAGTTATTCAAAATGGGTTTACCCAACTTGCCATCGATTGTGGTAGTAAAAGGAAAAGTGTACAAGAGAATAAGCTTACACAGTTGTCAACACAGTGCCAGTAATCAAAGTATTGTCCAGTGCAATGTTTGTGGCCCGTTTCATCTGCCTGAACCCTTTTCACACAACCCTGCAGATTATATTGAGCTAATTTAGAAACAAAGTAGAGGATATCCAAATAACTTGATTACATATTTGTATGTTGTTATTAAGTAAAATAAAAAAATGAGCATTATATATTGATTTCATATTTAGTACACAAATAGTACTTGGTAGAGTGCATGGGTTTGGTATTATTAATAGATATGGCAATTTCGATCCAATTACTTATAAACACACCAGTTCAGGTTATGAATGTCTCTCAACCGACAAACTAGTAAATCGAAAGAAAATTATAGCTAATAGATATAGGGCCACGCATCACTTATGAGTGTATAACTCAACTGAAGCAATATAACTTTTGTTATAATATTTGACAAACTGATTATTTGTAAAAAAAATTTCAAAAGTATTTTTGGCCAACAAAGAGCCAATCCTTTGTGACCCGTATCCATAAATACTCGTTTTGACCCGCTATGAGATGATCTATCAATCTTGAAAAGTTGTCTTCTCCATTAGACAACTATAAGAAGTAACGCAGAAAAATAAAAAGGAACAAAGCGTTCCAATTCTATAACACAGTTGAATTTACCAAAGCATCATAACTACACTTTATTCTTTTCAACCCAACTGTCAAAATTGGTAAGTTGCAATGTGTTTAAACAAGAAACATGTGAAAACAATGTTCAAGAATAACGGTTCACTGAGAACTTGCATGCATGAGTGCATGAACAACTCTAAAAATGACAATCTCAATCACGTACTTAAATTAAGTTAAATTCATAGTCAATCACGATAAGCTAGCCTCTGGTAGAATCATTACACTGTACACCATTGGTTCTCAGTTCTACAAGCAAACATGCTGTAAAAAAAATTTAATCATGTTCGATGGATAACATCACTGTGAATACACATGCATGAATACATAGACAAAAGATGTAAAACAGGTAATCACAATAGTTAAAATAGAGGTCAACGTTTAGTCATCAGAGCACACATGTTATATCAACTATCATGGACCTCCCTCATGTTGGCCGTGGGACCACTCGGCCCAATGGTGGCATACACCAAAATTAAACGAGACCATCCCTGATTTTCCTAGCCACACGCCAAGTCAGGAACAGCCTTATGGTTCCTTTGCCTCTCCTATCTTCCTTGCTAACTTTCCTTACATCTTGGTTTCAAAAGACTAGGCGATCGGAAGTGCTTAAGGTCCTCAAAGCTGAGGCGTGAGGCGCCTGATAGTCTGATACTCAAAGAATACTTATAAATTAATTCTAGATAAAATTTTCTGCCTTGATAATTCTTAAACACCCAAAATAAGGTAACATAAAATACAGAAAAGGAAAACCTATGTACATTAAAAGAAGGTTTATGTACAAGTACAACTAAACTATGCAGTTATCATGGTCCAAAATCAAATAGCGATCAAGGTCCGCTATACGATATATAGGTTACAGCGGTGCTACAGCGGTAATTTTTATATCATGCATAATTTATGTCTTTATATATATATAAACATATGTTTGAAAAATATAAATAGTTATATCAAAATTCGATTTAGAAGTCCAGCTACGAGAGTCCAGACTCCAACGATTTAGGATAGAAAGTGGAAGTCCAGCAATTCCTAGATTTAGGTTTTCTTTTGTTGAACGATGTAGAATCAAGCAACCAGCGTCCAACGAAGAAGACTTTAGGCCTCGATTGAGGTTTAATTTTGGGTCTGGGCCTTTACTTTTGTCTTTACATCGTATGTACGCTAAGCGCTATAGCACGCTATTGACTGCATAGCAACTAAAGAAGCTAAGCTCTAAGCAGAACCCAAGATACACTATGTACAAGCAACTGCCAGATTATTTAATTTATGTCACACTCAATCTCCAACTCTCTCTTCTTATATAACACTATGACAGATATGTTGTTTGGGTGTTTAACCTTAGAACTCGGCCATCACTTTCATCTTCTTTCCATCTCCATTACACCCATCTCTATCTTTGTCACCCTTCTTCAGCCTTTATTATATAACCTCAGAATCGCTCGACTTGCATCTAATTAAAGTGTGTGGAAGCAGGTCACCTGTGTACAGGACTACAGGCCTCACCTGCAGTCCATAAAAGTGCACCGCAGGTTGTCGGATAGGCACTCTTTGTTAGGATCGCTAGGATTGAACACACACGAAACTGAACACACACACACGAAAGCAATAAATGACACAAGATTTAAAGTGGTTCGGTCAGCTGACCTACGTCCACTGTGCTGCAACTAGGGTTTCTTTATTATTCAGGTGCTCAAGGAATTACAAGTACAATGATATCAATATATAGAGACTAATCTAGGGTTAGGAAACTTGTTCACCAAGTTAGGCCCAAGCCCACATAGAGATAACTAGGGCCGGCTAAATTAAAACCCTAATTTAACTGCCTAATATGGGCCGACTCAAAGCTAGGGTCGGCCGCCCTCCCTTGATCGGGCCTCCACACCAATTAGCCCAACAATCTCTCACTTGGAGGCTTGAACAACTCCCAATAGTCTTCAAAATTTGTACATCTTGTAATCTTCCTTTACCACCTAGTTGCAACAGCCTTCTCAACAATTAACCTGAAGGCACGTTGAAGCTCCCACTCAGCCTCAACTCATCAGTCACAAGCTGTGACTCGTTCTCTGTCCCTGTCGGCTCCCACTTAAACGAACTGCCGAATCCTGAAAAATCCTGAGAACACACACTCTCCAATACTAGCAAGAGATTCTCTGGAGAGACTTTTCCATTTGGAATTCTGGTCTTTTTAACCCACTGTCGCCCTGAAACTATAACTGAAACACGCCTTGCGCTCCCACTGTCACAATGTCCCCCGACTGGTTTGACCTTCCAAACACGTTCATCCCGAATCTTCCCTGTGACTCTAGGTTTCTCTCTTGCAAAGGAAACCCTCTTCTGTCCCTGAGATTCTGTGAACTCGACTTTGTTTTTCTTCAGAACTGGAACATCACTTCCTTCTGATGGTATACTGACCATGTATAATGAGCCTCTTTTCTTTCCACGAGCTATGACCATATTCCCTTTGACAACCTTCCACTGTCCATTCCCAAACTTAACTTCATATCCCTATCATCCAACTGGCCAACCGAAATCAACAACCTCTTCAGACCTGGAATAACCCTGACATCTCTTAAAGTCCACGAACCAACTGAAGTCTTCAAAACAAAGTCACCCATGCCCGTAACATCAAGTACCTCATCGTTCGCCAGTTTTACCTTTCCAAAGTCACCTTCTTTCAGATTCTGCAGTGCTTCACTGCTGTGGGTAGCGTGAAATGAAGCACCAGAATCCATGACCCAGGAATCCACACTGCTCTCCACACTACAGACTAATGCATCATCATCATCACTGTAGTCTCCTGCAGAGTTTATTTCTTTTTTCTGTTTCGAACACTGATTCCTAAAGTGTCCTACTTCATTGCAATTCCAACATACCACATCCTTCCGAACCTTAGACACACTCCTCCTCTTGCTCTGACGACTTTCCCGCTGATTCTTTCTTCCCCTGGCCTCTGTACTCAACAAAGAACTCGAAGACTCACCTGAACCACGACGTCGAGCATCCTCTCCCAAAATAAGATCCCGCATCTTCGCAAACGTGAACTTACTTGATTCCGAAGTGCTAGTAACAGCAGTTACGGTTCCAGACCAACTATCAGGCAATGAGGATAATAACAGTAGAGCTTGAACCTCATCATCAAACTTAATATCGACAGACACTAAACGAGACAAGATTGAGTTTAGGTTATTGATGTGATTTGTTACCGAGTCACCCTCCTTCATCCTGGTATTCACAAACTCTCGAATAAGATAAACCTTATTTGCTGCAGAAGGCTTCTCATACATGTTAGATAATGCTTCCATCATACCTTTAGCTGAGGTCTCCTTCTGGATGTTATAGGCAACATTCTCTGACAGAGAAAGCGTTATCACTGCTCTGGCTTTCTTATCCAACTTCACCCAATCTGCTTGTGGCATATCTTTTGGTTTCTCACCCTCAAGCACTACATCTAAGTCTTTCTGACAAAGTAGTGCCTCAATCTGCATCTTCCACCAACCAAACTTATTCCCATCAAACTTCTCTATTATAACCTTTCCGTCTACAGCCATGGCAATGACTAAACGAACACTGGTTATGGATAAACAGAGACAAACACAGCAAATCAATCTATTTAACACGCAGCGGAATAACGAACTTGATAATCAAAACTGAAACTTTAACTGAAACGATAAAACCTGACAAACGCGGTTGACTCAGGTTCTAGGTTTTTGTAGTCGGTCTCTTTGATTCAGCAAAACTGTTCTTCTGCAAAATAGATCTCTGATTTCGGCTGATTCGGGACTGGTTGTTAAAGCTTTCGAAAAAAACGGAACCTAAACCTTCTTCTGCGACGACGGCGAAAACCCTAACGGCGGCGGCGAAACCCTAGTAGCGCTAGGGTGATGGCGGCGGTTGACTGGGTGGCTGACGACGAAAGAACTGAAGGTGGCGGTTCTGGTGTTCTCGTGTGATCCCGATCAAGAGCCAAAGCTCTGATACCAATTGTTAGGATCGCTAGGATTGAACACACACGAAACTGAACACACACACACACGAAAGCAATAAATGACACGAAGATTTAAAGTGGTTCGGTCTGCTGACCTACGTCCACTGTGCTGCAACTAGGGTTTCTTTATCATTCAGGTGCTCAAGGAATTACAAGTACAATGATATCAATATATAGAGACTAATCTAGGGTTAGGAAACTTGTTCCCCAAGTTAGGCCCAAGCCCACATAGAGATAACTAGGGCCGGCTAAATTAAAACCCTAATTTAACTGCCTAATATGGGCCGACTCAAAGCTAGGGTCGGCCGCCCTCCCTTGATCGGGCCTCCACACCAATTAGCCCAACACTCTTTTTACAACAAAGGGTGCATCCGAAGCTTCTATATTGTATTGTAGTATATCCCTATTATATCATGTACCATACTCTTAATAAGCTCCTTATCGACATTATCTCTTCTTTGACCATCAACATATGGCACTAAGAACATATCACCTCATATGTGAACATTTGCAATGCATATACACCCTCTAGGCACAATGGTAATGTTACAATAAATATGAATATGATGTATCTTCAACACAAACAAACACGTTGCACTTTAGGCGATCTAAAGCCTATCAGATTGAAGAAACCTACTATAACAATGTACATGATGTATACATATCAAGCTAGGATACTACTAACTCAACAAGCAAGTGACAAGAAATTTGCAATGAAAAATAAACGAACAAAGAGAACAAAATCATGAATACATAGGTAAAACCATATGTAAGCAAACACAAACTTTGGAAATCTACCTGATAGTCAAGCCAAGCTCTAACACACTTAGGCTTGCACAACTCTTCAAAGTACTTCTTCTGGTCAACCGGTTCGTCGTCCGACCTTAAATGAAGAAACAAAGGTACCATTAATTAATAAAACCTCAAACATAAAACAATTACATACTATTTTTAACCATCTTCCAAACAAAACAAAAATTATATTTTTCCTTAGTTGCAAACCTCAATCTAAAACAACGTCTAGAATTCATATTCATGCTTTTAAACTAATTCAGCAAACTTTCATACAATAGTAACTAAATTAGGTTTATGAATTAATTAATTCAATAAATCGGAACACGGATAACTCACATAATGATGCACGGAAATAATATACCAACAGTTGAAAGCAAGCTCGTTCGTTCGATTGAAGCACCTGCAAATGCATCATTTCCAATTATCGATTTAATTAACAGATCGAATGAGTAGAGTATAGATCTAATAAGAATACTTTGATAATGTGGAATTTAATTAATTCAGAGAATACCGTCAAAAAAGGGGGTTGAAAGAGGTGGCAGCCGTCGAACCGAAAGACCAGGGAAGGGGGAGAAAATAAAGCGAAAGGGATCTTTTATTTGTTCCGTCTAGCAGATACTATTTTTAACGGCCAACAAATCAATCCCGAGTGCGCTCAGAGCACCCACTAGACAAACGGAGTAGTCCGAGAGTAATTGAGTCGTCCACCACCACTTCCGGGGAAACCCGGTAATGCAGCCGCTTGTAGGCACGACGGTGAAACTACCGGTAAAACTCGTTTGGCTCAAGGATCGAACCCAGGTTTTCCTAGGTCTCCTATCATCGCCCACCAGTACCTTACTCTTTTTTGCACCAAATTGGAATTGAACTTGAGTCTTCACAGAAGAACTCAAATCCTCTTACCAGTTGAGCTAGAGGTCATTCGCTAGCACATACTAGATAGATAGAATAGAAGGTACATATTTTACCATTTCTAATTTTCTTTTAACCGCCGATGAATCCTTCAAATTGGTTTCCGGTGAAATTCACTACATCAGGATATACTCGTCTTCGAATCGGGAAAACCCTCACCTAGGGCTAAAGCCTATGAACACTAGGCCGAAGGCATGACAGTGCGTTGAAGTAAAACTCGCTCAATTCAAGGATCAAACTAGCGATATCCGCCCAGTCTCCTATCGTCACCAGGTGCCAAGGAAAATACAGGGGAGCGAATGAATCGAACCTAGGTCACTTAGAACACAAGCTCTCTCTTACCGCTCCTCCACCAAGCTCATTGGTAAATATGACCTTTTTATAAAAGAAGCTTAAGCTATGATAGACTAAAGGTATGTTTGGCAAAAGTAGTTGTTGGCTAGTGGTTGGTAGCTGGTGGTTATAGCTTTTTAGATATATTTAGGTGTTTGGCAGAGTAGCTGAAACCATTAATTGAATGTATAAAATAAACATAACTAAAAAGTTTATTATCTTTAAAGGTTAAAATAGTCATTTTTTTCCTAAAAACTTGTAGCTCCTTCTAAACGCTACTACTAGGAGCGTTCAACCAAAAACTTCAAACTCTTAACCTAAAGCTTCAAGCTCCTTCAACCAAACAAGATTTTTTTTATTGAGTGTGAGCTTTTTCTTAAAAGCTTAAAGCTAGAAACTCCTAAGCTCCATGCCAGACATACCCTAAGAGTATCATAGTGTGAAAAAGGTCATATTCATAATTGTCATTGGTCACATTATTAAACTATAATTATCAAACTATAAACAACATTAGGTTGTTTTATGGTGTTGTACCTCACATGGAGAGTTTTTCAAAAAAAAGGTTTTATTTTTCATTTTTAACCCAAAGGTTTTCATCTTTTATATTTTAACCCCTTTGACTTTTTACTTTTTAACCTAAAATTCTTCATCTTTTCCAATTTAACCCAATCACTTTTTTATTTACAATTTTGGTCTCCCATACTTTAATCTTTCGCAAGTTTTTCGTTTTACGTTTTACGTTTCGTTCTAAATTTTGCGAGTTAACACGCCGCAATATGTATGAGGTTGAATTTTTTTTGTCACATGTTTGAAAGGTTTTTCACAACGCGTCTATTTTTCTCCGTTTGACATGTTCGTCGCAACCCGCGGATCCTAGATCAACTTAGTTATTCTTTTCTACGTTTTACGAATCGGTCTAATTTCTTAGCATTAACACGCCGCAACGGGCTGCGTGGTTCATGGATTTACGTCTGCTTTTCGTTCGGTGTTGTTTTTTCCTTTTTTATTTATTTTATTTTTACGAGCTTTTCGGATGTTGGTGGTAGTTGACAGTGGTGTGACATTGATACTACTTGGCACCGTTTTACGAATGTTTTTTTCACCAGTTAGGTTTCTACTAATAATTTGTTTCGAGTTTACTCTATACTTCCTTTACTTAAAAACCAGTTATACATGCATGTTTTTATATTCGTGTTGGTATAAATTTGATTTCCTCTACGTTTTGACGTAAACTTTTCTGAAAACGAGTAAGGTCAAATAGAATACGTTTTTGTTTAAAAAGTAAAACATTTTTACGTGCATATTTTTATGTACGTTTCGGTATAAATTCGAGTTGATCTATGTTTGACGTAAACTTCTTTGGGAAACGAGTCAGGTCAAATATAATATGTTTGCGTGTGCTTATTTTGTAACACCCCAAAAATCTAATTATTTCAGATTTATATATATCCTAGTAAGCTACAAGTAAATAACTAAAAGCGTGAGTTTAGTTAGAATGCAAATCTAAAACTTAAAAGAATGAGGGGCCAAAATTGAAAGAAATGAAAAGAGAGAAATATAAACATAATTAAAAGGAATAAACACACACACCGGTGGTGTGTGTGTCGCCAGAACCAGAGAAAGAAAAGGGGGGAAACCCTTGTCATTACAACAATCAGCAAATTGAAACCCTAATTGTAATTTAAGATCCTTGCATGTCTTGATTCCTTGATTATCTAAGCATACTTAAGTACAAGGTGAGTAGAATTTTATGTTTTGATGATCTTGAATGTAATGGGTTTCTATAAATCCATGAACTTATGTAAAATTCGTATGAGTATGGATTAGAAGCATCATTCAGAATATCATTTATGCTTGCATTTGGATGAATTGATATTAAAAGTGAAAACCCCACTTGAAGTAGGAGCTTTGCAAGGTGTGATATTGAATTAAATGTAAATTAGTATAATGATTATGTAGGAAGATGTTCATAATGAGAAATTGTTTGATGGAATTGGTTTAGAATGAAGGTTATATAAAATTTAATTGAGTTTGATGATCTTGACATAAATTAGTAAGGTAAGGCATTGGATACTTGTACACCATGCATTGTTAATAGTACGTACGCCAAGTGTTTGTTAAAATGCTTGAATGAAGAAGTTTAAATGAAAAAATGATTTCTTGTGAATATTATGATAAATGCTAATTGTTAACTTGATTATGATAAGAAAGGCATGGGAATGAAGACATAAAACTAAAGTATGTCGGTTACCAATGGGGTGGTGGTCCATTGCTAAATGTAAAACCTTTAAACACCTTGGGAGGAGAGGTCTTGGGTTCGAGTCCCACAGACAACAGGAATAAAAGAAATTTGTCGTTCAAAAAAAAAAGAAGAAGAAACAAGCCAATCCGGAACGCAAGCGAAAAAACGAAAGAGGTAAGTTCTTCTACTTACGAGTTTTAGTCATGTATAACATTTATGTTATCTTGTTTTGTAAGAATATAAAGTGGTGTCTTGTTAAACGAAAATTATATAAATTCAATACATGTTATGGATCGAACGATTGTTAATGATATTTTTATGAATTGGGAATTAACGTTGAACCGGATATAGAAGATAAAAGGAGAATTTACATTTATACTCGTTAGAATGTACGGTTAAGTGAATGTTAAAGAAAGGATTATCATAGTATCCGATGAAAGGTTAGAATGTTATGTTAGATAATTTAAAATAGTGTGATATGATTGTAGGTAAATCATCGTGTTAAGTTGGCGCCAAGTCCGGAACGAACACACCATCTCATATGCTTCCGCTAAGATATTCAACTAAATGGGTCAAACGCTTTTGTAGAAACTTTCAAGTTTCATCTAGTTATGTAATTGTTTAGCTTTAAAATTTCTAAAGCTTTGTTGTATAAAAGAAAGATGGTTATCTTCAAATTAGGATGTAATCTTTGTGATGTTGTAAAAAAATGTTTCGTTTTCTTTTGAAGTGTTGTGATAAATTTTATAAGTATTATGTTTAACCCGCTTCATTGTCAAGGATAAACTCATTTTACGTTTTAAGTAAGCTTTAGGCGTTTCAAGTTGGTATCAGAGCCAAGGTTTGAGGGATTCAAGTATTCGGACTAGAGTACTTGAACTCAAACCGAAAGCTCACGCAAGTGTGTGTTCGTTCTGAGGCGCAATACAAGTAAGTATTTAATGATTCTAATAATTACATGTTTAAAGGGTATCGTTACGGGAAGAGTTAAAAAGAATTTGTAATAGAAAAGTTAACATTAAAGGCATCTTTTTAAGAAGTCCCCGAGCAGCTTTGACCGAACGGAACTCAATCAGGTCGAGCAGGCTGAAAAATAAGAAAAATGCAGCGTTTCTGCACCAGACAAGGCATCGCCGACGCGACTCCTTGTCGTCGCTGACGCGACGTCTGGGATATTGAACCCAGCGACGCTTTATTACATTGTCTACGCGAATCTTTCTCCGACGCCAAAAGTAGAATGCGTCGCCGACGCGACTCCTTGCCGTCGCCGACGCCATTCCCAGAATTACATCGATGATTTTGTTGTTTTGTTATGCTAAAGCTCCCGAATCAGTCCCGAACCCTCGTTAAGCTTAAGAAAATTTCTATAATACCAACGAACTTACAAGTTAGATAACCTAAACATCAATAATTGATGTATGAATGAATGGAAGGTTGTGTGCATAGATGGGAGTATGTTTCGATTAGCACATTGAGAATGTTTGTGATAAGGATTATATAAGTTCATAACCTATGGGAATGAAAAGTTGAGGGTATGCAATGTATAGAATGTTAAAAAGAATGAATGGTATGATACCTAACATAAGTATGTGATTTAGATGACCAATGAAGGAAGCCCAAATACTACTAAACGAATAAGTCAGGGTGAACTAAATAAGCTTATTGCGGAAGAAGTAGTGAAGATACTTGACGCAAACATTCCCCGTATAGTGCAAGAAGTAGAAAGTCAAGTATTAAACGTGGTTGAAACCATGATGTCGAGAAAGATGGATGAGTTGAAAGAAATGATAAGCGGGGTGCAAGGGAAGAAAGACACACAGCGGTGCACATACGAAGAATTTATGGCGTGTAAACCCTCATCTTATAATGGAGAAATTGACCCTACAGAATGCCAAAGATGGATTTCCAACAAAGAAGGGGTATTCATCCGAAGCCATTGTGAGAAGGAAGACCAATTTATGTTTGCTACGGGACAACTTCAACGACAAGCTAAAGATTGGTGGGATGCGTTTAGTATGGAAATTTGCGAAGATAAACTCCAAACCCTCACATGGCAAGAGTTTAAAGAACCCTTCATGAAGTATCATTGTCCACAATCAGCCGTGGATCGCATTCAAGAAGACTTCCTTCGTCTTCGACAAAAGAATGAAACAATCGATGAAATTACTAGCACTTTTCTCTACAAGATGAAATTTTGTAAGGAATTCGCAAGAACAGAAAGAATGAAGATTAAGCGTTACCATGATATGTTAAAGACCGAGTACCGAAAATTCATTACCCCTTCCAAATGCGAAACTTTGAATGAGCTCATTAATTGGGCAAGAGATAGAAAGATCGAATTGAAAAGGCAAGGGGAGCGGGGATAGAAGAGGCAAATCGAAAAGTGGTCAATTCAAGGTACCCCTAAAAAGTCCAAGATTCATGATCATGGTAAGAAGGAGGCTACTAAAGGAGGATTTCTACGGTGCAAGACATGTGGGAAACTCCATTCGGGTGAATGTTTGATGGGAAAAAGGGGATGCTATAATTACGGTCAAGAAGGGCATCCATACTATAATTGTCCCAATCCCAAAAGGGTGTTTTACAACTGTAATGAATCAGGCCATGTGAAAGTCGAATGCCCAAAGCTCAAGCAAGGAATGAAGAAAGAAGGAAGAAAGGAAGAAAACCCCAAAGCTAAAACAAGAATGTTCCAAATTTCATCAGAAGAGGCAAGGGCTCACCCGAATGTTGTGTCAGGTATACTTATGCTAAACTCTATACCTACATACATATTGTTTGATACTGGAGCTAGTAGGTTATTTGTTTCAAGCGAATTTATACATTCCCCTTCATTTGTAATAGCAAGAATGCCTATACCCTTAGAAGTAGAAATAGCCGATTGTAAAAGTTATTTATTACATGAAATATGTAGAAATTGTAAGATCACTATTGAGGATGAAGAATTTGATATTGATCTCATTCCCATGGTTTTGGGAGAATTCAAGGTAGTGGTGGGCATGGATTGGTTATCCCGATATCATGCAGAAATTATATGCGAAAACAAGATTATTCATGTTACATAACCTAAAGGAAAGCGGGTAAGCATATATGGGGAAAGAAGAGTAGAACCTAAACTATGTACCATCGTTGAAGCGGTTATGTATGTAAGAAACGGAAGTAAGGCATTCTTAGCCTATGTGGTTGATACTAAAAGATACTTTAAGAATGGAGGATACAAGAATTGTGAATGAATATCCGGATGTGTTTCCGGATGAATTACCAGGACTTCCACCTAAATGGGAGGTAGAATTTCAGATCAAATTGGAACCAAATACCAAGCCGGTAGCCAAAGCTCCTTACCGGTTGGCACCCGCGAAAGTGCGGGAATTGATGGTCCAATTGCAGGAAATCCTGGACAAGGGCTTTATACATCCTAGTGTATCCCCTTGGGGAGCACCCGCCCTATTTGTGAAAAAGAAAGATGGATCGATACGCATGTGCATCGACTATTGTGAGCTCAATAAACTCACGGTGAAAAATCGATACCCCTTACCAAGAATAGATGATATCTTCGATCAATTACAAGGAGCAAGTTGGTTTTCAAAAATCGACTTATGCTCGGGATATCACCAGTTGCGGGTACGGGAAGAAGATGTGGCTAAGACTGTGTTTAGAACTCGTTACAGGCATTATGACTTTTTAGTAATGTCTTTCGGGTTGACTAACGCTCCGGATGCATTTATGGATTTAATGAATAGAGTATGCCGAAACATGCTAGATAAGTATGTCATAGTATTTATAGATGATGTTTTGGTATACTCTCGTAGTGAATCTGAACATGCGTGTCATTTACGTGAGGTGCTCAAGACACTCTGTAAGGAAAGGTTATACGCTAAAGTTTCCAAATGTGTGTTTTGGCTCAGGGAAGTGCAATTCCTAGGCCATGTGATTAATGAAAAGGGAATTTTGGTTGATCTATCTAAAGTAGAAGCTGTGATTAAATGGCAACCCCCGAAGAATGTTAACGAAGTAAGAAGTTTCCTCGGGTTAGCCGGCTATTATCGGAGATTTATTCAAGATTTCTCTAAGATAGCCTTACCTATAACCAGATTGACGAAGAAAGAAGAGAAATTTACATGAGGTGTTGAACAAGAGAAAGCTTTCCATATGTTAAAGGAAAAATTGTCGAGTTCTCCGGTGTTGACCTTACCAGAAGGAACGGGAGATTTAGTAGTTTATGCGGATGCGTCACATCAAGGGTTGGGGTGTGTCTTGATGCAACGAGGCAAAGTCATTGCTTATGCTTCAAGACAACTTATACAGCACGAAAGTAACTACCCAACTCATGATTTAGAATTGGCGGCAGTAATCTTTGCCTTAAAAATTTGGCGGCACTATTTGTACGGAACGAAATGCACAATTTATTCAGATCACAAGAGCCTCAAGTATTTTTTTTCGAGCAGAAAGACCTTAATATGAGGCAACGAAGGTGGCTAGAATTAATTAAAGATTATGATTGCGACATTCTTTACAATCCGAGTAAAGCTAATGTCGTGGCAGATGTATTAAGCCGAAAAGAATATCCACCGCCTATTCGAGTGAAGTTAATGAGAATGATAGGCACACCAAACCTTATTGAAACTATACGAGAAGCCCAAATAAGTTATTGAATGGGGATGATCCAAAGGGTGAAAGAACGAAAGGGTTTGTCAATACGCTAGAAGTAAACGCAAATAGAATTAAGACAAGATATGGGCGGATTTGGATACCACGTTTTTGTGAAGCAAAGACTCTATTAATGGAAGAAGCACATAAGTCCCGCTACTCGGTTCATCCGGGAGCTACCAAGATGTACCGGGACTTGAAAGGAAATTACTGGTGGCGGGAATGAAACACGACATTGTCAAGTATGTGTCCAAATGCTTGACATGTTCCCAAGTAAAGGCAGAACATCAGAAACCATATGGGAAATTGCTATCTTTGGAAATTCCGTGTGGAAATGGGAGGATGTGACTATGGATCTCGTAACCAAACTTCCTAGAACAAGAAAGGGGCATGATGCTATATGGGTCATTGTCGACCGCCTTACCAAAACTGCCCATTTTCTACATATTCGAGAAACCTATTCCTCTGAAAGGTTGGCTGAAATGTTTGTGAAAGAAATTATATCCCACCATGGTGTACCCGTGTCCATTGTGTCGCATCGAGACACGCCATTTACCTCTCGTTACTCGTGAAAGTTTCACGAAGGAATGGGTACTCAATTACACATAAGTACCGCGTATCACCCCAAACGGATGGTCAGTCTGAAAGGACCATCCAAACGCTTGTGGATATGTTAGGAGCATGTGTTATGGATTTCGGGGGAAATTGGGATGAACATTTACCGCTAGGGGAGTTCTCGTATAATAATAGCTATCAAAGTAGAATTCAAATGGCGCTGTATGAAATGTTATATGGAAGAAAATGTAGAACCCTTGTTTGTTGGGGAGAAGTGGGACAAAGAGAACTTGCTCCTAAGGACGTAGTAGCGATAACTAATGAAAAGATTAATCTTGTACGGGCTCGATTAAAGGTGGCGCAAGATCGACAAAAGTCCTCTGGACAAAAGGAGGCGCCCTATTGAATTCCAAGTGGGGGACCAGGTACTATTGGTATCCCCGTGGAAAGGCGTAATTCGATTCCGTAAACCAGGAAATTGGGTCCTTGATATATTGGATGTTCAAAATTCTAGCTCGTATTGGAAAAGTGACATATTGGTTGGAATTATGATGGATGAAAGAATGAATTATATTGAAAGACCGGTAGCTATAAAAGATTCTAAGGTGAAGACTCTTCGTAACAAAGAAATTAAGCAAGTGCTTCAATGGCAACACAGGAAAGGGTCGGATCTCACCTGGGAACCGGAGGATGAAATGCGAAAGTACTACCCGGCTTTATTTGGTACGTATCTAGGTTTTGAGGACGAAACCTTTCTTAAGGGGGTGGACTTGTAACACCCCAAAAATCTAATTATTTCACATTTATAAATATCCTAGTAAGCTACAAGTAAATAACTAAAAGTGTGAGTTTAGTTAGAATGCAAATCTAAAAACTTAAAAGAATGATGGGCCAAAATTGAAAGAAATGAAAAGAGAGAAATATAAACATAATTAAAAGGCATAAACACACACTGGTGGTGTGTGTGTCGCCAGAACAGAGAAAGAAAAGGGGGGAAACCCCTTTTCATCACAACAATCAGCAAATTAAGGCCCTAATTGTATTTTTTACTGGTATTTTAAGAATAAAAATCAACATTCTTAGTCTCATGCTTGAGACATGATTGCCCAAAATATATATAGTTAAGTAGTTGACATAGTTTATCTAAAAATACTTAGATAGTTATCCAAAAGAAATTTATGAGTAATAAACTAAAAATCCAAAATTGAATAATATAAGTTTAAATGTTAGGGTAATAAAATAAAAATTGAAGATAACAAAAAAAACTTTGACAACCGAACATAAACAAACGAACACGAAAAAATGTTAACAAACAAACATTGATGAACCCAATGTTTTATAAACCGGTATTTCAATCGTACCGGGTTAGGCTTAGAAATGGTTCAACCGGTTGAACTGAGTTGTATCGGGCGATTTAATTGGGTTGACTAATTAACTTTATAAATCTATAAAATACAATTTCAACTCAAAAAATAATCAAAAACTAAATCATTCCATAATAAAAAAAAATATCCAAAAGTTAATCCATAATAAAAAAATAACCCAACTGTCGATGTGGATGAAGTTTGATCGATGTGGATTGCGAGCGCTAAAAGATTAAAAGTCCAAATTTTAACCTTAGCCTGGTACTGGTATAACTGGTTTAAACCGGTATAACCTAATTTACCGGCGGTACAACTTCTTTGCCGTTTCCATAGTTTACCGGTATGATTCGTGCCGGGTGAGCTTCCGGCATCCGGTTTAACCAGTTCAACCGACCGGTTTAAACCGGTTTTTAAACATTGGATGAACCTAAACAAACAAACATTGATGAACCTAAAAAAACATATTATTGAACGTTCACGAACGAATGTTTATTGATTCATGAAAACGAATGAATGTAAATGAAAATTTAAGTTACAGTAATAAATAAATAAATAAATAAATAATAAAGATGAGCTTGACATTTAAACAACTAAAAAACCAGACTTGTGATTTATTAAGTTTAGGGATGGCAACGAGACGAACTTAGAATGAAAACGGATAATAATAGTCCTATACTCGGTTGTGAAGAAAATGTCATATACCCGACTCAATCCCGTAAGGTGTATATTGGATAATTACCCATCAAGTATTAGGTATACCTATTAGTTTGTAAAAAAAATACCCGTTGGGATTTACAAATATATTTTTTTACCTTTCTAATTTCGGATAGTTTTATATTCTTAACCACCTGTCGTGTCGATCTGAGAGTGTGTTTTTTTTCAATGAAACAATAACAATTCGTATTTAATAGAATTATGCAGCGGAATAATAATCAATCAGATCACAGAACAGTTGTAAATAAGTCATCACATATTTTTATTTTATCAAACCATGTGTTTACAGACTCGACTTATGCTCCCCCTTAACTAATGATCTCACATTGTACTATCTAAATCTAGAACAACTTATTCAATGATCTGTTTATGCACAAAGAGTAACAACTGATGACATCAGGATACATCATTTAGAAAGTGATCTCTAACTATCATAATAACTAACTAAATGATTCTCAGTTCTTATAAAACAACTATCAATCTTACAAACGAATGTTTACAATAAAAGATTATTATTCTAAAAAAATTGTCCTACAAAACAATTGTTCTTTATGGCCAACAGTTGTTTCTTCAACAACATTTCTTCATATCAACATTTATCTTTATCTAGTTGGTTTGCCCCACCAGATTTTGTGTCTTTATCAGTCATTTTATTAGGAGGAGTAGTTCTTTCAAACTTGAATTGAATCTTTACTGTAAGTGAAGAACAATTGTTTGAGGGTACAACAATCTTCCCTTGAACTATTGAAGCCAAAACTATTTATTTAGCTTCACTTATTTCTTAAAACTTTGTCTCTGATTTCAATTTGACCCTTAAATTGCAATTTAAGCTCGGAGTCAAATTATCACCATCTTCTCTGTACAGAGATAGTACCAAATGATTCTTTTGATCTTCAAGACTTAGCCAAGTAATTAATTCCAATACCTATAGTTATTTGATCTATCATCTTGCCATTTTATTGTGATATCAGATATTGCTTTATCACAACTCCAGTACCCTCCTAGCCTAAGGTTCAAAAAATAGGACCAAAAACTATTGATTGCTTTTTCATTGGATATGCTCGCAACAATGATACGTATATGTTTCTTATGCACGAGTATAAGAATCTCAATATACACAAGTACATGATTATTAATCAAGGAATGACTCAATTTATGGAAATGTGTTTCCTTATTCAGGACAAGAACACACAATATCATCAACCGTCAATGCTGGTTGATGATATTCTTCATGATGAGAGACATGAACAATCTAAGGTTGAAGAGGTTGAGCCTAGACGAAGCAAACGACCAACAGGTGAAAAATCCTTTGGTCTTAACTTCAAATCTACATGGCTAAGGGTGAGCCTAAACCATACATGGGAGCGGTCACCTCTTCGGAAGGTCCTTAATAAGCAAAAACCATCAATTATTAAACTGGTTGGGATGTAGTAGATCTTCCTCCCAGTTGTAACCCACTTGGATATCATTGGTTATTCCAAAGAAAGATGAAAGCCAATGACAATATTGTGAAATACAAGGCTATGTTAGTGAGTACAGAAAACATAAAAAAATTCTAGATCATTTTGATACTTCCTCGTCTATGACAAACATTACCTCTATAAGGTTGGTGCTTGAATTTATGGCTTCAAGAAATTTGGAAGTTCGCTAAATGAATATGAAAGCCACATCTCTAAATGTTTATTTCGAATAGGAGATTTACATGGAGCAACATGAGAACTTCTCCGCCTTGGGTCAGAAGGGTGAAATATATAAACATGTCAAGTCTTTGTATCTTAAAGAAGGCTCCAAAACTATGACACTAGAACTTCAATCATGGCATGATTGAAAATGGATTTAAATAAATGAGTATGACAAGTGTATCTATATGAAAAAGTCATCCGGAGGTTATGTGATCCTAATTATGCCTTTATGTAAATGATATGTTTATAATTGGGAGTGATGATAAGATGATCAAATCTACTAAGTTCATGTTAAAAGCAAGGTTAACACAAAAGATATGGGTCTAGTAGATGTGATTCTGTAGTAAAGATCACTAGAACCCCAAATGGTCTTTTGTTAAATTAGTCTCACTATATGGATAAGATCATTGTGAAGTTATATTTAGAGGCTACAAGTATAGCTCTAAATCCAATTGAAACCGCCCACTATCATAGCAATAATATAGGGCATGGTTTGCTCAATTAAATTACTTAAGGATCATCGTTCGTCTAATGCATGTTATGACGAGTACAAGACCTGACGTAGCATAGGTTCTTACAAGGTTAACTAGATATACTAATAACCATGGTTGCAAAAGTCGCGAGGCGCTCCCTAGTCAGATTTGAGAGTACTCGGGAAGTACTCGGGCTAGGGGGGGATTACTCGGGAAGTAATTGGCCTTGGCGAACAGTACTCGGGCCTTGGTAGACTACCTTGTAGCGAGTACTCAGAGTCTAGGTGGGACTTTTACAACCATGCTAATAACCAAGCTCTAAACATTGGAATAAGTATAACAAGGGTCTTGGGCACTTGAGATACCAAAAAATGGATATTTTATGACATAGATCCTGATGTGATCAAAGGATACACTATTGCTATGTTGCTAACTAGATATTGGATATAAAAGATTTCAAATAAAAAATTGTGTATATTTGGAAGTTGTCAATGCAAAATTTGATAGCTAGATCCATGACAGAATCTAAATTGATTGCCTAGGTTAAATCCAGAGAAAAGGTAAGGTGCCTACGTCAAATTTAAAAGATATTGCAAGATGCCCAAAGCTTATTTAAGCTATTTATATACACTAGCACAACCAATCAGAGACTGGTGGAGCTCCAAGCTTGATGTACAATGGAAAATCAAGGCACATCAGATGTGGACATAATACGATACAAGAACTATTCTCAACAGAAGTTATCACAACTGACAAGTCCAAGGATAACATTGTGGATCCACGAACAAAAGGTTTAAGAAAAAAGTTAGTTCATAAGACATAAGGAGGAATGAGACCAAATCCTATGAATTAAGTTAATATAAAAGAAACCTAACTTAGAGATTGGAGATCTCAATATCTAGGTTCAATAAAACAACCAAATTGCATAAACTAAAGTCACTATGCGAGAGTACCCAAAACGTGTAAAGGGAGTTAAATGTCACATCGTTCATTCTTATAATAAATATAAGTGGTGTTCGAGAGGTGAAACATACAAATTTTAATGAGTTGTGGAACATCCCCTTTGTGAAAGAATAGTATGGTCGCTTTAAATGAATTGTGGGGTGCAAATTTTTGAGAGCTCTTGTAGAATGAGGTTATGTTGAATGACTTAGTGGACACAACAATGAGGGGCTAACCAGACTAGGAAGATGTCAATATAAAAAATAGTTCGCTTATGGACATCGCAACCTCTAGGAGACTAAGTATCCTATAATACTCAAATATTTAAATTACATCTTATTACTTGTATGTATGGATTGACCGCCATTCATGTGGGAGCTTGTTAGAAAATTTGTTGAAAAAGAGTACTTTCACAAAGTGGAAGAATGTAATTTTCACCAACTTAATGTTGACACAAATAATCATATGTTATTGTAGTCAATTTAAGGGGTAACTTTACATAAATGTAATCAAGTTTATCAATTGTTTCGATTAAGCCACTAAACTTTTTTTGTCTCTCTAAATTCACTAGAGTTTCATTTTATGTTCTAACTAGGTTATCACCCGTGAATACTCACGGGTCGAATGTTTAAATGTTAATAAACACAATTGTGTATATATTTTAAAAAATGAATAAGACATGACGAATAAGGTATATTAATTAAAAATTAGCATCTTCAAAATTAAATTAATTTCATAGTAAGTGAAAGTAATTTAGGGAGTAAATTAAGCTTTGTAATTAAAGAAGATTGTAAACTTGAAACCGGGCATAAATAATAAAATAGGAAACGGATTACAATGTTTAAAAAAAATTCAAAACCTTACCTATTACAAAACCACATTTTATTTTCCTATGATGATTTAAAATTGGCAACATAAATAATTATATAAAATATACCACAAACATATTGGCAAGATAAATAATTATATAAAATGTACCACAAACATGAAAAGGTATTTCATTGTAACAAATAATAGATTTGTATGTAATAAATAGGTTATCACCCATGAATACTCATGAGTTTGGATATTTATACTATATTAAAACTACAGTACAAGAAGTCACACACAACCCAAGTAAAAAACACAACTAAAACGATTCACATCAAAGAAAATACAAACACCAAAATAAAACCAACCATAAACATCTCAAAAAGATATAAGACAATCTTCATTCTTCTATCTTTTCCTAGCAGCCATCCTTCTTTGATCAACATTCACCCAAACTCGACATCTTTCAAAACATCAACCTCAACCAAATTTGTCTTCCTAAACAAACACCACAAACTTTGATTAATCTCAAAAAGGTAATAGTAACTTTTGAATATTTATAAAAAAACTATAATAAAAAAAGTATGATAGTCATCTACAACTTCGAAGCTATAGCTTTCATATCACAAAAATCTAAAAAAAAAAAGAAAAACTAAACTTTATAGAAAATTTTACCAATGTCATAGGCTTGACTTCAAAGTTAGTTACTTTTTTGGCATCTTGACATTTTAAATTTTACGTTGGTTAAACTAATAACCATTATCAATTTATACAACAATACGCATATAGGTAACTACACTCGATCATAGTCTCTACAAAAGTAACTATATTTCCAAACTATAGTCATAAAACACTAAGTTAGAGAAAAACGTGTCAAATGGGTTAGAATTTATCTGCATTTTATATCTAATGGGTCAATTTGGTAAAACAGGAAAGTAGCTTAAGCCAAAACGGGTCATAGCAAAATGTATACTTTCATCTTTCGTTATGAAAGTTATATATTTTTCATTTATATATACACACCAAAAGCCTTTGATAACAACAATATATAAACCCTAAATTGTAAAGCCAGTGACTAACTTTGATTTTTTTTTATAGAAATTGGAAAAAAATGGATCAGAATCCATACCTTCTTTGGAATTAGTACTTCTATTTAAGCAAATTAATGAAATAACCTGCAGACCCATCATCAATCTATCAATAAACATTTCAATTCATATGAGTGAAAGCCTAAATAGTACATACAACGACCAACTTTGAGATTTCATTACAGATATAACATGAAGAATGAAAACTTCATGACTTCAACGAAATCAAGACGATTACAAATCAAAATCTAAGTAGCTAACGATAACCCTAACCTTGATACAAAGAACTAAGCATTATTATCTGATTCTAATTACTACTAAAACAACCACCACCCCTGGATATTTGGTAATAATTCAGAAGATGCAGTGTAGTGTACCTGAAAGATTTAAAACGATGGTTAGCACATGAGCAAATTTTTACTCTAATATTACTTATTCGCCACTTTATCACCAAAAGAACATGTTAACATTGATTTTGTCCGCAAGATAACCATGTCATGTCTTCGTTGGAGAGATATTAAGCCAAAGGTTGAAGTTTTTCATAAAATCATATGCATATAGGCTAAGAGTAGCCATTACCAAAAAATACAGGACAAATAAAAGCCCAAATTTAAAAAAGTCTCAGATAGGATCCTTGAAACTTAATTACTAACGATTGAACATTGTATAATCCATTACTGGAATTGAGCTATTGTAAAGATTCGATGCATAAACAGAAAATAAAAGAAAAAACGTCACTAATATGTGAGGGCAAAAATCACCTAAAGTGTATTAGCAATATAGAAACTTCTTAAGTTGATGCATTTACAAGTTTAAACAAAATAAAGATCGCCCAACGTGTATTGTCAATTATTTCAATAATCATTTTTTTTTTCTTTCAACTTCTTACTTGCTTCCCCAAATCGATTATTACAACCCTTACTAATCAGAACATTATAGTTATAACCAATTTCACTTAAACATTCGGACAACAAAACTCATAGTACAACCCTACCGAGCCATATAAGAAAATTCAACTGTAACATAGTAAAGACCGAGACTGTGTTAATACGATGATAAGTGCATTAATGCCAACAAATATGCAGTCTAATAACATGAATATGATCAACAAATATTCGAATGACTTACCAAACCAGAGCCTTCACTAACAATTCCACTATTCAAGCGCCAGTACCAGCCATACAAACCTGCACATGAAAGGGGCACGTCTTCAGTGTTTACAACTGTTGACTCTCGAGGAATGTCATGTGGCATCTCTCAGATACTCATTGAAAACCTTAAATTACATGATTCTATCACAGGAATCTCATTCTTGACACAACTGTTCGTATATGGTTCCGATATGTTCGTATGGAACAACATATCAATATAGTCGACCAATAAGAATAAGCCGATCAAATCAAACAAATATCATCACTGTGTGAAAATAGTAATCTTAATATTAGTACAACTCTCCTCTAACTTTTTAATTTATATAAAAGACTCTTTTGCACTTCTAATACACATTCACATAGTCCACCACCTTTGCTGCTTCTTGTCAGAACATCTACATAAGTATCAAAAAGCATAAATCACATTCCATATTAAAAAATATAATAATTAAATAAAAAACAGCACATAACCATGGTAAAAATACCATAATTCTCAAATGAAAAATCTCAGTTTGACTTTTTAGATCTATTAAAAAGAATAAACAACAATATTTCAACTGAAAAGGATTATATGAGCTTTATGCTATGAACTACTTGGCCATGCACATCACCACAAACGGTTGTGTCAACCAGAGATGGCAATGCCATTAAGAATTCTCTTATATGTCTTGACAATTTGAAGCTCACATATACAACACAAACAATATGAATAAAAAGTTTAACATGTAAATAATAAATAATAATAACAATAATGATATACAAGTAGGGCACTAACAAAAAAGAACTTCAAAAAACACATGCCTAACATGTGAGGGTATATTCGTCATTTTGTTTCCTCTTCTTATAAAACCCTCAAAAACACAACATCATCAAAACTAAAAACCCATTGTTCACCGACCTGTACACAACCTCCTTCGATGACTTATCCCGTAATCTCCGACTACAATGTATTGAACCCATATTTGAACCAACAGCTTAAGCGGACCGACCACCATCTTCGACCCAGACAAACCCATCACCATCTGAACCACCAACCAACATGCCACCATCAGAACCCTAGTTGTCGTCGTCATCAAAACAAGCGGCTAGAGGCCACCACCTCCTTGCACCAGTCCACTCCGACACCACCTCCTCTGCCACCACCTCCACCTCTGACAAAACCCCCCAAAACCCCCAAATAACTCCGCCACCATCATCTTCAACTGCCACCACCATCATCGCCACCTGATACATCATCACCGTAGAGAGAGGGAGAAAGAAGAGAGAGAGATCGTAGAGAGGGAGAAAGAAGAGAGAGAGAGAGACCGGTGAGAGAGAGAGAGGACCATAGAGAGAGAGAGAGAGCGGCAGGAGACGACGGCGGTGGTGGGTTTTGATGGCGGTGGTGGGTTTGATGTTCTTCATCTTCAAACAAAACCCCCAAATCAAACGACGACGGCGGTGGTGGTGGGTTTGATGTTCTTCATCTCCGCCACCACCTTCACCCCCACATATCCGCCACCACCTCCACAGACCTGCATAAGAGGGAAAGAAGAGAGAGAGTGAAAGAAGAGAGAGATCGGCGGTGGTGGGTTTGATGTTCTTCATTTTCAAACAAAACCCCCAAATCGAACGACGACGGCGGTGGTGGGTTTGATGTTCTTCATCTCCGCCACCACCTCCACCCCCACATCTCCGCCACCACCTCCACAGACCTGCATAAGAGGGAAAGAAGAGAAGAGTGTGAAAGAAGAGAGAGATTGGCGGTGGTGGATTTGATGTTCTTCATCTTCAAACAAAACCCCCAAATCGAACGACGACGGCGGTGGTGGGTTTTGATGTTCTTGGCGATGGTGGAACGACGAAGGCGGTGGTGGTGGTTGCGACGGGGGTGGGTTCTTGGAGTGGGGGCTAGGGTTTGCGGTGGTGCTTGGCTTCGCGGCAGGAGACAGGGGGCGGTGGTGCTTGACGGTGGTTGTTGGTTGTGGTGGTGGCAGGTGGACGGTGATAGATGAGGTGGTGGCGGTGTGTGGTGGTGTTGGATGAAGGCAGAGAGAGATGAATGGTCTGTGTGTGTTTGTGTGTGAGTAGAGAAGAGAAAGGTTTTTGTAGGAAAAAAAAACAAACCTAAAATGACAAATATACCCTCACATGTTAGGCATGTGAGGGAATTAAACTAGGATAATTAACTTGGTTAGTCAGAAAGGACTGAACCAGCAACAAAAATAAACGTAAAGGTTGTTTTTGACAAGTTTTAAACATTAAGGCTGAACCTGCAAGTCTGAGGAAACATAAAGGATGTTTTGTGCAATTTACTCTTTATGTAACGATTCCTAATTCTTGAAGTCATCCGTCAATTTCTTCACGAAGTCTAAAGTTATTACATCCCCTTCTATTCTTGCACCAGCATGTGGCTCCACAAGTAGACTCACAAAAAAAAAAAAAAAAAAACTATAAAGCCTCATCATAACAACATTTTTAGCACGACATTTGAAGAATAAAGAATGCAAGCATAGCGAAAGCACCAAAATGCACAACATCGATTATTTTACTATTAGATGCTTCATCCCGAGGCAGAGAAAATATTATATTTAGTACTAAGATTTATGTGTGAACGATGTAATAAAGATTCAAGATTTCAATTTATGTGAACGATGCAATAAAGATTCAAGATTTCAATTTATGAATACAAATGAAGTAGTGGATATAGAGGGAAAAATATAATAAACGTCACAAACAAACAACTCTCTATGCATTTGTCGACCTAGAACTTAGGAATAAAGAATAGCTAAAAAAGCAATATGTGGATACCAAACGAGTCAAAATCACCCAAGGTGTACTTTTTAGCATAAACCCTCTTAAATCATTTCTCAAAAGGTTAGATTACTATTGAAATGTATATGATATATATAATCATATTTGGTACATTAATTATCTGTCACAAAAGTTCTATGAACAAATAGTGTTCCAAGTATACAAAAACTTGTTTTGATCGGTTACCCAATCCACTAGAACCACCCATTCTGCCATGAAAACATATCAAAATCCCACAATTTGTATGACCTACCTTCCTTGTAGCAGCGCGCCATGATAAACATGCCCCCCATCGCGAAAGGAATATCTCTGTAGTAAGTCTCATTTTAAATGGAAAGTCGCCCAACTACATCCACATAAATGTATAAATGGTCCGCAACTCAATTGTAAACCTCATAAATGCATAAATGACGCCAAGCCCCCATACAAACCCATAAAACTTACAAATATTGTGATGTAAGCTTCCTATATGTTGTTTCAGGATAACCATATGAAAAAAGCACCCACTTCCTTATCACTCGTACGTCGATGTGATTTGTGGCGCCTAAGAGCATTCACATCCCTTCCATCAAAATATGTGAGTGTGGGCTTTATAATATAAAGAGTATAAAAAGTGGTTGTGAGTGGATCTGTATATTTGGGGGGACACTGTTAACTCCCTATACTTTTTTTAATATATATTGAAAGTGGTTGTGAGTAAAGGAGAGAGAAAATGTAATGATAAAGGTATCAAAATATTATTTAATTGAAAAGGAAAGAGAAAAAATATTTGTTTTTAGTAGAAATATATTGATATAGGGTTGTTTTTTAGCAGAATGTATGTATATTTTTAGAGGGTTGGATGTGAATGCTTTAAGACTTCAATTTCAGAAAACCTTTTACAACTCATTGTAGTGTTCCTCTTACAAAATAAAGGCACCAGTTAATGAATTTCGTAAAATTTGTATAGCAAAATTGTGTTATTTTACCTGTATATATGTGTTATATATATATATATATATATATATATTTTGTCTAGCGTTTTGTTTTTATGTAATGACCTGTGAAAGCTCTATTTGACTTCCTCAATTACCCTTCTTCTACCGGGTCTCGCCCATAGATGGAGTAACATGATGGTATTGTGTAAGTTACGAAAAGAGCCATGTGTGCCGATCTACTTCGGCTATCCTTATTAGTTCATTTTTCTTGTGTTAACTCTAAACAAAAGAAGACTTGTAACATAAACAAAATCAATAAACTAAAGAAAGACGTAAAGAAGTGTTAGTTGTGTTTCCAGAATCTAACTTAGAACCAAACAAAAAGATAATGTCAAAAAAAATATGTATGATTTTATAGCAGCAAATATTGCAAAAACGCATACCTTGATAATCTCTGTTGGAAATTTTAGTGAAAATGTGTTTTTCCCTAAATATTTTGGACATCAATAATAATATTTGTATATATGTTGTATAAATAATATTTATGGGTTTGTGTTCTACGTTGGAAAGCTTCATAACGAACCAAACTATGTCCAAAATGGAGCTAAGATGAATGAGATATCGAAGCTTGAAGTTGTATGTTTGGAACAAATAAAGATGAGAAAATTGGATTGAGCTTTGTCAACTTGTCCCACATAGGTGGGATGACGAAATTTGAGGTGGTTTATAAGGAGGAGCACTCCTTGTATATTGCAAACACTAGTGGGACCCTAACGCGTGCGCCGTAGGCACAACGCCGCGAGCTGTTTGAGAGCTCCAATTGTAATTTTTTGTCCACGAGCGTGTAGTCGAGTACATGGCGGGTGGCAGGTCCGCTTATGGCGCACCTGTGGATGGCGGCGGGTTCGAGCGTAGCGTGTGTAGGTCATTCACGGGCTACTGCTTGTGGCGTGAACATATGGTGCAAGGACATTTGCCCACCCGGAAGCTTGGCGCGGGTTCAAGTGTAGCGCGCGCCGCGTGGCATGAATTCCATATAGCGCGCGCCGCGTGGCGTGAATTCCATATAGCGCCACGCGCGGACTGGCTGGTCAAGTCAAGCGCGCACGCAGGTTTGCAGTAGTAACATGAGAGCTGGTTGGACCTGGTCAAACCAGCTGTTATAACTCGTTTAATTCGTGTCATGAATGAAAATGGGCATTTCAAATTGACCATTTTAATCCATTTGATTGAACTTTAATATTGTGTTACAATATTAAATATCTGTTTAGTACTAGACTAAAGAGAAATTAAACCTTATTCATTACAAGGTTTATTATCTTGTTTGTTGTCGTATTAAATGGGTTAGACTAAGTCTTCTTTTGGGTGAATATAAAATGAACATGGATGTTCATTTTGTGACACGAAAGTTACACCCATGTGTAGAAGTCCTACGGTTCCAAAGAAATTAGAGAAAAGAATTCTCTAAATTATTTTACAACTTCGTTTTTCCTAAATTAATTTTATGAACACCAAAGTATACCCCGTGTAATTTCGGGCGTGAGAGTCATCTCCGGCAGTACAACTACTGCTTCGGTTGTTGTATCATGGAAATAGACCGTCTGAGAGGAGGATCGGAATCTGTTTTAAGGTCCCCGTGTCTAACACGATCCTCAACCAAAACCATCAACGATTTTGCTTGTCTTGCAGCGAAGTTTCGAACAAGAAGGAGCGGTTGAAGTTTTCCAAAGACGTCAACTTGAATCAAGATTGGTACAATTAAATTGTATTTTATGTTAATTTATTTTGTTCATTTAACCGGTATTGTACTACTAGAATTTCCCATGAATAACGAGAGTCTAGTTATTTTTTTTTATATATTTTATAATATATTTTAATAAAAAGTGAACATAGTTCCTACAATCTTAAAACAGACTTTCGTGAAGATTGTTACCACAATCTTAAATCTCTTCTCTACGAGGATTTAGGTTCACGAAAGGTAAAATATTAATTGAGATTTTGCTAAAATCTTGTAAATACTTTTGGGAAAGTTTTATTTAGTACAACGAGTCGGATTAATTTTTATGATTGGAGTACAATCTTAATCCGAATACCGTGTTGCAAAAGAACGTTTTGATTCAAATTTTTAGTTAACGGTTTTTTGTTTGTGTTTTAATAACCGGACCATTTACAAAATTATATGTATTTCAATATGTTTTTGAAATACTAAAATTTTCTAATGAGCGTATTAGAAAAATATATTTGTAACGTTTAATCTCTTTCTAACAAGCATGTTAGAAACTAGAATTGGTATATTAATGTTGGTTTCAAAAGTCTTGAAATATATATATTTTCTAATGAGCATATTAGAAAATAATTATTTTAAGTTTTACTATTTTCTAACGAGCGTGTTAGAAACGTTGTTGGAAAGAATAACAAGTTCAAAACCTTTTATATCACTAACGAGTGTGTTAGAATTTTATAGAATAATAATTTTTAATATCATCTATATATCTAATGAGTTTGTTAGATAAGATGATTGTGTAAAACTAACTAGTTAAAAGACATTAGATTTTCTAGCGAGCGTGCTAGAAAAGATACGTTTAGATTTTCTAACGAGCGTGTTAGAAATTTTTTTATTCCTAATAATTATCGATGAGCGTGTTGGAGACAATTATTTTGGATAATAAACCTTATAACGGTTTCGTTTAAACTATTAAATTTCTAACAAGCAAGTTAGAAACGGATTACTTACATAAATGTTAAATTAACTTCGTATTTGTTTATTTCTAATGAGCGTATTGGAAATATTTTATTTCTATAAATTTAAAACAAAAATTGCAATCGTTGATTTCTAACGAGCGTGTTAGAAACCATGTAACGATTTTGGCAATTGGTTATTCTTAACAAGCGGGTTAGAAAACATTTATGATTATACAAACCAAAAACGGATTATGTCAATAAGTTTTTAAATTTTTAACGAGCATGTTAGAAATGGTTTACTTTATAGAAAACCAAATAGTTTAATGTTTGTCAAACATTTAAAATCTAATTGGCGTATTAGAATTAGTTTATCTTATAACCAACTATTTTAACGATTTGCAATCGTTAATTTTTAACGAGCGGGTTAGAACGGTTAACTACGATAAACTATTTAAGATGATTTGTAAACAATTTATATGTATTTTCTAACGAGCGTGTTAGAAAAGGTTTATGTTTAATTCTAGCGAGCGTGTTAGAAAACGTTCATTTAAATAACCCAAAAGTGAATAAATGTGTTCGTTTTATTTCTAACGAGCGCGTTAGAAACGGTTTACTTTATAAAAATTAATATTTTGAATGATTGTTAAACTTTTAAATTCTAATTAGCGTATTAGAATTGGTTATCATACAAGCCACCCATTTAAACGATTGGTAATCGTTCATTATCTAAGAGCGGTTTAGAAACGGTTTGGATATGATAAACTAATTATTAAAACGACGTGTATTCGTTTATTTTCAAATGTGAGAGTTCGAAACTGTTTTATTTAATAAACTATTATAATGTTTATTGTCTTGATTTGTAATCAAAACATAAATATATATAGTCTATTTTTTTAAAAACACTTGCAAAAACGAGAAATGTTTTGAATAAATAAAACATGTTTTTCGATTTATAAGTGATTCGATGGTTCCATGGAAAGTATTTCGTCTTGAACCATATAATAGTCTCGGAAAGACTATCTGGTAAAAACAACTCACTTGTTGTTATGGATATATAAAATTGCTCAACTACTTGCGAGTAGTTAATTGTAAACAACTTTATACTTTTGGACAACTTGTTGATTATTCAAGTTTAGAGTTTTAAGATGAAACAAATTATATGTGTTCCATTGAGGGAGTACCTCAAAACATGACACGAAACGATATAATTGTGTTTATTTCGGTTGAAAGTGTTGAAGTTAATAACACTCGCAGATTTGATGTTTGGATATCATTGGTGTATCTGTTTTATATATGTTCGCTTTTATTTTATTTAAAATGGTGGACTACCATTTGGGTTTTTACATAAACAAATGGATTTAAATATAATAAAAGATAAATATTTTTTTGGAATACTATAATTTGTCAAAAGGATACACATTTTGATACAAAGTGTAAAAAGTAATTTACACGAACACAACGAGCGGTTGTGATCATGACTTATGTAATAAGTCACAAATCAAACATCAAACGCATAACGACTTCGTGAGAAACACGGTGAATGGTTAGAGATGAAATACACGAAAACGAGATATGTCATCTAATATTGAGAGCATCAACATGGAAATGCACATGTAAGCTTTCAAAGAACATAACATATGAAAGAAATATATGTTATTATTGTAAATGATTTTAATAAATTAGCCAATTTATTAAGGAAATTTACAATATTGTGTTATCTCTTAAGGCTGTGAAGAATCAGAATGATGCATCTTCTGTTCACATGCTAGAGTATTGTGGTCTAAAGCATGCTAGACAAATACTTGTTAATTTATATGCTCGACGGAGATTAAATTAACTTTAAACATTCAAAATATGTGATGACATAAGAATGAATTTTGCGCTAAAACATAGATCATTGATAATGATTCCATCCGGTTTCATATGTGAAGAACTCATATAGCTCAGAAGCTCTTATGATAAATATTAATCTGGGTAGAGTAATATAATTGGCCGACTACATTGACAAAAAGATACGGATAATTTTATCCTATCATGCGGGTCTAAATAGTTATCAAGAGTGATATTACTAAATCTTAATTAAAATGCAAGCAATGTGGGGGGATGAGCCATTTAAGAAACAAACCCTTTAGGGTATGTAGAAATGGTAGTTGAGAAGTTTTCTCAAACTCGAAATGAAAGGGAGAACCTTTCATCACCCCATTTGGATGCCATCCAATTACACTTAAATGTGGAGGGGTCACTTGCATTTGAATATGGAAGGTTTGGCAATAAGGATTTTAGCAATCCGGATATGTATTGCAAACACATGACCAAGTGAAGTACACACTGGTTATGTGGAGTCAATCGAGTAGATTGGACTCGAATGCCAATTGGTTAGATTCAAAATCTAGTAAGATGTCAATTATGACATACCAAAGGCATGATGGAAACGTGAATAGCCATGAATTGAGTTTCATGTCATTCTAAAGACAAGTTAAATAACTAGATCCAAGTTGAGATCACGAGTTATAAGTCTTACGAATCGACTAAAGCAAAACTGACTCGCAAGTCAATAACACGTTAGAACAACTGATCTCAATTATCGTTGTTGACTTAGCGAAGTCAACAAATAATTTTGGATCTAGCAACCAGTGGGTTGATTAGAGATCAAGTTGTGGAATGGGACTAAAGCCATGGAAAAAAATGGACATGAGGGAAACCTAACCTAATTAACTGGAGATCCCAAGATCTAGGTTCAATAGGACAACTTAATCATGTACTGAAGGGTAGTCACTGTGGGGGCAAAGCTAATATATATGTTTATATATGAGCTAGTATATATATTTATATCTCCCCTAAACTATAGAAGGGTGTTTAAATACATCCTAGTCCATTCCTATAATATTCAGTGACAATGTTGTAAGGTTAAGCATAAAATGTGGTTAAATGATTCGTGTAAATCATAATAAACCATAATGCGTTTAATGATTTAAAGGGAAATCACCTATGTTGAAGAGAAGTGTGGTCGCTTCGAATGGAATTATGGCACAATTCCTAGAGCTCCCGCAGAACAGGAAAGCACTCCATGACCATTATTGGAGACAGATCATGAGGAGATGGCCCAGCTAGGGAAAGTATTGTGTGAATGTATATTGTCGTTTACACAAATGGGGGGTTGTTCAAGGACATCACGTCTACAAAACCCTAGTAGGCTAAGTATGCTTCACAAAGGAAGGTTCAAAGGCTACCTATCCTGCAATACTCGACTGTCGAGTTTTCATCGGGGAATTTTGTGTGTTTTTATCGATCTCCATTCATGTGGGGGATTGTTGGAAATTTTTGTGAAAATGTGTTTTTCTCTAAATATTTTGGACATCAATAATAATATTTACATATTTGTTGTATACATAATATTTATGGGTTTGTGTTCTACGTTGTGAAAACTTCATAACGAACCAAACTATGTCCAAAATGGAGCTAAGATGAATGAGATATCGAAGCTTGAAGTTGTATGTTTGGAATAAATAAAGATGAGAAAATTGGATTGAGCTTTGTCAACTTGTCCCACATAGGTGGGATGACAAAATTTGAGTGGTTTATAAGGAGAGCACTTCTTGTATATTGCAAACACCAGTGGGACCCTAACGGGTGCGCCACACCCTACCTTGCGCACGCGTGTGGCATGGGCAACGGGCACAACGCCGCGAGCTGTATGAGAGCCCCAATTGTAATTTTTTTCCACGAGCGTGTGGTCGAGTACATGGCGGGTGGCAGGTCCGCTTATGGCGCACCTGTGGATGGCGCGCGGGTTCGAGCGTAGCGTGTGCAGGTCATTCACGGGCTACTACTTGTGGCGTGAACATATGGCGCAAGGACATTAGCACACCCGAAAGCTTGGCGCGGGTTAAAGTGTAGTGCGCGCCGCGTGGCGTGAATTCCGTATAGTGCCACTCGCGGACTGGCTGGTCAGGTCAAGCGCACACGTAGGTTTGCAGTAGTAACATGAGAGCTGGTTGGACCTGGTCAAACCAGCTGTTACAACTCATTTAATTCGTGTCATGAATGAAAATGGGCGTTTCGAGTTGACCACTTTAATCCATTTGATTGAACTTTAATCTGTGTTACAATATTAAATATCTTGTTTAGTACAAGACTAATGAGAAATTAAACCTTATTCATTACAAGGTTTATTATCTTGGTTATTGTCGTATTAAATGGGTTAGACTAAGTCTTCTTTTGGGTGAATATAAAATGAACATGGATGTTCATTTTGTAGACACGAAAAGTTACACCCATGTATAGAAGTCCTACGGTTCCAAAGAAATTAGAGAAAAGAATTCTCTAAATTATTTAACAACTTTGTTTTTCCTAAATTAATTTTGTTAACACCAAAGTATACCCGGTGTAATCTCGGACATGAGAGTCATCTCCGAAAGTACAACTACTGCTTCGGTTGTTGTATCCTGGAAACAGACCGTCAGAGAGGAGGCGCGTAATCTGTTTTAAGGCCACGTGTCTAACACGATCCTCAAACAAAACCGTCAACGATTTTGCTTGTCATGTAGCGAAGTTTCGAACAAGAAGGAGCGGTTGAAGTTTTCCAAAGACGTCGACTTGAAGAAAGATTGGTACAATTAAATTGTATTTTATATTAATTTATTTAGGTCATATAACCGGTATTATACTAGTAGAATTTCCCATGAATAACGAGAGTCTCGTTATTATTTATTATATATTTTGTAATATATTTTAATAAAAAGTGAAGCTAGTTCCTAGAATCTCAACCAGCTAATCTACACCACTTTGACCAGGAAACAGCGGCTGTGAATCACTTGTACAAATCTGCAAAAATGTAATAAGCTTGAAATTAAATAGTAAAAACTCAATGATAGAAGTTAAAAAAAAGATCAAAAGAAACCACTTATCATCTCCCCGATGACTGTATGGCATATACATGAGGGCTATGGATTTTTTTTTTCTTCCTAGAGGTTTCATTGTTGTCTCCCCTACAATTGAATCGCCTTATACTGGTTGATGGCAACTAAAATAGGTCCGTTTTTACTATATTCTAGGGTTGACCCTTGCAAATCAGCATGCACAACAGAAGATTAGTGAACGGTAAGCCATAGAATTGGAATGATAGGTTAGATATTCACAAAAAAAAAAAACATAAGATTAAGTTTAACAAATGAAACAATCAGAAGGGCCATTTGTTCCTCATGCTTCCATGTCAAAAAAAAATTCAATAAATAAAACAATTGTCATTCATCAAATCCAAAACGAAGATAAGAATAGATTAGACGAGCAATATAAAAAAACAAAAACAAAATAAATGAGTTCCATAAAACAATTGATGTATCAAATACAAATTTTAACCGAAGTACAAAAAAAACATCCTCATTTGACTCATTCATAAGGTAATTGTGTCACGATTATAATGCATATAATGATAAAACCTCTTAGATCGTTTTTTCTCAAATCCATTATTGATGCATCGACCTCCTATATCATTTTTATTCAAATATATTCATATTACAATTATAAAAAAAATGTATTTATATTATAATTATAACAATATTATTTTTTTCATCATTAGTAATCATTAATTATTAAGAACAAAAAGTGGTTGGGGATTTTGACCTTGCTAAAATTAAAATGGGACAATTGTATATTTCCCCTTAAAAACTACTTAATTGCGTATTTACCCAACTTAAAATTAAAATTGCATATATCCCCTTTCGTAACTAATAAATTTGTAAATTTACCCATTTTGATTTATTTCATTAAAAACAAGTTATATAATGACTTTTTACCTATATTTTCACTGAAACTTAATAAAAAATACATAGTTATTCATTTTTACTAGATTTTGTGGCTTTTTCACAATTCTTTTTGTTTTTATTTTTTATGATTTGCTAGTTAGTTTTTTTGTTGTTTTTTTTTTGCCTTTCCACGAAGTTTTTTTTATTTTACGAAGATATATCTAGGGATGTTTGTGATTTTCAGCTGATTTATAAATATATACATTAAAATACGTTTAATGATTAAAAGAAGAGTTAAATGTCATTTTAGTCTCTATGGTTTGAGCCATTTTGTCAGTTTAGTTTAAAGGTTTCATTTTTCGTTTGTGGTTACAAAAGGGTTTCACCGTTATCATTTAATCCACAGGGACTAAAATGGCATTTAACTCTTAAAAGAAAGAAAACACAACAAATAACTTAGTAAAAAAACTAACTAGAATGATTTTTAGCTGATTTATAAATATATAAATTAAAATACGTTTAAACCAAGTTACATTGTTTTCCTTGGTCTGTAGTCCTCTGATTAAGCTCCCACTTATTAAAAGTTTGTTTATATTCTATGGAAAATTATGCATCTACGTAATTTAGCGATTTATTTCAGTGTTCAGATATTAAAAAAACACAAGAAAACTAACTAGTAAAACATAAAAAAATGAAATAAAAAGAATTGTGAAAAACCACAAATAGTAAAAATGAATAAATAAGTATTTTTTAAATTTTTTAGTAAAAATAAGGATAAAAAAGTCATTATATAACTTGTTTTTAATGAAATAAATCACAATGGGTGTATTTGCAATTTTATTAGTTAAGGAAGGGGATATATGCAATTTTAATAGTTAAAGAAGGGGATATATGCAATTTTAATTTTAAGTTGGATAAATACGCAATTAAGCAGTTTTTTAAGGGGTAATATGCAATTGTCCCTACTAAAATATAACCTGTTACAAACCGACCTCGTTTTGATGCATAAGTCAAAAGCTACTTTCCAATCCATATATCTCATGATTTTTTAACATTAACAGTGACAGCCCGGATATAATATACTAGTCGAATTCCAAACTACAAAATCATTAACAGTGACAGCCCGGAATAATATAAATCGATCCATAACTTACCTCTCATGAATAGTCGTCGTCATTTTTACTCATAAATCCTGCTACAAGAAACACAAAGTCTAACCATAAACACACAATCTAACCATATCTTGAAGAAAAACAAACAATTTTTTTTCACCTGATGATGTTTTTTTGCTGTACACAAACACAAATAGAAAGATCGAAAGAATGAATCATGAAAAAGAGGATTAAGATAGAGTTAGACAAAATCAATACTTTATAATCGATGTAAATAAGGAAAATATGATTACCTATTTGTGGATCTTTCAAGATGTACGAAATCAACAGGAAAAAAGATTGAATGAGATTTAACGTGATTGAGGAATTGTAGCAGATGAGGAGACGATAGATCCAAGTTTGAAGACGATATACAGTGAAGAGAGAGAGGGGGGGGGGGAGAGAAACTGCTAAAGAATGAATTAGGGTTAGGAATTATGAATGAAAAAGATGCTTTTATATGGATCCAAGAATCGGGTAATGGATGACCCGAAATAAAACGGATCCCGCATAAAAAAATTAAGTGAAGGAGATGCATTCCTTCCCAAAATCAGCCTTTAGCTCCACCATAACATGACATGTGGCCAAAATCCATCTCATTTATTAATATATACTACTAGTAAAACCCGTGTATAAACATGGGTGATTTAAAAATTTTACATATCACATTTTATTAAACAACAAATGTATGATGTGTGATAAACCATAATTTCCACTTTTTTTCCGAACAACCAACGGAGTTTTATAGCGCAAAACAAAAACAAAAATAGATATAAAGTCCAACCAATCTCAATAGGCTTTATTGCATCTGACCATCACTTTTAGACCCTTTGTTTCATCCGACAAATACAAAACGTTGGTTTAAATAGTTTCATTTGCAAGTTATTGCATTTGCAAAGAACAAATATACATAAGCTGCAATATTGTAACTCACAATCCACAACTAACAAAAATTAATGAGTTCTACCAAACTGAAGAGAAATAGGCATGCAAGAATCCATTCCAATGCTTCCCATTCTCATTTAAATAGTTATATATACATTAAATAGATCATGCATACGAATTAGACTTATTTACCAAAAGTGAAAAAAATTGATAAAAAAGTGTATCAAAATATATGAAAAAAACATTCTATTATTTGACTGTGTTGACATAAACCTTGAAATGAAAAAAAAAACGTTCTATTACTTATGTCAATATTAAATTACAAAGAAATACAAAAACCTTCTTGTGCCTTATGTAAAACGAATCCCTCCAAAATGTTTTCTCCATGATTCCTAAAAAATCTCTTTCCGTCTTCTCCCTTGTTCGATAAATCAGAAAACCAATTCCATGCTTTCCTCAACCAGCCTATGACTCAAATCTGCCACCATATCAATCTCGCCATTAAACATGTGAGGGCACTTGAAGCTCGTTGGCCATATGGGAGATTATATGAGCTTAAACTGAACTTTAATGGCCAATTAAGGCCATGACATCCGTCTCCATGGCTTGCAAAGCTGTTAATTTCACAAATAAAGTCATGTGATTTTATTATAAAAGTTAAAATACCATTCTCATTTCTAAATCACGTACAAACAAAAATTACGTTAAAGAGCAAAGAAAATGTTTTAAAGAATTACATGCCCTCATGCTTAGACATGACTTCACGATATATGAATTACGAATTTCAAGGATTTCTGCGCGCAAATGTACTTTAAACAAACTGATATCAGTTGATATACTGACGAGGCGTGAAATACAATTTTGTGCTTATATTTATCATATATTTACAATTATGTGAATTATTCGGACCGCCGAATATCACAAAGCACAAACGCGAAAGCTACGCGGAAACGAGAACACACCTACAATTAACAACGAAACGGAAGCACCGGATTCGAGTTACACCATGATACTAATATATTATTAGATATTTAGCTTCGTTTCGAATTTTAAAGCTCACAGTTGAAACCGGATCGGAAAACGGATCCTAAACGACAAACAAGGCATTTTTTTCGCAATTTTAACACAACCGACAAACGAACGCGGCTAAACATCGACACCCGACATAATTTTAAGCACTTTCAATCCTAAATAAACTTTATGCGACATTTAACAAAATTCATGAATGAAAACGGGTTTTAGAAACACGTTGGGCCGCACAACGAGACTGGTTACGCGCTAATAGGCCTGGCCCAACCCATTCAAAGCCCTAGTATAAATACACCCTTATCCTCAAACCCTAGCCTCATTCAGACCCCATATCTGCTCTCTCACTTCCGGCAGCCGGATTAGGGTTTCGGCGTCGTTTTTCCGGCTACACTCACACCCTAGCCTTTTTCCCCCGTACCACCTCACGCACCCACCTTCTCCCTCGTCAGTTTAACGACCGACCACCACCATCAGATGGCGTCGCACGGCAGCAAAGGCTGAGAGAGAGAGATTAGCTAGAGAGAGAGATAGAGATTAGCTAGAGAGAGAGAGAGAGAGCAGTGAACGAGGAGCCGAACACCCTCCATGGTGGCGCGGCGGTGAACAGTGGTAGCAGCTCAGTCCCCATTTCCGGCGGCCGAACAAGCCATTAAAAGATGGCGGTGGCTTGACGACGGCGAAAGCCGTCGTTCCGGCGAGGAGACGCCGCGGCGAAGGTTTGGGCAGGATCAAGTTTGGGTTCAAGGGTTCGGTTCAACAGTTTCGGTTGGGTTTTGGTGCAAGTTCAGATCTCAGTTCACATGCTTTAGTCTCGATTCGAGTTCCAGTCAACATGGTCAACACGTGTCAGGTTTGGTCTCGGGTCAAACCCGGTCGATTGGTCAAAGATGGTCAACCGTAGTCAACACCAGATTCGGTTCAATTTCGGGTGTTTTGCTTCAACCGAGCAGGTTCACTCGGGTTCGGTTTCGTCATATCGGTTAACATCAGATCCGTCGCAGTCAATTCGGTCAAACCGAGTCTAACCCAGTGGACTCAGTCAACTCGGGTCAAACCCGGTCGACGCAAGACTCAGGTAAAAGATTTACGACACGAATTATGTTCTAATGTTCTTTATATATATATATATATAATGCATCAATCTCGAAACCGAGCTCCCTACTGAACCGATTAATATAAAACGCCATAATAAAAATCATTTGTATTTCGTGTTATGGATTTCATATATAAAATGTGTATATGCAAAATACATGGGAACCGATATAGAGGTCATAAATAAATATATATATATATATATATATATATATATATATATGTGTGTGTGTGTATGTTAGACTTGTATCAACAAAAATTATGTTTTAAACATATGACGGAAAAAAATTATAAATTGCGATTACATCGATTGTTGAATTTTGAAAATTATATCGACAACGTGTGTTGTCGGCATTGTTACAAAAACAGAGGAAACTTTGTCCGATTTTTGTTAAAATATATATATTATTATAGTCTCAACAATAACGAAAACGTATCGGGACTCAAAATAACTTTATAAAAATAAATATAGTTATATATTTATTTTGGACAATTTATACACTTCATGAAAACGAGTATATATCAATCGTCAAATACAGTCTACTAGTTAATTAAATTCGAATTTTATATATATTTCAAACGTTGCGGATCTCAAAAACTATACAAAATAAATATATTATTTTATATTTATTTCAAACATCAAAAATCCGAATACTTATTTCAAACGTCGGGATTATTTTATAAAATAAATATAATGTTTTATATTAATTTCAAACGTCAACGATTCGGATACTTTTATTTAAATAAATATAATATTTTATATTTATTTCAAACGTCGACGATTCGGATAATTTTATTTAAATAAATATAATGGTTTATATTTTTTTCGAACGAAGAGATTTCATGAAAATAAATATAATTGTTTATATTTATTTCAAACGTCTAAACAAAGTACAACACTTTATTGTAAGAGTATAACAAACGTTAATTATATAGTTTTATTAATTATAAACGAGACGCAAGACGCTTACTTCGGACACGTAACGTTTTACATATATGTATATATACTTGTATATATATACTTACGTTTACGAAGACTACGACGAGTCATACCATATTCTTCTATGTATTTCTATTTACGACAACTAACACGACTTCGTAAGTATATTTATATGTAAATACATAAATATATATATATATCATAAATCATTAGAAACTAAGTCGCTTTTCGAGACTTCGTTTTATCCCGATTATAAACGGGATCAAATAGCCATAGATCGGTTATCTAAGTCAAGACAATAACACCTTTTAGGGACGTTTGATGATAATTAGGTAAAGCTCGGACACGTAGTTTAACTACGTTGTCTTATTAGAAACTTATAAGCTTAATTCCTTGATAGGAATGCTATAGTTGCACGCTTGCGAGTTCACGTTCTTGGAATGGGATTACGGAATCACATTAAGCTAGCTTTGCACAAGGATATAAGGTGAATTCATAACCCCCACTTTTTACAGTTTTTACATTTTTATAAATGTTTTCGGGGGTGGAAAGACATGCAAGTTTTGCAAATGTACACAACTATTCGATGAACGAAAACTACATACTAAACTATGTTGCAAACGAATTCCAACTAACTTAAATGGTTTATAAAGGTTTATGCTATACATACCGGTTTTATAAAACACACGCGTATTTTCGAAATATGCATGAGTTTCATAACTAGTGACGGGGTTGTCCTAGTATACAACTTAGGGACTAGATTGTCCTGCTACAACTTAGGGACTGGATTGTCCTGCATACAACTTAGGGATTGGATTGTCTTGTATACAACTTAGGGACTGGATTGTCCTGCATACAACTTAAGGATTGGATTGTCCTGTTTACAAACACAAGGACTAGATTGTCCACTACTCAACTCTAAGGGCCGTAGGGTCGGTTAAAACTGTACAGTGAAGTCCTCGCTGCATATCGGAACTATAACCGCCTGCTAGTCTACCGTCTTGAGTAAACGGTTTGGCGAGGCACTTCCTAGCTTTGGGTTGGTTATAGGCTCATTCGGGCATGTTGTCTTTGTCGTACACGGACATTGACAGTTATACAATTTTTACAAAAGCATACAAGGTTTTCATATGACATGCCGAGGAAAATGATTTATAACGTTTTTTCAAAATTATTTAAACAAGCAACTATGAACTCGCCAACTTTTTGTTGATTTTTCGAATGTTCTTTCTCAGGTCACATATTCAATTATGGCACGGTTGGAATAGGAGAACCCATGGGGATTCGAGTACTTAGCGGGCGTTCACTTTCTAAAAGTCTTAGCATTTTTTTATACTTCCGCTGTGCAATGCAGATACCAGTCAGATCACTTCCGGCTCTGATGTAATCGATTTATCGGGGTGTGACAGATTGATATCAGAGCTATAGGTTTAAGCGAATTTGGTTTCTGTAGAGACACCTGGGCTCTAACCTCACTTTCCTCTAGGGACCTTAGATCACTAAGACTTGAATACATATCGAACGCCTAGGACTCGAATATGGGTTCCAACCGTGGTCGAAACAATGAATAAACATTTTGGTTTCAAAATACGTTAGTGTTGTGTTTGATACACGGTACACGAAACAGTCATATACGGTAAACAAACTTTGAAAGTTTTGGTAACATGCATTTTAGACCTTTGGAAAAACTTATGTCGAAATCCGTTAAAGTTCATTACGTAGGAACTGCGACTATTAATTCGGGCAAATGTCATTATCAATATTGTCTATGCTATTTTAATTACCCGAGCAGGTAACCTACGTGGAACGAAACTCTAGTGCGCAAATATACGTGAAACGTAAACTATACATGTAAGACCCATACTTCTATTTAACAATTTCATATTGGTTTCGAGTATAAATGTGTATTTAAGATTACACATACATTTGAAAAATGCGGGTTTATAAAACATTTAAGAATTTAAAACAATACAAAACAACATAAGTAATTCGTCATTTAAAGATGACGACGATGAAAGTGCGGAAGCTTGTATCTTGATCGTGTTCGGTTCTTCTTTGAGCTTGATCGTCTTCCGGTACCTTACAATATACCTACATTTCATACAACATGAAATGAGTTAGTCATATTTAGTTTATAGGTGTTTGAATCAAGTCCGAGACTAAAACGAACAAGAAAACAAACTTTTTTTTATTTTTGCAGGTTTGGGGGCGTCGCCGTACGCTACGGGGCGTCGTGCTACGCACGGCCCTTTTTTACAGAATTTTTTTTGAACTGGGGCTGCATATTCCCAGCAACCCATTTTTAACTTAAACGGTCATAACTCGCTCAATTCTTATCCGTTTCACGATCCGTTTCTTTCTACGTGATCGTAATTTGATTTCCCATCATGTGGAGTCAAAACCCGACATCCGGATTAACAAAATTTGAGATTTTTAAGCCTTCGGCTTAATATATATTTACTAAATTTTGACCCGTTAAGGGTGTTTGAGCACTTTTCCGCATAATTCACTTTCATTCGCTTCTAGCATTCTATCACCACATTTCTTATCAATAATCTTCCACCACAACTATAAGTGTGGTGTATTTTTAATGTGGTAACTATTTGTTTCGAGTTTTATTCCTCGGATTACTATTTTACGACAAGACGCATTATAAGGCATTTGACTCACAAGAATCATATATTTCGCTTTTATACTTATCCTAAGTATTTACTTGATCAAATGACTTATTTCTAAACAACCCTTAGGGGTCGTTTGCCCGGTTTATCGATCAAGGGCGTTTTGGTCACTTTAGTCCCTTCTTTTATGACGAAGGACTTTCATTGACATGTTTGATCAAAATCGCACCATCTAGTTATAATATAATTTACACATACCTGGCCCGGGTCAAAGTATTGACCCGTTTTAATACCTTGCTTTAACAATTTTCAACTAATAACAACATAATTTCCATATGCTGTTTTACCCTGTAAGCATAAGACTCGAGAAGCACTTATTAGTTGTTATTGTCAAATGGTGTCAACATCACCATTTGACCCGTTTGGTTTAAATGACCAAACATTTTATATTCATAGACCACATGGTATTTATTTACCAAAACACACATTTGACTCATTATGGATTTTCACCATAAGGTCGTATCTCTTAAATCCTTTTTCTGACATTTTTAACCCATCTCGGCTTACGCCATAGGGTACATTTTTAGTCTCAATTTACATTCGTCAACACGTGACTAATTTACCAATTTACCCTTTTTCTCAATATGAGTTACATCATAATGTAACATTTCAAAAACTCATTGTATGTTCGTCATTTCATGAATATATTACCGTTTTACCATTTTTACCATCAATCATGTTTTTCATCATTTTCACTTGTTCCGACCCATATCCTTCTGCGTCGGAACATCATATTGGAATATTAATTTGCCTTATTCATATTTATAACCCATACAATAATGAGTATTCTATAAGAAGGGTGTAAGCTTTACTTACCTTGCATCCAAATTACGCTTTTCTTTCATACTTGATTCGTTTGACCCGTTTCATCCCAAGCCTCCACCTAGCTTGTCAAGCGTCAAACTATCATCATAATTCGTAAAATGGTTAGATTAGTCATTATCAATCACGACTATTCCACCTTACGGGTTTTATGTCGAATTTGTCATTCGATCTTATCATTGGTCAGTTTGACTTTTAAAAGTCAAATTGCCTATTAGCGTAAGTAATTCCACTATGAGTTCAACAACTCATTTAAGCAATTTTTCAAATATCCGGTAGGCATTATTCTTGCGATACCGTTCTAATTACTTTCCCAACCAAGTTCACGTAACCGTAAATCATTGAATTAACACATCATCAATCATTGTATGCTAAACTATTAATATCATTCAAGGATTTGGGATTGTTTTATCAATGTGAAACAATTCATCACATCCTATATATATAGAATTCACCGAAACATCAAGTTTAGCTAAACATCTTAATCATTCATAACATATGATGATCTCAAACATCATTTAACATGAATATGACATTTATTCCTTCATATCATACAAAACCCGCTCTACGGCAAGTATAAACATATATCCGAATTCATAATTTATTCAAGCATCATCTTATCACTATCATGCATGATGATTCTAGACATAACTCTTTCATCGATTTCATCATAATATTAAAACCCACTTATCTAAGTGTGGTAAATCATCTAACCATCCACATCATAACAATATATGTAGAATTTCCACTTAGGGTTTTGTTCCTAAGCAAGTATACATCACTAATCCGGCCATAGCCTCTACGATTCATACATAAACCGCATCTTGTGATGTTCACCAAATTTTACAACTTCATCAATATCAAAAAATTTGACATACCTTATGATCCCCTAACTTGGGTGATCGTTAATTCACGTTCATTCATGAATTTGAGCTCCAATTAGCCATTCAATTTGATGAATTAGGGTTTTGGCTCCTTGGAGCCTTCTCCTGGTCGATCCAGAACACACACTTTTTGTGTGTGTTTTGTTTTGATTTTTCATTTAATAGTTAAACTTTCAATTTACCCATCTTTAGTCCCTTTAGTTCCAACCTTTTATAAAAAGGTTCACTAGTTCTTGTTTTTCTTTCTTGTTTTCACTTAACAACATATTACTAACTAGGTTAATTATTCCTAGTTAACTTAGTTGGTTCCGGGAGTTGTAACCCGTTTTATTTTAAGTCCCGTTAACTCGGGATTCTAATAAACTTTGCTTTCTCAAAGCATTTATTCTCCTTTTAATATCTTAATATTAAGATTATTTGTTTAAATCCTAATATTCACCGGGTAAATTTTACCACTAAGGGTATTTTACCCGTCTTTTTAATATCAACGTGGTTTGATTACCAAACCTGTTTTCGGGGTGTTACAAGTCTACCCCCCTTAAAGAGGTTTCATCCCCGAAACCTTTCTTACGTAGTTCCTTGGTTTAAACCAAACGAACTAAGTTTCATTTTCAAGACATTCATTATTTTGGTTAAAAGTTATCATTTGCATTGGCGTGTTCGTCTTTCATGTGTAAGTCCTCATGACCGTAACTTTTATCTTGTATTTCTTATCTTTGTCGCCTATTTGACCGAGTTGTCAATTGACCCCCCGGTCGTATGAGTTCGTCAACATGTTTTCTCCACGCTAATCCTATATTGATAGACGCTTTGTATAAGTCATAACACTATTTTGACTTTGAATGGTCTTACCGGCTATACTGATTAGTCACCGTCACTTTATACTCCGTCATTCGAGTATACTACATTGCCATCACCGGCCTTTTGTGTGTTTATGATCTCCTTCTCGTAACTCACGTTATAACGTGATTATATTCTATATTACTTTTCTAGACCATGATTGCATCGTATCACGTCATGTTTAAGTTTATATAAACTTTTCATATCAAAAATCTTCCTTCCGAATTTATCACCTTACTCCTATTGGTGTCAAGACCTGTTTCTTTTAATGTTAATCGTTTCCCAAACAATCTCATAATATCTAAGCTCGTTAAAACGTTGCTTTTGACTAAAAACTGAATTTTAGTTTAACGTTTTCTCTTTAACTTACGTCAATTACTCATATCAAGGAATTTGGCAATCTTGAATTTTTTTTTCCGTTATTATATTACACGGGGACCGTAACCAGTTCCCACGCTTTACTCAAGTGACCCGTAGGTTCTTTCACTTAGCCTCGTAGGCTATTTCCTTAGGTTTGCACCTTTTAAGGTGAGACCCCTATAGTTCGTTTCTTTCTATTTGTGACCCAAGGGTCATTTTGGTCCCGTAGACCTTTATATTGTTTATAACCCGAAGGTTATGGTGATCCCGTAGATCATTTTTTACTCGTGTCATTTCGCTCTTAAAATATATATTCTTGGTGTCAAGGCACCCTTTTTTTTAGTTTTAAAATCATTTATTTTCATTTTTTGAATTCTAATGACTTTGAAGTCTAAGGCTACATTAGTTTTCGTTTGAACTATTCTTCCGTCTCTATGACTTCTTACGTCATTTATGCGTCGGTTTGTTCTCCGCTTACCATTTTCCGGTTTGCGCCTCTATTTCTTTTCAACCCATTAGCCGGATTCTTTATCCTAATGTTTTTAACACCCCTGTTTCACTGGGTTGTGTTTTCCTTTCGATATTTTTTTACGACCTATCACATAGGTTCATTAATATTTCGCGCTTCCATTATTCGTTTTGCGCTTACTTGCAGTGTCAAGTATTTATACTTTATTCGGCAAGTTTGACATATTCGTGTGAACCCATCACTTATAACAGTCAAACTTTATTCTTTATTTAACTCGTTCAACCTTGAAATAGTTGAACATCCCTATCAAAATTCTGTTTGCGAAATTTTATTGTTCTTTTAGTCATAACTCATAATCCGAGTCTTTTGACTTTCTAATCCGCGTTCCCATCTCTTGGTTTACGCATACGTTTGGAATCCCACCCATCTATCGGGTATTTCACCGAAGTCCTTATCAAAGCAACCATTCTGGTATACATTGAGACTTCGTTTTGGCTTATTTAGTCATCTTAACGAAATCCATCACTTTTATTCGACCAAGTCCTTATTCTTCATTCAATCCATTTGACTTGTTCATGTGAATTTCATCACTTCTTTATCCCCTATGCCTTAGCATTCTCATTATCGGTTTGTATTTTCATTTACTTTGATTCTTGTCCCTTCCCTCAGGCTCGTTATTCAAATGTAATACGCTTCCGTTACCCGGCTTGCATTTACATTTATTATCAAATATTTTACTTATTTGATCTGTTTTGGGTACCTTTTTAATTTGTCCCATTCACCCCATCCTTACCACATCGGATGTAAATGTGTCCATCATAAGAAGTTCATGGTATCATGTGTTCACTACTTACTTGGCCAGAGTAAGTGATCAACACATGACACACATGACCTTTTTATAATCTTCGCATCACGCCCCATGTAAGTAACTCCTCTAATAATTTCCATATTCGTGGTTTCAATCAGTAAAACTTCATTTAATTGTTATTTAACAATTATTAGTTTGACCCGTTTTATTCTTGCACATCTGTAATGTCTTCCTTTTATCAAACTGTTATACCATCACCTTCGTTAATGTAATCACTACTTTTCTCAATAGTATTATATTGAGAATTACTTACTTGGATGATTACTTATGTCCAAGTTTCCACATAAACTAATCCTGTTATTGCTTTGTTATTCACAATCGTGAATAACACGTGTTTCTACACATTTCTCTTGGAAACATCATCCTGGATAGGTATTCTACTCAGGGCTTTTTTTTTCTCCAAGTTTTTATCTTACATATGCAACAGTCAGTCTCTACGTACTTGTTGCATATTACTATTTGTGCAATAAATTTAAAACGTGCACCTGGTAAATGCTTGCTCTAACGGGCTTTCCTTGCTATTAACCTTATTCGCGATGGTTGGCGATTTAGGTCCTTTGTGAGCATGCTCTACCTTGTCATAATTCGGACCGTTCCTCAGTCATATCTGTTACTTTTTAAACTCTCGCCATCTTCAGATGCGAGTGTCCTTCAACTAAAACATTTACAAAGATTAGTAATGTCAACATCAATAAACGCCCGTATCATAATACAAGGCTTTCCTTTATACATGTCAACGCACGTAATTTCGTTAACGATATCTTTCCTTTAATTGGGGTAACGTGTATTACACAATAACCCTATGTGTTGTTCACAACACTTTAATCATGCTAAACCATTAATATAAATATACTTACCGGATTTGCGATTAAGTCTCGAACCGAACACTTTACTCTTTAACCTTGAGCTCTGATTACCAACTTGTAAGACCCATACTTCTATTTAACAATTTTCATATTGGTTTCGAGTATAAATGTGTATTTAAGATTACACATACATTTGAAAATGCGGGTTTATTAAAACATTTAAGAATTTAAAGCAATACAAAACAACATAAGTAATTCGTCATTTAAAGATGACGACGATGCAAAGTGCGGAAGCTTGTATCTTGATCGTGTTCGGTTCTTCTTTGAGCTTGATCGTCTTCCGGTACCTTACAATATACCTACATTTCATACAACATGAAATGAGTTAGTCATATTTAGTTTATAGGTATTTGAATCAAGTCCGGAGACTAAAACGAACAAGAAAACAAGCTTTTTTTTATTTTTGCAGGTTTTGGGGGCGTCGCTGTACGCTACGGGGCGTCGCGCTACGCCACGCCCCCTTTTTGACAGAAATTTTTTTGAACTAGTGCTGCATATTCCCAACAACCCATTTTTAACTTAAACGGTCATAACTCGCTCAATTCTTATCCGTTTTACGATCCGTTTCTTTCTACGTGATCGTAATTTGATTTCCCATCATGTGGAGTCAAAACCCGACATCCGGATTAACAAAATTTGAGATTTTTAAGCCTTCGGCTTAATATATATTTACTAAATTTTGACCCGTTAAGGGTATTTGAGCACTTTTCCACATAATTCACTTTCATTCGCTTCTAGCATTCTATCACCACATTTCTTATCAATAATATTCCACCACAACTATAATGTGGTGTATTTTTAATGTGGTAACTATTTGTTTCGAGTTTTATCCCTCGGATTACTATTTTACGACAAGACGCATTATAAGGCATTTGACTCAAAAGAATCATATCTTTCGCTTTTATACTTATCCTAAGTATTTACTTGATCAAATGACTTATTTCTAAACAACCCTTAGGGGTCGTTCGCCTGGTTTATCGATCAAGGGCGTTTTGGTCACTTTAGTCCCTCCTTTTATGACGAAGGACTTTCATTGACATGCGTGACCAAAATCGCACCATCTAGTTATAATATAATTTACACATACCTGGCCCGGGTCAAAGTATTGACCCGTTTTAATACCTTGTTTTAACAATTTGCTAACTAATAACAACGTAATTTCCATATGCTGTTTTACCCTGTAAGCATAAGACTCGACAAACACTTATTAGTTGTTATTGTCAAATGGTGTCAACATCACCATTTGACCCGTTTGGTTTAAATGACCAAACATTTTATATTCATAAACCACATGGTATTTATTTACCAAAACACACATTTGATCCATTATGGATTTTCACCATAAGGTCGTATCTCTTAAATCCTTTTTCTGACATTTTTAACCCATCTCGGCTTACGCCATAGGGTTCCTTTTTAGTCTCAATTTACATTCGTCAACACGTGACTAATTTACCAATTTACCCTTTTTCTCAATATGAGTTACATCATAATGTAACATTTCAAAAACTCATTGTATGTTCGTCATTTCATGAATATATTACCGTTTTACCATTTTTACCATCAATCATGGTTTTTCATCATTTTCACTTGTTCCGACCCATATCCTTCTGCGTCGGAACATCATATTGGAATATTAATTTGCCTTATTCATATTTATAACCCATACAATAATGAGTATTCTATAAGAAGGGTGTAAGCTTTACTTACCTTGCATCCAAATTACGCTTTTCTTTCATACTTGCTTGGTTTGACCCGTTTCATCCCAAGCCTCCACCTAGCTTGTCAAGCGTCAAACTATCATCATAATTCGTAAAATGGTTAGATAAGTCATTATCAATCACGACTATTCCACCTTACGGGTTTTATGTTGAATTTGTCATTCGATCTTATCATTGGTCAGTTTGACTTTTAAAAGTCAAATTGCCTATTAGCGTAACTAATTCCACTATGAGTTCAACAACTCATTTAAGCAATTTTTCAAATATCCGGTAGGCATTATTCTTGCGCTACCATTCTAATTACTTTCCCAACCAAGTTCACGTAACCGTAAATCATTGAATTAACACAACATCAATCATTGTATGCTAAACTATTAATATCATTCAAGGGTATGAGATTGTTTTATCAATGTGAAACAATTCATCACATCCTATATATATAGAATTCACCGAAACATCAAGTTTAGCTAAACATCTTAATCATTCATAACATATGATGATCTCAAACATCATTTAGCATGAATGTGACATTTATTCCTTCATATCATACAAAACCCGCTCTACGGCAAGTATGAACATATACCCGAATTCATAATTTATTCAAGCATCATCTTATCACTATCATGCATGATGATTCTAGACATAACTCTTTCATCAATTTCATCATAATATTAAAACCCACTTATCTAAGTGTGGTAAATCATCTAACCATCCACATCAAGCAATATATGTAGAATTTCCACTTAGGGTTTTGTTCCTAAGCAAGTATACATCACTAATCCGGCCATAGCCTCTACGATTCATACATAAACTGCATCTTGTGATGTTCATCAAATTTTACAACTTCATCAATATCAAAAAATTCGATATACCTTATGATCCCCTAACTTGGGTGATCGTTAATTCACGTTCATTCATGAATTTGAGCTCCGATTAGCCCTTCAATTTGATGAATTTGATGAATTAGGGTTTTGGCTCCTTGGAGCCTTCTCCTTTGTGTGTGTTTTGTTTTGATTTTTCATTTAATAGTTAAACTTTCAATTTACCCATCTTTAGTCCCTTTAGTTCCAACCTTTTATAAAAAGGTTCACTAGTTCTTGTTTTTCTTTATTGTTTTCACTTAACAACACATTACTAACTAGGTTAATTATTCCTTGTTAACTTAGTGGGTTCCGGAAGTTGTAACCCGTTTTATTTTAAGTCCCGTTAACTCGAGATTCTAATAAACTTTGCTTTCTCAAAGCATTTATTCTCCTTTTAATTAATATTAAGATTATTTGTTTAAATCCTAATATTCACCGGGTAAATTTTACCACTAAGGGTATTTTACCCGTCTTTTTAATATCAACGTGGTTTGATTACCAAACCCGTTTTTGGGGTGTTACAATACATCAACGGATGTCGAAGCACATCACATACGACTTGCTAGGCAAGGTCTTTTGGAAAACACGATTGGGCATGATAACAACAATACTAATCCCGTCAGTGGGAGAACTACCGATCGAGATGCGGCACTTTGACACATTATCCTGCAAACCACACGAATCACATTGAGGTACGTTTAAACGAGATTTCACAATGATCGGTACTTAGCCTAATGAGACTCACAATTATTGGCTCGTCAAAAGAAGTCACATGTTTTCGCATTCCCCCTACTTTATTAACGACGATTACGCCATATTTGACATTCCGTGGTAGTGTCACGTAACAAGTTATCACAGGGAATTCCAGGTAAAGTCCTCAAATTTCTTTTATTGAATTCTGACTTTTGCACATAGTGGGTAGATTTTGACACCTCTACTCCTCCTATGGTCATCGTATCACGGGAATTTCTTTCATATTAGTGAACACCCATTTGCATCCTTCTTGACAAATTCATATGTTACACATGCATTGTTTGTTGCGCATGCAGTTAGCTTGATTCGTGGAGGCAATCAGGGACTTCACATCAAGGGATTTGTCACACCCCGACCCGCAGCGGAAAAGGTGATCGGGGCATGATTGGGTTATCATCAAAGCTCATGACATTTATTATAACGTTTCATATTCATTATTACAATTTAAAGGGAAACATACAATCTTAATTTCATCATGTCCTCAACATCATTCTAGACTTCATTGTTTTCTTCTAAGGCATTTCCTATGTTTTCCTTGCTTCATCCTGTTCCTACATGTTCATGTTTTAAAAATGGTTTTTGAATACAAACAAGTTTATTGAATTGATAAAATAAAGTGCACAACCACATATGAGTAAATATAGATGTAAACTTATTCACAAATCACTTAATATTAAATAATGCACACACATACAATAATAGATTGTTTTGAGGCATGCGTTGCTCAACTCGTCTCCCACGAGGAACTGATGGGCTTAATGAATGATTTGCATACAACTTGACAATATGAAATACATGACTACAAACAATATATACATTCTATGTTTAGATTTACAATATGGTATGTCACAAGTTTAAATAAACGAGTTAATTTTAGTGACACATGACACACCCCAAAACGTGTAATTAAAAAGGGGAGTTGTAAGATTCACTCACAGTGGGTGCGTTCGGTTGATGATGTTGAATGCGCACGAAGTTGGATTTAACCACGAGTGAAACTAACCTAGATAAACATAATGGTTTGGTAAATAAGCGGATTTTATTGATCAATTTTTAGTGGGATTATTGGATATATTTTTGTGAGTTTAAGGCTATTTTCTAACTTAAAAATGTTATTTTTAAGTATTTCTAATTGATTTTTAAATAAAATAAAAAAATAAAAATAATAAAAAAAATGTTGACTTTTTGACCGTTGACCTGTTGACCGTTGACCGGTTTGATTGTGTTATTATGTGCGCTGAGTGAGGTTCGAACCGAGACCTCCCGTTCGCGTGCACGCAGCTCTACCAACTGAGCTACGTGTCTAACCTGAAATCTTTCTGTTTTTAATTATATTTATATACTAATTGAATTAATCCGAAAATCATTTATTTTAAAAACAATTTTAATGACTCGCTCGGTGCTCCCCACAGGTCTCGAACCCGGGACCTGTGGTTTAGGTTGACACACAGTCCACACCGCTGGACTGTGTATCTAACTTGGTAAATAATCTGATTTTTATTATACTTATATACAAACTAGATAATTTCATTTCTGCCTTATATAAAAAGTTTGATAATTGCCAGAACCGGTGCGGTAGTCTGGACTCGAACTCGCGACGTATGTTTTAAACGCGCACACAGTCCACCACTGGACTGTGTGTCTATCTTGGTTATTATTCCGGTTTTTATTAAACTTAACATCTATTTGCAGTGAATCCGGTTCAGTTAAAAAAGAGAACATTTTTATTAAGGCGAGTGTGCGCGGGACAAGAATCGAACTCGGGACGTATGCGTGTTTATTTGCACACAGTCCACCGCTGGACTGTGTGTCTAACCCGAGATAAAACTTGATTTAAATTATATATATATATAACTGAAAACTTCATCTTCTTCGTTAATCTTAACCAGAATCGATGTCCGACTGGTTCGACGATTTAATCAAGTTCTTTAGTGTGTTGTGATTAATTACATGTGAGATTAATAAAAAGAAATTATGTAAGATATACCGAACAGGGCTCCTCTGTTTCGCCGGCGAAACTCCGATGACAGCAGGTTATTCCGGCGACGTGTGTCTTGCGGCAGAGGGTCTTCAGGGAGCTTGAGATGAGTGTGAGTGGCTTCGGTATGAGCTCTAGGTGTTCTGTTTTTAGAGTGATGCAGAGAGGTGAAAGGGTTCGGTTTTCCGGCGAGTTGCAGAAGTTTTCCGGCGAGTGAAATTACGTCGAGAAAGGGTGTGATTGTGAGCGAAAAGGCTAACAGAAGTTAGAGGGTGTATTTATAGGGCAGAACATTGACGAATTTGGTCCGTTTTCCGTCTTGATTGTCGGTTAATAATTTTCGGCGGTTATGACTTGTGTCGCGGGTTCAGACGTCGGTTATAACCGATGTAATAGTTAAGGCTTCGGTTAAATCAGAAGAAACCGTCCAATCTCGGCGAAATCGTCGGGATTTCCGACGACTGCGATTGGGCGCGTCAGTTTTGAATTCGAGTTTGATATTTGAATTAATTGTTCTGATATGTACTAAAGAACACAAGTGGCGCAGTGGTTGGATAGTTGGAAGTTAAGGCGTTGTTGACCAGGTTGACCCGGCTGACCGGGTTCGAAACCCGGCAGCCTTGTTTTATTTTTAAACCACTATTTTTAATACTTTTTCAAATAAAACTTTTATATTCCAATATACTTATTAATTATGTATCGTTTAAAATTAATTTGGGCATTAAATACGCAACGAAATTTTTAACTGATTGTTCGGTTAATAAACGGGGCGGGTTTGGTAAATCCGGTTTTTTGACGGATGTTACAGTATCTCCTACTTTTTAGAAATTTCGTCCCGAAATTTAAGTAGTGATATATTTGTCTAAAAATGATGGTGTTTAGTTTGACAGTTACATACTTAGAAAAAGAGTAAGAGTTTAAATTTTTGTTTGAGGCGGTAACGTCCCTTGTAAGGGTTAAGTACCCTGCTACAGGAATCGCTTTTTGTTGCCTACGGTAAAAAATATTGATAAGCGGAGTTTATTCACTAAGTATGATTTCATGCGTAAGAGTTTTGATATGTTTGGAAAGATAAGGTCATATCCTAAAACAAAATTTCTAATACTACAACCTACATGGAACTTCTCATAACCGCCTGACAATGCCTCTGATCCTTTGGCAAGAATACTTATATATAGGAAGTACCAGCGGCGTATCCACCATATTCTTGTCAAATTTTCATTGGTTTTATCAGTAAGTTATGATTGGTTCTATGATGTAACTCTAGAACATAAATAAACACCACAACCAATGTACCAAGAAATTACTAAATCCTACTTGGAACTTCTCATAACTGCCTGACAATGCCTCTGATCCTTTAGCAAGAATACTTATATATAGGAAGTACCAGCGGCGTATCCACCATATTCTCGTCAAATTTTCATTGGTTTTATCAGTAAGTTATGATTAGTCCTATGTGACTCTAAAGCATAAATAAACACCACAACCAATATCTGAGTCCAAATTCTGATAGTATACATGTTTGAATGGTGGCATAATCCAATGGTGAGATGATATGAATGCTAAATCAGTGAGTATAACTCATATTTCAATCAAGACAATACTAAATCCTACATGGAACTTCTCATAACCGCCTGATAATGCCTCTGATCCTTTGGCAAGAATACTTATATATAGGAAGTACCAGCGGCGTATCCACCATATTCTTGTCAAATTTTCATTGACTTTATCCGCAAGTTATGATTAGTTCTATGTGACTCTAAAACAAACACAACAACCAAAACTTGAGTCTCAATTCTGATAGCATACATGTTTGATTTGTGACAGTTCTTCTCTCGTTTGTTGTGATGGAGAGGTTAGTCTATGTAGAAATGGAACACAATCCAATTTCTTTAGATGATGATATGATATGAATGTTAAATCAGTGAATGTAACACGAATTTCAACCAAGACAATACCAAATCCTACATGGAACTTCTCATAACCGCCTGATAATGCCTCTGATCCTTTGGCAAGAATACTTATATATAGGAAGTACCAGCGGCGTATCCACATATTCTCGTCAAATTTTCATTGGTTTTATCAGTAAGTTATGATTAGTCCTATGTGACTCTAAAGCATAAATAAACACCACAACCAATATCTGAGTCCAAATTCTGATAGTATACATGTTTGAATGGTGGCATAATCCAATGATGAGATGATATGAATGCTAAATCAGTGAGTATAACTCATATTTCAATCAAGACAATACTAAATCCTACATGGAACTTCTCATAACCGCCTGATAATGCCTCTGATCCTTTGGCAAGAATACTTATATATAGGAAGTACCAGCGGCGTATCCACCATATTCTTGTCAAATTTTCATTGACTTTATCCGCAAGTTATGATTAGTTCTATGTGACTCTAAAACAAACACAACAACCAAAACTTGAGTCTCAATTCTGATAGCATACATGTTTGAATGATGACAGTACCTCTCTCGTTTGTTATGATGGAGAGGTTAGTCCTTGTGGAAGTGAGATATAGCTCAACTTCTTTAAATGATGAAATTGAAATACGTTGAAATGTATGATGAACAAACTACGACCAAGACATTACTAAATCTTACATGGAACTTCTCATAACCGCCTGATAATGCCTTTGATCCTTTGACAAGAATACTTATATATAGGAAGTACCAGCGGCGTATCCACCATATTCTTGTCAAATTTTCATTGACTTTATCCGCAAGTTATGATTAGTTCTATGTGACTCTAAAACAAACACAACAACCAAAACTTGAGTCTTAATTCTGATAGTATACATGTTTGAATGATGACAATACCTCTCTCGTTTGTTATGATGGAGAGGTTAGTCTATGTAGAAATGGAACACAATCCAATTTCTTTAAATGATGAGATGCTATAAATGCTAAATCAGTGAGTACAAAACAAACTGTAATCAAGACAATACTAACTTCTACATGGAACTTCTCATAACCGCCAGATAATGCCTCTGGTCCTTTGACAAGAATACTTATATATAGGAAGTACCAGCGGCGTATCCACCATATTCTTGTCAAATTTTCATTGGCTTTATCCGTAAGTTATGATTGGTTCTATGTGACTTTAAAACATAAAGAAAAACATAAAACTAAGCGGTTGGAGTCGAATCTTGATTTTTGGTGAAGGGGACTAGTTGGGTGGTTTCGTTTGAGCCGTCATTAACTTCAACAGGATTGGCGTTAATGTTGAAAACTCTTCCTCTTGCTGGTGGCCTAGGGATTAGGTTTCCTTGATTTGCTTGGTTAACTGGGTTTGCTTGAGCTTGGGCGTTTATGATGTTAACCAATCGAGGGCACGTGTTTCTGAAATGGGTAGGGTCGCCACAATTAAAGCAAGCTCGAACATAAGGTAACATGGGGTATTGAGGTTGTTGATATGTTTGGATCATATTTTGAGTAGGGGGTGTGGGTTTGGTTTTGAGGGGTGCGGCAAACCTTGCTCAAATGACCATAGCGTCCACAATTCGCACATAGTCGACAAGGTAAGGTAGATGGATGTGATAAAAACAGGTGTTACATTGAGGTGAGGTCCAAGGTATGGTTTCTTATTTGGGTAAGTTGAGTTGGGTGCTATTTGCGTGATTGGGATAGCTTGGATGGGTATGGCTTGTGAGGCTAGAAGACATCTACAAGGAATACATATCAAGAGTATGAGTTGGATGATTTAGGGATCAGGTGTCGTATTTAGGAATGAACATTTATAAAATAAATATAAAATAATAAATCTACTACATCCATAGGATGTCTTGGGCTTTGCTCGTAATTGGGCATTGCATGCCGCCATACTTCACCTTCGTAATCATGTGGGCCCCCATGAATACCGGGTTTTTCATATGGTTCGCACGTGTTAGCCTGGTTACGTACACTAAAACCCGGAGAAAATCGAGAAATATGTAACGTATGATATTCGGAATGTGTCCAGGTACGGACACGATGACACCTCAAAGTGGGGTTAGTTCGAACGACGTTTGGTGTGGCATGCTTTGGCCTAATAGGTCCTTCTTACTCTCATCGTTAGTCCCCAGGTAGGCAAACTTGTAACATTTGTAAAAATCGGGTTTTCAAAACCCGCTGCGTTTTGTAATCGAATATCAAGTTATAAAAGTTATGTCGAATATTTATGATTATTTTGATTTAAAACAATACATAATTAATAAATAAACTAAACTATAAAAATTATATTTGATGAAAAGTTAAATAAAATAAATAAAAAAAATTATAACGCTGCCGGGACTCGAACCCGGGTCAACCAGACACCCTTCAACAACTTAACACTCACTCCCTAGACCACTCCGCCACATTGTGTTTTCTGCTAACTCTAGGAACACAAATGAAATTTATACACAAACCCAGTTAAAACCGATTGCGCTATCTGAGAAACGGTAATCGGCAAACCAATCATCAATTGTTGTTTATTTCACACATTCAGTTTATAACCGATGCACGACGGTTTCTAATCAAATTGGAATTGATTAAACTTAAAGACTCATCATTGTCGGTTTTTAAAACCGGAAAATCATCAAGTTCAGAATAACACAAGCTTCAGACCACTCTCGCGACTCAGAGATATCATCCCAATACTCCATTTCATTTTCGTCGCATTTTCGGACCACCAGAACACCTAAAACAGCTCGCCGGAATTTTCTGCAAAAGTCGCCGGAAAACCGTATTCAACTCAAACCGGTAAAATACTTCTACTTTACGGTTTCAATCCATTGTTAGAACCTTACTAACATTAACCCATCGCTCATAATCAACCACAGACGACATTGCTGGACTTTCTGTTTTCGCCGGAAAACTTCTGGAATTGTCGGAAACTCGTTGATTACCGGTATGCTCATTCCAACGTACTGATAATCAATACTCATTAGTTCAATTTAACATCTAATCCCTTAAACCTGTTAATTGATTCTCACAGCCGAAGGTCCAAAAACAGAGCGACAAGTTTCGCCGGATTCTCTGAAGAAGACGATCTGTTCGGTATCTTCTTTCCCCAAACTTTTCGGTTCAATGCATTCTAACTGGACATCATGTTCATTAACTAAATTAATCGCGTAATTAATCGCGTATCGGTTGTTTGATTGATGTATGCATTTGTAATGAAGAAGACGAGTTCAGTGATGATATAAGGTTAATTAAAACCGGAATTATAAACGGGTTAGACACACAGTCCAGCGGTGGACTGTGTGCAAACAAAAAAACCATACACGTCCCGAGTTCGATCCCTGCTCCACGCACACCTTGTGTAATAAAATGCCTTTTTGATCAAAAACTAACCGGGTTAACTCAGATAGTTGTCAAGTATAATAAAAACCGAGATAATAACCGGGTTAGACACACAGTCCAGCGGTGGACTGTGTGCAACATGAACCATACGTCGCGCGTTCGAAACCCGTCACTTACACCGGTCCGATGAATTAAAATGTTTTTGAAATTAAAGAGAATTCCGGGTGAACTGAATAAGTGTATAAGTATAAATAAAAACAAGATTATATCGGGTTAGACACGTAGCTCAGTTGGTAGAGCTGCGTGCACGCGAACGGGAGGTCACGGGTTCGAGCCTCACCCGGCGCAGATTAATTCGCTGACCGAACCGGTCAACGGTCAACGGTCAACGCTAAATAAACAATTTTTTTTATATTTTAATTTATTTAATTTAATTTAAGAATCAATTAAAAATACTTAAAAATAACATTTTTAAAGATAGAACTCACAAAAATATATCTAAAAATTTCATTAAAACCCTTAATAAAATCCACTCGTTTAATATATTTTTCGTTATTATTTAGGTTAGTATTTCTCGTTGTCCGCCCATCTAATTCGTGCGCATCTCACCATCTCCAATCCAACGCACCCAATGTGAGTGAATCTTACAAATTCCCCGTTTTAATCACGTTTTGGGGTGTATCATGTGTCTTTGTATATATATATTATAACTAAACCATGGTGCATACATCATATCATGAACATGTGTATTCAGTTTGTTGCTGTTAAGTAGTTATTATTGGATGCAAATTTATTATTCAGTACATGCAATTTCATAGGCCGCCGCACCCCATTACATTATGAGCGTTGAGCATGTTCCCCATTTTATTATGCGGTTGAACCTGGCGTGCCCACATACGATCGGCTCCGTTTGATTGAGCCTTGATCGCACAGACATTTTCATTTTCAGTACATGCAATACGATCGGCTCCGTTTGGTTGAGCCTTGATCGCACAGTTTCATTTATGTTATTTACAGTATGATGTTGGTATGTTCATGTATGCTGTCATGTGTTATTGTATGCTATAGTTGTGACTGCTATTTGCCATTGCTTGGTTATTTACATTTGCTCATCTATGATTATGCACAAATTTTCATTGATAAACTAACAATTATTTTATTAATAAATGTTTATCTAATAAGGTTCACTCGCCAACTTATGTTGACCCAAAAACCCCCATTTTACACATGATACAGGTGAAGCAGCAGCAGCTAGGAACACATAGGACTTGGACTAGAAGAATAAAACGATTTAGTGTTGGGATTGTTATGCTTGGCTTATTTTCCTTGTATTGAATGAACATGTTTGGATTTTGGAAATGTAACTTTGACTTTATTAAATATGAAACATAATAGTAAATGTCATGAGCTTTGGTGATAACCCAATTATGCCCCGACTCTTATTCCGCTGCGGGTCGGGGTGTGACAGATTGGTATCAGAGCCATGACTATAGGGATATAGGATAGGTTATTAGACCCTTAGAGCCTATACTATAGTCGAATAGAAACTTATAAGATTTTTGTGTGTTACATGCCAAATTTCATGATGTTATATGTTTTATGTTAAATGTTACATTTAATATTGTGCAAGCATGTTCATAAGTATGTATTACCATATAATGCCTATCATGAATCGTATACTCATAACATATCACATCCATGAAAGCACACACCACTTCATGATTGCTTGTACAATGATTTTCGTGTTTTCAAATCTCATCAAAGTGAGTTCTCATGACGGGCATGTAGTAACTGGAAGGATACCAGTACCGGTAGTCGGAACGTCCTGTCTAGGCTGGCATTCGTATAAATCCAAAATAAAGGACCAGTTTGCCTACCTGGGGACTAACGATGAGAGTACGAAGTACTTATTAGGCCAAAGCATGCTATACCAAACGTCGTGTGAGCTAACCCCACTTTGAGTTGTCATTGTGTCTACACCAGGACACGTTCCGACCAAACATCTCATGAACATATTTTGTGGTTTGCATTCGGGGGATGCGAGTGTTAAATTGCCAATACTAATGTGAATCCTACCAAGCCAATAGCCATGGGGGCCCACATGACTATGTAGGTGAAGGTATGGGGGACATTTGAGGCCCAACATGAGCGAACCCAAGACATCCTATGGATGTAGTTGCATTATTGATATTTATGTTATTTTCATTTTCTTAAAGACACATGACACCTAAAAAGACACCATAAACTCACAATCTTCTCATTTTATGATCCTGTAGATGTCGTCTAGACAGCAACGAAGGGGTAAAAGATCGGGAAGGTCTTAGGAACGTTTGGCCACTCAGATCGCGAAACAAATGGCCACGATACTTCCTGACATTGTGGTCCAAGTACAACAAGCCCTTGCTACAAATCCTACTAACCCTCCACAACAACAGGACCAGAACATCGACAACCCTCCTATCAACAAGTGCTCTTACAAACATTTTAAGTCCTGTGATCCTCCTAAATTTGAAGGGACCGAGGGTGTCACTGCTCTCCTACATTGGTTCGAGGAGATGGAAAACACCTTCCTAAACTGCGATTGTCCTGAGGATCGCAAGGTTCGATACGCCACCGGGAGACTACTTGGAGTAGCTCTCACTTGGTGGAATACTGAGAAAGGGAAGAGGGGAACTGAAGATGCGATGGCCTTAACTTGGGAGGAGTTAAGGGAAATCATGAATAGGCGTTTCTGTCCTAGAAGTGAAATTAAGAAGTTGGAGGATGAATTTCATGCTCTAAAGCAAAAGGAGGGTGATCACGCTACCTACAACAAGAGGATTTTGGAGTTGAACCAAATGGTTCCAAATCTGTTCACACCAACCTATCGTCTGATCGAGCATTATATTCGAGGACTTCCCTCGAAAATCCAAGATTCAGTTCTCAGCGTTTCACCAGTAACACTTGAAGCTGCTATGGAGTTAGCAACTGAACTGACCGAAAACCGAATTCGCAACGGGAAGTTCAAAGAAGAGAAGAAGAAAGCCCCTGTTGAGGGACAAACTTCAAACCACCCCATTCCTTCCTCTAAGTTTGCTAACAAGAGGAAGCGTAACACCAGAAATTTTGCAGTTACCCAAACCAACACCCCTATTCCTGCTGCACCCATTACTCAAGTAACTCCTTCACCCGCACCATACAGAAGACCCTACACAGGCCCGTTACCAAAATGTAACCGTTGCCAATATCACCATTCCCTGATCATCCTTGCCAATACTGCACCGGCTGCGGTCGCGCAGGACATACTGTTCAAAACTGCCGCATGCCTCAACGAACAAACCGACACCAACCTTTAACCCAAACCCACCAACAGTTAATGGGTCAAGCCCAACAACCCCTACCATTTCCACCCACCCAACATTTAGCCCAAACATACTACCAACCCAATTATCCTATGGGCCAACCTATGCGGGCTTGCTTCAATTGCGGCGACCTGTCACACCCCGACCCGCAGCGGATAAGGTGATCGGGGCATGATTGGGTTATCATCAAAGCTCATGACATTTATTAAACGTTTCATATTCATTAATACAATTTAAATGGAAATTTACAATGGTTGCTACAACATGATCTAACTACAATCTAAACTTCTTTGTTCTCTTCTAAGGCATATCCTATGTTTTCCTTGCTTCAACCTGTTCACCTGTATCATGTGTAAAAAGGTTTTTGGATCAACATAATGTTGGCGAGTGAATCCTATGGAAAACATTTTAACAATTTATTTAAATTGATTATGAAATATGTGCACAACCAAACATGAGTAAAATTAGATGTAACTTGATCAACAATCATAAGATGTTAAATGAAACACTCATGAACAATAATGGAATAATTAAAGGCACGCGATGCTCAACTCGTCTCTCACGAGGAACTGAGGGGCCTGATGAATGAATTGCATAAACATGATAATATAAATAACACAACTACAAACAATATAAACTCAATGATACACACATGAACAATAATGAAATAGATATGAAGCACGCGATGTTCTACTCGTCTCCCACGAGGAACTGATGGGCTTAATGTATGAGTTTCATATGACTTGACAAATGGCAATAAGTAAATCACAACAATAAAAACAATCTAAGTTTAAGTCATGATGTGGTATGGCACAAGTTTAAATAAATAAATTAATTAATTTCATAACACATGACACACCCCAAAACGTGTAATTTAAAAGGGGGAATTGTAAGATTCACTCACAGTGGGTGCGTTCGGTTGATGACGTTGAATGCACGCGAAGTGGTTTTAACCACGAGTGAGATTTAACCTAGATAAATCGCATTATGGTTTGGTGAGTAAACGGATTTTATTAAACTATTTTAGTAGGATTGTTGGGTGTATTTTTGTGCATTTGAGGCTATTTTCTAACCTTAAAAATGTTATTTTTAAGTATTTATAATTGATTTTTAATTAAAATAATTAAATAAAAATAATAAAAAAATTATTTTATTTTTGCTACAGTGACTTTGACCTGTTGACTTTGACTGCGTTGACCGGTTCGAGGCATATTGTTGTGCGCTGGGTGAGGCTCGAACCCGAGACCTCCCGTACGCGTGCACGCAGCTCTACCAACTGAGCTACGTGTCTAACCCGTTATATATCCGATTTTAATTTCATATATACATTAATTAGAGTTAACAGAAAATCATTTTTATTTTAAAAACAGTTTAAGTGGACCGGTCTTGCACTCCACAGGTCTCGAACTCGGGACCTGTGGTTTAATCTAACACATAGTCCACCGCTGGACTGTGTGTTCAACATGTTATATCATTCAACTTTTATTATACTTAAATACTATTTATTTATTTCCTTTTTCTGACTTATTTAAAAAGAATAGATAATTGTCCGAGTCGGTGCTGAAGACCGGACTCGAACTCGTGACCAGCGATTTAAACAAACACAGAGTCCACCGCTGGACTGTGTGTCTAACTTGGTTATTATTCCGGTTATCAATATACTTAACATATAACTATATCGACTCCGGTTCAGTTAAACAAAAATTTGATTTTTATTAAGGCAGCGTGTGTGAGACGGGAATCGAACTCGAGACCTTTGCATTATTAACGTTTTATGTGCACATAGTCCACCGCTGGACTGTGTGTCTAACCCGATTAATTTCATGATTTATATTATACTTATATGATACCGAATTACGTCGTCTTCTTCATCCAGTTTGAACCAGAATCGGAAATCGACTGGTTTAAGATTCTTATCAGTTTATTAGCGTTTTGCAGTCCATTAAAGTAGGATAAAGGTGAAAAGATAAAGAAAATAAGCGAAAGAGGTATACCGACTGGATCCTCTGTTTTCCGGCAGAACTCCGGCGACAGAATTCAACTCCGGCGTCAGGTGTCTTGCAGCAGCAAGTCTCCGAAAAGATTGGAAAGAGTATGGGTATCTCCGGTATAAGCTTCAGTGGTTCAGAAAAGCTCGGCAATGGGGAAACCGGTTTTCCGGCAACGAACAGGTTTATTCCGGCGAGTGGAATTACGCCGAGAAAATGTGTGATTTTTGAGCGAAAGTGTTTGTCGTCGGTTGTGGGTGAACTTATAGTGCAAATCGTTGAAGAATCTGGTCTGAATTCCGACTGTATTCGTTTATTTAAAATTTCCGGCGGTTTTGAAAAGTGTCGCGGACTTCAAACATCGGTTATAACCGATGTCTGGTTAATGGTTTACGTTATAACGTAAATCGTAGTTAAGACTCGCGAGAATTCCGGGATTCCGACGACTGAACTGATTGGGCGCCGGTTTTGAATTTATAACGTTACTTTATCAATTAAATGATTCTATTATATAACAAACAAAGCAGTTGGCGCAGTGGTTGGTGTGAGTGAGATAAGTTGCTTAGCTGATTCGGTACAGACCCGGGTTCGAAACCCGGCAGATGCAAATCATTTTTATTTTGCGATTTTTGACAGTTTTTCAAAAACTAAATATATATTCCCGTATAATAATTGATTACGGATCGTTTAAAAATATTTTGGGCATTTAATTCGCAACGAAAATTTTGACTGACTGTTCGGTTGATAAACGGAGCGGGTTTGGTAAATCCGTTTTTGACGGATGTTACAGTATCCCCTGCTTTTTAGAAATTTCGTCCCGAAATTTAAATAATGATATATTTTGACTAAAAGGATGGTGATGTTTTGTTTGACAGTTGTATGCTCAGAAAAATGAGGGTTTAAGTTTTTGTTCGAGGCGGTAACGTTCCTTGTAAAGGTTAAGTACCCTATTCAGGAATCGCTTTTTGTTGCCTACTGTATGAATATTGATAAACAGGAATGATTCCCTAAAAATGATATCATGCATAAGAGTTTAGGTACGTTTGGGAAAATATGGTTATATCCTAAGGCAAAACTTCTAACACTACAATCTACATGGAACATAAATAAAAACGCAACATCTGATATTTGAACATAGGTAAGCACAACAGCTAATATTCAAACATGAATGAACACATCAGCAAATATTTGAACATGAATAAACACATCAGCAAATATTTGATCATGAATAAACACAACAGCAGATATTTGTACATAAGTAAACACAACAGCTAATATCCGATCATGAATAAACACATCAGCAAATATTTGAACATGAATAAACACATCAGCAAATATTTGAACATGAATAAACACATCAGCAAATATTTGAATCCACATTCTGATAGCATATATGTTTGAATGATGGAAGTTCCTCTCTCGTTTGTTATGACGGAGAGGTTAGTTTATGTAGAAATGGAACACAATCCAATCTCTTTAAATAACATGATGATATCAATGTAACACAAATTCCAACCAAAGCAATACTAAATCCTACATGGAACTTCTCATAACCGCCTGATAATTCCTCTGATCCTTTGGCAAGAATACTTATATATAGGAAGTACCAGCGGCGTATCCACCATATTCTTGCCAAATTTTCATTAGTTTTATCCACAAGTTATGATTGGTTACCAAGAAACTAATAAATCCTACATAGAACTTCTCATAACCGTCCGATAATGCCTCTGATCCTTTGACAAGAATACTTATATATAGGAAGTACCAGCGGCGTATCCACCATATTCTTGTCAAATTTTCATTGGTTTTATCAGTGAATTATGATTAGTCCTATAACTCTACAATCAATACAACAAACATAAAATACTGAAATGAAATATATCTGTGCGATCAAGGCTCAATCGAACGGAGCCGATCGTATTGCATGTACTGAAAATGAAATGGATGTGCGCTCAAGGCTCAATCAAACGGAGCCGAACGTATTGAATGTACTGAAATTGAAATTGTGTGCTCAAGGCTCAATCAAACGGAGCCGAGCGTATTGCATGTACTGAATATGAATAACTTAACCACACAAACAGCCTATGCATGGAACCTCTCATAACCGCCTGATAATGCCTCCGATCATTTGACAAGAATACTTATATATAGGAAGTACCAGCGGCGTATCCACCATATCCTTGTCAAATTTTCATTGACTTTATCCGCAAGTTATGGTTAGTTCGATGCGACTCTACTACAAACACCACAACCACAAGATACTGATAATGAAATTGTCTGTGCGCTCAAGGCTCAATCAAACGGAGCCGAACGTATTGAATGAAATTGTATGTGCGCTCAAGGCTCAATCAAACGGAGCCGAACGTATTGAATGTACTGAAATTGAACAACTTAATCTAAACAACCATCACACAATCAGCCTATGCATGGAACCTCTCATAACCGCCTGATAATGCCTCCGATCATTTGACAAGAATACTTATATATAGGAAGTACCATCGGCGTATCCACCATATCCTTGTCAAATTTTCGTTGACTTTATCCGCAAGTTATGGTTAGTTCGATGCGACTCTACTACAAACACCACAACCACAAGATATTGATAATGAAATTGTCTGTGCGCTCAAGGCTCAATCAAACGGAGCCGAACGTATTGCATGAACTGGAAATGTAAATTGAAATGTGCGCTCAAGGCTCAATCAAACGGAGCCGAGCGTATTGCATGTATTGAAATGTAAAATGAAATAACCGATCAAGGCTCAAACAAACGGAGCCGATCGTGCGGGCACGCCCTGATCAACCCATAATAAAATGGGGATCAAACTCAACCTCGATGGATGGGGAGCTACGGCCTCGGCAAAAGCATATACTGAAAACAATATATAATATATAATATCCAATAATTTCTCTAACAGTCTACACATGTGATAAAGAAAAACATAAGACTAAACAATAGGAGTTGAATCTGGATCTTCGGCGAAGAGGACTAGCTGAGTATCTTCGTTTGGGCCGTCATTATCTTCGACAGGATTGGCGTTGATATTGAAGACTCTTCCTCTTGCTGGTGGCATAGTGGTTGGGTTTTCTTGGTTTACTTGGTTAACTGGGTTTGATTGGGCTTGAGTGTTGATAACGTTAACCAATTGAGGGCATGTGTTTCTAAGGTGGGTAGGGTCGCCACAATTGAAACAGGCTCGCGCATATGGGAACATGGGGTATTGGGGTTGGTGATAAGTTTGGGCCATGTTTTGAGTAGGGGAAAAGGTTTGGTCTTGAAAGGTGCGACAAACATTGTTCACATGACCATAGCGTCCACAAGTTGTACATAGCCGGCAAGGTAAAGTAAGGGGATGGTGATAAAAACAGTTGTTGCATCGAGGGTGAGGTCCAAGATATGGTTTCTTATTTGGGTAAGCTGAGTTGGGTGCCACTTGGGTGATTGGGATAGCTCGGATGGGTATGGCATGAAAAACGGGTTGATTTCGTTGAGTAGCAGCGAAAAGTCGCCCGACTCTTCTTCTCTTAGGATTGGGTTGAGAAGGGGGTTCGGTTTGGGTGGAGTCGGAGGTTTCAGTCGATTCTTTATCCTTCTTCTTCTCCTCCTTGAAGTCTTTGTTTCGGATTCGGTTCTCGGTGAGCTCTGTTGCTAGCTCCATTGCTGCTTCCAAAGTTGCAGGCTTGGTACTTATTACAGGGTCTTGAATCTTTGACGGAAGACCACGAATGTAGTGCTCGATCAAACGGTAGAGGGGAGTAAACATGTTGGGAACCATTTGATGTAATTCGAGGAACCTTTTGTTGTAGGTGGTGTGGTCTCCTTCCATTTGCTTCAATGAGTAAAATTCATCTTCTAACTTCTTGATTTCGCTCCTTGGGCAAAATCGTCTGGTCATGATTTCCTTCAATTCGTTCCAAGTTAAGGTCATAGCATCTTCAACACCTCGCTTTGCCTTCTCTGTATTCCACCAAGTAAGTGCTATCCCATATAATCGACCGGTAGCATATCGCACTTTGCGATCGTCAGGGCAATCGCAATTTAGAAATGTGTTCTCCATTTCTTCAAACCAATGGAGGAGAGCGGTGACGCCTTCAGTCCCTTTGTATTTCGGAGGGTCGCATGATTTGAAATGCTTGTAGGTGCATTTAGTGGTATTTGGGGGAGAGTTGAAAATGTTTTGGTTTGCTTGATTGACGGAATTATCGGTGAGTGCTTGTTGAACTTGGATTACAATGTTGGGTATTACGGCAGCCATTTGTTGAGCGATTAAGGCAGCCATGCGTTCGCGGGCTTTTCTTGCTCTCGTCTTCCTACGGGCGAGGTTAGAAGACATCTACAATGAATACATGACAAGAGTATGAGTTGGATGCTTTTGAGATCATGGGTCGCATTCAAGAATGAACATTCATAAAATAATTATACAAAAATACTACATCCATAGGATGTCTTGGGCTTTGCTCGCTGTTAGGCCCGTCATGCCGCCATACTTTACCTGTGTAATCATGTGGGCCCCCATGAATACCGGTTTTTCATATGGTTCGCACGGTTTCTGCCTGGTTGCGTACACAAAAACCCGGAGAAAATCGAGAAATATGTATACAACGTGTGATGTTCGGAATGTGTCCAGGTGTAGACACGGTGACACCTCAAAGTAGGTTTAGTTCGAACGACGTTTGGTGTGGCATGCTTTGGCCTAATAGGTCCTTCGTACTCTCATCGTTGGTCCCCAGGTAGGCAAACTGGTCCGTTATATTGGATTTATACGAATGCCAGCCTAGACAGGACGTTCCGACTACCGGTACTTGTACCCTTCCAGTTACTACATGCCCGTCGCAGAACTTACTTTGATGAGAATTGAAAATTGCACAAAATCTTTGGATAATGAGAGTATGAAAATAAATTGAATACATGAACATCGATATATGTATAATGAATATGTATATATGTATAATGAATATGTATATGAGCATGTATGTTTGACTGGAATGTAAACAAATATGAAACAAATAAATATCACAAGTTTGTATGTAACCACCTAATCAATTTAAAATTTAGGCAGACTATAGTATAGGCTCTAAGGGTCTAATAACCTATCCTATATCCCTATAGTCATGGCTCTGATACCAATCTGTCACACACCCGACCCGCAGCGGATAAGGTGATCGGGGCATGATTGGGTTATCATCAAAGCTCATGACATTTATTAAACGTTTCATATTCATTAATACAATTTAAATGGAAATTTACAATGGTTGCTACAACATGATCTAACTACAATCTAAACTTCTTTGTTCTCTTCTAAGGCATATCCTATGTTTTCCTTGCTTCAACCTGTTCACCTGTATCATGTGTAAAAAGGTTTTTGGATCAACATAATGTTGGCGAGTGAATCCTATGGAAAACATTTTAACAATTTATTTAAATTGATTATGAAATATGTGCACAACCAAACATGAGTAAAATTAGATGTAACTTGATCAACAATCATAAGATGTTAAATGAAACACTCATGAACAATAATGGAATAATTAAAGGCACGCGATGCTCAACTCGTCTCTCACGAGGAACTGAGGGGCCTGATGAATGAATTGCATAAACATGATAATATGAATAACACAACTACAAACAATATAAACTCAATGATACACACATGAACAATAATGAAATAGATATGAAGCACGCGATGTTCTACTCGTCTCCCACGAGGAACTAATGGGCTTAATGTATGAGTTTCATATGACTTGACAAATGGCAATAAGTAAATCACAACAATAAAAACAATCTAAGTTTAAGTCATGATGTGGTATGGCACAAGTTTAAATAAATAAATTAATTAATTTCATAACACATGACACACCCCAAAACGTGTAATTTAAAAGGGGGAATTGTAAGATTCACTCACAGTGGGTGCGTTCGGTTGATGACGTTGAATGCACGCGAAGTGGTTTTAACCACGAGTGAGATTTAACCTAGATAAATCGCATTATGGTTTGGTGAGTAAACGGATTTTATTAAACTATTTTGGTAGGATTGTTGGGTGTATTTTTATGAATTTGAGGCTATTTTCTAACCTTAAAAATGTTATTTTTAAGTATTTATAATTGATTTTTAATTAAAATAATTAAATAAAAATAATAAAAAAATTATTTTATTTTTGCTACAGTGACTTTGACCTGTTGACTTTGACTGCGTTGACCGGTTCGAGGCATATTGTTGTGCGCTGGGTGAGGCTCGAACCCGAGACCTCCCGTACGCGTGCACGCAGCTCTACCAACTGAGCTACGTGTCTAACCCGTTATATATCCGATTTTAATTTCATATATACATTAATTAGAGTTAACAGAAAATCATTTTTATTTTAAAAACAGTTTAAGCGGACCGGTCTTGCACTCCACAGGTCTCGAACTCGGGACCTGTGGTTTAATCTAACACACAGTCCACCGCTGGACTGTGTGTTCAACATGTTATATCATTCAACTTTTATTATACTTAAATACTATTTATTTATTTCCTTTTTCTGACTTATTTAAAAAGAATAGATAATTGTCCGAGTCGGTGCTGAAGACCGGACTCGAACTCGTGACCAGCGATATAAACAAACACACAGTCCACCGCTGGACTGTGTGTCTAACTTGGTTATTATTCCGGTTATCAATATACTTAACATATAACTATATCGACTCCGGTTCAGTTAAACAAAAATTTGATTTTTATTAAGGCAGCGTGTGTGAGACGGGAATCGAACTCGAGACCTTTGCATTATTAACGTTTTATGTGCACATAGTCCACCGCTGGACTGTGTGTCTAACCCGATTAATTTCATGATTTATATTATACTTATATGATACCGAATTACGTCGTCTTCTTCATCCAGTTTGAACCAGAATCGGAAATCGACTGGTTTAAGATTCTTATCAGTTTATTAGCGTTTTGCAGTCCATTAAAGTAGGATAAAGGTGAAAAGATAAAGAAAATAAGCGAAAGAGGTATACCGACTGGATCCTCTGTTTTCCGGCAGAACTCCGGCGACAGAATTCAACTCCGGCGTCAGGTGTCTTGCAGCAGCAAGTCTCCGAAAAGATTGGAAAGAGTATGGGTATCTCCGGTATAAGCTTCAGTGGTTCAGAAAAGCTCGGCAATGGGGAAACCGGTTTTCCGGCGACGAACAGGTTTATTCAGGCGAGTGGAATTACGCCGAGAAAAGGTGTGATTTTTGAGCGAAAGTGTTTGTCGTCGGTTGTGGGTGAACTTATAGTGCAAATCGTTGAAGAATCTGGTCTGAATTCCGACTGTATTCGTTTATTTAAAATTTCCGGCGGTTTTGAAAAGTGTCGCGGACTTCAAACATCGGTTATAACCGATGTCTGGTTAATGGTTTACGTTATAACGTAAATCGTAGTTAAGACTCGCGAGAATTCCGGGATTCCGATGACTGAACTGATTGGGCGCCGGTTTTGAATTTATAACGTTACTTTATCAATTAAATGATTCTATTATATAACAAACAAAGCAGTTGGCGCAGTGGTTGGTGTGAGTGAGATAAGTTGCTTAGCTGATTCGGTACAGACCCGGGTTCGAAACCCGGCAGATGCAAATCATTTTTATTTTGCGATTTTTGACAGTTTTTCAAAAACTAAATATATATTCCTGTATAATAATTGATTACGGATCGTTTAAAAATATTTTGGGCATTTAATTCGCAACGAAAATTTTGACTGACTGTTCGGTTGATAAACGGAGCGGGTTTGGTAAATCCGTTTTTGACGGATGTTACACGACCCGAGTCATTTCAGAAACACATGTCCAAGGCTGGTTAATATTATTCATGCTCAGGCCCAAGCCAACCCAGTGAACCAAGCAAACCAAGCTCCCCCACCTGCAAGAGGGAGAGCTTTCAATATCAACGCGAACCAGGCCAGAGCTGACGGCAATGTGGTCAACGGTACGTTCCTTATAAATGGTAGATATGCCTCTATGTTATTTGATACTGGTGCGGATAGAAGTTTTGTGTCATTAGAATTTGAACCTATCTTAAGCAAAAATCGGGATAAGCTCACGGAATCCATAACGGTAGAAGTTGCGGACGGGAAACCAGTTTCATTAGACTCTATTTTACGCAACTGTACACTCACCTTAAACGACCATGATTTCTCAGTCGACCTTATTCCTATGAAGCTGGGAAGTTTTGACATCATAATCGGTATGGATTGGCTCAGTCAACATCAGGCGGAAGTTGTTTGTCGTGAAAAATTTATTCGTATTCCTCTTTCAAACGGTCAGACTCTTCGAATCATTGGAGAAACCTCGTCGAAAGGGCTCAGCTTAATGTCTTGTCTTCAAGCTCAAAAATATCTTCGCAAGAATTATGTCGCGTTTTTAGCCCATATCATCAAAAAGGGAACCACAGAGAAGAAACTTGAAGACATTCCTGTAGTAAAAGACTTCCCACAAGTCTTTCCTGACGACATTTCAGGACTTCCTCCAATTAGAGACATCGAATTCCGTATTGATCTTATACCTGGTGCTACACCAGTTGCAAAGTCTCCATATAGGTTAGCCCCCTCTGAAATGCAAGAGCTAGCCAGTCAATTGCAAGAGTTGACTGACAAGGGATTCATACGTCCTAGCTCATCGCCTTGGGGTGCACCTGTCCTCTTTGTAAAGAAGAAAGATGGATCTTTTCGTATGTGCATCGACTACAGAGAGCTCAACAAGTTAACCATAAAAAATCGCTATCCCTTACCTCGCATTGATGATCTTCTTGACCAACTACAAGGTGCCAGCTGCTTTTCAAAAATCGATCTTCGATCTGGCTATCATCAACTTAGAGTGCACGAAGAAGACGTCCCTAAGACTGCTTTTCGAACTCGTTATGGCCACTATGAATTCATGGTTATGCCGTTTGGATTAACCAACGCACCAGCTGTCTTCATGGGCCTAATGAACAGAGTCTGCAAACCTTATCTTGATCGATTTGTTATAGTCTTCATCGACGATATTCTTATTTATTCAAAATCTAAAGCTGATCATGAGCGTCATCTTCGACTCGTTCTTGCACTTCTAGAAAAGGAAAAGCTTTATGCCAAGTTCTCCAAATGTGAATTCTGGTTAAAAGAGGTGCAATTGCTCGGGCATGTAGTCAATGATAAAGGAATACATGTTGACCCTTCAAAGATCAAAGCAGTTCAAGAATGGCAAGCTCCACGTACACCAACTGAAGTAAGATCTTTTCTTGGACTAGCTGGCTATTATCGTCGGTTCATTTCAAACTTCTCTCGCATTGCTGTGCCACTCACGGCTTTAACTCATAAGGGAAAACCTTTCGTATGGGGACCCAAGCAAGAAGAAGCTTTTCAAACTCTTAAACAAAAACTTTGTGATGCACCAATCCTCACTCTTCCTGAAGGTTGTGATGATTTTGTAGTCTATTGCGACGCGTCAGGGCAAGGATTAGGCTGCGTTCTCATGCAAAGAGGAAAAGTCATAGCTTATGCTTCGAGACAACTCAAGACGCATGAAAAGAACTACACCACTCATGACCTAGAACTTGGAGCCGTTGTATTCGCTCTTAAGATATGGAGACATTATCTCTATGGTACTAAGTGTGAAATATACACTGACCACAAGAGTCTTCAACATATCTTCAATCAAAAAGAGTTAAACATGAGGCAACGAAGATGGGTCGAACTCCTGAATGATTACGACTGTGAAATTAGATGCCACCCTGGTAAAGCAAATGTGGTGGCTGATGCACTTAGTCGAAAGGGTTATGCGAACTCCATTCATCTTCTATGTTCGCAAATTATAACCGACATTAAAGATCAAATTCGAGAAGCCCAACACGTTTCAATAACAGAAGAAGATGTACGAAAGGAGATGTCCTGTGGAGCCGAGCTAAAACTTGAAACTAAATCAGACGATATTCTGTATTACCTAGAACGTATCTGGATTCCTAACCACAACAATCTTCGTGAAACTCTTATGAATGAAGCTCACAAAACGCGATATTCTATACACCCAGGAGCAGATAAGATGTATCAAGGCCTACGATACACCTATTGGTGGCCTGGAATGAAGAAGGATATTGCCGTTTTTGTTTCTAAGTGTCTCACATGTTCCAAGGTGAAGGCTGAACACCAAAGACGCTCAGGACTTCTAGTTCAACCAGAAATACCTGTATGGAAGTGGGAAAATATAACCATGGATTTCATTACCGGGTTACCTCGCACTTCTGGTGGGTATGACACAATATGGGTAATTATAGACCGACTTACAAAATCAGCTCACTTTATTCCTATCCGCGAAGATTTCAAAAATTAAAAGCTTGCACGTATTTATATCAACGAAATCGTAAGCCGACATGGGATATCGTTAAGTATTATTTCTGATCGTGATGGTCGTTTCACCTCACGAACATGGCAAGCAGTACAATCCGCTATGGGCACACGATTAGATCTCAGTACCGCCTATCATCCTCAAACTGATGGACAGTCTGAGCGCACCATTCAAACTCTTGAAGATATGCTTAGAGCATGTGTCATAGACTTCAAGGGAAATTGGGACGCCCACCTACCATTAGTTGAATTTTTGTACAACAACAGCTATCATTCGAGCATCGGCATGGCACCTTTTGAAGCCTTATATGGTCGTAAGTGTCGATCTCCTGTATGTTGGCACGAAATTGGGGAAGCACAAATTACTGGTCCAGAATTAATCCAAGAAACCACAGACAAGATTCATCAAATTCGAAACAATCTTCTAGCAGCTCAAAGTCGTCAAAAGAGTTATGCAGATAAACGACGGAAGCCCCTAGAGTTTAACATTGGTGATCATGTGCTTTTAAAAGTATCACCGTGGAAGGGAGTAGTTCGTTTTGGTCAAAAGGGGAAGCTAGCACCTCGTTACGTAGGACCTTTCAAGATACTCGAAAGAGTAGGTCCTGTAGCATACAAGCTTGACTTACCAGAAGAACTCAACAGGATTCATCCCACATTCCACGTGTCGAACTTGAAGAAGTGCCTCGCTGATGGGAATCTCCATATTCCGCTGGAAGATATTCAGATTGATGAATCTATGCATTTTATTGAAAGACCAGTGGAGATCATGGACTACGGGGAGAAGCGTCTTCGACGAAGTCGCATTCCAATTGTTAGGGTACGCTGGGAGTCGAAACGGGGACCTGAGTTTACTTGGGAACGTGAAGACTCAATGCGTGAAAAATACCCGCATCTTTTTCCTACTACTTCAACTACTTAAATTTCGGGACGAAATTCCTAAAAGTAGGGGATACTGTAACATTTGTAAAAATCGGGTTTTCAAAACCCGCTCCGTTTTGTAATCGAATATCAAGTTATAAAAGTTATGTCGAATATTTATGATTATTTTGATTTAAAACAATACATAATTAATAAATAAACTAAACTATAAAAATTATATTTGATGAAAAGTTAAAATAAAATAAATAAAAAAAATTATAACGCTGCCGGGACTCGAACCCGGGTCAACCAAGACACCCTTCAACAACTTAACACTCACTCCCTAGACCACTCCGCCACATTGTGTTTTCTGCTAACTCTAGGAACACAAATGAAATTTATACACAAACCCAGTTAAAACCGATTGCGCTATCTGAGAAACGGTAATCGGCAAACCAATCGTCAATTCGTTGTTTATTTCACACATTCAGTTTATAACCGATGCACGACGGTTTCTAATCAAATTGGAATTGATTAAACTTAAAGACTCATCATTGTCGGTTTTTAAAACCGGAAAATCATCAAGTTCAGAATAACACAAGCTTCAGACCACTCTCGCGACTCAGTGATATCATACCAATACTCCATTTCATTTTCGTCGCATTTTCGGACCACCAGAACACCTAAAACAGCTCGCCGGAATTTTCTGCAAAAGTCGCCGGAAAACCGTATTCAACTCAAACCGGTAAAATACTTCTACTTTACGGTTTCAATCCATTGTTAGAACCTTACTAACATTAACCCATCGCTCATAATCAACCACAGACGACATTGCTGGACTTTGTGTTTTCGCCGGAAAACTTCTGGAATTGTCGGAAACTCGTTGATTACCGGTATGCTCATTCCAACGTACTGATAATCAATACTCATTAGTTCAATTTCACATCTAATCCCTTAAACCTGTTAATTGATTCTCACAGCCGAAGGTTCCAAAAACAGAGCCGACAAGTTTTGCCGGATTCTCTGAAGAAGACGATCTGTTCGGTATCTTCTTTCCCCAAACTTTTCGGTTCAATGCATTCTAACTGAACATCATGTTCATTAACTAAATTAATCGCGTATCGGTTGTTTGATTGATGTCTGCATTTGTAATGAAGAAGACGAGTTCAATGATGATATAAGGTTAATTAAAAACGGAATTATAAACGGGTTAGACACACAGTCCAGCGGTGGACTGTGTGCAAACAAAAAAACCATACACGTCCCGAGTTCGATCCCTGCTCCACGCACACCTTGTGTAATAAAATGCCTTTTTGATCAAAAACTAAACCGGGTTAACTCAGATAGTTGTTAAGTATAATAAAAACCGAGATAATAACCGGGTTAGACACACAGTCCAGCGGTGGTGTGCAACATGAACCATACGTCGCGCGTTCGAAACCCGTCACTTACACCGGTCCGATGAATTAAAATGTTTTTGAAATTAAAGAGAATTCCGGGTGAACTGAATAAGTGTATAAGTATAAATAAAAACAAGATTATATCGGGTTTGACACGTAGCTCAGTTGGTAGAGCTGCGTGCACGCGAACGGGAGGTCACGGGTTCGAGCCTCACCCGGCGCAGATTAATTCGCTGACCGAACCGGTCAACGGTCAACGGTCAACGCTAAATAAACAATTTTTTTATATTTTAATTTATTTAATTTAATTTAAGAATCAATTAAAAATACTTAAAAATAACATTTTTAAAGATAGAACTCACAAAAATATATCTAAAAATTTCATTAAAACCCTTAAAAATCCACTCGTTTAATATATTTTTCCGTTATTATTTAGGTTAGTATTTCTCGTTGTCCGCCCATCTAATTCGTGCGCATCTCACCATCTCCAATCCAACGCACCCAATGTGAGTGAATCTTACAAATTCCCCGTTTTAATCACGTTTTGGGGTGTATCATGTGTCTTTGTATATATATATTATAACTAAACCATGGTGCATACATCATATCATGAACATGTGTATTCAGTTTGTTGCTGTTAAGTAGTTATTATTGGATGCAAATTTATTATTCAGTACATGCAATTTCATAGGCCGCCGCTCCCCATTACATTATGAGCGTTGAGCATGTTCCCCATTTTATTATGCGGTTGAACCTGGCGTGCCCACATACGATCGGCTCCGTTTGATTGAGCCTTGATCGCACAGACATTTTCATTTTCAGTACATGCAATACGATCGGCTCCGTTTGATTGAGCCTTGATCGCACAGTTTCATTTATGTTATTTACAGTATGATGTTTCTATGTTCATGTATGCTGTCATGTGTTATTGTATGCTATAGTTGTGACTGCTATTTGCCATTGCTTGGTTATTTACATTTGCTCATCTATGATTATGCACAAATTTTCATTGATAAACTAACAATTATTTTATTAATAAATGTTTATCTAATAAGGTTCACTCGCCAACTTATGTTGACCCAAAAACCCCCATTTTACACATGATACAGGTGAAGTAGCAGCAGCTAGGAACACATAGGACTTGGACTAGAAGAATAAAACGATTTAGTGTTGGGATTGTTATGCTTGGCTTATTTTCCTTGTATTGAATGAACATGTTTGGATTTTGGAAATGTAACTTTGACTTTATAAATATGAAACATAATAGTAAATGTCATGAGCTTTGGTGATAACCCAATTATGCCCCGACTCTTATTCCGCTGCGGGTCGGGGTGTGACAAAACTGGTCCGTTATATTGGATTTATACGAATGCCAACCTAGACAGGACGTTCCGACTACCGGTACTTGTACCCTTCTAGTTATTACATGCCCGTCGCAGAACTTACTTTGATGAGATTTGAAAATTGCGACAAAATCTTTGAATAACGAAAGTATGAAGATGATTTGATTATATGAACATTGAAATATGTATGATGAATGTGTATGTAAGTATGTATGTTTGACTGTAAGTATAAACAAATATGAAACAAATAAATATCATAAGTTTGCATGTAACCACATAAACAATTTAAAATCTAGTCAACTATAGTATAGGCTCTAAGGGTCTAATAACCTATCCTATATCCCTATAGTCATGGCTCTGATACCAATCTGTCACACCCCGACCCGCAGCGGAAAAGGTGATCGGGGCATGATTGGGTTATCATCAAAGCTCATGACATTTATTATAACGTTTCATATTCATTATTACAATTTAAAGGGAAACATACAATCTTAATTTCATCATGTCCTAAACATCATTCTAGACTTCATTGTTTTCTTCTAAGGCATTTCCTATGTTTTCCTTGCTTCATCCTGTTCACCTGTATCATGTGTAAAAATGGTTTTTGAATCAACAAAAAGTTGGCGAGTGAATCCTATGAAAAACATTTGAACAAGTTTATTGAATTGATAAAATAAAGTGCACAACCACATATGAGTAAATATAGATGTAAACTTATTCACAAATCACTTAATATTAAATAATGCACACACATACAATAATAGATTGTTTTGAGGCACGCGTTGCTCAACTCGTCTCCCACGAGGAACTGATGGGCCTAATGAATGATTTGCATATAACTTGACAATATGAAATACATGACTACAAACAATATATACATTCTATGTTTAGATCACAATATGGTATGCACAAGTTTAAATAAACGAGTTAATTTTAGTGACACATGACACACCCCAAAATGTGTAATTAAAAAGGGGAGTTGTAAGATTCACTCACAGTGGGTGCGTTCGGTTGATGATGTTGAATGCGCACGAAGTTGGATTTAACCACGAGTGAAACTAACCTAGATAAACATAATGGTTTGGTAAATAAGCGGATTTTATTGATCAATTTTTAGTGGGATTATTGGATATATTTTTGTGAGTTTAAGGCTATTTTCTAACTTTAAAAATGTTATTTTTAAGTATTTCTAATTGATTTTTAAATAAAATAAATAAATAAAAATAATAAAAAAAATGTTGACTTTTTGACCGTTGACCTGTTGACCGGTTTGATTGTGTTATTATGTGCGCTGAGTGAGGTTCGAACCCGAGACCTCCCGTTCGCGTGCACGCAGCTCTATCAACTGAGCTACGTGTCTAACCTGAAATATTTCTGTTTTTAATTATATTTATATACTAATTGAATTAATCCGAAAATCATTTATTTTAAAAACGATTTTAATGACTCGCTCGGTGCTCCCCACAGGTCTCAAACCCGGGACCTGTGGTTTAGGTTGACACACAGTCCGCCGCTGGACTGTGTGTCTAACTTGGTAAATAATCTGATTTTTATTATACTTATATACAAACTAGATAATTTCATTTCTGCCTTATATAAAAAGTTTGATAATTGCTAGAACCGGTGCGGTAGTCTGGACTCGAACTCGCGACGTATGTTTTAAACGCGCACACAGTCCACCACTGGACTGTGTGTCTATCTTGGTTATTATTCCGGTTTTTATTAAACTTAACATCTATTTGCAGTGAATCCGGTTCAGTTAAAAAAGAGAACATTTTTATTAAGGCGAGTGTGCGCGGGACAAGAATCGAACTCGGGACGTATGCGTGTTTATTTGCACACAGTCCACCGCTGGACTGTGTGTCTAACCCGAGATAAAACTTGATTTAAATTATATATATATAACTGAAAACTTCATCTTCTTCGTTAATCTTAACCAGAATCGATGTCCGACTGGTTCGACGATTTAATCAAGTTCTTTAGTGTGTTGTGATTAATTACATGTGAGATTAATAAAAAGAATGAGAGATTATGTGTAAGATATACCGAACAGGGCTCCTCTGTTTCGCCGGCGAAACTCCGATGACAGCAGGTTATTCCGGCGACGTGTGTCTTGCGGCAGAGGGTCTTCAGGGAGCTTGAGATGAGTGTGAGTGGCTTCGGTATGAGCTCTAGGTGTTCTGTTTTTAGAGTGATGCAGAGAGGTGAAAGGGTTCGGTTTTCCGGCGAGTTGCAGAAGTTTTCCGGCGAGTGAAATTACGTCGAGAAAGGGTGTGATTGTGAGCGAAAAGGCTAACAGAAGTTAGAGGATGTATTTATAGGGCAGAACATTGACGAATTTGGTCCGTTTTCCGTCTTGATTCGTCGGTTAATAATTTTCCGGCGGTTATGACTTGTGTCGTGGGTTCAGACGTCGGTTATAACCGATGTAATAGTTAAGGCTTCGGTTAAATCAGAAGAAACCGTCCAATCTCGGCGAAATCGTCGGGATTCCGACGACGGCGATTGGGCGCGTCAGCTTTGAATTCGAGTTTGATATTTGAATTAATTGTTCTGATATGTTACTAAAGAACACAAGTGGCGCAGTGGTTGGATGGTTGGAAGTTAAGGCGTTGTTGACCAGGTTGACCCGGCTGACCCGGGTTCGAAACCCGGCAGCATTGTTTTATTTTTAAACCACTATTTTTAATACTTTTTCAAATAAAACTTTTATATTCCAATATACTTATTAATTATGTATCGTTTAAAATTAATTTGGGCATTAAATACGCAACGAAATTTTTAACTGATTGTTCGGTTAATAAATGGGGCGGGTTTGGTAAATCCGGTTTTTTGACGGATGTTACAGGATTGGCATGTGATCGTTCAAGTATTATTTCGCTATATTTAGTTATTGCTATTGTGGTCGTGATAACCTACATTATTGTAAGTGTTGACTCTTTGATATCGAGTCAACAAACTCGTTGAAACTCGTTTTCTTTTCGAGTTACACACATGGTTTTTCGTTGTAACCATGTCGAAATTTCCTTGTCGGCTCATGTATTCCTTGTTGGATTATGCCAACTAAGTTCAATTGTTTGAACTTGCTCACTATATTTACCTTCAATTCAAGTTTCCATATGGTGCGTTGAGGTCATCATATTCAAAATGGTCACAACAAGCACTTCATTTGTTTCGAACCATAGTAGGCTTGTTTAGTCTTCACCTTGAATCGTTTGTTGGTTATGACACCTCGTGGTGGAGTTTTCACTAACTTGAAGCTTGCGCTAATCTCGTTTGCACATTTCAGGTACGGGTTAATTATTTGTTTAGTTATTTATTTTTAAATCCATTTTATTGATTTATTTTATTAAGACAGTCTTAATACATTTATGTGTTAAGATAATGGTACCCAACTTCATGGTATAATCCGGTGTACCTCTTAAGGGTTTATCATCATCGGTCGAAAATTTTGCGATATTTGATATTCCATTATCGACCGATAATTTGTAAGTATTTGTTCTTTTGTATTCAATTGAAAATCCTATGAGATTTATTTGGAACATATATTCAGATTTACTTTGTTGAACCTTTCATCTGATTGCAAACACGGTGAATTTGTTCGGTCACCGCTATAATTGAATTATTTCGATCAATACGATGTGGCGCCGGTCTAAACTTGTAGCTTTGGCTAATCATGACCAACCATTTCTTGCACAACTATGTATACCTTTCGTTTGACTCATCATTAAAATAGTCTTAAAGCAATTATGCATTAAGACGATGATACACTAAATTCTGTTGTATTTCGGTGTATCCTTGAAATTTAATAATGTCAACACACTGATTTTTATTCATGTTATGGTCCGACAAATTGACAAATCATTTTCGTGCTTGTATCTCAATTGAGATTGTTGATTCTAAGTTACACTTATTTAACGACCAACACAAGTTTTCATTTGACGACGAATTCGGTTGTTCCTAAAAGTCAGTTGTAGATCGTAAACATTTGTTTGGACATCTATTGGTCATAACCTCTTTTATTGGACCCCCGTAACTTAGTCACATTTGGTTATTGTATCATTGTACCTCGTTCACTTGGCAACAATTTCTGAAACACAACCGTTGGGTTTTTCTTGTTGGGTATGTCCTTGATATCACGTAATCTGAACAAGTCTTGATCTAATTAAGTGGTCATTTACTTCAGTATTATTCGGACTTACCTGCGAATGAAACAACTTTGAATATATAACATAGTCTAAATTTCGAGGACGAAATTTCTTTAACAGGGGGAGAATGTGACAACCGACAATTTACGGTTTTTAATTACGCGAATAACAAACGTTAAGACAATTATAAGTATGATTTAACACACAAATCAACTTAATTTGGCCTTGGAAAGCCCAGGAACGTCTACTTGACTTCACATACATGAATTGAGAATTTCGAGGATTTTAGCGCGCAAACAAGCTTTAAACGAACCGATACCAGTTTATATACTGACGACACATGAAATACAAATTTGTGCTTATATTTATCATATTATGTGAATTATTCGGACCGCCGAACATCACAAAGCACAAACGCGGAAGCTATCGGAAACAAGAACACACCGACAATTAACAACGAAACATAAGCACCAGATTCGAGTTACGCCACGATACTAATATATTATGAGATATTTAGCTTCGTTTTCGAATTTTAAAGCTCACAATTGAAACCGGAACGGAAAACGGATCCGAAATGACAAACAAGGCATTTTTCGCAATTTTAACACAACTGACAAACGAGCGCGACAAAACATCGACACCCGACATGATTTTAAGCACTTTCGACCCTAAATGAATTTCATGCGACATTTAACGAAATTCATGAATGAAACGGTTTTAGAAACACGTTTGGGCCGCACAACGAGACTGGTTACGCACTAATGGGCCTGGCCCAACCCATTCAAAGCCCTAGTAAAAATACACCCTTATCCTCGAACCCTAGCCTCATTCAGACTCCATCTCTGCTCTCTAACTTCCGGCAGCCGGATTAGGGTTTGGGCGCCTTTTTCCGGCGACACTCACACCCCTAGCCTTTTTTCCCTCGTACAACCTCACACACCCACCTTCTCCCTCGTCAGTTTAACGACCGACCACCACCATCAAGTTGCGTCGAACGGCAGCAAAGGCTGAGAGAGAGGGGAGAGATTTGCTAGAGAGAAGAGAGAGAGAGATTAGCCAGAGAGAGAAAGAGCAGTGGACGAGGAGCCGGCCACCCTCCATGGTGGCGCGGCGGTGAACAGTGGCAGCAGCTCAGTGACGCCGCATTTCCGGCGGCCGAACAAGCCGTCAAAAGACGGCGGTGGCTTGACGACGACGAAAGCCGTCGTTCCGGCAAGGAGACGCGGCGGAGACGGTTTGGGCGGGATCAGGTTTGGCTTAACGATTTCAAGTTTTGGTTCAAGGGTTCGGTTCAACAGTTTCGGGTTGGGTTTGGTGCAAGTTCAATCTCAGTTCACATGCTTCAGTCTCGGTTCGAGTTCCAGTCAACACGAGTCAGGTTCGGTCTTGGGTCAAACCCGGTCGACTTATCAAAGATGGTCAACAGTAGTCACACCAGATTCGGTTCAATTTCGAGTGTTTTGCTTCAACCGATCAGGTTCAGCTCGGGTTCGGTTCCGTCATATCGGTCAACATCAGATCCGTCGCAATCAACTTGGTCAAACCGAGTCAACCTGGTCGACTTAGTCAACTCAGGTCAAACCCGGTCGACGCGAGACTCGGTAAAAGATTTACGACACGAATTACGTTCTAATGTTCTTTATATATATATATATATATAATGCATCAATCTCGAAACCGAGCTCCCTACTGAACCGATCAATATAAAACGCCATAATAAAAATCATTTGCATGTCGTGTTATGGATTTCATATATAAAACGTGTATATGCTAAATACAAGCGAACCGGCATTGTCACAAAATATATAGATGACATATATATATGTGTGTGTTAGACTTGTATCAACAAAATTATGTTTTAAACATATGACGGAAAATTTTTTATAAATTGCGATTACATCGATTGTTGAATTTTGAAAATTATATCGACAACATGTGTTGTCGGGATTGTTACAAAAACAAAGGAAACTCTGTCTGATTTTCGTTAATATATATATATATATATATATATATATATATATATATATATATATTATTGTAGTCTCAACAATAACGAAAACGTATTGGGACTCAAAATAACTTTACAAAATAAATATAGGTATATATTTATTTTGGACAATTTATACACTTCATGAAAACGAGTATATATCAATCGTCGAATACAGTCTACTAGTTAATTAAATTCGAATTTATATATATTTCAAACGTTTCGGATCTCAAAAACTATACAAAATAAACATATTATTTTATATTTATTTCAAACATCGAAAATCCGAATACTTATTTCAAACGTCGGGATTATTTTATAAATAAATATAATGTTTTATATTTATTTTCAGCGTCGACGATTCGGATACTTTATTTAAATAAATAAAATGTTTTATATTTATTTCAAACGTCGACGATTCAGATAATTTTATTTAAATAAATATAATGTTTATATTTGTTTCGAACGACGACGATTCAGAGATTTCATGAAAATAAATATAATTATTTATATTTATTTCAAACGTCTAAACAAAGTACGACACTTTATTGTAGGAGTATAACAAGCGTCGATTATATAGTTTTATTAATTATAAACGAGACATACGACGCTTATTTCGGACACGTAACGTTTTACATATGTGTATATATACTTGTGTATATATATATACTTACGTTTACGAAGACTACGACGAGTCGTACCATATTCATCTATTTATTTCTATTTACGACAACTAACACGACTTCATAAGTATATTTATATGTAAATACATAAATATATATATCATAAATCATTCGGAAACTAAGTCGCTTTTTGAGACTTAGTTTTATCCTGATTATAAACGGGATCAACTAGCCATAGATCGGTTATTCTAAGTCAAGATAATAACACCTATAGGGACGTTTGATGACGATTCGGTAGAGCTCGGACACGTAGTTTAACTACGTTGTCTTATTAGAAACTTATAAGCTTGATTCCATTGATAGGAATGCTATAGTTGCACGCTAGCGAGTTCACATTTTTGGAATGACATTACGGAATCACATTAAGCTAGCTTTGCACAAGGATATCAAGGTGAGTTCATAACCCCCACTTTTTACTGTTTTTACATTTTTATAAATGTTTTCGGGGGGGGAAAGACATGCAAGTTTTGCAGAAGTACACAACTATTCGATGAACGAAAACTACATATTTCTAAACTATGTTGCAAACGAATTCCAACTAACTTATATGAAGGTTTATGCTATACATACCGGTTTTATAAAACACACGCGTATTTTCGAAACATGCATCAGTTTCATAACTAGTGACGGGGTTGTCCTAGTATACAACTTAGGGACTGGATTGTCCTGCATACAACTTAGGGACTGGATGTCAGTATACAACTTAGGACTGGATGTACTGCATACAACTTAGGGACTAGATTGTCCTGTATACAACTTAGGGACTGGATTGTCCAGCATACAACTTAGGGACTGGATTGTCCTGCATACAACTTAAGGATTGGATTTTCCTGCTTACAAACACAAGGACTGGATTGTCCACTACTCAACTCTAAGGGCCGTAGGGTCGGTTAAAACTGTACAGTGAAGTCCTAGCTGCATATCGGAACTATAACCGCCTGCTAGTCTACCGTCTTGAGTAAACGGTTTGGCGAGGCACTTCCTAGGTTTGGGTTGGTAATAGGCTCATGCGGGCATGTTGTCTTTGTCGTACGCGGACATTGACGGTTATCCAATTTTTACAAAATCATACAAAATTTTCATATGACATGCCGAGGAAAATGATTTATAACGTTTTTTCAACATTATTTAAACCGATTATCAAAAAAAATTATTTTAAATCATTTTCATGCAACTATGAACTCGCCAACTTTTTGTTGATTTTTCCCATGTTATTTCTCAGGTCACATATTCAATTATGGCACGGTCGGAATAGGAGAACCCATGGGGATTCAAGTACTTAGCGGGAGTTCATTTTCTAGAAGTCTTAGCATTTTTTTATACTTTCGCTGGGCAATGTAGATACCAGTCAGATCACTTCCGACTCTGATGTAATCGATTTATTGGGGTATGACATTACATGCCCTCGTTCTCGTGCATACATCACATGTGTAGATCAATTATTTTTAATTCTTAATAAATACCAAATTAACATCCATTTTTCATCAGTAGGTTGAATCTTTTTGCCCATCCATGTCAACCTGCCAACCCATTTACGACCCATTTTTTCAACTCACCAACCCCTTTAACACTCATAAAACTTGATTACAACCCAGTAACTTGTTTGACTTGTTTCAATAGATGGGTTAAATGTGTCGTATTCTAATTACACAAATTTAAGTGTGATTGGGGTTAGAACAGAGTAATTCTTTATGTCTTAACCAACCAGTTTCAAATTCACAGCCGGCTTGCATTTAAGATGTTAAGTCGAATTGCATTTTAAAACTAACCAACAGCCAACTGGTCTTGACGATTAGCTACATTCATGTAATAAGATTCATGGTAAAATACTGTTGTAACAAAAATCATTAGAAATATTAAATCTCAAGTTTTAAACTTCATAAATATAGTTAAATAGGAAATCACTAACCTAATATACATATATAGTCTAACATGATACAAAGACATTCTACTATTCCTAAAGTGTTATAATAAAATATAATTTTTTATTTTGATCAAATAGTGAGGAGAGAAATTTACTTGTATTAAAAGTAAGCTAATTTAGAAATCCACATCTGTATTAAAAAGTATGCTTTAGTGTAAAAAGAAACATCAGCATGCATGAAAAGGCAAATAAAAAGGCTTTTAAATAAGAGAAGTGTAGGCTAGAACTAAACCCATGCCTTCAGAAACAAAGGCATATGCATAACCACAAAAGCAGTGTGAAAATCTGATAGGTCACTTGCGCTAAGTTGAGTGTGAATTACCTTGGAACAACCGAAGGAGCTTGGTATATATTGGTTCTAAGACTTTTTTTGTTGTCGTGGTTACTGGTGGTGCATTTGTTGTGGCGTCATGTGGTTTCATGTCTGGGTTTAACACACGCTTGATGGCGGGTCGGTTAATCCAGGAGTTCGCTATCTAGGGTATTACACCTGCATAAGATCGGATCTTCCAACAGATTACATCATGTTTTTATATAGAAAATACGCTCTATGCAAACTAATCAATAAGTGAAACATTAAGGCAATGGAGAAACATCAATACCTAAAATCCTAATCTTGAAATCTTAAAGAATCACAACTTGTGAACGAAAACGGCGTTTCGTCAGTGAAAATGGTTCCCATATAAAACAATAATGTTAATATAAGTTCTCACATTAAATTTGATTAAAGAAACTCAATTATTTACATAAATATCTCTTTTTAAACAAATCAGTTGAAAAAAAGATGCAAGTAATCTACCTCCTGAGCCAAAATTTTGTTGGTCTTCATTGCATTTAACCAAAAATTTGGCACCCCTTTTTCTATAAGTAACGAACAATTTCATTGAGGTTAAAAAATACATAAAAAGTAAATTAAAGAATAATATCATATATACACACACTTGAGTAAAAGATACCTTCTTTAGCTTTATCATATGCATCCATAGCAGCTTCATCATTCACTCCATCAACTTCAACAACACCATTCACTATATCGTATCATCATTCACTCCATCAACTTCAACAACACCATTCACTATATCTTATATCTGCACTTTTGAAACACAGTTAATGTTATTCCCACTCAGATGCAAGTCTTTGGTTAATTTTGTTTGCTTCTTCCTTCAAGCTAGTTAAAATGAAACAGCTCACAACATTAAAAACTGCTTAAAATGACGTCAATAATTCAAAAATATACATTACCTTAGTTAGCTTATACATGCTCGTGCTCACCCAAATTCCACCTTTATTTTGTATGATATCAAAGCAAACTTTTCCATTTTTTATGTATCGATCAAGAACGACTACCCCATATTCAACTTTCTGCCAACTTCTTCAAGAATCTTCGTCCAAAAATGACCCTTTTGCTACGTCCTCTAAACAGCGAGTTGGGGGTTAACGGGTCAAAACAGGTGATTCAATATGGGTTGGTCTTACCAGAAACCCTTCTATCAAGTATTTATTTTATAATTTAACAGTTAATTAATATGTTAAGTAGGATTATAAAACCTTATCATTCATAAAACTGCACGTGGCCAAGGGTAGGTGCTATATAGCCATTATCCGGTTATTTTGTTATTATAAATAATAATATTGAATAGTCTCTATTTCTCTCTAAATGTTCACTCCTCTAATCTCCATTTTAGATTTTTGAATCCGATTAGTACATATCAACATGTTTCTTGAAGATTATATTATAATATATGGTGGTCAACTTTGTAGCTCATGAACAGGAGTATATGAAATCACTATTTCTGGAGACGGACTTCTTAAAACTTTAGCAAGATTAATACAAACAGCCAAACACTAAACTTCAACATTCAAGCACATACATCCACCATCAGGAGGTCTATCAGCAGAATCAAATATATCATCTAAATGACTTTCTTTGAACAAACACTCAAACCTGTAAACACAAAATGTTTCTATTCTGTTCAGTGGCGGTCCTGGAATTTTGGTGAGGGGGTGCAAAAATGTGTCCGACCAATAATATACATGGATTTAACTAGGCTTGGTAAAATAGGCGAGTCAGGTTGAGCCGCAGGCCAATCCATTTCAAGTCGAAACATGTTAATTTATTGTACGTCCAATTTGTTTTGGGTCTTAATATAAATTTGTTTTATATTTCTTAGTGGAGTTCAATAATAATGACCTGTTTTATTATTTATTTAATTGGTAGCTAACACATTTGATTTTATTAACAGTATCACACATAATTCTATAAAACTTATTCCTAAAATCATTTAATGCCTATTTTGTAAATATGCTATGTAGTCGATTTTACCTTTAGAAAACAAGAGAAATTTATTATAAAAGGTTACATAAATTTGTAAGCCTCAAGTAAAATAAAAGTATATACAAATTTATTATTTTTTTATGCCAGCAACAAATAACAATATTATTAAAGGATCCTAGAGAAATATAAAAAAACAAACATGAAATCATCTGAAAGTAAATCACTAAATCTGTAATAATAAAAGAAAAAAAATGGATATTTAAATCATAGTAATATTTAACGGCTAGTGTCATCTCCGAGTTCCGAGAAAAGGAAAACTTTTTTAAATAATAAATAAATCCCATAAATTACCTTCTTCTTCTTCATTTTCTCTATGTTGCAGAGTCACCGGTCAGAAAAAAATGGTAGCCTACAGAGGATCAAACTTCTTGTTGGGGTCCTTCTAGATTTCCGAGGATGCCGTTCGATTTTCTAAAGGCCTTGTTACGTTTTCTTTCTCAAACTTTCAGATTTTTATTCAGTAAAAGCCCAAGTTGAGGGGTGCCTGTGCACCACCTCATCAAAGCATGAATCCGCCCCTGATTCTGTTAAAAAATTAAGTGATGTGAGTAAAAAACAAGACTCGAATATGATTCAAGTGTCATGTATCGATTTGCTTATCGTTAATTTTGAGAGACGAAAAGAATATACTCCTATATAAAAGTCACCTATATAAAAGTCAGCTATCTGAATCTTGAAGGAAACATTGAGGCGAGACGAAATAGATTGCTCATTGCTAATAAAACTAAACGTGACAATAATTAATTAAATCCAAATTTCATTTCATGGCAAAAGTCATTACAATACAAGGGAAATTCAAATAACAACATTAATGTGACAAAATTTGATACAACAATATTAAACCTAAACGTCTAAGTATGTATCTATCGTCCTTGCTATTTTGATTTCATAGCATCATCTCCATCAACCTGTAACATGTTTTAAAATAACAATTTAATGCAAAAGCAAAGGCGAGTACACAAGTTTAAGCATAGCATACATATATGAATAAAGTTTAAACAAATCCTCATGGCAACTATGATTTTACAAGTGCATATATAAGGCATGCAATACTACTAGTCAAACCCTTAACGCAAACACGATATTTTAACATGGCCTCTAGATTTCACGAGGAGGGGGATACGTTACTTCATATAGCTCTATACATGTCAAACGAAGGCTAAATTAGTTAATGACTAAGGTATTACATAAAGAATGTCCAAGATATAAGCATCAATGTAAACGATTCAAGTATTCATTGATATAGGATTGTCTGTGCATTTCATAAAGTTTATGTGTTGTGAATTTGTATATGGAAAACATGTTACACCCAAAAGTGTTATAAACGAAAGTAGGTCGAGTGTACTCACGGTTTTGCTAAGTCTTCTAACTTGACAAGTCCGTGAAGGTAGTTGTTTTGATGGGATGAACGCCGAGTTATCCTACAAGAGGAAAACAAAGGCGTACGAGTATTTTGGGATGATGATGTAACATTCGGATTTAAGATCAAAATATGACAAAGTATATAATACAAAAATAATCACTAAGGTATTAACACTTGTCTTTGACACTATAGTAATCCATAAGGATTGAATGTGTTTTCATAGGTTCAAGACCTATTAGAATCGTGACAAGGAACTATACACATTAGTGATAAACTTATTAACTTGATAGGTGTTTACTTAGTCACTATCAAGGGTTCGGTTTTAAGGATTATATTATAGTCCATAGATACATATAGTGTTATATAATCATGTAGGAGGTGGGAGGATTAACCATCCACTTTGGTACCTCGTATGATGTTCATCACTACACAAGTTACCATCGGTAACAAGGAGGGTCTTAGAACAATAATGAACAGAATGTAAATGACAAGAATGTAAAACGTGTCACTATGATACCAAGTAGCCAAGTGAAATACAACCCGGTGAGCACACTTTGACACATGTCAAAGGCTAGACGGGGTTGTGACACTTTCAAGCTAGCAAACTAACTTGGATATTGATGAAAATCATCAAGTGATGTGTGGTCTTAGAGTTAGGATAGCCAAGCTAACCAAGGTAGACACACATGAACAAGTTCAAGACTTGCATCACTTGTGAGCTTAAAGCTCCATGAAAATAGAAAGTTTATGAGGATAAATCCTCTAAATTTGAATGTCACACCCTTGTTTTTAAGCCCAACTAACCATACAAGTGATTATGATCAATAGGACATAGGAATGTATGAAGAAAACATGAGTTTTCTTCCAAAACATGAAGAATCAAAAAGATGAAAATGAGCAGAATTTTAGGTGCACTTTGGACCTAAAAAATGATGAGGTTTCACCTTAATTTGCCCAAGCAAACTTGTGAGAACCTTCTTAGAGGTTATACAAGTGTTATAGAAGAAGAAACAAGAAGAAATTGAAGTGGAAGTGAGTTAAAACTCACATTTTATGGCTCGAACTCTAAAAAACGTGGCTGAAACTCAGCTGAGTTTGAGAGAGTTTTTGAAGTGTGTGGAGGCTTGTAAAAGTGGAATAAGGAGTGGGGAAGTGTTTATTATATAGGGAAGGGATTAGGGTTTAAGTGGGTTGGGCTTTGGACAAGATTTGGGGGAGTTTAAACTTGAAACTAGTCCACTAAACCTAGCCCAAAGCTGAATAATAGGGGCTGCCATTTTTTATTATTTTCTTATTTTTTGTTATTTAATGTTATATATTAGGTTAATAGATGTTATGTATTATGTACATAACATGTATTATCGTGTGACAAGTTATTTCGGGAGTATGAACCTCATAAGTTAGAGTCTTATTAGCGAAAAGAGCGGGTTTTAAAGTTTTAAAATTCCTAAGATGTAACAAGTGTAGATTTCATAATTATACTTTTTGCGATCGAATCAAGTGTCTCGTGTGAATGAAGCGTGTACGAATTACGAATACACAATAAGGATTTACAATTTAATTCATGTTTAGAAACATGTAATGAATGTATGCACGAATCAGTGTGTATATAATGTCTATCTCGCATAAAATATAAATTTCATTACAATCAAGTCTCGTATTTACAACGATTCGAAAATGAGATACAATTGTAAGACGACAAATTTCCGAAAAAAGGATTCCGATTCGTCCTTAAAGTTACAAAAAGCGAAGCGTTACAGTCTCCCCTCCTTTAGGATATTTCGTGCCGAAATTTAGGAAGGTGTAACAAACAGATGTGGATGCTTAGTCTTCATATCGCTTTCGAGTTCCCAAGTAAACTCAGCGCCACGTTTTCCTTCCCATCGAACCTTCACGATAGGGATTCGACTGCGCCTTAATTGCTTGGTCCCTCGGTCCATGATCTCGACTGGTTTTTCCACAAAATGCAATGTTTCTTTGATTTGAAGATCTTCGAGTGGGACTTGAAGTCCTTCTTTAGCTAAACACTTCTTCAAGTTTGAAACAGAAGACTGGGTGAACATTGTTGAGCGCTTGAGGTAGATCCAGTCGATACGCTACCTTACCAATCCTTTCGAGAATCTTGAAGGGACCTACATAGCGAGGAGCGAGCTTGCCTTTCTTATCAAAACGAACAACTCCTTTCCAAGGTGATACCTTGAGGAGTACTTGATCACCAACATTGAATTCCAAGGGCTTACGTCTTCTATCAGCATAACTCTTTTGTCGGCTTCGTGCTTTGAGTAAGTTGTCACGTATTTGCAGGATCTTGTCCGTCGTCTGTTGTATTAGTTCGGGACTGGTGAGTTGTACGTCTCCGATCTCGTGCCAACAAATAGGCGAACGACACTTGCGACCATACAATGCTTCAAATGGAGCCATTTGAATACTAGCGTGATAACTATTGTTGTACGAGAATTCAACTAAGGGTAAGTGTGAATCCCAATTGCCGCCAAAATCGATTACGCATGACTGAAGCATATCCTCCAAGGTTTGGATAGTACGCTCGGTTTGACCATCAGACTGAGGATGAAAAGCGGTGCTAAGATTAAGTTGAGTGCCAAAGGCAGATTGAAAAGTTTGCCAAATGTGAGAGGTGAAACGAGCGTCGCGATCAGAGATAATATCAAGAGGTGTACCATGAAGACTAATGATCTCACTCGTGTAGATACGAGCCAATTTCTCGACTTTGTAATCTTCACGAATGGAGGAAGTGAACGGATTTCGTCAGACGATCAATGATAACCCAAATGTTGTCATGACCAGAAGGAGTACGAGGCAATTTTGTGATGAAATCCATGGCTATGCTCTCCTATTTCCAGACAGGAATTCTGGTTGTTCGAGCCAACCAGTGCCTTGACTTTGGAACACGTAAGGCATTTGGACACATAAAGAGGATATCACGTTTCATTACAGGCCACCAATAGTATGCACGCAAATCATGGTACATCTTTCGGCTCCAGGATGAAGGAATATCGGGATTTGTGAGCTTCGTCCATCAAGGTGTTTCGAAGATTGAGACGATCGGGAATCCAAATACGACTATGGTAGTAAAGAATACCATCGGGCTTAGCTTCGAGTGGGTTTTCGACTCCACAATCCAACTCGTTATCGAGGTTACCTCGTTAATGATGATAAATTGTGCTTGTCGAATCAACTCGTTGAGTTTTCCCACGATTTGGTAGCAACGAGCACTCTTAACATGAGTCTTACGACTAAGTACATCGGCTCCGACATTCGCCTTACCAGGGTGGTAGCGGATATCACAGTCGTAGTCCTTTAACAATTCTACCCAACGACGTTGACGCATGTTGAGTTCCTTTTGATCAAAGATATGTTGGAGGCTCTTATGGTCGGTAAAGACCGTACACTTTGTACCATAAAGGTAGTGTCGCCAAATCTTTAATGCAAAAACAACTGCACCAAGTTCAAGGTCGTGAGTAGTATATTTTTTCTCATGAATTTTGAGTTGCCTTGACGCGTAAGCAATAACTTTGTCTCTTTGCATGAGAACGCAACCAAGACCCAGGTTAGAGGCATCGCAGTACACGACAAAGTCTTGTTCCTATCGGGGAGTAAGGATATGAGCATTACAGAGTATGTCCTTGAGTGTTGGGAAGGATTCCTCTTGTTCGGGACCCTAAACAAAAGGTTTATCTTTTTGAGTCAACGAAGTCAAAGGAACGACAATTTTTGAGAAGTTCGAGATGAAGCCACAATAATACCCAGCTAGGCCAAGAAACAAACGAATTTCAGAGGGCGACTTAGGTGCAATCCAATTCTTCACAGCTTCTATCTTTGCAGGGTCAACATGAATACCGAGTTCATTGATGGTGTGACCTAAGAATTGAACCTCTTTTAGCCAAAATTCACACTTGGAGAATTTGGCATAAAGACGTTCGGTTTGCAAAAGCTGAAGAATGAGACGCAAATGTCGTCCATGCTCTTCTTTTGTCTTGGAGTAGATTAGGATATCGTCGATGAATAAATGACGAAATGATCAGAATAGGTTTACACACCCGATTCATGAGATCCATGAACACGGCGGGCGCGTTAGTCAAACCAAAAGGCATGACCACGAACTCGTAATGTCTATATCGAGTGCGGAAAGCGGTTTTAGGCACATCTTCTTCGTGAACTCGAAGTTGATGATAACCAGAACGGATATTGATCTTTGAGAAGCACGTCGCGCCTTGCAATTGATCGAAGAGATCATCAATACAAGGAAGTGGATAGCGGTTTTTGACTGTGAGCTTGTTGAGCTCACGATAGTCAATACACATTCGGAATGATCCATCTTTCTTTTTGACAAAGAGAACGGGAGCGCCCCAAGGAGAAGTACTAGGGCGTATAAAGCCTTTATCAAGAAGTTCTTGAAGCTGGCTCGATAGCTCTTGCATTTCCGAGGGTGCTAATTGATAGGGAGCCTTCGCAACAGGAGTTGCGCCGGGAATGAGATCAATACGAAAATCGACAACTCGAGGAGGCAGAGGACCAGGAAGATCCTCAGGGAAAACAGAAGGAAACTCACAAACGACAGGAAATCACTTATGCTCGGACCTTTATCTTTCTTTTCCACAACGTGGGCGAGAAAGGCAAAGTACTCCTTACGCAAGTACTTGTTTGCTTTGATGCACGACATCAGTTTGAGACCTTTAGAAGGTTTCTCGCCATAGACGTGTAGAGAATCACCTTGAGGAAGAGGAAGATGGATGAATTTTACGGAACAGACAACTTTGGCATGAACTCGCCTAAGCCAATCCATGCCTACTATGATATCAAAACTACCCATTTGCATGGGTATGAGATCGATGGAGAAATTATGATCGTTAAGGATCAAAGAGCAACCAGAAAGAATGGAATCAACGGAGATGGTCTTGCCATTACCGACTTCGGCAGCGAAAGGATTAGGCATTTTAGTTTGTTCGCACTTAAGCAAGGGTTCAAATTCTAAGGACACGAAGCTTCTATCGGCACCAGTATTAAATAGACATGTAGCATAAATATAGTTCACAAGGAACGTACCAGTTATGACGTCGTTAGAGCTTTGGGCTTGAGCGGAGGTAAGCATGAAAGCTCGTCCTTTAGCAGGCTCAAGGCTGCTGCTGCTGTTGTTGTTGGCGTGGTTGGTTGAGAAGGGGGCAAACATTGGCGAGATGGTTTAAATCGCCACATTTGAAACACGCTCGCACAGGAGCATTTTGACGTTGCGGTTGAGCTTGGTTCAGGTTAGGGTTAGGATTAGGGTTAGGATTTGGCATGATGGCTTGGGCTTGCTGGTTTTGGGGTGGAGGAAAGTTTCAGCAACGGTTAGCAAAATGTCCTAACCTTTGACATTGGGCACACTTGCGACACGGCGTACCAACGGGGTGGTGGTAGGAGCAGTTAGTACACTGGTGATGAGGTCCAGTGTAGCCACGCTTGGGCTGTTCGGTGGTAGCGGGAATGATGGCTGCAATGGTTTGGATAGGTTGAGGGTTTTTGGAGTGACGACCACATTATTTTGAACAGAAGCCTTCCGCTTCTTGTTCAGGTTGTTGTTGTTCTTCTTGGTTTGGGAGGGAGGAGATTCGGTAGTGGTGGTGGTATCGGTGATGGCTTGATGCGCATGCTTCGTAGGAACCTTGTCGTAGGCCCCTTGAAGGATGCAATTAAGGTTAAGCTCTATGAAAGTGTTATAGGCTTCTTCGAGGGTTTTGTGGCGTGCGGTGGCTACATGGTTCATAATCACTGGCGAGAGGCAACAATGAGCTTGGCGATCGCCTTGGGAACGATATCAACCTGTCCAGGACAGATGATACTAAGTTGTTTGAAGCGGGCGATCAATCCTTCGGCGTCGCTCCCCTGTTGCGTGAGATTCCAGAATTCGTTTTAGAGCTTCTGGGTCTCGTGGGGAGGACAGAACTGATCCCTCATGAGCTGCTTAAGCTCGTCCCAAGGTAGAGCGTGCGCTGCTTCGTTGCCACGCTTGTTGCGTTCAGTAGTCCACCACTCGAGGGCTCTCTGGAGAAAGACCCCGGTAGCGTTGAGGGTTCGAAGTTCATCAGGGCACCCACCCTGAAGAAAGGTAAGCTCCATCGCGTCAAACCAGTTTATCATGGCCGTGGCCCCGTCCATGCCAGTGAACTCTGCTTGAACTGGTAAGACAATTTGGGGTTGTCGGTTTTAGAGTCAGTAGAGGATTTGGGTGTGCCTTCGGTATGGATGGATTGGAGTTGGCTAACGATATCAGGGATAACACGGGCCATTTGGTCGGCCATTTGTTCGGCAACAAGACCAACAAGGTCTTGTTTGGAGATAGAGTCCTCATTGTTGTTGTTGTTGCTGTTGGACTCCTTGTTGGACCTCTTGGACTTCTTGTTAGAGATTAGGGAGTTCATCTAGAGGTTCAACATAGAAGAAAAGGGGATGAGACTTGATCATAATAAAGAAAATAAGTTCTGCATGTATAAGCATGTATAAAGTTCAAGTATGGTTCACAAGTTTGCATGAATTTATCAAGTATGACATGTATAATCACATATGAATGCGAATAAGGAGTGTAAATTTAGTGTGTTCACGAGAATTAGTCTTGTTTTTTGATTGCTATAAACTTGCGAGTTGTGTAATGGTTCGAAACGAATAAGGTAACAAGTATAAAATCACATAAAAATTGAGATAACCTAAAATAATGGCACAATAAAACATGGGATTATTTCGGGTAGAGAAACGTCAACTATTCCAAAGTGATTGGTAAGATCTTTCGAGTTAGGGAACATGCTTTGGCCTAATAGGTAAAACGCTCTCGTCGAGAAGCGATTAACGACATTTTACCCTTCCAGTTACTACATGTCCCTAGTCGATCAAAAATTCGAGACTTTGGAGAGATTGAAAATCGAGGAATGGGACTTAATTGACAAGGTGCGGGTTTCACCCCTAACTTGACGATTTCGTACCCTAAGTGTGGTTGTTTCTTACTAAACGAGGAGCATATTCCGACTCGTTTGTAAGATACACTAGAGTATGAAATGGAAGTTTCCATCAAGATGTGGATATCACTCCTAGCTTGATGGTACAACTTCGTGAAAAAATCGAATACGCGGATTGAGGGATTTCACAAAAAATTGTAAGTCATTGGACCTATTTTGGTGCAAATCGTCTCGTTTGCATCATGAGTGTCTTCAAGTGTATTATGTAAAATGTCTTAGGAAAGACATTATGTAAATTTTAAGACCAAAAGATAAGGAAGAAGCAATGAGGAAGAATAAAGTTTTAAGCATGATATAAGAATGGTCAAAAAATGGACAGTTAAACTATAGACTAGGTCGAACATGACAATTCTACCTAATTCCCTATAGTTATGGCTCTGATACCAATCTGTCACACCCCAACCGATGGCGGAAACATCGAGGTAGGACGAAATAGATTGCTCATTGCTCATAAAACTAAACGTGACAATAATTAATTAAAACCAAATTTCATTTCATGGCAAAAGTCATTATAATACAAGGGAAATTCAAATAACAACATTAATGTGACAACATTTGATACAACAATATTAAACCTAAATGTCTAAGTGTATATCTATCGTCCTTGCTATTTTGATTTCATAGCATCATCTCCATCAACCTGTAACATGTTTTAAAATAACAATTCAATGCAAAAGCAAAGGCGAGTATACAAGTTTAAGCATAGCATAGTATAGGAATAAAGTTTAAACAAATCCTGATGGCAACTATGATTTTACAAGTGCATATATAAGGCATGCAATACTACTAGTCAAACCCTTAACGCAAACACGATATTTTAACATGGCCTCTAGATTTCATGAGGAGGGGATGCGTTACTTCCTATAGCGCTATACATGTCAAACGAAGCCTAAATTAGTTAATGACTAAGGTATTACATAAAGAATGTCCAAGATATAAGCATCAATGTAAACGATTCAAGTATTCATGGATATAGGATTGTTTGTGCATTTCATAAAGTTTATTTGTTTGTATATGGAAAACATGTTACACCCAAAAGTGTTATAAACGAAAGTGGGTCGAGTGTACTCACGGTTTTGCTAAGTCTTCTAACTTGACAAGTCCGTGAAGGTAGTTGTTTTGATGGGATGAACGCCGAGTTATCATACAAGAGGAAAACAAAGGCGTATGAGTATTTTGGGATGATGATTGAACATTCGGATTTAAGATCAAAATATGACAAAGTATATAATACGAAAATAATCACTAAGGTATTAACACTTGTCTTTGACACTATAGTAATCTATAAGGATTGAATGTGTTTTCATAGGTTCAAGACCTATTAGAATCGTGACAAGGAACTATACATATTAGTGATAAACTTATTAATTTGGGATAGGTGTTTACTTAGTCACTATCAAGGGTTCGGTTTTAAGGATTATATTATAGTCCATAGATACATATATAGTTATATAATCATGTAGGAGGTGGGAGGATTAACCATCCACTTTGGTACCTCGTATGATGTTCACCACTACACAAGTTACCATAGGTAACAAGGAGGGTCTTAGAACAATAATATGAACAAGAATGTAAATGATAAGAATGTAAAACGTGTTACCATGATACCAAGTAGCCAAGTGAAATACAACCCGGTGAGCACACTTTGACACATGTCAAAGGCTAGACGGGGTTGTGACACTTTCAAGCTAGCAAACTAACTTGGGATATTGATGAAAATCATCAAGTGATGTGTGGTCTTAGAGTTAGGATAGCCAAGCTAACCAAGGTAGACACACATGAACAAGTTCAAGACTTGCATCACTTGTGAGCTTAAAGCTCCATGAAAACAGAAAGTTTATAAGGATAAATCCTCTAAATTTGAATGTCACACCCTTGTTTTTAAGCCCAACTAACCATACAAGTGATTATGATCATTAGGACATAGGTTGTATGAAGAAAACATGAGTTTTCTTCCAAAACATGAAGAATCAAAAAGATAAAAATGAGCAGAATTTTAGGTGCACTTTGGACCTCAAAAATGGTGAGGTTTCACCTTAATTTGCCCAAGCAAACTTGTGAGAACCTTCCTAGAGGTTATACAAGTGTTATAGAAGAAGAAACAAGAAGAAAATTGAAGTGGAAGTGAGTTAAAACTCACATTTTATGGCTGGAACTCTAAAAAATTTGGCTGAAACTCAGCTGAGTTTGGGAGAGTTTTTGAAGTGTGTGGAGGCTTGTAAAAGTGGAATAAGGAGTGGGGAAGTGTTTATTATATATGGAAGGGATTAGGGTTTAAGTGGGTTGGGCTTTGGACAAGATTTGGGGGAGTTTAGACTTGAAACTAGTCCACTAAACCTAGCCAAAACTGAATAATAGGGGCTGCCATTTTTTATTTTTTTCTTATTTTTTTATTTAATGTTATATATTAGGTTAATAGATGTTATGTATTATGTACATCACATGTATTATCGTGTGACAAGTTATTTCGGGAGTATCAAACTCATAAGTTAGAGTCTTATTAGCGAAAAGAGCGGGTTTTAAAGTTTTAAAATTCCTAAGATGGTAACACGTGTAGATTTCATAATTATACTTTTTGTGATCGAATAAATCAAGTGTATCGTGTGAATGAAGCGTGTACGAATTACGAATACACAATAAGGATTTATGATTTAATTCATGTTTAGAAACATGTAATGAATGTATGCACGAATCAGTGTATATATAATGTCTATCTTGCATAAAATATAAATTTCATTACAATCAAGTCTCGGATTTACAACGATTCGAAAATAAGATACAACTGTAAGACGACAAATTTCCGAAAATTGGATTTCGATTCGTCCTTTCTAAAAATAGAAAGTTGCGAAAAGCGAAGCGTTACACCTCAGCCAGTAGATTCTTCTTCATAATCAGCCTCTTTCCACTATTAGGCCAGTTATTAGCCGAAAGTCAAACAAATTGAGTTTTGCTTTGAAATTTTCGGTTCTGACCATTTTGGTTAAGTCAAAGTTCGAATTAAACTTTGCAACGTGATCGTAATAATGAATGTGTTAATCCATTGCGATTACACCCTCTGGAAATCAGGTAAGTAGGCCAAATGATGAGTTAACTTATATTAAATAAAAAGTCAAAATGTAGATTTTTGCAATTTATGCTAAATGAACTTCTATGTATTAAAACCTTAAATTTTGGCATCCTAATAGTTTATATAAAATAATAAGACATGTTTGATCATGTCCAACTCGTCATTTCCTGTTTAGAGTTCATTTCCTAATTGAAAGTCAAACAATTTGACTTCTGCTTTGACATTCGATTCTGACCCGTTTGGTCAAGTTTAGAGCCTGATTAAGGGTTGTTTTATGACCATATTACTGTAGGGAATAACCTATGAGGTTATACCTACTGGTCATATCATTTCATAGGTTTATTGATAAGTCCATATAATATACTTTAAAATGCCGAAAATACCCTTATGGCATAAGAATGGTTTTAAAACCAATGAAACTTATAATCTGACTTTAAAACTGATTTTATGACGTCATAACATATATTTTGGCATAATTGACTTGTCACAGACCCATTTGACCACCCGATACCCCATATGCGCGTACGACTAGTTTAAATAGAATAAAATATATAAACTAGCCGAATTTGTTCAAAACATTTCAAATTCAGTTTTAATCAGAATGTGTCGTTATTAAACCATGTTATATGAGTCCTAGCAATCGGAAGGGTATAAACCACATTCTATCCGGTCCATGCTTAATCTAGCGAACCGGAACGTATCCTTTAAGTTAACCGGTCAAAGTCAATGAATTATAAATGACCCGTTAACCTTCTAGCAGATAATAATTTCATTCATTCCAGACTAGAAGCCTCCACTAAATTGTGCCTAAGCTGCGTTGTTTTTGTATACGACTATGCTAAAATATATTGAATTTATAAAGACTAGCACAGATAAATACTCTTAGCCTATTTTATTTATAAGGGCTTGGGATATGGCATTAGCCACTTGGTCGGGTATTGCAAAAGGACGAATTATGTCATAGAAATGCAAATAACCCGTTTTAATTCATTTTGCTTGATAACTTAAAAACTTAAGGGTTAATACGACTGTGTCCTAGATATCCCGACTCGTCTAATTGTAAATGGCCACGACTTAAGCGCGAGGTGTAGGCATACGCCTGACATACACTAATGCTATATATTTATATGATATTGAAAATGTGGTGTGTCTATTAATCATGTACCGACATTTGATTTTGGTCCCCGACTATATTGACAAGCATGTGAAACTAGTAACAAGAGATATAGTTTGTCTCAAGTTATTTAAAAATGATATACCAAATGATATCAAATATATCTTGATTTTTTTTCAAAAAGAGTTTAATTGTACCAGTGAAAACTGATGTATTTTCAAAAGTATAAGCCGCAGGTTAATTAGCAAACATGGAATAGGCTGGAGCGGCTTGGTCTTAGAAGTTGGAACTTGCAACTTCACAATAAAAATATCCATATTAGTCTAAAGTGGCTTTTCATACTCGATCGCCGGTGGACATTTTTGTATGAACAACTTCTATAAATTCTTATTTATTAATTTCAAGCTTTTACTTTATTTAATTTACTTTTACTTTCTTTCCATCTTTTGCTGCTAAATGTGATAACTGATATCAATCGTCACACATAAACCAGAAGTCCGGGCCCACCGGGAAATCAGGGTGTAAAACTTACGGACCACAAGGGGTAACCCCTAACGAACCGTAAGGGGTTTCAAAATTTTGTGTGCCAGAAGTCCTTAAGGAGCGTAAGGCATCACCTCTTGCGGTCCGTAAGTGGTGCAAAGACAACAAAGTAGCAGCTGGCAATGTAGCATGCTTCCTTGCCACCTAGCTCTGATATATGTTACCATTTCTCCTCCATGTGATACCTGAGGTGCCACTAATCCTATTCTTAACACCCCTCATGACTCTTTTCATTTTATAATCATTCTAACATTAGTATAAATAGCCTCCTTTGGTGCACATTATGATCATACCTTCACAATCATTCTAAAAACTCTCTCTTGGAGCAATCTCTAGAGTTGGGAGCTGCTCTCTAGTGTTCTCAGTTGTCAAGAAGTCTAGTAAGTCCTTCCTCTTTAGTCAATTTCAGTTATTAGTTTTCAACCAAAAGTCAAACAGTTTGACTTTTACTTGACTGTCGGTTCTGACCATTTTGGTTAAGTCAAAGTTCAAATTGAACTTTCTTACGTGATCGTATTAATGAGGGTATTAGTCCCCTGTGATTATACCCTCCAATCATCACAATTAATAGGCGAAATGACGAGTCAAACATGTATTAAATTAAAGTAAAAAACGTAAATTATGCATTTTACGACAAATGGACTTTTAAGTATTTAAACCACAAGTTTTGACATCATAACAGTTTATACAACATTATTAGACTTATATTAACATGTCTAACTCGTCAATTTCAGTTTAACACTCATTCTTATATCGAAAGTCAAGCAGTTTGACTTTTTCTTTGACTTTTGATTCTGAACCGCTTGGTCGACCTTATAACCCAATCAAACCCGAATACGTGATGGTTATAGTATATAGTATAATCCTATGTGATTATACCTTCTGGTTATTACATATAGTCGGGTAAATGGCAAGTCAGCTTTATAATAATTAAAAGGTCAAAAATGCCCAGAATGATTCTAGACTCATATAAATTATATTCCGACCTTAGGGACTAATCTTATAACGTTATAAAATATGTTTTAAAATATCAAATTCGCCATAGATCCATCTCGACCACCCGAAACCGTTTTTACGCGCAAGACTAGTTATACGTACATAATTTGGATAAGCTAGTCATAACGGGTCAATTATTTTCAAAATCATTCCAAGGAAGGATATAAACCACATTCTATCCGGTCAACACTTAATCTTGTGAAACCGAACAAAAATTCTAAGTAATGAGTCATGTCAAAAGACTTATCAATGACCCGTGAACGTTCTAACAGATAATAAATCTGTTTTATTCTGGAGTACAGAGCCCTCCAGATAATCATGCCTAGGATTAACAAACTTGATTTACGGCTTTTCTTTAAGAGCTAAATTCGCGAATTTATTGCCAAGAAAAAGTAAATACTCTAAGCCTATTTCATTTAAAAACATGGGATATGGCATTAACCACTTGGAGTGGGTAAAAATGGGCAAATGCTTTCATAAATGTAAGGACCCAGTTTTGCTTGAATTACATTAAACAATTGGGGATTAATGGTACTGTGTCTGGGCGTCCCGACTTATCAATTCGGAATGACCATATAAAATATGCGCGGGGTAGTAGCATACACCCAGAAGATGTTATATTAAAGATGGTTTGTACCATGATCAAAGTACCCGCATAGATTTCTGGTCCTGACTGTATTGACAAATATGTAAAACTGGTCACAAGAAATCTACCATAGAAATATTAAATGATTACCCACAAGTTATCATAATATATATATATATATATATATATATATATATATATATATATCTAATGATTTATAAAATGATTTTCAAAACGAGTCGGTTAATTATATTTACCGGTGAAAACTGACGTACTTTCAAAATATTAAATCGCAGGTAACGAACTTTGTTTATAGGCTGGAAATGGTTCGGTCAAACAAAAGCTTTGGAATTTGCGACTCCACTGGTTAAAGGCCTATGATATCCTAAGTCCGTTTTATTCCGATCCTACTATGTGGAACTTGTATCGAACAACTTATTATAGATTTTATTTAATAAATTTCGATCTTTAATGTTTAATACTTTATTACTCAATCTTCCGCTGCCAATTGTGATACTATTATCAATCGTCACGCATAAACTCACTGACCGGGCCCACCGGAAATCGGGATGTGACAAGTTATAACTAAAACATTAGTAACATTAATTCATGGTGTGGAAACGAATACAGATATTGAAATCGATGCGATGACGTGTGTTCCCAGTGGTACGTTTAAAAGTGTGGGTGATCAATCAGAGTAATATGCTAGTTGGATATATCACATGTAAGACCCCACTCTCGTGCTTAAAGGAATATTTTGAGATGATAAATGTTATTCATTGTTGCAGGCATGTCAATAAGATATTAAATAATCCTCACAGGTGGTGTCCTTACACATAGAAGCCTTCTGTCTCTGGTTTACTTTCAATTCTTCTTAGACAAGGTGAATAGTCTTTATTTTGTATGTGGGTTATTTATTCCACTATGTGCTTTTTCTGTCTTTAATAGTTTTCCTATCTATTCTACTGATGACATAGTTGTATATATGTAACTGTCAAAGAACCTGGTTCTGAATTCGCACATTTCGTTTATTGATCCATCCTTTCATCCGGAGATTTATGGATTGGTTTCTTCAAATTTTGTTCCATTTGATTACGTTGATGTTTGTTTGAAATAATTTCAAAGCTTGCATTTTTGTTCTAATTGATTATTCGAAGGTCGATTTCTGGGTTTAGCATCAAAGATTTCCGAAATAACAAAGATCGATTATGTTTTCATGATGAAACAAAATATATTTATCAACGAGTCAAATTGAATACGGAAAAACAACGATTTCTTATAGTTTTGTAAAACAGCGAAGATCATTGAGTCACATGATTCTAGAAAAAAATGATGGTTTCTAGGTTTTTTAATATTCTATGTTGATCAACGAAGAATGATTCTGGAACGGAACACATCCAACTAATTTTGACTTCATCGAGTTGATCTCTTATCTCTAGTTTGATTTTTTTTTTTGGGTTTTGGGTCAATGAACATTGATTTTGATTTTGGTTCACAGATCTTGTTGATTTGATTTTGATACTGGTTCTTTGTGATTTGATGCCAATGGAAATTATTAGGGTATTTTGGTACATTCCTTTGGAAAGTTTTAAATTCCATAAGGGGTTAGAAGGATTGTTGAATTCCACCAATCAAGGGAATTTAAAGGATTGTTATTACATTCTATTTCCTTTTATTTTTGAACCAAACACAATTTTGGATGGAATTCTAATTCCAGTTGCTTTTCCTATGAATTCTACGATCCAAACGGGACCTAAGCCTTGTCTCTGTCCTATTGGGCTTGGTTTATATTAGATTGTGTATACACTGCATTATATGCTTTTATAAAAGTTAAAATGAATTACAATTAGAAGGCCTCAAATCTAAGCTCAATCTTGTTAGGCTCATAAAGAACTTGGCATCTTGGGCTCAACTTGTGGCTTGTCAAGCCTGGGGAACACTCTGCTTGCCTAAAGCTTAAGCCTTGTCTTAGTCCCATTGGGCTTGGTTTATATTAGATTGTATACACTGCTTTATATGCTTATATAAAAGTTAAACTGAATTACAATTAGAAGGCCTCAAGAAGTTAAGATTGGTGACATCAATTGCTTCCGTTTGCCCTAATGGGCTTAGCATGCCAAATACATAATACATTAAGTGGTTGTTTTGTTTTGGCTCTTAATGGTTCAGACCTCTTACTTGTTTAACACTTAATGGCTTAGACTGTTTGTTTCGTGAACAGATGTCTAAATAGTTCTGACATTTGCCTCTGAATGGCTAAGCATTATACTAAGTCTGAATGGTTAAGACATCTTATCTGAATTGGTCAGACATTTGCCTTTGATTGGTTAAGCATTATACTGGCTTTTAATGGTTTATACCTCATACTAGTTCAATACTTAATGGTTCAGACCTCTAAGAGGTTCAACAATTATCCATTCAGAAGTTGTCAAACAACCCCTAAGGCTTATTAAGCTACTAAGACGAGCCATATGTTAACGGGATAGATTTGAAGAATCAAGTTACATATAATCATTTTGTACGTGATTTTTGCATTGCAAACTATTTTTTTGGGTATTAGTGTAGCTTGCATTTTGTAACATGGTTATTATAAAATTTGTTAGACAGATGGGTACTTGTTACATTTGATAGGGCAACAAGTTTGCATTTTGTTTTTAAACATGTCGAATGGTCCCCACCGCATCTTGTGGGCTTTCCTATTAGTAATATATATATAGAGAGAGGGGAATAGTAATCATGCCATTAGGAGTTACCACGTGGACCATTAGATTGGTGAGTGTTTTTTTTAAATTCATTTTCACCCGTTGATGCTATTATATGATATTCTCTTTTAGCCTATTTGATTTTCTAAGAATTTTGTTTTTATGTAATAGCTTTCATTTGTTAACTAAAAACCGGAATGCGCGGTTATCATTAGTTTATTTTTTGTGAATGTTTTGGTGTAGATTTTTTTAAATAGAGTTGTAATCAAAATCAAGTACTTTTGGTATCGTAAGCTATGACCATGGACGTTAGCGTTGCACTACCATGACGAACCCAACTGCTTATTAGCGAACAACATCGTTGTTGGTATTTTGCCATAATGAAACAATGTCCCTTTTTGCTTTTATGTTTTACGACAACCCAAACCGAAATAAGCAAATTTCTACCACGTTGTGTCGGGAAAAATCACCACACTCCCACCAGTAAGCATGAGGTGAGAAACTAGTTATATATTAAAGGTGTTGTCAGTGTACAACTATTCAATTTTCTATCAAGTTTTGATTTTACTCACTCTGTTATAAATAACATAGGCCTTTAACCTGTTTAACTTTGAATTGATTTTCTCTAATAGCTCATGTTTGTTAACTTAAAAAAAATGAATGCGTAATTGTGTTTAATTTTTTCTCAACGCTCTAGTATAAGTTTTGTTGAAAGCGAACTTTTATTCAAATTACAGTGTTTTTTGGTATCATAAATTATATCCAGTGTCGGTAGCGTACAGTGCTATGATGAATCGAACCATCTACTACCGAACAATGTTGAAAACAGAGTTGTATTCAAAATAAAGTTTTTTTTAATATCGTAAGCTATAGCGAGTGTGCTATCATACCAGTGTCATAACGAACTTAACCCATATTGACCAAACAACTTTGGTATGGGCATTCGTTTCTAAGGTTTTCGATTAATGTAAAATACGTGTCAATATCTTTGGGTAAATCACAACTTAATTTTTTGGGTTTTCTATTCTTGTTGTTTAACATGTGCCACTAGCGTATCTATATTGTCACAACCACTAACGTATCTATGTTGTCACGAACAGACCGTATTCCCGCCGCAACATGTAGGGAAATTCCCCAAGTCATCACTAAATTACAAAGAATTTAGTACATCATCACTAACTACATCATATTATCAAAGTTCTTGTAGCCTAGCGGTATCATAGTGGTTGAAAAATTTTCATCCCCTAGTGGTTGGGAATTCTAGTGCCATTCACCATTGGACATTGGTCTTGATGTAGAAGTAGGTTTAGATGGTGCGTGTGTGACAACCGGCAAAATTACATGGTAGTTTCGTACAACTTAGTCACTATTTATACAAATTATTTGCGTTCATTTGACTTGATTATGAATGATTGAGTCGTACAAAGTCTAGCAATGTAACCCTTATGTAAAATTTCGGGCTTTCAAAAACGTTTTCTTTTGGAAGTAATCGCTAACCGATACTTAACCATAACTTGTTTAACGTAACGTACACACAGGGACGAGGACATAAGCTACACATACCCTAAATACCCTTTACATGACTAAGAAATAAGTTTTGAGGATTTAGGAATGACAAAAACACGTTTATACAAGTTCAAGGACCATTTGCGACAAACTGCGAAAGTCTGCCGATTCTCGTATTTTAATACGGAGCTTGAGTCGACATCCAAAAAATCTTGTAATCAATAAAAACTTATATTTTATTGATGAGATTGCAAAAACACCAATCGTTGCGCAATTTCGGTCATATTCGTGTCCGTTAAAGCGTTTTACGTAATTTAGCGAAACGTGTAACTGTACAACCGAACGAACCGACATCCATGACATTTTTGAGCATAAATTGAGTTACATATGCTTTAACATCCTAATAGAGCTTAAAAATTAGGTTAACGGGTGTTAGAAATGATAAAACGTGAGAAACAAGTCCAGGGGCCAAATCTGCCATTTTCAAAGTTTTCGCCCCTGCAAGGGCCTTACGGACCGTAAGAGGTGCCCCCATACGGTCCGCCAGGGTTGCCCAGTAACCGATTTTTGATTGTTCTCCAAGTTCTGCTAAGTTGCTTCATTTCTTGACACCTAGCATGAATTTTGCCACCTTCCTCCTGCTTCTAACACCTCACTAAACACTTGTTATGACCCTACAACACTTCCTAACACTTGGCATGATCCTATGATCAAGCTTCAAGTATAAATAGCCTCCATGTTCAACCTCATTCTTTGCTCATTTCATCTCTTTCTCTCTAATTACTCATTCCTGGAGTTTGCTTCTTCTTAGAGGCCTCCTACTGAGTTCTAAGACTTCCTAGAACACAAGTAAGTGTTCTTTCTTAGTCTATTTCTTTATTTTAGCTTGTTATGAGCTAAAAGTCAAATAGTTTGACTTTCGGTTCTGACCATTTTTGGTCGAGTTAAAGTTCAATTGAACTATGCAACATGATTGTAATCACGAAGGTTATGATCCCTAGCGATTTTACCTTCTGATTACCACGTTTACTAGTTGAAGTGACGAGTCAAAGTTTCGGTCAAAATGCGCATAATGTGCATTTTACGATGAAACTATTTTCGGGTATCAAAACACCAAAGTTTTGATACCAAATCATTTTTATAACTAAGTTAGACATGTTTTAACACGTCTAACTCCTCACTTCTAGTTTAGTGCTTATTTAGGGTCGTAAGTCGAGCGGTCTTGACCACCGCTTTGACTTTCGAATCCGACCCGTTTGGTCGATCTTAGGATCCGACCAAACACATATTTGTGACCATAGTTGTATACGGAATAAGCCTCTGAGGTTACACCTTATGGTCACATCTTTTGGTTAGTATTATGGTAAGTCGATTGTTATATGCCTAAAATGACTAAAATGCCCTTTTTACGCATAAATCCATTTTGAGCATATCTAACCAACTTTTTGACATATAAACTGATGTTGCAACATTATTAAACTTATTTTGGCATATAAGACTTATCATAGGACTAGTTTGACCATTCGAACGCGTTATACGCGAATGACACATTAAAGTAGCGTAAACTACCTTAACGGGTCAAAAGCACTTAGGATTCATTCCAAATCAGAAGGTTAAGTTTGTTAAACCATACAATATTTGTTCCAACACTCGTTTGGTTAATAAGACTTCATTCTACCCGATATCCCGTTTTCAAGTTTCGACACACTAACATGTAGTTATCCGATACACTAGGAACCACTTCAACACTTGAACTCTTGATCCTTTGAGCTTTGTTTAATCATTTGAACGAGACCAATACGCAATCCCATGTGAGTACATAGCTCCCCTCTTTTTACATTTTTCAAATGTTTTAGGGTGATTCATATGTGTAACCAATTTTTTCTCAAATGTATGGCATGTATGTGTTACTAAGTACTTTTTGTGTATTATTATTATTATGCAAAACATGATGATTGAGAACACGAACCAAATCCTTGTAGGATCTTTCTATCTTCATAGTCAGAATCTTGTAGGATATTTGAAGTACAGTCTTAAATCTTCCTATCTTCATAGATGGTTATTGTTTATGTGTAGAAATTGTTGGTGATTTAGATAATGAAACTAGAGTAATACAATAAGGACATGGTGGATACGACGCTAGTACTTCCTATATATAAGTGTGCTTATTGTATTACCCTTTGTAGCCTTATCCGAATCACCATTAGGATTTAGGACTTTATAAATTCAATGATTCAATGTGACCAAACCAAATCCTTTAATCTTCTATCTATCTTCATATTTAGATTTGTGAATGCTAGGATCGGACCCAACTAGTGAGCTTTCGGTCAGACTTGCTCAGCTAACAGAGGCGGAATTCATTGTTAGCTGATTGAACAAACAAAGAACAAGCGATGATTACTGTTTAATCGTCTGTGTATTGATTAACGTTTGAAACGATTACAGACTCGGACAGGGCTTCGCCACTGATCACCAAAAACAGCATGCCTGGAAACCATCATATGTCACCTATTTATAGGTAAGACATGACAGCACCTATTGACTCAGGACACAAGATTTTCGTACGAAATTCCTTATACATTTTCGTACGAAAATTGTAATAACTATACACAACTTTCAAAACTTAACATTTGACGCTACGAAACCCTATCTATACATCAGACTTTTCCTAGACATAGGCAATAGACATATGTGCACCAACAGACTCCCTCTTGGATGTTGCCGCAGTCTTGGACAGTCTTCAAAACTTTTTCTTCAAAATCTTTAAACATATTTGACGTGAATCATCCGAAAAATCGCTTTAGTGGCCTTCGACGCTCCTCTTAAGCAATGGGCGTTTGATCTGTAGGAGGAGGTCGGTTGTACGTGTTCCCGAACTTGAACCTCTCTTGGGTAGCCAGCTTTCGACGTGCCTCAATTCGTTCTTCATTTTGATCTTTCTTTTTCTGCTCTTTGTCTTCAAGCTTTCTCCATGAAGTGTTCCATTCTTTACCTGAATTAATTTTGTTCGCATAACAAACATTCACAATTTTCTGGAATTGCATGGCCTGCTCCTTGTCTTTTTCTTCATAACTGATTTTGATGAATAATAAAAGTTCAATATCTTTCTCTGATCAGTTGACCAGCCACATAGGATCCAATACTCTGATTGCACGCCACAGCCCATAAATTCTCTTGTGCATGATCACGGTTTCGGAAAGATCCTCAGACATATCCCATGATCCTTCGTCGGGCTCAACACAAATAACAGCCTCTCCAGTACTCGAATCATAATGCCACCATTTGAAGATCTTGTAAAAATCTAGTTCCATTTTCTTCAAAGGCATATTCTTCATAATGCGTGGCCTTTTCACGATCAAAGTCACATCTTTCTCTTGAGTTACTGGATCATCTTTGTGACGGTTCGCGACCAGCCACATAGGATCCAATACTCTGATTGCACGCCACGGCCCATAAATTCTCTTGTGCATGATCACGGTTTCGGAAAGATCCTCAGACATATCCCATGATCCTTCCTCGGGCTCAACACAAATAACAGCCTCTCCAGTACTCGAATCATAATGCCACCATTTGAAGATCTTGTAAAAATCTAGTTCCATTTTCTTCAAAGGCATATTCTTCATAATGCGTGGCCTTTTCACAATCAAAGTCACTCTTTCTCTTGAGTTACTGATCAATCTCTAGTTCCATTTCTTCAAAGGCATATTCTTATAATGCGTGGCTTTTCACAATCAAAGTCACATCTTCTCTTGAGTTACTGATCATTTGTGACGTTCGCGGTTTCTGAGCCTTCCATAAGTTGAATCCATGTTCTGCTTCAAACTTGATTAACTTCCAAAGACGTCGATCATTAGGTCACAGCTTCATACTGAACGTCTTGGTTTGAACCAACTCTTTCACATCCGATTCTGGCAGGGTCTTCACATCACCCAATTGTTTGAAGTATTGAACTCCATACTCACGTTTCAACCATACATCCAGTTCCTCGATCCATCGCCAACTAATAATGTCACCCAGAGATGCATCAGGGTCTCTGGTGAAGAAAGCTAATGGACGACAGAACTTTCTCTCAGGTGGCATCTCCTTGAACCATTTCTTTTTCATTTCTATGATCTCTTCCTTTGTCGGTGGTTTAGGAGCCGTTCCCTCTTTCACTACTTCTTGTACCTTTTGCTTTAACAATTCATCGTTCATTTCAGCAGTCATTTCATCAAGCGTAAGAAACACATCTGTTCCTTCACCCGTATACCTTGCTTCTTCACTATCATCTGAATCCCAATCTTCAATGATGACTCTGTCATAATCGTTTTACTTGCGGGATGTCTTCAAATACATAACGATTCGAATCTGAGCTTGTGTTCTTCAATTCTTCTTCAAAATCGAACTCAAATGAATCTTCTTGTAAGCCATATAATTCTGCAAGATCAGCTTTAGAGTAATTATGAACATACTCTCCTTCTTCGACATTGTGCTCGAGATAAATGACTTTCGGCTTTGGCACTGTCTCTTCAATCGACGACTCCCCCTGAACCTGTTCATCGGTTAGTTAAAAAATATAGTCGTTCATGTAAGCATCATCAGAAAAATTTTCATTATCAAATAAACTTGCTACATATTCGAATCCTTCCTTCTCTAACTCATCAAACGTTCCATCTACCATTTCACCAATTTCTTTCTTCAGCTCCCTATCAGCAATCGCCTTTTCTCTCATCATTGATTCCAGAATTCCTTCCCCTTGAAGCACAAACCTCTTGTTCACATCAATGGTAGGATCATAGATTATCATCTCAGAAGATACTGGCACGGATTCGGCTTTCGGCGCAGACTGTTCGATCAAAGGAGCTGATGAGGTAGCAGCTTTATGCACATGCATATCATCAATCTTTTCTTTACCTCGGCCTTCAGTATCAGATAGAGCTTTAGAAGCTCGTTCCCTTTCAACAACCTTCTGTCTAGCCTCTTCTCTCTCAGTCTTCTCAATCTCATCAGCGAGAGAGATACCCAGAGTATGAACCAATATTTTCTTCATAAGCTCCACCTGCCTGTTGTTCGACTCACGCTCAGCTTCATACTCTTTCATTTTCTTTATAATTCTTGATTCTCTGTCTCATAACTACTCAAAGTCGCCTTTAGGATCTCCCTCTCATTCTCCAGAACTTTGATCCTTTCTTCATAGGCAGTTACTTTCTAGGAAGCCTGGAAGTATCTTTCACTATTGTCAGCCTTAGAATCTCCCTAATACTATCTCTGTCAGACTCAAGGATCCCAATCTTCTCATCAGCAGTTTTCAACTTTCCTTCCAACTCATTAGTCTCCCAACATATACGTCATCAGCTGTGAGCCTATCTCCCCCTGGAATACTACCCATATCAAAGAAATAGTCATCAAAGGCTGTGTCAACTAGAGAATCTTGCTGTGTAGGTTGAGCGCATGATGTTGCTTGCGTTTGAGACACAGTAGGAGGAATTACAAATGGAGGTTCATCAACTGGTGGAGGAGACGGAATATGAGACTCTGTGGTAGTGTGCTGAGGAGGAGGAGAAACATGTTGCGCAGACACACTCGGTGTTTCAACAATTGGAGGTTGAGATGTTGGAGGAGGAGATGGAGGACGTTCAGAAGTTGTTTCTGCAGTTGGGGCCACTGGTGTCTCAGTAGGCTTTGATTTTATCTTGATCCCAGCTTCTTTGCAGTAGACTCAGGCTTTCTAGCTGCAGTATGTTTGACCCTTTTTCCCGCTTTCTTCTTTGCAGGCTTAACAACTGAAATCTCCTCTTCAGCCTCAGACGGCTCATAGGTAGTATCGTCATCCCCTGTAGCCTTACGCTTCTTATCCTCAGCCAACTTTCTTTCTCTTTCTCTCCTCTCTTGCTCTTTTCTTTCTTTCTCTTTCTTATCTCCTTCTCTCCTATCCTCTGAATTGGTACTTGATGATGGCCCTTCATCATCACCACCACCTGCCTTGGTTTCCACACCGACCATTCTCTCTATATTAGCAGTGGCCTCTTCCAAAGTTTCTTCAACATGGACTGATTCAGTCGGTTGCACAGTCTCTTCAACATTCTCCTCTGCTCAATAATTGGTTCATCAATCAACCCTGTGCTAACACTTGCTTGTTTCTTCTAGCGTTTTGGGGCTGAGGAAGAAGTTTCTGAAGATTTCTTTCTTTTCGTTGCAACGAAGTAGCACCACCTTTCTTCTTTCCATAGTGACCTTTCTCACCTTCGCCCTTCACATACCAAATACTTCTCTTTTCAACTAAATCTTCCAACTTTTCTATTTCATCAGCTTCATCACCGCTGCCCTCATTCCTCCATTTGCCATCTGGCGGGGCAACATAATCAGCTTTTTCAAACGTTCAGAAAACATGCTTAAACGATGGAGCCTTTCCTCCCTTACGATAGTTTCTGATGTTGTGGAGATCGGATGACGTCATGTGCTCTAGCTTTAAAATATCAGCCTTCTTTTTCTCGAGATTTGGATGTAAATGGTCAAGCATCATCTGAACAAATCGAGGGTACTGCAGAAATCGACCCTTTCCTAGATTCATCACCATCTGATCAAATATCAACTTACTGAAGTTGTAAGGCTTGTTCAAAATCACGACCACCATCATACACATATGATAATCAACCAAATCATCCCATCCACCCTTTCTGTGGCTGAATGAGCGTGTAATGCAGTGGGCAAGAAATCTGTACGGCAGACCTAGCTGGTTGATCTTGTATGGGGCGGAATTCACGTATCCGTTGTAGTCCATTCTGAAAAAGCAGCCTTTCACAAACTTCTCTATGAACCCCGTAGGATAATCGCTTTCATCCCTAAAGTTTAACAATGTTCAGATCAGATCCTCTGTGATTGTAATCTCCACGCTTTATCTCCAATCTTAACTGCTGATGTAATAGTTCTAGAATTAGTTTTTAACTCTGCTGCGGCCCAAAAACGATCAACATGTGAAGCGTAAACGTCATGATGATGTGTAAGAGCATAACAAACCGGCAGCCTTTCCAGGAAGTCTATGTACTGCGAGAACGCTGCAAATTCTGGCACTTCCTTGTCGATTAAGCAGCAGGAGTGTGCACGGGATGAAACTCATACACGGTTTGCCGTGAAACAGAGAGATGTGAAAAAAGTTAGAAAAATTTTCACAATTACAAATTTTTCTAAGTTTTCATACGAAAATTGCTAGAGTATATGTTCTCAAAATTTTCGTGCGAAAATAAGCATCACATAAATAGACAATCAACAGCTTGAATTTTCGTGCGAAAAACTTCATCTTCCCCAACTGTTTACCGATTTTCACACCAACTCAAAACTGTTTGAAATTTTTGAGTTTTTCAAGAAATTAAAACGGTAAACCTAGTTAAACAAGCCGATTTTAACATTGGGGGTTCAATTTTAGATTTCACGGCTAGTTTATCCTAGATCTATGTTTTTAGTTCGTTTAAGGTTCGACAAGTCCAAATTCACGGTTCAATCTCGGTGAATACCTTAGCCATTATGAGAGGTGTGCAAATCAACCTCCCTAATGTGTCAAACACGTCGAAAAGTGAGTGAACCGAGACAAAGTGTTCAAATCGCCACAGATAATCCACACCAAATATCTTCATAGTTTTCGTGCGGAATCTGTTATCTCTTCTCTTATATATAGGCCACCAGATTTTCATACGAAAATTTGGCTTGTGAAGTTTAGCCAGATTTTCATGCGGAAATATCAATTTTCGTGCGAAAATTGATGGCCCTTGAATTTTCTCAACTTTCCAACTTTTTCGTTTGTTTTCAGTTTTAATTATCCACACAGTTGTCCAAGTCCAAGTTAATGATCTTGTTTAACTGTTTTGGCTACCAAGTCCAAGTTAATGACCTTGGTTGACCACTTTTTGACCAAAGCTGACATTGTTCTTGGATTTTAAGTTTCAAATTAATGAACTTTTCAACGTTTCAAACCAGACTTAGTTTCCAGATTAGCTCCCAACCCATAATTCAAATAATTTTCCTCAGCAATCTGTCGCTTTTGACTTTGAAGATCTATTTTCCATCACTGGCAATCATAAATTAAAGTAGAAACAGAAAATCTTTTTGAATTTTTGAAGACTTCTAAACTAGAAACACCTTTTAAAGCAATATTTACAAACATATTCACAGACATATTTTTGCGAGTTTGTGTTAAAGGATCATATCAATTTATTTAGACACATTACAGTACCATTGCTCTATATGAAACTCTAAGTTCTTAAACAGATTTTCTTTAGATTGTCGGTATACTGATCCACTTAAACTTCTACACATTTCTCAACTGCTTCAAGATATGTTAGGTAAATTTTAGCAACATGGCCTAATCTGTGTTTCCCATCTCAGAATATACTCCCGCATCGAGATTCCCTAGATTTCATCTTACAAGTGAATATATCTAACTGGTATCTGTATAGGGGGTGAATTGCGAGACCTTGAGAGCTCAGGTTAGTACTTCTGTACAGAGAAAGAGATGAAGGCTCGACTTTGGTGGTGTTCCTCTTGGGAATCTTTTAATTTTTGTATGCAGAATGTCGTATCTTTTTATGACATTTTCCTTCATTATTTTTTTATGCAGCTTTTGGGGGTGAATAATGCGAAAGCATTATACAAGTTCTAGGCCATTGCCGACGCAACATCAGAAGAACTCGTATAATACCCCAGATATCAACTAAATATAAAGACCTAGTATCTCAGAATCTGGCATTCTCTCAAACAAAATTTCGGGGTACCAAGCCCATATATCCGAGAGATGTTAAGCCACAGATTTACCAGTTTTTCTTTTTAGGTTTATATCCGAAAGTAGTTTAGTGAACGTGCGAAGCCTACCGACACATCCTTAGAAAGACCTGTTTAGACGCTTTTAAACAATACATTTCTTTAGCGTACTGTAATGGTCCACTGATTTACTATCGTCTCCTTTTATACACAAAACTCTTTTTTCATGATTTTTTCAAAGTTTTTGTATTTTTGCAACATTTTCTCGCCCTAAAAATCAAAAACATTTTATTTTGGATTTTTGTTTTTAAGAAAGCATGAAAACTATTTACAGAAAACCATTTTGACTTACCAGTGAGGATCACGTCCCAACATCGTCATCCTCACACCCTCAATTTCCACTTGCGGAGTTTTACCGCGAGGCGTGTGAACAAACCAGAATCTGAGACACTAGTACGTCGAACGACTCTATATGATTTGTTAATACGTTTTCCAAAATCATTTGTTTAACCATTCATAGAAATTTTAGATTGTCTTAGTTTGATTTCAATGTTTAGCGGAAGCATTAGTTTTTAAAGTTGAGCGGAAGCATTTAAAGTAAAGTAAAGGAACGGGCGCCAACACAAACGCCAAAACTAAAGAAAAACCCAAACAATATTTGTAAATGAGACTCGATAAAAAGATGTCTTGATCAATGCAAGTGAGTGCACCTAGAGCTCCTAGCGTCCTGAGAAACATGTAAAGAAACAAGTGTCAACATTAAAGAAGAGTGAGTTCACAGGTTTTCATAAGTTCATTTGTTCGGTTATAAGTTTGTTTCCCCCGTTATCCCTAACCCGGGATAACGATTTAGTTCCATTATTCCCAACCCGGAATAATACTGATGGTTCCATTATTCCTTACCCGGAATAATAATGATGTTCCATTATTCCTAACCCGGAATAATAACGTTGTTGGTTCCATTATCCCTAACCCGGAATAATATTGTTGATTCGTAATTAAGTTCAATGTTAACATGTAGGTAGCTAGCCTAAAGTTATGTCACGTAAGTGTTCGCGATCGGAGCTGACTGTTGTGCCTCCGTGTTGCCAGGCCTATCACTGACCATGGCGAAGTTAGGCCAAATTATTCACCCATTGACCATACCCGGTCGGCTAGCGCGACTAGCTCGGGTGGGGCTTGTCGGGCCCAGTAGTACTACTTATAATTTCCCCGCTATCTAACCCAATACTAACGATCCGAGAGATTGTCGAGGACTTGTGTGATATAGCTGCTTCGTGACCATAACGTACGTTAACATTAACTTAGTTACCGAATAGTTTAATGACGTTAATTTCATATAACGTAAAGAGATAGAGTTGTAGAGTGTATACATGTTTCTCCCCCTGTTGTTTAAAACCGGATAAAATTAGGGGCCGTGAACTCACCTTTAGTTGCTCGGTTAGTGTAACACAGATGTAGCAAATGATGGGACCGCTAATTGCGTCCTAACAAGTCAATTGATTTAGAGTTAGTGTGTGAACACACTGATACAAACCCTACACATACTAACACACAATGCGGTACATACAATAACAATTCCTAAAACTCAAATCATACATGCAAGTATCATCATACCAACATAGTGATCAAACCAACCTATCATGAACACAAATCAATCCATACAACACTTTGGTACACACATTCGCAAGTTATCAAGTTTCAGCTTATATACTCATAATTAGGCTGTTTTCGAGGATTTTTATAAAATAGTTCCAACGTTCCAAAAATTCCAATTATTTTACAGAAGGTGTCAACTATACTGTAGAATTTTATATAAATTTTTCAAGTCCTAACACTTCACCAATTATTCATAAATATTAATATACTAGGCTGCAGTCAGATTCGTCGCTTTCTGAGTGCAGTCCACGGGAGAATTTATTTAAAAATCACCGTTCGTCCAATTAACAAAATTCCAGTGGGAGTTTCCCGGAAATTTCCATATCTAGTTGCTGTACAAATTTCGTGATTCGACTCTCTACAGATTATAAGATCCGACTCGATAAAAAACTAACCAATTTTCAGAATTTTCACAGCTTCAGTTACTGCACTTAATTGGCCACTTAAAAATATCAAACGACTTCAGAAAAATATGAATCCAGCTCCATTAGAAGCGTTTTTAAAAAATATACGTTTTAGGCTTAGAAAATCCGTTTTTCGATAAATAATAACCAAGTTACAGCCAGTTGAAGTTGGCTGTAAACACCATTCAGCATCCTGATTTCAGCATTTTATCGTAATATAACCCGCTTAAACAATCGATACGTTAAATCTAAACGATCAAGAACAGATTTACCAATCATATATCATCATATACATTATACCCATGCAAACCCTAATCATAATATATGGTTTTTATCACAAAACGCAGCCTAATGATTCTAGATTCTAACTAATCATCATAATCGCTAAACTTGCAAAATCAATCGAACTAACATCATAACACTTTCTACCATTACATACAAGCATGATCCATAGTTCATAAACCCTAGTATGATTAGTGAAATAACATAAAACTCTAACCTTTAACAATGGAGACCAATGAACCGTGAGCGAGATGGGAGTCGATTTGGATGATTATGGGGATCGCGACCGAGAGAACAAGTGAGGAGGCTGTTTGCGACCGAGAGGAGGTGTAGGAAAGCTGCCGTCGGCTGCTTCTTATGCTAGGGTTTGTGTGTGTTTTTGTTTTAACACAACCCTCATGCATACAAAACTATATATAGCATGAGGAAGGAAAGAAAAAGAGGAGGGGTTCGGCGATTTGCTTGCGGCCGCAAAGGGCTTGGGTGGGTCGGTTTGGGCCTATAACTTGATCCTCAAGTTTCGGTCAATCCCTTGAGTCGCAAGGAAGTGAGGTCGACTCGTTTCGCGGCTTGGTTCGATTCGTCTATATATTTACTATATATATATTTTATAACTAAAACAAATCACGAAATCGGAACATCACATAATAACTCACCAATCTTATAAACGTTTAATACACATAGCACGTAATTCATTTGACAAGTTCACGAAGTTATCGTAATTATTTCGAGCGTGCAATTTAAGTCTCCGAATCAATTTAGCGTAGGAACGAATAACCGTGAAGTAGTGCGTTTAAGATGTCTGAAAAACCGGGATGTCACAGTTTTATCAAGGTTCACTCGCCAACTTTTGTTGACCCAAAATATCCCCCGTTTTACACATGATACAGGTGATCAGTTGTGGCAAGAAACACATAGGAAGGCCTAGAATAAATCAGTTTAAGCTTTGGATTGTTTACATAGTTTCATTTCCTTGTAATTGAATGGATTTTGATTTGGATATTTAAGTTGTAATTTGAATTTAATAAATATGAAACATTTTAGTAAACATCATGAGCTTTGGTGATAACCCAATTATGCCCCGACTCTTATTCCGCTGCGGGTCGGGGTGTGACAGATTGGTATCAGAGCCATGACTATAGGGATATAGGATAGGTTATTAGACTCTTAGAGCCTATACTATAGTTGATTAGAATTTTTAATTGTTTATGCGTTACATACAAAATTCATGATGTTTATATGCTTTATGTTTATTTTTACACTCAATATTATGCAAGCATGCTCACAAAATACATGTTATTATACAATGCTCATCATGAATCATATCCTCATAACATATTATATCCATGAGAGCACACACCTCACAATTCCCATGATTTTTGCAATGATTTTTGTGTTTTCAAATCGCATCAAAGTGAGTTCTCATGACGGGCATGTAGTAACTGGAAGGGTACTAGTACCGGTAGTCGGAACGTCCTGTCTAGGCTTGGCATTCGTATAAATCCAAAATAAAAGGACCAGTTTGCCTACCTGGGGACTAACGATGGGAGTACGAAGGACCTATTAGGCCAAAGCATGATATACCAAACGTCGTGTGAGCTAACCCAACTTTGAGTTGTCATTGTGTCTACACCTGGACACCCTCCTACCATACATCTCGCAATCATATTTCATGGTTTTCATTCGGGTGATGCGAGTGTTAATCCGCCAACACCAATGTGAATTCTACTAAGCCCAATAGTCATGGGGGCCCACATGACTATATAGGCGATGGTATGGGGGACATTGGAGGCCCAAACATGAGCAAACCCAAGACATCCTATGTATGTAGTTGCATTATTGATAATTATGTATTTTTATTCTTTTAACGACACATGACACCTAAAAACTTCTTAAACTTACAATCTTCCTATGTATGTTCCTATAGATGTCGGCTAGGCAACTACGTGGAGGTAGAAAGTCAGGAAGATCCAATGAACGCTTGGCCACACAAATTGCTAAACAAATGGCCGTGATACTTCCTGACATCGTGATTCAAGTTCAACAAGCTCTCGCCGCAAATCCCATCAACCCTCCTAATCAAGAAGACCAGAGCGTCGCCAACCCTCACTCCAAAAAGTGCTCCTACAAACACTTCAAATCTTGCGATCCCCCAAAGTATGAAGGGACCGAAGGTGTTACTGCTCTCCTTCACTGGTTTGAAGAAATGGAAAACACTTTCCTCAATTGCGATTGTCCGATGATCGCAAGGTATGTTACGCAACTGGGATACTGTTTGGGGTAGCCATTACCTGGTGGAACACAGAAAAGGGTAAGCGAGGAGTCGAAGATGCCATGGCCTTAACATGGGAAGAGTTAAGGGAACTCATGACAAGGCGCTTCTGTCCAAGAAGCGAAATCAAAAAGTTGGAAGATGAATTCCACTCGTTGAAACAAAAGGAGGGAGATCACACTTCCTACAACAAGAGATTTCTCGAACTGAACCAAATGATCCCCAACTTGTTCACCCCACTGTACCGCTTAGTCGAACACTACATTCGAGGCCTCCCCTCGAAAATCCAAGATTCGGTTTTAAGCACTTCGCCTGCAACACTTGAAGCCGCAATGGAATTAGCCACAGAACTCACCGAGAAATCGCATCCGAAACGGCAAATTCAAGGATGAGAAAAAGAAAGCCCCCATTGAGGCCCAAACTCCAAAACATTCCGTCTCCTCTTCAAAGTTTGCCGGTAAGAGGAAACGAAACAGCAGAAATTTTGCCGTCACACAAACAAACCCTCCTATCACTGCGCACCAATTACCCAAATTGCTCCCTCAGCTGCACCATTTAAAAAGCCATACACCGGTCCATACCCAAAATGCAACCGTTGTCAGTACCATCACCCTCCCGAAACTCCTTGCCAACATTGCACCAGCTGTGGCCGTGCGGGTCACACCATACAAACTTGTCGCACACTTCAACGAATGAACCGCAATCAACCCCCAACCCAAACCCACCATCAGATAGTGGGTCAAGCCCAACAACCCTTACTCCTACCATCCGCACAACACATAGCCCAATCCTACTACCAACCCAACTACCCCATGATGCAACCTATGCGAGCTTGTTACAACTGTGGAGACCCAAACCACTTCAGGAACACATTTCCACGCTTGGTGAACATCATCCATGCCCAAGCTCAAGCGAATCCGGTAAACCAAGCCAACCAAGCTCCTCCACCTGCTAGAGGAAGAGCTTTCAACATCAATGCCAACCAAGTTAGGGCTGACAACAATGTGGTTAACGGTACGTTTCTCATCAATGGTAGTTATGCATCCATGTTATTCGATACTGGCGCGGATAAGAGTTTTGTGTCTTTAGAATTCGAACCTATCCTCAACCAAACTCGTGATAGTCTCATGGAATCTCTAACGGTGGAAGTTGCTGACGGAAAGCCCGTTTCATTAAATTCTATTATGCGAAATTGTACCCTCACTCTAAACGATCACGATTTTCCAGTTGACCTCATTCCTATGAAGTTGGAAGTTTCGACATTATAATTGGTATGGACTGGCTCAGCCAGTATCACGCGGAAGTAGTGTGCCGCGAGAAGTTCATTCGCATTCCTCTTGCAGACGGTCAGACTTTACGTATTTTTGGAGAAACCCCTTCGAAAGGACTCAAATTAATGTCCTGTCTTCAAGCCCGAAAATATCTCCGCAAGAACTATGTCGCATTCCTAACTCACGTCGTCAAAAAGGGAAACAAGGAGAAGAAACTCGAAGATATACCAGTTGTGAAAGAATTCCCACAAGTCTTTCCCGACGACATTTCAGGACTCCCTCCTGTGAGAGAAGTCGAGTTCCGCATCGATCTTGTACCTGGCGCTACACCAGTTGCAAAATCTCCTTATAGGTTAGCCCCATCCGAAATGCAAGAGCTGGCCAGTCAACTGCAAGAGTTGACTGACAAAGGTTCATACGTCCTAGCTCCTCGCCTTGGGGTGCACCTGTTCTTTTGTGAAGAAGAAAGATGGAACGTTTCGCATGTGTATCGACTACAGAGAACTCAACAAGCTAACGGTTAAAAATCGCTATCCACTACCTCGCATCAATGACCTCCTAGACCAACTTCAAGGCGCCACCTGCTTTTCAAAAATCGACCTTCGTTCTGGTTATCATCAGCTCAGAGTACATGAAGAAGACGTCCCAAAGACCGCCTTCCGGACTCGTTATGGCCATTACGAATTCATGGTCATGCCATTCGGTTTAACCAACGCCCCCGCTGTCTTCATGGATCTAATGAATAGGGTATGCAAACCCTACCCTGACCGTTTTGTCATAGTCTCATCAACGACATCCTTATCTACTCCAAGTCTAAATCTGATCATGAACGACACCTTCGACTCATCCTTACACTCTTAAGGACTGAAAAGCTCTACGCTAAGTTCTCAAAATGCGAATTCTGGTTAAGAGAAGTACAATTCCTTAGACATGTCGTTAATGAAAAGGGAATACATGTCGACCCTTCAAAAATCAAGGCAGTACAGGAATGGCAAGTGCCACGTACCCCTACCAAAGTAAGGTCATTTCTTGGTTTGGCTGGTTACTATCGCCGCTTCATTGCCAATTTTTCCCGTATTGCTGTACCACTCACGACATTGACTCATAAAGGAAAAGCCTTCATATGGGGACCTAAACAAGAAGAAGCTTTCCAAACTCTAAAGCAAAAACTTTGTGACGCACCTATCCTCACACTCCCTGAAGGTTGCGATGACTTTGTGGTATATTGCGACGCATCAGGGCAAGGGCTAGGCTGTGTATTAATGCAAAGAGGAAAAGTGATAGCCTATGCTTCTAGGTAACTCAAAGTTCATGAGAAGAATTACCCCACCCACGACCTGGAACTTGGAGCCGTTGTGTTCGCTCTCAAGATATGGAGACATTACCTCTATGGTACCAAGTGTGAAATATACACTGACCACAAAAGTCTCCAACATATCTTCAACCAGAAGGAGTTGAATATGAGGCAACGAATATGGGTCGAACTTCTCAACGATTACGACTGTGAAATTCGGTATCATCCTGGCAAGGCAAATGTGGTGGCTGATGCACTCAGTCGAAAAGGATATGCGAACTCCATTCGTCTTCTCTGTTCGCAAATCATAACCGACATCAAAGATCGAATCCGAGCAGCTCAATGTTTCTGTAACAGAAAATGACGTACGCGATGAGCTGTCATGTGGAGCTGAACTCAAAATCGAAACCAAATCTGACGGTATTCTATACTATCTATATCGCATATGGATTCCTGATCGCGATAACCTTCGTGATTTCCTCATGAATGAGGCGCACAAAACAAGGTACTCTGTACACCCAGGAGCCGACAAGATGTATCAAGACCTACGATACACCTACTGGTGGCCTGGCATGAAAAAGGATATCGTTGTTTTTGTTTCCAAGTGCCTTACCTGTTCCAAAGTAAAAGCTGAACATCAAAGACCTTCAGGACTTCTAGTCCAACCCGAAATACCTGTATGGAAGTGGAAAAACATAACCATGGATTTCATCACCGGGTTACCTCGCACCTCCAGTGGGTATGACACTATATGGGTAATAATCGATCGTCTTACAAAGTCATCTCACTTCATTCCGATTCGCGAGGACTTCAAGAACGAGAAGTTAGCTCGTATCTACATCAGCGAGATCGTAAGCCGTCATGGTGTACCTTTAAGCATCATTTTAGACCGTGATGGTCGTTTCACTTCACGAACATGGCGAGCCGTACAAACCGCCTTGGGTACACGATTAGACCTCAGTACCGCTTTTCATCCTCAAACTGATGGACAATCTGAACGCACCATCCAAACTCTTGAAGACATGCTTCGAGCATGTGTCATAGACTTCAAAGGGAATTGGGACGCTCATCTCCATTAGTTGAATTTTCGTACAACAATAGCTATCATTCAAGTATCGGCATGGCTCCTTTCGAAGCGTTATATGGTCGTAAGTGCCGATCTCCAGTATGTTGGCAGAAATTGGGGAATCACAAATCACCGGTCCAGAATTAATTCAAGAAACAACCGACAAGGTCATTCAAATTCGAAACAATCTTCTAGCGGCTCAAAGTCGTCAAAAGAGTTATGCTGACAAATGACGAAAGCCCTTGGAGTTTGACATTGGGGATCAAGTACTTTTAAAAGTATCACCGTGGAAGGGAGTGGTTCGTTTTGGCCAAAAGGGCAAGCTAGCACCACGCTACGTAGGACCTTTCAAGGTACTCGAAAGAGTAGGTCCTGTAGCATACAAGCTTGACCTACCAGAAGAGCTCAACAGAATTCATCCCACATTCCACGTATCAAACTTGAAGAAGTGCCTCGCCGATGAAAACCTCCATATTCCTCTAGAAGACATACAGATCGATGAATCTATGCACTTCATTGAAAGACCAGTAGAAATCATGGGCTTCGGAGAGAAGCGTTTAAGACGAAGTCGTATTCCAATTGTCAGGGTACGTTGGGAGTCGAAACGAGGACCTGAGTTTACTTGGGAACGTGAAGACTCAATGCGCGAGAAATACCCTCATCTTTTTCCTGTTACCACTACTACTTAAATTTCAGGACGAAATTTCCAAAAGTAGGGGATACTGTAACATCCGTCGAAAAACGGGATTTCAAAACCCGCTTCGTTTATTAATCAAATATCCAATTATAATTTTGCGTTGCGTATTTGTTGCTCAAATTAATTTTTAACGATACATAATAATAAATATATTAGAATTTAAAAACCATAATTTATAAATAATAGTAAATAGTGTGAAAAAAATAAAATGGGGACGCCGGGTTTCGAACCCGGGTCACCCACAAGCCAAAGCACACAACACACCGCTCCGCCATACACTGTCTTTGTGATAAACATTAAAACAAATAACACTTATAATAAAACTCGAAAATCAAATTCAGTAATCGGCGCGCCCAGACTAATCGCCACCGGAAAAATAGGCAATCCGCGATTCTTGCCATTTTCCTTTTGACCAAAACACGTTAAACCGTCGACATCGGTTATAACCGATGTCTGACCCCCAATTTTAGTCGTAACCGCCGGAAAACCCTTGACCGCGAATCAAGACCCAAAAACGGACCCAATTCACTCAGCTCTTCCCTATAAATACCCACTCAATCTTCCGGAAATCCTTTCGCTCAGAACCGCTCACTTTTTCGAAGCTTTAGCTCGTCGCCGGAGATATTCTGCAATCGCCGGACTTTCACCGGAAAACCGAGACTTACTCCAAATCGGTAAAATTCTCGACTCTTTTGTTTGCAATCCTTATTCGGCATGTATTAACATAAATCGTTCAACCAGAATCTGTCTCAGACAACGTTGCGGGAATTCCTGCACTCACCGGAAAATCACTGAAATTCCGAAGTCTCACTGTCGATCGGTACAATCATCTAAACCCTCCTGATATCCCTTGTATAGTAACTTAATTGCACAACACATTGATCAAAACTGTTAATCGATTCACTCAGACGGAAGTCACCAATCAGAGCCGACGACTCTTGCCGGAAATCTGAGAAAAACATTCTGTTTTGGTACATTTCATTCAATAATCTTCTCTATCTATTTCATTCCAACAAATTATAAGTCTTGATGATCGATTTACACAGAACAGTCGGACTTCACTGTTCTGTGTTGTTATAAACGAAGAAGATGAAGTCAAGTAAAAGTATAAATATAATTAAAACGGATATTCGAACGGGTTAGACACACAGTCCAGCGGTGGACTGTGTGCACAAACAATACACACGTCCCGGGTTCGAATCGCACACGTTACCGACTTTCAGAAATAAAACCAACATTTTTAAAACTTAATCAGATCAGGTCACCGAATGTTAATAAGAGTAATATAAAACATAAGTTAAACAGATTAGACACACAGCCCAACTGGTTGGGCTGTGCGCACTCGAACCGAAGGACCCGAGTTCGACTCCGGGTCCCTGCAACCGGTTCGGCCATATAAATCGTTTTTAATAAAAACCCAAATAAGTTAAAAATTAATTAGTATATAAATATAATTAAATCAGAGAATATTTCGGGTTAGACACGTAGCTCAGTTGGTAGAGCTGCTGTGCACGTTACGAGAGGTCCCGAGTTCGAACCTCACTCAGCGCATACAAACACACAGTCCGACCGGTCAACGTGTCAACATGGTCAAAAAGTCAATATTTTTTATTTCTTTTTATTAATTTATTTAATCAGAAAATTATTTAAAAAGACTTAAAAATAATATTTTTAAAGTTAGAAAATGTCCTTAAACTCACAAAAACAAATCTAGAAATCCCATTAAGATTAAGAATTAAAAGTATTAAACTCAAATAAAATCCATTTATTTACCGAATCATTTCGTTACTATTTTAGGTTAGTTTTTCCCTCGTCGATCAAATCCTAAAATTCGTGCGCATCCAACGTCATCAAAGAACGCACCCAATGAGTGAATCTCTATCAATTCCCCGTTTTAATCATGTTTTGGGGTGTATCATGTGTCGTTTAATTCCTTATTATATTTAAACACTTGTGCATCCATCATATCCGTGATCAAATGTGTGTATCAATTGTTGTGTGGATTATATGTAGTTTGGATTTATCATTTTCAGTGCACGCATATCATTAGGCCCATCAGTTCCCCGTGGGAGACGGTTGAGCATCAGGTGCCTCATACGATCGGCTCCGTTTGATTGAGCCTTGATCTCACATTCATCATCATTCATATCATATACTCACTCAAAGTGGTTTGTGTTTGTCATTTATATATGTTTGCTCACATGTGATTATTGCACAAATTTTCAATATTAAATAAAACAAGAAATTAATAACAAAGTTTTATCAAGGTTCACTCGCCAACTTTTGTTGACCCAAAATATCCCCCGTTTTACACATGATACAGGTGATCCAGTTGAGGCAAGAAACACATAGGAAGGCCTAGAAGAATAAATCAGTTTAAGCTTTGGATTGTTTACATAGTTTCATTTCCTTGTAATTGTATGGATTTTGATTTGGATATTTAAGTTGTAATTTGAATTTAATAAATATGAAACATTTTAGTAAACATCATGAGCTTTGGTGATAACCCAATTATGCCCCGACTCTTATTCCGCTGCGGGTCGGGGTGTGACAACAAATGCCGTGGTTTGTAGCTAACGGGGTAGATGCGAGTTTAGTTCCTGTCATGTCAAATTTCTCCAACACGTTATGAACATACTTCGTCTGGTGAATGAAAATACCGTCTGGCAGTTGTTCAACCTGAAGCCCCAAAAATAATTTTATCTCTCCCATAGCGCTCATTTCGAATTTTTCTTTCATGACTTTCTCGAAGTCTTTGCACAGCTATTCATTTGTCGACCAAAGATGATATCATCCACATAGATTTGTACAATAATCAGATGTCCATCCACCTCCTTCGTAAAGAGAGTGCTGTCTACTGTTCCTCTGGTGAATCGATTAGCCAGAAGGTGCTTAGAAAGCGTCTCGTACCAGGCTCTCGGGGCCTGGTGTAAACAGTAAAGAGCTTTGTTTAGCAAGTAGACTTTATCTTTGTGAACCGGATCGACAAACCTCGGTGGTTGGCCGACATATACCTCCTCTTTTACCTTACCGTACAGGAAAGCAGACTTAACATCTAATTGGTACACTTTGAAACCTTTCTATGAGGCGAATGCCAGGAAAATGCGGATAACTTCTAGACGTGCGACTGGGGCGTAGACCTCGTTGTAGTCTATCCCTTCTTGCCGATGAAAACATTGAACTATGAGCCGAGCTTTGTTTCGAAAGACCACTCCTCTATCATCTCTTTTGCACTTGTAGACCCACCGTGTGCTTATCTTTTTTTGCTTTGGTGGTAGGTCAACAAGTTCCCAGACTCCCAATTTCTGGAATTGCAACAATTCTTCCTGCATTGCTTCCACCCAACTGTCATCTTTAAGAGCATCTCTGATGTTTGATGGTTTGACCTGAGAAACAAAAAAACTATGAGAAAATTTATTTTGGAGTGGAGCAACTTTGGAATAAAAGCAACTTAGATCCTTATTGATCTGATTTCGCGTTTTCACGCCAGTTTGCAGTTCTCCAATGATGTTATCTGTTGGATGGTAGGAGACTGATCTCGGCATTACTTCCCCTAGAACATTTACTGAGCTTTCTAAGTTTGTGATATTCTATTCTGCAACATGTTCTGAAGAAGTAGCCCCATTTCTCGCACTGGTCTCAGCAGCTTGATTGTTGAGATAACTTGAAATCTCTTCTGATCCGTCATCGGAACTGGAATCCCCATTATCAAAGGTTGGATCTTATTCAGGTTCTGCATCTGCTGGCTAAGGGGAAGATGGTTCTGCAATATTCTGAACTGGGGGAACAACTGGTTCTGACTGAGTGGTGCTCGGACCTGCTTCTGAGGAAGGTGTTGTTGTTGGAGAGATTACCAACGGTCCTGTCACTTGCTCTTGATTAGATATCTGATGCTGTTGAAAAAGCAAGAAAAGTTCTTCCTCAGACGGTTCTTCAGGCAGATCAAACGAATTCCACAACCCGTCGTAATTGAACAGCCAAGGATCTCCAGGTTTTTGCAATGGGCGTTGTGTATCTCTGGCAATCAACGTGTTGAGCAACAATAACCTGATTCATTCTTGGTAGATAGACTCTTTTTTGTGGACTTGCATATCCTATGAAGAAACCTTCCAAAGATCTGGCTCCGAATTTTCCTTCCGGGTCCAAAACGGTACACGGTGATCCAAAAGGCTCCAAAAACTCTAGATTAGGTTTTCGCTGGTTAAGAAGTTCGAAGCATGTCTTTTTGTGTTTCTTGACCATCATTACGCGGTTGAGGGTGTATCATGCAGAAGCAAAGCTTTGCTCCAAAAACCGATAGGTAACTTTGAATCAGCAAGCATTGTGCGTGCAGTCTCAATAAGCGTTCTGTTCTTTTGTTCAGCTACTCCATTTTGTTGAGGAGTATAGGGGGCAGTGAACTCATAATGAATACCCTTAGCATCGCAGAATTCGAGCATTTTTTTGTTCTTAAACTCAGTACCTTGTCACTTCTGATTCTCTTGATAGGCAAATGGTAAAGGTTTTCAAGCTTTCGAAACAAGATCATCAAATTGTCGAACGTTTCATTCTTGCTCTCTTGAAAGAAAACCCATGAGAATCTAGAGAAGTCGTCGGTTGCGACCAGGCAGTATAGATCTCCTGTAATACTTTTCACATTGACAGACCCAAAAAGATCCATGTGTAGCCTTTCTAGTGGAAGTTTGATGGAGTTGAGAAGCTTCTTCGGGTGTGACTTTTTGTGCTGCTTCCCCTGTTTGCAGTTGATACAGTCGTCTGATAAATGAAAATTTTGAGATTCACCCTTCCACTAGATTGTTGTGTACCAGAAAATTCATCTTCCTTAAGTGTATGTGACCCATCTTCCTATGCCATAGGATTCATTCTTTCTCAGTAGCCTTTGATACAAAACACTGTCCTTCTTTTGAAGTAGTGGATGCAACGCTCATGTCTAAGACATATAGATCATTTTCTCATGGAGCGCGCATGAGGATCCACTTCTCAGGAATAACGAAACCAGGTTTGAGAATAAGACATTCTTTGTTGTTGAAGTGAGTTGTGAACTTCTTATCACAAATCTGCGAGATGCTCAAAAGATTATTCTCAAGCTCATGTAGTTTACTTTGTCAAATGACACGACTCCATTTGTCAAGCCGCTCTGTGTTCCGGCAAAACCAACATATCCTCCCCTGATGGCTTTAACATTGTACAACAAAGTGAACATCCCTGTCATGTGTCTAGAAGCTCAACTGTCTATGATCCACTTTGACATAATTGACCTTGGATGCCCCTGCACATATTAAAGCATATTACTTAAACAGAGAGACCCAAGCCCTTTCGGTCTTGGGTGGGATGACAATGTCGACTTTTGGAACTTTGGCAACTTTGTCATCTTTCTTAACCTCAACCCATATTCCAGTCAGTCTTATCTTTTGATTTGACTGGAACATTGGTTGATTTTGGAGTTACAGGAGATGCTTTTGCTTTGGCTACCCAGGTTTGTGCCTTTGAAAATGCTTTTTTGATGTAAAGATTGGATTCTTTTCGTTCATTTTTCTTTGAGGTTTTTCCAACTTCAAATTTTGAAATGATCTTAGTTGGTGATTCCTTAATAGAATTGGCATTGTCATTTCTCTTCAAAATTTTTGTTGGCACAAACTCTGGACCCTTTTTCTTCGCATCTACTGTAAACCTCTTTTGCTCATGAACAGGTTTCGGACGATTTTGAGAACAAAGTCGTGCTATATGCCCAACCTTGTTGCATCTGTAGCACGTTCTACTGTCGTTTCCAACAGTTTGTTCCACAACCTGTTCAAGAAGCTCCTTTTCTTTCTTAAACTCTTCGTTGGTTTGTTTGTTAATGATTTCTTTTTCTTCAACAGTGTTAGTTCCAAAAACAACTCAACTTTCTTGGTAAAAACGGGGTTTCGTGATTTGTTATTTCGTTTCGTTTCAAACCCTAACCCATCCCTTTTGTTTTCAGGATAACTTCTGCCTCTTGGATGAATGTTTTTGTTTGATTTCTTTGGCTTTGAGTAGAAACCAGCAACATTCTTCTCAAGTTCAGATGTTTCAACTTCAATGAGTTTAAAGAATTTATCAACACGGTCAAAGTTTACATTCTGGACTGGAAATTCTTCATCAGTATATAGTTTATCTGATCCTTTCAGTTTGTAGATAACTATATTAGGACCATCATTTAAACCATTATCTGAAGCTGTGATAAAATTTTCATGAAAACTTTTCTCACTTCCAGAAGGTGAACTTGACTCTGATTTCTCATTGTTTGACTCAGCAGTTTCGTAAATTGTGCTATCAGACTCATTTTCAAAAACATTTTCAAACACCTTGTTTATCACCTCGGATTCACATTCCTTTTCTTGTTTTGGAATATGTTACTTCAAGATTTTCAGGCAGCTCATTCTTCTTTTCAGTGAGAAGGTTTAAATTTGGTGCCTTATCCACTCCGTCTGGATGTTTCTTAGCATAGCTATTCCACTAGGAGGTGGAACATGATCGTAACATTTTCCAAGACTTTTATCACTTTTCTTACCATCTTTGCTGCTTTCTGGTTTTGGCAGAATGTGATCGAGGACATACATGTTGGTAGAGTAGCTGATTAACAACTTGTTAACCCTTTCTGTTTCAATTTTAGTTTTCTCTAGCTCACTTTTCAGCTCAGCAGTTGTGTTAATATGAAGATTAATGGCCATTTGTTTGTCCATACAGTTGCTTTGAGTATTGAAAGTGTTTTGTTATCCTCTTTGACCGTTTTCTCATACTGTCGAATGGTCCTGCTGAGCTTATCATATGATTCTTTTGCGGTGTTGTAATCATATGACAGCTTATCATTGTATGTTTTAAGTTCTTTAAAAGCTTTCTTTTTCTCAGCACATTGCTCACATGCTTCTGCACATTTTAAGCATGAGTTGACCAATTCGGCAGTTTGAGCTTTGATTGTTTCTACCTGTTCTTTTACACTGACTACCTCGTTTGTATTGGCCATGAGTGCTTTGTTGGCAATATCGGTTAAGCTCTTCAGTGTCACAGGCTTGTTTACATCAATCACATCCACACATTCAGACTTTGTCTCCTTAGGACTCTCCTTTTTGAGACCAGAATCGAAGCTACCTGCAAAAGTTTTAATAATTGTGTCAAATAAACAAGATTTAGGAGTACCTGCAAGATGTTCCTCTTCCTCTGTTGAAGTTCTGAAGTAATCTGCCAATATTTCTTCCATTTCTTTTTCTGCAACTTCTTCAGAAGATTCCGGTTCTTCTATGATTTCAGCAACGAGAGCCAGACTTCCATTTTTGGAAATGAAATTGTTCCAATTGAACCCCTCATCTTCCTGTGTGACCACAAGAGCTTTGTCTTTTGAGTTTGAAGGTCCATCCTCGATCTGCACCATTCGTTTCTCTGGCTGTGGACGATGATAAATTGCCTTTTTGTAATAATCATCTACAAACGGATTATGATTGCCTTTTACTTCTCGGTTTGGACATTCACGCTTGAAGTGCCCTTTCTCCCTGCACTTAAAACATGTGACTTTGGATTTATCAAAGCCTAATTTACCGTCAAGGCCCCTCAAATCATCTCTTCCTGTAATTTCCATAAAACACTAAGCCCTTCGAACCACTGATGCCATGCACCACATGATGTCAATCAATTCCATCTCTTCCAGATCAATTTGGTCGTAGTCTTCTTTAGTCATTTCTGGGTTTCCGATTCGACCAGCTACAAGACTTTCCTAGGATTCCAGAACAGCTACAAGGAGTACCATGTGTTGCTTAGCAGTTTGTTCATTGAAGTCTTGAGCATTCTGGAGATTCACTGCGATGTTCATTGCAATATTCTCTGGTTAGAATTGGATTGACTTTGCTGGTTGCTCTATGGTGGATTTGAGCTCTGAGACGATTGTTGTCCTTGGTGATTGTTTGCATTGAAGGAAGCAAACATTTGAATCCGCTGGATTGGTTGGAGGCTGGACTAGCATTTGTATTAGCATTGAAGGCTGTTTGGATCTTGGGACTCTGAACGGGAGTGTTTAGGTTTCCTTTGTAGTTTTGACTCACGTCCTGTTGGAGTTTGTCTTCTTGCCTTTCGCCATTTTCTGCATCTCTAGTTCGTGTCCTTCCAATTTTTCTATGAATCTCGGCAAACTTAGACTGTCATACCAGCTCCATTCTTCAGGATTGTTAGATATGTTGCCCAATCTCCTTCAGGCAAAGAATCTGCCAGTTTGTCGACTAGCTCTTCATTCGTTTTGACAATTCCCATACGCTTCATATGTACTACCAGGTGGTAATACCTTTCTATGAGTTGCTTCATATTCTCGCCTGGAAGAACATTGAACACTTCAACTTCTTTGTTCAGTAACGCCTTCTTTCCTTTTCTGACATTAGTACTCCCTTGAGCTCTTAATCGTAAGGCGAGCCATAATTAATGAGCGTCGTCATCGTGTTGCAGGAGAACTAAGATCTCTTCTTTTATAGCCTGCTAAGGAGATTCATCATCTTCTTTTCAACGATGTATTTTTCTCGTTCGTCATCGGATAGACGAACCACTGTTTTCTCAATGCCAAGTTCATTAAGTGGTGGTTGATACTTGTTCTCGAGTGCGAACCAAACTGTTAAGTTCGTCGCTTGAACCCAGTTCTTGAAATGCTCACTCCAACTTTCGCTAGTCTTCATTGTTCATGAGCTTTGGAGGCTTTGTAGTGGTTCCCATTTCATTTTCAAGATTCATGTTCTGAGCTGCGACTGAAGCTGTAACTGCTTGTGTGGCAAATGCGTTATGAAATTCCTCTTCACCTGACATCTTGACAAAAACTTATAACAGAAAACAGATTAAAACTAGTTAACTTGAAACTGACTGAAAATTAGATTGAAACAGAAAATTTTCTACGAATTTAGGCCAGGATTTTCGTATGAAAATTCAATTTTCGTGAGAAAATTCAATTTGGTGCGAAAATTTGATTCCATATTAGTTCAAACTTTTTAGGAGTTAGAACCCTGATTTTCGTACGAAAATTCGTGTTTCGTGCGAAAATATTCGTCTTCTTCAAGCACTTGTTCACAATTTCACGTTTTTGATGATTTCAAGCATGATTTTGATGGATTTTAGGTTTATATGTTTTAGTGAACTGATTAGTGTTTATTTTAACACGGTATACTAATAACTCAGTCCAAATTGTCCATGAAATCCTTTCAGATCTAGAATAAGTTCCAAGAAAGAGTAGAAGAAGAGTTTCCAATGGATGAATCTTGAACATTGAAGGTTGAATCCAGCTGAAACTTGGTTGTTTGTTCACAAATCAGACATTAAGGTCTGATACCACTTGTGAATTCTAGGGTCGGACCCAATAGTGAGCTTCCGGTCAGACTTGCAGCTAACAGAGGCGGAATTCATTGTTAGCTGTTGAACAAACAAAGAACAAGCGATGATTACTGTTTAATGGTCTGCGTATTGATTAACGTTTGAAACGATTAAGAATCGGACAGGGCTTCGCCACTGATCACCAAAAACAGCATGCCTGACAAACATCCTAAGTCACCTATTTATAGGCAAGACATGACGCCACCTAGTGACTCAGGACACAGATTGAGATTTTCGTAAGAAAATCCTTATACATTTTCGTACGAAAATTGTAATAACTATACACAACTTTCAAAACTTAATATTTGACGCTACGAAACCCTATCTATACATCAGACTTGTCCTAGACGTAGGCAATAGACATATGTGCACCAACAAGATTCTTGTAGGATGTTTAAAGTACTAAATTGATGTCCTTGATTGGATTCTTCGCGTACTTTAATGCGTATGTGCCAAGACAATGTGACTAAACCAAACCCTTAAAGTATCTATCTATCATCTTCATAGTTAGATTGTTGTAGGATGTTTGAAGTACTAAATTGATATCCTGGATTGGATTCTTTGAGTACTTTAATGCGTATGTACAACTTGATGACCAAGTTGATGATTATGTGTTTTTGTGATTAGTTGTGATTTAGATAAAGAAATGAGTGTAATACCATAAGAATATGGTGGATACGCCGCTGGTACTTCCTATATATAAGTGTTCTTATTGTATTACCCTTGTAGCGTTATCCGAATCACTTTAGGATTTTGTGTTCGATTGTTTCAACGATCAATATCCAAATCCTTGTAGAATCCTATCATATTTTTATATGTTAGATTATTAGAAGGATATCCAAAGTATTATTATAAATCATTGATTTGATTTCTAATAGTACTCACACGAGTTATGACTGATTTCAATATTGTTGTTATTAATCCTTGATTGGATTTCTAATAACATACAAGTTTTATGACCGAATTCAGTGTGATTACAAAGATCAAAGTACAATTTTCAAAGGCATAAAAATTACCTAGTAATAATCATATTGCCATGTACAAAACTCTTTTTTCCACAAGTTTCATAATCAAGATTATGTATTGCAAGGCTAAACCTTTTCGCCATTCCTTGGCTTCAAAGAGTCCATTTTCAATTAACAACTCTTGTAGTTGTTAAAGCATTGCAATACCAAACTTTTGCCATTAATTCGACCAACAAAACTATGTACTCGCCAACATTCTTTGTTGATGTCTTTTTACATATGTTTCAGGTTTCGATTATCAAAGCATGCTACACATAGGAACGCATCCGGATTTTAGACTTTTTAAATCAAAAGACGATTCATGTGTACTTTGTGTTGTATAACAATGTTAACAATATTGAAACAATTTAGTACCGGTTGTGGTGAGCAATTAGTAACGTGACTCCCCGATATTTCCGTCGCGTGTTGTTATATTACGCGATTGGGGTGTTACAGATTGGTATCAGAGCACTGGTTATACGGAATTAGGTTATTAGAATGCCTTTAACCTAGTGTATAACCTTCCCAGGGACCCAAACATGAGTAGTATTAGGATCTCCATCCTAATCACCATCCTCATCCTTGCTCATGCCACAACTACTCAATGATTTACAAATCATCTAACCTAGATGATTTATCCTAAATCCTTAGGCTTTAAGCCTTAAGGGATTCCTCAAATTATTTTTCGCAAAACATTTTCTCAAACGTTTTCAATAAAATGTTTCTCGACCTATTTATCTCAAACATTTTATCAAAAGGTTTCTCAAAATGTTTTACTCTCAAACATTTTCATCGAAATCTTGGGTTTTAATAATATGAACACATGCAATCTAGAAGGGTGAATGCCTGTACCCTGAGTTTTCTGTCTAAGGCTAGAGTGTTCGTGCAAATCCGCATTATCGGACCAGTCACTCTTACCTGGGAACTCTTAGGGTGAGTGTTAACTTATAGGCTAAACATGTCTTCTTGAAACATTATGAAAACCATCCACCTTGACCATATAAGACAATCCCTAAACACTACTACCTTTGTGACACTAATCCATCGTATTACCTTCGGTAATATGTTTGTATTTCAAAACAATCGAAACAAATTTCCCTTTATGACACTACTCCATCATATTACTTTTGGTAATATGTTTTTATTCAAAAACATTCGAGACAAATTCCATTTCACCTCACGACACCTTGTAATCGTATTTTATTTTCAAATACTATCTTTTGTCTTTCATAATTTCAAAATTTTATTCACTTGGATGAAAATTTTTAAATTTTTATACACAAAGTTTCTCTATTTTAAAAATTCGATTAAAAATATTTTTATCTTAAAAATTCATTTTTAAAAGGTAAAGAATTTTTACCACAAACCATTAACTTGGTTTGTAATTTTCTCATACAAAATATAACAAAAGTCTATTTTCAAGCAATTCTTATTTCAAACAAAATCCACAACACTATTTTTCCTAAATACAAAAACAAGATTTTTGAACGAATACCAAGTTAAGATTTTCAATTCACTATGGTGTTTTAAACTTGTAACAACTCTATGAAATCTCACTTATTTTATTTTCACTATAGCTACATCTTCAAGATGCCTCCTCATCGTGACGTCACTTGGAACGCTGAAATGGCAGCAATGATCACTCAACATTTAGTTGTTGTACTCCCAGACATTGTGACCCAAGTTAATCAAATCTACAACAATAACAACAATGTTATCACGCCCTGCAATTACAAACAATTCAACTCGGCTAAACCACTCAAATTTAATGGGTCTGAAGGAGCAACTGGGCTCCTATAATGGTTTGAGAGTATAGAAAGCACATTTCGCCATGTTCAGTGTCCTAGTGAGCGCAAGGTAGAGTTCGCCTCGAGTGTTTTCCAAAAGAGAGCACTCACTTGGTGGAACGGAGTCATGAGAGACAGAGGTGCAAAGTAGCTATGGTACAAACGTGGGAAGAATTCAGGAATCTTATGATGAAAGAATTCTGTCCATGAAGCGAAATAAGGGCACTTGAAACCAAATTCTATTACCTCAAACAAGGTAGTGGTGAAAATCGTGCCTACATTGATAGGTACGAGGAGTTGAGCCTACTCTCCCCCACTATGGTCACACCCTTGGATCGGGCCATTGAGAAATACATTGATGGACTACCTGATCCAATTCAAGATATTGTCACTGGTAGCAAACCTGCAACAGTTAGGGAGGCTATCGAACTAGCCGCTACCCTAACTGACTCCCAAGTTAGAAAAGGGAAACTTTTTTGAAAAGGAGACAAGAAACAAACTGTTGAAACCACACAAGAGAAATCAAATGAAACAAAGGGTGAACCTTCCAAAAATTCTAAAAAGCGTAAGACTTCAAAGAATTATACGATTGTTACACCAATCCCACTTAACTCAGTACCGTTAGAGGATTTTATCATGGGAAACAATCTCTGTGCAATCGTTGCAACTATCATCACCCAACAAATTCTCCATGCCGCCAATGTACAATCTGTGGTCTTTTTGGACATCTAACTGCGACCTGTCGCATCCAAAACCAAGCTGCCCCTACTAAAACTCGCCCTCAATACCCAGCTAGAGCATGTTTCAACTGTGATGATTTAAATCATTTCAAACGAAACTGCCCTAAGCTTGCTAATGCTAATGGACGAATGTTCAACGTGAACGAGGTTCAAGCTGATGATCAAGCACTCATGATCATTGAACCTTTACATCTTCTTTTTGTCATCCAAAAACTATGAACATATTTCAACTATATTTGTAATGACGATATAAATTTCAAAAAGTTTTTCTTCATATATTGTTATTCGTAATCCATTTACAAATTTCAATGTGATTACTCAATGTGTAATATACAACTACGTACCAACTTCAAGGATTATGTTCTTTATTGTTAGAAATAAATCTCGTAGTTTAGCATATTATGATTGCACACTAGTGTATTTATACAACCTCTGCAAAACGATCTCTACAAAAACTATGTGCTTATCACTACTTTTGTTTTCATGACATTACATACATGGTTGTTTATCTATCATGTATCGTACATGATTACAAATACATTTTGCTTCGTATGTTGGCATACTTAGTACACGATTTACAAATACATTTTGCTTCGTATGTTGACTTAGCATACTTAGTACACGATTTATAAAAACATTTTCGCTTAGTATGTTGACCTAGAACATCTAGCACATGGTTTCAAAATATTGTCATGCCATACTTACATTGTTTATGACAATCCATGTTTAGTATATGATGCATACTACCAGTTTGGTTAGTGTGAAACATATATTAACATTTGTACTAGCATGAAATACCTGCTACTAATTTTGTTGTATGCAAAACAAGTAGTGCTATCATTGCTAGTATGAAACACGTTCTGATTCAATAGATGTTGTGTTATGACGATCCTTATTTGCTTTAGATGTTGCTTTGACCTTATTATTTATTTTCCCTCACTTAACAAGATGGGCTATGTGGACCATGCGACGAAACGAATAATTATGTTTGCACACTTAATTATGATGTTCGACGCATGAGAATCATACTAAGCCTTGTTAAGTATGGTGGCATAAAATCTAGAGTGATAGGGTAACGGGATGGGTATGACACAATAAGAACATGGTGGACACGCTGATGGTACTTCCTATATATAAGTGTTCTTATTGTGTTATCCCTCGGAACGTTATTCGGATCACTTGAAGGTTTTATGTTATCTTGGACCCTATGTGATTATGTGATTATTCGATATTATGTGTTGATTGAATGCACTGACCAGGACGAGTACATTCATTAACTCTATTCGAGCCGACCGGGAGTATATTATGGTGTTAAAGTTGGCGATCTTGATGCGATAGGTATGATGACCCGTCTCCTATGCATGAGATGCTCATGGTACATGGGATGTACCTCGTGGGACGTTAGAAATTGTGTACGTATGGCCAGGTTTGCATGTACACCCCCTGTGTTTGCTTAGTATTTACACTAAAAGCTTAGTGTAACATAGTGCCATACAAAACAATTTTTATACACTCGATGACACTTTTAAAGATTCATAAGTTCTAAAGGTTTGAATACCTTGAGATACTTTGAATATCCCTATTCACACTTTGAATCTCCCAAAATTTCCAACACCGTATGATGCTCTGCATCTTTGGAATTTCGAGCTTTGTTTATTTTTCAATCTTTCTAAATACACTATACAGTCTCCTTCGAATAAATTTCGAGACGAAATTTCCTAAAGTAGGGGAGACTGTAACCCTTGTGCAAAATTTCGGGCTTTCAAAAACTTTTTCTTTTGGAAGTAAATCGCTAACTGATACTTAAACATAACTTGTTTAACGTAACGTACACAACGGGACGAGGACATAAGCTACACATACCCTAAATACCCTTTACATAACTTAGAAATAAGTTTTGAGGGTTTAGGAATGACAAAAACACGTTTATACATGTTCAGGGTCCATTTCCGACAAACTGCGAAAGTCTGGCGATTCTCGTATTTTAATGCGGACCTTGAGTGGACATCCAAAAATTCTTGTAATCAATAAAATCTTATATTTTATTGATGAGATTGCAAAAACACCAATTACGCAATTTCGGTCATTTTCGTGTTCGTTAACGCGTTTTACGAAATTTAGCGAAACGCGTAATCGTACAACTGAATGAACCAACATCCACGACATTTTTGAGCATAAATTAAGTTACATATGTTTTAACATCCTTATAGAGCTTTAAAATTAGGTTAACGGGTGTTAGAAATGATAAAACGTGATGAAACAAGTCTAGGGGCCAAACCTGCCATTTTTCAAAGTTTCAGCCCCTGCCAGGGCCTTACGGACCATAAGAGGTGCCCCCCATACTGTCCGTCAGGGGTGCCCAGTAACAGATTTTTGCTTGTTCTCCAAGTTCTGCTACGTTGTTTCATTTCTTGCCACCTAGCATGAATTTTGCCCCCTTCCTCCTGCTTCTAACACCTCACTAAACACTTGTTATGACCCTAAAACACTTCCTAACACTTGGCATGATCCTATGATCAAGATTCAAGTATAAATAGCCTCCATGTTCAACCTCATTTGTTGCTCATTTCATCTCTTTCTCTCTAATTACTCATTCCTGGAATTTGCTTCTTCTTAGAAGCCTCCTACTGAGTTCTAAGACTTTCTAGAACATAAGTAAGTGTTCTTTCTTAGTCTATTTCTTTATTTTAGTTTGTTATGAGCTAAAAGTCAAACAATTTGACTTTCTGTTTAACTTTCGGTTCTGACCAATTTTGGTCAAGTCAAAGTTCAATTGAACTTTGCAACGTGATCATAATCACGAAGGTTTTGATCCCTAGCGATTCAGCTTCTGATTACCACGTTTACTAGTCGAAGTGACGAGTCAAAGTTTCAGTCAAAATGCGCATAATGTGCATTTTACGATGAAACTATTTTCGGGTATCAAAACACCAAAGTTTTGATACCAAATCATTTTTATAACTAAGTTAGACATGTTTTGACATGTCTAACTCGTCACTTCTAGTTTAGTGCTTATTTAGGGTCGTAAGTTCAGCGGTCTTGACCACCGCTTTGACTTTCGGATCCGACCCATTTGGTCGATCTTAAGATCCGACCAAACACATATTTGTGACCATAGTTGTATAGGGAATAACCGTCTGAGGTTATACCTTATGGTCACGTCTTTTGGTTAGTATTATGATAAGTCGAATATTATATACCTAAAAATGACTAAAATGCCCTTTTTGCATAAATCCATTTTAAGCATATGTAACTAACTTTTTGACATATAAACTGATGTTGCAACTTTATTAAACTTATTTTGGCATATAAGACTTATCATAGGACTAGTTTGACCATTCGAACGAGTTATACGCAAATGACACGTTAAAGTAGCGTAAACTACCTAAAAGGGTCATAACAAGTCAAAAGCACTTAGGATTCATTCCAAATCAGAAGGTTCAGTTTGTTAAACCATATCATATGATTTCCAACACTCGTTTGGTTTATAAGACTTCATTCTACCCGATCTCCCGTTTTCAAGTTTCGACACACTAACATGTAGTTATCTGATACACTAGGAACCACTTCAACGCTTGAACCTTTGATCCTTCGAGCTTTGTTTAATCATTTGAACAAGACCAATACGCAATCCCATGTGAGTACATAGCTCCCTCTTTTTACGTTTTTCAAATTTTTTGGGGTTATTCATATGTGTAACCATTTTTTTTCTCAAATGTATGGCATGTATGTGTTTACTAAGTGAACACGACAACCAAATCCTTGTAGGATCTTTCTATCTTCATAGTCAGATTCTTGTAGGATATTTGAAGTACAGTCTTAAATCTTCCTATCTTCATAGTGAGATTTCTAAGAAGTGCTTTACACGACGATGGTTATTGTTTATGTGTAGAAATTGTTGGTGATTTAGATAACGAAACTAGAGTAATACAATAAGGACATGGTGGATATGCTGTTGGTACTTCCTATATATAAGTGTGCATATTGTATTACCCTTTGTAGCCTTATCCGAATCACCATTAAGATTTAGGACTTTATAAATTCAATGATTCAATGTGACCAAACCAAATCCTTAAAGCATGTATCTATCTTCATAGTTAGATTCTTGTAGGATGTATAAAGTACTAAATTGATGTCCTTGATTGGATTTTTCGTGTACTTTAATGCGTATGTGACAAGACAATGTGACAAGGTGATGTGACTATACCAAATCCTTAAAGCATCTATCTATCTTCATAGTTAAATTCTTGTAGGATGTTTGAAGTACTAAATTGATGTACTTTATTGGATTCTTTGAGTACCTTAATGCGTATGTACAAGTTGATGACCAAGTTGACGATTATGTGTTTTTGTGATTAGTTGTGATTTAGATAACGAAAAGAATGCAATACCATAAGAACATGGTGGATACGCCGCTGGTACTTCCTATATATAAGCGTGCTTATTGTATTACCCTTTGTAGCCTTATCCGAACCACCATTAGGATTTAGGACTATATAAATTCAATGATTCAATGTGACCAAACCAAATCCTTAAAGTATCTATCTATCTTCAGAATTACATTCCTGTAGGATGTTTAAAGTACTAAATTGATGTCCTGGATTTGATTCTTCATGTACTTTAAAGCGTATGTGACAAGACAATGTGACTAAACCAAATCCTTAAAGCATCTATCTATCTTCATAGTTAGATTCTTGTAGGATGTTTGAAATACTAAATTGATGTCCTTGATTAGATTCTTTGAGTACTTTAATGCGTATGTATAAGTTGATGACCAAGTTGATGATTATGTGTTTTTGTGATTAGTTGTGATTTAGATAACGAAACGAGTGTAATACCCTAAGAACATGGTGGATACGCCGCTGGTACTTCCTATATATAAGTGTTCTTATTGTAATACCCTTGTAGCGTTATCCGAATCACTTTAGGATTTTGTGTTTGATTGTATCAAAGATCAATATCCAAATCCTTGTAGAATCCTATCATATTTTTATATGTTAGATTCTTGGAAGGATATCCAAAGTATTATTATAAATCATTGATTTGATTTCTAATAGTACTCACAAGTTATGACTGATTTTAATATTGTTGTTATTAATCCTTGATTGGATTTCTAATAACATACTCACAAGTTTTATGACCGAATTCAATGTGATTACAAAGATCAAAGTACAATTTTCAATGACATAAAAATTACCTAGTAATAATCATATTGCCATATACAAAACTCTTTTGCCACAAGTTTCACAATCAAGATTATGTATTGCTGTTATTACATAATGTTTATGTCTTAGTCTTGGATCGAGTCTGTTTAGTTTGGGCTAAACTATGTCAAAATATAGGGTTACTTATGTAAATAGATAGCAAGTTCGCCCGGAAAGTATGAGAGAACAAGTTCGGCCGAACTTGTTCAAGACAAGTTCGTCCGAACTTGAGTAATCCCAAGCGAACTTACATATCTATAAATAGGTCCTTTGATTTTTTCATTTGTAACTTCAGCAACTTTGTCACTTGTACGGCGAAGCTCTGCCCGATCTGGATTTGACATGTAAATGAACTTTATGATCAATACACAACAATTAAACAGTGAATCATTGCATATTCGATTAACACGTCATATAGTTTCCACCTATACGAACGTTAGATACCAATTTAGGTTCCTATGCTAAACTTGGAGCAATCTAACAAGTGGTATCAGAGCCTGGATACCTGAATTGGTGAAATCATTGCAAGATCTACTCTTATTCTACTCCTTTCTACCATTTTTCTTCATTTTTTCAAGAAAAACAATGAATTCACGATAAAGTTGCTAATTTTTGAATATGTCATGTAAAATACACTTGTGGTAAACCCTGAGAGTTTGGTCATCAAATTCAAACGAATTGATATCAAAAAGTTCAAAAAACCATGATTTGCAAACTTGTTTTGGTTGAACTTGGGATCAAGTTCGCCCGGACTTGATTAAAATTCTGTGATTTTAATTAAGTTCGCCCGAACTTGACTGATATTTCAAGTGTAGTTGAGAAGTCTGCTCGAATTTGTTTGTGTTTCAACTAGATTTTCTATCAAGTTCGCCGAACTTGATTAAACTTTGTTGAATTTCACTTATAAGTTCGCCCGAACTTGATAATCTTCTTGAAAATCAACATAAGTTCGCCTGAACTTCATCAGGGTGAAATTTTCAAAATTGTAAACACAAGTTCGCCCGAACTTGTGTAAAACTGATTTTCTCAAACTACAAGTTCGCCCGAACTTGTCAGTGTACTGATCATTTTTCAAAGTTTGTGAACGTGTATTTTTCAGTGATATTCGTCAATTTTTCAAGATGGAAGATCTTCATAGTGCATTCATGACAGCTTCAGCTTCAAACGCTCAAATGGTGAATCAAGTGAACATCGACAACGAGATGGGCACGCCTGTAAAGCCTCCAAAGCTCATGTGTATGGACGAATATGAGGGATGGAAAGAGAAGTTTATGAATTAGGTCCAAGCTACGTGTTTCCACAGCTGGGTGGCAATAGAGACTGGTTATACATGGCCCAGAGATGAGAATGATAATGTTATCGACATCAGCAAGTTCTCTACTTTACAGAAAGATGCTTACGTCGCCGAGAAGAAAATGATAAGCTTGATCCAATAGTCGGTGAAAAAAGATATTTTGGTGCGTCTACCGGAATACAAGACTGCAAAAGAGCTATGGAAATCCTTGAAGAACAAATACCAGGGAAGTGCAGAAATGGTCAAAAGCAAGAAAGCACTGATCATGAAAGAATTTGACATATTTACGATGATTAAAGGGGAAACAATAAAACAAATGATTGAAAGATTTTGTCATCTGAAAATGATCATGAGGAGACACGGGCTGAGAAAATAGAAGAAGAATACATTGATAAGCTAGCTGACGCTTTACCTGAGGGAGAGTGGACGACTTATCTCATGGTGCTCAAAGAAAGTGCGAGTTGGGAGTTCTTCAAACTGTCCACATTCATTAATTAACTGGAAGGGCACGAGATGGAGTTGTTAAAGATAGAAAAATCAAAGAATTCAAATGTTGCTCAAGATGTAGGGCTTTACTACAAGACCGGAGCTCAAGAGAATATTACTAGCCCGAAGATCCAAACCGCTTTTAGTGCGAATCTGAATTCCTCGAATCATTCACCACAGAGCCAAACTCAATCATATCCAAAATATGATCAGAGTCCTCAAAATTCTTCGTATTCAAGCACCCCAAATTCTTCATACAAGAATCAAGCAAATCAGAATAATCAATCAAATTTTGATTCAAATGTGTACAAATGCAACATTGCTGTTAATCTAAACAATGTCGTTTCTGAACAAGTTGCTAAACAACACATGGCACTTCTCGCCACAGTGTTAGAATCATATGAAAGTTTGGTGGCCGGAAAGATTGGTTCTGGAAATGACCACCGAAGACTATGATCAAGTGGATGAAGAAAAGCTTGAACTGATGGACATCAAATGGTCTTTAGCTTCAATCATTCGGAGGGTTACTAAGTTTGTTGCTCTTACCGGCAGAGACATCGGGAATTCAAGTAACAAACTGGGTTTCGAAAAACTAAGGTTACTTGTTTCAGATGCCGACAAAAATGGCACTTCAAAAGAGAATGCAAGAATCTAGAGGCAACTGGTAACCAAAGTCCATTTGGAGGTGGTAATGAATACTACAAGAAGTCACTATAGTACAAGCCATTTCCAAAGAAGACTCAAGTCGAAATCCAAGAGAAACCAACCAACAACACTGAAAAGGCAATGGTCTCTTCGAGGATGATGGTTTTGACTGGAATTCATATATTGCCAAAAAGACCGGAGTTGCTCTTATGGCTGAGATTGTGGAAGACACATCTGTTGAGGATACAGCCATGGAAAGTGCATTACTAGAAAAATATATGCAACAAGTAGAAGTAGAGGAAATCTATCAGCATACAAATATGCAGGGTATCCTTTCCCCTAACATATCTACTAGTTTTGCAGGTTGTTTTGGCAATACAACATCTTCAGAGCATGTTGCTGAAGAAAACCTGTGGTTGAGGAGGTTATCAATGTAACAAAAGAAATGAATGAAGAAAACCTCACAGAGATCGCCAATAAAGCTATGATGGCAAATCTGACAAAGGTAGGTCCAGAGGTAAAGGTTGTAGAAAAGGAAGTGGTTAAAGTATAAGTCGTCGAGGTTGAGAAACCATGTACGAAATGTGCTGAACCGTGTATTCAATGTGCTGAAAAGTCTCAGATCATAACCGAAATCAATGTGCATAATAATAATTTCAAATACGATTATCGCACAATGAAGGAGGCATATGACAAAATGAAAGATGATTCTATCAGCAGGTTGGATAATAACAACATTGAACAACATGATACTATCAGAATGTTAAAAGCTACTTTAATGGAATAACAAAAAGCTATTAACGTTTATAAAACAACATTGCTGAAGTAAAACAAGAGCTTCAAGACATGAAAATCGAAACCGAAAGGGTTCGACAGCTGTTTTGAAAAGCTATACCACTAATGCCTACGTCATTGATCACATTCTTCCAACGATTCAGTCGGAAGAAAATGTTCAGAAAGCCAAAGGTAAGAAACATGGAGACTATAGCAATGTTCCACCACCCTTGTGCGAAAAGTACTGTCGCAAAAAGGCTGAGGGGATGGAAAAGGCGCTCAACATTGAACTTTTAATCGTTTTGGCTTATCAGATTTAACAGATTAACTCCCAGCCCATTGTCAATTAGATTTCCACCAGTTTAGCACCTTACCAGACTTCGAAGATCCGTTCTCCAACATTGGCTTGCTGAAAACAATGTAGAAACAAAATCTTTTTGTATTTTTGAAACTTTATGCTAAAACACACTAAAAATCTTTTTGGTTTTAATCTTAAAGCAGATAAACTTTGTACAGAACAAGTAGACTATGTACAAACATATTTACAAACATATTTTTGTGAATTCGTGTCGAAGGATCATATCAGTTGTTTGAGACATAAGCCAGTACCGATTGACCTTTTGAAAACTTTAAGTTTTAAACTTGTTTACCTAGGTTGTCGATAAGTTTGTCCATTTAAACTTCGACACATTTTTCAATTGTTCCAAGATATGTTATGTATGAATTATGAAACTTGACTTATCTATGGTTCCATCTCAGAATATACTCCCGTATCAAGATTCCCTATATTTCATCTTACAGTGAATATAGCGTAATTAATATCTGCATCTGGGTTGATGCGAAGCCTTGAGAGCTCAGGCTAATACCACCGTATCGACAAAGAGATGAAGGCTCGACTTAAAGGTGTGTTCCATTTAAGGAATCCTTAAGCACTGCAAATGATTAGATGTTTTGATTCTTTTCAGCTTTGCATGCAGTTTAGGGGTTTATAGCAAAAGCATCATAGAAGTTCTAGGCTATTGCTTTCGCAAAATCAGAAGAACATGTATAATACCCTAGATATCAACTATCTATAAAGATCTCGTATCTCAGAATCAGGCAATCTCTCAAATGAAATTTCACTAAGTCCATATATCAGAGAGATGTTAATCCACAAGATTAAGCAGTTGTAAAATTTAGTTTATATCTCGGAAACAATTTACTGAACGTGTAAAGTCTATCGACACATCCACAGTAAGACTTGTTTATCACTTTTAAACTTTACAATTCTTTAGCATACTGTGATAGTCTACTTATGTACTATTATTTCCTTTGTGACACAAAATTCTTTGTCTTTTTCAATGTTTTTGTACTTTTTGAAAATTTTCATATGTTTTTGCACTTTCTCAAATATTTCTCCCCCTAAAATAAAACACATATTTTGTATTTAGTTTTAAGAAAAACTAACTAAAAGATATACTAACCAATGTGGATCACGTGAACTCGTGTCCGATCCATATTCAACCTCTGCTTCCGCACCTGTCAACAAATTTTTAATACCGTTAAGCCTCATTAGATATTTAAATCTTGTTAAAGGAAATGCTTTGGTATAAAAATCAGCTTTTTGTTCATCGGTGTGGATTTTTTCTATTCGCACCAACTTCTTTTCGTAGCAGTCACGAATGAAGTGATAACGGATTTCTATGTGTTTAGTACGAGAATGATGAACATGATTTTTAGTGATGTCGATTGCTGCCTTATTATCTACATATAAAGGCGTATCAAGAAATTGCAATCCAAAGTCCCTCATCTGTTGTTGAAAACACAGGATTTGAGAACAACAGTTGGAAGAAGAAATGTATTCTGCCTCACAGGTAGAAAGAGAGACCGTGTTTTGTTTCTTGCATTGCCACGTTACTAATCTAGTTCCGAGGAACTGGCAACCAACCGTCGTAGACTTAGAATTCAGCTTGTCCACCCCAAAGTCAGAATCAGCGTATCCCGTTAGATCAAAGTTATCGTTCTTTGGATACCACAAGCCGGTGCTTGGACATCCCTTCAAGTAACGGAATATTCTTTTGACTATCTGCATGTGTGACACTCGGGGACTGGACTGATATCTCACGCAAAGGCAGGTACGATACATGATATCTGGGCGAGATGCCGTCAGATACATAAGAGATCCTATCATCGACCAATAGAGCGTATCATCCACTTTGGTTCCTGTTTCGTCAATGCAAATCCCATGATTCAGCGCCAGAGGAGTCGAAAGCAGCTTCGAGCTATCCATTTCAAACTTCTTCAGAATATCATGAACATATTTGGTTTGATGAATGAATATGACGTCTGGTAACTGATCAACTTGTAACCCGAGGAAGAATTTCATTTCGCCCATAGAAGACATCTCGAATTTCTTCTTCATGATCTTTTCGAATTCTTTGCAAAGACTATCATCTGTTGAACCAAATATGATATCGTCCACATAGATTTGTACAATGATTAGATGATTTCGACTTCTTCGGTAAACAATGTACTGTCCACTGTACCTCTAGTAAAGCCATTTCCAAGAGATGTTGAGATAACGTCTCGTACCAAGCTCTCGGGGCTTGATGTAATCCGTATAAGGCTTTGTCTAGGAGATAAGCTTTGTTCTTGTTCAGCGGATCGACGAACCCCGGTGGTTGGCCAACGTACACTTGTTGCGTAACTTACCATAGAGAAATGCGGATTTCACATCTAACTGGTACACCTTAAAACCTTTCCAAGCTGCGAATGCAAGGAAGATGCGGATTGACTCTAACGTGCAACCATGCATAGAATTCCGTATAGTCAATTCCTTCTTGCTGGTGGAAACCTTTGACAACCAACCGAGCTTTGTTTCTAACAATCATACCTCCATCATCCCTTTTACACTTGAAGACCCATTTTGTATCGATTGCTTTCTGCTTCGGTGGTAAGTCTACAAGCCTCCAGACTCCTTCTCAAACTGTAACAGTTCCTCTTGCATCGCTATCACCCAGTTCTTATCACCAAGTGCTTCAATCACAATCTTCGGCTCTATTTGAGATATGAAACATGAATAATAACAGAAGTCTTGAGTAGGAGCCACTCGGGTATAGAAACAACTTAATGCTTTGTTGATTTGACTTCTTGTTCGCACACCAGTCTGTAACTCTCCAATAAAATTTGTTGAAGGATGATAAGAATAATATCGTGGCATCTCTTCGCTAGGAACATCAACCACACTGTTCTGATTTGAGATATTCAGATCAAAAATCAAATCAACTTCAGGAGCTCTAGATGTAGCTTCATTTTGATTACTCGGGCCAGCAGATTGATTCAACATGTTAGATATCTGCTCGGATTCTTCATCGGAAGAGGATTCTACATCATCGTCGAAAGTCAGAGCTTCATCGGAGTCGGAATTCTAATTCTGAGAAATATTAGGCTCTGTAGTTGTATTTCCTGGTTCAGTGGAAACATTTGCTGGAGTTGTAGTAGGTTCAGCTTCAGAAACTTGTTCAACCAGAACACCACTATTACTCGGACCTACACCAAAAGACGAAGTACCAACGGTGGGTTGATTAACCACAATTGGCCTAATAATCTGTTCTTAGTTTGCTGACTATTGAAGATAATAAAGAGCTGCAAGTTCTTCATCAGACGGTTCTTCAGGCAAGTCAAATGACTTCCACAAATCTTGGTAATTGAACAACCATGCGTGGCCTTTTCTCTGAATAGGAGTTGTGTACCGAAAGCAATCAACGTGTTGTGCTTCGGTCACTTTTCTCAAAGCAGGAACATAAACTCTCCTTAGCGGACTAGCATACCGGCAAAGAAACCTTCAAGCGATTTGGCACCAAATTTACCATCTTGATCAATCATGGTACATGGTGCACCAAAAGTTCTAGATATTTCAAATTTGGTTTCCTTCGGTTGATCATTTCAAAACATGTCTTTTCAGTCGGTTTGACAGTTAAGACCCTGTTTAATGTAGCATGCCGCTGCTACCGCTCACTCCAGAAGCTAACAGGAAGTTTCGAGTCTGCAAGCATGGTTCTTGCTGTTTCGATCAATGTTCTATTCTTCCTCACAGCTACGCCATTTTGTTGTGGAGTATACGGCGCGCTGAATTCATGCAGAATTCCTTTGGCGTTGCAAAACTCTTTCATCTTATTGTTCTTGAATTCCGTGCCGTTGTCACTGCGAATACGTCTAACAGGCAGATGATATAGATTTTCGAGCTTCTTGAAGAGAATCACCAGATTATCGAACATTTCATCCTTAGACTCTTGAAAGAAAACCCATGAATATCGAGAATAATCATTGTGACAACGAAACAGTATAGATCTCCGGATATACTTTGGACGTTCACCGGACTGAAAAGATCCATATGTAGACGTTCAAGCGGCAACTTTATAGAATTCAGAATCTTCTTAGGATGTGATTTCTTCTTCTGCTTCCCTTTCTTTCATTCTAAACAATGATCCGTCATGTGGAAGCTTCGAAGATTCACCCCCTCAACCAAGTCATTATGAACCAGAAAATTCATTTTTCTTAGATGAATGTGCCTCATTTTTCTATGCCATAGAATATAATCTTTCTTCGTGGCTTTTGTGACAAAACATTAGGCCGATTTCGATGATGTTGTAGCATTGCCCATATCTAACACATAGATATCGTTTTCGCGTGGAGCACGCATGAGAATCCAGTCATCCGGAATTTTGGAACCCGGCTTTAGTATCATGCACTCTTTATCATTGAAGTGAACTGTGAATTGTTTATCACAAATCTGCGAGATGCTTAGAAGATTGTTCTCTAGCTCAGCAATGTAGTTCACACGATCAAATGATACGACTCCATTTGAGAGTTTTCCTTCAGGGACGATCCTACCTACTTGATTACCGGCAAAGCCAACATATCCACCATTTATAGCCTTGATGTCAAAGAGAAGAGCTTTCATCCCTGTCATCTGCCTTGACGCTCCACTATCCAGAATCCACTTTGATAAAATGGATCTCTAAACCCCTACACAATTAAAATTCAGTTAAAAAGTGCGACCAAGCCTTCTTGGTCTTGGGTTTGGGATAATAAGCTTCATAATCATCCTTAAAATCACCATCTGAGATGTCACTATTGTTACCATTTTCAAACGTAAGTTTCTTTTTATCTTTTGAAGATTTGACAGTTTTCAATTTTAATCTCAGATTTAGACTCTTTGTTGTTACCAGTCTTAACTAGCTCAGACTTGATAACTTCAGATGTTGATGATTTCTTTTTAGCAATCCAGGATTGTGATTTTACGTTTGCCTTTTTTATGTAAAACCTTGATTCATTTGTCTTGGAAGTTTCACCTTTCTCAAAAGTTGAGTTTTCAAATTTAGTTTTAGGTTTAACTTCAAGTTTAGATTCATTTTTTTCAGAATTGTGACAGGTTTTACAAACTCTGGTTGTAGGTTTTTCAACATCTGAACTTGTTTTCCTTCGAGGATAAACCGGCTTTGATTTCGGACACTTGCGTGCAATGTGACCAACTTCATTGCACTTGAAGCAAGTCTGATCATCATGAGAATGTCTACTAGTGGGTTTTACACCACTTATGGCTTTGTCCTTATCTCGAAGTTCTTTTGCTTTCTTGAATGCATCGTTTGATTTCTTCCCAATCAAACTTTCCTCTTGAACCGTGCTCGTCCCATATACGAATGTCTTTTTTTATCTTTGTATTCACGAAATGGTATCTTTTTCTTATTCGGTCCTTCTTCTACATCCAAACCCAACCCTGCTCTCCTATGTTCCGGAAATTCTCCACCATTCCTTCGGTAGTTGTTTCTTTTAGGTTTAGAGTAAAATTTCTTTTCATTGATTTCCAAATCTTCTGATGATACTTCAACAAGTTTGAAAAATTTATCAAGTTGATCTTCCTTCACATTCCGAATCGGAAAGCTATCGTCGAAGTATAGTGTATCAGAATCCTTAACTTTGTACATGACAACGTTAGAATCATCACTTAGGCTATCTTCCGATGATGTACACTTAGGCTATCTTCCGATGATGTACACTTAGGCTATCTTCCGATGATGTATCGTCATCTTCAGATTGTGAATCAGAATTATTCGAACTCGAATTGGCGCTTTCAAAGCTGCCATCATCAGAATCATTCAAAACATTTTCAACAACATTTTTAACCGCTGCTTCACCATCATCACTCGTGTAGGTTATATCAATGTTCTCAGGCAGCTCATTTTTATTTTCAGTTAAAAGTTGGTGATATGTCTCAAACAACTGATATGATCCTTAGACACGAATTCATAAAATATGTCTGTAAATATGTTTGTACATAGTCTACTTGTTTTATACAAAGTTTATCTGCTTTACAGATTAAAACAAAACAGATTTTCAGTGTGTTTTAGCATAAAGTTTCAAAAATACAAAAAGATTTTGTTTCTACATTGTTTTCAGCAAGCCAATGTTGGAGAACGGATCTTCGAAGTCTGGTAAGGTGCTAAACTGGTGGAAATCTAATTGACTACGGGCTGGGAGCTAATCTGTTAAATCTGATAAGCCAAAACGATTAAAAGTTCATTAATTTGAAACTTTATTTTGAGAAAAACCAACAGTTTGTTCATAACGGGTCGAACCGAGGTCATTAACTTGGACTCGGTAGACAAATCGGTTAACCAAGGTCATTAGCTTGGACTTGGTCAACTGAGTGGATTGTTAAAACTAGTAAATTTGAAAAGTTCAGGGTCTAAATTGTAAAATTTGAAAAAAATTGGTTTTGAAATTGATCAAGTTTGCCCGGACTTGTAATAAAGTTCGACCGAACTTGTCTGTGTTTCTAATGTGTTATCAGTCAACAAGTTCGCCCGAACTTATGCTTGATCTTAATTAAATTGATAAGTTCGCCCGAACTTGTCAACTATAAATAGAAGACAAGTTCGCCCGAACTTCATTACCAGCTTTCATTATCACAGAGCGAACTTGAGGGCGATTTTGAGAGATTTCTAAAATTGGCAACTTTAAGTCGAATTGCTGCTCGATTTTACAGTGATTAGTGGTGATTTACACACTACTCATCATGGCTTTGATGAGTGATTCAGATTTGGACCGTGATTTGATGTGATTTGAACATATTAGATCTGTATTGGACTGATGAACATGTTTTAGAGTGTTATTGGACAAATTAAGACTTACAACATGATAAATAAACATAAACGACCATATACATGTCATAAATTTGGATCAGAATTGATTGCAAATATGTTTACAGGTTTTGGTAAGGACGATGGCAAGTTCGCCCGAACTTGTCAAATGGTTATTTGAACCAAGTTTGGCCGAACTTGTCCTCAGGTGTTTAAAACGTTATATCTAAGTTCGCCCGAACTTACTGTGAAACCTGTAAAATGTTTTCCTGACAAGTTCACCCGAACTTGTCTGTCAAAGTTTAAATTCAATATCCTTTGACAAGTTCGCCCGGACTTGTCTGGAAGTGTTTCAAATGCTAAAGCTTAGCAAGTTCGCCCGAACTTGTTTAAGTTTTGATCAGTTTGTTTAGGCAAGTTCGCCCGGACTTAGTTGTTAAGTAATGTTTATATGTTTTAATCAAGACCGCCCGAACTTGATGATAGTGTTTGTAAAAATTGTAAAATTTCAACTAATTTTGTCTCGATCTTCGTGTTTGCAGAATATTCAGCTCTCGTTCAACAAATTCCATAACACATGAATTACGCCAGACAAGGCTATCTGTCCATCTTGGAAGCATTTGATGATATTCTCGCATTTATGGAGCGGATTCCAATTCATAAAGCTATTACGGAAAAGACGATGGTCTACAGATCGCACGTTTACAGATTTTGGAATTCTGCGGTGATGAATGAGGATGATACAGCGATTAAATCAATGGTTCGTGTTGGAGAAGAAGAAAAGGAGATTACTGTTACTGAACGACAACAAAGATGATCCAATGATGCTCGACGAGAGGATGGTTAGAGGGTGTTTTTGCAGAATGGGATATTAGGGGCACGTTAATGAATCTACTTTGAAGAAAGGATCAGTCCTAACCCCTACAAGTTTTTAATGCACGCTATTATTCACGCTTTCAGTCATCGAAAGGCTGGATTGGACGATGTGCAAGATTACATGGCATGCATGGCTACAACGCTTATTCTTAACAAGAGATTCAACTTTTCTAAGCTCGTTTCACACACATGAAGAACAACATGGGATCTAACAGGCTCGTGATGTACCCGAGATTTGTACAGATGCTGATCGATGATAAATTCAAGAAGATAATGAAGGATCCTGATGACATCTTGTATATTATTCACTTGGATGATATGACTGTCAAGAAGCTGATATCATTCCAGAAACAGTACTCAGCACCTATTGCAAAGCCTTTATTCGGTGCTATAGATTCTGAAATACAAGTGGAGGAAAGATGATAGTGGAGATGAAAATGAAAGGAATGCTGAGTTGGAATGGCTATCAACATTCAAAGAGAAAAGAAGCGATTGGTTTCTAAAGAAAGTTGTTGTTCAAGAGAAAAAAAAAGCATCGCGAAAGCCGAAGAAAGTTGATACTATGTTGATTGATGAGGAAGAGCCTGAAAATGTTCAAATCGAAGCTGGTTCTAGTGCTGCAGTGGTTGTTGAAAGTCAGGAAAAGACAACACAGGAAGATGATGTTATCTCTGCAACTTCTGATAATGATGAAGATAGCAATGATTCGTTTGAAAGAGCTACAAAGAAATCAATCACCGAAACCAGAAGGTGAAAAAGATACTGATGAGGAGAGACCGAAAAAGAAAGCTAAAAGAGTCAAGTCTGCTGCAAAAGCTACAACGACAAAGACTACTGGTTCTCCAAAGACTAAAGGAAAGAAAGTGCAAAAGCCGAAAAGCAGACGATATGTTGGTCAAAAGAAAGGCACATAAGTTACACAAGAACCTTCTGCTGCACAACAAACATGAGTTACACAAGAACCTCCTACGGGGAAAACGATTCAAACATCTGATGTTCAAGATACTTTATTACAGACAAGAGTCACACAAGAACCTCCTGAGTCTGAATTGCTAGTTATTCAATCTCAAGATCCTCCAACAGCTGCTCAACCAGAAAGTTCAACTCCTAAAGCATCTACACCAAAGAGTACTCCAAAGTCTACGCCGAAGACTACTCCAAAGTCGAAGCTATTTAGAAATATTCCGAATGAGCCTGTTGATTTCAAGACTTGAATGACTTTTTCCAGATACAGATATTGATGATCTAGAAAGCGTGTTAAAGTTCTGGAAGATAAAGTTGCAAAGAACAAAGTCGAGAAAGCTTCTTTAGAAAGTATGGTGAAACAGAGAAAGGTGGAGAAAGAGATTCTAAGCGACAAAGTCAAATTCTTGGAAGGTGACCGAGGGTATTTGAAGGCCCTGATTGAAAGTTTACAAGATGCGAATGAACGATCACTCAAAGAGATAGCAAAACTGCGATCTGAATGTGAAATGAATGATCGAAGATTTAATAGGCTGCGGAAAGTTCTGACAAACAGTTTGGGTATTGACTACGCTGCTGAGTATGCTAAAATTGATCTGCAAGAAGCTAAGAGAAAAAGCAGAAAGAGAAATAGCTGAACAGGGAAAAGGCAAGAATGTTATAGAAAGTATGCCTGGGTTACTGAGCCAGTGGTTGAGTCTGCGAAAGCTTCTGAGTCTAATGTTGTTCCAGAAATAGAAACTGAAAAGAAAGACGATGAAGAAGTTGAGGATAAAGATGATGATGAACCAGTTGATGATACAAAAGACGACTTCGACAATGATGATGGTGATAATGATGATCAAGGAGGAATTGGTCTGAAAGTAGTTGATGCTAAAGTGAATGGCGAATTTGATTTCTCATCATTGCTGAATGATGAAACGAATATGATGGAAGATCAAAATTAGGGGGAGCAGATAGGGGGCAAAAAGATGATGTTGATATGACTGATGCTATTACAGCTATGCCTGTTGCTGCTATTCCGACAAAACCGTTGATTCTAATGCTTGAACATAATGTCGAAGAAGGCGAGTTTGTGCATAACTATTCGAAAGAAGATTTGGCTAAGCTACTTGAAGTTGATGTTGAAACGTTCAATTTTGATTATGAAGAGCAAGTGATGAATGTAAATACTTTTGAGCCAAACGAATATTGTTACAAAAGAAGGTATGAAGCTGACGAGTACAACAAAGTAATTATAGAAGATTGGTCATCAGACGATGAGAAAGACGAAGCTGAGAAGTATACAGGTCTGAATACTGATAGTTTTCCAACTTTTGAGGAAATATACGAGCAGCTTAACGAAGATATATTAAAAGAAAAGATTGAGGAGTCTGTACGTGAAGGAAAATCCCTAAACAAATGACGAAGGAAGAAATTGCACAAGGAAAGAAGTCATGGTTCAAAGAAATGCCAAGAGAACAAAAGTTTCGACGTCCATTAACATTCTTTACCAGAGATAAAGATGTTTCCTTGGGGATATATTGAGTTGGGGATGGTTTAAAGAGTTGAAGGTTTATGCCACTAAACGTGAATTTGGAATTCAATACTTCAAATACTTGGCAGATGTAACATCGGTGCCTTTTCAACCATCGTACAATTCCGAACAATTTTGAATCCAATGAGATCTTGTGTTTCATTCCCTAGAATTGTATAATTACATGTGACATTCACACATTTCAGCCCTTGTACAATTTCGATCTTTTGAATCGCTTCTGGAAGTGAAATCGCAAACTGTTACGCAAACGTAATCAGTTTATCACGAGGTACACTCTGGAACGATATCATAAGCTAAACATACCCTAAATACCCTTTACATAACTTAGAAATAAGTTTTGAAGGGTTCGGTATGGCAAAAACATGCTTATTCAACTTCAGGGGCTATTTTGCAAATTCTGCGAAACTATGCCGTTACGCGTATGTCCAAATCCGGAACATGTAAGCACATCCAAAAATTTTTGTAATCATTAAAATCTAGTATTTTAATTATTGGAATGCAAAAATATCATTCGTTACGCGTTACGGTCATTTGCGCGTTCGTTACGATTTTCATCGTAATTAACGAAAACCGCAATCGTACGTCCAAACGAACTGACATCCGAAAGTTTCTGAGCGTTTTTTGAGTCCCCTATGCTTTAACATCCTTATAAAGCCTAAACTTTTGGTTAACGTGGGTTAAACGCGTCAAAACACTTCAAAAATGTTGTAGGGACCACTTCTGCCATTTTTGAAACTTTTTTTTTTTTTGAGTTCCGTCACGTGGCGCGCCAGCCCCCTATGCTCCTGGCGCGTGGCGCGGTTGATGCCAGAATTTAGCAAATACCTGGCAGCTTCTTGTTCATTTGACTTGACACCTATAACTCGTTTTTGCCACACTTCTCCTGGTTACAACACCTCACTAAACACTTGTAATGATCCTACAACATCTCCTAACACTTGGAATATTTTGTGGCTTCAAGAAATCTATAAATACCCCCATTGTTCAACCAATTTCCTTGCTCATTCACTCTTTCTTTCTCTCTTGCTCTACTTGGAGGCTACCACTTAGTTGGAGGCTTCCTAACTGAGCATTCTTATTCTTGGGGCTCTTCAAGTGTTCTCTAACACAAGTAAGTGCCCTCTCCTAGTCTTGTTCCATTTCTTTTAGCTTGTTTAAGCTAAAAGTCAAATAGTTTGACTTTTAGTTTTGACGATTAATTGGTCAAGTCAAAGTCCAATTGGACTTTGCAACGTGACCGTAATCACGATGGTTATGATCCTTAGCGATCATGCCTACTGATTACCACGTTTACTAGTCGAAGTGACGAGTCAAAGTTTCGGTCAATAATGCGCAAAGTGCGCATTATACGAGGAACTATTTTCGGGTGTCAAAACACTTTGTTTTGATACCAAAATTCAGTTTCATAAACTTAGTTAGACATGTTAAACATGTCTAACTCGTCACTTTTAGTTTAGCGCTTGTTTAGGGTCGTAAGTCGAGCGGTTTTGACCACCGCTTTGACTTTCGAATCCGACCGGTTTGGTTGATCTTAGGATCCGACCAAACACATATAAGAGACCATAGTTGTATAGGGAATAACCCCCTGAGGTTATACCTTATGGTCATGCCGTTTGGTTAGTGTTATGTTAAGTCGCCTATTATGACCTATAATGACCAAAATGCCCTTTTTGCGCATAAATCAACTTTAAACATATGTGACAATGTTTTGACATATAACTGATGTTACAACTATATTAGACTTATTTTGGCATATTAGGCTTATCATAACACATATCTAACCATCCGAACACGTTTTTACGTAAATGATCCGTTAAAGTAGCGTAAACTACCTTAACGAGTCATAACGGGTCAAAAGCACTTAGGAATCTTTCCAAATCAGAATGTTAACTTTGTTAAACCAATTCATATGAGTTCCAACACTCATTGGGTTTACAAGACCTCATTCTATCTGATCCGCCGATTAAAGTCCCGATATTTACATGGTTATCCGGTTTTAGGACACGTTTGACTTCTCGGACATTTGAGCTTGTTAATCTTTGTTTCAAGGATATTTTGCAACCCCAAGTGAGTACATAGTCCCCTCTTTTACATTTTTTAAATGTTTGGGTGATTCATATGTGCCTATTCACTATTTTCACGTTCTCAAAGCTATACTATTTCGTATACGTAATACTTATCCTTTAACGGAACGAAACTGTTACCTATGGCTAAAACAATGATTTTCAAAGTTTGTGAGACTATTGTTGGTGCGTATTTCTTTTATACATTCATTAACAATGATCAAGCCGATTGGTAGTACGATATAGCGCTATAGGATTTGACACCCCATTCCTATTGTATGGAATGTCAGAAACCAAGTTTAAAACCAAATAGATTTTACCTTCGTGGTAAATCTATAGTCACCAAAGTATAGTTTGATATACTCAGGTTTGAATGTATTGCTAAACGACCACAATGTATGTTTTACAAAGGTTTTCTAACTAAGCCATAAAAACTTATCTTTTATTGATTTCCCTAAATGAAAGTATATTTTGATATACTACCAAATCATAATTAAGTATATTTCGATATACTTCCAAAGCATAGTTTGATATGCTACCAATGTGATATTGTTTTACCAAAGTATAGTTTGGTATACTACCGATTATCATATTGTTTTACCAAAGTATAGTTTGATATACTACCGATTCTCATATTGTTTACCAAAATATAGTTTGACATATTACCAAATCTCTTGTCCATAAACCAAAGTATATTTTGATATACTACTAAATCATATTATTTCTATATCAAAGTATATTTTATATATTGTCTATTCAATTATTTCCAAACCAAAGTATATTTTCTGTATACTACAAATCTCTTTTTAAGCAAAATATTTTAATTACCAAAGGTTTATCAAAGATTCATGGCTATTTTTAAACTGTCTAATCTTTTCTTAAAAATATCCTAAGCCATGAATCTAAATCACAAAACCTATGTTACTCACAGGCATTTTTATGCTGACGTACCTATTTTCACATATGTTTCAGGTTTATTTACATGATGATTGTCTGCTGCATACTACACATAGGATGGACACGGGCTTTAGTGACTTTAAAATTTGAAAGGCAATTTAATTGTATTCCATTTCTAATATTCCAAGACAATGTAATTCGATAATTCAATAAAACAAAATTTTAAATACCATGTGTTGAAACAATTTGTAACGTGACTCCCCAAGTGTTTCCGCCGCGTGTTGTTTTACGCGATTTGGGGTGTTACAGATTGGTATCAGAGCACTGGTTATAGGGAATTAGGTTATTAGTAATGCTTCAACCTAGTGTATAACCTTCCTAGGACCCCAACGCGAGTTTACTTGCGTTTAGATTCTTAATACACTACCATCATCTATCCTTGGGTGATTACCAAAAACAAAGCATAATACATCTTTTGAAAGTCAAAATTTTTCCAAAACTTTACAAGAAATCATCTATCCTTAGATGTTTTGTTTTTAGGCTTTAAGCCTTCAAAGTTTTCAAAATCTCGTCAATGTTTGGGCTTTAATAATGTGAAAACATGCAATCCGGAAGGGTGGATGTATGTACCTTGAGTTTTCTGTCTAAGGTTAGAGTGTTCGTACAAATCCGCATTATCGGACCAGTCACTCTTACCTGGGGACTCTTGGGGTGAGTATTCACTTATAGGCTAAAGCATGTCTTCGCGATACATTACAAAGACCCATTTACTTGGATTGGTCATTGTGTCGTTTGTTTGTTTTAAGTAACGAACAAATGATCACAATCTCTATACTTCGTCGATATTTTTTTAAATTCATTTTGACTATCCAATATCAATCTCACTTGATTTCTCTCATGATTCCCTTTCTCTATTAGAATGCCCCTTATCGCAACGCTACTCAAAACGCCGAAATGGCAACTTTAATCGCTCAGCAAATGGCTGCTGTACTCCCAAACCTTGTGACCCAACTCAATCAAGCTTATCAAAACAATAACAACAACAATGCCCCTACTCCGTGCAACTTTAAACAATTCAACTCAGCCAAACCACTCAACTTCACTGGGTCTGAGGGAGCTACTGGGCTCCTACAATGGTTTGAGAGTATCGAAAGCACTTTCCGCCATGTTCAGTGTCCGAACGAGCGAAAAGTAGAGTTTGCTTCAAGTGTTTTTCAAAAGAGAGCGCTTAAGTGGTGGAACGGGATCATGAGGGACAGAGGTGCTGATGTAGCACTAGCTCAGACATGGAAGAACTTCGAGCTCTTATGATGAAAGAGTTCTAACAACGTCACGAGCAAAGGGCACTTGAGAATGAGTTCCGCGATCTTAAGCAAGATAGTGGTGAACATCGAGCCTACACTGATCATTATGAGGAACTAAGTCTGTTATGTCCTACCATGGTTACGCCTTTGGATAAGGCAATTGAAAAGTACATTGATGGCCTCCCTGACCCAATTCAGGACATAGTCACTGGTAGCAATCCCGCTACAGTTAGACAGGCCATTGAACTATCCGCTACCCTGACTGAATCTCAAGTCAGGAAGGGTAAACCTTTCCGTAAAAGCGATAAGAAACCATCGGACAATTCTACCCAAGAAAAACAAAAGGAAAACCAGACTTAATCCTCTAAGAAGTCAAAGAAGCATAAGGCTTCACAAAACTCGCTCTAGTTACTCAGAACGATCAAGTTGCTCCAAACTAACCAGCACAACCTCGTGCTAGGAAAACTTATGCTGGCACCGCACCTTTGTGCAACAAATGCAATCGTCATCATCTAAATCAAACGCCATGTCACAAATGTACCCACTGTGGACGATTGGGACATTTGGTCAATGCATGTCATTTTGCTACCAACACCCAAAAACAAGCAAATGCAAACCCTGCTGCTGCTCAAGCACCATATCCACCTGGATCGTGCTACAACTGTGGTGACCTTACTCACTATCAAAACAATTTCCCGAAGCTTGTTAATGCAAATCCAGCCCGTGGATGAGCAGTTAACATAAATGCTAACGAGACTCGTGCGAATGATGATGCGGCTCTGAACGTTTTGCATTTTCACTTTGTGATATCCAAAAATCTTGAAACATTTCGGTTGGTTTATAAATAAAATTGTTGTTTTAATATTAGTATGATTACGTGTATGTGTGACATACCTCTACAATACCGACACCAAGGATATGGTTCCTTGCAAATCAAACTACTCTCGTAGCTCCTTCTATTTTGTGATCGCTCGCGATCTCCACAAAAATCCTATGTACTCGATTCTTCTAAGAAACAAAGTACAAGGTACAAATCATAACTCTTAACAAATACTCAAAGTACCACTTTAAATCCTTGCTTGGATACCTAAGGGTACTTTTCGTAAGTCCTTAATTGGTCTTATGCAATATGTCGATGTGCCTATATCTACTTTCATATTTTCATGACATTACACATACTAATTTCGTAGTACATCTAGTACACGATTTTCCAAAACATTTTCGCTATACAAATCCCAAATCCTTATAGGATCTTCCTATATTCATAGTTAGATCCTTGTAGATGATTAAAGTACAAACCAGAGTCCTTGGTTGGATTCTTTGTGTGCTTTAATACGTATGTACAAGTTAACAGTTATTTAATCCAAAACAATTACTATCCAAATCCTTATAGAATATTACATATTTTCATATGCTAGATCCTTAGAAGGATATCCAAAGTGCTATCTTCAATCCTTAAGGGCTTTTCTATGCAATAGTTAGACCCTTGGATTCCAAAGTACTATTCTAACTAAAGAGATCATGTGATGATCTAGTTAAAAGACTCTTTAGTGCCTATTTAAAAATATTATTCGTTGATCTAATTAAAAGGGCACTTTTGTGGTCTAAGACGAGTCATCATATGTTTATTTGTTTGATTTTTTCCCCTGCACATCACAAAATGAACTATGCGGACTATGAAAGGAATTGTGTAATTATGGATGCATACATAATTAGATAATTAAGTAGAAACCACAACAAGTTTTGTCATGTGTAAGAACCTATAGTAATAAGAATAATGAAACGGGAACAATGTAATAAGGGCATGGTGGATACGCCGCTGGTACTTCCTATATATAAGTGTACCTTATTACATTGCAAGCGTGGCGTTATTTAAGTTACTAGAAGCTCTGGACCTTGACCAATGTTGTTTTAATCTTTCACTCTCCAACTCCAATTTCGAGAACAGACAAGTTTCCTATACTAGTCTTCATAGGAAACCTCTATAAACGTTCTCCCTTTCATTTTTTTCCTTTTCGGAAATCCGACTCCCTTTCAAGATCAGGCTCTTTCTAGTTCTTCTACAAACAAGAATGTCACTTTGAGAATTTACATGGCCCTCTTCGGAGGCTCGGTACAATCAAAGGTTTCATATACCTACTTATTGGAATGAAGTTTAGAATTTCGAATCTAAACTCATACCTATAAAAAATATACTAGTACAATAAGCAAAATTCGCTGAAAATCCAAACGTGGCCCAGAGTTTTGCTCAGGGAATGTAGGATCATTGGAAAGCGATACACTCACATCTGTTTTCACGAGTTTCCTCTAATTTAAATTTCGGGACGAAATTTCCTAAAGTAGGGGAGACTGTAACATCGGTGCCTTTTCAACCATCGTACAATTCTGAACAATTTCGAATCCAATGAGATCTTGTGTTTCATTCCATAGAATTGTATAATTACATGTGACATTCACACATTTCAGCCCTTGTACAATTTCGATCTTTTGAATCGCTTCTGGAAGTGAAATCGCAAACTGTTGCGCAAACGTAATCAGTTTATCACGACATACACTCTGGAACGATGTCATAAGCTAAACCTACCCTAAATACCCTTTACATAACTTAGAACTAAGTTTTGAAGGGTTCAGTATGGCAAAAACATGCTTATTCAACTTCAGGGGCTATTTTGCAAATTCAGCGAAACTATGACGTTATATTTCCAAATCCGGAACATGTACGCACATCCAAAAATTTTTGTAATCATTAAAATCTAGTATTTTAATGATTGGAATGCAAAAATATCATTCGTTACGCGTTTACGGTCATTTGCGCGTTCGTTACGATTTCGTCATAATTAACGAAAACCGCAACCGTACGTCCAAACGAACCGACATCCGAAAAGTTTCTGAGCATTTTTTAAGTCCCCTATGCTTTAACATCCTTATAAAGCCTAAACTTTTGGTTAACGTGGGTTAAACGCGCCAAAAACACTTCAAAAATGCTGCAGGGACCATTTCTGCCATTTTTGAAACTTTATTTTTTTGGAGCTCCGTCACGTGGCACGCCAGCCCCCTATGCTCTTGGCGCGTGGCGCGGGGGATGCCAGAATTCAGCAAATACCTGGCAGCTTCTTGTTCATTTGACTTGACACCTATAACTCGTTTTTGCCACACATCTCCTGGTTGCAACACCTCACTAAACACTTGTAATGATCCTACAACATCTCCTAACACTTGGAATGATCTTGTGGCTTCAAGAAATCTATAAATACTCCCATTGTTGAAACCAATTTCCTTGCTCATTCACTCTTTCTTTCTCTCTTGCTCTACTTGGAGGCTACCACTTAGTTGGAGGCTTCCTAACTGAGCATTCTTATTCTTGGTGCTCTTCAAGTGTTCTCTAACATAAGTAAGTGCCCTCTCCTAGTCTTGTTCCATTTCTTTTAGCTTGTTTAAGCTAAAAGTCAAACAGGTTGATTTTCTGTTTGACTTTTAGTTTTGACCATTAATTGGTCAAGTCAAAGTCCAATTGGACTTTGCAACGTGACCGTTATCATGATGGTTATGATCCTTAGCGATCATGCCTACTGATTACCATGTTTACTAGTCGAAGTGACGAGTCAAAGTTTTGGTCAATAATGCGCAAAGTGCGCATTATACGACGGAACTATTTTCGGGTGTCAGAACACTTTGTTTTGATACCAAATCAGTTTCATAAGCTTAGTTAGACATGTTAAACATGTCTAACTCGTCACTTTTATTTAGTGCTTGTTTAGGGTCGTAAGTCGAGCGGTTTTGACCACCGCTTTGACTTTCGAATCCGACCCGTTTAGTTGATCTTAGGATCCGACCAAACACATATAGGAGACCATAGTTGTATAGGGAATAACCCCCTGAGGTTATACCTTATGGTCACGTCGTTTGGTTATTGTTATGTTAAGTCGCCTATTAGGCCCTATAAATGACCAAAATGCCCTTTTTGCGCATAAATAAACTTTAAGCATATGTGACCAATGTTTTGACATATAAACTGATGTTACAACTATATTAGACTTATTTTGGCATATTAGACTTATCATAACACATATCTAACCATCTGAACACGTTTTTACGTTAAAGATCCGTTAAAGTCGCGTAAACTACCTTAACGAGTCATAACGGGTCAAAAGCACTTAGGAATCTTTCCAAATCAGAATGTTGACTTTGTTAAACCAGTTCATATGAGTTCCAACACTCATTGGGTTTACAAGACCTCATTCTAACCGATCCGCCGATTAAAGTCCCGATATTTACATGGTTATCCGGTTTTAGGACATGTTTGACTTCTCGGACATTTGAGGTTGTTAATCTTTGATTCAAGGATATTTTGCAACCCCAAGTGAGTACATAGTCCCCTCTTTTACGTTTTTTAAATGTTTGGGTGATTCATATGTGCCTATTCACTATTTTCACGTTTTCAAAGCTATACAATTTTACATACGTAATACTTATCCTTTAACGGAACTGAACTGTTACCTATGGCTAAAACAATGATTTTCAAAGTTTGTGAGACTATTGTTGGTGCGTATTTCTTTTATACATTCATTAACATGATCAAGCCGATTGGTAGTACGATATAGCGCTATAGGATTTGACACCCCATTCCTGTTGTATGGAATGTCAGAAACCAAGTTTAAAACCAAATAGATTTTGCCTTCTGGTAAATCTATAGTCACCAAAGTATAGTTTGATATACTCAGGTTTGAATGTATTGCCAAACGACCACAATGTATGTTTTACAAAGTTTTTCTAACTAAGCCATAAAAACTTATCTTTTATTGATTTCCCTAAACGAAAGTATATTTTGATATACTACCAAATCACAATTAATTATATTTCGATATACTTCCAAAGCATAGTTTGATATGCTACCAATGTGATATCGTTTTACCAAAATATAGTTTGGTATACTACCGATTATCATATTGTTTTACCAAAGTATAGTTTGATATACTACCGATTCTCATATTGTTTTACCAAAATATAGTTTGACATATTACCAAATCTCTTGTCCATAAACCAAAGTATATTTTGATATACTACTAAATCATATTATTTCTATATCAAAGTATATTTTGATATACTGTCTATTCAATTATTTCCAAAACCAAAGTATATTTTCTGTATACTATAAATCTCTTTTTAAGCAAAATATTTTAATTACCAAAGGTTTATCAAAGATTCATGGCTATTTTTAAACTGTCTAATCTTTTCTTAAAAATATCCTAAGCCATGAATCTAAATCACAAAACCTATGTTACTCACAGGCATTTTTATGCTGACGTACCTATTTTCACATATGTTTCAGGTTTATTTACATGATGATTGCCGCTGCATACTACACATAGGATGGACACGGGCTTTAGTGACTTTAAAATTTGAGAGACAATTTAATTGTATTCCATTTCTAATATTCCAAGACAATGTATTCGATAATTCAATAAAACAAAATTTTAAATACCATTTGTTGAAACAATTTGTAACGTGACTCCCCAAATGTTTCCGCCGCGTGTTGTTTTACGCGATTTGGGGTGTTACAGCAGATTTCAAAACTCTTCCGTACTGGGATGTAGAAGAGTTGGTGCAGACCAGAAATGACACATATCATATGAAGTTTATTGATCAGTTGCTATGGAAGATGATCAAATTCGAAGCAACGAAAGGTTTCAGGTATTGGAAGCCATTCATTCCTAAACGCCGAATCAAAACAGATAAGAAGACTGGTATAAAGGATATAACGTTAATCATGAAGTGTCCAAGAGCTATGAGGAACATGCCCCTAATGCCAATTGAACAGAATTTCTATCCATTATTTAAGTGGTGGCAAGTGGATCCGACAACGTGTGAAGCAGTGATTGTGCTGAGATTTGAAGATCATTTGGATATCACTAAAGAAAGGGTTGAAATGTTTGGGGTAGAAGGTTTAAGAGGGCTGTGGAGAACGATTAGAATACTAGACCCGATGTGGCTAGTGAACTGCTCAAAGGAAGATATCAAATGTTTATTCTTCAGTAAGATTTGTTATGAAGAGCATGAGAAAGAACAAGCGATGCAATATCAGAGGGTTGTGAATGTCTGTTATGCTCACGAAGTTAATTCTGGAAGAATGTGGGAATCGAGTTGGAGAGAGATAGAACGCCAAGAATTACTGAAAGGAGAAAGGCGTCGGGAATAGTTTCTGGAAAGAACAAAGGAGGCAAGATTGAGATGTTTTCAATTCATGACAAAGGTGCCACCTACAGATCAAACGCGGATTCCATCGCAAGAACGAAGAAAGAAGCCAATCAAAAACTTCTTTGGACGTGTTAGACAGAGGTAGAGCTGTGAAGACTGATCAAGACGAAGACGATATCCAAGGGGGAGTCTGTTAGTACATAATGTCTATGTCTTAGTCTTGGATCGAGTCTGTTTAGTTTGGGCTAGATTATGTCAAAATATAGGGTTATTTATGTAAATAGATAGCAAGTTCGCTCGGAAAAGTATTGAGAGAACAAGTTCGGACGAACTTGTTCAAGACAAGTTCGCCCGAACTTGAGTAATCCCAAGCGAACTTGCATATCTATAAATAGGTCCTTTGATTTTGTCATTTGTAACTTCAGCAACTTTGTCACTTGTACGGCGAAGCTCTGCCCGATCTGGATTTGACATGTAAATGAACTTTATGATCAATAAACAACAATTAAACAGTAAATCTTTGCATATTCGATTAACAGGTCATATAGTTTCCGCCTATACGAACGTAGATACCAATTTAGGTTCCTATGCTAAACATGGAGCGATCTAACAATTGCAAAGCTAAACCTTTTCGCCATTCCTTGGCTTCAAAGAGTCCAAACTCTTGTAGTTGTTAAAGCATTGCAATACCAAACTTTTGCCATTAATTCGGCCAACAAAACTATGTACTCGCCAACATTCTTTGTTGATGTCTTTTTACATATGTTCCAGGTTTCGGTTATCCAAACATGCTACACATAGGAACGCATCCGGACTTTAGACTTCTTAAATCAAAAGACGATTCATGTGTACTTTGTATTGTAAAACAATATTAACGATATTGAAACAATTTAGTACCAGTTATGGACTCCCCGATATATCCGCCGCGTGTTGTTATATTACGCGATTGGGGTGTTACAAGCAATGATAGGTTAAACACAATTTTATATTGCTACTTTCGTCGTGTCGCGAAAACAAACAATTATATCCTAATACGTTGGCAAACGATGCAAATGCACTATTCATACGAACACACTACTCATGCCATGAGAGTTCAGAAACTCCTTGAAACGACCAACGAATGATATGAAAGATATTTTCATAAACATATACAAAAACCCTAAGTGGGGCAACAATTACAATAAATATATAAACTTTTCAGAAAAATTCCTAAATGCGTAAATTGTCCGATCTGAATAACAAACTTGCTAATTCAGCACTTTGCAGCATTTTTCAGCATTCTACAACATCAACAAAGCTATGGAATAATGCTAATTATCTTAAACGATCTCGAGGATATCGAATATTTACTAAATATATTATTGTCGGTATCGTCGTGCACCTTCCGTATACTAACCGATGTCGACCCGACAACAAAACTAGTGGCAAAAATCTACATCCTAACATTTACTTAACTAGTCTAGTGAACTAGTTATAGTTAATTTAGCATCCTAAACATCATTAACATCCTAATGATGCAAGAACATTCTAATCACCTAAATATCTATCTAAGTATCTAACACATGACTAATACATTTTTATAATGAAAGTGCCATACTCTACCCCCCATGTGGGTCCCCCATACACCATACTTCTTGCTAGACATGATGATGAAACACATGTTGAATCTTGACTTGTTGGATACTAGAATATTATAACACTCCACATACATTACACAACCTCATTCCTACAACATTCAAACTCAACAAAACACACCGCTTTCTCTCCCTTTACCTACGGCCCAAGTGCCACCACACCACCCCACTTTTTCTAGATAATCAAACACCATTTCAAGCTTCATTCATACCTTCAAAGATGATCTAGAATGGTTAAAGACTTGGAGGCTTTGTAGGAGCATTATTCTCACCATTGGAGCTTCAAGAATCTTCTTGCTTTCTTCACATCTTCTCATTGATCTTCCCTAGCCTTAGAGCTAGTTGTAAGATGAGCTAAACTCATATTTATGCTTCTTAGACTTAGTTGATTATAGAAGTACACATTGATCATCTTGAGGCTCATTAAACAAATACTTAAAACCCCAAATTAAACAAGATAATCTAATCTAACTATGTGTTTTCTTGTTATTCTTGATGCTAGTTTAGTGTAGAATATGTTAGATTTATAAGATCTTGCAAGCTTATGCTTAAAATGTGGTCTAAATATAAAGATGTTTAGATCTAGCAAGATCACCATCTTTGAAGTTCATAAACTTAAACATAGTCTTGAAAATGATTTTAGAAAAATATAACTTTATCAAGAAATTAAGAACATGATTTTTAAAATGATGATCTTAAAATATAACATAACAAAGTTTATGTTAAGTAGATGGACATAAAAAGTATTATTATTTTTAGTGGCTTTGATAAATATATAAGAAAAGTTCATCAAACATGAAGATGTATTTGTGTTATGTACATGAAAAGTGTTGATTTGGAACTTGATTGTGTTAATGATGATATTGGGATTAAAAATAAGTTTAAAATATATTTTAAAAACGTGGAAAACGTCCATAGTATAGGGAAACTATGGCGAAATTTTCTAAAATCCTAATAATGATTAAAGCGTGGTTTAACAAGTGATTAAATAACTAAACGGGATTAGCAACTTTAATCATGATTAGGCAAACTTTGACAAAAAGTTAAACTAAACACTTATAGTTATTTTTCTGAGTTAATGACATAATATATATATATATATATATATATGAGAAGGATCCGTTAGGAACCACTCTTTGCTACGAGAACCGCGAGAATCAATGTGAACACAACAAAAAATACCTAAAAAATCTAAAAAAACACAAAAATGGTTTAGTTTTTAGCATTTAGTTTTATGGTTTTTGGGTTATTTTTATTTATTTATTTTTTTTTGGGGGGGGGGGGTGTGGGTTTTTTTAGGTTTTGTGTGGTGGTGTAGTGGGTTTATTTTGTTGTGTTCACATTGGTTCCGCGGTTCTCGCGATAAAGGTGGTTCTCACATGAACCCTACCCTATATATAAGTTGAAATATATATACACACACACACTTAGAAAACCAATCTTATGTGTGTACTATGTATTTAGAGTTAGGGGCTTGCTTAACTAAATACACATATACAAACACTTGAAAACCCCCAAATACTTGAAGAATGCACAAGTATAAAAACGTATATGGTGACATATATAAATACACACATATGCTCAAACTTGTTACATGAATGTAATACACTTATTTATATATATATATATATATATATATATATATATATATATATATATATATATATATATATATAAATTCGCTTATATTATATCCCTAACCACATATTCGGAGAATAGACAAATCAGACAAACTAACTTATATATATCCTAAACCGACACTAAATATGGAAAAAAAAGTTCGGCAAGGAACTAAATATATCGTCACCAACAACGATTGTTCATATCGTCACAACGAGGAGCTTATACACTTTACCTACAACGCCTGGGCATTTTCACTATATATAAACGACTACGATGACGAGAATCTAAAAATAATACATTTTTAGACAACATATTTTCAACACTCTTAAAATCCGAAAAGTATTATATAAATAATCACTAAGTGAAAATATACAAGTATACAAGTATACATATACGTCTAAGAATACGTACATGAAAACACGTAGTGAAAATACAAGGATTTCAAGTAATGTACATGTACCAAAATACGTATAGATACGACAGAAATACCTACATTAAGAGTATACAAGCGAAGTATATACATGGTATACATATACGTATAACTATACCAGTACAATTGATATACAACAAATACATTTGATGAAGTGTACACATTCAATGCAACACAATACATGTGCACATAACAAGTTCGGTGTTAAAAATATTTATTTTTAAAAATATATCAAATGAAATACATACACACACACACACATATATATATATATATATATAAAAGAATAAATATATACATAAGGATTGAGGATCCCTTCGAACATGAATATATAAACTAGAGACATATATATATTCATAACAACGACACTTGTCTGAGACACAAGCACAAAACTAGGGGCTAGGTGAAGGTCCTGATCAGGCGGTTCTAGACGGAAGTTAGTGCGTAGTATGACGGTTTCGGTAGAATGTTATTACAAAAAGGAGTAGAAGTAGAATGCAGTGGAAGTCATATGTTATTCATTCATACCGAAAGAGTATACATCTTGTCAGGCTGTCGGAGTTCCTGGAGAGAATCCAACAGCACCTCCCGGCAGCACCTCCCCATAGGGATTGCAAAAACTTAAACACAAATGAACACACACCAACTATATAGAGGATTACAAGTTCGCACCAAAACAGCCTTGGACCAACTTCGCACGAAGTGAACTTCGTGCGAACTTGTCCTTGACACTACAAGTTCGTGCGAACTTGCCCCACTTCGTACGAAGTAACCCATTTACACCTATTCTCATTCGTACTTTGGTCGTGTGTTCGATTCTAACCTATACAACATTTAACACATGCTCTATCTAGCCTATTCGACAAGTGACGAACACAAAGTGCATCAATAGAAGGCCTAGTCATACATGACAAAGACATACAACTAATTGGATGAATCCAATATGAACAACTTAACATAAGACAGTCGAGGGCTAGACCAGTTCACACTCGTGCGAGGCACGCAAGCATATGGAGGGTGAGGCCCGTTTATACATAAAGAATATACATGAAAATATATATTAACAACAAATGAATAAATAAACTACCAACATATTAACATAAACAAGGGTATCCAAACAAGACAAGTGTAAGTCTTAACGAGCATTTAAGATGAGCAACTTGTACAAGGTCAAGTGAGACCTAGGTGTTTAATGCAATTAGAACACTTGTAGGTTGCGCCACATATATGGACACCCGAGTCTGCTGGCACGCTATTTACTTGAATGCAAAATTGTGAGTTCATGCCCCTCCTTTCAGACTTTTCAATGTTTTACTACTAAACACTCGAGGGGGAATACATGTTACAATAAATGGTACATTTAGCTATGGAATGAAATCACTTTAGATTATGAGCGCATAAGTAGCAAAAGACAATAGTAACCATTAATCATACATAACGACCGAGGTGCAAAAGGTGTAGATCTATTGAGTTTTGGCGAGCTCCACTCCTGGTTTCTTAACCCCTTAGGAGTGCTTTTGTAGTCTGATATTGGAAGGGTCTGAATAACATCGCCTAGTTTGGTTACTTACTTATGGCATACATATTAATGTATTAGCTACACATTGATGGATCCACGAATTTCATAGACGTTTTCACATACCGGTTTACAATACAAAATTTTCAAATGTTTTCGAGATTTTTTTGACACAAAGCAAACAAACACATGAATTCACCACCTTTATGTTGACTTTTAAACTTACATGTATTTCAGGCAATTAAGTGGATCATTGCTTGGTTTGGTTTCAAGATTTCAAGGTTGTCAAGATTGCGATGTCATCCCCTTGAGGGGTTTGGTTCATATATCTCGTCCTCGAACGAGATATAGGATGCAAAGCCTTGATGATTTGAAAACTTATTTTGTACAAGTCTTTTTTGTAAACAATATAACTTGCGATGTCTCTTGAGAACAAACTTGTGACTTGTATACTTTTTATATCTTGGAATGGATGAACATCGTGCATATTTTGTTCATATAGTTTGTTTACTTACATTGTATGCAATGAAAACTAATCAAGTTCACACATTGTGATTTCGCCTATGAGCAGGTGTGACAACGTGAACTAGACTTAAAAAAACACAATAAAGGACATTAGCGTGGATTCATTAGTAAATTTAAAGAGCATACGAGGTAGCCGCTAAAAAAATACATCTAATTTCTTTAAGCAGTGAGAAAATATGATACTAATGTAGCTACTAAGTTATTGTTAGATGGAAATACCATAATCACATGATTATTGTGTAATAGTTTGGTAGGTATTCATGTGCCACTTCACTGCCTTGTGACCTGACAATGATATCATTGTTCCATTTGGTGCACATAATGGGAGCTAATGATATTGATGTAGCCGACCGAGAAAAGAACTAAATAATAAGGGTGTCAACCTTAAACTAAGGCAAGCAAAATATTGAAAATGTGATGAACAAAATAAATGTAACTAGTATTAAGCTCCCCCCGCGTTGCGGTGGGGGCGTAAAACCATGACAAATAGCACCAATGTCACATCACCATCAGCAACCACCAACATTAAAGTTGTGGTGTGTTAATGCGAAGAAATTAGACCGAAACGTAAAACACAAAAAATAATAACTAAGTCCATTTAGGATATGCGTATTGCGGTGAACCTGTCAAACGGAAAAAAATAGACTACGTAAAAACGTTGAACCACACACGCACGTTGTGCATTGTTAACTCACAAAATTTAGAACGAAGCGTAAAATGAAACGTAAAAACATTGAACCACACACGCACATTGTACCATGTTAACTCGCAAAATCTAGAACGAAACGTAAAACGAAAAATTTGCTAAATATGAAAAGTATAGAGACCATATTTGAAAGTAAACAAATTGAGAAGATGAAAACTTTTGGGCTAAAAGTAAAAATTTAAGTAGTTTTGAGTTAAAAATGTAATGTTAACTTTTTTTTAAAAGCCCCCTAAACATAAGGTACATTGCTTATTTATAAGATGTAAATTCTCATTTAAAAATATGAATCATATGGAAAAACTAAATATGAAGGTGTCAAGTAATTATAAACATGATTGTAAAAAACAATTAAATAGATGGAATTTTCAATATAAACATATGATATACTAGGGATAGCTCAGTACTGTTTGGTATCGAATCGGTACCGGAACCGAAAGTACCGGTACCGAAAATCCTCAAAAGTGAGTACCGGTACCGGTACCGAATATACCCGGTTCGATATCGGTATTTGAGGGTAAAAACCGGTAAATACTGTACCAAACCGGTACCGAAAATGTCAAAAGTCGGTACTGAATCGGTACTGAAAATGTACCCGGTTCAGTAAATTTGGTACCAATACCGGTACCGGGTACCATTTGCTCATCCTATCAATGTAATTAATATGTTCTCACATAATGTAATAATGGCCAAATGTTTTAAATAAAGATATGGTTCAGGTCCAATGACAAAGTCAGTGGAATTAAAGTGGAGTTTCTAATTTTTATTCTTTTTTTTAAGGTGAACTTCATAACCGGCGGCAATTCACACCCGCAAGATGCAGGCCCGCCACCACTCGTTACCAGGACTATGTTGTCTTAATCGGACTCACGCCTGGTCGAGAGGGGCGTTACGCTGTCTATGAGAAAATTTCCAGCCCCCTGCCACATGACAGGAGTTGCACCCTCCACAAGAGCCGACCCTCTGGAGTAAATGCACTGTAGTAGAAAACTCAGTGGAATCAAGGATCGAACCGAAGTCCTTCCCCATTATTTCCAATGCATCAACCAGCCGGGCTAGTTGAAGTCTTAGTAGAAGCATAGCCTTTTAAAAGAAAAAAAAAATTAGACTTCCATCAACAAACTCAACTGATCAAAATCATAAGAGAACTAAGAGATCAATATAAACTATATCTTTGTAATCCACGTTTGAAACCCACCGAAAGTTCGAAAAGCAGAAGAAAGATAGCATGGACATGCTTTCTGATGAAAGTTTGCATAGAAGTTTTGATGTTTCACAACATCATATTTACTTTTTATTATACAAGCATGTATACGGCTAATAAATAAGTATTACACATAGTTTAATATATCAATTTACTAACTATTTATAGGCTTATTCAAAAATGTATTTACGAAGTTTATATTAGACCATTTTTTTTAAATTTCTTACTGTATTAATTAAACATTAAACAATAATGAATAAACACAAATCATACTGCTGTTTATTTATTATTCATGGTTAGCACATCCATATTTATAGCAAGTATTAGTTGTATACATGTACTAAATCACAGCCTGTGATATCAACAATCTCCAATAATTGGACACTCAAGAATGAAAACAAAAAGAATGACAAATATACTATTACAGCCTGTTATTGTAAAATTGTTTGCCAACTATTAAATTTTTAAAATTAAAAGATAACAATAACCAAAATTAATAGGTCTTAATTAAGTCCACATTCATTTCCTAAATTAACATATTTTTTTTTATTACAAAATAGTGTTCGTTTCACGTAACAAAATAATTTTTAAATGTGATTGGAATGCAACTTTCATTTGTTGTGTATTCGTTTTAATAAAAGAAAGAATTGGAATTGACTTTACTTTGTCGGTTTACCTCTCTTCTACATATTTTACATTTCAACTCCATTAATAATTATATCAACCAAATACATTATGGGATTTTAAAGAAATCATTTAGAACTCATTCCCAATTCTAATATCATTACATTCCACGAAATGAATAATAATTTTTTTTTCTTATTACAAAACTGGTCAATCTTTTTGGGTTTTTATTGACCAGTCTCATACCTCAACGGAAAAAGGTTGTTCATAATATAATCTTTTCGTTTGATATCAGATTTTTTTCCTCAAAATTAGTTAAATATATTATTATTATTATCTAATGAAAACATAAATACCTGCTTTTATTTATAAATATATAAAAAGAATTTTCTAAACATTATTAATTTATTTGTAATGATGATTATAGATAGTAATTACCAAAGTTTGCAAAAGAAAAAGAATGTTCCGACCTTCGCCTACCTTTCAATTTTTACAAGATATAGCGAATATCTATAAAAAAAATTTATGTATACAAATTACCTATATATTAGCTAAATATTATAATTGAAAAAAGCAAAGGACAAATGCGCACGTTTAGAAACCATCCATTTCCTTAAATCCCTATGCAGCATGGATATTCCCTCCCATCATATGAAAAACTACTATAAAACATCTTTAATACCTTCTGTTTCAACATACAACAGTCATCATTCACATTTTCTTTGTTCTTGTTCATAGCACTGACCTATAAATATAAAATTATATAGAAAAGTGTGAAAGAACTGATTTTATAGTCTTCCAAAAGAAAACATGGGTGGATGTTACAGTGCTTCCAAGGGCAAAAAAAAAAAAGGATGGTAAGGCCCCCGCACCAGAAGCAGCGGACTTGGCCACAAAGGAAGCAACTCTCGAAGTAGCAAAACCCTGTAAGGAAGAGACCACCCCTGTGGGGGGGTCTTTACCTAAAGAGCTGGCTGCCTCTGAGGTGGTGACAACCACCTCCGAAGTGTCACTTCCTCTTAAGGAGGAAGCCACTTCTGAGGTGGTGGTAGTGCCTCTAAAGAATGTCCCACCGAGGTAGCTTTGACTCCTAAAGAGGAAGATTCTTCTTTAGAGGTGCCAATATGTGCTAATGAGGAAACCACCGTTCAGGGGGCTAAATTGCCAAAGGAAGAAACCAATTCTGAGGTGACAACCGAAGTGAACGTCACAACCGACAAGGTAACCATGGAAGCGTCCAAGCTGAACGATGAAAGTGATGTGAAAGAAACGAAGAAAGACGAGGAGAATAAGGATGGTGAGAAGGTTGTCGATGATTCTAAGCCAACTGAGGTATGAAACTTGTGTCTTAGTCTTCTTATTTCTTGTTACAAACATATCGGCGAAATCAAGGGTCAACAGTTCCATCAACCGTAGATAAAAAGAAGTTACTAAATGATTTGAGTGTTTTTTCCAATGAGAAGTTTAGTTGTTTACTTCAAAGTCTTATTAGTTGACAAGTAAACGTGAATTTTTTTTAATACAATTATGACCTTAAAAGAAATGAGTCTTTTTACGTGTAAAAACATACTATGCAGGCGTAGTTAAATTTAGGACGCCTTATATATTTGTTTGAACATATCTTAATTGAAGTACAAAATATATTAGAGCATTCAGAATGAAACATGTATAAATATCTGAGGGGATTTTAGTTATATTATAAGGAATTGTTGATAGTATTTTTGAGTGGTTGTGAGTAGAGGATAGAGAAAATATATGGGAAAGTTATTGTTCATCTGTAAATATACGGGAAAAAAATTCCGAAGAGAGAAAACTGTATAAATTTTTTAATATTTTTAGAAATGGTTGTGAGTGAAGTAGAGAGAAAAGGTAATGATAAAAGTGAAAAAAATGAGATATTTTTAGTAGAAATATATAATTAAATAGTGGTTTTAGTAGAAATATATAGATATATGTATAAATATAGGGATTTCATTGTGAATGTTCAATTTTAGAGCCTTAATACACTTGTTCTAGTAAATACAACAAAACTCTTTTTACCATTTCTTTTCAAAAATATTATAATTATTTAGTAAATACAACAAAACTCTTATTATTATTATTATTATTATTATTATTATTATTATTATTATTATTATTATTATTATTATTATTATTATTTTGTAGAGATAAATCAATATTCTTCTAATTACAATGTGATTTATTTCTTAAATTGGACTTTGGAGCCTTGGAGTATTTACATTAACCCTTAAATTTAGGGTCATAAGCCCATTGGGCCTTGAATAAAGAAACTAGCCGTCTCAAAATATTTCTTTTTTGAAAAAAAAAAACACAGAAAAAGACACCAGAGGAGGAGAGTCGGCCAAAGGTTGATGAGGCTGAGGTGGTGGCATCTACGGAAGACCAAAAAGAATCCAAATGTATCGAAACAAAGGAGGATGTCAAAGTTATCGAAGGACAAGAAACAGAGAAATAGTCACCGGCATATGTTTGAAGATTCCTTTCTTGTACCCAATCACCCACCATTGCTTCAATAAACTACCAAGTGTTAAAGATTGTATGATTTGATTTTGTTTTAGATGAAACATGAAACTAAACCATCTTTGATTTACTGATTTTAAAGTGTTATCCAACTTTTAAAATATCGTATGTTTAGTTTTACAAATCTATGACCACCTTGAGATTTTAGTTATAAATTCCGCCTTCTCTTATATATAAAATAGTTTATTTAAAAACCCGTGTTGTCTTGCAATTATTTAACAATGTGGACATAAACTTTTAAATGAAAAAAAAACATTCCATTTGTAAGGTAAATATTAAATTATAAGGAATTAAAAGAAATGAATATGGAATAATCACAAGTTGTTAAAGATTTCATTACACACCGTATTTGTTATAAGGAATTAAAAGAAATGAATACGGAATAATCACAAGTTGTTAAAGATTTCATTACACACCACATTTGTTGTTTAATATGAAGGTTTGTCGTCATTGCCTAATATTAGTAGTTTAACTCCATCTCTGGTTTTTACTCTTGATAAAGCGACATAAAATTGGGTTGTTTCAAGTACACGAGAATCAACCAGGGGCGGACCCACCCTTTGGCGTGGGTGGGCGACCGCACCCCTTGAAAAAAAAAGTTAGTGCTATTTTCCGCGAAAAATCCCGACCGCACCCTTTGGAAATTTTCAACCGCACCCTTTAGAAAGAATGTTAGGAATTTATATAAAAAAATTGTGAACACGGATTTAAACCCAACCTAATTATGTAAACAAGTTAGCCTCATAATCCCTTTAAATAAAATTTGTATTCTTGTAACCCAACATCAAGCCCAATTAAGTAAGTTTATACTAAAGCCCAACCCAAATAACTAAATCAATTAAACAAAAAATAAACCCAAACTAGGGTCGTAGTTACCCGCGCGTTGCGCAGGAACGTGGTTGGAATTCAGAACGTATAGCCCACTATGACAATCGATAAATAAACTTGTAAAATTAATTAAAATTATATATTAATTGGTTGCGCTATTTGTGCCGTAACTCGGCTCTGAATATCAAAATAATTACAAAAGGTAAAACGATATAGTATAAAACAAATGTAAAAAATAAGGTAAACGAAAAAAGAAAACGATAGAAACTTGCGTAAAACTTGATTTAAAAGTATTTAGAAAGTTAAGGGTTGTAAGAGTCAATATTAAGAATTAAAGGTTAAAAGTAAAAAAACAATTAAAGGTTAAAACAAAAAACAAAAGCACAAAAGACAAAAAAAAAATAACAAAAAAAACCACTGTTCATGAGCACTGTAGAACTTCTTTCATTTAATATATATATATTATATATATATATATATATATAATACCAATCATTCATTGAACTACAACTCCTGCCCTCCCTTTGCTGCCAGTGATGTCGTCAAACAACCCCTACTCCATTGCTGCATACGTGTTCGACGGCCAAAATCTTGCCGGAATCGCAAAAATTCCAGCCACAGCAGTACCGAATCGCACATATAATAGAGGTACCGTGATTTGTTTTTAGTTATTTTGATGTTTATGTGGTTTTTTCAAGAGATAATAGATATACAGAGCTGTTAAAAAGGTTTAAATTTTATGTGTTTTGATGTATTTTTGGGTTGTTCTCGTCTTTAGTAGGGTGGTTTTGTTAATTATATGATTGTTAGTTGGTAAACAAAAATTACTAGAGCTTGAAATTCAAAATTTTAAATTAAAAATTAAGGAATATGGGCTATGGTTGAACACTTGAAGATCCTTGTTTATTTTGTATGTGATAGGATTAAGAAGGAACCATGAGTAGGGAAGTTTTGACGTGATTTCTCAAGAGGAAAGGGGTTGAACCACTTTTTTTCGTCGGATTCTTCTAATTAAAGACAAAGGTGTGTTTTTTTAAACTTTGATGCCTTTTTGTTGTTACCTTACTTACTTATGATGGTTTTTATGATGTTTACTTGAAACTTTGTTTGTCAATATGATAGGAAGTTTGGAACTATGGTTTGATTGTTTGAAAATTGAAATTGAACTGACCCGACATGAAACTTTGTTTGTTTATGTTTACTTGTTTTACATTGTAACACCCCAATCGATGACGGGAAACGTCAGGGCGTCACGTAAATAGATTGCTTATAGCTCATGGAAACTAAATTAGAATATTATTAAATAACTTGTATTATCCATTACAACGAAAGAGTAAGAATTCAAATAGATCCATATTAAAAATTAACTAAGTCTAGAAGCATCCTATGTGACAACAAATCTTGTATAGCATCATCAAACGGTTTTACCTGAGACATGTGCAAAATAAAGGTCAACTACAAAGAGCTGGCGAGTAGCATAGGGTATTAGTACATATAAGTATAATTGTAAAATTATGTACAATTCCATGGCATAACATAATATCTAAAGCAATTTGAAATAGAAACATGAAACCAAGAGCACACTCAAACCTTGTGTCGACTTGTAAGTGAGGAACCCAAAGGGTTAATCTCTTGCTAGAATAAGTGGTTTCTATCATTCCCAAAAGGAACTCCCCCTAAAAAGGCCAAGGAGTGGGAATGGGGTGTCAATCCTATAGCGCTATAACATACTACCACGCGGCTTGATCGTAGTTAATGAATGTACAAATAGTAACCATGTAAGTCCAAATAACACATAGATAACATGCAAACCGTAGAATCGAATTGTAAGTTGAGTATAATATGTGATAGTTTGTGTATTTGATATTGGCACATGAATCACCCCAAAAGTGTAAAAAAATAGTAAAAAAGGGACTATGTTACTCACCTTAGCAAGCATATAATCACACAACCTGGTTGTTTTGAAAATGTCGAGAGAATCCCAAAGTGTTATCTTATCATGTGCAAGTGATATATTTTAATAGGTATTGAACCGATGTTAACGTCTTGTAACGCCAGAACGTTAAAAACCAATATTAAAATAATTTGCGGAAAATAGGCCCAATATTTTTTTGGCATTACGTAATAAAGGGCAATATTCTCAAAATATACGAATCCATTTGCAAAACATTTGCAAACAAGTATTTAGAAAAATTTCGCCATGAACCATTTTCAAAACGACCAATCCTTATGAAAACAAAACATGCTTAGCAATCAGAGTTTTTTTAAGAAAAAAAACAAACATAACTTATTACCACATTGACATACTAGCTTTTCGCTAAAACAAACGTTGGACTCAAACTCCAAAATACATTAATTACGTCTAATACTTAGTGAACGAAATATCACTAAATCCTCCTATCGATGACCCGCTTCCAAGACTTGATCACTTTCGCCTTTCTACCACCTCAATCTGTCATGTAATATTACCATATCATTAGATTCAACAGAGAAACTATGGTAAACATAATAACAACTATAATATTGATTGAACTGAATTATTGGTGAACGACTTGTGAGCTCTTTTCTTCTTTCATGATTTCGGTTCAAGCCACCCCGTTGATTCTCATGACTTATCACCTACATTGAAAACACCAAAAATATTAGCTTTTGCTAAGTGAGGACTCACAGTATGATTTTTTATCAAACATAACGGAGTATTCAATGCTCATAACGCCCAACGAAAAATGTCGAGCCACCACTTCATTATCTCGAGTCATGCACTTCGTGACTTTCCCCATTCTAATATGGGCCCCTTTTTTTATCCATATCTTATGTATATCCCTGCTAATATAGAATCAAGGACACTTCAAATTAAACCAATATCAAATTGTTTCGGTCAACGTAAATAAAATGGCAAACCGCCACATAACTATGTTGTAATGCATTAGACAACATATACTTGTGATGCATTAGACAACATATACGGTTATCAACAATCATTATTACCTAACATACTCTTAATCATTCATACATGTATTCATAACATACTCAAATAGGTTATATAGTTTTAACGACCAAGTGTCATTCATTCATAAGCACTACTAAATTAACACATGTTTTTGCACATGCGGGTTACACCACCCATGACTTTTTAATTTAGCATACGCATCCATATTCATGGAATCACTTACTTCAACTCATGTAAATATATATATCTACATTGAGGTTTAAAACAACAACATAATCACATCCGATTGCTTCCTTATAAATTCCCTAAAGATTATGCAAGTACTATAAAATTTAGTTTTTCACTCAGCTTTATGCAGCTGTAGTAATTCAGTATTTTCCCCTCTTTTCATTGAGTTTTTCACTTCAAACAAAAATATTTAGTAACGGTGACTCCGACAACTTTCCGTGGATATAAAATACACGGACGTTCGGTTGATTTTCTATTAATTTTTAAAAACTAGCAAAAATTTGGAAATAAGCTGAATTTTCGGCACTTGGGTATCTCGACCCATTAGGATTTTGTACTCTTTCTTGATGGGTTTAAACCCCCAAAACATCGCTAAAACATTATGTTATTGTTAAGTTAAACTGTATTCAATAAGTTGTATTAAACCACCTTAACAAATAAAACTTAAAGTCGACGATAAGACTATATAAATCAATACGACTCCAAACACATTCGAGTCACTCACCTTCGCCCGTAGGAGTGTTGTTTCTTTATTATTCATTTGACCCGTTGCCATCCGAATGTTACCTCGCCTATCTTGACAACAAATCAAACTTGCAAATCATTAGAAGACATAACATGTGTATTCATAATACCTAAGTATTTATCAACCCATCATCAACCATGTCTTCAAAATCATTATTTACCCCAAACTTGTAATTTGTTCATTACCACTCATTGGACCCGTTATCACTCATTTATATTCAATCATAACTACAGGTCAAATTTACCAATCCAACATACTCATTTAACAACAAGCCATGGTCCTTTGTTGTAAATCAAACCAAACTCACATATCCATTCACTCGTTTAGTTGACTAAATAAAAATAACATTATGTACTTTATGTTAATCACATTCACCATTCGATTCATCGAAACTTTATGTTTACTAAACACTAACTGATTATTAGCAAATCATTTTAAATCAAGTAAACAATATAAAATCCCCAGATTTTCACTATTTATTTAGTTTAGGCATTTCATCGAACACATTGTGGGAATGATTAAAATTCACCATTACCATGCCCATTCAAACTCCCAAGTTCACCATTTTATCATCAAAGACGTATACTTTCTTTATAATACCCAATAGTACCGTTTTTCATGTTTTTAAATAAGATCGTCATTGTTTTTAAGATTGTCAAATTCTACTCTGATATGGTCAGCAACTTCTCAAATGGTTTTCATACATCCCTACCATAATCAGCAAATCATAAATCTTACCCGGAATCATAACATGAAACATGAATCCATAACTCAAAGTTACAATGAATCTGTCTAGCATAACGATTAAGGTTGTTCAACACCAAAATCACACACAATTACTGCCAATTTCGGGGGATTGAACAACAAGCATGAAGAAGATTAACTTTTGAGTTTTATTAACGAAAAACTTAAGAAATCACTTACCAAAGCCCTAGAAATCGAGCAAGGATGATAGAATTGAGAATTTAGCCTCCCAAATTCGTGATTTCCAGGATGAATTTGACCTGGTTTCCCCCTTCTTCCTCCTGCTTGCGTCGCACAAGGATGAATCCCCTGGGCACGTTGTTTTTTTTCTTTTATTCTTCCTTTTCCTTTAATGTTGTTTGCCCCCTTTTAGAATATGTTATTTCCCTTTATCACGATAACTATTGGTTTTAATCAAGTTTAACCTTGTTGCAAGTAAATCTTATATATATATAACTACATCATAGTATTTTTTTATAAGAAAAATACTATCTTGCCAATATAAACTTCTTTTAGAGACTAAATATGTACATTAAAAATGTATTTTAATCTCATTAAAAATGGGATGTTACAAATCTTCCCCCGTCAAACAGGTTTCGTCGCCGAAACCGAATCATACTCTAAATTAGGATATTACCCAAATAGTCTAATCCTCATTCCACTTGTTTGCTCCTTAAGCTTAAGCAATGAATTACTCTATTATCCAAGTGTCATCAAAACTTAGGGTATCTATTAAATGGATTTCACATTTAGAATTACTTACGTATTCGATCATGTAGAGTATTCATCCATGCTCGTTTGAGTCCAACTGTACACCACCTGTGCAACTTGCACACGCCTTTGCCTTTTAGCTCTAAGTACTTCTTGGTCACCCCACACACGTATTTGTGAGGCTTTTTTTACAATACTGCAATAACTTAACACAAATGTCCATAGCAATAAGAAATGATCATTATCAATATTTAAAATGTATGTCCTATATTAAACATGAATTCTAACAAGAACCCTTTCCTTTATATGAGGTTACTTAACCTCTAATCTATACATTGTTTCAATCGAAGTAAAACCTCTTAATTCCCTTAATCATTGGTTAACCTTTCATTCACATTTTTTTCCACCAAGGACGTTTTATAAAACTTTTTGACTCCCGAATTAGTGCCCGCGATGGACTTGCCTTTCCGGCTAAGTACTTGACTTCAAAGACAGCCACTTATTCCACGAATAGATAATCACCAAAAATCCAAGAAAGATTTGTCTTTGAGTCAAAATAAGCATAAACAGGCATTTGACTTTCCTTCATATTTTAGTCTACCTCCAGGTATTTATACATTTTGAAAGCCATTACTAATCATTTTTCTTCACATTTTAGTCTACCTCCGGGTATATATACATTTTGAAAACGATTACTAATCATTTTACATTCATAATTCTTGAACTAACTTTTCAACTTTTACCCATTACTTATCATTAGTTTATACATTACAGTTTATGAGAAATTAAATCTTTCTTTACACTCATGAAGCTTAAGTCTTCAAGCTATTCACTCATGAGGTATTTATCCTCATGATAAATTCCCATGAAGTCCTTAGACATCAATGTTATTACCCATGAAGTCCGAACACTTCATGTTTACACCCTTGAAGTCGTACACGTCAAGTTATCATCCGCCAATATTATTATTATAATTTATCGTAATTCCTCCCTTTTCATTTGCATAATTCACTCACATAGGAGCTTAATGGCATTATCATATGCATAAATAAACATATTTATATATTATCTCCTCATTCATTAAATATCCCTATATGGGCTTATACATACTTATACACATTCAAATTTCCATATTACAATTTACAAACACTTAAACACTTTACCAAACACGCGTATTAAATAAGTAAACAGGGGGCTCTTCGTTCGTGCTTACAAGTATGCACACCACATTTCTAAGTACTTAATAAGTACATATGTCCTACAACTTTTAACACTTGTAATCCAATTATTACCCTTACATTGTGAGATTTTAAACCCCAATATTACCCGTGAAGTCCTTACACTTTGCTTTTACTTCCCTTGGAGTCCCTAAACTCCAAGTGTTCGCCGTGATGTCCATAGACAATCACCTTACGTTCGTAACGTCCATGGACAATCACCTTTCATTCCAAGATATCCGTAGATATCAACTTTATTTCATTTTCATTACGCGATATCCAAAAATATCAACTTTACTTTAATAATAATTTCTTTTACTTGTAAGACCCTTACATGATCTAAAAAATCTTGAATTTAATTCATGGAACTAAATCCTACTTACATGAATTACGCAAAAAATCTTTATATGATTTAACTTGATAATTTAACTACAACTAGTAATTAGGTTAATCAGTCAAAAAAATTAAAGAAAATATTTGTCTTTTTTTTTTACAAAATCATTATTTTCAGGTGTCATGTCCATTTAGGTTTCATGACCCTTTATACCATTCGTTCTCATTTTCCTTTGTCATATAAGGCCCTTTAGACCGTGAGTACCAAAACTAATATTCTTTCTTTTGCCCGTCAAGCATGGCCATTTAGACCATGTACACAATTTCTATTTTGTTCCAATCATAGCCCATGACTATGTTTGATCTATATAGGCAATACCTCCATTTCTATTACCTCATGGGTCATTTATACATTGGTTTTACATACTGAAACCATCATTCATGACCTTATGGACCTTGAATGACAGTTATCATCATCGTTTCTTTCTTTTCCCGTTTTATCCTTTCTACGACCATAGTCACGACTATGATCATTTTCAGCTTGGGCAATACCTCTGTTTCTATGACCCCACGGTTCCTTTTATACTTTGGTTTTACATGCCCTTTTGTCAACCATGGCTCTTTCGTCCATAATAACTTAATCCAAGGATTTTCTTTTCAACTATAACCCATTACCCGGGCTCATTATCCTTGTTTATCACGCTCCCGTTACCCCGTTTACGTTTATTTGACCCATTATGATGTTTAAACACTTAAGCTTAAACCATCCACATTCTTTTCATGGGATTATTCCCTTTCTATTAACATCGTCTTTACTACATCGGACATATATATGTTTATTATAAGAAGTTCATGGTATCATGTGTTTACTAGTTATTTGGCCAAGGTAAACAATCAACACATGGTACGTATGACCTTATTATAACTAACACATTACCTCCCATGTAAGAAATTCCCGGTTCATATTCGTGTCTCTGATTTTTTTATTTGGTAAAACCTCTTTTTATTGTTATTAGTTATTAGGTTTACCCAATTTTGTCCCAAAACACGTAGAATGTCTTCATTTTATAAATTTTTATGCAATTACATTCATTAATGTGATCGTTACTTTACCTCAATAAGATTTTATTGAGAACATCTACTTGGATGGCCGGCCTCATCAAAGTTTCTAAATCTGAACTCTTTTGTACTTTAAATATTCACGATTATAAAACCGAAAAAACCGAACCGCGACCGAAATAACCAAAAAACCGAACTGAAATAACCGAAAACCGAAATAACCGAAGGGTCGGTTATTTATATTTTTGATAACCGTATGTTGCGGTTCGGCTATGGTTATTATTAGTTTCATAACCGCAAATAACCGAACCGAACTGAATGTTTTAAACATGGTTGAATCCATGAGACCATAGGTTTTTAAGTTAGTGTTAAGTGTTTAACCATGGCCCAATCCATATTTTTTTTGGTGAAGTGTTTTAGTCTTTTAACAATGATCCAGCCTTATTAAATTTAAAACTCTAACCACTTTGTGTTCGTATGTATGCTTCCACATAACACGTGGAAGTAAAATATAATTGATAATTCTACAAGCTTGTGTATATTTATTTTTTGCGCATGACATTTGCATAACCAACACATTTAAAGCCTAACTTTAGAAACGATAGACCTATAACCAAACCGAAACCGCATTAACCACAAATAACCAATTAACCAAAACCGCATTAACCGAACCGAATGGTTATGATTTTTTGATAACCGAAGTGTGCAGTTATGGTTTCGGTTATAAGCAATAACCGAACTGAACCGCACCATGCTCACCCCTACAATTTTGTCCCAAAACATGTAGAATTTTTTCATTTTATAATTTTTTTATGCAATTACATTCATTAATGTGATCGTTACTTTACCTCAATAAGATTTTATTAAGAACATCTACTTGGATGGTCACCCTCATCCAAGTTTCTAAATCTGAACTCTTTTGTACTTTAATTATTCACGATTGTGAATGATGCGTATTACCCGCCCAATTTCTCTTGGGAACATCAATCTGGATGGGTATCAGTTTCCCAAGCCTTAATCTCGTATGCAACCATCATTCATTACTTAAATGTTGCATACTACCGTTCATACAATTATTTAAAGTGTGCACCCGGGTGATATTCGCTCTGATAGATTTCATTGTCGTTCGACCTTTATTCGGTATCACTACATAATTTAGGTCCTTGGTGAGTTCGACCTTTACTCGGTATCAGTACATGATTTTGGTCCTTGGTGAGCTTGCTCTTCCTGTCATATTTCGTACCATCCCATCATCACATCGGTAGATCATTAGACTCCCGCTATCTTCAGATGCGAGTGTCATTCTACTGAAACGTTCCCAAAAGATTAGTAACGTTACAATTTAATATGAGCTCATACTATAATACAGGACTTTCCCATAATACTCGGTAACACAAGCAGCTCGTTATCAATATCGGTAAGTTAGTTAGGCCTTAGGCCACCTTACCCGTCTTGGGCTTCATGATCAAGTCTCGGGTCAACTTTCATATCCATTAAGAGCACTAAGGTTGAGTTTGAATACCACGCCATATTCAAACTCTCAACCCACGGCTCTGATACCAACTTGTAACGCCAGAACGTTAAAAACCAATATTAAAATAATTTGCGGAAAACAGGCCCAATATTTTTTGGCATTACGTAATAAAGGGTAATATTCTCAAAATATACGAATCCACATAACTGGATTAATAAAACATTTGCAAACAAGTATTTAGAAAAATTTCGTCATGACCCATTTGCAAAACGACTAATCCTTACGAAAACAAAACCTGCTTAACAATCAGAGTTTTTTTTAAGAAAAAAAACAAACATAACTTATTACCACATAGACATACTAGCTTTTCGCTAAAACAAACGTTGGACTTAAAATCCAAAATACATTAATTACGTCTAATACTTAGTGAACGAAATATCACTAAATCCTCCTATCGATGACCCGCTTCCAAGATTTGATCACTTTCGCCTTTCTACCACCTCAATCTGTCATGTAATATTACCATATCATTAGATTCGACAGAGAAACTATGGTAAACATAATAACAACTATAATATTGATTGAACTGAATTATTGGTGAACGACTTGTGAGCTCTTTTCTTCTTTCATGATTCCGGTTCAAGCCACCTCGTTGATTCTCATGACTTATCACCTACATTGAAAACACCAAAAATATTAGCTTTTGCTAAGTGAGGACTCACAGTATGATTTTTTATCAAACATAACGGAGTATTCAATGCTCATAATGCCCAACGAAACAATGTCGAGCCACCACTTCATTATCTCGAGTCATGCACTTCGTGACTTTCCCCATTCTAATATGGGCGCCTTTTTTATCCATATCTTATGTATATCCCTGCTAATATAGAATCAAGGACACTTCAAATTAAACCACTATCAAATCGTTTCGGTCAACATAAATAAAATGGCAAACTGCCACATAACTATGTTGTAATGCATTAGACAACATATACTTGTGATGCATTAGACAACATATACGGTTATCAACAATCATTATTACCTAACATACTCTTAATCATTCATACATGTATTCATAATATACTCAAATAGGTTATATAGTTTTAACGACACAAGTGTCATTCATTCATAAGCACTACTAAATTAACACATGTTTTTGCACATGCGAGTTACACCACCCATGACTTTTTAATTTAGCATACGCATCCATATTCAAGGAATCACTTACTTCAACTCATGTAAATATATATATCTACATTGAGGTTTAAAACAACAACATAATCACATCCGATTGGTTCCTTATAAATTCCCTAAAGATTATGCAAGTACTATAAAATTTAAGTTTTTTACTCAGCTTTACGCAACTATAGTAATTCAGTATTTTCCCCTCTTTTCATTGAGTTTTTCACTTCAAACTAAAATTTTTAGTAACGGTGACTCCGACACCTTTCCGTGGATATAAAATACACAGACGTTCGGTTGATTTTCTATGAATTTTTAAAGACTAGCAAAAATTTTGGAAATAAGCTGAATTTTCAGCACTTGGGAATCTCGACCCATTAGGATTTTGTACTCTTTCTTGATGGGTTTAAACCCCCAAACATCGCTAAAACATTACGTTATTGTTAAGTTAAACCGTATTCAATAAGTTGTATTAAACCACCTCAACAAATAAAACTTAAAGTCGACGATAAAACTATATAAATCAATATGACTCCAAACACATTCGAGTCACTCACCTTCGCCCGTAGGAGTGTTGTTGCTTAATTATTCATTTGATCCGTTGCCATCCGAACGTTACCTCCCTATCTTGACAACAAATCAAACTTGCAAATCATTAGAAGACATAACATGGGTATTCATAATACCGAAGTATTTATCCACCCATCATCAAGCGTGTCTTCTAAATCATTATTTTACCCCAAACTTGTAATTTTTTTATTACCATTCATTTGACCCGTTATCACTCATTTATGTTCAATCATAACTACAGTTCAAATTTACCAATCCAAATACCCATTTAACAACAAGCCATGGTGTTTTGGTTGTAAACCAAACCAAACTCACATATCCATTCGACTCATTTAGGTGACTAAAGAAAAATAACCTTTACACATGTACTTTATGTTAACCACATTCACCATTCGATTCATCGAAACTTTATGTTTACTAAACACTAACTGATTATTAGCAAATCATTTTAAATCAAGTAAATAACATAAAATCCCCATATTTTCACTATTTATTTGGTTTAGGCATTTCATCGAACACATTGTGGGGATGTTTAAAATTCACCATTACCATGCCCATTCGAACTCCCAAGATCACAATTTTATCATCAAAGACGCATACTTTCTTTATAATACCCAATAGTACCGTTTTTCATGTTTTTAAATAAGATCGTCATTGTTTTTAGGATTGTTAAATTCTACTCAGATTTGGTCAGCAACTTCTCAAATGGTTTTCATATATCCCTACCATAATCAGCAAATCATAAATTTGACCCGGAATCATAACATGCAACATGAATCCATAACTCAAATTTACAATCAATCAGTCTAGCATAACGTCTATGGTTGTTCAACACCAAAATCGCACACAATTACTGCCAATTTCATGGGATTGAACAACAAGCATGAAGAAGATTAGCTTTTGAGTTTTATTAACAAAAACTTAAGAAAGCACTAACCAAAGCCCTAGAAATCGAGCAAGGATGATAGAATTGAGACTTTAGCCTCCCAATTTCGTGCTTTCCAGGATGAATTTGACCCGGCTTCCCCCTTCTTCCTCTTGCTTGCGTCGCACAGGGATGAATCCCCTGGGCACGTTGTTTTTTTTTTTTAGTCTTTCCTTTTCCTTTTATGTTGTTTGCCCCCTTTTAGAATATGTTATTTCCCTTTATCACCATAACTATTGGTTTAATCAAGTTTAACCCCCTTGCAAGTAATCTTATATATATAATATAACATCATAGTATTTTTTTATAAAAAAATACTATCTTGCCAATATAAACTTCTTTTAGAGACTAAATATTACATTAAAAATGTATTTTAATCTCATTAAAAAATGGGATGTTACAAATCTTCCCCCGTCAAACAGGTTTCGTCGCCGAAACCGAATCATACTCTAAATTAAGATATTACCCAAATAGTCTAATCCTCATTCACTTGTTTGCTCCTTTAAGCTTAAGCAATGAATTACTCTATTATCCAAGTGTCATCAAAACTTAGGGTATCTATTAAATGGATTTCACATTTAGAATTACTTACGTATTCGATCATGTAGAGTATTCATCCATGCTCGTTTGAGTCCAACTGTACACCACCTGTGCAACTTGCACACGCCTTTGCCTTTTAGCTCTAAGTACTTCTTGGTCACCCCACACACGTATTTGTGAGGCTTTTTTTACAATACTGCAATAACTTAACACAAATGTCCATAGCAATAAAGAAATGATCATTATCAATATTTAAAATGTATGTCCTATATTAAACATGAATTCTAACAAGAACCCTTTCCTTTATATGAGGTTACTTAACCTCTAGTCTATACATTGTTTCAATCGAAGTAAAACCTCTTAATTCCCTTAATCATTGGTTAACCTTTCCTTCATATTTTAGTCTACCTCCAGGTATTTATACATTTTGAAAACCATTACTAATCATTTTTCTTAACATTTTAGTCTACCTCCGGGTATAAAACGATTACTAATCATTTTACATTCATATTTCTTGAACTAACTTTTCAACTTTTACCCATTACTTATCATTGGTTTATACATTACAGTTTATGAGAAATTAAATCTTTCTTTACACTCATGAAGCTTAAGTCTTCAAGCTATTCACTCATGAGGTACTTATCCTCATGATAAATTCCCATGAAGTCCTTAGACATCAGTGTTATTACCCATGAATTCCGGACACTTCATGTTTACACCCATGAAGTCCGTACACTTCAAGTTATCATCCGCCAATATGATTATTACAATTTATTATAATTCCTCCCTTTTCATTTTCATAATTCACTCACATAGGAGCTTAATGGCATTATCATATGCATAAATAAACATATTTATATATTATCTCCTCATTCATTAAATATCCCTATATGGGCTCATACATACTTACACATATTCAAATTTCCATATTACAATTTACAAACACTTAAACACTTTACCAAACTCGCGTACTAAATAAGTAAGTAGGGGGCTCTTCGTGCGTGCTTACAAGTATGCACACCACATTTCTGTGTACTTAATAAGTACATATGTCCTACAACTTTTAACACTTGTAATCCAGTTATTACCCTTACATTATGAGATATTTAAACCCCAATATTACCCGTGAAGTCCTTACACTTTGCTTTTACTTCCGTTGGAGTCCCTAAATTCCAAGTGTTCGCCGTGATGTCCATAGACAATCACCTTACGTTCGTGACGTCCATGGACAATCACCTTTCATTCCAAGTTATCCGTAGATATCAACGTTACTTCACTTTCATTATGCGATATCCGAAAATATCAACTTTACTTTTGTTAGTACAGTATGTCTATGTCTTTGTCTTGTATCGAGTCTGTATAGAATAGGCTAGCGAAACGAAGTATTTATAAGGTTTTTAGTCAAGTTCGCTCATATTGTAAGATAAAGACAAGTTCGGCCGAACTTGACTATGTCAAGTTCGCTCGAACTTCAATCATCTCCAGCGAACTTGTTTTTGTTTAAATAGCTAGCTTGTTCATGTCATTTGTAACTTTCAGAGATTTTGGCACAGAGACGGCGAAGCTCTGTCCAAGTGTTTCCAGGATCTGTAACGTTGAATATTAATGAAACGGTGATTAAGTAGAAACAAATGAGTGTATCCAATGTCGCCTAAGCAAACTGATTCCGCACGTTTACCTTAGGTTTGTCAGATTAGTGCCCGAATGATCCGTACAACGGACCTTCAAGTTGTATCCGAGCAGGATTGGACAGCTGTGCCATCAGGTTGCACGACCGTGCCAAATTTAGCACGACCGTGCCAATTCCCCAGATCAGTTTTCACAGAATGTTCGCAACAGTGACTTAGGCTGCTCGGTTTGTAGATTTTTCATTATACGTGTTTCTAACCTGATTTTCCTGTGCAAATGGATCACCCATTCCTTCACTTTGACCAAACGATCTGAAGAACCAACCATACCTCACCGCCTTGAACGAAATGTGGCAACGTAGAGGTCAATTCGGTACGCCTAAACGTCTGAGTTGGGACGTAATGGAGGAGCTAAATCAGTCAGATAGGCTTCAAAACATGCTCTCAATGCCCTTTGCTCGGCTACTCAACATTAACCGACCGGTTTATAGGGAGCTCACCTTAGAGTTTCTCGCAACTTAGAGCTATGAGAAACCTAAGGCGAGTCGGAAAGACAAGGAAAAGAATTAACTTTCGGTTAGGTGGACAGTGGCACACTTGGAGGGTAGCCCAACTTGGTCAAAAACTCGGAATTTACAGCAAAGACGAGATAAATTCCGAGCTCTTCTCTGATATCTACACGTTTCCAAGTCATCAACAGCGGGCTGCATTCTGGGCTAGGATAGCCGACGGCCCACCCTACGTGTTGCGCTCGGCAAAAGCATCATGGATTAGGGACCCCCTCCTACGGGCCGTACACCACATCATCAGTCATACAGTTGCGGGTCGCATGGACAGTGGAGGAAACTGTCCAACATCGAATGTCTTTTACCTATATGCACTCGCAGAAGGGGTTCACGTTAACCTCGTGGCCCGTTTGGCAGAGTTCTTTATCAAGAGCTCGGGGACAACCCCGAGCAGTAAGATTCACGGGGGTGAATACGTCACCCAACTCGCCTACGCGCTAGGGATCATGATGCCTCAGGTGGTTGCCAGGCTTACATTGGTGGATGAGGAGTACACGGTGGACGTCCGTTCTTTGAAGGTTGTAGGTATAGCAGTGGACATCAAAATGGACCGAGACTTAAAGGGTTAAACAACGAGATTTGGGATCCATTGTCGCCAAACCAGATGATGAGGGAGATGATGCCGTCATGCATGACATGCCGGTACATGATGATGGTCACGGGCACGAGCAACCGCCACCACAGCAGCAGCACCACCACCACCAGTATCAGCCACATGATTGGCCACAGGACATCCCACCTTATCTTGAGTTCTATCAACAGTTTCAAAAAATGCAGGTTAATCAGGATTTTATGCTCCAAGAGATGCAAGCGGGATTCTCCTACATTTTTAGTGGTCTTCATGATGCCTACCTGAACCACTTCGGTGATCCCCTGCAGTTCCCCTTTGGGAACCAGCCAGGTGGAGGGGCGGGTTCATCTGGAACTCGCCATGACGATGATGATAGGGACGAGTAGTTCGGAGGTTGGCGTACTTGGTGCTTGTTGCTATTTTCTATTAGTTATGTTTGTTTTTGGGTGTCATTTTGCTAGTATTTAAACACCCTCGGATATTATTGTTTTATTTTCAGACATTTTAGTTCTTGTAATTTATGGATTCTTAGTATTATTATGTATGTTATGTTTTCATTTTCGCGATCAGTTGTACTAATTTGTGTTGTGTTGTGTAGTGACGTTTATGCAGGTTTATAAACACATAACAAGGAGCAGTGATAAAGGCTAAATCGGGAGCTCGACATCCATATTCATCCTTTATAGGGGAGTATTATCTTCCCTTCTCTTTACTTTGGGTCTCGCATTGGGGACAATGCGAAGTTCAAGTGTGGGGAGGGGTTTTGACATTGTAACTTTGTTTGTCCTTGCAAAAAAAAAACTGTTTATTTAAAATAAACCGGTTGGCTGTATTTTTAGAAACGATCAGATACAATAAAAAATTAACAAGCCGAATAAACTTTGAAAAAGATAATAAAAAACGCGATAAACAAAGAGAAACTTACATGTTTATTTTCGTACTTTTACCCATTCCCTCTGTTATTTGAGCATTATTTTGAGCCTTATTCGTTATATGATTGTTCGTTTCGGATTAGGAGTGAGCCATATGTCTCATGTAATGTAGAACTTGTCCAAAGCATGCTTATCGAGACCATAAACATGTAAGAACGTGTAGAAATGATAGAGGCGCCTAGAAAACCCTTTGTTGTAGCCTTTTTCATTTGTGTGTTACCCCAAAACCCCATATCATCCTTTAGGACTAACCATGTTGAGCCCTTTCCATGTTTTTCTTTCTTTAACCAAACAAAGTAAACCACTTAGCCAAATTAGCCTTTTATTTTTTTAACCTTAGTGTTAAAACTCGGTTAAAGTCACCATTTAACTAGCATTTGTTGTAAATAGTTACTTATTAGTTTGCAAAAACAAACAAAAAAACAAAAAAAAAAACAGAAAATAGAACACCCCAAAATAGGGTGGAGACAACAAGATTCGAGCAATTTAAGAGCTAAAATAGTAGAATATTGTCGACTAGGTCGAAAACACAAAAGTTGTCTTTTTGAAGCATTATTTATGTATAGTTTTTGTTTATTTACGCTTGTTAAATGCGACTACCGAGTTTTACCATTTAGTCACTTGTAAATGTCCATTCCACACCCTTTACCCTAGTCTTTCGTTACAACCCGTGAAGACCTCTTAATTTACACTTTTGCGCATGATAGGTGGTGGAGATGAGATCTTTTGACAAGCTTATGTTATTACACGTTTCATTGTCTTGGCATCGAGTGTTTACATTCTATGTATGTTTCACAAATATAGCCGAGTGTGTGGGAACATTGTGAGATGTGCGAAGATTAGCATGCTAAGTCAATCGGAAGTGGAATCGTGGCTTTTTGTTTATCTTTACATATATTTACATGTGCTTGTTTGGTTTAAATTGTTTGAAGATACCTTTCGAAAAACTGGCTAACCGTTTCGCATGTATAGTAGTTACGTAATTGTAAATTATTTGATTTCGTCAAAAACTTTGTTTTTATCTTAGTTTGCTTGAGGACAAGCAAAGTTCAAGTGTGGGGAGGTTTGATATATGTGAAAATACACATGTTTTAGTCCCCCGTTTACCCTCGTTTTATGCGTTTTCGGCTATAAAGCCTACCCTTTTGGTACTTAATCAGGTGTGTTTTGGTTTATAGGCCCTAAACAGCGTATTGGAACGAAAGATGAAGAAAAAATGGACTTTCCGAGCGAAACGGCGAAGTTACGAAGATTCTGTTAAGCTGCAGATCAAGTGGCACGCCCGTGCCACATATGGCACGACCGTGCATATGCGAGACAGAAGACTGCACGAGCAGTGCAGTTACCCTTGCCACCCTTTTAGCCGGAAATGCACGACCTTGCATAGCTTAGCACGACCGTGCCAAGCCATTTTACCCGAGAACACTACCAGTTCAGCTGGCAGTGTAGCCTGATCATCGGACACGCACGATCGTGCCATTTTTGAATCACTGTTATGGATAAGCTGACGTCACCATATTGCGGGAATAGTGCACGGCCGTGAAGATCTTGCACGACCGTGCCAAATTAAAAAACGCTATAAAACAGGGCAGAAGCCACTGATCGAAACATTGGGCGATTTTCCTAACTTCTAGGCGATTTCTGGAGTCCGAGACAAGTCTGTAGAGGACGGTTAGAAGCCTCAAAGTTGCAAGAAGCCTATCTAGCATCCAATCCATCAAATCCTTGCTTGTTTATGGTTTGATTTCTTGTCTTAACATGTATTTTGATCTTAGATGCAAGCATTGAGATGATGTTATTATGGTTATTGTAGCCTAAGGGCAAAAACACATTGTTTACTTGCTTCATGAACAACCATTAATATGTTAATTATGTTGTAATGACACTTAGCACTTTTTATGTTAATCCTTGACGATTAGTTTGCAACCTTGTTTGTTGATATTGGATTCTTGATTATAGTTAATTGTCTTGGAAGATTAGTATTTGGTTAGTTAAGATATTTGCAAAAAGAAGCTTAATTAATCACTTGTTAGTAAACTTTTAACTTGTTAAAATGTTTACACCATGAGCTTAGAAATGATAATTGGTTTAATAAGAGGTAACTAATTTTAATCAAGAATGTTTTCCTTCACAGAAAAACCTTAACGGGTCGAATGGTGTCGTTATGAATTCTTGTCATAATTCGAGTTTAGTTAGTAGTTTCGGCCAAAATTGATTTTCCTAAATGAGGTTGTGTTCAAGGTTTGTAAAATGGGCTCGGTTGTGATTTAATCTAGGTTATGCTTTTCTTGGTGGTAACGTTATGTTTATCGGTGTTACTTTCCTTGATAAAGTGCGGTTAGAAAACTCTTAACGGATGACTAACTTATTTTAAGGGATTTTCAAAAAAATTTATCAATAAGGGCATCAAAGAACAATTTTAGGTGGTTAAAGTATGTTTATCGTTTAACCTTCCGAAGGGTTGTCATGTTAGGATTTCCGAAAGGGAAACTAATTGTCTTTTAAAAATAGAAAATTGACCAAGTGTTATAGTGCCAAAACCGACTTAGTTAACATATTTCGGTTGTTCGTAAAGCGAGGCTATTTTTCTTTTACTTATTATGTTAATAATTTATTATTTGCAAAAATATTTTTTTTCCAAACAAACTATCCACATCTCATTTTTACGGTAATCTAACGACAAAGGTTTAGTACTTTTGCTTCCGCCCGCATCCATGGATCGATACTTGGTTCTTACCGATACTTTACTACATATATGAGGGTACACTTGCCCTTTCGTGTGTGTTTTAATGTTGAAGTATCAATCATTTTTATAAATTTAAAACCGAATCGTGTGTAAAATTCATTGTAAAATATGTATATACACGCACACGTCAAAAAGAGTTTCAGCAAATGATTTATTGATTTTGAAAAGAGTTTTAGTAAAATGATCTTTTAATATCTATAAGATTTTATAAGCATGTGATAAAAAGTTGGTTTGATCTCTAATTGAGAATAAAGTCTTTAGTATAATGATATAATGTGAACGTGTTTTAGTGATTAGGTCAAGTATGAAGTTTTTGGGCAAGAGATTCATTAGACCGATTAGGTTGATAGGTAGCATTTCATAAAGTTTTGAAAATCGGGTAACAAAACATTTATGGTATGATTAAGAATTGTGTGTATATGATTTATGTAAAATAGATCGTAGTAAGAATACTTGATAAACAATAAATTTTGAAATTTGCCTAACGGATTTTGACAAATGATAAACGATTTAGGTATAAAATTTGATCGTGTTTACATAATAAAGTCTCTTTGAAAGAAAATTTGGTAACGATCACTGAGGTAACAGAATAACCCCTAACCCGTTGGTGAAGTCGTTTCTTGAGAAAGGAAGGTGCGGAGTTAATCGTCAAGGTAAGGAAATCACTCCTATCTCGATGATATGTCTCCATTTGGGGGTTACAAGAAATGTAAATCTAGTTGGTGACGTTTTTGAAAATCATGCTTGTGAATAACGTATAAGTGTATGAAAAGATTTAGTGTGATGTGTGTGTAAAACCTTAGAAATAAGTTGAATTTTGGAAAGAAGAGGTTGTATCGTGTTAAGTATAGGATTGACAATAGTAAAATGAATGTTTGATTAAAACTTGGATTGTTCCAAAACGGAACTTTGACTAAATCAAGTGGTCGAAAATTCTCTTGATTTGGGTAGCATGCTTTGGCCTAATAGGTGGAATACTCTCGCTGAAATGTCGGTTAACGCTATTCACGCTTCCGGTTACTACATGTTCCAAATCAATCGAAAATTCTTGACTTGGCGGGATTTTGAAAATCAAGGAGTGAGACTAATTGACAAGATGTGGGTTTCACCCCTAACTTGACAATATTGTACCCTAAATGTGGTTAGTACTCGTCGGGTCAACAAAGTTAATTCCAACACATTGATGAGGGTCCACTAGATTTAAAATAGAGATTCTCCATCAAGGTGTGGATTTCAGTCCTAACTTGATGGCGAATTTTGTGTAAAAAGAATAAGTGGATTGAGAGTCGTCACCAAATTGTGGGTTTCACGCCTATTTTGGTGAAGTCTTCTCGTTTGTATAATACGAGGGTTTTCGATTTTTTTTTAACATAATCGTGTAAAATAGCCTTAGGAAAGGCGTATGTTATGGGATAATAAAGCAAGAGTGAGCACATAAAAGGTATTTCAAGAATAGCACATAAAGGTGTTTCATGTAATTAGCATATGAATCAAGTATGGTCAAGTATGGTACTTAACTATAGACTAGGTCAAAAGCATGGCAATTTTCCTAGTTCCCTATAGTTATGGCTCTGATACCAATCTGTCACACCCCAACCGATGGAGGAAACATCGGGGCGGGATGAAACGAGATTGCTCGAGTCATCATAATGCTATTTATGACAATAATTAATTCAAAACCGAATTTCATTAATAAACATAAATTGTCGATACAACGAAGGAAGTACAAGTACAACATGGAAACAACAAAATATAACAACAATAACATAACATAACAATATCCAATCTAGTATCTTGAGCGTGGTTCTAGTCATCCCTACTAGATTCATCATGGCATTAATCCTCAACCTGTAACATGTTTAAAATAAAGTTCAATGCAAAAGCAAAGGCGAGTACAGAAGTTTTGGGTTACATAGCATAAGTATAAAAAATATTTACTTGAATCCACATAGCAATTTGTATACAAGGTAAACTAGCATGCAATACTAATGTCAAACCCGAGTGTCCCCAAGAATAATAGTGCCCCTCCTCACAAAAGTAATGAGACTAAATAAGAATGAGAATAAGCTTAACATAACCCCGACGGCAGCATGCTACTCCTATAGCGCTATATATGTTAAGTTGGGCTAGCTAAGTTAATGACCATAAGCATGTATGAATCTAGCATGAACCTAAGCATGACAATTTAGCATGTATAACGGATTGAGCGTATAAAGTATGATTGTGTGTATTTGTGTATTTTTATAAGTTAACATGTTACAACCCAAAATGTGTAAAAAGAAAAAAATGGGTCAAGTGTACTCACGGTTTTGCAAGCTTCCACTTGGTAATTCCGTGAAGAGTTGGTTGGTTTGGAGTTTGGAACACCGAGTTATCCTACACGAGGAAACGTAGGTACGTGAGTATTCGAATGATAGCGGAGGATTAGGAATTTAAATATACCAAAGTATGTATACGAGAAAGTAATCATCTAGACTTAATACTCGTTTTCGACACTATAAATCCCATAAAGGTGATTATGGTTTCATGGGTCTTTCCCATTAGAATCATAACTAGAAGTTAAGTATTTAGATGACGTAACTTAGTACCATGACGAATAATCATTTAACCATCATCAAGGGTTCGATTAGTATGTATATGTTATATATATATATATATATATATATATATTTACATATATAGTATAACTACAAGTCCATCATAGATATCATAGATTTCATAGAAGTCATGCATGGAGGTAAGAGGATAACCTTCGTTTAACCTCTTTCGTATCTTCACTAATGCACAAATTGTCACAAGGACAACAAGGATGGTCATGAATAAGAATAGAAATGGAAGATGTAGTTATCACTATACCAAGTAGCCAAGTAATCTTCAACCCGGGTGAGCCAACATCGACATAGAAAGTATTAACTAAGTGTCGAAGGCTAGATGGGGTCGTGTCACTTTTAGGCTAGCAAACTACTTGGGATAGAGATGAGAAAACATCAAGTGAGGTGGTGGATTAAGGTAGGATAGCCATGGCTTCCAAGGAATCACACTTCATACCAAAGCACAAGTCTTGTCATGTAAACAAGCTGGGATGGTTTCAACACTTGTGGGTGAATAACCCTAACAAAAACAGAAAGTTTAGAGGCGTTTTACACCTCCGAATTTGTATGGAACAACCTTGCTTTAGCTCACTAATCATAGACTTGATTAGAGGCATAAGAACACAAGTTTGTTTGAGACAAAGTACGTTTAACGGAAGTTACAACCAAAATCTTCAAACAAAAAGTTTGGTCCTCAAAATGGTGATGTTACAGCTTGGTTTTCCATGGAAAACCTGTGGAAACATTCCTAGAGGCAATCTAAGCTTTGTAGAAGAAGATTTGGTGAAGAAATGAAGAAGAAAAGTGAATTTGAACTCACTTTTTACACTTGAACAATTTGCCTTGTTCTTGGAATTTCAGAGATTTTGGAGAGTGTTTAATGTTATGGAGGTGTTTAGAAAATGAAAATGAGGTGTAGGAGGCTCATATTTATAATGGTGAAGTAGGGTTTGAGTTTTAATGGATTTATAAGGTGATTGGTGAGTTTTGGAGGTGAAAAGGATGGCTAATCCGTTGCTGGTAACAACTTTCTGCGAATCAGGAAGCTAGGTATCGCGCGTAGTCCTAAGGGGTTAGGGCTAGGTGTAGCGCCATACCCTATTTTGGCAAATTTGCATTTTGGTCCCTGAAGTTTGGTTTTTTCCCCATTTTAAGCTAAAACTTGTTATTTTAAGGTGTTTTTGGCATGTTTTAAGTATATAACATGTATGTAAGTATAATTTAGTTATCAAGAGTATATGCATGAGTATTTGCACGTATAAAAAGTATCGATTCATGTGTAAACATGTATTTAACGACCGAAACACATGTAAGAAAAATATGTATAAAGTATGAATTCCATTACGATCAACGTCTCGGATTACAAAGTTGAACTTGGGTATGAGTATAAACTGACTACAAGTTTCCAAAAATATAAATTTGGATATGCTTTCTATATGGGGAAAGTATGAAAATGCGAGGTGTTACATTTAGATAGGGATCGTCAACATCGGGAGATGATGGATTATATGGCCCGAACCGATAGGATGCGGCATTTGGAGGCGCAGGTGGAGCTCAACATGCGAGCTTATGATGAAAACCAAACTAGGAGACACATGGATTATTACCAAGGGGTCCTGTATGTTGAGAATCCACCATATGCGGATTATAGTCAAGAGCCTCCATACCAGGTTCATGGGTCTATATGGGTGACTTTCGAGTATACTACACCGCACTACCAGAGCTCATACTCGTACCAGCCACCGTCATATGACTACCCGTCCCAACAACAAGAGCAACAACACGAGCAGCAGCAGGGAGAGCCAGCAGCAGGAGGGCTTGCTGACATTTTTGACATGAGTGCATTCTATGAGCATCTTGGAGGATACTACGGTGGACCACGGGTCCATCTTATCATTGACGCACTCACCGATCTCCTGCTATTTTGATCAGGCCGTGCTTGATCTTTGATACTTTTTCAATTTTAGACACTTTTTATTTTTGTTTTGTTTGGTGGTGCAATTTGTTGTGTTGGGAGTGTGTCTTATTTGTGTTTAGTTATATGGTTTAGATTAGGTCGCTCATGGGTTGGTACTTGGTGGTATTCGGGTTAGGTTCTAAAATGCACCATACATTGGGGACAATGTATCCCAAGTGTGGGGATGTGGTAACCCGAGGGGATAGGTGATTGATGTTGATGCACTATTGTGTTCGTCACTTGTCGAATAGGCTAGATTGAGCGTGTGTTGATATTGTATAGGTTAGAATCGAACACACGACCAAAATACGGAGTTTTCAGTGTAAAAGGGAACAAGTTCGCTTGAAGTTGACCTGTGTTGGTCAAGTTTGCTCGAACTTGACATGTGGCAGACAAGTTCGGCCGAACTTGTCATATGATAAACAAGTTCGCCCTAACTTGACCTCATATGTACATGTCAAGCGAACTTGGCTGTTTCCCTATAAATAGGTGGTGTGTGTTCATTTGTCATTTGAGTTTTTGGCCATCCCTCGGGGAGGTGCTGCTGGATTCTCTCAGGAACTCCAGCAGCTGGACTTAAAAAGATGTATACTCTTTTGGTATGAATGAAGACTTCCGCTGCATTCTACTTCTACTCCTTTCTGTAATAACATTCTACCGAATCGGTTTACGTTTACGCATTAACTTCCGTCTAGAACCGCCTGATCACGGACCTACAATTGGTATCAGAGCTACGGTTATCACCTACGCTCATGAATTTGGACATTTATGGACATTAGGAGGGGTTTTGGATGTAAAATTTGAAATAAACATACAATCCACGGATAGAAAGTGAAATTGAACGGATAGGATTGTTAGAAAGTCATTTTCGACCAGATCTATGGTGGAAACATCTCGAAATTCGAAGAAATAAGAATTCTGGATCGAAAAATGTGAAAAAAGGCTGATTTGGGGGAACAAGTTCGACCGGACTTGACCTGTGGAGGTCAAGTTCGCCCGAACTTGACAAGCATTTTCAAGTTTTTCTGTCAAGTTCGCCGGAACTTGACTAATTTTCTTTGAAATTTAGCACAAGTTCGCCCGAACTTGTCTATTTCATGCAAGTTCGCCCGAACTTGGTGGTGGCCAACCAAGTTCCCCCGAACTTGTCACAAACTGACTAAGTTCGCCCGAACTTGTCACAAACTGACTAAGTTCGCCCGAACTTGTCACATACTGACTAAGTTCGCCTGAACTTGTCACATACTGACTAAGTTCGCCCGTACTTTTCATACAAGTTCGCCCGAACTTGTCAAGAGCCTAAAAAAAGGCATGGAAAAATTTTGTTGATCGTATTGATGGGATGAGTGTCCAGGAAAAAATTAGCGATATAACTTTTTTTCAGGTTTTTGAAGACCGAACTAGGATGTTCGGGGACACTGCCTAAAGCTTCAGAGTACAGATTTGGTGATATAGTTACAAAATTTTGAAGATAACGGGAGAGTCAATGATACCGATGCAGAATGTTGATCATTTGGGTATCGTGACTAGTAATGGGCCTAAACGTTAAATCCGCATTTGTTAAATACTGAAAGTTCTGGATTTCAGGGGGAATTTCAGTGAAAATTTTCAGTATGGCCAGAATTTGCAAAAATGAGGGGGAATAAAAAAATTTCAGTATTTGAAGATTTCAGCATTTTTGAAATTCGTGACTAACTGCAACAGTATCTGGGTGTTACCGATTGTAGATTATCGGAAAATGCAGAGGATTGAGATTCATTGGGTATTTCAAATTGGTTTCTAGTTTGAAACTGGGTGGTTACATAACTGAGTCTTGGAGGAGTTGTTTATCAGATTCTGAGGTCATGGTTGTGGCTTGACACCTGAGTCGCGCGTATGGTTTGGAAGCACACACGACTGCCTATCTTTAACTCTGTTTTGCACATGAACTATTGACTGGACTAACCACCAGGAGATAGGGATGCTCTGTAGTTTCAGTTGCCCCGGGTTGTACGCGGTACCATGATTAAAGAAGATGATTTATGGGATCGAATCTTTCGGATAAAGTTGTGTATATCAGTTGCTGACAAAATAGGTTATACATTTGGGATTCTGTGATCAAAGGAAGTTCCGAGTTTTTAGTTCATGATACAGAATGATGCTTAAGGGTTAGAGTCCTGATCTCCGGTGAAGGAACAGTTAGCTGGATTAGCAGTTGTTAGTACCAGTGAGGAACTAAGGACGTTCAAAATGTTCGGTGATGATCTTAGGAATTAATGACTAGCTCCACAGACGGATGGTTTCAAAATTACCAAGGAAATCTGATGATAACCTTTGGTGGCCATTATTTTTAGTCTTCAAGCAGATGAATCATTCTTCTCTTTGGACTAACCGCCGTTGGATGATGATGTTTGGTGATTAAGTGGCGTTGATCTACCGGAGATAGCTATATATCTGGCATTATGACTGAAGAGGAGGAATATGATTTTGATCACGGACGTATGTTTCTCAGATTCGATGTATTACCAGATTATCTGTTTCGATGAAGATTTGTTGATTAAGCAGATTACCGATTTGCCGATCAAATCTTTCTGAAGGGTGCTTAACTGCGATTACGGAAATCGGGGTTTCAGTTTTTCGAGGGTATTCGTTGATTTGAATTTTTCCGATGCGGCGATTCGAAGTTTCTATCAGTTGCCGATTGAGTTTTTGATACTTTAGGAGTATGCGGAATAAACTCTCGATGCTCAACGCTTATTCAAAACTGAACTCGGATGCGGTTATCGTCGAAATAGAGAAGCTACTGCATTGATTAGCTTCGAGTTGATGGTTATTCGAGAAAATTTGTCGGTCAAGTAAAGGAGAGGAGTCGGAAACCACGCAACCAAAGATCTGAACTGGAGATTTCAGCGGAATTGAAAGTTGTTAATGTAAACCCGGATCATCAATTAAGGGGAATTTGTTGACGCATCTCGACGACATCAACATACACCTTGATTGAAGTTGTAGAATATTCAAACACGGCTCAAAGTTTTGAAGTTCAAGATCAAGCTTCGACAATAACGAACAAGGGGAATCTGTTGATGCACTATTGTGTTCGTCACTTGTCGAATAGGCTAGCTTGAGCTTGTGTTGAATATTGTATAGGTTAGAATCGAACACACGACCAAAATACGGAGTTTTCAGTGTAAAAGGGAACAAGTTCGCTCGAACTTGACCTGTGTAGGTCAAGTTCGCTCGAACTTGACATGTGGCAGACAAGTTTGGCCGAACTTGTCATATGATAGACAAGTTCGCCCGAACTAGGCCTCATATGCACATGTCAAGAGAACTTGGTTGTTTCCCTATAAATAGGTGGTGTGTGTTCATTTGTCATTTGAGTTTTTGGCCATCCCTACGGGGAGGTGCTGCCGGATTCTCTCCAGGAACTCCGGCAGCTGGACTTATAAAGATGTATACTCTTTCGGTATGAATGAAGACTTCCGCTGCATTCTACTTCTACTCCTTTCTGTAATAATATTCTACCGAATCGGTTTACGTTTACGCATTAACTTCCTTCTAGAAGCGCCTGATCACGGACCTACAATTGAAAACGCTTGAAGGGGTGAAAGCGATTGAAAAAAAAAGTGAAAAGTTGAAACTTTTGAAAAACTACATGAAACTACATATCAAAACTACATGAAAACTAAAATTTTCAAATGCTAAAGGGTTCCCACTGATACTAAGCTAACTTAGATCCCTAGTCATGGTTGTCCCTTTAAGTTTCATGGGAGTATTTCTGATAGGTGCTTTAGAAAAGAGTTGAGAAGAGATGCCTAACTATGGGTAACATGCTTTAGGAATTACACATGCTACATGTTGGTGACCCTTATTCCTTTCGTTGTGTGAGATGTTTGAGCCTACTAGATTGTAGTTTGAATTAAAAATATATTCATTTGTTGAGTGTAGGCCATATGTTACTCTATTTTAGAACTTGTGTGGTTTGATACATGTTGAGACTGTGGTTTAACGTAAGCACATAAATGATAAAGGCGTTAGGATCCCTTCGTTGTGTAATCTGTTGATTGTTTATACATCCTACCTTAGTTACCCATCTTGAGCCTTACACCTTTCGTTTGTCACACCCATTTAAACCGTCCGATTACCAACCATATATGATAATTGTTTTTAGATATGTGTTATGAAAAGAAAAAATATATACATATAGAAAAAAAAAAGAAAAACAAGAAGAAGAGAAAATTAGAAAATGCAGCTGAATATATGGATCAGATGATTAGAATAAGCGATTGCGAGAAAGTATTAGTAGTATTGTGTTTTTTTTGTGAATAGTATTATTATGGTTTGGTTCGTTCTCCTTTAGCCAAAGAAAAAGAAAATAAAATGTCAAAAAAATTCCTTACCTTTATCCTAACCCAAAACCAAAAAGTCCTTTTGATGTGTGCTATGTTATTGTTACAATGGAGGTATGATTGCTATGCAAGCTTATGAGGATAGAGTTTCATTCTGATTTTGAGTGGTACACATACTAGCACATTACACGCTAGTTCAGATACATCTGAGAGGAGAGTTCATTGTGAGGGGCGTGTGGCATGTGTGTAGTATCATAAGCATGTTAGTTTTAGTTAGGCAAGTCTTAAGTTGTTTAATTATGAATCATATACTTGTCAGATTGTCAACCTCGATTGTGTTAGTCTATGGGACGTGTATGACTGGGGACCTTAAAATGTTAAATCGGTAAAGGATTCGGAAGTTATCTGTTAATAAGGTGAGTAATGTTTGAGACGGTTGCTTGAGGACAAACAAAGTTAAGTCTGGGAATGTGATGGAGAGGGTGAAACCCGGGCATTAACATTCTTATCTTATGAGTTTTAGCTTTTTTTAAGTGATTATATGTGTTGAATGTGATAACTACGAGAATTGTGGTTTTTGCAAGTTAATTACTTAATTCGGGGAAGTTAAAAGGTTTAGAGACGAAGCGGAGCGCTCGAGGTTAATAAATGCAGCAAAAGAAGTATTCGGGACTTACTTGGAGTTGAAAGGTATATTGAAAGTGAAAGGAGCGTGAAAGAACAAAGTCCAGGGGCCTTTTGGTTATTCTTGGAAAGTTAATGAGTGACGAAAAAGGAAGCATGCAGGTCTCGCCGTAGGCTACGGTCCCTTGACCGTAGCTTACGGTACTTTGAGGTTCAAGAGAAAGATTCCAGCAAGTCTTCATCGTAACCTACGGTGGGTGACCGTAGGTTACGGTCAGTTGTCACAAATCAAACAGAGTCTCCGGACCGTAGATTACGGTCCGATCCGGAAAAACGCGCAGACTTGTTGTGGGAGGTATATTAGGTTTTAAAAATCATAACTCAATCATCTTCGACTTTTAGGGGACAATTATAGAGAGAGAAATGAGCAAACTTTGGGCCAATTTCATCATATATCATCATCATTCTACATCACTTCCGAACAATGATCATGAATTCATCCGTTTCCGAGCTTTTGAAGATCGCGAGACTAACATGAGCGGCTAATCCGGTTGTGGTTTCCTCTGGGTGGAGGATTCTTGTAAGTTGGACAAGTTATGTGTTTTTATTGTTGGGAGTTGGTAATCTAAGAATTCAATGCTTTTTACCTTTGGATTTGATTGACTGATTGTAAATAGTTGTTTCTAATTAACCTCTGGTTCTTGATCATTATGTTAGTCCCATTTCCGGATCTGTTCTGGCACTAATTTGGCAAACTTAACGTAAACGTGTGGAATCCGTTTGCTTAGGCGACATTGTAGACAAGTTTGTTTCTATTTAATCACCGTTTCATTGATTATCAAATGTTACAGTTCCTAGAAACACTTGGACAGAGCTCCGCTGTCCAAGTTGCAAAATCTCTGACTGTTAACTTCTAATGAGCAACACACCTATTTATAGGCTACCTAATTCGCACCAAAACATCTAGGCTCTAGTTTGTACGAACTACTAGTTCGTACAAACCAGTTACATGGCATAACCTAGTTCATGCGAATTACACTAACAACATATGAAACTAAACTTTATGTTCCTAAATACAGACTCGATGTTATACGATGACGAAGGTTACAGACAACTGTATCAACAGACCCCCCCCTTGGATGTTGCCGTAGTCATTAATCACCAAGTAAACTCCAAAGTCTTTAAAATTCTCGGATCTTTATTTCTTGAATAGCTTTAACATCCATGATCTTCAATCTTCTTCAATCCTATTCTCTTTCATTGAGCTTCTCTTGAAAAAACCTGAATCAACATGCTTCCCCTTTCTTTGAGCTTTCGTTATCTTCATTCAACATGGTTATCTAGTTCCCTTTTAAAATCTACTTCCTGTTTCAAAGTACCTTAAACATTCAAATAAACTTTTCAGATTCAAACTTTGAAATTTCTAAACATAAACATTTCAAATTTTAATCTTCTTATCAGGTATAATATCCTCTCAGTTAAACAAGTCCAAACTAATGACCTTGAATATCTGATTTATGTATCAAGTTCAAATTATTGATCTTGATTAAACATTTTGATGCTAAACTGATGCATCTATTCAAATGTAAGTTTCAAATTAATGAACTTTTAAACTTTTCAGAATAATTTCAATCAATCAATTTTTTTAGATTTTGTTCAGCAACTCTAGACTTTGAAAATTAGCTTTTCATCATCAGTGGTTGAAACTGGAATGATAATAAAATCTTTTTGTTTTTATGAAATGAATATCAAACTCTAACTATGTACAAACATATTTACATACATATTTTTGTTGAGTTTGTGTTAAAGGATCGTATCAGTTATTTGAGACAAATCAGCAGTACCATTGACCTTTTAAGACTTCAAGTTTTAAACAAATTTACCTAGATTGTCAATATTTTTGTCCATTTAAACTTTAACACATTTCTCAATTGTTCCAAGATACGTTAAGTAGAATTAAGAAACTTGACTTAACTGTGTTTCCCACCTTAGAATATACTCCCGTATCAAGATTCCCTAGATTTCGTCTTACAGGTGAGTATAGCTTAACTGATATCTGTATCTGGGTTGTGTGAGACCTTGAGAGCTCAGGTGTCACACCCTCAATTTCCACTTGCGGAGTTTTACCGCCGAGGCGTGTGAACAAACCAGAATCTGAAACACTAGTACATCGAACGACTCTATATGATTTGATAATACGTTTTCCAAAATCACTTGTTGTAGATTTTATATTACCAATATTTAGCAGAAGCATCAGTTTTTTTTTTAAAGTTTGAGCGGAAGCATAAATAAGTAGTGAAGCGGGCGCCAACACAAACGCCAAAACAAATGAAAAATCCCAAAACAATATTAATAAATAAGACTCGATAAAAGATGTCTTGTTCAATGCATGTGCGTGCACCTAGAGCTCCTAGCGTCCTGAGAAACATGTAAAGAAACAAGTGTCAACATTTAAGATGAGTGAGTTCACAGGTTTTCATAAATTCGTTTGTTCGGTTATAGTTTGTTTACTCCGTTATCCCTAACCCGGGATAACGTATTAGTTCCATTATTCTAACCCGGAATAATAAGTTGTTGCTTCCAATATTCCAACCCGGAATATTAAGTTGTTGTTTCCATTATTCCAAACCCGGAATAATAAGTTGTTGCTTCCAATATTCCAAACCCGGAATATTAAGTTGTTTCGTAATTAAGTTCAATGTTAACATATATAGGTAGCTAGCCTAAAGTCATGTCACGTAAGAGTTCGCGATCGAAGCTGACTGTTGTGCCTCCGTTTTGCCAGGCCTATCACATGACCATGGCGAAGTTAGGCCAAATTATTCACCCGTTGACCATACCCGGTCGGCTAGCGCGACTAGCTCGGATGGGGCTTGTCGGGCCCAGTAGTACTACTTATAATTCCCCCGCTATTAAACCCAATACTAACGATCCGAGAGATTGACGAGGACTTAAGTGATAAAGCTGCTTAGTGACCATAACATTACATTAACATTAACTTAGTTACCGAATAGTTATGTGACGTTAAATTCGTATAACGTAAAGAGATTGAGTTTGAGGTCTTGATACATCTTATCCGAACCCGGATGGACAGAGTATCGGGATTTGTGAGCTTCATCCATGACTAGCTCTCTGAGATTTCCGTAGAGAGGTACCCATATGCGATTCATAAAATACCGGGCTCCATTGGGCTTTACTTCCCAATCGCGCTCCATTTTTCCCACTGATTCGGCTTTGATGTTTTCCTCCTTAACTGCTTCTAACTGGGCGTCGCGTATTTGTTCGGGTAGCCCCGAATGAATAGTGAGTTGTAGTGCTCGTACGCGACGAGGTTTCAAGTGTTCCTTCCTACTGAGGGCATCAGCTACCACGTTAGCTTTACCCGGGTGGTACCGAATGGCACACTCATAATCGTTCAAGAGTTCGACCCAGCGACGCTGTCGCATGTTTAACTCCTTCTGATCAAAGATGTGTTGGAGGCTCTTGTGGTCCGTAAAGATTGTGCACTTCGTTCCGTAGAGGTAGTGTCTCCAAATCTTAAGTGCAAACACTACTGCTCCCAATTCCAGGTCATGCGTCGTATAGTTTTTCTCGTGAACCTTCAGTTGTCGCGACGCATACGCGATGACCTTATCGCGTTGCATGAGTACGCATCCCAATCGCTGAATGGAAGCATCACAATACACTACAAAGTCATCTGTCCCTTCCGGCAAGGACAGAATGGGTGCACTGCAAAGTTTCTGCTTCAGCAATTGAAATGCTGCTTCTTGCTTGTCACCCCAAGCATACTTGATGCCTTTCTGGGTGAGGGTAGTGAGCGGTTGTGCGATCTTTGAGAATCCCTCGATGAAACGTCTGTAGTAGCCAGCCAATCCCAAAAATTGGCGGATCTCCGTCGGTGTCTTAGGTGCTTCCCAGTTTTTGATGGCTTCAATCTTGGCAGGGTCTACGTGGATACCCCTTTCATTCACGATATGCCCGAGAAACTGAACTTCCCGAATCCAGAAATCACATTTCGAAAACTTGGCATATAGTTTTTCCTGTTGAAGTAGCCCTAGTAGTAATCGTAGATGTTCCGCATGTTCTTCTTCACTTTTGGAGTAGATGAGTATGTCATCGGTGAACACAATGACAAACTTGTCGAGGTATGGTTTACACACGCGGTTCATGAGGTCCATGAACACCGCAGGTGCGTTGGTGAGTCCGAAGGGCATGACCAAGAACTCGTAATGGCCATACCGAGTGCGAAATGCCGTCTTGGCGATATCCTCCTCCCTGACGCGTAGCTGGTGGTAACCGGACCGTAAATCAATCTTAGAGTAGTAACTTGACCCTTGAAGTTGGTCGAAGAGATCGTCGATGCGAGGTAACGGGTATCGGTTCTTGACTGTAACCTTGTTGAGTTCCCTGTAGTCGATGCACATGCGGAAAGTCCCGTCCTTCTTCTTGACGAAAAGGACTGGAGCTCCCCATGGCGAAACGCTCGGTCGGATAAACCCTTTCTCTAAAAGTTCCTGAAGTTGGGTAGACAGCTCCTGCAGCTCGGCTGGAGCTAGGCGGTATGGAGCCTTGGCGATAGGAGTTGCATTGCTTGCCAATTCGATTTCAAACTCCAATTGTCGATGTGGTGGAAGACCAGGTAGTTCTTCTGGGAATACATCGGAAAAATCACGGACGACAGGGATGTCTTCTATACGTTTCTCGTCCTTAGGCTATTCGGTAATTAGTGCGAGTAAAGCGAGGGTGTTCTTTCTCCGAAGATACTTCTGCGCTTGCATGTAAGAGATGATGTTGGTGACGGCGCTTGCCTTATCGCCTTGTACCGTCAGGATTTCGTCGTTAGAGAGCGGAATACGGATAGATTTTTCGAAGCAGATAACTTCAGCCCGGACGTTGGATAGCCAGTCCATTCCGACTACCACGTCAAAACTACCCAGGGTAGTTGTCATCAGATCAATGGTAAAAGTGTGGCCCGCGAGTTTGAGTTGACAGCCGGATACGATTTGGGTCACATCTACAGATTTACCATCGGCTAATTCTATAACATAAGGGGTCTCTAATGGTTTAAGCGTGAGATTTAGGTTCTTCCTAAAAGACTCAGATACAAAGCTCCTATCCGCACCCGTATCAAAAAGCACAGAAGCAAAATGTTCATTAAGGGGAAACTTACCGGTGACCACGTTCGAGTCGTTTCTGGCCTCTCCGCGGCCCATTGTAAATGCGCGACCTTTAGCACCTCCTGTGCCACCGTTCCCATTGTTGTTGTTATTATTGTTGTTGTGGTTATTGTGGTTGTGGTTGTTTCCACCATTATTGTTGTTGTTACGCAACTGTGGGCAGTCTCTTCTGAAGTGTGCAGTACTACCACACTGATAGCATCCCCGGTTTATACCCTGCTGCTGACCCTGGGGCTGATTTTGATTTTGTCGGGACATGATTTCTCCACGACAATCCTTTGCCGCATGTCCCACCTTGCCACATCGTTGGCAGCGGTTCCCGGCACAAGGGCCATTATGGTGGAGATTACAGCGGTTGCACTGCGGCTTTCGACCTGCATAGCCGCTTGCGTTCGGGTTGTTGTTGTTGTTGTTGTTGGCGGGCTGATTTTGGTGACCCCGGTGGCTGTTGAAATGATTGAACCGCTTCTGGTTCCCTTGCTGCGGATGAGATGACGAAGACTGTCGAATAGTGGAGTCTTCAAACTTTCTTTTGTTATCCGGGGCAACTTCAGTTGTACCCCGTGCTGGCAGTTTCTTTTGTTCCACCGCCTTATCGGTGAGTTTGTGAGCCAATCGGATTGCTTGATGTTCAGTTACAGGGTTACTAGACATTACCATACCCTGAATTTCCGGAACCAGACCCCCGAGATAGAACTCGAGTCTTTTCTCCACCGTGTTGGCCAATTCGGGACACAGAAATACTAAGTCATGGTGTTTTGCGGTGTAAGCTTCAATTTCCGATCCCACCATCTTGTGGTTCCATAGAGCTTGCTCTAACTGTTGCACTCTGTCTCGTGGACAGTACTCCTCTTTAATTAGGGCCTTGAACTCGGCCCATGCCATTGCATTCGCAGCTATAAGTCCACGTGTTTGGACTTGTGCATTCCACCATGTCAGTGCCCCATCTTCCAGTGTTGAGGCTGCGTATTTGACCTTGTTGGCCTCTAGGCAGTTGCACATTTCAAAAACGGATTCAGACTTTTCGATCCAGCGGACCAGTCCAATGGGTCCTTCCGCCCCCGAGAATTTGCTTGGCTTCGCGTCAAGGAACATCTTATAGGGATTAAAGCCCCCTCCTGCTGACAGAGAACAGGAAGTCAGCAAGGAATTTTACTAGCCTCACTATTAGATTTTCACGCGAAAATTTAATAATGGTTACCTGCCGGTTGGTTCTGAACACCCGCTAAAGCTGCGTTCACGTGCTCTTGAATCATGGCAGCTAGCTCTTCGGGAGTCAAGTTAAGGTTTCCACGTCTTCCAGTTGCCATTTAGCTCTTCGAAACACAACACAAACACACCCCGATAAGTCTATATATCCAATATAGTTATCCTACTTCGTACTTTAATAATTATTAAGTTACGTCAACTCAATATATTAAATAGTCAAAATAAATACTTGATTAACTGAAATTTCAACTTCTTACAAAAGTGCAAATCAAACATACGAATTCACTATAAAGTCTCAAGTTTAAACACAAGTGGGAAAATAAATAAACTGAAGGAAAACAAATAAAATAAATGAGACGTGTCAGTCGTCTACGTCTCCATCCCCCAAGTCACTGTCGTTGCCGTCATCCTGTGCGGCATTTCCAGCTTCTTCAACTGGGTCCTCCTCCGGATCCTCCTCTGGATCCTCCTCAGGGTCCTCCTCTGGATCCTCCTCTACCGGCTCTGGAGGGGCCGGTGCTGGTGCAAGTGCTTGGTTTTGTAGCTCCTGAATGTTCCAACTATTTTCCAGGACTCTGTCCTCAAGCCAGTCGGCCCTTATCTGCTCAGCACGCAGATCTCTGGCTATGGTGTTACGAGCTATCTTGCTCGTACGATGCTCTTCCTCGAGCGAGTCGGTCTTACCTGTAAGTTGTCGAATCATCCACCCTTGTGCTAGGATGGTTTCCTGCATTCTTTCTAACTGTTTTTGTTGTGTATGCACCAGGATTCTAAGCATGTCAATTCCTATTTCTACAGGATTAACCGGTTCAACCGGTACAGCAATGGTTGGGCGTAACGACGACTCCTCCCCCAGAGCGAGCCTTTTCCTCGCCGCTGAGCGTGTCTCCACGCCATAAGGTGGTATGGGTTCCACCATTGGTGCCTTTCATGGTGCCCTTGGTGGCGTAAGTCTGTCGGATGATGATGACGATGAGGATGATGACATTGCCTGTTAGGTCGTGTAGTTAGTTATGAGTTGTTTTCATTTCTTATTATGAAGGCATAATCTACCAAACACAGTTGTGGTATATTACATAACAAGATATAATAATTCGGTGCCAAACTAAGTCTAGTGTCGTGATATCAGCCATAGTTTAGGTCTACTTCTAATGCAAACCTGGTTCTCTATAGCTAGTGGCTCTGATACCAATCTGTCACACCCTCAATTTCCACTTGCGGAGTTTTACCGCGAGGCGTGTGAACAAACCAGAATCTGAAACACTAGTACGTCGAACGACTCTATATGATTTAATAATACGTTTTCCAAAATCACTTGTTGTAGATTTTATATTACCAATATTTAGCAGAAGCATCAGTTTTTTTTTTAAAGTTTGAGCGGAAGCATAAATAAGTAGTGAAGCGGGCGCCAACACAAACGCCAAAACAAATGAAAAATCCCAAAACAATATTATTAAATAAGACTCGATAAAAGATGTCTTGTTCAATGCATGTGCGTGCACCTAGAGCTCCTAGCGTCCTGAGAAACATGTAAAGAAACAAGTGTCAACATTTAAGATGAGTGAGTTCACAGGTTTTCATAAATTCGTTTGTTCGGTTATAGTTTGTTTACTCCGTTATCCCTAACCCGGGATAACGTATTAGTTCCATTATTCTAACCCGGAATAATAAGTTGTTGCTTCCAATATTCCAACCCGGAATATTAAGTTGTTGTTTCCATTATTCCAAACCCGGAATAATAAGTTGTTGCTTCCAATATTCCAAACCCGGAATATTAAGTTGTTTCGTAATTAAGTTCAATGTTAACATATATAGGTAGCTAGCCTAAAGTCATGTCACGTAAGAGTTCGCGATCGAAGCTGACTGTTGTGCCTCCGTTTTGCCAGGCCTATCACATGACCATGGCGAAGTTAGGCCAAATTATTCACCCGTTGACCATACCCGGTCGGCTAGCGCGACTAGCTCGGATGGGGCTTGTCGGGCCCAGTAGTACTACTTATAATTCCCCCGCTATTAAACCCAATACTAACGATCCGAGAGATTGACGAGGACTTAAGTGATAAAGCTGCTTAGTGACCATAACATTACATTAACATTAACTTAGTTACCGAATAGTTATGTGACGTTAAATTCGTATAACGTAAAGAGATTGAGTTTGAGAGTGTATACATGTTTCTCCCCCTGTTGTTTAAAAACCGGATAAAGTTAGGGGCCGTGAACTCACCTTTATTTGCTCGGTTAGTGTAGCAAAGAAGTTATAAGAGATGGGACTGCTAGTTGCGTCCTAACAAACCAATTAATTTCCAAGTTAGTGTGTGAACACACCAATACAAATTCCACACGTAATTTACACACAAAGTGATACACACAAACAACATATCTAACACTCAAACATGCATGCAAGTATCCTCATGTGATCCTAGTGATTAAAACAACTTATCATAACCATAAACCAATTCATGCCACAATTTGGTGCACACAATCACAAGTTCTCAAATTTCAGCTTAGCACTCATAATTCAGCTGTTTTCTAGGATTTTTACAGTAGGTGACATTTATACTATAGAAATTTATATAATTTTTCCAAGTCCTAAATCTTTACCAATTAACCATAAATATTAATATACTAGGCTACAGTCAGATTTACCGTTTTCTGACTGCAGTCCACGGAAGAATTTATTTAAAAATCACTGATCGTCCAATTAACAAAATTCTAGTTGGAGTTGCCCGGAAATTTCCATACCTAGTTGCTGTACAAAAATCATGACTCAACTCCCTACCGATTTTAAAATCCAACTCAATAAACAACTAACAAAATTTCAGGATTTTCACAGTTTTAGTTACTGAACTTATTTGGCCTTTTAAAAATATCAAACGACTTCAGAAAATTATGAATCCAGCGCCATTAGATTTTTTATTCAAATCTCTACGTTCTAGACATCAGAAAGTCCGTTTTTCGACTACTAATGACCGAGTTACAGCCAGATGAAGTCGGCTGTAACTATTATTCAGCAGACTGTTTTCAGCATATCTTTATCATAAACTCGTATAACCCGTTCATGCGATTAACCTAGGCGATCAAGAACTGATTTCTAATCATAGATTAATACTAATAACCTATCCATGCAAACCCTAGTTCTTACTTCTAGTTTTTACAAACAAAACACAGCCTATATATTCAGCTTTCAAACAACATTCCAACTTTCAATCTAGTATTAACAATCCGAAACAATACAATCATCCATCTCATTCAATCATGCAAATCCGAGAACAGCAAAAATCAAGACACATATACTCGAATATGATCTAGCAACATATGATAAATTCTAGACTTTTAATGATAAGGTACACGAACCGTGAGTACTATAAGAGATCGGTGTTCAAGGGTGCTTGCGGCCGAGAGATGATGATGAAGTAGACTGTTTGTGATCGAGGAACTGATCAACTGCTGATCTCGCGACCGAATGGAATAACAAGGGCTGACCAGATCAAGGTGATGAAGAACGAGGTTGCTAGCGATCGAGGAGATGTTGATGGCGATGATTGCTGCTGCTGCGACCGAGAGGAAGAAGCGAACAAGGAAGCTGTCTGCGATCGCAAAGCTGCCGACGGCTGTTGAACCTTTAGGGTTTTGTGTTGTGAATGAGGGCATGCATGGGTTTGTATTTATAGGCGCAACAAGATAAGTGGTTACGGTTTGGATAAACATTCATAGCCGAGTAACTTGGATTGATTTGGTTTGGGTTTGGGCTTGATCTCGCGGCCAAGGACTAGGGTGGGTTGGTTTGGTTTGGGTTTGATCGGCTGAATAGTTTTAGGTTTGCTACGGGTTTGGGTTTTATCTTGGCCGAATTAGTTTTAGGTTTTGATCTCGCGGCCAAGACATGTTTGAGTCCTAACTTGATTAATTCCTAGAGTTACAATGAATCAAAGTTGGTTCGTGTCGTGGTTCGGTTCAGTTCGTGTACATATCTACCATACTTACTCTATAACTAAAACAATCACACAACACACATCACGTATTCATTTAACTCGTACACGTTTAATACTTAGCATATACATTATTCGACAAGTGTCGCGTTTAAGTTATCCGAAAAACCCGGGATATCACATCAGGTTAGTACCACCATACCGAAAAAGTGATGAAGGCTCGTCTTTAAAAGTATTGTTCCATTATGGAATCTTTTATTCTGCAAATGATAGATCTTTCGATACTTACAATTTTTGCTGCAGATTTTGGTGTTTTAAGCAAAAGTATTCTACAAGTTCTAGGCCATTGCTTACGCAAAATCATAAGAACTTGTATAATACTCCAGATATCAATCATCTATAAAGACCTCGTATCTCAGAATCAGGCAATCTCTCAAACGAAATATCAGAGTACTAAGTTCATATATCCGAGAGATGTTAATCCACAAATTAAGAAGTTTTAATTTAGATTTATATCCTAGAACAATCTACTGAATGTTCATAGCCTACCGACACATCCATAGTAAGACCTGTTTAAACCTTTTAAACTTTACAAATCTTTAGCATACCGTGATAGTCCACTGATGTACTATCATTTCCTTTTTGAGACAAAACTCTTTTTGTCTTTTTCATGTTTTTGTACATTTTTCATACAATATGTTTTTGGGTTTTCTGAAAATTTTTTCTCCCCCTAAAATTCAAAAACATATTTTTGTATTTTTTATTTATAGAAAAACATTGACCAACCGATGAGAATCACTTCAATTCGCCATCCATTACTGCTTCACAATTTTCCTTTTAAATCATCTCCCCCTCATGATGACAAAAACTATGACACTTTTGTGTTTATAAAACATTTTTATCCATGAGTTTTATCTATTCAACAGTGAGTGTTCTGTGAAATCTTTCAAATTTTCTTCAAAATTTTTCAAAATTTTAAAGTAAACGTTATTGGAATTTGAAAATTTCTAAAATTGGCCTTTATATAGAACTTGTTAGCCTGATCCTTTTCTTCATTGAGTGCCTCGGAACTCCACTCTCAATAATTTGCTTTATCTCAGAAGTTCCTGCTCAAAAATTCAAATAATTAGTTGAATTGTGACACCCAAGTCTTTTCAGTCTTAGGTGTTATTTCTTCAACTTCAACTTTGGCTTTCTTTTCACAATCAGGTTTATTTTGGACTTTCTCAACTTTTGGAAAATCCTTTAAACTTTCAATTTTCACTGATTGTTTAACTTCTTTTTCTTTTACCAACCATGTTTGTTTTTCCTTAAAGCTTTCTTGAAATACAATGTAGAAACTTTTTGTTCATTACTTTTCGAGGGTTCACCCATTTCAAAATTTGAAAACTTAGTAATAACTGGTTTCACCTTGTTTGTAGTTTCTGTACATTGTTTCCCAACCTGAGTTGGTACGAACATGAGTGACGATTTTTGTTTCAAATCATCAGAATTTTTCTTTACATCATGATCAGGTTTAGGATTATTTTGTGAACATTTTCTTGCAATGTGTCCAACGTTGTTACATTTAAAGCATGTCCTACTATCAATGACAGAAGGTTCCTTAACCTGTTTACTTTGTTGCTCTTTGAAAAATTCTTCATTAGATTGTTTTTAGAAATGACTTTCGTTTGTGTTTTCTGACTTTGCAGGTACAAAAGTCATTTTCTTCACATATTTTGGTTTTCCAAACTTGTTATTATTTTTCTTACCATTCCCATACCCTTTCCAACCAGTATAATTTCTTTGTTGGTTATTTGAATTAACATTTTTTGGTTTAGAGTAGTAAGGTTTATTAGCATTCAAACTTTCTGATTCTTTTGTTAAACTTTCTATATCAGAAAACTGATTTCAACAAGTTTGAAGACTTTTTATCTGTTCAAGTTCACATTCTGAATCGGAAATTCACAATCAAAATGTAGTTCATCAGATCCAATCATTTTGTACATTAAAACACCTGGATCATCATTTGAACTATTTTTTGGTGTTTTGATATAAGCATCATGAAAATTTTCATCATTTCCAGATTGTGAACTCAAACAAGCTTTTTCTTGTTTCGGTTGAGTGTTTTCAAAAATGTTTTATCTTTTCCTTGTCCCAAAATATTCTCAACCACTTTCTTAATCACATCCGATTCACTGTCATCATCTGTTTTGGTGTACGTTATGTCTATGTTCTCAGGAAACTCATCTTTCATTTCGGTTTTGAGTTTTACATTGAGCGCCTTCTCCATCCCATCTATTTTCTTTATAGAATAACTTTCACACAAGGGAGGAGGAACAATATTATAACCCACTTTTCTTCTCTTTTTGTTTCTGGTCATTTTCTCCCTTCACAATCGTAGGAAGAATACGATCGATGACATAAGCACTTGTCGAGTAACTTACCAATAATTTATTAACTCTTTCAGTCTCAATTTTTATTTCTTCTAGCTCACTTTTCAATTTGGCTATTGTATCAATATAGATATTTATTGATTTCTGTTTAGTCATCATTGTAGCCTTTAACATTTCGATCGTTTTACCCTGTTCCAAATTCGCTTGCTCAACCATGCAATATGTTCCCTTCATTTTATCATATGCTTCTTTTATTGTTCTGTAATCATATTTAAAATGTTCATTGTGTTTTTTAAGCTCGTTAATGATTTCATCCTTCTCTAAGCACTACTTGAATGGTTCGAGACATTTTATGCACTGTCTTTCTACCATGACTTCTTCTTCTAGGACATATTCAACTTTCTTGTTATGTTTAACCCTAAAAAATGCTTCTTCTTCGTCTCTTTGATACATATAAACTTATTTGCAATCATATCTTCTTCATTTTGTGTATTCTGACAATTTTCCTGATTACCATACAAAGCATTAAAAAAATATGACTGTGAATATTCTCTTGCATCAAATGACAGTGATTAGACTCTTCGGCAACATCGTCATAATGAACTTTCTCATAATGAACTTCTTCCATTTTAGTCAAAAATTTGGTTTTCAAAAGCTTGATGCAAAACAAGACTTTTTAATCAACAATTTTAACGTATCGGTTTGCTAAAAACGTTTAAAAAAAATTTCGACAACTGTTTTTAACAGATTATAACATTAAACTCGTCTCATCGATATGAATCCAAAGATGTATAATGTCCGAGACTATTTCGGGATTAGCATTAAACTTTCTTTTTTTTAGAAACCTTACTTCGTACGAACTACTTGTTTTAGGGTCAATTCGTACGAATTAGGAAGCCCTAGTTCGTACGAACTAGGATGAAAACCTTTTTGAGTGCTAATTCGTACGAACTACAGGTTTGAGTTCGTGCGAATTAGTTTTCCAAAAATGTGATTTTTTTTGCAATTTTCGACATGAATTCGTTTGTTTTAAGGTCTAAAACTTTCAAGGGTTTTACTATTATGGATTTTATGTATTATACTTGAAAATCGGTCCATTTTATCCGTGTAATGTCCAAGAAAAGTCAAAATAGAAAGAAATGAGTAGAAGATGTGATGTTCTAAGTCCAATGTTGTTGGTGCATATGTGTGTTGCCTTCGTCATTACACGAGAACGAAGTCTGGAATAAACGAGAGTTTCTGAAGACCGAACAAGACAAAGTAGATATCCAAGAGGGAGTCTATTGGTGCATAATGTCTATAGAATAGTCTTGTATCGAGTCTGTATAGAATAGGTGAATCGAGGCGTATTTATGTGAGATTTAGGCCAAGTTCGCTGGTCATGATGTGTAGGAAGTCAAGTTCGGCCGAACTTGACTAGGTCAAGTTCGCCGAACATCTTCTCTCACCAGCAAACTTGTGTAACTATAAATAGGTGCCTTGGTGATTTCATTTGTAACTTTGTCAATTCAGAGGCGAAGCTCTGTCGGATCCGGTTCTCAAATGTATTGAACTTTTGATCAACGAAAACAACCTTTAAATGAGTAATTCTTGTTATTTGATTAACTTGTCATTAGTTTTCGCCTAATCGGACAATAGATAACAAATTTAGGTTCCCGAGCTGTTCGTGGACGTTCCTACAAGTGGTATCAGAGCCTGGATACCTAAATTTGCTGGAATCAAGACAAGAATCTCTCTATTTCATCTACATTCTATCATTTTTCTTAACATTTTCATATTCTTGATGATTTCACGGTCAAAAATTGGTGATTTTTTAATATGACATGTAAAACACACTAATAACAAACAGCTGAGAGTTTAGACATCAAATTCAATCATTTTGATATCAAAAAGTTCAAAAAACCATGTTTGTCAAAACCAATTCCATCGAACTTGAGACCAAGTTCGACCGAACTTGACTAAAATTCATTGAATTTTAATCAAGTTCGCCCGAACTTGTTAGTTTTTCAAGGTTTTAAACTCCAAGTTCGACCGAAATCCCTTAAAATTTGCTGAAATATTGCATAAGTTCGACAGAACTTAGTTGAAACATTGAAACTGAGACTTAAGTTCGACCGAACTTGTTGTTTTGTTTCTTTAAACATCAAGTCCGTTCGAAGTGATAAAATTTTCAAAATTTTTCTTCAAGTTCGACCGAACTTGAAGTGTTTGTACAAAATCATAAAATTATACCAAAGTTCGACCAAACTTGTTAAAGGTGAAATCAAAATTTTGAGTTTCACACAAGTTCGACTGAACTTGCTTGTTACTAATCAATTTCCAAGTTGTTTTTGATCATATTCTCAGATAATCCATCAGATTGTCAAAATGGAAGATTTCCACAACGTATTCGTGTCACAAGTAGCTTCATCATCAAACGCTAATACTCTTGCGGCAAACCAGATGAATATCGACAATGAAATGGGTACTACTCAGAAACCGCCGAAGCTAATGAGTATTGATGAGTTTGAAGGATGGAAGGAAAAGCTTGTGAATTGGATACAAGCAAACCAATTCGATAGCTGGGTTGCAGTTGAAGATGGTTACAAATGGCCAAAGAATGAACGTGATCAAGATCTTCCGTTGAACAAGTTCTCACCAACCGACAAAGCAAATTATGTCGCAGAGAAGAAAATGATTAGCTTGATTCAACAATCAGTAATGGAAGATATTTTGATATTGTTGCTAGAGTTTACCACTTCACAAGAATTATGGCAATCTCTTTGTGACAAATTCAAAGGCAGTGATGAAATGATCAAGAGTAAGAAGGCGTTGATAAAGAAAGAGTTTGAGATCTTTACAATGATCAAATGAGAGACGATAAACAAATGATCGATAGATATTGTCACCTCATGGTCCAAATGCGAAGACATGATATTAAACGATCAAATGAAGAGCAGATTGAGAAATTGGCCGATGCACTTCCAGAAGGAGAATGGACAACATATCTGACGATTCTGAAGAATAACCCATCTTGGAGACACTTCAAATTGTCATCTTTCATTGACAAGTTAGAAGGTCATGAAATGGAGCTGATGAAAATAGCGAAATCCAGAAACGCTAATGTTGTCCAAGATGTAGGTGTCTATTACAAAGGAGGTATTCAAGATACTCTGATACAAGGTCCAAAAATTCAAATGGCCTTTAGTGCAAATGCAAACTCTTTTCCAAATCAAAGTTCTCCTTATGCTGGCTATCCAAGTTCTAGTTCAAGCCCTTCATTTCAAAGTCAGACAAGCCAAGCTGGTTCTGACTCGAATATTTTCCAGTGCAATATTGCGGTAGATTTGAAGAACGTATTTCCTGAAAAAGTGGCGAAACAACACATCGCACTTCTTGCTACTGTTCTTGAAAGGACTTGTTGCTGGAAAGATCGGTAATCCGGAAATGACTGCCGAGGATTACGATCAAGTGGATGAAGAAGAGTTAGAACTCATGGATATCAAGTGGAGTCTTGCGTCTATCATTCGAAGAGTTACAAAATTCGTGGCGCTTACTGGGAGGGATATTGGTAATTCAAGCAACAAGCTTGGATTTGACAAAACAAAAGTCACATGCTTCAGGTGTCGACAAAAGGGACACTTCAAATGCGAATGTAGCAATCAAGAAGCAAGTGGAAGCCAAAATCCTTTCGGTAGCAGCAATGATTACTACAAGAGAGATCTTCAATACAAACCATATCCAAAGAAGACACAAGTTGATATTGAAGAAAAATCTTCAAAGAAAACTGAACAAGCTCTTGTTGCTAATCAAGAAGAAGATGGATTTGACTGGAACAGATACATTGGCAAGAAAACTGGAGTTTCTATGATGGCTGAGGTTATGGAAGATTCCGAAGCGTCAGATGTTGATGCTATTCTGGAAAATGCAGCTGAGGAAGAGGAGATTGTAAATCTCGAAAAGCAGAAAACAGAGGAAGTGAGAAGGTAAAAGCTGAGGTAAGAATGTCTAAAAAGGAAGTTGTGAAAGTTGTGGAGGTAGAAAAATCTTGCACAAAGTGCATAAGTCCTTGTGAACCATGCTTGATAAGGTCAAAGTCATAAGAGAATTAACTGAACCTAATGAAACGTTTCTTTATGATTACAGAAACATGAAAGAAGCTTATGACAAGATACAAGAAAAATATAAAAATGTCGAAAAAGCTAATCTTGAACTTGGTGCTAATGAAAAAATGTTAAAAGCCACAGTACTTGATAAACAAAAGGCAATTAACATGTACATTAACAAAATTGCTGAAACAAAAAGAGAGCTTCATGCTATGAAGATTGAAGCTGAACGAATAAGCCAATTGCTAAAATCTTATACCACTAATGCTTATGTCATTGATCACATTTTACCTACGATTAAGTCGGAGGAAAATGGTGAAAAATCAAAATGTAAAGTGTACGGAAATGTTCCTCCACCACTTCTTGAGAATTAGTGTTGCAAGAAAGATGATGAAGTTGAAAAGGCATTTAACATTCTTCTTTTGTCAGAAATGAGAGATGAATTGCCTAAGAACATTGACGTGGACTTTACAAAATCAAACGATGACATTAAAGCGGTTGTAAATAATGTGGTGAAAAATGTTTTAGGAAATGATTCTGATGAAAGTTCAAACAGTTCTTGTTCACAGTCTGAAAGTGACGATACATCTTCAAAAAGTGATCTATGTGATGATCCTAATGTTGTATTATACAAGATTAAGGAATCTGATAGATTGTACTTTGAAGAAAGTTTTCCGATTCGGAATGTAAAAGAAGATCAAATTGATAAACTGTTTAAACTTGTGGAAGTATCATCAGATGATCTTGAAAAGAATGAGAAAAGGTTTTACTCTAAACCCAAACGAAATTTTTACAATTACCGTAGAAATGGTGGTGATTTTCCAGAGAACAGGAGAGCTGGACTGGGTTTAGAAGCTGAAGAAGAACCGATGAAGAACTCAAAGTCGACGTTCCAAGCATACAAAGGTAAAAACATCAACTTTGTGTATGGAACGAATACGGTTCAAGAAGAAGGTAAGATTGGTAAGCAATCAAACGATGAGTTCAAGAAAGAAAAAGAACTTCGTGGCCAGGCTAAATCGGCAAGTGGTATAAAACCTACTAGTGGACTCTCACATGATAACCAGACTTGCTTTAAATGCAATGAAGTTGGTCACATTGCTCGCAAGTGTCCGAAGTCAAAACCTGTGTATCCACGAAGGAGTGGTTATTCTAAGGTTGAGAAAAAGAAACAACCAGAGATTGTGAAACCAAAGACTGAATATGTTTCTGAAATAAAACTAAAAAATGAATCAAAGTTAAACACAAACGATGATTCGAGGTTTTATATCAAGAAAGCTAGATGTATGTCACAATCTTGGGTGGCTAAAAAGAAATCTGAAAATGAAAAGTCCGTTACTACTAAAACTAAAAATGTCAAATTAAATGAAGTAGTCATTAAAATGATCTTTCAAAGTTGAAAAATGATTTTCTAAAACAAAGAGAAAAAGAAAAGGTTGATAAAGTCTCAAAATTAACATTGGATGAAATGTTTGATGGAAATTTTGATTATGATGATGAATTTGAAAGTGATTATGAAGAGGTGTATGAGGAATTATATCCAAAACCCAAGACCAATAAGGCTTGGGTTGAACTTTTTAACTAATCCTTTCATGTGCAGGAGTTCCAAGATCTACTTGATCAAAAGTTGATTTTGGATTGCGGAGCTCCATATTAGTTTAACTTATCCAGAAATGTCATATCTTTGTCATTTTAAGGGGGAGTAGTTAAAAAAAGAAAAGTTTTGGAAATTACAAGTGGTTGTTAAAAGGAAAAATTTTGAAAAGTCAAAATTATGAAAATCCACACCGTTGAACAGAAAAACTGATTTCAAAGTTCTTACAAGTTCAAACTGCTTTTACAAGTGGTAAATGAGTCTAATGATTGTTTGTTAAACAATTGCAGATGCAGGATTGATAAAAAGGATCGGACGACGAGGTCACGGGATCCGCATTGGTTTGTTACATTTTTAGAAGAATTTCTTTAAATCTAAAATCCAAAAATATGTTTTTGATTTTAGGGGGAGTAAGAAAATTTTTAAAAATTATTGAAAAATCAAAAACATATGAAAAAGTTGAAAATTCAAAAACATTGAAAAATTCAAAAAGTACAAAAACATGAAAAAGACAAAAAGAATTTGTTGTCAAAAAGGAAATGATAGTACATCAGTGGACTATCACAGTATGCTAAAGATTTGTAAAGTTTAAAGGTGATAAACAAGTCTTACTGTAGATGTGTCGATAGGCTTTATACTTTCAGTAGATTGTTTCCGGGATATAAACTAAATTTTACAACTGCTTAATCTCGTGGTTTAACACATCTTGGATACATGGACTTAGTAATCCGAAATTTCGATTAAAGGGTTGCCTGATTCTGAGATACGAGGTCTTTATAGATAGTTTATATCTGGGGTATTATACAAGTTCTTCTGATTTTGCGGAAGCAATAGCCTAGAACTTCTATAATCCTTTTTTTCTAAAAAAACACCAAATAGCATGCAAACTTGAAAAAATCGAAAGATCTAATCATTTGCAATGCTGAAAGATTCCTTAAGTGGAACACATCTGAAAGACGAGCCTTCATCTCTTTGTCGGTATGGTAGTACTAACCTGAGCTCTCAAGGCCTCGCATAACCCAAATACATATATCAATTACGCTCTACTCACCTGTAAGATGAAATCTAGGGAATCTGGATTCGGGAGTATATTCAAGAGGTGAGAACCATAGATAAGTCAAGTTTCATAATTCTTACCTAACATATCTTGGAACAATTGAGAAATGTGATAAAGTTTAAGAGGACAAACATATCGACAATCTAGGTGAACGAGTTTAAAACTTAAAAAGTCTCAAAAAGGTCAACGGTACTGGTGATATGTCTCAACAAAACTGATATGATTCTTAGAAGCAAATTCACAAAAATATGTCTGTAAATATGTTTGTACATAGTTTACTTTAAACTTTTTAAAAGTTCTGTAAATATTTTACTTACTTTTTAAAATCCAAAAAGATTTTCAACGAGCCAATGTTGGTGAACGGATCATCAAAGTCTGGTAAGAAAATGTTCATTAATTTGAAATTTTAAAATTGACAAAAAATCAGTTGTTCACAATGGGTTTAACCAAGGTCATTAACTTGGACTTGGTAAACAAAATTAGTTAATCAAGGTCATTAACTTGGACTTGATCAACTAAGTGGATTTTATTTCAATAATTGAAAGTAGAAGGTTTTAAACGTAAAATGTTCCAAGGCATTAATTTGAACTTGAAATATCTGAAAAATAAAGATTAAAATTTGAAGTACAAGGTTTGTACAGGTGGTATGTAATTCATGTGGAACAAAATTTCAAACTTAGAATCTGAAATGTTTATTTGAATTCCCAAGTACTTTGAAACGGGAAGTAAAGTTTTAGGGGGAGCAGGGTGAAACGTGATTTAAGATAAATCCCAAAGCTAGGGGGAGCTTGGAGATTAAAGTTTTATCAAGTTAAATTGAAGAAAAGAGAGATTTGGAAGATCATAAAAGTTTAATGCTTATTCAAAGATAAAGATAAAGACTCAGGAACTTATTTGAAGTCTGATGATTAAAAGGCGTTCAACGAAGACTATGTCACTTAAAGACTGACAAGGATGATTATTGTCAAAGATGTCTATGAAAGAAGATGACTGCGACAACATCCAAGGGGGAGTCTGTTGGTGCATATGTCTGTTGCCTTCGTCATTACATGAGAACGAGTCTGGAATAAACGAGAGTTTCTGAAGACCGAACAACACAAAGTAGATATCCAAAAGGGAGTCTATTGGTGCATAATGTTTATAGAATAGTCTTTTATCGAGTCTTTATAGAATAGGTGAATCGAGGCGTATTTATGTGAGATTTAGCCAAGTTCGCTGGTCATGGTGTGTAGGAAGTCAAGTTCGGCCGAACTTGACTAGGTCAAGTTCGCCCGAACATCTTCTCTCACCAGCGAACTTGTGTAACTATAAATAGGTGCCTTGGTGATTTCATTTGTAACTTTGTCAATTCAGAGGCGAAGCTCTGTCGGATCCGGTTCTCGAATGTATTGAACTTTAGATCAATGAAAACAACCTTTAAATGAGTAATTCTTGTTATTTGATTAACTTGTCATTAGTTTCCGCCTAATCGGACAATAGATAACAAATTTAGGCTCCCGAGCTGTTCGTGGACGTTCCTACAAATGTCTTCAAATCAGGCCTCTCCTGCTCTGATACCACTTTTTAGTCCCGTTGCCGGATCTGTTCAGGGACTAATTTGGCAAACCTAACGTAAACGTGCGGAAATCCGTTTGCTTAGGCGACATTGTAGACAAGTTTGTTTCTATTTAATCACCGTTTCATTGATTATCAAACGTTACAGTTCCTATAAACACTTGGACATAGCTCCGTCGTCCAAGTTACAAAATCCCTGGCTGTTAACTTCTAATGAGCAACACACCTATTTATAGGCTACCTAATTCGCACAAAAACATCTAGGCTCTAGTTCGTACGAACTAGTTACATGGCATAACCTAGTTCGTGCGAATTACACTAACAACATATGAAAGTAAACTTTATGTTCCTAATTACAGACTCGATGTTATACGATGACGAAGGCGAAAACAACTGTATCAACTCATTCAATTCCCGAGATTTCTAGTAGTTGGGATATATTTGACATGGGATTAGGGTTGGTAAATGCAATTGATATTCATTTGATAACCTTTCGTTGTTTATAATTGAAGTACTTAGTCTTTAAATTGTTACAATCATATAATTAGGTTTCTCAATCATGTGTATGTGATTGTTATGATAAAACACATAATCGAGTTCCACTTTGATCTGAAATCCAGAGAAACCATTATTTCTCCTACTGATAAAAACTCACTTCAGTTACGATTAAGTTAGATAACTATCAATCCAACAATCAACTTTACATTTTTCTAAGTAATTAATTAATACTTAGTTCATAACACTTTCCACAATACTCCTCTGCTTCGATACCCTACTTATTATATCTACGTAGTTTATTTAGGTTTTTGTATGACATTTGTGACATCCCGGTTTTTCAAGTATCTTAAACGCACTACTTCACGGTTATTCATTCCTACGCTAATTTGATTCGGAGAATTAAATTACACGCTCGAAATAACTACGACTAACCTTGTGAACTTATCGAGCGAATTACGTGCTATGTGTTATTAGACGTTTATAAGTTTGGTGAGTTATTATGTCGTGTTTTGATTTCGTGATTATTAGTTTATAAAAAATATATATATATATATATAGTAAATAGATAGCCGAACCGAACCGAGCCGCGAAACGTGTCGACCTCACTTCCTTGCGGCTCAAGGAACTAATCAAAACTTGAGGCTCAAGTTAGAGACCCAAACCGCCCCCCCCCCTTGTGCGGCCGCAAATCCCCAACCCTTTTCCCCTTTCTCTTTCTTGGGCTATATATAGACATGTATGCATGAGAGTTGTGTTAACAAAAACAAAATAAGGAACCCTAGCTCCAAGAACAGCCGACGGCAGCCCCTCCCCACTCTTTCTCTCGATCGCAACCTCCTCCAAAACCCGAAGTGATTCCAATCTGTTCTCGGTTCGTTAATCTTCATTGTTAAAGGTTAGGGTTTTCATTATTTCGCAAATCACATTAGGGTTTATGAACTATTGATCATGCTTGTATGTAATGATAGAATCATTGTTATGAAAGTGTTATGATGTTTAGTTCGATTAATTGTGCGAGTTTTGCGATTATGATGTTTAGTTGGATACAAGAATCATAGGCTGCGTTTTGTGATAGAAATCATATTACATGATTAGGGTTTGCATGAGTATGATGTACATGATGATAGGTGACTAATAAATCTGTTCTTGATCATTTATATTTAACGTCTCGATCGTTTAAGCGTGTTCTATTGCGATAAAAGTCGAAAACAGGTTGCTGAATGGTGTTTACAGCCAACTTCAATTGGCTGTAACTTGGTCATTATTTATCGAAAAGTGGATTTTCTGAAGCCTAAAACGTATATTTTTGAAAAACGCTTCTAATGGCGCTGGATTCATATTTTTCTGAGGTCGTTTGATATTTTTAATGGTCATTTAAATGCAGTAACTGAAGCTGTGTAAATTCTGAAAATTTGTTAGTTGTTTATCGAGTCGGATCTCATAATCTGTAGAGGGTTGGGTTATGAAATTTGTACAGCAACTGGAGATGAAAATTTCCGGGAAACTCCCACTGGAATTTTGTTAATTGGATGAACGATGATTTTTAAATAATTTCTCCGGTGGACTGTAGTCAGAAAGCGACGAATCTGACTGCAGCCTAGTATATAAATGTTTATGAATAATTGGTAAAGTGTTAGGACTTGAAAAATTTACATAAAATTCTACAATTTAGTTGACACATTCTGTAAAAAAATTGGAATTTTTGGAACGTTGGAATTATTTTATAAAAATCCTCGAAAACACCTAGTTATGAGCGTACAAGCTGAAACTTGATAACTTGCGAATGTGTGTACCAAAGTGTTGTATGAGTTGATTTGTGTTCATGAAAGTTGGTTTGATCACTATTTTGGTATGATAATACTTTGCATGCATGATTGTGTTTTCGGATTTGTTATGATGTGTGCCGCATTGTGTGTTAGTTATGTGTAGGGTTTGTATCAGTGTGTTCACACACTAACTTTAAATCGATTGACTTGTTAGGACGCGATTAGCGGTCCCATCATTTGCTACTTCTGTGTTACACTAACCGAGCAATTAAAGGTGAGTTCACGGCCCGTATTTTATCCGGTTTTAAACAACAGGGGGAGAAACATGTATACACTCTACAACTCTATCTCTTTACGTTATACGAAATTAACGTCGTTAAACTATTCGGTAACTAAGTTAATGTTAATGTACGTTATGGTCACTAAGCAGCTATATCACGGAAGTCCTCGACAAACTCTCGGATCGTTAGTATTGGATTAGATAGCGGGGAAATTATAAGTAGTACTACTGGGCCCGACAAGCCCCACCCGAGCAAGTCGCGCTAGCCGACCGGGTATGGTCAAGGGTGAATAATTTTGCCTAACTTTTGCCATGGTCAGTGATAGGCCTGGCAACACGGAGGCACAACAGTCAGCTTCGATCGCGAACACTTATGTGACATAACTTTAGGCTCGCTACCTACATGTTAACATTGAACTTAATTACGAAACAACAATATTATTCCGGGTTAGGAATAATGGAACAAACATCAGTATTATTCCGGGTTAGGAATAATGGAACTATATCGTTATTCCGGGTTAAGGATAACGGGGGAAACAAACTTTTAACCGAATTAATGAACTTATAAAACCTGTGAACTCACTCTTCTTTAATGTTGACACTTGTTTCTTTACATGTTTCTCAGGACGCTAGGAGCTCTAGGTGCACTCACTTGCATCGATCAAGACATCTTTTTATCGAGTCTCATTTACGAATATTGTTTGGGTTTTTCTTTAGTTTTGGCGTTTGTGTTGGCGCCCATTCCTTTACTTTACTTTAATGCTTCCGCTCAACTTTAAAACTAATGCTTCCGCTAAACATTGAAACCAAACTAAGACAATTTAAAAATAACTATGAATGGTTAAACAAATGATTTTGGAAAACGTATAAACAATCATATAGAGTCGTTCGAAGTTACTAGTGTCTCAGATTCTGGTTTGTTCACACGCCTCGCGGTAAAACTCCGCAGTGAAAATTGAGGGTGTGACAACATTAACGGCAGTCATCAGAGCTACAAGATTTTAGGGAAAAATGACTATTTTAACCTCTAAAGCTTCGGCTACTCTGCCAAACACCTAAATATATTTTATTAGTTATGTCCATTTTGGTCATTTTATACATTTTATTAAAAGCTCGGCTACTCTGTCAAACACCTAAATATATCTAAAAAGCTACAGCTACTAGCTACCAGCTTACAGCCACCTGCCACCAACTTCCAGTCACCAGCTACTTTTGCGAAACATACTCGAACTCTACTTGAACTACTGTCAAGTTATAATACATTTGTGTTTAACAGATGGGTTGACAAGACTCTTGATGCTTTACTGGCTTACTCTATAAATTAGTTATTTTAATTATTAATTGTAAGTTTTGTTATATATTTATTAATAATCAATGTTATGCCTTAATCCCTTTCATTTTGTTTAAGAACCATGCTAGAAGGTGAGCTGATCTGGAGAGCAGAACCATCGACACATTTTATCCCAAACGTAATGGCTATAAGACACATTTTATCCCAAACCTAATGGTTATAAGACGAAAGGTGGCCTCCTAAGTTGGATCATGGATGAACACTTAAGAGTACAAAAATTGTTTCTTCAAATTCCAAGAAAGTTGATTCTCATGGTTAGTTGTATCTTGCTTTATCAAGACTAAAAACCAGAGCCGTTGAGACATTCTATCCCAAACCTAATGTTTATAATACGAAAGGTGGCCTTCTAAGCTGGATCATGGATGAACCCTAGAGTACAAAAAATGTTTCTTCAAATTCCGAGGAAGTTGATTCTAGTTAAAAAAAAAACTTTCAACCATTGCAAATTTATACAGTTTATATATAAAAAACAAACTTTTAAAAAAAGAAGTTTATTAGTGAAAAAAACGTACACATATTTTATTATCTTTTGTGAAGTTTAATATTAGAACTAATAAAATGTTAATTAATCTTGAAGCCCCAAGCTATATTTTAAATTTTTTAAATTAAATCTAGTATACTTGCAGTTACTTAGTTTTATACTATAAAATTTAACGTATGCTCATATATATATATATATAGGACAAAGATCCGTTAGAAACCACCCTTTATTGCGAGAACCGTGAGAGCGAGAACCAATGTGAACACAAACAGAAATACCTAAAAAATAAAAAAAAAATACCAAATTTTTTTTGTTTTTTTTAATATTTGTTTTGAAAAATTCGCTATATTTACTTAATAATAATAAAAAAATTCAAAAAAAAAATTTGAGTACCAACTATCCATGCACATGTGCATTTTCGTCATTTTTTTAACAAATTCCGTAATACATTACAAACATTAGACAAATGTACTTTCATTTACACTACCATGTGTAACACACTACTTTTTACGTTACCAATATTAGCAATGCACATGTGCATCTATATATATCAACATGAAATAAGGTGTTTGATACACTAATTTGAATACATTTTTCTCTTTCATCTATCATACTATCCATAATACACTGCTATGCACATGTGCATTTTCATCATTTCTTTGACAAATTCCATAATACATTACAAACATTAGACAATTGTACTTTCATTTACACTACCATGTGTAATACACTACTTTTTACGTTACCAATATAAGAAATGCACATTTACATCTATATGTATCAACATGAAATAAGATTTTTTGGTACACTACTTTGAATACACTTTCTCTTTCATTTATCATACCATCCATAATACACTTCCATTAACTCATACCATCCATAATACAATACCATTACCTCGTACCATTTATAATACAATACCAATACCAATATTTTCACTTTATCACATGTATATCAACAGCGTTTATACCATCCAATTAACATATTACATATAAAGTGACAGCTATAATGAACCCATCAACCACTAACTAACCAAAAAAATATATATGAGTCTACTTCATCATTCAAAATCACAAATTTTAGTATCCAAAACACGGTATATAATGGTTATACATAATGATGCACATGTGCATTTAATGTAAAATTGAGTGTATTATGGATGGTATTGTAAATTAAAGTGCAATTGTCTACTAGTGATAATCGTATTACTGAATTTGTCGAAATTATGATACATATGCACATGTGCATGGATAACTGTTACTCAAAAAAAATTTGGTAACGAAATATAACGATTTTTATTAAAAAAAAGTAAATAAAAATTTTTGAGTGCTTTTTTATTTTTTAGATTTTATTTTGCAATAAAGGTGGTTCTCGCGGTTCTCACAGTAAATGGTGGTTCTCGCATAAACCTTACCTATACACCACACACACACACACACACATATATATATATATACAGGGGATGAGTAAAATGAGAACCTCCTAGTTGTAAGAACCGTAGGAACCAATATAAGCCATTGATCAAAAGTGTTTTAATAGATGAGATTAAAAGACAATAAAGTAGTTGTAAACATTGTGTTTTAATTAATAAGTTTTTGTTTTTAGTGGGATAAGGGTAAATTGGTATTTTACTAAACTATTTAATAATTGGTAATTAAACTTGTAATTATTGTACTTTGTTTAATGTTTGTGATTAATTAATATTATTTTTGAATCATGCAGTAAGAAAATTATTTTACGTAGGGATTCAAACTTTTTTGTGCGCCAGTTTTAAACATTTTTACGCGCGGGTTCATTCTTTTTTTACACCCGTTTTTAAACTTTTATACGCACGGTTTTAATTTTTTTTTACGCGCCGGTTTTAAAAAAAAAAATTCGTTCGGTTTTAAACTTTTTTTTACGCGCTACGCGCGAGTTCAAACTTTTCTTACGCGGTTTTAAATTTTTTTTTATCCGCGGTTTCAAACTTTTTTTTACTACGCGCGGGTTCAAACTTTTTTTACGCGCGATTTTAAACTTTTTTTAGGCGCCGGTTTTAAACCTTTTTTACGTGCCGGTTTTAAATCTTTTTTACGCACGGTTTTAAACTTTTTTTACGCGATGGTTTAAAACTTTTATTACGCGTGATTTTAAATATTTTTACGCGCCGGTATAAAAGTTTTTTTACGCACGGTTTAAAACTTTTTTTACACGATGGTTTAAAACTTTTATTACGCGTGATTTTAAAATTTTTACGCCCGGTATAAAAGTTTTTTTACGCGCAGTTTTAAACTTTTTTTACGCGCCGGTTTTAAACCTTTTTTAATCGTCGGTTTTAAACTTTTTTTATGTGCGGGTTTAAACTATTTTTACGTGTGGTTTTAAACTTTAAAACAAATTTTTTTTTACAAAAAAACCATTTTTTACGGGTTTAAACTTTTTTACAAAAAACAAAAAATATTTTACGCCAAACAAAAATATTTTATTTTTACAAAAAACTTTTTTACAATTTTGTTTTTCAAAAAATTTTTTACAATTTTTTTTTACGCTAAACATCTTTTTACGCCCCTGACACCCCGATTTCGGGTTTACGAAATTTAGGATTTTACCAAATAAACTCACCGAAAAATCACGACTCAATAGATGTCTCATGTTGAATTTTAAATAGAAGAGAGAGAGAAAAGATGTGACATGTTGAATTTTAAATAAAAAAGAAAGAAAAGATGTGACATGGGAAGTAAAAGACTAAAATACCCTTTTGATTTAATTTGGTTATGAGTGATGTGTAAATATGTTATTGGATTATAAGAATTCTCATGGTTCTCGCAACTGGGAATGGTTCTCTTTTGAACAGAATCCTATATGTTATATATAATATGTGTGTGTGTATGTATAGAGGATGGATCATGAGAAAAGTAGTTTAAATGAGAAAACCAAAAAACTAACTAAAAAAGCCAAAAAAAAACATATCAAAATATTTTTTTGATTTTTTTTTATAAAAAATCTCTATATATAATATATAAAAAACTTTTTTTTATTAAAAAATTAAAAAAAAGCATATAATGCACATGTGCAACATATACATATAATGCACATGTGTAGTACACATATAGTGCACATGTGTAGTACAAGTCTTTTTTTTTTGAAAAAAAAGTTTTTTTTACATAAAAAGCAACGATTTTTTATAAAAAAGTTTGTAAAATAAATGTATGTTTTTTATGCTTTTTTGGTTTTTTTAGTTAGTTTTCTAGTTTTCTCATTTATATCTAGTTTTCTCATGATCCTCTCCCTGTATGTAGCTAACCGAGTAGCTCTAGAAGCATGTGTACAAGCTCGTAATGAGGGACGCGATCTTGCTACTGAGAGTAATGAAATTATCCGTGAGGCTTCAAATGTAGTCCTGAACTAGTTGCTGCTTGTGAAGTATGAAAGATATATATATAATATATATATAAAAGCATATATAACATTGTCTATTATTTTGTAATATCGGAAACCCGAAAAGCTATTCGTTTGAACCCGTTTTTTTTAGGCAACGCTTATCTTCAGTCCGTATGAATCGATATCTCCGTAAATCGTTCGCTTTGGTGTTTATCCGTTAACCCAACAACCTCCGCAAATCCTATTACGATTTCTATTCGATAACCGACTAAAGGTATGTATAAATAGTTGTCCTCTGATTCCTTTTCAACGGACCACAACTCAATTTCACTTCAATTCCTTTCTGCGATTATCGACCACTTCGCCGGAATCCTTCTAACTCCGGCCAACTCTTAAGTTCCGACTTACCAAGCTCGTAGGTATGTTTTTAACATATTTTTTGTTCGCTTATACCCAATAAACAAAAGCCCCAAACTAATATGCTGTTTCAATCTCTATACACAATCAAATCTTAGACTTTTGGGATTAGGGATTGTCTGATACGATTTGGGAAATAGGATAATTATTATCCGGTTTGCGTTTAGAATTGACCTTACTGTTTTGTTAATAAATGTTAAATACTTCTTACTACTTACTGTTATATTTTGAGTCAATAAAGGCTGCCCAATTAATTTATTTTACCTACTGTTATTTTGTGATAAAAACACAAAGGAGCATAATTTATTTAATTCAATATCAATATTTTAATATCAAAACTATCATAAATAGATTGTATTATAATGACTATTCACATTCATAACTCCCAACTTTTATGTATTTCTTATTAATGTAATTACCATTATATATAGTGGCATTCATATAATGTTAGATCAATGAAAAGAATTCTCTTAGTTTTCATCTCTCTTTCTCTCTAACCTATGTTCTTATATCTACACACATCTTTGAGTTGCTAATGGGTCGTTGTTTTACAACACGTTATCAGCACGAGTTGCTTTTGAAATTACATTATATCATCTCATGGTAAGTCTACACACAATCCAATTAACTTGCTTTTGTTCATCATCTCAAACAAAATCCATATCGTAATTCATACAATTTTTGGGTTGCGTTGAGATTCATAATGATTGTTTTCAGGGACGGAAGCAATGTTATGTGAGCCATAGCACGGGCTACGACTGAAGTCCGTATGCTTAGTGTTTTTGTTTTCGGTTTTATATAAAGGATACCTCTAAAATAATATAAGGATACCCATAACCAACCCAAACTTATAAAATAAGGAGCTCGATTGAAACAATGACCCAGTTGATTAGATAAACCCAACTGATTAGATGGGCCCGGAATTTTTGAACAATGCCATGGTTTGTGCAGTCGAAAATGATTTTTTTCATAAAGTAAAAGACGACGATGTGATGTAACGATTTCAAGCTATGAAAATAGAAGAGGACAAATCTATTATGTATTTGTTTTACTTTATTTATTTATTGTTTTTTTAATATTTTTATTTATTATCTTTTTTTAATATTGTATGATTGCACTGTAAAAAAAACTTTTTGGGATACCCCTGATATAATGGGCTAGGTCCGCCACTAATTGTTTTTGTCTTGATTTTCTTAAACATAAACCTTATTCTTATTCTTCTTTTCTCATATCATTTAAACAAACGGATTAGAATCGTTTTGAAAAATCAATTTGTGCATATAATTGGTATCAACATATAAATTAATGAAAACGAATATAATATATTGATAAGATTGATTTAAATTATAGGTAGCATCATGATTAAATTGTAATTTTAAAATTCAAGAACATTTCCTTGAAATCAGTATGCATGGTAATCCATTTCCTTTGATTGTAACTTATGGGGTTAAGTTATTCTACAAAAAATTCTAATTGTAAGAAGTGCAAGAAGGTGAGAAGTGTCCTAGGAGTATTCAAGTGGGAGGGGTAATTTTGTCTACAAGAGGAGAGAGAATATGCACATGCAAGTCACATGCTATTTCCCCTTCAATTTTTAAACGTCCGTAACTTTTTTAAACATCATTTGTTTAAAAAAATTTAGACCATAAAATCAAGCGTTTTTTTATCTTTAATATGAGTACCATATTGTTATATTTTTCAAAAAAAAATCAAAAACCCAGTTGTGTATGACACAATGGGCATGACGTAAAACACAATGTAAAGTAGAGTAAAAACAATCAATGACAACAGATAAAGACACAATGGACAACAGATTAAAACACAATGACCATGACCTTAACGTATAACACAATGACCATAATGTATAACACAATAAGTATCAAACTAAAAAAAATCACAATTGATGACAACAGATAAAAGACACAATTGATAACAGATAAAAGACACAATGAAGAGCATATGAAGACACAATGGAAAACAAACTAAAAACACAATACACAACAAACTAAAACACAATTAACAAGAAACTAAAACACAATTGATAACAAATTAAACACAATGGAAAACAAACTAAAAACACAATACACAACAAACTAAAACACAATTAACAAGAAATTAAAACACAATGGATAACAAAACTAACACAATGACCTGAACAAATAACACAATTTATAGAAAACCCAGATATAACATAATCTTCATTGTGTCATATATTGTGTTATAGGTTCTTATAAAACATACACATGCAAAAACCCGAAAACCTAAACCTCCCACTCCCACTCCCACTCCCCCCCCACCCCAACCCAAACCTAAACCCCACCCCCCAAAAAAAACCCTAAAAAACCCTAACCACCCACCCCCCCCTCCAAAAAAAAAACCTAACACCCCCAACCCAAGCTAAAATGCTAAATGCTAAAAACTAAAAACTAAACCCCCCAAAAACCTAAACACCTCCGCACCCCCCAAAAACCTAACACACCCCCACCCCCCCCCCAAAAATCTAACACCCCCACCCCATCCTAAGACCCAGTTAAAAGACACAATGACGTGAACCTTTAACACAATGCAAAAAAACCCAGTGAAAATGAAAATTTTTATTTTATTTTTATATGACAATATGGTGCTCATATTAAAGATAAAAAACGCTCGTTATTATGGTGAAGTTTTTATTTTAAAATGTTGTATGAAAAAGTATGGACGTTTTAAATCGATGGGGGAATTGGCATGTGTCTTGTATGTGGAGAGAGAAAGTCAATAAATATGAGATTCCTTTTATGCCCTTTCGTTCTTTTTTTCTCATTGAGATTAATCTCAACCCTCCAAATCTAAGATCAATGGACCAGAATCCTTCTTACCCTTCTTACTATAACATTCCTTTGTATTTGATCCTTTCTCGTAACTTATGTATGAATTATGTGGATGGACCATTAGACATTTATCATAAATAAGTTGATTAACAATTTATCAATATTTATTGATTTATACAAACGGATTAAAAGGTGATAATTGTCATAATTTATACATTATACACCCATTAAACCCTACATTTAATAGACTGTGAGTTTCAATATTTGTGTTACTATATAAAATAAAATTAATTATTACTTTTAATTTGTTTTAATCAAGATTTAATTTTTATACTTTATAATTAGACTTTCTCAACACTAAATGGTTTATATCACAATTATCACTTGGCTAAGTTTTGAAGATCATTTAGATTGAAATTTTGCTCACTTATCGTTTATTTTATTACAATTAAGTATTATGTGGTTTTATAGACATTAAATTTGATGTTAAAAGAATAAAATTTATATTTTAATGGGCTTATGAATCTTGCGACTAGATATACAGTATTGTAGCCATCTGATTGTCATGGCTAAATGGGAAATGTGTGTTTTAGGAATCTATTTTTTCATATACGATTGCATATGATTTAAACAATTATATTATACCATGGCAAATGCATGATGTATGTACATATGATTTAAACAATTATACTATTTTGTAACATATGTATCAACTCAATTGCATAATATTTCAATGTCAACTAAATCATCTAAGATGTTGATAATTGAGCATGATATTATCACATATCATTTGGTGTAAGTAATAGGTTTCTTTATTTCGTATTAAATATATTTTATTGATGTTTCTATCTTCCTTATGTGAAAGAGAAAAATATTTTATATAAGATATGCATGTGATTGGTTATGCCATGATAGGTTAATGCATAATTTATATATTTTGCTTGAAAGTGATGACATATATTATTTCATAAAGTTTTATTATAACCTTGTTTTTTATGATAACATGTTATAATGTTATGTATTGCTTGATTTAACTTTGTAGTATACGTCATCTATATGCTGTGATATTGTTTGTATGTAGATATTATTAGGATAAGTTAAGCAAATGAAAAACCAAAATTTGTGGTTTATCAGTACTCTCATGAAATATTATAAATATGTTTAGATATGACATTCAAAGTGTGTCATACTCTTAGAAAGTCGTCAAATGTTGACCAATAAATCTTATACGAGTCGGTCATGCAAGTTTTTCTCGAATTATATATTAATGAGAAAGGAAGATTGTTTTTAAGGAAAAAACTAGATAAAGTTTTCCATTACCACACTTGAGATATGCTATTGAAGTAGCAAGATTATTGTCTATTTAAGGTTTGAAAGGACAACCATGAAAGTTGTGTGGTTCTAATTCACTCCATAAAGTGAATGTGATGATATAACGATTAGTGTGAAGGTCACACTCATGACTAGGGATATTGTAATGATGCTACCATGAAAGTTTAGTAGTCAAATCCATTACCTTCAGCGAATGTGACGATATAATGATCAATGTAAAGTTTGTGATCTGAAATTGAGAAAATCATAATAATGCTCATGTTAACATTGAGTTCAACCATGTTAATAATGTGATGATTATACAATGATCCTTGTAAAGGTTGTGATCATGGTAAATGAGGAAATTGAAATGATCCTCATGTTAATAAAGAGTCGACCATGTAATAATGAAATTGGCCACAAGAAGTGGTGCATTAAGATAGTGAATATACGAGAACAAAATACGGGAAACATGTTATACCATGAGATTTTGAAATAATAATACATTATTCTCTAGTATTTAGTGACGTTTATTAGACAGACAAGAGTGCGCATATATGCTCATAAACCAGAAGTTTATGGATCATAATTATTTAATTAGTTGGCACGACCGTTAGACCACACCGAGTACTGATGATGTGAAATGTATTAAAGAACCATATCTTCTTGATAGTTAAATATGTCATGTTGTTCTCAATGGAAGTTAATTATTTACCAGCTAAAGTAGGGTATGAATCCCTAAATATTCTGAAAATGTTAAAAGGGTTTGTATGTATCCTAACATGAAACCATTTAGTATTTTGAAATCGATGCATCCTCTAAATGGTTATCAAGTTCACAACTTGAAGTTTGATCTTTTATGGCTTAGCTAATAAGATAGTAAGCATATTATTCTAGATTGGACATTTATTTTGTATATAATGATGAATTTGATTCCCATGTTATTAATGATCATTGACATAAATGTTATTGTTAAGGCGATCACCTAAACATCTACAAGTGATTGAAAACCCATTGATCATGAGAGCAAAAGGTTCATGCTTATATTTTATTTTACATGTATTCACATCAAGCCAACAAGTTATCATATTTCTTCCCCATTATAGTTGGTATTGGTCAGGAACCTAATCTGTCCCTTCCAAAGTTTTTGGTTATACGATATGGATATTTAAATTCATCCACCACACTGCATAAAGATGGGACATCTAAAAAGGTTGAGAATATGTTGGGCAAAAGATAGTTGTCTGTGATTAAATATTTTAGCCATTAATGAGAGATTTGTTTACGGCTCATTGGTTTTTCACTTTAGTAAATGAATATTCTCAATATTATGGGGAGATTAATGGTATTGGAAAAGGAATGGGTATGCATGAATTATCATTGATCCTCAAACTAAATTGTGTGAACAAGAAGTTCTAAAGATAATTCGTTTACCTAGATTAAAGAATCAATTACCAGGCATGTTCACTGAAGTAAATATAGTGGCTAAGTAAGTCACATAGTCAACTGCTAATGCTCCGATTAAGTTAATTGTCCTAGTAGGACAAACTATAGATTAGTAATGAGTCTATTGCATGCCTGAAGCGTGGTAGACTAGTCGATTCAAAAAAATATCCTCGAAAAAATTGGAGCAAGTAATTAAGAAGATGGTCAAGTGAGGTTATAGTAAAAAAGGTCTCTTGAAGAGACATTAGACGTGATGGTTCTTGAAGAACCTCAGGTACCTGAAGATAAAGAGCTCTTAGTAAATATCATGTCTAGAAGTGTATGGAATCGAAACAAAATCGATGACGTTATACTTTTGTATATATAGCGCTTAAAATAATGAAATGATGAGGATCATGATTTAAGATCTGCCTACGAATGAAAACATATAGATGAATGGCCAGAAAGAAAGATGAAAATAAGGCAGAGTTGAATTCTCTAATGAAATGGAAAGTTTTAGACCAACAGTCCAGACAAATAGTCCATACAACTGAAGTTGTAAGATATGTTGGATACAAATTGTTCTTTTATGCGATTCATGTGAAAATCAAATTAAGGGAAATAAGGCAAAACTAGTGGCACAAGGATTTTCGCAAAGACCCATGATTGATTATTAAGATGCACACTCTCTAATGGTGGATGCAATAACTTTCTAATATTTTATTCGTCTAGTAATATAAAGAAATAATTGATATGTGTCTTATGATTTTATGTATCACGTGATACTAAATGTTTACATAAAAGTCCCTGAAGGATTTAAATTATAAAAGTCATGTAAAGTAAGTTCTCGAGAACAATATGATCGTTGTATACAAATTCATATTTGCATACGTTGAATATAATTGCAGCTCTTGATGAGTTTCCTAAACCATTTGAGTACTTAAAAGGTTAATTGAAACATCTTATGGATGTAATCCTTGTGCGCCAATAAACATACATAGAAAACTTGTACTCAATGATTGTGATATCTCGATAAATACTGTACACGCATGGTACAATATGGATTTTGAAGATAAAAGCAAATGTTCGTGTCATTTTTGCATATGATATAGAAATCCGTGTGTTAAATGAGCAAGGTTATGTAGCAAAACTCTTGAAGAGTGAACGCACATGCATATTTGGATAAGGTGGAAAGAATTTTCCCATGGATTGATAATGCCAAAAGCATTGATATCAAACCCTCAAGAACGTGCTATATGAAGTTGACAAAATACGTATGGACTAAAACAGTCGAGTCAAATGTGGTATAATTGACTCACTAGTGAGCTCAGAAATGAGAAATACATATGGTGAAGTTGGTCTATTTGTTTTCATTATAAGAAAAATATGAGGTTTACAAGTATTACAATATATGTTGATGATGTCATTGAATCTCCTGAAGAGAAAAAAAATTTAGCTCAAATATTAAAGCAAGAATTTGCAAATGAAATACGGTATTGCAAATTTATGGCTTGATACATAGAACATACATTTATATTATAATCCATAAATCATAATGCATCTAGAAAATGGTGGACATTTCATATGGACAACACTTATGGTGTAAGTGTATTTAATGATGTCCAAATATCTGATATAGAAAAAATGACTTTGATCATCTTTTATCTAAGGAGCAAAGATCCTTGGTCTTGAAGTACCGTAGTTCAATACAAATTGTATTAATATATCTTGCTAGTTATACATGAACATATATCATTAAATTCATTGGCAAGATTTAACTCGTTTACAACAAAGAGCTAATGTAATGGGTAAAACATATATTTTCTATATCCTTAAGGTACAAAAGATATGGATTTATATTTTACTAACCTATCAAATAGTTTGGTTAGTTTGTAAATGCAGGAAATGTAGCAAAACACATTAATGGATCTTATGTTATCTACTCACGAGAGGAGGCAATTAAAGTTTCACATGAAGATCATACATCAATGTTCATTGAAGGATTTCCCACTAATGGATCAAGCGACACATCAAGCTGTACATCAATAGATTATAAAGTTTTTAACAAGTTTCAAAGAAGCTCGAGACGAGCCACTTACAGGATACATGTAACAATGAGGGGGAGCATGATACAAGTTGCACTCTTTTTCCCTTAACTAACTTTTATCCCATTGGCTTTTCTTAGTAAGGTTTTTAATGAGGCAACATACCTGATCTAGACGTATCAGAGGGAGAAAATACGTGCTGCACTCTTTTTCCCTTAGCTGAGGTTTTGTCCCAATGTGACGTGGATAGTCAAGGGGGAGTGTTATAAATACATTATATTATGGTGACTATCCACATTCATAACTCCCAACTTTTATGTATTTCCTATTAATGTAATTACCCTTATAAATAGTGGCATTTTGTATAATGTTTGATCAATGAAAAGAGTTCTCTTATTTTTCATTCTCTCTTTCTCTCTAGCCTATGTTCTTATATCTACACACATCTTATATGAGTTGCTAATAGGTCGTTGTTTTACAACAAAATCTTTTTTTTCCTTTTTCAACGTCCAATTACAAAATGATATTATAAATATCAAATGAATCTATAACATAAAATATCGTTACATATTTTGTTTAATTAGCATTTTTAATCCATTTTTTTATGATAAGTTACTAATGTTTGAAATTTATAAAAAGTTAAACATTACACCCTAGTATTCCCGAATTAGTTTTAGAAATCTCTAAAATCTTAGTATGCCCTAAACGTGCAACATCCCATTTTTTAATGAGATTAAAATACATTTTTAATGTAAATATTTAGTCTCTATAAGAAGTTTATATTGGCAAGATAGTATTTTTTTATAAATCTATGATGTAGTTTTTATATATATATATATATATATATATGTATGTATGTATAAAGATTTACTTGCAAGGGGGTTAAACTTGATTAAAACCAATAGTTATGGTGATAAAGGAAAATAACATATTCTAAAAGGGGGGCAAAAATCATAAAAGGAAAAGGAAAGAATAAAAGAAAAAAACAACGTGCCCAGGGGATTCATCCTCGTGCGACGCAAGCAGGAGGAAGAAGGGGGAAGCCAGGTCAAATTCATCCTGGAAATCATGAAATTGGGAGGCTAAGGTCTCAATTCTATCATCATTGCTCGATTTCTAGGGCTTTGGTAAGTGATTTCTTAAGTTTTTGTTAATAAAACTCAAAAGTTAATCTTCTTCATGCTTGTTGTTCAATCCCACGAAATTGCAGTAATTGTGTGTGATTTTGGTGTTGAACAACCATAATCGTTATGCTAGACTGATTGATTGTAACTTTGAGTCATGGGTTCATGATACATGTTATGATTCCTGGTAAATTTATGATTTGGTGATTAGGGTAGGGATGTATGAAAACCATTTGAGAAGTTGCTGACCAAATCTGAGTAGAATTTGACAATCCTAAAAACAATGACGATCTTATTTAAAAACATGAAAAACAGTACTATTGGATATTATAAAGAAAGTATATGTCTTTGATGACAAAATGGTGATCTTGGGAGTTCGAATGGGCATGGTAATGGTGAATTTTAATCATGCCCACAATGTGTTCGATGAAATGCCTAAACTAAATAAATAGTGAAAATCTGGGGATTTTATATGTTTACTTGATTTAAAATGATTTGCTAATAATCAGTTAGTGTTTAGTAAACATAGAGTTTCGATGAATCAAATGGTGAATGTGATTAACATAAAGTTCATGTGTAAATGTTATTTTATTTAGTCACCTAAACGAGTCGAATGGATATGTGAGTTTGGTTTAGTTTACAACCAAAGGACCATAGCTTGTTGTTAAATGGGTATGTTGGATTGGTAAATTTGACCTGTAGTTATGATTGAACATAAATGAGTGATAACGGGTCAAATGAGTGGTAATAAACAAATTACAAGTTTGGGGTAAAATAATGATTTAGAAGACATGCTTGATGATGGGTGGATAAATACTTAGGTATTATGAATACCTATGTTATGTCTTCTAATGATTTGCAAGTTTGATTTGTTGTCAAGATAGGCGAGGTAACGTTCGGATGGCAACGGGTCAAATGAATAATAAAACAACAACACTCCTACGGGCGAAGGTGAGTGACTCGAATGTGTTTGGAGTCGTATTGATTTATATAGTCTTATCGTTGACTTTAAGTTTTATTTGTTAAGGTGGTTTAATACAACTTATTGAATATGGTTTAACTTAACAATAACGTAATGTTTAGCGATGTTTTGGGGGTTTAAACCCATCAAGAAAGAGTACAAAATCATAGTGTGAGTCCTCACTTAGAAAAAGCTAATATTTTTGGTGTTTTCAATGTAGGTCATGAGAATCAACGGGGTGGCTTGAACCGGAATCATGAAAGAAGAAAAGAGCTCACAAGTCGTTCACCAATAATTCGGTTCAATCAATATTATAGTTATTATTATGTTTACCATAGTTTCTCTGTCGAATATAATGATATGGTAATATTACATGACAGATTGAGGTGGTAGAAAGGCGAAAGTGATCAAGTCTTGGAAGCGGGTCATTGATAGGAGGATTTAGGGATTTTTCGTTCACTAAGTATTAGACGTAATTAACATATTTTGGAGTTTAAGTCCAATGTTTGTTTTAGCGGAAAGCTAGTATGTCAATGTGGTAATAAGTTATGTTTGTTTTTTTTCTTAAAAAAAACTCTGATTGTTAAGCAGGTTTTGTTTTCGTAAGGATTGGTCGTTTTGAAAATGGGTCATGGCGAAATTTTCTAAATACTTGTTTGCAAATGTTTTATTAATCCAGTTATGTGGATTCGTATATTTTGAGAATATTACCCTTTATTACGTAATGCCAAAAAAATATCGGGCCTATTTTCTGCAAATTATTTTAATGTTGGTTTTTAACGTTCTGGCGTTACAAGTTGGTATCAGAGCCGTGGGTTGAGAGATTTGAATATGGAGTGGTATTCAAACTCAACCTTACTGCTCTTAATGGGATATGAAAGTTGACCCGAGACTTGATCATGAAGCCCAAGACGGGTAAGGTGGCTTAAGGCCTAACTAACTTACCGATATGGATAACGAGATGCTTATGTTACCGAGCATTATAGAATGTCTTGTATTATAGTATGAGCTCATATTAAATTGTAACGTTACTAATCTTTTGTGAACGTTTCAGTAGAATGACACTCGCATCTGAAGATAGCGGGAGTCTAATGATCTATCGATGTGATGATGGGATGGTACGAAGTATGACAGGAAGAGCAAGCTCACCAAGGACCAAAATCATGTACTGATACCGAGTAAAGGTCGAACTCACCAAGGACCTAAATTATGTAATGATACCGAGTAAAGGTCGAACGACAATGAAATCCTATCTGGGCGCATATCACCCAGGTGCACACTTTAAATAATTGTATGAACGGTAGTATGCAACATTTAAGTAATGAATGATGGTTGCATACGAGATTAAGGCTTGGAAAAATGATACCCATCGAGATTGATGTTCCCAAGAGAAATTGGACGGGTAATACGCATCATTCATAATCGTGAATAATTAAAGTACAAAAGAGTTCAGATTTAGAAGCTTGGATGAGGGTGACCATCCAAGTAGATGTTCTCAATAAAATCTTATTGAGGTAAAGTAACGATCACATTAATGAATGTAATTGCATAAAAAATTTATAAAATGAAAACATTCTACGTGTTTTGGGACAAAATTGGGTAAACCTAATAATTAATAACAATAAAAAGAGGTTTTACCAAATAAAAAAAAGTCGGAGACACGAATATGAACCGGGAATTTCTTACATGGGAGGTAATGTGTTAGTTATAATAAGGTCATACGTACCATGTGTTGATTGTTTACCTTGGCCAAGTAACTAGTAAACACATGATACCATGAACTTCTTATAATAAACGCATATACGTCCGATGTAGTAAAGACGAAGTTAATGGAAAGGGAATAATCCCATGAAAAGAATGTGGATGGTTTAAGCTTAAGTGCTTAAACATCATAATGGGTCAAATAAACGTAAACGCAAACCGGGTAACGGGAGCGTGAAATACAAGGATAATGAGCCCGGGTAATGGGTTATAGTTGAAAAGAAAATCCTTGGATTAAGTTATTATGGACGAAAGAGCCATGGTTGACAAAAGGGCATGTAAAACCAAAGTATAAAGGACCCGTGGGGTCATAGAAACAGAGGTATTGCCCAAGCTGAAAACGATCATAGTTGTGGACTATGGTCGTAGAAAGGATAAAAAGGGAAAAGAAAGAAACGATGATGATAACTGTCATTCAAGGTCCATAGGGTCATGAATGATGGATTCAGTATGTAAAACCAATGTATAAATGACCCATGAGGTCATAGAAATGGAGGTATTGCCTATATAGATCAAACATAGTCATGGGCTATGATTGGAACAAAATAGAAATTGTCTACATGGTCTAAATGGCCATGTTTGACGGGCAAAAGAAAGAATATTAGTTTTGGTACTCACAGTCTAAAGGGCCTTATATGACATAGAAAATGAGAACGAATGGTATAAAGGGTCATGACACCCAAATGGTCTTGACACCTGAAAATAATGATAAAAAAACAAATATTTTCTTTAATGTTTTGGACTGATTAACCTAATTACTAGTTGTTGTAGTTAAATTATCAAGTTAAATCATATAAATATTTTTTGCGTAAGTCATGTAAGTAGGATTTAATTCCATGAATTAAATACAAGATTTTTTTAGACCATGTAAGGGTCTTACATGTAAAGAAATTATTATTAAATATGTTTGTAAATATGTTTGTACATAGTTTACATTGTTCTGTACATAGTATTTCAGTTGTAGTTAAATTATCAAGTTAAATCATATAAATATTTTTTGCGTAAGTCATGTAAGTAGGATTTAATTCCATGAATTAAATACAAGATTTTTTTAGACCATGTAAGGGTCTTACATGTAAAAGAAATTATTATTAAATATGTTTGTAAATATTGTTTTTGTACATAGTTTACATTGTTCTGTACATAGTATTTCAGTTTTACAGATTAAAATAAAAAGATTTTCGGTGTGTTTTAGCATAAACTTGCAAAAATACAAAAAAGATTTTATTTCTACATTGTTTACAGCAAACCAATGTTGGAGAACGGATCTTCGAAGTCTGGTAAGATGCTAGAACTGATGGGAATCTCTTTGACAACGGGTTGGGAGCTTATCTGTAAAATCTGAAAAGACAAAACAATAAAAAAGTTCATTAAATTGAAACTTTGATTTTGAAAAATATCAACAGTTTGTTCGTAACGGGTTAAACCGGGGTCATTAACTTGGACTCGGCAGACAAATCGGTTAACCAATGTCATTAGCTTGGACTTGGTCAACTGAATGGATTTTCATAACTGGTAAAAGTTGGAAAGTTCAGGGTTAAAAAAAATGAAAATTGAAAAATTGAAAAAAGTTTGAAATTGTGGTTTGGCAAGTTCGGCCGAACTTGCTAAACAAATCATGTTTAACAAACAAGCAAGTTCGACCGAACTTGCAGATGGCTGTTTTTCATATGTTCGCCTGAGCTAGTCTAGGCTTTGTTATTGGGCTTGTAAGTTCGCTCGAACTTACCTAGGTATAAATACATGAGTAAGTTCGGCCGAACTCATTCAACTGCTTTCAAAACCTCTGAGCGAACATAAGCATATTTGAGAGATCTTGTGATTTTGACACTTTTGAGTCGTTATACTGCCAAATTTTCGATTGTTCTTGGTGATTTACACACCAACCACAATGGCTGAGGTAGTTATTTGGATATTGAACTGTAAATTGAACCTTTAATAAAAAAACAAGATCTAAAACTTCAAATCTGCTAGTTCTAGGTGTTTGTGACAAAATTGAATTCAAAATCATAATCAACACTTAAAATCGATCGCAAAATTGTGTTTAATTGGAATGTAATGAACTTTGGCATTTTGGAGCGAAGCTCTGTCAGTTTGTAACTAGAACGTTTGATCAATAAAACTGACGATTAACTGATTAAATCTTGTCTATTGGTAAACACGACGTAATATTTCCGCTATTATGGACGTTAGATATCAAATTTAGGTTCCTAAGCATCGAGGATCGGTCCTACAAGTGGTATCAGAGCTAGAACAGCCTGATTTGATAGTATCAAGACAAGAGCACTTCTATTTCATCTCCATTCTTCTATTTTTCTTAACTTTTGAATATAAAATGAAGATTTCACAGTCAAAATCTTTTCAAATTTGAGTATATCATGTAAAATACAACAAAGATAAACCCTTGAAAGATTGGAGACCAAATTCAACCGAATTCATGTCAAAATTTTGAAAAAACCATGTTTTGGAAAACCCCCAACTTCGAACTTGTTAGCCAAGTTCGGCCGAACTTGGTCTAAAAAGTCACTTTTCAAGTGAAGTTTTAGCAAGTTCGCTCGAACTTGTGTAATTTTTGAAGAAATCTTGATTAAGTTCGCTCGAAGTTACTGATTTTCCATTGATTTTATAGCAAGTTCGACCGAACTTGTGTAATATCAAGGAATCTTAAGTAAGTTCACCCGAACTTACTAGCATTTCATCAAAGTCCTATTAGCAAGTTCGCTCGAAGTTTCTGTTTGGTTTGTGTTGTAAGTTCGACTGAAGATCAAGCATAATTTTTCAAAACATAAATCACAAGTTCGACCGAACTTGTGATAAATTCAAGAATTCTTCATTCAAAACTACAAGTTCGACCGAACTTGTAGCAGATCTAACATTTTCAAAAGTTTTTGAATCTTTTCAGTGTACACGTCTCGTTATTCACAATGGATGATATGAAAAGAGCTTTTATGTCTGGAGCTAGTTCGTTGAATGCCAACGTGATTCATCTAGTCAATCTTGATAACGAGATGGGGACGACTGTTAAACCGCCCAAGCTGATGAGCATGGACGAATATGAAGCATGGAAGGAGAAATTCACATATTGGGTTCAAGCCATGCACTTCGCTAGCTGGGTGTCGATTGAAAGAGACTACACTGTTCCGGTAGATGAACATCAGCAAGTCCTTGAAAGTACAATTACTCGACAGTACATAGAGATGAATACATTGCTGAGAAGAAGATGATCTGTCTCATCCAACAGTCTGTCAAAGAAGATATCCGATTTTGCTACCAGAGTATACTACTGCAAGAGATCTTTGGTTGTCATTACAGAAGAAGTATCAAGGCAGTGCCGAAATGATCAAAAGTAAAAAGGCGCTTATTCTGAAAGAGTTCGATATCTTCACCATGTTAAAGAATAAGACCATGAAGCAAATGATCGAACCCTTCTGTCATCTTAAAGTTCAAATGCGAAGACACGGTCTCGAGAAGACAGAACAAGAATACATCGACAAGCTTGCTGACGCACTACCAGATGGCGAATGGACTACTTATTTGATGGTTCTGAAGAATAGTGATAAGTGGGATTTCTTCAAGCTGTCAACATTTATCGATAAACTCGAAGGCCATGAAATGGAACTCTTGAAGATTGCAAAGTCAAAGAACGCTAATGTAGTTCAAGACGTTGGGTTGTACTACAAAAGTGGAATGCAAGACAACATTTCAAGTCCGAAAATTGGGACAACGTTTAGTGCGAACATGAATGCTTCTCCACAGAACCAGAGTCAATCACAACCTCATTATGATCAGAGTCCACAAAGTTCGTTCTCAAGCACTGGTTCAAATTCATCTTATCAAAGTCAAGCAAATCAAATCAACAAACAAATTCTGATTCGAATGTATACAAGTGCAACGTCGTAGTGAATTTGAACAATGTTGTTTCGGAACAAGTTGCTAAACAACATATGTCTCTTCTTGCCACTGTTTAGGAGTCATACGAAAGTCTTGTAGCCGGTAAAATTGGAAATCCCGAAATGACGGCTTAAGATTATGACCAAGTGGATGAAGAATGACTCGAGTTGATGGATATCAAGTGGTGTTTAGCATCTATTGTCCAAAGAGTCACAAAGTTTGTTGCTCTCACTGGCCGAGATATCGGAAATTCAAGCAACAAGTTGGGCTTCGACAAATCCAAAGTGACGTGCTTCAGATGTCGCCAAAAGAGACATTTCAAGAGAGAGTGCAAGAATCCTGAAGCAACGGGAAATCAGAGTCTGTTCGGAGGAGGCAACGAGTATTATAAGAAATCACTTCAATACAAGCCATTTCCAACGAAGACTCAGGTTGAAATCCAAGAGAAACCAAATAGCAGCAGCAATGAGAAAGCTATGGTAGCATCAAACGAAGATGATGGTTTCGACTAGAATTCCTACATCGTAAGAAGACCGGAGTTGCGTTGATGGCTGAGATAGTTGAAGATACTTCTGCAGAGGAAGCAGCGGCAGCGGCAGAAGCAGCGGCTGTAGAACAGATTCTGCTGGAACAAAACTTGCATCAACAACGAGAAGAAGAGGAGTATATCCACATGCAGAAACAAGGAATTATCTCCTAACTCGTGTGTTAGTTTTGCAGGTCATTTTGATGGAAGCTCTAAAGAACAAGTGGTTCAGGAGAAAACAATTGATGAAGAGATCATCAATGTTACACAAGAAGTGGATGCCGAAAACCCCAAGGACATGGCAGATAAAGCTTTAATGGCAAATCTAACTAAGGTAGGTCCAGAGGTAAATGAAGTTGTCAAAGTACAAGTTGTAGAGGTTGAGAAACCTTGTACAAAGTGTACAGAACCATGTTTTGAGTGTGCAGAAAAATAAAAAATCATCGCTGAAAACAATGTGCATAATGAACTTTTGAAATACGATTATCGCACAATGAAGGAAGCGTATGATAAAATGAAAAATGATTATGGTAGGCTTGATAGAAATAACATCGAACAACATGATACCATAAGAACGTTAAAAGGAACAGTAATGGATAAGCAAAAAAGCGATTTATATCTATATTAACACCGTTGCTGTAACTAAGCAACAACTCCAGGACATGACAATTGAAACAGAACGTGTTCAACAACTTTTGAGAAGTTACACATGTAATGCTTATGTCATTGATCACATCCTTCCGACAATTCCATCGGAAGAGAAACCTAAAAAGAAAATTGGTAAGGAATACAACAATGTTCCTCCACCCCTTTGCGAGAAGTATTGTCGCAAATCCCTGATGGGATGGATAAGGCACTCAACATTGAGTTGTTATCTTAAAAGTAAACTGAGTTGCCAGAGAACATTGATGTAATCTATACTAAAACAGATGATGACAATGCTATGGTTAAAAAGGTTGTTGAAAATATTTTGAACGATTCTGATGAAGGCAGCTTTAAAAGCGCCGACTCGAGCTCAAAGAATTAAGATTCATAGTCCGAAGATAACGATACATTATCGGAGAATGATCTATGTGATGATCCTAATGTTGTCATGTACAAGATTAAGGAATCTGATAGATTATACTTTGATGACAGTTTTCCGATTCAGAATGTGAAGGAAGAATTATTAGACAAATTCTTTAAACTCGTGGAAGTCACATCAGATGATTTGGAGATCAATGAAAAGAAATTCTATTCCAAACCTAAAAGAAACAACTACCGAAAGAATGTGGTGATCATCCGGAAAACCGGAGAGCTGGGTTGGGATTAGAGGAATCAGATGAACCTAAAAGGAAACCATCACCATTTCATGAATACAAGAATAAAAACATGAATTTTGTATATGGGACGAACAGGTTCATGAGGAAAGTTTGATCGGGAAACAATCAAACGATGACTTTAAGAAACAGAAAGAACTTCGAGATAAAGACAAAATTGCAAATGATGCCAAAATAAGTGGTGTAAAACCCACTAAAGGTTATCCACATGATTATCGGACTTGTTTCAAGTGCAACGAAATTGGTCATATTGCACGTTACTATCCGAAATCAAAGCCGGCTTATCTTTGAAGGAAAGAAAGTTCAAATGTTATGAAACCGAAGCAACCAGTGTTTGTAAATCCTGTAAAGATTTTGAAAAGAAATGAATCAAAAGCTGAAGTCAAACCTAAGTTTGAAAATTCAATTTTTAAAAAAGGTGAAACTTCAAGGCTAATGAAAACAATTTTTACATCAAGAAGGCTAACATAAAATCTCAAGTCTGGATTGCAAAGAAACGGCCAACAACATCTGAGATCACTAAGTCTGAGCTGTTAAGACTAGTGATAGCAAGAAAGAATCAAAATCTGAAATCATAATTGAAACTACATCTGAAATTGTCAAAACCACAAGTGGTAACAATTCAAAAGATAAAAAGACGGTAAAGTTTTCAAACATAAACATCATAGAAAATTCAGATGAATAATGGGAAGTTGATTCTGTATATGAGTGTGGATTTGATTATGCTGATAAATGTGATTTTGATTTTGATGATGGTTATCCAATTCAACCCAAGACCAAAAAGGCTTGGGTCTCGCTTTTTAAATAGATTTTTGAAATGTGCAGGGGCTCCAGAGATCCGTACTTTCTAAGTGGATTTTGGATAGTGGAGCGTCCAGGCATATGACGGGAATGAAAGCGTTGCTATTTGACATTAAAGCTATCAATGGTTAATATGTTCGATTTGCAGGTAACCAGGGTGGAAGGATAGTCGCCGAGGGAAAACTCTCCAATGGCGTCGTTTCATTCGATCGCGTGAATTATATTGTAGAGTTGGAAAACAATCTTCTAAGCATATCGCAGATTTGTGACAAGAAGTTCACGGTCCATTTCAACGACAAAGAGTGTATTATCTTGAAGCCGGGATTCAAAATACAAGATGAGTGCATTCTGATGCGAGCACCTTGAGAGAATGATCTATATGTTCTTGATATGGGTGTTGCTACCACTTCATCAAAATCAGCACAATGTTTTATGACAAAGGCTACTGAAAAGGATTCTATTCTTTGGCATCGTAAAATGGGGCATATTCATTTGCGAAAAATGAATTTCTTGGATCATAATGATCTTGTAGAAGGCGTAAATCTTCGGAGTTTTCAGATGTCTGATCATTGCTTAGAATGTAAAAACGGAAAGCAGATCAAGATCTCATCCGAAGAAAATGTAACATCCGTAAAAAAAAAGGGGTTTCCAAAACCCGCTTCGTTTATTAACCGAATAGTCAGTCAAAATTTTCGTCGCATATATATTGTTTATTTTAATTTTAAACGATACATAATCAATAAATATATTAGAATTTAAGTTTAATAAAAACCAGTATTCTAAACAGGTTAGACACACAGTCCAGCGGTGGACTGTGTGCAACGTTAAACAACAGGTCCCGGGTTCGAGTCCTGTTATGTGCACCGGTTCAACATAACTAAAATTCTTTTTAAAATAAATGATTTCTGAATAATCTAAATAGTATATAAATATAATTAAAAACATAAATATTTCGGGTTAGACACGTAGCTCAGTTGGTAGAGCTGCGTGCACGCGTACGGGAGGTCACGAGTTCGAACCTCACTCAGTGCAAACAAACACAAAGTCCGAACCGGTCAACAGTCAAAGTCAACGGTCAAAGTCAACGTCACATTTTTTTATATTTTTTTTACTTATTTTATCAGAAAATTATTTAAAAATACTTAAAAATAATATTTTTAAAGTTAGAAAATGATCTTAAACTCACAAAAATAAATCTAAAAATCCTATTAAAATTGTTAATAAAATCCACTTATTTACCGAACCATTATGTTATTATTTAGGTTAGTTTCTCTCGTGGTTAAATCCAAATTCGTGCGCATTCATCATCAATCCAAGAAACGCAACCACTGTGAGTGAATCTCTACAAATTCCCCGTTTTAATCACATTTTGGGGTGTATCATGTGTCATATTATTATTATATTTAAACACTTGTGCATCCATCATACCCATGATCAAATGTGTATTCAATATGTATCAACTGTTTGTGTGGTTAATGTTTAGATTAAATTTATCACTTTCAGTACATACATCATCATAGGCCGTCTGTTCCCCATTACCTATGAGCGGAACCGTTCCCCATTACCTATGAGCATGAACGAGGCGTTGCCAACATACGATCGGCTCCGTTTGATTGAGCCTTGATCACGCATACATCATCATAGGCCGTCCGTTCCCCATTACCTATGAGCGGAACGTGACGTTGCCAACATATATATTATCATTCATGTTATATATTCATGCAAGGTGGTTTGTTATTGTTTGTTATTGTTGTTATTGTTGGTTATTGTTTGGTATTGTTTGTTATTGTTGTTATTGTTTGTTATTGTTTGTTTGATTATATACATTTGCTCACATATGATTATTGCACAATTTTTCCATATTAAATACAATAAGAAATCAATATCAAATGTTTTTAACAAGGTTCACTCGCCAACTTTTTGTTGACCCAAAAACCATTTTTTTACACATGATACAGGTGGACAGGATGAAGCAAGGAACACATAGGAAATTGCATTAGAAGAAAATAATGAAGCCTAGAAAGATGTATAGAACATGTTGTAATTATTTGATTGTATGATCTTCTTTAAAATTGTAATAATAAATATGAAACATTATAATAAATGTCATGAGCTTTGATGAAAACCCAATCATGCCCGATCACCAATTTCCGCTGCGGGTCGGGGTGTGACAGATTGGTATCAGAGCTTTTGACTATAGCGATATAGGATAGGTTATTAGACCCTTAGAGCCTATACTATAGTTGATTAGATTTTAATTGTTTATGTGGTTACATGCAAACTCATGATGTTTATTTCTTTCATATTTATTACATACACAAATGCATGCAAACACTTCCAATATTACATTTTGTGATACATAATGAATTATACTTACAGTCAAACATACATACTTACATGCATATTCATCATACATATTTCAATGTTCACATAGTCAAATCACCTTCATACCTCCGTTATTCAAGATTTTTGTCGCATTTTTCATTTTTCAAATCTCATCAAAGTGAGTTCTGCGACGGGCATGTAGTAACTCTAAGGGTACAAGTACCGGTAGTCGGAACGTCCTGTCTAGGTTGGCATTCGTATAAATCCAATATAACGGACCAGTTTGCCTACCTGGGGACTAACGATGAGAGTACGAAGGACCTATTAGGCCAAAGCATGCCACACCAAACGTCGTTCGAACTAATCCCACTTTGAGGTGTCACCGTGTCCACACCTGGATACATTCCGAATATCATACGTTACATACATATTTCTCGTTTTTCTCCGGGTTTTAGTGTACGTAACCAGGCTAACACGTGCGAACCATATGAAAAACCCGGTAATCATGGGGGCCCACATGATTACGAAGGTGAAGTATGGCGGCATGCAAGGCCCAATTACGAGCAAAGCCCAAGACATCCTATGGATGTAGTAGATTTATTGTTCTATAATTATTTTATGAATGTTTATTCCTAAATACGACACATGACCCCTAAAACTTCCAACTCATACTCTTGATATGTATTCCTTGTAGATGTCTTCTAATCTCGCTCGTAGGAGGACGAGATCAGGAAAAGCCCGCGAGCGCATGGCTGCCCAAATCGCTCAACAAATGGCTGCCGTAATACCCAACATTGTAGTTCAAGTTCAACAAGCCCTTACCGCTAATCCCGTCAATCAAGAAGATCAAAATGTTGTCCACCCTTCCCCAAATACCACTAAATGCACTTTCAAGCATTTCAAATCCTGCGACCCTCCAAAATACGAAGGGACTGAAGGTGTCACCGCTCTCCTCCATTGGTTTGAGGAAATGGAAAACACTTTTCTAAATTGCGATTGCCCCGATGATCGCAAGGTGCGATATGCTACCGGTCGTTTACTTGGAATAGCACTTACATGGTGGAATACAGAGAAGGCCAAGCGAGGTGTTGAAGATACTATGACTTTGACTTGGGAAGAGCTGAAAGAGATCATGACAAGACGTTTCTGTCCAAGAATCGAAATCAAGAAATTAGAGGATGTGTTCTATTCTTTGAAACAAAAGGAAGGCGACCACACCACGTACAACAAGAGATTCCTTGAGTTAAATCAAATGGTCCCCAACTTGTTCACTCCCCTCTACCGTTTGATCGAGCACTACATTCGAGGTCTTCCTTCAAAAATCCAAGACTCTGTAATAAGTACCACACCTGCAACTTTGGAAGCAGCAATGGAGTTAGCTACAGAGCTCACCGAAAACCGCATACGTAATAAAGACTTCAAGGAGGAGAAGAAGAAGGATAAAGCATCAACTGAAACCTCAAACTCCACCCAAACCGAATCCCCTTCTCAACCCATTTCTAAGAAGAAAACGAGATGGGCAAATTTTCGCTGTCACCCAACGCAATCAACTAGCCTCACAAGCCGTACCCTTCAAGCTATCCCAATCACTCAAGTAGCACCCAACGCAACTTACCCAAATAAGAAACCTTACTTTGGACCTCACCCTCAATGCAACACACCTGTTTTTATCCCATCCATCTACCTTACCTTGTCGACTATGTGCGAATTGTGGACGCTATGGTCATTTGAGCAAGGTTTGCCGCACCCCTCAAAACCAAACCTCACCCCTACTCAAAACATGATCCAAACATATCAACAACCCCAATACCCCATGTTTCCATATGTTCGAGCTTGTTTTAATTATGGCGACCCTACCCACTTTAGAAACACGTGCCCTCGATTGGTTAACATCATAAACTCCCAAGCTCAAGCAAACCCAGTTAACCAAGCAAATCAAGAAAACCTAACCACTAGGCCACCAGCAAGAGGAAGAGCTTACAACATCAACGCCAATCCTGTTGAAGATAATAACGGCCCAAACGAACCACCCAACTAGTTTTCTTCACCAAAAATCAAGATTCAACTCCAACCGCTTAGTTTTTATGTTTTCTTTATATTATCTCAATCCTCACGTATTTCAATTATAAAATGGAAATTTATCCAAGAATCTTAATGCGAATTACTATTTCAGTTTTGTTTTATACTCATTGATTTAACATTCATATCATCATACCTCACGACGTATCTCAGTCTCATCATTTAAAGAAGTTGGGTTGTGTCTCACTTTTACCTAGACTAACCCCTTCATCATAACAAACGAGAGAGGTACTATCATCATTCAATCATGTATACCTTCAGATTTGAGACTCAAGTTTTGGTTGTTGTGCTTGTTTATGTTTTAGAGTCACATAGAACTAATCATAATTTACTGATAAAGCCAATGAAAATTTGACAAGAATATGGTGGATACGCCGCTGGTACTTCCTATATAAGTATTCTTGCCAAAGGATCAGAGGCATTGTCAGGCGGTTATGAGAAGTTCCATGTAGGATTTAGTAATGTCATGGTTGAAGTTTGTTTTATACTCACTGATTTTAGCATTCATATCATCATACATCTCAACGTATTTCAACCTCATTATTCAAAGAAGTTGGGTTGTGTCTCACTTCTACATAGACTAACCTCTTCATCATAACAAACGAGAGAGGTACTGTCATCATTCAATCATGTATACTTTCAGAATTAAGACTCAAGCTTTGATTGTTGTGTTGTTTATGTTCTAGAGTCACATAGAACTAATCATAACTTACTGATAAAGCCAATGAAAATTTGACAAGAATATGGTGGATACGCCGCTGGTACTTCCTATATATAAGTATTCTTGCCAAAGGATCAGAGGCATTGTCAGGCGGTTATGAGAGGTTCCATGTAGGTTTTAGTGGTAGAAGTTTTGTTTTAGGGTATAACCTTATCTTTCCAAACGTATCAAAACTCTTGTGCATGAGAGCATACCTAGTCAATTAACTCTGTATATCAATATTCTTAATCTTAGGCATCAAAAAGCGATTCCTATAGCAGGGTATTCAACCCTTACTAGGAACGTTACCGCCTCAAATAAAATTTAAACTTTTACCCCCTTCTAAGTATGTAATTGTCAAAACCACCCCCCTTTCGAGTCAAACATACCACTACTTAAATTTCGGGACGAAATTTAAAAAGTAGGGGATACTGTAACATTCGTAAAAAAAACGGGTTTCCAAAACCCGCTTCGTTTATTAACCGAATAGTCAGTCAAAATTTTCGTCGCATATATATTGTTTATTTTAATTTTAAACGATACATAATCAATAAATATATTAGAATTTAAAAACTAGAATTTAAAATTCTAAGAAATACTGAATAAAAAAAATAAATGGATAGCCGGGTTTCGAACCCGGGTCTCCATCGAACCCACACGCAACACTACACCACTGAGCTACACACATTGATTGGTTTTTATTCAAACAATTTAATTGATATATACAAACAAAGTCAAACCTGCAATTCAAAAAGGTCGGAAACCAGTAACTGTCGAAAACACAATCCAAGCAATCAAACTCAATTAACGTTTTCCTTATGATTAAACGAGTGTAATTGATGAGAAACGTCAGTTATAATCGAAAACCTTAAAGCCACTCATTCAAAACGTCAAAAATCATAACCAAAGGAGGATTTAATCTCTTGACCGAAACTGTCGATCATGTTAACTATCAAGTCCAAATCTCGTTCAATTCATAGCCAACCCTCACAACATTGTGAAAACAAGTCTCTGTTTCACCGGAAATCGCCGGAATTCTCTGCGAGTTGACCGAGAGTTATCGCCGGAAAACCGAAGAAACTATCCCACTGTTGCCTTACCTTATAAACAGGACATTCAGAGCTCATACCGAAATCACCCACACTCACCTTAAACTCCCTGTAGAATCTCTGTCGCAAGAAATAAATCGCCGGAATTCTCTGCAAGTCGCCGGAAAACCGAACCCCTTTCATCCCTTCTGCTTACTCTAAAATAAGACTTCTAGAGCTCAGACAGAAGTCACCCACAGTCACCTCAACTCCCTGTAAAGCCTCTGTCGCAAGTCAAGCTTCGCCGGAAAAATTGGAACTCGCCGGAGTTGGTCACTGGAATCATCAAAGTGCTGTTCTCCAGAGGGTATGAACCTTTAAAACCTTTTTACATTCATATTTAATTCCGTTAATTCGTAAAACAGTAATCAGAATCGATTAGATAAAGCTAACAGTCGGGATTGGGAGTTCTAGGTTGTTTTAATGAAGAAGACGAAGTTTAGGTTTGTGTATATATTTAATATAAAACGGGTTATATCTCGGGTTAGACACACAGTGCAGCGGTGGACTGTGTGCATTTGAAACATAGAGATACCGAGTTCGAGTCTGTCCTTGTTCCGATTCGTCACAATATTCAACCCTTTTTATAAAACCCAAATACGGAACCTTCCAGTTAGTATTTAAGTTTAATAAAAACCAATATTCTAAACAGGTTAGACACACAGTCAGCGGTGGACTGTGTGCAACGTTAAACAACAGGTCCCGGGTTCGAGTCCTGTTATGTGCACCGGTTCGACATAATTAAAATTCTTTTTAAAATAAATGATTTCTGAATAATCTAAATAGTATATAAATATAATTAAAAACATAAATATTTCGGGTTAGACACGTAGCTCAGTTGGTAGAGCTGCGTGCACGCGTACGGGAGGTCACGAGTTCGAACCTCACTCAGCGCAAACAAACACAAAGTCCGAACCGGTCAACAAGTCAACGTCAAGTCAACGGTCAACATTTTTTTTATATATTTTTTACTTATTTTATCAGAAAATTATTTAAAAATACTTAAAAATAATATTTTTAAAGTTAGAAAATGACCTTAAACTCACAAAAATAAATCTAAAAATCCTATTAAAATTGTTAATAAAATCCACTTATTTAGCGAACCATTATGTTATTATTTAGGTTAGTTTCTCTCGTGGTTAAATCCAAATTCGTGCGCATTCATCATCAATCCAAGAAACGCAACCACTGTGAGTGAATCTCTACAAATTCCCCGTTTTAGTCACATTTTGGGGTGTATCATGTGTCATATTATTTATTATATTTAAACACTTGTGCATCCATCATACCCATGATCAAATGTGTATTCAATATGTATCAACTGTTTGTGTGGTTAATGTTTAGATTAAATTTATCACTTTCAGTACATACATCATCATAGGCCGTCTGTTCCCCATTACCTATGAGCGGAACCGTTCCCCATTACCTATAGCATGAACGAGGCGTTGCCAACATACGATCGGCTCCGTTTGATTGAGCCTTGATCGCGCATACATCATCATAGGCCGTCCGTTCCCCATTACCTATGAGCGGAACGTGACGTTGCCAACATATATATTATCATTCATGTTATATATTCATGCAAGGTGGTTTGTTATTGTTTGTTATTGTTGTTATTGTTGGTTATTGTTTGTTATTGTTTGTTATTGTTTGTTTTGATTATATACATTTGCTCACATATGATTATTGCACAATTTTTCCATATTAAATACAATAAGAAATCAATATCAAATGTTTTTAACAAGGTTCACTCGCCAACTTTTTGTTGACCCAAAAACCATTTTTTTACACATGATACAGGTGGACAGGATGAAGCAAGGAACACATAGGAAATTGCCTTAGAAGAAAATAATGAAGCCTAGAAAGATGTATAGAACATGTTGTAATTATTTGATTGTATGATCTTCTTTAAAATTGTAATAATAAATATGAAACATTATAATAAATGTCATGAGCTTTGATGAAAACCCAATCATGCCCCGATCACCTATTTCCGCTGCGGGTCGGGGTGTGACAGAAAATTCTGAACTCAATCAAGTTGCCATTAGAACGTCTCCACATGGACTTATTTGGTCCTGTAAATGTTCGAAGCATCTCAGGAGACTTATATTGCTTGGTCGTGACAGATGACTATTCGAGATATTCGTGGGTATTCTTTCAAGAATCAAAAGACGAAACCTTTATCATCTGCCGGTCAGACGCATTAGAAGTGACAATGACACAGAGTTTAAGAATAACAAAATGAAGGAATTCTGCAACGCAAAAGAGATTCTGCACGAGTTTAGTGCTCCCTATACTCCACACAAAACGGGAGTAGCTGACGGAAAAACAGAACTTTGATTGAAACTGCGAGAACCATGCTTGCAGATTCTAAACTTCAATCAGTTTCTGGAGTGAAGCGGTTGCTGCGGCTTGCTACATGCTAAACAGAGCTCTCACTGTCAAACCAACAAAGAAAACATGTTTTGAGATGATAAACCGACGGAAGCCAAATTTGAAGTTCTTAGAGCCATTCGGTGCGCCATGTACCGTAATAGACCAAGATGGCAAATTCGGAGCTAAATATTTTGAAGGTTTCTTTGTCGGATATGCGAGTCCGTTGAGGAGAGTATATGTTCCTTCGTTGAGAAAGGTTATTGAAGCACAGCACGTGGATTGTTTCAATTATACGGATCCTATTCAAAGGAGAGGTGACGCGTGGCTGTTTAACTATCAAGACCTTTGGAAGTCATTTGACTTGCCCGAAGAACCGTCTGACGACGAAGTTGCAGCGTTATATTATCTTCACCAGTCAGCGAATCAAGAACGAATTGTTCAACCAATTGTGGTTAATCAATCCACGTTGGATCCATTTTCTTCTGGCGCAAGTTCAAGCACTAGTGGTGAAAATGTTTCTAAAACATTAGTAACACCTACTACTCCTCCAAAAAAAAGCCTCTACTGAACCAGTGAATACAACAATGGAGCCCAGTATGCCTCATAATCAGAATTCTGACTCGGATGAAGCATCAACATTTGATGCTGATGGGGAATCATCTTCTTCAGATGAAGAAGCAGAGCAGATAACAAGTCTTCTTAATCAATCTGCAGACCCGAACAACAGAAATGAAGCTTCATCAAGCTCTCCAAACTTTGAATTGGTTGTTGATCTCAACATCACGAATCAGCAAAACTCAGTAGATGTTCCAAGTGAAAAATTGCCGAGATCATATTCCTATCATCCGTCAACAAATATTATCGGAGAACTTCAAACTCGTGTTAGAACTCGAGGGCAAATTAACAATGCACTCAGTCGTTTCTACACTCGTGTTACTCCAACCCCGAACTATTGCTTCTATTCATGTTTCATCTCTCAGATTGAGCCAAAGACAGGTAATGAAGCTTTAGCCGATGAAAACTGGGTACAAGCAATGCAAGAAGAATTATTGCAGTTTGAGAAGTTGGGAGTGTGGAAGCTTGAAGACCTACCAGAAAATAAGAAAGCGATTGATACAAAAAGGGTCTTTAAGTGTAGACGTGATGATAGAGGGGTTATTGTTCATAACAAAGCTAGGCTTGTTGTCAAGGGATTTCACCAGCAGGAAGGGATAGATTACACGGAAGTTTACGCACCAATAGCTCACTTGGAATCTATTCGAATCTTTCTAGCTTTCGCATCATGGAAAGGATTTAAAGTCTACCAATTGGATCTCAAATCGGCTTTTCCGTACAGAAAATTACGCGAGAACGTGTACGTTGGACAACCACCAGGGTTTGTCGATCCACCCAACAAGAAGAAATTATACCTACTGGATAAAGCTCTTTATGGTCTACACCAAGCCCGAGAGCTTGGTACGAGACGTTATCACAACATCTCGTCGGCAACGACTTTATCAGAGGAACTGTGGATAGTACACTTTTCACCAGAGAAGTTGATGGTCATCTTATTATAGTTCAAATCTACGTCGACGACATCATCTTTGGATCTACAAACGATAGCCTCTGCAAGGAGTTTGAGGGAATCATGAAAAAGAAATTCGAAATGTCCTCGATGGGAGAAATGAAGTTCTTTCTTGGTTTACAAATAGATCAACTTCCGGATGGTATTTTCATTCATCAGACTAAGTATGTTCACGACATCTTGAAGAAGTTTGGAATGGAAAGCTTGAAGCCTCTATCTACGCCTCTTGCTCTAAATCACGGCATTTGCATTGACGAAACTGGAGCCAAAGTTGATGAGACGTTAAACAGATCGATGATTGGATCGTTGATGTATCTGACGGCATCGAGCCCAGATATTATGTATCCAACCTGCCTCTGCACCAGATATCAGTCAAGCCCGAGGATCTTACACATGCAGATCGTGAAGCGAATCTTCAGATACCTGAAAGGATGCCCAAGCACCGGCTTGTGGTACCCGAAGAACGACAATTTCGACCTCACAGGCTATGCTGATTCTGATTTTTGTGTAGATAAGTTGAATTCAAAATCAACTACAGTGGGGTGCCAGTTCTTCGGAACAAGAATGGTAACCTGGCAGTGTAAGAAACAGACTACGGTTGCTCTCTCTACCTGTGAAGCTGAGTATATCTCGGCCTCCAGCTATTGTTCACAGATTTGGTGGATTCAACAGCAGTTGAGAGACTATGGTCTGCAATTTCTAGACACTCCGTTGTTTGTTGATAACAAGGCAGCCATAGATATAACTAAAAATCCGGTTCATCACTCACGCACAAAACACATTGAAATTCGTTATCATTTCATTCGTGATTGCTACGAAAAGAAATTGGTGCGAATAGAAAAAATCCACACCGACGAACAAAAGGCTGATTTTTATACCAAACCATTTTCTTTGTCACGGTTTAAATACTTGCTGAGAATTAATGGTATGAAAAATTTGCTGACAGATGCGGACGCTGAGGTTGAATATGGATCGGACGACGAGTTCGCGTGATCCTCGTTGGTTTGTAAATATCTTTCTAGTTTAGAATTTTGTTAAAAACTAAAATCCAAAAAGATTTTTTGATTTAGGGGGAGAAATGTTAGAGAAAACACGAAAACATTCAAAAAATTTTAAAATCCAAAAACATTGAAAAATTCAAAATGTACAAAAACATTGAAAAAGACAAAGACATAGACATACTGTACTAACAAACTCCCCCTTGGATATAGTCTTTGTCTTGATTAGTCTTCCAAATCCTTTACGTTAGATTGTGATAACGTAGGCAACAGACATATGCATCAACAATACCCTTGGGGTATAGTCGAGTCAACAAAGGTTTGAATGTACTCAGTAAAGGACGACCAAAAGTTTTCACAATTATAACAAGGAACGATTGGTTTATAACAAGAAACAAAGAACGGTGAACAATGAACGATGAACGATGAACAAATAGTTTAATACGAGGAACGATGAATGATGAACAAATGATTTCAAACAATGTCACGTAACGATTTTTGATTAAAGATATAAACCATACAAGTTATTTCAAGACGATTTACAAGTTGGATTTACAAAACAAATGTTTTCGAGTCAAGGTTCATGGCTACTAGATTTTATAACTTTTAACAATTTGTTTTAGTTGAATAACTGTTGCATATCAAATGCTTTCAAAACAAGGTTTCACTTACGACTCTGGTAGTCGGGTTATTTATATTACAATATATACAAAGCCATGGACTTGACATGTTCACAAAACCTATGTACTCGCTGACATATTTTTGCTGACTAGTTTTCACATAGATGATACTGATGCGTGCTCATGTAGGATAGGACTTGGACCTAGTGCCTTAATAACAAGAAAGACAATAGTTATGCATGCTTGCTGTTTTGTTGTTTAAAAATTTCTAAGACATTTATGACAATGTAATCTATGTTCAATATTCAAATAAAATGAAACTTCAAATACCATGTGTTGTTGAGACAATCTGTTAACGTGACTCCCCAAGTGTTTCCGCCGCATGTTGTTTTACGTGATTTGGGGTGTTACAATACTCCACAATGATCACATCCCGCACTCGTCTGTGCTTCCGTCTGGGACTATGATTTATCAACTTCGATGCCAACGCCGCAATCTGCGTAATCGTCAACAGCATGAACTCTTGGGAGTGAAGGTGTCCGGCTCCTCTCTCCACCATGTCGTGAACTCGACTTCAACGCAGCTCTGTCGATGATAGCGTAAGCTTCATTAGGCGTCTTCGTCCTCAGATCACCATCTGCATAAACATCCAAACGCTCCTGCGAGTCGTAGTTGAGTCCCTGGTAGAAAGTCAGAACTAATTACCTCTTGGAGAAACCGTGGTGCAGAACATCAAGTAGTAGATATTTAAATCTCTCCTAGGCTACTGTAAAGACTCCCCGTCATCTTGCCAAAATGTCATCTACGATTCCTAAGCTTTGTACTCAGGCGGGAATACTTCTGCATAAACAACTCCACCATCTCGTCCCATGTTCTGATGGACCCCGCAGGAAGTGACATAAGCCACGATCTAGCTTTTTCGCCCAATGAAAATGAAAAAGTCGCAAACGAACGCAACATCCGAAACATCCCGTATCTTGAAGGTTGAACATACCTGAAGAAAAGCCGCAATATGTCGACCGGGATCCTCATGCACTCGTCCGTCAAACTCTACCGAATTCTGCACCATGTTAATTATACTTGATTTGATTTAAAAATTAGGTGCTGCTATCGTCGGTTGGGCGATGCTTGACTCCAAACCACCACCTCTTGGCTGGTTCGTCTCATTCAGTGGTCGGTCGTCGTCCGCCATGGCTAGGCCTCCCTCGTTAACCCCTAAGGTTTCACCCTCAGCAGGTGCCTCCTCCTCGACGATTGCCGCTAAGATTTGCTGCGCTATGACGCGGGACCGTTCTCGAAGTCTCCTACTTCTCCTACGGCCTTGCTCCTGTTCGTCCAATGGCTCAACGGCAGCAGGCGCGGGGGTTGAGGACATCAACCTGTATGATAAGAATAAGCACGCCCCTAACGTAATATAATAATAATAATAATTAATTAAATTTTTTTTATTTATTTTTTTGCTGCTGTTAAATTCCGAAATTCCCTGTTTTCTTTTATAAAAATGTTTAAAAATTGGAATGAGGCCAGAAATTTATAGAAAAATAAAAAACTCACAAAATCACTTGAACCGGTAATATCAAGAATGATTTTTTTCGGTTTCAAGAGTTTAATAAATAAATAAATAATTAGTCCGAATTCAAACGAATAAATTAAACAAAAAATTCTATAAGTATTATAAACATATTTACTAATCAACAAATTAACTAACTAACTATATTTAAAAACAAAAACATGAACTAATAAATATTTACACCTACTCACAAGCATGTACACCGGTAAAATATTGACTCGGGTCGTTCCTAAAGCTCGCCACATCCCCGGCAACGGCTCCAAAAACTTGACGTGTGCGTGTATATACATATTTTTACAATGAATTTTACATACGATTCGGTTTTAAATTATAGAAATGATTTATACTTCAACATTAAAACACACACGAAAGGGCAAGTGTACCCCGTCATATACGTAGTAAAGTATCGGTAAGAACCAAGTATCGATCCCATGGATGCGGGTGGAAGCAAAACTACTAAACTTTGTCGTTAGATTACTGGTAAAAATGAGATGTGGATAATTTGTTTGGAAAAATTTATTTTTGAAAAATAATAAATTATAAACATAATAAGTAAAAGAAAAATAGCCTCGCTTTACGAACAACCAAAATATGTTAACTAAGTTGGTTTTGGCACTATAACACTTGGTCAATTTTCTATTTCAAAAGACAATTAGTTTCCCTTTTGGAAATCCTAACATGACAACCCTTGGAAAGAAAACGATAAACACACTTTAACCACCTAAAATTGTTCTTTAACGCCCTTATTGATAAATGTTTATGAAAATTCCTTAAAAATAAGTTAGTAATCCGTTAAGAGTTTTCTAACCGCACTCTATCAAGGAAAGTATCACCGATAAACACAATGTGACCACCAAGAAAAGCATAACCTAGATTAAATCACAACCGAGCCCATTTTACAAACCTTGAACACAACCTCATTTAGGAAAGCAATTTTGGCCGAAACTACTAACTAAACTCAAATTATGACAAGAATTCATAACGACACCATTCGACCCGTTAAGGTTTTTCCGTGAAGGAAAAAGTTCTTGATTAACATTAATTACCTCTTATTAAACCAATTCTTATTTCGAAGCTCATGGTGTAAACATTTTAACAAGTTAAAAGTTTACTAATAACAGATTAATTAAGCTTCTTTTTGCAAATATCTTAACTAACCAAATACTAATCTAAGACAATTAACTATAATCAAGAATCCAATATCAACAAACAAGGTTGCAAACTAATCGTCAAGGTTTAACATAAAAAGTGCTAAGTGTCATTACAACATAATTAACATACTAATGGTTGTTCATGAAGCAAGTAAACAATGTGTTTTTGCCCTTAGGCTACAAAAACCATAATAACATCATCTCAATGCTTGCATCTAAGATCAAAATACATGTTAAGAACAAGAAATCAAACCATAAACAAGCAAGGATTTGGATGGATTGGATGCTAGATAGGCTTCTTGCAACTTTGAGGCTTCAAACCGTCCTCTACAGACTGCTCTCGGACCCCAGAAATCGCCTAGAAGTTAGGAAAATCGCCCAATGTTTCGATCAGTAGCTTCTGCCCTGTTTTATAGCGTGCAAGATCTGCACGGCCGTGCACTATTCCCGCAATTGATGACATCAGCTTATCCATAACAGTGATTCAAAAATGGCATGGTCGTGCCATAAATGGCACGGTCGTGCGTGTCCGGTGATCAGGGTACACTGCCAGCTGAACTGCACTGTCGTGCACTATTCTCGGGTAAAATGGCTTGGCACGGTCGTGCAAAGCTATGCACGGTCATGCATGTTCGGCTAAAAGGGTGGCACGGGTAACTGCACTGCTCGTAGCAGTCTTCTGTCTCGCATATGCACGGCCGTGCCACTTGATTTGCAGCTTAACCGAGTCTTTGTAACTTCGCCGTTTCGCTCGGAGAATCCATTTTTTCTTCATCTTTCGTTCCAATACGCTGTTTAGGGCCTATAAACCAAAACATACCTGATTAAGTACCAAAACCGAGGTTTTATAGCCGAAAACGCGTCAAAAGAGGGTAAAACGGGGGACTAAAACGTGCGTATTTTCACATATATCACTTTTCAAAGATCATTAGGTTCATTTTGGTGAGAATTCTTTCCAAAGACCAAGGTTTCGCAAAAGTTTCTAAAATACAACTCTTCATATTATGATACGATATACTTCAAATAAAGAAAACTTCCTGTTTTTCGAAAACCTTTTCCATACACCGCTCAATACACCATTTCAATTCCAAAACATGTGGGCAAGGAGACTTCATAGGAACCGACAATTCTCGACTAACGTAATTCCCCTATTCCTTTTGAAACAATAATAGCATATCCCTATCTTTCCAAAATACATCACGCATGACCAATAGATACTTTATATCCTTTGACATTCCAAACTTGATTCTACACTTCCATCAATCTCGATCTAGTTGTTATTCAATAAACTCAACGTTTTACTCAAACCACTATACAGCATATCATCGTACACGTTTTAGTCAACATTCTACGATGATTTCGCACACCATTCGTTTTTACATACTCAAAATTCTCGATCATTTTATATGCTTAAATTCGTTGTATTCGATTTATACAATGTACGAAATCGTATCATTCATGCTTATACTTATACTCATACCTACACTCATCCTCATACTTATAATTATACACATACTTATATCCGTACTTATATTCATACTCATACACATACATTCTACCTATACGTGAACGTCACCTGAGGGTTCACTTACGTTGGTCCCCATACATACTTAAACATAATCATGCATAAGTACTACATTATTATACGCACACATTCTTACTTCTAAGATATTGTATACCCAACCCATACACTATAGTACAAATTATGCGGATCATGCACAAACCAAAATAATCGCGGGTGCACACGGGATTATATTGGTAGGCCATGAAAACCATAGTGAGATCTATTGTGTATCGTAACACTGAACGTAACATGACACCGAATAGCGAACGGACGTAAATGGTGTGAACATGGTGGATACACCGCTGGTACTTCCTATATATAAGTGTCTCTACCATGTTACTAAACTTTCGTAAAACATGTCATGAGAAATTCGGCGATTTCCCGGACATTGTTAAATACATTGATTCATAACAAACTTTGCTGACTCAACTTCGAAATGTTTAACACTCGATTATCCATGACAAAGCCTCATTCTCTAAATCGTTAGCTATAACAACTACAAATATCACTAGCATCTCTCAACTCTTTGTGATTCACAATTTATTCGACATCCATACCATACTTAACCCTCGCTTACACCTACCGATTCGTTCATTCGCTCTCATACCACAAATATTCTCAATCCCTTCCCTAATATTTCATTCAAACTTTATTTACAATCTAATCGGCATAAACATTAGATCCATTTTTAAAACAAACTCACCAGCTCGAATCAGTCAAAAATATTTTCTAATTATCTTTCGTTCCTTATTACACGCAAACTTCAACTAGTCGGCCTGTTACCGCCAAAACTTTTGAGAAACCATAACTACCTACCATCCTAGCTTCTCACCAATAAAATTTTTCTACGACATGCGATTATACTAATACACATTTGAAACAATAAAACCTTTCCTATGACCTACAGTGTTGGCCTCACATTTTGTCAAACTACATTCCTTACTTTCACAAAACTTTTCTTCTTAGGTCACATTCCTTCCTTTTAAAAAAATCATTCCTCCCAATCTAATTGTTCAAACTCGACACTTACACGTTTTCATTCATCCTTGCACTCGATTACGATTTATACCACAAAATACCTTGGTCAAACTTCTTACTTTTACATACCAACATTTTTATCCCTCAAGGGTTGCCTACGTAAGCTCAATCAACCACGAACCATTTATGTAGCCAAAACTTTTGAAACCACGAATTTTCAACACGTTTATACATAAACACAAGCAAGCTTTTAACTCCAAATTTCCATTTCTAGCTAAAACACTCTACACGATTATCACCTATATTAAATCACCCAAAATGCCATCTTTTCTAAAGGTCTTCCTTTTGAATAAATTTCGGGACGAAATTTCCTAAAGTAGGGGAGACTGTAACACCTCGCATTTTCATACTTTCCCCATATAGAAAGCATATCCACATTTATATTCTTGGAAACTTGTAGTCACTTTATACTCATACCCGATTTCAACTTTGTAATCCAAACGTTGATCGTAATGGAATTCGTACTTTATATATATATATATATATATATATATATATATATATACACATATGTATACGCAATTCGTCTTACATCATTTAGATCGTTAAATACATGTTTACACACGAACCGATACTTGTTATACGTGTAAATACTCATGCATATCTCTTGAAAATTAAATTATACTTACATACATGTTATATTCTCAAAACATGCCAAAAACACCTTAAAATAACAAGTTTTAGCTAAAAATGGGGAAAAACCAAAGTTCAGGGATGAAAATGCAAATCTGCCCAAAGTAGGGTGTGGCGCTACACCTAGCCCTAACCCCTTAGGGCTACGCTCGACACCTAGCCCCTGATCCGCAGAAAGTTGTTTACCAGCAACGGATTGGCCATCCTTTTCACCTCCAAAACTCACCAATCACCTTATAACTCCATTAAAACTCAAACCCTACTTCACCATTATAAATATGAGCCTCCTACACCTCATTTTCATTTTCCAAACACCTCCATAACATCAAACACTCTCCAAAATCTTTGAAATTCCAAGAACAAGGCAGATTGTTTAAGTGTAAAAAGTGAGTTCAAACTCACTTTTCTTCATTTCTTCACCAAATCTTCTACTACAAAGCTTGGATTGCCTCTAGGTATGTTTCCATAGGTTTTCCATGGAAAACCAAGGTGTAACATCACCATTTTGAGGACCAAACTTTCTATTTTGAAGATTTTGGTTGTAACTTTCATTAAACTTACTTTTTTCTCAAACAAACTTGTGTTCTTATGCCTCTAATCAAGTCTATGATTAGTGAGATAAACCAAGATAGTTCCATACAAATTCGGAGGTGTAAACACCTCTAAACTTTCACTTTTTGTTAGGGTTACTCACCCACAAGTGTTAAAACCGTCCAAGCTTGTTTACATGACAAGACTTGTGCTTTGGTATGAAGTGTGATTCCTTGGAAGCCATCGCTATCCTACCTTAATCCACCACCTCACTTGATGTTTTCTCATCTCTATCCCAAGTAGTGTGCTAACCTAAAAGTGACATGACCCCATCTAGCCTTCAACACTTAGTTAATACTTTCTATGTCGATGTTGGCTCACCTGGGTTGAAGATTACTTGGCTACTTGGTATAGTGATAACTACATCTTCCATTTCCATTTTATTCTTATTCATGACCATCCTTGTAACAACTTGTGCATTGTTGAACATACGAAAGAGATTAAACAAAGGTTATCCACCTACCTCCATGCATGACTTCTATGAAATCTATGATATCTATGATGGACTTGTAGTTATACTATATATATATATATATATATATATATATATATAACATATACATACTAACGGAACCCTTGATGATAGTCAAATGATTATTTGTCATGGTACTAAGTTACGTCATCTAAGTACTTAAGTTCTCGTTACGTATCTAATGGGAAAGACCCATGAAACCACATCACCTTTATGGGATTTATAGTGTCGAAAACGAGTATTAAGTCTAGATGATTACTTTCTCGTATACATACTTTGGTATATTTAAATTCCTAATCCTTCGCTATCATCCGAATACTCACGCACCTACGTTTCCTCGTGTAGGATAACTCGGTGTTCCAAACTCCAAACCAACCAACTCTTCATGGAATTACCAAGTGGAAGCTTGCAAACCCGTGAGTACACTTGACCCATTTTTTTTCTTTTTACACAATTTGGGTTGTAACATTTTAACTTATAAAAATACACAAATACACACATCATACTTTATACGCTCAATCTGTTATACATGCTAAATTGTCATGCTTAGGTTCATGCTAGATTCATACATGCTTATTGTCATTAACTTAGCTAGCCGAACTTAACATATATAGCGCTTTAGGAGTAGCACGCTGCCCGTCGGGGTTATATTAAGCTTATTCTCATTCTTATTTAGTCTCGTTACTTTTGTGATGAGGGGCACTATTATTCTTGTGGACACTCGGGTTTGACATTAGTATTTCATGCTAGTTTACCTTGTATACAAATTGCCATGTGGGTTCGAGTAAATACCTTTTTATACTTATGCTATGTAACCCAAAACTTGTGTACTCGTTTGCTTTTGCATTGAACTTTATTTTAAACATGTTACAGGTTGAGGATTGATGCTATGATGAATCTAGTAGGGATGACTAGAAACACACTCAGATACTAGATTGGATATTGTTATGTTATGTTATTGTTGTTATATTTTGTTGTTTCCATGTTGTACTTGTACTTCCTTCGTTGTATCGACAATTTATGTTTATTAATGAAATTCGGTTTTGAATTAGTTATTGTCACAAGTAGCGTTATGATGTCTCGAGAAACCTCGTTTCGTCCCACCCTGATGTTTTCGACAACGGTTGGGGTGTGACACTATATCTTGCCTTGAACCGATCATAAATGGCCTTCTAAGACATGTCCCAGCCGGCATAATCTGGTGGCCCCCGACTGTCTACAAACACCTGTGTCTCATCATCAAATATTCCCTAAGAGAACCCCGACTGTCTTGGGTCTTCCACCTGCCTACTAGATCCTTCACTAGCAACCATCTCAGCTTCTTTCCCCTTCTCATTAACTCCTCATTGCTCGTATCAAGATCATCCATCTCACCCTGTTGTGGTGCTGTTTTCCCCCACTGCAACACCTTTACCTTTGCTCCGTCACCATATTTTATTTTGTGCCATACTGTCGTCTTCACGTATGATATTCGTTCACTTTTGCACATTTCAGCGATAGAGAATATAGCATGTGGCTTGATAAACGTGTACTTAGTGGGCAGCAGTGCCCCTTGCTTTTCTAACAGGGAATCGAGCATGAGGAAGCAATATCTTCAAGTTCGCATTTCTGCTTTGCCATATGAGCATCATGGCTAATTGCCTAAATGATACATGAAGTTAATCGGTCATGATGGCATAGAGAATCGGGATCTCCCACTTCCGCACTACCATCCTATCTCCCAACCGAGGAGCCACATTTGAAATTACAAAACTCAAAAGCACCAGTACCAGCGGCTTTAAGTTGTACCATTTTATATCAACCCCTTCTCTAGTAGAAACAACTCGGAAAACATTACATTCTCTGCTACTATATTCTTCTGATCATTGAAGTAATCGTTTTCGTTGACCAATGTGTAAAAATTTTCTGCCTTGGAGTCGAACTTGGCTACTTGCTTCAAAGTAGCTAGAGACATCATAGCCAGTTTTCCATTGACCTTCCCTGTAAGTGTGATAGTCCTCGGTGGATTATTTCCATCATCCCTTTCTAACGTGCTCAACCATGCCATAACACTTTTGATGCAGACCTTCACCTTTTCATTACCAGGAAATCAATTACTGCCTCCCAACCAAGCGCAAGAAGCTTCTCATAGAACCCCAACGCCCTAAGGTCTGGTTTGTAAATAACCTTCTCAAAGCATGTGTTATCCTTTACAGACCGGTCATCCCCCATCTTTTCATAGTACAAATCTGCTTGATATGCTGCTTGCTGTTTATTAAGGGACCCTTAGTCCAAGTCGGTCTGTATGGCATAACACCATGACCACGTTGAACCTCTTGTACTTCCTCCATAGGTGTATCTTGGATGGACACACCTATTGCTCTCCGTATATTTGAGGCACCTTGAGCAGATGATGTCTCTCCGGCTACCTCCTTTCCAGCTCTTCCATCTCGAACCATCCTGTATTCAAAAACCACATGTATTCAAAAACCACAATCAAACAAGAATCCGGTCAGTCCCACTCAACTCAAATACCACAAACTGAACAAGTGTATCCATTCCAATCGATTCCCACACTTGTTCTTGGCTATGGTTGCTAACTTGTTGAATGTTCACTTAAAAATTATTCAATCATCACATTACTTGTTCAAAAATCAGAACTTTCATCACTTAAAAGCAATTTCAACAAGTATTTCTCATTATCTAGCAGCCATGCACCCCTACAATAAGGAATTCATACCTCAATAACCCAAATTGAAATAATATTGCATGATATCATCTCAATAAACACTTACACAAACGATTCATAACTAAACAAGTGCCTATCAACCAAACATCAAGCAATTTTACCTTCCTTTTCATTATCTATGGGAGAATTGGGATAAAAACATGCCTGTGTAGCTTAGAATACTTAGAAAACACTTGAATTAGAGGAATTTCAAGCTAAGATGAAAAGCCCCAAGTTAAAAATCTAGGGTTCTTCACGTTCGTTCCAGATTTCTCACAAACAGTTGATTTTCGTGGGCAACTGAAGCAAGAATCGTGTTCCTCTCGAAACACTAATCGAGTTAGGCTCTTGAACGGTTTGGTTTAGTTGTGAAACGAAGATTTTTGAAACCTTGGTGGCTACAGAGGTTTTGGGGTTTTTTAATGAGGAAGATGAAGATAAGGATTAAGTTTATGGTGAGGAGGAGGTGAATTTTTTATTGTATTAGGTGGATATGGGTAAGATTTGGTCAAACCTAGTTGTAAACTGTTAAAATGGGTCGAATTTTAACCCAACCTGGGTCCACCCACGTGTCGCCTATACCCGCCGTAAGTTTTGGTCTCAGGCCGTAGCTTACGGTCCGTTGCTGACAAGTTGGCCCTGAGCCGTAGCCTACGGTTCGATACAGTAGGTTACGGTTGGAGTTTGTGTTGGAACAAAACCTTCAGACCGTAGCCTACGGTCCTCAGGCGTAGGTCACGGTCCACTTCCTCATTTTTTAATGGTTCGAGATATTAGTGTTTGCATTAAAACTTTGCATGAATTATTTTGATTTAATTTGCTCATTACTCACCCGCTAGCTTTAGAGAATCTAGTTGGTCCTCTCTGATTGTAGGTTATGTTTTTTAAACGGTTCGAGAGATTAGTGTTTTCATTAAAACTTGTGGACGAATTATTTCGATTTAATTTGCTCATTACTCACCCGCTCCACCCCCTAAAAAATTTGTGTCGACCTCGACACTCACATTAATTCTATGACATACCTGGGCGTCTTCAACTTCACCACCTTGCTCGATGCAGTGGGTGTACTTACAAACCAATCTCTTCAACCGTTAGAAAACAAAAACAAATAAAAAACAATTAAAGAAAATATGTACGAAATTCCTGGTTGTCTCCCGGTAGCGCTAAGTTTCAGTCTTCAGCCGGACTTGTAACATCGTCGAAAAACGGGTTTTCAAAACCCGCTTCGTTTATTAATCGAACAATCAGTTTTAAATTTTTCATTGCTTATTTATGACTTATTTTAATTTTAAACGATACATAATTAATAAACAAATTAGAATTTATAAACTATAATTGTTAAAAAGTAAAAATAAAATAATTAAAAAGAAAAACCGGCTGCCGGGAGTCGAACCCGGGTCAGCAGGGAACCTTAAAGCTTTAACTCTCATCCACCAAACCACTCCGCCACTTGTGTTCTTTAGTGATATATCGAAACAATTAATTCAAATAACAAAAATCGAATTCAAAACAGTCAAAGGCGCGCCCAATTCGCAGTCGCCGGAAATCCCGACCACTTCGCGAATTATTGTCGGTTTCTTTTGACTGAGGGTGCGTATTAACTCTTACATCGGTTATAACCGATGTCCAGTTCCGCGACATCAGTCATAACCGCCGGAGAATAATTGACCAACGAATCAAGACAGAAATCGGACCCAATTCATCGATATTCTTTCCTATAAATACACACCCTAGCCTCTGGTAATCTTTTCGCTCAAAATCACACCAATTCTCGACGCAATTTCACTCGCCGGAACTTTTCTGCCATCACCGGACTTTCGCCGGAAAACCGAGACTCACATCAAAACGGTAAATACCTCGACTCTTTCTGTTTCATTCCATTGTTAAACCATTACTAACATCAATCCATCACCCAGAATCAATCCCAGACGACGTTGTCGGAAATTCTGCTTTCGCCGGAAAACTTCTGAAATTTCCAGAATCACGCCGTGAGCCGGTATGATCATTTAAACCTACTGATAATCGTTGCTCAGTAGTTCAATTTCATATCTAATCAATCAAAACTGTTATTTGATCCGAACAGACAAAGTTCACAAACAGAGCCGACGATCTTTGCCGGAGTTCTGAAAAAGACAATCTGTTCCGGTACATTCTTTCCCCAAACCCTCTCTGTTCATCACATTACAGTCGTTTATAAAGTTCGTTAATTTAATTTAACAAGTAACAGTTGAATAATCGCTGTCTGTGTTCTTGAGCGAAGAAGACGAAGTCGATTATGATTATAAGATTAATTAAAATCAGAATAATAAACGGGTTAGACACACAGTCTAGCGGTGGACTGTGTGCAAACATTTAACACACGTCTCGAGTTCGATCCCTATCACGACCCCATCCTCGGAAATAAAAATGTTTTTTTTTAAACCGAACCGGGTTAACTCACTGTAAGATGTTAAGTATAATAAAAATCAGAATATTTACCAGGTTAGACACACAGTCCAGCGGTGGACTGTGTGCCAAACTAAACCAGGTCCCGGGTTCGAGACCTGTGGAGATCACCGGTTTGATACGATTAAATCCTTTTTAAATAATTGATTTTCGGATTAAGTTAAATAGTATATAAATATAACAAAAAACAGAAATATTTCGGGTTAGACACGTAGCTCAGTTGGTAGAGCTGCGTGCACGCGTACGGGAGGTCACGGGTTCGAGTCTCACTCAGTGCAATAATATTACAACGAACGTAAACGGTCAACGGTCAACAGTCATGGTCAACGGTCAAAAGTCAACATTTTTTTTATTATTATTATTTATTTATTTAATTTTAAAATCAATTAAAAATACTTAAAAATAACGTTTTTAAAGTTAGAAATAGCCTTAAACTCACAAAAATATATCCAAAATTCATATTAGAATTATTAATAAAATCCACTTATTTACCGTACCTTTTCGTTACTATTAGGTTAGTTATTCCTCGTCGATCAATCCTCTAAACTCGTGCGCATTCAACATCATCAACCGAACGCACCCAATGTGAGTGAATCTCTACAAATTCCCCGTTTTAATCACGTTTTTGGGGTGTATCATGTGTCTTATTATTTATTACATTTAAACACTTGTGCATCCATCATATCCATGATCAAATGTGTATTCAACATGTATCAACTGTTTGTGTGGTTATTGTTTAGATTAAATTTATCATTTTCAGTACATACATTATCATAGGCCGCCGCTCCCCATTACCTATGAGCGTGAGCCGTTCCCCATTACCTATGAGCGTGAACGAGGCGTTGCCAACATACGATCGGCTCCGTTTGATTGAGCCTTGATCGCACATACATTTCATCATAGGTCGTCTGCTCCCCATTACCTATGAGCTGAGCGTTCCCCATACCTATGAGCGTGACGGCGTTGCCAGCATTTACATTGTCATTCATGTTATATATTCATGCAAGGTGGTTTGTTATTGTATGTTATTGTTTGTTATGGTTATTGTTATTGTATGTTTATTTACGTTTGCTCACATATGATTATTGCACAATTTTTCCATATTAAATACAACAAGAAATAAATAATAAATGTTTTCTAAAAAGGTTCACTCACCAACTTTTGTTGATCCAAAAATCATTTTTACACATGATACATGTGGACAGGATGAAGCAAGGAACAAATAGGAAAATGCCTTAGAAGAAAAATAATGAAGTCTAGAAAGATGTATAGGACATGTTGTACTTGTTTGATTTGATTGTGTGATCTTCTTTATATTGTAATAATAAATATGAAACATTATAATAAATGTCATGAGCTTTGATGAAAACCCAATCATGCCCCGATCACCTTTTTCCGCTGCGGGTCGGGGTGTGACAGATTGGTATCAGAGCTTTTGACTATAGGGATATAGGATAGGTTATTAGACCCTTAGAGCCTATACTATAGTTGATTAGATTTTAATTGTTTATGTGGTTACATGCAAACTCATGATGTTTATTTCTTTCATATTTATTACATACACAAATGCATGCAAACACTTCCAATATTACATTTTGTGATACATAATGAATTATACTACAGTCAAACATACATACTTACATACATATTCATCATACATATTTCAATGTTCACATATTCAAATCACCTTCATACTTCCGTTATTCAAGATTTTTCGCATTTTTCATTTTTCAAAATCTCATCAAAGTGAGTTCTGCGACGGGCATGTAGTAACTGTAAGGGTACAAGTACCGGTAGTCGGAACGTCCTGTCTAGGTTGTCATTCGTATAAATCCAATATAACGTACCAGTTTGCCTACCTGGGGACTAACGATGAGAGTACGAAGGACCTATTAGGCAAAAGCATGCCCACACACACGTCGTTCGAACTAACCCCACTTTGAGGTGTCACCGTGTCCACCTGGATACATTCCAAATATCATACGTTACATACATATTTCTCGATTTTCTCCGGGTTTTAGTGTACGTAACCAGGCTAACACGTGCGAACCATATGAAAAACCCGGTAATCATGGGGCTGTCACACCCCGACCCGCAGCGGAATAAGAGTCGGGGCATAATTGGGTTATCACCAAAGCTCATGACATTTACTAATATGTTTCATATTTAATAAAGTCAAAGTTACATTTCCAATATTCAAACATGTTCATTCAATACAAAGAAAATAAACCAAACATAACAATCCCAACTCTAAATCGTTTTATTCTTCTAGTCCAAGTCCTATGTGTTCCTAGCTGCTGCTGGTTCACCTGTATCATGTGTAAAATGGGGGTTTTTGGGTCAACATAAGTTGGCGAGTGAACCTTATTAGATAAACATTTATTAAGGAATTACTTGTTAGTTTATCAATGAAAAATTTTGCATAACCATAGATGAGCAAATGTAAATAATCAAGCAGTGGAAAATAGCAGTCACAACTATAACATACAATAACATATGACAGCACACATGAACATACCTACATCATACGATAAATAACATAAATGAACTGTGCGATCAAGGCTCAATCAAACGGAGCCGATGTATTGCATGACTGAAAATGAAAATGTCTGTGCGATCAAGGCTCAATCAAACGGAGCCGATCGTATGTGGGCACGCCAGGTTCAACCTCATAATGAAATGGGGAACATGCTCAACGCTCATAATGTAATGGGGAGCGGCGGCCTATGAAATTGCATATACTAAAATAATAAACTTGCATCCAACAATAACTACATAACAGAAACAAACTGAATACACTAGTTCATGATATGATGTATGCACAATGGTTTAAGTATAATAAATATATCAAGACACATGATACACCCCAAAACGTGATTAAACGGGGAATTTGTAAAGATTCACTCACATTGGGTGCGTTGAATTGGAGATGATGAGATGCGCACGAATTAGAGGAGCGGAACAACGAGAAATACTAACCTAAATAATAACGGAAAAATATATTAAATGAGTGGATTTTATTAAGGATTTTAATGAAATTTTTAGATATATTTTTGTGGGTTTAAGGCTATTTTCTATCTTTAAAAATGTTATTTTTAAGTATTTTTAATTGATTTTTAAATTAAATTAAATAAATAAAAATATATAAAAAAATTGTTTATTTTGCGTTGACCGATTGACCGTTGACCTGTTTGACTTGTTGACCGGTTCGGTCGGTGACCTGGTTTGCGCTGGGTGAGCTCGAACCCGAGACCTCTCGTACGCGTGCACGCAGCTCTACCAACTGAGCTACGTGTCTAACCCGAAATAATCTTGTTTTTAATTATATTTATACACTTATTCAGTTTAACCGAAATTCCTTTAATTGCAAAAACATTTTAATTCAACGGACCGGTGCTAGTGACGGGTTTCGAACGCGCGACGTATGGGTTAATGTTGCACACAGTCCACCGCTGGACTGTGTGTCTAACCTGGTTATTATCTCGGTTTTTATTATACTTAACAACTAACTGAGTTAACCCGGTTTAGTTTTTAAACAAAAAGGCATTTTATTATATAAGGAGTGCGTATAGCAGGAATCGAACTCGGGACATGCGTTTGTATTTTGCACACAGTCCACCGCTGGACTGTGTGTCTAACCCGTTCATTTTACTAGTTTTAAATATACTTATAACTTAGTTAGCTTCGTCTTCTTCATTCAAATTACAGTCAACTGATTTACTAACTCGTTCCTTGTGTTTACGATTTACAGACATTTAAAGTAATGAAAGGCAAGAGTAAATAGAGTGAACATAGCGATGAACGGTTTATTTCAGATTTCCAGCAATGTGTCGGTCCCTGTTTTTATGCTCTTCAACTGAACAAAATAATCAACTGTTTTGATTAGTCGAATGTGGAATTGAAGTGATAAACAAATGTTATCGATGTGTTGAAGGTCCTTACCGTTTCACAGACGGAAATAAAAACTTTCAGGGGAGTTCCGGCGAACTGGAATAGTTGAATACAGCGCCTGAGTTCGATTTCAATTGAGAGGTTTAAGTTAGAAATAGTCTAATAATTGTTGAACTACAACGAATACTGAAAGATTTACCGTTTGAGGATGAATACGGTTTTCCGGCGACTTTTGAAGAAAATTCCGGCGAGCTGTTTTAAGCTTTCTGATGGTCTGAAAATGTGACGAAAGTGAAATGGGATGCTGGTATGATATTTCTGAGTCGCGAGAGTGATCTTGGGTTTAAGTATTCAGGATTTGATTGCTTTTCGGTTATGAAGACCGATAATGATGAGACTTGATGCTTAATCAATTCTGAATTGATTAAAGACATCGGTTCATCGGTTATGAACGTGAATACGCGAGAAATCAAACGATTTGACGATTGCTTTGCCGATTTCCGTTTCTCAGTTGGCGAAACCGGTTTTAACCGAGTTTGTGTATAAATTTCATTTATTTCCTAGAGATAACAGAAAACACAAAGTGGCGGAGTGGTGATGTGAGTGTATGTTAAGTCGTTGGAGTTGTTCTTGGCTGACCCGGGTTCGAGTCCCGGCAGCAACATAATTTTTTTTATTTATTTTGTTTTAACTTTTTATCAAATATAATTTTTATAGTTTAGTTTATTTATTAATTATGTATCATTTTAAATCAAAATAATCATAAATATTCAACGTAACTTTTATAACTTGATATTCGATTACAAAACGGAGCGGGTTTTGAAAACCCGATTTTTACAAATGTTACAAGGGGCCCACATGATTACGAAGGTGAAGTATGGCGGCATGCGAGGCCCAATTACGAGCAAAGCCCAAGACATCCTATGGATGTAGTAGATTTATTATTTTATATTTATTTTATGAATGTTCATTCCTAAATACGACACATGATCCCTAAAACATCCAACTCATACTCTTGATATTATTCCTTGTAGATGTCTTCTAATCTCGCTCGTAGGAAGACGAGATCAGGAAAAGCCCGCGAGCGCATGGCTGCCCAAATCGCTCAACAAATGGCTGCCGTAATACCCAACATTGTAGTTCAAGTTCGACAAGCCCTTACGCTAATCCCGTCAATCAAGAAGATCAAAATGTCGTCAACCCTCCCCCAATTACCACTAAATGCACCTTCAAGCATTTCAAATCCTGCGACCCTCCAAAATACGAGGGGACTGAAGGTGTCACCGCTCTCCTCCATTGGTTTGAGGAAATGGAAAACACTTTTCTAAATTGCGATTGCCCCAATGATCGCAAAGTGCGATATACTACCGGTCGTTTACTTGGAATAGCACTTACATGGTGGAATACAGAGAAGGCCAAACGAGGTGTTGAAGATGCTATGACTTTGACTTGGGAAGAGTTGAAGGAAATCATGACAAGACGGTTTTGTCCCAAGAAGCGAAATCAAGAAATTAGAGGATGAGTTCTATTCTTTGAAACAAAAGGAAGGCGACCACACCACATACAACAAGAGATTCCTTGAGTTAAATCAAATGGTTCCCAACTTGTTCACTCCTCTTTACCGTTTGATCGAGCACTACATTCGAGGTCTTCCTTCAAAAATTCAAGACTCTGTAATAAGTACCACACCTGCAACTTTGGAAGCAGCAATGGAGTTAGCTACAGAGCTCACCGAGAACCGCAAACGAAATAAGGACTTCAAGGAGTAGAAGAAGAAGGATAAAGCATCAATTTAAACCTCAAACCCCACTCAAACCGAATCCCCTTCTCAACCCATTTCTAAGAGAAAACGAGATGGGCAAATTTTCGCTGTCACTCAACACAATCAACCAGCTTCACAAGCCGTGCCCCTCCAAGCTATCCCAATCACTCAAGTAGCACCCAACTCAACTTACCCAAATAAGAAACCTTACTTTGGAACCCCACCCTCAATGCAACACCTGTTCTTATCACCATCCATTTACCTTACCTTGTCGACTACGTGCGAATTGTGGACGCTATGGTCACTCGAGCAAGGTTTGCCGCACCTCTCAAAACCAAACCTCACCCCCTACTCAAAACATGATCCAAACATATCAACAACCTCAATACCCCATGCTCCCATATGTTCGAGCTTGTTTCAATTGTGGGACCCTACCCACTTTAGAAACACGTGCCCTCGATTGGTTAACATCATAAACGCCCAAGCTCAAGCCAACCCAGTTAACCAAGCAAATCAAGAAAACCCAACCACTAGGCCACCAGCAAGAGGAAGAGTTTACAACATCAACGCCAATCCTGTTGAAGATAATGACGGCCCAAACGAACCACCCAACTAGTTCTTCACCAAAAATCAAGAATTCAACTCCAACCGCTTAGTTTTTATGTTTTATTTACGTTTATCTCAATCTTCACGTATCTCATTTATAAATTGGAAATTGTATCCAAGAATCTTTATGCAAATTACTATCTCAGTTTTGTTTTATACTCATTGATTTAACATTCATATCATCAGAAACTCGACGTACCTCGATCTCATCATTTAAAGAAGTTGGGTTGTGTCTCACTTTTACATAGACTAACCCCTTCATCATAACAAACGAGAGAGGTACCGTCATCATTCAGTCATGTATCCTTTCAGAATTGAGACTTAAGCTTTGGTTGTTGTGTTTATTTATGTTTTAGAGTCACATAGAACTGATCATAATTTACTGGCAAAGCCAATGAAAATTTGACAAGAATATGGTGGATACGCCGCTGGTACTTCCTATATATAAGTATTCTTGTCAAAGGATCAAAAGCATTGTCAGGCGGTTATGAGATGTTCCATGTAGGATTTAGTAATGTCATGGTTGAAGCTTGTTTTATACTCACTGATTTAGCATTCATATCATCATACATCTCAACGTATTCCAATCTCATCATTCAAAGAAGTTGAGCTGTGTCTCACTTCTACATAGACTAACCTCTTCATCATAACAAACGAGAGAGGTATGTCATCATTCAAACATGTATACTCTCAGAATTAAGAACTCAAGTTTTGGTTGTTTATGTTCTAGAGTCACATCATAGAACCAATCATAACTTACTGATAAAACCAATGAAAATTTGACAAGAATATGGTGGATACGCCGCTGGTACTTCCTATATATAAGTATTCTTGCCAAAGGATCAGAGGCATTGTCAGGCGGTTATGAGAAGTTTCATGTAGGGTTTTAGTAGTAGAAGTTTTGTTTTAAGATATAACCTTATCTTTCCAAACGTATCAAAACTCTTGCGCATGAAATCATACTTAGTGAATCAACTCTGGTTATCAATATTCGTTATCGTAGGCATCAAAAAGCGATTCCTGTAGCAGGGTACTCAACCCTTACAAGGAAAAGTTACCGCCTCAAACAAAAAATTTAAACTCTTACTCCCTTCTAAGTATGCAATTGTCAAATTAAAACACCATCCTTCTGAGACAAACATGCTACTACTTAAATTTCGGGACGAAATTTCTAAAAGTAGGGGATACTGTAACATCCGTCGAAAAACGGGTTTTCAAAACCCGCTTCGTTTATTAATCGAACAACCAGTTTTAAATTTTCATTGCTTATTTATGACTTATTTTAATTTTAAACGATACATAATTATAAACAAATTAGAATTTATAAACTATAATTGTTAAAAAGTAAAAATAAAATAATTAAAAAGAAAAACCGGCTGCCGGGAGTCGAACCCGGGTCAGCCGGGAACCTCAAAGCTTTAACTCTCATCCACCAAACCACTCCGCCACTTGTGTTCTTTAGTGATATATCGAAACAATTAATTCAAATAACAAAACTCGAATTCAAAACAGTCAACGGCGCGCCCAATTCGCAGTCACCGGAAATCCCGACGACTTCCACAATTATTGTCGGTTTCTTTTGACTGAGGGTGCGTATTAACTCTTACATCGGTTATAACCATGTCCAGTTCCGTGACATCAGTCATAACCGACGGAGAATAATTGACCAACGAATCAAGACAGAAATCGGACCCAATTCATCGATATTCTTTCCTATAAATACACACCCTAGCCTCTGTAATCTTTTCGCTCAAAATCACACCAATTCTCGACGCAATTTCACTCGCCGGAACTTTTCTGCCATCATCGGACTTTCGCCGGAAAACCGAGACTCATATCAAAACGGTAAATACCTCGACTCTTTCTGTTTCATTCCATTGTTAAACCATTACTAACATCAATCCATCACCAGAATCAATCCAGACGACGTTGTCGGAAATTCTGCTTTCGCCGAAAACTTCTGAAATTTCCAGAATCACGCCGTGAGCCGGTATGATCATTTAAACCTACTGATAATCGTTGCTCAGTAGTTCAATTTCATATCTAATCAATCAAAACTGTTATTTGATCCGAACAGACAAAGTTCACAAACAGAGCCGACGATCTTTGCCGGAGTTCTGAAAAAGACAATCTGTTCCGGTACATTCTTTCCCCAAACCCTCTCTGTTCATCACATTACAGTCGTTTATAAAGTTCGTTAATTTAATTTAACAAGTAACAGTTGAATAATCGCTGTCTGTGTTCTTGAGCGAAGAAGACGAAGTCGATTATGATTATAAGATTAATTAAAATCAGAATAATAAACGGGTTAGACACACAGTCTAGCGGTGGACTGTGTGCAAACATTTAACACACGTCTCGAGTTCGATCCCTATCACGACCCATCCTCGGAAATAAAAATGCTTTTTTTTAAACCGAACCGGGTTAACTCACTGTAAGATGTTAAGTATAATAAAAATCAGAATATTTACCAGGTTAGACACACAGTCAGCGTGGACTGTGTGCCAAACTAAACCAGGTCCCGGGTTCGAGACCTGTGGAGATCACCGGTTTGATACGATTAAATCCTTTTTAAATAATTGATTTTCGGATTAAGTTAAATAGTATATAAATATAACAAAAAACAGAAATATTTCGGGTTAGACACGTAGCTCAGTTGGTAGAGCTGCGTGCACGCGTACGGGAGGTCACGGGTTCGAGTCTCACTCAGTGCAATAATATTAACAACTAAACCGGTCAACGGTCAAACAGTCATGGTCAACGGTCAAAAGTCAACATTTTTTTATTATTATTATTTATTTATTTAATTTTAAAATCAATTAAAAATACTTAAAAATAACGTTTTTAAAGTTAGAAAATAGCCTTAAACTCACAAAAATATATCCAAAAATCATATTAGAATTATTAATAAAATCCACTTATTTACCGTACCTTTTCGTTACTAGTTAGGTTAGTTATTCCTCGTCGATCAATCCTCTAAACTCGTGCGCATTCAACATCATCAACCGAACGCACCCAATGTGAGTGAATCTCTACAAATTCCCCGTTTTAATCAGTTTTTGGGGTGTATCATGTGTCTTATTATTTATTACATTTAAACACTTGTGCATCCATCATATCCATGATCAAATGTGTATTCAACATGTATCAACTGTTTGTGTGGTTATTGTTTAGATTAAATTTATCATTTTCAGTACATACATTATCATAGGCCGCCGCTCCCCATTACCTATGAGCGTGAGCCGTTCCCCATTACCTATGAGCATGAACGAGGCGTTGCCAACATACGATCAGCTCCGTTTGATTGAGCCTTGATCGCACATACATTTCATCATAGGCCGTCTGCTCCCCATTACCTATGAGCGTGAGCCGTTCCCCATTACCTATGAGCGTGAGCGTTCCCCATTACTATGAGCGTGAACGAGACGTTGCCAACATTTACATTGTCATTCATGTTATATATTCATGCAAGGTGGTTTGTTATTGTTTGTTATGGTTATTGTTATTGTATGTTTATTTACGTTTGCTCACATATGATTATTGCACAATTTTTCCATATTAAATACAACAAGAAATAAATAATAAATGTTTTCTAACAAGGTTCACTCGCCAACTTTTGTTGATCCAAAAGCCATTTTTACACATGATACAGGTGGACAGGATGAAGCAAGGAACACATAGGAAAATGCCTTAGAAGAAAAATAATGAAGTCTAGAAAGATGTATAGGACATGTTGTACTTGTTTGATTTGATTGTGTGATCTTCTTTAATATTGTAATAATAAATATGAAACATTATAATAAATGTCATGAGCTTTGATGAAAACCCAATCATGCCCCGATCACCTTTTCCCGCTGCGGGTCGGGGTGTGACAGGACTTCTCGTGACCCTCAGTCGGTCGTATACTCCGGTGAACTTACAAGAAAGCTCACCTCATCCGTTGACTTCGTGTTGAGATCATCAGCGTCCAAATACGACTTCAATCGGTACCCGTTCAGCACTTGCCTCTTTTGATCATTCGGGTCCTCAATCTCTACGTCTCTAAACCTTCTCACTCTCGTAATGACAAATGGACCCATCCACTTGCTTTTCAGTTTTCCTGGAAATAATTTAAGATGTGAGTTAAATAACCATACCCTCTGACCTACCGCGAAGACTTGACGCCTCAACTTTGCATCATGCACCGCCTTCTTCTTGTCCTTATATGTGGTTGCCATGTCGTACGCCCCGTTGTGTAGCTCCTCGAGTTTACATAGCTTCAACTGAAAGATGTGCACCTGCATCAGTATAATCTGTATTAACCTGTTTAACAGCCCATAGTGCATGGTGTGCAATTTCCATTGGCAAGTGACAACCCTTGCCGTACACTAATCTGTAGGGTGTAGTGCCAGTAGGAGTTTTAAACGGGGTGCGATGCGCCCATAAGGCGTCATCCAGTTTGGTTGACCAGTCCTTGCGATCGGTTCGCACCGTTTTCTGCAAAATCTCTTTTATTTGCCTATTAGACACTTGAACTTATCCACTGGATTGTGGATGATAGGGTGTGACAATTCGGTGGTCCACGCCATACCTTTTGAGCAGTTTTCCAAAGTGAAAATTTTTGAAATGGGATCCCCCATCACTGATGATCACACAGAGAATTCCAAACCGTGAAAATATATTTGACTGGACAAACTTGCACACAACAGAATGGTCATTGGTCCTAGTGCCAATTTCTTCGACCCATTTTGAAACATAATCAACTGCCACTAGGATATATTGATTACCACACGAATTGGGGAATGGGCCCATGAAATCAATGCCCCATACATCGAAAACATCTACAACCAAAATTGGTTGCATGGGCATCTCGTTCCTCTTAGAAATCCCACCCATTTTCTGAAAGTTTACACAGTGTTTGGTAAAGTGAAATGCATCTTTAAACAAAGTCGGCCAATAAAGGCCACATTCAAGCACTTGGTGACCCGTCTTTTGACCACTAAAATGGCCACCACAAGCTGATGCATGACCATGTTGTAAGACTTCTAAGAACTCCATCTTCGAGACACATCTCCTAACAATATGGTCTGCCACGATCTTGAACAAGTCTGGCTCATCCCATATGTACTGCTTAACTTGAGTCAGGAATTGCTGCTTCCTTCTCTTGTTCCAAGCCTCGAGCACTATACCCTTCAGATCCGTGAGAGTCTATCGATTGCTACTCGGTGATTCTTAAGCACCTTCAGTAGTGCTTCCTCTTGCTCCTTTTCCAAATTAGTTGCAATGATTACCGGAAGACTTTGATCCTCCCCTAGAAATGCGTACTTTAAGTGCTGTGGAAGCTCCTTCAGTTCCACCTTCGGTGGACTAATCAACGATGACTTCAATCCTGATGAGATTTCAGCCAGAAGGCTCTCCACTGGATAAATCCTAAGGAGGCCTTATCTCCTGTATCACCAGTGCTTCTAAGCTCCGCACTTCTTCCTCCAGGTCACACGTGTGATTTGCTACATCCTGTCACACAACAAGCATAACTCGGAGATATCATCCTCAAGATTAGGATGACACCCATCAATGATATCTGCCATGAAACATTCAGCACTAGAAAAAATGTCAGAAACGTTAGAAAACACATTCAATTGGACCTTTCTATTGCAAACATCATATCGACAGTGCCAATACGACAGTTGATCAATGCATGTGAAGTGGCTAAGAAAAGTCGGCCTAAAATCACATTTGGCTACTTGATTTGGTCAGAAGTGACATAGTCAAGCACAAAAAAGTCTACGGGTAGTAGAACTCCTCCACCTTAACAATCATATCGCGAACAATCCCCCGGGGAAGCGTAGGGGTTAAATCTGCCAACACAACGGTTGTGTCGGCACGACGTAGTGGACCAAAATAATATTAGTCATACAAGCTGCCCAGAAGGATGCTCACGGTAGCTCCAATATCCAATAATGCCCCGTTCCTTTTAAAATCTCCCACTTGAATAGGAATAAAAGGCGTTCCAGGATCTTGCAACTTAGGTGGAAGCACTCCATTCAAAACGGCACTGAGCCTTTCAGTTAAATCAATTTTTAGGGACCTTGGGTTGCCGTTTTTGAGTGCACATGTCCTTCAAATATTTGGCATAAGCCGGAACCTGTTTAATCGGGTCAAGCAGAGGTAAGTTGATTTTAACTTGCTTAAACACCTCCCATATTTCCTCTTGTTGAGGCCCCCATTTGTTGATAATACTTTTATTATCCGGATTCTTCAAGGCTTCGGGTAAAGGAGGTGCAATTGGTTCCCCTTCCTTAGCCTTGGTTGGTTCAATATTTTCGGTACGGGTATTAGAGTTGGTGTTATCATAAACTTTAATAATGTTAGATTCCGACTCATCCCCGCTCTCACCATCCTCACCTAAATCCTCCACCACACCTTCAACAATTTGTGGTGGAGTGTCGACCCTATTATAAACTTTACCACTATGAAGAGTACTTACCTGGCCGACTCGACTGCCCTTCTTCTGATGAGCAGGGATTCGTTGTTGTATCGTTGGGCAACGTCCATTGTTCTGCTTTAACTCCTTCAATTCACTCTCTAACTGCCCCATCTGTGTCGTTAAAGATTGAATGGCCTTATCACGTACTTCATCTTTCTGTGCTCGTACATTATCTAACTGATTTCGTTTCTGCATCTCCTGTTGTATCGACTTTAACATCTCCATCATATCATTACCCCACTAGAGTTAGAGGATCCAGTTGGTCCTCTCTGATTATTCTAATCTGGTAGCCCCCTTGAAACCATTTTTTGTTACCCCCTTGGAAATTGCTTTAGAAATGAGGTTGATTAAAGTTTCGTTGACCACCAGATTGATTATTTCCTGAAAACTCGGGTTACTCTGATTATTTGTGTTCGTAACTGAAGTTCGGATGATTTCGGGGCCATGGGTGGTAAGTATTAGAGTTGATGTTGAAATTTCGCCACCACCTCCACTACCTTGCACAAAATTGACATCATCGACACCACAAATAATACTAGGGCACTGATCCGCTATGTGTCCTAGATCTCCACAATGCCCACAAAAAGGCATTTGCCCACTAAGTTCCTGTGTATTTTCCACTGCTCTCACCACCGAGTGTCGAGTGCTTCTTGAAGATTGAGCCTTTCGCTTCGACGTGCTCGTTCTTCTCCAACAATACCCTGTTCATTTTAAAATCTCCCACTTGAATAGGAATTAAAGACATTTCAGGATCTTGCAACTTAGGTGGAATCACTCCATTCAAAACGACACTGACCCTTTCAATTAAATTAATTTTTAGGGACCTTGTGTTGACATTTTTGAGTGCACATGTCCTTCAAATATTTGGCATAAATCGGAACCTGTTTAATCGGGTCAAGCAGAGGTAAGTTGATTTTAACTTTCTTAAACACCTCCCAGATTTCCTCTTGTTGAGGCCCCTCTCGTTAATAATACTTTTATTATCGATTCTTCAAGGCTTCAGGAAAAGGAGGTGGAATTGGTTCCCCTTTCTTAGCCTTGGTTAGTTCAATATTTTGGTACGGGTATTAGAGTTGGTGTTATCATCAATTGTAATCATGTTAGATTCGACTTATCCCCGCTCTCACCATCCTCACCTAAATCCTCCACCACACCTTCAACAATTGGTGGTGGAGTGTCGACCATGTTATAAACTCTACCACTATGAAGAATACTTACCTGGCCGACTTGAGTGCCCTTCTTCTGATGAGCGGGATTTGTTGTTGTATCGCTGGGCAATCGTCCATTGTTCTGCTTTAACTCCTTCAATTCACTCACTAACTGCCCCATCCGTGTCGTTAAAGATTGAATGGCCTTATCACGTACTTCATCTCTCTGTACGCGTACATTATCTAACTGATTTCGTTTCTACATCTCCTGTTGTATTGACTTTAACATCTCCATCATATCATTACCCCCGCTAGAGTTAGAGGATCCAGTTGGTCCTCTCTGATTATTCTAATCTGGTAGCCCCCTTGAAACCCTTGATTGTTACCCCCTTGGAAATTGCTTTGGAAACGAGGTTGATTGAAGTTTCGTTGACCACCAGATTGATTATTTCCCTGAAAACTCGGGTTGCTCTGATTATTTGCGTTCCATAACTGAAGTTCGGATGATTTCGGGGCCATGGGTGGTAAGTATTGGAGTTCATGTTGAAATTTCTGCCACCACCTCCACTACCTTGCACAAAATTGACATCATCGACACCACCATTAATGCTAGGGCACTGATCCGCTATGTGTCCTAGATCTCCACAATGCCCACAAAAAGGCATTTGCCCACTAAGTTCTGGTGTATTTTCCACTGCTCTCACCACTGAGTGTCGAGTGCTACTTGAAGATTGAGCCTTTCTCTACGGTGTGCTCGCGTTCTTCTCCAAATATTCCCAATTGACGTGCTCGTAATTCATACCGAATGTGCCATTCGATATCGAGCTAATATCCCTCGCATCCTCATCCGTTAACCCCTCATGGAAAGCATTAAGTAATTCCCATAGTTGTATCCCATGATGTGACCGCATCATTTTAAACCGATTAAATGCTTCCTGGAAAAGCTCACCTGATTGCTGTTGGAAATTCTGAATATGTTTCCTAGCGTTGTTGGTCCGTTGAGGTGTGTAGAACTTATCCAAAAAGAGTTGCTGCATATCGGGCCATGTAAAGATCGAAGCGGACGGTAATGAGTGGAACTATTGTTGTGCCTTATCTTCAAGTGTGAATTGGAATAACACCAATTTCACGTCATCTGATGTAAAACCTTGAACCCGATGGTGTTGCACCGAGTGTTATACGCTACAATATGTAGATACGGTTCTTCAGTTGCCAAACCGTGATATTTTGGTAAACTCTGAATAGATTGAGCCCGAACCTCAAATGACCAACCATGTAGTTGAGGTATAACCACCGGTGAAGGATTATTAGCGATTGCAGGTTTGAAGTGCCTCTCGACCCCCCGTACTTGTCCTCGGTTTGGAGTGGCATCTGTTGAGGTATTTGAGGAGTTGGCATGTTTACCGGTCTTGCATTAAGTGGTTGCTGATTAACTGGTTCAGGTGCATGAACTGGTTGTTGGTACCCGACTGCCTCATAACTCCCCCTATCAGCCAATTTAAATCCCGTATTATACTCTTCATGATTTTCAAATTCATCACCTGTCTGTCATATTGATTACCCCCGTAACCCTCATGTTGTTTATATCCTCCTGAATTCTATTGTACCATCCCGTTGATCAAACATTGAAGTTCTAGAAGGAAATTGTTTTATCTGTGATGGCTGGTAATATGCAGGTTGGTTTGGTTACGTGAAATGATAGTTTCATCAGAAACAATCTTCACATATGGTGAAGAGTGTTGAATATTTGAAGTCTGGTTGGATGTCTGGTTGAGAAACGGTGGAAGATTGCTTAAATTAGGAAACTGTGGCGATGGCAGTGATGGCATTTGAGTGGTAGTGGTTTGGGTGGATTGTGATGGGGTTCAGACGGTATAGAAGTGTTTGGTGCGGGTTGAGTGTGTATCGGTGAGAATTGAGTTTGTTGAGATGGGGTGACATGTTGATTCTTGAGATTACTTGAGTTTTCCATTGGTTTGAGTGAAGGTATTGGTAATTGCAAGATTTTGTTTTCTCGGTGCAAAAATCAGGTTTGCCAAATTGTCCTCTCATTTCTGGATCAAAAACTAGCGGTGAAGACTTCCCGGACATCCGAGTATGATGCATGCACGTACAAGATCACATGCGCAACACAAACAAAAAAAACTCGCGTAATTCTGAACAAAACAAAATAAACACTATTTTTTTGGATCTTTATCTATTTTTCTAAAAACTTAACACAAAACACTTTGCGCACGACTCCCTGACGACAACGCCATTTTTATGATTGTCGTTAACGTCATACAAAAACCTAAATAAACTATGTAGATAGAATAAGTAGGGTATCAAACCAGAGGAGTATTGTGGAAAGTGTTATGAACTAAGTATTAATTAATTACTTATAAAAATGTAAAATTGATTGTTGGATTGATTTTTATCTAACTTAATCGTAACTAAATTGAGTTTTTATCAATAGGAGAAACAATGGTTCCTCCGGATTTCAGATTCAAAGTGGAACTCGATTATGTGTTTTATCATAACAATCACATAGACATGATTGAGAAACCTAATTAACTGATTGTGACAATTCAAAGACTAAGTACTTCGATTATAAAGAACGTAAGGTTATCAAATGAATATCACTTGTATTTGCCAACCCTAATCCCATGTCAATTATATCCCAATTACTAGAAATCTCGGGAGTTGAGAACCAGAGGTTAATTAAAAACAACCGTTTACAATCAGTCAATCAAATCCAAAGGTAAAAAGCATCGAATGCTTAGATTACCAACTCTAGTAACAATTAAAACACATAACTTGTCCAACTTACAAGAATCCGCCACCCGGAGGAAACGACAATCGGATTAGTCGTTCATGGTGGCCTCGCGATCTTCAAAAGCTTGGAAAACAGATGAATTCATGATCATTGTTCGGAAGTGATGCAGAATGATGATGATAGATGATCAAATTGGCCCAAAGTTTGCTCCTTTCTATCTCTATATTCGTTCCCCAAAAGTCGAAGATGATTGAGTTATGATTTTTAAACCCTAATATACCTCACACAACAACTCAACGCGTTTTTCCGGATCAAACCGTAAGCTACGGTCCAGAGACTCTGTTTGATTTGTGACAACTCACCGTATCACCCACCGTAGGTTACGGTGAATACTTGCTGGAATCTTTCTCTTGAACCTCAATGTACCGTAAGCTACCATCAAGGGACCGTAGCCTACGGCAACCTGCATGCTTCTTTTTTCTTCATTAATTAACTTTCCAAAAATAACCAAAAGGCCCCTGGACTTTGTTCTTTCACATTCCTTACACTTTCAAGATACCTTTCAACTCTGAATAAGTCCCGAATACTTCCGTTTGCTGCATTTATTAACCTCGAGTGCTCCACTTCGTCTCTAAACCCTTTAACTTCCCCAATTAAGCAATTAACCTTCAAAAACCACAATTCTCGTAGTTATCACAACCAACACATATAATCACTTAAAACAAGCTAAAACTCATAAGATAAGAACGTTAACGCTCGGGTTTCACCCCCTCCATCAAGCTCCTTCTAAACGCTAGTAGTAGGAGCGTTCAACCAAAAGCTTCAAGCTCCTAACCTAAAAGCTTCAAGCTCCTTCAACCAAACAAATCTTTTTATTGAGTAGGAATTTTTTCTTCAAAGCTTAAAGCTAGAAACTCCTAAAAGCTTTTAAAAGCTCCATGCCAAACATACCCGAAGGAGCTACAATTATGGAACCGGATGGATGGTATATATTTCTCAAGCCCAATTATGGAACCACTCCAGTTATATGGTTTAGGTAACAGATCGACCCAAGCACTTTTTCAAGATAAGACAAAAATTTGAAATTTATCTAAGCTGAATTCAAGAAGGTACATTATGTCTAGGCTGTGATACAACATTTCAAGCATCAGTTAATTAAACAAATAAATACCGAATAGCAGAATGTGATGCAACTTCAACTATAGAAGCAGATCGCTGGAGAATCATTTGATCCACGTGTTGGATAGGTGACGTGGTCGAGTGTGGTTATATTTTTAGTTATATTTTAAGCACTTCTACTCGTGAATCAAGCTTTACATTTTTTAAAACACGATACAATACTATCAGTCTACACACGTTGGGGCAAGTGGACCTATCGTGGACTTAGTATATTAATGGTAAGATACCGAGGTCGTCCAAGGACACAAGAGCTTTTAGTGCTGACTTACTGTTAATTCTAATCTAATCAAATTTTGATAAAAGTTTGAAAGATAAAATAAAGGTAAAAGTAAAAAATTTAAATAAAAATAAAAACAAGTAGACAAGAAAAATCACTTGGTTCTGACTCCTATTTTATATTTCCTTTGATGATCTCCGCACTTTGGGCTTTTTAAGAGATTATCTTTAGTTTATAGTAGTAGGCCCCCTTCCAGACAGCATTACCCTCAACCTATTGGTTTGAGTCAACAGGGATACAGTCCCGCAAGATCGGAAAATTGAAAGATAATTAAGTAAGTTATTGATTCAAAATATGGTAGGCCCCCTTCCAGGCAACGTTACGCTCGGCCATATTGGTCTGAGTCAGCTGGGATACAGTCCCACAATGCTGGATAAAGTTTTAATAGTAGTTTATTTATAAAGGGGTCCAAGCCGTTCTTACTTCCCCCAATTTGATGCTATCTGCCTCAAGGGAAGTCCTAATAGGCTTGAACCAAGTCGTTGTAGGGTATATACACTGAACGAGACAAGAACTTTCCCCAAACACCTTCTAACCCCCTTCCAGGTAGTTAATGCGCTTTATACAGACCGTAGAGGCACGAATGAATGAATCAACAAGACATGAAGAAATGTTTAACCAAAGTTCACTTTCAATATAAGAAACTAGTTATTAAAGTCATTAATACATACCCAAATAAAAAGTTGCCAAAGATTGGAAATCAAAAGTAAAACATAAAAGATTCGTCTTCACCAAGTGGTGTAAGAGATTTAGCCAAGCATGGCCTTTGTTTGATAAGAACTCTTACTATCAATCTTGGATCCCGAGACTCTTACACACTCTAAAAGATGAAAGATGGATGATAGTTTTGGGTGTTGGTGTTGTAGTGGTGGTAGACTGATGGCAAATGAGAGAGAAGTGGTTTGCCAAGGGATGCCTTTCTCCAAAGCCAAGCACTCCTATTATAGCTGGAAATAGGAGCTGGCCACGGCCCAGTGCCCGCCTGGCACAGCCCCGTGGTAGACTTATTCTCCATCTTCATTAACTGCAGATGTCAGTTCCGTATACCAACACGCCCCGTGGTGACAGAGCACGGCCCCATGGTCAGTGTACTTGCTGTACTCTCAAGATTCTACTAATATTAGAGTTGACCACGGCCTGTAGTTGTCTTGGCATGACTCCGTGTTGTTTGTCTTTTCTGTTTGTCTTCATCTGCAGATAATCTTCCTTGGGCACGGCCCATGCCTGGTGGGTACGGCCCCGTGCCAACGCTTCTGTCTTCTCCATTTTTGTTGCTTCGGATATGTATTGGGGTCTGGCAAGTTGCGTCAATCCTTCTTCATTGCATTTGTGTTGGTGTTTGCTGCTTAATTTGTTTCTTTTATTCATTTATGCTCTTTTGAGTAAACAAAGAAACATGCTTTTTCCAACATTAGTACCGAAAAAGGGTTGATTTTATGCCTTGTTGCATTTTGCGCACATCAATAGGTTATAAAACACACGATATAATTAATACTATAGTTGAATTGATACACCATCATATGTAAAAAGATTACTTGAATATACTTGTGGTACCTTATCTCAAAGTCATTTGTTAAACTCTTGGTACTTGCAAATCAAATCAAACTCAAAGTAACCATATTTTGTAATAACAAACACTTAAAAACAAATATTTACACATGTTAAAATACATTTATTTACCCTTCTATCAGGTGACAACTTCGTAGATGGATCTTCAAGGCCCAACAGGTGGTCATGCCAAAAAAATAAAAAAAAATATCCAAGTCAAAAGACACAAGTTCAAAGGATGGTTTACTAAGCAACATTTTCACAGCAATTTAAATGACAATAGCAGCGAAGACATAACACCAACAAGGCCTCAACGAAGGAAAAATTCAAGTCGTCATCAAGCAAAGGGAAGGCAGGTTTGATAGATGACATCTCTGAATACAAGACGAGAAAAATGAACGAAGTAGGGATAACAAGAGATGTGCACGGCTGTGATGGAATCGAAATTAAAAAAAGATGAGATATACATTAAACATTTGCAGGTAAGGATGGCAAAAATACACGAGCTCGACGGGTATGCCCGAAACTGACACAAATGGGATGGGTATACCCGATACCCGACGGGTATTAGGCCAGGTATGGGATGAGTTTTAAAGATTTTCACGGGTAAGGGTCGGGTACAGGATTAGGTGATACCCGACCCGATTACTTGAAACCACATACCCGTTTACCCGAACTATATACCCGACCAAATACCCGAATTTTTTAAGTAAGCTTAATACAAAATACAAATTATCAGTATATGTATACATATATATGTGTATATATATAACATAATATCTAAACAACTAAAAATATATTATCAAATTATACAGTCTAGTCCCGTTTTATACGACTGGTTTTGTATAAACTGTAAACCATACCGTTTGCTACGATTTGAAAGTTTTGAAACCAACTGACCAAAATCTAAAGAAAAAAATCGAGCGTGAATCCAAACCGATGGCCGGTTTTATGGTTTGAAACCGAATCGTGAACACCCCTAATTGTTATGATACACTCAATGAAAGAATTCTCTACTCTCTTTCTCATTATGATCTCTATAGTCTTTATTATGTTTATATACTTTGTATATTGGATACTAGTAGATCGTTGTTTTATAATAATCTCAAAATTTTGTAAAACAACAAGGTATTGTAACATGTTTATACAAAAGTGTAAAGCACCTTGCTTTTTTTATTAATTGTAGAAACCGAGAACAAGAGTGTAAATAGGTTATTTTTACTTTGTAAACCAATTTTAAAGTTCTTGCAAACCCACTCCTTACCCTAAGTTTCACCAATATTCCTTCGTCATGTCAATTAGACTACACACTATCTTCTTCAAATAAGTGACGTCACTTAAACCGGGTTAACCTCTATCTTTTTTTTTCATTTTATATTACAAAGATAAATAATTAAACACATAAATAATTAAAAACATTAATACTTAACCACAATAAGAATTGAGACGTTCCTAAAAATGAATAAAAAACTTTCCTAAAAAATACATTACTAAAAAATACATTGCTAAAAAAAGTTACATTTCTAAAAAAAAGACATTCCTAAAAATCCCAATCACCCAGCTACGATGGGGCGGAGAGACAGAATCATCACTGTCATGACCGTCCGATCTTGGCGAACTCGACATTTGATGAGGCAGGGTTTCGGATCTTGTGGAGCGCATATCCTCATCCCACTATCTTTCCACATATTTCTCCCCTTGGTTAGTTTCATAGCCTTCGGCCATGTTGGGACGTCTTGTGTCAAGTTCGAGTTGGTGGAGGGTTCGGGCTTGTTGGTGGTGCGTTCAGTGGTGCAGGATGAGATGTCACACAAATTCTTATACTCGCAAGTTGAAGTCGACTCGTGGTTAAATCATATGTGAAGTTCACCTCTTCAACGGTCAAATCGTTAGGATGCTGTGGCTGGTAGTATTCATAAACAGGAGGTTCATTTGTAGACGGTAGGTTTGTAGGTTGTTGGTTTGTAAGACATCTTAAGCGTCGACGTTGGACAACAGTGGGTTTGAAGGTTGCAGGTTTAAACGACGACGTGTTGGATACCTTGAGAAGTACATGATCACCAACATTAAATTCCAAGGGCTTGCGTCTCTTGTCGGTGTAACTCTTTTGTCGACTTCTAGCATTGAGTAAGCTGTCACGAATTTACAAGATCTTATCTGTTGTCTCCTGTAAGAGCTCGAGACCGGTGATTTGAGCTTCTCCGATCCCGTGCCAACAAATAGGCGAACGACACTTACGACCATTCAACGCATCGAACGATGCCATTTGAATACTAGCGTGATAACTGTTGTTGTACGAGAATTCTACTAAAGGTAAGTGCGAATCCCAGTTGCCACCAAAATCGATTACACAGGAATGAAGCATATCCTCAAGAGTTTGGATAGTGCGCTCGGTTTGACCGTCGGATTTCGGGTGAAAAGCGGTACTAAGGTTAAGATGAGTACCAAGAGCCTTTTGAAAATTTTGCTAAAGACGCGAAGTGAAACGACCATCACGATCAGAAATGATGTCGATAGGGATACCCTGACGATAAATGACTTCATCCATGTAGATATGAGCCAATTTCTCGACTTTGTAATCTTCACGAATGGGGAGGAAATGATCGGATTTGGTCAAACAATCGATGATTACCCTAACGCTATCATGACCTGACAAAGTACGAGGAAGCTTGGTGATGAAATCCATAGCTATAGTCTCCTACTTCCAGACAGGAATCTTTGGTTGTTCGAGTAAGCCAGAGGGACGTTGATGTTCGGCTTTAACCTTGGAACACGTGAGGCATTTTGGAACGTAGGAAGCGATATCCTTCTTCAGACTAGGCCACCAATAAGACGTACGAAGGTCTTGGTACATCTTGTCGGCACCAGGATGAATGGAATATCGGGATTTGTGAGCTTCTTTCATCAAGAAGTCACGGAGGTCATCACGGTTTTGAATCCAGATGCGATCGAGGTAGTAAGCATACCATCGGGTTTGGAAATGAGTTGATCTTCAGCACCGCACTTCATCTTGTTGTATAGGTCATTCTCGTTAACAGATGGGTATTGTGCATCACGAATATGATCACGAAGGTTGCTAAAGATTTGGAAACAACGAATACTTTTCACATGAGTTTTATGACTAAAAGCGTCGGCCACGACCTTCGCTTTACCCAGGTGGTAGTGAATCTCGCAGTTGTAGTCGTTGAGCAACTCTACCTATCGATGTTGACGCATGTTGAGCTCTTTTTGGTAAAAGATATGTTGGAGGCTCTTATGGTCAGTGAAGACCACACACTAGGTACAATAAAGGTAGTGTCGCCGAATCTTTAATGCAAAAACAACTACACCAAGTTCAAGGTCGTGAGTAGTGTAGTTCTTCTCATGTATCATGAGTTGTCTCAAAGCATACGTGATAACCTGTCTCGTTGCATAAGAACACAACCAAGACCTTGGTTAGAGGCATCGCAATACACAACAAATCATCGTTTCCAGCGGGAAGAGCTAGAATAGGAGCATTGCAAAGCATGTCCATAAGCGTTTGAAAGACTCCTCTTGTTCGGAAAGTGAGGGGAACGATGATTTTTGAAAAGTTGGAGTTGAATCAGCGATAATAACATGCCAATCCAAGGAACGAACGAATTTTAGATGGGGACTGCGGTGCAATGCAATGCAATTGAACTTCTTTTAGCCAGAATTCACACTTGGAGAATTTGTCATATAGTCGTTCTTTACGTAGGAGTTCGAGAATTAGACGCAGATGTCGCTCATGTTCATCTTGGGTTTTGGAGTAGATGAGGATATCGTCTATGAAAACGATCACAAAGTGATCCAAGTATAACTTACAAACACGGTTCATCAAATCCATGAAAACTGCGGGTGCATTGGTTAAACTGAAAGGCATGACTACAAATTTGTAGTGTCTGTATCTAGTACGAAGGCGGTTTTAGGGATATCCTCTTCGAGGACTCGAAGTTGATGATAGACAGAACGAAGATCGATTTTAGAGAAATAAGTTGTGCCTTAGAGTTGATCGAAGAGATCATCTATGTGAGGAAGTGGATAACGGTCTTAACGGTGAGTTTGTTGAGTTCAAGATAATCGCTACACATTTAAAAAGAACAGCCCTTCTTCTTGACAAAAAGGGCATGAGCGCCCCAAGGAGAAGTACTAGGGCGTATAAAGCCTGTTAGGAAACTTTTATGTAAGTATTGAAGAAAAATGTGATCTAGACTGATCAATGAATGAAGATGAAGTCATAAAGGTCAAAACAACAAGAAGACATGAGACTTGACAAAAGATGGAAACAACATATCTTCAACATTATCAGAAACATGTCAAAGACAAGAAAAGACTATCAGATGAGGCCATTCTTATAGATCTGGTGATATTTCTGATGAATATCATCATTTTTTGGTAAGGTATGATCATCAGAATTTCTGCTGATTGGTTCATCAGATTTTCTGATAGGGTGTCATCAGAATTTCTGATGAACCGACTTGTCTGCAAAAACGAAGTCCTGCAAAATTTGAAGATGCAAGTTGACTCTAGAAGATTCAATGAATATGTCAAAGGCAACTTTATGCAGGGTAAGTGTATGAATAAACCCAAAACTTTCTATAAATAGGAAGTTATACCGAAAAGGATAGTGAGTCAAGCTTAGAATTTAATACATACTACACTCCACTGCCCTTTCACCACATAATTACAAAAGTATTCGTTTGTACTAGTCAATAACTCACAATCACCTTGTAAACCATTTTGTTTCAAAGTGATATAAATTTGAAAATTCTGTAGTTGTTGTTTCTTGAAAGTTCGATTTCTATTTCTGCACCCTATTTTCATATTTGTTGAATTCACTTGCCATATTACGTTAAAAGAAGTTTTTTTGTCTATCTTGGACCAACAATTGGTATAAGAGCAGATGAATAAATTATTTTCAAACGATCAATCGCTCAACTTTTCTCTTTTATCTAAATATGGCAAACTTTCAAACCTGTAACAATGCTTTCAACATCGGTCGATGTCAAGCTCCAACCATGGTTAGAAAGGAGTACCCCCAATGGAAAATAAGGATGGACAATTTCCTAAATGGACATGATTGAGCTCTGTTTCAATCCATTGTGAGTGGCCCACATATACCCATGGTTGAAATACCAGGTACCCTAGCAACTGATCTAACACCTGAAGTACCATCCTCATGGGCTCCAAAAGCTGAGAATTTTTGGGGTGATGATGATAAGAAAAAGGTGGAAGCTGATGAAAGGGCCAAATCACTTTTAATTATGGCACTTCCAAATGATATATTTTCTCAAGTAGATGCATTTGCATCTTCTAAAGAGATATGGGATCCGTGAGAAAATCTTTGTGAAGCAGGAGAAAGAATGAAGAGAAATAAAAGAACAAATTGTATCTCTTCTTATGAGAGATTTAAAATTTTACCAAATGAAAGTATTTATGAAACATATAACAGATTTGCAAAAATTTTAAATGAGCTAATGAAGTTTGGTATTGAGAAGTCAAGCGGTGAAAGGAATGTAAAATTCATAGATGCTCTACCAAGAGAATGGGGAAGTCTAACAATGACTTTAGCCTCCACATTAGAGCTGGGAAATATGAGTCTGCATGACTTATATAGCATCCTTGTACCCAGAGAAGATGAAATATATGAAAACTCAAGCCAAAGAGGTGGATCCATTGCTCTCATCTCAAACTCACAAAGAACACCTACTCCTGATCCACAAACCTCTTATTGTCAAAGCCAAGAAAATTTTGATACTTCATTAGACTTTTCAGCATTTGCAGAGGTAATTGCACTTCTCACTAAAACTTTTGAACAGAGGTTGAGAGGAGGAAGCCATAAGTAACAGAAGAGTGACAAAGGGAGGATGGAAGCAAAATCAAAAGAAAAAGGAAAAGCTGAAGTTGTATGTTACAAGTGCAAGCAAAAGGGCACTATGCATCAGAATGCAAAACTAAGAGGATGAAAGATGTTGCATACTATGAGAAAAAGCTGGAGGAAGCTAAGAAGCAACAACAAGTAAGCCTGATAGCAGGGACAGATGTCTGGTTAACAGATGATTCTTTTGACGATGAAGAAGATGAAATGGAAAACTTTTGTCTCATGGCCAGCTATCTGATGCAGAATCTGAAAGATCAGAACAAAAGGTAAGTTCAGATAATCTTGATCTAGAACAGAAACTAAAGAAGCTTATATCAGATTTTTCTGCATTTGCAAGAAAAAAATAAGAAAGTAAAAGGTTTGATGACTTGCAAAAAATGTTAAATAAATTTATACTTGAAAACCAATTATTTATTGAAGAAAGCTTAAACAATAATGCAAAAATTGAATTTTTTGAAAAGGAAAGAAAAGATTTGTATAAGAAAATTCATGACAATGAGATAAATGTAAAAGGGTTTCAGCAAGCTAAAGATTTTATTAACTTTATTGAGGGCAAACTAAAGAACAGAGGTGAAGGGCCATGCTATGTAAAAACAAATATTAGAAACCCTACCACCTTTGTTAAAGCTTCAGATCAGATTTCAGATAAATTAACATCAAATTCTGATACATAATCTTGCAAATCCATAAGTTCTGACAACTCTTTTGTAACATCAAACATCCAAGGAAAGTGGCATTAACCTAATCAAACGTCTCTAGAAAGTTTAAAAAGGATTCATCCAAAGTTTAAAAAATCTGCAAACCTTCCATCATAGACAAATAAATCAGAAATTTATGATGAAGAAAACTATATGTCTGTTGATATACTGAAGCTAGTTCAACACCATCTCCAAACAAAAACCAAACAACCTGTTAATGGCTCAGCATGTAACAAAATCTCTGGTGAAATTTCATCATCTGAAGAAGATTAATTAAAATTTCATTAGAAAAAGTTCCCAAGCAAATCTGGGTACCAAAAACTTTCTAACTCTTCCATTCCAGGAATATCATGTGCAGCAGATCTGGTACTTCGACTCTGGAAGCTCTAAACACATGACTGGGGATAATAGCTTAATTAACAATTTTGTTCCTAAGCTGGGCAAATTGGTTAACTTTGGAAATGGAGTAAAGGGAAGAACATTGGGGTATGGATGTATAAAGTATGGTTCGTTGACCATTGAGAAAGTAACCTATGTAGAGGGCCTAAAGTACAATATGCTGAGTTGTGGTCAATTTTATGACAAGGAATTTCTGGTAACTTTCTTACCGGAAAAGTGTTTGCTAATTGGTATGGATGACAAAAAAATATATGTAAGTGGAAAAAGAGTTAGAAAATCCATCTATTACTTTGATTTTAAAGAAGAAACTGAGCATCCACAACTATGCTTATTTTCAAAACATAACAAGGGTAATAGTTGGTTGTGGCACAAAAGATTAGCCCACTTAAACTTCAGAAATTTAAATAAATTAGCAAACAAGGGTCTGGTAAAAGGATTACCTTTTATATCCTCAAAGAAGGATAAACTTTGTGAAGCTTGTGAAATAGGAAAATAAAAAAGAAGCTCACACAAAACAATTTATGAATCATCAATATCACAAAACTTAGAACTTTTGCACATGGACTTGTGTGGACCAGTCAGTACTACAAGTTTTTCTGGTAAGAAATAAATCTTAGTCATTGTGGATGACTACTCTAGATACACTTGGGTAGAATTTTTTAGAAAGAAAAGTGAAACTCCAGAACTGATCATAAACTTTATCAAAAAATTGAAAATCTTTTGAAATTATCTGTAAGAAGGATCAGAACTGATAATGAAACAAAATTTAAAAATTCAAAAGTTGAGACTTTCCTCGTGAGTAAAGGAATATCTCATGACTTTTCTGCTCCAAGAACTCCACAACAAAAAGAGGTTGTAGAAAGAAGAAATAGAAACTTGGTTGAAGCAGCCAGAACCATGCTGGCTTATGCCAAACTGCCCACTTACTTTTTGATAGAAGCAATTGCAATGCTTGTTTTACACAAAACAGATCCATGATAAAAAAAAAGACTTTAGAAAACACCTTACACCATTATAAATGGAAGAATCTGAAATGTAAAATTTTTGCACACATTTGGTTGTAGATGTTTTGTTTTCAATGATTTTGAAAGTCTTGAGAAATTTGACAGAAAAGCAGAAAAGGGAATTTTCCTTGGTTACTCATTGTCCTCAGAAGCTTATAGGATTTTTATCTTAAACACCAGGACCATCAGAGAAAGTCTGTATGTATCATTTGATGACTCATCAGAAATTGAAGTTTCTGGTGAATTCATAAAGAAATAAATTATCTAATAAACCAGAAAATCCTAATCATCTTCTTAACTTTCTAACTGAAGAACTTCTGGAACATGATTATCTAAAAACAGAAAAATCAAAACCACAATCATGTACTAACCTTTCATGATCAATGGAGGATCAATCAGAAACACAGACACAAGATCAAAATTCTGAGAATATATCCGAAAACTTTCATGAACAACAGAATTCTGACCCTCAAACTACAAATGAAGCAAATGATCAGGGGGAAAGTTCACAACCATCAGAACAAACAACATCACATAACAATCTCAGATGGATCAAGGGACATTCTCGATTTGACATTATTGGGAATCCAGAAGAAGGAGTTAAAACAAGATCAGCTACAACACGTGAATGTCTATATGCTAGTTTTCTAAGCATGATAGAACCAAAATCTGTTAAAGAAGCACTCAATGACTCTGATTGGACACAAGTAATGCAAGAAGAGCTTGACCAACTTGAGAAAAGTCAAGTATGGAATATAGTACCTAGACCAAATGATAAGTCAATCATTTGTTCAAAATGGGTACTTAGAAACAAATCTGATAAACATGAAACAATAACAAGGAATAAAGCTAGACTAGTGGTAAAAGGTTACTGTTTACAAGAAGGTATAGACTATGATGAAACGTTTTCACCTGTAGCCAGATTAGAAGCCGTCAGAATATTCCTTGCTTATGCTGCATTAAAAGATTTTAAAGTCTATCAGATGGATGTAAAATCAGCATTCCTGAATGGTAAGATTGAAGAAGAAGTTTTGTGCATCAACCAGAAGGCTTTGTTGATCCCAAATTTCCAAAACATGTTTACAAATTAAACAAAGCCTTGCATGGTTTGAAGCAAGCTCCTAGAGCATGGTACGAAACTCTCTTTAACTTCTTACTTAATTTTGGCTTCACAAAAGGTACAATTGACATAACACTCTTCCACAAACTCATAAAGGTCACACTTTGTTAGTCCAAATCTATGTTGATAACATTATATTTGAATCAACAAATGAGAAATATTGCAAAAAGTTCAAAAAATTAATGACTAGTCACTTTGAGATGAGCATGATGGGTGAGTTAACATTCTTTCTGGGTTTGCAAGTTAAACAAAGAAATGATGGCATATTTTTGAGTCAATCCAAGTATGTCAAAACAATTTTAAACAAATACTCACTTGAAAATTGCTCACCTTCAAAAACTCCTATGGCAACAAGTAATAAACTTGATTCTGATACAGATGAAAAAAGTGTGGATATAAAAACCTACAGAGGTATGATAGGATCACTACTGTACTTAACAGCAAGCAGACCAGATATTATGTTTACAACATGTTTTCTGGTAAGATATCAGCGCAATCCTAAAGAATCTCATCTAAAAGCAGTAAAAAAAGGTTTTTAAATATCTTAAAGGCACACCAGATCTTAGTCTCTAGTATCCTAAAGATACAAATTTGGAACTACTAGCATACACAGATGCAGATTATGCAGGATGCAAGATTGATAGAAAAAGTACATCTGGTGGTTGTCAGATGTTGGGAGATAAGCTATTCTGTTGGGCAAGCAAAAAGCAAAATTGTGATTCAAAATCAACAGCTGAATCAGAATATGTTGCAGCTGCAAGTTGCTGTTCTCAAGTCATTTGGATGCAAACTCAGCTGAGAGATTATGGAGTAAAACTGACAAGAATCCCCACCTTATGTGATTCAAAAAGTGTTATAGCAATAACTGAAAATCCAATCCATCACTCAAGAACAAAACACATAGATGTCAGATATCACTTCAATAAAGATCATGTTGAAAAATTTAACATTGAAATGTATTTTGTACCAACAGAAAAACAACTTACTGATGTTTTCACAAAACCTCTTGATGAAAAGAGACACAACTTTCTGGTCAGCAAGCTGGGCATGATAAATCCAAAATTCCAGCAGAAATCTGATAACCCACCAAAAAATGCATAAACTCACTAGAAATCTAGTAACTAATCAGATTTTATCAAAATCATCAGAAAATCTGATATGATTACAATTTGAACTTTTATTTTCAAAATTTCACTCATCTTAATACATTCATAACTTAATATTCGTATACATTTATTTTTCTTTCTTCTTTAGGTCTAGCTTACTTTATTTTCTTTAATAAAAAAACCACCTGATTACCAATCTCTGAGCTTTAGAGTAGGTTATGTCACAAGAAAATTTTCTGAACAAAATTCATTGCTCTATTACTCTTCCAACCAGCTTAGTCACTCATACTCAGAGAGTAATGAGAGGACACCAGGGCAGAAAAATGATTATGATCTAAAAGAAGTAGTCACCTAGAACATTAAATACACAAGACCTTCATCTCACATACCTTCTCGTTGCCACTGACAAAGGATCTTGAGCATTTAAGAAGAGAAAGAATAAAAGGAAGAAAATCTATCACTATTTCACTTCTTCATACCAACCCAACTTAAGATCAGATTCGTCACTTGCGTTATCTTCAACCTCTCTCTTCTTATCTCAATTTTTTCTTTACCTTCCCAAAAACCCTAAGCATGGCAGCAGAAATGAACAGCAGCTACTTTCCACTCCGACATTAACAACTCACAACATGAGAGTGAGAACAAACCTTGAAGGTCCTGCATGGGAAGGATGTAGGGTTGTCTTCAACATGCTGATGTAAAGCCCTCTGGGTTATGCTTTATCAGCATACATCTGGCTGTATCTAATACTTCTACAAAGATTCTGGTGGAATGCACGTACCGTCTTCCAAGGCACAAACGTCTGGATCAGAAGCACAGTGATGGGGAAGGAGATCATCCTGAGTAAGCAGACCATTAGAGAAGCCCTCCAGCTCAACGATGACAATGATGTCACTTGCATCCCCAGACAAGCTCTTGATCGAACTCTCTTGGAGATGGGATACTCCATAGGGAACCTTTCAAGACAGATCAGCAAATTTGGCTTCATACCACCATGGCAGTTCATGGGGACTCAGCTTGGTGTATGCTTCTCTAGAAAGCATGGACACTTTAATGAAATATCATACAGGCTGATGGAGTTGGTTCATGCAGTTGTATGGGAAAAACCTAACAACTTCTCTAAATATCTCATGAGAGATTTTGAGAGAAACATGATCTCAACCTAACCCTTCTTGATTTATCCTCGTTTCCTAATGAGGGTAATCACACAACAACTGGACTTTGGTGGTGTTCTAGTTTAGTACCCAAGAGCTTAAATTATTCTCCAAGAAGACATATACAATCCAAGCCTGGTTCCAACTACTCATCATACTGGTCATACGACCTATTTGTGGATCTTTGGCACACTTTCTTTAACGGTTAATTGTATTTTTTTCTCTTTTCCGTAAGTTTTTATTCTTATCAAGTAAATATTTCTTCCTTATGTTTTGTTCAAAAGGGGGGGGGGGATATTAAAAGGCACAAAGATCAGATCTGATAACTGACTAAGAAGTAAGAACAATATCTGATGAAATTACTGTAACATCCGTCGAAAAACGGGTTTCCAAAACACGCTTCGTTTATTAATCGAATAATCAGTTTCAAATTTTGTTGCTCATTTAATGCTCAATTTAATTTTAAACAATACATAACTAATAAACATTTTAGAATATGGAAATTAAAATTGTTAAAAAGTAAAAATAAAGTAATTAAAAATAAAAATGGGCTGCCGGGTTTCGAACCCGGGTCAGCCGGAACACTCAATCCTCAAACATTTAACCACTCCGCCACTTGTTGTTTTTGTGTAATCAAGAAACAAATAAAACCTTAAGATCACCGTGAATCTACCTGTTTGCGCCAAAAACTGAAACCGATAATCGGCTTTCAACCATCCAGACGATTGAGTGATCGTGAGTTACTGGTTATAACCAATGAAATCATTACGACCGACGTTCTTAATCAATTCAGCCTTTATTGGACCCGATTCATATGATGTTCGAGTTTGATAACCGAAATCATTCAACTCCAAATTTACACCGGTATTATCATTGTCTCGCAACTCAGAAACACCCACAGAACTCTCAATTTCATTTTTACTCTAACTTCTGTTCGTCGGAATCGTTATCTGCCATCGCCGGACTTTCACCAGAAAACCGTGTCATTCATCAAAACGGTAAATTTCTCAATTCTTTTATCTTCTATCTATTGTTAGACTTTTACTAACTCAAACCCTTCGATCAGAATCGGTCCCAGTTGACGATACCGGATAACCTGCAACCGCCGGAAAATTTCTGAAAAATTCCGAAATCACGCTGTGAATCGGTACGAGCATCTAAACTCTCTGATAATTCTTGTTTAGTCACTAAATTTCACAATTAGTTAATCAAAACTGTTAATTGGTCCGCTCAGACGGAATACATAAACAGAGCCGACGACCTTTGCCGGAGTTCTGAGAAAAATCATCTTTCCGGTACATTCATTTCCAAAACCTTCCCTATCCGTTACATTTTAATCATTTATATGTCCGTTAATTGAATTGAACAAGATCAGTCGAATGTCAATTGTCTGGGTAGTTTTAACGAAGAAGATGAAGTTAGGTTATGTATATATTTAATATAAATCGGGTTATATCTCGGGTTAGACACACAGTCCAGCGGTGGACTGTGTGCATTTGAAACATAGAGATACCGAGTTCGAGTCTGTCCTTGTTCCGATTCGTCACAATATTCAAACTTTTTATAAAACCCAAATACGGAAACTTCCAGTTAGTATATAAGAGAAATAAAAACAAGTATTTTAACCAGGTTAGACACACAGTCCAGCGGTGGACTGTGTGCAACGTTAAACAACAGGTCCCGGGTTCGAGACCTGTTATGCACACCGGTTCGATATAATTAAAATCCTTTTTAAAATAAATGAATTTTGAATAAATTAAATAGTATATAAATATAATTAAAAACAGAAATATTTCGGGTTAGACACGTAGCTCAGTTGGTAGAGCTGCGTGCACGCGTACGGGAGGTCACAAGTTCGAACCTCACTCAGTGCAAACAAATACAAGACCGAACCGGTCAACAGTCAATGGTCAACGGTCAACGGTCAACGGTCAACCCAAAAAGTCAACATTTTTTTTATATTTTTATTTATTTATTTAATTTAAAAATCAATTAAAAATACTTAAAAATAATATTTTTAAAGTTAGAAAATGATCTTAAACTCACAAAAATATATCTAAAAATCCTATTAAAATTGTTAATAAAATCCACTTATTTACCGTACCTTTTCGTTATTATTTAGGTTAGTTAATCCTCGTCGATCAACCCTCTAAACTCGTGCGCATCCAACATCATCAAACGAACGCACCCAATGTGAGTGAATCTCTACAAAATTCCCCGTTTTAATCACATTTTGGGGTGTATCATGTGTCTTATTATTTATTACATTTAAACACTAGTGCATCCATCATATCCATGATCAAATATGTATTCAATATGTATCAACTGTTTGTGTGGTTAACGTCTAGATTAAATTTATCATTTTCAGTACATACATCATCATAGGCCGCCGTTCTCCATTACCTATGAGCGTGAACCGTTCCACATTACCTATGAGCGTGAACGAGGCGTTGCCAACATACGATCGGCTCCGTTTGATTGAGCCTTGATTGCACATACATCATCATAGGCCGTCCGTTCCCCATTACCTATGAGCGAAACGTGACGTTGCCAACATATACATTATCATTCATGTCATATACTCATGCAAGGTGGTTTGTTATTGTTATTGTTATTGTTATTGTTATTGTTATTGTTATTGTATGTTTATTTACGTTTGCTCACATATGATTATTGCACAAATTTTCCATAATAAATATAACAAGAAATCAATAATAAATGCTTTCTAACAAGGTTCACTCGCCAACTTTTGTTGACCCAAAAACCCCCATTTTTACACATGATACAGGTGATCCAGTTGCAGCAAGAAACATATAGGACGGCTTAGAAGAATAAATCAGTTTAGGTTTTGGATTGTTTATTTAGTTACTTTTTTTTCCTTGTAATTGTATGAACTTGTTTGGAATATTGAAGATGTAATTTTGAATTTAATAAATATGAAACATATTAGTAAACATCATGAGCTTTGGTGATAACCCAATTATGCCCCGACTCTTATTCCGCTGCGGGTCGGGGTGTGACAATTGCATCATTTCTGATGAAGATCTGATAAAATATAAAGGTATCTGATAAAGTCATTTTGATAAAATAAGAAAAATTTATAAATTATTATGTGACAATTGTGAAAAATCCCGGTAAACTTTGATTAGTACAAGTCCGTGGTAACCGGACGTGGTATATATATCATGATATTGTTGTGATTATGTGTGATGATACGAATTCTGGAAATTGATACACCGACTATGATGGGAGTATATGCATAGTAAGTAATAAAAACATTACAGTAACATTATGCGTCACCTACATGACAAGACAAAGTCATGAATGAACTGATGACTCTGGGAATAAGTATTAGTAAACACACATGACTTGTGTGCTATGCCTAGCGATATCTGTAATGTCTCGGAAGAATCGAGACCACGTCATGGTTGATATGACACTATTAAGAACCAACGATGCGTGGTTGGCATCCCTAGCCTTGAACAACGTGTTAAACGGAGACTTGATGTTTAACAGCGCATTAAACCTTTAATGTCGATTATTAGGTTATCAGTAGCATTATTTAAGATTTCGAGTTCCAGGAACAACTTAGTTTTGTGCCATAGACTGTGACATAAGGTTTGAAAAATAATCAAAGCCCAGGCACGCAAAACGAAGCAGCTCCCGTTGGGGAAACGCATTCGTTCCGGGCATAACATAAGGCAACCAAATGTGCAAGGAACGATCGATCAAGCTTAAAAACACTTAAACGAACGTCAAATGAGACTTTTATGATTAAAACGTAAGTGGGTTCGAATTTTTTTAAAACCGAGTCTTTTGACACTAATTACGCGCAAAACAGAGTCCGTCACGCAAATCGAGAACACGCGCAGGACCCAAAAACGAACCTATACTTATCCGAAAGATAAACATCATCTTTTGTCACGCAAAATGAAGCACGAGGAGGCCCTATGGGGCCTAGCCCATAGATATATATATGTATTTTTTTCTTTTTCTTTTAAACTTTAATCAAAATTCATTCAAATTTTCCCCAAAAATCTGCTCCATAACCCCTACTTCTCAGCTGAATTCATCAAGAACAAGTCCAATTCAAAGGTATTAACTTGATACTTATGGTTCTAAGTCCGTTTCTTCGATTAAACGTGATTTCTAGCCAAAAAAACGCTTTGTAATCCATGAATTTTGGAGTTTTAAACAAGTTTTAGGGCTGAATATGAACCACACATGAAACCCCTGGTGTTGTATGGCAGGCATGGTCACTAATCATTGGGGTTTGATACCCTAATCAACTCTTATTCGACAAAAATTGCTTAACTATTCGATTAACTCAAAAAAATGACAAGACAAAGTCGTGAATGAACTGATGACTCTAGGAATAAGTATTAGTAAACACACATGACTTGTGTTCTATGCCTAGCGATATCTGTAATGTCTCGGAAGAATCCGAGAGCACGTCATGGTTGACAAGACACTATTAAGAACCAACGATGCGTGGTTGGCATCCCTAGCCTTGAACAACGTGTTAAACGGAAACTTGAGGTTTAACAGCGCCTCTTTAATGTCGATTATTAGGTTATCTGTACCTTTATTTAATATTCCGAGTTCCAGGAACAACTTAGTTTTGTACCATAGACTGTGACATAAGGTTTGAAAATAATCAAAGCCCGGGCACGCAAAATGAAGCAGCTCCCAGTTGGGCAACCAAATGTGCAAGGAACGATCGATCAAGCTTAAAAACACTTAAACGAACGTCAAACAAGACTTTTATGATTAAAACGTAACTGGGTTCGAATTTTAAGACGATTATGCATAATTTTTAAAACCGAGCCTTTTAACACTAAGTATGCGCAAAACGGAGTCCGTCACGCAAATCGAGAGCGAGCGCAGGACCCGAAAACGAACCTATACTTATTCGAAAATAAACATCATCTTTGTCACGCAAAATGAAGCACGAGGTGGCCCTATGGGGCCCACCCCATGGATATATATGTATTTTTTTTCTTTTTCTTTTAAACTTTAATAAAAAATCCTTCAAATTTTCCCCAAAAATATGCTCCAAAACCCCTTATTCTCAGCTGAATTCATCAAGAACAAGTCCTAATTCAAAGGTATTAACCTTGATACTTATGGTTCTAAGTCCGTTTCTTCGATTAAACGTGATTTCTAGCCGAAAAACGCTTTGTAATCCATGAATTTTGGAGTTTTAAACAAGTTTTAGGGCTGAATATGAACACCACATGAAACCCCTGGTGTTGTATGGCAGCCATGGTCACGAATCATTGGGGTTTGATACCCTAATCAACTCTTATTCGACAAAAATCGCTTAACTATTCGATTAACCGAAAACAATGAATTAAAGCTTGATTGATCTAAGTTCTAGCATATTTGGGTTGTACTTGGTGTGTAGGTACTGAATATAGCCTTCACACACTTCTGGGCTCAAGATAAACGCTTGGAATCGGAAGAATCGCTAAGTATAACATCCGAAAACTGAATCTAGCATAGGCAGAATCTTGTTTTAGCTACAACTTGGTCCGTGAAACTTGTATTGAGCTGAAATTTGGTGTGGTGATGTAGGGTATTGTCAGGAAGGTCCCCGTAAAAGTTTAGAATTTTGGAATTTTCTATGATATTTGGTGAATTTTTAACTGTTTCACCGAAAGAATTTTGGAAAAAATTATCAAACGAAGTCAATAAATGACCATATTTTACAGAGACACTAAGGAACATATGTGGAATATTCTGAGAAAATGCGGAGTCCATTGGTTGAGATTTGATTTGGGTTAAAAATCCGCATTTTTGCGAGTTCTCGGTAGCCGGGAACGCACCGAAACAAAATCTGAAAAATCCCAAAACTTTCTGAGAAGTTTCTGGATATGTATAAGGTGTTCTAAAATTTTTTTGGATTTTTTTAACTACTGATGGTATTTAATTGGAATTATGTGTTTAAAAATGGTTTTATAAATAATTTATTTAAATGAGTAAATTAACAAAATAAATTCCCATAAATTTTTCCCATAATCTACAGATTTTTACTGATTTATATGAAATTTACAGATTTTTATATAAAATATAGATTAAATGGGAATTTATGGAATTAAAAACAGATTATTTTAAAGCAATTTCGGCAGTTTACCTTATAACGAACCTGCCGGAACTGGGAACTGACCCAACCCGACAAATACTATAGTTGGAACACTGGGAGTATTCCGGGAGATTCCCGGGAAAATTGGGCACTATGGATGTGCTCTAAGACAATCCGAGAGAATTTCCGACGGTGAAAATGGAAACTCAAATTTGGGCAACTTAGACCCCCAAACACTCAAACTCCCTTAATGAAAAGTTAATCATTCTTGAATAACCACGTGTTGGCACTACTGGTATTCCCGTACCATTATCCGAACGCGTTAAACTACTGACTTTGGTTGGCACGTGAAACGGTGCTCGGAAACCAAACTGAAAACTAATACTACCATGACGTCCATCACCATACCAGTTTCCTATAGACTCAATCTGGAGTAAAAACTCCTGACCAGATCCAAGTTATAACTATTACCAACTTAGATACTAATTTGAGTCCATACGTGCATGGGTGTTATTAAAGTGGATCCAGTTGTTTGATCACTCTTGCGTTAAGATCACTACTCGTACTGTGAGTTCACTACCCCGCTTTTAACTGTTTTATTGTTTTACTTGGGGTGGAATGCATGTTACAAACTGTGTTGATTACACAAACTTATGAAGGGAAGTTCACTTCCCTAATACATGAACTTGTTACAAACTGTGATCCTTGCCCCAATTTGGGAGTGAGTTTCACTTCCCCACTTCTAAACTGTTTTACTGTTTTCTGAGGACTTGCATGTTACGCAATGTATTGATTACACCAACCTGGGAGTGAGTTTTACTCTCCCACTTATAAACTGTGATATTGTTTCTGAGATGATTGGCATGTTACGAAACTGTGTTAATTGCACCAACTTATGATGTGAATTATCTAACACACGAACTACCTCCCCTCTAAAAGTGATTAGGGTAAGCCGTGGGCAGTGAATAGTACTATTGCTCTGACAAACCCAGGCCGCGCCCGACAGGAAGGTCGGCAACCAAGTCTGCACGTGTCCTAATTTGGTTATGTTGTTAGGCATAACTGCTAAGGGGCGTTGAACTGCACGTGGCGCAGTTGATGGGCCGGGAGTGTTTTTGTGACACGGTCCGGTGGCCAGGAGTGTCTGGGATGACACGGCCTGGGATAAAACAGTCAGGTTTCACTTGTGTCCTCGTGTAATTCCATCTACGACTATGACTGTGACCGTCATTGTGATTATGACCAGTGCAATTAAACTTGTTAACGTATGTCGTTACACAACGATTAAACTAGCAGAACTGACTCAGCATTTAGCTGACCTTTTCAAAACTAACATGCATTTCAGGTAACTTGAGACTGATGTGATCCATGTATGTGGTTCAAGACATGTTTGTAGACGAATCCTGATATAGACGCATGCAGCTTAGAAGACTTATGTGGTTCATGGGAACATGCAGTTGTAACATACATGTAGTATGTAATCAAACGTTTCGTAAATAATAAAATGTAGTGTCTTTATAAACAATGTGCTTGTACCAGAGGTGTCTGTTGCATCCTGTATTTTTGTCTTCCGCTGCGAGTCGGGGTGTGACAGAAGATGGTATCAGAGCCATTGGTTATTGAGAATTAGGTGCCTTTAAGGAAACCTAGACTATAACTACAGGCTCGGACTTTAGTGGACATCATTGGAAAAATTAACCTCAACTAAGATGCTTAGTGAACACTGTAAAGTATCCTATTTGCAAGTACCAGGATGGCTTTGTGGGGCAAGTGGGTTATTATGGTCCGGAACGTAATAACAGACTTGCTCATACGAGGCAGTGTTGGGAAAGTCGCGATAATAAACACACTTAAATACGTGGAATGATACATACGTGTGCCAGGGTGATAGTGTGTGAATGGTTGTGTGAGAATTGATACATGAATTGGGATTGGTGGATAATGCGTTACTACATATGCCTTTGGAATAGGCAGAAAATTGGTATTACAGTCCATTCCATATTCCTACTAACCACCTGTTTAAGATACACTAGAGTTGGATTCATACCACTTCTACAGTGGTTACTTATACTTTATGATGTGAGACCCCAAGCCTTTAGTGCAATACAATTTCTCCAACTATATCCTTATAATTATTATGACAACGATTGCATACCAGAATGGTATTTCAAAAAGAACATAGATACATAAAGAACGTGTGGGTTGTTCTGATAAGCTGGAAGGACGTATACGAATCCTTACTCCGCTTCTCGTTGCTTCACATTCGATTGTTATACAATCGCAGAGTTCGAACATCTTACGAAACTTTTTCGTCCTTAAATCCATGATTCATTTTATTGTCCGCTGGATTCCTCTTTGGCTTGCAATATTGGCTTTAGCTTTTACGCCGTGTGATACCATAATACTTAGTGGTATTCATTAACACGTGTTTCGATATATATTATATTTGAATATGACGATCTCCGGGTCATGGAGATGGTATGGGGTGCGTGAATAAGTTACCCTTCCTGTTGTCATTTGATTCCTTGGGATATAAAGTTGGTGATGGCACAGGTCCCTTTGAAACGCTTTGTGTTGTGGAACCTTGTTTCGTGTGACCATCAGTTACATTGTGTTCTTTTACGATTGTTGATTGTTTCGAATTTCAGTTGGTTATTTGCAGAAAGTAGTATGAGGCCTGAATATCGTGGAGAACGGAATATTGATCAGGTATATGGGTGTGGTGGATACGCTGCGGTACTTCCTATATATAAACACCAGGCAACACGATCAAGGTACCGTTACTCAGGGCAGACGGGCTTCATGTTGCGATTTGTTCGGTTATGTTTTGGGCAATGCAGTATTGAGACTTCGACCCTGTTTGATGCGATAGATGACGCCATAGTTTTCGTAACCACGATGTCTATAGATGGTTATAGTAATTTTACCTAAAAAGTAGTTTGGGTCGACATATAAATGACCACTGGATTAATTCTCGGAGATCCCTTTTCTTTTCTCAAATTCGTGACACGATTTCTAAGGGTACTACACCTCGGTAGTACTCCGTACTGAACTAATTGGGTATAGCCGATGCTAGCTTACCCACATCGATGACCCCATGATCGATTCGCAATCAGTAACAATGTTTTTGCTTCGATAAGACAATTCAGCGTAAGTTATTTCTTTGGCGGTATTTGCTAGAACGTATAGTCATATATTCAGAATCATTACGATACGGCGAACAACCTATACTCATGTCACCAACCGTTGTCTATGAAACTACTCAGTGAAGCATATATTTCCGTTATTAGTTATCACTCGCTAATGATGCAATACTAAGTCTTAATAAGGACGCGTAATTAACATCGGTGTTGACAACCTAAAGGGATTTAGGGTAACAGATAAATGGAGAAACTTATTTGATGTAATCAAAGTTTGGTGAGGAATTGTGTGGATGAGGATCTGATGGTGATAAGACTTGTGGAGGCGAGAAAAATTTTGCCGATATTCCTCGTAACCGTTCATACTTATGTATACATTTAATCATAAATATACAACATTAACTGCGGTCCAATCCAGGTGTCAATTTGGTAAATTTCGGTTGAGGGTGGCGTAACCCCGGTGCAAAGTCGGAAAACTATAATCATGAAATAATCGACTCACTGCTTCAAATCAATTCAATTCTCCCTACCAACACTATTGGAAAGTGTTAAGGTCCGGTACATATAAATTACTAATTTGATAGCCCTATCGATTTAGTTCAAACCAATACAAGATAATTCCCAGTTAACTCGATGAGTAGGGAATGAACGGTACGAAGGACCATAACGAAGCTACCTCTTAATGAATATTTAATAAACAAATGACACAAAGTGAATTTTCCGTCGAACGATTATTATATATATATATATGTGTGTGTGGTGTGTGTGTATCGAATCCGAAGGACGACATTTAAAAGAATCATATAAAATGTTTATATAACAACGATCCCTTGTTTCCAGCCTCACATAACTTAGTGAAAATATGTTCTAATGCAAGACGAGATCGCCTACGAGTAGTATTCAAGTACTGTAATACGATGATTAACCTATGACAACTCATATTTACATCTCCAAACTCTAGACTACACTAGGTCCTTACCTGAATTCTTTTGGTAACCCTGGGATAGTAGGTCTTGAATCTATATCACCCGTATGAGGGCGGTGCATTCACGCTAGAAATCGCATAAGGGGATACATGGTTCTTTGATTCCTGTCGATTAAGGCTTTTCGTGACACGATAACTACTACGACCGTACGAGTAGTCATGGGTAGGGACTAATTCAGATACTTGTATGTCTATAGAACGTATTGACTCCCCAACTCTACGATAATAATAATACCCGGGGAATATCATATGTCTTCTCCTCTTCCTTGAAACATTGGAAAAGTCTAGATATCTATACGCGATGTTGTTCACAATTCCTAAGGGATGTTTGAAATTCCCTTCGGACCTTTGTAAAGGTGTTATTTGGTAAGGTCTCCTACATGTGTAGGAGGATGATACATGGGATACACTGACTTTCATCTGCCGATGGGATACAAAGTGAACGATACCCTACTCTTGTGAGTAACCTAAAGTTATACGGCAGACGGCGTTGCTAGTCCTCATGGGTATACGAGGACTAAATTCTCTAGATCAGGGAAATATTGTTGAAACACTCCTCGTCTTCATTCAACTAGTTGGTACCTTCGAATGATTTTCAGTTTGATCGATTTAAAAAAGTATTCGGGAGATACAATGTTACCAAGCAACCTGATTCTTCGTTATTTTCGAGTGACGAAAATTCTTGTGTTACTTAAGGAAATAAGAACGGGAGAAATTAAGTATAATACGTACCACGAGTGAAATTCACGAGCGGGGGGATGATTATCGGAAGCTATGCACTATCATTTACGCGATTTCAGCCTCGGTCATTTGTAATGAGCGTCTCGGGACCATTCTATTATAAACAAAATATATATATACACGCATTAATGTCATATGTTCAATCGTCCCATATCACACAAATTCGTCACACGCATGAATCCACAACCTGTATAACCAACATCGTTATTGTGTATGTAATAATATCCGACATTATGCAACTGTTAAAATTGCACTTAGACTTAACCAAAAGAGGGCCAGTGCTTAAATGTGCGGCCAAAGCAGGTCACTAGAGTGACGTATAAACGCCATTCTATGAAAGGCATGAACTATTATGTATGAAGGAACACGGTCAAAACCAAACTTTCTTTGAAATAGGGATAGTCACGAGTTGTCAGAATATTATAATTGGTGACTTTTGTGCGCTGAACCCACCTGGGGGAAAGCTAAACCATAAATCTAGTAGTCCCGACCATTTTAGATAAAGGGACTAGTGAATCTTTCGAATACGTCCCTTGGATATTATGTCTGTCCAGAGGGAAATTCCATTGGTAAGCACGTCATATATACTTAAAAGAGGAATAAGACTTTGACACGACAACTAATACTCTTCAAATTTGGATAGTTACTTAACACGCGTTACGAATTGTAAATAACTCGAGGTGCGATACTAAGTCAAACTAAATGACCAAAGTGTAGATCGGTGCTTGGTTGGATGCACCGACCGGATGTGAAATGGCATTTATAACCTCTATTCGTATCCTAGCCGTCAGAGTGCTAGGCTTACCTTGATTGATTACGATTTTCATTCAACCTTCTTGAAACTGATGTGTTATTTCAAGAGATTGCAGAGCGATTGTGGACCTATGTTATTACATTTCCCAGCAGCTCGTATTCTTTTCGTGGCCTATTGTGGAACAGAACTGACTAATCCTACGACCAAGGGGTCGAGAAACTCAACAAGCCTAGTCTCGACCAACCCGGAGACCGGATATTCATTCTTGTTTACATTATTACGAATATTAGACTAATGGGAAAAAAGCATATTCAGTGGTCAATTGTCCTTATCGGACTAGGGTCACTATGAATTCGGGCTTCAGCCCATGGTTTCGTAAAACCACACGAATTTCCCAATCTAAGCAAAGATGGTTTGGCATGAACGAATTCGATGAAACCCTTACGTTTAAGCGGTGATTCAGTTGCCGTAGGTGACAAGATGGGAAGGCATTATATCTTTTTATACTTATATATAGTTCAGATCTTACCAAGTCCGAATCTGACTCGAAAAACCACGAGACCGAGACGGTCAAGTGGTGATTAACCACCTTGTGACTAGTATGGGTTATATTCGCCTGTGCATTAGGTAATCTTTCAAGAACATCATGGGAAATGATTACTTCTCATTTCTCCATTAACGACATCCTTATGATATGATAGCCGAGCATGGCTATGTTGCTACCCTACAAAGGGTACTCCGTCAATGGGGAACCTTGATTCGATGACTCGTTACTTAGTCATCTTTTACCAAATTACTCGTACGTCTACGATAATGCCGATCCCATGTGTAGGGGAATCATAGTGATACTTGTGATCTTTAGACACTCATCACGCCTTAAGCATTTCCACGTGATATAGTAGCATTCTAGATGTGGTGCTACCAAAATTAAAACCGCATTGTGCGCACACCCTATTATTCCCGGTATATGGGAATTCTTATACAATATCTCTCGGAGAATCACATCGATGTCATCGAAGTTACTAAGTTGTTTCCTTCTGGAAAAGACACAGATAGTTGTACAACAGCTGGAGCCAAGCTCCCAAAACTTAATGCAAACTGGAATTATTACTGTAGAAATTTCATATCCTTACGACGTGATTAGACTACTGGTGAGTAGTTCGGGCACCCTGTTGATGTGAGGGTGCAGATTCGTTGTTACTCGTGTACATGCTTGCCTTATGGCAACCGTAGGCTCTTAAAAGCCTTTCTCTCTCTTATTCTCTACCATAAGGTAGGGACTTGCTGGGTCGGTTAGTATTAACCGAAGATACTCACGTACACGACAACAAGGGAAGATTGGCGTGCACCACTCGGTAAGACCAAATTGATTCCCTTAACACAACCATGCGGAGCATGGTGCTAATTATTGCATGTACAACAAACCCTGGAAGGGTACCCATACCCCTCCTCTATAGGAGGTGTGTAAGAACTATTAAACGAAATCGTAATTGGAACTTATGATGTATGAATGGTGAGGAAAATGAATGCAAAGAAAACGTAATAATTGCAGTCAGCTATAAGCTGAATAAGAAACTCATATCCAACTGTGAGTCCAACAACACTCTCACTTCCAGATTGGAAGTGATGACAAACGTTACTTTTAACAATACGTAGGAATTATGGATGGACAAATTATACTGCTACTATGTAGCACAATTATCATTCTGTACGGTGATGATACTAAACGAAAAGCGAAAACATACTTGTCTGTCAGATGACTGACACGAATATAAATACGGAGCTTTCCAATGGATTAATAAACGGAATTTCGAGGACGAAATTCTTTTAACCGAAGGAGACTGTGACAATTGTGAAAATCCCGGTAAACTTTGAGTAGTACAAGTCTGTGGTAACCGGACGTGGTATTATATCATGATATTGTTGTGATTATGTGTGATGATACGAATTCTGGAAATTGATACACCGACTATGATGGGAGTATATGCTTAGTAAGTAATAAAAACATTACAGTGACATTATGCGTCACCTACATGACAAGACAAAGTCGTGAATGAACTGATGACTCTAGGAATAAGTATTAGTAAACACACATGACTTGTGTTCTATGCCTAGCGATATCTGTAATGTCTCGGAAGAATCCGAGAGCACGTCATGGTTGACATGACACTATTAAGAACCAACGATGCGTGGTTGGCATCCCTAGCCTTGAACAACGTGTTAAACGGAAACTTGAGGTTTAACAGCGCCTCTTTAATGTCGATTATTAGGTTATCTGTACCTTTATTTAATATTCCGAGTTCCAGGAACAACTTAGTTTTGTCCATAGACTGTGACATAAGGTTTGAAAATAATCAAAGCCCAGGCACGCAAAATGAAGCAGCTCCCAGTTGGGCAACCAAATGTACAAGGAACGATCGATCAAGCTTAAAAACACTTAAACGAACGTCAAACAAGACTTTTATGATTAAAACGTAACTGGGTTCGAATTTTAAGACGATTATGCATAATTTTTAAAACCGAGCCTTTTAACACTAAGTATGCGCAAAACGGAGTCCGTCACGCAAATCGAGAGCAAGCGCAGGACCCGAAAACGAACCTATACTTATCGAAAATAAACATCATCTTTGTCACGCAAAATGAAGCACGAGGTGGCCCTATGGGGCCCACCCCATGGATATATATGTATTTTTTTTCTTTTTCTTTTAAACTTTAATAAAAAATCCTTCAAATTTTCCCCAAAAATATGCTCCAAAACCCCTTATTCTCAGCTGAATTCATCAAGAACAAGTCCTAATTCAAAGGTATTAACCTTGATACTTATGGTTCTAAGTCCGTTTCTTCGATTAAACGTGATTTCTAGCCGAAAAACGCTTTGTAATCCATGAATTTTGGAGTTTTAAACAAGTTTTAGGGCTGAATATGAACACCACATGAAACCCCTGGTGTTGTATGGCAGTCATGGTCACTAATCATTGGGGTTTGATACCCTAATCAACTCTTATTCGACAAAAATTGCTTAACTATTCGATTAACTCAAAAAAATGAATTAAAGCTTAATTGGTCTAAGTACTGAATATAGCCTTCACATACTTCTGGGCTCAAGATAAACGCTTGGAATCGGAAGAATCGCTAGGTATAACATCCGAAAACCGAATCTAGCATAGGCAGAATCTTGTTTTAGCTATAACTTGGTCCGTGAAACTTGGATTGAGCTGAAATTTGGTGTGGTGATGTAGGGTATTGTCAGGAAGGTCCTCGTAAAATTTAGAATTTTTGGAATTTTCTACGATTTTTTGTGAAGTTTTAACTTTTCACCGAAAGAATTTCGGAAAAAACCATCAAACGAAGTCATAAATCACCAAATTTTAAAGAGATACTAAGGAACATATGGGGAATCTTCTGGGAAAATTCGGAGTCCATTGGTTGAGTTTTTATTTGGGTTAAAAATACGCGTTTTTGCGAGTTTTCGTAGCCGGGAACGCACCGAAACAAAATCGGAAAAATCCCAAAATTTTCTGAGAAGTTCCTGGACATGTTAAGGTCTTCTGGAATATCTTTTGGATTTTTTTAACTACTGATGGTATTTAATTGGAATTATGTGGTTAAAAATAGTATAAATAATTTATTTTAATGAGTAAATTAACAAAATAAATTCCCAGAAATTTTTTCCATAATCTACAGATTTTTAATGATTTATATAAAAATTTACAGATTTTATATAAAATATAGATTAAATGGGAATTTATGAAATTAAAAACATATTATTTTAAAGCAATTTCGGCAGTTTACCGTATAACGAACCTGCCGGAACTGGGAACTGACCCAACCAGACAAATACTATAGTTGGAACGCTGGAGTATTCCGGAAGATTCCCGGGCAAATTGGGACACTATGGGTGTGCTCTAAGACAATCCGGGAGAATTCCCGACGGTAAAAATGGAAACTCAATTTTGGGCAACTTAGACCCCCCAAACACTCAAACTCCCTTAATGAAAAGTTGAACATTCTTGAATAACCACGTGTTGGCACTACTGGTATTCCAGTACCATTATCTGAACGCATTAAACTGCTGACTTTGGCTGGCACGCGAAACGGTGCCCAGAAGCCAAACTGAAAACTAATACTACCCTGACGTCCATCACCATAACAGTGTCCTAGACTCAATCTGGAGTAAAAACTCCTAACCAGATCCAAGTTATAACTATTACCAACTTAGATACTGAGTTGAGTCCATACGTGCATGGGTGTTATTAAAGTGGATCCAGTTGTTTGATCACTCTTGCGTTGAGATCACTACTCGTACTATGTTAACTGTTTTATTGTTTTACTTGGGGTGGAATGCATGTTACAAACTATGTTGATTACACAAACTTATGAAGGGAATTTCACTTCTCTAACACATGAACTTGTTACAAACTGTGATCCTTGCCCCAATTTGGGAGTGAGTTTCACTTCCCCACTTCTAAACTGTTTTATTGTTTTCTGGGGACTTGCATGTTATGCACTGTGCTGATTACACCAACCTGGGAGTGAGTTTTACTCTCCCACTTATAAACTGTGATATTGTTTCTGAGATGATTGGCATGCTACGAAACTGTGTTAATTGCACCAACTTATGATGTGAATTATTAACACACGAACTACCTCCCCTCTACAAGTGATTAGCGTAAGCAGTGGGCAGTGAATAGTACTATTGGTCTGACAAACCCAGGCTACGCCTGACAGGAAGGTCGGCAACCAGGTCTGCACATGTCCTAATTTGGTTATGTTTAGGCATAACTGCTAAGGGGCGTTGAACTGCACGTGGCGCCGTTGATGGGCCGGGAGTGTCTTTGTGACACGGTCCGGTGGCCGGGAGTGTCTGGGATGACACGGCCCGGGGTAAAACAGTCAGGTTTCACTTGTGTCCTCGTGTAATTCCATCTACGACTATGACTGTGACCATCATTGTGATTATGACCAGTGCAATTAAACTTGTTAACACATGGTGTTACACAACGATTAAACTAGTGGAACTCACTCAGCGTTTAGCTGACCTTTTCAAAACTAACATGCATTTCAGGTTACTTGAGACTGATGTGATCCATGTATGTGGTTCAAGACGTATTTGTAGACGAATCCTGATATAGACGCATGCCGCTTAGAAGACTTATGTGGTTCATGGGAACATGCAGTTGTAACATACGTGTAGTATGTAATCAACGTTTCGTAAATAATAAAATGTGGTGTCTTTATAAACAATGTGCTTGTACAAGAGGTGTCTGTTGCATCCCGTATTTTTGTCTTCCGCTGCGAGTCGGGATGTGACATATTATCAACTCAGACAAACCACTTTTGATGACATTTAGTCAAAAGGTCAAAACTCACATTTTTTATAACTTAAAAAGTGAGTTAAAATCTCTTTTAAATCTAAAGCACAAAAGCAAGGAAGCCTGAGGAAACCACTGTAAGTGCTAAATAAACTCTACTCATTCCCTCTCATCTCTTAAAAAAATGGCAATCTATCAAGGGGGAACTCATAAATATGATGAAAATATGATGATGAAGACAAATAAAACCTTTTGACCCAACGTATCAGAAAATATCAAACTTTTCTGATGATGTCGTCAGAAAGAATTTTGCCTTTAAAAGGAGGAAGAACTGTCAGATTCTGGAAGGGAATATTATTGGACCTTTTCTCTGAAAAAGAGTCCCACAAGGAGAAAAAAATGCAACTTGGCCGTTAGTATTCACCAATCAAAATTTGACCCGCAATTTATTTTAAGGACATATTAAAAATTGAAGATATGTCAAATTTTGGGGATAAACCAAAAGCTTTTTGAAAACGGTTCAGATAAAGTTAAAACACCATTAACTTGTCATTAACCAACTTAAATACTAACCTCCCATGATCTATCACCCACGATCTCTGTCCTTTCAAACTCTCTCTAAATATACAAACAGAGAAAAACCACCTTCAAATCTCCAAAAAATATGGACCCTAACACACCTTGTAATTCCTTTGAAAAAGCAAAATTTCTTCTCACTAATGGACGGTTAAAACCTCGTCAATCTCATTATCCTTCATGTTGAACACTCTATGTAATTTATCAGAAGTGAAGACTTCCTGCCTATGAAAGATAACAACTTGACAATGAATATCAAGCACGATATATACGGATGAAAAATGGTTGAATTTCTGCTCAAAATTCCCATTGCACATGCCCTAACCAAAACAAGAGAAGTACTTGAAAGTATTATGCAACAACTTGTCAACACACTCGAAAATTCAGGTACCAATGAAATTTTAGCTCATCTTTGGGGGAACATCAGCTTCACCATAACCCCACAAAGGATCAGAGAATGGTTGGAGTTACCAATCATGGAAAATTACACCCAACCACCAAGAAGGAAGATATGTTAGAACAACTTGATGTTCTAATGGGATATTCAAGGAGAATCACAATAATTGCTGGTTTCAAGAGGAATGAGTTACCTGCCTTCTGGCAAGTAATCATGGAGACACTAACAAGATGCTTAACGTCCAAAATTGGGGCTACTGATCGAGGTGTCGCGCCTCGGTCAAAGATAATATTTATAACCCGATTTACCCTTAACTATTAGCTAGTGGTAGTACGGGGTCGAACCAAAGAGTCTGTGGTTTGCGATCGGATGTGATTGATTTTAAATAAAATTGTCACTTTATGAAGCTTGCTAAAGGAATGATTAATTTGGTTTGTTTGAAAGTGATGTCGGAATGGACCGACAAGTTTTGATTGAATTAAATAACGACTTAAAAACTGAGAATGACTTCAACAAAAGTAAATATTTGTCAAACAATAGTAAGAAAACAAGGTTCACACCCGGTTCAACAATTGCAAAGTTTAGGGTTACTAAGTGTTTTAATTTGGTTTAATCAAATTAGTTCATTAACGATTTAGAATCACAAGGCTTAGGTGCCAATTGCTATCAACGTCATAGACAACGGACCACAATGCACTTTGTTACCTTGGACAAGTGAAATCTATCGAAAGATAAAGCATAAATATGCATATTCATTTCACAAAGACAAATTTCATAACTCATTCGTTAATTCGCAAATACAAGACAAACGTAGAATAATTATCTAGTGATCAAATGCAATTCAATTAGTCACAAACCAAATGTTTGACAAAAGTAAACCCTAGAACCTTACAAAAGTCTACACCGGGGTGAAACCTCCGGGAATTAGCCGCTCATGGTGAACGGAACACGATCAACGGATGATGAAAGCTCGAAATTTGACATCTTGAAGCCTTGAAGGTGATGACAATGATGATTAGGGTTGAAGTGGATGATGTGTATAGATGAATGGAGGAAGGGATGATAATAGGCTAGGGTTAGGATGATGGATTCGGATGATGATGATCGATTCGATGGATTGGTGATGATAAGTGATGAAGGTTGGATGATTCTTGGCTCCGAGAAGGTGTTTCAAACTCACAAAACTCGTAATTCTCCAAAATAGGTCAAAAATTGTGTTTTAACCCGTCTCCCAACTCAACAAACTCAAAATCCGTGGATCAGAAATCGGAAGCCCATCGCCGACGGCCAGGAGGGGCGTCGGCGACGGCACATGCTTTCTTCTCTTTTGGCCGATGGCCTATCCTGCTGTCTACGACACAACTCACGCGACGAAAGAGGTTAGACGGGGCGTCGCCGACGGGCCTATGGCCGTCGGCGACGGCACCCCTAAACTCCAATTTCTGAATTTTTCATTTCTTGATTCCGATTGATCCCGTTCGCGTCCTGGTGCTCCATTTGGCTCCCAATTAGCTCCTTAATCTCCGTAAGACTGTAAAACATAAACCCTTTTAAAAGTAGGCTATCCTGAATTAAAAGTCACGTAAAAACGTTAAATTAAACCATAACAAACACGGTTTACACCCACGCATCACATCCCCACACTTGTCTTTTGCTTGCCCTCTTCACTTTCACGTGTGTCAAACGAGAAATACACTCCCCATTCTTGAGACATAAGTTAAGGTCTCAAGTCATACCCGGTTCAAGATGTTTTGCAATTTCAAGTTATTTAACACTCAATGGATTCATATGAAAATGGTTATTCAAGATTAACCCGCCTTTAAAACTCACAACATATGCATATCCCTCACAATGTTCACTCCACTCGGTTTACAATTAGACTAATTTATATGGTATTAGCGCCTTTAAAAGTGATCACTCAAAACCGAATAGAACATATACCCGCATATGCTTGCAACTCAATCATTCTCCACCACCGAAAACGAATACTAAGCACAAGTCAAAAGGTCTTTAGAGGGTTGTAATGGGGCTAGGCTAAGGGTATGGAATAGGATATTTAAAGTGGCTAAGGTGATGAAAATTCGATCTTTAATTATGATTACCTAAACCGACTAAACCCAAGTCGACAAACTAATAGGCTAAAACGTTCGCCTTTTATTTACAACAACCGCACATCTTTTTGTGATTTTCTTCAATCATTCTTCACTATTTTTCATAGTATTTCCTGAATTTTCTGTTTTTTTTTCAAACTATATACACAACTAAAACTATGATCAAATTTCCATCACACGGGTTAGAAAGATTTGAAATTTGGGTGATCAAACGAAAAGATAAGGCTCAACGTTGCTACTAGGGGATATGTTTGGGTGAGGCTAGATAAATGGTTAAAACAAAAAGGTTTACCTATTGCCTTAATCATTCTCGTGCTTGTATTCGGTCTATGGTCTCAAACGTATTCGGTCTATGGTCTCAAACAAAGAAACATGTATATGCATAATGTATACAAGTGGCTCAAAAACTCACATATTAAGGATATGAAATGTGATATGCCCAATTACAAGTTTCTTAGGCGAATTATTCCCAAATAACCACCCATTAAATACTTTTCATACCTTTAACTTGAACTCGACCATGACAAAAGACCAAATGGTTCATGCCATCCCTTACTAACTTAGTTACTTGTGCTTTTTAGCTTGCTTCAAACAAGGACATTTTTGAAAAATTTTTGAAATTTTCCCCCATCCCCACACTTGAGGTTAACATTGTCCTCAATGTGTATTGTTTAAATGAACGGGTCAAAATCGAAAAACTTTTACTACCCCATCCTCACACTTAAGGTTAACATTGTCCTCAATGTTTTGGAGTTAGGGCTCTTTATAATGCACAAGGGATGTGACACGGCTAACTTCCCAAAACTTTCACCCCGGAGACTAAAATACAATTTACACTACACTTATTATCTAACTAAAAATCAAAGTAAAAAGAAACGTATGCACCTGATTTCCGAGCTCATTCTTCACTTGCTCCACATCTTTCAACAAAGTAGTCATTTCATGAACATAATGTACCTACAAATCTCAACCCTTGTGTAGAAGCATGCTTCTCACAACCATCAAAATTTGTTAGTAACCTAGTTCTACCACTTTTATGAAAATATCACCGCTCCATACTTAATTTACTTTGACTTATGTGGAAAATAATGTACAACAATAACAATCCTAACTCACTTTCGTAGGAATCACGGTTGCATTTAGCTTATGCAACATGCCCTTTTAAACCTTCCGATAGCTCGGAAGGACGAGTAGGTCTCGTGAGGGTTATTTAGGGAACACACCCACAAAGTTCATTTAACTAGGAAAGCAATAAAGTCTAACTAGAACAATAAAATCTAACTAGAACAAAAACTAAAACAAAAAATATAACAATAACATAAAACATACCTCGCCAACCTTTGGTACTGTTCGTTTGGGTCTTTAGGCGGGTATGGATTATACGGGTACCCGGTTAGGGATGACATCATTTCCTTCCAATCATCAAACGGTCTCGATTCCCCTTCAGCTGGTGGTGGTGATTGTATCGGGACGAAACTTGAGCCCGGCATCTCGGGCCAATGCGGAGATGGGTCGGAGGGTCCTTGAGGTACGGGGAGATCCTCATAGTTGAAACCATGGTGTGTGTTGCTGAAATGGCAACCCGGCCATCAAATTCCTATGATACCTCTCCCGATCATGCAAGATCTTGGCGTTATTAATGGCCATTTGTTCATCCGTGGAGGTCGTCATCCAGCGCCTATCCTCATAGGCCTCTCGCACAATACGGAGGCGATCATGTTCCTCCTCCCATGCTCTTCGTTGAGCATTTTCTTGAACCCGTTGTTGCTCCAACTGTTCCGACCGGGATATCTGTTGAGCTTGGTTCTATGGGCCACTTCCTCATTCCAATGATTCTGATACTGTGTTTGGAAGCCTTGCTTACGATTGGCGCCTTTCCTGGTGGTATCCGCGGTTCTCCCCAATACCCGCGGATACGTTGTCGTACACCCCCTGTTGCCCCCGATTATAATTGGTGTAATCCGGCCTACGCCGGAGACAACGATTTGAGCAACCTCATTTGAAATTTCCCGATCTTGTCGGGCATATCTCTGTCTCGGCCCCCTCGGACCGGCCTGTTCTTCTTCCTCTTCCACATCATGCATTTCCTCTTCTTGTACAGCCCCTTGGGCTGTGGTGGGATCCGTAAACGTGAATTGGCGACCCTAATCATCTTTCACCGTATATTGGTGACCATAAACCTCGACGCTAATCTTCCAATGTCGCCTGATTGAAGTGAAACAAACTTGATCAATTGGCTTGGTTACCATAACAAATCGGAGGGTAAAGCGTTTTGCTGTAGGATCATTGCGCTTGTCAACCTCACATACGGTATCACTTTTCTTGTGCATGATTCACACGTGTCCCATGTGTTTATCATCACAATTTGGCGCCATGACAACTTTGGCGCACCAACCAACAATGAATGTAGCACCCTACAGTCGGGCACCTTTACCTTCCCGCGGTCTCCAAACCGCACCATGACATTCTCCAGAGATATACCTTGGAGGATATGTCCCTCCAATGACAGATCGTTTCTCGATTCACCTAACCCCCCGAACCTCAGTAACACGGTGGCTAACATACCAGCGGGATCAGCAGGATTCACCTTGTTATCCAGAAATTGGTCCATGGTGTAGTAGTAATAAGCATCCGCACCCAATGAGTTAAAACGAGCATACAATTCATGTGCTCGAATGACATGACCATCTGATTCTTCCCAATGTCACCAACCAATTTGCCACGTGACAGGTGGTCCATCCCTGTTCAAAAACCGTAATGTTGATAGCCACTCACAAACTACTGCCAAATAAACCCTCGGTGTGATGTCTTCACACCAATCCAGAACTCTCTCCCAGCCAAGCCTTTCAAACATTTGGACGATTCCTATAGCCCTGAACTCCTCCACGTTAACAGATCTTTCCGGAACAGATCGTTCCGGGACCGAAGTGGTGACGTTCCCGGAAACCATCTTCCATCTCCACATTTTTTTCCTCCAGTTTTTTATTGTTATACCTCGACAACGGCTTCTTCTTGTTGTCGTTCCACTGTGAAGTTGTGCGGTTGTTTCTAATTCATCCCAATCCCAATCCTGATGTTCCAACTGACCATCATCCTCTTCAACATTACTTAATTGTTCCCATTTCTTTTGGACATATCCTGAGCCCAAACAGGCTTGTGAAGATGACCTTTCACCGGATGTCTTACTTCTTTTTCTTGAAAACATGTCTACAATCAAACACAAGGAACCAATTAGTATGACCAAACTTCAAACAATCCAACTTTTGAACATAAACAATGGTGTTGATTGAACTTTTGCTTTAGATATAAATTAGCTTGTTTAAACTTAAAAGTGGCAACTTTATAATCTAAAACTTAATATTCATCATGTTTATTCCAAAATCTATGGAAGTTCAACAAAATTCAACACCATGTTCATGTTCAAGCATACGAACAACATGTGTAATCACATCACTAAAGTTGTTGTAGGCTCAAATCCCACCCAAATCATCTATTCATGCTCAAATATAAACTATAATCATCATACATTGCACTAAACAACCTACTCTAAACCAAAAAGTTTAAAATTTTCGAAGAAATTGAGTAACCATATGATAACCATGCTTAAATCAGAGAAAAATCATACCTTTTATGTAGCTTAGGCAAGAAGAACTAAAGAAAGAAGAAAATCTTGAAGCTTGATGAACTTCTTCAAAAACCCGAAATTTCACGCCCAGAAATCTTGCAAACTAGCAAGAATTACTGAAAACAAAGTTAGGGGTTTTGTTCATCTCGGAAAAATACACAAAATAGGCTCAAGAATCACTGGATTTGGTGAAGATTTGAAGAAGTTATGAAGGATGGATAGTTAGGGTTCTTATGAAGAAGATGAAGAAGATAGAAGATGGAATGAGATGTGGTGTTGATGAATGCAGAGATTTTGTGGTAGGATAGGTTAGGAATCAGATATGGAGTCTACCGGGTCGGACGTATGGTTTTAAAAACTCTCGGGTCGAGTTTGGTTAAGCAAAATAAGATAAAAACCCGAATTTTTAAGTAAACCAACATCACAGTCGGCTGACAAACCACGACCCGTCGCTGACGGCCTCTTGGTTCGTCGCCAACGGCCTCCCAAAATGCGATTCTCCAAATTTTGATCCGACACCTTAAACCGCTGTCTACGCGCAAACTTCACCCGACGGCCAACTTTTGGCAACCCGTCGGCGACGACCTGGTCCCCCGTCGCCGATGACACTCCTAAACCCCCTTTTTTTGAAACTATGGGCAAAAACATGAACTTCTTACAAAAGGAGTCTAGCTTAATTTAATTCCTAAAAATTATAAAAATCTTTTTGTGTGACGTTTCCGGTTTTAATATTCACTAACAACCTATCGTTAACGATCCTACCACCCCCCCAAAAAGTCGTTATTGTCCCCAATACACATAAAATAGTTCGAACACATACCTCATGTTATGGAGACTCACTTATAGCTTCCGGAACTACACACATCTCAAGAGATTATTAGATCAAAACAATAAGTGTAACTAATCTAAAACAATGCATCCAAATAATTAAAATAGTACATAACTCTACAAAACGTGTTACCGGTTCTCAAATGACCTCGTAGTGTGGTACGCCCACTATGAAGCTTAACACTTCCGTGCTCTTCTCACATTTATCATCATTACCATCAAGAAATGGTTTTAGACGATGACCGTTAACCGTTTACCTTGACCCATCTTTCGGGTCCTCAATGGTGACATCACCCAATTTTCCGACCCGTGTGATCACGTATGGGCCCATCCACTTACTCTTGAGCTTCCCGGGAAAGAATTTAAGCCTTGAGTTGGAAAGCCAAACTTTTTGCCCTACCACAAAATCCTTTGGCTTCAACTTTGCGTCGTGTGCTCGCTTCATTCCATCCTTGTATTTCGAAGCACACTCATACGCCTTGTCCCGAAGCTCTTCCAACTCGCATAGCTTTAACTTTCGCTCCTTACCTGCATCGTCATATTTCATGTTAACCTCTTTAATAGCCCAAAAAGCACGATGCACAAGCTCAACCGGCAAGTGACAATTTTTACCGTAAACCAAACGGTAAGGTGTGGTACCAATCGGTGTTTAATGTGCCGTTCGATAGGCCCATAAAGCATCGTTCAACTTTGTCGACCAGTCCTTACGGTCCGGTCAAACAGTCTTTTGCAAAATCTCTTTGATTTGCCTATTGGATACCTCTACCTGGCCGCTTGTTTGCGGATGATAGGGGGTAGCAATTCGATGGTCAACACCATACCATTTCAATAGTTTGCCAAAGTTAAAATTTTTGAAGTGAGACCCTCCATCACTAATGATTACTCGGGGAATCCCAAATCTAGAAATTATATTCGTTTGAACAAAATTGCAAACCACGGTATGGTCATTTGTCTTGGTAGCAATCGCTTCAACCCATTTCGACACATAGTCGACCACCACCAAGATATACACGTTGCCATTCGAATTAGGAAAGGGGCCCATGAAATCGATCCCCCACACATCAAAAATATCTACAATAAGGATCGGTTGCATGGGCATCTCATCCCGTTTAGAGATACCCCCCAATTTTAGACACTCAAAGCAATTTTTAGCAAAAGTAAATGTGTCTTTGAAGATAGTTGGCCAATAAAGCCCACTATTTAGCACTTTGTGCCCAGTTTTGTGACCACTAAAATGGCCCCCACAAGCAAACGAATGCAAGTGCGTCAAAACTCGGGATCTCCTCGTTCGGAATGCATCTTCGAACAACTTTATTCGGACATATTTTGAACAAGTTCGGTTCCTCCAACGTGTAGTATTTGATTTGTGACATGAAGTGCAACCTTCTCCCCTGATCCCAATGAGCCGGTAATCACCTGTAACCAAATAATTCACAATGTTAGCATACCAAGGTAAAGTAGTAACTTTCAAAATATGCTCATCTGGGAATGCATCATCAATCTCCACACGTGAAGAACCCTCTTCCACCATTAATCGGGACAAGTGGTCGCCCCCACGTTTTCACTACCCTTCTTGTCCCGTATCTCTAGCTCAAACTCTTGCAATAGAAGAACCCAACGGATCAATCTCGGCTTTGCATCCTTTTTCTCCATGAGGTACCTAACAGAGTGTGATCAGAATATATAACAACTTTGTTACCCCATATGTATACCTGAAATTTTTTCAACGCAAATACCACCGCAAGTAGCTCTTTTTCGTAGTTGTATAATTCAATTATGCATCCGAAAGAGTCTTGCTTGCGTAGTAAATAGCAATGGGTTTCTTTTCTACCCTTTGACCCACACGGCCCCAACTGCATAATCGCTTGCATCGCACATGATTTCGAATGGTAAAGACCAATTTGGCGATTGCAATATTAGGGCCTCCACCAATTTCTCCTTCAAAATGTTAAAAGCGGTTTGACATTCTTTGTTAAAATCAAACGGATGGTCCTTAAGCAACAATTTACATAAAGGTTTCATAATGTCACTAAACCCCTTAATAAACCTTCTATAAAACCCTGCATGACCTAAAAATGATCTAACCCCTTTAACACTCGTGGGATACGGTAAAGTAGAGATGACTTGCACCTTTGCACGGTCGACCTCTATCCCATGACTTGACACTACATGCCCCAACACAATCCCTTCCTGAACCGTAAAATGGCTCTTCTCCCAACTCAAAACTAAATTTTCTCAACACATCTTTTCAAAACTTTTTCGAGTTGGTCAAGGCATGCCTCAAATGATGACCCAAAAATTGAGAAGTCATCCTTAAAGATCTCTAAGGACTCCCCCACCATGTCCGAGAATATACTCATCATACACCTTTGAAAGGTGGCGGGGGCATTACATAGCCCAAACGGCATTCGCCTAAATGCAAAAGTACCATAGGGGCAAGTAAATGTGGTCTTAGCTTGATCCTCCGGATGGATGGCTATTTGGTTGTAACCCGAATACCCATCTAGAAAGCAATAAATTTTTGACCCGCTAACTTCTCAACCATTTGGTCAATAAACGGTAAAGGGAAATGGTCTTTGGAAGTTGCAGAATTTAACTTCCTATAATCAATACAAATTCGCCACCCAGTACCGGCCGGGTGGCAACCTCTTCACCTGCGTCATTCGTGACGACTTGGATGACTTCCTTTTTCGGGACCGTTTGCGTTGGGCTCACCCACTGGCTATCAAAAATGGGTAATAATACCCGCATCTAGCCACTTCAACATCTCCTTCTTGACGACCTCTCGCATGTTTGGGTTTAATCGCCTTTGTGCGTCACGAGAAGGAGTGATACCATCTTCGGTGATGATTTTGTGCATCACCACTGACGGAATGATTCCCTTCAGATCAGCAATGGTCCACCCAATAGCGGCTCTATGGGTGACCAAGACCTCCATAAACTTTTCCTCTTGCTCTCCGGTTAAATTAGCTGCAATGATCACCGGAAGCGTGTTGCCCTCACCCACATAAGCATATTTCAAATGCTTGGGCAACACCTTCAATGTAACCACCGGAGGCTCCACTAGTGACGGCTTCATTTCGTATCAATCTTTTCCGGAAGACTTTCCACTTGATGTGTCCAAGTGGGTCTTCCTTCCTTTGCCGCCATCACCTCCATTCTTTTCACCTCCTCATCCATGCTTCGATTTGTTTCCACTTGCAACCTGTCAAACATGAAACATTCCTCTATTTGTTTTCTCTTCAACACTAATGTCACATAGAGGTATACACTCGTCAATGACGTCCGCCATTTAGCATTCGTCACCAACTAGAGGATTCGTCAATCCCGAAAAAACTTTCAACCGCAACCGACGGTTACCAAAAGTCATGTCGATCGTACCCATTTTACAATTGATTTGGGCATTTGATGTTGCCAAAAATGGTTGACCGAGTATAACCGTTGTTGTTTGGTTCGGTCCAAGGAAACATAATCAAGTACAAGAAAGTCCACCGGATAGTAAAAATCATCGACCTTTACTATCACATCGGTGACTATCCCACGGGGTAGTTTAGGAGTCAAATCTGCCAACACAACAGTGGTGTTAGATGATTGAAGTGGACCAAAGTCATATTGGTCATACAAACTACCCGGTAGGATACTCACACTCGCCCCAAGATCCAAAAGTGCCCGTGTCATTTTAAATTCACCAACTTGAATAGAAATAATGGCCCCCCGATCTTGTAGCTTTGGTTGAAGTGCCCCGAAAGAATCGAACTAACATTTTCAGTCAAATCAAGTTTCTTTGGAAACTTGTTAGTTCGTTTTTGGGTGCACAATTCCTTTAAGTACTTCGCATATGAGGACACTTGTTTGATTGCATCTAAGAGAGGTAGGTTGATTTTTACTTGTTTAAAAATTTCCCACATCTCCTCTTGTTGTGGGCCACGTTTTGTAACCACCTTCTTAGATGGTCCCAATAAAGCTTGGGATAAGGGGCGGTATTAACCTCCACACCCTTTTCCTTAGCCTTTGGGACTGGGACGGTCACAACGGGGGTATTTTTACTTTTTTCAGAAACAATTTTATTTGCACCCGTTTGACCGTCAGCACTCTCCTCATCACTGACATCTTCCACCACCCCTTCAACAAACTGAGGTGGTGGTGCTTCGACACCACTATCTATGACTCGACCACTACGTAAAGAAATTGTATTAATTGGTACCTCACGTGTGTTCTTCGAGTTGGACCCTTGATGCTTAGGGTTTACAGTGGTATCACTTGGAAGTCTTCCTCCACTTCCTCGCATCTGAGCTACCTCTTCAGCAAGTTGCACCACTTGCTTTGCCAACACCTCATGAGATTTATCCCTCATCTCATTCGCCTTTTTCATTTCCTTGATGTCACTGCTCGATTCTTTCACAAATTCAAGAGTGCATCAATCTTGGCATTCAAATCGTCACCACCACCTTGAGAGTTCGAATTACCTCCCGTGTTACCACCTTGGTTGTAACCCCTTTGATAGTTTCCTTCACGGTTTTGATACGATTGATTACTACCTTGATTGTACTTTCTTTGATAGCCCCCGTGATTACCGCCTTAGCGGTTTTGGTATGACGATCCTCCTTGGTTACCCGCATTAAAGTTCGGGTTCATTTGATTGTCGGCGTTCCTATAACGGAAATTAGGGTGATTCCTCAATCCGGGATGGTAACTGTTCGAGTTCATATCATTATGTTTCCGATCACCAAATACTTGATTCACTTCCTCGGTGTCTTCGGCTTTTCCCATTTGACATTCCATGGTTCTATGATCAAGTCCCACACACCCATCGCAACCCGCAAATTGCACCGCGTTGACTTCCTTTTTCTTCATACGGGTCAATTCTCGTTCCAATGTAGAAATGTGATCCCTTGAACTAGAGTCAAGGTCGGCTAGTGACCGGGATATAGGGTGCTTCTTAGCTCGGTCGGCCGACTCTTTAGCTTTTGATCTTTTGGCCATTCTCTCGAGAAACTCCCAATCATAATCTTAATGATTACTCAACAATGTTCCGTTACTCGTCGACTCCAAATGATTCCATGTCTTTCCGTCTAAGCCTCTCACAAAGCACTTCACCAATTCCCACTTTTCGATTTGATGATGAGTACATTTTCGGATCAATTCTTTATACCTCATGAAAGCCTCATGTAACGATTCACTTGAGAGTTGCTTAATGCTCGAATCTCATAACGCGTATCATCGGTCTTTGCCATCGAGTAACATTCATCAAGGAAGGCTTGTTGCATCTCTGCCCAAGTGTGAATGCTATTGGTGGGCAATGTTAAAAACCATTGCTTAGCCTTGTCCTTTAGTGAGAATTGGAAAAGGCGTAAGCAAACCTCGTCTTGAGTGAAATGACCACCCCCAATAGTGCTACATATAGCCTAGAACTCTTGCAAATGCGTGTAAGGTTCATCATTCGACCGTCCGTTAAAATGAGGAAGTATGTTGATGTACTTGGGTTTGCAATCGAACGCAACTCTTCCTCTTGGCGGTGGTACAATTGGAGAATCATTTTCCAATATCATTGGTCGAAACCTACCGTCAACTCCTTGCGGTGGTGGGCGTTGATTGTTGTTGCAATTGTATCGATTATCCCTTGGTGGATCGTTCACCTCTTGGTCCTCCCCCCTTCTTCGATCCCCTCTTCTATCACCATCTCGATAACCCCCTTGGTTCCCGCCACCCACGTAATGTGGCATCCGATTACGATTGACATTTTGGTTGTTGTAATTGTTGTTACCATCGTTTCGGTTCCTATTGTTGTTACGTGGTTGACGGTTGTTCCCATAACCGTCATCTCTACCGTGGTCATAACCATATCCATCATGATCTCCCACAACATTCGCATATTGATACCCCCCTTCGTTATAACCAAAATTCCCACCGTCGTGGAAAGACCCTTCACTGTCATTTCCCCATCCATCGTCTTCAACTCGATCATCATAATATCCCCCATCGTCCGAGTATTCTGTGTGAACACTCACATGTTCCGGTGATTGATAACAGGTATACTATATGGTGCGTCATCCGGTATATTATTCCTCACTTCATCAAGATTGATGAATTGATCTTCATTCGCTGGATTGCCACGATTCACATTAACACCACGGTTGGCGTTAATGTTGCGGTTGTTGACATTTAGTGGTAATGGGTTTTGTCGGTTTTGGTTTTGAGGTGGAGGTGTCTGGGCTCGTTGGTTGAGGTTTTGGTTAGGACCGGGATTTGGAAATGGTGGTGAAGGTGGTCTAGAGTTGTTACCACCCGGTTGGTTGTTAGGGTTTTGAGGTGGGTGATTTGGGTATTGGTATAGATGTTGGTTAGCATTTTGGTTATCCATTGGAACGGTTCCAACGGATGAGGTGCTTAGTGTGTTGGGCTTTGGTGGATTAGAGACAACGGTTGCCTCTAATCGGTTGGAAAGATTTCTTCTAACAACCCGCTCAATCTCCGGTTCGAATACTAACGGTGAAGTTCTTCCGGAGTTCCGTGTATGCATGCACTACATGTAGCCTGCACAAGTAACACACCCGCGTAACACAATAGCAGATATGCTAATACAAAAAAAAGCGCTTAAACAGTTAATCACAAAAACCAATAAATCCAAACGCAAAGCGCACGAACTCCCCGGCAACCGCGCCAAAATATGATCGAGGTGTCGCGCCTCGGTCAAAGATAATATTTATAACCCGATTTACCCTTAACTATGAGCTAGTGGTAGTACGGGCTCGAACCAGGAAGAGTGTGTGGTTTGCGATCGGATGTGATTGATTTTAAATAAAATTGTGACTTTATGAAGCTTGCTAAAGGAATGATTAATTTTGTTTGTTTGAAAGTGATGTCGGAATGGACCAACAAGTTTGATTGAGTTAAATAACGACCAAAAACTGAGAATGATTTCAACAAAAGTAAATAAGATTGTCAAACAATAGTAAGAAAACAAGGTTCACCCCGGTTCAACATTTGCAAAGTTTAGGGTTACTAAGTGTTTCAATTTGGTTTAATCAAATTAGTTCATTAACGACTTAGAATCACAAGGCTTAGGTGCCAATTGCTATCAACGTCATAGACAACGGACCACAATGCACTTTGTTACCTTGGAGAAGTGAAATCTATCGAAAGATAAAGCATAAATACGCATATTCATTTCACAAAGACAAATTTCATAACTCATTCGTCAATTCGCAAATACAATACAAACTTAGGACAATTATCTAATGATCAAATGCAATTCAATTAGTCACAAACCAAATGTTTGACAAAAGTAAACCCTAGAACCTTACAAAAGTCTACACCGGGCTGAAACCTCCCGGAATTAGCCGCTCATGGTGAACGGAACACGATCAACAGATGATGAAAGCTCGAACTTTGACATCTTGAAGCCTTGAAGGTGATGACAATGATGATTAGGGTTGAATTGGATGATGTGTATGGATGAATGGAGGAAGGGATGATAATAGGCTAGGGTTAGGATGATGGACTCGGATGATGATGATCGATTCGATGGATTGGTGATGATAAGTATGAAAGTGATGAAGGTTGGATGATTCTTGGCTCCAAGAAGGTGTTTCAAACTCACAAAACTCGTAATTCTCCAAAATAGGTCAAAAATTGTGTTTTAAAACCCGTCTCACAACTCAACAAACTCAAAATCTGCAGATCAAAAATCGGAAGCCCGTCGCCGACGGCCAGGAGGGGCGTCGGCGACAGCACATGCTTTCTTCTCTTTTAGCCGACGGCCTATCCTGCTGTCTACGACACAACTCACGCGACAACAGAGGCACCCCTAGACTCCAATTTCTGAATTTTTCGTTTCTTGATTCCGATTGATCCCGTTCGCGTCCCGGTGCTCCGTTTGCCTCCCAATTAGCTCCTTAAACTCCGTAAGACCTGTAAAACACAAACCTTATTAAAAGTAAGCTATCCGGAATTAAAAGTCACGTAAAAACGTTAACTTAAACCATAACAAAGACCGGTTTAGACCCACGCATCAGCTACTGATCAGATTAATATTCCTATTCTACAATCATGTATGGACTCATCACTTGGGACAACATTGATTATGGAACAGTATTTTTCGGTCTGATGAAGAAATCGGTGTTAACTAATAATGGGAAAATAGATTCACACTTTCCTTACCCAAGATTCCGGTTTGGAGAGTCCTTTGGTGAAAGGGGAGTTGATCTTCCTATATCAGAAAACATGTGGAAATCTGCAATAATGAAACCTTGGTGTGCATCAAATGCATGGAAATAAGATAGAGATGTACCCGAACTACCTGCAAACACGATCCGATTAATTGGAGAAGACTCACCGTATCTGATATAGCACAACACAATTAGAAAAAGAATTGAAACAAATCCCACAAAAGTATATGACAGTAGTTCTTCACCAGATCACATGGATGAAGCATCTGTTGCACCACCAACTCAGGAAGCTGAAGAAGAGCAACATCAACAAATCTGTAGATCATCAGAACCTATAGAAGTTGATAAGATGGAGCATGATCTTGAAGCAGAACATCTCTATCCTGAAGCATCACACATGGCTGAAACAGTTGCATAATTTAATCCTGGTTCATTTGTTGTTGAAAATTCCTCTGATTCTGATGAATCAATTCAAGGAAATTATGTTATAAAACCTAGATCACCAAAAGTAGTGAATGAAAATATTAGTGGTTCCACAGTTCCAATCTCCATCAATTAATGAGGAGGAGATTGAGACGACAACAGGTGGAGATCAGCATGATGATCAAGGAAACCTGGGTGAGAAAAATAAGAGTTTCTCAACAATTCACAGAGAATCATTCCCAGAAATGGTTCAAGGAAGTGAAGAAATCCAGAATGTGAATGTGTTTCAACAATCTGGTAAAGATGTGCGGATTGGCCCTTTGACCAACCTCATGACTTTGCAACAGCAGCAAGTATGTCTTCTGCTGGAGTGAGAGGGGAACATTTGTTGATCCCTCATTACCCACTGAACCAATTATAACAAAAGAACAATTAGATCGAGTATTGGATGAAGTAGCCAAAGTCTGCAAATAGAAATCCCTAGTTGAAGAGAAGCTTGACATGCTGATATAAGAGATAAAATGCTAAAGATCTGATATAAAGACTCTGTCAGAATCTGTGGATCTTATCAGAAAACAATCAAAAGAAAACACAGAAGGCTTGAAGTATCTGCATAGAATTCAAAAATCATCAGACAATAGCAAGCTTGCAACAGATTTTGCAAAAAGTTTCAAGAAATGATGGAAATCAAGTCAAAGGTCACTAAAGCTGTAGAGACTGGAAGCTCCACAAATACTGGCCAGATACTAGAAGAAATACAGAACTTAGGGCCACCACCAACAGCTTTGCAGATGCACTTAACAAGATGGTAAGGAAATGGGCAAAACATCAAACTCAAAACACAGAAGAGTTCAAGAAATTAAATGAAGCAGAAGGAAGAAACACACAAAAGTTGGAAGATGTGCAAGCACTTGTGAAAAGATTACAATTTAATGTTGCCAGATTTGCAAAGATAGATGTACATCAACTCAGAATCCCTATTCCCATAGAGACATCTCATCGGAAGAAACAAGAAGCTACCCCAATCATCCAACTAGAACACGAAGTGCCAATCAGACCAACCAAGCCTTCACCTATGGGGCCTCCACCTCCAGTTCCAAAGCCAGATTTAAAGAAGAGATTTGCAGCCACCCATTCAACTGTACAAAGCCCATCAGTGTTCAAGAAATAAGTACACAGCAGAATCATCCAAAGTTAACTTCTTCAGGAGAAACAACATTCAGTGAGCAGATGATCCAATCAGAAAAGAGGAAGTGAGAAGATTCTGAAACATCATCAAAGAAACCAAGGCTTGAAATCAGAAAGGATGTGCATGGAAATGAAAGGGAGGTTTTTGTAAAAGAAATTGATCATGGAAGCATGATGTTCCCAGAATATCATCTAAATAGTTACTACTGGAACAGTGAAGAAGACAAGCTTGATAGGCCTCTCAGTCCTGTAAGCTCAATACTTAAAGCAGAAAAGCTGATAAGAGAAAAAGACAGTCTTCACACTGTTTTATTGAATCCAATGATAAAAGTACACAAGGTAATCACTCAATACCATGGTTGCAAGAGTCGCTAGGCGCTCCCTAGCCGGTCGACCAGGGAGTTGAGAGTACTCGGTCTAGGCGGAGAGTACTCGGGGAGTACTCGGACATGTTAAATTATAAAGAAATTACTTTTTGTAGATTAAATATAAGTCAAATATACTAATATTTATAACAAAATACGTGAAAATAATATTCATTCTTTAATATGATAGGCATAGAAATTATGTTTTATTATTATTTAAGTCAAACTAGGCCCGGGTTACCTACTAGATCCAATTATGGCCAAGGTTAACCACGTTTGACCGACTCCGAGTAATTAGGCGGAGTCGAAGAAAGTCGCCTCGGCAGCCTACCTTGTAGCGACTACTCGGGGAGTACTCGGCCTTGGAAACCTTGTTTTACAACCATGCACAATACTATGAAGGAAAGATAATGGAACACATAAACAAAACAAGTATGACTTGATCAGAAAAGATGGCAGTGTAATATATGTGACAGATGGTGATCTTGAAGAACAGCGTCATCCCATTGATCTAGCAAATTTGAAGCAACGCTTTAAGAAAGAAAAAGGTGACACAGAGATCAGCATAAGAGCTATTTCTAGCCTAACAGAAGCTGGCCAAAAGATGTACTCAAGAGCATCTCTGGATGACTTTGATCTCAGCATTACCTTTAACCACAACAAGAAGGTCCATACACCACCTCCTGACACATCAATCCCAGCTGGACTCCTACCTAAAGCCAGAACATGAGTAATCTTTGAAAAATCTGAACTATCATTGCATTCAGAGATGTTGATAATAACAAAGCTCTATTTAGAGTAAATGAGATTTCCAGGTACTTAATTCAAACATTGAACTACATCAAAGATTGCATGAACAAGAAGCAAGAGCAGCTCAAGGCTAAAGGGAAAAACAATGAGAAGTTGAGGAAGGAGATAGAAGACATCATCAATGAATGGATCACGGCCAGAGGATGGTACAAAGACATTACAGAGTCTGCCACAAAGTGATTGGTTATAAGAAGCAACTGAAGAAAGAGAGCTTTGCAAAAGTGGATTGGAAAAGATCAAAGAACAATTTTAATTATTACTTTACTTTGGTTGAATTTTGTTTGATACTTAAATGTTGACTTTTGAATGTTGTTGTTTGAATTTGTACTTTGTTATAAGTTGTCATTTTTCTTACAATACTTAGGGGAAACTGTTAGGAAACTTTTATGTAAGTATTGAACAAAAATGTGACCTGGAATGGTCAGTGAATGAAGATGGAGTCATAAAGGTCAAAACAGCAAGAAGACATGAGACTGGCCAAAAGATGGAAACAACATATCTTTAACATTATCAGAAACATGTCAAAGACAAGAAAAGCCTATCATGTGAGGCCATTTTGATAGATCTGGTGATATTTCTGATGAATATCATCATTTTCTGGTAAGGTCTGATCATCAGAATTTCTGCTAATTGGTTCATTATATTTTCTGATAGGGTGTCATCAGAATTTCTGATAAACCCACTTGTCTACAAAAACGAAGTCCTACCATATTTGAAGATGCAATTTGACTCTAGAAGATTCAATGAATATGTAAAAGGCAACTTTATGCAGGGCAAGTGTATGAATAAACTAATGTTTATTCATACCCAAAACATTCTATAAATAGGAAGTTATACCGGAAATGATAGTGAGTAAGCTTAGCATTTAATACATACTACACTCCATTGCCCTTTCACCACAGAATTACACAAGTATTCGTTTGTACTAGTCAATAACCCCATAATCACATTGTAAACCATTTTGTTTCAAAGTGATATAAACTTGAAAATTTTATAGCTGTTGTTTCTTGAAAGTTCGATTTCTATTTCCGCACACTATTTTCATATTTGTTGAAATCACTTGCCATATTACGTTAAAAGAAGTTTTTTGTCCATCAGGGTCCAACAAAGCCTTTTTCAAGTAACTCTTGAAGTTAGCTCGATAGCTCTTGCATTTTCGAGGGAGCGAGACGATAAGGGGATTTAGCTATAGGGGTAGCGCCATGAATAAGATCAATACGAAAGTCAACGGATCGGGATGAGGAGGACCAGGTAGGCCTTCGGGAAATGCGTTAGGAAAATCGTGACAACGGGAACATCACTTACGCTTTTTTCCTTTGTCTTTCTTTTCCACGACATGGGCAAGAAAAGCAAAGTACTCTTTACGTAAGTAAGTGTTCGCTTGAGTACACGACATCAGTTTGAGACCCTTTGAAGATTTCTCACCATAGATGTGTAACGAATCACTAGAAGGGAGGGGAAGACGAATTAATTTCTCCAAACAAACAACTTCAGCACGAACTCGCTTAAGCCAATCCACGCCTACTATGATATCGAAACTACCCAGTTGCATGGGTATGATGTCAATCGAGAATTTGTGGTCGTTAAGATTTAAGGAACAATTAGAGAGAACAGAATTGATAGTGATCGATTTACCATTAGCGGCTTCAACATTAAACGATTTTGGCAACCTAAAGCGTTTATGTAACACTTCTAAAATTTTATTTATAAAAATTTAAAATAAAGTATATGGTAACTTATATTATTAAACGGGTAGATTTAACGGGTAAGTTGACTGTTAGAAATATAAGGTATTTAGATGAACATAGGAACCATTTAACAATTATAATAATAAAAATACATTCTAATTAACCTTACTCTGTTTTTAATGAAACTTGGGTCAAAATGTAGATTAAATATGCTCGTTTTTAGTGGCATATTTATCGTTTTATAAAACATCATATTTTAGAAGTTATTAGCGACAAATGAGTGAAGCAATGAATTAATTATAATATATATAATAATAATAATAAATAATCAAAATATGAAAATTGTAATTAAAGTGTGTGTACGTGTGGGGCCTCCAAGCTTAAGTTTTGGTATAAATAGCCTACCCTACATCCACTTCTTCTTTTTCTCTGCCTCTTTCTCTCGCTCTCCCTCTCGTTCACCCCTTTGTTTCTTCTTTGATCTATTTTCTTTAGTATTACACCTATAATACTCCAAAGCCCTACCTCGTTGCCCTACCTCGTTTTAAGTGTTTTAACCCATGTTCACTAATTCGTTACTCTACCCGGTTGATTTAGGACCCACCAACGCATGTCGAGGCTCTGCCTGACTAAGTTCGTTGGGGTACTGTCTTGTGTTGTATGGCTAAAGTGACTTGGGTTATTATACTTAACACGAGTGCCTTATATATTTTATTAAGAGCTCAGGAGTTATGCCCAAGATCATACCAGGAGGCCTGTAGTTAAAGCCTAAAGTTACCAAATGAGTCATTCTTTTTTCCTGCTTTTGCAAAACCCTAAATGTTTTTTAGTTATACTTGCAGTGATTAAGTCTTTGTATTCTACGATTACTTCCGGTATGTGGTTTTTGTATACAATACTTATCAAGTGTTGCTATTGGACAAAGGGTTAGCCAATAGTAATATGACCACAGTCAATGTAGCTGCCAACGTGACAAATACTGAATGAGTAATTGGGTAGATATAAACATTTTAATCGCTCTTAATACTGTAAGGTTATAAAAGCTTATTTTTATAAACTGGAATGTACTCGCCAGTATTTCTTACTGATAAAAATATTTTTAAAACGCGTTTCAGATAACTCGCTGTAGAGATAATAAAAGCCAGCTATGGAGCACTAAAGGCTTAAATAAAGTGGCTATAATTACCTGAATAAAAGAAGAAATTTATATTTTATTATTTAGGGTTTATCCCTATAAAAACATTTAAATGAAATACGGGTGTTAACCCATTTATTTAATATTAATTTATTTGATGTTTTATAAACTCTGAATTTATTTCTTAACTACGGTCCTGATGAAAGTTTTCCGCTGCAAAAACTAAATAAACACCTGTACCACTTGACTGCTTCGCGGCACACGCTCCCAGGGTGGGGTCGTGGGCTATGACAATTTACACTTAAGCAGTTGTTCAAATTCAATGGATACAAAACTTTTATCCGTGCCAGTATCAAATAAACATGAAGCATAAATATCGTTTACGAAGAACGTCACATTGATGACGTCATTGTTGTTCTAAGCCTGGGCGACAGTGATGACAAAAGCTCGTCCACGAGGAGCTTGCTGCTGCTATGCTTGGTTGTTGTTACGCTGAGGACAGCATTGCTGAGGTGGTTTGGGTTGCCACATTTGTAGTAAGCGCGGCCATTGTTAGTTGGCTGTTAGATTTGGTTTTGTGTAGGTGGTTGGGTTTGGTTACCTTGAGGTTTCAGACCAAAACGATAATGGGTGTTAAAGTGTGCAAACCTATTGCACGTAGTGCAAAGGCGGCACAGTGCGGTGGTACGGTGGTGGTAAGTGCAAGTCACACACTTGGGAAGAGTCCCAGTGTAGCCTCGCTTGACTGGTTCGGGTTTTGGGTGAGGGCTAATTGTTGCTAAGGAGGGTTTGGCGGAGTAACAACCGTGCAATTTTGATTTGAAGCCTTCCACTTCTTACCGTTGGGTTTGGGAGATGGCTTTGATGATTCGACATTTGGTTCGGTGGTGGCTTGGTGAACCGTCTTGGTAGAACCCTTTGTTTTAAAGGTTCCACTCAAAGCGTGGTTATGGTTAAACTTGGCGGCAAACGGGAGGTATCCCAAGGGTTTTGGGTTGGGCGGTCTCGATGTAGTTGGAGAAAGAGGAAGGTAGGGTTCGAATGTACTTGGTTATGGCCTTGTCGGTGGAATCGATACGACCAGAGCAAAGTATGCTAAGTTGCTTGAACCTAGCGGTGAGACCGTCGTTGTCACTCCCTACTTGCTTAATGTTCCAAAACTCATTCTCGAGTTGTTGGAGCTCATGAGGAGGACAAAACTCGTCGTTCATGAGTTTCTTGAGCTCGGCCCAAGTGAGCGCATAAGTGGCTTCATTACCACGTTGGGTTTGGGAGATGGCTTGGATGATTCGGCATTTGGTTCGGTGGTGGCTTGGTGAACCGTCTTGGTAGAACCCTTTGTTTCAAAGGTTCCACTCAAAGCGTGGCTATGGTTAAACTTGGCGGCAAATGGTAGGTATCCTCAAGGGTTTTGGGTTGGGCGGTCTCGACGTAGTTGGAGAAAGAGGAAGGTAGGGCTCGAATATACTTGGCTATGGCCTTGTCGGTGGAATCGACTTGACCAGGGCAAAGTATGCTAAGTTGCTTGAACCTAGCGGTGAGACCATCGTTGTCACTCCCTACTTGCTTAATGTTCCAAAACTCATTCTTGAGTTGTTGGAGCTCATGAGGAGGACAAAACTAGTCGTTCATGAGTTTCTTAAGCTTGGCCTAAGTGAGCACATAAGCGGCTTCATTACCACGCACATTGCATTCGGAGGTCCACCAATCAAATGCCCTTGATCAGAAGACGCTTGTGGTGTTGATGGTGCGAAGGTGATCGAGGTACCCACTCTGACGAAACGTAACCTCAATGGCATCGAACCATTGAAGTAGCTTCGTCACTCCCACTTCGCCCGTGAATGGCATCAGGCTGCAAGACTTAAACTGTTTGAACGAGAAGGCTAACTTGGGTGGGTCGACTTTAGAATCGACCGAGTCATGGGGGATTCGGTGTTGTTGGGGATTGGTGTGGGTTGGATTTTGCTGACGATATCAGGGATAACCTTGGTCATTTGCTTGGCCATAAACTTCATCATGTCTTTTAGACATTGAGTCACCATTCGAGTTGGAATTGGAGCTCGACTTGCAGTTCTTCCTTGTGTTTGAGAGACGTGTAGAAGACATCTAAAAGGTGGAAAATAAGGGAAAGATGAGACTTGATCATAATGTTGTTTACAAAAATAATTTTGCTGCATGTATGAGCAATAAGTAAAACACGTATCATATAAGTTTCACATTGTTTGCAAAGTATAACACGTAATTGCATGGCATAATCACGTATGAAAATGATAAGAGTAATAAATTTAGTTTCTTCACGATTATTAGTGTTGTTTTAGATTACGAGGGAAGTATGATTTATGCCATTGACTTGAAATAATAAACGTATCAAAGTAAAATACATAGAAATTGAGGTAGCATAAAAGAGTGGCTTGATAAAATATTGGTGTGTTTCGGGTTTAGAAACTTCGACTACCCCAAAGTGAATCATAAGTCCTTTCGAATTAGGGGACATGTTCTGGGCTAATAGGTAGAATACTCTCACCGAGAAGTGGTTAACGTAATTTACCCTTCCAGTTACTACATGTCCCTTATCGATCGAAAATTCAAAACTTTGGCGGGATTGAAAATCAAGGAGTGGGACTAGTTACCAAGATGTGAGTTTTAACTAACTTGATATCATTGTACCGATAGATGTGGTTGGTACTTACCAAACAAGGAGCAAATTTTGACTCGTTGGTAAGATCCACTAGAGTATGAAATGGAAGTTTTCCATCAAGATGTGGATGTCACTCCTAACTTGACGGCGTAACTTCATGTAAAATCGGATACACAGAATGGGGGACTTCACCAAGAATTGTGGGCCATTGGGCCTATCTTGGCGCAATTCGTCTCGTTGCTGATGTATGAGTGTCTTTATGTCTTCAAGTGTGTATTTTGTCAGCCATAGGAAAGGCAGGTAATGCTTAAGAAACATAACTAGATCAGAAGCAGAAAAGAAGTAAGTTTAGACGTATAATCGAGGAAACAGTTCGCTTTGTGCGAAGTGGGTTCAATTCGTGCGAAATGTCTGTTGCACTTCGTGCGAAGCTGTTCAACTCGCACAAAGGGGTTCAGTTCGCACAAAGAGGTCCAATTCGCACAGGAAGTTCCAATTCACACGAAGAGGGTCTGATTTAGTACTCAGACCATAGACTAGGTCAAATCATGCATTTTTTCCTAATTCCCTATAGATGTGGCTCTGATACCAATCTGTCACTCCCTAACCGATGGCGGAATCATCGGGGCGGACGAAATAGATTGCTCGAGACTTCATAACACTAGTTCGTGACAAATAATTAAACAACAACATTTTTCATTTCATTTCTAAACTTCAAGTACATAGCTTTAGAAACAAAATACAACCACATGTTCAAAGTACAACATCGGAATCAAAATACAAAGTACAAAAAAAGTCTAATTAAGATGGGTTTCTAGTACCTCCTACTAGATTCCATGCATCCTCATCATCATCATAACCTGCAACATATAATACAGTATAGTTCAACACACAAGGCATTGGCGAGCATACAAGTTTGAATACTAAGTATAATAAAATTCTGGACATTCAACATGGCATAAACGTTTACTTAAAACTAACATACAATACTAACAATGCGACTATACATGTCAACCAAAGTTTACCGCTAGCGTAATCTAATCATAGAAATGAATACACCGTTTTGTTTACTTAACATGACCTCACGAATACGGGCGGTGCGTTAATCTTATAGCGCTATACATGTTAAGGGAGGCTTGTACACAGTTAACGACGTAGTATAAAGCATTCGATTCTAGCATGAATAAGTCTACAAGTATTCGTATTAAGCATGTAGATTGAATGTCTGTTTTGTGATTTAAGCATAAGAAATGATGATTTCAGTAGGTTGAGATAGTATATATGTTGTGACATTATGGAGATTCGATCATGTAACGATTCTGAACAATTTATCAATCAATGAAATATTGTGTTTTAATTCCGAGATTTGTATAAATATCATGACAATTGCATATATTCAATTCTTGCACGATTTTAAACTCTCAATCCACTTCTAGAAGTGAAATCGCAAACTGTTATGCAACGTAATCAGTTTAATGCAACGTACACTCTGAAACAACGACACAAGCTAAACATACTGTAAATATCCTTTACATAACTTAGAAATAAGTTTTGAAGGGTTCGGTATGGCAAAAACAAGTTTATTCAAGCTCATGGACTAGTTTGCAAAATCTGCGTAAGTATGCCGATTCGCATATTTCTTAATACGGAACACGTACGCACATTCAAAAATTTTTGTAATCAATAAATCTTGTATTTTAGTGATGAGAATTCAAGAAAAAATATCATTCGTTATGCAATTACGGTTGTTTTCGCATTACTTAAAGCATTCGTCGTAATTAAGTGAAAAACTCAACCGTACAACCGAACGAACTGACATCCACGACATTTCTGAGCATATTTCAAGTTCCCTATACTTTATCATCCTTATGAGCTTAAAAAAGAGGTTAACTGGTGTTAGAAGTGCCAAAACGTGACGAAACAAGTTCAGGGGCCAAAACTGTCACTTTTGAAAACTTGTTGCCCAGGTCCAAGCCTTGCTGACCGTCAGGAGGGACCCATACGGTCCGTAAGCAGTGCCCAGCACAGCATGTTTGCTGGCAGCTTCTTGTTTCATGCCTTGTTCTCCAAGAACTCGAACTTGTCGTACCTTCAATTGACACATGTTAAGACCTCCCTAAGATCATGCCAACACATGGGACACTTGTGATGATCTTGTGGAGTTTGAAAAACTATTAATAGCCAAGACCTTGGCCATTTTCAATTGCTCATTTCCTTCTTCTTCTCCCATCTACTCTATATTGGAGTTTGCTTCTTCATTGAAGCCTCCTACTGAGCATTCTTGCATCCTAGAACACAAGTAAGTGTTCTTCCTTAGTCTTTTTCATTATTTTGGCTATTTATGAGCCAAAAGTCAAAAGTTTGACTTTTTGTTTGACTTTCGGTTCTGATCATTTTTTGTCAAGTCAAAGCTCAATTGAACTTTGCAACGTGATCGTAATCACGTAGGTTATAATCCCTTGCGATTATACCTACTGATTACCACGTTTACTAGTCGAAGTGACGAGTCAAAGTTTCGGTCAAAAATGTGCATTATGTGCATTTTACGATGGAACTATTTTTGGGTATCAAAACACTAGGTTTTGATACCAAATCGGTTTTGCAACTTAGTTAGACAGGTTTTGACATGTCTAACTCGTCACTTCTAGTTTAAGTACTTATTTAGTGGTCGTAAGTCGAGCGGTCTTGACCACCGCTTTGACTTCCGAATCTGACCGGTTTGGTCGATCTTAGGATCCGACCAAACACATATTTGTGACCATAGTTGTATAGGGAATAACCCTCTGAGGTTATACCTTATGGTCATGTCGTTTGGATAGTGTTATGTTAAGTCGCTTGTTATGCCTTTAATAATGACCAAAACCCCCCCTTTTTTGGGCATAAATCAATTTTAAGCATATGTAACCAATGTTTTGACATACAAACTAATATTACAACATTATTAAACATGTTTTGACATATAAGACTTATCATAGGACATATCTAACCATCCGAACACATATTTACGCAAATGACCCGTTAAAGTAGCGTAAACTACCTTAACGGTCATAACGGGTCAAAAGCACTTAGGATTCATTTCAAATCAGAATCTTGAGTTTGTCAAACCATTTCATATGATTTCCAACACTCATTTGGTTTACAAGATCTCATTCTATCCAATCCGCGGATAAAAGTCCCGACATTAAATAGTTATCCGATGCTAGGACACACTTGAATTCTCTGACTCTTGAGCTTTGTTTGAACAAATTGAACAAGACTTATACGCAATCCCATGTGAGTACATAGCTCCCCTCTTTTATGTTTTGCAAATATTTTGGGGTGATTCATATGTGCTAAACCGTTTTTAAGTTTTCAAAACAAAGTCTATGGTTTATATAAAACACGACGATTTCAATAATGTGAACGAACTTGTTGGTACGTTATCCATAACGCGAATGACCATTAACTTTGACCAAGCCGATCAGTAGTATGTTATGGTACCATAGGACTGACAATCCCGTTACTAGGCTATTCATTGGAATTTTGTGGGATAGTTTAGGGAACGACAGAAACTGTATTTTAAAAAACCCTTTGGTGGTTTGTTAGTCGATTTAAAGAGACCCTTTGGTGGTCTAGAGGAGTCAACACAGGTTTGAATGTATTCACCAAAATGAACAAAAGTTTTCACAATTAAAAAGCCAGATGATTGGTTTATAACAAGGACGATTGGTTTATAACAAGGACGATTCATTTATAACACGGACGGTTGGTTTATAACAAGGACGATTGGACGATTGGTTTATGGTAGGTGATTTAGATAACGAGACGGGTGTAATATAATAAAAGCATGATGGATACGCCGTTGGTACTTCCAATATATAAGTGCTTTTATTGTATTGCATATCATGGCCTTATCTGAATCATTGGACAAATATTTTCAAACGATGACACGCAACGATTTACACTTAAAATATAAGCCATATGAAGTTTTCTTTTGAATCGATTTACTACTCGGTTTTACAAAAGAAATGTTTTGGTCAAGATTCATGACTACAAGATTTCCACAAACTCTAACCAACTTATTTTAGTTGGTTAATTTTTATTGTAATATCAATCACTTTTTGATACAAGGACTTCACTTAATGACTCTAGTAGTCTGACGAGGTATTGCAATACTTATTCAAAGCCATGAATTTGACACATGCACAAAACCTATGTACTCGCCGGTTTTATGCTGACTCTCTTTTCACATATGTTTCAGGAGCTAATATATGATGTTACGATGCTTGCTTCACGTAGGATTTGGATGGGGCCTTAGTGATATAAAATCAAGAAAGACAATATAATTATGTTTTGTTTCTAATATTCTCAAGACAATGTAAACACGTTAATAGTTCGATAATTCAAACTTAAAGTACCATGTGTTTTGAAACAATCTGTTACGTGAGTCCCCGACGTTTCCGTCGCGGTTTGTTGTTTTTACGTGGTCGGGGTGTTACAGATTGGTATCAGAGCATATGGTTATAGAGAATTAGGTTATAGTAATACTTTGACCTGGACTATAACCTTCCTGGGATCCTAACGCGAGTTTACTTGCGTTTAGATTTTTAGTACAATACCATCACCTATCCTTAGGTGATCACCAAAAACAAAAATTAACTGAAGACATGAAGTCTAAAACGAATTATCAGACCCTTTTTACCTTCAAAGTTTTTCAAAATCTCGTCAAAGTTTGGGCTTTAATAATGTGAACACATGCAATCTGGAAAGGTGGATGCTTGTACCCGAGTTTTCTGTCTAAGGCTAGAGTGTTCGTACAAATCCACTTAATCGGACCAGTCACTCTTACCTGGGAACTCTTGGGGTGAGTGTCCAATTATAGGCAAAAGCATGTCTTCGTGATACATTATAAGACCCATTTACTTTGATTAGTCACCGTGTGTCATTTTTTTGTTGTGAGAAACGAACGGATGACCACAATTATGTTTCGTCGATATTTTTAATATCTCTTTGGTTATTCAATGTCAATCTCACACATTTTCTCTCATGTTTCCTCTCTTTTAAAATGCCTCCTCGACGTAATGCAACTCAAGATGCCGAAATGGCAGCTATGATCGCTCAGCAAATTGTTGTTCTACTCCCGAATCTAGTGACCCAGTTAAATCAAGCGAACAACAATAACAATAACAACAACAATGCACCTGCTCCGTGCAACTATAAACTATTATGTTCGGCTAAACCACTCAAGTTCACTGGGTTTGAGGGAGCGACTGGGCTCCTTCAATGGTTTGAGAATCTTGAAAGCACATTTCGATATGTTCAATGCCCATATGAGCGAAAAGTTGAGTTTGCATCGAGTGTATTCCAGAAAAGAGCACTTATGGTGGAATGGTGTGATGAGAGATAGGGGTGCCGATGTAGCATTGGCACAAACCTGGGAAGAGCTTCGAGCTCTAATGATGAGGGAATTATGCCCACGTCATGAACAACGGGCACTGGAAAATGAATTCGACGATCTTAAACAAGATAGTGTAGAGCGTTGTCACACCCCGATAATTCGATCACATCAGAGCTGGCGTGACTGGACTGGTATCTTCATTGCACAATGGAAGTATATAATGCTTAAGACTTCTAAAAAGCGAATGCCCGTAAGTACTTGAATCCCCATGGGTTCTCCTATCCAACTGTGCCATAATTTGTATAGAGAAAGAAACATGCGAAAAATCAACATAAAGTTGAGCGAGTTCATAGTTTGTTTGAAAAGATTTAAAATAAATCTTTTTGATAACCGGTTTAAATATTGTTGAGAAAACATAATAAAACCATTTTTCTCGGCATGTTAATTGAAACCTTGTTTTATAATGTTTGAATAACCGTCGATGTCCGCGTACAACAAAGACAACATGCCCTACATGAGCCTATAATCCACCCCAAGCTAGTAAGTGCCTCGCCAAACCGTTTACTCAAGACGGTAGACTAGCAGGCGGTCATAGTTCTAGTATGTAGCGAGGACTTCACTGTACAGTTTTAAGCGACCCTACGGCCCTTAGTGCTGAGTAGTGGACAATCCAGTCCATGTGTCTATAAGCAGGACCAACCAGTCCCCTTATTTGTATGTAGGACAAACCAGTCCTTGTGTCTTCGTGCCTCGCACGAGCATGTGTAGGCTTAGCCCACTAGTTTCTTTGTGCCTCGCACAAATGAGAATGGGCCTAGCCCATTTGAGTCTGTAAGCATGACCAACCAGTCCCCTTAGTTGTATGTAGGACAATCCAGTCCGTCGTAGCTAGGACATTCCCGTCTCTAGCCATGAAACTCATGCACGTTCTGAAATACACGTGTGTTTTGTAAAACCGTATATTGATATAAACCTTTTGTAAACCATTTGAGTTAATTGAAATCCTTTCGTAACATGGTTTAGAAATATGAATCCTTTCGTTTATCGAAATTTGGTGTACTTTGTCAAAACTTGCATGTCTTTCCACCCCGGAAACCTTTAAGAAAAAATGTAAAACATGAAAAGTGGGGGTTATGAACTCACCTTGATGTCCTTCTGCAAAGCTAGCTAAATGTGATTCAGTAATATCATTCCAAGAACGTGACTCGCTAGCGTGCAACTATAGCATTCCTAAGCAAGGAATATCTTATAAGTTTCTAAATAAAAGCAGTAACTAAGCTACGTGTCACCGAGCTCTACCGAATCGTTAACCGAACGATTCGACGGTAAGTTGTTAACTTAATGAAAACGATTAAGTTATACTTGTTTAGTTCGTTTATTGACGGTAATTAATAAGTCTTGGAAAGATTGGTTCTCGAGAAATTTAAAATATACAAATATTTATATAAAGATATATAAATATATCGATAAGACCGCTTTGTCATCCCGAGAAGTCGTATGTGTATGTAGGAATATTCGTATGAAAGTACTATATATAACAAACTCGTATTACATATTGTGTCTTGTATATATTTTTCAAAATACAACTATAGGCTGTTTTGGCGTTTGAAATAAATATAAAAGTTATATTTATTTTATAGAAGTATCATCGAGTTGTGGATGTTTGAAATAAATAGATAAACTACATATATTTTTATAAAAGAATTCGTGTTGTACGATATTTGAAATAAATATATAAACTATATTTATTTTATAAAACGAAATCGTGTTGTTTGATATTCGAAATAAATATATAAACTATATTTATTTTTATAAAACAAAGTCTTATTGTTTGTTATTCGAAATAAATATATAAACTATATTTATTTTTATAGCGGAAATCCGAGTTATTTGATGTTCGGAATAAATATATAAACTATATTTATTTCTATAAAAGAATTGTCGAGACTTCGAAGTTTAGAATAAATATAATAAATATATTTATTGTTGTAAATAATATCCAAATCGTCGTTTCCGTATGTTGTAAAGTGTTATTAAATATATTATACACTTGTATTTAATTCTATCAAAGTCGTTTGTAGTCGACCGGTTATGTTTTTATATTAAAACGTGTTTCGTTTTACGGATTTTGTCGAAAAATGGGCAGAGTTTCCTTTGTTTATAGGAAAACCCGACAACTCCATATGTTGATATAGTTTCAAAACTCAACAAATATTCAACCAACAATACATATATAATTTTCGTCCGATGTTTAAAACATAAGCTTTCGTTATACAAGACTAGTATACATATACCAATATATATTTTATATAACCGTATGTCGGTTCATACTTTATTTTCTTAACGATCTTGTTAGCGGGTTCGGTTTAGAGCTCGTTGTGTTTAAATATTATTTATAAGAAAAATAATATAACTCTTCACGTGGTAAATAATTTACCAAGTCGTGTGTCGATCGGGTTTGACCCAAGTTGACTTGTAGTGACCCGAACTAAACCAAGCCTAACCGTGTTGACTGCTATTTACCTGAGTTGACAGGTTTGACTGGGTTGACCGTGTCAACCCGAGTTTGATTGAGTTGACCGAGACCGGACCGATTCTGAGTTGACACGTCTGACCGAGTTTGACTCGTAGCCTGTCTTGTTGAACCAGACCGAAACCAAACCAAACCCGACTTTAACCGATGTGGACTTGAACAAACCACAACCCCAACCAAACCAAACCACTTGCCAATGCCGCTGCTGTTGCTGCCGGCGTGGCTTCGGCCGTCGTCGACCACTACCCGCATCACCACTATCATCTTCACTTAACCAGCCCGAAACCCGAAACAAACCAACATCTGAACTAACCGAGACCCGAGTCACAGATCTGACCCAATGCGAACCCAAAATCCGCACAATAATAACCTCCATTGCCGCCACCGCCGCTGGCCGACCCTAGTGCCGCCGGTTGCGGTTCCTAATTCGTCACCACGGCCACCTCCGCCACCCCGTCACTAAATCGCCACCGTCACCGTCACCAAATCGCACCGTCCCGTCACCCTCGCATCACCCATCCCGCCACCTGAAACATCAAGCATCGGCCCTAAAAGACTCAGATCTAAAGAGATCTAACTGAAAAAGATTACAAAGAAGGAGAGATAAGGAGTTTACCGGAGAGTAATCTCGAACCGCGGCTGTCGGGTGTAAAACTAGCATCATCGATGCTCTAACGGACCAATGGAGGCCGGAAATGAGTTCAGGAGGCTTGATTTGGTGGGGGTACGCGCAACCACACGCCGGAAAAACGATACCGGAGATCCGCCGCCCGTGGTGGCGCCGCAGCGGCTCCGCCATATTCGGTCGCCGGTTCCGCCGTGTCTCATCGGAGCTCTGCCGGTTCCGGCGTTTGTAGAGACAGAAAGTGAGAGAGTGTGAGGGTTAGAGAGAGAGAGTGAGGGGGAAAAAGTGGAGGTTGAAAGGGTTAAGTGCCCTTTTACACCTAGGGTTTAGATGGGTTGGGCCCAAGGCCCAATAGCCCGGTTCTTGTGTTTTTGAGCGGCCCGACACCATTTTCAAGGCCCGTTTTTGTTCTGAGTGTCGTATAAAGTAGTATAATCATGTTTTAAGGTCCAACTACGTAAAATGGTGTCAGTTGATCTTTATTTGACGCTATTACGGTCGGTTACGTTAAATCGCGTAGAATGCCCGTTCCTTGTTCCGAACTCGTTTTTCAACCTGGTTTCGATTTCAAGGTACTAAGATTCAATTACAATGCTAAATATATCATGATATATTCCGTTTTTAAGGTGGTACGGGTAACCGATGCTTCTGTTTCGTTGTCGGTGGTTCCTGCAGTCGCGTTTTTCGTTCGTGTATGCGTTCTGTGCCGTTCGAAAGCGTGAAAATTTCACAAAACCCCATTCACATGTAATAGTAATATGTATAAACTTCGTATATCCGTTGGCATAGCCAGTATTTTTCTGGTGTCAGTTTGTTACCGCTTAACGTTCAACAGTTTCTTCGCAAATCAACATTCACACATAGTAAGGTCAGATAAGCGTTCTAAGGCATCCCAAGAGCCTAATTAAGTTAATGCGTGTCTTAAACACTATTTTTTATTTCCTTATACGTCTGTTAATTGTGTAATTAGAAGCTGTTAATTGCCGGTTGTCACAAGCATCATGCCTACACTAACCGGTACGAAGAGTTGAGTTTGTTGTGTCCTACAATGGTGATGCCTTTGGATAAGGCGATTGAGAAATACATCGATGGTATGCCTGATCCCGTTCAGGACATTGTACTGGTAGCAACACTACTACCGTTCAACAGGCCAGTGAGCTAGTTGCAACCTTGACTGACTCACAAGTCAAGAAAGGTATCTCCACCGCAAGGGTGAAAAGAAACAGGCTGCTAAGACCGCTCAGGAGAAACAAAAGGAAAACAGTGCCGAACCTTCCAAGAGATCGAGGAAGCGTAATGCTTCGCAAAACTTTATCGTGACCACACATCCAAACCAAGCTGCTCCTAACCCACCAGCTCAGCCTCCTGAAGGAAACCATATGCTGGAACTACACCATTTTGTAACCAGTGCAATGGTCACCATCAAGCTCATCTGCAGTGTCATCAATGCACTACTTGTGGAAAATTCGGTCACGTAGCCAACATTTTTCGTTCAAACTCAAACCATGCTGCACAGAACCCTGTTCAACCACAAGCCAACCCTGTTAGACCTCCATTCCCACCTAGTTCTTGCTACAACTGTGGCGTCACTATAGAAACAACTGCTCGAAATTGGTTAATGCTAATCCAGCCATGGCGTGCATTTAACATCAATGCCAACGAGGCTCGTGTTGATAACGAAGTGGTTAATGGCACGTTCCTTGTTAACAATTGTCGTACTTCTGTCCTTTTTTATTCGGGTGCTGATAGAAGCTTTGTAACCCTAGCTTTCGAACCTTTGCTTTCAATGCCTAGAACTAAACTAGGAAAGCCCTTGACAGTCGAAATAGCGAGTGGAGAACCCCTTGTACTTGATTCTATCATTCGTGGTTGCCAATTGAACCTCAATAACCACCTTTTTGCCATTGACCTCACGCCAATGCAACTCGGGAGTTTTGACATCATCATAGGAATGGATTGGTTAACCAAACATCATGCCAAAGTTGTCTGTTTTGACAAGATAGTTCGACTACCTCTTCCATCTGGCGAAATTCTAGAAATTCATGAGAGAAACCCTCTAGTAGCATAAAACTCATGACTTGTACCCGAGCCCAAAAATACCTACGGAAGAATTATGTAGCTTTCTTAGCACATATCATAGAAGAGAAAGGCAAAGGCAAAACTTTGAGGACATCCCCATTGTTCGGGATTATCCTGAGGTCTTCCTGAAGAGCTACCTGGTTTACCCCCAGCACGTCAAGTTGAGTTTCGTATAGATCTTGTACATGTTGCCAACCCAATAGCGAAATCTCCTTATCGTCTTGTAACGTCTGAGATACAAGAATTATCGAAACAACTTCAAGAGTTATCAGACAAAGGATTTATTCATCCGAGCTTTTCATCGTGGGCGCTCCTGTTCTATTCATGAAAAAGAAGAATGGGTCCTTCCATATGTATATCGATTATCTTGAGCTCAACAAACTCACAATCAAAAATCGATACCCTCTACCTCCATTGATGATATCTTTGATCAACCACAAGGTGCTACTTGCTTTTCAAAAATTGATCTGAGTTCTGGGTATCATCAGCTTTTTTACTCGAAGAAGATATTCCTAAGACAGCTTTCGGCATACGTTACGTCACTATGAGTTCACTGTTATGCCCTTCGGTTTGACGAATGCTCCAGCCGTCTTCATGAACTTAATGAATCGGGTTTGTAAACCTTATTTAGATAAGTTCATCATTTTTTCATCGACGACATCCTCATTTATTCTAAGTCTCGAACCGAAACCGAACACGAACAACATCTCCGATTAACGATGGAGCTCCTAAAGCAAGAACAACTTTATACCAAATTTTCCAAATGCGAGTTTTGGCTAAAAGAAGTTCAATTCTTGGGACACATAGTCAATGCACAAGGTATACATGTGGATCCTTCCAAAATCACTGCGATTAAGATTGGAACACACCCACTACTCCCACAGAAATCCGCTCATTTCTTGGTCTTGCTGGATACTATCGACGATTCGTCGCGAACTTCTCAAAGATCGCGGTTCCCCTCACTGCTTTGACTCAGAAGAATAAGTTTTTTGAGTGGGGACCCAAACAAGAGGAAGCTTTTCAAACACTGAAACAAAAGCTTTGCGATGCTCCTATTCTATCTTTACCCGATGGCAATGACGATTTTGTTGTCTATTGTGACGCATCAAATTAGGCCTTGGTTGTATTCTCATGCAGCGAGATAAAGTCATAGCCTATGCGTCAACACAATTGAAAATCCACGAGAAGAACTACACAACTCATGATCTTGAGTTAGGTGTTGTAGTATTTGCTCTCAAGATCTGGAGACACTATCTATATGGTACAAAATGTGTGGTTTTCACTGACCACAAAAGTCTCCAACACATATTCAATCAAAAGGAGCTGAACATGAGACAACGACGTTGGGTCGAACTTTTAAACGATTACGACTGCGAAATTCTGTTAACCTGTAGATAGCCTTTCTGTTGATTTTTGTATCTCCCTTTTCCTTATCCAAATATTGCTTCAATTTTGTTAGGTCAATGGGATGAAGTTCTTCTCCAAGATCTGCATCTAAAACTGTTGTTACTCTGCCATCTTTTGATCTGACTATACTTGTTTTGCTCATGAGTTCCCATAATCTTCCCTTCATAGTACTGAGTGTTTACTTTTTGTACATCCACCATTGGATTTGTGAGAACAAGATGAAAAATTTCTTTCATCTTTTTAGCTTCTATTCCTTAATTCTTGTGCTTAATGGACTTAGAGGCATGTCAAGCTTATCTTCTTCACTACTCCAGTAGTAATTTCTCAAATGATATTTAGGGAACATCATACTGTCTTGATCAATTTGTTGCACCAAACTTCTTTTTCTTTTGCTCATAGATCTTTTCTGATTTCAACTCTTGGTTCTTTGACGATGTGGCGAATCTTCCCATTTCCTCTTCTCTGCCTGATTTAGTTGTTCACTAAATGTTGTTTCCCCTGAAGAGGTTATTTTTGGTTGATCTTGTAGTGTACCTCTTGCAGAAACACTACTTGGCTTTGGAGTGATCATAGGGGTGGCTTCTAGTCTCTTCAGCAACTCTGACTTTGGTATTGCAGGTGGAAGCCCCATTGGTGTAGGCCTAGATGGACTGAGTCGTGTTGCTTGCTCTGTTGAGTGTGTTGAGTGCCTTCTGGTTCCTCTTGGTGTGATGTCTCTTTAGAAATAGGGGTTTTGGGTTCCTGAACATCAATGTTTCTAATCTGGCAACATTTAGTTGTAGCCTTTTTACAAGTGATTGCACATCACCTACTAGTTGGGCATTCCTTCTTTCTACATCATGTACCTTCTTGAACTCCTCCACATTTTGATTCTAATGTGTGGCCCATTCTCTCACCAATTTATCAAGTGCATCTATAAGGTTGTTGCTGCTACCTCTTAAGCTATGAATTTCTTCCAGAATCTTATCAGTGCTTGTGGTGTCTCTTGTTTCTACAGCTTTAGTTACCCTTGACTTGATGTCTTTCATCTCTTGAAACATCTTCTCAAAGTCTGCTGTAAACTTCTTGTTGTATGATGTCTTTTGAATCTGCAAGTTCTTCAGAGCTTCAGTATTTTCTTCTGATTACTTTCTGATGGTTTCTACTGATTCTAACAGAGCTTTCATGTCATACTTCTGACTTTTGATTCCGTTTATCAGAACATCCAGCTTTGCTTCAATGGGTTATTTTTCTGCACAGACTTTGACCACATTATCCAATACTTGATGAAGCTGTTCTTTTGATATGACCGGTTAGTGGGCAATGGAGGAACAACAAATGTTCCTTCTCTCACACCAGTAGAAGACACACTTGCTGCTGTTGTAAATGCATGAGATTGGTAAAAAATCCAATCCTGCACAACTTTACCAGAACAGTGAAACTCATTCACTTTCTGGATTTCTTCACTTCCTTGAATCATTCCTGGGAATGATTCTCTGTGAATTGTTGTGAAACTCTTATTTTTCTCACCCAAGTTTCCTTGATCAGCATGCTGATCTCCACCTGTTGTCGTCTCAATCTCCTCCTCATTAACGGATTTAGAGAGTAGACCTATGGAACCACTAACATTTCCACTTCCTATTTTTGTTGTTCTGTGTTGAATAATATAATCTCCTTTAACAGATTTATCAAAATAAGAATCTGTGGAGTTTGCAACAGTAAATGTACCAGGATTAATTTGAGCACCTGATTCAGCCATGTATGATGCTTCAGCTTAATGTTGTTCTACTTCCAGCTTATGCTCCAACTGTTGATCAATCTCCATTGGTTCTGATGAAAATCTGATGTTATGTTGTTGATCTTCTTCAGCTTCATCTGTTTGTGGTGCAACAGATGCTTCATCAACGTGTTCTAGTGAAGCGCTGTTGTCATACACTTCTGTGTGCTCTGCTCCTTTGTTTCGAATTGCCATATGTTGTGTTAGATAGGGTGAGTTTTCTCCAATCAGACTGGTCATGCTTAATGGCAGGTCTGGTACATCTTTGTTGGACTTCCAGGCTTATGCTGCACACCAAGGTTTCATGGTAGTAGATTTCCAAAAATTTTCTGATGCAGGAAGCTCAACACCCCTTTCAGCAAATGTCTCAGCAATTATAATTTACCAGAACCTTGGGAAAGGCAGATGAGAAATGATTCTCCCATTGTTGTTTAGCACAGATCTCGTCACTAGATAGAAGATCTATGTTCCGTAATCAATGTTGAGCCCAGTGATGAGCCCATACATGATTGTTAAAATAAGGATGTTAACCTGATCAGTCCCCCCCCCCTAATATTTCATGTTAGGCACAGTTATTGTTTCCATCATTACTTGCCAAAAGACAGGTAACTCATTCTTCTTAAATTCTCTATTCAAGGTAATTTTTCTTGCATATCCCATCAGAACATCCAATTTTCCCAACAGATCTCCCTTTCTAGGTGCTTCTATGTAATATTCATTGATAGGAAGTTCCAGCCATTCCCTGATTCTTTGTGGGGTAATAGTAACAGTGATGTTTCCCCAAAGATGGGCAGTAAAATCATTCGCACCAATTTTGCTAAGAGTATTGCCAAGCTGCTGCATAATGTTCTCTGGTACTTCGTTGGTTTTTGTCAAGGCTCGAGCAATAGGACATCTTAACAGGAACTCGACCAGAATTTGACTTTTTTGTCGTATTCCCTATGCTAGGTGTTCATCAACATGTTGTTTTCCTTCGTCGGTATGAAGTCATCATCCCTGGTGAATGGAACAGAGTGTTCAACAACTGGGATGGTAAGGTTGACAAGATTTTGAGTGGCCATGGTGAGTTGAATTTCGCTTTTCAAAAACTGTAAGGGTTTTTAGGGTTTGTGATATTGGAGGTTGCAGGTGTGTTTCTCGTCATTTTGAATGTTGTATATATAGGGTATGTGGGACAAAGATTATGAGTATTGGATCGTGGGTGGTTAGTATTTAAGTTGGTTAATGACTAGTTAAAAGTGTTTTAACTTTATCAAAAACCATTTGGAAACTTTTGATATATCCCCAATTTTCGATGTATCTTCAATTCCTTTTGATATATCTTTAAAATAAAATGAAGATCAAATTTTGATTGGTGAATACTAACGACCAAGTTGTACCTTTTTCCTCTTGTGCGACCCTTTTCAGAGAGAAGATCCAGTAATCTTCTTTTCCATTGTCTGACAATTCTTCCCCCTTTTTGAAAGCGAAATATAATCTGATGACATCATCAGAAAATTCTCAAATTTTCTGATATGAAATGTTTATCTGAAAATTCTCTGGATAACCATAGAAAATAGAGGTTCCCCCTTTTTAGAGCACCTCGGTTTTTTTGTTTTTTGTTTTTTTGTTTTTTTTTTTTTTTTTTTTTTTTGATGATGAGAGTGAATGAATAGAGTATTGGAAGGCACTTATGATGTTTTGTAGTGTTCCTTGTCTTTTTCCTTAACTGGTGAACAAATCTCCTCTTAATGTGAACATTTAAAATTTATAGTTTTTTACTTTTTGAACAAGGTTTCATTAAGAGTACAGCTGGGTTATCAAGAATTGTCAGATCTGATGTAAAGTCTGGTTTAATTTTTTTAAGTATAATTTCATCAGAAATTTCGTTTTACTAGATTTGCATCAAAAGTGACTTACTTTCATCAGACCTTTTGTAGTTGTCCTTGGTTTTAATGGATCAGATATTGTTCCCTCTTTGTAATTTTATCAGATCCTTTGATGCATTTATCAGATTTCCATCAGATCCTCCGATAAAAAAAAATGTTCCCCATATCTCATATTTTTAATTGAAAAGATGAATATATTCAAGATTTTTACACAAAACAAAAAAAAGAAAGGAAAACTTACGGAAAAGAGAAAGATAGACTATTCTAATATTAAAAAAAATCTAACTTTCATCAAAAATGAGTTGAGCAAAAATCCACATATAGATCACTACACCGGAATGGTTAGCCGTAGGCGTCAGGCTAGCATTGTATATATTCTCCTGAAGAACCTGGGCTCTAGGGTACCAGTTTAGTACTCTAGCGAAGTCCAGTTTATGTGTGATCACCTTTATTAGGAAACGAGGGTAGATCAGAAAAGGTCTACTTTAGTGCAGGTTCCCTCAAAATCTCTCATAAGATACTTAGGAAAATTATAAGGAACTTCTTGTACTCTGCATGCACCACCTCCATCAACCTGTATGAGATTTCATTGAAGTTTACGTGCTTTCTGGAGAAGTACACACCAAGCTGGGTGACAAAGAGCAGCCACGGTGGAATGAAGCCAGACTTGCTGATTCCTCTTGAACGATTCTCCGTGAAGTACCCCATCTCTTTTAGGGTTTGATCCAGAGTTTGATGAGCGAAAAAATGTAACATTGTTATCACCGATGAGGTGTAGGGCCTCCCTGATTATCTCCTCGCTCAGGATGATCTCATTCCCCATCACATTAATGTGAATCCAGACCTTTGTTCCTTGGAAAATGGTTTGTGCATTCCACCAGAACTCTTGTAAAAGAGTTGGGTGCACCCATATGTATGCTAATAATGCATAACCTAGAGGGCTTTGCATCAGCATGTTGAGAATGACCCTACAGCCCCATGCAGGGCCGTCAAGATTCCTCCTAATCTTCATGTTGTGAGTTGTGTAGTGTGCAAGTGGGAAAAGTTGGGCTCTTATTTCTGCCATTGGTAGGGTTTGTAAAAGGTTTGTTAGAGTTTTTGAACGAGAAGAAAGAAGTTGAGAGTGACAGAGGAGATGAAATTTATCTTCAAGTGGTGTTGGTATATATAAGTGAAAGTGATATTTTTACCATCAATGGCATTTACCAACTTACGATTTTCTACTTTTTATCCTTACTCTTCTTTAATGCACAAGATCCTTTGTCAGAGGCAAAGAGAACTTATGTGAGATAAAAGTCCTATGCACTAAATGTCTAGGCGGCTACTTCTGTTAGATTATAATCATTTTCATGCCTGGGATGTCCCCTTCTTTCTCTCTAAGTGTGGATAACTAAGCTTTAAAGACTTGTTGGGAGTGTGTGAGAGCAATGAATTTTGTTCAGAAATCTTGCTTTATGGCGTGATCGACCCTAAGACTCGGAGATTTGTTGAAGATTTTTTTATTTTTGAATATATTTTTTTGGGAAAAAAAACTAACACAAATAAACTAGATAAACGCTAAAAGAATATATGCAAACATTGTGTTGTAGGTATATATGTATGAAGCAGTTTTGAAACGAAGGTTTGCATTGTGGATCATATTGGATTTTCTGATAATTTAGAGGATTCTAATAAATGGTGAATTTATGTAGTTTCTGATAAATTATCAGAATTTCTGTTAAGATTCGGATTATTTTCTGATGATTCACAATTTTGATCGTCATTTTGTGACAAAACATTTTCTAAATTTTCTTCATATTTGATGTTAACCATACTCAGTTTGCTGACCAGAAAATTGTGTCTCCTTTCATCAAGAGGTTTTGTGAAAGATGTCAGCAAGTTGTTTTTCTGTTGGCACAAAATACATTTCAATGTTACCTTTTTTCCACATGATCTTTTATGAAGTGGTATCTGACATCAATGTGCTTGGTTATTGAGTGATGCACATGATTTTCTGTTATGGTAATGACACTCTTGGAATCACACAATATGAGAATTTTGGTCAGATTTACTCCATGGTCTCTTAGATGAGTTTGCATCCACAGCACTTGTGAGCAACAACTTGTTGCTACCACATATTCTGATTCAGCTGTTGATGTGGAAACACAATTATGTTTCTTGCTTGCCCAAAGACTAACTTATCTCCCAGCATCTAACATGAACCCGATGTACTTTTCCTGTCAATCTTGCATCTTGCGTAGTCTGCATCTGTATATGTTATTAGTTCTAACTTTGTATCTTTAGGATACCAAAGACCAAGATCTGATGTGCCTTTTAGATATTTTTACTGCTTTTAGATGAGACTCTTTTGGATTACACTGATATCTTGCCAAAAAACATGTTGCAAATATAATATCTGGTCTACTTGCTGTTAAGTACAACACTTATCCTATCATTCCTCTATAGGTTTTTATATCAACACTTTTTCCATCTGGATCAGAATCCAGTTTATTACCAGTTGCCATGGGAGTTTTTGAGGTTGAGCAAATTTTAAGTGAATATTTATTCAAAAATTTTTTAACATACTTATATTGACTTAAAAATATGCCATCATTTCTTTGTTTAACTTGTAAACCTAATAAAAATGTTAATTCACCCATCATACTCAACTCAAAATGGCTGGTCATTAACTTTTCAAATTTTGTAATCTTTTTATAGATGTGCTCATTGGGGTTCCATGTTTTTGAAAACAATTGTTTTTGGGGAATTGAGTAAAGTTAAAGCTTCTCATGTTGATGCCAACATACAAGCTTTGTTCAGTTTTTACATTTATTCTTCTTTTCACAATACTTCTTCTTCAATCTTACCATTCAAAATGTTGATTTCACACCCATCTGATAAACTTTGAAGTCTTTTGATGCACCAAGCAAGAATATTCTTACTGCTTCTAGCCTGGCCACCGGTGCAAAGGTTTCATCATAATCTATGCCTTCTTGTGACAATAACCTTTTACCACTAGCCTTGATTTATTCGTTGTTATTGTGCCATGTTCATCAGATTTATTTCTAAATACCCACTTTGACCCAATGGCAGATTTATCATTTGTTCTGGGTACCAGATTCCATACTTGACTCTTTTCAAATCGGTCAAGCTCTTCCTGCATTGCTTGTATCCAATCTAAGTCATTGAGTGCTTCTTTGACAGATTTTGGTTCTATCATGTTAGAAAACCAGCATGTAGGCGTTCTTGCACTGTAGCAGATCTTGTTTTAACACCTTCTTCTGGAATTTCAGTAATGTCAGATTGAGAATGTCCCTTTATCCATCTGAGATTGTTATGAGATGTTGTTGTTCTGATGGATGTGAAGCTTCCCTTGATTGGCTACTTCATTTTTAGTGAGAGGATCAGAATTCTAATGTTCAAGTGAGTTTTCTGATGCATTTTCAGAATTTTGATTTTGTGTCAGAATTTCTGACAGATCTTCCATTTGTCCTGCAAGGTTAGTACATGATTGTGTTTTTTATTTTTCTATGTTCAGCCAATCATATTCTAGAAGTTCTTCGGTTAGTGTATTAAGAAGTTGGTTAGGATTTTCCTGTTGTTCAGAGATGTTTATATGTTTCAAATTTTCACCAGATATTTCAGTTTCTGATCAGTCATCAAACGACACATATAAACTTTCTCTTATTGTCCTAGTGTTTAAAATAAAAACTCTATAAGCTTTTTAGGATAATGAATAACCCAAAAAAATGCCCTTTTCTGCCTTTCTCTCAAACTTTTCAAGACTTTCAAAATCATTGAAAACAAAGAACCTACAACCAAATGTGTGTAAAAATTTTATGTTTGGAATTCTTCCATTTATGATGTTGTAGGGTGTTTTCTGATGTCTTTTGTTTATTATGGATCTATTTTGTGTAAAACAAGCATTTGCAATTGTTTCTGCCCAAAAGTAGGTTGGTAGTTTAGCATAAGCAAGCATAGTCCTGGCTGCTTCAACGAAGGTTCTATTTCTCCTTTCCAAAACCCCATAAGGTCTCAAGTTTTGAGTTTTTAAATTTTGTTCCATTGTCAGTTTTGATTCTTCTTACGGATAATTTCAAAAGATTTTCAATTTTCTGATAAAATTTATGATAAGATCTGGAGTTTCACTTTTCTTTCTCAAAAATTCCACCCAAGTATATCTGGAATAGTCATCTATAATGATTAAGATGTATTTCTTACCAAAAAAACTTGCAGTGCTTACAGGTCCACCTAGGTCCATATGTAAAAGTTCTAAGTTTTGAGATATTGATGATTCAGAAATTGCCTTATGTGAACTTCTTTTTTATTTTTCCATTTCACGGGCTTCACATATTTTATCCTTCTTGGAGGATATGAAAGGTAATCCTTTTACCAGGCCATTGCTTGCTAATTTGTTTAGATTTTTGAAATTTAAGTGGGCTAATCTTTTATACCATAAACAACTATTACCCTTGTTGTCGTTTGAAAATAAGCATAATTGTGGATGCTTAGTTTCTTCTTTAAATAAAAGTAATAGATAGATTTTCTTATTCTTTTTCCACTTAAATATATTTTGTTGTCATCTAAACCAATTAGCAAACACTTTTCTAGTAGAAAAGTTACCTGAAAGCCCTTGTCACAAAATTGACCACAGCTTAGTGGATTGTATTTTCAATGGTCAAAGATCCATACTTAATAGATCCATACCCCAACGTTCTTCGCTTTACCCCATTTTCGAAATTAACTAATTTATCCAGCTTTGGAACAAAATTGTTGAGTAGGCTCCTGTCCCCAGTCATGTGTTTGAAACTTCCTGAGTCACAGTACCAGATCTGCTGAACATGATGGTCCTGAAATGGAAGAGTTAGAGAGTTTTTGGTACCCAAACTTGCTTGGGTACTTTTTCTGATGAAATTTTAGCTAAATTTCTTCTTCAGATGATGAATTTTCACTCTGTTGCATGTTGAGCCATTAACGGATTCTTTTATTTGGAGATGATGTTGAACTAGCTTCAGTATTTCAACACACATACAGTTTTCTTTATTGACTTTTTCTGATTCTTTTGTCTGTGATGGAAGATTTATAGATTTTTAGAATTTTGAATGAAATCCTTTTGGATTTTCTGAAAAAGTTTGTTTAGTTTCATGTCGCTTCCATTTGGTGTTGATTTCTGATGACAAGAAAAAGTTATTAGAACTCATTGATTTGCAAGATTCAGTATCAAATTTTGATGAAATTTTATCAGAATATTGATCTGAAGCTTTGACAAAGGTGGTGGGATTTCTGATTTTAGTTTTTACATATCCCAGTCCTTCTCCTTTGTTCTTTAGTATGGATTCAATAAAGTTTATGAACTCTTTGGCTTGCTGAAAACCCTTTACATTGATTTCTTTGTCATGAATTGTTTTTATGTAAATCTCTTCTTTCTTTTCATAAAATTTGATTTTGGCATTTTTGTCCAAGCTTTCTTCAATTAACAACTGGTTTTCAAGAATTACTTTATACAATGTTCTTTGCAAATCATCAGATTTTTTGTTTTCTAAACTTTGTTTTGCTTGTAAATTCATAAAATCTGTCATAAGCTTACTCAACTGTTTTTCAAGATCAAGATTGTTTGATTACCTTTTGTTCTGATCATTGAATTCTGCATCAGAAAGCTTTGCCATACGGCAGAAGTTGGTCATTTCCTCTTCTTCCTCATCAGAAGAGTCATCAGTCAGTCAAGCATGTGTTCCTGCAATCAAGCTTACCTGTTTTTGCTTTTTGGCTTCTTCAAGCTTTTTCTCATATTAGGCAACATCTTTCAGTTTCTTGTTTCTACATTCTGATGCATAATGTCCTTTTTGCTTGCACTTATAACACACAACCTCTGCTTTTGCTTTGTCTTTTAACTTTCCTTCCATCCTTCCTTTGTCACTTTTCTAGTACTTGTGGTTTCCACCTCTCAGCCTTTGCTCAAAGGTTTTGGTGACCAAATCAATTGCCTGAGCAAATGCAGAGAAGTCTGATGAGGTATCAGAATTCTCCATACTTTGGTAATAAGAGGTTTGTGGATCAGGATTAGACACTCTTTGTGAGTTTGAAATGAGAGCTATGGACCCTCCTCTTTGGTTAGATTTTTCATATATCTCTTCTTCTCAGGGAACAAGAATGTTGTAAAGGTCATGTAAACTCATATTTCCTAGCTCTAGAGTAGAAGCTAACTTCATTGTTAGGCTTCTCCATTCTCTTGGAAGAGCATCTAGGAATTTCATATTCCTTTCATCGCTTGATTTCTCGACACCAAATTTTTTTAGATCATTTAAAAGTTTTGCAAATCTGTTGTAGGTTCACAAAGTTTTTCATTTGGTAAACTTTTAAATCTCTCGTATGAGGAGACACAGTTTGTTCGTTTGTTTCTTTTCATTCTATCTCCTCCTTCACGAAGATTTCTAACTAGTCCCATATCTCTTTAGCAGTAGTACATGCATCTACTTGAGAGGATATGTCATTTGGAAGTGCCATAATCAAAAGTGATTTGGCACTCTCAGCAGCTTCCACGTTTTCCTTGTCTTGTTGGTTCCAAAAGTTTTCTGCTTTTGAAGCCCACGAGACAGGTATTTCGGGTGTTTCATCAATTGCTGGAACAGCTAGTATTTCAACCATGGGTATATGTGGGCCACTCACAATGGATTGAAACAGGGCTCGATCATGTCCATTTAGGAAATTGATCATCCTGATTTTCCATTAGGGGTACTCCTCTCTGACCAAGGTCGGAGGCTTTGACATAGACCCATTGTTGAATGCATTGTTCCAGGTTTGAAAGTTTGCCATATTTAGATAAAAGATGAGCAACTGATCATTTGAAAATATCTTATTCAATCTGCTCTGATACCATCAAGAAGTATGAAAATAGTGTGCAATAGAAATCAAACATTCAAGAAACAGCAACTACAGAATTTTCAAGTTTATATCACTTTGAAAAACTTAAATGGTTTACAAGGTGATTGTGAGGCTAAACGAATACTTGTGTAAATCTGTGGAGAAAGGGCAATTGAGTTTTGTAGTATGTATTAAATGTTTGGCTTAACTCATTATCCCTCGGTGGATAACTCTCTATTTATAGAAAGTTTCGAGCATGAGTAAACATTTGTTTATTCATGCACTTGCCCTGCATAAACTGGCTTTTTGACATATTCATTGAATCTTCTAGAGTCAACTTGCTACTTCAAAGATGGCAGAGCCCCATTTCTCAAACAAGTTGGCTCATTAGAAATCTTGATAGCTAGCTCATTAGAAATTCTGATGGACATATCATCAAAAATTCTGATGATCAGACTTTACCAGAATCTGATGATAATCATCAGATTTATCATCAGATCCATCATAATGGTCTTCTCTGATCGCCTTCTCTCATATTTGTTCTTCTGATGAATGCTGAAAATGTGTTCTTTTCTTCTATCAAGATTGTGTTGTTTCTTCTTTCTGTTTGGCCTCCGTGATTTTATCTTTAGCAGTTAATCAGATAGATCATAATTTTCTTCAATACTTACAAAAGGTTTCCTAACACAAAGTGATGTGGCTAAGAGCTCCTCCACATGATTTGACCGATAAAAAACGTTATGGTGACCTCAGAGGAGAATATTCCGGGCAAATTCGTAGCTGGGATTTTGATATACAAAATAACTTGGTAATCATCAAAAGAACGGATGGGTGACAGTATTTCAGACCACGCTTGAAGTTTCTTGGCACTCTTCCTGCACATGACTTGCACCATATTGCCTAACTCGTTCTATATACTCTGACTTCAAATGGAATAATAAATGGGCTGAAAAAGATACTTGAAGAAGAGAGCAGGTTTAGTCGGTGGAAACGTTTCAAGCCAGGTGTGGGCAGGCGCGTTAAAACCAAAGACAAGCTAACTGGTGAGGTGAAATATAAGGTTGTGTACCGACCTGCTAGGTGCTTGAGGAAGATATCGATGAGATAGTTTGATCTCGATAGCATGGATGGAATTGGATATTGGTATGTGGATGGAAAAACAGGTAAAGCCATTATTACCAAGAAGAAAGGGACCGATCTTATAGTCAAGGTTTTGGATCCTATGTGGCTAGTAAAATTCAAGCTTCAAGATTTAAAGAGGATGAAACGACACTCACATCAGTACCTGAAAGACGATAGAGATATTGCTCTACCTTTCATTAGGGTTGTCCAGCTTTGCGTGAAGAATCAAATTGGAGCAGGGAGCGAATACTAGAAGACTTGATGAAGATGCTTACAAGTTTTGCAGATCCTGCACTGTCACACCCCAACCGATGGCGGAAACATAGAGATTAGACGAAAACGAGATTGCTGATTGCTCACAACGCTAATAAATGACAATATTTAATTTAATCCAAATTTCATTTCATAACATTGTAAAGTACAACATAAAGCAATACAACAAGTTTAATAAATATAACAAAATTCGATACAACATTTATGAATCTAACGTCTAAAATGTGTGTATCTAAGTCCTTGCTATTTTGATTTATAGCATCATCTTCACCAACCTGTAACATGTTTTAAAATAAAGTTAATGCAAAAGCAAAGGCGAGTACATAAGTTTAAGCATAGCATACGTATACGAATAAAGTTTAAACAAATCCTCATGGCAACTATAATCCATAGAAGAGCAAAATCAAGGCATGCAATACTACTAGTCAAACCCTTAACGCAACACGTTGTTTTAACATGACCTCACGAATAACATGATGGAGGTGGATGCGTGATTTCCTATAGCGCTATGCATGTCAAACGAAGGCTAAAAATAGTTAATGACTAAAGCATAGCATAACGAATATCCAAGACAAGCAACAAGTATATGATTCAAGTATTCATGGGTATAGGATTGATTGTGTGTTTCATAAAGTTTAAGTGTTCGTGATTTTTGTATAAGTGAAACATGTTACACCCAAAAGTGTTATAAACGAAAGTGGGTCGAGTGTACTCACAGTATTGCTAAGTCTTCTTTGGAAATACCGCGACGAGTTGATGAGTGGGAGAAAAGGGGACACCGAAGTTACCTTAAAGGCAAATGAATGGGTATAAGTAAACGGAAATTATGACGGAGGATTTGATTTGAAGTTGATTGAACGTATATATATAACATAGTCTATACGACGATTCTAGGTTTGAATTTATTAATATATTATAGGAATGCTGTCAAAATAATAAGTAAATATATATACCTTTGAATTCAAGTGTTATCTCTAGTTGTCGACTATAAAGTATATACATATACATCTTTCACGACAGTCGTACTGGTAGTATATATATCGTCGTTAAATAAATATGTTTTGTCCAAACATATAACTCATATGTATCTTGTCGAAAAAAGTAATATATATATATATACATATATATCTATATATGTTGTAGTAGTGAAATATATTTGTCGAAAGGAAGTATTAGATATATTTATATGTTTTGTCAAAACGATATATCTTGTCGCTCGGTATATTTAAGCAGATACGTTTCTTCGAAAAGCGTACTAAAATATATATATATATATATATATTATATAATATATATATATATATATATTATATTATATATATCGAAAGATATGATTAATAATATATACATTTTGTCGATAAAGTATCATGTATAATATATTTTGTCGAATAATATAATTAAATAAATATATAACTTGTCGAAATTGGGCAGAGTTTCCTCTTGTTTTTTGGACAATCCCGACAAGCAATTTGTCGATTATATGTTTTCAAAACGCACCAAAAGCAATACAATATGTGTTTATATTTAGATAATCATGAACATGAATAATATGAACAAAGGAGTCGTTAAGCTTATATCACATCTCCTGTCGGGTTTGACCCGAGCTTTGACCAGATCTGACCGGTTTTGACCCGACCTTCGAAGCCGAGCATGAATCTGAACCGAGAGACCCAGGCCGTCATTTTGACCTGAACCGAGCTCGTGTTAGACTCAACTGAAACAAGACTGAAACGAAACCAACATATTAAATCTGTACCTGAACCGAGACTGAGCCGAGTGACACCAACTGAACCGAGTCAGACCGAGTTTCTCCCAAAATAACTGAGACTAGAGCCGAAGCATTACCCGGACCTGAAAGAGTGAACCTGAAAGCTGAGCCGAGATTAAGCAGAACCCGAATCCACCACAAACCCGAGACCCGAGCTACACCTGAACCGACAACCCGAGCCGAAAGCCAATCTGAACAACGGATGGAAGAAAACGGCCGAGCCGCGCTAACTGCGGCCGCCACCGCTGTGCGTTGGCTCCGACGACTACGGTGTCGTTTGTTGCTGCTGCTGCGTGGTGAGGGGAGGATGGAGAGTGACGCGAATTTGGAGAGGTGACGAGTGTTTCCGGAGGAACTGCGGCTGCTGCGGCTTCGTTTCTGGTGAGCCGCCACTTCTGCGGTGGCCGACGGTGGTGTAGGGCGGCGAGGTGGATAGTGAGGGTTGGTGAGGGTGTAGGGTGCGGGAGAAAGGAGGAGGAACGGCGAGGAGGGGGTGGTCGCTCGCCGGAGAGACGGGCAGCGCCAGAAAAACGAGGAGGGAGAGCTGGCCGTGGGTGAATGTGATAGGGGGAAGAGAGTAGTGGTGGTCTTGTGTGTGTACCGACCGGAGACGTCGCCGGAGCTGGAAATCTGGTGGCCGGAACATGTTAGAGAGAGAGAAGGGTAAGGAGGCTAGGGTTTCAAGTGCAGGAGATAGGTGTTGAGATTTTTACATAGGCTAGGGTTTGGAGTGGTTGGCTTAAAGCCTGCTAGCGGCCCAACTCGCGTTCTGGCCTCGTTTTCGAATCTAACCAACGGGAAAAGTAGTATAATATTATTATTATTATTATTAATTGTTATTATTATTATTTTAAAGAAATAATAATAATAGTAATAAAGAAAAACGGGGCGTTACAGTCTCCCCTCCTTTAGGAAATTTCGTCCCGAAATTTATCCAAGAGAGAGACTCAAAAGGAATAGGCTAAAGGATGAGGGCTAACGATCAAGGCTTGGAGTTCTGTATACGTGAGGGGGAAGCATGAAGTTCAAAGCAACGAAGGGTTAGGTTTGCAACAAGAGGTTGTTTGACTACAATGACTCGTGGCATCAAGCATAAGTAAAATGTATAAGTGTGTGTTTAGACAAGTGGTTTATTTGATTAACTCAAGGATAGGTTAATCTAAGTAGGAAAGTTTTCGTGTGAAGCGGTGTGCAGTTTGACGATGAGTGTGGTTGAATCGCAGGTTGTAAGAAAGTTCGATCTGTCTTGAAGAGCATTAATAAATCTTGGTTTTTGTAGAAAGTTGCTTCGCGATAGAAAATGAGAATGTTAGGTACTTTAAAGTAAACTAGTTATCGAGGTAGCGGCCAACTAAGGGTGTGGTACCTCAATAAGAATGGAAGATAGCTTTAAAGTAAGAGGCATTTAGGGTTCGAATGTTTAAATCGATAAATATGTAAACACGAGGGTACAAAGAAAAGGATACGTGGAATACCGGAGACGTGAGAGTGATGTTTGATTAAATAAGCGAATGTGAGTATAAGGATAGCATATGTATATGAACAAACAAAAACGTTGCTTTAGGATTAAGACTTGTCGTGGATAATCGGGCATCGCGTGCTTAGCAATGTGTTTGCGAGTTGTTAAAGTTTGCGTCTTAGGTCCTCTCATGGTTGTAAAACACCGAATTTCTCATGGCACGTATTACGAAAGTTTGGCAACAAGGTGAAAACACTTATATATAGGAAGTACCAGCGGCGTATCCACCATGTTTTGACCACGTTACAACCGTTTCGTTACTCGATGCAATGTTACGTTCCGTGTCTTACCATACGTGGTAGTACACCCTATGGTTCTCATGTGCTTATCACTATAATCCCGTGTGCACCCGTGATTATATCGATCGTCGCATGATCCGCATAGCTTGTATTAGCGGCGTATGAATTAAGGTATTCATAAATTCTGAAAATGAATTGCGTGCGTACAAGAATGTAGTGTGTAAGCATGTTTGCGTGCAAATAAGCATGTGGCCCACGTAAGCGAATACCTCGGGTTTCGCTCGCGCACAGGCACGAATGTATGAATACGAGTATAAGCATAAGTATCAGTATGAGTATAAGCATAAGTATGAGTATGAGTATAAGCATGGATGTAAGGGGTGTATGCATAAATGTGAATATAAGTATAAGCATAAATGTTATCACATATGTTCATGAATATGTTTATGGGTATAATTACGAATTTCAACAAGTGTATAAGACGAAGATTGTGTGCATGACATGAATTAAGTAAAACGAATTTTTTAATCATGTAAAATAATCGAGAATTCCGAGTATGTAAAAACGAATGATATAAGTGAAGTTGTCATGTGAGAGTTGTCACACCCCGACCCGCAGCGGAATAAGAGTCGGGGCATAACTGGGTTATCACCAAAGCTCATGATGTTTACTAAAATGTTTCATATTTATTAAATTCAAATTACAACTTCAATATTCCAAACAAGTTCATACAATTACAAGGAAAAAGTAACTAAGTAAACAATCCAAAGCCTAAACTGATTTATTCTTCTAGGCCGTCCTATATGTTTCTTGCTGCAACTGGATCACCTGTATCATGTGTAAAAATGGGGGATTTTGGGTCAACAAAAGTTGGCGAGTGAACCTTGTTAAAAACATTTGATATTGATTTATTATTGTATTTAATATGGAAAAATTGTGCAATAATCATATGTGAGCAAACGTATATAATCAAACAAACACAAACCACCTTGAATGAGTATATGACATGAATGATAATGTATATGTTGGCAACGTCACGTTCCGCTCATAGGTAATGGGGAACGGACGAGCCTATGATGATGTATGTGAGATCAAGGCTCAATCAAACGGAGCCGATCATATGTTGGCAACGCCACGTCCGCTCATAGTTAATGGGGAACAGTTCCGCTCATAGGTAATGGGGAACAGACGAGCCTATGATGTTGTATGTACTGAAAATGATAAATTTAATCTAAATATTAACCTCACAAACAATTGATACATATTGGATACACATTTGATCATGGATATGATAGATGCACAAGTGTTTAAATGTAATAAATAATAAGCGACACATGATACACCCCAAAATGTGATTAAAACGGGGAATTTGTAGAGATTCACTCACATTGGGTGCGTTCGTTTGATGATGTTGAATGCGCACGAGTTTGGAGATTTGATCGACGAGAAATAACTAACCTAAAATAATAACGAAATGGTTTGGTAAATAAGTGGATTTTATTAATAGGATTTTTAGATTTATTTTTGTGAGTTTAAGGTCATTTTCTAACTTTAAAAATATTATTTTAAGTATTTTTAATTGATTTTTAAATTAAATAAATAAATAAATAAAATAAAAAAATTTGCCTTTCTGGTTGACCGTTGACCGGTCGGACAGTGACTTATGTGTGCGCTGGGTGAGGCTCTAACCCGAGACCTCTCGTACGCGTGCACGCAGCTCTACCAACTGAGCTACGTGTCTAACCCGAAATATTCTGTGTTTTAATTATATATATATACTAACTAAATGTTAATTTGTTTGGTTTATATTAAAAGGATTTAAACTGGTTGAACCGGATACAGGGAAGCCGGATCGAACTCGGGTCCTTTGGTTTGTAAGCGCACAGCCCAACCAGTTGGGCTGTGTGTCTTATCTGTTTAATTTACGATTTATTTTAATCTTATAGACATACCGTGGCTTGATCTGATTCTGTTTAAAAAAATTGGTTTTAATTCGGAAAGTCGGTGCGTTTGTAAGGTTCGAACTCGTGACGTGCGCTATGTGTTTGCACACAGTCCACCGCTGGACTGTGTGTCTAACCCGGTTTAATATCTTGTTTTAATTAAACTTATACATAATATTCAACTTCGTCTTCTTCATTCAAAGACACAGACAAATGATATTCAACTGATCTGGTTTAAATCGTTCGTCTAACATATAAATGATTGAAATGTAATGGATAGAGAGGGTTTTGGAAATGAATGTACCGGAACAGATGTTTTTCTCATAACTCCGGCAAAGGTCGTCGGCTCTGTTTTGTGAATTCCGTCTGATTGAATCAATTAACAGTTTTGATCGATGAGTTGCGAAATTAAGTTACTAAACAAGGATTATCAGAGGGTTTAGATGTTTGTACCGATTCACAGCGTGTTTTCGGAAATTTTCAGAGATTTTCCGGCGAGTGCAGATTATCCGACAACGTCGTCTGGGACCGATTCTGGTTGAAGGATTTGAGTTAGTAAAAGTCTAACAATGGATTGAAAATGAAAGAATCGAGAAATTTACCGATTTGATGAATGTCCCGGTTTTCCGGCGAAAGTCCGGCGATAGCAGATAACGTTTCCGACGAACAGAAGTTAGAGTGAAAATGAAATTGAGGGTGCTGCGAGTGTTTCCGAGATATGAGACAATGGTATTATCAGTGTAAATCAGGAATAATATGATTTCGGTTTTCAATCTCGAAAATCATATGAATCGAGTTCATTGAAGACGGAATTGATTAAGAACGTGGGTTGTAATTGATTTATCGGTTATATTCAGTAACTCGCGATCACTCAAAAGTCTCTGGATATTTGAAAGCCGATGAGCGGTTTCAGTTCTTGACGCAAACAGATAGATTCACGGGTGAAACTTAAGGTTTATTTGATTCATTGATTACACAAACGAGTCAAGTGGCGGAGTGGTTAAGTGCTGCTTGTTTCATCCGGCTGACCCGAGTTCGAAACCCGGCACCCTTTTTTTCCTTTATATTTAATTTATTTTTACTTTTTAACAATTATAGTTTCTAAATTCTAAAATGTTTATTAATTATGTATTGTTTAAAATCAAAATTAATCATAGATACGCAACGAATTTTATAACTTGATATTCGATTAATAAACGAAGCGGGTTTTGGAAACCCGTTTTTCGACGGATGTTACAGTATCCCCTACTTTTAGAAATTTCGGCCCGAAATTTAAGTAGTAGTGGTAACAGGAAAAAGATGCGGGTATTTTTCGCGCATTGAGTCTTCACGTTCCCAAGTAAACTCAGGTCCTCGTTTCGACTCCCAGCGTACCCTAACAATTGGAATACGACTCCGTCTTAAACGTTTTTCTCTGAAGTCCATGATCTCTACTGGTCTTTCAATGAAGTGCATAGATTCATCGATCTGAATATCTTCTAGGGGAATATGGAGGTTTTCATCGGCGAGGCACTTCTTTAAGTTTGATACGTGGAATGTGGGGTGAATACTATCGAGTTCTTCTGGTAGGTCAAGCTTGTATGCTGCAGTTCCTACTCTTTCGAGTATCTTGAAAGGTCCTACGTAGCGTGGTGCTAGCTTGCCCTTCTGGCCAAAACAAACTACTCCCTTCCACGGTGATACTTTTAAAAGTACTTGATCACCAATGTTAAACTCCAAGGGCTTTCGTCGTTTGTCTGCATAACTCTTTTGACGACTTTGTGCCGCTAGAAGATTGTTTCGAATTTGATGGATCTTGTCTGTTGTTTCTTGAATTAATTCTGGACCGGTGATTTGTGCTTCCCCAATTTCATGCCAACATACTGGAGATCGGCACTTACGGCCATATAACGCTTCGAAAGGAGCCATGCCGATACTTGAGTGGTAACTATTGTTGTACGAAAATTCAACTAATGGTAGATGAGCGTCCCAATTCCCTTTGAAGTCTATGACACATGCTCGAAGCATATCTTCAAGAGTTTGGATGGTGCGTTCAGATTGTCCATCAGTTTGAGGATGATAAGCGGTACTGAGGTCTAATCGTACCCACAGCGGCTTGTACGGCTTGCCATGTTCGTGAAGTGAAACGACCATCACGGTCTGAAATAATGCTTAAAGGTACACCATGACGGCTTACGATCTCGCTGATGTAGATACGAGCTAACTTCTCGTTCTTGAAGTCCTCGCGAATCGGAATGAAATGAGCTGATTTTGTAAGGCGATCAATGATTACCCATATAGTGTCATACCCACTGGAGGTGCGAGGTAACCCGGTAATGAAATCCATAGTTATGTTTTCCCACTTCCATACAGGTATTTCGGGTTAGACTAGAAGTCCTGAGGGTCTTTGATGTTCAGCTTTTACTTTGGAACATGTAAGGCACTTGGAAACAAAAACAGCAATATCATTTTTCATGCCAGGCCACCAGTAGGTGTATCGAAGGTCTTGATACATCTTGTCGGCTCCTGGGTGTACAGAGTACCGTGTTTTGTGCGCCTCATTCATAAGGAAATCACGAAGGTTATCGTGATCGGGAATCCATATGCGATTTAGATAATATAGAATACCGTCGGATTTAGTTTCGATCTTAAGTTCAGCTCCACAAGACAGCTCCTTGCGTACGTCGTTTTCTGTTACTGAAACATGTTGAGCTTCTCGGATTCGATCCTTGATGTCGGTTATGATTTGCGAACATAGAAGATGAATGGAGTTCGCATAACCCTTTCGACTGAGCGCATCGGCCACCACGTTTGCCTTGCCAGGATGATACCGAATTTCACAGTCGTAGTCATTAGGAAGTTTGACCCATCTTCGTTGCCTCATATTCAACTCCTTTTGGTTAAAGATATGTTGGAGGCTCTTGTGGTCAGTGTATATTTCACACTTGGTACCGTAGAGGTAATGTCTCCATATCTTAAGAGCGAACACAACGGCTCCAAGTTCCAGGTCGTGGGTGGTGTAGTTCTTCTCATGAATTTTGAGTTGCCTAGAAGCATAAGCTATCACTTTTCCTCTTTGCATCAGTACACAGCCTAGTCCTTGCCCTGACGTGTCGCAATAAACCACGAAGTCATCACAGCCTTCAGGGAGTGTAAGATAGGTGCGTCACAGAGTTTTTGCTTTAGAGTTTGGAAGGCTTCTTCTTGTTTGGGTCCCCATATGAAGGGCTTTCCTTTATGAGTCAAAGCCGTGAGTGGTATAGCAATACGGGAGAAATTTGCAATGAAACGGCGATAATAACCAGCCAAACCAAGAAATGATCTTACTTCGGTAGGTGTACGTGGCGCTTGCCATTCTTGTACTGCCTTGATTTTTGAGGGATCAACATGAATTCCCTTGTCATTGACGACGTGTCCAAGGAATTGTACTTCCCTTAACCAGAATTCACATTTCGAGAACTTAGCGTACAGCTTTTCTGTCCTTAAGAGTGTAAGGATGAGTCGAAGGTGTCGTTCATGATCAGACTTAGACTTTGAGTAGATGAGGATGTCGTCGATGAAGACTATGACAAAGCGGTCGAGGTAGGGTTTGCAGACTCTGTTCATTAGATCCATGAAGACAGCTGGAGCGTTGGTTAAACCAAATGGCATGACCATGAATTCGTAATGACCATAACGAGTTCGGAAGGCGGTCTTTGGGACGTCTTCTTCATGTACTCTGAGTTGATGATAACCAGAACGTAGGTCGATTTTTGAAAAACAGGTGGCGCCTTGAAGTTGGTCTAGAAGATCATCGATGCGAGGTAATGGGTAGCGGTTCTTGACCGTTAACTTGTTGAGTTCTCTGTAGTCGATACACATGCGAAACGTTCCATCTTTCTTCTTCACAAAAAGGACAGGTGCACCCCAAGGCGATGAGCTAGGACGTATGAATCCTTTGTCAGTCAGCTCTTGGAGGTGACTGGCAAGCTCTTGCATTTCGGATGGGGCTAACCTATAAGGAGATTTTGCGACTGGTGTAGTGCCAGGTATAAGATCAATGCGGAATTCGACTTCTCTCACGGGAGGAAGTCCTGAAATGTCGTCAGGAAAAACTTGCGGAAATTCTTTTACTACTGGGATGTCTTCGAGTTTCTTCTCCTTGGTTCCCTTTTTGACGACGTGAGTTAGGAATGCGACATAATTCTTGCGGAGATATTTTCGGGCTTGAAGACAGGACATTAATTTGAGTCCTTTCGAAGGGGTTTCTCCAAAGATTCGTAGAGTCTGACCGTTTGTAAGAGGAATGCGAATGAACTTTTCACGGCATACAACTTCAGCATGATGTTGGCTGAGTCAGTCCATACCAATTATAATGTCGAAACTTCCCAACTTCATAGGAATGAGGTCAACTGGAAAATCGTAATCGTTTAGGGTGAGAGTACAAGTGCGTATAATAGAGTTTAATGAGACCGGTTTCCTGTCAGCAACTTCTACCGTTATGGATTCCATGAGTTTATCACGAGTTTGGTTGAGGATGGGTTCAAATTCTAAGGACACGAAACTCTTATCGAAGCCAGTATCAAATAACATGGATGCATAACTACCATTGATGAGAAACGTATCGTTAACCACATTGTTGTCAGTCCTAGCTTGATTGGCGTTGATGTTGAAAGCTCTTCCCCTAGCAGGTGGAGGAGCTTGGTTAGCCTGGTTTACTGGATTTGCTTGAGCTTGGGCATGGATGATGTTCACCAAGCGTGGACAGGTGTCCCTGAAGTGGTTCGGGTCTCCACAGTTGTAACAAGCCCGCATAGGTTGCATCATGGGATAGTTGGGTTGGTAGTAGGATTGGGCTACATGTTGGGCAGGTGGTAGGAGTAAAGATTGTTGGGCTTGACCCACTATCTGATGGTGGGTTTGGGTTGGGGGCTGATTGCGGTTCGTTCGCTGAAGTGTGCGACAGGTTTGGATGGTGTGACCTGCGCGGCCACAGCCGGTGCAATGTTGGCAGGGATGTTCGGGAAAGTGATGGTATTGGCAACGGTTGCATTTTGGGTATGGGCCGGAGTATGGCTTTTTATATGGTGCAGCTGAGGGGGCAACTTGGGTGATGGGTGCAGCAGAAATAGGGAGGTTTGTTTGTGTGACAGCAAAGTTTCTGCCGTTTCGTTTCCTCTTACTAGCAAACTTTGAGGAGGAGGTGGAATGGTTTGAAGTTTGGCCCTCAATGGGGGCTTTCTTTTTCTCATCCATAAATTTGCCGTTTCGGATGCGATTCTCGGTAAGCTCGGTAGCTAGTTCCATAGCAGCTTCAAGTGTTGCAGGCGAAGTGCTTAGAACTGAGTCTTGAATTTTCGAGGGGAGGCCTCAAATATAGTGTTCGTCTAAGCGGTATACTGGGGTGAACAAGTTGGGGATCATTTGGTTCAACTCTAGAAACCTTTTGTTGTAGGAAGTATGATCTCCTTCCTTTTGCTTTAACGAATGGAATTCATCCTCTAACTTTTTGATCTCGCTTCTTGGACAGAAGCGTCTCGTCATGATTTCCCTTAACTCCTCCCATGTTAAGGCCATTGCATCTTCGATTCCTCTCTTACCTTTTTCTGTATTCCACCAGGTAAGAGCTACTCCAAACAATCTCCCGGTTGCGTAACGTACCTTGCGATCCTCGGGACAATCGCAATTAAGGAAGGTGTTTTCCATTTCCTCACCAGTGGATGAGAGCAATGACACCTTCGGTCCCTTCATATTTCGGGGGATCGCAAGACTTGAAGTGTTTGTAAGAGCACTTTTTGGAGGGAGGGTTGTCGACGTTCTGGTCGTCTTGGTTGGGAGGGTTGATGGGATTTGCGGTGAGAGCTTGTTGGACTTGAATTACGATGTCAGGAAGCACCGCGGCCATTTGTTTTGCGATTTGGGTGGCCAAGCGTTCGTTTGACCTTCCTGACTTTCTACCTCCACGTTGCTGCCTAGCCGACATCTACAGGAACATACATAAGAAGATGGTGAGTTTAAGGAGTCTTTTTAGGTGTCATGTGTCGTCAAATGAAATAAAAATAACATAATTATCAATAATGCAACTACATCCATAGGATGTCTTGGGTTTGCTCATGTTTGGGCCTCCAATGTCCCCCATACCATCACCTGTATAGTCATATGGGCCCCCATGACTATTTGCTTAGTAGGATTCACATTGGTGTTGGCGGTTTAACACTCGCATCACCCGAATGAAAACCATGAAATATGATTGCGAGATGTATGGTAGGAGGGTGTCCAGGTGTAGACACAATGACAACTCAAAGTGGGGTTAGCCCACACGACGTTTGGTATAGCATGCTTTGGATTAATAGGTCCTTCGTACTCTCATCGTTAGTCCCCAGGTACGCAAACTGGTCCTTTATTTTGGATTTATACAAATGCCAAGCCTAGACAGGACGTTCCGACTACCGGTACTTGTACCCTTCCAGTTACTACATGCCCGTCATGAGAACTCACTTTGATGTGATTTGAAAAAAATACAAAAATCGTTGCAAAAATCATGGAAATTGTGTGGTGTGTGCTCTCATGGATATGATATGTTATGAGGATGTGATTCATGATGAGCATTGTATAGTAATATGTACTTATGAACATGCTTGCATAACATTGAATGTAACAATAAACATAAAGCATATAAACATCATGAATTTTGTATGTAACACATAAACAATTTAAATAATTCTAATCAACTATAGTATAGGCTCTAAGGGTCTAATAACCTATCCTATATCCCTATAGTCATGGCTCTGATACCAATCTGTCACACCCCGACCCGCAGCGGAATAAGAGTCGGGGCATAACTGGGTTATCACCAAAGCTCATGATGTTTACTAAAATGTTTCATATTTATTAAATTCAAATTACAACTTCAATATTCCAAACAAGTTCATACAATTACAAGGAAAAAGTAACTAAGTAAACAATCCAAAGCCTAAACTGATTTATTCTTCTAGGCCGTCCTATATGTTTCTTGCTGCAACTGGATCACCTGTATCATGTGTAAAAATGGGGGATTTTGGGTCAACAAAAGTTGGCGAGTGAACCTTGTTAAAAACATTTGATATTGATTTCTTATTGTATTTAATATGGAAAAATTGTGCAATAATCATATGTGAGCAAACGTATATAATCAAACAAACACAAACCACCTTGAATGAGTATATGACATGAATGATAATGTATATGTTGGCAACGTCACGTTCCGCTCATAGGTAATGGGGAACGGACGAGCCTATGATGATGTATGTGAGATCAAGGCTCAATCAAACGGAGCCGATCATATGTTGGCAACGCCACGTCCGCTCATAGTTAATGGGGAACAGTTCCGCTCATAGGTAATGGGGAACAGACGAGCCTATGATGTTGTATGTACTGAAAATGATAAATTTAATCTAAATATTAACCTCACAAACAATTGATACATATTGGATACACATTTGATCATGGATATGATAGATGCACAAGTGTTTAAATGTAATAAATAATAAGCGACACATGATACACCCCAAAATGTGATTAAAACGGGGAATTTGTAGAGATTCACTCACATTGGGTGCGTTCGTTTGATGATGTTGAATGCGCACGAGTTTGGAGATTTGATCGACGAGAAATAACTAACCTAAAATAATAACGAAATGGTTTGGTAAATAAGTGGATTTTATTAATAGGATTTTTAGATTTATTTTTGTGAGTTTAAGGTCATTTTCTAACTTTAAAAATATTATTTTAAGTATTTTTAATTGATTTTTAAATTAAATAAATAAATAAATAAAATAAAAAAATTTGCCTTTCTGGTTGACCGTTGACCGGTCGGACAGTGACTTATGTGTGCGCTGGGTGAGGCTCTAACCCGAGACCTCTCGTACGCGTGCACGCAGCTCTACCAACTGAGCTACGTGTCTAACCCGAAATATTCTGTGTTTTAATTATATATATATACTAACTAAATGTTAATTTGTTTGGTTTATATTAAAAGGATTTAAACTGGTTGAACCGGATACAGGGAAGCCGGATCGAACTCGGGTCCTTTGGTTTGTAAGCGCACAGCCCAACCAGTTGGGCTGTGTGTCTTATCTGTTTAATTTACGATTTATTTTAATCTTATAGACATACCGTGGCTTGATCTGATTCTGTTTAAAAAAATTGGTTTTAATTCGGAAAGTCGGTGCGTTTGTAAGGTTCGAACTCGTGACGTGCGCTATGTGTTTGCACACAGTCCACCGCTGGACTGTGTGTCTAACCCGGTTTAATATCTTGTTTTAATTAAACTTATACATAATATTCAACTTCGTCTTCTTCATTCAAAGACACAGACAAATGATATTCAACTGATCTGGTTTAAATCGTTCGTCTAACATATAAATGATTGAAATGTAATGGATAGAGAGGGTTTTGGAAATGAATGTACCGGAACAGATGTTTTTCTCATAACTCCGGCAAAGGTCGTCGGCTCTGTTTTGTGAATTCCGTCTGATTGAATCAATTAACAGTTTTGATCGATGAGTTGCGAAATTAAGTTACTAAACAAGGATTATCAGAGGGTTTAGATGTTTGTACCGATTCACAGCGTGTTTTCGGAAATTTTCAGAGATTTTCCGGCGAGTGCAGATTATCCGACAACGTCGTCTGGGACCGATTCTGGTTGAAGGATTTGAGTTAGTAAAAGTCTAACAATGGATTGAAAATGAAAGAATCGAGAAATTTACCGATTTGATGAATGTCCCGGTTTTCCGGCGAAAGTCCGGCGATAGCAGATAACGTTTCCGACGAACAGAAGTTAGAGTGAAAATGAAATTGAGGGTGCTGCGAGTGTTTCCGAGATATGAGACAATGGTATTATCAGTGTAAATCAGGAATAATATGATTTCGGTTTTCAATCTCGAAAATCATATGAATCGAGTTCATTGAAGACGGAATTGATTAAGAACGTGGGTTGTAATTGATTTATCGGTTATATTCAGTAACTCGCGATCACTCAAAAGTCTCTGGATATTTGAAAGCCGATGAGCGGTTTCAGTTCTTGACGCAAACAGATAGATTCACGGGTGAAACTTAAGGTTTATTTGATTCATTGATTACACAAACGAGTCAAGTGGCGGAGTGGTTAAGTGCTGCTTGTTTCATCCGGCTGACCCGAGTTCGAAACCCGGCACCCTTTTTTTCCTTTATATTTAATTTATTTTTACTTTTTAACAATTATAGTTTCTAAATTCTAAAATGTTTATTAATTATGTATTGTTTAAAATCAAAATTAATCATAGATACGCAACGAAATTTTATAACTTAATATTCGATTAATAAACGAAGCGGGTTTTGGAAACCCGTTTTTCGACGGATGTTACAGTATCCCCTACTTTTAGAAATTTCGGCCCGAAATTTAAGTAGTAGTGGTAACAGGAAAAAGATGCGGGTATTTTTCGCGCATTGAGTCTTCACGTTCCCAAGTAAACTCAGGTCCTCGTTTCGACTCCCAGCGTACCCTAACAATTGGAATACGACTCCATCTTAAACGTTTTTCTCTGAAGTCCATGATCTCTACTGGTCTTTCAATGAAGTGCATAGATTCATCGATCTGAATATCTTCTAGGGGAATATGGAGGTTTTCATCGGCGAGGCACTTCTTTAAGTTTGATACGTGGAATGTGGGGTGAATTCTATCGAGTTCTTCTGGTAGGTCAAGCTTGTATGCTGCAGTTCCTACTCTTTCGAGTATCTTGAAAGGTCCTACGTAGCGTGGTGCTAGCTTGCCCTTCTGGCCAAAACGAACTACTCCCTTCCACGGTGATACTTTTAAAAGTACTTGATCACCAATGTTAAACTCCAAGGGCTTTCGTCGTTTGTCTGCATAACTCTTTTGACGACTTTGTGCCGCTAGAAGATTGTTTCGAATTTGATGGATCTTGTCTGTTGTTTCTTGAATTCATTCTGGACCGGTGATTTGTGCTTCCCCAATTTCATGCCAACATACTGGAGATCGGCACTTACAGCCATATAACGCTTCGAAAGGAGCCATGCCGATACTTGAGTGGTAACTATTGTTGTACGAAAATTCAACTAATGGTAGATGAGCGTCCCAATTCCCTTTGAAGTCTATGACACATGCTCGAAGCATATCTTCAAGAGTTTGGATGGTGCGTTCAGATTGTCCATCAGTTTGAGGATGATAAGCGGTACTGAGGTCTAATCGTACCCACAGCGGCTTGTACGGCTTGCCATGTTCGTGAAGTGAAACGACCATCACGGTCTGAAATAATGCTTAAAGGTACACCATGACGGCTTACGATCTCGCTGATGTAGATACGAGCTAACTTCTCGTTCTTGAAGTCCTCGCGAATCGGAATGAAATGAGCTGATTTTGTAAGGCGATCAATGATTACCCATATAGTGTCATACCCACTGGAGGTGCGAGGTAACCCGGTAATGAAATCCATAGTTATGTTTTCCCACTTCCATACAGGTATTTCGGGTTAGACTAGAAGTCCTGAGGGTCTTTGATGTTCAGCTTTTACTTTGGAACATGTAAGGCACTTGGAAACAAAAACAGCAATATCATTTTTCATGCCAGGCCACCAGTAGGTGTATCGAAGGTCTTGATACATCTTGTCGGCTCCTGGGTGTACAGAGTACCGTGTTTTGTGCGCCTCATTCATAAGGAAATCACGAAGGTTATCGTGATCGGGAATCCATATGCGATTTAGATAATATAGAATACCGTCGGATTTAGTTTCGATCTTAAGTTCAGCTCCACAAGACAGCTCCTTGCGTACGTCGTTTTCTGTTACTGAAACATGTTGAGCTTCTCGGATTCGATCCTTGATGTCGGTTATGATTTGCGAACATAGAAGATGAATGGAGTTCGCATAACCCTTTCGACTGAGCGCATCGGCCACCACGTTTGCCTTGCCAGGATGATACCGAATTTCACAGTCGTAGTCATTAGGAAGTTTGACCCATCTTCGTTGCCTCATATTCAACTCCTTTTGGTTAAAGATATGTTGGAGGCTCTTGTGGTCAGTGTATATTTCACACTTGGTACCGTAGAGGTAATGTCTCCATATCTTAAGAGCGAACACAACGGCTCCAAGTTCCAGGTCGTGGGTGGTGTAGTTCTTCTCATGAATTTTGAGTTGCCTAGAAGCATAAGCTATCACTTTTCCTCTTTGCATCAGTACACAGCCTAGTCCTTGCCCTGACGTGTCGCAATAAACCACGAAGTCATCACAGCCTTCAGGGAGTGTAAGATAGGTGCGTCACAGAGTTTTTGCTTTAGAGTTTGGAAGGCTTCTTCTTGTTTGGGTCCCCATATGAAGGGCTTTCCTTTATGAGTCAAAGCCGTGAGTGGTATAGCAATACGGGAGAAATTTGCAATGAAACGGCGATAATAACCAGCCAAACCAAGAAATGATCTTACTTCGGTAGGTGTACGTGGCGCTTGCCATTCTTGTACTGCCTTGATTTTTGAGGGATCAACATGAATTCCCTTGTCATTGACGACGTGTCCAAGGAATTGTACTTCCCTTAACCAGAATTCACATTTCGAGAACTTAGCGTACAGCTTTTCTGTCCTTAAGAGTGTAAGGATGAGTCGAAGGTGTCGTTCATGATCAGACTTAGACTTTGAGTAGATGAGGATGTCGTCGATGAAGACTATGACAAAGCGGTCGAGGTAGGGTTTGCAGACTCTGTTCATTAGATCCATGAAGACAGCTGGAGCGTTGGTTAAACCAAATGGCATGACCATGAATTCGTAATGACCATAACGAGTTCGGAAGGCGGTCTTTGGGACGTCTTCTTCATGTACTCTGAGTTGATGATAACCAGAACGTAGGTCGATTTTTGAAAAACAGGTGGCGCCTTGAAGTTGGTCTAGAAGATCATCGATGCGAGGTAATGGGTAGCGGTTCTTGACCGTTAACTTGTTGAGTTCTCTGTAGTCGATACACATGCGAAACGTTCCATCTTTCTTCTTCACAAAAAGGACAGGTGCACCCCAAGGCGATGAGCTAGGACGTATGAATCCTTTGTCAGTCAGCTCTTGGAGGTGACTGGCAAGCTCTTGCATTTCGGATGGGGCTAACCTATAAGGAGATTTTGCGACTGGTGTAGTGCCAGGTATAAGATCAATGCGGAATTCGACTTCTCTCACGGGAGGAAGTCCTGAAATGTCGTCAGGAAAAACTTGCGGAAATTCTTTTACTACTGGGATGTCTTCGAGTTTCTTCTCCTTGGTTCCCTTTTTGACGACGTGAGTTAGGAATGCGACATAATTCTTGCGGAGATATTTTCGGGCTTGAAGACAGGACATTAATTTGAGTCCTTTCGAAGGGGTTTCTCCAAAGATTCGTAGAGTCTGACCGTTTGTAAGAGGAATGCGAATGAACTTTTCACGGCATACAACTTCAGCATGATGTTGGCTGAGTCAGTCCATACCAATTATAATGTCGAAACTTCCCAACTTCATAGGAATGAGGTCAACTGGAAAATCGTAATCGTTTAGGGTGAGAGTACAAGTGCGTATAATAGAGTTTAATGAGACCGGTTTCCTGTCAGCAACTTCTACCGTTATGGATTCCATGAGTTTATCACGAGTTTGGTTGAGGATGGGTTCAAATTCTAAGGACACGAAACTCTTATCGAAGCCAGTATCAAATAACATGGATGCATAACTACCATTGATGAGAAACGTATCGTTAACCACATTGTTGTCAGTCCTAGCTTGATTGGCGTTGATGTTGAAAGCTCTTCCCCTAGCAGGTGGAGGAGCTTGGTTAGCCTGGTTTACTGGATTTGCTTGAGCTTGGGCATGGATGATGTTCACCAAGCGTGGACAGGTGTCCCTGAAGTGGTTCGGGTCTCCACAGTTGTAACAAGCCCGCATAGGTTGCATCATGGGATAGTTGGGTTGGTAGTAGGATTGGGCTACATGTTGGGCAGGTGGTAGGAGTAAAGATTGTTGGGCTTGACCCACTATCTGATGGTGGGTTTGGGTTGGGGGCTGATTGCGGTTCGTTCGCTGAAGTGTGCGACAGGTTTGGATGGTGTGACCTGCGCGGCCACAGCCGGTGCAATGTTGGCAGGGATGTTCGGGAAAGTGATGGTATTGGCAACGGTTGCATTTTGGGTATGGGCCGGAGTATGGCTTTTTATATGGTGCAGCTGAGGGGGCAACTTGGGTGATGGGTGCAGCAGAAATAGGGAGGTTTGTTTGTGTGACAGCAAAGTTTCTGCCGTTTCGTTTCCTCTTACTAGCAAACTTTGAGGAGGAGGTGGAATGGTTTGAAGTTTGGCCCTCAATGGGGGCTTTCTTTTTCTCATCCTTAAATTTGCCGTTTCGGATGCGATTCTCGGTAAGCTCGGTAGCTAGTTCCATAGCAGCTTCAAGTGTTGCAGGCGAAGTGCTTAGAACTGAGTCTTGAATTTTCGAGGGGAGGCCTCAAATATAGTGTTCGTCTAAGCGGTATACTGGGGTGAACAAGTTGGGGATCATTTGGTTCAACTCTAGAAACCTTTTGTTGTAGGAAGTATGATCTCCTTCCTTTTGCTTTAACGAATGGAATTCATCCTCTAACTTTTTGATCTCGCTTCTTGGACAGAAGCGTCTCGTCATGATTTCCCTTAACTCCTCCCATGTTAAGGCCATTGCATCTTCGATTCCTCTCTTACCTTTTTCTGTATTCCACCAGGTAAGAGCTACTCCAAACAATCTCCCGGTTGCGTAACGTACCTTGCGATCCTCGGGACAATCGCAATTGAGGAAGGTGTTTTCCATTTCCTCACCAGTGGATGAGAGCAATGACACCTTCGGTCCCTTCATATTTCGGGGGATCGCAAGACTTGAAGTGTTTGTAAGAGCACTTTTTGGAGGGAGGGTTGTCGACGTTCTGGTCGTCTTGGTTGGGAGGGTTGATGGGATTTGCGGTGAGAGCTTGTTGGACTTGAATTACGATGTCAGGAAGCACCGCGGCCATTTGTTTTGCGATTTGGGTGGCCAAGCGTTCGTTTGACCTTCCTGACTTTCTACCTCCACGTTGCTGCCTAGCCGACATCTACAGGAACATACATAAGAAGATGGTGAGTTTAAGGAGTCTTTTTAGGTGTCATGTGTCGTCAAATGAAATAAAAATAACATAATTATCAATAATGCAACTACATCCATAGGATGTCTTGGGTTTGCTCATGTTTGGGCCTCCAATGTCCCCCATACCATCACCTGTATAGTCATATGGGCCCCCATGACTATTTGCTTAGTAGGATTCACATTGGTGTTGGCGGTTTAAACACTCGCATCACCCGAATGAAAACCATGAAATATGATTGCGAGATGTATGGTAGGAGGGTGTCCAGGTGTAGACACAATGACAACTCAAAGTGGGGTTAGCTCACACGACGTTTGGTATAGCATGCTTTGGCTTAATAGGTCCTTCGTACTCTCATCGTTAGTCCCCATGTAGGCAAACTGGTCCTTTATTTTGGATTTATACAAATGCCAAGCCTAGACAGGACGTTCCGACTACCGGTACTTGTACCCTTCCAGTTACTACATGCCCGTCATGAGAACTCACTTTGATGTGATTTGAAAAAAATACAAAAATCGTTGCAAAAATCATGGAAATTGTGTGGTGTGTGCTCTCATGGATATGATATGTTATGAGGAGATGAGCATTGTATAGTAATATGTACTTATGAACATGCTTGCATAACATTGAATGTAACAATAAACATAAAGCATATAAACATCATGAATTTTGTATGTAACACATAAACAATTTAAATAATTCTAATCAACTATAGTATAGGCTCTAAGGGTCTAATAACCTATCCTATATCCCTATAGTCATGGCTCTGATACCAATCTGTCACACCCCGACCCGCAGCGGAATAAGAGTCGGGGCATAACTGGGTTATCACCAAAGCTCATGATGTTTACTAAAATGTTTCATATTTATTAAATTCAAATTACAACTTCAATATTCCAAACAAGTTCATACAATTACAAGGAAAAAGTAACTAAGTAAACAATCCAAAGCCTAAACTGATTTATTCTTCTAGGCCGTCCTATATGTTTCTTGCTGCAACTGGATCACCTGTATCATGTGTAAAAATGGGGGATTTTGGGTCAACAAAAGTTGGCGAGTGAACCTTGTTAAAAACATTTGATATTGATTTCTTATTGTATTTAATATGGAAAAATTGTGCAATAATCATATGTGAGCAAACGTATATAATCAAACAAACACAAACCACCTTGAATGAGTATATGACATGAATGATAATGTATATGTTGGCAACGTCACGTTCCGCTCATAGGTAATGGGGAACGGACGAGCCTATGATGATGTATGTGAGATCAAGGCTCAATCAAACGGAGCCGATCATATGTTGGCAACGCCACGTCCGCTCATAGTTAATGGGGAACAGTTCCGCTCATAGGTAATGGGGAACAGACGAGCCTATGATGTTGTATGTACTGAAAATGATAAATTTAATCTAAATATTAACCTCACAAACAATTGATACATATTGGATACACATTTGATCATGGATATGATAGATGCACAAGTGTTTAAATGTAATAAATAATAAGCGACACATGATACACCCCAAAATGTGATTAAAACGGGGAATTTGTAGAGATTCACTCACATTGGGTGCGTTCGTTTGATGATGTTGAATGCGCACGAGTTTGGAGATTTGATCGACGAGAAATAACTAACCTAAAATAATAACGAAATGGTTTGGTAAATAAGTGGATTTTATTAATAGGATTTTTAGATTTATTTTTGTGAGTTTAAGGTCATTTTCTAACTTTAAAAATATTATTTTAAGTATTTTTAATTGATTTTTAAATTAAATAAATAAATAAATAAAATAAAAAAATTTGCCTTTCTGGTTGACCGTTGACCGGTCGGACAGTGACTTATGTGTGCGCTGGGTGAGGCTCTAACCCGAGACCTCTCGTACGCGTGCACGCAGCTCTACCAACTGAGCTACGTGTCTAACCCGAAATATTCTGTGTTTTAATTATATATATATATACTAACTAAATGTTAATTTGTTTGGTTTATATTAAAAGGATTTAAACTGGTTGAACCGGATACAGGGAAGCCGGATCGAACTCGGGTCCTTTGGTTTGTAAGCGCACAGCCCAACCAGTTGGGCTGTGTGTCTTATCTGTTTAATTTACGATTTATTTTAATCTTATAGACATACCGTGGCTTGATCTGATTCTGTTTAAAAAAATTGGTTTTAATTCGGAAAGTCGGTGCGTTTGTAAGGTTCGAACTCGTGACGTGCGCTATGTGTTTGCACACAGTCCACCGCTGGACTGTGTGTCTAACCCGGTTTAATATCTTGTTTTAATTAAACTTATACATAATATTCAACTTCGTCTTCTTCATTCAAAGACACAGACAAATGATATTCAACTGATCTGGTTTAAATCGTTCGTCTAACATATAAATGATTGAAATGTAATGGATAGAGAGGGTTTTGGAAATGAATGTACCGGAACAGATGTTTTTCTCATAACTCCGGCAAAGGTCGTCGGCTCTGTTTTGTGAATTCCGTCTGATTGAATCAATTAACAGTTTTGATCGATGAGTTGCGAAATTAAGTTACTAAACAAGGATTATCAGAGGGTTTAGATGTTTGTTACCTATTCACAGCGTGTTTTCGGAAATTTTCAGAGATTTTCCGGCGAGTGCAGATTATCCGACAACGTCGTCTGGGACCGATTCTGGTTGAAGGATTTGAGTTAGTAAAAGTCTAACAATGGATTGAAAATGAAAGAATCGAGAAATTTACCGATTTGATGAATGTCCCGGTTTTCCGGCGAAAGTCCGGCGATAGCAGATAACGTTTCCGACGAACAGAAGTTAGAGTGAAAATGAAATTGAGGGTGCTGCGAGTGTTTCCGAGATATGAGACAATGGTATTATCAGTGTAAATCAGGAATAATATGATTTCGGTTTTCAATCTCGAAAATCATATGAATCGAGTTCATTGAAGACGGAATTGATTAAGAACGTGGGTTGTAATTGATTTATCGGTTATATTCAGTAACTCGCGATTACTCAAAAGTCTCTGGATATTTGAAAGCCGATGAGCGGTTTCAGTTCTTGACGCAAACAGATAGATTCACGGGTGAAACTTAAGGTTTATTTGATTCATTGATTACACAAACGAGTCAAGTGGCGGAGTGGTTAAGTGCTGCTTGTTTCATCCGGCTGACCCGAGTTCGAAACCCGGCACCCTTTTTTTCCTTTATATTTAATTTATTTTTACTTTTTAACAATTATAGTTTCTAAATTCTAAAATGTTTATTAATTATGTATTGTTTAAAATCAAAATTAATCATAGATACGCAATGAAATTTTATAACTTAATATTCGATTAATAAACGAAGCGGGTTTTGGAAACACCGTTTTTCGACGGATGTTACAAGAGTTGACTAAATTACGTATAGGGATATGCATGTATAGTTGTTTGAGCAAAACTTTGAGGTTATCGATTCTAAAATAGGTTTAAGTTTGACTTAGAACGTAGGATCTAGTTTGTGAATGTAGAAAGAATATAAAGTACTTATTGATTATGCGTTACGTATTTTGTAATGGACGGGAGTGCTACCACTGTTTTAGGGGAATTTAAGTAAGTCGAAAGTGGTTGGTCCTTGTAATGTTTTCTTGCCCACGTGTTTTGAAATTGAGGTGACATTTTGGGTGGTGTATGACAAGCTCTTAAATTAGTAGGTTCGCATCGTTTTCAAAGGATATTACATCAAGATAAGAAATTTGAAATTCAGTGGTTCTTGTGAAACCTTTACCCTTGAGAAGAAATCTGGGATAATGGATTTAATTATGTTGAAAAGTGTTTAGCAAAATGTTTTCTTAATCGCGATAAGAGGTTTAGAGGGTGTTTGGGATTGAGTTTTGAAAATAGTTTATGTGTTTTGAATAACCAAAATCAGATAATTAGCTGTAACAAAACGTGTTGCAGAAAGATAGTGTTTGGATTTGATTATGTTGTTTGATATCCCAATACCCAGATAATCAACTATTTGAGTGTTTGACAAATAAATATGTGTCAAATAAAGAATAAATAAATAAGCTTTGATCTCTACAAAACGAAAGAAATCAGTTTTTTTTATTATACCAAACACTAAAAAATAGTTTTTTTGCGCTTTAAAAAACCCCAATAATCAAAGGAATCAGGTTTAAAAAAATAACAATCCCAAAATACCCTTAGTAAAACGATCGCATAATGTCTAAGATATTGGTTTGGCTTTTGTTTACAAATGAAAGCTCTTAATGTAAAGTTATCGCGTGAGCGTGTTTTAGTGATTATGTTAAACATAAGGATTTTTGAGCAAGGTATTCCTTGGGAACCGATTAAGTTGGTAGGTAGCATTCCGTCGAGCTTTGAAAATCATCAAACAAAACGTTTCATGTGGTGACCAAGTATATGCATATGTGATTTATATGAAATAGATTACAGGATGGCAAATACATTTGATAAAATAGTACGTTTTTGAAATTCGCCTAAGTAAGAATTTTGACAATATGATAAAAGATTTAGGTATGCAATTTAAACGTGTGGTTTGTGTAATAAAGTCTCCAAGAAGGAGGGTTGGTAACGATCACCGAGGTATGGGAATCACCCCTAATTCGTTGGTGAGGTCGTTTTAAGGAAAGAAGGAAACGGAGTTTGATCGTCTAGGTAAGGAATTCGCTCCTATCTCGACGACGGTCTCCATTTCGGAATTTTCAAGAAATATAAGTATAGTTGATGACGTTTTGAAATCATGTATGCAAATAATGTATAAGTGTATGAAAAGGTTTAATATGAATTGCGTAAAAACCTTATAATAAATTGGAAATTTGAAAGGAATGGTAACAAGTGTATAAAAAGTCACGTATAAATTGAAATGGTATAAAAGAGAGTCTCAGAAAACATTAGACTGTTTCGGGTAGAGAAACTCGACTATTCCAAAGTGAATGGAAGATCCTTTCGAATTAGAGAAGCTTGCTTTGGCCTATAGGTAAAACGCTCTCGTCGAGAAGCGATTAACGGCATTTTACCCTCCCAGTTACTACACATCTCTAATCGATTGGAAAATCAAAACTTTGGCGAGATTGAAAATCGAGGAATGGGCTTAATCGACAAGGTGCGGGTTTCACCCCTAACTCGACGATTTCGTACCCTAAGTGTGGTTGGTACTCGTCGGGTCAAACTACAGTTCAACACATTGACGAGGATCCACTAGAGTTTGAATTGGAAATTCTCCGTCAAGGTGAGGATGTCACTCCTAACTTGAAGGCGGATTTCACGTAAAAGAATAGGTGGATCGAGAGTCGTTCACCAAATTGTTGATTTCACGCCTATTTTGGTGAAGTCGTCTCGTTTTTGTGATATGAGTGTTTTCGCGTTTAGTATAATCGATAAAATACATTAAGAAAAGCGCACGTTTGGAATAGTTAAACAAGTATGAGCACATAACACATTTCGAGAATTAAGCACATAAAAGACGTTTCAAGAAATTAGCATGTGAATCACGTATGGTCAAGTATGGTACTTAACTATAGACTAGGTCAAAAGCATGGCAATTTTCCTAATTCACTATAGTTATGGCTCTGATACCAATCTGTCACACCCCAACCGATGGCGGAAACATCGGGATGAGACGAAAACGAGATTGCTCATTGTTCACAACGCTAATAAATGACAATATTTAATTTAATCCAGTTTCATTTCATAACATTGTCAAGTACAACATAAAGCAATACAAGTTTAATAAATATAACAAAATTCGATACAACATTTATGAATCTAACGTCTAAAATGTGTGTATCTAAGTACTTGCTATTTTGATTCATAGCATCATCTTCATCAACCTATAACATGTTTTAAAATAAAGTCAATGCAAAAGCACAGGCGAGTACACAGGTTTAAGCATAGCATACGTATAAGAATAAAGTTTAAACAATCCCATGGCAACTATAATCCATACAAGAGCAAAACAAGGCATGCAGTACTACTAGTCAAACCCTTAACGCAACACATTGTTTTAACATGACCTTACGAATAACATGATGGAGGTGGATGCGTGATTTCCTATAGCGCTATGCATGTCAAACGAAGGCTAAAAATAGTTAATGACTAAAGCATAGCATAACGAATATCCAAGACAAGCAACAAGTATATGATTCAAGTATTCATGGGTATAGGATTGTTTGTGTGTTTCATAAAGTTTAAGTGTTCGTGATTTTTGTATAAGTAAAACATGTTACATCCAAAAGTGTTATAAACGAAAGTGGGTCGACTGTACTCACAGTATTGCTAAGTCTTCTTTGGAAATACCGCGGCAGTTGATGAGTGGGAGAAAAGGGACACCGAAGTCACCTTAAAGGCAAACGAATGCGTATAAGTAAACGGAAATTATGACGGAGGATTTGATTTGAAGTTGATTGAACGTATATATGTATAACATAGTCTATACAACGATTCTAGGTTTGAATTTATCAATATATTATAGGAATGCTGTCAAAATAATAAGTAAATATATATACCTTTATATTATTGTCATGTAAAAAGATTCATTTGAATTCAATATGTTATCTCTAGTTGTCGACTATAAATCGTAATGGTAGTATATATCTCGTTGTTAAATAAATATGTTTTGTCGAAACGTATAACTCATATGTATCTTGTCGAAAAAAGAAATATGTGTACATATATATCTATATATGTTGTAGTAGCGAAATATATTTGTCGAAAGGAAGAATTAGATATATTTATATGTTTTGTCAAAACGTGTAATGTATGCATACATATATGTTGTCGAAAAAGTCTAATAAGTAAAACTATATATCTTGTCGCTCGGTATATTTAAGTAGATACATTTCGTCGATAAGCGTACTAAATATATATATATATATTTCATGACGAAAAATATGATTAAATAAGTATATACATTTTGTCGATAAAGTATCGTGTATAATATATTTTGTCGAATAATATAATTAAATAAATATATACCTTGTCGAAAATTGGCAGAGTTTCCTCTTGTTTTTTGGACAATCCCGACAAGCAATTTGTCGATTATATGTTTTCAAAACGCACCAAAAGCAATACAATATATGTTTATATTTATATTTTATATTTTTGTTACAAGTTATAAAAGTTCGGTCTCGTATTTAGTAATCATGAACATGCATAATATGAACAAAAGAGTCGTTAAGCTTATATCACATCTCCTGTCGGGTTTGACCCGAGCTTTGACCAGATCTGACCGGGTTTGACCCGAACTTTGAAGCCGAACATGAATCTGAACCGAGAGACCCAGGCCGTCGATTTGACCAGAACCGAGCTCGTGTTACACTCAAACTGAAACAAGACTGAAACGGAACCAACATATTAAATCTGTACCTGAGCCGAGACTGAGCCGAGTGACACCAATTGAACCGAGTCGGACCAAGTTTCTCCTGGAATAACTGAGTGGAGCCGAAGCATTACCCGGACCTGAAATGCCTGAAGCGAGCGAGATTAAGCAGAACCCGAATCCACCACGAACCGACACCCGAGCTACACCTGAACCGACAACCCGAGCCGAAAGCCAATCTGAACCACGGATGGAAGAAAACGGCCGAGCCGCCGCCAACTGCGGCCGTCGCCGCTAACTGCGGTCGCCGCCGCTGTGCGTTGGCTCCGACGACTACGGTGTTGTCTGTCGCTGCTGCTGCGTAGTGAGGGGAGGATGGAGGGTGACGCGAAGTTGGAGAGGTGACGAGTGTTGCCGAAGGAACCGCCGCTGCTGTGGCTTCGTTTCTGGTGAGCCGCCACTGTCGCGGTGGCCGACGTTGGTGTAGGGCGGCGAGGGGGATAGTGAGGGTTGGTGAGGGTGTAGGGTGCGGGAGAAAGGAGGAGGAACGACGATGAGGGGGGTGTTCGCTCGCCCGGAGAGACGGGCAGCGCCAGAAAAACGAGGAGGGAGAGGTGGCCGTGGGTGAGTGTGAGAGGGGGAAGAGAGTGGTGGTGGTCTTGTGTGTGTACTGGCCGGAGACGTCACCGGAGCTGGAAATCTGGTGGTCGGCCTGTTAGAGAGAGAGAAGGGTAAGGAGGCTAGGGTTTCAAGTTTAGGAGATGGGTGTTGAGATGTTTAAATAGGCTAGGGTTTGGAGTGGTTGGGCTTAAAGCCTGCTAGCGGCCCAACTCGCGTTCTGGCCTCGTTTTCGAATCCAAACAACGTGAAAAGTAGTATAATACTATTATTATATTTTTATTGTTATTATTATTATTTTAAAGAAATAATAATAATAGTAATAAAGAAAAACGGGGCGTTACACGCACATATCAAGGGGGAGTGTTAGGGCACCATTTTGGTGATAGGTGCTGGATCTGCCATCTAAAGATTGTCCAGGGTCCCGGGTCATTTATGTATAACTTATAAATTCTAAGTCTTTGATGTCTTGTCTGAGTTTGTATTAATGCCATGTCCGAATTTACTGGTAAATTCAGAATGGTTATAGTGGTCTGGTCTAGTCCGAATTTGTTTAGATGGTTTAGTTAAGTCCGAATTTTGTTTATATTCGGATAAGTTTGTATATGACTATGTTGTCCGAAGTTGTGTTTTGAGAATCCGGAACTCATGTATTCCGGATTTAGTCTTGTATATATATGTGAATCGTATGCAATGACAACAGACTCTTTGGGAAAACTTTATGTGAAGGATATCATCCTAGAGAGAGAAACAAACCCTAGCTTGTGTGTGCTTTCACTGTGTGTGATCATTTGTTGTGGAATCTATAAGTACTTGGTGTATTCACAGATTGTTTTCGTTTCTCATCTTTTAGTCCTTCTTTTACGAGACTTGTGGAGCGGTACAAGTCACGCGGTGGATTCCGCAAATCGCGTGTGTCGAGCGATCGGGTTCGTGTGTACGAGGTGCGTTAGGCGGCCGATGAGAATGACAATGGATGTCGGGAGATGATGAACGACTGACGAATGAGGATGGTGGTCTTCATCCTCGACATCATAACCCATCGTCATTGCCACCAAACGATGACCACCCGCCGCTAGCCGGAGTAGCAATGGTGAACAGAGAAGGAGACGACAAAGCGAATATCTGAACTCAAAAGCCCGCCTCTACTTATTTAAAAAGAAAGAAAAAAAAATAATACTAAAACACCAAAAGATGTTTGTTGATTTTGCGTTATGATAACGGAAGAAAATTGACAACTTGGTATATGCATAAACATGACTTATTCACATATTTCATAATATATTTATCAAGTTGATATATAATTTTACAATTGTGTTGCAAATATAATAAAACAAGACTATTACATTTCGTTTTAGCTTGCATATAAAATTTTAGAAATATACATTTTATTTATTGAATAAGGAAAAAAATATGTAATTTATTTTAAAGGTTGTGTAATTATGTAATAAATAGTTATTTAATAATTCCATTAAGGGTTCAGAGTAATTTAATATGAGAGATTTTAATGAAATATATAAATATGTAATAATTTTTTTTTCTGAAAAGTGTAATATATATGGTTTATAAAGAAAATTTGTAATTGGTTTTAATGGTTGAATAAATATGTAATAAATGATCTTATTAGGGGGATATATATAACTAAACCCCTTAAAAGGGGGAGTAAAAAGAGTAAAACGTTATTATTGAAGACATCTTTAAAATAGTACTTTTGACATATCTACGTGATATGAATTTCTTGGTATGGCTGGAAGAAGAATGTAGCAAATATGGTTTACCACAACTTTGGTACTTTAGCTAGAGATGTGTGGCTTGTGTTTTATATGATAAAGAATGTTTGATATTTCTAATAGAAGATGCATCCCACCTATTTTTATTTTTATTTTTGACCAATTGCTTTCAGATGATACAAAATTTTCTATAAAACAAGTTAGTTGGATTTTTTTATATATATAAATATGGGTTAAGTTATTCTACAAAGGTTCCTAATTGTAACAATTGTAAAAAAGAATCATAGAGTGACAAGTGTCTTAGAAGGATTCAAGTGGGAAAGGTAATTTTGTCTACAAGAGAAGAGAGAATATGCACATGCTATTTCCCCTTAAAATTTTTAAACGTCCGTAACTTTTATTATACATCATTTGTTTTAAAAAAAATTATACCATAAAATCTAGCGTTTTTATCTTTAATATGAGTACCATATTGTTATATTTTTCAAAAAAAAATTAAAAACTCAGTTGTGTATGACACAATATATATGACGTAAAACACAATGTAAAGTAGATCAAAAACACAATCAATGACAACAAATAAAGACACAATGGACAACAGACTAAAACACAATGACCATGACCTTGACGTATAACACAATGGCCATAATATATAACACAATAAGTATCAAACTAAATAAAATCACAATTGATGACAACAGATAAAAGACACAATTGATAACAGATAAAAGACACAATGGAGAGCATATGAAGACACAACGGAAAACAAACTAAAAACACAATAAACTAAAACACAATGAACAAGAAACTAAAACACAATAGATAACAAATTAAACACAATGACCTAAATATATAACGCAATTTATAGAAAACCCAGATATAACACCATCTTCATTGTGTCATATATTGTGTTATAAGCTCATATAAAAATACACATGCAAAAACCTAAACCCCCCACTCCCATCCCCACCCCCCCCCCCCCCCCAAAAAAAAAAAAAACTATATCTCACCAAAAAACCTAAAAAACCCACCCCCCCCCCCCCTCTAAAAAAAAAAAAAAAAAAAAACCCCTCCAACCTAAGCTAAATGGTAAAAACTAAAAACTAACTGTAACAAGTGTAAAAAAAGAATCATAGAGTGACAAGTGTCTTAAAAGGATTCAAGTGGGAAATGTAATTTTGTCTACAAGAGAAGAGAGAATATGCACATGCTATTTCTCCTTAAATTTTTAAACGTCCATAACTTTTATTATACATCATTTGTTTTAAAAAAATCATACCATAAAATCAAGCGTTTTTTATCTTTAATATGAGTACCATATTGTTATATTTTTCAAAAAAAATTTCAAAAACTCATTTGTGTATGACACAATATATATGACGTAAAACACAATGTAAAGTAGATCAAAAACACAATCAATGACAACAGATAAAGACACAATGGACAACAGACTAAAACACAATGACCATGACCTTGACGTATAACACAATGGCCATGATATAAAACACAATAAGTATCAAACTAAATAAAATCACAGTTGATGACAACAGATAAAAGACACAATTGATAACAGATAAAAGACACAATGGAGAGCATATGAAGACACAATGGAAAACAAACTAAAAACACAATAAACTAAAACACTGTAACATTTGTGTAAATCGGGTTTCGAAAACCCGCCCCAAGTTATCAATCAAAGTGTATTTATTTATGTCAGGTGATTTTTTTTAGCATTTTTGTTTACTGTTTTATATATTAGAATTCTTTTTGTTTAAAATAACTTGAATAAAATAAAATAAATAATCAAATTTAATATTAAATATTTAAATTTAATAAATGATTTAACTTATAATAGAGAAAATAAAAATAACAACTCAAAAATGGGCGAGCCGGGGATCGAACCTGGGTTCCCCGGGTTAAACACACACCGCAAACACCACTGAGCCACACACACCTTTTGGTTAGAATCTGGAAACAACTTATACTTATACACGAACCGCCTGTGCCTACAAATTCAAATCAGCGAACCGCTGATCTCGCCCTGTCTGGCAATCCATAATCTACAGCTGTAACCGCGTCGAATCCTTCCAAATTCGAACCAATTTACCTTAATATCAAGAATCAATCATGCGAACTGGTTTACAAAAAGATCGAAATCAACACCCCTGTTTCTCCTATAAATACCGACCTTTGAACCTTTAGAAACCCGCTCACACCCATCAAAACACTCTGCAACACTCTGTTTTCGAAGTTATACTTCGCGGAGTTATTCGTCGAAAAGTTCTTGCTGCCGGAAGTTCATCGGTGAAATCAAAATCACCCCTTTGTTCGGTATATCCTCCTGAATCCTTGATTATCTTTCCATTATGTAATCATTCTAAAATATATAATAAGTGCGCTGGAAAATTTTCAAAACAGTATAAATCATGCGAAGAAGATGAAGTTGCTGTTAATATATAAGTATAATTTAAAACGGATTTTTAATCGGTTAGACACACAGTCCAGTGGTGGACTGTGTGCAATTATAAAACACATGCCCTGGGTTCGACTCGTATACGTTACCGATTCTCTGTAAATAAAACCAAACTTTTTAAACTCACTCAGATCACTCTGGAACAAGTGTTTAAAGTTAATACAAATAGGGATTCATACGGGTCAGACACACAGCCCAACTGGTTGGGCTGTGTGCACGAGAACTAAAGGTCTCGGTTCGAATCGTGAAATCTCAACCGGCTTTGAAGATTTATAAATCTTTTTAAAATAAATAAATTCTGTATTAACCTAACTAGTATATATATATATAATTAAAATTGATAATATTTCGGGTTAGACAGTAGCTCAGTTGGTAGAGCTGCGTGCACGCATACGGGAGGTCGCGGGTTCGAACCTCACACGCTGCCAATTTCTCATTCAATCCGACCGGTTGACCCGGTCAGACCTGACAAGGTCAACTTTCTTTTTTTTATTCATTATTATTGTTTTATTTATTTCTTTATTATTATATTTAAAAAATCATTTAAAAATGCTTAAAAATAAGATTTTTAAAGTTAAAAATTATATTAATTACCATAAAAATAAATCTTAAAAATCTAATAAAAAAGGCATTAATTAGGAATATTAATTTCAAATAGAATATATATATTTATCGAATTATTACGTGATTATTTAGGTTAGTTTTTCCTCGTCGGTTGAATCATAAATTCGTGCGCATTCATCATTATCAAGAAACGCACCCACGGTGAGTGAATCTCTACAAATTCCCCGTTTTAATCACGTTTTTGGGTGTATCATTGTCGTACAATTCCTTTATTTTATTTAAACACTTGTGCTTATATCATCTCGTGATCAAATGTGTAATGGTTGTTGTGTGATTATTATGTGGATTAAGTTTATTCATTTCAGTGCACTCATTTCATTAGGCCCATCAGTTCCTCGTGGGATACGAGTTGAGCATCAGGTGCCTCATTAGATCGGCTCCGTTTGATTGAGCCTTGATCTCAAATACATCATCATTCATGTCTATATTCATTCAACGTGGTTTGTGATTGTTTACATGTATATGTTTGCTCACATGTGATTTATGCACGAATTTTCTTTAATAAATAAAACAAGCAATTATTTAAAATGTTTTATCAAGGTTCACTAGCCAACTTTTGTTGACCCAAAATCTCCCCTGTTTTACACATGATACAGGTGATCCAGTTGAGGAAAGAAACACTTAGGATGGCCTAGAAGAATAAACAAGTTATTGCGTTGGAATAAACATTTAGTTTTGTTTCATTTGTATTTGTATGAATTTTGTTTATTGGATATTTAAGTTTGTAATTTGAATTTAATAAATATGAAACTTCTTAGTAAATATCATGAGATTTGGTGATAACCCAATTATGCCCCGACTTTTATTCCGCTGCGGGTCGGGGTGTGACAGACACAATAAACAAGAAACTAAAACACAATGGATAACGCAATTTATAGAAAACCCAGATATAACACCATCTTCATTGTTTATAGGCTCATATAAAAATACACATGCAAAAACCTAAACCCCCCACTCCCATCCCCACCCCCCCCCCCCAAAAAAAAAAAACTATATCTCACAAAAAAAACCCAACCCCCCCCCCCCCCTCTATAAAAATAAAATAAATAAAAATCTAACACCCCTCAACCCAAGCTAAATGGTAAAAACTAAAAACTAACTGTAATAAGTGTAAAAAATAATCATAGAGTGACAAGTGTCTTAGAAGGATTCAAGTGAGAAAGGTAATTTTGTCTACAAGAGAAGAGAGAATATGCACATGCTATTTCTCCTTAAATTTTTAAACGTCCGTAACTTTATTATACATAATTTGTTTTAAAAAAATCATACCATAAAATCAAGCGTTTTTTATCTTTAATATGAGTACCATATTGTTATATTTTTCAAAAAAAAATTTCAAAAACTCAGTTGTGTATGACACAATATATATGACGTAAAACACAATGTAAAGTAGATCAAAAACACAATCAATGACAACAGATAAAGACACAATGGACAACAGACTAAAACACAATGACCATGACCTTGACGTATAACACAATGGCCATAATATATAACACAATAAGTATCAAACTAAATAAAATCACAATTGATGACAACAGATAAAAGACACAATTGATAACAGATAAAAGACACAATGGAGAGCATATGAAGATACAATGGAAAACAAGCTAAAAACACAATAAACTAAAACACAATGAACAAGAAACTAAAACATAATTGATAACAAATTAAACACAATGAACTGAATATATAACGCAATTTATAAAAAACACAGATATAACACCATCTTTAATTTGTCATATTGTGTTATAGGCTCTATAAATAGCCATGCAAAAATCTAAACCCCACTCCCATCCCCACCCCCCCCATAAGAAATATATCTCACCAAAAAAAACCCCAAAAAACCTAAAAAAACCCAACCCCCCCCCCCCCCCTAAAAAATAAAAAAATAAATAAAATAAAATAAACCTAACACCCCCCAACCCAAGCTAAATGGTCAAAACGAAAAACTACCCCCCACCCCGCACACACACAAAAGAAAAAACCTAAACAACCCCACCCCCATCCCACCCCTACAAACCTAACACTCCCACCCCACCTCAAGTCCCAATTAAAAGACACAATGACTTAAACCTTTAACACAATGCAAAAAAAAACCAGTAAAATATGAAAAATTTTATTTTATTTTTATATGACAATATGGTGCTCATATTAAAGATAAAAAAAACGCTCGTTATTATGGTGAATTTTTTTTAAAAAAATATCGTATGAAAAAGTTATGGACGTTTTAAATCGATGGGTGAATTGACATATGTCTTGCATGTGGAGAGGGAAAATCCATAAATATAGGATTTCCTTTATGCCCTTTTATTATCTTTTTTCCTACAATAAATCTCAACCGTCCAAATCTAAAATCAAAGAACTAGAATCTTTTACCTTCTTACAATTGAAGTTCTTTGTACTTGATCTTTACTCATATAAATATAAGTGTTTTAAAAATAATTTTGCTTTAGATTTTTTTTAATGTTCATTTCTCAATCTTGAAAAACGTTAACCTTGTTGTTGATCTTAAAGTCTTTAGATTTCCAATTGTGATTTTTAAAATTAAACACAATGGTCGGACCACGACATCTGGTCGTACTATTCCAACACATTCTTTTGGAAATATGAAACATGAACATACACATATGTGTGTGATGAAAATCCATACGGAATGCTCACCTATTACAAAAAATAAATAATCTAAACTGTTTATTTTTTATTCGATGTTTCATACATATGAAGATTATGTACATAAGAAATTATGAAAGTAATTTGTTTATATATGTATTGATTTTGCACCGTGCAAATGGATAAATAATATAGAGTACACATGTCTATGTTTTTACAAAACGAATTCATATATATACTCGCACGTCGTGTGCGTGTGTGTATATTGAAAGTTGATAACAGAAAGAATTGGATTTTCGTTGAGAAGTGTGTGAAGTGACTATGGAGCGTTGACTAAGACTCTCCCTTGTCCATTGACGAAGTAGCGCTTAACGAGGCTGCACATGCCGTTAATGGTTGGCGCACCGGGTCGTTAACAGGCCTTGTTAACGTGATCCACTATAAATGTGACAACACTTTTTCTTAATTAATGGAAAATTAAGTAGTTAACCGATAACACATAATTCAATATAGAGGGGGTAGCAATCAGTACTTAACCAGAGGAAAATTAACTATAATTGTTGACTTTTTATCCTAGTCCGCCAGTGTTTCTTATTTGAAAGGCTAATCTTTATGTTCCTAAACATAACCATTTAATTACTCCAGCTAGGATTCAATCTTCTTGGGTCACACTAAAGCAACTTTTTTGTTGCTACCATTAGGCTATAACCCAAGTTGCTGGTCGAGTGTTTTAGATGCGAATAACATATCCACTTCAAATGCTTGCACAGCTTTTTCACTTTGCACTTCAACAACCCTCACTTTTTATATCGGTGAGCTTAGTAAGAAACTAACGTTACGTAGAAAATCACTAAACACGTATAAGAAGTTTTACACACATATTAATATATCTTATACATAGTGTTCACTGTTAAACAGACATAGAAGAGAAGAGAAATATATACGACTATGGGATTGGATAGGGGTAATCAGGGCCGGCCCACTAGCTAAGGACCCTAGGCCCAAGCCTAGGCCCCAAGATGAAGGGCCACCAAATTTCAATGAGTTATCTTTATACTTGGCCCATTTAAATTCTATTATACTAAACATCCTAGGCCCAATCGTCCATATACTTCAGTCGCCATTCAGACGTGCAAAGAATTAGAAGTTCGAATGAATGGAGGTCATAAAGAAACGTGAAATCAAGGCGTCGATTGAGTAACCCAATATGTAATCATCGCAATTAGGGCGGTGGCCGACTTAAGGCCTTTCAGATTTGGGGCTAATCATCACATGGATGGCAATATCAATTGAAGAACACAATGTCAGGTAACGTTGTAACAATGGCTATTTGGGTGAAATTTGTATATATTGCTCAAACCCTAAAAGAGAAACTAAAATAAGTTTAATCTTGTGTGAGCGCTTTAATCTTGTCGTTTGCTTGCTTGGAACTTGGAACATCAATTTAATCTTGTGAGCGAAATCAGTAACAACGGCTATTTGGGCGATTTAATCTTGTGGTTGGCTTGAAACTTGGAAGACAGTGGCACTCAGGTTAGATATCCGATTGTCCTCATTTGTTGTTTAGGGTGTATTTACTGATTTCATTGTTAATCTCTTGTTTAGGGAATTAGGGAAATAAGGTGTATTTTCTTATAAGCTGATTTCATTGATTAGGGAATTAGGTCATTTAACTTCTAAAAAAGAAATTTAACTTCGCCACTTATAAACTTTTTAGTTTATGATTGCCGGTTCCAAGCCCGGGTAAAGGAGGAGGGTTTTGTTACTTAGTATGTTGAAAAGGACAATTTTGCGCAAGGGCCTCCACTTCGTAGTTCGCTTAGGGTCTTAAAAAACGTAAGAACAGCCCTGGGTAATAGTGGGTTGGTATTATAAAATTGTATCTCCTCATACTTATCGGGTACCCTGTTACTTAATACCCATCACTTTTGCTAGTATTAGGCATGTATGTTTATGATCCTATGTAGTTAAAATTATTAGTCAGGCAGTCACCTAAATAACCGACTTAAAATATCAAAGTACTATTACTTTAACAACTCTAAAATATAATTACATGTTTTAACAATTTCAACAAACTGCGTGCCATATTTTTTAAGTACATATTCAATATTATTAATATTTTCGGATAAACCAGTTCAATTAATTGGGTGAATATCATCTAAACCCATACCTATCCTATATATACTCTATACCAGAACTTGCAAAAGTGTATAAGGCCATGTGTAGTCATAAAGCCTTTTGTGGGCATTATGTGACACGTGTCCTTCCATGTCACACAGGGCGTTATATCAATAAAGTTCGTAGTCATAAAGCTCCTACCTCTTCATTACCCAATTAATTAATAACCCCTTAAATTATACATACATATGTATGTATGTATATATGTGTGTGTGAGTGGAGGGAAATCCATAACGGCGCCAAGAAGATGGCACTGCTTTTTTTTTTTGGACCCGTAAATCCCCTCGTCGTGGTGTTCAGGCGCCATTGGGCGCTATAGGGCAAAAAAAAACACCCACAAAACGCCCCACTACAGGGGGTCTAAACCCATCTATACAGCATATACTAATCCGGATATTTCGGGCATTCTCACTAAATTTGGATTTATTTTAATCCTAATAGGATTACATAATAGTTAAATCAATGAGGTTATTTCCCAAAGTAGTGTTGGTGGAGACAATATTTGTTAGAATGGTGTTCCTTGAATATTATTTACCAAAATAGTGTTTTCAATGATACTTGTTATCTCTCTCCTCGTATCATTCACTAAAAACTAATTTAGTAATTTTATCATTTATTTTCATCAAAACTTTCATTTAGTCTTGTTAATTACTTTTTTATTATAGTTTTTTTTTATTCAATCTTTGGAATTTTTTTGTTTACTCCATTAAATCCATAATAGATATTTTTTTTACCTCTATTAACAGTATATAATTCTTCGTCTTCATTAACTGTTTTTTTCCAATTTGCTCATGTCAAATAAGAATCATCCCAAACATATTACATAGTAAAACAAGAAAAAAAAAACTAAACAAACATCAGAAGTATAACGACTTCTTGTTTATTGCAATATAACGACTTCTTATTTATAAATAAGATGCTTAAAAAACAAAACGCCCTATATAAAGATTTAATGGAAGAAAAACAAAATAAAAGAACCATATAACGAAAAGTTACTTTTTATCTTCTTTACTTTTAATTAATTAATAATGTATAATGTATTTTTGAACAATTAAACCACTTTTAAATCTTATCAGTTCGTACCAAATGAACACCAAATTTTATTTTTATATTATACTTTTTGTTAATTATAAACAAGAAATCTTACGTAGTAATAAATAAGAAGTCTTTATACTGATGTTTGTTTAATTTTTTTTCATGTTTCTTATTTATCTGTTTAATATATATGGGAGGATATTCTTATTTGACTTCATGAGTTCACTGAAAAAACAAATAATAAAAAGAGAAGAATTATATACAGTTGGTAAAAAGTAAAAAGAAAAACCTATTATGGGTTTTGTTGGAACAAACAAAAATATATTATATTATTTGAATTACAAAAACCTTTTACAAAAAATAAATAAATAAACAACATGTCTTACGTTGGATTAAAAAAAGCGTTGATGAAAATAAATTATAAAATTATAATTAGAACATTTTTGAAACTTTGTTACTATTCTGTGACATTTTCCCAATTACTAAATCAATTGTATTCAATTAAATAAAGAGGAGAGATACAAACTAATGTTTGAAAACACTATTTTGGTAAATATTATTCAAGGAACACCATTATAGGAAATACTTTCTCCACCAACAATTTTTAGGAAAAAACTCTTAAATCAATAGATATAAATCCTAATAGGATTACATAATAGTTAAATTAATAGATATAATATATCTATGGTCTCGTGGCTCTTTATTTAAACTTTATGTATATGTATAACTAAATTACTTATTCTTCTTTGGAATATTATAAAATATACAGATTTGATATATGATACATACATTAACGTAACTAATAAACGATTGATAGACAAATTCAATTTGTTTTTAAGAAATGATTCACTTCTATTGTATTTATTACAGTGTTAAATGCACAAAGAAAAATGTGTAAGTAGCTTTTACAGTGTATTTAAGTGTGTTAACTTTAACAAGGAATTAAAAGTCAACGAGCTGGTGGTGGAGTGGTAAGAGAGAGATCTGATATTTCAAGTAATTCAGGTTTGATTTCTGTCCTTATCATGTAGTTTAGCCGGCACCTGGTGATGATGGTGGAGACTAGGCGAGTAGGTAACGATCGCTAGTTAGATCGTTTCAGATGTGAGTGTATCCTGATATGGTGAATTCCCCTGAAAGATTCGTTGGTTAAAAAAACCTTGAAATTAAAAAAAAGTTATAAAACAATAACAAAAAAGTATAAACAATTTTTAGCGATAAGCAGAGTTTTAAGTCATAATATTATCTAGACCTATAATGATAGAATATCCAACATGTATGTTTGTTTTGCCGTCATGATTAATAATATAATATAATACCTTTTAATAGAGTATCTCGTAATTACTAAGGTTTTTCTTCTTGGAAAGAAAAACGTGCAGAGGAAAGTGCTAGGCAGACAGAGTATGAATGCTTTAGACTCTTCCCCACCTTTTCTTTAATAGTCGTGATCATCAATTCATTCATATTCATAACTTTTTTAAAAGGTTAACTTTCATCGTCATATATGTAATTTAAAAGCATAAGTCCTCTTTGCTAAACATGCCTATAATAACTTCAGAATAAATACACATGAGATACACGAGTTTTGGGAGGAATGGGCACTTTAGGGTAAGTATAGTACTCTAGCCATAACCAGTTATTATTCGTAAACTCAAAAGGTACATCGAGTACCCATTAACATGATTGTGGCGTCTACCCATGCCACAAATTTAGTATTTTAATTTAGGGAAAATGTCACAGAATAGTAACAAAGTTCAAAAATGTTCTAATTAGGTCACTTGTATCTTTTTTGTCTAATTAGATAACTTAACATTCAAATCGAGTCATTTCCTTTTTTTCATTTGTCAAGAGAAAAATGGAACATTAGATGCTAAGGTTGGATTATATTAATATATGAAATTTTATTTATTAAAAATAAAAACACTTTAATTACATTAAAAATTAAAAAACAAGTTAAACTTCACGTCATCACTGGATGTTAGCATCAAATGAAAAGGAAAAAAGAAACAAAAATTCACATCACCACGGTTACCTATGAAATTGATGAAAAAGCCCTTAATTTTAATAAAAATGAATGTTGAGTGACCTGATTGGAACACTTTTGAAATTTGAGTGACTAATTGGAACACTTTTAAAACTTGGTTATATTCTACAAAGTTACCCCTTTAATTTAAATAAAAGTGGTCAAATGGGTTTAAAGATCAATCAAAGCATCAAAGAAGACAAATGTGACGCGGGTACCTATGATTTCTAAGAGAACCCGCCCAACCTACCCTTAGGGGTGACGGTGGTGTGCCTGCATGGGTACTTACCCTCAATGCCCTACCGCTTGATGCCCCGCCCCCCCTATATACAATAACTTGTAATTGTGTACCTGGATTAATCGTGTATCATCCAGTTATCACATATGAAACATAATTTTACAAGTATAAAATTAAATCACACAAAAAGGTTATTGTTTGTAAAAAGTAACCATTATCAATTGAGTGTCAGGTATACACACCTAAGATTACACAAACTAGTGGCGTTGAGAGGGGAGTGGGAGCCTCTCCATGCCCCAACATCGCCTCACCTTCTCTTCACCTTTGGCGTTGCCTGTTTTCAAGGCAAGTCTCTTAGGGCGTTGCCTGATGACCAAACCTTAACTCACTTGATTATTTTCAAAATACAGGGCTTGGGCTTTGCCCTGATGACTCGTTGTATTCTAATGCTGGAAGTAGCAATCTGTCTTAAAATGTATTTGAACCCATAAAGCAAATGAATAGGATGGTATCATTTCGCTTGAAATCACTACAACCCATTTCAACCTTATCGTAGGCAATGAGACACGCATCTTGGAAACCATTTGAAAATCATATGTTTTAATTAACTTTTTTAAATGCTAACATTTTTTATTTATTAAATAATAATTAACATTAAATAATTAAATCAAGTAACTAGATAAATAACACATTTTCATAAATAAATAAAATAGATTATTAAACGTTAAATACTTCAAAAAACTTAGAAACTTAATAAAAAAAACACCCTAAAAGTTGCAAATGGTTGGGTTGTTTAGGTTGGAAATAATTTTCTTTTGGCTAAGCTTGAATCTTCAATTTTTAAAAGAAATATAATGATTGTATCTATAAAAGGAGTAAGAAAAGAAGTAGAGGTGAAATTATTTTTAAATTTAGAAATATATATATAGTGTAAAAAATATATATACAGGGGATAATAGAGAAAATTCTAGTTAATGAGAAAACCAAGTAAACTCTAACCTTCAATTTTTTTGATTTAAAAAAAATAAAACATGTAATATATATGTTTTAAGCATTTTGAGAAAAAAAAGAGTAAACTGTCATTTGGTCTGTGTTGGACAGTTTTGTCACTTTAGTTCAAATCTCAAAGTTTTTGTAATTGGGTCTCTAGGTTTCAGTTTTGTTGCCATTTTAATCCAAAAGCACAATCAACTCAAATTTCTAAAAAAAATCATATTATTTTGTCAATTTTCCTCATAGTGAAATAGTCATTTAAGCATAATAATATATATATAAAATTAACCATCTCCCGTTCTCTCTCCCCCTCTCTCTTTCTCTCTCCCCCTCCCTCTCTCCTCTCTGCCGACACAAGCTCCACCACCTGCCACCACCCTCTCTTTGACCCAATTCAAGATTATGGTCACTTAGGGTTTCAAGAATTCGTGCTATATAATTGAGAAATTGTATGTAGATGATACCGTACACATATCTAGGGTTTGTGAAATCTGAATCGGATTACACCAAACACATCTTTTGATTGTGAACTTTAGGTCGAATTTGTACTATATAATGGCGACGCCATTGATCGGATTGCAGCACCTGGAGGTAGGTGGTGGCGGTGTGGCGGGGATGGCGGCGTGCGGCGGAGGAACGATGAGCCAGATAGATCCGTCTAGTGGTGGACTACCGTCGAAGAAGTAGAGTTTGCTGGTGCATATCTTTTTGTACTTTCAGAAAGTGATACGGTCGGAGCTGAAGATGATGTTTGTGAGCTAATTGTTTTTGAATTTGTTTGTTTTGGAATTATATGAACTATGTGTTTTAGGTTTGTTTTAGCCATCCTTGTTTGATTTGGGGAATTTGTGAAGATGGGGGTGGTGTGGTGGCCACCAAAAACGACGTATGGGAATGAAAGTGGTGGTGGTGGTCATCTGCAGATGTGGTTAAATATTTCAAAAAACTTGAAACTTAATAAAAAAATCACCCTAGAAGTTGCAAATGGTGGTTGGAAATAATTTTCTTTTGTCTAACCTTGAATCTTCTATCTATATGGTTTACACTTTGAAGACGTGGGTTTTTTATTTGCCCCTGTGAATAATTTTGTTAAAGAAATATTATATTATATTAATATATACTTATATATAATTAAAAATAAAAAGTCAATGAATAGTAAACTTTATTATTATAATTTTATATATAGTTTTTTTTATAGTTTTATTATTCTAAAGCTGTAATAATAATAATTGTTTTCTAACTTTAATAATTTCTTTTTAGTATCACAGGTTGAGATACGCTTGATGTCAACAGGTCCCGCGTCTTCTTTTGGCAAAGAGAAATTTTACCATTCGACTGTATCTGCCTTTTGTTACGTTCTTGATACATAATATGTCTATAATACACGATATGTCCACACATATATGTGCAGTGTTGGGCCGGATATACATTTTCATATTTTTCTAAACTTTGATGATTTTTTTTTATCATGAGTTGGGATAAGCTGGTGTCAACCGGTATCGAATCGGTACTAGTATCGAAAATACCTGTAGGATCTTGTTCGATATCGTTACATAAAGGTAAAAACCGGCACCATCCTGGTATAGAAAACGCCAAAAGTCGGTACCGAATTAACATGAAAATCTTTTAGTTCAGGAAATTTGATACTGCTACCTTGTACCATTTGCTCATCCCAGATCACGGGCACTGTGCGAACAACAACGGTATCATACAATTTTTTTTTGTTGATTTTCTTCAACTTTTAATGATTTTTTTTTTAGTTTCAGGAGTAGGAATTAGCTCGTTATTTTTAAATTTTAGAAATATGTATAGTGTAAAAAATAGAGAGTAATATATATACAGGAGATTATATAGAAAATCCATAGTTATTGAGAAAACCAAGGAAACTCTAACCTTCAATATTTTTTGATTTTAAAAAAATAAATCATGTAATATACATGTTTTAAGCGTTTTGAGAAAAAAAAAAGCGCCAAAAAATTTTAAAAAAATAAATAAGTTTTTGTGTAACATATGTAACAGGCACGTGTAACATATGTTACAGTCGTGTTGTGAAAAAAAAATTATATAAAAAAATATTCCATCGGCGCTTTTTTTTGTTTTTTTTAGTTTTTGCTCAAAACTCTTAAAGACATGTATATTGCATGTGTGATTTTTTTTTCAAAATCAAAAAATGTTGGGAGATTAAAGTTTCCCAGATTTTCTCAATAACTATGGGCTTTCTTCAATACTTACACTATACACACACACACATACACAGTGGTAGGCGTAGGAAAATTTTCAAGGGTGCGAAATATTTTTTAAAGATTTTAAGTCCTAGCTATATATAAAAATTTCGGTTCATAGCAAATCGGATCGGGTCGAGTCAAGTAAAACAAAAGAGCATCAAACTAAAATTTTAATGTTCATCAAAAGCACATTAAAGTGTCAAACGTCATTACAAATATATTTATAATTTGGCCCTACGGGTTTTCATTTTCTAAAATCTAACATATCTAGAGAGACCTTCCTATGCAAGTCTTTCTCTATGTAACATCCCCTACTCATGGTTCATATCACATATAAATCGCTCCATAAGTACTTAAAACGATACTATACATTTAAACAAATAAACAATCATCAAGCATGGGTGAGGTTCTAGAGTGAACACTAGTGTATTTGTGAACTGAGTGAACAAATCATGACGATTAATTATGGGGAGCAAAGATTTTTAAATGAATGGTATTTTTGTAAATAAGTAGACTTATTTAAGGTAAAATCCAACTGTCAAGGGCCAATTCGGTATTTTCCCAATCAGTTATTCCAAATCTGTGAATCTCGATTTCATGCCTTTTCTAAAATTTAAAACAAATTAATTATACCCTTATACAATTATCAACACACCTTCAAAAAGTTACACCCTTTCACAATTTCCTTAATACTACAAAAAGCAACGTCATACCCTAATTCTTTTCTACGACACACCGTTTCAAATACGACACTCCTTTTATGTTTCTTCCTTTGGAATAATAGGAACACTCCGTTAAAAAAAACTAGTAATCCTCCACTTTTTGTTTCAATAAGCAACGTCCTACCCAAATTCTTTTATATGACACAACTTTTCGGTTTCTCCCATTCTAATAATACGAACACACCCTTTATAAAAACATGTAATCTCCCACGCTTTGTTTCAATTTTATTTGCATACCTTCAAAATTTGACAGATATGCTCATCACAGGCACCGATGACGAACCTAATTCCGATAGTTCCAGACCGGAATTGTCACCGGATCGTTCCGATAAGTTGTTTTTTTAATTTTTTGAACCAATGTTTCTGTGATCGGTTGGAAAAGATACTAGATGTTAATTATTGGTTAGTATGTGTATGGATCTAATTCGAATTCCTTTATTACATTTTGCTTATCAATTTATGAAATGTTTACGTGGCTCTCGGACAAATGTTACATATGTTTTCTGACTAATTCATGAAATGAGAAATTGGATAAGCGTTTGAGAGAATATTTAGGTGATTATTTGGTTCTCAATCTATACAAAGTTACAAATTAAATTGTGTTTTTAGCATTTGTTTAGATCGATCAGTAGATATATGTCTTTATATTTCTTTTAAACCAGCGTTCTTTCAACCGATTGAAAGGATATGAGATTTTGATGATAGATTAGTCTTTCTTTATGCATTTAATTCAAACTCCTCATTACCTCTTGATAATCGATTTATGAAATACATAACCTGGATTTGGACAAGCGTTTGATTTGTTCTCTTTTTATTCATTAACGGAGAGAAACGGAACAGGCATTTGATTGAACCACTTCTCTTAATTTACTAATAAATGCCCCACGATTATATATGCTATCTCTGATTTTACATGACGGTATTACTTATGTAATGAGATTGAATTACTTAAAAATTAAAATTGATGAAGTTTTGTTGACTAATTCCTTTTACTTTCAATCAGACGAATTATTCCCCTTATGCGCTTAATATATTGTTTAATCACACATTAGTTATTACCAAGAATCCCTCATATCTTCAGTTTAGAGTCTTTTGATTATTCTTTATTTTAATTTTACGATGATATTTTTTTTCTAGACGATTCATGTATGCAAAATTAGCGATTGAGTTTAAGTATATTGAATTTTGAATTACTATTGACCGGATATTATGAATGATTATGGGAGCCATCATTACGGAAACCTCCAAAGAAAAATTCTTTAAATTCTAATTCAGTGCCAAATGTCAAAATACCGAAGAAAAGTTGGTACTGAATATTCGCATTTGAGAAATCCTAATACCAGTACTGATTAGGCAATATCAATTCCATATCGCTACGGTACTGGTATAGGGAAAAAAATAATCTCATCCTTAAGGTTATGATATAGCCACTATAACAAATTTAGTTATTATTATTATTTTTTTTACAACAAATTAATATTTTTTTTAAACATAAATCTTTAAACCGCTAAACCTATGCAATCAAGGTTTGTAATTATAAAAAGTCTGGGTCGTTGAAATTGACCCGCCTACAAACCCGAACCGCCAATGCATAAAAGGGTCAGTTTTGGTTTTGAAATTGATAAGAATTTGGTCTCACTCGCAGTTCGAGTCCTATTATGATTTACCTTGCAGGAATGTTTATCCTAAATATGTATATTTTTCTTTCTATTGTTTGATTTTACAGTCACTAACCCGCTGACCCATCCATTTTACAACTCCCGAATCCTTAGAAGTAATAGTCATTCTTCAAGAAAATGACCCACCTAGCATAACAAAAGATTATTTTCTCGTACTTCTTAAATCAACAAGAGCTAAAGGCATTCATAATCAATATATAATATAATGATACTAAAGACTTTAATAATTAACATCTCGCCGTAACGCGTAGGTTGGCGTCAACTTAAGAATTCTCACATCTCATATATATAGTGATATTTAAAAAAATCATAATTAACATCCCGCCGCAACGCGCAGGTTGGCGTTAACTCGTTATATTACATAATCACTTTTGTTTTTCAAATCAAACCAGTCAGCTTTTTTTTACGCTTTAACATATCTGCATATACACGTGTAATAATATTTACAAAATTTAACATAAACTGATTTTTTTTTATCCAAATTCAACATAACACTCTAATTCAAAAGACATAAAGACGATTACAGACTAATGGCAGGTAGGCGGGCAACAAGCTGCGTCGCTACCCCCTTCTGAATAGCAAACCCTACCCTGCTAAACACATAATTTTGCCCCTTAACGTGCGCAGTGTTACTACTTACCACCTGCTGAACCCGCTTGAGGAAGCGCACGACATCAGGGGCGAGAGCGCCAAAGGTATCGAAAGCGAACAGGACGAAAACGTGCTAATTCTTGATGCAAGCTTTTTCGTGCTTAGCTACTTTGCTCGCATCCGCCTTGGTTATCGCCTGACCCGCCACAAACCCGTGGTTCCTGTAGGAACTAGGTTCATTTTTATAAATATAAGTAAGAAATATATAATAACGAGACTCTCGTTATTCGTAGGAAATATCATAGTACAATACCGGATACAATAACTAAATAAAGAATATAAAATATAATTATATATACCAATCTTAATTCAAGTCGTATTTCTGATGGGTCTTTCACGCGCACTTGATAGCATCCTAGACTCGAGTATTCGTCATCTTGAGTCTTAAAAAATATTCCTTGACTGCAACAAAGAACACACTAAAACGTTGACAATTTTGGTTGAGGCACGTGCTCAACACGCTTCCCTTAAAACAGATTACGCGCGTCTAGCAAGACGACGCGTCTGTCTCCCATGGTACAACAGCCTAAGTAGTTTGTACTGCCGGAGATGACCACACGCTCGAGGGTACACCGGATAAAGTTATGGTGTTAGAAGTTGTGGAAAATAATGATATGAAAGTGATGGAATCGAATAGAGAAAACATATTTCTCTAATTACTGATGTATACACATATTTGTCCCGTGTAAAGTGTATAATTATTGTATAGATTTATTTATTTTTATTTAGTTTTTAGTATATATATATTATATTATTTTGTGTTTTGCTAGGTTCTGGTGCAAATGAAGCGAAAACGAGTAATATAGAAATATCCAGTCAGTTGGGCAGAGTAAGGCGCCAGTAACCGAATTACAATCGCCGCTATTTTTTCTTAAGTGAACCAAGACCAATATCTCTAGTTTAGAAGCTAAGGGAGTTAAAATAAATGAAAAGTGAAAAAACTCATTCTGACATGAGATTGAAATCAAGGGACTACACTCTCAACTTTTTGAAAGTTGCAATTAATTCTTATGTATGTCACGACAATTCATAAACAAAGAAAAAAACCACATGGGTCCCACACGCTATTCCACGTTTAGTTGACCGAGCCATTCATAGTTTACAACATATATTCTTTTCTTTTATTTGTGGGCCGATTACTTGCTGCAAGCCCATGCAGGCCTTTTATCACAATTTATTGACGGCTAAAGGCACATCATAGAGAGGAGAGGGTAGACGCAATCAGCAGCAAGTTTTAGGAAGCAGACGAAGAACAGAAGGACAATTCAAGGCCGCAGCTTTATACGGTTCAATATTCAGGCAAGAGATTCAAGATTCGGGTTCGGTTCGCAAACGGTTCAGTTTTAATTTTTATATCTTTATATTATTTGAACTAGTGAACATGTTTTGGTACTCGGTTCAGACTTGTTTCTTATTCTTGATGTTGGCTAGACTTCTTTTAACTACCTAGATTAGATGAATGGTTTGCTAAAGTTTTGATTTTTATGATGGATTTATGGATGTTATGGATTGTTTATGAGTTGTAGGCGACTTGATTATTGATTAGATGTTTTTGCATGCTTAATATTGTTTGAAAATTGTTTATTGCTTCGCACAATTATTGGTGACGGTCTTTATCACATAATAGAGTCGTGCTAGATTATAGATTTTGGTGAGTGTCTATATCACATAATAAATCTCTAATCTTTAGGGTTGAATTATATAATAGACCTTAGAAGTAATATTCAGTAATTAATTAAGTTAAGTGTTCTACTAATTCTCAATAGATGTAAGGTGCGAGATTATTGTTAGGTCTAAGTCATTAAACTGTAAGGTAGGAGCTTCGTATGAAGTAAACCTGTTGGCTGCTGTCTAACAAGTCTAATCGAGAAATCAAGTTTACCTTAGATTTAGATCCTCTGAGGGAGTGAATCATGTAACGTACTTTCATAAATCCATTAGATGTCTTGTGAGAGAGTCTAATAACCGGTAGTCTAAACAACCTCTAGGGTGTCACAGCGTGCTCTTGAGAAGGGTTAGGAGTCCTTTAGATATCCCGAAAGGTGCGAACTTTATGATCCTGGTTCCATAGTTGACAATTTCCAAATAAAAATCATTACTAAAAGCAATCAGGATTCCAGTCTAGGTAGTGTTTCCACCTCGTTTTAGTTAACTTATTTAGTTAATTTAGTTTAATTGCATTCTTAGGATTTTTAGCAAACCCCTACAAATATACAAATGGTTAGTGTCGTGTCAGGGTCAGTCTAGGTCTAGATAATTTAGTTAACGTAATTAGAGAGTCTCGTGGGTTCGATACTCGGACTTACGTTAGTTGTACTGCATTGACCGGTACACTTGCCGGTTAGTAGTTTAGTTCGTTTTAGTGAGTCTATAGCATTACTTCGTGTCTAGATTTAGGTTAATTTCAGTTGTTTTTATTGAACTACTTTTAGCACATCAAGTTTTTGCGCCGTTGCCGGGGACTCTTTGCCAATTGCGTTGATTACTTTATTTGACTTAATTGACATCATACGTGCTAGTTGCTTTTGTATATTGAGTCGTAGGAGTCTAATTGTTCGTGTCTTTTATTTTTCATGAGTCTTAAATACTGTGTGAAATTTGTGGAGGGCCCCATTTTACTATTAAATGTCCAAAATACGTGGGGTCCTCTGCACATTATTATGCTAATTCGTATTGGCAAGTTCAGCAACATGGTACAGAACAGGAAATAAATGATGGGTTCAAATTTGATAAGGAAGAGACAGAGAGGCATGTTCGGTCTGTGGTTGAGTTGTTAGATCGTCTGAACGCGGAATTTGCAAAGACTCAAGGTTGTCATATGTATGATCGTTCAGGAAATTATCTTGGATATCAAACTGCCTCAGGTAAGATGCTTTTAAACGTTATAGAACCAGGGATGGTAGTATTACCAATTCCATATATATGTACGATGTTTTTTAAAATAATACTTCTGTGTTTGTTGATTCTATGCATGATGTTAATGATTCGTATGATTCTTTACACTTGTCTTGTGAGGATGATGTTTTGCAGGAATCACAGGTAGAGTCGGAGACCTCAATGGACGTCTCAGTCCCACCTCCGGTTCAGCAGGAAGAATGAGAAGAGAATACGGGTAAGTTCATAATTGATTTTTCATGTAGTAATGAAGAGATAGATGCACAACTGGCTGCATATAAAAGATGGAAAGGAGAATACCCAAAGGAAGAAGAAGGAGAGAAAGAAGCTGAACAACCTCCCAGCAATCCAGATATTTATGAAGATGATTTTTATTCCACCGACCCAATATGGGACATGTCTGATGAATCAGAAGTGGGGGATGATCATATCCTCTCATGGGAAACGGAGTTTGGTGATGAGTTGGTTAATATACCAACTCTATTAAATGAAGAAGGATTTGATCCAGTTGGTGATTTTGTTGAATTAGAATTTTTGTTAAGATATTCACTAACGAGAGAAGTCGAAGAAAAAGTGGTGGAAGAGGAAAAGCACGATAGCCGGCTCGTGGTTAGTATAACAAATGAAACAAAAAAATTAAAACCGCGGGAGAGGGCAAGGAAAGAGAAAAGACAAGGTCGAAACCGGAAGAGGGTCAGAGACCGGTACGAGTTGGTGAGGAAGGAGCCGAAGAAGTTCAAGCACGACATGTCTTCTCGTTACATGCCACGCATCTGGTTCATGCCAGGAAGTTTCAATTTTGGTGGTCTGACCCGTTTCAAATTTTTACAATATTTTATAATTCCACCGTTAAATTTTTAGTTGTTTATGAGGAACGGGTGGAATTAAACGGGTTGGATAGGGTCCAGGTCAAGGAGAAACCTCCTGATTTAGTTAGTGTGGGAAGGTTTCATAGAGTTTGTATAGAGTCGTAGTTTTAGTTTTTGGCTTTTAAATATTCGATAGTTTTTTAGAGTCAGTACTGCTTTTGTTTTTGCTTGTTTTTGTTTATGCAGGTTTGAATTGTACCACCCGTACGCAATCTCCATTCGGGTGATTTTGGAGCTGCGTTTCGAATATCAGGCATTTTCTGAGTATGTCAGTCAGTGTCAGAGCCGATCGCGAATGAAATGCTATACGATCGAGCTGGATTGGACGAAAGTTTTGGAGCTTACGCGTTATATTAACCAGCTAAGTCCTTTCCAATTTGCCATTAGTTTTTTCTATTTCTTATTTATTTTTAGTCTTTTGAGTCGGGTTTCCATCCTACATTGAGGGCAATGTAGAGTTTAAGTGTGGGATGGGAAACTATCGTTTTCGTCTGTATATATAGTCATTTGAGTCAGAAAATTTGAAAAATAAAAAAAATAGAAAATTTAAAAATCCAAAAAAATTGAAAAATAGAAAATGTCCTTCGTTTAAAGATGGTTGCAAAATAAAAAACGGAAAATGATATAAAAGTTGGGTTTTATTCGGGTCTCAAATAATAATAATATGAGAATAAAGTTAAACTCGTGTCTAGCTTGAGATTGTGAGTAGGCCCGATCAGGTTTTTAGGTTCCTTTGATATTAATATACATTAATTGTTAGTTTACTAGTGGGTACTCATCTAGGAAAATGGGAAGTCGAAACCGCCAAAAATAGTATAAGGAATCCCGTTATAAGCTAAAATTTTTAGAATTTTTAATCATGAAAAAAATATATAATAATTGAGCTATAAACTAAAGAAAGTAGCGCAGGCCTACGTAATCTTCGTTGGGGATGGTGACTCTGACTTAGAATGCCTCTGGGATGTGTGAAAATAATAAAATTGCAAAAATTACCGACGCTCACGTTGTCGCTCTCGAGGATGGTGACTCTGGTTGAGACAGCCTCTGGTTAGGTAAAGCAACCTCTAAGCTCAAGAGAAAAAAAAGAGAAAGAAAGAAAAAGAAAATATTGATTTTAAATTCTTTAGATTTTGGTATAAAACGGTTAGGGATTGGTTCAGTGATCATTCCTTTTGTTCTATAAGCATGAGGCGGGATTAAGTGGACTGTGGCTTGTAGTGTGAGACCCTAGGTAGATTGACCGAACTTAAACTTAAATTACATGATAAAGGCTTGGAACCGGAGTTTTGGGTTTAAAGGGAGAGGTATATTTGCAATCGCGGCTAACACAAGTTTTGATCTTAATAAGTAATTTAGCTTTTGACCCGAGTATTTGTCCGTCTTGATTCCGTTTGCATAAGTCTTTCAGGGACGAAAAAAGAGTAAGTGTGGGGATATTTGATGTAGAGGTAAAATACACATATTTGTCCCGTGTAAAGTGTATAATTATTGTATAGATTTATTTATTTTTATTTAGTTTTTAGTATATATATTATATTATTTTGTGTTTTGCTAGGTTCTGGTGTAAATGGAGCGAAAACGAGTAATATGAAAATATCCAGTCAGTTGGGCAGAGTAGGGCGCCAGTAACCGAATTACAATTGCCGCTATTTTTTCTTGAGTGAACCAAGACCACTTCTCTAGTTTAGAAGCTAAGGGAGTTAAAATAAATGAAAAGTGAAAAAACTCATTCTGACATGAGATTGAAATCAAGGGACTACACTCTCAACTTTTTGAAAGTTGCAATTAATTCTTATGTATGTCACGACAATTCATAAACAAAGAAAAAAACCACATGGGTCCCACACGCTATTCCACGTTTAGTTGACCGAGCCATTCATAGTTTACAACATATATTCTTTTCTTTTATTTGTGGGCCAATTACTTGCTGCAAGCCCATGCAGGCCTTTTATCACAATTTATTGACGGCTAAAGGCACATCATAGAGAGGAGAGGGTAGACGCAATCAGCAGCAAGTTTTAGGAAGCAGACGAAGAACAGAAGGACAATTCAAGGCCGCAGCTTTATACGGTTCAATATTCAGGCAAGAGATTCAAGATTCGGGTTCGGTTCGCAAATGGTTCAGTTTTAATTTCTATATCTTTATATTATTTGAACTAGTGAACATGTTTTGGTACTCGGTTCAGACTTGTTTCTTATTCTTGATGTTGGCTAGACTTCTTTTAACTACCTAGATTAGATTAATGGTTTGCTAAAGTTTTGATTTTTATGATGGATTTATGGATGCTAAGGATTGTTTATGAGTTGTAGGCGACTTGATTATTGATTAGATGTTTTTGCATGCTTAATATTGTTTGAAAATTGTTTATTGCTTCGCACAATTATTGGTGACGGCCTTTATCACATAATATAGTCGTGCTAGATCATAGATTTTGGTGAGTGTCTATATCACATAATAAATCTCTAATCTTTAGGGTTGAATTATATAATAGACCTTAGAAGTAATATTCAGTAATTAAATAAGTTAAGTGTTCTACTAATTCTCAATAGATGTAAGGTGCGAGATTATTGTTAGGTCTAAGTCATTAAACTGTAAGGTAGGAGCTTCGTATGACGTAAACCTGTTGGCTGTCTAACAAGTCTAATCGATAAATCATGTTTACCTTAGATTAAGATCCTGTGAGGGAGTGAATCGTGTAACGTACTTTCATAAATCCATTAGGTGTCTTGTGAGAGTGTCTAATAACCGGTAGTCTAAACAACCTCAAGGGTGTCACAGCGTGCTCTTGAGAAGGGTTAGGAGTCCTTTAGATATCCCGAAAGGCGCGAACCTTATGATCCTGGTTCCATAGTTGACAATTTCCAAATAAAAATCATTACTAAAAGCAATCGGGATTCCAATCTAGGTAGTGTTTCCACCATCTAAGTAAAGTCCACAGTAATTCGTTTTAGTTAACTTAGTTAGTTAATTTAGTTTTATTGCATTCTTAGGATTTTTAGTAAACCCCCTACAAATATACAAATGGTTATGTCTAGATAATTTAGTTAACGTAATTAGAGAGTCTTGTGGGTTCGATACTCGGACTTACTTTAGTTGTACTGCATTGATCGGTACACTTGCCGGTTGTGTGATTTAGGTTTAGGTAGAGTCTAGGTTTATAATTTTAAAACTTAGTGTCTAGATTAGAGTAATTTAGTTAGTTTTAATTAAACCCCTTTTTAGCACATCAATTACCCAACACATGGGTCTTTAAGTATTCCTTGTTTTTAAGAACTCTCCATATGTTCATGTATTTTCCTTGTAACCCTTCTCTAGTATTTTCTCTCATGTTACCAATGAGGCACATAGCCCACCATTTATACAAGAGTTGTGGGTAATGAAGAGTTTCTCTTAATTGGTCATTTTATTAGAGACATAAACTGTAATCAAATTTTCACTTAATTAGTGATTAATTAGAGATATAAAAACTCTAATAAAAGCTAATCAAGTGACATAAAAACTCTACTCAAGAGTTTGTCACTATTAAGATTCTAATCAATATTTATAATTTTATTAAATTATAAATTTATTAAATATCCATTCACCAAATTTTCCAACAATCCCCCAATGAATGGAGATCGTTCAAAACACATAAATTTCCAATGGAACCTCGACAGTTGAGTTTTGCATACGATAGGTAGGTGTTACCCTTTGAACATTCTCTCATGAAATGCACTTAGCCCACTAGCTCTGACTAGAACTCGATGTCTTTGAACTCGTCTGCCGTTTGTGTAGACGACGATACATTTCACACAAGACTCTCCCTAGCCGGGTCATCTCCTCATAGTCGTGTCCAATAATGGTCGTGGAACACTTTCCTGGTTCTGCGAGAGCTCTAGGAATTGTGCCCTCAATTCCATTTGAAGCGAACCACACTTCTCTATAACATAGGTGATTCTCCTTAGATCATTAAAAGCATTGTGGTTATCGTGATTTATTCAAATCATTTACCACATATTATGCTTAGCCTTACTCTCTGTCACTGAATATGATAGGAATAGACTAGGACGTATTTAAACACCCTTTTATACGTTGGGGGTATGTATAACCATATATACTAGCTTATGCATATCATTTATGCCCCCACAGTGACTACCCTTAGGTATATGAGTTAGTTGTCCTATTGAACGTAGATCTTGGATCTCCAGTCAACTAAGTTAGGTGTCCTTCATATACCCTTTTTCCATGGCTTCAGTCTCATTCCACAACTTGATCTCTAATAAACCATCAGGTTGTTGGATCCATAACATTAACAAATAACTTTGGATATTTGAGATCAGTTGTCATGATGTGTTCTTAACTCGTAAGTTAATTTTGCCTATTGTCAACTTCTAAGACTATAACCTTAGTGGCATCTGAATCTGGTTATATCATATGTCTTTGTAAGATACGCGTATCATTTAAGGCGAACACATCTCCATTATGCACTACGACCTTTGTGTCCTCCACTTAGTCATATGTTTGCAACGTTAGATTGGATTACAAAATCCTTATTGCCAAACTTTTATGATACAAATGCAAGACACCCCCACATTTAAGTGTTATAGGATCTCATCCAGAAGGGGTAATGAAAACCATTTCTACACACCCTTATAGGGTTGTTTCTAAATGGATCCTCCTCACATTTCTTGCCATTTGATCAACATTTTCGTAACTTCACTTATGACGACATTTATACACATATGATTGAACAAGATCAACCTCATTGTATCTGTGAATTCAACTCATATTGCATTAGCTTACATAAGCTTTCGAGTCGACCATAGCAATGAGACTTATTCATCATCCTAAAACATCAATATTGAGGAAAGTCTCACAAATTATTGTATATAGCACATAGTTAATTCTTATCATTCAATTAAGGAACATAATTTGTTTACCTTTGATCTTCAACGTTTTACCATTGACTCATAAGGACTTAAACATAAGTCTTAATCCAAGTCACTTGGCGAACACATTCATCACCGACAAGATGAATGTTCCTCGTCGACAATCACTATTGTGTGTGAGATAGAGTCAACTAGATCGACACTCAACAACATGGCATTCATAATTTTGCCATAAGTGATTTGTACACATATATTGTTATTCATTAGGAGATATGTATATTTAAGATGCTCTCCCAAATGAATATAAAATCTCCAGATAGTTCTAACAATAATCAAGTGGTAGATGTATCTATGTATAGATCACTCAGAATAAATCTTGAAAGATTTATCAAATGTATACAATAACATATAGTACTTTTTCTTTCATATGTTAGAATTCACACTTGTGAATTTTCCAATGACTTCTAACGAAGTACTTTAACAAGAATCTCATTTGTGTATTTCATCTTAATACACTCACTACTCACTCGTGATGATTACACATTTGATGTCTCGTCTTTGACTTTTAGTCAATTCCCAACTCTTAAGTTGTTTATGTCCAAGTACCTTCATGTACTATCCGTTTTGACGTTATAATTATTTTCCACAAAATATTTTATACGTCACAAACATTAGTGATTTATTTCTTTGTAAAAAATTGCATGTGTTATTCGAAGATATTGAACACAAAACAATTAAATACAATGGAAAGTAAATCATAAGTGCCAAACACTTTTGAAATTTAAAAGAGTGCATAGACAATATGTAGACATCAAATATCAAAGTGGTTTTATCTTCCACACTTTATATTCTGGCCGAAATCGTCTCAATGATATCGTCCCATGGCATGTCTTGAGGTACTCCCTCAATAATACTCCATGCACTTTTAAGTACAAATTCCCATTTCACCTTGAAATTTTAAACTTGTACAATTTTGCTCAAAACAACACCAGGTTGTTATACAGGCTACATTTAAGTAGTAAACTTGAACAATCAAATTTGTTCACAACAACAGCAAGTTTTTTTCCACCAAGTAATATCCACGAGATAGTTACTTTGTTCAACAAATGCTACTTCTAGCAAGAGTAGCAAACCATTTGAATTCTAAAAACTATGCAAAACTTTGTTTTAAAATCATATTAAAATATTTCCTTAGTTTTGCAATGTACATATTTAATAATATCAATTAAAGTTTATGATAACATAAATCAAAACCCATAATATCAAATGGTTTTATATTGTTTAGTCTTACTACGCATGTACTAAACGTTTTCTAACACGCATGTTAGAAAAAAAAAATATGTTATAACGGGCACGTTATAGAATCAAACGTTTACATAAAATGTTTTCCAATGATAAAGTTTAAATAAACCATTTCCCATCATTTTTAATGCACACGTAGGCAATTAAATGTTTACATAAAACATTTCAATTCATTATGGCTTATACAATGTACTATCTCTAACATTGTATTTGTGATACACATTTTCTAACACACGTGTTAGAAAATTTAAGTCATTTTATAAATATAAACATGAACATTTGGATTTAGAAATCACAAATTAGAGTTGGTGATAAATCCCACACAACTAGACTATCACTTTATGATTTAATTCTTACTCTTGTAGTTTTCCAATCTCATCAAGTTAGGCACATAGCTTACTTTTAATACAAGAGACATACACTTAATTAGAGATTTTATTAGAGATATAAACTCTAATAAAAACTAATAAATTGACATAAAACTCTACTTAAGAGTTTAACTCCCATATGAAGAGTCTAATAAATAATTTTAATTTCATTAAAATCACATAAATGATAACACCATCACTTTATGGTGATTTAATTCTTGAAGCCAATCAACTTCAATGTATGACCTTTTATTTCTAAACCATATAAAGCATAATATAAGTGTTTATATTCATTAAAATCAATGCTACAATAAATTACTTATATAAAATGTTTACATAAACATTTCATAGCATTTGTATTTTAACCATTTCTTAACAATCAATGAAAGAAATTCTAACACGCACGTTAGAAATATTAACATTTTCACAAAATGTTAATTCGACTTGCTATAAACACATGTATGGTTCAAATAAATAAATCATTTCCAATACCCACATTAGAAAATAAACAATTAAAAAATTGCTTCCAAATTAACGCTTTCCATGAACGTTTCTAACACACATGTTAGAAGATAAATGATTACAAAAATCATTATAAGTCTTATTAGTTTAATATAAAATAAAGTTATTTTTTAACACTCATCCTTAAATCTTATTATTTTTATTATATAAATAATATGATCATTTCTAACAAGCATGTTAGAACATTAAACGTTTACAGAAAACGTATTTTTATAAGAATAAAGTCGGTCCAACGCACAAGTTAGAGAATTTAACGTTTACAAAAAAACATTTGGTTTACACTAATAAACCTGATCTAACACAAAGGTTAGAAAAATTAACGATTTCAAAACCGTTACAAAAACCAAACGGTTGAACCACAACTATTTGTTTTGTACCCCGGTATAGGATTTAAGATTGTACCACAATCTCAATAAATCCAAACACAACAATTTGTACTACATACAAATTTTCCAAAAAAAAATATTTAGAAGATCATAATCCTCTAGTTTTTTTTATTATAAATCTTTTTGTGAACCCAAAATCCTTGTAAGTAAGGTTTTAAGATTGTAGCAACAATCTCATGCAATCTGTTTTAAGTTTGTAGGAACTAGGTTCATTTTTATAAATATAATTAAGAAATATATAATTAGGAGACTCTCGTTATTCGTAGGAAATATCATAGTACAATACCGGGTGCAATAACTAAATAAACGAATATAAAATATAATTATATATACCAATCTTAATTCAAGTCGTATTTCTGATGGGTCCTTCACGCGCACTTGTTAGCATCCTAGACTCGAGTATTCGTCATCTTGAGTCTTAAAAAATACTCCCTGACTGCAACAAAGAACACACTAAAACGCTGACAATTTTGGTTGAGGCACGTGTTCAACACGCTTCCCTTAAAACAGATTATCCGCGTCTAGCAAAAACGACGCGTCTATCTCCCAGGGTACAACAGCCTAAGCAGTCTGTACTGCTGGAGATGACCACACGCTCGAGGTTACACCAGATAAAGTTATGGTGTAAGAAGTTGTGGAAAATAATGATACGAAGGTCAATTACCCAACACATGGGTCTTCAACTATTTCTTTTTTTTAAGAACTCTCTATATGTTCATGTATTTTCCTTGTAACCATTCTCTAGTATTTTTCTCATGTTACCAATGAGGCACATAGCCCACCATTTATACAAGAGTTGTGGGTAATGAAGAGTTTATCTTAATTGGTTATTTTATTAGAGACATAAACTCTAATCAAATTTTCACTTAATTAATGATTAATTAGATATATAAAAACTCTAATAAAAGCTAATCAAGTGACATTAAAACTCTACTCAAGAGTTTGTCACCATTAAGATTCTAATCAATATTTATAATTTTATTAAATTATAAATTTATTAAATATCCATTCACCAAATTTTCCAACAGTTCCTTAGTCCAACGAGGGGAGACACACCTGTCAAATCAACGCACGCGTGTTTCCCTCCTTCCCATCCAAAAACAAGAATTTCAGCGGGCCGTAGGGTAGATCTCCCTTTTAATGGATCAGTCAAGAAGTTGTTTTTACATATATGTATAATCACATATGTACATATATGTACAATAATATTTTCATATCTATGTGTATTCTTCGTTAGTATACATACATGTACAACGATGATACACGGTGGGGATTGCAAAATTTTAATTACATATATGTAAAATCATGATTTGCATACTAGTTCTTGTAGACGAAGTCCTTTTTTATAAACTTTTATTAACTGAAAAGAGCTCACGCTCTGTTGAATTGCATGAACAGAAAGCTATTTAAATTGAATTCTAATACACTCTTACTTTGAAATTTAATTAACTAGTATTAAGTCCCCCGCGTTGCGGCGGGGGCATAAAGCGTGCCAAGTAGCACTAATACTACACAACTACCAGCGACCAGTAAAACTGAAAAAAACTCATAAAACAAAATAAACAAAGAACGAAAAGCATATGTAAAATCGTTGAACCACGCATGCCTGTTGTGGCATTTTAATGCGAAGAAATTAGACTAAAACATAAAAATAGAAAAGAATAACTAAGTCGATCTAAGACCGCGCACGTTACGACAAACCTGTCAAACAGGAAAAAATAGACGCGTTATGATGGCCCTGTCAAACAGAAAAAAATAGACTAAAAATGTTGAAACCCACACGCACGTTGTGGTGCATTCACTCGCAAAATTTTGAACGAACGTAGAGCGAAAAACTTGCAAAAGATGAAAAGTATAGACGACTAAAGTTGAAAATAAAAAAAGTGTTAGAGGTGAAATTGTAAAACATGAAAGTCTTTGGGTTAAAAGTAAAATAATCAAAAAAGTTAAAATGAAAAGTAAAAACTTTAGATGAAAAATGAAAATGGAAAATGAAAAAAGATTTTTTTCTAAGTCACCATGCACATGCTACAAACAAGTAAGACAGTAAAATCTTGCTTATTTATAATATGGTAATATAAAACTCTTTCATGCTTATCTTCTGTATCATGTAAACGAACAATTGAATCTATGCAAAAACCAATTCCCCTTATTTTAATAGTAATCACTATTTTATTAAGAATTAAATTGGGATTAAACCCATGTATTAGAACCGGTGTTATTTATATGTGTCACTTAATTTTAAATCCTTGTATTGATTAAAAACACATTGTTTCGGTTAATATCAGAATTTGATAAGAGTTTGTGAAAAGATAACAAGAAAGTGAGGAAGTTTTTTCTATTTTTTGAACAATAATGGAATGATGGATTCTAGAATTGTGATACTGGGTAGATAAATTCAAATCCCCCAAAAAAGGAATTAGTTGCGTAACTGATTGTTTATGAATTTCAATAAAAAATGGATTATAATTTTCAAAATAAAAAATTAAGTTTATGTGGTTAATTACAATCCGACCCTTTTAATATTAAAACAAATCAAGGGCTATGATAGGTTCACTAAGTTCACAAATAAGGGGTTGGTTCACAAATGAACCTAACCTCATCAAGCATAATCCATAATTTTCAATTTTAAGTTTAAAATATTAAAGCCCTAGTTTTAAATGTTGATTACTCGTAGATAATCATTTAAACAAACAAAGCTTTAAATAAAATAACAAAATCATTAATAGAAATCTAGAATAACAAAGAATAAACATCAAAAAGCATAAAAAGATCAAACATGTGACAACCGGTAATTTTCGATTTATAATCACGCGAATAACAAACATTAGGACGATAATAAATAGTGAGTGTTTAAGACGTAAATTAACCTAATTAGGCCTTTTGGAGTGCTTAGGAACGTCTATCGGACTTTACAGTACGCGAATGGTGATTTGCGGGAAAACTGCTGAATATTAAGCGGTAACGAACTGACACCGTACAAAATACCGACAACGCCGACAAATACGAGTCTTATACATGTATTTTAACATATATATTGATTTTGATGAATTATCATGCTTTCGAACGTCACAAAACGCATACGTGAATGAAGAACGCGACCGTAGGAACGCACTGACAACGAAACGGAAGCATCGGACTCGTATATTACCTTAAAAACTAAAATATTATGATATATTTAGCTTCGTAACCGAATTTTAGTACTTGCAGTCAAAACCAAATCGAAAAGCAGATTAAAAACGACAAACGAAGCATTTTACGTAACTTTAATGCAACTGACAAACGGACGTGTCAAATGGCGACTACCGACACCATTTACGTATTTTTGATCCTAAATTAAAAACCTATGACAATGCATGAAGTTCGGGTGTTTCGATTCTCTTGGTTCAGATTCGGGTTCGGTCAAAGCGGGTCAAAGCCGATCAACACCGGGTCAAACTATTCAAACAATCCTCTCGGGTCAGTTTTAGATTACAAGGAACAAGTGGTTCGGTCTTGTTTCAGGTCCGGTCAACTTGGATCCAAGGCAGTCAACATGGTTAATGGGTATATTCGGGTCAGATTTGGTTCAGGTACGGTTCGGGTCAACTACCGGTCAACTCAGTCAACTCGGGTCAAACCCGGTCACACGGTCAACTACGTTTAAGCACGAGTCAACCGGTCAACGCAAGCGTTGGTAAAACTTTATATACCGCGTTTAATTAATTATTTTTATAGATTATAATAATATTGAATTTAACGCGGAACCGAGCTCAAAACCGAATACATTAGTGAAAAGTCTAACAACTACCCTTGGACTTGTACAAAAACGTATTAATGTAGTTTTATATATATATATATATATATGTATGTATGTATGTATGTATGTATGTATGTATGTATGTATGTATGTATGTATGTATGTATTGAATCTACGAGACGGGAAAATTGGCGTGTTGAATACAACGAAAGATATGCATATATTGTTACGTTAAATTGTTGCGTTTTGAAAATATATCGACAACTTGTAATGGCGAGATCGTTCAAAAACAGAGGAAACTCTGGCTGTTTTTCGTAAAAACTTATAAACACTAAAAATGCTTTCATTTAACAAACGAATTGTGACGGGATCCAAAGTACTTTACAAAAATAAGTAGAAGTGTATATTTATTTTGGCGACTTATACAATCTATGAAACAAGTTTACAACATCTCAACGAACGTGGATTACAAGTAACGAAACTCGAGAATTTAAATAAAATAAAAATAATTATTATATTTATATCAAACGCCTAAAACTCAGAAATCAGTTATAAAATAAATATAATTGTTTATATTTGTTTCACACATCTAGTGTTCGACGATTATGTAAAACAAATACAATTATTTACATTTATTTCCGACGTCTAGTACTCGAAGAATTTATAAAATAAATATAATTACTTATATTTATTTCAAACGCCTAAACGGTATGTGACATATTATCGAACGACCTCAAACATGTTTATCAATCTAGTTATTTGATAATAAACAAACAAAGTCGATTCCTAACAAGCGTACGATTATATAATTATTTTATTAATTATAAATGAGACGCAAGACTATTATTTTGGATACGCAATGTCTCATATATATATATATATATATATATATATATATATATGAGAATGATTTGTTAGGAACCACCCTTTATTGCGAGAACCGCGAGAACCAATGTGAACATAACCAAAAATACCTAAAAAAATCTAAAAACCACCAAAAAAATTTAAACATTTTTTTACAAAAAAAAATCGCTACTTTTCGTCAAAAAAAAAAACTTTTTTTTGTTGATAAAAAGTAGCGATTTTTGTTAAAAAAATTCTTTTGAAAGCTTTTTAGATATTTTTTGGTTTTTGGAGGGTGTAGTTATTAGCATTTAGCTTGGGTGGGGGGTTGGTGTTTTTTAGGTTTTTTTTTTAGGTTTTTTTTTTTGGAGGGGGGTGGTGGTTAGGTTTTTTTTAGGTTTTGGGTGGTGATGTAGTGGGTTACTTTAGTGTTTCTCACAGTTCTCACAATAAAGGTGGTACTCATTACCATATATATATATATATATTGTGTGTGTGTGTGTGTTGTGTGTGTGCGTGTGTGTGTGTGTGTGTAAGCATACATGTATAGGGGAATGATAAAATGAAAACCCACTTGAGCTGAGAAAACTCAAGAAAACCCTATGTAGCATGTTTATTTTTTTCTAAAAAAATAGGGAATGAAGTTACATGTTAATGAACGTTTTGTAACAAAAAAAAATAAAAAGCGCCGAGTGGATTTTTTTATAAAAAATTACAAAAATTCAGTTTTTTAGCTTTTTTGGTAAACGCTGAAATTTTTAAAGAATTTTATAAAAAAAACCATTCGGCGCTTTTTGTTTTTTTGTTACAAAACATTTTTTAACATGTAACTTACATTCCCTATTTTTTAGAAAAAAATAAAAATGTTACATAGGGTTTTCTTGAGTTTTTTCAACTCAAGTGGGTTTTCTCTCTATACTTCACCTACATGAATATGTATATATATGTACATCTTATGAAAGCTACAAGAAGTCGTACCATTATCCATCTACGTACTATTCATGACGACTAACACGACTTCTTAAACATTTTATATTCATATATAAATGTATATGCTAAAATCTCTCGAACACTAAGTATTTCCAAGACTTGTTAATTATCACCGACAATGAATGGGATTAAACGAATATAACATTATCATTTCCATCAAGTTAACAACACCTTCCCGTTAAATCTTTCGGGTAGCAATTCAGTAAAGCTCGGTGACACGTAGTTTAGCTACATCACTTTAGTAGAAATTTATAAGTTATTCCTTGATAGGGATGCTATAGATTGCATGCTAGCGGGTTATCTTTTTGGAATGACATTTCAGATTATATTATGCTAGCTTTGCACTGGATATCGAGGTGAGTTCATAACCCCCACTTTTTATGGTTTTACATTTTTATAAATGTTTTCGGGGGTGGAAAGACATGCAAGTTTTGCAAAAGTACACAATATCTCGATCGACGAAACTCATATCTCTAAATCATGTTGCAAATGAATTTCAATAAACTCAAATGGTTTAAGAAAAGTTTATGCTAAACATACCGATTTTACAAAACACACGCATATTTTTGAAACGCGCATGAGTTTCATTACTACTGATGAGAAGGTCCGAGATACAACGGGACTGGCTTGTCCTACATACAAGTAAGGGGACTAGTTGTTCCTGCTTACAGACTCAAGGACTGGGTTGTCCTGCATACAAATAAGGGGACTGGTTGGTCCTACTTCTAGACTCAAATGGGCTAGGCCCATTCTCACTTGTGCAAGGCACAAAGACTCTAGTGGGCTAGCCCACATATGTTCGTGCGAGGCATGAAGTCTCAAGGACTGGATTGTCCATTACTCAACACTAAGGGTCGTAGGGTCGCTTAAAACTGTACAGTGAAGTCCTCGCTACATATCGGAACTATAACCACCTACTAGTCTACCATCTTGAGTAAACGGTTTGGCGAGGCACTCTCTAGCACAAGGTTGGTTATAGGCTCATGCGGGCATGTTGTCTTTGTCATACACGGACATCGACGGTTATACAAGTTTTACAAATACAAAGTTTTCAGTTGACATGCCGAGAAAAATGGTTTTATTACGCTTTCTCAATATTACTTAAACCAGTTACAAAAAAGATTTATTTTAAATCTTTTTCAAACAAACTATGAACTAGCCAACTTTATGTTGATTTGTTCGCATGTTCTTTCTCAGGTTACACATTCAAATTATGGCACAGTTGAAATAGGAGAACCCATGGGAATTCGAGTACTTAGTAGGCGTTCACTTTCAAGAAGTCTTAGCATTTTTATACTTACGTTGTGCAATGAAGATACACGTCAGATCATGCCCAACTCTGATTTTAGCAGGTGTGACAAATTGGTATCAGAGCTATAGGTTTTAGCGAATTAGGTTTCTATGGAGATACTTAGGCTCTAACCTCACTTTCCTTTGGAAACATTAGATCCTTAAGACTTTGAATACATACAGAACGCCTAGGATCGAATATGGGTTCCAACTGATGCCGAAACAATGCGTTAACATTTTGGTTTTTAAACATACGCTAGTGTTGTGTTTTATACACGGTACATGAAACAGTTATATACAGTAAGCAAAACTTTGAGAGGTTTGGGAACATGCATTTAAGACCTTTGGAAAACTAATGTCGAAATCCATTGAAGGTCATTACGTAGGAACTACGACTATTAACTCGAGCAAACATCATTACCTTATTGTCCATGCTATTTTATTTACCCAAACAAGTATTTATGGCGGGAGATTGGGAGAATGGAATTGGAATGGTTAGATGAGTTTGGGTTATTTTATTTAGTTAATTTTCATTGTTATAAAAATGGATTGTAAATTGAGCTATGATAGTTTGATTGGGTTAAGTGAATAAATGGTTAAAGAGTAATTATAATTTTTATAAATTACTCTTTAACCATTTATTTATAAAAATTACTCTTTAACCATTTATTTATAAATTTTTTTATAAAAACTCAGTGTTTATAATTTATTTATAAATTCAGAATAATATTTTATTTCTAAAGGGCGGTCGAAAAATTTGATGGGGTGTGGTTGAAAACTTCCAAGTGATGCGGTCAGGATTTTCAGCAGAAAATAGCACTATTTTTTTAAGGAGTGTGTCTGCCTGCCCACCCATGACTGGGGTGGGTCCACCCCTGTCGATATATATAGTCGAAGGATAATTAGGAAACTCACTTGAGATGAGAAAACCCTAGAAAACTTTTCTATTTTTTCAAGGTAGCTTTTACAATTTTATATATAACTAGTTTAAGAACCCGTAAATTTCACAGGTTGGTAAAAGAAAATATCTTCATTAATACCGCTGACATTAAATATTATGATTTTATACACGGTAAAAGACAACTAAATAGATTATATTACGACGAAAAATTAAAATACATGAATATGCAACGATCACGATTCGTTGAAAATCTCTTTATAAATCATATTGATTGCTCTATCTGTAGGTTCAAATACCGGTACTGTACCGTACATTTTCGGTACCGGTATCCATATTTGGCGAATTTCGGTACAGTTATATCTCAACTATTTAAATGCATTAATCGTTAATCGCCACCTATAAAAGTGCATGTCCCCTAAGAGTTGTATTCCAAGGTATTTCCTTTCTTGTGTAAACTTTATCAATTTTCGACAATTCACATATATTTGAAAACCAGTTACTCTATTTTCATATATTATAAGATAAGGGTAGGGTTAGTGTAAAAAATGGTGGTTTTGTGAGAAGTGTTTTAAGCCCTTAGATCTTGTAGTTAATGGTTGAGATCAAGAAGAGCTTAAAATGTAAATTATGTTTTATTTTTTTGACTAATTTGGCTAGATTAGGTGTAATAGTGTCTTTTTATATTGTTTTTTTTAAATAAAGAAACCGTCATCAACTTTAATGAACACGTAACTTCCACCCATTTTTTTTGAACGTCAATAACTTTTTATACGTAATATTTAAAAAAAAAAAATTACATCATATTAAAGAGGTTTTTTTATCTTCAATATGAGTACCATATTGTTATATTTATATAGACAAAAAAAATTATGAATCACACATACTAGACTGCAGGTTTAAAACACCATGAATGCATGTTTAAAACACAATACGAAGAACATATACTGCACTGCTGGTTTAAAACACCATGAATGCATGTTTAAAACACCATACGAAGAACATACGAAGAATACCTACTGGACTGTAGGTTCAAAACACCATGAATGCAGGTGTAAAACACCATATGAAGAACACATATTGGACTGCAGGTTTAAAACACCATTAATGCAAGTTTAAAACACCATAGGAAGAATCAATGGGTAGCGGTTATAGAATGTTATCAATTAATTATATTAATGAGAAAATTACATGTTTACCCTTTTGAATTAATTTAGATTGAGGACACATGTCATCTTCACAATATTTCTCACACTTCTTACACTTTGGGCACTTTCTACATGATCCTCTACCTATAAGATAATATTATCATTATAAAATGTTAATGCTTACATTATAAAAATAAATTAAAGTAAACCAAACAAAAGGAAATTTTAATCACCGTTGACATCATCAAATGGATGAAAGGCGCTGCATCTTCCAACAACTGTTTTCGGCAAGAGTAATACTCGAATATCCCCGACGGGTCCGGTTCATACACCCATTTATTAAGGCAGTTATAATAGCCAGTTCACTTACTTCAGTTTTCTTTGATTCGGTAACGTTGAAGTGTGTCCTGAAGTCTAATGCTGACCAATTATAGACTTCGAGTATTATCGTAAAATATTGTCTTTGACTAAAAAGGGAAAAAGCAGTTATGTTAATTTTATAAAAATATATATAAATAACCTCATGATCTACAACTCTATATCGAGTGGTTTATATAAACCAAATATGATTATAAAGTAGTAGTTTAACCAAAACACCCCATCATCTATGCACCATATCAACACCATTAATTTCACGACTCTATATTGTATCATCACACCACCACTATGTACACCCACACAGCCACACTCCCTTCATTAGCAAACACACATCTATGATGGGTCACTTAAGACTAAGGTTGGACCTCCCTACACCAGCTTACCAACCAACCCTGCTCAAGTCAAACGAACGCCAAACATACCACTCCATGCGTTCTTGTTTAATGGGGCGTTAAATGCAGCTTCCTCAAACTCTGGCACCTACATGATTCATCATAAAACAATAAACGATATATCAAACACAAATTATAGACTTCCGATGTGCCACCAGTTTATTAAATATTTTTAAAGAACTTAATTATTATTAAAAATATGAGTATTATTGTTATAATCATATTTACTACATTATTTTTTTTGTAGAAATACAAAAAATGTTGGATGGGTAAACCCAAATATGACCCAACCGGCATTAAAAATGACCCATCTCAACCTGTTATCCAACCCGGTCATTTTGCCACTCTATATTCAACCACATAGAATACAAAAAAAAAATCATACCATCTAGCCCTTTATCACCAAGCCAAGCATGCTATCTCCATCTTAGATGGACAAACTCAATAAGCCCTTTCCCACTTCAGTGTGACTTTCATTGGCTGCGGGTACCACTGGGCTATAAGCCCATTGGTAAAAAACCCTAATACCAATCATCAGTATTGTTTTAAAACCCTAATACCAAAAAAATGGCACACAGCATATAACCCATTATACAAAAGATGGAAGAAGATTACTTGGAAGTGCGCTCCGATTTGCATAGCTCTTCATTGAAAGAAAAGCTTTTTTGTGAAGCCAAGAGTAGGTGCCAACGACAACTGAACAACAATCCAAATCCTTTATATGGTTAATAGCAACAATATTGATACATTGATAGGGTTTAAAAGTTGAAGTCGGACCTGTTAGAAGATTGAACCAGTAAAGAAATAGGTGCCAATTCAATAAAATTCGATGATAAAAATCAAATTACCTTAAGAGGTCTAAACCTACTCGTAAGGGGGTATCACTGTCGAATTTCTTTTAATCTACATCACCACTTATAATAGTCATTTCCCTACACGAACCAACTCATTCGCACATTTTGAGCACATGCACATGTTCAGAAGCCTCCATCGCCATATGAAGGTAGTTGGCCACCATCTATGCCCTTGGCTTGTCACCATTTAATCCCTTCACAGCGTCAAGATCGTCAGATTTACTTTAGAATATGATGTGGTCTGGATAGTAATTTTGGATTATAATATTTACTTTCACAGCGTCAACATCGATTTTTTGCCACTTGGTACAATCACTAAATGAATAAATAATACCAAATTCAAATAAATGTCTATAAATTGTACCAGATTTCCGATAACCACCTTTTCATATTCATCTTTTTCCTAACTTTCTGCTGTTACTTCTCAATTTAGGCCCTGGTCATAATAAACGTTAGCAAACAGATCAGATGCAGTAGCAGCCCCATCAGAAGCAACAAAATCTTTTAATGAAAGATTTTAGAAAATTTTCTTGCTCGAGCCATTTAGGATCCTTCTTTTAACCAATTCATCAGCTGTCGGGACGCGATACATGTTTGTTCTCCAATTGAAAAACGTTAACTTTTAACAACACCTACGAATTCCATTCAAATTTTTAAGGGGGCTGCGGTGAACGGCTTTCTTTATACATCACTGTTTTCATTGAAGCCTCAGTGAACCGACCCGTATCATCTTCCTTCCACACCCATCTATCCTGTTGCGTACTCAGCTTAACGTTTCTAAGATCCACCACCAGAATTAGAAGCTCGGCTGCTTCCATAATCGTTGTTATACAGTTGCAAGAGGAAACTGGCTTGCCCATTGACTGAGTCACATCTTTCAGCCACCATGCACCCTTTATTAGCTTCTTTACGAAACAGATTCGGATAAATCACGTATAGCCGTTTTTCCGGAACCCACTAATCAAGCTAGAATCAAATCCTAGACCCATCTCCCACTCCACCTCTAATCACACCCAAACCCACGAATCATGCCCCAAGACCTCATCTCAAGTTACCTACTTCTCAACTATTAAAAGGGTGCATATTAAAAAAGAAAATTTAATCACAACATTCATTCTTCTCTTCTTCAGATTGTTGACTTGTATCTTAAACTTTTGGATCACATCAGTTATTTCTTTCTTAGAAACTGCTACTCCTGTAAAAGAAGTAGATCATATGTCAAAATGAAAACATGCTCGCAGTCAGCACTGATGATGTATATATCATCAATAACATTATCCAACAATCAAATTTTATGAATGGGTAGATTAGATGAACACATGAACCACTTCTCAATACAAATCATCAAAGTCAAAATTGGCATGAAAAGATGTTAATCTGGTGAAGGAGAACCCAGAGGGCGGCTGCACAGATGACTCACGGTCCACAACGCTCACGACAAACATTATTACATCAAGACCTGGTTCGAAACATTAACCCTAATAAATAAAAAATGAACATTAAAAAAGATGACCTGGCCGTCGATAACGGTTTCTTATCATTGCAAACCAAAACCAAACTATTGAGAATTGGAAGCGAACCAAACTGTTACAAATGGTTTGGTTTTACGGTTTAAGCTTTATAAATCTTTATAAAAAAAGATATAAATCCAATATCGTAGAAAGCATCACCTTTCTGCAGCAGCAAATACAAAGGCATAAACTTGCTCGAGCCATTTAGGATCCTTCTTTTAACCGATTCATCAGCTGTCGGGAGGCGATACATGTTTGCTCTCCAATAGAAAACATTAACTTTTAACGACACCCACGAATTCCATTCAAATTTTTAAGGGGGCTGCGGTGAACGGCTTTCTTTATACATCACTGTTTTCATTGAAGCCACAGTGAACCGACCCGTATCATCTTCCTTCCACACACATCTATCCTGTTGCGTACTCAGCTTAACGTTTCTAAGATCCACCAGCATAATTAGAAGCTCGGCTGCTTCCATAATCGTTTTTATACAGTTGCAAGAGAAAACTGGCTTGCCCATTGACTGAGTCGCATCTTTCAGCCACCATGCACCCTTTATTAGCTTCTTTACGAAACAGATTCGGATAAATCACGTATAGCGGTTTTTCCGGAACCCACGAATCAAGCTAGAATCAAATCCTAGACCCATCTCACACTTCACCTCTAATCACACCCGAACCCACGAATCATGCCCGAACACCTCATCTCAAGTTACCTACTTCTCAACTATTAAAAGTGTGCATATTAAAAAAGAAAATGTAATCACAACATTCATTCTTCTCTTCTCAAGATTGTTGACTTGTATATTAAACTTTTGGATCACATAGTTATTTCTTTCTTAAAACTGCTAAGAAGAAGAAAGAAAAAGAAAGCGTTGCAGGGTTGATCAGCCACCCTGAACCGTGTTTATCTACACATAAAAATCACTTAATTTGGCCTAACCTCTTTTCCTTCCTTCCAACTAATATGTTTAAAAATACTTCTCAAGCATTCTCTAATTACATTTCTAAATGGAAATGAAATCTCAGGTGACAAAATGAAGCTAAGCATGAATAAGACTTGTGTCAGCCCATAATGAAACAAACATGACATACCCCTTAAGCCGAATTTGACCATTGACCAGCTCATGCCCACTGTTGCCAACTTGCCTTCATCCCAAACAACCTTGTAAATGGTTCGAACAGATTCCAAACATCTCTGTCAAAGTTGTTCAGTATGATGTTATTTTTACAAGTGTTTTTATAAACAAAATGGAAACAAAAAAAAAAACATACACACCCCTCTAGTTTTCTTAAAGAACAACAAAATTAGTAATATAGTTTGTGTTCAACTTCAAAGTCTACTGAGTTGAACTGACTCAGTTTGACTAATCAAAGTCAACTATCCTTACCTCTTTAGTGATCCCTTTAATCTTCCTTGTGTACCCACAACATAACTTCTAACCGCAAGTATGAGTACCCATGTTGTAGCTGTTATTTTTTCTTTTATCATCAGCAATAAAGCCGAACTTAAAACCGTCTTCAATATCTGAGCCTGCAATCCCTTAAAAAACCCGAATATTCCTTCTTGTTTCCGGATAGCAGCGAGAACATATCATTTTGCGCGGTTTCTTTTTATTTTCCTTGATTTCGTCGTCACTCGAGTCTGCAGCCTGGATCATGACCTTGCACCTGCATAATGTCATGGATGTTTGGCGTTTATGGTTTTATATTGTTAAGAAAATAGAACTACGTATTATTTTCAACAAACATGATGGCGGGATACGTAAGAACGGTTACAATACTTTTAGAGATTGCACCGAGCAAAAAGGCAGAGAAGGCAGAAAGGGATTCCGGTGAAGATCCGTTTCCTGCTTTTTTCAGTTTCCGATCTAAAAGGTTTTGTTTCAGCTGATTAAATACTGTGTACTGCATAATACATGGAAAATAGGTCAGCCTGGGTTGATATTTAACTAATTAGGAATCAAAATGAGTCAAATTATAATATATATCTGAGGAAATATGTCACATTGGTCGAACGATTTAGAACTCGATCAAAGTACGGGTTACACCTTAAAGTATCCTGTGAGATAATCAAGTATTTATAGCCTCCTAGATCGTTTTATTAATAGAGAATGGATTGATACTTTTCATAATCATAAAAATAAAATAAACTTTAACGGGTCAACACAACCTGTTTTCAACAGTTGAAAATTTTACCAGCTTTGACTCGTTATTAGACCAGACCCACCCTGTTGATAGGTTCTAGGGAGATGGGTAATGTACCTGTATTGCAGGGTTGGAAGTTAAAAGTAAAGATATGCCAAGCCCGTCAAAGACTTCACTCCAACTCCCTTCTGTAAGCATTGCCCGAAGCCCTTTAGATCTCCCAAATGCACTTGTTTGCATTCGTGACGATGCTGTATCAAGAGGCTATATAATAATGTTAGATATGGCTTTAACGGTTAAGAGACGGATGTAGTAACCATACAAATGTTCGAAGATTATATGTAACAGTGTAAATACAAAATAAACTAACTATGCTGAATTCGGTTTTTAAATGCACGTTTTCAAAGAGATTATTGTAAGTTAAATTCTTGGAATCAAATGATTAAATAACAGGTTGACTGAAGTTTGTTAAAATTTTATAGTTTTACATTTATCTCGAGAATCAGTTTTCCTACAACTATTAGGGTGTTTTGATTAGTGTTACTGTTTGGATAAACAAAAGTTACTTCTAACTATCTGATTAATTAGGGACAAAAATGAAGCTAAGCATGAATAAGAATTGTATCAGCCCATAATGAAACAAACATGACATACCCCTCAAGCCGAATTTGACCATTGACCAGCTCATGCCCACTGTTGCCAACTTGCATTCATCCCAAACAGGCTTGTAAATGATTCGAACAGATTCCAAACATCTCTGTCAAAGTTGTTCAGTATGATGTTATTTTTATTTTCTCATATCCTTGCTTCCTCTTAGTAGATGATTCCATTGATGTTAATTCGTTCAAGAGTGAGAGAAATCAGAACTGAGAAGTATGGCTCACCTCGAGATTTTTAAGACTTTGTGAGGCGCTGGAAAACAGAGGGCATGCATTCACCAGCATTGTACCTAAAAATCACTTAGAACGTTAAAGGAATTCAACTTGCAATACTATAAGATCTTAAAAAGATAATACTCTCCCAAATATTTTTATAAAATAATACTATACAAAATTTTAAACTAATTTTTTTAAGCAGTTTATTATTTAGTCATCCTAGTATCCTACTGTGTTATAACCTATTATTTTAACTGTGACCAAAAGGCAATTATTCTACTCTGTAGTGACAACATAATTTTGTGACAAAACTATGTTTATTGATTTATGATATAAATACAAACTTGGTTAACCCATACACTTTTTGTCTTTTTTTATATAACAATTAATCTATAATGAACAAAACCAACATCAGTAAAAAAAATTAATCCAGATCATAGAACTATAATGAATTAGAAGCTTATATGCCTAAAACACCGACTTTAGACGATTAAAGATACTCATTGAAGCATAACATCAAACGCCTTGTATGCATCTCAAAATTTACTAAATTCCACCTAAATACAAATCAGAATAAGCAACAACAGATCCAAATCAGATAACTAAACTGATATACTTGCTCATATTTGAGAACCCTAAACAAATATGTGACAATCGCATTGGATCATGTAACTGGAACTTCAAAAGGTGTAAATTACTGTTGATCAAAACCTAGTAAGGGAAACAAAAAACCATAAACAATATAACTTTATCAATAGAATAATGTATCAGTCCGAAAAATACTTATACCAATTTGATAAACATCATGTTCAATTAGAAGGAATAAGACGAAACTGGAATCTAATTACCGTAATAGCGCCATGGAAGTTTTTTGGTTTGCCTACATCGTTGTAATCCCCCATGGTTTCCAAATCAGATCATAAAATCTTCAAATTTCACCGAGGTGAAATCTTTAAACTGATGAATCAAAACGATTCGATGGTAAAAAAACCCTAGATCGATAAACATATAAATCAGCAACATAAAGATTGAAGTAAACATACAGAATGTTGAAATACTACCCGATTGAAGAAACTTTTTGGTTCCAGGGATTCGCGATAGATCTGAGAGACGCGATACATGTAGGTAATAGATTCGATGGAAGTTTTGATATTAAATCAGGCCTTTCATCTAATCGATAAAGGAGAGGATTTTGAAGATTATGAACACAACAGATTTCATAGAGGAGAGAGAATGCGGTTGAAGATGAATGAGAACAATGGCGGTGGAAAGATGAATGTGTTTAAGCGCGTGAGAGATTAGATAACGGAGAATAGAGTAAAATACTTTGGCGCCATACGTGAATTCTCAAGCTTTTGAGATGTCCACGTCAACCATTGGCAAAGAATAGGGCATGTGACCAGAAAATAAATTCTGTCATCATTAAAAAAATCGTCAACAGAAAATTTGTGTTACACATGTGACATAGGGATGTTCACGATAATCCTTCAAATATTTTGGGTCTGGGGTGAGTAAAAATAAGCTAGCCCCCATGAAAATTCAAGTTTTAACTTTCAATTTTTAAACATCAATAATTCATGTTTTAATTATCAAAAATCAATACTTCAAATAAAACTACATATACTAAAAGTAAATAAATTAAATCATGTACACTTAGAAAATATATATTTATCATTTATACAAAGTACATGACAAAAATCAAATCAATAAAAGTAAATAAAATAAAAAGGACGAGACAAACAATTTTAAATGTACGAATTAAATCATATATTAAAAGTAAATAAATTCTTTTAGTATAGTAGATAGATGTCATCACTAAAAAAACGGCCAACAGGAAATTTGTTTTACACATGTGACATAGGGATGTTCGCGATAATCCTTCAAATATTTTGGGTCTGGGGTGAATAAATATAAGCTAGCCCCATAAAAATTCAAGTTTTAACTTTCAATTTTTAAACATCAATAATACATTTTTAACTATCAAAATCAATACTTAAAATAAAACTACATATACTAAAAATAAATAAATTAAATCATGTACACTTAGAAAATATATATTTATCATTTATACAAAGTACATGACAAAAATCAAATCAATAAAAGTAAATAAAATAAAAAGGACGAGACAAACAATTTTAAATGTACGAATTAAATCATATATTAAAAGATAATAAAATAAAAGGGATTTTACAAAAAAAAATTTAATGTACGAAAAATTAGAAATCAAAGAAAAGTTGATCTTCTTCTTAAATGAGCTGTTATATAAAACTTAAACGGTAGAAGTGGAACTCAAACCAAATTCTCTATCTTGATATGTAAGCCACTAGTTAACCCATCTACTTTGGCCTTGTTATCCTTCTAGCCACTAAAATAATTTAGATACTATCTATAAATAAAATATAGAGTAAACTTTCGTTTTGCTCCCTATGATTTGGTCACTTTAATGGTTCTGCCCCAATCTTTTAAAAATAGTCAGTTTACTTCTTAATCTATGTAGTCTTTCATGATTTCAATCATCGCCTCTAACTCTATCCATATTGTATACTAACTGAAAGAGTATTTTGGTAATTTCAAATATAAAACTAAATATATTTTAATAAAACTATAAAAAAAATTTATATTATATATTATATAATTATACATGTAACAAAATCCATGTCTACATTAGTTCTTCTTTCTCTATACCATTTCTTTGATCTCTCTAACAAAACCTATTGTCATTATTAGATCTGCAAATACACCAGATCTACTTCAATTATATTTTTCACCAAGAACACATCTTCATCACCTTTACATGAATTCCTGCAAACAACCATTTACCACTGCTTAACAACCACAAACACCCATCTATCACCACTCAACAATCACCTATAACCACCATACTTGCCCTCCACCACCATTAAACATCCACCCTCACCACCAGCAACCTGAACCAAACCCCCACCTTCTCCGACCTACACCATCGTCACTGAACATCACCCGATGACAATAACCCACCATCGTTGATCACCTGCATCAATCTGGTGCGATTCGAACAAATTCGGGAAAAGAAATTATCGACCAGATCCAGTGCTATTTCCCCCGGCTAGTTGTGAATATCGAACAGATCTGGTGACTTTGGCCACCAGAGAAATTCCGGTAGGTGACAGCCGTTTTCCGGCGACCTTCTCCAGCCACACCCACACCCACTCCGGCCAACCCATCCCTTTTTCTCCTCTCCGTCGCTTAATCTTTCACCGCCGGCAACCGGAGTTTGAAAAGGGTAACCGGAACCCTACCTCTATGTCGCTGAATTTCCTCTCCGTCGCTAGCCTACACCACCGTGTTTCTTGTCAATAGTCTACATTACAAACACTAAAATCCGATTTGGGTCTTAAACTAACCTGTCAACACCTAAACATCTCTGATTTAACCTATAATTCGGTGGTGGTGGTGGCGGCGCGGGCTAGTGGGTGGGGGTGGTAATGGCAGTGGTGGTGAGGGTTAGTGAGTAGGGGTAGTGTCTGATTGTGGTGGTGGAGGTGGTTGGTGTATGGTGGTGGAGTTGTTTGATGGTGGTGGGCAAAACGTAGAGAGAGACAGAAAGTGTAGAGAGAGAGGGAGTAAAGAGAGTGAGATGATCTGGCTTTTGTTATATTTTATTATATGTAATATAATAATCTTTATGATATAAATACAAATTAGCATAGTACCCTTATTTTATATTTGAAATTACCAAAATACCCTTTCAGTTAGTATACAATATGAATGGAGTTAGAGGCGGGGAGTGAAATCATGAAGGACTTTATAGATCAGGAAGTAAATTGACTATTTTTAAAGGATTGAGTCAAAACCATTAAAGTGACCAACCACAGGAGCAAAACAAAAGTTTACTCTAAAATATATTATAAAAAATTAAAATTATCAGGCCTCACCCATGTCCAAAATCGGGCCTGATGTTACACGGCAACTCGTTTTTGTATCATACATCAGCATAATACATACGTAACTCATGTGGTAACACCAAATACTTTTGATGCTTTTTTTGTTTTATATACGTAACTCATGTGGTAACACCAAATAGCCTTGACGCTTTTTTTGTTTTTTTTCTTCAAAAGTAATAAAAGTATTAAAGTTACTTTTAAAAATGAGAAAAAAAGTTTGTTACATAAAGTTTTCATACCTTAAAAAAAAATCCTATGTAACTCTTCCATATTATAGTATATTGTGCCTAGCTAATGTGTTATTGCGCTAAGAACAAAACCTTACGTACAAGGGATCTATTTGAGTCAATATTGATAACTTAATTTTCTTGAAACATCTAGTTTATTCTTTATTTACAAGGGATACACTTCCCTTTTTTTCACATTAACATCTAGAAAAATAAGAGTTTCAAGATGATAAAAACTAATATGCCACGAGAAATGAGGTCTTCTAGCAATATTAATTATCTAAAGGATATTAGGTGGGAATGTGGTACTACCAAATACATTTAATACCATAGTTTTTCTTAACAATAAATCATATAACAACTTACAACAATTTTAGAAGTCAAGCTAAACAATTTATAGGAAGTCAAAGGCTAGCTAATTAGCCTATTCTACCAATGCAATTTTGCTCTAATTTTACCCATAGCTAATTAGTAGCCTTTATGTCCGTCAAAAACCTCTCAATGTCCATCCTTTTGCTTGAGAAGACAACCTCGTTGTGAAGTTTCCATATGCTCCATCATGATCTTAACAAAATGAATTGTATCATCTGCTTCTTTGGTTCGGGTCCAGATATAGTATTATGCAACCCGAGTAGATCACAAACCTTGAAAACATAGCCATGTCGAGACCAACTGCCATATAATTGAGCCCACGAGACAGGATGTAAACAAATGATCCACTATCTTAGCCGATTCACTACATAAGGGGCACATGGTCATGGGCATAGCTACGTGTCTCCTTTCCAACACCACTCTAATAGGTATGCGGCCCAAAGTCATCCTCCATCGAAATATGTTCACCTTGCGTGGTATCCACCTCTTCCATTCAAAGAAAAAAACACTTCCGGTAAGATTAATACATGTAATGATATTTCGAAGCAATTCGACAGTGAAAGTCCCCAAGTCTTCTGCCTACCACACCCAACAATCATCATGGTTAGAGACATGTACATGTGGCAAAATTTTGGTCATACCATTGAGCTCTAATTGATGTTGGTTACTTGACCCGAAGAGTTAATATTGTCTATAAACATGCATCCTTTGAATTTTTCTAATGAGAAAAAGACTAGAAATAGGTAATGAAAGGGAGATTAGAATCCCAAGTGTCCATCCAAAATTGGGCTTCCCTCTCGTTACCCACTGAACCCTTAATGAGGCGATTCAGATGGATATTGTCTTTCCTAAGAGCCGTCTCATTTCTAATGATGTTGTTCCGGATACATGATAGACCCCGCTTAGAGGGTAGGAAATTACCATGTTTTGGATCAAAGTGTATACAAGAGATAACCTTTCTCCAAAGCCTTCCCATCTCCACTTTGTATCTCCATGCCCATTTTACCAATAAGCCGCTATTCATATCTATTAAAGACCCCAATCCCAAACCCCCATTTGCAACAGGCTCAATGACCTTGTCCCAACGAACCCAATGCATGCTATTTCTAGTTTCATTTCCAGCCTAAAGAAATTATAGAAAAAATTCGTTTTGATGAAAATGTTATTTTAATCATATATGAGTGGAAAGTTTAAATAAAAAGCCTAAAAACACTATTTTGTGGTTTTGAACGCGTACTGCTCGATACCGCATGTATCTTACAAAATAAATGACCCCTTTTCAGCCAAGACATATAAATTGTTGTTCAATAATATTGTGGCGAGCTACTTTTCATAAATTAGTGACAATAATAATAAATGCCTCAAAAGTGAAATAAAATATCAGTTAAATACATGCATAATGCAAGTATTTAACCTCTCTCTCTCTTATATATATATATATATATATATTACAAAAAATTTTATGTGTGTGCACGTGTAGGTGGCGGTCTATGGGGTGCCCACTAAAGTCTAAAAATGTTAAATGTTTAGCCTACATAAGAGATGCAATCATCATAATCTCATGTACACTTCATAAACTCCACTTTCCAGCACAAAACTCATCACCTCTCTCCCTCCCTCTTGCTCTCGGACGAACCCACCACCACCACATCTCCATTTTATTTTCTTGTTCAAATCTTGAAGATTAAAGGCCTTTCGAAGTTAGTTTCAAGAAAATTTGGTGATCCAAATTCCAATCCAAAGTGATTTTTAAGAAGGTGCAAGTCTACCATCTAAAATCCCATCATCGAAACCCACTTTTGTTCTTGAGAAGGTATAACCCATTTCCAAATTCTTGTTGTTGTTTCTTTATGATGAAGACAACGATTGTTTCTCAAATACTTGGATTCTTCACACACTTAAAATCTAATCAACAAAATGGTTTTAATCAATCTAAAAATGTAAGTGATAGTGTGTGTAGCCATGAGTGCATGTTTATGTGGGTTACTATTTGTGTTTTGATTGTTAAAGCTTAAAAAGTGATTGCATGTATGATCAAAGTGGTTTTTTTTTTAAAGATGATGATGATTTAAGTTGAAAATATGAAAAATGGATGTGTGGATGCATATGTATGTTTTGTATACATGTATGCTAGTATGCGGATTTTTTTAGTAGTTCATAAACGCATTAAATATTTGCATGCAATGATATGGAAATAAAGGAATACATGATTGAAATGTTAGGAATGTCTTGGGTTATTTGGAACATCAATAAATACGTGTTGGATGCATTTATTTGGTATGAGATGATGAAGACTTAAGGACTTGTGCATAAGAGTTTGAGGATGTTTTGTTGAGTTTTGTGAAAGATTTTTTAGGCCAGGTTATAAACATAAAATTATGGTGAAATATGATGTGATATGATGGTACAAAAGTATGTTATATGGTAGTGGTGTTGCATGTTATACATGAGGCTTAAGAAGTGGAATAATTGGATGAAAAATTGTTGATGCATATTTTGTATGTCCGCCACTGTTCGAATAGGCTTGATAAGCGTGTGTTGAGTATAAATTAGTGACAAAAACGAACTGATGACATGATGGTGAGGAAAATATCACCTTCGTACAGTGTTGTGTGTACGTGAGTTAAAAAAGTTTTGGAGAAAGCTTCCGCTTCTACTTCTTCTTAATAACTTTCTACCGAACTAGTTCTATCCCGTCCAAACTTCCGTCTAAACCCGTTGTTTCTTGGACTTTCAAGTGGTATCAGAGCTACGATACCAATTCAATCGATCTAACAGTTGATTGAATCACCTACGCTCATGAATTATGGATTTTTGAGAGATTTAGACGTAAATCATCAAATAAACGGATAATCCACGGACAAAAATTAAATTTGAAACCATAGGATTGTTTAGAATTGAATTTCGACCATGTCTGTGAAAGAATCATCATGAAATTAGCAGAAATAAAGACTTTAGATTGAAAAATGTGATTACCTTCGCAAGAAGATAGTTACCTTCACACGAAGGTAACCCAAAATGCCTAAAAAAAGAAAAAAAAATTGGTGATTGAAAATTTTTTATCGTGGAGACGAGACTAGTGTCCAGAAAAAATTTGGTAATTGAATTTTTTTCAAGATTTTAACGACAAATACGGGTTGTTCGGGGACACCGTTGAGCGCTTTAAAGAACTGATTTGATGACATGATCACATAGGGTTGAAGATAGTGAGGTAGTCATTGATACCTATGTAGATTGTTTATCATTTAGTATAGTGATTATTAACGGGCTTTAAAGAAAAATCCGCGTTAATGAAAAACTGACTTTTGTGGACCAATATGATACATTTTCCGCGTAGTTGAGTTTTCCAGAGAATAGAGAGGACTGAATTTGCCAGATTTAAGGGGGAAATTCAGTGATAAGTTTTAGAGAGGTCTGAATTTGCAAAAGTGAAGGGGAATAAAAATTTCATAGAATATATTGAAATTTCAGCACTTTTGAAATTCGTGACGTGCAACAATATTCGGGTGGTTCCCACTTCAGATCGTCCAGGGATGCATAAGATCTAGATTTGTTCATTCGTAATCATAGGAAGTTCGGAATTTTTAGTACATGATCCGATTGATGTCTTAGGGTTTGGGTCCCGGGTCTTCGTCAAGTCGGTTAGCAGGATTAGCGTTATGAGATGCAACAATATTGTTGATACTTCTAAGATATCACAGCTTTTGTGATAGGCTAAAGTGTCAGAATGGTAATCTTCGAGCAAAGGAATTGTTTTTTGGACTAACAGCTGGGGAATGATGATATTTGTTGATTAAGTTGATGTCGGGTCTAACGGAGAAGATTAAATATTTGTTATCGTGACTGAAGAAGAATAATGTGATGCTAATCATGGAAGAATGTTTCTCATATCTGAATGTTATTACCAGATGATTTGTTATTTGATGAAGATTTCCTGATTGAAGAGATTACCGTTTTGCTGATCAATCATTCAGGAGTGTGCTTAAAGGTGATTACGGAAAACGGGGTTTTAGATTTCCGCACGTTTTCATTAAACTTGAAGTTTACCGGTGTGGTGATTCGAAGTAACTATCAATTGCCGGTTGGGTTTTTGAAGATTAAGAGACCAGCTCAAGTGTCAAAGCGTTAAATAAAAACCGAACACGGATGTGGTTATCGTCGAAACTGAGAAGCTGCATTGATTAGTTTCGAGTTTGTGATTATTCGTGAAGATTAAGTTAAGAAAACACGTCACATCCCTGTCGTATACATCTCAACGCCTTAAGGTGAGATATAAGGTTCAACGTGATGCCTAACTTCTCTCCTTGTACCATAATTGCATCCGTGGGGGATAAAGGAATCTTCACAACCTTTTATTCGCATAACACCTCCGCATGATGGTTGGACGACCAGTCCATTCCTACGACAATATCAAAACTACCCAATTCTACTGGTAAAAGGTCAATAGTAAACTGGTAACCGTTAAGGGTTATAGGGCAATTAACAATAAGTTGGTGACTGGTAATTGGTTTCCCGCTGGCAAGTTCCACGGTATAGGGGTGTTTCAGGTTAACAACAGGCATATTCAAGAGTGGCAAAAATGCAATCGACACATAACTTCTATCGGCTCCCGTATCAAATAACACTGAAGCAGATTGATTGGAAACTAGGAACGTACCTGAAACCACGTTGGGATCCTGGCGTGCGTCACCAGGTCCCATGACAAAGGCACGGCCTCGAGCTGCATTCGAGGTAGATGCTTGGTTCTGTGTGCTCCTTCCTGCTATCTGCTAGGCTAACTTCGGACAACTGTTTCGAAAATGCTCCATGCTGCCACATCCAAAGCACCCACAAGGATAGGCAACCTGTGGGGCTGGTTGCTGAGGTCGCTGCTGAAGAGGTTGAGGCCTGGGAGGTTGAAAACGGATTGGTTTGGGATTGGGTTCCATGGTCATCTTACAGTCTTTGGCAAATGCCCATTGTTATGACATTTCGAGCATATCACTGCTCGGCATATACCAAAGTGGTGGAAAGCGCATTTATTGCACTTTGGGGCCTTTCCTTTGTAACCATCAAAGTTACCCGCGGGGGTAGTCATGGCATAGTTCTGGCTAGTGTTTCTCCCCCTCTTTGGCGCTGCTGCCCTTGCGTGACTATTCTCCGAGGCTTCCCGCTTTTTTCTGGCCGGCTCTCCCGGCATTGTAAAAATCTTACGCCTAACCATGTCATATGTAACGGTACCCGACCTGGCTACCACCTCGTGCATGGTTCGGTATTCCACCGAATTAATGATACTCCTCACTTCTGGGGCTAGTCCCCAGATATACCTTTCAATCCTCTTGGACTCTGGTCGGACCATGTCTGGAAAAATACGCGCCAATTCATTGAAACGGTTGGTATAACCTGCATGATCAGCACCTTGCATCGCAGGTTCCAGAACTCGTGCTCAAGCTTCTGAATTTCATGAGTTGGACAAAACCTTTCCCTCATCAGTATCTTGAGATCATCCCAAGTCATTGCATTAATCGCATTCTGTCAGCGAGTTTGAACAATCGTGTTCCCCCAGTTTAAAGCATGATAGTAAATGTGGTATACTTAACTGCGCAATTAGCAGGACAATTACTTATGTTAAGTACTAGATTCTGACTTCTCGACCCATTTCACAAACCCATTGGGTCCTTCAGTACCATTGAATTCCATTGGTTTGCATTCCATGAAATGCTTATATGTGCAAACCGACCGACCATTATTCTTGTTATCATTCTGACCTACGGGTCCTGGTTGCGGATTTGGTTGCGGGTTAGCATTAATACCAGCGCTAACCTGCCCACAATCGTGGGAATAACAGCTTGGAGTTGTTGCGCTATCATTTGCGCAATATCTGCCTCAGTCATCTGTGGGGCGCGTTTTGGGGCCATTCTATTATAAACAATAGATGTCTATGTATCAATGTCACGTATCCAGTTAACACATACCACATATTTGGTTAAAACATAAAACTAAAACATAACACACACCTCATCACACACATGAATCCACGACACATATAGTCAAAAACATCGTCATATATATGTAATGTCATCATCATACAAACGTCAAAATTTGCACATAGACTTAACCCATAAGGGCCAGTGCTTAGATGTGCTGTCAAAATGTGTCACCATAGTGACGTACAAACTCGATGCAACAAAAGTACTAACCAGGAAAACGTGAAAATACTATGACCGCATCACCACCTCGACATGGGTATAACCCAGTGCTTGGTAGGATGTACAAAAGATACATCATCTCTAACTATACTGAAAGAAAACCATACTAAGAACGCCACATCCACCATGCCAATCCTCCAAAACCTGCGATCAATCCTACAATAGCACAAATACATTTGTATACCAACGCACGGAAATGATCCTGCTCATGGTGGACATACCCCATACCCTGCTGTAAGGCGATGATCGCCTGCTGTAAAACGATCAAGTAGTCATCGACCTCCGCTGCTGCTCATCCTTATCCCGTGTCATCTGTAGTAATGAAATCTGCTCGAACAGAAATCCCATCAAGCTGCTCTCGGTGATTGGAGCAGGCACCTCCTTAGGAGGAACATGTATACCCCAGACAGTGGAGAAGGCTCTCTAAACGGCTGGGAAGGGCCCCCTCCCTCATATGTATGAAACGGGGAAGGTCCTCCCGGGGTGGGGTCAGAAAACGGGCAGTAAAATGCTGCTGGGTCCCTATAGGTACGGGTGTTGGACGAAAAGGGGACTCGGGTGGGGTAAACACAGGTACAGGTGTAAGTACCCTCTGACGAGCCGTCTGTCGGAGGCCAAAAGTGGGTATCTCAAGAGGGCTAGATGAGGAGGGTGAATAGTACTCGGAGTGGAAGGATGTAAGGATCAGGCGGTGTCTCGGGTGACGGTAAGCGGGGTGCTACAGGCTCCCACTCCCAATGCCCCGTGACTGGAGTAGGGCTACTAGGAATAGGTCCTACTGGTATGGCAACATCCGGCGTACGACTATGCTCCGAGGAGCTAGTCGGATGGTGTGATGGTGAACGGTAGGTGCTCGAGGCCTCCCCCCACGCCTAGTACTAGGTCTAGGTGGGTACGGACCACAACAATAACCAGAAGGATCTGACGAGTAACTCGATGTCAAGAGGGGTGTCAGCGGATCCTCCTCAGGATCAGTCTCCATAGGCGAAGTCGACTGGTGACTCGAACGATCAGACATGCTACATGAAAAGAAAACCACACACAATGTTGATTGGACTGACCCAAAATACTAAACTCAACATTCCACCAATATACACATAAGCACGTATTGCACGCAGTTTCAATTTTTTTAAGATTTATAAAAATTACTTGCAGTTGGGGACGTTAGTAGACGGATATCCGTCCTATCTCAATGATGTTCCCATAATCCCCAAGTATGAGCAGATAAATTATGGTGTTCCGGACCACAATAATTTATTTGCCCCACCAGGGTTTCCTGGTAATAGCCATACTACTTAGTTTCTAAAGATTCTCAGCGTGTGGAGACTAACTTAGGATTATAGTCTAGGTTCTTTTAGAGATACCTAGTTCGCTATAACCGAAAGCTTTGATACCATCTTCTGTCACACCCCGACTCGCAGCGGAAGACAAATGCAGGGTGCGGCATACACGTGGTAATTCTCCATAGTTAAAAAACATGATATCATAAACAGAGAGAACCTCGGTTACAACATACTATCAGTATCGTATTACACACCATAAGTTTAAGTACAGTACTACGAGCTATCACAACTCTTATTCTGCTACAATTCACTACTAAAGCCATCCACACGCACATTTCTTACTCTTGCTTCGCTTTACCTGAAATGCATGTTAGTTTTAAAAAGGTCAGCTAAAAGCTGTGTGAGTTCCACTGGTTTAATTGCTGTCTAACAATATGTGTTAACAAGTTTAATTGCACTGGTCACAATCACAATGACGGTCATAGTTATAGTCACAGATTTATCACCACAAACACCTTCTGTTAGTAAAATCGTGTTACAACAAACACCTGCAGCTCGCCGAACCGTGTTACAACAAACACATGCAGCTCGCCGAACCGTGTTACAACAAACACATGCAGCTCGCGATCCGTGTCATTACCGACACCTGCAGCTTGCCGAACCATCTTATAACAAGCACCTGCAGCTCGCCGAACCGTGTCATAACTGACACCTGCAACTTGCCAAACCGTGTGTTATAAAACTTACATCATCACAAGTTGGTGCAATTAACACAGTTTTGCAACATACAAATCACCTCAGGATACAACAAAATCATTCAAAAGTGGGGAAGTGAAAACTCATTCCCAATTTGGTGTCATCAACACAGTTTTAACATGCATTCCACCCCAAGTAAAACAATAAAACAGTTAAAAGCAGGGTAGTGAAACTCACAGTGCAAGTAGGGGTCTTAACACAAGAGTCGTCAAATAGCTGGATCAACTTTAACGACACACATGCAAGCATGGACTCAAATCAGTATCTAAGTTGGTAATGGTCATAACTTGGATCTGATCAGGAGTTTTTACTCCGGATTGAATCTATAGGACACTGGTATGGTGATGGACATCAGGGTAGTATTAGTTTTCAGTTTGGCTTCCGGGCACCGATTCGTATGCCAACCAAAGTTGGTAGTTTAACGTGTTCGGATAATGGTACAGGGATACCAGTAGTGCCAACACGTGGTTATTCAAAAATGATTAATTTTCCATTAAGGGAGTTTGAGTGTTTGGGGGTCTAAGTTGCTCAAACTTGAGTTTCCATTTTCACCGTCGGGAATTCTCCCGAACTGCCTTAGGACACACCCAGGGTGCCCAATTTTCCCGAGAATCTCCCGGAATACTCTCGGTGTTCCAATTATAGTATTTGTCGGGGTGGGTCAGTTCCTAGTTCCGGCAGGTTCGTTACGCGGTAAACTGCCGAAAATGATTTAAATAACCTATTTTTAATCCAAATAAATTCCATTTAATATAGATTTGGAATAAAATATATAAAAATTGATATAACTTAGTAAAAATCAGTAGATCATAAAATAATTTTTGGGAATTTATTTTGGTAATTTTCTTATTTAAATAAATTATTTATAAACCCTTTTTTAACCACATAATTAACATAAAATACTTTCAAAAGTTCAAAAATTTAAAAACATTCCTGAACCTTCTATACATGTCCAGGAACATCTCCAAAAAGTTAGAGAATTTTCCGATTTAATTTAGGTGCGTTTCCGGCTACCAAAAACTCCCAAAAACACGGATTTTTAACCCAAATCAAAACTCAACCAATGGACTCCAAATTTTCCCAAATAATTCCTCATATGTTCCTTAGTGTCTCTATAAAATTTGGTGATTTATTGAACCTGTTTGATATTTGTTTCCCGAAATTCTTTCGGAAAAACAGTTAAAAATTCTCCAAAAATCGTAGAAAATTCCAAATATTCTAAAATTTTACGTGGACCTTCCTGAAAATACCATACATCACCATACCAAATTTCCGCTCAATCCAAGCCACACAAACCAAGTTATAGGCAAAACAATTTTCTATCTAGCCTAGATTCAGTTTTGGGTGATATACCTTGCGATTCTTCCGTTTCCAAGTGTTTTCTTGATCCCAGAAGTGTGTAAAGGCTATATTCAGTACCTACACACCAAGTACAATCCAAATATGCTAGAACTTAGATCAATCAAGCTTTAATTCATTGTGTTTCGGTTAATCGAATAGTTAAGCGATTTTTGTCGAATAAGAGTTGATTAGGGTATCAAACCCCATTGATTAGCAACCATGGCTGCCATATAACACCAGGGATATATGTGGTGTTCATATTCAGCCCTAAAATTTGTTTAAAACTCCAAAATTCATGGATTAAAAAGCTTTTTTCGGCTAGAAATCGCGTTTAATCAAGAAACCAAGCTTGAAACCTTAGTGATTTGAGTTAATACCTTTGATTTGAGTTGGTTTATGGGTGAATTCAGCTGATAAAGAAGGTTGGAGAGCAGGTTTTTGAGAGGTTTTGATTATTTTTGTGATTAAAATTAAAAGAAAAATAAAAAGAAAACTATTTATAACCATGAGGGGGGGGGGGGGTTGGAGGTGGGCCCCCTAGGGCCACCTCGTGCTTCGTAGGATATGCTTAAAGATGATGTTTATCTTATGGATAAGTATAAGTTCGTTTCGGGTCTTGCGCGCGTTCTCGATTTGCGTGACGGACTCCGTTTTGCGCGTACTTAGTGTCAAAAGACTCGGTTTTAAAAATTATGCATAACCGTCTAAAAATCCAAACCCAGTTACGTTTTAATCATAAAAGTCTCGTTTGACGTTCGTTTAAGTGTTTTTAAGCTTGATTGATCGTTCCTTGCACATTCGGTTGCCTCATGTTATGCCCAAAACGAATGCGGTTCCCCAACCGGGAGCTTCTTCATTTTGCGTGCCCGGGCTTTAATTATTTTCAAACCTTATGTCACAGTCTATGGAACAAAACTAAGTTATTCCTGGAACTAAGAATCTTAAATAAGGCTACGATAATCTAATAATCAACATCAAAGGTTTAATGCGCTGTTAAACGTCAAGTCTCCGTTTAACACGTTGTTCAAGGCTAAGGACACTAACCTCGAATCGTTGGTCCTTAGCAGTGTCATGTCAACCATGAAGCGTTCTCAGATTCCTCCAAGATATAACATATATCGTTTCGCACAACACACAAGTCATGAAATATGCACCATTATAGTTTTAGTCACGCTTTAAGTTTAGGACCAATTAAGGTGTACCTGATTTCGTTATGGGTATCACAGTATAACATTATACGGGTGTATACATTATATTAGGTTTGGGTCGTATAACATTGTATACGGGTCGTATAACATTGTATACGGGTTGTATAATGTTATACGGCTCGTATACATAGAGACAAAAAATTCTCTGACACACTTTTTGTGCAACAATCAGTTATACGGCCCTATAACTTTCTACGGACCGTATATATGTAGGGGTGTGAAAATAAGATTTTGTGGGTGTGGGAATAGTAAGAGCCATAACATAACTGTTGATTCTATATTAACAATCTTTAACTTAAATGACAATTGATTTCAAAAAGATGAAAAATAGTGTGTGGAATTAGAAATCAAACTTTCAAAAAATCAAAGTATAGAATTTTAAGTTGATATCACTTTGAAAATCTTACAAGGTGATTGTGAGATTATTGTCACTTCGTTGAGTGAATTTTGTGCGAGTGAATTATGAAAGGGTAATGGAGTGTGTAAAATGTGTTAAATGCAAAGCACAACTCGTTTACTCTTCGTTGATTCCATTCTCTATTTATCAAGAATATTTGACATGAATAAACAATTGTTTACTCATGTAGTTGACCTATAAGTAATTTTTGGCATATTCATTGAATTCATAACTTTCATTAGTTGTCTTGGGATCTGCACATACCTTATCAAGTATGAAAGTGGGGTTATCAGCATTATGACGATTTCTCATCAATTTCTGAAATTGTTTATTCATGTTGTTGACTTGTGAGATTGTTGACTCTTCGTTGAGTGAATTCTATGTGAGTGAATCATGGAAGGGTAATGGAGTGTGTAAAATGTGTTAATGCAAAGCACAACTCATTTTCTCTTTGTTAATTCCATTCTCTATTTATAGAGAATATTATTGTTTATTTATGTAGTTGATATGTGGAAAGTAAGTTTTTGGCATATTCATTGAATCCATAACTTCCACTAGCTGTCTTGGGATCTTACAAACCTTATCAAGTATGGCAAGTGGCTTTATCATATTTTTGATGCTTTCTCATAAGTTTTCTGATGTATTTATTGCTCAGATTTTTGATGATTTGTTAGGTCAGATCTGATGATAGATTGATCAAAAAATTTTGATCCAGTCTTCTTCATAGAATGTAGATAACTGTCTGATCTTTCCTTAATGCCGATTTTCCTTTACCTTACCCTTTGTCATATATCTTCTTAGGGTTTGACCTGTTAACTTATTCTGCATCAGATCTGATAAGATTCTTCATCATTTCTAAATAACAAGATGGTAACTACTATTTTTTCCTTTTTTCCAGTATTGGCCACTATATTCGTATCACTAATGACCCTTCATTCTTTACAATGTTCCCGTCCACCTTCGTACAGAAACATGTTGACCATCAATTATTTAGTTTTTTCTAATTTGTTTTTATTTTAATATATTTATGGTTAGTTTTACATATATTTTGTTTTTCTTATAATTTTTAAACTATTACGTTTTTGTACACTTCAAATATACCTTGTGACATACTTATTTTTATATACTTTTATGTATAAATTGTGTTTAAAACAAAGCCTGTCTACATTTTAACGTAAATTTTATCGAAAACTACGCTGGTTCAAATATGATCTATTTTTACTACCAGGTTAATTTTTCGACTGCACCATTGCGATGTCCTCTTTTAACTACGTTCTGATAATCAGAATAGAGTTGTCGCAACTTCATGCGCTTCTTTATACGTACTGTCTACATTTCGATGTAAATTTTGTTCAAAACCGAGCCAGGTGAAATATAATATGTGTTTTCTTTTATAATTTTAAATATGCTTCTGTTTTTCTTGACGCTCATTCTTACAACGATAGAACCTTTTCGTCTTTTCTGGATACAAATTGCGAAGTGAGTTTTTGTCTACATTTCAATGTTTAGTAATGATCTGTTGCAACCGTGCGTTATATCCCACTAGTTTAGATCAAATTTTGAAATTGATAAATAGTCTTTTGATAGAGTAACATATGTCATGTTACATATACCCATATGCGTTATTCATAATCTGATGACTTATGTTGGTGCATAATGTCTATGTCTTAGTCTTATATCGAGTCTGTATTGTATAGAGCTGAATAGACTAGGTTATGAAGTATTTATGAAATGTCTTAGCCAAGTTCGCCCATAAATGTACATGTCTAGGCATGTTCGGCCGAACTTGCTTATGCAAGTTCGGGCGAACTTGCACATTCTGGGCCGAACTTGTAATGCTATAAATACCTAGCTTGAGTGTCTCATTTGTAACTTTGGCATTTCAGAGGCGAAGCTCTGTCAGTCTGTAATCTGAACGTTTGATCTATAAAATTGATGTTTAACTGATTAATTCTTGTCTATTGGTAACACGACAGAATATTTCCGCTATTATGGACGTTAGATATCAAATTTAGGTTCCTAAGCATCGAGGATCGGTCCTGCAAGTGGTATCAGAGCTAGAACAGCCTGATTTGATAGTATCAAGACAAGAACACTTCTATTTCTACTATATTCTTCTTTTTTCTTAACTTTTGATCACAAAATGAAGAATTCATGGTCAAAATCTTTTGAATTTTGAATATATCATGTAAAATACAACAAAGATAAACCCTTGAAAGATTGGAGACCAAATTCAACCGAATTCATGTCGAAATTTTGAAAAAACCATGTTTTTGAAAAACCTCAGGAACGAATTTATTGGCCATGTTCAGCCGAACTTGCCTTAAAACATCACTTTTGAAGTGATTTTTTAGTAAGTTCGCCCGAAATTAGGTGATTTTTGAGGAAATTTAAGTCAAGTTCGCTCGAAGTTACTAAAATTTCACTGATTTTACATAAGTTCGACCGAACTTGTGTAATATCTAAGAAATTTTAAGTAAGTTCGCCCGAACTTACCTAGCATTTCATCAAAATTTCTGTTGATAAATTCGCTCGAGTTCTGTTTGTTTGTTCAAAAGTGTGTAAGTTCGACCAAAGATAAACGAAATTTTTCAAAGTAGATCTAACAAGTTCGACCGAACTTGTTAGAAAATCCAAGAATTCTTCATTAGTTGCTACAAGTTCGACCGAACTTGTAGTAAGACTAATTGTTTTCAAAGTTTTTGAAAGTTTTTCAGTGTACACGTTTCGTGATTCACAATGGAGGATCAACTAAGAGATTTTATGTCCAGAGCTAGTTTGTCAAATGCCAACGTGATCAATCAAGTCAATCTTGATAACGAAATAGGAACGACCGTCAAACCGCCCAAGCTGATGAGCATGGACGAATAAGAAGCATGGAAAGAGAAATTTACCTACTGGGTTCAAGCCATGCACTTCGTTGGCTGGGTATCAATTGAAAGAGGCTACACTGTTCCGGTAGATGAACATCAACAAGTTCTTGAGAAGTAAACTACTCGATAGCTCAGAGAGACGAATACATTGCAGAGAAAAAGATGATCAGTCTTATCCAACAGTCAGTAAAAGAAGATATTCTGATTCTTTTACAGAGTATACTACAGCAAGAGAACTTTGGTTGTCGTTACAGAAGAAATACCAAGGCAGTGCTGAAATGATAAAAAGCAAGAAGACTCTCATTCTGAAAGAGTTCGATATCTTCAGCATGCTAAAGAATGAGACCATTAAGCAAATGATTGAGCGTTTCTGTCATCTCCAAGTGCAAATGCGAAGACACGGTCTTGAGAAGACGGAACAAGAATACATTGACAAACTTGCTGATGCACTACCAGAGGGTGAATGGACTACGTATTTGATGGTTCTGAAGAATATTATAAGTGGGATTTCTTCAAGTTGTCAACGTTTATTGATAAACTCGAAGGCCACGAAATGGAGCTTCTGAAGATAGCGAAGTCAAAGAACGCTAATGTTGTTTCAAGACATCGGTTTGTACTACAAAACCGGAATGCAAGATAACATTTCGAGTCCAAAAATTGGAACTGCTTTTAGTGCAAACATGAATGCTTCTCCACAGAACCAGAATCATTCACAACCTCAGTATGACCAAAGTCCACAAAGTTCTTATTCAAGCATTGGTTCAAGTTCAATATTTTAAAGTCAAGCAAATCAGAAACCCAAGAGCAAAGTTCTGATCCGAATGTTTACAAATGCAACATCGCAGTGAATTTGAACAATGTTGTTTCAGAAGAAGTTGCAAAACAACATATGTCACTACTTGCTACCGTCTTAGAGTCTTATGAATGTCTTGTTGCCGGTAAATTGGAAATCCCGAGATGACCGCCGAAGATTATGATCAGGTAGACGAGGAAGACTCGAACTAATGGACATCAAATGGTCTTTAGCTTCGATCATCAGGAGAGTGAAAAAGTTCGTTGCACTCACAAGCCGTGACATAGGAAACTCCAGCAACAAATTGGGTTTTGACAAATCCAAAGTCACATGCTTTAAATGTCGACAGAAGGGACATTTTAAAAGAGAGTGTAAAAACACCGAGGCAACCGGAAATCAAAGTCCTTTCGGAAGAGGGAATGAATATTACAAGAGGGCACTTCAATATAATCCTTTCCCTAAGAAAACTCAAGTTGAGATCCAAGAAAAGCCAAACAGTAGTACCACGGAGAAAGCCATGGTTGCATCCATAGAAGATGACGGTTTTGATTGGAATTCTTTATATTGGGATAAAGACCGGAGTTGCTTTGATGGCGGAGATAGTTGAAGATAATTCTGCAGAGAAAGCAGCGGCAACAGCAGAAGCAGCAGCTTTCGAACAAGCTATTCTGGAATAATACTTGCATCAACAGCAGGAAGAAGAGGAATATATCCATATGCAGAGACAAGGAATTTTATCCTCTAATTCTTGTGACAGTTTTGCAGGTCACTTTGATGGAAGCACGAAAGAACAAGTGGTTGAGGAGAAAAAGATTGATGAAGTGATCATTGATGTCACTCAAGAAATGAAAGTCGGAGACCTCAAGGACATGGCAGATAAAGCTTTAATGGCGAATCTAACCAAGGTAGGTCCAGAGGTAAAGGTTGTCGAGAAAGAAGTTGTCAAAGTACAAGTTGTTGAGGTTGAAAAACCTTGTACAAAATGTACTAAACCTTTGTCGAATGTGCCGAAAAATTAAAGATCATCGCTGAAAACAATGTGCATAACGATTTGTTAAAATATGATTATCGCACAATGAAAGAAGGACAAAATGAAAAATGATTATGGCAGACTCGACAGAAATAACATCGAACAACATGATAATATAAGGATGTTGAGTGGTACAGTAATGGATAAACAAAGAGCAATTAACACCTATATTAACACCATTGCTGAAATCAAACAACAACTTCAAGACATGACAATTGAAACTGAAAGAGTTCGACAATTGTTAAGAAGTCATACCACCAACGCGTATGTTATCGATCACATTCTTCCAACAATTTCAACGGAAGAAAAACCTAAAAAGAAAGCAGGCAAAGAATATAGCAATGTTCCTCCACCTCTTTCGAGAAATACTGTGTTAAATCTGCAGACGGGATGGACAAGGCACTCAATGTTGAATTACTTTCTGAAAAGAAAAAAGAGTTGCCAGAGAACATTGATATAGTCTATGCTAAATCTGACGATGATAACAACGCTGTGATTAAAAAAGTGGTTGAAAATGTTAAGTGATTCTGATGACGGCAGCTTCAAAAGCGCCAACTCGAGTTCAAAGAATTCTGATTCACAGTCTAAAAATGATGATAAGTCATCAGAGGATGGTCTAAGTGATGATCCTAATATTGTAATGTACAAAATTAAGGATTCGGATAGACTATACTTCGATGATAGCTTCCCGATTCAGAATGTGAAAAAAGAATTGTTTGATAAATTCTTTAAACTCGTGGAAGTCACATCAGAGGATTTGGTAATCAATGAACGAAAATTCTATTCCAAACCTAAAAGAAACAATTACCGAAGAAATGGTGGTGATCATCCGGAAAACCGAGAGCGGGGTTGGGTTTAGAAGAAGAAACTAATGAATCTGTAAAGAAACCGTCACCATTTCATGAATATAAAAACAAAAACATGAAGTTTGTATATGGGACGAGTACAGTTCATGAGGAGAATTTGATTGGTAAGCAGTAAAATGATGAGTTCAAGAAGGAGAAAGAAATTCGAGATAAAGCCAAGGTTACAAGTGGTGCCAAAACCTCTAGTAGAGTAAAACCACCGGTTAAAGGACATCCACTTGATAATCGGACATGTTTCAAGTGTAATGAAATTGGTCATATGGCACGACAATGTGCGAAATCAAAACCGGCTTATCTTTGAAGAAAAGAAGATTCAAATGTATTAAACCAAAACAACCAGTGTTTGTAAAACCTGTAAAGATTTTGAAATGAAATGAATCAAAACCAGAAGTTAAACCAAAGTCTGAAAAGACTTTTGAAAAATCCATTTTCGAAAAAGGTGAAACTTCTAGGTCTAATGAAAACGAGTTTTACATCAAAAAGGCTAATATCAAATCTCAAACCTGGATTGCCAAGAAAGGTCAACAACATCTGGTGTTGTTAAGTCTGAGCTAGTAAAGACTGACAACACAAATGAATCAAAATCTGAAATCACTAAGTCTGAGCAGGTGAAGACTAGTGAGAATGTGAACGAAGTTAAAACAGAAACCAAGATTGATAATGTCAAATCTATAAAAGATAAGAAAAAAGTGAAATTCTCAAACATTAACATTGTTGAAACAGATGATGAATTTGATTTTGATGATGTTGATGAGTTTGAATATGCTTTTGATGATAGTTATCCAGTAAAACCCAAGACCAAGAAGGCTTGGGTAGAGCTTTTCACCTAATTTCTGAATTTTGCAGGGGCTCTAAAGATCCGTACTCTCAAAGTGGATTTTGGATAGTGGAGCGTCCAGGCACATAACGGGAATGAAAGCTTTGCTATTCGACATTAAAGCTATCAATGGTGGATATGTTGGATTTGCAGGAAATCAAGGTGGAAGGATAGTCGCCGAGGGAAAACTCTCCAATGGCGTAGTTTCTTTTGATCGCGTGAACTATGTTGCAGAACTTGAGAACAATCTTCTGAGTATATCGCAGATTTGTGACAAGAAGTTTACAGTCCATTTCAACGACAGAGAGTGTATTATCTTGAAAACCGGGATTCAAGATTCCAGATGAGTGGATTCTGATGCGAGTACCTCGAGAGAATGATTTATATGTTCTTGATATGGGTGTTGCTACCATTTCATCACAATCAGCACAATGTTTTGTGTCAAAGGCTACTGAAAAGGATTCTATTCTTTGGCATCGTAAGATGGGGCATATTCATTTGCGAAAAATGAATTTCTTGGTTCATAATGATCTTGTAGAAGGCGTAAATCTTTGAAGTTTTCAGATGTCTGATCATTGCTTGGAATGCAAGAAGGGAAAGCAGATCAAGAAATCGCATCCGAAGAAAATTCTAAACTCAATCAAGCTGCCATTAGAACGTCTCCACATGGATTTATAAGGTCCTGTAAATTTTCGAAGCATATCAGGAGACTTATATTGCTTGGTCGTGACAGATGACTATTCGAGATATTCGTGGGTATTCTTTCAAGAATCAAAAGACGAAACGTTCGAGAACTTGGTTATTCTATTCAAGAACTCGAGAACATTTATCATCTGCCGATCAGACGCATTAGAAGTGACAATGGCACAAAGTTTAAGAATAACAAAATGAAGGAATTCTGCAACGCAAAAGGGATTTTGCACGAGTTTAGTGCTCCCTATACTCCACAGCAAAATGGAATCGCTGAACAGAAGAACCGAACATTGATTGAAACTGCGAGAACCATGCTTGCAGATTCTAACTTCCTATCAGCTTCTGGAGTGAAGCAGTTGTTGCGGTTTGCTACACGCTAAACAGGGTTCTCACTGTCAAACCAACAAAGAAAACATGTTTTGAGATGATAAACCGACGGAAGCCAAATTTGAAATTCTTAGAACCATTCGGTGCACCTTGTACCGTAATAGACCAAGATGGCAAATTCGGAGCTAAATCTCTCGAAGGTTTCTTTGTCGGATATGCGAGTCCGTTGAGAAGAGTATATGTTCCTTCATTGAGAAAGGTTATTGAAGCACAGCACGTGGATTGTTTCAACTACACAGATCCTATTCAAAGGAAAGGTGGCGCGTGGCTATTTAACTATCAAGACCTTTGGAAGTCATTTGACTTGCCCAAAGAACCAACTGACGAAGAAGTTGCAGCGTTATATTATCTTCACCATTCAGCAAATCAAGAACAAATTGTTCGACCAATTGTGGTTAATCAACCCACGTTGGATCCATCTTCTTCTGGTGCAAGTTCAAACAATAGTGGTGTTCCGGCTGAAAATGTTTCTGAAACATTATCAACACCTGCTAATCTTCCAACGAATGCCTCTACTGAATCAGTGAATACAACAACGAAGTCCAGTATGCCTCAGAATCAAGATTATGATTCAGATGAAGCACCAACACTTGATGCTGATGGGGAAATCATCTTCTTCAGATGCAGAAGTGGAGCAGATAACAAGTCTTCTTAATCAATCTGCAGTCCCGAACAAAAGAAATGAAGCTTCATCAAGCTCTCCAAACATTGAATTGGTTGTTGATCTCAACATCATGAATCAGCAAAACTCAGTAGATGTTCCAAGTGAAGAATTGCCGCGATCATATTCCTATCATCCGTCGACAAATATTATCGGAGAACTTCAGACTGGTGTTAGAACTTGAGGGCAAATTAATAAAGCACTAAGTTGTTTCTACACACGTGTTGCTACAACCCAGAACTACTGTTTCTATTCATGTTTCATCTCTCAGATTGAGCCTAAGACAGTTAGTGAAGCTTTAGCAGATGAAAACTGGTACAAGCAATGCAAGAAGAATTATTGCAGTTTGAGAAGTTGGGTGTGTGGAAGCTTGAAGACTTACCAGAAAATCAGAAAGCAATTGATACAAAATGGGTCTTTAAGTGTAAACGTGATGATAGAGGGGTTATTATTCGTAACAAAGCTAGGCTTGTTGTCAAGGGATTTCACCAGCAGAAAAGGATAGACTACACGGAAGTCTATGCACCACTAGCTCAATTGGAATCTATTCGAATTTTTCTAGCTTTTGCATCATGGAAAGGATTTAAGGTCTATCAATTGGATGTCAAATCCGCTTTTCTGTATGGAAAATTACGCGAGAAGGTGTGCGTTGGACAACCACCGGGGTTTGTCGATCCACTCAACAAGAAGAAAGCGTACCTGCTGGATAAAGCACTCTACAGACCGCACAAGCCCCGAGAGCTTGGTACGAGACGTTATCACAACATCTCTCGGAAACGGCTTTATCAGAGGAACTGTGGATAGCACTCTTTTCACCAGAGAAGTTGATGGCCATCTGATTATAGTTCAAATTTACGTTGACGACATCATCTTTGGATCTACAAATGATAGTCTCTGCAAAGAGTTTGAGGGAATCATGAAAAAAGAATTCGAAATGTCCTCGATGGGCGAAATGAAGATCATTCTTGGTTTGCAAGTAGATCAGCTTCCGGATGGTATTTTCATTCATCGTACTAAGTATGTTCACGACATCTTGAAGAAGTTTGGAATGGAAAGCTTGAAGCCTCTATCTACGCCTCTTGCTCTAAATCACGACATTTGCGTTGACGAGACTGGAGCCAAAGTTGACGAGACGTTATACAGATTGATGATTGGATCGTTGATGTATCTGACGGCATCGCGCCCAGATATTATGTATCCAACCTGCCTATGCGCCAGATATCAGTCAAGCCCGAGGATCTTACACATGCAGATCGTGAAGCGTATCTTCAGATATCTGAAAGGATGCCCAAGCACCGGCTTGTGGTACCCGAAGAACAACAATTTCGACCTCACAGGCTATGCTGATTCCGATTTTGGTGTAGATAAGTTGAATTCAAAATCAACTACAGCGGGATGCCAGTTCTTCGGAACAAGAATGGTAACCTGGCAGTAGAAACAGACTACGGTCGTTCTCTCTACCTGTGAAGCTGAGTATATCTCGGCCTCCAGCTGTTGTTCACAGATTCTGTGGATTCAACAACAGATAAGAGACTATGGTCTGCAATTTCTAGACACTCCGCTGTATGTTGATAACAAGGCAGCCATCAATATAACTAAAAATCCGGTTCATCACTCACGTACAAAACACATTGAAATTCGTGATCATTTCATTCGTGATTGCTACGAAAAGAAATTGGTACGAATAGAATACTTGCTGATTTTTACACCGACGAACAAAAGGCTGATTTTTATAGCAAACCAATTTCTTTGTCACGATTTAAATACTTGCTGAGAATTACCGGTATGAAAAATTTGGTGACAGGTGCGGATGCTGAGGTTGAATACGGATCGGACGACGACTTCGCGTGATCCACATTGGTTTGTAAATATCTTTCTAGTTTAGAATTTTATTAAAAACTAAAATCCAAAAAGATGTTTTTGATTTTAGGGGGAGAAAGTTAGAGAAAATACAAAAACATTCGAAAAATTTTAAAATCCAAAAAACATATAAAAATTAAAATATACAAAAAATTGAAAAAGACAAAAAGAGAATTCAGTGTCATAAAAGGAAATGATAGTACATCAGTGGACTATCACAGTATGCTAAAGAAATGTAAAGTTTAAAAGAGATAAACGAGTCTTACTGTGAATGTGTCGATAGGCTTAACACGTTAAGTAAACTGTTTTCGAGATATAAACTAAATTTAACAACTGCTTAATCTTGTGGATTAACACATCTTGGATATATGGACTTAGTACTCCGAAATTTCGTTTGAAAGATTGCCTGATTCTGAGATACGAGGTCTTTATAGATAGTTGATATCTAGGGTATTATACAAGTTCTTCTGATTTTGCGGAAGCAATGGCTTAGAAATTCTATAATACTTTCACTTAAAACCCTCAATTGCATGCAATATTGAAAAGTATCGAAATATATAATCATATGCAATGCTGAAAAGATTCCTTAAGTGGAACACACCTTAAAGACGAGCCTTCATCTCTTTGTCTGTACGGTAGTACTAACCTGAGCTCTCAAGGCCTCGCACAACCCAGATACAGATATCAATTACGCTATATTCACCTGTAAGATGAAATTTAGGGAATCTGGATACGGGAGTATATTCGAGAAGTGGGAATCTCAGATAAGTCAAGTTTCATAAATTCTATCTTAACATATCTTGAAACATTTGAAAAATGTGGTAAAGCTTAAGGGACAAACATATCGACAATATAGGTAAACGAGTTTAAAACTTAAAGTCATTTAAAGGTCAACGGTACTGGTGATATGTCTCAATCAACTGATATGATCCTTAGACACAATTTACAAAAATATGTCTGTAAATATGTCTGTACATAGCTTACATTGCTTATTTCATTGTATTTCAGCTTTACAGATTAAAATCAAAAAGATTTTTGGTGAGTTTTAGCATAAACTTTCAAAATTCAAAAAGATTTTATTTCTACATTGTTTTCAGCAAACCAATATTGGAGAACGGATCTTCGAAGTCTGGTAAGGTGCTAGAACTGGTGGAAATCTCTTTGACAACGGGCTGGGAGCTAATCTGTTAAATCTGAAAAGATAAAACGATGAAAAGTTCATTAATTTGAAACTTTGTTTTTGAAAATATCAACAGTTTGTTCGTAACGAGTCAAACCGGGGTCATTAACTTGGACTCGACAGACAAATCGGTTAACCAAGGTCATTAGGTTGGACTTGGTCAACTGAGTGGCTTTTCATAACTGATAAAAAGTTGGAAAGTTCAGGGTTAAAAATGAAAATTTGAAAAAGTTGAAATTTTGCGGTTTGGCAAGTTCGGCCGAACTTGCTAAACAATTCAAGTTTAACATTCAGCAAGTTCGACCGAACTTGCAGATGGCTAATTGATTGTTTTTATAATAAGTTCGCTCGAACTTACTATGGGCCTTCATGATGGGCTTAACAAGTTCGCCCGAACTTGACATGGTATAAATACCATGCAAGTTCGGCCGAACTCATTTACATGTTATCAGAAACCTTTGAGCGAACTTGAGTTTTTAGAGATCTTTAGAGCGAAATTGGCATTTTTATACCGTTATACCAATCACAATGGCAGAGGTATAGAATTGAGATTAAACCATGAATTGAACCGTTAACAAACAAAACCAGATCTAAAATTTAAAATCTGATAGATTTAGGTGTTGTTGGACAAAATTGAACATAGATTCTGAATCTACACCTAAAATCGACCGTATAATTTAGTTTTGATTGAAGAAAAACGGCTATTTAAATGTTTGAACTTGTTTGGTCTGTTGAAGAAGACGACAAGTTCGGCCGAACTTGTTGTCAAGTTCGACCGGACTTGTCCAAAACATGATTAATAGATCCAGAAGCATGTTCGATCGAACTTGTTTATTGAATTGTTTTGATCCAATCATGTTCGACCGAACTTATGTCAACAGAAAATGATTTGTTTAAATCGTAAGTTTGCCCGAACTTGTTCTTTAATGAGAAACATGTGTTTCATACATGTTCGGCCGAACTTAGATAAAATTGAATAATAAAAATTGTTGTATGCTCGCCCGAACTTGCATTTGAAAATGATGAACATCTTTATCACATGTTCGGGCGAACTTGATCAAAACAGAATGTTGTAACACCTAATCAAGTTCGCCCGAACTTGATTAAAGTGTTACAATTTTTTTTGTAATTTTTTCTCGAAAAGCGTGCTAATTGTTTTGCGTCGTTTTTCAGGCACAGGTTCCAGCGCGTGTTATCTCAGTTGAGTTTTCCAAAACTCACAGTTCATGCATCACGCTTGATAAGACTATTTGTCCATCGCTGAAAGAATATGATAGTATCTTGAAGTTTCTCGAAGATAGTCACATTCGCCATGCAATAACTGAGCGCACCGTATCATATAGTTCTCATATTGTTCATTTTTGGATGAACGCAAGTCTGAGCACTGACGAGAAGACAATCTCTTCTACAGTACAAGTTGGTGATGAGTTAAAACCAATCACAGTAACCGAAGGTGATATCCGAAGGATTTTGGAGCTCAAAGACAAAGAAGACGATCCGATTCATTTATATGAAAAGATGGTTCGCGGATGCGTTTTCCGCATGGGATACAAAGGAAGTGTAAACAAACCAACGCTAAAGAAAGGGGAAGTTTCTAACCCCTACAAGCTTCTGATTCATGCATTGATTCATACATTTAGCCATCGCAAAGCCGGTTTGGATGATGTACATGATTATTTGGCTAGCATGGCAACGACACTTATTCTGAAGAAGCCGTTCAATGTTTCGAAGTTAGTGTTTACTCACATGTCGAAGAACAGGGAGGATTCGAGATTGTGTCTTTATCCAAGGTTCATTCAGATGTTGATTGACGAGAAGTATGCCAATATTGTTCGAGATCCGAATGACGTTCTTTATTTAGTTCATCTCGACGAGACTACAGTGAAGAAGCTTATTAATTTCCAGAAACAAGCTTCAGGTCCTATTGCCAAGCCAGTATTCGGAGCAATTAAAGATTCAGATTATGTCTCGCCACCTGGAAACAAATGGAGAAAGGATGGTAGGGACGATGAGAAAGAACTTAAAGCTGAGCAGGGGTGGTTTAAAGAATTCAAACCAAAGGCAAGAAGTGAATGGTTTTTAAAGGCGGAAGCTGAAAAGCCAAAAAAGAAGCGAGCGTCTAAGAAAGTTGAGACTTGCTTGTTGATGAGGAGGAACCTGAAAATGTTGAAGCAGTTGCTGGATCGAGCGCTGCAGTAGTTATTGAAAGCCAAGAGACAGTTAAGTCGACTCAAGAAGATGTAATTTCTGCTACTTCCGAAAATGAAGAATCTAATAAAGAGCCTGAAATGACAGAAGCAGAAATTAGAGCAGAAAAAGAAAGGAAATTGGATGCAGATTTTGATCTAAATGCTGAAAAAGAATCTGACGAGGAGAGGCCTAAGAAAAAGTCAAAGCGTACAAAGTCTCCAGCTATCGAGATATCAAAGAAGACTACAGGGTCACCTCATACAAAAGGGAAATGAAAAGCTAAGAAAGCTCAGAAAGCTGTGAGAAAAAGGTATAAAAGCAAGGTGAAAAGCACAGAAGCCACACAAGAACCTTCTGGTGCTCAGGAGAAAGGAGCCACACAAGAACCTCCTGTCATTGTTCATGTCGAAGCTGAAAGGCCAGGAGTTACACAAGAACCTCATGTGTCTGAATTTGTTGAAGTTCCGATCGCTGAATCGCCAGTGCTCCAAAGACTTCTGCTCCTGAAAGTTCTACACCGAAGAAGTCTACACCGAAAGCTGCAACACCAAAAGATTCAACACCAAAGACACCAATGGGAAGTATGTTTGGTGATATGCCACACGGTCCAATCAGTCTTGAAGACTTGGATTAATTTTTCCCAGAGACTAATGCTGAAATGTTTGAAAAACATGTGAAGGTATTGGAAGATAAAGTTGCACAGATTGAGATTGAAAAGGCTGAGCTTGTAAAGAAGGTGAATCAAAGCGAAGTCGAAAAAGAAATTCTTGATGATAAAGTGAAGGTGCTTGAGAATGAGCGTGAATATTACAAGGCGTGGGTAGAAAGTCTGCAGGATGCCAATGAAAAACTACAGACAGAGATTGCAGAGTTAAAGAAAATTCAAGCTTTGAACGATCGAAGATTCATCAGATTACAGAAGGTGTTATCTAACAATCTGAATATTGATTTTATCGCTGAATACGATCGTCTGGATCGTCAAGAAGCCAAGGAACGTGCTGAGAGAGAATTGGCTTAACGTGGTAAAGGAAAACAGGTTGAGAGTGAAGCCCCTAAATCTACTGTTGAAAAATCTTCTGATGTTCCTGAGAATCCGATTGAGGATATTTCGAAAGCTTCTGAGTCTGATATACAAAAGGTTGACGAATCTGTCAAGCCTTCTGATCCTATCATTGTTACTTAAGAAAAAGACAATGAAGAAGCCGAGAAAGAGGATAAGAATGAAAATGAAGAGGAAGAAGGTTATGAGGATTGGAACGTTGGGGATGATGATGATGATTTTGATCAAGGTGATGATGATTTTGATCAGGGTGGTACAGGTTTAAAGATCAATGAAGCTAAAGTTTCTGATGAGTTAGATTTTTCGGACCTCATGGACGATGAATCAAATCGAATGGAAGATAAAAGCCAGGGGGAGTCAGGGAAAAAGGGCCTTCAGATGATATTGGTTTGTTAGACATTGATCGTTTTGCGAAACCTGTGACTGCAGTACCTACTAAGCCTTTAATACGGATGTTGGAACATAATGTAGAAGAAGGTGAGTTTGTATATAACTACACGAAAGAAGATCTGGCGAAACTAGTTGAAACTGAAGCTGAGAATTTAGAGTTTGATTTTGAAGAGGTTATGAATGTCAACACTTTTGAACCTAAAGAGTATCAGTACGAAATAAGGTTTGAAGCCAATGAGTATAATCGAGTGATTGTGGAAGATTGGTCCTCAGATGATGAATCAGAACAGAAAGCTAAGTATGTTGGTCAGGATTCAGAAAGTTTTCCTAATTTGAAGAGATGTATAAACAGCTGAATGAAGATACGTTGAAAGATAGAATTGCTGAAGAGCTACGAGAAGGAAAAATTCCTAAGCCAATGACCAAAGAAGAGATAACTGAAGCGAGAAAGTCCTGGTTCAAGGAGATGCCACGTGAACGTAAGTTTCGACGTCCACTAGCATTCTTCACCAGAGATAAAGATGTTTCTTTGGGAGATATACTGAGTTGGGGATGGTTTAAAGAGCTAAACGTATATGCAATCAAAAGAGAGTTTGGAGTGCAATACTTCAAATATCTTGCTGATTTAAAGACATTGCCGTATTGGGATATGGAAGAGCTGGTACAAACATTGAATGTTACTATCGTATGAAGACAGTTGATCAGTTGTTGTGGAAGATGATTAAGTACGAAGCTAGTAAAGGTTGGAATCACTAGAAGCCATTTATTCCGAGACGAAGAGTAAAGATTAACAAGGTAACAGGGGAAAGGGACATAACGTTGATTATGAAACGTCCTAGAGCCATGAGGAATATGCCACTTATACCGATTGAGCAGAACTTCTATCCTTTATTCAAGTGGTGGCAGATTGATCCAGCTGCTTGTGAAGCAGTGATTGTATTAAAGTTTGAAGATCACCTGGATATTGCTAAAGAACGGGTCGAAGTGATGTGTTATCAGGGTATGAGAGGATTGTGGAGGACGATAAGGATTCTAGATCCTATGTGGTTGGTTAACTGTTCAAGAGAAGATATAAAATGCCTTTTCTACAACAAGATTGTTTTTGAAGAAAGAGAGAAGGTACAGGCGATGCAGTATCAGAAAGTTGTCAACGTTTACTATGCACGCAAAGTAAATTCTGGTAAAATGTGGCAAACGAAGTGGAGGGATCTGGAGAGAGTGAAATTTCTTAAAGAAGAAACCAGAAGTGAGGCGATCAAAGAAAAGATGGAAAAAGCGGTAAGGCAAAGTTCGCTCAGAATGGTTAACTTTAAAAGACCACTGCCAACTGATCAGACGTCAGATCCGAAACAAGAACGACGAAAGAAGCCGTACAAGAACTTCTTCGGTTGGGCACGTTAATGTATATATGAAGACAGAGTTTTGAAGACTGATAAAAGACAAAGACGATATCCAAGGGGGAGTCTGTTTGTGCATAATGTCTATGTCTTAGTCTTATATCGAGTCTGTATTGTATAGAGCTGAAGGTTATGAAGTATTTATGAAATGTCTTAGCCAAGTTCGCCATAAATGTACATGTTTAGGCATGTTCGGCGAACTTGTAATGCTATAAATACCTAGCTTGAGTGTCTCATTTGTAACTTTGGCATTTCAGAGGCGAATCTCTGTCAGTCTGTAACCTGAACGTTTGATCTATAAAACTGACGTTTAACTGATTAATTCTTGTCTATTGGTAACACGACGTAATATTTCCGCTATTATGGACGTTAGATATCAAATTTAGGTTCCTAAGCATCGAGGATCGGTCCTACAATTTAGATGTTTTCTTTATCCTCAATTTGCTTTTGAGGCACGTTTTAGTCTGAAAAATCATTTTTAAACATCATGTGCCATAGAAAATCATACCTCTCACTTTTAATTTTTGAACTTTGCTATACTATAGACTAGGTTAATTTCCCGTGTGTTACACAGGTTGAACATTTATATACCAAATTGACATAAATGAGTTAATATAAAGATGATGTATGTTAGTATTATAAAATTTATCAACGAAGCATATAATCAAGCTGTCGTTAAAAATAATAAAAATATAAATATATTATATAATACTTATTATTGTATTTATGTATTACATTACATTTAGTGAGAAATAAAAGGTTACAATTATAACTCGCACATTACTGAAAATTGTTACACCCCAACTTATGGCGGAAACATCAGGATGAGACGAACAAACTGTTCAAAACATAATAACACTAATTGTGACAATATAAATTAAAGTCAATTTCATAAATATCTAAACTTCAAATACAATGTTTTCAAGAAAGTAAAATGATAACAAACATAAACAAGGATTAAACATCGTTTATTATGAATGTAGGTTTCTACGTCCATCCTAACTTGATTCTTCCTCATATCGTCTATCAACCTTCAACAAGTATTAAAATAACACCAACAAAAGTTGGCGAGCATACATGTTTGATACATAGTATAATATGTATAAAATTGTTTAATAATCATACCCAAACATGAATACAATATGCTGAAACAGTGTAAACTATGTGTTCAAACCCAAGTTTCCAACGCAAAGTGCCTTTCCCAAAGTCTAACGGGAGGTTGAAGTGTTTTACTTAACAATATCCCAAGTCTCAAGGTAGCGCTATAATTGTTTAGGTAGGCTAGCAAACTTAATGATCACATAGACACGAAAATTTACATTGCATAAATGTCTAACAAGCATCACATCGTTCCATGTTTAAAAGTGGGTAGATTGTGAATAAAAGTTTCAAGTGTCGTGTGTTTAAATATGTATACATGTTGCAACGAAAAGTGTTAAACAAAAAAGGGATCAAGTATACTCACCTTTGGTTGCGAGTTTGATTTCTTGAATGAACGCACGAGTAGCGATGAAGGATCGACGAAAGTGGTTAACCTAGAAGATAATAAGAGAGTTTGTTATAATTGCTTTCGAATTGTTTTCTTTTGATATGTGTCGTTTATAAAATAGTTTCAAGTGTCGTGTGTTTAAATATGTATACATGTTGCACCCAAAAGTGTTAAACCAAAAATGGATCAAGTATACTCACCTTTGGTTGCGAGTTTGATTTCTTGAATAAACGCACGAGTAGCGATGAAGGATCGACGAAAGTGGTTAACCTAGAAGATAATAAGAGAGTTTGTTATAATTGCTTTCGAATTGTTTTATTTTGATATCTGTCGTTTATAAAATAGTTTGAGCTAAATTATAGAGATAGTTCTAAGTACATGCTAACAAATCTATGGATGGTTTCGGTTAGATTTGTAAAGGTCATAATATAGCCATTAGCATAAATTGAATGTATTAATAATAATAATAATAATTATGTAATAAAAATAGTTAGACAATATTAATTAGATTAATAATAATAATAAGTTTAATAATCATAATAATAATAATAAGTTTAATAATACTAATATTGATAATAATAACAGTAATAATATTAATAATCATTAATAAGAATACCAATTTTGTAAAAATATATACTGATTATTATTTTGATAATAGACCAAAATATAAACTGATAAAAAAATTAGTCTTGCCCAATGAAGTTGGCCCAAAAGACAGAATTGGCCCAAACAAAAGAATGGCCCAAAGGCAGGCCGAACCGCGGCCAGATCAATTAGACAACAATGTAATAAAAATAGTTAGACAATATTAATTAGATTAATAATAATAATAAGTTTAATAATCATAATGATAATAATAAGTTTAATAATACTAATATTGATAATAATAACAGTAATAATATTAATAATCATTAATAAGAATAACAATTTTGTAAAAATATATACTGATTATTATTTTGATAATAGACCAAAATATAAACTGATAAAAAAATTAGTCTTGCCCATTGAAGTTGGCCCAAACAAAAGAATGGCCAGAAGGCAGGCCAAACCGCGGCCAGATCAATTAGACAACAAATGAACCGGGTAGAACACCAGATTCGAACCCGTGACCCGCGTTTAACGAAAACACGCAAAACCACTGGATCAACTCCAGTTTGGAGTTGGACAATGATTTTATAATTATTAAATCTATTGCCGCGGATCATCTTCTTCATCAATATTAACCGAATGTTACAGAAGCTTAAATCCTTTTTAAACATTACACAGGTTAGGTCTAGAAAGTTATAAACGAAACGAATTTAATGGTCAAGGAGTATACCGGATCAAGGTAGCGGGTGCTCCGGAAGAGGTCGTCTTCTCCGGCGACGGTAAGTTCTCCGGCAGCTAACCAGGTTTTCCAGCGACTGCGGTGGTGTCGAGCAGGGAGGTTTGTGAGCGAGTATAGAGGTGTCGTGTGAGGGGTGAAGTGTAATGAAAGTTTGATTTATACAGCTAGACCCTAGCATGAACATGATCCCGAAGCCGGGTCAAGTTCGTGATTGAAAACGATATGAAAACTCATGATCTCCTATCAATTCCGATCAATCAGTTAGCACAAGAAAAGGAAAGAAGACAGTAGGTTGTTAGCTATGTTCTCGTTGGATCCGTTTTGGGCGGCAAGAAAGAAAAAGGTTAAACTTAAAGTGTTTATAAATATAATTAAAATGCAATGTATTGCGTTCGCAGGATCATTGTGTAGTGGCTCGTCATGTTTGTTTAAGTTGTTGGGCTGTTGCGAACCGGGTTTGGTCTCGGTTCCATCCCTGCGGCCAGCCCTCTTATTCTAATTTTTTACCATAATTAAGTTTTTGTTAATTGAATCAAGGCCCTCAGACTTTAGTTAACTTTGTTAACTGATTTATTTAACTAAGTTAGTTCAAAAGCTTAAACTAACCATAAAACATAACCAAATTAATCTTGTTTAATCAATAAATAATTAATTAATTAAATAAATAGATAAGTAATTAATAAATAAATAAAAACGCGTTTTAATGATGAGAATTTTTAAGCGATTCTTTAAGAAGCTTTCGCATTATGCGGGTTAGGATCCGACGTTTATCAATTTTAAATTGTTTAACGTGTTTAAAATGTCACTTTAATAAAGAATCAACGAACCACGAATATTGCACGTAAGTTTAACACGTACACGTGATCATGAATAAAAATAAATTCGTTTCCATTATGATCAATAGTCTAGGATTACAACTGAAACGAAAAGCATTACAACGAGAGTACAAGCGTTTAAATAAGGAAAGTACAACTTGTCTAGACAAAATATGAAAACACGAGATTACGGAGTGTTACAGTCTCCCCTAGTTTAGGAGATTTCGTCCTCGAAATCTTTATCCAAAAGGAAAACGTGGAGATGCGGAAAGTTAGTTTTGGGTTTGGGTTGAACTTGGGCTTGGTTGACTTGTGGTGTAGGGTTGTTGCGACAATATGGTGCGGTGTGGCTAAGACGGTTGCAGGCTGTACAATGGCGACTGGTAGAGTTGACAGGGTGATGATAGTTGCAAGTGGTACACTTGGGATGAAACCTAGTGTATGGCTTTTTGGCGTTTCCTGGTGCAGTAGGGTTTGGGTTTGTAGCAGGTCGAGTCGCATAGTAGTCAAGGTTTTGAAACTTTCGCTTATTACCCTGGCTACCACTTGATTGTTGGGTGATCTGGTTGGCTGGTGCTGAGGAGTTGGTGGGTGTAGCAGCTTGTTTATCGCGAACGCAATTGTTGTTAAGGCTAGCGGCGAGGCGATAGACATCCTCAATGTTGCCAAGTTTGGCTGCCTTGATGGTGTCACGCATGCTCGAGGGTAGACCATGAATGTACTTCCTGATCTTGCGTTCAGGAGTTGACACAAGATGAGGTACCACAAAGCTTAGCTGTTTGAAACGGGTGGTATAGGCTAGGTTGTCGTCACTAACTTGCTTGAGGGCCCAAAACTCTTCCTCAAGCTTTTGTTGCTCATGAGGAGGGCACAATTCCTCCATCATAAGTTGTTTCACTTCCTCCCAAGGTAGTGCATAAGCTTGCTCATTCGAACGAAGGCTCCTTTCGTTGGTCCACCATTCTAAGGCCCTAGCTTGGAAAACTCCGGTAGCACTCCGTGTCTTGAGTTCTTCAGGACACTCGCTGTCGATGAAGGTAACCTCTATGCTATAGAACCATTCAAGCATAGCTGTCACCCCATCATTACCAGTGAAAGTCTTAGGGTTGCAAGAGGCGAAGTGTTTGTAGTTGAAGGTTATAGGCTTAGGTTGGGTGACTTTCGAGTCAACAGAGGAATTGGGAGTGTTTAACGCTTGAATCTCGCTCACGATCTTGGGGACGATACGAGTAATTTGGTTGGCCATGAATGCCATCATCTTCTTTTGTGAGCTGGTCTTGGATTTCATGGATGAGTTGGAAAGGTGACGAGATTACAACATCTACGAATCAAAAGCAAAGAGTGGATGAGACTTTGATCATAATGTTTGTTTAAGAAAATTGTTTTCATGAGTGTGTCACATAACATGTTGTTTCACATAGGATATAAAAATTTAATTAGTATCACATCGCATGATCATGGTTTTTACATAGTGTAACATAGATAATGAAAGCATCGTAAATTTAGTTTGTTCACGAGAGATTATTATTAATTGTTTTAGATTGCGAAGATAGTGTGATTCGTGTCTCTAAGCTTGAAATGAAGGTAACGCTCAAATATTAAACACATTTAAATTGAGATAGCATAAAAGAGAACTAACGTAAAACGTGGGTTGTCATGGAACATAACATAAGACTATTCCAAAGTAAATCGAAGTCCTTTTCGAATTAAGGGAACGTGCTTTGGCCTAATAGACAAATACTCTCATCGAGAAGTGACTAACTATATTTGTCCTTCCAGTTACTACACGTCCTTAATCGATTGGGAAAATCGAAACTTTGGCGAGATTGAAAATCGAAGAGTGGGGCTAGTTAAGAAGATGCGAGTTTCACCTCTAACTTGATAACATCGTACCCTAACGTGGTTGGTACTTATCAAAAGATAAGGGTCCACTAGAATATGAAATGGAAATTTCCTTCAAGGTTTGGATATCACTCCTAACTTGAGGGTAAATTTTGTGCAAAATTCAAAGTATAGCTGAGTGAAAGTCATCACCAAATGTGGGAGTCACCCCTGTTTTAGTGAATCGTTATATAAGAGTGTCTTCAAAGCTTCCAAGTGTGTATTGTGTTAGCCTTAGGAAAGGCATGTATATTAAGAGTCCAAAAAGAATAGAGAGAAACGAACAAGATAGATAGGAAGTAGTTTTAAAGAACACATAGTGAGAAAGCTCCTAAACTATAGACTAGCAAAGTATTCATACTTTTCCTAATTCTCTATACTTATGGCTCTAATACCAATCTGTCACACCCAACCGATGGCGGAAACATCGGGATGAGACGAACAAATCGTTCAAAGCATCATAACACTAATTGTGACAATATAAATTAAATTCAAATTTCATAAATATCTAAACTTCAAATACAATGTTTTCAAGAAAGTAAAATGATAACAAACATAAACAAGGATTAAACATCGTTTATTATGAATGTGGGTTTCTGCGTCCATCCTAACTTGATTCTTCGTCCTATCATCTATCAACACGCAATATGTATTAAAACAACATCAACAAAAGTTGGCGAGCATACATGTTTGATACATAGTATAATATGTATAAAATTGTTTAATAATCATACCCAAACATGAATACAATATGCAAGTTAGCAAGTATGCTAAAACGGTGTAAACTATGTGTTGAAACCCAAGTTTCCAACGCAAAGTGCCTTTCTCAAAGTCTAACGGGAGGTTGAAGTGTTTTACTTAACAATACCCCAAGTCCTAAGGGCGGTGCGTTAATCCTATAGTGCTATAATTGTTAAGGCAGGCTAGCAAAGTTAATGATCACATAGACACGAAAAGTTTACATAGCATAAACTTTAACAACATCACATCGTTCCATGTTTAAAAGTGGGTAGATTGTGAATAAAAGTTTGAAGTGTCGTGTGTTTAAATATGTATACATGTTGCACCCAAAAGTGTTAAATTAAAAAGGGATCAAATATACTCACCTTTGGTTGCGAGTTTAATTTCTTGAATAAATGCACAAGTAGCAATGAAGGATCGACGAAAGTGGTTAACCTAGATGATAATAAGAGAGCTTGTTATAATTTATTGCTTTCGAATTGTTTTATTTTGATATGTGTCGTTTATAAAATATTTTGAGCTAAAATATAGAGATACGTTCTAAGTACATGTTAACAAATCTGTGGATGGTTTCGGTTAGATTTGTAAAGGTCATAATATAGCCATTAGCATAAATTGAATGTATTAATAATAATAATAATTATGTAATAAAAATAGTTAGACAATATTAATTAGATTAATAATAATAATAAGTTTAATAATCATAATAATAATAAGTTTAATAATACTAATATTGATAATAATAAAAGTAATAATATTAATAATCATTAATAAGAATAACAATTTTGTAAAAATATATACTGATTATTATTTTGATAATAGACCAAAATATAAACTGATAAAAAAATTAGTCTTGCCCAATGAAGTTGGCCCAAACAAAAGAATGGCCAGAAGGCAGGCCAAACCGCGGCCAGATCAATTAGACAACAATGAACCGGGCAGAACACCAGATTCGAACCCGTGACCCGCGTTTAACGGAAACACGCAACACAACTGGATCAACTCCAGTTTGGTGTTGGACAATGATTTTATAAGTTTTAAATCTATTGCCGCGGATCATCTTCTTCATCATTATTAACCGAATGTTACAGAAGCTTAAATCCTTTTTAAACATTACACAGGTTAGGTCTAGAAAGTTATAAACGAAACGAATTTAATGGTCAAGGAGTATACCGGATCAAGGTAGCGGGTGCTCCGGAAGAGGTCGTCTTCTCCGGCGACGGTAAGTTCTCCGGCAGCTAACCAGGTTTTCCAGCGACTGCGGTGGTGTCGAGCAGGGAGGTTTGTGAGCGAGTATAGAGGTGTCGTGTGAGGGGTGAAGTGTAATGAAAGTTTGATTTATACAGCTAGACCCTAGCGTGAACATGATCCCGAAGCCGGGTCAAGTTCGTGATTGAAAACGATATGGAAATTCATGATCTCCTATCAATTCCGCTCAATCAGTTAGCACAAGAAAAGGAAAGAAGACAGCAGGTTGTTAGCTGTGTTCTCGCTGGATCCGTTTTGGGCTGCAAGAAAGAAAAAGGTTTACACTGATGGTGTGTAAATATAATTAAAATCCAAGGTATTACGTTCTCAGGGTCACGGTGTATTTGCTTGCGATGTTTGCGTTAAGTTGTTGGGCTATTGCGAACCGGGTTTGGTCGCGGGTTTAATCTTGAGGCCAACCCTTTATATTCTATTTTTTTCCATAATTAAGTTTTTTGTTAATTGCACCAAGGCCCTTAGACTTTAGTTAACTGATTTATTTAACTAAGTTAGTTCAAAAGCTTAAACTAACCATAAATATAACCAAATTAATCTTGTTTAATTAATCAATAATTAATTAAATAAATAAATAGATAAGTAATTAATTGACTAAATAATTAACAATGCGTTTAATGATGAGAATTTTGAAGCGATTCTTTAAGAAGCTTTCGCGTTATGAGGGTTAGGATCCAACGTTTATCAGTTTTAAATTGTTTAACTTGTTCAAAATGTCGCTTTAATAAAGAATCAACGAACCACGATATTGCACATAAGTTTAACACGTATACGTGATCATGAATAAAAATAATTTCGTTTCCATTATGATCAATAGTCTAGGGTTACAACTGAAACGAAAAACGTTACAACGAGAGTACAAGTGTTTACATAAGGAAGTACAACTTGTCTAGCCAAAAATAGGAAAACGCGAGATAACGGAACGTTACAAAAATAATTAGAATCAAAACAATATTCACATAATTCATAAATATCTATATATTTATTTGTACACAACATTACATCTTTTATTTATAACTTTACCATCTCTATCTAGAGTTAGTAGTTTTACCTCGTCTCTACTTTTAATTATTGATAATGCCAGATATAATTGGCCATATCAAGTAATGTTAAAAACAAACCACACTGGATAGTGACTGACCTTGGCTTATATTAATTGTCATTGCAAAACTTACAGATAATGGCAGTGGAGATATGTGGATATATGGTCACAACATAACGATATTAGGTGTTGATGGTAAAAACGGCCACTACGTACGCACCCTCCTAGACCGGCTCGTAGACTTTTCTGGTAACTTGATTAAAATCTCATACACAAATATATCAATATCAGAAAGGTATAATAATAATAATAATAATAATAATAATAATAATAATAATAATAATAATAATAATAATAATAATAATAATAATAATAATGATAGCAATTATAAATAATACAAATAACAGTGATAATGATGATATTAATAAAACAATATTACTTTTTGTCATACATATATATTAATAATTGTATTAAAAAATATAATATTTATGTATAACAACATTAAATATAAATAGAAAGTATAACATTATTAATAAAATGTAATCAGTTATAAATTCCAAAATAAGTATAACAATATTAATAAAATGTGGTCAATATTAATAAAATGTCATCATATTAATTTAAATTTGAAAATTAAGTTTTGGAATAAAATATTAAGTAGTGATTAATTTATTTTTTCAAGGGTTAAGGATTAATATTTTTTTGAATAAGGATTATGTTTAAGGCGGTAAATAGAATTCTAGACAACTTCAATGATTGGTATGTGTCTTAAATTAGTTAGAATTCTATATAGCCTTAATGATTCTATGTGTCTTAAATTGGTTTACTTTATTATATCTGTAGAATAGATTTGACAAAACCTAAGTCTTTTTTACGAACAAGGTTAGCTAATTAGTTAGCATTTATCCTTTTCCTTGGAAAAACATAGATATCCTACACACATAGTATAATTTACACTAAAAATTATACAAGTGTTTGAGTGTTTGTTTTAAAAAGTCGTCGTTAGAGTCAATAAATAAAAAACATAACCACACAATCTAATTGTAACAAATTTTAAAGTAGTATATTCAAGTTATAAATACTTTACTTATTCAACACTTATGCTAACAATATAAAAGTTCTTATAAAGGCTTTTTTGCTGCAAGAATCGGATAAGCATACTTTCTGCAATAATCACTTTAGGATTAAATTATTATACATAAATGATATATTGCTGTCATTTTAAAATTTTATAAAAATATTGCTTCTCAAATAGAAGGTTACTTTTTGCCACATGGAAAAAGTGAAAGGGTCTTTTGTGTTTTACATTACACTAAGATCACTATATATACAACACATGCTTCTAACTCTTTTAAGAACAAACACCACTAGACTCGGTCTATCATCTTTAAACATACATATATTGCAATATTTATTTATTATTATTGTTATTCAATCAATCAGGCAAGCAAGGAAAATGAAGAAAGTTTAATACTCATTCCGTTTTCTTGCTTGCACTATTTTTTTTCTTCAAATATATTAGGGTTTGTAAAAATGGTTAATGTTGCAAAGATCTGCAATGTCATTCATGACTTTAAGCCTGTGTTGCTGATGGTGTCGGTTCAGATGACGTTCGCTGGAGTCAATGTGCTTTATAAACTGGCGGCTAACGACGGCATGGTTCTCCCTATTCTTGTTGCTTATCGGTTTATTTTCTGCACTGCCTTCATTGTTCCACTGGCGCTTTTCGTTGAAAGGTCTGATGTGATTATTTCTCTTCTTTATGGTTACAGATACAATTTAATAGATTTATTCATAAATAATGTTTAATGATATACATCTGAAATTATACTGTTTATAGTTATATATCTGAATTTCTACTGTTTTTGTGCAAAATAATGTTCTATTAGAGTTCAAAATATCAAGATATGTGTGTATATATATATATATATATATATATATAATATATATATATAAAGTAAGAAATTGATAAAAAGATGAACATATGTCGTTGGAATGTTTCATGATTCTTGTTGTGGATTAAAAGTTTTTAGTTTTTATATTGCGTGATTGAAATGAGTTTATAAGTTTCTTTATTCTTCACTTTCGTGTATCCCTTATTATAAAGTATACCAAAAGAACCATAAAAGGTAATTTGTTTGTTAGGTGATTTAATTAGAACTTTCGTGATTTATACACAACTATAAATATTAATTACTAATTAATATAAATTATGCTACATATTTATGTACTGTAGATGGCCTACATGATATCCAAAATAATAACCCAATATAAATGAATATAAGAAACATTTAAAGATTAATTAATTAATTATTACATCTCTATTCATACGTGTGTATGTATTACTGGAAGTTCTAAATTTAGTATGGGCTTTTCACAGGAAGAAAAGGCCTAAGTTGACATGGAAGATACTTTTGCAAGCTTTTTGTTGTGGCTTATTTGGGTATGTTTTGATTTTATACCATGTGTTACCAAATTTGAATACTTTTAATTTTTTTTTGTCATTTTAGGTATCAAAATGTATTTAAAGAACAAAAAAAAAATGAACACGAATATTGTACATACTAATACGTGACAAAGAGAAATACGTATAAATTTATTTTTGGCAAATAAAAAGTAGCGTGGCCGCAAAACCGCGTTAAAAATGGAAACGGTTAAGTGTGGCTAAATGCTATGTGTTATCTTTGAAAAAAACTTAGTTATCACTTTAACATTTTAACCCGGATAATCTTGCTATTAGCTGGAGTTTATATGGTGTTTCATTCGCTTTAAAACCGTTTATATTGGCAAATATGTTAATTTCATTGTAATTAATCTTAATTAATAATAATAATATTGCAGAGGTTCGTTGGCGCAAAATTTTTATATAAAAGCGTTATCCATGACGTCAGCAACATTTGCCGCTGCTACCACCAATCTCATTCCTGCCATGACCTTCCTTCTTGCTGTCTGCTTTGGGTAACAAACTTTCTTATATATATTAGTGACAAATAAATAAATAGTTATTGTTTAAATACTAATAAATATAATTATAATAAATAAAATAGTAATAATATATGAAAAGTAGTTGTTAACAATAACTCTGAAGGCTACTGATATCTAATATTAATGCTGATAAATAAATTTTAATAAATAGTTATATGATATATATATATATATAAAGAGTTATTAATGTATATTTTCCAAACAGAAAAAGATATAATTATTTATATGCTTCAAATTGCTTTGTAAAAATGAATCTTGAATATTTGGCATTAGCCAAATAACCGGTCTAGTGGTATTTTTTATTGCCCCGGTATGAGTTCAAATCCATACAAACATAATAAGTTGATATGTTTTTAGGTGTAAAAGATTGTTAAAAAAAATATTTGGTATCGCTTGCTAATTTGCGAAAGTTTTTTTTTGATCGTAAGTTTCAGTGGCAAGTGATCTGTTTCCTAGTAGTGTATTAAGAGTTGTTTACTTGGAAGATTCCTTACTTTTCCAAAAAAAAAGGTGACCTAAAATATAACTTGTAATCATTTTTGATATGTTTCATAGATTTCAAGTAATAAGTTTATGTTTCATTGGTTTCAAGTAATAAGTGTGGAGAAACAATATTAAGAAACATGGAAATACTGCCAATTCAACCAGTCTCTTATGTGCTTTGATTTATTCAATTTCTCATAATTAAGATTATGAGGATTATGAAAAACTTTTGCTAATAACACTGTCTACAAATTGTGAAACCTCATCATAATCATATAAGTATACAACTCTTATATCAGGTGTTTCAAACCATTTTTAAGTAGTAAAATATGAGAATTAAATTAAATAAATTATATACATATTGCTTTAACTGTAATTCAATATATTATGGTATCTCTTCTTTTAAAGGTGATCAATAAATTTGAAATTGGTGAATCCTGTTTCAGAATGGAAAGGTTGGGTTGGAAGACAACCCCTGGTTCAGCAAAGATCATGGGAACTGCGTTAGGGGTTGGTGGAGCCATGTTGTTGACCTTTTACAAGGGAGTTGACATTCACTTGTGGAAAACCAATGTTAACCTTTTAAATGGTCATCATCATTCATCACATGTTCAATATTCAAGCAATAGAGTCATGGGTTCCTTATTGGCCATCGGTAGTTGCATAAGTTATTCTATCTGGTTGATCATTCAGGTTAGTTAAAACTTGAAATTATACAATTTCTGTATCCATTTTGACAACAAGGATTTCATATATAATAGTTTTTGTGTGCTGTAATTTGAACAGACAAATATGGTTAAAACATACCCTTGCCCGTATTCGGTAACCGCTCTCACATCGACAATGGGTGCGGTTCAAGCAGTCGTGTTTGGTCTATGCACCGAAAGACATTGGGGTGATTGGAAGCTCGGTTGGAATGTTAGACTTCTAACGGTAGCTTATTCAGTATGTACTTAAACACAATCATTGTGCTATACATACTTGAATGTCAAAAGTATCCTATATATACAGAATAAGTCAACATTTTCCACACATGGTACGGAAAATTATATAATTTAAAAACTAATATATACAAATATTTGTTAGGGCATGTGGGCTTCTGGACTAATGTTTACATTCGTCACATGGTGTGTGCAAATGAGAGGTCCACTATTCGTATCTGCTTTTAATCCTCTTATGCTTGTTCTTGTGGCGATAGCTGGATCATTAGTCTTGAATGAAAGCCTACACTTAGGAAGGTAAATATGGTCATTTAAATCTTGTTTAATTGCACTAGGCAATTCTAAAGTTATATTAAAAAGGGGTTGGTTTCATTCTTGTTACAGTGTGTTGGGTGCGATATTGATAATATTTGGATTATATGCCGTATTATGGGGCAAAGGCAAAGAGGTAAAGAAGGTGGCTCAGTTGTGTCCGATAAGAGAACCAAGCATTAGAACGAGTGACGGTGCCATTGATGGTGAATCAGAACACTCGAGTTTTGAAGTTGATGATAGTGATTCGAAACATTCAAGTGTACGAAGTGCGAATGGAGAATTAAGACGTGTTGAGGTTGTTGTGACATGATCAAACAGAAAATGTTTATATGGTGTTAAAGAGCATATATATATTGCAAGAGAAAAATTGGTAGCTTAGGGAGGTTGGATTATGATAACGAGAAGTCAAAATTTAAACTTTCGTTTATTTAAAAACAAATGTTGTTAAAAGAAGAAAACACAAATAGATGAGGTTTTAATATTGACTTTTGGCTAAGTTTGGGTTTCTAGCTTTGGTGGTTATCCACTGATGCTAGAAAATATTAAATTTTGTTTTTGTTTCCTTTAGGCTTTAGCGAATATTGAAATAGCTTACTCTTGGTTGTGTTGTGTATTGTGTTTCTTAAATATATTATACTTTAATACAATAATTATATGCATTAATAAATGTGATGTTTCAGGTAATATTTTTCTTTGTCATCGTAAAGTTTAAGTCAATCAACTTGTGAAATTTGTAAGAGGGTCGGATCTTCCATCGGCCTGACTTGGTATACATTTCCATTCAACTTAACTTTCACTCCGTCGATATAGAATATTAGTATCTTTCATCATCATATTGCTAATTTTGTAATAGTTTAGATGGGCTTTGTGGACTCTTGGTCTAACAATGAATTGGAAGCCACTTAATTAGAATCCACATTAGATAGACTAGGTGTTTCCAAGAAACAGAGAATACTGCTGGTTAGTGAATAGTGCCGGTTATATGCAAAACAGGATACTTATTCATCAAGGACATCAAAAGATTGCCTATGAAGTGGTGTTCAAATTCAAACCTTTGATTTCATTCTTCAGGGTATTTGGATGTCCATGTTTTATTCTGAATCTGAAGGATTCAATCTCAAAATTTGCAGCCAAAGTTGATTGTGGTTATTTTGTTGGTTCATCCTCAATAGCAAAAGCTTACAGAGTTTTCAACTCAAGAGCAAAAGCGATTGAAGAAACTTTGAATGCAAAGTTCAATGAAATGTCCACACACAACAAACCTGCTAATCCAGCTAAATTGTTCAATTTAGAAATTCTAAAATTTAAACCCATGATTGAACCAACAGTTTCCAACAACACTCAAACTACTGAGGTGGCACTAACAAACTATAGAATAGAAGTGTTTTCTGCCACCATTTTCGCCAGCACAGAATAACGACAAAAGTACTAAAAGCTTTGATTTTGGAATAGTTGTTCCAACACTTGTTGAAGGGTCATATGAGTTCTCCCCTTCGAGTAGTTTTGAAGCACAAACTACTGGTATCTCTAAAGAAGCTAACAACACTTTCACAAAACATCTTGGTCCAATCCCACCACCACTTTAATACTTAGAATCACCTGAAGTCTGTTCAAAGAATCAATTTGAAACCAGCTCTTCCAACACTATCACTGATATCATCCTGAATGTTCATGGCCATCCTTTCTTAAGATTTCTTCCTCTAGAACACGTAATAGGGGATACGAGTAAAGGGGTTTTGACAAGAAGTCAAACAACAAACATCTATTTATTTGTTGGATTCCTATCAATGGATGAACCTATGAAATATCAAGATGACTTAAAGATAACAACTGGGTTGAGGCAATGCAACGAGCTGCTCTAGCCCAAAAGGCAAGTAGTTTGGCAATAAGTTCCCTTACCTTAAGGAAAATACCCAATTGAAAGTAAATGGGTATTCAAAAACAAAATTGATAAAAGGGGAATTGTTGTGATAAAAAAGCAAGACTGGTAGTACAAGGATTCAGACAAGAAGAAGGTATTGAATATGATGAAACTTTTGCTGCAGTAGCCAGATTAGAAGCCATTAGGTTATTCCTTGCATTTGCTGTAACACAAAAAATGAAAGCCTACCAAATGGATATCAAGTGTGTTTTACTATATAGGAAAATCAATGAAGAAGTCTATGTGTTCCAGCTCCAGGATTTGAAGATACTCACCATCCCAATCATGTCATCAAGCTGGATAAAGTATGGACTTAAGCAGACACCAAGAGCATGGTATGAAACTCTATCCTCATTTTTAACTGCAAAAAAATTTAAAAGAGGAATCGTTGATAAACCATTTTTTAAAGGAAGGAAGTCATTTAACTATTGGCCAGATTTATGTTGATCACATAATCTATGCCTCAACAAATACAAAACTTTGTGAAGCTTTTCAAAATCTGATGACCTCAAAAATTGAAATGAGTGCAATGAGTGAGCTAAAATGTTTTCTTGGATTGCAAGTTAAACAACTTGAAAAGGGGACTTTTATACATCTGAGCAAATATGTTAATAACCTTTCAAAGAAATTTTACCTAGAAGTGTGACATTTGTACATTTTTAGTCCTTGTACAATTCCGAACGTTTTCATAATGAATAAAATCTTGTGTTTTATTTGCGAGAACGTATATTTATATAATTCTAGACATTTTTATTCAATAAAATCTAATATTTTATTGGTAAGAATGCAAAATTTCAATCGTTGCACAATTTAGATCATTTTCGTGTTCGTTAAAGCGTTTTACGTATTTTAATGAAACCCGTAACCGTACAGCCGAACGAACGGAGATCCATGACATTTCCGGGAAATCCAAGTTACATATGCCTTAACACCTTTATAAAGCCTAAAAATTAGGTTAAAAGGGGTTAAACGTAATAAAATACGACAATACAAGTCCAGGGCCAAAGATGTCAACATTTCAAACTTTGTGCCAGCTCAAGGGCTTAAGGACCGTAAGCACTTGGCCACACGGTCCGTAAGGACCCCCAGCACAGCAGAATGTTGACAGCAACTTGGCAGCTTCTCCTTCAAAACCTTAGGCTCCAAGTGTACGAAATTTCCAGCTCCTAACCTGCATTTGACATGTGTTAAACACCTTCCTAAGACCATGACACCTCAAGGGAAACTTTGATTTATCCTAGGAGCTCCTACACACTATAAATAGCAAGCCATTTTCACCAAATTTCCTTGCTCATTTTCATCTTCTTTCTCCCACTCTCTTGGAGCTTGCTTCCAGCTTTTGGAGGCCTCCTAACTGAGTTCTTGTAGTGTTCCCAACACAAGTAAGTACTCTTCCTTAGTCTATTTCATTATTTTGGCAAATTATGAGCCAAAAGTTAAACACTTTGACTTTCTATTTGACTTTCGGTTCTGACAATTTTTGGTCAAGTTAAATTTCAATTGAACTTTGCAACGTGATCGTAATCACGAAGGTTATAATCCCTAGAGATTGCATCTTCTGATTACCACGTTTACTAGTCGAAGTGACAAGTTAAAGTGTCGGTCAAAGATACGCATAATGTGCGTTTTACGAAGAAACCATTTTTGGGTATCAAAACACCAAGTTTTGGTACCAAATCAGTTTTATAAACTTAGTTAGACATGTTTTGACATGTCTAACTCATCATTTTAGTTTAGTGCTTATTTAGAGTCGTATGTCGAGTGGTCTTGACCACCGCTTTGACTTTCGAATCCGACCCGTTTGGTCAATCTTAGGATTCGACCAAGCGCATTTTTAGGACCATAGCTGTATAGGGAATAACCCTCTGAGGTTATACCTTATGGTCTTGACGTTTGGTTAGTTTTATGATAAGTCGCTTTTAAGTTCTTTAAAAATGACAGAAACGCCCTTTTTGCGCATAAATCAATTTTAAGCATATGTAACCAAAGTTTTGACATATAAACTTTGGTTACAATGTCAAAACTTTGGTTACATATGCTTAAAATTGATTTATGCGCAAAAAGGGCGTTTTGACATATAAACTTTGGTTACATATGTCAAAACTTTGGTTATATATGTCAAAACTTTGGTTCACCATTAACTATCTAATTCACAATTAACTGCTGTTTAAAGGATAATCAGATATCTCTGAAAGGTTCACCAACCCTGGGAATCTAGTATCCAACTAATGATGACCTTGAGTTAGTTTGCTTTTCAGATAGTGATTTTGCAACTTGTCTCACAACAACGAAGCCAACCACATAAGGATGTCAGTACTTAAGGGATGCATTAAACTCTTGGCAGAGTAAAAAGAAAACTATTATGTCAAATTCAACTGCTGAAGCAGAATACATTGCAGCAAATATTTGTACAACTCAATGTAACGCCCCAAAACTCGAATGTATACATTCGTCATATGTTTCTGTATGATATGTCATGAAATAAATAACTTGGCTATTTAACCTAGTTAAGCATATCATAAAAACTATTATAGGAGGAAGGTTGTGCCAATTATGTTTTAGGGGCAAACACGAAGGACTAAAGTGGAATAAGTTGAAAGTTGACTTATAATATGAAAATATCACACATCAACACACACTTCGTGTGTGTTCTAGAACTGACCAGGGGCTCCCAAGGATCGAAAACCCTAACTAGTCCAAAATCACCAAATTGAAGAGTGGATCGAAGCTCAAATCCATGAATGAACATGAATTGATCACCTACACGAGGGGATCATGAGGTATGTCTTAAAACTTAGATTGGTGGTATTCTATAAAGTGGATTATGTTTTAATCCGTGAATTGGTATGAAATTGAGTATGAATATGTGTTAGAATCACCATACAGAACATGGATTATGCATGATTTTGCTTAATTGGATGATTTAGAATGAAACCCATTGCATGAGTGTGAAGATGATGATCATGATGAACATGTAGATGTTATAATGTGATCTTGTGATGCATAAGGTGTTATATGATAGATTGTGATAGATAAACTTGATGTAGGATTGATGATTACATGATTTTTGCTTGAATGCGATGTTCATGAGATGAATCGGGGAGAACATGCTTGAAATACTTGTACATTATGCTTAGAAAGTGGTATGCACGCCAAGTGTTTGATGAAATGCCTAGTATAGGTTAATACATGGAATTACATGTTAATCAATGGATAAATATGTATAGAAAGTAATAATATGAAATTGTGTAACACCCTGTGTTTTTACGTCCTATAAAATTTCAATACGTGTCCCGCTGATCCTCGTATGCCGTGTGCTAGACGAGAGGGACTAAAATCGCCAACATGTTATTTTATAACCTCTGAGTGGTGAATATTAAAGTCGAGGGGTTAAACGTGTCAACATGCTTAATCTATGCCTCTGAGTGACCTTTTAACGAACCCGAGGCTAATGATGTTCGATTATACTCCCGAGAGTGCTAAACACGTGCCAGAATAAAACATGCTTTTATGTCAAAATATGGAAGTTTGGGAAGTCCAGGGACCAAAATTGAAAATTTTAAGAAATGGTCACCCCCGCATGTTGCACGGGGACATGTTGTTCCCTGGCGTGGCGTGACGGCATGCGTTTCGTAGAATTCTGCATGCCAGCTGCAGCTGCAGCCTTGGACACCACTCAAACCACTTCAGCTCCTGAATTTCGAAGCCATGGCCTCATGCCTGGTATTGGACACCTCATACTAAACTTGGAGTGATCTTAAAACACTTCCAACACTTGTCTTGATCTTGATTCATGCCCCTCACCTATAAATAGAGCTCAATGTTGAGCTTCATTCCTTGCACCTCCTCTTTTCTTTCTCTCTTGTTCTCTATTGGAAGTTCCTGGAAATTAGGAGCATCCTACTGAGTTATAAATTTTCTTTGGATCACTTGTAAGTGTTCCAATCCTTGTTCTTTCTTTTTAATAGGCTTTAAAGCCAAAAGTCAAACGTTATGGTAAAAAGGCTTTGACTTTCGTCTAAGACCATGTCCAGCCAATGTTCGTAACGAACATGGCTACGTGATCGTAATTAGGTAGGTGTTAATCCCTCAAAAGGGCACCTCCTAATTACCACAATTCTTGGATAATTGACGGGTCAAAGTTATTAATAAAAAGTCAAACTGGGTCAGATTTGAAAATACATTCATATATGATAATGTAGGTGTTATAAAATATGTTTTAACACTTAAACAACTTGGTAATAATTATTAGAACATGTGTAAACATGTTCGGCTCGTCAATTCCAGGTTTAAGGTCGGTTCGCAACCGAAAGTCGTGAAGTTTGACTTTTACTTTGACTTTCGGTTCTGACCCGAATTAGCAACTTTAGTTACTGATTCTAAGTTACGTTATGACCATGTTATGTTATAGTATAACCCTATGGAGTTATATTTCATGATCATGTAGTAATCTGAGTTTTTATTACAAGTTCCGTTATTATGTCTAAAGTCGACTAAAATGCCCTTTTTGTTAAAAATAAGGTTTTAACTATAAACGAGCATACAAACGAATTATGTACTGATATATAAACATGACTAACTTATTTTGATGTCAATAATCTGGTCATAACCTGAGTTTTGTTTAACTATCGCAAATCATGCTTTTAAAGGACCAAAATGCCCTTTTGACATCTAAAATGTTTTTTTAACATAATTCTTCAACAAAACTCATTACCTACTGATGTAATGTCATAATTAGGATTACTTGGAATGTTAAACCAGATTGTAAACTAAGTTATACACAAGTCTTTGTATAATGCCGATAAATGACGATATTACCCTTATGATGCATAAAATGATTGTAAAGATACTTTCCATAACCAAATCTTTTATCTACTGTTATAATATACTGAATAACTTATTTTGGTCATCTAAACCTGATCATAACATTAGTTTTCCTTAAACAGCGATTAAATCATCATTTAGCGACCTTATCGCCATTTAGGCGCATAATATGGTTTAAAACCATATCTAAACACCAAGACTTGATAAATATTGATTTCAAAACTTATTTTATATATAATTACAGTAAGTACATTAACTAAATTCAGATTCCCAAGTAAATTATCAAACTATGTGTGAAATGACAAAAATGCCCTTACAGGGCATAGTTTGGTCTTAAACTCTAAACCACACACATACTCGATATCATACTGATATAACATCATAAATAAACTATTTTTACAATAGATTATGAACATGACATCAGTTTGCTCACAAGTTCTTTTTACAAGTCATAAAATGACCAAAACGCCCTTTTGAGGTGTAACTTGATTTTAAAACCATAACGGGCATACATGTTGATATCCTACTGATGTTACAATATGTTTAAAGTATAATGGCATATGGAACTTGTATAGGACTCATCCGGTTACCCAGCTTCGCTTATATGCGTACGGTTAAGCCTACGTGACTAGTTTACGTAAATTAACCGAAACGGGTTTAACCTTATCATTTTTATATTCAAAATCCAGAATGTAACATGTTTACCCATGTTAAACAAGTCTTCGTACTTGTCGAGTTTAGACTACATTCTATTCCGGTCATCGCTTAATCTACCGTTAGTACCGTTATTATCTTTAAGCTACCCGGTTCGAGTCTACAAAGTAGATACGACCCGTTAGCATTCTAATTGGTTATAACACCATCATTTCCAGAATAAGAGCCTCCCAGTAGATTGCCATATAAGCTTACTTTTTGAATATTCTGCTGAGTTATTTATCTATTTGAAGAATTTGCTCCGGTAAATACTTTTAACTTATTTTCCCTATACGGGCTTGGGATACGGTATAATAATACCGCTTGGTCGGGTATGGGATCATGTTATCGGATTGTGATTTACTAAATCCTTATACCCGTTTTATTCTATATTGTTTGATAACTTAAACATTGGGGGTTAATTCGACCATGTCTGGGATATCCTTGGCTCATTTAAGTTATTAATGGCTATGACCTTAACGCGGGGTGTAGGCATACGCCTGACCGACGCTAATGCTAAATAAAATATTGAATCCCATTGGTGGATTATTTAAGTGGAGTGTCGGTTAATCAGGTTATTCGGTTTCTGCACCGGACCCCATATGTATTGACAAACATGTAAAACTGTAAACAAGGTCATTTTAAACTATCCCAAGTTATTTATAAAATGTGCCAAGTGCACCAAAAATCATTTTAAATAAATGCTTACAAAATGAGTCAGTTATTAGTATTTACCAGTGAAAACTGACGTACTTTCAAAAGACCAGGTTACAGGTGGCAACACGCAATAGATCGGGAGCTGCGCTATAGTGACGATAGAGGATTTTGCAAGTCTCTAGGTTTCTTAAAGTCTGTTGAACAATTACTTTGTATATATTTATTTCGATCCGCCTGTGGATCTTTTCATTACAAGCCTTGCAATTTATTTTTGAACTTTGGACACTCGGTTTGTAATAGTAATTTAAATCCAAGACTTTCGCTGTGCTGTGTTTGTTTGGTTATGATGTTATCAACTACGTCACGATATTTCCCAACCGGGCCCATCGGGTTACACGTGGAAATCGGGGTTTGACAGGTTGGTATCAGAGCCAACGTTTGAGGGAATTCAACACTAGTCTTTTGTGTTTGATCTCAAACGACATAATAGCACATTCCTTAGACTTTCCGAGTCTAGACTTGACATAGGAATGCTCTTATCCCTATTAAATATACATCATTTTCGATTTTATGTATTATACGAACATGTCGCCATGCAAAGAAGCTGTTGATGGAAAGTCTCCTCATCCGAAGCCAAGGAATGCCAAGCTTCGTACCAAGGCTAAAATAAGCGTGTGACCAGTGTGGAGAAAGGACCTTTATGGACCTATTCCAAAAACCAAACCAATTGAAACCTTAACCAGACTTCAGAGTCCATACCAGAGGACCTTGAGGCTCAAATTTTGAAGTTAATAACTGTGGAGTCCATACCAGAGGTCCCTGAGGTTCCAACTTCAAGGGTGATACAAGTGGACGCTTATGATCCAAAATTCTTACATCCGAGTTTTGGAAATTCCAAACTTGGCTTATGCTTACCAAACTCTAATCCGTGATCCATTCTACTCTTTAACCATTGTAATCCTTTGATTCTATTCCTACCAAGGATCCCGATTCGGAGTACTTACACTATTTATTGAAACCTTTACGTCATTGTCATACACAACAGGTCGAGAAGAGGAATCACAAGGAATGAATCAAATGAGGCATTAGAGGATCCTTCTTTCATTTGTATTCTACTTTCCTTTGAGTCCATGCGTGGACATGTCTCTTCTATTTAGTCCTTGCGTGGACATTTGTTTATTATAGTCCCTATGTGGACGTGTCTTTCTTCTAGTCCTTATGTGGACATATATTTCTTTGAGTCCCTGCTGGGCTTATGATGCTTTTAAGTCCTTATGTGGACGAGTTAGTTACTAAAAGTCCTGTTAAGGTAATTTTTGTAATATCTTATATTTTAATGAAAATTTTGGAATTTAATTCTTATGTATTCGTTACATCCTTTGTTCAAGTGATCGTCTCGATTTTAATTCGATTTTTATAGATCTGACTATAAAATTCCAAAGATCTTCTTAATGGTTTACATCAGCCAAGTGACAAGTTCACATTATTTGGCAAACATAAATGGTAGTTAAGAAGAATAGCCTTCTACCATGATAGTTAAGGAAGATTATCCCTTCTATCTAGAGGTTGTGGACTATGTTCAAGCCTCCAAGCCTTTATGATCAATGCGATCATGGCTACATTGTTAAACCATTTTAAGACAATTATTCTTATTAGCATTCAAGTAATGTTAGTACTCCTGGCAGTGTGACTTGAGGAACCACGCTAGCCGTCTGGGTGAAGGACTATGTCCGAACCTTATAGTCTATGTGATCAAATTTGATCCCGGCTTATATCATCAATACGATGATCATGATTTAACATCCATTAGTGATGTAGTACCTACGAGCCATGATTAAACACCCATTAGTGGTGTTTTGCCTACGGGCTATATCGTCAATAAAACAACGACAGTTGTGGTCTACGACCCCCTGTCCAAAAGTGATGAACTATGTTCAAGCCTTAAAGCCTATTGATCAATAAGATCGCGGTTTATATATTTTAAAATGTCCTTGTGACAAGGCCTATGTGCCATATCTTAATGTACTTTGTGACAGGCCTATGTGCCATATTTTAATGTCCTTCATGACAAGGCCCTATGTGCCATATCTTAATGTCCTTTGTGACAGGCCTATGTGCCATATTTTAATGTCCTTCATGACAAGCCTATGAGCTATCTATAATTTTTATTAAGACAATGACAGTTGTGACTTTATGATCCATTGTCCAATGACTAATGGACTATGTCCAAATTTAGTTGCCCTTGATGGTCCTTTTGAGACCTAGGCCAGTTACATTTAGATACTCTATATAACATTCATTTGAAATGTTAAAGCCTGGCAGTTGTGACTTTGTACACACTAGACCATAAATGGCGAAGGATTTATATATCCAAACCTTAAAGCCTATATGGTTTAATAATACCATGGAAATTATATGTTAAGTCGTCAAATGTGACGACTAACTATAATCATTATCTATTTTGGTGTCTAGTACCAAACATACTATATGGCTCATTCCAATGAAGCTAGTAGCAAGCGCAACGATAATGATAATGCGAATGTTAATCGCAATGGCGAGGGAGTTAATCTCCAAGCTATAATCGCCGCTGAGATCGGCAAGGCTATGAATGTGTTCATAGCTAATCATAAGGAGTCGAGCGCTACTCGCCCCAAGTCTTATCCATTCCACATTCATTAACTCGTAAGGAGAACTCAGCTCACTCATCGAATGTGAAGAGTGAACTTAAGAAGCAAGAGCTTCGAGATAGGTCTCGTACCTCTAAGGACGATTGCACCTACAAATATTTTGTCTCCTGTAAGCCCTGAGACTTCAATGGAGAAAGCGGGGGGGGGGGGGGGTATAGATGCCTTGAAATGGCTAAAACGAGATGGAAACCATTGTGGTTATCAGCAGTTGTGCTGATAAGGACGTCGTGAAGTTATTTTACAATCATTTAAGAGCGATGCCTCAATTTGGTAGTAGGCCATGATGCAGTCAACATGGAAGATACCCCTGTACAATTTAGAATGGTCCGAGTTTGTGGACTTATCAAAGAAACCTATTGTCCACCTCATGAAGTGAGAAAATAGAGTCTGATTTCTTGACTCTCACAAAGAAAAACCTAGATTGTCAGAAGTATGTGACCGACTACAATTCATTATCTAGGTTAGTACCCTATTGATTACCCTGAACCTAAATGCATTACGCGTTTCATAGGTGGCTTAGCACCTGAAATTAAGGGTATGGTTAAGACTGCTCAGCCTACCACATATAGGTCAGCTATAGACCTATCCCTTTCCCTAACTTTAGATGTCGTAAGACAAAATCGGTCAAGGCTGAGACCGATGGAAAATGAAAAAGGTAGGAAGATAACTCCCAAGGGATTAAAAAGAAGGGTAAATATGGGTTCAAAACCAGCATCGGTCTGATGAGAGACCGATTTACAAGACCTACAACAGGAGGCACTAGGGACAGTGTCGTTCAGATCAACAAGCCAAACCTTGTGGCATATGTAAGAAAGTGGGGCATAAAACCTTAGATTGTAGAGATCTTAAGGATGTCGTCTGTTATGGCTGTGGCAAGAAAAACCACATTAAGACTAACTGTCCTAAAGCTGCCGAAGAGGGTTCAGCTAAGTCTGGAGAGACTAAGAAAGGAAACGCCTGAAAATTTTAGATAAATGTCGGAAAGGCAATAAATGACAATAATGTCATAACAGGTATATTCCTTAATAATAATCAATAATATATTTGCTAAGAGTCCTGTTTTAATCCAGGTATTAATAAGTTTATAAACCATAAGTATAGCAAACTTTTAAATTAATCATAAGAAACTCATTGAAGTTAAAACCCCATCCGGTGAATTATTCACCATCCATGGAGATTTAAACTAAGGATTGCCTGAGAAAGTGTCACTACTTAAGGCATCCAAGTGTCTGAAGAGAGGATGTGTCAACTACATGGCGCAGGTCACAATAGATGATCCAAAGCCTAAGATTTAAGATATTCCTATCATCTCTAAGTACCCTGATGTATTTCCGGAAGAATTACCCGGACTGCCCGAGATATACAAATAGAATTTAGGATTGATATCCTAATAGGAGCTGATCCTTTAGCAAGATCTCCATAGCGACCAATGCCGACAAAGATGAAAGAATTGAAAACTCAGCTAGATGATCTCTTAGAGAAAGGCTTTATTCAGTCTAGTTCCTCACCTTGGGGAGCTTCTATCTTATTTGTTAAGAAAAAAAAGAACGGGTCAATGCGAATGTGCATCGATTATTGTAGATTAAACGAGATAATGATCAAGAACCGTTATCCTCTGCCCAGGATCGACGACTTGTTGAACAACTTCAAGGGGCTAGTTATTTTTCTAAGATTGACTTAAGGTCAGGTTATCATCAATTGAAAGTTAGGAATGAAGATGTTCCAAAGACTGCCTTCAGAACCAGATACAGTCACTATGAGTTCTAATGAAGCCTTTTGGGCTCACTAATGCACCTGCAGCATTCATGGATCTCATGAATAGAGTCTGCAAGTCGAATTTGGATAAGTTTGTCATTGTCTTCATAGACGACATACTTATCTATTCTTGTAATCAAGTTGATAAAGAGAAACACCTACGGTGCATCTTAGAGTTGTTAAGACAAGATAAGCTTTATGCGAAGTTCTCTAAGTGTGAGTTATGGCTTAGAGAAGTTCAGTTTCTTGGACATGTTGTAAGTAAGCGTGGTATCCAAGTTGATCCCGCCAAAATTGAGGCCATTATGAATTGAGAAGCACCTAAGACACCTTCGGAGATTCGTAGCTTCTTAGGATTGGCCAACTATTATAAGTAGTTCATTGAGAACTTTTTGAGGATAACCACTTCTTTGACTACCCTGACCCGTAAGAATGTCAAGTTTGAATAGGGTCCATGACCACAAGAATCTTTTGAGGTTCTAAGGCATAAGTTGAGCAATGCTCCAGTACTAACTCTACCTAAGAGTATTGAGGATTTTGTTGTCTATTGTGATGCTATGCACACTGGCATGGGCTATGTGCTTATGCAAAAAGGCAAAGTGATTGCCTACGCATCACGACAACTGAAGGTGCACGAAAGGAACTACACCACCCATGACTTGGAGTTGGGTGCCGTTGTATTTGCACTTAAGTTGTGGAGACACTACTTATATGGCACAAAGTGTATTATATACACTGACCATAAAAGTCTCCAACACCTGTTCAATCAGAAGAATTTGAACATGCGACAACGCCGTTGGATTAAAACACTTAATGATTTTGATTGCAAAATCCTCTACAATCCCGACAAGGCAAATGTCGTTGTGATGCCTTTAGTCGTAAGGAAAGGTTAAACCTATTAGGATTAACACCAAAAGTATTGAACTCAAGAACAACTTAAATGAAAAGCTGTTAGATGCGTAAAAACAAGCCCTATTAGAGGCTAATAGTCCTAAGAAAGGATTAGGTGCAACTGTTGATTAGTTGACACCTGGGAAAGATGGAATTTTTAGATCTAATGACAGAATCTGGGTTCCAATCTTTGGAGGACATAGAGATTTGATCCTCCAGGAAGCGGATAACACTAAGTACTCTATTCACCCGGGAGGTGATAAGATGTACTAGGACTTAAAATCTAATTATTAGTGGATGGGTTTGAAGAAATCCATAGCCACCTATGTAGCTAAGTGCTTGAATGTTCGCAAGTTAAAGCGGAACATCAGAAACCGTCAGGACTTCTACAACAGCTCGAGATTTCCACATGGAAATGGGAAATGGTAACTATGGATTTGATTACCAAGCTACCTAAGACCAAGCGTGGTAATGACACGATTTGGGTCATTGTTGATAGGCTGACTAAGTCAGCGCATTTCTTGCCAATCAAAGAAACGTTTAGTTCGGACAAGTTGGCCAAGATGTATGTGGACGAGATTGTGTCCCTACATGGAGTGCCGATGTCTATTGTATCCGATTGAGATACAAGATACACCTCTCATTTCTGTCCAGAATCTTGAGGCACTCGTCTGAACTTTAGTACGGTTTATCATCCACAGACTGACGGACAGAGTGAGCTTACCACTCAAACTTTGGAAGACATGCTATGCGCATGCGTGATTGACTTAGATGGTAGCTGGGAGGATCACCTTCCCTTGATTGAATTCTCCTATAATAACAGCTATCACACGAGCATTAAAGCCGCACCTTTGAGGCTTTATATGGGAGGAAATGTCGAACGCCTATCTGTTGGGCGGAAGTTGGGGAAGCCCAACTAACAGGACCTGAGATAGTCCTAGAAACGATGGATAAAATCTTGCAAATCCGCGACCGTCTCAAAGCTGCCCGAGATAGGCAGAAGAGTTACGCGGAATAAGTGGCGCAAACCTCTTCAGTTCCAAATTGGGGACAAAGTGTTACTAAAGGTGTCGCCTTGGAAAGGCGTCATGCGATTCGGTAAAAAGGGCAAGTTAAGCCCAAGATATATAGGACAGTTCGAGATTATCGAACGAGTCGGGTCTGTAGCTTACAAGCTCAAGTTACCTGAAAAGCTAAGTTGAATTCATGATGTGTTCCACGTTTCAAACTTAAAGAAATGTCTAGCCGATGAGATGCTAGCAATGCCTCACGAGGATTGCTAAATCGATGAAAACCTTCGTTTTGTTGAGAAACCAATTGCGATCGAGGATCGGCAAGTCAAAAAGCTTCTTAGAAAGCATGTGCCTATTGTAAAGGTAAAAAGGGGATGCTCGACGACGTCCCGAGTATACATGGGAGGTCGAGTCCACTATGCGACAAAAGTACCCTATCTTTTTGAATAAATCTCGAGGTCGAGATTTCTTTTAAGGGGGTGAGGATGTAACACCATGTGTTTTTACGTCCTATAAAATTTTGACACGTGTCCCGCTGATCCTCGTATGCCATGTGCTAGACAGAGGGACTAAAATCGCCAACATGTTATGTTATATCCTCTTAGTGGTGAATATTAAAGTCGAGGGGTTAAACGTGTCAACATGCTTAATCTATGCCTCTGAGTGACCTTTTAACAAACCCGGAGCCTAATGATGTTCGGTTATACTCCCGAGAGTGCTAAACAGGTGCCATATTGAATAAAACACCCTTTTATGTCAAAATATGGAAGTTTGGGAGGTCCAGGGACCAAAATTGAAAATTTTAAGAAATGGTCACCCCCGTGTGTCGCACGGGGACATATTCTTCCCTCGCGTGGCGTGACGGCATGTGTTTCGAAGAATTCTGCATGCCAGTTGCAGCCTGCAGCATTGGCCACCACTCAAACCACTTCAGCTCCTGAATTTCGAAACCATGGCCTCATGCCTGGTATTGGACACCTCATACTACACTTGGAGTGATCTTAAAACACTTCCAACACTTGTCTTGATCTTGATTCATGCCCTTCACCTATAAATAGAGCTCAATGTTGAGCTTCATTCCTTGCACCTCCTCTCTTCTTTCTCTCTTGCTCTCTATTGGAAGTTCCTGGAAATTAGGAGCATCCTACTGAGTTATAATTTTTCTTTGGCTCACTTGTAAGTGTTCCAATCCTTGTTCTTTCTTTTTAATAGGCTTTAAAGCCAAAAGTCAAACGTTATCGTAAAAACGCTTTGACTTTCGGCTAAGACCATTACGGTCCAGCCAATGTTCGTAACGAACATGGCTACGTGATCGTAATTAGGTAGGTGTTAATCCCTCAAAAGGGCACCTCCTAATTACCACAATTGCTTGGTCAATTGACGGGTCAAAGTTATTAATAAAAAGTCAAACTGGGTCAGATTTGAAAATAAATTCATATATGATAATGTAGGTGTTATAAAATATGTTTTAACACTTAAACAACTTGGTAATAATTATTAGAACATGTGTAAACATGTTTGGTTTCGTCAATTCCAGGTTTAAGGTCGGTTCGCAACCGAAAGTCGTGAAGTTTGACTTTGACTTTGACTTTTGGTTCTGACCGAATTAGCAACTTTAGTTACTGATTCTAAGTTACGTTATGACCACGTTATGTTATAGTGTAACCCTCTGGAGTTATATTTCATGGTCATGTCGTAATCCGAGTTTTTATTACAAGTTCCGTTATTATGTCTAAAGTCGACTAAAATGCCCTTTTTGTTAAAAATAAGGTTTTAACTATAAACGAGCATACAAACGAATTATGTACTGATATATAAACATGACTAACTTATTTTGATGTCAATAATTTGGTCATAACCTGAGTTTTGTTTAACTATCGCAAATCATGCTTTTAAGACCAAAACTGCCCTTTCGGCATCTAAAATGGTTTTAACATAATTCTTCAACAAAACTCATTACCTACTAATGTAATATCATAATTAGGATTACTTGGGATGTTAAACCAGATTGTAAACTAAGTTATACACAAGTCTTTGTATAATGCCAATAAATGACATATTACCCTTATGATGCCCCTAAAATGATTGTAAAGATACTTTTCATAACCAAATCTTTTACCTACTGTTATATATACTGAATAACTTATTTTGGTCATATAAACCTGATCATAACATTAGTTTTCCTTAAACATCGATTAAATCGTCATTTAGCGACCTTATCGCCATTAGACGCATAGTATGGTTTAAAACCATATCTAAACACCAAGACTTGATACCTATTGATTTCAAAACTTATTTTACATATAATTACAGTAAGTACATTAACTAAATTCAGATTCCCAATTAAATTATCAAACTATGTGTGAAATGACCAAAATGCCCTTACAGGGCATAGTTTCGTCTTAAACTCTAAACCACACACATACTCGATATCATACTGATATAACATCATAAATAAACTATTTTTACAATAAGATTATGACCATGACATCAGTTTGCTCACAAGTTCTTTTTACAAGTCATAAAATGACCAAAACGCCCTTTCGAGGTGTAACTTGATTTTAAAACCATAACGGACATACATGTTGATATCCTACTGATGTTACAACATGTTTAAAGTATAATGGCATATGGAACTTGAATAAGACTCATCCAGTTACCCAGCTTCGCTTATATGCGTACGGTTAAGCCTACGTGACTAGTTTACGTAAATTAACTGAAACGGGTTTAACCATCATTTTTATATTCAAAATCTAGAATGTAACATGTTTACCCATGTTAAAAAAGTCTTCGTACTTGTCGGGTTTAAACTAAATTCTATTCTGGTCATCGCTTAATCTAGCGTTTAGTACCGTTATTATCATTAAGCTACCCGGTTCGAGTCTACAAAGTAGATAGGACACGGGAGGATTCTAATTGGTTATAAACACCATCATTTCCATACCAAGAGCCTCCCGGTAGATTGCCATCTAAGCTTACTTTTTGAATATTCTGCTGAGTTATTTATCTATTTGAAGAATTTGCTCAGGTAAATACTTTTAACTTATTTTCCCTATACGGGCTTGGGATACAGTATAACAATACCGCTTGGTCGGGTATGGGATCATGTTATCGGATTGTGATTTACTAAATCCTTATAACCCGTTTTATTCTGTATTGTTTGATAACTTAAACATTGGGGGTTAATTCGACCATGTCTGGGATATCCTTGGATCATTTAAGTTATTAATGGCCACGACCTTAAACGCGGGGTGTAGACATACACCTGACAGACGCTAATGCTAAATAAATTATTGAATCCCATTGGTGGATTATTTAAGTGGCAATCATGTAAAACTGTAAACAAGGTCATTTTGAACTATCCCAATTTATTTATAAAATGTGCCAAGTGCACCAAATATCATTTTAAATAAATGCTTACAAAATGAGTCGGTTATTAGTATTTACGAGTGAAAACTGACGTATTTTCAAAAGATCAAGTTACGGGTGGCAACACGCAATAGATCGGGGGCTGCGCTATAGTGACGACAGAGGATTTTGCAAGTCTCTAGGTTGCTTAAAGTCTGTTGAACAATTACTTTGTATATATTTATTTCAATCCGCCTATGGATCTTTTCATTACAAGCCTTGAAATTTATTTTTGAACTCTGGACACTCGGTTTGTAATAGTAATTTAAATCCAAGACTTCCGTTGTGCTGTGTTTGTTTGGTTATGATGTTATCAACTATGTCACGATATTCCCCAACCGGGCCTACCGGGTTACACGTGGAAATCGAGGCGTGACACATTGTTAGCAAACTAATATGTGAAGTGTGTTTTAGATGGAGTTCATGTGGAAATTTGAATTGTTAGTATGATACGTAGAAGCGTGCATTAGGAGTTTGTACTATATGCTCGAAGATATGGTACACCTTATGCATCAAGTTGATTTTGTGGTAGGGATCAAGAGGCGAAAGTGTGTCATTGTATGACATGTAGAATTACTAGTAAAGATAATGTTAATTTAGTTTATCTCGAATGAAGTTGTTAGTTGTGGAATCATAAGATGACTAGCATGGAAGGAATTGGTTATGTTGCGTGTGCATATGTAATCATGTGGTCGTATGCGTGTTTTACTACGTGAGTAGGAATGTACATGATATCCGTAGTATAATTGACTATAATGATGTAAAGGTATGAGATTAGATTGACAATTCATAAGGTAGACAGTTGACTTTCTAAAAGTTAACTGTGCATAAATAGCGTAGTAAGGCTTTCATCACAAATGTTATGTTAGAGAAATTATTAAGTACATACTATATCAATATGTGCTATATGTGATGGCACGAAGAATTATGTGGAATGAAAAGATGCGACTTCTTGCTTATACATTGTGTTGTTGCAATTCGACGAGTAAAGTTCAATATAGAATATGAATGTGAAATGAATGCAATATTAGAATGTGCGTTTATACTAACGAATTTGTAACCATGATGACATGAAAGTATAGGATCATGTCAAGATGGGGGGAAAGCATGGAAGGCTAACAGAAAGGATATGAGGAAGCATGTACGAAACGGGCACTCTAGGTAAGTGATTTCCGAAATCACCTCTTAGTTTGTTTAAGTAAGGTTAGGTTCTAGTTAAATAAGCGTGATAGTTGAAGTCAAATATGGATTGGTTGTATGAAATCGATGATTTTTGCTAAGCAGGTCGACCGCGTCAAAACGAGGTTTTATTGCTGTACCGGAAAGGTTGCATTAGTAATGATTTCGGTATTATAATCAGGTAATGGGTAGAATTGCATATAAGTACGCTAACCAAGAAACAGAGACGCGAATTGATAATCAAAGACTCGGTTGTGAGTTATGATTGATAGTTAAACAAATATCGCGAATGAAAAATTTATTAACGAAGTTTGATTTCGTATAATTGAATAAAATGAATGAGTTTAATGCATACCGAGTAACGGGTGCGTAAACCACAAGTAGGAAACTCCGGATAACGTAAAAGTATTATAGTTATAATGTTCATATAAGTTTTGGGTTAAAACAAATGGGTCGTTTGATGAAAACATGAACGGGTCGAAATAATTCGTAAATGAATAATATGTCGAAATCGTATAAGTTAAGAATTTCCTTAACTCGGATGTTGGATTTTAAGTTCACGAGATAGAATATAAAATTTGATCATGTGGGATGAAACGGAAGGTTAAACGGGTAAACGGTTTAAAAGTTACGCAAGTTTTAGCGTAAACGGACGACGGAACAAAGATGCAGATAAACCAACTTTAGAGGGGGCATCGCCGATGCCTGATGGGCCGTCGCCGATGCCATGTGCAATTCCAGTTTTTGCTGACGCTCTAGTTTACTGTCTACGGAGATTTCCGATTACGCGAAAACCAAGGGGCGTCGCGACGCCCTTCCCATGTTCCAAATGCTTAAATTTATTATATAAGTTGTTCGGTGTACCGTAAGCTTTAGTACGCTAACCGTGATCTACGGCGGGCTTCCCAAACTTGATTTTGATTGTTTCCTTGATGTTTATGGGTCATAAAACGAAGTCTAAGCCCCATGTAAGTAATGTATGAGTATGATAAGTGAATGCAAATAAGTAACGAGAATTGTATGGAAGTAGTTTGCAAGAACTTGTACGTAAACGTGTAGGTATATTGAATGTATGTATGTATATAGGTGTGTATGAATGTATGTAAGCATATATGTACGAAGGTACGTATGAATGTATGCATGTTCGTAAGAATGTAAGTATATATGTATGCTTGCTTTCAATACGTTTGAGTATTAAGGTTATTAATAGTGTGCCTTGAGATTGAAATGTAATACAGGTGCTTTATGGAAGTCTCTCCAAGAGTTAGACACCTAGATGAAATGTGTGTACTTAGTAATATAACGGAATGGAAAGTATATGAGAACAAAATGCAACGAGACTCCATGGTTATGAATCATGTTTATATAAAATGTGTACTAATGCTACGATGTTATGTGATGAGTGCAGATTGTACAGAAATATGGATCATCATCACGAGGTATAACGATCGAAGATCGAGTCACGAGATAGAGTGTACGGGAATGCTTGAGTATGTAGATTAGCAAACATAAGTTATGCATTTATTTCGTAACTGAGTATGAAGGGTGCAATTATTGTAAAAGATTTATTTTAAAATTGAACTTTCAAGTAAGTTAGACGTTTATAATGAAAGAAATTTTATGGTACGCATTTCCGCTGCATCTTTTCAGATAAAGTGTGTTAGGGTCTTACAAGTTGGTATCAGAGCCCTGGTTTGAGAGAATCAAGTACGAGAAGGTAAGTTTTTGAACTCAAACCCGTGTGCTCATGTGATAAGGAACCCGTACAATCCATGACTCGATCAAGATCTAAAGGTAGAAATGGAATGAAAGCGTGTACTTATGTACTCATATAAGGAAGCTAACAATTTTGTATATGCAAGGTAAGCTTAAATGTTTGAAGAGGATGATTCGAGGATGCGGTCTAGGATAAACACCCAAGGCATGTAATTAGACAGATGAACCCTAGGTACGCAATGTTAATATATATGGTACCGGCGTTAAAAAATAAAAAATTAAAAAAAATCTCCTTGGGGAGGGTAAATGTTAAACTAAAGACAACGATGTTGTCTTGGTAAAGTTTTAAAGATGTTGCACAAAACTGAAACCCACTTCTTCAGACATGAGACGATGACTACATGACGGCATGAAACTAGTATGTGGATTGCGCACCTGGCCAGTACGCAAGAAGCATATGACATTCGTCAGACCGTGGTAATTATCGCAGGTATGTCCGGTATAATTGGGTAGCTGGTGGACGTGCAAGTGAAATGGGCAGTAAGACTCTCAGGAAATTGAGAGTACTATGTAAGAATGAAAATCATGAATGATAAGAATGAAGAATGTTGAATCCTTAAGTAAGTACGGATCAACGAAGTATGAATGATATGTTTAACTTCGTGAGACGGATTCAAAACATAGAAGTAATGAAAAGTATGAATGATATGTTTAAATTCGTTAGACAGATTCAAAATATAGAAGGAATGGAAGGTGTGAGTAATACGTCCGTGAGACGGATTTAAAACATAAAAAGAATGAAATAACCTACGTAAGAATGTGGTGACCGTTTGACCATGATTGGGTCAAATGGGTCATATAAGTAAGCATAAAGGAAATGACGATAGTATGACAAAAGAATGACTGTAATTGGCACGCAAAACTAAATTTTAGTTGAAAGAAAGAAGTATTGAATAAATTACGTGTTAGATGAATTGGTAATTGACTCTTGGGAGTCAGAATGAATGACGGGCTACGACCCAGACAATAACTTAAATATATGGGCGGGAAGGGTAGGTTTTGGCAAGAATACTGAAATAATGTAATAAAGTCTTTGCAAGTAATCATGAATAGAAAGAAGTAGAATGTATACGTTAATACATCTACGATAAGTAAGAAATGCCAGTTGGACCTTGAAAAGTCAAACTGTAAAAAGTTGGCGAAATAACTAACAAAATGAAAGAAATGCATGTAAGAAAGGGAATGTGAGATATGTTATAGCATGTACGTAGGAGAATGTAGAAGAATTGTAGGTGAATAATCATCTAATAGAATGAATGTTTGAATGAAATGTGCTAACCGCCAATTTTGTAGATGATAGTGGTAGAACTCATAATGCGATGAAACCAATCGAATTGGTGAAAGGATGTGCACAATGGATCGATCTGGTTTACGGATCGTGGATTTAGGAAATAAAAGCGGGGTTAGTTAAATGATCAACTCATGAATGATAAGTATGAATTGTGTAACACCCCAATCGCGTAATACAACAAGACGCGGTGGAAATATCGGGGAGTCACGCTACAAATTGCTCACAACTACTGGTACTAAATTATTTCATTATTGTTAACATTGTTTTATAATGCAAAGAATACATGAAATTGTCTTTTGATTTAAAGAAGTCTAAAGCCCAGATGCATTCTATGTGCAACATGCTTGAATAATCGAAACCTGAAACATATGTGGAAAGAGACATCAACAAACAATGTTGGCGAGTACATAGTTTTGTTGGCCAAGTAAATAGATAAAAGTTTAGTGTTGCAATACTTCACAACTACGAGAGTTATCTATTTAAAATGGACTCTTTGAAGACAAGGAATAGCAAAAAGATTTAGTATCTCAATATATTAACTTGATTATGAAACTTGTGAGAAAATAGTTTTGTATATGGCAACATGATCAATACTAAGTAATTTTTATGCCATTGAAAATCGTACTTTGTTCATTGTAATTGCCTTGAACTCAGTCATAAAACTTGTGAGTATGTTATTTGAAATCCAATCAAGGATTAATAACAACGTTTTTGACATTTGTCATAACTCGCGTGAGTATTATTAGAAATCAATTCAATGATTTGAAATAATACTTTGGTTATCCTTCAAAGAATCTAACATATTGAAATATGAAAGAGTTCTACAAGGATTTGAATATTGTACTTTGAAATACAAAATCCTAATGTGATTTGGATAACGCTACAAGAGTAATACAATAAGAACACTTATATATAGGAGGTACCATCGGCATATCCACCATGTTCATATGGTATTACACTATTTCGTTATCTAAATCACAACTAATCACAATAACCACATAATCATTGTCAACTTGTCACATTGTCTTGTCACTTACGCATTAATGTACACAGAATCCAATGAAGGACTACAATTAGTACATTAAACATCCCACGAGTATCTAACTATAAAGATAGATAGATGCATTAGGGAGTTTGGTTTAGTCACATGTTTGTCACAGTCTTGTCATATACGAATTAATGTACACAGAATCCAATAAAGGACTACCAATTAGTACATTAAACATCCTACAAGAATCTAACTATGAAGATAGATAGATACTTTAAGGATTTAGTTTAGTCACTTGTCTTGTCTCATTGTATCATAAAATCCTAAATCATAATGGCGATTCGGATAAGGCTATGAAGGGTAATACAATAAGCACACTTATATATAGGAAGTACCAACGGTGTATCCACATGTCCTTATTATTTTACTCTAGTTTCGTTATCTAAATCACCAACAATTCTACACATAAACCATAACCATTGTCTTGTAAAGCACTTCTTAGTAATCTCACTATGAAGATAACTATGGTTCGGGTGGTTAAATATGTCATATGACAAGTCTAATATGCCAAAATTAGTTTATATAAGTTGTAAAATCAGTTTAGATGTCAAAACAATGCTCTTATATGTTCAAAACTAATTTAAGTGCAAAAAGGGTATTTTCGGCATTATAAGGAACACATATTCGACTTGTCATTTGACTAACCAAACAGTATGACATTAAGGTATAACCTCAGAGGGTTATTCCCTATAATACTACGGTCATAATAATGGGCTTGGTCGGATCCTAAAAGTCACAATAAGCGGTAGTCAAGACCGCTCGACTTACGACGCTAAACAAGTACTAAACTAAAAGTGACGAGTTAGACATGTCACAAAGAAGGTTTATAAAACTGATTTGGTATCAAAACAAAGGGTTTTGATACCCGAAAATAGTTCCGCTGTATAATGCGCATTTTGTGCATTATTGACCGAAACATTGACTCGTCACTACAACTAGTAAACGTGGAAATCAGTAGGCACGATTGCTAAGGATCATAACCATCGTGATTACGATCAGTTGCAAAGTCCATTTGGACTCTTCTTGACCACTTAATGGTCAAAGCTGAAAGTCAAACATGGTTTGACTTTTAGCTTGAAATAGCTAAAAGAATGAACAAGACTATGGAAGAGTACTTACTTGTGTTTGAGAAACACTTAAGAACTCAAAGTGGAGGTCTCCAATTGCTGGAAACAACTCCAAAGAGATGGGAGGAAGAAAGAATGGAATGAGCAAAGAGAAATGGTGAAGATCAAGCCTATTTATACTAATCTTGGAGCTCTCAAATCATGCCAAGTGTTGATCCAGGTGTCAAGGCATGGATTAGTGTCCCTCGAGGTATCTAATGCAGGTTAAAGTGGCATAGATCACGACTTGGTGGCCAAAGAAGTTAACAAGAAGCTGCCAGCTTGATTTTAAGAAGCTTCTGAGCTGGGGACCCCTTACGGACCGTATGGGATTTTGCCTACGGTCCGTAAGGCCCTTGCAGGGGCAGAAGTTTCAAAAATTGGCAGAAATGGCCCTTGAACTTGTTTTCGTCGCGTTTTGGTAACACCTGTTAACCCCATTTTTAAGCTCCATAAGGATGAATAAAAATAGGCAACTTGAAATATGTTTAAAAATGTCCCAGGTGTAGGTTTGTTCGGTCGTACGGTTGCGGTTTTCGGTTAATTACGATGAAAATCGTAACGAACGCGCAAATGACCGTATACGCGTAACGAATGATATTTTTGCATTCCAATCATTAAAATACTATATTTTAATGATTACAAAATTTTTTGGATGTGCGTATATGTTCCGGATAACGATTGCGAATCGGCATAGTTTCGCAGAATTTGCAAAATAGCCCCTGGAGTTAAAATAGAGTGTTTTTGCCATACCGAAGCCCTCAAAACTTATATCTAAGTTATGTAAAGGGTATTTAGGGTATGTTAAGCTTATGTTATTGTTCCAGAGTGTGCGTCGCTACGAGGATCGGCAGACTTTTGTAGTTTGTCATAAATAGTCCCTGTGATCGAATAGGCTTGTTTTTGACATACCAAACCTTTCAAAACTTATTTCTAAGTTATATAAAGGATATTTAGGGTATTTTTAGCTTATGTCCTCATCCGATGCATAAAGTTACATTAAATGGGTTACGTTTAAGTATCTGTTATCGGAAAGCCTTCATAGAAAAAGTTTTTGAAAGTCCGAAATTTTGGCACAAGGGTTACAGTCTCTCATACTTTAGGAAATTTCGTTACGAAATTTATTCGAAGGAGACCATAATTATTTGAAATGATTGTAAGATGAAGCAAAGTGCTAGATTCCAAAAATGCGGAGCATTGTTTGGTGTCGGAAATTTTAGGGGGGGGGGATTCAAAGTGTGAGCAAGGATATTCAGGGTACCTTAAGGTATTTAAAACTTTTAGAACTCATGAATCTTTAAAGTGTCATCGAATGTATAAAAATTGATTCCATCGAGTGTGTAAAAAGTTTTCTGTATGGCACTATGTTATACTAAGGCACTTAGTGTAAATCCATAGCAAACAAAGGGGTGTACATTCAAGCCTAGCCATACGTACACGGTTTCTGTAACATCCGTAAAAAACCGATTTACCAAACCCGCTCCGTTTAATAACCGAACAATCAGTTAAAAATTTCGTTGCTTATTTAATGCCCAAAATAATTTTAAACGATACATAATTAATAAGTATATGGGGATATATAATTTGTTTTTGAAAAACTGTTAAAAATAATGAAATAAAAATAAAATGGCACTGCCGGGTTTCGAACCCGGGTCAGTCAGCTGGGTCAACAACAACTTAACACTCAACTCTCCAACCACTGCGCCACTTGTATTTCTTGTTCAATATTGAAGACAATTAATTCATAACATGATTATCGAATTCAAAATCGGCGCGCCCAAATTGCAGTCGTCGGAAATTCCGACTATCTCGCTAAGATTGGACGGTTACTTCAGTTATAACGTAAATCTTAATCACTACATCGGTTATAACCGATGCCTGAGTCCGCGACACAAGTTATAACCGCCGGAGAGTTTCTAACCGACGAATCAAGTCGGAAATCGGACCAAATTCATCGATGACCTGCCCTATAAATATCTCCTCGAACCTCTGCAAGCTTTTTCGCTCAAAACCGTACCTTTACCCGACGTAATTCCACTCGCCGGAAAAGTTCTGCACATCGCCGGAAAACCGAACCCTTCACTTCTGAGCCTTACTGAACCCCCAGAGCTTATACCGAAGTTACCCACATCCATCTCAAGCTTGCTGAAGACTCTCTGCCGCAGGACACACGTCGCCAGAAGTTTCTGCTGTCACCGGAGTTTCGCTGGAGAACAGAGGAGTCCAGTCGGTATACCTTACGCTTAAATCCTTCGTTCTTTTTATTTAATCTCACATGTAATTAACCACCAGACACTAACGAACATGATTAAAACTTCGAACCAGCGGAATATGTTTTCTGGTTAAGTCTGACGAAGAAGACGAAGTCCAGTATTATATAAGTATAATTAAAATCAAGATATATCTCGGGTTAGACACACAGTCCAGCGGTGGACTGTGTGCACATTAAACACGCTTACGTCTCGAGTTCGAAACTTGTCCCACGCATGCTTGCCTTAATAAAAATGTCCTTTTTTTTAACCGAAACCGGAGTCACCGCTGTTACATGTTAAGTTTAATAATAACCGGAATATTAACCAAGATAGACACACAGTCCAGTGGTGGACTGTGTGAATGTTTAATCACAGGACACGAGTTCGAGTCCGGGCTACCGCACCGTCCGGACAATTATTAAACTTTTTATTTAAGACAGAAATGAAAATATTTAGTTTGTATATAAGTATAATAAAAATCGGTTTATTTAACAAGTTAGACACACAGTCCAGCGGTGGCTGTGTGTTAACTCAACCCACAGGTCCCGGGTTCGAGACCTGTGGAGCGCACCGGTCCGACGCATTAAATCGTTTTTAAAAAAATAAATGATTTTCAGTTTAATCTAATTAGAATATAAATATAATTAAAAACAGAAATATTTCGGGTTAGACGTAGTCAGTGTAAGCTGCGTGCACGGTACGGAGTCTCGGTTCGAGCCTCACCAGGCACACATCACAAGCGAACGTCAGTCTATTCGGTTAGCACGTAGCTCATTGTAGCGTGCACGGTACGGAGGTCTCGGGTTCGAGCCTCACCCAGCGCACACATACACACATGCGAACCGGTCAAAGTCAACAGTCAAAGGTCAAAGGTCAATGGTCAACGGTCAACGGTCAAAAAAAGTCAACATTTTTTATTATTTTTATTTATTTATTTTAATTAAAAATCAATTAAAAATACTTAAAAATAACATTTAAGGTTAGAAAATAGCCTTAAACTCACAAAAATACACCCAACAATCCTACTAAAATGGATTAATAAAATCCGTTTACTTACCGAAACATTATGCCATTATCTAGGTTAATTTCACTCGTGGTTAAAACCACTTTGTGCGCATTCAACATCATCAACCGAACGCACCCAATGTGAGTGAATCTTTACAACTCCCTTTTTAATTACACGTTTTGGGGTGTGTCATGTGACATAAAATTAACTCGTTTATTTAAACTTGTGCCATACCATATTGTGATCTAAACTTAGATTGTATACATTGCTTGTTGTCACACCCCGACACCCGCAACGGAAAAGGTGACCGGGGCATGATTGGGTTATCATCAAAGCTCATGACATTTATTATACGTTTCATATTCATTAATACAATTTAATGGAAATTTACAATAAATATTACAACATGTTCTAACTATAAATCTAAGCTTCTTTGTTCTTTTCTAAGGCATTTCCTATGTTTTCCTTGCTTCAACCTGTTCACCTGTATCATGTGTAAAAGGGTTTTTGGATCAACAAAAAGTTGGCGAGTGAATCCTATGGAAAACATTTGAACAAGTTTATTTAATTGATTATGAAATGAGTGCACAACCACACATGAGTAAAAATAGATGTAAACTTATTCAACAATCATTAGACATTAAATAAAGCACACATGAACAATAATGGAACGTTTAGAGGCACGCGTTGCTCTACTCGTCTCTCACGAGGAACTGATGGGCCTAATGAATGAATTGCATAAACATGATAATATGAAAGACATAACTATAAACAATATAAACTCAATGATACACACATGAACAATAATGGATTGGTTTTGAGGCACGCGTTGTTCAACTCGTCTCCCACGAGGAACTGATGGGCTTAATGAATGAATGTCATATAATTTGACAAAATGAAATAAGTAATCACAACAATATAAACAATCTAAGTTTAGGTCACGATATGGTATGGCACAAATTTAAATAAACGAGTTAATTATTTGAGACACATGACACACCCCAAAACGTGTAATTAAAAAGGGGAGTTGTAAGATTCACTCACAGTGGGTGCGTTCGGTTGATGATGTTGAATGCACGCGAAGTGGTTTTAACCACGAGTGAAATTAACCTAGATAAATAGCATTATGGTTTGGTAAGTAAACGGATTTTATTGTTCCATTTTAGTAGGATTGTTGGGTGTATTTTTGTGAGTTTAAGGCTATTTTCTAACCTTAAAAATGTTATTTTTAAGTATTTTTAATTGATTTTTAATTAAAATAAATAAATAAAAATAATAAAAAAAGTTGACTTTTTTTGACCGTTGACTTTGACTTTGACTGAAACAGTGACTGTTGACCGGTTCGTATGTATTACTGTGTGCGCTAGGTGAGGCTCGAACCCGAGACCTCCCGTACGCGTGCACGCAGCTCTACCAACTGAGCTACGTGTCTAACCCGAAATATTTCTGTTTTTAATTATATTTATATATTAATTAGGTTAAACAGAAAATCCTTTATTTTTTAAAAACGATTTTAAATCAAAGATTCGGTGCGCTCCACAGGTCTCGAACCCGGGACCTGTGGCTTATGCAAACACACAATCCACCGCTGGACTGTGTGTCCAACTTGTTAACTAAACTTATTTTTATTATTCTTAAATACAAACTAATCATTTTCATTTATGCCATATTAAAAAGTTTGAATAATTGCCCGGGTCGATGTAGTAGACCGGACTCGAACTCGTGCGCTTTAATTAAACATACACACAGTCCACCACTGGACTGTGTGTCTAACTTGGTTATTATTCCGATTATTAATATACTTAACATATAACAGCGTGACTCCGGTTCGGTTAACAACAAAAAAACGTTTTTATTAAGGCAGCGTGTGTGGAACAAGATTCGAACTCGAGACGTTAGTGTGTTTAATGTGCACGCAGTCCACCGCTGGACTGTGTGTCTAACCCGAGTTATTTCTTGATTTAAATTATACTTATATGTTCCGTAACTTCGTCTTCTTGTTGTGTTATAACCAGAAGTGATGACTGACTGGTTCGAAGTGTTTATTCAGGTTTCTTTAGCGTTTTATGATTAATTACAGATGAGATATAAAGAAAAAGAAAGGAAATTAGGCGTGAAATATACCGACTGGCTTCCTCTGTTTTTCCGGCAAATCTCCGGCGACAGCAACAGGCTCCGGCGTCGGGTGTCTTGCAGCAGCGAGTCTCCAGAAAGCTTACAAAGGATGTGGGTGACTTCGGTATAAGCTTAGGGGGTTCAGTAAGGCTTAGAAATGAAGAACCCGGTTTTCCGGCGATTTGCAGGTGAATTCCGGCGAGTGAGTTTTCGCCGAGAAAGGGTGCGGTTTTGAGCGAAAATGTTTGCAGAGGTTCGAGGGGGTATTTATAGGGTAGTTCATCGATGAATTTGGTCCGATTTCCGACTTGATTCGTCGGTTATAATTTCTCCGGCGGTTATAGATGGTGTCGCGGACTCAGATGTCGGTTATAACCGATGTCTTAGTAAATGTTTACGTTATAACTGAAGATGTCGTTAAATGTCGCGAGATCGCCGGGATTTCCGACGACTGAACTTTGGGCGCCGGTTTTGAATTCGGAAAGTCATGATATGAATTAAATGATTCTAACCTTTAACAAGAAACAGCAGTGGCGCAGTGGTTCAAGTGTTGTGTGTTAAGTTGTTGTTTGACCGGTTACTGACCCGGGTTCGAAACCCGGCAGAACCAAATTATTTTTATCTTCTTATTTTTGACAGTTTTTCAAAAACTAATTATATATTCCCATATAATAATTAATTATGTATCGTTTAAAATTATTTTATGCATTTAATTCGCAACGAAATTTTTAACTGACTGTTCGGTTAATAAACGGAGCGGGTTTGGTAAAATCCGTTTTTGACGGATGTTACAGTATCCCCTGCTTTTTAGAAATTTCGTCCCGAAATTTAAATAGTGATATATTTGACTAAAAGAATGATGGTGTTTAGTTTGACAGTTACATGCTTAGAAAAAGTAAGGGTTTAAGTTTTTGTTCGAGGCGGTAACGTCCCTTGTAAGGGTTAAGTACCCTATCACAGGAATCGCTTTTTGTTGCCTACTGTAAAAGTATTGATGAGCAGAATTGATTCGCTAACTATGATATCATGCATAAGAGTTTGGATATGTTTGGAAGGGTATGGTTATATCCTAAGGCAAAACTTCTAATACTACAACCTACATGGAACATAAATAAAACACAACAGCTAATATTTGAACATAAATAAACACAACAGCTAATATTTGAATCCACATTCTGATAGCATATATGTTTGGATGGTGACAGTTCCTCTCTCGTTTGTTATGATGGAGAGGTTAGTTTATGTAGAAATGGAACACAATCAATTCTCTTTAAATAGCAAGATGATATAAATGTAACACAAAATTCAATCAAGGCAATACTAAATCCTATATGGAACTTCTCATAACCGCCTGATAATGCCTCTGATCCTTTGGCAAGAATACTTATATATAGGAAGTACCAGCGGCGTATCCACTATATTCTTGCCAAATTTTCATTGGTTTTATCCACAAGTTATGATTAGTTACCAAGGAACTACTAAATCCTACATAGAACTTCTCATAACCATCTAACAATGCCTCTGATCCTTTGACAAGAATACTTATATATAGGAAGTACCAGCGGCGTATCCACCATATTCTTGTCAAATTTTCATTGGTTTTATCAGTGAATTATGATTAGTCCTATATGACTCTACAACCAATCCAACAAACATAAAATACTGAAATGAAAAATGTCTGTGCGATCAAGGCTCTATCAAACGGAGCCGATCGTATTGCATGTACTGAAAATGAAAATGTCTGTGCGATCAAGGCTCAATCAAGCGGAGCCGATCGTATTGCATGTACTGAAAATAATAAACTTAATCTACACAAACAGCCTATGCATGGAACCTCTCATAACCGCCTGATAATGCCTCCGATCATTTGACAAGAATACTTATATATAGGAAGTACCAACGGCGTATCCACCATATTCTTGTCAAATTCTCATTGACTTCATCCGCAAGTTATGATTAGTTCTACGCGACTCTACAACAAACACAACAACCATAAGATACTGATAATGAAAATGTCTGTGCGATCAAGGCTCAATCAAACGGAGCCGATCGTATTGCATGTACTGAAAATGAAAATGTCTGTGCGCTCAAGGCTCAATCAAACGGAGCCGAGCGTATTGCATGTACTGAAAATGAAAATGTCTGTGCGCTCAAGGCTCAATCAAACGGAGCCGAACGTATTGCATGTACTGAAAATGAATAACTTAATCTAAACAACAATCACACAAACAGCCTATGCATGGAACCTCTCATAACCGCCTGATAATACCTCCGATCATTTGACAAGAATACTTATATATAGGAAGTACCAGCGGCGTATCCACCATATTCTTGTCAAATTCTCATTGACTTTATCCGCGAGTTATGGTTAGTTCTATGCGACTCTACTACAAACACAACAACCACAAAATACTGATAATGAAAATGTCTGTGCGATCAAGGCTCAATCAAACGGAGCCGATCGTATTGCATGTACTGAAAATGAAAATGTATGTGCGCTCAAGGCTCAATCAAACGGAGCCAAACGTATTGCATGTACTGAAAATGAATAACTTAATCTAAACAACAATCACACAAACAGCCTATGCATGGAACCTCTCATAACCGCCTGATAATGCCTCCGATAATTTGACAAGAATACTTATATATAGGAAGTACCAACGGCGTATCCACCATATTCTTGTCAAATTCTCATTGACTTTATCCGCAAGTTATGGTTAGTTCTATGCGACTCTACTACAAACACAACAACCACAAAATACTGATAATGAAAATGTTTATGCGATCAAGGCTCAATCAAACGGAGCCGATCGTATTGCATGTAATGAAAATGTAAAATGAACTGTGCGATCAAGGCTCAATCAAACGGAGCCGATCGTATTGCATGTAATGAAAATGTAAAATGAACTGTGTGATCAAGGCTCAATCAAACGGAGCCGATCGTATGCGGGCACGCCAGGTTCAACCGCATAATAAAATGGGGAACAGGCTCAACGCTCATAAATGGGGAGCAGGCGGCCTCGGCAATTGCATATACTGAAAATAATAAACAATAATTACTCTAACAGTCTACACATGGAACCTCTCATAACCGCCAGATAATGCTTCTGATCCTTTGACAAGAATACTTATATATAGGAGTACCAGCAGCGTATCCACCATATTCTCGTCAAAGTTTCATTGGCTTTATCCTTAAATTATGATTGGTTCGATGTGATAAAGAAAAACATAAAACTAAACGATAGAAGTTGAATCTGGATCTTCGGTGAAGAGGACTAGTTGGGTATCTTCGTTTGGGCCGTCATTATCTTCGACAGGATTGGCGTTGATATTGAAGACTCTTCCTCTTGCTGGTGGCCTAGCGGTTGGGTTTTCTTGGTTTACTTGGTTAACTGGGTTTGATTGGGCTTGAGTGTTGATGACGTTAACCAGTTGAGGGCATGTGTTTCTGAAGTGGGTAGGGTCGCCATAATTGAAACAAGCTCGAACATATGGGAACATGGGGTATTGGGGTTGATGATAAGTTTGGGCCATGTTTTGAGTAGGGCAAGAGGTTTGGTTTCGAAAGGTGCGACAAACCTTGCTCAAATGACCATAGCGTCCACAAGTTGCACATAGTCGACAAGGTAAGGTAAGGGGATGGTAATAAAAACAATTGTTGCATTGAGGGTGAGGTCCAAGATATGGTTTCTTATTTGGGTAGGTTGAGTTGGGTGCCACTTGAGTGATTGGGATAGCTTGGATTGGTATGGCGTGTAAAACTGGTTGATTACGTTGGGTAGCAGCGAAAAGTTGCCCGTCTCTTTTTCTCTTAGGATTGGGTTGATAAGGGGGTTCGGTTTGGGTGTAATCAGAGGTTTCAGTCGATTCTTTATCCTTCTTCTTTTCCTCCTTGAAGTCTTTGTTCCGGATTCGGTTCTCGGTGAGCTCTGTAGCTAACTCCATTGCTGCTTCCAAAGTTGCAGGCTTGGTACTTATTACAGAGTCTTGAATCTTTGACGGAAAACCACGAATGTAATGCTCGATCAAACGGTAGAGGGGAGTGAACATGTTGGGAACCATTTGATGTAATTCGAGGAATCTTTTGTTGTATGTGGTGTGGTCTCCTTCCTCTTGCTTCAACGAATAAAATTCATCTTCTAATTTCTTGATTTCGCTCCTTGGGCAAAATCGTCTGGTCATGATTTCCTTCAATTCGTTCCAAGTTAAGGTCATAACATCTTCAACACCTCGTTTGGCCTTCTCTGTATTCCACCAAGTAAGAGCTATTCCATATAAACGACCAGTAGCATAACGCACTTTGCGATCATCGGGACAATCGCAATTTAGAAAGGTGTTCTCCATTTCTTCAAACCAATGGAGGAGAGTGGTGACACCTTCAGTCCCTTTGTATTTTGGAGGGTCGCATGATTTGAAATGCTTGTAGGTGCATTTAGTGATATTTGAGGGAGAGTTGATAATGTTTTGGTTTTCTTGATTGACAGGATTAACGGTAAGTGCTTGTTGTACTTGGATTACAATGTTGGGTATTACGGCAGCCATTTGTTGAGCGATTTGGGATCACGGGTCGCATTAGGAATGAACATTCATAAAATAATTATAGAAAAATAAATCTACTACATCCATAGGATGTCTTGGGCTTTGCTCGCCATTAGGCCCTACATGCCGCCATACTTTACCTTTGTAATCATGTGGGCCCCCATGAATACCGGTTTTTCATATGGTTCGCACGGGTTTGCCAGGTTGCGTACACTAAAACCCGGAGAAAATCGAGAAATATGTATACAACGTGTGATATTCGGAATGTGTCCAGGTGTAGACACGGTGACACCTCAAAGTGGGATTAGTTCGAACGACGTTTGGTGTGGCATGCTTTGGCCTAATAGGTACTTCGTACTCTCATCGTTGGTCCCCAGGTAGGCAAACTGGTCCGTTATATTGGATTTATACGAATGCCAACCTAGACAGGACGTTCCGACTACCGGTACTTGTACCCTTCCAGTTACTACATGCCCGTCGCAGAACTTACTTTGATGAGATTTGAAAATTGCAACAAAATCTTTGAATAATGAGAGTATGAAAATAAATTGAATACATGAACATCGATATATGTATAATGAATATGTATATAAGTATGTATGTTCGACTGTAAATAAAAACAAATATGAAACAGATAAATATCACAAGTTTGTATGTAACCACCTAATCAATTAAAATTTAGGCAGACTATAGTATAGGCTCTAAGGGTCTAATAACCTATCCTATATCCCTATAGTCATGGCTCTGATACCAATCTGTCACACCCCGACCCGCAGCGTAAAAGGTGACCGGGGCATGATTGGGTTATCATCAAAGCTCATGACATTTATTATACGTTTCATATTCATTAATACAATTTAATGGAAATTTACAATAAATATTACAACATGTTCTAACTATCAATCTAAGCTTCTTTGTTCTCTTCTAAGGCATTTCCTATGTTTTCCTTGCTTCAACCTGTTCACCTGTATCATGTGTAAAAGGGTTTTTGGATCAACAAAAAGTTGGCGAGTGAATCCTATGGAAAACATTTGAACAAGTTTATTTAATTGATTATGAAATGAGTGCACAACCACACGATGAGTAAAAATAGATGTAAACTTATTCAACAATCATTAGACATTAAATAAAGCACACATGAACAATAATGGAACGTTTAGAGGCACGCGTTGCTCTACTCGTCTCTCACGAGGAACTGATGGGCCTAATGAATGAATTGCATAAACATGATAATATGAAAGACATAACTATAAACAATATAAACTCAATGATACACACATGAACAATAATGGATTGGTTTTGAGGCACGCGTTGTTCAACTCGTCTCCCACGAGGAACTGATGGGCTTAATGAATGAATGTCATATAATTTGACAAAATGAAATAAGTAATCACAACAATATAAACAATCTAAGTTTAGGTCACGATATGGTATGGCACAAATTTAAATAAACGAGTTAATTATTTAAGACACATGACACACCCCAAAACGTGTAATCAAAAAGGGAGTTGTAAGATTCACTCAGAAATGAAGAACCCGGTTTTCCGGCGATTTGCAGGTGAATTCCGGCTTAATGAATGAATGTCATACTTTTGTTATTCAAAGATTTTGTTGCAATTTTCAAATCTCATCAAAGTAAGTTTTGCGACGGGCATGTAGTAACTGGAAGGGTACAAGTACCGGTAGTCGGAACGTCCTGTCTAGGTTGGCATTCGTATAAATCCAATATAACGGACCAGTTTGCCTACCTGGGGACTAACGATGAGAGTACGAAGGACCTATTAGGCCAAAGCATGCCACACCAAACGTCGTTCGAACTAACCCCACTTTGAGGTGTCACCGTGTCTACACCTGGACACATTCCGAATCTCATACGTTATATACATATTTCTCGATTTTCTCTGGGTTTTAGTGTACGTAACCAGGCTAACACATGCGAACCATATGAAAAACCCGGTATTCATGGGGGCCCACATGATTACGAATGTGAAGTATGGCGGCATGTAGGGCCTAATGACGAGCAAAGCCCAAGACATCCTATGGATGTAGTAGATTTATTTTTCTATAATTATTTTATGAATGTTCATTCCTAGTGCGACCCATGAACCCAAAAACATCCAACTCATACTCTTGACATGTATTCCTTGTAGATGTCTTCTAATCTCGCCCGTAGGAAGATGAGAGCAGGAAAAGCCCGCGAGCGCATGGCTGCCCTAATCGCTCAACAAATGGCTGCCGTAATACCCAACATTATAATCCAAGTCCAACAAGCACTTACCGCTAATCCTGTCAATCAAGAAAATCAAAACGTTGTCAATTCTCCCCCAAATACCACTAAATGCACCTACAAGCATTTCAAATCATGCGACCCTCCAAAATACGAAGGGACTGAAGGTGTCACCGCTCTCCTCCATTGGTTTGAAGAAATGGAGAACACTTTTCTAAATTGCGATTGCCCTGACGATCGCAAAGTGCGATATGCTACCGGTCGTTTATATGGAATAGCACTTACTTGGTGGAATACAGAGAAGGCCAAACGAGGTGTTGAAGATGCTATGACTTTAACTTGGGACGAATTGAAGGAAATCATGACCAGACGATTTTGCCCAAGGAGCGAAACCAAGAAATTAGAAGATGAGTTTTATTCGTTGAAGCAAAAGGAAGGAGACCACACCACATACAACAAAAGATTCCTCGAGTTACATCAGATGGTTCCCAACTTGTTCACTCCCCTCTACCGGTTGATCGAGCACTACATTCGAGGTCTTCCGTCAAAGATTCAAGACTCTGTAATAAGTACCACGCCTGCAACTTTGGAAGCAGCAATGGAGTTAGCTACAGAGCTCACCGAGAACCGAATCCGGAACAAAGACTTCAAGGAGGAGAAGAAGAAGGATAAAGCATCGACTGAAACTTCAAACTCCACCCAAACCGAATCCCCTTCTCAACCCATTTCTAAGAGAAAAAGAGACGGGCAACTTTTCGCTACTATCCAACGAAATCAACCAATTTCACACGCCATACCCATCCACGCTATCCCAATCACTCAAGTGGAACCCAACTCAACTTACCCAAATAAGAAACCATATCTTGGACCTCTCCCTCGATGCAACAACTGTTTTTATCACCATCCCCTTACCTTACCTTGTCGACTATGTGCAACTTGTGGACGCTATGGTCATTTGAGCAAGGTTTGCCGCACCTTTCAAAACCAAATCTCTCCCCTACTCAAAACATGATCCAAACCTATCAACAACCCCAATACCCATGTTCCCATATGTTCGAGCTTGTTTCAATTGTGGCGACCCTACCCACTTTAGAAACACGTGCCCTCGATTGGTTAACATCATCAACACTCAAGCTCAGTCAAACCCAGTTAACCAAGTAAATCAAGAGAATCCAATCACTAGGCCACCAGCAAGGGGAAGAGTTTTCAACATCAACGCCAATCCTGTCGAAGATAATGACGGCCCAAACGAAGATACCCAACTAGTCCTCTTCACCGGAAATCAAGATTCAACTCCAATCGTTTAATGTTATGTTTTTCTTTATCACATAGAACCAATCATAACTTAAGGATAAAGCCAATGGGAATTTGACAAGAGTATGGTGGATACGCCGCTGGTACTTCCTATATATAAGTATTCTTGTCAAAGGATCGGAGGCATTATCTGGCGGTTATGAGAGGTTCCATGTGTAAACTGTTTGAGTAATTATTGTTTATTATTTTCAGTACATGCAATTTCATAGGCCGCCACTCCCCATTACATTATGAGCGTTGAGCATGTTCCCCATTTCATTATGAGCGTGAACCCGGCGTGCCCACATACGATCGGCTCCGTTTGATTGAGCCTTGATCGCACAGACATTTTTCATTTTCAGTACATGCAATACGATCGGCTCCGTTTGATTGAGCCTTGATCGCACAGACATTTTCATTATCAGTATCTTGTGGTTGTTGTGTTTGTTGTAGAGTCACATAGAACTAATCATAACTTGCGGATAAAGTCAATGAGAATTTGACGAGAATATGGTGGATACGCCGCTGGTACTTCCTATATATAAGTATTCTTGTCAAAGGATCGAGGCATTATCAGGCGGTTATGAGAGGTTCCATGTATAAACTGTTTGAGTGATTATTGTTTAGATTAAATTTATTATTTTCAGTACATGCAATACGATCGGCTCCGTTTGATTGAGCCTTGATCGCACAGACATTTTCATTTTCAGTACATGCAATACGATCGGCTCCGTTTGATTGAGCCTTGATCGCACAGACATTTTCATTATCAGTATCTTGTGGTTGTTGTGTTTGTTGTAGAGTCAATAGAACAAATCATAACTTGCGGATAAAGTCAATGAAAATTTGACAAGAATATGGTGGATACGCCGCTGGTACTTCCTATATATAAGTATTCTTGTCAAAGGATCAGAGGCATTATCAGGCGGTTATGAGAGGTTCCATGCAGGATTTAGTAAGTTTTGGTTGTTGTGTTGTTATAGAGTCACATAGAACTAATCATAACATGCGGATAAAGTCAATGAAAATTTGACGAGAATATGGTGGATACGCCGCTGGTACTTCCTATATATAAGTATTCTTGTCAAAGGATCGGAGGCATTATCAGGCGGTTATAAGAGGGTCCATGTATAAACTGTTTGTGTGATTATTGTTTAGATTATTGTTTATATATTTCAGTACATGTAATACGATCGGCTCCGTGTGATTGAGCCTTGATCGCACATACATTTTTCATTTTCAGTACATGCAATACGATCGGCTCCGTTTGATTGAGCCTTGATCACACATACATTTTTCATTTTCAGTACATGCGATATGATCTTGTGGTTGTTGTGTTTATTTATATTCTAGAGTTGTATCATAGAACCAATCATAACTCACTGATAAAATCAATGAAAATTTGACAAGAATATGGTGGATACGCCGCTGGTACTTCCTATATATAAGTATTCTTGTCAAAAGTTCAGAGGCATTGTCAGGCGGTTATGAGAAGTTCTATGTAGGATTTAGTAGTTTCTTGGTAACTAATCATAACTTGTGGATAAAACCAACGAAAATTTGACAAGAATATGGTGGATACGCCGCTGGTACTTCCTATATATAAGTATTCTTGCCAAAGGATCAGAGGCATTATCAGGCGGTTATGAGAAGTTCCATGTAGGATTTAGTATTGTCTTGGTTGAAATTTGTGTTACATTCATATCATCTCGCCATTTAAAGAAATTGGATTGTGTTCTATTTCTACATAAACTAACCTCTCCATCATAACAAACGAGAGAAGAACTGTCACCATTCAAACATATATGCTATCAGAATGTGGATTCAAATATTGGTTGTTGTGTTATTTATGTTCTAAAGTTACATCATAGGACCAATCATAACTTACTGATAAAACCAATGAAAATTTGACAAGAATATGGTGGATACGCCGCTGGTACTTCCTATATATAAGTATTCTTGTCAAAGGACCAGAGGCATTGTCAGACGGTTATGAGAAGTTCTATGTAGGATTTAGTAATTTCTTGGTACATTAGTTGTTGTGATTATTTATGTTCTATAGTCATAGAACCAATCATAACTTACTGATAAAACATGAAAATTTGACAAGAATATGGTGGATACGCCGCTGGTACATCCTATATATAAGTATTCTTGTCAAAGGATTAGAGGTATTGTTAGATGGTTATGAGAAGTTCCATGTAGGTTGTAGTATTAGAAGTTTTGCTTTAGGATATAACCATATCCTTCCAAACATATCAAACCCCTTGCGCATGATATCATATTTAGCGAATCAACTCCGCTTATCAATATTTTTACCATAGGCAACAAAAAGCGATTCCTGTAACAGGGTACTTAACCCTTACAAGGGACGTTACCACCTCAAACAAAATTTAAACTCTTACTCTTCTTCTAAGTATGTAACTGTCAAACTAAACACCATCATTCTTTTAGTCAAATATATCACTACTTAAATTTCGGGACGAAATTTCTAAAAAGCAGGGGATACTGTAACATCCGTAAAAAACCGGATTTACCAAACCCGCTCCGTTTAATAACCGAACAATCAGTTAAAAATTTCGTTGCTTATTTAATGCCCAAAATAATTTAAACGATACATAATTAATAAGTATATGGGGATATATAATTTGTTTTTGAAAACTGTTAAAAATAATGAAATAAAAATAAAATGGCACTGCTGGGTTTTGAACCCGGGTCAGTCAGCCGGGTCAACAACAACTTAACACTCAACTCTCCAACCACTACGCCACTTGTATTTCTTGTTCAATATTGAAGACAATTAATTCATAACATGATTATCGAATTCAAAATCGGCGCGCCCAAATTGCAGTCGTCGGAAATTCCGACTATCTCGCTAAGATTGGACGGTTACTTCAGTTATAACGTAAACCTTAATCACTACATCGGTTATAACCGATGCCTGAGTCCGCGACACAAGTTATAACCGCCGGAGAGTTTCTAACCGACGAATCAAGTCGGAAATCGGACCAAATTCATCGATGACCTGCCCTATAAATATCTCCTCGAACCTCTGCAAGCTTTTTGCTCAAAACCGCACCTTTACCCGACGTAATTCCACTCGCCGGAAAAGTTCTGCACATCGCCGGAAAACCGAACCCTTCACTTCTGAGCCTTACTGAACCCCCAGAGCTTATACCGAAGTCACCCACATCCATTTCAAGCTTGCTGAAGACTCTCTGCCGCAGGACACACGTCGCCGGAAGTTTCTGCTGTCACCGGAGTTTCGCCGGAGAAACAGAGGAGTCCAGTCGGTATACCTTACGCTTAAATCCTTCATTCTTTTTATTTAATCTCACATGTAATTAACCACCAGACACTAACGAACATGATTAAAACTTCTAACCAGTCGGAATATGTTTTCTAGTTAAGTCTGACGAAGAAGACGAAGTCCAGTATTATATAAGTATAATTAAAATCAAGATATATCTCGGGTTAGACACACAGTCCAGCGGTGGACTGTGTGCACATTAAACACGCTTACGTCTCGAGTTCGAAACTTGTCCCACGCATGCTTGCCTTAATAAAAATGTCCTTTTTTTTAACCGAACCGGAGTCACCGCTGTTACATGTTAAGTTTAATAATAACCGGAATATTAACCAAGATAGACACACAGTCCAGTGGTGGACTGTGTGAATGTTTAATCACAGGACACGAGTTCGAGTCCGGGCTACCGCACCGGTCCGGCAATTATTAAACTTTTTATTTAAGACAGAAATGAAAATATTTAGTTTGTATATAAGTATAATAAAAATCGGTTTATTTAACAAGTTAGACACACAGTCCAGTGGTGGACTGTGTGTTAACTCAACCCACAGGTCCCGGGTTCGAGACCTGTGGAGCGCACCGGTCCGACGCATTAAATCGTTTTTAAAAAAATAAATGGTTTTCAGTTTAATCTAATTAGAATATAAATATAATTAAAAACAGAAATATTTCGGGTTAGACACGCAGCTCAGTTGGTAGAGCTGCGTGCACGCGTACGGGAGGTCTCGGGTTCGAGCCTCACCAGCGCACACATACACACATGCGAACCGGTCAAAGTCAACAGTCAAGTCAAAGGTCAATGGTCAACGGTCAACGGTCAAAAAAAGTCAACATTTTTTTATATTTTTATTTATTTATTTTAATTAAAAATCAATTAAAAATACTTAAAAATAACATTTTTAAGGTTAGAAAATAGCCTTAAACTCACAAAAATACACCCAACAATCCTACTAAAATGGATTAATAAAATCCGTTTACTTACCGAAACATTATGCCATTATCTAGGTTAATTTCACTCGTGGTTAAAACCACTTTGTGCGCATTCAACATCATCAACCGAACGCACCCAATGTGAGTGAATCTTACAACTCTCCTTTTTAATTACACGTTTTGGGGTGTGTCATGTGTCATAAAATTAACTCGTTTATTTAAACTTGTGCCATACCATATTGTGATCTAAACTTAGATTGTATACATTGCTTGTAGTTATGTATTTCATTTTGTCTATTTATATGCAATTCATTCATTAGGCCCATCAGTTCCTCGTGTGAGACGAGTTGAGCAACACGTGCCTCAAAACAAATCCATTATTGTTCATGTGTGTATTATTGAGTTTATATTGTTTGTAGTTATGTATTTCATATTGTCAAGTTTATGCAATTCATTCATTAGGCCCATCAGTTCCTCGCGAGAGACGAGTTCAGCAACGCGTGCCTCTAAACGATGCATTATTGTTCATGTGTGTATTGTTTAATATTAAATTGATTGATGAATAAGTTTACATCTATTTTTACTCATGTGTGGTTGTGCACTTTATTTTAAATCAATTAAATAAACTTGTTCAAATGTTTTCCATAGGATTCACTCGCCAACTTTTTGTTGATCCTAAAACCCTTTTTACACATGATACAGGTGAACAGGATGAAGCAAGGGAAAACATAGGAAATGCCTTAGAAGAAAACAATGAAGCCTAGATTGATATTTAGGACATGATGTAACATTGATTGTAATTTTCCATTAAAGTGTATTAATGAATATGAAACGTTAAAATAAATGTCATGAGCTTTGATGATAACCCAATCATGCCCCGATCACCTTTTCCGCTGCGGGTCGGGGTGTGACAGTTTCTAACGTCCCACGAGGTACATCCCATGTACCATGAGCATCTCATGCATAGGAGACGGGTCAACTTACCTATGGCATCAAGGTCGTCACCTTTAACACCATAATATACTCCAGGTCGGCTCAAATAGAGTTAATGAATGTACTCATCTCGTTCATTGCATTCAACAAACTGATAACAAATAATCCACAATCACATAGTGGTCCAAGATAACATAAAACCCTTAAGTGAATCTGGTAACGTTCTGAAGAATAACACAATAAGAACACTTATATATAGGAAGTACCAGCGGCGTATCCATCGTGGTCTTATTGCGTCATATGCTTCCCGTTACCTAATCACTCTAGATTTTATGCCACCATCTTAACAAGGCTTATTATGATTCTCATGTGTTGATTCCTGTAACTAAGTGTGCACCATAATTACGCGTTTCGTCACATGGTCCACATAGCTTCTCTTGTTAAGTAAAGGGAAACATATAATAAGGTCGAAGTAACATTTAAAATTAAATAAACATCGTCATGACACAACATCTATTGAATCGACCATGTTTCATACTAGAAATGTTAACACTACTTGTTTTGCATCCAACAAAATCAGTAGCAGGTATTTTACCCTAGTACAATATTAATATATGTTTCACACTAGTCATACAGATAGCATGCATCATATACTAAGCATGGATTGTCACAACAATGTAAGTATGTCATGAAAATGTTTTGAAATCATGTGCTAGGTATGCTAAGTCAACATACCAAGCAATAGTGTATTTGTAATCATGAATTATACATAATAGTTTAACAAACCATGTATGTAAATGACATGAAAAACAAAAGAAGTAGTAATAGGCACATAGTATTTGTAGTGTTTGTTTTGCAGCGATTGTATGAATGCATTACTGTGCAAATCATAATATGCTATTCTTGCGAGATATAGTTCCTAACAATAAAGAACAGAATCCTGGAAGTTGGTATGTAGTTGTAGATTACAAATAGTGTAATCACATTTGAATTTGTAAATGGAATAAGAATAACAAGAATGAAGAAAAACTTCTTGAAATTTATATTGTCATTTCAAATATTATTGAAATATGTTCATAGTTTTTGGATGACAAAAAGAAAACGTAAAGGTTCAAATGATCATGAGTGCTTGATCATCAACTTGAACCTCATTAACATTGAACACTCGTCCATGAGCTAAGTCAGCATTAGCAAGTCTATGGCAGTTTCGTTTGAAATGATTTGGATCACCACAATTGAAACATGCTCCAGTTGGGTAGCGAGGACGAGTTTGAGTAGGGGCTGCTTGGTTTTGGATACGACAGGTCGCAGCTAGATGTCCAAAAAGACCACAGATTGTATACTGGCGGCACGGAGAATTTGCTGGGTAGTGATAGTTGCAACGATTGCACCAAGGATGTTTCCCATGATAAGACCCTCAAACGGGTACTGAGTTAAGTGGGATTGGTGCAACGATCGTATAATTCTTTGAAGTCTTACGCTTCTTAGAATTTTTAGAAGGTTCACCCTTTGTTTCTTGGGTAGTACGTTTCTTGTCTCCCTTTTGAAAAAGTTTCCCTTTTCTAACTTGGGAGTCAGGTAGGGTAGCGGCTAATTCCATAACCTCCCTAAGCGTTGTGGGTTTGCTGCCAGGTGACAATATATTGAATTGGATCAGGTAAGCCATCAATGTATTTCTCAATGGCCCGATCCAAAGGTGTGACCATAGTGGGGCAGAGTAGGCTTAACTGTTCAAACCGGTTAGTGTAGGCATGGTTTTCCCCACTATTTTGTTTAAGGTGATAGAATTCGGTTTCAAGTAGCCTTATTTCGTGCCATGGACTGAATTCTTTCATCATAAGATTCCTGAATTCTTCCCACGTTTGTGCTATAGCTACTTCTGCACATCTGTCTCTCATGACTCCGTTCCACCAAGTGAGTGCTCTCTTTTGGAAAACACTCGAGGTGAACTCTACCTTGCGCTCACTAGGACAATGAACATGGTGGAATGTGCTTTCTATACTCTCAAACCATTGTAGGAGCCCAGTTGCTCCTTCAGACCCATTAAACTCGAGTGGTTTAGCTGAGTTGAATTGTTTGTAGTTACATGGCGTAGGAACATTGTGGTTGTTGTTGTTGTTGTTGTTATTGTAGTAGATTTGATTGAGTTGGGCCACAAGGTTTGGGAGTACAACAACTATTTGCTGAGTTATCATTGCCAGCATTTCAGCGTTCCTCGAGACGTCACGATGAGGAGGCATCTTGAAGAAGTAACTATAACAAAATAAGTTAGATTTTGTAAAATTGTTATAAATCTAAACACCATAGTCATTTGAAAATCTCAACTTGGTACTCGTTCAAAAATCGTGTTCTTGTACTTAGAAAAATAGTGTTGTGAATTTTGTTTTGAAATTTCTTTGAAAATAAACTTTTGTTATACTTTTGGATGAGAAAATACAAACCAAGTTAATGGTTTGTGTTAAAAATTCTTATTTTTTACCTTTGAAAATTAATTTTGAAGATAAAAATATTTTAATCGAATTTTTAAAATAAAGAAACTTCGTATATAAAATTCGAAAACTCTCATCCAAATAAATAAAATTTTGAAAATTTGAAAAAGCAAAAAATAGTATTTGAAAATGAAGTAGAATTATAAAGTGTTGTGAGATAAAAGTGATATTTGTTTCGGATGGGTTGAATATTGTCGTAAATATTACCGAGGGTAACATGTTGGAGTAATGTCACAAAGGTAGTAGTGTTTTGGAATTCGTTCGACTGATCAAGGTAGATGGGTTTTCATAATGTTTTCGAGAAGACATGCTTTAGCCTATAAGTGAACACTCACCCTAAGAGTTCCCAAGTAAGAGTGACTGGTCCGATAATGCGGATTTTTACGAACACTCTAGCCTTAGGCAGAAAACTCGGGGTACAGGCATTCACCCTTCCAGATTGCATGAGTTCACATTATTAAAACCCAAGATTTTGATGAAAATGTTTAAGAGTAAAACATCTTGAGAAATCTTTTTGATAATTGTTTGAGATAAATAGGTTGAGAAACATTTTGTTGAGAGCGTTTGTGAAAACATTTTGAGAAGTATTCCAATGAAAATGTTTTTGAGAAAGAAATATTTTGAGGAATACTTTGAGGCAATAAGCCTATGGATTTAAGATAAATCATCTAAGGATAGATGATTCGTAACTCATAGAATAATTATGGCACGAGTAAGGATGAGGATTAGGATGGAGATCCTAAGTCTACTCATGTTCGGGCCCCTAGGAAGGTTATAGACTAGGTTAAAGGCATTCTAATAGCCTAATTCCCTATAACCAGTGCTCTGATACCAATCTGTAACACCCCAATCGCGTAATACAACAAGACGCGGCGAAAATATCGGGGAGTCACGTTACAAATTGCTCACAACAACTGGTACTAAATTATTTCATTATTGTTAACATTGTTTTATAATGCAAAGAATACATGAAATTGTCTTTTGATTTAAAGAAGTCTAAAGCCCGAATGCATTCTATGTGCAGCATGCTTGAATAATCGAAACCTGAAACATATGTGGAAAGAGACATCAACAAACAATGTTGGCGAGTACATAGTTTTGTTGGCCAAGTAAATGGATAAAAGTTTAGTGTTGCAATACTTCGACAACTACGAGAGTTATCTATTTAAAATGGACTCTTTGAAGACAAGGAATAGCAAAAGATTTAGTATCTCAATATATTAACTTGATTATGAAACTTGTGAGAAAATAGTTTTGTATATGGCAACATGATCAATACTAAGTAATTTTTATGCCATTGAAAATCGTACTTTGTTCATTGTAATTGCCTTGAACTCAGTCATAAAACTTGTGAGTATGTTATTTGAAATCCAATCAAGGATTAATAACAACGTTTTTGACATTTGTCATAACTCGCGTGAGTATTATTAGAAATCAATTCAATGATTTGAAATAATACTTTGGTTATCCTTCAAAGAATCTAACATATTGAAATATGAAAGAGTTCTACAAGGATTTGAATATTGTACTTTGAAACAATCGAACACAAAATCCTAATGTGATCTGGATAACGCTACAAGAGTAATACAATAAGAACACTTATATATAGGAGGTACCATCGGCATATCCACCATGTTCATATGGTATTACACTATTTCGTTATCTAAATCACAACTAATCACAATAACCACATAATCATTGTCAACTTGTCACATTGTCTTGTCACTTACGCATTAATGTACACAGAATCCAATGAAGGACTACAATTAGTACATTAAACATCCCACGAGTATCTAACTATAAAGATAGATAGATGCATTAGGGAGTTTGGTTTAGTCACATGTCTTGTCACAGTCTTGTCATATACGCATTAATGTACACAGGATCCAATAAAGGACTACAAATTAGTACATTAAACATCCTATGAGAATCTAACTATGAAGATAGATAGATACTTTAAGGATTTAGTTTAGTCACTTGTCTTATCTCATTGTATCATAAAATCCTAAATCATAATGGTGATTCGGATAAGGCTATGAAGGGTAATACAATAAGCACACTTATATATAGGAAGTACCAGCGGCGTATCCACCATGTTCTTATTATTTTATGTCACACCCTCAATTTCCACTTGCGGAGTTTTACCGCGAGGCGTGTGAACAAACCAGAATCTGAAACACTAGTACGTCGAACGACTCTATATGATTTGATAATACGTTTTCCAAAATCATTTGTTGTAGATTTTATACTGTCTAAATTAGTTACCAATATTTAGCAGAAGCATCAGTTTTAAAGTTTGAGTGGAAGCATAAATAAGTGGTGAAGCGGCGCCAACACAAACGCCAAAACAAATGAAAAATCCCCAAAACAATATTAATAAATAAGACTCGATAAAAGATGTCTTGTTCAATGCATGTGCGTGCACCTAGAGCTCCTAGCGTCCTGAGAAACATGTAAAGAAACAAGTGTCAACATTAAAGATGAGTGAGTTCACAGGTTTTCATAAATTCGTTTGTTCGGTTATAGTTTGTTTTCTCCCGTTATCCCTAACCCGGAATAACGTATTGGTTCCATTATTCCAACCCGGAATAATAAGTTGTTGCTTCCAATATTCCAAACCAGGAATATTAAGTTGTTTCCAATATTGCATACCAGGAATATTAAGTTGTTGTTTCCAATATTCCATACCAGGAATATTAAGTTGTTGTTTCCAATATACCATACCAGGAATATTAAGTTGTTCCGTAATTAAGTTCAATGTTAATATATATAGGTAGCTAGTCTAAAGTCATGTCACTAAGTGTTCGCGATCGAAGCTGACTGTTGTGCCTCCGTTTTGCCAGGCCTATCACATGACCATGGCGGTGTTAGGCCAATTATTCACCCGTTGACCATACCAGGTCGGCTAGCGCGACTAGCTTGGATGGGGCTTGTCGGGCCCAGTAGTACTACTTATAATTCCCCCGCTATTTAACCCAAATACTAACGATCCGAGGAGATTGTCGAGGACTTAAGTGATAAAGCTGCTTAGTGACCATAACATTACATTAACATTAACTTAGTTACCGTATAGTTATGTGACGTTAAATTCGTATAACGTAAAGAGATTGAGTTTGAGAGTGTATACATGTTTCTCCCCCTGTTGTTTAAAAACCGGATAAAGTTAGGGGCCGTGAACTCACCTTTATTTGCTCGGTTAGTGTAGCAAAGATGTTATAAGAGATGGGACCGCTAGTTGCGTCCTAACAAACCAATTAATTCCACGTCAGTGTGTGAACACACCAATACAAATTCCACACGTAATTTACGCACAAAGTGATACACACAAACAACATATCTAACACTCAAACATGCATGCAAGTATCCTCAAGTGATCATAGAAATTAAACAACTCATCATGAACATAATCCAATCCATGCAACACTTTGGTGCACACAATCACAAGTTATCAATTTCAGCTTAACACTCATTATTCAGCTGTTTTCTAGGATTTTTATAAAATAGTTCCAATATTCTAAAAGTTCCCATATTTTTACAGTAGGTGACATTTATACCATAGAAATTTATATAATTTTTCCAAGTCCTAAATCTTTACCAACTAACCATAAATATTAATTCACTAAGCTGCAGTCAGATTTACCGCTTTCTGACTGCACTCCACGGAAGAATTTATTTAAAAATCACTGATCGCCCGATTAACAAAATTCTAGTTGGAGTTGCCCGGAAATTTCTATACCTAGTTGCTGTACAAAATTCATGACTCAACTCTCTTCTGACTTTAACATCCAACTCAATAAACAACTGACAAAATTTCAGGATTTTCACAGTTTTAGTTACTGAACTTATTTGGCCCCTTAAAAATATCAAACGATTTCGGAAAATTATGAATCTAGCGCCATTAGATTCCTTATTCAATTCTCTATGTTCTAGACATCAGAAAATCCGTTTTTCGACGACTAACGACCGAGTTACAGCCAGATAAAGTCGGCTGTAACTATTATTCAGCATCCTGTTTCAGCATTATTGTTACCATTTGTTCGCACAACTCGTTCATATGGTTAACCTAAGTGATCAAAAACCGATTTCTGATCCTAGATCAATACCAATATCTCATCCATGCAAACCCTAGTTCTTACTTCTAGTTATTACAACAAAACACAGCCCATATATATTCAGCTTTCAAACTCATTCCAACTTTCAATCTAGTATTAACAATCCGAAACTATACCATCATGCAATATGAGAACAGCAACAATCAAGACACATATATCCGAAACACTAATCATTCAAGCATACATATATCCGAAACAACTAATCATTCAAGCATACATATATCCGAGACAACTAATCATTCAAGCATACATATATCCGAGACAACTAATCATTCAAGCATACATATATCCGAGCATGATCTTGTAATCAGAGATAACCCTAACCTTGGTTAACTAGGTAAACAAGCCGGGTCTTGGACGAGAAGTATCCGTGACCGAGAGAAAGGGTTTATTCGCGGCTGAGAAAAGTAGTGGCTGTTATGTTGATCGGATAGAGGTGAACAATCGGCTGCATGCGACCAGGAGATGATGATGATGGCGATGACTGCTGCTGCTGCGACCGAGAGGGAACGAACAATGGAGTAGGCTGTCCGCGATCACAAGGCTGCCGACGGCAGTTTTTGTTTAGGGTTTTTGTGTATGTGAATGAAGGCATGCAATGGATGATATAATAGGCGCAAGGGATAGGGTTACGGTTTGGGTTTGCACACGGCCGCAAGGGACTTGGGCGGGTTGGTTTGGGTTTGATCTTGTTCTTGGCCGAAACATGTTTTAGGTTTTGATCTCGGTTTGGGTTTGATCTTGTTCTTGGCCGAAACATGTTTGGGCTGTTTTGGTTTGGTTTTTGAACGAAGTAGATTTGCGGTCTTAGGCTTGATATCGCGGCCAAGGACTTGGGTTTAAAGTTTAAACTTCGTTAATTCCTAGAGTCACAATAACTCAAAGCTGATTCGTGTCGCGGTTCGGTTCAGTTCGTGTACATATCTATCATACTTACTCTATAACTAAAAATTCACACAACACACAACACACAACACGTATTCATTTAATTCGTGCACGCTTAATACTTAGCATATATATTATTCGACAAGTGTCGCGTTTTAAGTTATCCGAAAAACCCGGGATATCACATTATCCCCATGTTGAAAGAATTTTCGTCCCGAAAATTGAGTTAACGCGGTTTAGCATGTAGCGTACACGTTTAGAGTGCCACACACAAAGAGTTAGTTCGTTAATGATGGTACGCAACGTTACAAGAAGTTCCCAAGTGTCATACACAAAGATTTCCAAGTGCCATGCACCAGAATTTAGTCAACAATAGTACACGAAAGTATGAGAAGTTTCCAGGTTGTCACATCATCCCCTTGTTGAAAGAATTTTCGTCCTGAAAATTTAGTTACTGGTATCGTTAGTTTGCTGCTCAGTTTCGAAGAGATGTGGGTATTTGCTTTTCATTTGGTCCTCTCTTTCCCACGTGAACTCCGGTCCACGCTTAGAGTCCCAACGAACTTTAACGATTGGAATCTTGCTGTGCCTTCGAGTCTTGATCTCACGATCCATGATCTCAATAGGCTTTTCCACGAAGTGTAGTTGTTCATCCACTTGGATCTCATCCAATGGAATAACTAAAGTTTCATCTGATAGGCACTTCTTCAGATTTGAAACGTGAAATACGTTGTGAACTCCACTGAGTTCGGCAGGAAGGTCTAATTGATATGCTACGGGTCCAATACGTTTCAAGATTACAAACGGGCCTACGTACCGTGGGTTAAGTTTGCCCCGTTTTCCAAAGCGGATTACACCCTTCCAGGGTGACACCTTTAGTAGGACGCGGTCGCCTACTTGAAATTCGAGCGGTTTGCGTCGTTGATCAGCGTAGCATTTCTGTCGATCCCGTGCCGCCGCCATGCGGTTTCTGATTTGTACAATCTTTTCAGTAGCCTCAAGTATTAACTCAGGGCCTGTGAGTTGACTGTCACCGACTTCTGCCCAGCAGACCGGTGATCTACATCTGCGACCGTATAATGCCTCAAACGGTGCTGCCGAAATACTCGTGTGATAGCTGTTGTTATATGAGAATTCTACTAGAGGCAGGTGGATTTCCCAACTATTTCCGAAATCCACTACGCATGCCCTAAGCATGTCTTCCAAGGTTTGTATGGTCCTTTCACTTTGACCATCAGTCTGAGGGTGATAGGCTGTGCTCATATCCAGGCGGGTTCCCAACGCTTTCTGGAGTGACCGCCAGAAGTTTGACGTGAAGCGAGCATCTCTGTCTGAGATGATGGACGTTGGCACACCGTGCCGAGAAACTACTTCCTTAATGTAGATGCGAGTCAACTTCTCCATCTTATCCGTTTCTTTGATAGCTAGGAAGTGTGCGGACTTAGTTAAACGATCCACAATCACCCAGATAGTATCGCAACCACCCAAGGTTCGCGGGAGTTTAGTGATGAAATCCATTGAGATCTGATCCCATTTCCACATTGGGATCTCAGGTTGTTGGAGTAGCCCCGATGGCTTTTGGTACTCCACCTTGACTTTTGCACAAGTCAAACATTTACTCACGTAGGTGGCTATATCGGCTTTCATGTTGGGCCACCAATAAGGTCTTGATACATCTTATCCGAACCCGGATGGACAGAGTATCGAGATTTGTGAGCTTCATCCATGACTAGCTCTCTGAGGTTTCCGTAGAGAGGTACCCATATGCGATTCATGAAGTACCGGGCTCCATTGGGCTTTACTTCCCAATCGCGTTCCATTTTTCCCACTGATTCGGCTTTGATGTTTTCCTCCTTAACTGCTTCTAACTGGGCGTCGCGTATTTGATCGGGTAGCCCCGAATGAATAGTGAGTTGTAATGCTCGTACACGACGAGGTTTCAAGTGTTCCTTCCTACTGAGGGCATCAGCTACCACGTTAGCTTTACCCGGGTGACACCGAATGGCACACTCATAATCGTTCAAGAGTTCGACCCAGCGACGCTGTCGCATGTTCAACTCCTTCTGATCAAAGATGTGTTGGAGGCTTTTGTGGTCAGTAAAGATTGTGCACTTTGTTCCATAGAGGTAGTGTCTCCAAATCTTAAGGGCAAACACTACTGCTCCTAATTCTAGGTCATGCGTCGTGTAGTTTTTCTCGTGAACCTTCAGTTGTCGCGACGCATACGCGATGACTTTATCGCGTTGCATGAGTACGCATCCCAATCCCTGAATGGAAGCATCACAATACACTACAAAGTCATCTGTCCCTTCCGGCAAGGACAGAATGGGTGCACTGCAAAGTTTCTGCTTCAGCGATTGAAATGCTGCTTCTTGCTTTCACCCCAAGCATACTTGATGCCTTTCTGGGTGAGAGTAGTAAGCGGTTGTGCGATCTTTGAAAACCCCTCGATAAAGCGTCTGTAGTAACCAGCCAATTCCAAAAATTGGCGGATCTCCGTCGGTGTCTTAGGTGCTTCCCAGTTTTTGATGGCCTCAATCTTGGCAGGGTCTACGTGGATACCCTTTTCGTTCACAACATGCCCGAGAAACTGAACTTCCCGAATCCAGAAATCACACTTCGAGAGTTTGGCATATAGCTTTTCCTGTTGAAGTAATCCTAGCAGTAATCGTAGATGTTCAGCATGGTCTTCTTCACTTTTGGAGTAGATGAGTATGTCATCGATGAACACAATTACAAATTTGTCGAGGTATGGCTTACACACGCGGTTCATGAGGTCCATGAATACCACAGGTGCGTTAGTGAGACCGAATGGCATGACCAAGAACTCGTAATGGCCATACCGAGTGCGAAATGCCGTCTTAGCGATATCCTCCTCCCTGACGCGTAGCTGGTGGTAACCAGACCGTAAATCAATCTTGGAGTAGTAGCTTGACCCTTGAAGTTGGTCGAAGAGATCGTCGATGCGAGGTAACGGGTATCGGTTCTTGACTGTAACCTTGTTGAGTTCCCTATAGTCGATGCACATGCGGAAAGTCCCGTCCTTCTTCTTGACAAACAGAACTGGAGCTCCCCATGGCGAAACGCTTGGTCGGATAAATCCTTTTTCTAAGCAGCTCTTGAAGTTGGGTAGACAGCTCCTGCAGCTCGGCTGGAGCTAGGCGGTATGGAGCCTTGACGATAGGAGTTGCATTGCTTGCCAATTCGATTTCAAATTCCAATTGTCGATGTGGTGGAAGACCAGGTAGTTCTTCTGGGAATACATCGGAAAAATCACGGACGACAGGGATGTCTTCTATACATTTCTCGTCCTTAGGCTGTTCGGTAATAAGTGCGAGTAAAGCGAAGGAGTTCTTTCTCCGAAGATACTTCTGCGCTTGCATGTATGAGATGATGTTGGTGACGGCGCTTGCCTTATCGCCTTGTACCGTCAGGATTTCGTCGTTCGAGAGTGGAATACGGATAAATTTTTCGAAGCAGAGAACTTCAGCCCGGACGTCGGATAGCCAGTCCATTCCGACTACCACGTCAAAACTACCCAGAGTAGTTGTCATCAGATCAATGGTAAAAGTGTGGCTCGCGAGTTTGAGTTGACAGTCGGATACGATTTGGGTCACATCTACAGATTTACCATCGGCTAATTCTATAACATAAGAGGTCTCTAATGGTTTAAGCGTGAGATTTAGGTTCTTCCTAAAAGACTCAGATATAAAGCTCCTATCCGCACCCGTATCAAAAAGCACAGAAGCAAAATGTTCATTAAGGGGAAACTTACCGGTGACACGTTCGTGTCGTTTCTGGCCTCTCCGCGGCCCAATGTAAATGCACGACCTTTGGCACCTCCTGTGCCACCGTTCCCATTGTTGTTGTTATTATTGTTGTTGTGGTTATTGTGGTTGTGGTTGTTTCCACCATTGTTGTTGTTGTTACGCAACTGTGGGCAGTCTCTTCTGAAATGAGCAGTGCTACCACACTGATAGCATCCCCGGTTTATACCCTGCTGCTGACCCTGAGGCTGGTTTTGATTTTGTCGGGCATGGTTTCCCCACGACAATCCTTTGCCGCATGTCCCATCTTGCCACATCTTTGGCAGCGAATTCCGGCACAAGGGCCGTGATGATGAAGATTGCAGCGATTGCACTACGGCTTTCGACCTACATAGCCGCCTGCATTCTGGTTGTTGTTGTTGTTGTAGTTGTTGGCGGGCTGATTTTGATGACCCCGATGGCTGTGGTAGTGATTGAACCGTTTCTGGTTCCCTTGCTGCGGATGTGATGACGAAGACTGTCGAACAGTGGAGTCTTCAAATTTTCTTTTGTTGTCCGGGGTAACTTCAGTTGTACCCCGTGCTGGCAGTTTCTTCTGTTCCACCGCCTTATCGGTGAGTTTGTGAGCCAATCGGATCGCTTGATGTTCAGTTACAGGGTTACTAGACATTACCATACCCTGAATTTCCGGAACCAGACCCCCGAGGTAGAACTCGAGTCTTTTCTCCACCGTGTTGGCCAAATCGGGACACAGAAATACTAAGTCATGATGTTTTGCAGTGTAAGCTTCAATTTCCGATCCCACCATCTTGTGGTTCCATAGAGCTTGCTCCAATTGTTGCACTCTGTCTCGTGGACAGTACTCCTCTTTAATTAGGGCCTTGAACTCAGCCCATGCCATTGCATTCGCAGCTATAAGTCCACGTGTCTGGACTTGGGCATTCCACCATGTCAGTGCCCCATCTTCCAGTGTTGAGGCTGCGTATTTGACCTTGTTTGCCTCGAGGCAGTTGCACATTTCAAAAACGGATTCAGACTTTTCGATCTAGCGGACTAGTCCAATGGGTCCTTCTGCCCCCGAGAATTTGCTTGGCTTTGCGTCAAGGAACATCTTGTAGGGGTTAAAGCCCCTCCTGCTGACAGAGAACAGGAAGTCAGCAAGGAATTTTACTAGCCTCACTATTAGATTTTCACGCGAAAATTTAATAATGGTTACCTGCCGGCTGGTTCTGAACACCCGCTAAAGCTGCGTTCACATGCTCCTGAATCATGGCAGCTAGTTCTTCGGGCGTCAAGTTAAGGTTTCCACGTCTTCCAGTCGCCATTTAGATCTTCGAAACACAACACAAACACACCCCGATAAGTCTATATATCCAATTTAGTTATCCTACTTCGTACTTTAATAATTAGTAAGTTATGTCAACTCAATATGTTAAATAATCAAAAGGAATACTTGATTAACTGAAATTTCAACGTCTTACAAAAGTGCAAATCACACATACGAATTCACTATAAAGTCTCAAGTTTAAACACAAGTGGGAAAATAAATAAACTGAAGGAAAACAAATAATATAAACGAGACGTGTCAGTCGTCTACGTCTCCATTCCCCAAGTCACTGTCGTTGCCGTCATCCTGTGCGGCATTTCCAGCTTCTTCAGCTGGGTCCTCCTCCGGATCCTCTTCAGGATCCTCCTCTGGATCCTCTTCTGGATCCTCCTCTACCGGCACTGGAGGGGCCGGTGCTGGTGCAAGTGCTTGATTTTGCAGTTCCTGAATGTTCCAACTATTTTCCAGGACTCTGTCCTCCAGCCAGTCGGCTCTTATCTGTTCAGCACGCAGATCTCTGGCTATGGTGTTACGAGCTATCTTGCTCGTACGATGCTCTTCCTCGAGCGAATCGGTCTTTCCTGTAAGGTGTCGGATCATCCATCCTTGTGCTAGGATGGTTTCCTGCATTCTTTCTAGCTGTTTTTGTTGTGTATGTACCAGGATTCTAAGCATGTCAATTCCTATTTCTACAGGATTAACCGGTTCAACCAGTACAGCAATAGTTGGGCATAACGACGACTCCTCCCCCAGAGCGAGCCTTTTCCTCGCCACTGAGCGTGTCTCCACGCCATAAGGTGGTATGGGTTCCACCATTGGTGCCTTTCCTGGTACCCTTGGTGGCGTAAGTCTATCGGACGATGATGACGATGAGGATGATGACATTGCCTGTTAGGTCGTGTAGTTAGTTACGAGTTGTTTTCATTTCTTATTATGAAGGTATAATCTACCAAACACAGTCGTGGTATATTACATAACAAGATATAATAATTCGGTGCCAAACTAAGTCTAGTGTCGTGATATCAGCTATAGTTTTAGGTCTACTTCTAATGCAAACCTGGTTCTCTATAGCCAGTGGCTCTGATACCAATCTGTCACACCCTCAATTTCCACTTGCGGAGTTTTACCGCGAGGCGTGTGAACAAACCAGAATCTGAAACACTAGTACGTCGAACGACTCTATATGATTTGATAATACGTTTTCCAAAATCATTTGTTGTAGATTTTATACTGTCTAAATTAGTTACCAATATTTAGCAGAAGCATCAGTTTTAAAGTTTGAGCGGAAGCATAAATAAGTGGTGAAGCGGCGCCAACACAAACGCCAAAACAAATGAAAAATCCCCAAAACAATATTAATAAATAAGACTCGATAAAAGATGTCTTGTTCAATGCATGTGCGTGCACCTAGAGCTCCTAGCGTCCTGAGAAACATGTAAAGAAACAAGTGTCAACATTAAAGATGAGTGAGTTCACAGGTTTTCATAAATTCGTTTGTTCGGTTATAGTTTGTTTTCTCCCGTTATCCTAACCCGGAATAACGTATTGGTTCCATTATTCCAACCCGGAATAATAAGTTGTTGCTTCCAATATTCCAAACCAGGAATATTAAGTTGTTTCCAATATTCCATACCAGGAATATTAAGTTGTTGTTTCCAATATTCCATACCAGGAATATTAAGTTGTTCCGTAATTAAGTTCAATGTTAATATATATAGGTAGCTAGCCTAAAGTCATGTCACTAAGTGTTCGCGATCGAAGCTGACTGTTGTGCCTCCGTTTTGCCAGGCCTATCACATGACCATGGCGGTGTTAGGCCAATTATTCACCCGTTTACCATACCAGGTCGGCTAGCGCGACTAGCTCGGATGGGGCTTGTCGGGCCCAGTAGTACTACTTATAATTCCCCCGCTATTTAACCCAAATACTAACGATCCGAGGAGATTGTCGAGGACTTAAGTGATAAAGCTGCTTAGTGACCATAACATTACATTAACATTAACTTAGTTACCGTATAGTTATGTGACGTTAAATTCGTATAACGTAAAGAGATTGAGTTTGAGAGTGTATACATGTTTCTCCCCCTGTTGTTTAAAAACCGGATAAAGTTAGGGGCCGTGAACTCACCTTTATTTGCTCGGTTAGTGTAGCAAAGATGTTATAAGAGATGGGACCGCTAGTTGCGTCCTAACAAACCAATTAATTCCACGTCAGTGTGTGAACACACCAATACAAATTCCACACGTAATTTACGCACAAAATGATACACACAAACAACATATCTAACACTCAAACATGCATGCAAGTATCCTCAAGTGATCATAGAAATTAAACAACTCATCATGAACATAATCCAATCCATGCAACACTTTGGTGCACACAATCACAAGTTATCAATTTCAGCTTAACACTCATTATTCAGCTGTTTTCTAGGATTTTTATAAAATAGTTCCAACATTCTAAAAATTCCCATATTTTTACAGTAGGTGAAATTTATACCATAGAAATTTATATAATTTTTTCAAGTCCTAAATCTTTACCAATTAACCATAAATATTAATTCACTAAGCTGCAGTCAGATTTACCGCTTTCTGACTGCAGTCCACGGAAGAATTTATTTAAAAATCACTGATCGCCCGATTAACAAAATTCCAGTTGGAGTTGCCCGGAAATTTCTATACCTAGTTGCTGTACAAAATTCATGACTCAACTCTCTTCTGACTTTAACATCCAACTCAATAAACAACTGACAAAATTTCAGGATTTTCACAGTTTTAGTTACTGAACTTATTTGGCCCTTTAAAAATATCAAACGATTTCGGAAAATTATGAATCCAGCGCCATTAGATTCCTTATTCAATTCTCTATGTTCTAGACATCAGAAAATCCGTTTTTCGACGACTAACGACCGAGTTACAGCCAGATAAAGTCGGCTGTAACTATTATTCAGCATCCTGTTTCAGCATTATTGTTACCATTTGTTCGCACAACTCGTTCATATGGTTAACCTAAGTGATCAAAAACCGATTTCTGATCCTAGATCAATACCAATATCTCATCCATGCAAACCCTAGTTCTTACTTCTAGTTATTACAACAAAACACAGCCCATATATATTCAGCTTTCAAACTCATTCCAACTTTCAATCTAGTATTAACAATCCGAAACTATACCATCATGCAATCTGAGAACAGCAACAATCAAGACACATATATCCGAAACACTAATCATTCAAGCATACATATATCCGAAACAACTAATCATTCAAGCATACATATATCCGAGACAACTAATCATTCAAGCATACATATATCCGAGACAACTAATCATTCAAGCATACATATATCCGAGCATGATCTTGTAATCAGAGATAACCCTAACCTTGGTTAACTAGGTAAACAAGCCGGGTCTTGGACGAGAAGTATCCGTGACCGAGAGAAAGGGTTTATTCGCGGCTGAGAAAAGTAGTGGCTGTTATGTTGATCGGATAGAGGTGAACAATCGGCTGCATGCGACCAGGAGATGATGATGATGGCGATGACTGCTGCTGCTGCGACCGAGAGGGAACGAACAATGGAGTAGGCTGTCCGCGATCACAAGGCTGCCGACGGCAGTTTTTGTTTAGGGTTTTTGTGTATGTGAATGAAGGCATGCAATGGATGATATATATAGGCGCAAGGGATAGGGTTACGGTTTGGGTTTGCACACGGCCGCAAGGGACTTGGGCGGGTTGGTTTGGGTTTGATCTTGTTCTTGGCCGAAACATGTTTTAGGTTTTGATCTCGGTTTGGGTTTGATCTTGTTCTTGGCCGAAACATGTTTGGATAGTTTTGGTTTGGTTTTTGAACGAAGTAGATTTGCGGTCTTAGGCTTGATATCGCGGCCAAGGACTTGGGTTTAAAGTTTAAACTTCGTTAATTCCTAGAGTCACAATAACTCAAAGCTGAGTCGTGTCGCGGTTCGGTTCAGTTCGTGTACATATCTATCATACTTACTCTATAACTAAAAATTCACACAACACACAACATACAACACGTATTCATTTAATTCGTGCACGCTTAATACTTAGCATATATATTATTCGACAAGTGTCGCGTTTTAAGTTATCCGAAAAACCCGGGATATCACATTTTACTCTAGTTTTGTTATCTAAATCACCAACAATTCTACACATAAACCATAACCATTGTCTTGTAAAGCACTTCTTAGAAATCTCACTATGAAGATAGGATGATTTAAGACTGTACTTAAAGTATCCTACAAGAATCAATCTATAAAGATAGAAAGATACTATAAGGATTTGTTTCGTGTCCCCAATTGTCATGTCTTTGTATAAAAGGAATATTTCACAAAAATGCACTTAGTAAACACATAATTGCCATACATTGTGAAAAATCGATTTCACATATGTATCACCCCAAAAACATTTGAAAAACGTAAAAGAGGGGAGCTAAGTACTCGCCTGGGATTGCGTATAGATCTTGTTCAAATGATATAACAAAGCTCAAAGGATCAAGAGTTCAAGTGTCGAAGGGGTTCCTAGTGTATCGGATAACTACATGTTAGTGTGTCGAACTTGAAAACGAGGAATCGGATAAAATGAGCTATATAAACCAAACAAGAGTTGGATCTTGTATAATATGGTTTATAATATCAAACATTCTGAATTGGAAGTATTTCATAGTGTTTTGACTCACTACGGCTTGCTAAAGTGGTTTACGCCACTTTAACGGGTCATAAACATAACTATGGGTTCGGGTGGTTAAGTCTTATGACAAGTCTAATATGCCAAAATTAGTTTATATAAGTTGTAAAATCAGTTTAGATGTCAAAACAATGCTCTTATATGTTCAAAACTAATTTAAGTGCAAAAAGGATATTTTCGGCATTATAAGGAATACATATTCGACTTGTCATTTGACTAACCAAACGATATGACCTTAAGGTATAACCTCAGAGGGTTATTCCCTATAATACTACGGTCATAATAATGGGCTTGGTCGGATCCTAAGGTGACCAAACGGGTCGGATTCAAAAGTCAAAGCGGTAGTCAAGACCGCTCGACTTACGACCCTAAACAAGTACTAAACTAAAAGTGACGAGTTAGACACGTTAAACATGTCAAACAAGGTTTATAAAACTGATTTGGTATCAAAACAAAGGTTTTGATACCTGAAAATAGTTCCGCCATATAATGCGCATTTTGCGCATTATTGACCGAAACTTTGACTCGTCACTACAACTAGTAAACGTGGAAATCAGTAGGCACGATTGCTAAGGATCATAACCATCGTGATTACGTTCACGTTGCAAAGTCCAATTGGACTCTGTCTTGACCACTTAATGGTCAAAGCTAAAAGTCAAACACGGTTTGACTTTTAGCTTGAAATAGCTAAAAGAATGAACAAGACTATGGAAGAGTACTTACTTGTGTTTGAGAAACACTTAAGAACTCAAAGAGGAGGTCTCCAATTGCTGGAAACAACTCTAAAGAGATGGGAGGAAGAAAGAATGGAATGAGCAAAGAGAAATGGTGAAGATCAAGCCTATTTATACTAATCTTGAAGCTCTCAAATCATGCCAAGTGTTGATCCATGTAAGGCATGGATTAGTGTCCCTCCAGGTGTCTAATGTAGGTTAAAGGTGGTATAGATCGCGACTTGGTGGCCAAGGAAGTTAACAAGAAGCTGCCACCTTGATTTTAAGAAGCTTCTGAGCTGGGGACCCCTTACGGACCGTATGGGGTTTTGCCTTACGGTAAGGCCCTTGCAGGGGCAGAAGTTTCAAAAATTGGCATAAATGGCCCCTAAACTTGTTTTCGTCGCGTTTTGGCACTTTTAACACCCGTTAACCCCATTTTTAAGCTCCATAAGGATGAATAAACATAGGGAACTTGAAATATGTTCAAAAATGTCCCAGGTGTAGGTTCGTTCGGTCGTATAGTTGCGGTTTTCGGTTAATTACGACGAAAATCGTAACGAACGCGCAAATGACCGTATACGCGTAACGAATGATATTTTTGTATTCCAATTATTAAAATACTATATTTTAATGATTTTAAATTTTTTTGGATGTGCGTGTATGTTCCGGATAACGATATACGCGAATCGGCATAGTTTCGCAGAATTTGCAAAATAGTCCTTGGAGTTAAAATAGAGTGTTTTTGCCATACAGAAGTCATCAAAACTTATATCTAAGTTATGTAAAGGGTATTTAGGGTATGTTAAGCTTATGTCATTGTTCCAGAGTGTGCGTCGCTACGAGGATTGGCAGACTTTCGTAGTTTGTCATAAATAGTCCGTGTGATCGAATAGGCTTGTTTTTTGCATTTTTCAAAACTTATTTCTAAGTTATATAAAGGATATTTAGGGTATTTTTAGCTTATGTCCTCATCCCGGTGCGTACGTTACATTAAACGGGTTATGTTTAAGTATCAGTTATCGGAAAGCCTTCAAAGAAAAAGTTTTTGAAAGTCCGAAATTTTGGCACAAGGGTTACCAATTGGTAGAGTGAATACGACATACGAACTAAGGAAATGAGTGATAGGATAAATATGGTATGGTATGGAATGTTTGACTTTTAACAGTCAACATAAGGAGAAATTTATGTCATATAAAGGAATGTTTATGGTATACATATATGCATAAGCTCACCTCTCGTGTGGATATGAAAGAAATTAGTAGGAACACTAATAGTGGAATGTTGTGGTTCGCTTAAGGTGATTGAAATAAAACAATAACTGCCTAGGGCTAGTGATAACCCTGAACGAACATTGGTAATATGTGTATTTACAGGGTTTAAATTACCATCTGCCAACGCAAGTACTTGGAGAGAATGTTAATCATAGAATACCGAAGTAAACACACGATAGGTACCCATGTGGCTAACGATAAGATGGAATATCATGTATGGTACATGTATGAGATGGAAATGTTTTGATTCACTATGATTGGTAGTTGTATGAAAGTCTTATGCTTAATTAAGAATGCAAGAACGAGACATATACAAATAGTTATGCATGAATATTACCTCTTTAATAAGTCACAAGTGTTTTCGTAATGTAGAAAGCTTCTTGAATGAATTGATTTAAAAGTAAGAATAGAATTGGTCTATTCGGAATGAGAAAGGTTTGGGGACGAAACCTTCTTTAATGGGGTAGACTTGTAACGCCCTAAAACTCGAATGTATACATTCGCCGTATGTTTCTGTATGATATATCATGAAATAAATAACTTGGCTATTTAACCTAGTTAAGCATATGATAAAAACTATTATAGGAGGAAAGTTGTGCCAATTATGTTTTAGGGGCAAACACGAAGGACTAAAGTGGAATAAGTTGAAAGTTGAGTTATAATATTAAAATACCACACATCAACACACACTTCGTGTGTGTTCTAGAACGACCAGGGCTCCGAAGGAGCCAAAAACCTAACTAGTCCAAAATCACCAAATTGAAGAGTGGATCGAAGCTCAAATCCATGAATGAACATGAATTAATGATCATCTACACGAGGGGATCATGAGGTATGTCTTAAAACTTAGATTGGTGGTCTTCTATAAAGTGGATTATGTTTTAATCCACGAATTGGTATGAAATTGAGTATGAATATGTGTTAGAATCACCATATAGAACATGTTTATGCATGATTTTGATTAATTGGATGATTTAGAATGAAACCCATTGCATGAGTGTGAAGATGATGATCATGATGAACATGTAGATGTTATAATGTGATCTTGTGATGCATAAGGTGTTATATGATAGATTGTGATAGATAAACTTGATGTAGGATTGATGATTACGTGATTTTTGTTTGAATGTGATGTTCATGAGATGAATCAGGGAGAACATGATTGAAATACTTGTACATTATGCTTAGAAAGTGGTATGCACGCTAAGTGTTTGATGAAATGCCTAGTATAGGTTAATACATGGAATTACATGTTAATTAATGGATAAACATGTATAGAAAGTAATAATGATGAAATTGTTAGCAAACTAGTACGTGAAGTGTGTTTTAGATGGAGTTCATGTGGAAATTTGAATTGTTAGTATGATGTGTAGAAGCGTACATTAGGAGTTTGTACTCTATGCTCGAAGATATGGTACACTTATGCGTCTAGTGGATTTTGTGGTAGGGATCAAGAGGCGAAAGTGGTGTCATTGTATGACATGTAGAATTACTAGTAAAGATAATGTTAATTTAGTTTATCTCGAATGAAGTCGTTAGTTGTGGAATCATAAGGTGACTAGCATGGAAGGAATTGGTTATGTTACGTGTGCATATGTAATCATGTGGTCGTATGCGTGTTTTACTACGTGAGTAGGGAATGTACATGATATCCATAGTATAATTGACTATAACAATGTAAAGATATGAGATTAGATTGACAATTCATAAGGTAGACAGTTGACTTTCTAAAAGTCAACTGTGCATAAATAACTTAGTAAGGCTTTCGTCATAAATGTTATGTTAGAGAAATTATTAAGTACATACTATATCAATATGTGCTATATGTGATGACATGAAGAATTATGTGGAATGAAAAGATGCGACTTCTTGCTTATACATTGTGTTGCTGCAATTCGACGAGTAAAGTTCAATATAGAATATGAATGTGAAATGAATGCAATATTAGAATGTGCTTTTATAATAATGAAGTGGTACCATGATGACATGAAAGTATAGGATCATGTCAAGATGGGGGGAAAGCATGGAAGGCTAACGGAAAGGATATGAGGAAGCATGTACGAAACGGGCACTTCGAGGTAAGTGATTTTCGGAATCACCTCTTAGTTTGTTTAAGTAAGGTTAGGTTCTAGTTAAATAAGCGTGATAGTTGAAGTTAAATATGGATTGGTTGTATGAAATCGATGATTTTTGCTAAGTAGGTCGAACGGGTCAAAACGAGGTTTTATTGCTATACCGGAAAGGTTGCATAAGTAATGATTTCGGTATTATAATTGGGTAATGGGTAGAATTGCATATAAGTACGCTAACCGAGAAACGGAGACGCGAATTGATAATCAAAGACTCGGTTGTGAGTTATGATTGATAGTTAAACAAATATCGCGAATGCAAAATTTATTAACGAAGTTTGATTTCGTATAATTGAATAAAATAAATGAGTTTAACGCATACTGAGTAACGGGTGCGTAAACCCAAATACGAATCTCCGGATAATGTAATCGTATTATAGTTATAATGTTCATATAAGTTTTGGGTTAAAACAAATGAGTCGTTTGATGAAAACATGAACGGGTCGAAATAATTCGTAAATGAATAATATGCCGAAAGCGTATAAGTTAAGAATTTCCTTAAATCGGATGTTGGATTTCAAGTTCACGTGATAGAATATCAAATTACGATCATGTGGGATGAAACGGGTAAACGGTTTAAAAGTTACGCAAGTTTTAGCGTAAACGGATGACGGAACAAAGCTGCAGATAAACCAGCTTTAGAGGGCTGTCGCCGACGCCTTGTGCAATTCCAGTTTCTGCTGATGCTCTACTTTACTGTCTACGGAGATTTCTAATTACGTGAAAACCAAGAGGCGTCGCCGACGCCCTTCCCATGTTCCAAATGCTGAAATTTTTTATTTAAGTTGTTCGGTGTACCGTAAGCTTCAGTACGCTAACCGTGATCTACGGCGGGCTTCCCAAACTTGGTTTTGATTGTTTCCTTGATGTTTATGGGTCATAAAACAAAGTCTAAGCCCCATGTAAGTAATGTATGAGTATGACAAGTGAATGCAAATAAGTAAACGAGAATTGTATGGAAGTAGTTTGCAAGAACTTGTACGTAAATGTGTAGGTATATTGAATGTATATATGTATATAGGTGTGTATGAATGTATGTAAGCATATATGTATGAAGGTACGTATGAATGTATGCATGTTTGTAAGAATGTAAGTATATATGTATGCTTGATTTACGTTTGAGTATTAAGGTTATTAATAGTGTGCCTTGAGATTGAAATGTAATACATGTGCTTAATTGAAGTCTCTCCAAGAGTTGGACACCCAGATGAAATGTGTGTATTTAGTAATATAACGGAATGGAAAGTATACGAGAACATAATGCAAATAGACTCCATGGTTATGAATCATGTTTATATAAAATGTGTACTAATGCTACGATGTTATGTGATGAGTGCAGGTTGTACAGAAACATGGATCATCATCACGAGGTATAACAATCGAAGATCGAGTCACGAGATAGATTGTACTGGAATGCTTGAGTGTGTAGATTGGCAAACATAAGTTATGCATTTATTTCGTAAATGGGTATGAAGGGTGCAATTATTGTAAAGATTTATTTTAAAATTGAACTTTCAAGTAAGTTAAGACGTTTATAATGAAAGAAATTTTATGGTACGTATTTCCGCTGCATCTTTTCAGATAAAGCGTGTTAGGGTCTTACAAGTTGGTATCAGAGCCCTGGTTTGAGAGAATCAAGTACGAGAAGGTAAGTTCTTGAACTCAAAACCGTGTGCTCATGTGATAAGGAACCCGTAGAATCCATGACTCGATCAAGATCTAAAGGTAGAAATGGAATGAAAGCGTGTACTTATGTACTCATATAAGGAAGCTAACAGTTTTGTATATGCAAGGTAAGCTTAAATGTTTGAAGAGGATGATTCGAGGATGCGGTCTAGGATAAACACCCAAGGCATGTAATTAGACAGATGAACCCTAGGTATGCAATGTTAATATATATGGTACCGGCGTTAAAAAAAAAAAAATAAAAAAATAAAAAAAATCTCCTTGGGAAGGGTAAATATTAAACGAAAGACAACGATGTTGTCTTGGTAAAGTTTTAATGATGTCGCACGAAACTGAAACCCACTTCTTCAGATATGAGACGATGACTACATGAAGGTACGAAACTAGTATGTGGATTGCGCACCTGGCCAGTGCGCAAGAAGCATATGACATTCGTGAGACCGTGGTAATTATCGCAGGTATGTCCGGTATAATTGGGTAGCAGGTGGACGTGCGGGTGAAATGGGCAGTAAGACTCTCAGGAAATTGAGAGTACTATGTAAGAATGAAAATCATGAATGATAAGAATGAAGAATGTTGAATCCGTAAGTAAGTACGAATCAATGAAGTATGAATGATATGTTTAAATTCGTGAGACGGATTCAAAACATAGAAGTCATGAAAAGTATGAATGATATGTTTAAATTCGTGAGATAGATTCAAAACATAGAAGGAATGGAAGGTCTGAGTAATACGTCTGAATCCGGAGACGAATTTAAAACATAAAATGAATGAAATTAACCTACATAAGAATGTGTTGACCGTTTGACCATGATTGGGTCAAATGGGTCATATAAGTAAGCATAAAGGAAATGGCGATAGTATGACAGAAGAATGACTGTAATTGGCACCAAAACTAATTTTTAGTTGAAAGAAAGAAGTATTGAATAAATTACGTGTTAGATAAATTAGTAATTGACTCTTGGGAGTCAGAATGAATGACGGGCTACGACCTAGACAATAACTTAAGTATGTGCGGGAAGAGTAGGTTTTGGCAAGAATACTGAAATAATGTAATAAAGTCTTTGCAAGTAATCATGAATAGAAAGAAGTACGAATATATACTTCAATACATCTACAATAAGTAAGAAATGCCAGTTGGACCTTGAAAAGTCAAACTGTAAAAAGTTGGCGAAATACCTAACAAAATGAAAGAAATGCATGTAAGAAAGGGAATTGAGATATGTTATAGCATGTACGTAGGAGATTGTAAAGAATTGTAGGTGAATAATCATCTAATAGAATGAATGTTTGAATGAAATGTGCTAACTGCCAATTTTTTAGATGATAGTGGTAGAACTCATAATGCGATCAAACCAATCGAATTGGTGAAAGGATGTGCACAACTGATCGATCTGGTTTATGGATCGTGGATTTATGCAATAAAAGTGGGGTTTGTTAAATGATTAACTCATGAATGATACATATAAATTGGTAGAGTGAATACGACATACGAACTAAGGAAATGAGTGATAGATAAATATGGTATGTGGAATGTTTGACTTTTAACAGTCAACATAAGGAGAAATTTATGTCATATAAAGGAATGTTTATGGTATACATATACGCATAAGCTCACCTCTCGTGTGGATATGAAAGAAATTAGTAGGAACACTAATAGTGGAATGTTGTGGTTCGCTTAAGGTGATTGAAATAAAACAATAACTGCCTAGAGCTAGTGATAACCCTGAACGAACATTGGTAATATGTGTATTTACATGGTTTAAATTACCATCTGCCAACGCAAGTACTTGGAGAGAATGTTAATCATAGAATACCGAAGTAAACACACGATAGGTACCCATGTGGCTAACGATAATGATGGAATATCATGTATGGTACATGTATGAGATGGAAATGTTTTGATCCACTATGATTGGTAGTTGTATTGAAAGTCTTATGCTTAATTAAGAATGCAAGAACGAGACATATACAATAGTTATGCATGAATATTACCTCTTTAATAAGTCACAAGTGTTTTCGTAATGTAGAAAGCTTCTTGAATGAATTGATTTAAAAGTAAGAATAGAATTGGTCTATTTGGAATGAGAAAGGTTTCGGGGACGAAACCTTCTTTAAGGGGGTAGACTTGTAATGCCCCAAAACTCGAATGTATACATTCACCGTATGTTTCTGTATGATATATCATGAAATAAATAACTTGGCTATTAACCTAGTTAGCATATGATAAAAACTATTATAGGAGGAAAGTTGTGCCAATTATGTTTTAGGGGCAAACACGAAGGACTAAAGTGGAATAAGTTGAAAGTTGACTTATAATATGAAAATATCACACATCAACACACACTTTGTGTGTTTTCTAGAACGACCAGGGGCTCCCAAGGAGCGAAAACCCTAACTAGTCCAAAATCACCAAATTGAAGAGTGGATCGAAGCTCAGATCCATGAATGAACATGAATTAATGATCATCTACACGAGGGGATCATGAGGTATGTCTTAAAACTTAGATTGGTGGTCTTCTATAAAGTGGATTATGTTTTAATCCGTGAATTGGTATGAAATTGAGTATGAATATGTGTTAGAATCACCATATAGAACATGTATTATGCATGATTTTGATTAATTGGATGATTTAGAATGAAACCCATTGCATGAGTGTGAAGATGATGATCATGATGAACATGTAGATGTTATAAAGTGATCTTGCGATGCATAAGGTGTTATATGATAGATTGTGATAGATAAACTTGATGTAGGATTGATGATTATGTGATTTTTGTTTGAATGTGTTGTTCATGAGATGAATCGGGGAGAACATGCTTGAAATACTTGTACATTAGCTTAGAAAGTGGTACGCACGCCAAGTGTTTGATGAAATGCCTAGTATAGGTTAATACATGGAATTACATGTTAATCAATGGATAAACATGTATAGAAAGTAGTAATGATGAAATTGTTAGCAAACTAATATGTAAGTGTGTTTTAGATGGAGTTCATGTGGAAATTTGAATTGTTAGGATGATGTGTAGAAGCGTGCATTAGGAGTTTCTACTCTATGCTCAAAGATATTGTCTAGTTGATTTTGTGGTAGGGATCAAGAGGCGAAAGTGGTGTCATTGTATGACATGTAGAATTACTAGTAAAGATAATGTTAATTTAATTTATCTCGAATGAAGTCGTTAGTTGTGGAATCATAAGATGACTAGCATGGAAGGAATTGGTTATGTTGCGTGTGCATGTGTAATCATGTGGTCATATGCGTGTTTTACTACGTGAGTAGGGAATGTAGATGATATCCGTAGTATAATTGAGTATAACGATGTAAAGGTATGAGATTAGATTGACAATTCATAAGGTAGACAGTTGACTTTCTAAAAGTCAACTGTGCATAAATAGCGTAGTAAGGCTTTGTTAGAGAAATTATGATAGAGAAATTATTAAGTACATACTATATCAATATGTACTATATGTGATGACACGAAGAATTATGTGGAATGAAAAGATGCGACTTCTTGCTTATACATTGTGTTGCTGCAATTCGACGAGTAAAGTTCAATATAGAATATGAATGTGAAATGAATGCAATATTAGAATGTGCTTTTATACTAATGAAGTGGTACCATGATGACATGAAAGTATAGGATCATGTCAAGATGGGGGGAAAGCATGGAAGGCTAACGGAAAGGATATGAGGAAGCATGTACGAAACGGGCACTCGAGGTAAGTGATTTTCGGAATCACCTCTTAGTTTGTTTAAGTAAGGTTAGGTTCTAGTTAAATAAGCGTGATAGTTGAAGTCAAATATGGATTGGTCGTATGAAATCGATGATTTTTGCTAAGTAGGTCGAACGGATCAAAACGAGGTTTTATTGCTATACCGGAAAGGTTGCATAAGTAATGATTTCGGTATTGTAATCGGGTAATGGGTAGAATTTCATATAAGTACGCTAACCGAGAAACGGAGACGAATTTATAATCAAAGACTCGGTTGTGAGTTATGATTGATAGTTAAAAAAATATCGCGAATGCAAAATTTATTAACGAAGTTTGTTTCGTATAATTGAATAAAATAAATGAGTTTAACGCATACTTAGTAACGGGTGCGTAAACCCCAAATACGAAACTCGGATAATGTAATAGTATTATAGTTATAATGTTCATATAAGTTTTGGGTTAAAACAAAAGAGTCGTTTGATGAAAAATGAACGGGTCGAAATAATTCGTAAATGAATAATATGTCGAAAGCGTATAAGTTAAGAATTTCCTTAAATCGGATGTTGGATTTCAAGTTCACGTGATAGAATATCAAATTATGATCATGTGGGATGAAACGGGTAAACGGTTTAAAAGTTACGCAAGTTTTAGCGTAAACGGACGACGGAACAAAGCTGCAGATAAACCAGCTTTAGAGGGGCCGTCGCCGACGCCTTGTGCAATTCCAGTTTCTGCTAACGCTCTACTTTACTGTCTACGGAGATTTCTGATTACGCGAAAACCAACAGGCGTCGTCGACGCCCCATGTTCCAAATGCTGAAATTTTTTATGTAAGTTGTTCGGTGTACCGTAAGCTTCAGTACGCTAACCGTGATCTATGGCGGGCTTCCCAAACTTGATTTTGATTGTTTCCTTGATGTTTATGGGTCATAAAACAAAGTCTAAGCCCCATGTAAGTAATGTATGAGTATGACAAGTGAATGCAAATAAGTAAACAAGAATTGTATGGAAGTAGTTTGCAAGAACTTGTACGTAAACGTGTAGGTATATTGAATGTATGTATGTATATAGGTGTGTATGAATGTATGTAAGCATATATGTATGAAGGTACGTATGAATGTATTCATGTTTGTAAGAATGTAAGTATATATGTATGCTTGATTTCAATACGTTTGAGTATTAAGGTTATTAATAGTGTGCCTTGAGATTGAAATGTAATACATGTGCTTAATTGAAGTCCTCCAAGAGTTAGACACCCAGATGAAATGTGTGTATTTAGTAATATAACGGAATGGAAAGTATACGAGAACATAATACAACGAGACTCCATGGTTATGAATCATGTTTATATAAAATGTGTACTAACGCTACGATGTTATGTGATGAGTGCAGGTTGTAAAGAAACATGGATCATCATCACGAGGTATAACGATCGAAGATCGAGTCATGAAATAGATTGTACGGGAATGCTTGAGTATGTAGATTTGCAAACATAAGTTATGCATTTATTTCGTAAATGAGTATGAAGGGTGTAATTATTGTAACAGATTTATTTTAAAATTGAACTTTCAAGTAAGTTAAGACGTTTATAATGAGAGAAATTTATGGTACGTATTTCCGCTGCATCTTTTCAGATAAAGCGTGATAGGGTCTTACACTCAAATTCTTTGGTTACAAAATCAACTACTGGATTATGGTATTACTACTCTTAGAACTCATATCAAAGTGGACAGTGAAGCTGACAAAATATTATCAATAATCCTGTCCAACATTCAAGAACCAAACATATTAATATCAGACACCATTTTGTAAGAGATTATTATGAAAAAGGCCTGATTTCAATCCATCATGTGTCCTCTACAATGGAACTTGTAGACATTTTCACCAAACCATTGGACACACTAATATTCCAAAGCATAATCTCTAGGCTTGGAATGATAGAATTAGAATGATTTAAAACAAAACTAATTATACTTACTTTCCTCTTTTCAAAACTGAAAGATCTAGTGACATACTAGTTGTTTTACCAAAAAGAGAATAAACTTACGGTCATATACTAGTAGTTCTCCAAAAGGCTGGTTTATTTACCAACAGTTTTCAAAAACATCACTTTTATCACAGAAACTTCTACATCTCAAGCAAAGGAATGTAGGTAAGAACAAGTAAGATCGCGTATTGTCTATTATCTCTTTGGGCCCACTACTTCTGTCTAACCAAGGAAAATTTCCTTCCATCATTTTCGCAATAAAGAAACACTCTACACCATAGTTGTTAAAAGCCATTACCTCTTGCGCCTAGGCCCATTTTTCAGGCGAGGCGAGGCAGTTGCGCCTTTAGTCGAGGAAATTGCGCTTTAATTCTCCAGGTGATGGTTCAGGTGCACATTCCGGCGAGATTCCTGGATTCCGGAGAGTTTCCGGCCAAATTTTCTAAATTCTAGTAAGATTCTAGCCAGATCTATACTTTTATCTAAGGAAGACTACTTTTCTACACTAATACACTAATATTTTAGAACTTTTGGTACTAAATAGATGATGTAAAGTGTTATATAATAGATTTTGTTTATTTTATTTAAAGAATAGTATTCTTTTTCTAATACATAACATATTTTTATTTTTTTCATTATGCGCTTTATTTCCTCAGGCCCTTGCCTTTTTTTCGCTTTGCGCCTAGGCCCCAGGCGAGACCTGTGCGCCTAGCGCTTTTAATAATTATGCTCTGCACAAAACATGTTGCCATGTTTTATCATTCTTCACAAGCTCACCTACCTTCAAATAGAGTGACACACATATTCACTCATACAAAAGATAGATGTTACTAATTCACATCTAATCTTGATGTTTTATCAAACCACTCCTATTAACAAAAGAGCTGCTCATTTTCTTGATAGTAGTAATTCAATACTTCATGTGGAGGAATTCTGAACATCACCAAATAAGCAAATCTAACTCTACATTCAAGAGATAAATACTTCAAACCAATTCTCAAATGTTACAAAGTTCACTTCCTAACCCACATGAAGAAGAGGTGAAATCCATTTCAGGTGTATCTTGATGATGAGATTACGTTTGTGGCTTCCACTGTTCTGATTGATCTCATTTGGTCACATATTGAAAATGGAAACATAAGTAAGACCACCTTGTAGGCAACAACACTTTGCCTTCTCAAAAAGCAAAAACTGTTGGAAAGCCCTGGTACCAAGAAAAGGGGACATCACCGTTTGTCAAAAATTAGTTATACAACCACATTTTGTGGGGGCATATGATTTAACTAGTTTGGTTGATCCTAGCATCTGGAACTTTTGGAATTGAAGGCATAAGCTGAGAGTTGAGGTCTCTAATCTCAAGATGATGGTTACCAAAATGTCTCAAGTTAAGTCCAGCTGAACCATGAATACACCCAACAGCTGGTCTCCTATCCTACATAGGAGCTTAATCTCTCAAAAACGCTAGTCATTATCAAAAACTTCCAGCCACAGAAAACCAAACTACTGATGAAGAAATAGCCACCTCTTCATTAACCGACACTAATCAAAACATATACTGATACCAAAAAGGGGAGATTGATCATAACTGTCATACCATGTATTTATCCTTCCTTTAAGAAAGACTTAGAATATGGAAAACTTTCAAGAAAAGGCAGTATTCTTCCTACCCTAGAAAATTCAACTGATATCTTTTAAAAGCTTCTTACAAATCACTAGAGTAGTAGAGAAGAATCAAGATGGTAGCCAAATAAGGATTAAAATGATGATTCCTCCTCAGAAACTTCATATCGTCACTGATCAAAGAGTTTGGAACTAGTAATTAGATCCAAAACCTACCGGTTGATAAAAACTTGAAGCTTAAATATAGAACATCCAGTAGTTTTAATATTCAAGTACTTCTCAAAGAATTGAAGTATCTCAAACAGAAAATCCTTCATAAGCTTTTGAAGGTCTTTGCCTTATCAACATACATTAAAACAACTAAATCTTATCATTTCTTGATAAAGGCCTTGTAAAACAAAATCATGCCACATCTCTCAGAAGGATAGGAATTATATTCCTTCTTCAGAGGTCCAGAGGGTAGACTTTAATCTTCCCTAACCCAGAGACTTAGATATCACAAGCAACTCACATATTAAAAGATGCGAAGAAAAAGAACCTTTCTCTGCATTCAAGATGGATGACTTTGGTGAAGATAAAGGAATTGTCCAGGACAACTATTGCAACAAATGTTATCAAGGACTCTTCATCAACTCAAGTAAAAGAACAAAAGACACGCATTAATAAGTGTGATTTTGGAATCAGCAGATCTAGGGGGAGATTGTTGGGTTATATAAGATTTGCTAAAAATGAAAGCCAAAACCCAAGGGAACAATCTTCCCTGCCTGATGAAATATGTTGAAGTACATTCATTAGCCCAGGAGTTTCCCCCTTTGAAAGCTTCCCAAAACAACTGCCCAAACTACTAATATAAAATTGTTGCCTTTAAGAATAAAGATAAAGTGTTGGAATGTCAAAGTGATGGTCAACAAGTCAATAGTCAAGTCAACAAAAGTTAGGACTAAAGACTAGAAGATCAAGTCAACAAGTAAAAAGTCAATAAAACCCAAGCCTACAACTTTTGAAGTGACCCAAAAACTGAAACAACGGTAAATTAGAATTATATATATATTGACTGAATAAAATAGGCATAAAATTTTACATGAAAAACCCACTTTCTCTCTCTAAATCTATTTATAGCCTAGTTTCTCTCTCTGAAGTGTGACAACAGAACCCTAAACCTAGATAAAGTCACCTAATACATGCTTCTATAATCTACTTATAGCACCCATACCATTACACGAACGTACCTGTATACAAAATCAACTTTCTCTCTCTAAAATCTATTTATAGCCATAATTTCTCGGTACAAAGTCACCTAATACATGCTACTAAAATCTCTTTATAGCCCCTAATACATTTATACACCATATACAAAATCAACTTTCTCTCTCTATAATGTTTTATAGCCCCACTTTCTCTTTCTAAAATAAGACTATGAAACCCTAGTACATGCACCTAGAAAATCAACTACACAATCTTAAGTCACCCAAAATGTATTATCAAATTACACATAAGTGACGGGAATGTCATTGATGTGCTAAAAGTAGTCTAATTTAATTAACAAAAATTAACCCTAAATTAAACACTAACTAATACTCTAGACTCTTTAAAAAATAAACTACTGACATGCAAGTGCACTTATCGACCTAGTAAAGCTAAATTAAGTTTGGATATCGAACCCACGAGACTCCTATTGAAAACGTGAACTAGACTCGATTACTTATCAACACTACTGATTTATTTGATTTTATTGTTTGAGGGGTTCTACCAATCCTAATGCAAATAATCAAATGATTACCTAAAACAAACTCAGACATGAATTCTAACTGCAGACGAGTTCAGATGATGATAAAAGCACAACCTAGGTTAGAATCCTACACATGAATGACAAGTTTTCTATCGGTAATGGAACTATTATGGAACCGGGATCTTAATATGCTGAACCCAAAGGGTAATCTAAAGGATCCTCGACCCTTCTAAAAGTGTCACCTAATAGATTCCTAAAAGCTATTAAATCTACCGGTTATGTGGATTCCCTCACGATATTTCCAACTCTAATGATGAAGTACCCTATAGACAATCTACTTCATAAAACGAAAGTCTCAATACACTAAGAAGTGCAAGGGGTAACTAATGGAATACTAATTAGACTCAATAAGCAAGGAATGCCAAGCAAACTAGGGAAATCTTCTCACAAAGGCTTTACTCCTAGCAACCTAACAATCAAGACAAACTGACAACCTATCACCTCACGGATATCAAGAGTGGTTGAGCAGTTAGACCTACTTGAGTAAAAATATCATTCCTACGTATTACTACGTCTAGCAAACCATTTAACGATCGAAAACACACAATAAACGATCTAGCATGCACTTATAACTGAAAGACATTCAACAACGCACACGTGGAATGATAATCACGCAATTAAACTAGTCAAAATACGCGTACACATCAGATCAAAACAAATAATGTTATTACTTCAATCATTAATTCACAAAACAAGTTCCAAAAACCGAAAGTTTACAAGTTAATCACATGTATTCATCATAAACCTAGGTAGTTCATAAACTCTAGCCAAGAATCATCTCAAACAAAATTCAAATAACAATTCAAGTTCAACAAACATGATAAGAATCAAAGAAATCAGGGAAACAAACCCGAAGAATCTTAATCATATTGCTTGAAACCATAAATCCTAGCCTTCCGTATCTTCAAAATCACCTATAGCAGCTCTCTGGTTGTCCCCAAGTAAGGTTATTTGTTTCAATATTCATCATTAGGGTTATATATTGTTTGCTTGGGCTCTGATCAACAAAGCAACGAGATTAGGCCCCTCGAGTCACACGAGGGGCATTGAGTAACCATGTCGCATGACGTAACAAGCGACAGAGTCGCGATGACAATTTTTGTAATAACCCATAACTTTTCAAGGCATTTCGGTCTTTTTATTGATAATCTGGGGCCCTGGTGTCGCACGAGGATGAATGCTAAACCTTGTCGCGTGACGCGACAGGGGTGTTTTCCTACATTTTTATAATTCTTCAATTCTGATCACTCACGACACGTCTGGAAGCTCGATTTTCTTTGTTTTTGCCCGTTTTCACTTCCTTTTTCATCCGGACACTTGCAAAACACGAAACACTAAGTACCATGCAAAATTCTAACAAAACGATAAAAAACTCTTCGAAAATTGTAGAAACTTTATACTGGAAATAGATGTATTTTACAATATATCACTCATACCTTTTCAGGTTGAAAAGATACATTCGTGTTAGGTTTTATCTGGCCGTTAGCACCTTCCTCGCCATCAGCACCTTCCTCCTCACTGTTATCACCTTCCTCGATGTGCATAGAGCCTTCCTCGACATTCTTATCACCTTCCTCGAAGTCTTTAGAACATTCCTTTTACTCGTTCTTGTGTTGTTTTTCCACATTAGAATGGTAAGTACGGGTTGCGTGCTGCATATTGCTTTGTGCCATGTAGGATGGTTCAGCTTCATCTACGAACTCCTGAAACAACTTAATGGTGAGACTTTGGTAACCAAAACGACATCACATCTTATATAGATTTTTTACCTTGTTCAAATCGGGCAACACGGGCTGCACTCTCCTATCATCAATATGAAACAAGATAAAACCTCATCCTCAGCCTGTTCAACGTCAGGTCCAAAGACGTGTCCAAAGATGTATGACTGGTTCAAAACATCGCCAAAAATATAACTAATGTCACAAGACAACATCGTGATATGAACGGTTTGATCGGACTATTTTGTTTGTGAATTTTCATTTGAATAAAATGGTCACCATATGCTTGGCTTTATAACAAATTTCTGGAACCATATGCCACATATAGGTCAATACGTTACGTATAAGGTTTAATTATTAACCAACCAGAACCCTACACGATGCGTATAGCCCTATACATGTTGTATATGATCACTTTTTCAATCTCAACTCACTACAAAGTCAGCAATATACCTTAATATCCTCGTACATCATCCCTATATGACAAGTACGCGTTGTATAGGGTTTTATGTTTCATCTATTGAAGAAATAGTGGATCTCAATCGACTGGAATCAGATCAGATCCATAGATTTAGCCTCTGCATAAAATGATTAATCCTTCGCTTCGTTACTGGATGATGATGGAAACTAGATCTCCGATGAACTCTGCAAAACAGAACACCGTCAGCCTCGCCACGGGGAGAATGGGGGGTTTTCTCCATGACATCCCTCTGGCGTGAGAATAAGTACGGGTTATTGGAAATAGTTTAAAGTGAAGTAAGAGAGAGAGTAGGTGAGAGTCAATGAGATTACTTGTACCTGAAGTTCTTATTTATAACCGGATTTAGGCGCCAAAAGAGAAAAAGAGAGATTTAACGGTGTTAAGATCACACCATTAATTTATCAACTTGTTCTCCAAGTGGATCGTGGTGTGATCAACGGTTGGGAATCGAGACGTGGCAAATGATGGTGACCCTGTGTCTATCACGAGAATATGCCATCTTCATGATTCTTGGGAGTGCACCAGATGACGCCACGTGTAATTCTGTTGCAACCATTTATGCTCTTGGTTTCTTAATTCCTTGCGCGCGGAAGTCATCTGATGAGGAATGTACTCAAGCTTAACTATTTCCTTGCGCGAGCCCGCGCAAGGTAGTTAAATGATCATGTTCCTTCTCAAATGTCCGGCGCATGGAAGGGTAAGGTTTATCTCTTGTAATATAGTCTGCGCGAAGTCTGCTTTGTGGATAAAATGGGTATGGTCTCTTGCTTGGCGCAAGGTTTTGGGACCATTCCCCTTCAAGTCCCCCCAGTCCAGTGTTGCTCCTATGCGTAAGTGGCAAGTGGGTGGAGCACTGGACTAATAAAACAATGTAGCGTTTTCTATATTTCTGTGAATAGTTTCATTGCATTGAAGGAAAATAACTTCATGAAGAAGGAAAAACTTTCTACATAAGGAGAGGCAATTTTGAATTTTGAAAAAGCTGTCATTGTGTCAGAGTTTTGGTGAAAAGCACGTTTTAAGGTGACGTTCTGAGTACTGTGTGACAGCTGTCAACAATGCCAGACGTTCAACATTAATTGCAAAACGGCTCTTGGCGATTGCACGCGCACGTGAGGATGGTTCCTATTCCCCACTCGCCCTTCTGTCACCTAGAGTTGGTTGAGAACCCAGAATTTTGAGCACGTTTCTGCAGGCATTTATTGCAACGCCTATATATACACTCCATTTGCAATCAATTTTCGTTATGCTTTTTCAAAAAATCTCTCTATCTTCTTCCTTCCTGTAGAACTTATCTCCGATCAAAATTTCTGGATACCCTTGTTCCTGCATATTTCTACTCATGGCTACTAGTTCCAAGCCTGAAGAGTCGTCGAAGATGCCATCTACTTCTTCTCTGCCGACATTAAAGTGGAGTTGGAGTGCGTTTGATCATCGACACCTGCTGCGACTACAGCCGAGGATGATACGTCAGCAAAGGTGGGTGATCAAGAGACTAAGGGTAGGGAAACGCAAAACATACCCAACATACCAGAAATCCCTACCCCAGAAAAAACAAAAAGCTCTCCTGATGATCCTGCTGGCAAGCAGGTAAAACATACTGCCCCAACATCTCCGCTTACTGAGAAGACTGTATCTGAGGCGCAGGAAAAACCTGTTTCCCCCTTGTCGCATACTGAAAAATTTACTACCAAAGGGAAGGCCAAGGAAACTGGGTCATCTGCTGGCCAAGATTTTGATTCATTTTTTGATGATGCTGAAGAAGAGTCTCCGATTCGCCCCGAGGAGACACCTGGGGATTATTACTATCGCTCCTATTCGATGAAGCGGACCTCTGCCATTCACCATCCTGTTTGGAAATTAAAACAAGGCGATACCTTTGCAGATTGGCAAGCCTGCAGAGAATGGTATAAAGGGATCTACCCGCCGGCGGAGGTGAAAATACAAGAGGAGAAAAATCATGAACAGATCTACAAGCTTATCTGCAGGAAACTGCCCTTGCCTCCTCTGTTACGCATAGGATTGTGCGCGAATGGCGCAGTATGAATAAGGAGTGGGATGAGGTCGAGGCACAGAAAATTAAAGTAGGTGCTGAAAATGAGAGGGTAAGGAAAATGATTGTGGATCTGGAAGCGGAAAGGTCCAAATTCGAAGAAGTGAAGAAGATGGAAGAGTGGTCTGCCATAGGATGGAAGAAGAAGGCCGAGTCAGCTACGGCGCAATACGAAGAAGACTGCAAGTGATGGTTGGATGCTTGCGAGCGTGATAACAATGAGAAAATATCATTGCGAAATGAGATTGAAAAGTGAAAAAAGAAAAACAGATGCCATTGCCGCAGCGGACGAAGTGCGCTCGCACAGGGAACGAAGCGAACAGAAAGAGGTAGAGACAAGAATGACACTTCTGCTTAGAGATAAAGAAATTGTTGACCTTACTTCTATGTTCTTTGATTAGGAGCAAATGAAGGCCGAGATTGATTCCTTGAAGAAAGATGCCAAATTAAATCAAGTTGAGAAGGCCGAGCTGACGCGCCGTATAACTGAAGGCAAAAAGAAAATCAAGAGACAGAAGTCGCACGTGCTACTGCGGAAAGTATAACAGAGTCTCTGTTGAACAAACTTTCATGGACCCCACAACATGGAATTGTAAATGTAAGTGATCATAAGTTCATATATGCACAAGTATCTTTTGTTTAAATGTATTGACTTTGCTTCTGTTGTGTAGATTGCGAACTCTATTCTGAATTCCACTTAACTTGATGAGGCAGTGGCGTAGCTGATGGTGTCGGCGCGGTCTGATGGCTTACACAGGGCTACAACGAATGCTCTGCCCATGTTTCGCATGCGCTAAAAGTAAAATGGGATAATAGCCGTTCAGCCACGCATGGGATGAATACGAATGCTGCCTTTATTCACGCGAAAGAAAGATGTGACAATATTCAAATTCTGATCAAGGACCTAGTCGACAATGCGTTGCCCCATGATGATGTTGTTGACCGTTTGAAAGAAATCTTCGCAGAAAAAGAAGGTGAAACAAAGGCTTCGGAGTAGGATGAACCTTTTGTAACGTTTGTGTAAATTTGAACTTTTTGAATGTTGGAACATAGGTTTATGTACCGATGCGCTGCTGCGCAAGTATTTTATTTTGTTAATATAATATATATTTGGATTACAATGTGTGCATGAGTACAATTACTTGTTTAGGACAAGACAAATGAACGTGACTAACCAAGTCATGTGTGATCGTCAGTAATGTGATATCTTGCAGCTCATGAGTAGAAGTGTTTTATGTGTTTCCAAAGTAATTGCATGCATTTGTAAGAAATATATTTATGAAAGTAGAAATGTAAGTAGCAGGCAAAATAAGATTTCATTGATAAGGCTTCGAGCCACAACTGTCGCTAAGATTACAAATAAACTACTGTAAGCAGTCTCCTGCAAAGCGCAAAGCTATGCATTGAGAGAGCGGAGATTACAAATAGCAACGACGCAATTGTTGGGCGTTCCAGGTTCTAGGAACGCTGGTGCCGTCCATGTGCTTGAGGATATAAACTCCTTTGCCAAGGAGTTCATTGATCACATAAGGCCCCTCCCATCTTGGAGCAAGCTTTCTTGGTTTCTCAGCATTGAAAGCTTCATTATCTCGAAGGACGAAATCTCCAGGTAGAAAGGTGCAAACGCGTGCCCTTTTGTTGTAATATTTCTCCAACTGGATTTATACTTTGCTTCGTGAATAGCTGCGTTTTTGTATCTTTCTTTGACCAAATCGAGATCCTAACGGCGCTGCTCCTCATTGTTTTGTTTCTCCAGGGCGAGCATCCTTGGAGATGGGAGGCCAATCTCAGTAGGAATTACTGTTTCCATTCCATAAACCAAACTGAACGGAGTTTCTCCCGTGCTTGTCTTGGGTATTGTGCGATGAGCCATAGAATACTGGGAAGCTCATCCACCCATCCACGCCGCGCCGTGCCAAGGCGGGCTTTAATGGCATCTACCACTTGCTTGTTGATACTTTCAACTTGACCGTTCGCCTGTGGATGCGCAACGGAAGAAAAAACATGCTCAATCTTCATCTCTTGCATCCATTTTTGCAAATCTTTGGACGCTAGGTTTGAGCCATTATCTGTGATGATGCGCATGGGCAACCCAAAACGGCAAATAATATGTTCCCATATAAACTTTCTGATCACCATAGCTATTGTCGAGGCTAAAGGCTTCGCTTCAACCCATTTCGTGAAGTAATCCACAGCAACGACGATAAACTTCACTACGCCTGGTCAAAAGGGAAATGACCTACCAGATCAATGGCCCATTGTTCAAAAGGCCATGCCAATGTTACTGGGACAATGGATTCTTGGGGCGCAAAGTTTTCGGCGCATAACGTTGACAAGCCATGCACTTGCGCAAAATTTCAACAGCGTCCACGTGCATCCCTGGCCAGTAGTACCCTGCGCCCATAACTTTTGCAACAACCATACGTGGTCCGGTGTGTCTGCCACATAATCCTTCATGAATTTCTCTGAAATTAAGTATTGACATCGTGTTTATTGACACATCGTAATAGAGGACCCATGTATGACTTTCGATATAAAATACCGTCCGCCATTTCGTAGTTTAGGGCCTTACACCGTATCTTTCGCGCTTGTGCCTTGTTTTCAGGAAGCTGACCGTGCTGTAGAAATAGGATAATCGGAGACATCCAAGATGGATTCCCCATTTCAACCATATTGACTTGCTTTAGTGGAACAGATGGATTCTTTAAGACCTCGATTCTAACTTCTTTTGCCAAATGTTGGAAACTTGTGGCTGCAAGTTTACTTAATGCATCAGCATGTTTGTTTTCACTTCTGTTGACGTGAACTACCTTAAACTGCCTGAACTGACTGATTAGCGACTTTGCTTGTTCTAAGTATAATGCCATAATATCGCCCTTTGCATCATACGTACCATTGATTTGTTTTTGCTACAAGACGAGAATCGACATGCGCAGTTAAATTTGCAGCCCCCATTTTGATTGCCAAACGAAGGCCTGCCAGATATGCTTCGTATTCAGCTTCATTATTCGTGCTCTTGAAATCAAGACGTATGGCATAAGTGAACTCCTGATTATCTGGGTTAACCAATCGGAGGCATGCGACGGCCTCATCGTTATTCGATGCGCCATCTGTATGTAACGACCATACTCTGTCATCCATAACGGGAACCGGATTTTGGATTTCTTCGCATTCTTGGACTTTGTCTGCTGGAACCTCAGCTACGGAATTAGCAAGGATTTGCCCTTTAATTGCTGTCTCGGCTTGTATACAATATTGTGTCCGCCTAGTTCGATAGCCCACTTAGCTAATCGTCTTGAGACATCTGGTTTGGAAAGAATCTGGCCTAGGTGATAGTTTGTTAAGACAGTTATAACGTGACCAGAAAAATACCTCCCAAGTCTGCGCGAGGCATTGACTAGCGCGAGTACTAGTTTTTCCATCATTGAATACCGAGACACAGGATCATTCAGCATCTTGCTGATATAATAAATAGGTGTTTGAACACCCTCCCTTTCAACGAGTAATACCGCTCCAACTACCATTTCGGATGTAGCAAGATAAAGGACCATAGGCTCTTTGTCGCGTGGAGCTGTTAGGGTTGGCAATTGAATTAAACAATCTTTCATATCCTGGAAAGCTTTTTCCGCCTCTGGCGTCCATTGAAATTTGTCTTTCTTAACGTAGTTGTGTAAAGTACGGATAAAAGGATAAGATTTTGCAGCATGATTTGCAAGGAAATGGTTGAGAAGCAGGTAACCGTCCTACTAATCGTCGCATCTCTTTGACACTTGAAGGAGATGTCATACTTTGAATCGCCTTAACCTTTTCAGGATTAACTTTGAAACCATCCTTTGTGACGACAAAACCAAGAAAAGTGCCTTCCTCCATGCCAAATGAACACTTGCTTGGATTTTACTTCAAATTGGCCTTCCGCAATGAATCGAAAGTTTTTTGAATGTTCTCCAACATCGTTTCTTCTGTATGGCTCATGATGACTAGATCATCAATGTACACTTCGACGGTCACCCCGATGTCATCACCAAAAACTGTATCTATAAGCCGTTGATAGGTGGCTCCTGCATTGCGAAGACCGAAGGGCATTTTTTATAACAAAAAATACCCTTCTCTGTGCGGAAGGCCGTTTTGTCCTCATCTTCTTGTTTCATCAACACTTGATGATACCCTTTATAGCAGTCAAGAAAACATATCCAGTGGAACGCCGCTAAAGATCAACTTTCTTGTCAATCTGACGAAGAGAATAACAGTCTTTTGGGCATGCTTTGTTTAGATCATTAAAGTCGACACACATGCGCCAACCGCCATTGTGTTTTTTGACCATAATAGGGTTCGCCACCCAAGTTTGGTACTTAACTTCGCGCAAAATACCAGCATTCAACAATTCGGTGACCTGTTCATTCATAGCTTGAGTTTTCTCCGTACCCAGGCTGCGCTTTTTCTGAACCACTGGCTCTGCTGAAGGAAAAACGTTTAAACGATGCTCAGCGACATCGCGCGGGACACCAACCATATCTGCAGGTGTCCAGGCAAAGATATCCATATTGCGAACAACAATTTGAGCTTTGCGCGAATTGCTGTAGTTAGCACAGGGCCCAAAATGATCGTTTGCTCTAGTTATTTGCTGTTAAGGATCCATTTCTCATGCTCATTTGGAGATACAGGCTTAGACGCTTTAGCAACTGTTCTTCGATAGACATAATTTCTTTACGTGCATACATGATAGCTACGCCTGTTGGTGTCAGAAACCTACAGGCAGCGTGCGGCGCAGACGTAATCATGCTAAAATCACGTTGCGCGCGACGACCCAATAGAACATCATGGCGAGAAGTCGCCGGCATCACCATAAAATTCACTTGAATAGTTCGTGAATGTTTTCTGTCTGAAAGGGTGACAGGGAAAACTATCTGTCCGAGAGGAAAGACAGCCTCATTACAGAATCCAGTCAAAGGGAAATCGACTGGTTCCAAGCGTGCCTTATCCTCTGTTTCCAATTATTTAAAACATTGCTCATAGATTATATCCATGGAACTCCCAGGGTCAATAAACATGTAATCCTTTGATAATGACCGAAAATACTTGTAATCACAACCGGTCGTTCTTCTTGTGGTCCCCCAGGAACAATAGGGAATATCACTTGTTGTTCTCGCCAGTTATCATTTCGAAAACGTTGATAAGTGCGCTTGCGCGGCCTACCCCCTTGAATCATAGAAACTTGTTTCATCTTCCTGTTGCTTGGACCTTCATCCCCGCGCGTAATTTGCCTAACTTCCTTGCGCACTGATTGAAGCAAGTGCGTAAGCTTTCCACTCTTCAACGCCTTTTCTATTTCTGTGCGCAAGCTGATACAATTGTCAGCTGTATGACACGTATCTTTCTGAAAGTCACAAAAAAGATTTGGATCATATCCTTTCTTATTCTTCATAGGTTGAGGTTGTTTGAACTGCAAATTTCGGTACTAAGAACCTCCGCAGGGGATTTTGTTAAAGGAGTCAATTGCCGATCGCGATTCTCTTGTTTGATCGCTTTCTGAGTGGTGATTTTTTTTATTGTTGCGCGAGCATCCACTGGTGAGTATGGGGAAAATGACCCCTGACTCAAATCCTTCCATCCCTTTTTAAACTTCTGATTTCCTCTACTCAAATCCTGAGGACGATTTTGAGGTAGAGGTGGTCTGTTGGAACTCAGGTTGCGCTTCGTTTGGGCGTAAACCTTGGCCGCTGCCATAAGTTTATCCCAACTCTTAGGAAGGCCAGTAGTGCCAGATAACACTTTGATCATTTCATCACATCTTACGCATATTTGAATTGTGCGCGGATAGGATCCTCATGTACATCTCCAATTTCTAACACCTCTTTATTATAACGAGTGATGAAATCTTCCAAACTCTCATCATCCTTCCGCCACATGTTCATCACATCCAAGGAATCTCTGACGTATCACCGTTGCTGGCTAAAATGAGTTAGGAATTTCTCTTTGAGATCGTTCCATGAAGAAAGTTTACATGTGGGTAAGTTATCGAACCATAGGCGCGCAGCGTCTGTGAGGGTTTGCACGAACAAGTGGCTCCACATCGGTAACGACCACCCTCCGATAAGCCCTACGCCTGTGAATAGGCGCCTCAGCAGGATCAGTCATACCGTTAAACTTCCCCACATTAGAAGGTAACTTCGCGCGCTCGAGAGGAGCTAACGCTATTTCCTTCACGAATTTTGACTGCTCAACTGCTTCAGCAGGTCTATACACCAAATTGTAATCATGTTCTGCCTCAGGATTGTATGTTGCACGAACCCTAGGCTTATAAATAACATGATCCTTAGACAACCGATCAAACACACTCTTACTATCTCCTTCCTCATACGATTCATCACGTTGGGTGTCCCCCTTCTGTGACACTCGTGGGCCCAAACATGAATGAACCGAAGTACGACGTTGGGAATTCTCTTCCTGCCGACGATTACCAGAATAGGTGGAATCCATTCTCGTATGAGAATACATCTCAGTTTCTTCCTCAAACACATGAGACGGTGTATGAGAACGGATCTGTGAATCAAAACACTCGAGGTGCCGACGAAGCACGGACATGAGGAGCTTGAACCGGAGCTTGTAAAGCTGGAGTTCCGGTCTGAGCACAGAGTTGAGCATACATAGCATTCAAAGCTGTTGGAGACTTAATTAACCATGACAACGGGTTTCACCAGGTGGTAAAATTGAAGTAACATCAACATGTGGAGCCGCCGGAGTTACTGGAATGCTCGCATGCTCAGGATCATATGGAGCATCAGCTTCGCCGGACGTATCCTCAACAATTTGTCCGTCAATCTAAGGGCCACGAACGACGCGGCGGATCTCAGACCGAGGACCTACTGGAAACGATGATCCATTAGCCATGATGTTGTAGATCTGAGTAAAACGAAACGAAAAGATGAGAAGAAAATAGAAAATCGGTGGGCGCCAATGAAGAAACAGTGGATCTTAATCGACCAGAATCATATCAGATCCATGGGTTTAGCCTCTTCATAAAATGGTCAATCCTTCGCTTCGTTACTGGATGATGATGGAAACTAGATCTCCGATGAACTCTGCAAAACAGAATACCGTCATCCTCGCCACAGGGAGAATGGGGGTTCTCTCCGTGACCACCCTCCGACGTGAGAATAATTACAGGTTATCAGAAATAGTTTAAAGTGAAGTAAGAGAGAGAGTAGGTGAGAGTGAATGAGATTACTTATACCTGAAGTTCTTATTTATAACCGGATTTAGGCCCAAAAAGAGAGAAAAGAGAGATTTAACGGTGTTAAGATCACACCGTAATTTATCAATTTGTTCTCCAAGTCACACGGATCGTGGTGTGATCAACGGCTGGGGAATCGACACGTGGCAAATGATGGTGACCCTGTGTCTATCACGAAAATATGCCATCTTCGTGATTCTTGGGAGTGCACCAGATGACGCCACGTGTAATTCTGTTGCAACCGTTTATGCCCTTGCACGATTGCTCATTAATGGCTTCTAGAAGGTTTACAGTTGTAACCTTCTGTTGTTTGCCACATGTTCAGTTTGTTACAACAGAAAAGATTCCTTTGTCCTTTTCTGACTGCCCTGAATGCAGATGTGGTCTAAGATCTTTACTTTTGTTTTCAAACTCAACTCCCCCTTGCGCGGACTTGTGCCAAGTTATCAGAAGAGATGATCATCATAGTACTTGGCGCACGGTCAAAAAAGGTGAAAAGTGCCTTGTTTCTTAATTCCTTGCGCGCGGAAGTTATCTGATGAGGAATGTATTCAAGCTTAACTATTTCCTTGCGCGAGCCCGCGTAAGGTAGTTAAATGGTCATTTTCCTCCTCAAATGTCTGGCGCATGGAAGGGTGAGGTTTATCTCTTGTAATATAGTCTGCACAAAGTCTGCTTTGTGGATAAAAATGGGTATGGTCTCTTGCTTGGCGCAAGGTTTTGGGACCATATCCCTTCATCTATCACTGTCCTATACAACACGTATAGATTTATCCGCCTCATATAGCATTACTTTTTCTCATGCATTTAATGCACTAAAACCCCATAGGAAGCGTAAAGCACTATACGCGTCGTATATGGGGTGTTTACCTAATTGTAACATCCGCCAAAATCGGATCTCTGAAATCTGACCCGGATTGCAAAATGGAATCCAAACAAACTAAATAAAGTGAGGAAATTTTATTATTAATTATTCTAATAATAAAACGCGTAACGTTAATTGGGTTCGGGTTAAAAAAATCATATATTGATTTTTATAGTTAAGATATAAGAGTATCGTTAAACCTGTTGGTTTTTATAAGGAAAATGAACCAATGAGATTAGTATTACAAAAGAAAATAACTAATTACGTTAAAGGTAGTAGTTAAAGTGTGTTTTAAACTTAAAACGGTTAAACCTGTCAAAATACCAAAGTTATAAGTTAAGGGGTTGTTTTGTAATTAACGGAAACTTAAATTAAGCAAGTTAACTAACTGGGTTAATAACCTGGTTAACTCAGCTGTTATTTATATAGGAAGTTAATTAACTAGGTTAGTATGTTAGTAACTTTATAAGGCAAATACTATGTTAGTGTTATTAGTTAAATCAAGTTAGCTTTTTGAATAAAAGACAAAGGACTTATTGTGTAAATATTGATACAGGCTAAGATGATTAAAAAGAAAACCATGTTGGGGCCGGGATTCAAACCCAGGACCCCAACGTACAACAAATATCGCCTAACCAACCGAGCTACAAGTTCCTTTGTGTAGAAACCCGACACATAATCTATTTAGCCTAACCCAGAATGGTTAAAAGGAAAAAAATATAAAACCCACCGGACATAGTCGGGTTTCGAACCGGAGCCTCCACCGGTCACTTAACAGCACAATAACATACCACAACACCACCAATGGATTCTGTGATCACATCCGTTGCGTTTAATACTTGAACTAAACCCGGAAGCTGAGAAGCTTAGTCTTTCCCATAGTGGTTCAAACGTAGCCATGACTAAACACCCTTAAAACTCGAACAGGACATCGTTTGACCTTCTCTTTTAGATCTATATGATTCATATTAATGGAGGGTAATGTTACAAGCACCAAAACCATTGATTGTTGTCTTTAACTCATGTATTGTTCATGAACTTAATTCACCATTAAAGTTCCTTAATGTCAAGTTTGGGTTTTAACCTTTTTCATAAAATTAGATCAAGATCCTTATACCAATCGAAAGCTCTGCTCAATCCTTACAAAATCCCAATGGAGTTACATAATTCCATCACCTGAGCATCATGAATTTGATCCATGAAGATTCTAGGGCTTGTAACTTCAAGCCTTGATATCTCCTTCAATTCTCAACCTTTTTAGGTAATTCCAAAGTTCATTGTGCTTAGTTTTTCATCCTTTACAAAAGTCCTCTATCAATTTCAGTGATAGAAGGCGTTTGATGTGCTAAATATGGTCTATAAAAACTACCTAATTTTAAACCTAAACTAGACACGCTAAGTTTTGAATTTATAAAAACAGACTCTCTAAAACCTAGACCACACAACTGGCAAGTGTACCGGTCAATGCAATATAGCTTAAGCGAGTCCGAGTATCGAACCCACGAGACTCTCTATTTACGTTTACTAGACTTGACTAACTAACTACTAGACTGACTCGACTTAATTATTTTAATGTTTCGAGGGGGGGGGGGGTTCTAATAACCTAATGCAATTACTTAAAACTAACTAAAGCTGACTAAGACACCAACTAAGACTGAGGATGAATTCAGATGATGGGAAAGCACTACCTAGGTCCGAATCCTACATATAAATGACAATTTTTTATCGGTTATGGAACTAATTTGGAAACCGGTATCTTAAGATGCTAAACTTAAAGGATAACCAAACAGGACCCTCGACCCTTCTCGAGAAGACACCTATGGCAACCTATTAAACTGTTCTAATACCGGCTTATAGGACTTCCTTATAGGCTATCCTAGTGTAATAATAAAGCACCTTTTGGACACTCTACGTCACGTTACGAAAATCTAGGGAAACTATGGAATCCTGATCAGACTCGGTAAGTAAGTAGTGAAAGGGAAACTAGGAAGATCTACTCACAAAGGCTCTAACTCTAGCAATCTAACATTCAAGACAAACCGAAAATCTCTCACCTCACAGTTATTATTGGTACAATACTTAATCCTATTCAAGTAACAAGTATATCCCTATAGTTCACTACTTTTAACAAAACATCAAATAGTCTAGAACACACAGTAAATGACCTAGCATGCATCTATTATTTGAACGACATCCAACTAGCAACATGAGGGATAATAATTATTCAATGAAAAAAATTAATTACGCATATACGAAAGATCATAAAAACCAAAGTGTTTACTTTAATTATTCAAATCCACAATTAAAAACAATGAACCGATAAAAGTAATATCAAACGTAACGTGTATTCATCTACCCTAGGCAATGAAAAAGTTTAGCCAAGAACCATAGTCAAGAACAATAAATAAATCTGAACCGAGTAGCAAAACATGTTCATATGTTTGAATAATATAAAGAAATAAAAATCAAAACTGACAAAATTGTGAACCAACCCGGTTCTTGATTCGTGCTTGATCTCGATCTAAAGAGTCTTGAAATCTTTTTTTTTTCATTCCGTTCCGTTGTTCCGTATGCATATTCTAATCGTCTTTCAGCGTCGGTTCGTCTCCTCTTTAAAATAAAATCGTTCCAGCAACAGCCACCCCCCTACAGCCTCTATATGCGTCCCAATATGGATCTTCTGTATATCGTGGGGTATATCGTATTTATAAGGATTCGACAATTAAAGTCCTTTTCAGCCAATGAAGGCTTCTTGCAACAATTGATAATAGGCCCAAGATGTGCTGCAAGACATGACCGGCCCAAATAAATCATATGCCTCCAAGTCTTGTATGCGTTCTGTTGTTTTTATCTTTTCCTCTTTAGAATTAATGGTACTCACCCCAATATACGTCCAATTAATCTGTTATCCACTCCAAGATAATAATGTTTTGCCTTTTATTCACGTGACCCCTCGTTCTATTATTTTCAATCACTATCTTTAGTGGAGCTAATCTAGACCTGGCAAACGGGTCGGGTTGGGTCGGGTCATGGGTCAAAACGGGTTCGGGTCAAAACGGGTCAATTAAAAAAGGGTTGTTTTGGTTCGGGTTAGAACGGGTTTCGGGTCGGGTCGGGTCGGGTCGGGTTGGTTAAAAAAATGTTTTTTCTTTTAAAGTTATTGTACATCAAGGGGGTAATTTTGTCGGGTTGAAACGGGTCCGGGTTGAGTACGGGTCAATACTTTTTTAATAAAGACACATACTTTAATCTCTACGGATGAAAGAACCCGAAGAGCGGATTCTAGTTCCTCGTCAGTAGCTCCGATCTTGTGCTTTAGGTCATCCCATCGACACAAACCACAATCAGGCATCTCAGCAAATGCGTACGGGTTCTCTACCAGAAGTTTTTTAAGTTTCTATAATGCAACTAACTCCATGCTTCCAGGAGCCACCTTAATAACAGCATCCTTTAGACTTGTATCAAGATGAGTTTGTTAGACACCTTTTTAAATTAGCTACAGAATTTGTTCCACAATTCAAACGCAAATACTTGCAACTAAGTAGTTTGGTTCAAATATTGCAGTTCTGATGATGAATTTCTATGCAAGTTAATAATAGTTGCTCCACTTTAGAAACTTTAGCTTCCTCTGCGAACTAGAATCTAATGGTGATTTCATGTACATATACTTTATTTCCAACGTACACTTTAACTAGATAATGTGAAAATTTATTTCTTGAACCAGCCTGAGGTCTTATAACAAGTTTATATACCAAACATTGATGAACCTCAATTTTCAATTCCACAAGCGGACTTTAAGTCGGCTTAATCAGTTAGCGGACTACCTAGAAACACTTCCCATTAGACTAAAACCAAAGACCATTTTGATCAGATAAGATAAGATTGAAGCCCATTTTGACTTTTTTAAGTTGACTGGACTAGTTTTTATACTCAGAAAGTCACAACTGACACTCAATTGACACTATATACACATCAGATAAAGTCACAACTGGACTAGTCACAATTCACACTCAATTGATACAATGTACACGCATATACAGATAGATTTCAGAGAACCATGTGGGCTTAGCTAAACATCCAAACAATATATATCGATTTATGAAATTAGATTTTAGTTTATAAAAGCTTCTTAATCAGTAAACATCCAAACAATATATATCGATTATAAGCAAAACTCAATAGATTTGGCAATCGTTAAAATAAAACATGAGATCAAAACTTAAAAACGAGCATTCCGAATGAGTAGAAGGTTTGATATTTCCATTCATGAAATGAATCGGATCGTATAAAACATTCATCATTATGCTGCCAAACATTCATCCAGTAGAATAACGAAACAATTAACGCAAAGATTGCAAAGCATCAGAACAACTAATTGAAACTTAAACAATAAACACCCTATGGCTTTCAGTTGCAAAGCCCAACTAATAACTACATAAAACAATCGATTAAACTAATTGATTTAATGAAGATCGAACTTAAACTAATTGGTATTACGAAGAACAATTGAAATTGATCTAAAAACTAATTGAAAACTCACGATTAAAGATGAAGATTCTCTGTCGTTGAAAAAAAAAAACCCACGATTGAAGTTGAAAACTCACAATTGCAACCCGCGATTGAAGATGATTCGTAGGTGATTTGTGGAGTTCAACCAGCGATTGAAGATGAAGATTCTCTGATTTAGTCATCAATTTGCAGAAAACATCAGAGGAAAAAACCCAAGATGCGAACCCGTCTCTGTTTTCTCACAACCCGTTTCAACCCGTTCTTTTTTTACAAGCAGACCCAAGTTGACCCATGAAATATCTCTGTGTTTTAAGGGATGACCCAATTGGACCCGTTAGTTATTAGAAAGAAGCCCAAACCAACCCATTGCAATTTTAAAAAGACCCAAAATGTCCAGTCAACTTAAAAAGTCAAAATAATCAAAATGGTCTTTGGTTTTAGTCTAATGGGAAGTGTTTCTAGGTAGTCCACTAACTGATTAAGCGGACTTAAAGTCCGCTTGTGGAATTGAAAATTGAGGTTCATCAATGTTTGGTATATAAACTTGTTATAAGACCTCAGGTTGGTTCAAGAAATAAATTTTCACATTATCTAGTTAAAGTGTATGGAAATAAAGTATATGTACATGAAATCACCATTAGATTCTAGTTCGCAGAGGACGCTAAAGTTTCTAAAGTGGAGCTACGTAGAAATTCATCATCAGAAATGCAATATTTGAACCAAACTACGTAGTTGCAAGTATTTGCGTTTGAATTGTGGAACAAATTCTGTAGTTAATTTAAAAAGGTGTCTAACAAACTCATCTTGATACAAGTCTAAAGGATGCTGTTATTAAGGTGGCTCCTGGAAGCATGGAGTTAGTTGGATTAGAGAAACTTAAAAAACTTCTGGTAGAGAACCCATACGTATCTGCTGAGATGCATGATTGTGGTTTGCGTCGATGGGATGACCTAAAGCGCAAGATCGGAGCTACTGACGAGGAACTAGAATCCGCTCTTCAGGTTCTTTCATCCGTAGAGATTAAAGTATGTGTTTTTATTAAAAAAGTATTGACCCGTACTCAACCCGGACCCGTTTCAACCCGAAAAAATTACCCCCTTGATGTACAATAACTTTTTTTTTAAAAAACATTTTTTAATCAACTCGACCCGACCCGACCCGAAACCCATTCCGACCCGAAACCGTTCTGACCGAACCCGTTCCGAACCGAACCCGTTCGACCCGAACCAAACCAACGCTTTTTTAGTTGACCCGTTTTGATCCGAATCCGTTTCGACCCATGACCCGACCCATCCCGACCCGACCTATTTGCCATTTCTAAGGTCCATAATGACTATTAAATAAAAATAAGTGTTGCCATTATCACTTTGGTGAGGTGATAGAGATTTTATGTAGATCGGGTTTAATTCCTACCATGAGATAAAACATGATATAATTTAAGAGTTGTGTTATATAACTTTTGTCGTTTAAAAGAAAAACTGTTGCTTTTGTTTGCATTAAACTTTAAGTATCCACTTATGTTGGATCTAAACAACTTTTAATTTCAATAAATTCCATAATAGTCAAGTAAGGGGCTGTTTGTTTACCTCTTAATGAGGCTCTGAATGGTTCAGACCTCTTACTGGTTCAACATTTAATGGTTCAGACTGTTTGTTTCGCAAGCAAATGTCTGAATGGTTCAGAAACTTGCCTCTGAATGGTTAAGCATTATGCTGACTCTGAATGGTTAAGCCTCTAATCTGAATTGGTCAGACATTTGCCTCTAAACGGTTAAGTATTATACTGGCTCTTAATGGTTCAGACCTCTTACTGGTTCAGCACTTAATGGTTCAGACCTCTTAATGATTCAGCACTTAATCATTCAGATGTTGCCAAACAGCCCCTAAGATAATGATAATCGTTGTTTTATGAGTAATACACCCATTTTAGTTCGTTTTTATTTAAAATAATCAACCACTAAATATAAACCAAATACGAGTAGAATTTAATGCAAACAACCTTAAAGTTGCAAAAAAGTGTAGGAACATTATATATAAATATATATATTTTTAAACCACATCAAATATCCAAACACTTAAACTTTTTTGTTCATGAAAAAGCTGCAATGGAATCAGAATCAAGACCACTAGTTTCAAAAACTTAGATTACTTATTAGAGATGCAATGATGTTTTAACTAAGATTACCGGTATTGCGATCCACTTAAACCCAACTGCAACCCATCGGCCCCTTTCAATGTTATTCTTTACGCTTAAGTTAACAATCCATCTAAAGATCTCACACTTAAGGAAAAGATTAAAAATCTACCACTTTATACAAAAGAAAAACCTTATGTATTTAAAATTAATTTTTTTATGATGATGATAAGCTTTTTAGCAGTTTTTTCATGAGTTTTTCATGATCAACTAAGAGGGCATTATGTGATATCTATGGCAATCCGAGCATGTAACAATGACAAACAAGTTATCAATAAATGGAAATTTTATGTTTTATATATGAATTTTGTTTATTTACTATGACAATTGCACACATTCGATTCTTGCACAATTTCGAACTCTTGAATCGCTTCTATGAGCGAAATCGGTGAACCGATACGCAAACGAAACCAATTTAACGCAACGTATGTACCGGAATAATGTCACAAGCTAAACATACCTTAAGTAACCTTTGTATAACTTAGAAATAAGTTTTAAAGGGTTTGGTATGTCAAAAACAAGTTTATTCGATCAAAGGGACTAATTACGACAAACTGCGAAAGTCTGCCGATTCTCGCAGCGAGGTACGCTCCGGAACAAGAACACAAGCCTAACATACCTTAAATATCCTTTACATAACTTAGAAATAAATTTTGAAGGCTTCGGTATGGCAAAATCACACTTTTGTAACTTTAGGGGCTATTTTGCAAATTTCGTGAAACTATGCCTTTTTGCATATATCGTTATACGGAACATGTATGGACATTCAAAAAAAATTTTCTAATCATCAAAATATTGTATTTTAGTGATTGGAATGCGAAAAATCCGTTCGTTACGCGTTCACGGTCACGCACGCGTTCGTTACGATTTTCCTCGTAATTAACCGAAAACCGCGACCATATGACCAAACGAACCGATATCTGGAACATTTTTGAATATATTTCAAGTTCCCTATACTTTAACGTCCTTATGGAGCTTAGAAATGAGGTTAACGGGTTTTTAGGCTGCAGGGACCATTTCTGCCATTTTTGAAACTTTTCTGATTTTGAGCTCCCTCACGTGTCACGTGGCGCGGGGGGACACCAGTTTTCAGCAATTACTTGGCAGCTTCTTGTTTCATTGCTTGGACACCTATAACTCGAAATTGCCACCTTTCTTCCTGCTTCTAACACGTGTTAGGACACTAATCAAGTTTAGTGATGATTCATGGACACTTGTCTTAATCATATTAACTCAATTCAAGTATAAATACCATGGTGTTCTTCAATTTTTGAACTTTTGCAACCATATTCTTGATCCATCTGCTACAAATCTGAATTTGCAACCATCTTGAAGACTCCTCTGTGATTCTTTGACATTCCTTTGGTGTTTGTAAGTAATTCCTTTATGTTTTGATTCAAGTTTCTTAGTTTAATTGGGCTAAAACTCAATAGTTTGACTTTTGTTTGACTTCCAGAATTGATCATGAATTGATCAACATAAAGTCCAATTTAATCTTGTAATATGATTGTAATCAAGGTGATTATGGTCTCTATTGATCATACCTACTGATTCCTATTATTTCTAGTCATTTTGACATGTCAAAGTTTCGGTCAAAATGCGATTTTTGCGCATTTTGCAACGGATTTAAATTCGGGTGTCAAAACAGGTTGTTTTGATGCCAAAACTCTTTTGTAAACTTATTTAGACTTGTCAAAACATGCCTAAATCGTCACTCTTATTTTCGTGCTTGTTTAGACTCGAAAGTTGAACGGTTTGACCATCGCTTTGACTTCCGAATCTGACCCGTTTGGTGGATCTTTGGACCCGACCAAATACATAATTGTGACCATAAATTAGGGTATAACCCTCTGAGGTTATACCTTATGGTCATGATGTTTGGATTGTGTTATGATGATTGATCATAATATTACTTAAAAACGACCAAAATGCCCTTTTCGCAAACAAATCAACGTTAAGCATATGTAACACAAGATTTGACATATATAATCTAATCAAAAACATTTTTAAACATGTTTAAGCATTTAAAACATATTATGACACATATCTAACCATCCGAATGGGTTGTTACGCAAATGACGCGTGAAAGTGGCTTAAACTACCTTAACGGGTCACAACGGGTCAAAAGCACTTAAAAATCTTTCCAACTCAGAATGTAAGCTTATTAAACCATATTATATGAGTCCCGACACTCACTTGGTTTATAAGATCTCATTCTATCCGAATCTTCTGATTTCAAGCCTTGATATTTACATTATTATTCATTTTTAGGACACGCGTGATTTCTCGGATCTTTGAGCTTCGGTTTTCTTATTAATCCACGAGTTACTTTGCTATCACATGTGAGTACATAGTTCCCCTATTTTGTGCTTTCAAATATTTTGGGGTGATTCATATGTGCTAAAGGTTTTCAAGCTTTCAAAGTACAAATGCGATGGTTTATATTAAACAATACGATTTCAATAATATGAACGAACTTGTTGGTGTGTTATATTCATAACAAGAATGACATTCATTAACAATGGCCAAGCCAACCAGTAGTAAGTTACGGCGCCTAGGACTGACAATCCCGTTACCAAATTTCCCGGGGTTTGTGGGGAAGTTTGGGAAGCGACTGAAACTGTAATTGTAACATACGCTTTGGTGGTATGTTATACGATTAAGGGACACCGTGGGTGGTCTCGAACAAGTCAACAAATGTTTGAATGTATTCACGAAACGACCAAAAGTTTTCACAATTAAAACAAGGAAAGATGAACGATGAACGATGAACAATGAACGATGAACGAATGAATAATGGTTTATAACAAGGAACAATGAACAATTGATTTATGACAATTGGTTTATGATAAGTGATTTAGATAACGGAACAGGTGTAATGTAATAAAAGCATGGTGGATACGCCGCTGGTACTTCCTATATATAAGTGCTTTTATCACATTACATACGCGTCGTTATTTACATTACTTGGACAAATGATTTCAAACAATGACACACAACGATTTTCGATTAAAGATATAAACCATACGAGTTATTTCAAGACGATTTACAACTTGGATTTACAAAACGAATGTTTTCGAGTCAAAGTTCATGGCTACGAGATTTTATAAATTTTTAAATCAATTGTTTTTAGACGATTAATTATTGCAATAACAAATGCTTTCAAAACAAGGTTTTCATTTACGACTCTAGTAGTCAGATTAGATGTTACAATATATAGAAAGCCATGAACTTGACACACTCACAAAACCTATGTACTCGCCGGCATATTTTTGCTGACTCGTTTTCACATATGTTTCAGGAAATCAAGTTTGATGACGATGGCGTGCTTACTTAGGATTCGGACGGACCTTATGCCTAAAAATATTTAAGACAATAACTATGCATGTTTTGTTTGTTTGGATGTTTCTAAAACAATTTAAGACAATATGACAATATAGCCTATGTTTAATATTTAAAACGAAACTTCAATTACCAAGTGTTGTGAAACAATCTGTTAACGTGACTCCCCAAGTGTTTCTGCCACGGTTTGTTGCTTACGTGATTTGGGGTGTTACACGTTATCACCAAGTCACTATCCCTGTGGAACACACCATGAGCATCACATTTGTTTTGCTCAATCAATGGAATGATAGAATATATTTTTCGACCCCCACAAGATCTGGATTTAACGATCAGACGTGTCATCTAATTAAAAATACTTATAGATTATTTACTTATAGGTTATTTACTTTTAGTGGTTCCTTTTATACTCTTATTAGTTTCGTTTTTCTGTTTCCCCTAAGATGAGAACCCACAAGATTTCATGAATTAAAATTAAGTAATATCAAGAGCAATCTTGAGAACCTTTTAAGTCGGCCGGGCCTACCAGTACATGCCAGAAAATACGTCTTCTATCTCATTTATCTCATATGTACAATATTTTAAAAGCCAAAAATCCCAATTTTTCTATCATTTTCTATTTTTTCAAAAAAAAAAAATTCCTTTCAGAACATTTTCTATTTTCAATTTCTTTTGGATTTTTTAAATTTTCTGACTAGAAAGACTCAATGTACAGACTAAACTACCGGTTCCTATCCCCACACTGTAGTAATAGAAACCGACTCAAAAATAAAAGTAAAATCCGAATACATAAATAAAAGGGCAAATCGGAAAGGACTTAGCTGGTTAAGTAACACGTAAGCTCCAAAAACTTTAGTCAAATCCAGCTCGACCGTATATCATTCCATTCGCCATCGGCTACTCTGACAAACTGACATGCTCGGGAATTCCTCGACAAATAATAAGATCTCCGAAATCACCTGAATAGAGATTGAGTACGGGTGGTACGATTCAAATCTGCACAATAATTTGGGGCTTTTAGGTCTAGACTTGTGCTTTGATGAAATTGAGGGTAGAATACTGTTATGTGTCATGTTAGTACATTTTGTAGAATTTTTGGTGATTTAGATATCAATTGGATTTTTTGTGAATTATTTATGTCTAGATAGATCAAATAAAAATACAAGATAATCATAAATAAATTCAATAAATATTTTTGTTGATTATTTCAGATTATATAAACACTAGGGAATTTTTATAGAATTTTTCTTCACTTTTGGGAACTCATGAAATTAACTTGGATTTATACATTTTTCAATTATTTAACAATACAAGTATATCACAAATAGATTCTATAAATATTTTTACCGATTTCTAGAGGTGACAGTGTTGGGAGTTTAATATAACTTTTCTATGATTTTAGATAATTATTGTGACAATTGTGAAAAATCCTGGTAAACTTTGATTGGTAGAAGTCTGTGGTAACCGGACGTGATATGTATATCATGATATTGTTGTGATTACGTGTGATGATACGAATTCTGGAAAATGATACACCGACTATAATAGGAGTATATCCCAAGTAATTACCAAAAACATTACATTGGCGCTATGCGTCACCTACATGGCAAGACAAAGTCGTGAATGGATTGATGACTCTGGGAACATGTCATGGTTGACATGACACTATTAAGGCCCGACGATGTGAGGTTGGTGTCCTTAGCCTTTAACAACGTGTTAAACGGGGACTTGACGTTTAACAGCGCATTAAACATTCGATCATGATTATTAGGCCAACGGTAGGGCCCTTTAAGATTCTGAGTTCATGAAACATCTTAGTTATGTGCCATAGACTCTGACATAAGATTGGAAACAAATCGGTGCTCGAGCACGCAAAACGAGGCAGTCTCGGTTAGGGGAACGCCTTTGCGTTAGGAGCAATGAAAGACAAAACAAACATGCAAGGAATGGTCAATCAAGCCTAAAAACACTTAAACTAACCTCAAATGAGGCTTTTATGATTAAAATGGAACCATGCTCGGGTTTCGAGACGGTTATGCTTGATTTTAAAAACCAAGTCTTTTGACACTAAGAACGCGAAAAACAGAGTCCGTTTCGCAAATCAGAGACGCGGCTGAGGCCCGAAAACGAACCTAAACGCGCCACCGAAGATAAACATCATCTTTTAACACGAAAAACGAATCACGACAAGGCGGGGGGTGGGGTAGGGGTACCCCACCTTACTATATAAAGGTTTTTTCTTTATTTTTTTTCATTTTTCTTCATAATTTCCATCAAAATCTGCATAAATCCTTGAAGAACACACCTGATTACTCCTTCAATTCAGAAAAATTAAAGGTAAATTCAAGTTTTAAGTGGTTTTGATGAAGGTTTCTTGATTAAACATGATTTATAACCGAAAAAACCCTTTTTAATCCATGATTTTGGAAGGTTTAAACAAGTTTCTTGGCTGAATAAGAACACCTTGTGAATAACCTGGTGTTATATGATAGCCAAGAACATGAAACTTCAGGTTTTGATACCCTAATCGACACCTAACCGACTGAAATTGATTAACAAAGTTATTAACCGAAAAACTATGAAACAAGGCTTGATTGACATGGGTTATGGCATGGTTGGATTGTTCTTGGTATATAGTTACTGAATATGGCTCACACCCATTTCCGGACTCAAGAAAAAACACTTGGAAATGAAGAAATCACTAGGTATATCACCCGAAACTCGAATCTAGAATAGGCAGAATACTGTTTGGACCATAACTTGGTCCTTGGGTATTGGATTAAGCTAAAATGTGGTGTGGTGACGTAGGGGATTGACAGGAAGATCCACATAAAATTTTAGAATTTTTGGAAGTTTCTACGATTCTTGGTGAATTGTTGACTGTTTTACAGAACGAAATTCGGAAAAAATACCAAACAAAGTCAATAAATCACCAAAATTTATATTTACACTAAGAAACATATAAGGAAGGTTCTGGAAAGTTTTGGAGTCTATTGGTTGGCTTTTGATTCAGGTTAAAAATCTGCGTTATTATGAGTTTTCGGTAGCTGGAAACGCACTGAAATGAAACCGGAAAAATCCCAAATTTTTTATAAGGAATTCCTGGACATATAAGGAAGCTCCAGGGATATTTTGGGAATTTGACATCGAATGATAAATAAAGTGAATTATTCGGTTAAACACTTTTTTATAATTGATTTGTTTGAGAAGTTAAAATAGCTTTATAAATTCCCAAAATAATTTATTGGAATTTATATATTTTTACTTCTACAAAAATTTCTAAAATTTTATGAACTATGTAGATTAAATGAGATTTTTCGACTTTTAAAATGCTTATTTTAACTAAATTCGGCAGTTTACCGGACAACGAACCTGCCGAAACTGGGAATGGACCAAACCCTAGCTTGACTATAATTGGAACACCGGGAGTATTTTAGGAGGTTCCAGGGTAAGCAGAACACTCTGGGTGTGTTCCACCACCGTTCGGGAAGATCCCCGACGGCGAAAACGGAGACTCAAATTCGGGGGACCTAGAGCCTCCAAACGTCCGGATTTCCTTAATGAATACTTATTCTTTTCTAAATCACAATGTATTGGCACTGTCTAGATCTTAGTGCCGTCATCCGAACGCATAAAACAACCGACTTTGGCTGGCACGCGAGCCGGTGCCCGGGTGCCAAACGTGAAACTAATCATACCCTAACATCCATTACCACACCAGGATGTACAACATGGACTGAAAATACCCACTTGGACCCGAGTTATAGGCATTACCGACCTAGCGACTGATATTAGTAATTACTTGCATGATTGTTGTTAAAGCCGAACAAGCTTACATATACTCCTATTGCTACCTGTGATGCTACCATCCTGTGAGTTTCACTTTCCCACTTCTGAATTGTTTTACTGTTTTCTGGGGACTTGCATGTTATAAATTGTGTTAATTACACTAACTTGTGGGTGAGTTTCACTCCCCCACTTTTAAACTGTTTTACTATTTTCTAGGGTGATTTGCATGTTACAAACTGTGTAATTGCACGAACTTGTGAGGATGTGAATTATCTAACACACGAACCACATCCCCACTACAAGTGATTAACGTAAGCCGTGGACAGTGGATATTACTATTGGTTTGACAAACCCAGGCCGCGCCCGACAGGATGTCGGCAACAAGGTCTGCACGTGTCCTAAACTCGGTTATGTTGTTAGGCATAACTACACTGGGGCATTGAACTGCACGTGACGCAGTTGGTGGGCCGGGAGTGTCTGGGTGACACGGTCCGGTGGGCGGCAGTGTCTGTGATGGCACGGTCCGAGGCAAAAACAGTCAAGGTTTCACTTGTGTTCTCGTGTAATTCCATCTGTGAACTGTGACTATGAGCAGTGCAATTAAACTTGTTAACATATATTGTTACACAACAACTAAACCAGTGGAACTCACCGCAGGGTTTAGCTGACCCTTTCTAAAACTAACATGCATTTCAGGTAACTTGAGACTTGTGTGATCCGTGTATGTTGTTCAAGACATGTTTATAGGCGAATCCTGATATAGACGCATGCAGCTTAGAAGACTTATGTGGTTCATGGGAACACGTAGTTTTAACATACATGTAGTATGTAATCAACATTTTGTAAGAAATAAAATGTAGTGTCTTTATAAACAATGTGCTTGTACCAAAGGTGTCTGTTGCATCCCGTATTTTTCTTCCGCTGCAAGTCGGGGTGTGACAATTATCCTATCAAAGTATTTATGGATTTCCTTTTAAATATATAATTTTTTAATAAAATTTGTTATTGTGAATAAAAATATGAGATAATTATTAAATCTTGGATATAAAATTATTAGATGGTTTTAGTGAATTTATCAAAATATTTGCATTTACAAAACATTTAAACCTACTAAATCGATATTGCTAAGAATTGTCATGATTAATAATTCTAGAAATATGTTTATGTAATATATTGGTGCAGAATGTCTATGTCTTAGTCTTATATCGAGTCTGTATAGATTAGAGTTGGATAGGCTAGCGAAACGAAGTATTTATGTTTGTCTAGGACAAGTTTGCTCATGGTGATGTTGTAAAGTCAAGTTCCGCCGAACTTGACATAGTCAAGTTCGCCCGAACTTACCTATCCAGCAGCGAACTTGCTTCTCTATAAATAGCTAGCTTGTCATCCTCATTTGTAACTTTTGGCATTTCTGAGGCGAAGCTCTGTCAATTTGGAGACTCGACGTTATAGCAATAAAATTGACGTTTAATTGACTAATTCTTGTTATTTGGTAAACTTGTCATAATATTTCCGCTATTATGGACAATAGAGATCAAATCTAGGTTCCTATGCATTGAGGATCGGTCCTACAAGTGGTATCAGAGCTAGAATAGCCTGATTTGATTGATATCAAGACAAGAACACTTCTAATTCTACTCCATTATTCTATTTTTCTTAACTTTTACACGAAAATGAAGAATTCAAGGTCAAATTCTGTCCAATTTTGAATATGACATGTTAAATACATCATAGATAAACCCCTGAGAGTTTGGAGACTAAAATTAAACGAATTGGTGTCAAATTGTTGCAAAAACCATGTTTTCAAAACCCTCATTCATCGAACTTGTTAGCCAAGTTCGACCGAACTTGAGCTAAAAAGTCACTTTTTCAGTGAGTTTTTACCAAGTTCGCTCGAATTGAGGAGTTTTTGAAAGAATTTAAGATAAGTTCGCTCGAAGTTGCTAAAATTTCATTGATATTCTATGAAGTTCGATCGAACTTGATAAAATTCAAGAAATTTAGCTAAGTTCGCCCGAACTTGCTAGTTTTCTTATAAAATCCAACACACAAGTTCAACCGAGGTTACTCAGGGACATTTTCAAATCAAAAAGTCACAAGTTCGACCGAACTTGTGATAAATCTGACAATTCTTCATTCTAACTACAAGTTCGACCGAACTTGTAGTAAATCTAACTTTTTCAAAGTTTGAAAGTGTTTTTCAGCGTAAGTGTTTCGTTATTCGCGATGGATGATATTCAGAGAGCGTTAATGTCCGGAGTGGGTACATCCAATGCCATACAACAAGTTAATCTAGACAACGAAATGGGCACGACCGTTAAACCACCAAAGTTAATGAGCATGAACGAGTATGAAAGATGGAGGGAGAAATTCACATATTGGGTTCAAGCCATGCATTTCCTAGGCTGGGTGTCGATTGAGAGAGGTTATACTGTTCCGTTGGATGAACATCAACAAGTTCTGGAGAAGTTCAAATACTCCATAACACAGAAAGAAGAATACATTGCTGAGAAAAAGATAATAAGCCTCATTCAACAATCTGTTAAAGAGGATATTCTGGTCTTGTTGCCGGAATACACGACTGCAAGAGAACTCTGGCTATCACTGCAAAAGAAATACCAAGGAAGCGCAAAGATGATCAAGAGTAAGAAAGCTCTCATCATGAAGGAGTTCGATATCTTTAACATGTTGAAGTGTGAGATAATGAAACAGATGATTGAACGTTTCTGTCATCTAAAAGTCCAAATGAGAAGACACGGTCTCGAGAAGACGGACCAAGAGTACATCGATAAGCTAGCAGATGCGTTACCTGACGGAGAGTGGACTACTTATCTGATGGTTATGAAAGAAAGTTCGAATTGGGAATTCTTTAAGCTGTCTACATTCATCGACAAACTAGAAGGTCATGAAATGGAACTTCTGAAAGTCGAAGAATGCTAACATTGTTCAAGATGTTGGTCTGTATTACAAAACCGGGATACAAGACAACATTTCAAGCCCGAAGATTCAGACAGCATTTAACACGAATTTGAATTCTTCGAACCATTCGCAGCAGGATCAGAACCAATCATATCCACAATATGATCAAAGTCCACAGAGCTCTTCGTTCTCAAGCACTGGTTCAAATTCGTCTTATCATAGTCAAGCAAATCAGAACCAACGAACAAGTTCAGATTCAAATGTATACAAGTGTAACATTGCTGTCAATCTAAACAATGTTGTTTCTGAGCAAGTTTCAAAACAACATATGTCACTTCTCGCCACTGTTCTAGAATCTTATGAAAGTCTTGTAGCTGGAAAGATCAGCAATCCCGAGATGACCGCCGAAGACTACGATCAGGTGGACGAAGAAGAGCTTGAACTGATGGACATAAAGTGGTGTTAGCTTCTATCATTCGAAGGGTCACAAAGTTTGTTGCACTCACAGGCCGAGATACCGGAAATTCAAGCAACAAGCTAGGGTTTGATGAAACAAAAGGTCACGTGCTTCAGATGCCGCCAGAAAGGGAATTTCAAAAGAGAATGCAAAAATCCTGAAGCAATGGGCAATCAGAGTCCATTCGGAGGTGGCAACGAGTATTACAATAAGTCACTGTAGTACAAGCCATTCCCGAAGAAGACTCAGATCGAAATCCAAGAGAAACCAAACAGTAGCAACACTGAGAAAGCTATGGTTTCATCAAACGAAGATGATGGTTTCGACTGGAACTCTATATCGGTAAGAAGACCAGAGCTGCATTGATGGCTCAAATTGTTGAAGATACATCTGCCGAAGAAGCAGCAGTTCTAGAGAATATCTTATTGGAACAGTTTCTGCAACAACAGGAGGAAGAGGAATATCTTCACATGCAGAATCAAGGCATTTTATCTCCTAACTCTTGTGATAGTTTTGCAGGTCAGTTTGATGGAAGTTCTCAGGAGCAAGTTATCGAAGAGAAATCAATTGAAGAAGTTATCAATGTTGCTTAAGAAATGACTGCTGTAGCCTCAAGGACATTGCCGATAAAGCCTTAATGGCAAATCTAACCAAGGTAGGTCCAGAGGTAAAGATTGTCGAAAAAGAAGTTGTCAAAGTACAAGTTGTAGAGGTTGAAAAACCTTGTACAAAATGTACCAAGCCATGTGCTGAATGTGCCAAAAAATCACAGATCATCTCTGAACTCTATGTACATAACGAACATTTCAAATACGATTATCGTACAATGAAGGAAGCGTATGATAAAATGAAAGATGATTATGGCATGCTCGATAGAAATAATATCGAACAACATGATACTGTAAGGATGTTGAAAGGTACAGTAATGGATAAACAAAAAGCAACAAACATCTATATAAACACCATTGCAGAGACCAAACAACAACTTCAGGACATGAAAATTGAAACAGAACGTGTTCAACAACTTTTAAGAAGTTACACAACTAACGCATATGTCATTGATCACATACTTCTCACAATCCCAACGGAAGAAAAACCTAAAAGGAAAATTGGTAAAGAATACAGCAATGTTCCTCCTCCCCTATGTGAGAAGTACTGTCGCAAAACCGTTGATGGGATGGATAAGGCACTCAACATTGAGTTGTTATCTGAAAAGAAAAATGAGTTGCCGGAGAACATTGATGTAGTCTATACTAAATCAGATGATGACAGTGCGGTAGTGAAAAAGGTGGTTGAAAATGTTCTAAACGATTCTGATGATGGCAGCTTCGAAAGCGCCACCTCGAGTTTGAACAGTTTTGACACAAATTCTAAAGATGAGGATACATCATCGGAGGATGATCTATGTGATGATCCTAATGTTGTAATGTACAAGATTAAGGAATCTGATAGATTATACTTTGATGACAGTTTTCCGATTCGGAACGTCAAAGAAGATCAATTAGACAATTGTTCAAACTAGTTGAAGTTACATCAGATGACCTGGAGAAAAATGAAAAGAAATTCTATTCTAAACCCAAAAGAAATTACAATAACTACCGAAGGAATGGTGGTGATCATCCGGAAAACCGGAGAGCTGGTTTGGGATTAGAGGAATCTGATGAACCTTAAAAGAAAACGTCACCATTTCATGAGGTAAAGATAAAAACATGAAATTTGTTTATGGGACGAACACGGTTCATGAAGAAAGTTTGATCGGAAAACAATCAAACAATGAATTCAAGAAACAGAAAGAACTTCGAGATAAGGCGAAAGCTGCAAGTGGTGTAAAATCAACTAGTGGTCATTCAAATCGGACTTGCTTCAAGTGCAACGAAGTTGGTCATATTGCACGCAAGTGTCTGATGTCAAAACCAGCCTATCGTCAAAGAAAAGAAAGTTCAGATGTTGTGAAACCAAAGCAACCAGAGTTTGTAAAAACCGGTAACGATTTTGAAAGAAATGAATCAAAACCAGAAGTTAAACCTAAAAATGAAAAGAAATTTGAAAACTCCACTTTCAAAAAAGGTGAAACTTCTAGGGCAAAAGAAAACAAGTTTTACATCAAAAAGGCTAACATAAAATCTCAAGCCTGGATTGCTAAGAAGAAGACAACAACATCCGATGTTATTAAGTCTGAGCTTGTAAAGACTGATAATACAAAAGAATCAAAATCTAAAACCAAATCTGAAACTGTCAAAATTACAAGTGGTAATAATTCAAAAGATAAAAAGAAAGTAAGTTTTGAAGATGTAAACGACAGTGGAGGATCAGATTCAGATTATGAAGATGATTACCAAGCTTTCTATCCAAAACCCAAGACCAAAAAGGCCTGGGTCGCGCTCTTTAACTAGTTTTTAACATGTGTATGGGCTCCAGAGATCCGTACTTTCCAAGTGGATTCTGGATAGTGGAGCGTCCAGGCATATGACGGGAATGAAAGCGTTGCTGTTCGACATAAAAGCTATCGATGGCGGATATGTTGGATTTTCTGGTAATCAGGGTGGAAGGATAGTCGCCGAAGGAAAATTGTCCAATGGCGTTGTTTCATTCGATCGCGTGAACTATATTGCAGAACTCGAGAATAATCTTTGGAGCATATCGCAGATTTGCGACAAGAAGTTCACGGTGCATTTCAACGACAAAGAATGTATTATCTTGAAGCCGGGATTTGTGATTCCTGATGAGTGGATTCTGATGCGAGCCCCGCGCCAGAATGATCTATATGTCTTGGATATGTGCATCGCTACCACTTCATCAAAATCAGTGCAATGTTTTGTGTCAAAGGCTACTGAGAAAGATTCTATTCTTTGGCATCGTAAGATGGGGCATATTCATTTGCGAAAAATGAATTTCTTGGTTCATAATGATGTTGTAGAGGGTGTAAATCTTCAAAGCTTTCATATGTCTGATCACTGCTTAGAATGTAAAAAAGGGAAAGCAGATCAAGAAATCACATCCGAAGAAAATTCCGAACTCAATCAAGTTGCCATTGGAATGTCTCCACATGGATTTATATGGTCCTGTCAACGTTCGAAGTATTTCAAGAGACTTATACTGCTTGGTCATGACAGATGACTATTCGTGTTATTCATGGGTATTTTTCCAAGAATCAAAAGATGAAACATTCAAAAACTTGGTGATTCTTTTCAAGAAGCTAGAAAACCTTTATCATCTCCCTGTACGACGAATTCGCAGTGACAATGGCACAGAGTTTAAGAATAACAAAATGAAGGAATTCTGCAACACTAAAGGGATTCTGCACGAGTTTAGTGCACCTGACACTCCGCAGCAAAACGTTGTCGTTGAAAGGAAGAATAGAACTTTATTCGAAACTGCGAGAACCATGCTTGCAGACTCAAAGCTTCCGGTCAGCTTCTGGAGTGAAGCAGTTGCAGCGGCTTGCTACACACTAAACAGAGTTCTAACTGTCAAACCAACGAAGAAGACATGTTTTGAGATGATAAACCGACGGAAGCGAAACTTGAAATTCTTAGAGCCATTTGGTGCGCTATGTCCTATAATCGATCAAGATGGTAAATTTGGAGCCAAATCTCTTGAAGGTTTCTTTGTCGGGTATGCGAGTCCGCTAAGAAGAGTATATGTTCCCTCGTTGAGAAAGGTTATTGAAGCACAACACGTGGATTGCTTTAACTATACGGATCCTATTCAAAGAAGAGGTGACGCGTGGCTGTTCAACTATCAAGATCTTTGGAAGTCATTCGACTTGCCGGAAGAACCGTCTGAAGAAGAAATTGCAGCGTTATACTATCTTCAACAGTCGGCGAATCAAGAACAAATCATTAGACCAATTGTGGTTAATCAACCCACGTTGGATACTTCATCTTCTGAAGCAGGTCCAAGCAATAGCGGTGTTCAGTTGAAAATGTTTCTGAAGCAGAAGTAACACCTGCTACACTTCCAATGACTGCTTCTAATGAACCAAGAATACCAAATCAGAGCCCAGCATGCCTCAGAATCAGAATTCTGACTCAAATGAAGCACCGACATTTGATGCTGATAGTGAAACTTCATCGGATGAAGAAGTTGAGCAGATCTCTAGCATGTTAAATCAATCTGCTAGTCCGAGAAATCAGAACGAAGCTTCATCGAGTGGTCCTAATGTTGAAATGAACAGTGATCTGATTGTTTCAAATCAGTAAAGCTCAGTAGATGTTCCAACAGAAGAAATGCCACGCTCATATTCTTACCATCCTTCAACGAATATCATTGATGAATTACAAACTGGTGTGCGTACATGAAGCTAAATCAATAAAGCACTTAGTTGTTTCTACACCCGAGTAGCTCCAACTCAACTACTGCTACTACTCATGTTTCATTTCTCAAATAGAGCCAAAGACCGTTAATGAAGCTTTGAGTGACGAGAACTGGGTGATAGCAATGCAAGAGGAACTGTTACAGTTCGAGAAGTTGGGTGTTTGGAAGCTTGTAGACTTGCCACCGAAGCAGAAAGCTATTGATACAAAGTGGGTCTTCAAGTGTAAAAGAGACGATCGGGGTGTAATAGTCAGAAACAAAGCTCGGCTGGTTGTCAAAGGTTTCCACCAGCAAGAGGGTATTGATTATACAGAGGTATATGCACCGGTTGCACGATTAGAGTCTATCCGCATTTTCCTTGTGTTCGCAGCTTGGAAAGGATTTAAGGTGTATCAGTTGGATGTCAAATCTGCATTTCTCTACGGTAAACTTCCTGAACAAGTGTACGTCGGCCAACCACCGGGTTTCGTCGATCCACTAAACAAGAATAAAGAATATCTCCTGGATAAAGCCTTGTACGGATTACACCAAGCCCCGGGAGCTTGGTACGAGACGTTATCGCAAAATCTCGTTGGAACGGATTTACGAGAGGAACAGTTGACAACACTTTGTTAACCAGAGAAGTTGGATCACATCTAATAAATGTACAAATCTATGTGGATGACCTCATCTTCGGTTCTATGGATGATAGTCTGTGCAAAGAGTTTGAAAAGATCATGAAGAAGAAATTCGAGATGTCCTCGATGGGCGAAATGAAGTTCTTCTTAGGTTTACAAGTGGATCAGCTTTCAGACGGGATATTCATTCATCAGACTAAGTATGTTCATGATATTCTCAAAAAGTTTGAAATGGATAGCTCGAAGCCGCTTTCGACACCGCTGGCACTGAACTATGGGATCTGCGTAGACGAGACGGGAACTAAAGTTGATGACACATCCTATCGATCGATGATAGGATCGCTGATGTATCTAATGACATCTCGCCCAGACATCATGTATCCTACCTGCTTATGTGCGAGATATTAGTCTAGTCCTCGAGTGTCACACTTGCAGATAGTCAACCGAATCTTCCGTTACTTAAATGGATGTCCTAGCACGGGCTTATGGTATCCTAAGAACGACAATTTCGACTTAACGGGATAAGCTGACTCAGACTTCGGAGTGGACAAACTGAACTCGAAATCTACAACGGCAGGATGCCAGTTCTTCAGAACGCGTTTGGTAACGTGGCAGTGCAAGAAACAGACCACAATCTCTCTACCTGTGAGGCAGAATACATTTCTGCTTCCAGCTGTTATTCTCAAATCCTCTGGATTCAACAACAGATGAGGGATTATGGTCTGCAGTTTCTTGATACCCTTTATTTGTAGATAACAAAGCAGCCATCGATATAACCAAAAATCTGGTTCACCACTCACGTACTAAACATATTGAAATTCGTTACCATTTCATTCGTGACTGTTACGAAAAGAAATTGGTGTGAATAGAAAAAATCCACACCGACGAACAAAAGGCTGATTTTTATACCAAAGCATTTCCTTTAACAAGATTTAAATATCTAATGAGGCTTAATGGTATTAAAAATTTGCTTACAGGTGCGGAAGCTGAGGTTGAATACGGATCGGACGACGAGTTCACGTAATCCGCATTGGTTTGTTATTTATCTTTATAGATTAGTATTTCTTAAAAATCTAAAATCCAAAAATATGTTTTTGATTTTAGGGGGAGAAATATTTGGGAAAATACAAAAACATATGAAAAATTTTAAAAATGTACAAAAACATTGAAAAAGTAAAAAAGAATTCGGTGTCACAAAAAGGAAATGATAGTATATCAGTGGACTATCACAGTATGCTAAAGAAATGCAATGTTTAAAAAGTGATAAACAAGTCTTACTGTGGATGTGTCGATAGGCTTAACATGTTCAGTAAACTGTTTTTGAGATATAAACTAAATTTTACAACTGCTGAACCTTGTGGATTAACACATCTTGGATATATAGTACTTTACTCCGAAATTTCGTTTGAGAGATTGCCTGATTCTGAGATACGAGGTCTTTATAGATAGTTGATATCTGGGGTATTATACAAGTTCTTCTGATTTTGCGGAAGCAATAGCCTAGAACTTCTATAATACTTTCACTATTAACTCCTAAACTGCATGCAAACTTGAAAAGTATCGAAAGATCTAATCATTTGTAGTGCTGAAAAGATTCCTTAAATGGAACACACCTTCAAGTCGAGCCTTCATCTCTTTGTCTGTACGGTAGTACTAACCCGAGCTCTCAAGGTTTCGCATAACCCAGATACATATATCAATTACGCTATACTCACCTGTAAGATAAAATCTAGGGAATCTTGATACGGGAGTATATTCAAGAAGTGGGAATCACAGATAAGTCAAGTTTCATAAATCATACCTTAACATATCTTGGAACAGTTGAGAAATGTGGAAAAGTTTAAGTGGACAAACATATCGACAATCTAGGTAAACGAGTTTAAAACTTAAAGTTATATAAAGGTCAAAGGTACTGGTGATATGTCTCAATTAACTGATAGGATCCTTAGACACGAATTCACAAAAATATGTCTGTAAATATGTTTGTACATAGTTTATATTGTCCTATACATAGTTTATCAGCTTTACGGATTAAAACCAAAAAGATTTTTAGTGTGTTTTAGCATAAACTTACAAAAATACAAAAAGATTTTGTTTCTACATTGTTTTCAGCAAACAAATGTTGGAGAACGGGTCTTCGAAGTCTGGTAAGGTGCTAAACTGGGGGAATCTCATTGACAACAGGCTGGGAGCTAATCTGTAAAATCTGAAAAGCCAAAATGATGAAAAGTTCATTAATTTGAAACTTTGATTTTGAAAATATCAACAGTTTGTTCGTACGGGTCAAACCGGGGTCATTAACTTGGACTCGTCAGACAAATCGGTTAACCAAGGTCATTAACTTGGACTTGGTCAATTGAGTGGATTTTCATAACTGGTAAAAAGTGGAAAGTTCAGGGGCTAAATTGCAAAAGGTTGAAAATTTGAAAAGTTTGGGTTTGGCAAGTTCGGCCGAACTTGCTATACTAATAAAAGTTTAACTTTGTGGCAAGTTCGACCGAACTTGCTTTGGAAGATGGTTGTTAAGAAGAAAGTTCGCCCAGACTTGTTATGGGCTTGTCTGTTTGGGCTCATCAAGTTCGCCCGAACTTGCCAAGGTATAAATACCTTACAAGTTCGGTCGAACTTATTATCTGAACACAATTATTCTCTGAGCGAACTTAAGATTGTTTGAGCGATTTGTGAAATTGGCAAGTTAGAGTCGTTATACTGCCCAAATTTCGATTGATTTTGGTGATTAGCACACCATCTTCAATGGCCGAGGTAAATAATTGTGATTTGAACCGTTAAATGGACGTTAATTGTTGAACTAAGTTCTGTAATGATAAAACTAATAGATCTAGGAATCTTGTGACCGAATTAAACTTAAATCTGGGTTAATCACTTAAAATCGACCATGGATTCATGTTGGATTTGATTAAGTTGGTCACTATTGAATGTTGCAGAAGGTTTGGTGAAGAAGATAACAAGTTCCGCCGAACTTGTTATCAAGTTCGACCGAACTTGCTAATCAATCAGTGAATAAAATGGTCAGAATTTAAGTTCGACCGAACTTATGATAAAAGTTGAAATGTTGAAATAACAAGAGTTCGACTGAACTTGACATTTGAAATCTGAAAACTTGTGATGAGTGTAAGTTCGCCCGAACTTACAAAAGTATATTAAACATGTATGTAGTACATGTTCGGGCGAACTTGACAAATTCAGATTGTTATAACATACATCAAGTTCGCCCGAACTTGATGAAAAGGTGTTGAATTTTTTTTTGTAATTTTTTCTCGCAATGCGTGCTATTTGTTTTTGCGTCATTTTTCAGGCTCAAGTACCAGCGAGAGTGATTTCTATGGATTTCCCCAAGTTCCATAACACATGTATCACGCTTGATAAAACGATATGTCCATCGCTGAAGCATTACGACAGTATTCTGAAGTTTCTAAAGGAGTGTTCTATTCATCGAGCCATTACAGAGCGTACAGTTTCTTATAGATCTCACACTTATCATTTTTGGATGAACGTTAGTCTCAGCGATGATAAGAAGACTATTATTTCATCTGTACAAGTTGGGAATGAAGTAAAGGAAATCACTGTTACAGAGGATGATATTCGAAAGATTCTTCAATTCAATGATGATAAAGATGATCCGATATTCTTGGACGAAAAGATGGTTAGAGGTTGTTTTTACAGGATGGGGTACAAGGGCAGCGTTAATAAGCCAACCTTAAAGAAAGGGGTAGTGACAAACCCCTATAAGCTCCTGATGCATGCGATTATTCATACTTTCAGTCACCGTAAAGCGGGCCTTGACGATGTTCAAGATGGCCTGTATGGCAACTGCGTTAATTCTGAAGAAGCCGTTCAACTATTCAAAGCTTGTGTTTACGCATATGTCAAAGAATATGGATGATTCGAGGTTATGTTTATATCCAAGGTTCATGCAAATGCTGATCGATGAGAAATATACAAACATTGCACGTGATCCGAATGATGTTTTATATCTAAGTCACCTCGATGATACTACTGTGAAGAAATTGATAAAATTCCAAAAGCAAGATTTAGCACCTGTTGCAAAACCAGTGTTTGGGGCAATTAAAGATGAAAACTATATTGCACCGGCTGACAACAAGTGGAGGAAAGACGGAAGTGGTGATGAGAAGGAGTTAAACGCTGAGAAAGAATGGTTTAAGGCTTTCAAGCCGAAAGCTCGCAGCGATTGGTTTCTTAAAGTTGAAGTTGAAAAGCCTAAAAAGAAGCGAGCAACAAAGAAAGTTTAACGATGCTCATTGATGAAGACGAGCCAGAAAATGTTCAAAAAAGAAGCTGGTTCTAGTGCAGCAATAGTTACTGAGAGTCAAGAAGTTGAGAAAACGACTCAGGAAGATGATGTTATATCAGCTACCTCAGAGAATGATGAAGATTCTGATGATTCTCTCGAAAGAGTTACAAAGAAAACAATAGCAGAGACTGAGGTAGAAAAAGCCACAGAGACGGTTGCTGATTTTGATCTAAATCAAGAAAAAGAGTCTGACGAGGAGAGGCCGAAGAAAAAGGCTAAGCGTTCAAAGTCTGCAGTGGTTTCTACAACAAAAACCACAGGTTCTCCACAGACTAAAGGCAAAAAGACAAAGAAAGCCAAAAAAGCCATCAAGTAGGAGATATGTTGGGAAGCTGAAAAGCACAGAAGTTACACAAGAACCTTCTGGCGCACAGGAGAAAGGAGTCACACAAGAACCTCCTACACAAGAACCTCCTGTTATTATTTCTGCTGAAGCTGAACGTCCAGGAGTTACACAAGAACCACCTGTGACAGGATTATTAGAAGTACCTGTTATTTCATCACCAGTTATTCCAACGCTTTCTATTTTTGAAAGTGCTACTCCTAAGAAGTCTACACCAAAGGCTGCTACTCCAAAGTCAACACCAAAAACTCCAGGGCCAAATTCGTTTGGTGATATGCAGAACGAGCCAATTAGTCTTCAAGATTTGAATGATATCTTTCCAGAGACGAATGTTGATCTTCTTGAAAAACGTGTGAAGGTTTTAGAAGAAAAAGTTCAACAAAATGAAGCTGAGAAAGCAGAGCCGATAAAGAAAGTGAATCAAACCTCTGTAGAGAAAGAAATGTTAGATGATAAGGTCAAAGTGTTGGACAACGAAAGAGAATATTTCAAAGCATTGATTGAAAGTTTACAAGATGTTAATGAGAAGCTTCAAACAGAGATTGCTGATCTGAAATCAATTCAAGCCCTAAATGATCGAAGAATCACCAGGATACAGAAAGTATTATCTAACACTCTGGGTATTGATTTCATTACAGAGTATGACCGTTTAGACAGGCAAGAAGCTAAAGAAAGACCTGAGAAAGAGCTAGCAGCAAGTGGCAAAGGCAAAGGGGTTGAAGGTGAAGACCCTAAATCATCTGAAGCTGCAGAAAAGTCTATTGAAAAGAATGTGGAAAAAGCTTTTGAGTCTGATATTCCTAAGGTTGACGAATCTGTCAAGCCTTCTGATCCTGCAACTGTTTCTGAAGAAAAGGACGATAAAGAAGCAGAAGATGAGGATAAGGATGATGACGACAAGAAAGATGATTCTGATTATGAAGATTGGAATAATGCTGATGATGATGATGATCAGGGAGGAGTTGGTATGAATATTAGTGAAGCAAAATTCTCTGATGAATTTGATTTTTCTTCTTTGATGGATGATGAATCAGACAAGACGGATAATCAGATTGAGGGGGAGTCAGGGCAGAAAGGGCCTACTGAAGAGATTGATATGTCTGATGTTGATAAGTTTGCAAAACCTGTTGCTGCAGTACCTACAAAGCCTCTAATACTCATGCTTGAACATAATGTTGAAGAAGGCGAGTACGTGCACAACTACACTAAAGAGGATTTGGTAAAGTTGATCGAAGTTGATGCTGAATCACTTGACTTTGATTTTGAGGAACAAGTAATGAATGTTAACACGTTTGAGCCGAATGATTATCAGTATATACGAAGATTTGAAGCTGATGAGTATAACAGATTGATTGTAGAGGATTGGTCTTCGGATGATGAAACAGATCAAACTGCGAAGTACGTCGGTCCTAACACTGATAGTTTTCCTACGTTCGAGGAGATGTACAAGCAGTTAGACGAAGATATGTTGAAAGAGAAAATCGAAGAGTCGATACGTGAAGGCAAAGTTCCAAAGCCAATGACGAAGGAGGAAATAGCTAAAGCTAAGAAGTCCTGGTTCAAAGAGATGCCGCGTGAATGTAAGTTTCGACGTCCTCTAGCATTCTTTACCAGAGATAAAGATGTGTCATTGGGGGACATCCTAAGTTGGGGTTGGTTCAAGGAGCTGAACGTATATGCAATCAAAAGAGAATTTGGGGTGCAATACTTCAAGTATCTAGCTGATTTTAAAACTCTACCGTATTGGGATGTGGAGGAGCTTGTTCAAGCTGTGAATGCCACATATCATATGAAGTATATTGATCAGTTACTGTGGAAGATGATCAAGTTTGAAGTGACTAAGGGATTCAAGTATTGGAAGCCATTTATTCAAGGTCGCCGATCAAAACGAATCAGAAGACATGGGAAAAGGATATAACATTGATAATTAGACGACCGAGAACAATGAGAAACATGCCACTGATGCCTATCGAACAAAATTTCTATCCAGTGTTCAAGTGGTGGCAGATAGATCCAACCACATGTGAAGCCGTTATTGTTTTATGATTTGAAGAACATTTGGATATCACGAAGGAAAGGGTTGAGATATTGGGATTTCAGGGTATGAGAGGATTATGGAGGACGATCAGGATTTTAGACCCAATGTGGCTTGTCAACTGTTCAAGAGAAGATATCAAGTGCTTGTTCTACAGCAAAATAGTATTTGAGCTACGTGAAAAAGAACAGGCTATGCAATATTAAAGAGTTGTGAACGTTTGCTATGCACGTGAAGTGAATTCAGGGAAGATGTGGCAGACAAGCTGGAGGGAGCTAGAACGGGTTGAATTTCTAAAGGAAGAGAAGTGTCTCGAGGAAATACATGAGAAAGGTAGGGCGGCAAGGCTCGGAAGGTTTCAGTATATGGACAAAGTGCCTCCTACAGATCAGACGCCGGATCCGAAACAAGAATGACGAAAGAAGCCATTCGAGAACTTCTTCGGTCATGTTCGTTAATGTTTATTTGAAGACTGATACAAGACGAAGACGATATCCAAGGGGAGTCTGTTGGTGCAGAATGTCTATGTCTTAGTCTTATATCGAGTCCATATAGATTAGAGTTGAATAGGCTAGCGAAATGAAGTATTTATGTTTGTCTAGGACAAGTTCGCTCATGATGCTGTTGTAAAATCAAGTTCGGCCAAACTTGACATAGTCAAGTTCGCCCGAACTTACCTATCCACCAGCGAACTTGCTTCTCTATAAATAGCTAGCTTGTCATCCTCATTTGTAACTTTTGGCATTTATGAGGCGAAGCTCTGTCAATTTGGAGACTCGACGTTATATCAATAAAATTGACGTTTAATTGACTAATTCTTGTTATTTGGTAAACTTGTCATAATATTTCCGCTATTATGGACAATAGAGATCAAATCTAGGTTCCTATACATTAAGGATCGGTCCTACATGTAAATATATATTGAATTGGTTATTTTGCCGAATAATTGTTTTATGTAGCTTAACTCCTCAAATAGTAGAACTCAATTTCCTAAAATTAATATTTTGTTCCTTCGTTTAATTATATATTATAGTGATTACGGTTTTTATATTAGATTCCAACTATTCCTGTTCGTGCAGTAATTCTCGTGGGTCGACTCTTCGCAACCAGTGAGTAATACTCACCCTTTTTAGTCATTAATTTTTTTTGGGGTGTATCACGTGTCATGTTTTTCTGTTGTTTTCTATTGATTAAATAACATGTAAAGTTAATGTGTCACTATGTGTATCGCGTTCATTGTTTCTATTATTTCTAGTATCTATCGTTGCATATATGTGTATCTATGTGTTTACTCGCTTTATGTCACATGTTTAGCGTGTATCCACCTGGTTGACTAGGTTCCCCACGACCATGGGTTGTAGCCTAGTAACGCCACTAGAATAAGAATCGCTCTTCGGGGCTTGAGACTAATGCATGCTATAGTCTTTTAGTCTTATTGTTTCTAAAGTATCTATATTGTGATTGTGGTGATTGTTGTTGTCGTTGTGGTTACTATGGATGTTTTGACAACACATGATATTTCATGTCATATATATATATATATATATATATATATATATATATATATATATATATTCCTAAAAGATTTATAAGTAAAATAAATCAATTAATAAAGCAAAACATTTTATTTAAAATCTATATCTATTCACCAACATTTTGTTGCTCCAAAACCGTTTTACGCATGATACAGGTATGTGACTTTGAGAGGATTCGAAGTTGAAGACGCATACGATGTGCCTTAGTAATAAATGAGATATATGTATCTTATTATTTATCTTTTGTATATTGTATGAGTTTTGATGAATACATTCTATGATTACGTGTGATAATTTAAATTTGATGCTTTTAAATATTAAACTTATAATAGTGTCAAGAGCTATGGACAATCATCATGCCCCATACCATATCCGCTACGGGTTGGGGTGTGACTGATTGGTAGCAGAGCCAATGACTATAGGGAATTAGGTTTAGGTTATTAGATCCTTATACTTAGTCTATAGTTGATTAGGTACCTTAGGTACCATATGTGCTTAATTGTTGATTTGTCATAGCCTATAGATATTTCAAGTATACAAGATTAAAATTTTCTAATGTCACACACAAATTCATGTGAGCTCATTAAATTGTTATATGCTAGATGTTATGTGCCTTGCATGTTACTAGGTGATTTATTCATGTTATATGTTTTCATTAAACGTCACACATGCACACACCTTATATGGTATATGTATAATAAATATTTTAATTCTTATTTCTATATACACCTAAAGTTTTGAATCAATTTGTTCCTTTTAATGCATTCCATTATTCTTGGGTTTTAATTTTATTTTTTAGTTTCAAATTTCAATTAATATTTTATTCTCGTCAAAGTGAGTTCTTATGACGAACATGTAGTAACTGGAAGGGTTATGTACCGGTAGTCTAGACGTCCTGTCTAGGCTGGCATTTGTACAAATCCAATTTATAGAATAGTTTGCCTACTTGGGGACTGACGATGAGAGTACTAATGCCTATTAAGCCAAAGTATGTCACACCAAATGCCACGTGAACTAACAACACTTTGATATGTGTTGATCCCAGATAGAAAATGCACTTTTAACTTAATATGGCAAGTGATTTCAACAGATATGAAAATAGTGTGCGGAAATAGAAATCAAACTTTCAAGAAACAACAACCACAGAATTTTCCAGTTTATATCACTTTGAAACAAAATGGGTTCCAAGGTGATTGTGAGGTTATTGACTAGTACAAACGAATACTTGTGCAATTCTGTGGTGATAGGGCAATGGAGTTTTTTTTGTAGTATGTATTATATGCTCGTCAAAAGTCTTGAGAGCCATCTCACAAGAAGATATTATGAACATATCACTAGATTTTTTGATAACTAGATTTTACCAGAAACTGATGATACTCATCAGAATTATCATTAGATTCATCAGAATAGCCTTTTCTGATTGTCTTCATTTGTTTCTGATTCTTTTCTTATGAATGTTGAAGATGTGATGTCTTTCTTTTGTCCAGATTGTATTGTTTCTTCTTTCTGTTTGACCTTCATGACTTTATCTTCAGCAGTTGATCAGATAGATCACATTTTTCTTCAAAACTTACATAAAAGTTTCCTATCAGTTTCCCCCCTAAGTATTGTAAGAAAAATAACATCTCAAATCAAAGACCATAAAAGAAACTTCAAAAACATCAAATGTGAACTTCCAAACACAAACATTGTTCTAAACATAACGAAGTAACAAAAGAAATTGTTTTAAAGTAATCTTCAGGCCACTCTTGTAGAGATCTCCTTTCTTCAGCTGCTTCTTGTGGCCGACCATCTTGTGGCATACTCTGAACATCTCTTAATACCATCCTCTTGCTGTGATCCATTTATTAATGATGTCTTCAATTTCTTTTCTCACCTTTTCCTTGTTTTGCCCCTTAGCCTTGAGTTGCTCTTGTTTCTTATTGATGCAGTCTTTAATGTAGTTGAGGGTCTGGTTTGAGTACCTACATATTTTATTAACTCTGAACAGAGCCTTTTTCTCTTCGGAATCCCGGAAAACAACAAATAATTAAGGTTTCTCAAATATAACCCTGTTCTGGCTTCTTGCTCTAGTTCAGCTGGAATGGATGTATTAGGAGGAGATACTTGCACTTTCTTGCTTATCATATAGTCAAAGGTAATGCAAAGGTTAAAGTCAGCTAGGGTTGCCCTTGTGTACATCTTCTTTCCTGCTTCTGTCAGGCTCTAAAGTGCCCTTTTGATGACTTTTGTGTTTCCTAACTCTTGTTCATAAATTTCTTTCATTTTCATCAAGTCCACAGGATGAAGTTCATCGGAAGATCAGCATCCACCACTATTGATTTACTACCATCTACTCTGATCAAAGTGTACTTGTTTCATGACTTCCCATAATTTCTCCTTCAGTGGTCTGAGTATGAACTTTAAGCACTCTTACCACAGGATTTGGATAAGGTTTGTGAAGACTGCCTTCTCCTCTTTTCATCTTTACTTGTTTCACATTGCTGCTCATGGGACTGGGAGGTTTATCCAGCTTGTCTTTCTCCTCATTCCAGTAGAATTCCTTTAAGTGGTATTCAGGAAACATCATGGTGTTTTGATCGATCTCTTGAATTAGATACTCCTTTTTTCCCTTCAGGACCCATTCTTGTCACAACCTTTGGCCTTTTTGAAGAAGTGGCAGAATCTTCCCAATTTCTTTTCTCTGTTTGGTTTAATTGTTCACTAAAGGTTGTTTCACCAGATGAGGTTCTTTTGGGTTGTTCCTGTTGAGTATCTTTTGAGGACATATTGGAGACTGCAGCAGAAGTTGCTTCGAGTCTTTTGATTATTTCCGTTCTTGTCACTGGTGGTGGTGGTCCCATTGGTGTGGGTCCTGACTGACTGGAAGGTGTTGTTGGTTTTGATTGTGTTTGCCTGGTGACTTTTGGTTCTTTCTGTTGTGAAGGTTTGAATGAGGACTCTAAGTTCATGAATATCAATGTTAGCAAGTCAGGAAACTTTGAATTGTAGTATTTTCACAAGTGATTGTACATCACTCACGAGCTGAGCATTCCTATTTTCTTCTTCAAGCAACCTTTTGAACTCTTCGGCATTCCATTTCTGATGTGCATCCCATTCTTTTACCAGTCTCTCAAGAGCATAAGTTATGCTACTTTTGCTGACTCTTAAACTGTGAATTTCCTCCAGAATCTTACCAGAAATTGTGGAATCCCTTGTTTCCACAGCTTCTTTCACTGTTGCCTTGACATCCTTTAATTCTTTAAGCATTTTCTTTAAGTCTGTTGCAAGTTTGCTACTGTCTGGTGCCTTTTCTGATTGTTAAATGTTCTTCAAGGTTTCAGTATTCTTTTCTGTTTGCTTTTCTGATAACTTCATCTGAATCTGACAGAACATGCATATCAGACTTCTGGCTTCTGATTTCTTCTATCAGCACATCCAGCTTTGTTTCGACATGAGACTTTTCTGCACAGACCTTGGTAAAATTGTCTAGCATATGCTCAAGCTATTCTGATGAGTTGATTGGCTCAGTGGTTAAGGATGGAACAACATATGTTCCTTCTTTCAAACCAGTATGAAGACACACTTGCTGCTGTTGTAAAGGAGTCAGGTTGGTCAAAAGACCAATCTTGTACACCTTTACTAGAATTTTGAAACTTATTCACATTCTGGGTTTCTTCACCTCCTTGAACAATTCTTGAGAGTGATTCTCTATGAATTGTTGAGAAAAGCTCATTTTTCTAACCCAGACTCCTTAGATCAGCAGGCTGATCTCTACCTGTTGCCGTCTTAGTCTCCTCCTCATTAGCTGATTCAGAGACTGGACCCATCGAACTACTAACCTCTTTATTTACTAGTGTTTATTTTCTATGTTGTATTATATAACTTTGATGTACACAAAATACAACATATAAATTACATCAAATGAGGCATAAAACTAACCCTTTTTAGTACTAAAGTTGGAAAAAGCACGTTTCTTTGTTCCTTTTGTATTTTTAGGATAAAAAGAGCTCAAACGAACAAAAAAAGCAAATAAGCAGCTAAAACCAACATAAATACAGAAAGAAGGAATAGCAAGCCATGCCCGACCCCTCAGCAACACCCCAAAAGACAAAAAAAACTAGATCACAGAAGATGAGCACGGGCCGTGTCCACCAAGCATGGGGCGTGGTCAAGCCCTGCACTACAAGACAAAACATTCAGAAGCTTCCACGCCCACCACGAGGCCGTGTACAGAATAACACAGGCCGTGGTCAACTATACGATTTGCAGAATCTAGATAGTACAGCGAACAGTTAACCACGGGGTCGTGCCCAGAGGCCACGGGGTCGTGTGGGGCCCTCTGTTGACAAATGCAATTAATGAAGAAAGAGAAGGATGTTGGCCACGGGCCGTGTCCGCTGGACACGGGGCCGTGGTCGGGCTTCTGTTCAGACTATAAATAGGGGTGCGTGGTTACCCACAAAGGCATCCCTTGGCAAACCACTTCTCTCTCACTTTGCCACCACTCCACCACCACTACAACACGAACACCCACCACCATCATCCATCTTCCATCTTTAGAGTGTGTAGTAGTCTCGGGATCCAAGATAGATTGTAAGGGTTCTTATCAAACAAAGGCCATTCTTGGCTAAATTCCTTACATCACTTGGTGAAGACTAATCTTTTATGTATTACTTTTAGTTTTAATCTTTCGGCACTTTTATTTGGGTTTGTATTAATGACTTTAATAACTTGTTTCTTATGTTGAAAGTGAATTTTCTTAACCATTTCTTCATGATATCATTGATTTGCTCATTCGTGTCTTTACGGTTTATATAAAGCGCGTTAACTACTTGGAAGGGGGTTAGAAGGGTGGTTTGGTTAAGTTCTTGTCTCGTTCAGTGTATAGATCCTGCGAGGACTTGGTTCAAGCCTATTAGGGCCTCCTTCAATGCTCAACGGGTATTGGATGGCGGGGGCACGAATGGCTAGAACCCGTCATATGTAAACTATTATTAATACTTTAAACTCGCTACTTGGGATTGTATCCCTGCTGACTCAAACCACTTAGCCGAGGGTAACGTCACCTTCAAAAGAGGGGCCTGCCACTTTTCGCATTAATAACTTACTTAATTATCTTCCAATATTCCGACCTTTTGGGATTGTATCCCTACTGACTCAAACCACTGGATTGAGGGTAACATTACCTTCAAAAGAGGGGCCTACTACTATAACTAAGATAATCTATTAAAAAGTCCGAAAGTGCGAAAACTATCAAAGGATACATAAAAGAGAAGTTGGATCCAAGTGATTTTATCTTGTCTATTTGTATTTCATTTTATTTTATTTATCTTTTTACTTATCTTTATGTTTTTAAACTTTTATAAAAAATTTAGATTGATTAGACGTTGACGATAAACCGGTATGAAAAGCTCTTGTGTCCTTGGACGATCTCGGTATCTTACAAACGCTATACTACGCTCACGATGGGTGCACTTGCCCAATTGTGTGTTTAGTGTTAGTAGAATATCGTGTTTTATAAATTTAAAACTTGACTATGCGTAAAATGGACTAAAAATAACAATAGAAATATAGTACGCTTAGCACACACCAAACTTCCTCTAACAGATTCTTGTGAATCACAATATGAGTTTCTAACAGTAAATAAGTCCGCATTAGTTTCAGCACCTGATTCTACCCTATGAGATGCCTCAGCATGATGTTACCCTGCTTCTGGATTCTACGGCATCTGTTCATCAACATCCATTGGTTCTGGTGCAAGTCTGATGTCTTTATGCTGAATATCCATTGTTTCATCAGTTTGTGAAGCTACTGATCCTTGATCATCATGATCTGGTGAAGAGTTGCTGTCATAAACTACAGTATGCTCTAATCTTCTGTTTAGAATTGCCATATGTTGTATCTTGTAAGGTGAGTCTTCAGCTATCAAGCTCATCATGCTTTTTGGTAGGTTGGGTACATTTCAGATGGACTTCCAGGCTAGTGTTGCACACCATGGTTTCATGATAGATGATTTCCACAAGTTTTCTGATGCAAGTAGATCAACATCCCTTTCTTTAATTGTCTCAGCAATGATGATTGACAAGAATCTGGGAAAAGGCATATGAGAGGTAATTCTGGCAGATTTGGTCAGCACAGTTCTCTTCATTAGATTAAAATTTTTGTTCCGTAATCAACGTTAGATCCAGTGATGAATCCATACATGATTGTTAGAACATTCAAGTTAATGTGATTATTGCCCCCAATTTTTGAAGTTAGGCACTTGGTCAATGTTTCCATCATTACTTGCTAGAAGGCAGGTAGCTCATTCCTTTTGAATTCCCCAATCTTTGAGATCCTTTTTGCATATCCCATTAAATCAATAAGTTGGTCCATCAGAATCTCCTTCTTAGGTGATTTAACATAGTCCCCATAAATAGGAAGTTCTAAGCACTCTCTGATTCTTCGTGGATAGTGATGGAGATGCCTCCCCAAAGATGAGCCATGACAGTATCCTCACCGGTTTCTTCAAGTGTGGTTGACAAGCTGTTGTAGAATGCTTCTCAGTACTCTTGATTTTGGTCAAGGCTTGGGCAATAGGGCTTCTTAGCAGAAATTCGACCAGAATTTGACATTTTTCGTCGTATTCTTCATGCTTGGTGTTCATCAATAGGTTGTTTTCCTTCATTGATAGAAATTCATCATCCCTGATGAATGGTCCAGAGTGTTTCGTGATGTTGAGGTTGAGAAGGTTCGGTGCAGCCATGATGAGTTGAAATTTGCTTTTCAAAACTCTAAGGGTTTTTAGGGCTTTTGCGAGAGTGGAGGTTGCAGGTGAATTTCTCGTCCTTTTGAGTTGGGTATATATAGGATTTACGAGACAGAGTTTGTGAATGCTTAGGATCGGGCCTAACTTGCGAGCTTCCGGTCAGACTTGCTCAGCTAACAGAGGCTGAATTCATTGTTAGCTGTTTGAACAAACAAAGAACAAGCGATGATTACTGTTTAACCGTCTGTTATATGATAAACGTTGAAACGATTACAGACTCGAGCAGGGCTTCGCCACTGATCACCAAAAACAACATACTAGACAAACATCCTAAGTAACCTATTTATAGGCAAGACTTGACAACACCTAGTGACTCAGGACTCCTGATTTTCGTATGAAATTTTCGTGCGAAAATCCGACCAAATTTTCGTACGAAAATTATGCTATATACACAAAACTTTCAAAACTAAATATCTGACGCTACGAAACCCTATCTGTACAATAGACTCGCCCTAGACGTAGGCAATAGACATATGTGCACCAATAGAATCCCCCTTGGATGTTGCCGCAATCTTGGACAGTCTTAAAAAACTTTAAACATATTTGAGTTGAATCATACGAAAAATCTCTAGCGTGGCCTACGACGCTCCTCTGAAGTAATAGGAGTTTAATCTTAGGAGGAGGTCGGTTGTAAGTGTTCCCAAACTTGAACCTCTCTCGAGTTGCCAGCTTTCGACGTACCTCAATTCGTTCTTCATTTTGATCTTTCTTTTTCTGCTCTTTGTCTTCAAGCTTTCTCCATGAAGTGTTCCATTCTTTACCTGAATTAATATTGTTAGCATAACAAACATTCCCAATCTTTTGGAACTGCATGGCCTGCTCTTTGTCTTTTTCTTCATAACTGATTTTGATGAAGAATAAGCGTTCAATATCCTTTTCTGAGCAATTGACCAGCCACATAGGATCTAATACTCTGATTGCACGCCACAGTCCATAGATTCTCTTGTGCATGATCACAGTTTCGGAAAGATCCTCAGACATACCCATGACCCTTCGTCAGGCTCTACACAAATAATAGCCTCTCCAGTATTCGAATTATAGTGCCACCATTTGAAGATCTTGTAAAAATCTTGTTCCATTTTCTTCAAAGACATATTCTTCATAACGCGTGGCCTTTTAACAATCAAAGTCACATCTTTCTCTTGAGTAACTGGGTCAATCTTTGTCACGGTTTGCGGCTTGTGTGGCTTCCATAAGTTGAATCCATGTTCTGCTTCAAACTTGATTAACTTCTAAAGACGTTGATCATTCGGTTGAAGCTTCATACTAAATGTCGTGGTCTGAATCAATTCTGTCACATCCCATTCTGGTAGGGTCTGAATATCACCCAATCGTTTGAAGTATTGAACTCCATACTCACGTTTCAACGCATATACATCCAGTTCCTCGATCCATCCCCAACTAATAATGTCACCCGGAGATGCATCAGGGTCTCTGGTGAAGAAAGCCAATGGACGACAAAACTTTCTCTCAGGCGACATCTCCTTGAACCATTTCTTTTTCATTTCTAAGATCTCTTCCTTAGTTGGTGGTTTAGGAGCCGTTCCATCTTTTACTGCTTCTACTACTTTCTGCTTTAGCATATCATCATTGATCTCTACAGACATTTCATCAAGCGTAGGAAACACAACTATTCCTTCTCATGTATACCTTGCCTCTTCATTATCATCTGAATCCCAATCTTCAATAATGACTCTGTCATAATCGATTGCTTGCGGGATGTCTTCAAATACATAATCATTTGGCTCTGAGCTTGTGTTCTTTAATTCTTCTTCAAAATCGAACTCGAATGAATCTTCTTGTAAGCCATATAATTCTGCAAGATCAGCCTTGGAGTAGTTATGAACATACTCCCCTTCTTCGACATCGTGCTTGAGATAGATAACTTTCGGCTTTTGCACTGTCTCTTCAATCGACGACTCCCCCTGAACCTGTTGTCAGTTAGCTCAAGCATAGAGTCGTTCATGTAAGCATCAACAGATAAATTTTCATTATCAAATAAACTTGCTACATATTCAAATCCTTCCTTCTCTAACTCATCAAACGTTCCGTCTACCAAATCATCAATCTCTTTCTTTAGCTCCCTATCAGCAATCCCTTTTCTCTCGTCATCTTTTCTAAAATCCCTTCTCCTTGAAGCACAAACCCCATGCTTACATCAGCAGACGGATCATAGACTACCAACTCAGAAGATACTGGCACAGATTCAGCTTCTGGCGCAGACTGCTCGATCAAAGGAACCGATGAAGTAGCAGCTTCATGCACAGGCGTGTCGTCAATCTTTTCTTTACCTCGACCCTCTGCATCAGATAGAGATTTAGAAGCTCGTTCCCTTTCAACAACCCTCTGTCTTGCTTCTTCTCTCTCAATCTTCTCAATCTCATCAGCGAGAGAGATACCCAGAGTACGAACCAGAATTTTCTTCATAAGCTCAACCTGTTTGTGTTCGACTCTTTCTCAGCTTCGTACTCTTCCATCTTCTTGATAATCCTCTGATTCTCAGTCTCATAACTGCTTAGAGTTGCCTTTAAGATCTCCCTCTCATTCTCCAGAACTTTGATCCTTTCTTCATAGGCAGTAACTTTCTGGGAAGCCTAGAAGTATCTTTCACTATCGTCAGTCACCTACCTCAAAATCTCCCTGATACTATCTCTGTCAGACTCAAGGATCTTAATCTTCTCATCGGCAGTCTTTAACTTTGCTTCCAGCTCATTCAGTCTTCCAACATACACATCATCAGCTGTCAGATGCTCTCCCCCCGGAATAGCTTCATAATCAAAGTCGTAGTAATCATAAAAAGAAGTGAATGTTAAAGCCTGCATAGGATGAGCCAACGATGTTGCTTGCGCTTGAGATACAACAGGAGGAGTGCCAATAGTCTGTTGTGGAGGAGAACCAACTGGAGGATCAACTATTGGTGGAGGAGATGGAATAGTTACCTCTGTAGATGTGTGCTGAGGAGGAGGAGATACATGATGAGCAGTCACACTAGGTGTTTCAATAATAGGAGGTTGAGACGTTGGAGGAGGAGATGGAGGACGTTTAGAAGAAGTTTCAACCGTTGGAACAGCTTGAGCCTTAGTAGGCTTTGGCTTTAGCTTGATCCGAAGCTTTCTAGCAGTGGGCTCAGGCTTTCTTGCTGCAGAAGGTTTCACTCTCTGACCAACTTTCTTCTTCGCAGGCTTGACAATAAAGATATCTTCTTCAGCCTCAGACGGCTCATAAGTAGTGTCATCGTCACCTGTAGCCTTACGCTTCTTATCCTCTGCCAACTTCCTTTCTCTTTCTCTCCTCTCTTGTTCTTTTCATTCTCTCTCATTCCTCTCACCTTCTCTCCTATCCTCTGAGTCTGTGCTTGATGATGGCCCTTCATCATCACCACCACCTGCTTCGGTTTCAACACCGACCATTCTCTCAATATCCTCAGTGGCTCTTCTAATGTTTCTTTAACATGAATGTTTCAGTCGGTTGCAAAGTTTCTTCAACATTCACCTGAACGACATCCGGTTCATCAATCAACCATGTACTGACACTATCTTGTTTTCTTTGACGTTTAGGGGCAGAAGAGGAAGTTTCAGAAGATTTCTTTCTCTTTGTTACAATCAAAGTGGATCTTGCTTTCTTACTCCCGTAATCACACTTTTCACCTTCGCCTTTCACATACCAAATACTCCTCTTTTCAACAAAATCTTCTAACTTCTCTAATTCATCCGTTTCATCACCGCTGTCTACATTCCTCCATTTCCCTTCTGGTGGAGCAACATAATCAGCTTTGACGAATGTTCCAAAAATAGGCTTGAAAGCTGGAGCCTTTCCTGCCTTGCGGTAGTTGCTGATGTTGTGGAGGTCAGATGTAGACATATGCTCTTGCTCCAAAATGTCATCTTTCTTTTTCTCGAGATTCGGATGTAAGTGGTCAAGAATCATCTGTACAAAACGAGGGTACTGCAAAAATATACCTTTACCCAGATTCATCACCATTTGATCAAATATCAACTTGCTGAAGTTGTAGGGCTTATTCAAAATCACCGCTACCATCATGCACATGTGATAGTCCACTAAATCATCCCAACCCCCTTTCTGTGGCTCAATGAGCGTGTAATGCAGTGTGCAAGAAATATGTATGGCAGACCCAGCTGGTTGATCTTGTAGGGAGCGGAATTCACATAACCGTTGTAGCCCATACGGTAAAAACAGCCCTTGACAAACTTCTCTGTAAACCCTGTCGGAAAATCTCTCTCATCCCTAAAATGCAGCACCGTGCGTATAAGATCTTCTGTGATAGAGATTTCCACATCTTCATTTCCTATCTTTACTGCTAATGTAATAGCTCTAGAGTCGGCTCTTAACTCTACTGTAGCCCAAAACCTATCAACGTGTGAAGCATAAACATCATGATAATGTGTAAGGGCATAATGAACTGGCAGCCTCTCCAAAAGTCTATGTACTGCGAGAACGGAGCAAACTCTGGTACATCCTTGTCGATCAAGCAGCAGGAGTTGTGCACGGGATGAAACTCATAGACAGTTTTCTGTGAAACAGAAAGATGTGAAAAAGTTCGAAAATTTTTCACAAACATAAATATCTCAGATTTTCGTACGAAAATATATATGATAAACTTCATTTAATTTTCGTGCGAAAATAACAAACAAAAAACACAACCCTTTCTTTTATAGATTTTCGTGCGAGAATGCAAGATTTTCGTACGAAAATCTTCATCTTCTCCACAGTTATCCTCTTTTCAAACCGACTTATAACACTTGCAATTTTTAACTTTTTCAAGAAATTGAAACGGTAAACCTTAGTTAAACTTGCCGATTTTAACATTGGAGGGTTTAATTTTAAGTTTTACCGGTTAGTTTATCCTAGATCTACGTTTTAGTCCGTTTAACGTCCGACGAGTCCAAATTCACGGTTCAATCTCGTTGAATACCTTCGCCATTAAAAGAGGTGTGCAAATCAACCTCTCTAATGTGTCAAATACGTCGAAAAGTGAGTGAATCGAGACAGAGTGTTCAAATCGCCATAGAGAATCGCACCAAATATCTTCACAGTTTTCATGCGGAATCTGTTATCTCTTCTCTTGTATATAGGCCACCAGATTTTCGTACGAAAATTTGGCTTGTGATATTTGGCCAAATTTTGTGCGGAAACTACATTTTCGTGCGAAAATTTTTGGCCCTAATGAAATTTTCCCAACTTTCCAACTTTTTCGTTTGTTTTCAGTATTAATTATCCAACACAGTTGTCTAAGTCCAAGTTAATGACCTTGTTTAACTGTTTTTGGTTACCAAGTCCAAGTTAATGACCTTGGTTGACCACCTTTTGACCAAAACTGACATCGTTTTTAAATTTTAAGTTTCAATTTAAAGAACTTTTCAACGTTTCAAACCAGACTTTGTTTTCAGATTAGCTCCCAGCCCGTAATTCAAATGATTTTCCTCTGCATTCTGTAGCTTTAGACTTTGAAGATCTGTTTTCCATCACTGGCAGTCAAAAATTAAAGTAGAAACAGAAAATCTTACCTCTAAACTAGATACACTTAAAGCAATATGTACAAACATTCTACAGACATATTTTTGCGAGTTTGTGATAGAGGATCATATCAGTTTATTGAGACACATTACCAGTACCGTTGCTCTATATGAAACTTTTAAGTTCTTAAACAGATTTTCTTTAGATTGTCGGTATACTGATCCACTTAAACCTCTACACATTTCTCAACTGCTTCAAGATATGTTAGGTAATTTTTAGCAACATGGCCTAATCTGTGTTTCCCACCTCAGAATATACTCCCACATCGAGATTCCCTAGATTTCATCTCACAGGTGAATATATCTAACTGATATCTGTATAAGGGTGAATTGCGAGACCTTGAGAGCTCAGGTTAGTACTTCCGTACAGAGAAAGAGATGAATGCTCGACTTTGGGTGGTGTTCTCTTGGGAATCTTTTAATTTTTGTACTGCAGAATGTCGTATCTTTTTATGACATTTTTTTCATTTTTTATGCAGCTTTGGGTGAATAATGCAAAAGTATTATACAAGTTCTAGGCCATTGCTGACGCAAAATCAGAAGAACTCGTATAATACCCCATATATCAACTAAATATAAAGACCTAGTATCTCAGAATCTGGCATTCTCTCAAACGAAATTTCGGGGTACCAAGCCCATATATCCGAGAGATGTTACAGATTTACCAGTTTATCTCTTTTAGGTTTATATCCTGAAAGCAGTTTACTAAACGTGCGAAGCCTACCGACATATCCTTAGAGAGACCTGTTTAGACGCTTCTAAACAATACATTTCTTTAGCATACTGTAATGGTCTACTGATGTACTATCATCTCCTCTTATACACAAAACTCTTTTTGTATATTTTTAATGTTTTTGTATTTTTCATGATTTTTCAATGTTTTTGTATTTTTCACGATTTTTTCTCCCCTAAAAATCAAAAATATATTTTTGGATTTTTGTTTTTAAGAAAGCATGTAAAATATTTACAGAAAAACATTTGACATACCAGTGAGGATCACGTCCCAACATCGTCATCCTCAAATTCAACCTCATAAATATCCCCTGATGACAGATTCTTTAAACCGTTTAATTTTGAAAGATTTTAAAATCTTGCTCTATCAAAAGCTTTGGTATAAAAATCTGCTTTTTGGTCATCAGTGTGGATTTTCTCGATTCGTATCAACTTTTTCTCATGACAGTCACGGATAAAGTGATATCAAATCTCGATATGTTTAATGCGTGAGTATTGACAAGGATTGACCATGATATCAATAGCCGCCTTGTTATCTATGAATACTGGGCGTATCAAGAAATTGCAGACCGTAGTCTCTCATCTGTTGTCGTATCCACAGTATCTGGGAATAACAACTGGATGCTGAAACGTATTCAGCTTCGCAAGTAGAGAGAGCAACCGGGTCTGTTTCTTGCATTGCCACGTTACCAAACGTGTTCCGAAGAACTGGCATCCTGCCTTTGTAGACTTGGCGTTCTGCTTGCAGCAACCAAAATTAGAGTCAGAGTAACCCGCAAGGTTGAAATCGTTGTGACGTGGCATACCACAAGCCGGTGCTTGGGCATCCTTTCAAATAGCATGATCCTTTTGACGATCAACATATGTGATCCTTCGGACTTGACAGATATCTGGCGCAAAGGCATGTGGGGTACACGATATCCGGTCTTGAAGCTGTGAGATACATCAAGGATCCGATCATGGAGCGATATAATGTTTCATCAACTTTTTCTCCATAATCGTCTGGACAAATGTTGTGGTTTGTGGCTAATGGGGTAGATGCGGGTTTAGTTCCTGTCATGTCAAATTTCTCCAACACGTCATGAACATACTTCATCTGGTGAATGAAAATACCGTCTGGCAGTTGTTCAACATGAAGCCCAGAAATAATTTCATCTCTCCCATTGCACTCATTTCAATTTCTCTTTTATGAATTTCTCGATGTCTTTACACAGCTGTTCATTTTTCGATCCAAAGATGATATCATCCACGTAGATTTGCACGATAATCAGATGTCCATCTACTTCCTTGGTAAAGAGAGTGTTGTCTACTGTTCCTCTGGTGAATCAGTTAGCCAGAAGGTGCTTGGAAAGCGTCTCATACCAGGCTCTCGGGGCCTGGTCTCATACCAGGCTCTCGGGCCTGTCTTTTAAATTGGATCGAGAAACCCCGGTGGTTGTCGACATAAACTTCCTCTTTTACCTTACCGTACGGAAAGCAGACTTCATATCTAATTGGTACACTTTGAACCCTTTCCATGAGGCGAAAGCCAGGAAAATGCGGATAGCTTCTAGACGTGCGACTGGGACATAGATCTCGTTGTAGTCTATCCCTTCTTACTGATGAAAACCTTGAACTACGAGCCAAGCTTTGTTGCGAACAACCACTCCTCTATCATCTCTTTTGCACTTGCAGACCCACCGTGTGCTTATTTTTTCTGCTTTGGTGGTAGGTCAACAAGTTCCCAGACTCCCAATTTCTGGAATTGCCACAATTCTTCCTGCATTGCTTCCACCCAACTGTCATCTTTAAGAGCATCTCTGATGTTTGCTGGTTTGACCTGAGAAACAAAAAAACTATGAGAAAATTTATTTTGGAGTGGAGCAACTTTGGAATAAAAGCAACTTAGATCCTTATTGATCTTATTTCGCGTTTTCACGCCCGTTTGCAGTTCTCCAATGATGTTATCTGTTGGATGGTAGGAGACTGATCTCGGCATTACTTCCCCTGGAACATTCACTAAGCTTTCTAAGTTTGTTATATTCTGTTCTGCAACTTGTTCTGAAGAAGTAGCCTCATTTCTCGCACTGGTCTCAGCAGCTTGATTGTTGAGATAACTTGAAATCTCTTCTGATCCTTCATTGGAACTAGAATCCCCATTATCAAAGGTAGGATCTTGTTCAGGTTTTGCATCTGTTGGCGGAGGGGAAGATGGTTCTGCATTATTCTATACTAGTGGAACAACTGGTTCTGACAGAGTGTTGCTCGGACCTGCTTCTGAGGAAGGTGTTGCTGTTGGAGAGATTACCAATAGTCCTGTTACCTGCTCTTGATTTGATATTTGATGTTGTTGAAATAGCAAGATAAGTTTTTCCTCAGATGGTTCTTCAGGCAGATCAAACGAATTCCACAACTCGTCGTAATTGAACAGCCAAGGATCTCCAGGTTTTTGCATGGGTGTTGTGTATCTCTGGCAATCAACGTGTTGAGCAACAATAACCTGATTCATGCTTGGAAGATAGACTCTCTTTTGCGGACTTGCATATCCTACGAAGAAACCTTCCAAAGATCTGGCTCCGAATTTTCCTTCCGGGTCTAAAACAGTACACGGTGATCCAAAAGGCTCCAAAAACTCTAGATATAGATTATTTTCTCGCGGAGCGCGCATGAGGATCCATTCCTCAGGAATAACGAAACCAGGTTTGAGAATAAGACATTCTTTGTTGTTGAAGTGAGTTTTGAACTTCTGTCACAAATCTGCGAGATGCTCAAAAGATTGTTTTCAAGCTCAGCAATGTAGTTTACTTTGTCGAAAGACACGACTCCGTTTGTCAAGATTCCTTCTCCCACGATCCTGCTGCCTTGTGTTCCGGCAAATCCAACATATCCTCCCCTGATGGCTTTTACATTGTACAACAAATCCAACATCCATGTCATGTGCCTAGAAGCTCCACTGTCCATGATCCACTTTGACATAATTGACCTTGGAAGACCCTGCACACAATAAAAGCATATTACTTAAACAGAGAGACCCAAGCCCTTTCGGTCTTGGGTGGGATGACAATGTCGACTTTTGGAACTTTGGCAACTTTGTCATCTTTCTTAACCTCAACCCACTGTCCAGTCTTGAATTCAGTCTTATTTTATGATTTGACTGGAACATTGGTTGATTTTGGAGATACATGAGATGTTTTTGCTTTGGCTACCCAGGTTTGTGACTTTGAAAATGCCTTTTGGATGTAGAGATTAGATTCCTTTCTTTCATTTTTCTTTGAGGTTTCTCCAACTTCAAATTTTGAAAAGATCTCAGTTGGTGATTCCTTAATAGAATTGGCATTGTCATTTCTCTTTAAAATTTTTGTTGGTACAAACGCTGGACCCTTTTTCTTCTCATCTACTATAAACCTCTTTTGTTCGTGAACAGGTTTTGGACGATTTTGTGAACATTGTCGTGCAATATGCCCAACTTTGTTACACCCGTAACAGGTTCTACTGTCATTTCCAACAGTGTTTTCCAAAGCCTGAAGCTCCTTTTCTTTCTTAAACTCTAGTTGGTTTGTTTGTTAATGACCTCTTTTTCTTCAACAATGTTAGTTCCAAAAACAAACTCAACTTTCTTTGTAAAACGGGTTTTCTTGATTTGTTATTTCGTTTCTTTTCAAAACCTAACCCGTCCCTTTTGTTTTCAGTATAACTTCATCCTCTTGGATGAAAGTTTTTGTTTGATTTCTTTGGCTTTGAATAGAAACCAACATCATTCTTCTCAAGTTCAGATGTTTCAACTTCAATGAGTTTAAAGAATTTATCAACACGGTCAAAGTTTACATTCTGGACTGGAAATTCTTCATCAGTATATAGTTTATCTGATCCTTTCAGTTTGTAGATAACTACATTAGAATCATCATTTAAACCATTATCTGAAGCTGTGATAAAATTTTCATGAAAACTTTTCTACTTCCAGAAGGTGAACTTGACTCGGATTTCTCATTGTTTGATTCAGCACTTTCGTAAATTGTGCTATCAGACTCATTTTCAAAAAAAATTTCAAACACTTTGTTTACCACCTCAGATTCACATTCTTTTTCTGTTTTGGAATATGTTACGCCAAGATTTTCAGGCAGCTCGTTCTTCTTTTCAGTAAGAAGGTTCAAATCCAGCGCCTTATCCACTCCGTCAGGATGTTTCTTAGCATAGCTATTCCACATAGGAGGTGGAACATGATCGTAACATTTTCCAAGACTCTTATCATTTTTCTTACCATCTTTGTTGCTTTCTGGTTTTGGCAGAATGTGATCAAGGACATACATGCTGGTAGAGTAACTGATTAACAACTTGTTAACCCTTTCTGTTTAAATTTTAGTTTTCTCCAGCTCACCTTTTAGCTCAGCAATTGTGTTAATATGAAGATTAATGGCCATTTGTTTGTCCATCACGGTTGCTTTGAGCATTGAAAGTGTTTTGTCATCTTCTTTGACAGTTTTCTCATACTGTCGAATGGTCCTGCTGAGCTTATCATATGATTCTTTTACGGTGTTGTAATCGTATGACAGCTTATCATTGTATGTTTTAAGTTCTTTAAAAGCTTTCTCTTCTCAGCACATTGCTCACAGCTTCTTCACATTTTAAGCATGAGCTGACCATTCGACAATTTGAGCTTTGAATGTTTCTTTAGCTGTTTCAACCTTTTCTACCTGTTCTTTTACACTAACTACCTCGTTTGTATTGGCCATGAGTGCTTAGTTGGTAATATCGGTTAAGCTCTCCAGTGTTGCAGGTTTGGTTACATCTATCACCTCCACAATTCTGTCTTTGTCTCATCAGACTTTCTTCTGTATGTCCAGACTCAAAGCTACCTGCAAAAGTTTTCAAAATTGTGTCAAATAAATAGGATTTAGGAGTACCAACCAGATGTTCCTCTTCCTCTGCTGAAGTTCTGAAGTAATCTGCCAATACTTCTTCCATTTCTTCTTCTGTAACTTCTTCAGAGATTCCGGTTCTTCTATGATTTCAGCAACGAGAGCCAGACTTTCATTTTTGGAAATGAAAATTTTCCAATTGAACCCCTCATCTTCCTGTGTGACCACAAGAGCTTTGTCTTTTGAGTTTGAAGGTCCGTCCTCGATCTGCACCATTCGTTTCTCTTGCTGTGGATGATGATAAATTGACTTTTTGTAATAATCATCTCCAAACGGATTATGATTGCCTTTTACTTCTCAGTTTGGACATTCACGCTTGAAGTTCCCTTTCTCTCTGCACTTAAAACATGTGACTTTGGATTTATCAAAGCCTAGTTTACCGTCAAGGCCCCTTAAATCATCTCTTCCAGTAATTTCCATGAAACGCTGAGCCCTTCGAACCACTGATGCCATGCACCACATGATGTCAATCAATTCCATCTCTTCCGGATCAATTTGGTCGTAGTCTTCTTTAGTCATTTCTGGGTTTCCGATTCGACCAGCTACAAGACTTTCATAGGATTCCAGAACAGCTGCAAGGAGTATCATGTGTTGCTTAGCAGTTTGTTCATTGAAGTCTTGAGCGTTCTGGAATTGGATTGACTTTGCTGATTGCTCTATGGTTGATTTGAACTCTGAGACGATTGTTGTCCTTGGTGATTGTTTGGATTGAAGGAAGCAAACGTTTGAAATCCACTGGATTGGTTGGAAGCTGGACTAGCATTTGTGTTAGCATTGAAGGTTGTTTGGATTTTGGGACTCTGAACAGGAGTGTTTAGGTTTTCTTTGTAGTATAGACTCAGTCCTGTTACGAGTTTATCTTCTTGTCTTTTGCCATTTTCTGCATCTCTAGTTCGTGCCCTTCCAATTTTTCTATGAATCTCGGCAAACTGAGACTGTCATATTCAGCTCCATTCTTTAGGATTGTTAGATATGTTGCCCAATCTCCCTCAGGCAAAGAATCTGCCAGTTTGTCACTAGCTCTTCATTCGTTTTGACAATTCCCATACGCTTCATCTGTACTACCAGGTGGCAATACCTTTCTATGAGTTGCTTCATATTTTCTCCTGGAAGAACATTGAACACTTCAAATTCTTTATTCAGTAATGCCTTCTTTCCTTTTCTGACATTAGTGCTACCTTGAGCTCTTAATCTTAAGGCAAGCCATAATGAATGAGCGTCGTCATCGTGTTGCAAGAGAACTACGATCTCTTCTTTTATAGCCTGCTGAAGGAGATTCATCATCTTCTTTTCAACAATGTATTTTTCTCGTTCGTCATTAGATAGACGAGCCACTGTTTTCTCAATGCCAAGTTCATTAAGTGGTGGTTGATACTTGTTCTCGAGTACGAACCAAACTGTTAAGTTTGTCGCTTGAACCCAGTTCTTGAAACGCTCACTCCAACTTTCGTAGTCTTTGATGTTCATGAGCTTTAGAGGCTTTGTAGTGGTTCCCATTTCATTTTCAAGATTCATGTTCTGAGCTGCGATTGAAGCTGTAACAGCTTGTGTGGCAAATGCATTATGAAATTCCTCTTCACCTGACATCTTGACAAAAAACTTATATACAGAAAACATATTAAAACTAGTTAACTTGGAAATTGGGTCTTAAACAAGAAATTTTCGTACAAAATGAGGGATTGGATTTTCGTGCGAAACTTCAATTTTCGTGCGAAAACTTAATTTGGTGCGAAAATCTTGTTGTCTTGTTAGTTCAAACTTTTCAGGTTTTAGGCCCCTGATTTTCGTACGAAACCTAGTATTTCGTGCGAAAATACTTGTCTTCTTCGAACACTTGTTCACAATTTCATGTTTTTGATGATTTCACGCATGATTTTGATGGATTTTAGGTTTGTTTGATTCAGTGAGCTGTTTAGGATTGATTTTAACACGTTATACTAATAACCTAGTCCAAAATGTCCATGAGTTCCTTCAGATCTAAAATAAGTTCCAAGAATGAGTAGAAGAAGAGTTTCCAATGGATGAATCTTGAACTTTGAAGGTTGAATCCAGCTGAAACTTGGTTGTTTGTTCATAAATCAGACCTTAAGGCTCTGATACCACTTGTGAATGCTTAGGATCAGGCCCAACTTGCGAGCTTCTGGTCAGACTTGCTCAGCTAACAGAGGCGGAATTCATTGTTAGCTGATTGAACAAACAAAGAACAAGCGATGATTACTGTTTAACCGTCTATTATATTGATAAATGTTGAAATGATTACAGACTCGAGCAGAGCTTCGCCACTGATCACTAAAAACAGCATACTAGACAAACATCCTAAGTCACTTATTTATAGGCAAGACTTGACAGCACCTAGTGACTTAGGACTCCTGATTTTCGATGAAATTTTCGTGCGAAAATCCGACCAGATTTTCGTACGAAAATT